>OX465600.1:144937781-147437781 GCA_950022295.1 Bromus sterilis
ACACGTACCGGCTCAAGAACTCAAGATGATCCCAATCACTTGGCCCTTAGCGGTGTGGGGGCTTGATATGGTGGGACCTTTCAAAAGGTCACCCAAAAATAATACACATTTGCTGGTGGCAGTCGACAAGTTCACCAAGTGGGTTGAGGCAGAGCCGGTTAGCAAGTGTGATGCAGAGACGACAGTGAAATTCCTGAAAAAGATAATATACAGATTCGGCTACCCCGACAACATCATCACTGATAACGGGTCTAACATATCAGAGGGGGTTATGCAGCGGTTCTGCAAAAGAGAGCACATCCGACTCGACCTTGCGTCAGTAGCTCACCCACAAACCAATGGACAAGCCGAGAGAGCCAACCAAGAGTTACTTCGAGGCATCAAACCCCGACTCTTCGTTTCTTTGTAGAGGGCACCAGGTTGCTAGGAGGAAGAAGTGCCGTCAATATTGTGGATTATCAGGACGACTCCTAACAGGTCAACAAGTTATACGCCCTTTTTCCTGGTCAATGGAGCCGAAGCCGTTCTCCCAAGTGACATCTGTCACGACTCACCACGAGTGACCGCTTATGTGGAAGTCGATAATGAGAAAGCCAGGTAGGACGCCTTAGACAATCTCGATGAAAAACGAGAACTAGTTGCAGCACAATCGGCCATCTACCAACCAGATTTGCGACGATATCATAGCCGTCGCATCGAAAGTTGGACTTTCCAGAAAAGTGACTTGGTGCTCCACCTCATCCAGAAGAAGGATGGAATGCACAAATTGTCTTCTCCATGGGAAGGACCGTTTGTGGTCAACAAGAACCTGTACAATTGATCATACTACCTGGTTGATATACGCGAGAAGGCAAAATCATGCACCTCGATGGAGGAGACTCCCAGACCGTGGAACATCGCACAACTCCGTCCATATTACACCTGAGTAGTGTAGAAAACTATTGTATCAAGTCGACACTCGTCGCACCGGCTTTCGCCATACATGCATAATAAAGTCGATTTTCATCGCAACCGACTCTCTGTTAAACGAATAAAGTCGATCTTAAAATCACATTTAGGCCAATGCCATAATTAAAAGTCGACTTTGGTCGCAAACAGGCTATCGCCATAAAGTCAACCTCGTCGCACCGGCTGTCGCCACACTTATGCATAAAATAAATTTTCGTATTGCATAAATCTTTCATACATATTGCATCATATTACATATTGCATCATATTACATCGCATTACACATTGCATCATAAATCACATAATTCTCAGAGACCTGGAGGCTTGATCAACCCTCTACCGGCTCTGAGCATGTATATTTCTTTGATAATGTGAAAGAGGGGGAGCCTGATGACACTCATCGACTCCTACCGGAAAAAGCCGGCATATACAAGTAAAAATTTCAAATGTGTTTGTTTTGATATGGGATAAAAGGGGGGTCCGATGGCTCCCATCGACTCTTTAAAACCGAAGATATCCTGGCATACACATGACTTGGCAACGCCACCCGGCCTGTACAGTTTAGAGCTTCCTTGACTAACGCGCATCTGGTTGGTCTAAACTTCGAGGTTTCCAAAGAACATCTATCGAATTTAGTCCTAATAGCCAGGCACGCTAGTTACTGGAAAGCCGGCTCTCACTACTGCACGATAGCCTACCAGTGACGGGCCCAAAAGGCCCACTAGTGACGGGCAAGGCGCCCGTCACTAGTAACTCGTCACTGGTAATAGGTTACCAGTGACGGGCAGGCGCCCGTCACTAGTATATATTTACTAATGACAGTCATTTATTCGTTCCCGTCACTAGTTAGTTTTTACGATAGTGCTTCAACCTCATTAGCACCGACGAATAATTTGCTAGTTTGGCAATTTACCCAACACTAGTATACATTTTTGAAAAAAAAATATATATTTTACAAATAAAACTATATTGAATTTCATATCGATAACACAATATGACCACTGACACTGATAGGTGACAAAACATAATCATGAACACCAATAGTATTACATAGTGGAACTAACACTGATAGCACAATATCCAACTCTTATAAAATGTAAAATTCTACCATGTGCTCTCCATACGCTACCTAGAAAAATTGTACCCCAAACTAATACTAACTTTGAGCAGGCACCGATTTAGGCCGCAAACCAGCAAGCATTTAGTAGCAGCCAGAGAAAAATTCAGTTCACATAACAGCTTATGGTACCATCCAGCTTGAGCATTTTAACATTCATCTGCATGGGACAACAATAAAACACTTAATCAGTAATAGAACATTTTGCTATTAGACTGAAATAAGAAACTATAATACCTTGGACCTAAAAACCACTTCTATGATGTTTTATTTCTCAAGAGATATTGAGCTGTGAAACTGATAAATCTGCCAAGAATAAATATTACACAATAAATGTGCTACTTCAAAATTAATGGATATCAATATCTAATTTGTGGTACTGGGGTAATGTGATTTTATGAATATTTTGGTGAAGTGCAATCGGAGGTTACTTCTCCGGGAAACAATAGAGAAACAATCTAAGATGAGGTATGAACTTAGGTGACGACAACCTCGTACACGAATATGCAACTGTTGTGAATCCGACAAGCCAAAACGCTTACATTTAAGCTTACAAAAATAGATTACTCCATTCAAGCTTACAAAAACCCATCTATCTAAGCAGATCTGCATGTATAAAGAAGAAGAATAAAATTAGATTACTCCATTTGAGCTTATGAAAACCCATCTATTTACATGTACATAGATCTGCCTTGGAACTTTTGAAGTAGACATAATAAATATAGATTTACCTGTAAATAGGGGCATAAGGCATAAAAACTGTCGATCATATCTCAGTAACTATGTTATGTATCTTGTGTACATTGTTCATATATAAGCAGCCCGGCTGGGTGTTAAAAGTAAGTAATGGAGATCCTAAATGGCTATTTTCGAAAACAACAAGGACAACATATACGTGGTAATTAAATATATTGCCTCATCAATAGGATGCTTCCTGGGAGCGAAGAACTATGTGAAGCATAACAAAACGCAGTAGTAATTTGTGTTAGTATTTTTAACTGGAAAATAAGTAATTTTATACGTTGTACAGAAGAACATTTGTTCAATAGGTGTTCTACTGATTTAACTATACTTGACTGAAAGTTGTGCACAGCCCACATTAGAGAATAATTTAACTATTCTTGGAAAAAAACATAATGAACATATACTGATAGCCTAAGAGGTTCTAGTAACCCATCAAATGAATATTTTTCCAGTGTTATAAAATTGATGGAAGAACTCGAGTAATGTAGTGGACTTGGAGAAAAATTATATGGTACTAATTATCTAAAGCAGAGAATTCAAATATACATAGCTACTTTCCTGTTGAACACGACTAGGATTGGCCGACGACAAAATTAAATGGTGTCCTGGAAGTTATCAAACTTGCTGCTAGTCAACTGGCTGCGTTTTTTTCCTCAACAATGTCACTATTGGTGGCAGCCACCCAATATACTTCAAATAGTCATCGGTACAACTTGGTAGAATCAACATCGTTGTGTTTGCGAGAACTAGTGAGCAGTGCTGGTGAGCACTAAGCTCACAAAGAGCTCTAGATTTGCAAAGCTCTCGCTTTACATGTCAGGCTGCAAGTGGGAGCAGGCCATCCGCGGCACCGCAAAGTCGGCCCAATATAATTGCATAAGTGCGCAACCTCAGTCAGGTCTTTTACGCTGCAAATTTCTGTACATGGCAATCTAGTTCTCTCTAAATGTGAATGCAAGTAGTTGTATTAGTTTCAGACAACCGAATCTAAATTTACTTCCATGCTAGCAATTATATGACTGAAGCTATCAGTTAAGAAAAGTTCAGTCTTTCATAATACAGACATGTCAAACAGAATCGCAAGCTTTTGATGAACTGAATTTGACCGTGAAAGCTGACAGCATGTTTGATCCTTGACTTTTTGAAATAGCAAAGCATGTATGTAGGTGTGATGTGAGATAGCAGAGCATGTAATCTCGCAAGATCGCAAAGCATGTACTCCGTATTTGAGAAATTCCTCTGATAGTTTGAGTAGCAACAAGTAAGCAAGGCCGGCAGCGGAAAATTACCTGGGAGATGTGGGGAGGCGGGGTGCCGAGGAGCTGGGCGAACTAAGGGGCGAACTCCTTTTACCAGGTCGCGCGGGTTGGCGCCGCTGCCGTTCCTCGGTGGTTGGAGCGGGAGCGACGAGGAAGGCCGCGGTGTTTGACGCCGGAGTCGCGCCAGTGTGAGGTGGTTCCCGCCGGTGTCATGCCCGGCTGGACGATGCGCCGAGCCCTACTCTGGCCGGAGCAGTCGCTTCCGACTGTCGACGGAGGAGAAAGCAGGGAGTAGACGACCAAGGATTGAGATCCCTTCGCGACATAGATGGATCCGGCTGCTGGCTCGACGAATCCGGCAGGGGGTGGGGCGCCGTCCTTTTCTCAACTGGACCGCCCAAGCCTGGGTTAGCGTCGGATGGGAGCGGATTTGGGTGTGCGGAGTCAGCGGCTTGGGGTTGCGGAAGAAAGGAGAGAGAGAGAGATGTGCCTTCCGTTGGATTTAGAGGGGTTGATGGTGCTGATATGTGATCCGTGGAAGGATCATATGAACCAATTACATAGTAGTTTTGACACCACGATGGAAAGATGAGAGTACAATATTGTATTTAAAAAACTTTTTTTACCAACGACAGTTATATAAATCAGCCCGTCACTGTTAAAAGTAATACCAGTGACGGACATTTCTTTGGACCCGTCACTGGTACTACCAATGACGGGCGACAATATTTACCCATCACTAGTATGTTCTATAGCCACCAACCGAGATTTACCAACGACGGTCATAATGTTTCCCGTCACTGATAAATGTTACCAGTGACGTGCATATTTTTGCCCGTCACTAATGTGTTGGTGTTTATAAGCTATTCTGCAGTAGTGTCTACAGAGATGTTTCCACTTTCCTAACCAATAATATCTCTCAACGCGAGAAGATGAGGTTTAAGTCGACTTCTACTAGCCTTTACATTACATTCTTGCATTTACAGCATCATGCATAATTACAAAAAAATTCTCACAAATAAAAGTTAGACCTATGTGACTCGGCACACGCACTCAGGTGCATATACCGACTCATTGGGAATACACTTCAAAACAAAAATCTCTTCTCAAAGTCCCGACATGAAGCAATGATGTTCATGCCGGCTCTTGGGGACTACAGATCGAAAAATTTCTTCTCAAGAAAAGACTCGGTATAGCACCCAGATGCATACACCGACTCTTGGGGAGTAACACTTCGAAAACTTCTTCTTCAAAGATTCGGCTCGATGCCATCAGAATCATACAAACTCTTGTGAAGTAACACTTCCAACATTATATATGACCCGGTACGGCACGCAAACGTGACCACACCAACTCATGGGGGCCACAAGTCGATCTCTCCTATGAATCGATTACCGATACACAACTATTCTGAATCGAATCAGGGGGCTACAGATACAGACATTATCATAAAATATTGGATCTCATGCATCATGCAAAAAGCATTTCAAAGTCAGGAATAAAACCGACTTAAGGACTCGATGAAAATTTATAATTTTCATTCATCAAGCAACCGATTCTTACATCAAAAGAAGAAGCCTTCCATTACAAGAAATTAAAGGCTAGACTCGAAAAAATATTACTAAGAAAAATCTACAGCTTCAGTCATCATCTTCAGAGTCGGCCTCATCTTCAGTTGAAGAGATCCGGACTTCTTCTTCATTATTGTAGAATTCTTCATCACTGCTACTAGAGCTCTCCATGTAGTAGCAGGCTCGATCACCATCTGAGTCAAAGATTCTAGCCCACAAGGTGTCATCACCATCGTATGTAAAAACAATGGTATCGCCTCTTGAGATGTTCCTGGAACGAAGAAAAGTTTTCTAACCTTTCTCCAAGAACATGGAGTTGTGGCTAGAAAAGCTGGTAGCCACCCAAACAGGTCCATGAGGACATCCATCAGATCGGAGCCAAAGACCCGAAGGCCTTGAATCAATCACAAGTTGTGTCATCGCATAGTAACAACAGATGCCATAGGGATGGCTAAAGAGAGGGGAAGACTCGAGGGAGAACTATGTCGATGGTGTCGGAATCGGGTTGGGCACAAGCACGGTGAAGGACACCACGATGTACCCAGTTTTAGGGATCTCCAGAGAGATAACACCCCTACTCCTGCTTGTCTGCTTGATATAAATGATCTCACGAACTACAATCAATGTTCATGGAGTTGTTCAGAGGAAGAAGAGTCCTGTCGTGGGCATGGTTCTCTCCTGATTCTCTATGGGAACTACTGTGGGAAGTAAATTACAATGGGGGCGTCCCTCTCGCAACAGGGGTACCCCAGGCTCTTATAGTGTGAGCTCGGGGTACTACAATCATTTTAGTCGGGTACTGGACCCAACTGTCATCCTCTCGTCGGCTGTGGTCCACCGACTGCAAATCTCCGGTTGATCGGGACCTGTCAAGCGGCTGCTCATGTTGTAGCTTGTAGGTTATGATGAGTGAACAGTGGAGCTACGATCTCTGGTCTTGTCGTCCTGTCTGCGGATTCAGAGGAAAGGGTGACAACTCTCCTCTGACAGATCGGCGAAGTGACTTGGCTTACTGCCACCCGGATCTCTCGGGATCATGCATTTATGACCTTGTACCAGGAGTTCCGACCTGGGCAAGGTCAACTCTTGAGCCGATTGAAGGGTGAGCCGATTGCACCTGGGCCGACTGCTCGCATTCGGCATGGTCGATTGCTTCAGGGCAATCGTCCATGCGACTGTCTAGTTCGGCCCAGCTGCAGCCCAATCGGCCCCAGCCTTGTCTTGAAATATTGCTTTCGTCTGGGTGACCCTACCCGGGTATCATTCCCCCGATACTAGCCCCTAAAGCTGTAAGGGTCCCGCGGTTGCTTGACTGTGGGGCCTTTGCAGTTTTTCTTTTCTTTTCTTCGTGCTTTGATTGTTCTGGCCTCACCGGGTTCCTCAATCCGAACTGAACTCTCAGATCGGAAATTATGCCCGCCGACCAGACCTGTGCAACTTCGAAATTCTCTCTCCAATCTAAACCACGACCTTGCCGACTGCTCTTGTGCCTTTCTGAAAAAACTTTTTCTGGAAAAACTTTGCTGAGCTGAGATCAGGCGTAGCCGATTGCTTTTCCAATGGTTACTTTTGACCGAAACTCTGACCAACCCACGTCCCACGTCGTTTCCGATTCCCCCGGGCAGTTAATGCTCCGGGCCCCACGACCCAAGCGCGACGGGACGTTACTGCGCCCGCCTCGCCTTCTGCGCCACGATCTTCTGTTCTGAAACCACTGATCTGCCTCTTGATACACGCGGCCACACCGGGCCACACAAACCGCACCCACGATCCCACTCGCCCCCGCCGTCCATATAATTCACGAGGGGGGGGGACTCCTCGGGTTCCTCTCTCCCACTTCTTCTTCTTCCTTGCCCTTGCTCCCCTCCTCGCGTCGCCGCGATTTTCTTGCTCCGGCGACCTCTGTTTTGCACACTCGTGGTACCCCGCACCGCACCACTTCTCTGCTTCCCGCTCGCACGCTCCACCGCCACCACGCCTCCACTTGCTAGCACTCGCTGCTGCCATCTCCTTTTCCCTCTTTTGAGTTTCTCTCACCACTGTCCTGGAGGACACCATGGCCGCCGCAGATGAGAAATCCGCCACCAGCCGTGGCCGGTGGAAAGGCTCCACAGTCAAAGAGGGCGAGATCAGACAACTACTCCACTCGCGCAAGATGCCGGCCGGCATCCAATGGCGTGCTCCCGGCGAGGAGATTGTGCCAGAGCCGCGCACCGGTGAGAGCATGGTCTTCGCCGCGCACTTCGAGCGCGGCTTCGGGCTTCCGGTGAGCACGTTCTTCCGGGAGTTCCTTAACTTCCACCGACTGCAGCCGCATCATCTCGCCGCCAACTTCATCATGACAATGTCAGGTTTTGTCACTCTCTGCAAGGGCTACCTCGGCATCCGGCCGAGCATCGGGCTATGGAAGCGCCTCTTCCACATCCAAGGTCACATGGCTCGGACCGGGAACATGTTGCCGAATCCAGAAGGGGAAGACAAGCTGCCGATCTATGAGACCGCCATGACCGATTGTGGCGGTTGCATCCTCTATTCCAGCAAACAGGGCTATGAATCTCCTGCCATCATCTAGTCTTGCAAAGACTGGCAAACAACCTTCTTTTACGTCCAATCTCCTGACGCCGGCCCCGACCTCATCAATCTGCCCGAATTCCAGCTCGCCCCGCCGATTGAGAAATAGAAATTGTCGACCAAGCTCGGAGTCGGCAACTGCGACATCGATGCCCAGGTAGCTCGGATTGCCCAGCTGGAGAAGGATGGCTTGCAAGCGTACGACCTCGTGGACACCTGGCTTAAGGTCCGAGTGCTCCCACTTCAGTGCCGAGTACACCGGATCTGCGATGTAACATCCCAATTTTCTAAATTCGGATGTTAATAGATTGTCATATGCATCTCATGCTGCTTCCGCATTTTTCTGGAGTTTTAAAATATTTTAAAACATTTTTTTCAACACATGGCAGTTCGCTGGAGAGGATATAAATGGACTTATCCCCGTTTTTAATTTTTTGAAAAATAGTTTAAAATATTTTGGGAGACTTTTTAATTTTACTTTGGAGTTATAAATATTTTCTATTATTATTTTGGTAATTTATTTATGCTCTGGTAAAGTTTTTTAATCAAATTTTGGAGTTTTCGGTATTTTTAAAATGCCAGAAAAGTATTTAAAAATATTTAAAAATAAGTTGCAAAGTTTTTATTTTTATTTAATATTTTGGTAAAGCCAAAAATTCAGTTTTATTATTTTAAAAATATTGGCGAAGACGGAATTTTAAAATAAATTTCCGTGATTTTTCTAATATTGTTTTGGGCCTAGTGGGCCTGTTCTATTTTTTTCCCCGCAGACCGATTTTGTATTTATCTCGGATTTAAGAAAAAGGGATTAGAGGTTGTCTATAAATAGTCTCGATTAGGGCTAGATTATTTTCGTTTATCGTTTTCAGATTAGCCTAAACTAATCCGCGGGACCCGCCACCGCCGACATCATCGACGACGTCATCGCCGGAGTTTCGCCGGAGTTGCGTTTTCGCCGTTTTTTTAGGTATCTTCCGGCGCCCCGCGCCTAACGCCGTCCCCACGCCTCACCGCACCCGACTCCGCCGCCCTAGCCGCCGCCCCGCGCAACCCCGCCGCGCCGCTCGCCGGCCGGCCGGAGCCGCCGCCGCCCTGTGGCGCCCGCGCCCGCGCCCCGCGTCCCCGCCGGCGCGCCCCGGCGTGTGCCCGCCGCCGCCGCCGCCCCCTGTCCGCCCCGCCGGCCTCGGCCGGAGTGCCCAAGCTAGCCGGAGCCGAGCTCCATGGCCATGGTCGTGGGCTTCGTCCCGTGCATGAGGAGAGAGAGGAGTTTAGAAAAAAAAAGATTAGATGCGGTTTCGAAAAAAAAGTCCAGATCTGGATCCAAAACCGCCCGAGGACCCGATCGCGTTTTCCAGAATTTTTTTATTTACATCCGGGTCCTTTTTACAGTAAAGCACCCCGGTACCCCCGATGTCACCCCGATACCGTTTTCGTGCCTACTTTTTAACCGTAACTCGGAGTTGGGCGATTCCAGTTGCGTTGCGACCGTGTAGAAATTTTCGAGCCAGTAGACCAAGTGTTACAGAAGTTTCAAGTTTTAAAATTTGAATCCCAAGCTGATCCAAATTTGAACTTCCGGCAGCCGTAACTTTTTACCGGTGCGCCCATTTGCGCCGTTTCTTTTTGCGTTGGTTTTATTTTGAGAAGTACTTTAAGTTTAGCTACTGTTAGGCAAGTTTTGCTACTGTTCTTTGTATGTTTATTACTGTTTGAGCATTTTTGTATTGAATATATGTTGATTGGTGCTATGTTTGCTCGTATAGATTGTCCGGAGTGTGCCGCCTCGTATTGTGAGGATTGTGACCGTCAGGACCAGCAAGAAGGCAAGTGATGCTTTGACCATACTCATACCTATATTTTTCTATATGCATTATGTTAAGAAATATCACCCTATTGCATGATAGATAGTTTATTTTATTGTTGCTGCAAAACCAGTTAGGATAGCCACATGCCTTGACTGTCTACCGTAGATCAACCTAGCCGTGTTGTTGCTTTATTGCTATGCTTTGTAGACGTGGTTTGGGTTGTGTAAATTCATGGAGTGCATGTGAGCTATTTTAATAATTTGTGTAGCAACTTTATCATAAATAGAAATCACTTCTGGCCGGGCAGGGAGTGCTTCCTGGGGGCTCGTGCCTTATCTAAGGGTGAGACCAGGTTGTACCCTTAATGGTTGGTTTGGTGGTTGACAGTACGTCATGGTGCTACCCTCTGAACGTAAGTGGGCGCCGCCCAGGCTCAAAAAGATCAGACATACTTGGTGACTAGGAGCTTACATGTACAGCCACTCGCCATATGGGCTCTGGCTTAGTTGAGTATGATGTAGGAAGCCTCTCCCGTGCAAAGCTAGTAGATGTAGATGTGATAGGTGGTACCGGCTTGCCGTTGGGTGTAGGTGACCTCTTCTGAAAGACTTCGTTTCAATCTTCGGGTTGAGTCCAGCGGGGAAAGTGTACTAACCTCTGCAGAGTAAAAACTAATCATGATTAGCCGTGTCCCCGGTTATGGACATCCTTGAGCTACTAGACATTACTGTTTCTGGAGGATCTTGACATATGAATCACCATAATAATTTGAGTGGGCGATATTAAATAGGGGTGTGGTGTTGGAACTGGTGTGCCCAGTTCGTTCTTAGGTAGTAAGTTCAACTTAAAATTTTGACTAGTTTAGTTCAGGAGAAAATTAGCTTTCTGCAAAACAAAACCTTAAGCCTTTCCTTTGACTTACCTTGCATGTATTTGTAGGTCCTTTATATAAACTTTTCCGTGTCACTTGCCGTACAAATCAGATGTATTGACCCGTTGTCGGGCTGTAACCTTCAGTGTTGCAGGTTTTTCAGACGATCAGTAAGGTGCGTTTAGGGGTTGCGAGTCTACACTCAGCATGTTCGCATGTGGATGTTGATGGGACTCCACGTTACTTTCTTTTGCTTCTGCTATATTTATATTGAATAAGCTAGCCTTGAGCTATGCAACTTGTTATTTATTTACTCTGGATCATACGTTGTAATAATGATGCACTTGTACTTTGATATACATCTATAATACTGTGTGTGCCAGCGAGTTCGATCCAGGGATTGGCACTTGAGCACAAAGACTTCAATTCTGTGTGAATTGGGTCGTTACAGATGGTATCAGAGCAGTGTGTTGACTGTAGGACGTGACCCTAGAAAATGGACTAGAAAAGCCATAGGAATAAAAATATTACTTTATATCACTCTGTCTTGTACTTACTTACCTCCTCTATCTCGTATTCATACCTGTTCTAATCTTGCCTTACCTCTCTTTGATTATAGATGACCACTATATCATACCGCGCTATGGCATTTGGACCTGAGCTCAGGGGGATTTTCCACTTCCTGAATATCTACGCGCCGGTCTTTCAGCCAGACATCGTGGAGACAAGGGGAGCTGACGAATACTAGGAAGTGGAAACTTTCATCATTGGAAGCATGGAGAATGAGGAAAGGTGATCACGGAGACATTCGAGGTGCATGCCCAGGAGAAGGAGTGGTGTGTGCGCATGGCTGCTCACATAGCTCTTGGACACATTGTGGAGACGTATTCCGCCCGGCTAAAGGGTACGGTGTACGCGGAGATGGCCAAGGTTATCCCATCGGGGAACATAATACCAAAGAGGTTCAGGTATGTGCCTGGGGCCATTTGGCCAGGTACAACCAGCTATATCATCCAAAGCCTGGAGAAGCACATCCATTGCCTGGAGAAGTGCACTCAGTCAGACCTCTACACCATTACTGAGTTGCAGCAGAAGAACACCAGGCTGAAGAGGGACAACAACAAGCTGAAGAAGGAGAAGTTGGAGATGCAAGCAGAGATGACAAGGCTGAAGGAGAAAATGAAGGCAAATGGAATTGAAGAACCAGAAGAGGAGCCAGAAGTAGAGACCTCGGCAGAAGAAGAGGAGCCGAGTCCCAAAAGGCGCAACCGCATTAGCGGGCGCGAATACCGCATGCTGTTTAGCAAAGACAGCATTAAGAATTACTTCACCGGCTATTAGTTTACTATCGTTATCATGTTAGCGTATTTGACCATGTCGACTTATTCGGTGTGGCAATACTAGGTTGCCTGATATACTCTTATGTTATTCATGGTTGTGTTGAGGATCTTATATTACCCGTGGTTGTTATGAGGATCTTATATCAGTTATAAAATATATTTTAAACTATATGGTGTGATATGTGATGGTTTTCCGTATGAGTGCATTGGTTGATGATTGTTATATGTTTGATGCTATGGTGATATTGATTGGTGAAGTTGATTGGTGAAATATGTATTGTATATATAATGCTTGTCATGATCATCATAAGCATATGGGTAGGAGTATATTTCCCTAGCTACTTTCTGTCTAGAACTTACCTATTCTTACCCAACAGATGCCGCCGAGACGTGATCCCACGGGGAATGATAACAACAACAATGGAGTGCCAGCTTATATGCAGTAGTTACTTCAAGGACAAGCTCAGCTGATCCAGTTGCTCACTCAGAATATGGGCAACAACAACAATGCGCCACCACCACCACTGGTGGACACGCTTGCAAGGTTCCTGAGGTTGAATCCTTAGAGGTTCTGTAGCACTCCTGAGCCCATAGTGGCGGATGACTGGCTTCGTTCAGTGGGCCGGAATATGGAGAAAGTTGGCTGCACTGAGGCAGAGAGGGTGAGGTTTGCCTCACATTTGCTGGAGGGTCCTGCCGCTGCTTGGTGGGACAACTACCTGCTGAAGTACCCCATCGACACCATCACTTGGGCGCAGTTCCAATCTGCCTTTCGCGCCGCACAAGTTTCAGCAGGCACCATGAGCTTGAAGAAGAAGGAGTTTCACAGATTGCGTCAGGGAGGCCGTTCACTGGCCGAGTATGTTGAGGTATTCAACAAGCTTGCCAGATATGCCCCAGATGATGTCATGAATGATGCAGCAAGGCAAGAGAAGTTCTTGGAAGGGCTGAATGATGAGTTGGGAGTCCAGTTGACAGTGGCTACCTTTGCTAACTGCCAGGCGCTCATAGACAAAGCTATTGTGTTGGAAGGCAAGCTGCAGGCCATTGAAAACCGCAAGAGGAAGTACAACAACAACAACAATGGTGGCAAGTATAACTCTGGATCGCATCAGAAGCCACGCAATTCTTATGGTGGCAATGGAGGACATAACCATGGACATAACCAAAATGGTGGGAATGTCCATGTTCACAGTGGAGGACATAACCATCATGGTGGAGATGGACACAACCATAATGGCCACAACCACCACAATGGTAGCAAGAATGTCAATGGAAATGGCAATGGCAATGGGAAAGGAAATGGAAATGGAAATGGAGAGAACTACAACCAGAACCGTCAAGTGGTGAATGCTCAGAAGGACCTCAGTCGGGTTCAGTGTTTCAAGTGCAGAAATATGGGACACTACTCCAACATGTGCCCGGAGAACAAGGACAACAATGGGAATTCTAGAGTCTGCAAGCCCAATCCTTTCAACAAGGGGCATGTGAACCATGTCAACGTGGAGGAGATCTATGATGAGCCTGATGCTGTGATTGGTAAGTTCTTTATCAACTCAGTACCCGCACTTGTTCTTTTTGATTCTGGTGCATCGCATTCTTTTATATCGAGGGTAATTGTGGATAAGCATGAGTTACCTACCGTAGTTCTTAAGTCATCTATGCTCATAAGTTCACCGGGAGCGGAGATGTCAGCTAGTCTAGGAAGCTATCAGTTGAGCCTAGCCATAGGGAAGCATGTTTTTCCTACAGATTTGATTGTGTTGAAGTCACAAGGTTTGGATATTATATTGGGCATGGATTGGTTAGCCAAGTACCAAGGTGTTATTGATTGTGCCAGTCGGTCTATCACTCTCCGTACACCGAATGGACAGAAGATCAGATATGTGTCCAAGTATAAGCATCAGCACGCACAGGTGAATTCTCTTAAGGGGGTAGCCTGGATGATGTGCGTGTGGTGAGGGATTATCCGGATGTGTTTCCGGAGGAGTTGCCAGGTATGCCACCGGATAGGGAGATTGAGTTCCTTATTGATTTAATACCAGGAACTGGGCCTATTGCTAAGAGACCGTATAGGATGCCCGCTAATGAACTTGCAGAGTTGAAGGAACAGATTAGAGAGTTGCAGGCAAAGGGGTTCATTCGCCCAAGCTCGTCACCTTGGGGATCTCCAGTGTTGTTTGTTGAGAAGAAGGATGGAACCCAGAGGATGTGTGTTGATTACCGTTCTCTGAATGATGTTACTATCAAGAACAAGTATCCTTTACCTGTGATTAATGATCTATTTGACCAGTTGGAGGGATCTTGTGTATTCTCTAAGATTGATCTTCGTTCTGGTTATCATCAAGTAAAGATTCGGGAGAAGGATATTCTGAAGACTACTTTTACTACAAGGTATGGGTTGTATGAGTATACTGTTATGTCATTTGGATTGACGAATGCTCCTGCATACTTCATGAATATGATGAACAAGGTGTTTATGGAGTTCTTGGATACATTCGTTGTGGTATTCATTGATGATATATTGGTGTATTCCAAGAATGAGCAAGAGCATGAGGCACTTTGCGTTTGGTATTGGAGAAGCTCAGGGAGCACAAGTTGTATGCCAAGTTCAGCAAGTGTGAGTTTTGGTTGAAGGAGGTCGTATTCCTTGGACATGTTGTGTCGGGAGAAGGAGTACCTGTGGATCCATCCAAGGTTTCAACAGTTACAGAATGGGAGACACCCGCGATAGTTGGAGACATTCACAGTTTTTTGGGTCTTGCAGGATATTATAGGAGGTTCATTGAAAATTTCTCCAAGCTTGCAAAACCAATGACTGAGCTGTTGAAGAAAGAGAACAAGTTTGTTTGGAGTGAGGCATGTGAAGCCAGCTTTCAGGAGTTGAAGAAACGGTTAGTAACTGCACCTGTTTTATGTTTGCCTGATATACATAAGGATTTCCAAGTATATTGTGATGCATCTCGTCGAGGACTTGGTTGTGTTTTGATGCAAGGAGGTAGAGTTGTTGCTTATGCTTCTCGTCAGCTTAAGAACCATGAGCAGAACTATCCTACACATGATTTGGAGTTAGCTGCAGTTGTTCATGCATTGAAAACATGGAGGCAATATCTTGTTGGTAATAATTGTGATGTTTTTACTGATCATAAGAGTCTGAAGTATATCTTTACTCAGAAGGATTTGAATCTCAGGCAGAGCAGATGGCTGGAGCTTATTAAGGATTATGATTTGAATGTGCAGTATCATCCTGGTAAAGCGAATTTGGTTGCTGATGCATTGAGCCGAAAGAGTCATATCAATGTTGCTCATGTTGAGGATATGCCACGTGAGTTATGTGAGCAGTTCAAGAATCTCAGGTTGGAGATAGTTCCTAAGGGATATGTGGCAACATTGGAAGTGAAGCCAAATCTGTTGGAAAGAATCAGAAAGCTCAGAAGAGTGATGCAGAAATTGATGAGATAAAAGTGAATATGACCAGAGGGAAAGCAGAGGGTTTCCGTGAGGATGAGCATGGAGCCATTTGGTTTGAGAAGCGCATTTGTGTACCTCAAGATGAAGAGATCAGGAAGTTGATTCTTCAGGAGGCACATGATTCACCTTATTCTATTCATCCCGGAAATACCAAGATGTATTTGGATTTGAGGGAGAGATTTTGGTGGCCTAGCCTGAAGCGAGAGATAGCCCAGTATATTGCTGTGTGTGATGTTTGCCAGAGAGTCAAGGATGAGCATCAGAAGCCAGCAGGATTGTTGCAGCCTTTGCCTATACCAGATTGGAAGTGGGATCATATAGGTATGGACTTTATTACTGGTTTACCCAGGACTCGGTCAGGATATGATTCTATTTGGGTGATTGTTGATCGTTTGACCAAGGTTGCTCACTTCATTCCAGTGAAGACAACTTACAAAGTGCCAAGCTCGCCAAGATTTATATGTCCAGGATCGTGTGTTTGCATGGAGTTCCAAGCAAGGTTGTGTCTGATAGAGGTACTCAGTTTACTTCGAAGTTTTGGCGTCAGTTGCATGAGACCTTGGGCACTAGGCTGGAGTTCAGTACAGCGTTCCATCCTTAGATAGATGGGCAGACCGAGAGTGTCAATCAGATCTTGGAGGATATGTTGAGGGCTTGTGCGTTGGATTATGGGTCGAGTTGGGATGACAACTTACCGTACGCTGAGTTCTCATACAACAATAGTTACCAGGCTAGTCTTCAGATGGCACCATTCGAGTTACTGTATGGCAGGAAGTGCAGGACTCCGTTGATGTGGGATGAGGTAGGAGAACGTCCGTTTTTTGGACCTGACCTGATCAGAGATGCTGAAGAGAAAGTCAAGTTGATCCGTGATAGACTGAAGATAGCACAGTCCAGGCAGAAGAGTTATGCAGATGCTAAGCGCAAGGATGTAACCTATGAGGTTGGAGACCGTGCGTATCTCAGAGTGTCACCAATTCGCGGAATCAAGAGGTTCGGAATCAAGGGCAAGTTAGCACCATGTTTGGTGGGGCCTTACAAGATCTTGGAGCGCAGAGGAGAGGTAGCTTATCAGTTGGAGTTGCCAGAAGCTTTGTCAGGAGTTCATGATGTGTTTCACGTATCCAAGCTGAAGAAGTGTCATGCAGAGATGGCAGATATTCCTTTGAGAGATACAGTGCCACTTGAGACAATTCAGTTGGAGAGTGACCTGACTTATGAGGAGAAACCTTTGAAGATTTTGGAGACTGCAGAAAGAGTTACCCGCACCAAGACGATTAGGCTATGCAAGGTTCAGTGGGATCATCATACCGAAGAGGAAGCAACTTGGGAGCGTGAAGAAGATCTGAAGCAAGACCACCCGCATATCTTTGCTAGCCAGCCCGAATCTCGAGGACGAGATTCATCTTAAGGGGGGTAGGTTTGTAACATCCCAATTTTCTAAATTCGGATGTTAATAGATTGTCATATGCATCTCATGCTGCTTCCGCATTTTTCTGGAGTTTTAAAATATTTTTAAACATTTTTTTCAACACATGGCAGTTCGCTGGAGAGGATATAAAAGGACTTATCCCCATTTTTAATTTGTTGAAAAATAGTTTAAAATATTTTGGGAGACTTTTTAATTTTACTTTGGAGTTATAAATATTTTCTAAAATTACTTTGGGAATTTATTTATGCTCCGGTAAAGTTTTTAAATCAATTTTCGCAGTTTTCGGTATTTTTTAAATGCCAGAAAAGTATTTAAAAATATTTAAAAATAATTTGCAAAGTTTTTATTTTTATTTAATATTTTGGTAAAGCCGAAAATTCAGTTTTATTATTTTAAAAATATTGGCGAAGACGGAATTTAAAAATAAATTTCCGTGATTTTTCTAATATTGTTTTGGGTCTAATGGGCCTGTTTTGTTTTTTTTCCCGCAGACCGATTTTGTATTTATCTCGGATTTAAAAAAAGGGGATTAGAGGCTGTCTATAAATAGCCCCGATTAGGGCTAGATTATTTTCGTTTAGCGTTTTCAGATTAGCCCTAAACTAATCCGCGGGACCCGCCGCCGCCGACATCATCGACGACGTCATCGCCGGAGTTTCGCCGGAAAGTTCGCCGGAGTTGTGTTTTCGCCGTTTTTCGAGGTATCTTCCGGCGCCCCGCGCCTAGCGCCGTCCCCACGCCTCACCGGCCCGACCCCGCCGCCCTAGCCGCCGCCCCGCGCCACCCCGCTGCGTCGCCGCCGGGCCGCCGCTTGCCGGAGCGAGCCGGCCGGCCGGAGCCGCCGCCGCCGCCCTGTGGAGCCCGCGCCCCGCGTCCCCGTCGCCGCGCCTCGGCGCGTGCCCTCCGCCGCCTCCGCCCCCTGTCCGCCCCGCCGGCCTTGGCCGGAGTGCCCAAGCCAGCCGGAGCCGAGCTCCATGGCCATGGCCGTGGGCTTCGTCCCGTGCGTGAGGAGAGAGAGGAGTTTAGAAAAAAAAAGATTAGATGCGGTTTCGAAAAAAAAAAGTCCAGATCTGGATCCAAAACCGCCCGAGGACCCGATCGCGTTTTCCAGAAAAAATTTATTTACGTCCGGGTCCTTTTTAAAGTAGAGCACCCCGGTACCCCCTATGTCACCCCGATACCGTTTTCGCGGCTACTTTTTAACCGTATCTCGGAATTGGGTGATTCCAGTTGCGTTGCGACCGTGTAGAAATTTTCTAGCCAGTAGACCAAGTGTTACAGAAGTTTGAAGTTTTCAAATTTGAATCCCAAGCTGATCCAAATTTGAACTTCCGTCAGCCGTAACTTTTTACCGGTGCGCCCGTTTGCGCCGTTTCTTTTTGCGTTGGTTTTATTTTGACAAGTACTTTAAGTTTAGCTACTGTTAGGAAAGTTTTGCTACTGTTCTTTAAATGTTTATTACTGTTTGAGAATTTTTGTATTGAATATATGTTGATTGGTGCTATGTTTGCTCGTATAGATTGTCCGGAGTGTGCCGCCTCGTATTGTGAGGATTGTGACTGTCAGGACCAGCAAGAAGGCAAGTGATGCTTTGACCATACTCATACCTATATTTTTCTATATGCATTATGTTAAGAAATATCACCCTATTGCATGATAGATAGTTTATTTTATTGTTGCTGCAAAACCAGTTAGGATAGCCACATGCCTTGACTGTCTACCGTAGATCAACCTAGCCGTGTTGTTGCTTTATTGCTATGCTTTGTAGACGTGGTTTGGGTTGTGTAAATTCATGGAGTGCATGTGAGCTATTTTAATAATTTGTGTAGCAACTTTATCATAAATAGAAATCACTTCTGGCCGGGCAGGGAGTGCTTCCTGGGGGCTCGTGCCTTATCTAAGGGTGAGACCAGGTTGTACCCCTAATGGTTGGTTTGGTGGTTGACAGTACGTCATGGTGCTACCCTCTGAACGTAAGTGGGCGCCGCCCAGGCTCAAAAAGATCAGACATACTTGGTGACTAGGAGCTTACATGTACAGCCACTGGCCATATGGGCTCTGGCTTAGTTGAGTATGATGTAGGAAGCCTCTCCCGTGCAAAGCTAGTAGATGTAGATGTGATAGGTGGTACCGGCTTGCCGTTGGGTGTAGGTGACCTCTTCTGAAAGACTTCGTTTCAATCTTCGGGTTGAGTCCAGCGGGGAGAGTGTACTAACCTCTGCAGAGTAAAAACTAATCATGATTAGCCGTGTCCCCGGTTATGGACATCCTTGAGCTACTAGACATTACTGTTTCTGGAGGATCTTGACATATGAATCACCATAATAATTTGAGTGGGCAAGATTAAATAGGGGTGTGGTGTTGGAACTGGTGTGCCTAGTTCGTTCTTAGGTAGTAAGTTCAACTTAAAATTTTGACTAGTTTAGTTCAGGAGAAAATTGGCTTTCTGCAAAACAAAACCTTAAGCCTTTCCTTTGACTTACCTTGCATGTAGTTGTAGGTACTTTATATAAACTTTTCCGTGTCACTTGCTGTACAAATCAGATGTACTGACCCGTTTTCGGGCTGTAACCTTCGGTGTTGCAGGTTTTTCAGACGATCAGTAAGGTGCGTTTAGGGGTTGCGAGTCTACACTCAGCATGTTCGCATGTGGCTGTTGATGGGACTCCACGTTACTTGCTTTTGCTTCCGCTATATTTATATTGAATAAGCTAGCCTTGAGCTATGGAACTTGTTATTTATTTACTCTGGATCATACGTTGTCATAATGATGCACTTGTACTTTGATATACATCTATAATACTGTGTGTGCCAGCGAGTTCGATCCAGGGACTGGCACTTGAGGACAGAGACATCAATTCTGTGTGAATTGGGTCGTTACATGCGACATGGATACCTTGAGGGATCCCACTCAGATCTGTACCAAGAAACTGAGTAGCAAGGCACTGCGCCTCCGAGTGAGAGCACTCACCAGCACCCCGACGCCGAAAACCTTCAGGTTTGGCCTGAAATGCCTTCACCGCGGGCTCCCCCCTCCAGAGGTATGCTCCGATTGCTTTTTCTCTTTGCCCGATTGCTCGGCTGCTCCCCTGTTTTCCTGATATCTTGCACATCTTCTTTTAGTACTTCATTGCGACTGCCGTGATGCAAGACGGCCATGTTGCCGGCTCCTTCGCCCCTGATCGCGACGAGGAGGACCCGACCGACCTCGAGTATGACGGCTCACCCACTTCCGACTCCGACGCCGAGGACGACCCCGCCGACGCCGGTGCGGCAAACCAAGGGGGTATGCGTGACTCCTCTTTCGAACGCTTTCTGGATGAGTGGAGTGATGATGACAATGCCTCAAAGTTTGGAGGTTCCAGTGCAGATTCGCATCCCGAACCCAAGAAGGCGCCGCTCAAACGCTCCCGAGCTGATGGCTCGACATCTGGCGCTACAACCGGCAAAGGTGCAACGGCTGCAGTGGCTGTTTCGAAGGGGATGGCCCCTCAGACTGGGCGCACTCAGGCTCAGACTGGGAAAGCTCCCGGTGTCAAGCCCATGGTTGGCCCAGTTCTGCAGGATGATCCTCTGGACATTCCGCCCCTGTGCTTCCGGATGCCCCAAGGAGCTCCGATGTCCGTTGGGTAATGACATGTCCTTCCGACTCGTCCTTTACATTCTTTTTCTCTCTGTTGCTTATCTCTTTTTTCTTCTCAGGGATGCTATTGACCTGGATGACATCGATCGCGAGGTTCCTGCCTTCACTGTCCCGATTCCCTCTGCCACCTCCGTCAATGCCGACGGCACCAGAAAAAGGCCGCTGATTGCTCCTCTTTCAACGAAGGAAGCCGAGCGCAAAGCCAAGAAAGCCCGCGCCGACCTCGCCAAGCCTCCGAGAAAGCTTCCGAGCAAGCCTCTTCCTAAAGTTTATATGCCTCCTAAGGACATCGTCGACCTGGAAGCCACCGAAACCGAGGGGCTGCAATCAGATCCTCCGATTGCTCCATCCCCGCCGCAGTCCTCCTACCAGATCCATCGCGCCGTCGACACGACCACCCCACCAATCGTGACGGTGTATCTTCCTCCAACAACTACGCCAACTCTGAGTGTTACTCAGCCACCGGCGACTTCAGCACCACCCTCGACTGTTGCTGCCTCTAAAGCTTTGGTCCCTCAGCCGACCTCGTCTGCTGCTCCTGAATCACAGATACACTCGGTGGAGCACTTCCGTGTGGAATATGCTCGCACCGGTCCTGCTGGCCCTAAGCCCGACTCCTCACACCGCTTTCCCCTGACCTCTCATGGCACTATGGCTTCGGCCTATGACCGAGTGAAGGAATTCTCTACCGGCGTGCTTCAGGAGCTCGAGCTCATCGGCCGCAATCACACTGTAAGTTTCCTTCTCTGAGTGGGGGCGTGCAAGCGCACCCACTTGGTGTAGTCCCCGAATATCGGGCCGATTGCTTGCAATCATCTCGAATCTTCTTCTGATTATTGTTTTCTCATGTCGTCCTCAGATCGGTGGATCTTCCCTCGAGTGGGTGCGTGCGCGCACCCACTGGGTGTAGTCCCCGAGATTCGGGCCGATTGGTTTGTAATCAGCTCGGATCTTCTCTCGACTTTTGCTTTTTTTTTGCAACTGACTTCTCCTTTTATTCAGGTTGCCTCCGAGGAAAAGCGCCAGGTTTTTGAGAACTTGCTCGAATCTTACTCCTCCAGCTTGCGACTCCTCGCCTCGGCTCAGCTCCAAGTGAACCAGCAGATCGCCAAAGTTGCCGAGCTGACAGGTAACCTTGCTGATCACCAACCGATTGATTTTGTCCTCTGATTATAACTTTTTCTTCACAACAATATTGTAGCTGCTGCTGCATCCTTGCCCACTATCACTGCTCTTCAGGGACGGGTAGCCGAGTTGGTGGAGCAGCTCGACCGTCAAGGCCCCGAGCTCATTGCTGCTCGGCAGGAGCTTGAACGCCTGCGAGCTGCTGAGGCCGATCTATCTTGATCTGCCGAGCGTCTGCGGGGAGAGATGACCGCGCTGAAAGCCAGTCACAAAGCTGAGCTGGAGGAGGTGATCTCCGCTCAAGTCGCGACTTCTGATGCCTTGCGCTCAGAGCGCGATGCTGCGGTGACTGCTCGGACCGCTCTGCAAGCAGAAAGAGATGATGCCATGGCCAAGATGGATGACATGACGCTGCGCCACAATGACGAACTGACCAAAGCCCGACGTGAGGCCAGAGCTAATCTCGAGGGACTGCGCGAGATGGATTCCCTTCTTTCTGGTGATCTATCCTTCTTGTCTCGGTTTTCTTGTCGATTTCTTCTCTTTGGAATATTCTTACGCTTAACCTTCTGATGCAGAGCACTGGCTTGCCTCCGAATCCGCTGCTCAGCATGCAGTTGCTGAAGAAAGGCAAATCCGAGCAGAAGAGGGCTGGCCGGTGAGGACCGAAGCCGAGGGATGGAGTCCTCGGGAATTCATCATTGCTACCGAGGCTCGCATTCCCGTGATTCTTGGAAGCGTCTTCGCGTTTAAATTGGGCGTTTAGAAGCTTGCCGAGCTGCTTTGGATGCCTGCCGAACTGAAGCAAGCACTCGGGCGTATGAGCCGTGGTGAAGGATCTTCAGCTGGCACCAACGAGTCTGACGAGGAAGATTCAGAGCAAGGAGATGCCCCCAATGCTACCAATGAACAGGTGCTGCTACTACTCAAGGCTGCTCCCCGCCGGGTCGAGGCTTTGCTTGAGTCAGCAGCTCGGACTTTTGTGGAGACGGTGCTTCAGACTGTGCTGAGCAGGTATCCCAAGCTAAGCTTAGCTCGTCTTTACACCATGCGAGACGGGGCATCGGATCTCCTTGAGAGCGCCTATTCCCAGGTAAACCGCCTTGCGACGACCATGGCTGGGTGATTCCCTCACACTGATTACACTGCAATTCTTGACAATGCTGGGATGCCAGTTTCTCCACTGTCGGTAGCCGCTTTGGCCGACGACAACCGCTCTGCTGACAGCCGCGCCATAGGAGGTCAGGGCAGTCAGCGAACTCGCTCCTCGAGCACCCATTTGTACCAAGATGACTTATCTGGCAGCAGCTCCTGTCAAACTTCGCCAAAGGTCACCTCAGGAAGGACTAGCGCCAAGACAGCCGACGGTGATTCTTCCAAGGCAAAGGAAGATTCGGCTGAGCCGTAGCAATCGGAGGCCGTTGTTATGCAAGAGGGTCCGACTGCGCTGGAGCAAACAGTTCCGGCCATTACGCAGGCGCCATCAATTACTCCGACTGCCTCGACCGTACCGCCGATAGCTCCAACCACTTCTGCCGCGCCGCCGACAGCTCCAGTCTCTTCTGCTCCCGACGCATAGCTAGTTTACTTTATTTCCTTTGCTGGAAACTTTCGTAAGAGTTGCAAGATTCCGAGGACACCCCCAGGGGTGGTTTGATGTAATGAACCTATTCGTCCTTGAGCCTTTTATCTTTGCTTGTTGCATGAATTTCTTATGTGATCGACCTCGTGCTTTCTGCCTTTTCGCTTTTGCCTTTGCCATTTTTCCCTTGGGGACACGATTCCGTGTTCGCCTACAGCCGACGTACGGTCGGAGGTCGGCTGAAAGGATCGTGCTCCACTCTGGGTCTGGTCAATAGGACTGAGCTAGTCGAGCGCCAGCGCAGAAGGCTTCTGCATAGAACAAATGACCGATTGCTCCTTCCCGATTGCTCGGTGCATCGATCGGGTACGCAATCGGTGAACGGCGCAGTCGGCCACAGTCCTCTTTTTAGAGTGATTTTAAGTTCTCGAAGTAATAACGCAGGTCCAACCGGCCGCCGCTTTCATCGATGCCACAGCCAACTTGTGATCTGTGCTCGCGTCAAGTGCTAGCTCGGTTCCAAACCTGCAGTTCTCATGTTTTCTCACCCTATACTTCGTGACCGTATGGTCGGTCAGTCCCCAAGTAAGTTTTTCACATATCTCGGGGATGACAAAGCTTTACCGAATGAGGCTCGCTTGAAAACGAAAGAATCATATAAAGACAATCCAATGCTATCCTTGAGATGCATGACATCTTTACTGCTTAATTGCAAGATAGCATGAACATTTTCGTACGACTCAACTGTAAAACGGGCATAACAGCTCGGCGTTCCGGGGACGATGCGTTTCAACTCCTGAAGTGTCCTTGTGCCGAATGCCTTGGGTGTAATCGATGAGGTAGTATGCATTGTTCTTGAGTGCTCGGATGACTACGAAAGGACCTTCCCAAGGTGAGGACAACTTGTGCTGACCATCTGACTTCTGGGCTCGGCGTAGCACCAAATCTCCCTCACAGGAAGCGAGGGGACGAATCCTCTTGCTGTTGTAGTGCCGCAGCCTCCGTTGGTAAATTCCCAACCTGGATAGGGCCAGCAGGTAGGCTTCTTATTTTACATCGACACCGTCTTCTCGAGCTTCCTTGGCTTCTGCTTCAGTGTATAAGGCGTGCCAGGGTGAGTCAAACTCGATGTCGGTTGGGATGACTGCTTCTGAGCCATACACAAGTAAGTATGGGGTGAATCCATTTGATCGTTTTGGTGTGGTTCTCAAGCTCCACAAGACTGATGGAAGCTCTTCAATCCATGCACCATGTGCTCTTTCAAGCGGCTCAACCAATATTGGTTTGATGCCCGCCAGGATGAGGCCGTTTGCTCTTTCTGCTTGGCCATTTGACTGGGGGTGTGCCACGGATGCCACATCGAGCCGAATGTAGTACTCAGATGCATACCGAGCCAATGCTCCCTTCGCAAAATTTGTGCCGTTGTCGGTGATGATGCTATTGGGAACTCTATATCTACTTGTGATGTCGGCGATGAATCTGACTGCTGTCGGACCATCCAGTTTCTTGATCAGACGTGCCTCAATCCACTTGGTGAATTTGTCGACTGCAACTAGTAGGTGGGTCAAATCACCCCTTGCTCGCTTGAACGGACCAACCATGTCCTGTCCCTATACCGCAAACGGCCATGTTATTGGGATTGTTTTGAGTGATGACGCTGGGAGGTGACTCTTAGCTTTGAATCGCTGACAACCGTTGCAATGCTTCACCAGATGCTCCGCTGCTGCTCGCGCAGTCTGCCAATAGAAACCATGGCGAAAAGCCTTGGCTACGATTGCTGTTGCCGATGCATGGTGACCGCATTCACCTTGATGAATGTCCCAGAGCAGCTTCAGTCCCCTGTCCTCTTCTACACATCGCTGGAGAACTCCAGTTGCGCTTCTGTGCATCATCTCATTGTTGATGATGCTGTACGCACCAGATCGGCACTGGATTTGCCTAGCTTCAACTTCATCTGGGGAAGAGTTCCGTCGACCAGGAAATCTCTGATCGGTTGTGCCCAAGTCAGAGTGGTGACAACCACCATGACCATTGCCTGCTGTGGTGGGACTGCTTCCTCTAGCTCGGCCTCTTCTTCTTCTATCATCTCAGACTCAATCTCCGAGCTGACGATTGCAGCGCCTGGCTTGTCGTCGGCAGCCTCTGGTGCTTCTTGTTCTGCTGAAACTGAAACCTCAGGATCTACTGGTTCTTCTCTTGGACTCGACGTCTCTGGATCGCCATCGGCAGCCCATAGTGTCAATAGCTCGGACGAGGCCCCGACCTCTGGTGCTGCCGCTTCTTTTGCCTCAGATTTCTTCTTTTTGCTGCAATCGGCAACCCCTGGATTGCAATCTTCAGCCCCTGGGTCTGCTGGCTTTGCCTAGGTCGCGGCTCCTTGGGCGTTCGGTTGCTTCTTCAGAGTCGGGATCTTCATTGACTGGACCAACTTTGCCTGCCTTAGCGCCTCCAGGTCGGTTTCTGTTATGAAGATGGATTCGGACTCTGGCGAAGGCGTGATGGACGGCTTCTTGATGTGCTCTAGTGATACCCCTGGCGGAATGCTTTGCCTGGTGGAGCCGAGCTTGGATAGTGCATCTGTTGCTTCATTGTTTGCTCTGGGCACGTGATGAAATTCGCAGCCTTCAAAATATTCGCTGAGCTGCTGCACCAAGAAACGATAGCTTGCCATATTTGCATCCTTTGCATCCCAATTGCGTGTAGACTGCTGCACCACCAGGTCGGAGTCGCCAAAACACTCTATGTTCCGAATGCCTATCTCCTTGGCCAACTTCATGCCATTTACAACGGCCTCATACTCGGCAACATTGTTTGACGCTGCGAAGTGGATTTGCAGTACATAGTGCAATCGGTCTCCTTTTGGTGACGTGAGGACGATGCCAGCCCCTAGGCCATTCTTCATCTTGGATCCATCAAAGTGCATTCTCCAAAATCTGATCCTGGAACGGATGCGGACACTTGAAAAACAAATCCACCCAAAGGATATTTATAGCAAAACTGAGGAGAAGATCAATCAATTCCATAAAGACATGGGTAAACTACCCATGGTAGGTGACATTTATGGAAAGACTCCTCGATTCCCATCACAAATCAATGCGTTCAACAGACGCTTCGGGAAGTGCAATCATAAAAGCAATATGGGATCTTTGACTAAAAAAAGTCAGAAGAGATTCTTTGACCAAAAAAATGAAGACAAAAACGATAGGATTGAAACCGACTCCTTATAAACTTTCAAAAGAGTATGAGAGTCGGTCTGTCCCATTGGAGAGTCGACCATCAAGATGAAGGCAAGAAGATTGACGTGAAGACTGAAGCATCACACCAATTCTGGGGGCTAATGTCGGGGGGATAGACCAAGCCTACGACCCGGCATTAGGTCTATGGGCCGACTCGCCTACTATAGGCCCACTAAGAGAAGACCCGGCCCAAGGCCGGTTGCACCAAGGAAAGAAGATCAAAGCCGTAGAAGGAATTCGACTTACCTTGTATAAGCACATAGCATATTTGTAAACTAGAATAGGACACCAACTTATGTCGGAGTCGGACTCACGGAATCCCGGGACCGGCACCTTTATAAGATGATGTCCATGGGATCCAGGGCCAGAAAACAATCTTAGCCTAAGATAGGACTAGACACTTGTCGGCGTAACCTAGATCTCATCGAGACTAAGTTTACGACCGACTCTCTTGTAACCGATCGAACCGACTCTTCTTTCGAGAGTTGGAACTCATAATAAGAGGAAGCAGGAGTAGGATTTTACCTCGAGACAAAGAGGGTCTGAAACCTGGGTAAATCGCCGAGTCTCTTGTCAATGTCGACTCTCTCCACGAAATCGCCTCGCAACAAAGGCCCCATGTTAAGTTCGACTCTTCGGACATCTGCCGTGACTTTCCCACGACACATACTCCCCTTTTGACACTCCATCACTCAATTCATCCATTAAAGGCTGGACTTAAACTCCTTGACCGCTCAACAAGTCTTGGATGAGTTCGTCTCCATGGAAATCTTGAACTCCACGGCCGACATAAAGTTGGACCGCCAAGGTATCAACAAAATGCCATCTCTTTCTTTGAATGCCAAGGAGGTTCAAGTGTGTGTTGAAGAGGATGAAGAATAAGTTGGCCCGGAAGATACCAAGTATGAATTCAACGAGCATATGGCTCTTGCATGAAGAAAATTTTGGGGCAACAAGAAGAACTTCAAGTCAAACTCAAGTAGCTTCAAGACTAAGGGCCAAAGGATATGGACATGTTTCAATTGTGGAAATGTGAGTCACTTAGTTGCGGATTGTCCATATGAGAAGAGAGAAGCTTATCCGGAAGGACAAGTCCAAGTCACCATCAAACAAGACCTTTGTGAAGAAGAAGCCCCAACGTGAATTTGTGGCTCGTGAATAATATCTCTCTGATGATGACGATGATGAAGATGGTGAAATTGTGGCAACGACCACCGTTGCTATCGTCACCACCCCCCTCCATCAACATCACTCTTCAACTCCCCCAGCGAGAACCCTTACATCATCCACAGATGCCTTATGGCCAATACTAACTCGGTGACTCCTCCCTGTAAACCATTTATTTCCACTAACCCATCTTTGTTGGATTGTGTGGAAGAAAAGGAGGATACCAAGGGAAATGAAGAAAATGAGTTTGAGCTCTTCATGTCAAAGCTCAAAGGTGAGACCAAGAGACACTTTGTGACCCTCTTGGAACAATTAGGTGGAGCTCATGCTCACATTGAGCAACTTGATGGAACCATCACCGAGATGCAAGGGCATAGTAGTGACTATGCGTATGGGATAGGCGAGTTATCTCAATCTTTTGAGGAAGGGCGTGAGCTTAAGGTGTCTCTTGAGGAGACATATGCTATTGATATTGCTAAGCTAAAACTTGACCTTGAACATGCCAATGCTATTGCTTATGACCTCAAAACTAAAAATTAAGAACTAGTTGAGGCTCATGAAAGACTACTTGCGGATCATGAGGAAGTCGAAAAGGATCACAAATCCTTAAATCATGAACTCATGACTCTCAAGAAGGCACATGAGGAAGTGAACATTCAACTCACTAAAGAGATTACTACTTTCCCTCCTATCATTGTGCTTGAGACACCAAGTTCATCTAACCCTTGTTGTGAGCATGCTCCTCTTGTTGAGGAAAACTCTAGATTGAAGGCACAACTCGAGAAGGGGCTTGCCTCTTGCATTCAAGGAGAGAAATCTCTTAATGATCTCTTGAGTTCTCAAAAGGAGGTCATTGGTAAGGAAGGCATTGGTTTTGGTGCTAGTTCATCAAAGAAGAAGAACAAGAAGAAGAAGAAGAAGAAGGGCAAGGTCTCCTCTCCCTCCAAGGAGATTACCTTTGTCAAGGAAGGGGAGAAGCCAAAAGAGAAAGTGGCAAAGGCCATTGAGGGTGGTGTAGCCAAAAGGGGCAATGCCATCCCCATTAACTTTGCTGGTGCTACTAACCCTTCTTATATTCTTGGTTGTACTAATGATGGGCATGTTTATGCCAACTTTTTTTGTTCTCATGATGAATACATTGCATGGTCTATTTGGGTTCCTAAGACCCTAGTTACTGACACAAGAGGACCCATTCGTGAATGGGTCCCTACACCCAAGCATTGATCTCATGTAGGTGGCGACTTCCGGTGGAGGTTCACGGATACATGATAGCGGGGTAACAAGTCAGATGACTGGAAGCAAGGACTTTTTGGTGGACATTAACTTTCAATCATCTCGTGACACTCTAGTCCAATTTGGTGATGCAAAAACATCAAAGGTATTGGGTCACGACAAAATAATCATTTCTCCGGATACAACTATCGAGAATGTATTACTAGCCGAGACTTGTGCTTTCAATTTACTTTCCATTCGTCAACTTGCCAAGATGGGCCTTTGTACTTTATTTGATGTGACATGGTCACCGTGATGTGGAGCAAAACTCTTAAAGTAGCCTTTGTTGGACATGTGAGGGACGGTATGTATTTGGTGGACTTCTCATGAGTCTCCACAAAAACCGCCATATGTTTAATGGCTAAAGTTGATGTGGGATGGCTTTGGCACCACCGTCTAGCCCACGTCAATATGCGGTCTTTGCAAACACTTCATCAAGGTGAGCATGTCATTGGACTAACAAATGTTAGTTTTGGCCAAATATCGTGCTTGTAGGGCTTGCATTGAAGGAAAACTACATGAGAAGAAACATCCCGTCAAGAATATCATTACCACCAAGAGGCCTTTGTAGCTCCTTCACATGGATCTCTTTGGTCCTCCCACATATGATAGTCTTGGCGGAAAGAAATATTTCTTGGTGATTGTGGATGACTATTCATGATACACATGGGTCTATTTCTTCAAGAGGAAGAGTGACACTCAACCAACAGTCATCGAGTTTGCCAATGAAGCCCAACGTAAAGACAATTCGAAGATATTGGCCATTAGAAGTGACAAAAACACCGAGTTCAAGAATTACACCTTGGATGAATTTCTTGGTGATGAGGGGATCAAACATCAATATTCCGCTTCTTATACCCCTCAACAAAATGGTGTTGCTGAGAGGAAGAATCACACTCTCATTGATGCGACAAGAACCATGATGGCGGAGTACAAGAGTCCATACAACTTTTGGGCGGAGGCCATCAACACCGCTTTCCATGCAACCAATCGTCTTTATCTCCGCAAGATCTTGAACAAGACTCCCTATGAAATTATCACCGGAAAGAAGCCCAACATCAAGTATTTTTGGGTCTTCGGGTGTAAGTGTTTCATTCTCAAAAAGGGTGTTCGTTTGTATAAATTTGAGTCGAAAACATATGAGGGCATATTTATTGGTTATGCTTAAAACTCTCACGCGTATGGAGTCTACAACAAGTCCTCCGGGCTTGTTGAAGAATCTAGTGACATGGAGTTTGATGAACATAATGGCTCCCAAGTGGAGCAAAGTGATCCTTTGGTTGTAGATGATGAAATTCCTCCTCAAGCCATAAGAAGAATGGGTGTGGGTCATATCCTTTCCATTGAGGAACCCCTTGTGGTGGAAGGAGAAGGACAATGCTCTACTCATGTGGAGCCATCATCTTCCCAAGATCTACAAGCAAACCAAGAACAAAATGAAGGCCCTCCCCCAACCGAACAAGATCAAGGTCAAGATCAAATAATTGATGATGGTGATACACCAAATGATGACCAAGATCAAGTTCACTTGCAAGGGCAAGCTCAAGGTGATGAGAAAGTCCTTGATGGTGCTCAAGCTCTCGAATATAACCCTCAAGAGGATTCTCAAGAATCACTTGAGGAAACTATAGCACGTCGTGCGGCCAAGATTGCATCCAAGATTTCATCTCAAGATCATTCGGTGGATCAAGTGCTTGGAAGCCTAAGAAAAGGGGTAACCACTCATAGTCTATTAAGAAATTTTTGTGCCCATAATGCGTTTGTTTCTTGTATGGAACCCCAAAAGGTATTTGAGGCGCTTGAAGAGCCAGATTGTCTTGAGGCCATGCATGATGAACTCAATAACTTCATACGCAACAAGGTGTGGTAATTAGTGGAGAGACCCAAATGTGATCATAATTTCATTGGGACCAAGTGGATATTCAAGAACAAGCAAGATGCACATGGTATTGTTGTGCGGAACAAGGCAAGGTTGGTGGCACAAGGTTTTTCCCAAGTCGAAGGTATTGACAACAGTGAAACTTTTGCCCCCGTGGCTCGCCTTGAATCCATTCATATTGCTCTTTCTTATTCTTCTCATCATAATTTCAAGCTATATCAAATGGATGTGAAAAGTGCTTTTCTTAATGGTCCCATTAATAAGTTGGTATATGTCAAGCAACCCCCCGGGTTTGAGGATCCCAAGTTCCCCAATCATGTCTATAAACTCGATAAGGAGCTCTATGGCCTTAAGCAAGCACCACGAGCTTGGTATGAGCACCTTACCGAGTTCTTAGTCGATTATGGGTTTGAAATTGGGCAAATCGATCCCACACTTTTTACTAAGAGAGTTCATGGGGAATTTTTCATATTCCAACTATATGTTGATGATATTATATTTGTTTCGTTTTGTTTAATGTTTGGTTTTGAGCTTTGAATTTTGGTCACTCCGAGATTGCTCGTGCATTTATTTACGTTCTTGATCTCGGTGTGTCCCCATCAATCTGATGTTTTTAGAGTCTCAAACCTAAGCCCATCTCCCTAAGTCTTTCCCGTTGCAAAATCTCATTCATTTGAACCTAGACTCGGTTGCTCTGCTGCCAGCGGTACTACCGCTCGGCGGTACGGTACTACCTCTAACGAGGTACTTGTAAGGCCCGATATGCGGTACTGTTCCAGATCTAGGTGTTTCCACCCAGATCCGGGGACGAAGCACATATCGGTCCCACCGCGACATATGACAAAGTCATATGCCCCGGATTTCCAACATGATATCACAACATTACAGATACAAGGATACAACATCTCATACAATCGGCATACAACTTTCTTAATACAATAGAACAACGGAAGATACATGTCCGAGTACAGACTAAAATCAAATGCCTAGTGGCAAAGAGAAAATCATCGATCCCCATAACCACACGGGTCCAGGCCCTCCTTCGGGATCCGCCTAACTAGTCGTCGTCGAGTCTCCACGCGAAACGTCGATAACCATACCTGTTGTCGATCAAGAACCCTGAAAAGAGTTTGGGGGTAGTATCATGAGTACAGAAGTACTCAGCATCCAACTGTAGTGGTCAACTGACCCAGCAAGGACTTTATCACTCGTCATTCTAGGACAACTAGTAGTTTACGGTAAGGAAGGGGTAAGTGGTGAGGTTGCTGCCGCACTAGCATTTATGAAGTGGCTAACGATCTAGAGAGTAAGGTAAGAAGCCAAGCATTCGATGAGGAAATGCCTCCAACAAGCCTTGCTACCAACTACTTACGCAAACATAATACCTATCCTATCCTTGTCCTCCTCTTCGCATTCCGACGAAGAATAATCAGTCAAGGCACACACACACGTTGATCTAGTTTATTAAGATTATCTCGGTTGTTGTTGTCTATGAACAAGGAGTAGGTCTCAAGTCGTCCATAACCGTGGACACAGCTTCTCGAAAATATTTAACCCTGCAAGGGTGTATCAACTGCCCATTACAAGGCTCCGCACACACGCCCATCTCTCTCAGTTGCTACCCATCACAGGAAACCATTTTATGATTTAGTTCCAAGAGATCTGAAACGACAGGTCCCTCTAACTAACAACGAACAAATCCGGGTGGCCCCCGGTGAGTCGACACCCAACTCAAAAGCCGACCGCGCTCTCGAATCGGTCTCTACCGTCTGTCGCAGGTTTGCATAGCCGGTTAATCACACATGGGAAACCGGGTCCTCAACTGAACAAGGTGGGCCAGCAAGGGAACTATGTCCTCACTGGTCCGGGTTGGTTGGAAAACTACTGGCGGCCAACCAGCACACACACGGTTTCAAATGGTAAATCATCTTGGGCCACCAATAGAAATGTTTTATGCTAGGTAGGTAAGAAAAGCGGACCCCATAAAATCCCACACGCGGTTAGACACGCTCAGTCTTAGAACCAATACCCGGAACTCGGATCCTAGGTGACTCGAATGGAACAAAGCGTCGGGACGGGATAGCCTAGACCTTCCATCCTTCGTCGAATATAGTCAACATTACAATAATCATATCATCAACAACAATATAATAATGTGATATCCCAAACCAAGGAGTAATAGGGTAACATCGTAGCATCCTAAGCATGCATACTAAGCAGGGGCTGAGCAACGAGCAATAGTAACATAGCAGTACAAGGTTTGCTGGGAGGGGACATGGATGTATCAGTTTGAAAGAGGTTGTAAACATGTGGTAGGATCAAACATCGAATGTATCCTATACTAGCATGCAAACCGCTGGTTGAAATAGAATGGATCATAAGTAATGCATAGTCCTTTCCTGTTGATAAGTCGGGTTACGAAGGTGTAGTTGAACGCAAGCTCGCAACGTCTCCGAGAGGTACCCGCGGAAGCACACAAGAAGGAAAACACTGGAAAGAAATAACCGAGGAAACATCTATTACTACGAAGCATACACGAGCAAGCATCTACAAGAAGGCAACACGAGACATCGCACCTACCGTCGAGAGCGGTTACTAACAGGTTAAGTGGAGTACTCGTCACACACGACGATACCGCACATTTAGAAAGGTTCAAGTTGGTTAGCTACAGGTGATCAACAAAGGTTGTTAACATGGCATCTCACTCAAGCATGGCATAGCACACAAACATGGCAATAGGTTAAGCATAAGACAAACTATCTATGCTAGTCAATTTAAGTGAGGCACAAGCCTAAACATGGCATACACTAAGTGTCGCACGGCAATTAAAACATTTCGTACTGTTCTGTCCTAAACCATATTTAAAGTTGGTTAACAACAACAAACAATAGCATAAACACAAAGTACACGAAAAAATAATCAAGTTACATATAAAGAACACCCCAAACGGAGTTACGGTTAAAAAATACAAGCAATACAAGTTACGGGCACAATCTGCCAACATCGGGAAACACACTTTAGAGCAATGCATAAACACGGTAATGAATGCAAACATGCTCACAAATGATATGCAACTAAAGTAGACATGGCAGGGAAGGCATCGCAAAAGGAATCATGCAAAAAGGCATCATGAACAACTAATTATAGCTCATGCAAAATGCGATAAAACATTAATGGTCTAGGACTTAGTGAAAATCAGGAAAACATGGGAGAAACTATTATTTTCATGCTGCATAAACAGGAGAAAAACTATATGCAAAAGTGCAGCAACATGACATAGCAATACATGGGCATGAACTAGACATGATGGTGATCAGGTACAAACAAGAATCAAGGTAATAGGCATCACATATCAAAAATATTAAGCATGCAACATGGCATTGGAAAGTTACAGACTTAGAGAAAAACTGAGGAGGATGTCAACAACAGCAGCATAGCAAGTTTGGAGCTCAATAACTAGATGACCATCAAGCATATCATGACAATGAAATACATGTAATGGAAGTAGACATGATGCTTAACAGTATGCAAAAAGAATCAATGCAATAGGCCTCATGGATGAGTCACAATCATCATGCAAACTTGCAATAAAATAATAACAGCAGCACTTAACAGGACTTAGTAGTAGTTTAACGGCCTGATGCCCACTTCAACAGTGATTAAGAACATCAAGATGGCCTCAAATCAAAATGCTCACAAAAGATGGATTGAATTACACACAATTCTAAACAATTTTCCTTTTGGGAACAACGTCATCCGAGCTACGGTTTGATTGCAAACTTCATCGCAAAACAACATCAGCAGTACAATATAAAAGACTTAGAAATATTTCAGCAGGGTTAAGGGAAAAAACAGAGGGGGATCTCGGACCGGCTCACCATGGGCTCTGCCCAAGTGGCTGCTCGGCTGGCTAGGGAGGCCGGCCCGGCTCGGCTGGTTGGGCTGGGCCTCCAGGGACGCGGTGGCCCACGCGGTGGCTGGTCTAGCAGGCTCGGCTCGTCCCGACGACGACCGGCGGCGGCGTGCGCAACTCCAGCGATGTGAGGCGACACGGTGGGGTCCAGGGGGGCGCGGAGTCGACGGATCGGGAGGTGGCGGCCGGGATCCCGCCGGATCCAGCGGCGGCGCGGCGTCCCGCGGTAGAGCCGAGCTCCACGGCGCGGAGACTCGAGCCCGAGCTCGCCGGCATCCATGGTGGCCGCGGCGGCGCGGAGACCTGCAGGAGGAGGCGAGGTGGTCAGGGGGGAGACAGGAAGAGGAGGAGGAGAGGAAGACGGCCGCGGGAGGAGGAGGCCCTGGCTGGAGTGGCTGCCTGCTAGCGGCGCGGCCGGAGGTGCAGGCGGTGGCTCCACGGGCGGCCCGCAGGGTTGGAGCGAGGTAGGTGGAGACATGGGGTGACGTGGCGGCCTCTGGGTCCGTTGGATCTCAGATCCGACGGCTCCAGATGGCTGGGGGCTAGGGTTACCGGAATTGGGGTGTTTTGGGCAAAAAAATGGGGCAATTGTAGGGGGGTGGCTGCAATTTTTGGACTAGGGAAACCCTAGAAAGGGGTGGGGGAGTGGTGGTGTTTATAAGGCCCAGGTGGCTGGAAGTTCGCAAAAACATCCACGGTTTTTCTCTCACGCGCGTGGTGCTTACGTTTCTGACCGCCGGGTGTCTGCAGTACCTCCGATTCGGGTAAAACTTTGAACTGCGCGATCAGCGCGTCGAGCCGGCGGCATTCACCTCGCGCTGGAACCGTTCCGAGAACATTTTACGGCACGCTATAAAAATATCCCGTTTAGTTATTAAACGGGGTTTTTCGTTCCGTTGGCTACGGCTGGTCTCGTGCGGTTTTTGCGATGGTGATCGGGTGAAGCCCGGTGTCGCAAAGGTCGATGTCAGGGTGGCAAGCGACCGGTACGAGATAAGAGGGGGGAAATTAATCACCGATCGATAAATCGGGGATGCAAACACCGCAAACAAATCAGACAATCAAACAATTCACACCGAAAACATTTTTTTTAATTTTTGTCAAATCTGGGTTGTTACAATACAACACCATCAACAAGGGATCTCGTCCCGAGATCCTAGACGATCCGGGGGAGAGGGGGGGGGTGAAAAGAGAGTCGACGATTCTTCAACACCACCAACAAGGGATTCTGCTCCATGTCGACGTCGAGCTTCCGACGAGAAACTTTCCGTAGAGAGATGACATTGTCGGAAAGACGAAACCGTCTGTGACAAGAGGATGAACGATCGCGACAACCAGATCAAGGGATAGTGATTTTCGACGCAAGTCGTAAAAACACCGGTAAAAGGAGGGATGACAATGGATGACCCAGATGATACCCAAAATCGGAGAAGCTAAAGGTACTACAGGAATTCCCACCTGAGCTCGGAATCGAGACAATATGCTGCAAGCAAGGCATTGTAACGGTTCCTAAACTCCACACACTCGAGATCCTAGAGGTTTGAATAGGATAAGGGGAGAATTAAAACTCTTACGACACTTGTCCTGACCAGAGCAAGGGTAAGGAGTAAAAAGATTCCTACTCTCCAATAACTAACTTAGTAGCTACAAAATAGTTTTTTTCTAGACTCGACTTCGGCCAGAAAAGGGATCCTACGGTCGGTAAGGATCTGATACCAAGTTTTAAGGCCCGATATGCGGTACTGTTCCAGCTCTAGGTGTTTCCACCCAGATCCGGGGACGAAGCACATATCGGTCCCACCGCGACATATGACAAAGTCATGTGCCCCGGATTTCCAACATGATATCACAACATTACAGATACAAGGATACAACATCTCATACAATCGGCATACAACTTCCTTAATACAATACAATAGCGGAAGATACATGTCTGAGTACAAACTACAATCAAATGCCTACTGGCAAAGAGAAAATCATCGATCCCCATAACCACACGGGTCCAGGCCCTCCGCCAGGATCCGCCTAACTAGTCGTCGTCGAGTCTCCACGTGAAACGTCGATCACCATACCTGTTTTCGATCAAGAACCCTGAAAAGAGTTTGGGGGTAGTATCATGAGTACAGAAGTACTCAGCATCCAACTGTAGTGGTCAACTGACCCAGCAAGGACTTCATCACTCGTCATTCTAAGACAACTAGTAGTTTACGGTAAGGAAGGGGTAAGTGGTGACGTTTCTGCCGCACTAGCATTTATGAAGTGGCTAACGATCTAGAGAGTAAGGTAAGAAGCCAAGCATTCAATGAGGAAATGCCTCCAACAAGCCTTGCTATCAACTACTTACGCAAACATAACACCTATCCTATCCTTGTCCTCCTCTTCGCATTCCGACAAAGAAGAAGCAGTCAAGGCACACACACGTTGATCAAGTTTATTAAGATTATCTCGGTTGTTGTTGTCTATGAACAAGGAATAGGTCTCAAGTCGTCCATAACCATGGACACGGCTTCTCGAAAAGATTTAACCCTGCAGGGGTGTACCAACTGCCCATTACAAGGCTCCGCACGCACGCCCATCTCTCTCAGTTTCTACCCATCACAGGCAACCATTTTATGATTTAGTTCCAAGAGATTCGAAACGACAGGTCCCTCTAACTAACAACAAACAAATCCGGGTGGCCCCCGGTGAGTCGACACCCAACTCAAAAGCCGACCGCGCTCTCGAATCGGTCTCTACCGTCTGTCGCAGGTTTGGATAGACGGTTAATCAGACATGGGAAACCGGGTCCTCAGCCGAACTAGGTGGGCCAGCAAGGTAACTATGTCCTCGCTGGTCCGGGTTGGTTGGAAAACTACTGGCGTCCGACCAGCACACACACGGTTTCAAATGGTAAATCAGCTTGGGCCACCACTAGAAATGTTTGAAGCTAGGTAGGTAAGAAAAGGGGACCCCATAAAATCCCACACGCGGTTAGGCGCGCTCAGTCTTAGAACCAATACACGGAACTCGGATCCTAGGTGACTCGAATGGAACAAAGCGTCGGGGCGGGATAGCCTAGACCTTGCATCCTTCGTCGAATATAGTCAACATTATAATAATCATATCATCAACAACAATATAATAATGTGATATCCCAAACCAAGGATTAACAGGGTAATATCGTAGCATCCTAAGTATGCATACTAAGAAGGGGCTGAGCAACGAGCAATAGTAACATAGCAGTACAAGGTTTGCTGGGAGGGGACATGGCTGTATCGGTTTGAAAGAGGCTGTAAAAATGTGGTAGGATCAAACATCGAACCTATCCTATACTAGCATGCAAACCGCTGGTTGAAATAGAATGGATCATAAGTAATGCATAGTCCTTGTCTGTTGATAAGTCGGGTTCCGAAGGTGTAGTTGATCGCAAGCTCGCAACGTCTCCGAGAGGTACCCGCGGAAGCACACAAGAGGGAAAACACTGGAAAGCAATCAACGGGCAAGCATCTATAACTACGAAGCAAACACGAGCAACCATCTACAAGAAGGCAACACGAGACATCGCACCTACCGTCGAGAGCGGTTACTAATAGGTTAAGTGGAGTACTCGTCACACATGACGATACCGCACATTTATAAAGGTCCAAGTTGTTTAGCTACAGGTGATCAACAAAGGTTGTTAACATGGCATCTCACTCAAGCATGGCATAGCACACAAACATGGCAAGAGGTTAATAATAAGAGAAACTATCTATGCTAGTCAATTTAAGTGAGGCACAAGCCTAAACATGGCATACACTAAGTGCCGCACGACAATTAAAACAGTTGGTACTGTTATGTCCTAAACCATATTTTACGTTGGTTAAAAACAACAAAAAATAGCATAAACACAAAGTACACGAAAAACTAATCAAGTTACATATAAAGAACACCCCAAACGGAGTTACGGTTAAAAAGATACAAGCAATACAAGTTACGGGCACAATCTGCCAACATCAAGAAGCACACTTTAGAGCAATGCATAAACAGGGTAATGAATGCAAACATGCTCACAAATGATATGCAACTAAAGTAGACATGTCAGGGAAGGAATGACAAAAGGAATCATGCAAAAAGGCATCATGAACAACTAATTATAGCTCATGCAAAATGCGATAAAACATTACTGGTCTAGGACTTAGTGAAAATCTGGAAAACAGGGCAGAAACTGTTATTTTCATGCTGTATAAACAGGAGCAAAACTATAGGCAAAAGTTCAGCAACATGACATAGCAATACATGTGCATGAACTAGACATGATGGCGATCAGGTACAAACAAGAATCAAGGTAATAGGCATCACAGATCAAAAGATATTAAGCATGCAACATGGCTTCAGAAAGTTACAGACTTTGAGAAAAACTGAGGTGGCTGCCAAGAACAGCAGCATAGCAACTTTCGAGCTCAATAACTAGATTACCAGCAAGCCTATCATGACAATGCAATACATGTGATGTAAGTAGACATGATGCTTAACAGTATGCAAAAAGAATCAATGCAATAGGCCTCATGGATGAGTCACAATCATCATGCAAACTTGCAATAAAATAATAACAGCAGCACTTAACAGGACGTAGTAGCAGTTTAATGGCTTGATGCCCACTTCAATAGTGATTAACAACATCAAGATGGCCTCAAATCAAAATTCTCACAAAAGATGGATTGAAGTACACACAATTCTAAACAATTTTCCTTTTGGGCACAACGTCATCCGAGCTACGGTTTGATCGCAAACTTCATCGCAAAACAACATCTGCAGTACAATATAAAAGACTGGATCCAGCCACGGATCCAGCGGCGGCGCGGTGTCCCGCGGTGGAGCCGAGCTCCACGGCGCGGCGGCTCGAGCTCTAGCTCGCCGGCATCCATGGTGACCGCGGCGGCGCGGAGACCTGGAGGAGGAGGGGTGGTTGATGGCTTCTCGCCCTTCGTTGGTTACCCCAAGTGGAAGGTTTGAGATGTAGTGCAGCAGCAGTTTTCCCTCAGTGAAGATACCAAGGTTTGTCTCCAGTAGGACTCCAGAGATGATAAGTAGGTGTCAGCGGCGCAACTGACGCAGACCTGCACACAGACACAGATAATTTTGTTCCCAACGAAGTTCAGAGAGGTTGTCAATCTCTCCGGTCTTGTTGTTCACAAAGGATAAAATGCAAGGGATAATGATAGCAAGTAAAAGCAGTAAAGTAAATATAGCTTGGTAATAGTAATGAGGATATGGACCGGGATATGTGATGTTCACTAGTAATGTCTCTCTCCCAAAAGACGATAAAACTGCTATGCGAGGTAAACGAATTACAGAAGGGCAATTGACAAGATTATGAACGCACCGCAATGCTAACTATGCTACAAAAGAAAGGAAGAGGCTCAAAAGCACGGGCAGTACGCCAAAATAAGTAGACCGAAATCCATCTGCATCTACTACTAATCATCTACCTTGAGATATCTATCCAAAACATCTCGCTGGTATTAAGTTGCGAGCCCCACCCAAAGTGTAAACCCAAAGCAACAGACAACTGCAATAAAAAGAACTTTGCGTAAAGTAAACAATCCTTGTAACCGCGGTTACAAGCACCGTTGTTTTCCCCTTGTGGCAACAGCACATCCCCTAGACTCATGTTTCTGTCACTCAAGCGTGTCATCGGGGGGCATGAACCCACAATCTAGCACAACGTTCCCTCTTGGAGTCACTACCTACTACTTGGCCAAAGAAATAAACAGCAACGGAGAACATGCAAGAATTACTTAGGAACAAAAATGTAAGAGATAAAAACCAAATATATTGCTCTATCACAATCTGAACATAATCTCATAATCCATCAGATCCCTCCAAACTCAGCATAGCAACAACAGAAATATTACAAAGGTGCCTCGATCATGTAGGGCAGCTCACGAGGTCTAAACAATGAAGATCAAAGAGGGGAGGAGAACATCACATAACTACTGATCACGGACCCATGGTCCAAGGAAAACTACTCACGAGACATCCGGGGAGCATCCATGGTGGAGAGGAGACTCCCGGAGGTCAATCCCCCCTCCGGCAGGGTGCCGGGAAGAGGTCTTCTGGTGCTCCCGATCTTGGAAGCGCGGCGGCGGCGGAACAGAGGCGAGTTTGCGGAATAGGATTCCTCTTCTGAAGTTTCCCCGTGACGGAGAATAAATAGGCGAAGGGGGGCAGCCAGAGGTGGACCAGGGGCCCCAGGCGCCCCCCTGGCGCGGCCAGGGGTTGGGCCGCGCCGGGTGGCCGCCTGGTCCCCCCTGGCTCCCCTCTGGCCCCTCCCGGGCTCTTCTCGAAGCTTCCTGTACGCTGATTTTTCCTGTATTTTTCCCGGAATTTTTCTGGCACTTTTTATATGGGGGAAAACTGAAATAGAAAAACAGCAGAAAATAGGAACTGGCACTGGGGTGCACTGAGTTAATAGGTTAGTCCAAATATGATCAAAAGTGTATGAAAGTGTATCTAGATCATAGCAATATCACACAAAACATGCATGGAGCAAGCAGAAATTATAGATATGTTTTGGACGTATCAACATCCCCAAGATTCATTCCTGCTCGTCCTCGAGTAGGTAAATGATAACAACATAACTTCTGTGGTGACATGCTAGCAACCATAAAAGAACTTTGAAAAGTAAAGCAATCAAGGTTAGCATTGAAACAAGTAACAAAAGAACAAAAGGTGCAAGAGCTCTCGCTGTCCGTGACTCGAATGTCTCCAAATGGTGTTTGTGTGCAAGAAGGGGGATAGGGAATACGAGAAAAAGTAATTTTTTGTGTTGAGAACTCAATCTACTAAAGTTTCACACTTGGTCTTCTTTGGAATCTTATCTTGACTCGTCCCCAGACCACTAGCCAGGTACAAGTCAATTTGATCCACTCCTTTTTGATATTTTGAGCACTCATGCAATGGATGAGCGTAAGCACGAGAGTTGACACTTAAGATGGCAAAGAGAGAAGTAGGTGGAGGAGGAAGACAAAAAGGTGTGAAAGGCTCACATCAATGAGGATAATCATAGGCGAGAGAAGGCCATATGATAGATATGATGTGAGGAGTAGGGGTTTCCATGCAACGGATGCACATACGAGCTAAGAAGCTCTCCAAAGGAACTAGTGGGGGTGCATCTAACTTGCTCGCTCATGAAGACCTAGAGCTCGTTTGAGGAGGCTCATCCTTGGAATATGCAAGCCAAGTTCTATGGTGTGAAGGTCCCCACATAGCTATATGCACAATGATGATCTCTATGGAGTACAAGGATATAAAGGGAGTACTAGTGTGGATCTCTCAAAAGGATAGTAGTGTTGCCCCTTTCTCTCTTTTTATTTCTTTTTCTCTTTTTCTATTTTTTGTATTTTTTTGGTGGCCTCAATGGCTCTTTCTATTTAACTCTCATATGTCCTCTTTGGGATCTTTTAATAGTCCTCTTTGAGATCTTTTCCTCACTTAAGGGCAACACTCTATTTTACAAGAAGGTAAAGGAGATCTTTCACACTTTACAAGGTACTCAAAACATAAAGAAGTTGTAACTAACATGATGTATGGAAAGTATGTCGCTGCCAGTGTAGCATGAACATGTATGAAATGAAGATCAAGTCATGAAGAGGTGGAAGTTGCATGGCAATATAACTGGAAAAGGCTATGGAAATGCCTTGATAGGTAGGTATGGTGGCTGTTTTGAGGGAAGATATAAGGAGGCTTATGATGACAGAGCGTATCATGCCAAGGGTTTGGATGTACCGGCGAAGGTGGACACCAACTCTCGGAGTGAGAAGAAGGCAATGCACGGCACGGGAGAGGCTAGCAAAATATGGGAAGGTGGAAGTGTCAACTTTAAATACTTACATTAGTCCGAAGAACTCATTCACTTATTATCAGTAACTCTCAATCTAATAAGGAGGTTCACGAAGAGACAAGTACCCCAAGGAGGAGTGTATGGGGGTTTTGTTATCCTTGCGCATCCTCGACTCATGGTACGTGAGTGTTCTCTGATATTCGACTCCTCAGAAGAGTAGTGATCCATCTAGTAGCTAGAGTTCTCAACTAGTTTTGTAGGTTTTGAAAATACACACGGATTGCCCAAAATACGACACCTGTCACTAATAGGCAAGAGCTCTTGACACCAAAAGTTCAAACATTACTCACAACAATACCTCACAACTATTGCAAGTTACTACTAAAATTAAATAACAACCTAAATAACCTACTCTCAAGACAAGACACAACTCAGTGCAACAACCAACTCTCTTTAACAAGATAAACATGAAAACTAAAAAGAGTTCCAGCAAAAAACTAAACAAAAGCCAAGGCTCTTGCTAAAGACAAACTAAGACTAAAACTAAACATGGAAGTAGCTATGAAAAGATAAAGAACACACAATAGCAAAAATATAAGCAGGAAAAATCCTATGATGTGTTCTAAATTTGAAAGTGGAGCGTGTTTCTCTCCCACACAAAGTAAGACGGGATCTAACTTGTTATGAACAGCAAGCAAAGCTAAAGAAAACAGAAAAACAAAACCTAAGAGCGAGACGCTCCAAGCATAGCACATAACGTATGAAGTGATAAAAATATAGTGAGACGAAGGACGAACTGATGATTGTTGATGGAGAAGGGGATGCACGGGGGCATCCCCAAGCTTAGCCGCTTGAGTCTCCTTGAATATTTATTGGGGATGCATGGGGGCATCCCCAAGCTTGAGCGCTTGACACTCATGGATCTTCTTTCATCATCTTCTATCGCACACTTGAAAACTCCCTTCATACATAACTCATCATAAGCTGATTAGAGAGGTTAGTACCCTTAATAAATAATTTTTCCCACTGGATATAAAGATATTCTTGAAGATCTACTGTTTCTCAAGAGTTCCAAAAAGTTTTTGCAAAGAAAAAGCAAGCTTAAGGTTTGCAAAAGTTAGGAGAGACAAAACGTGGCAGAATCTGTGAAAAACAGAACAACAGATAGTAAAGAATTTTTAAGGGAACTTCAGCAACTCAAATAGAAAAACTCAGAACATACGGAAGTTTAGTAATTGTATAGAGCATACTGTGTAAAAATTTCATCTCATAAAGATGAACTGGGATTTTTCTGGAATTTTTCTGGTCGCGAGGATAGAATCTGTTTTCTGGACAGCATGTAACAACTTTTACTTCCCTTGCCGTAAGAGGCTATAACTTGGCACAAAGCTGAAAAATAAAGATACAATGATGTTGCTACAGAAGTAACAATCATCAAGACACAACGAAAACAAAAATAAAGCACCTAAATTCGTTGAGCACTGCCTCCCGAAAGCGCTTATTTAAAGCCATTAGCTAGGCATGATGCAAAAGAAGAATCAAGTTTTATCAAGAGAAAGAGAATAACTAGCCCGTGTAACGGACTCAAAAGGTAACTTGATTTTCTTTCTAGGGAAGTGTTCCATCCCCTTTTTGAATGGGAATTGGAATTTTATATTCCCCTCTTTCATGTCAATAACCGCACCAACGGTGCGAAGAAAAGGACGTCCCAAAATAATTGGACACAAAGGTTCACACTCTATATCCATAACAATAAAATCAACGGGAACATAGTTGTCATTGACAATGATAAGAACATCGGCGATCTTCCCTAAAGGTTTCTTTATGGAAGAATCAACAAGACGAACACCAAAAGAACAAGGCTCAAAGGGCTTCAATTCAAACATATCAAATATTCTTTTGGGCATAACGGAGGTACTAGCTCCATCATCACATAAAGCATAGCAAGAGAAGTTATTTAATTTAATTTTGATCATAGGGTCCCAACCATCATCTAGCTTCCTAGGTATGGAGGCTTCTACTCTAAGCTTCTCCTCCCTAGCTTTGATGAGAGCATTTGTGATATGCTCCGTGAAGGCAAGATTAAGTGTGCTAGTGTGGGGGTCTCTAGACATTTTGTGTAGCAAACTGATAACTTCTGAGAGGGTGCAACTATCAAAATCAATATCACTACTATCAAAGGTGGTAGTAGTGTCATCTAGGCTTACTTGTTTGAAACCCTCTATGTTCATAGGAGTTTATTTTTCTACGGTTGAGGTATTAGCATCACCATTAATAGGTCCAACGGGACTAGGAGTGCATTGGGTGCTAATAGTTTGGGTGTCCTCAACAATTTGGATAGTGGCAACTGTGTGGTGTGTAGGAAGGCTCTTAATTCTATCCTCTTCCTCTTTTTCTCTGGCCCATCTTTCTTTAAGTTTAGCCATCATCCTAATATTTTCATTAATTTGTAACTGGATAGCATTAATAGGAGTGGCCTTATTCTCCTCAAGGGGAGAGGTTCTAATTTTAAGCATCTCAATATCAAGGGCTAAGCTTTCTACCTTCAAAGAGAGATTATCTATTCTAGCTAATTTCTCCTCTACATTTTTGTTGAAGGCTTTTTGGGTAGTGATAAAGTCTCTAAGCATGCTTTCTAATTCAGAGGAGGGGTTCTTGTTGCTAGGGTAAGTGTTGTTGTTCCCATAGTTGGATGGAAACGGTCTAGGATTACGAGCAAAATTTCCCCTATAAGAATTGTTGTTGAAGTTGTTTCTACCAATAAAGTTCACATCTACTTGTTCTTGGGCAACCAAACAATTTAAAGGAACATCATGAGGATCAATAGAGGGTTGCTTGGTAAGTAGAGACATAATTAAGTCAACTTTTCCATTGAGGGAGGTAATTTCCTCGACAGAATTTACCTTCCTACCTGTTGGAGCGCGTTCGGTGTGCCATTGGGAATAATTGGTCATCATTTCATCGAGAAGCTTCGTGGCAACACCAAGTGTAGTTGACATAAAGGTTCCTCCCGCGGCCGAATCTAACAGGTTCCGCGAGGTAAAGTTCAAGCCTGCATAAAAAGTCTGGATAACCATCCAGGTAGTGAAACCATGTGTAGGGCATTTCTTAACAAGAGATTTCATTCGTTCCCAAGCTTGGGCAACGTGTTCATTATCCAATTGCTTAAAATTCATAATATTACTCCTCAATTGGATAATCTTAGCAGGAAGGTAGTACTTCCCTATAAAAGCATCTTTGCACTTATCCCAAGAATCTATGCTATTTCTAGGCAAAGTTTGAAACCAGATTTTAGCATCTCCCCTTAAAGAGAAGGGAAAGAGCTTGAGCTTAACAACATCACCTTCTACTTCTTTATACTTTTTCATATCACATAATTCAACAAAATTATTCAAGTGTAAAGCAGCATCATCTCCAGCACCAGAGAATTGATCTCTCATAACAAGGTTCAGCAAAGCAGGTTTAATTTCATAAGAGGTAGCTGAAGTGGCAGGTGTGGCAATGGGAGTGCAGATAAAGTCTTGGTTGTTGTGACTAGTGAAGTCACACAACTTGGTATTTTCAGTGGAACCCATAGTAGCAACAAGTGTGGCAGATATTTTTGTAATTTTTGATAAAAGACACAAAGATAAAAACTGAAAGATAAACTAACAAGACTAAAAAACAAAGGTAAAGGGTAGTGTGCAACTCCCCTATCTTAGCACTCGGAGTCCCCGGCAACGGCGCCAGAAAACTTTCTTGATGGCTTCTCGCCCTTCGTTGGTTACCCCGAGTGGAAGGTTTGAGATGTAGTGCAGCAGCAGTTTTCCCTCGGTGAAGATACCAAGGTTTTTCTCCAGTAGGACTCCAGAGATGATAAGTAGGTGTCAGCGGCGCAACTGACGCGGACCTGCACACAGACACAGATAACTTTGTTCCCAACGAAGTTCAGAGAGGTTGTCAATCTCTCCGGTCTTGTTGTTCACAAAGGATAAAACGCAAGGGATAATGATAGCAAGTAAAAGCAGTAAAGTAAATATAGCTTGGAAACAGTAATGAGGATATGGACCGGGATACGTGATGTTGACTAGTGATGTCTCTCTCCCAAAAGACGATAAAACTGCTATGCGAGGTAAACGAATTACAGAAGGGAAATTGAAAGGATTATGAACGCACCGCAATGCTAACTATGCTACAAAAGAAAGGAAGAGGCTCAAAAGCACGGGCAGTACGCCAAAAAAAGTAGACTGAAATCCATCTTCATCTACTACTAATCATCCACCTTGAGATATCTATCCAGAACATCTCGCTAGTATTAAGTTGCGAGCCCCACCCAAAGTGTAAACCCAAAGCAACAGACAACTGCAATAAAAAGAACTTTGCGTAAAGTAAACAATCCTTGTAACCGTGGTTACAAGCACCATTGTTTTCCCCCTTGTGGCAACATCACATCCCATAGACTCATGTTTCTGTCACTCAAGCGTGTCATCGGGGGGCATGAACCCACAATCTAGCACAGCGTTCCCTCTTGGAGTCACTACCTACTACTTGGCCAAAGCAATAAACAGCAACGGAGAACATGCAAGAATTACATAGGAATAAAAATATAAGAGATAATAACCAAATATATTACTCTATCACAATCTGAACATAATCACATAATCCATCAGATCCCTTCAAACTCAGCATAGCAACGGCAGAAATATTACAAAGGTGCCTCGATCATGTAGGGCAGCTCACGAGGTCTAAACAATGAAGATCAACGAGGGGAGGAGAACATCACATAGCTACTGATCACGGACCCGTGGTCCAAGGAAAACTACTCACGAGACATCCGGGGAGCATCCATGGTGGAGAGGAGACTCCCGGAGGTCAATCCTCCCTCCGGCAGGGTGCCGGGAAGAGGTCTTCTGGTGCTCCCGATCTTGGAAGCGCGGCGGCGGCGGAACAGAGGCGAGTTTGCGGAATAGGGTTCCTCTTCTGGAGTTTCCCCGTGACGGAGAATAAATAGGCGAAGGGGGGCAGCCAGAGGTGGAACAGGGGCCCCAGGCGCCCCCCTGGCTCCCCTCTGGCCCCTCCCGGGCTCTTCTCGAAGCTTCTGTAGGATGATTTTTCCTGGAATTTTTCTGGCACTTTTTATATGGGGGAAAACTTAAATAGAAAAACAGCAGAAAACAAGAACTGGCACTAGGGTGCACAGAGTTAATAGGTTAGTCCAAATATGATCAAAAGTGTATGAAAGTGTATCTAGATCATAGCAATATCACACAAAACATGCATGGAGCAAGCAGAAATTATAGATACGTTTTGGACGTATTAGTGGTCGGGGGGGCGACAAGGAAGAGGAGGAGGAGAGGAAGACGGGCGCGGGAGGAGGAGGCCCTGGCCGGAGCGGCTGGCTGCCGGCGGCGCGGCCGGAGGCGCAGTCGGCGGCTGCACGGGCGGCCCACGGGGTTGGAGTGAGGTAGGTGGAGACATGGGGTGACGTGGCAGCCTCAGGGTGCGTTGGATCGCAGATCCGACGGCTCCAGATGGCTGGGGGCTAGGGTTTTCGGAATTGGGGTGTTTTGGGCGAAAAAAATGGGGCAATTGTAGGGGGGTGGCTGAAATTTTTGGACTAGGGAAACCCTAGAAAGGGGTGGGGGAGTGGTGGTGTTTATATGGCCCAGGTGGCTGGCAGTTTGCAAAAACATCCCCGGTTTTTCTCTCGTGCGCGTGGTGCTTACGTTTCTGACCGCCGGGGGTCCGCAGTACCTCCGATTCGGGTAAAACTTTGAACTGCGCGATCAGCGCGTCGAGCCGGCGGCATCCACCTCGCGCTGGAACCATTATGAGAACATTTTCCGGCGCGCTATAAAAATATCCTGTTTAGTTATTAAACGGGGTTTTTCGTTCCGTTGGCTACGGCTGGTCTCGTGCGGTTTTCGCGACGGTGATCGGGTGAAGCCCGGTGTCGCAAAGGTCGAGTGTCAGGGTGGGAAGGGTTGGTCTCTGTCCGGTACGAGATAAGAGGGGGGAAATTAATTGTCGATCGATAAATCGGGGATGCAAACACCGCAAACAAATCAGACAATCAAACAATTCACACCGAAAACAAAAATTTTAATTTTTGTGAAATCTGGGCTGTTACAGTACTACCGTTCTCGGTGCGGTACTACCGCTGTATCAGGGAGGGTTAAAACCGAACTGGTACGGGGAGTTCGTCCCCATACCCCCATTCAGTTTCTTCTCTCCTCTGACAGCAGCGCCGCTAGCCCCGGCACCCTTCCCCGGTGTGCCGACTCTGTGCCTTCTTCTTCATCCTCCTCCGGTGGATCCCGATATTGCCCCGTTTCTCGCTCTCCTTGGTTCATTTTCTTGACCTTTGTGGTTAGGGAAATATTCTTGGATCCACTAGGTTTTTGGCTAAATCTAGGAACTTTGAGGACTTAGTATGACTGCTAGATAGGAATGAGGTACTGTTGTTGGTTTGTTGTGAAGTTTTGGCACCACGGTAGTACCGGATCTGAGATCTGTGCTCACAGGCGCCCGTGCGGTACTACCGCTGGACACCTACGGTACATCGCCCGTGCGGTACTACCGCTGGTCTCCAGCGGTAATACCGCTTGGGGCACAGTACTACTGTGATGCCTGAACCTGACAAAATACCAACATCATTGCCTCGTTCACTTGTGTCTGGGCTTTTGCATCTCATGCATCTTGCTTTTCCCTCGCTCTTGGTTTTTGTCAGGTGATGGGCCTCACCGTAACATTAAGCGCAAGGCCACCGGTCAGGAAAGTACCTCTGTGAAGAAGCCTGCCAACAAGAAGAAGGAGCATGTCAAGCTTGTGTCTGAAATCAGTGTGCCAGAGTACAAGGCGTATCGTCAAGTTAATCCGTACAACAAGCATCAAGCCAAAGATCTTGAGGGCATCCAGTTCTGGAACAAGTCTCAGCGTGCCAGAGTACAAGGCGTATCGTCAAGTCAATCCATACAACAAGCATCAAGACAAAGATCTTGAGGGCACCCAGTTCGGAACAAGTCTCTGTGTGATGTGTTCTATATGATGATGAACGAAAGGAAGAACCTCATTGTTCCCCATGTGAAGTCCGTTAGCGTGCAACACATGAGGGACAACAGTGACTACTTCGGAGAGGCTATGGCACTTTGTGACCAATTTGGGATCTCCAACATCATCTCCTTCAACAAGGACTTCGATGCTGAGTTGGTGGCCCCGTTTTATGCCACTGTGTACTTCACCTCTCACGAGGACAGGACTTTGTATTGGATGTGCAAAGAGGAGCGGGTGAGCTGCACCTGGAAGGCCTTTATGGATGCTCTGAACATTCCGTTCAGCACTATGGAGGAACCGGTTGGTCTTCGTCCCACACTAAGAGTTGGCCCCCCTATCAGACCTCTCCCCCCTACACTTATGCAAAGGGGAACGAGAAGTAGAGGGTGGTTCTCCCCCCGTTCTTGGACATCATGCACATGATCTTCACGACTTCTCTGTTTCCCCGTGTGAGAAATCTGGACTTGATTCACAATTGTCTAGTGAACATGCTTCTTCTCTGCATGTAGTACAGGGGCACTTCACAGAGTCTGGATGTGTGTGACATTATATGGGAGGAGATCTACCTTGCCATGATGGAACGGAAGGTACCGATTTATGGCTCGTATCTTCAGGTTCTCTTTGAGATCACATGGGCGGCTACTTTTCAGCAGGAAGATCTTCCAGTTGGGACTCTCACCACACACGAGGTGGTGGAGCTGTGCATCAAGGACAACTGGGTTGGGGGTATGGTCATGCTCCTGCTTCTCCAGCCGGTTCTGACGAGGACATTATTGAGGAGACTGCTGCAGGTGCTGGCCGAGTTTCCCGTACTCGCTCCAGTGCTAGTTTTGGCAGTGGTGCTGGGTCTTCTGCTAGGGACCCTGAGCAGCCTCGGTGGGCTGCCAAGCTCACCAGGAATGTGAAGAACCTCTTTTGTTTCTAGAAGGACATGCAACACAGGTTGTATCAGGCCCACATGAAAGAGAAGGAGAACCGCCAGCGTCAGATGGCATTCTACAGGCACCAGGGCATGAAACTGAAGGCAGCATCAGAGGAAGACATCACTCCTGAGGACAAGTGTATCTCCAAGTTGAGCATTTGGGATCTTGCTGATGATTTGACTGGCTCTTCTTCAACCGCACCGCAGCCTGCTTCTGCACCGCAACCTGCTATCGAGGAGACTGAGACAGCCGAGGATTTCGAGGCTTCCGAGGAGTCCGAGGACGAGGAGTGTGACGAGTAGTCCATCACCTTGGGGCGCTAGGTCGCTTTCTGTCTTTTTGGCGTCTCGATGACAAAGGGGGAGATTTTAGGACTACGGTATTTGCAGCTACCCGGGTTGGCAAGTCACAACCGTGTTGATGGAGCGTGAAGACGAAGTTTTCCTTTCAATTTATTTTTAGTGAATTGAGTCGTAGGAAAACCGTACTATTAAGAGAGGATCCGCTGTGGAATGGTGTGGGTGGAATCATCACACATACACACTCTCTGCACCCACATATTTTCCATTGCGTCTTGGAGGGTTTTGACATGGTGGCATAGGCTCCCTGGTTTTTCCAGGGCGGTAGTAGCGCTCAGGAGTGGTAGTACCGTGGCCTAGTACCGTACCGTAAGTCCTCTGGACTCGCGGTAGTGGGGCACGGTACTGAGCCTCGGTAGTACCATGGGGCGGTAGTACTGTGGTCTAGTACCACACTCACTACCGTAAGTCCTCTGGACTCACGGTAGTGGGTCACGACACTGGCTTCGGTAGTACCGTGGGGCGGTAGTACTGTGGGGCGGTAGTACCGGTCCCATTACAGTAGTAACGCCCCACGCTAGTACCGCTCGAAGAGCGGCAGTACCATGATTGGTGGTGGTGCCAACGGCTGTTTCTTTACCCACCTATAAAAGGGGGTCTTCTTCTCCAAAGAGACTTACCTCATTTATTTCTCTCTCCTCCATTGACGCCCAAGCTCCCCTCTTGCCTGATCCCCACCCTAGCCAGCAAAACTTGTTGATTCTATAGGGTTTGTGTCGAGAACCGGAATATGCGTATGTAATTCCAGTCAAAACTCAATCATATGGAGATCCGAGAGACGTACCCACTTGTCTAAGCAGACAAGGTCAAGCACAGAGCACTCTCGGAAAACATCGAACGTGGGGGACATCCCATCCAGGTCGGATGATCAACTGATATGGGTCCTCATCGCCCTCTCACAAGTCTAAATGATTATGGGTGGTGAAATCCCATACTCATAGACAGGTCGCCTCAACCATATTATCGATTGAATTATAACACTTACATAAACAGACTCCAGCCCGATCACTTAGTCGGGGTCTCGGGCGGGCTCAATCATACGACAAAGTGTGCCACGTGACAGAGTCACGAGCAATCGCAATGCAATGCCCCAAGCTGTGCATATCTAAGGGCCACTTGCTGTATAAAAGACCGCTGGCAAGAACTCAACCAAGCTATGGAATCCCACACTAAGACATGCACGTTATAATCATACATGCAGCATACATGTCCAGCGTAAACAGCAGGTACTCATTGCATGAACTCTACAAAGTATATCTTTATTGACTTACACATAGAGCATACAAAGATCACATGTCTGTGATCAACATTACATCATACAACGGAAGAAAATTAGGTCTGAGTAAAGACAAGTTTAACAAATGGCTTAGAGAAGCCTTGTTCAACATACATGCCCTTCCACGAGGGACCAGCCTGCTGTCTGGAACTATACTAGCTTAGTCAACGTCGAGCTTCAGGAAGGTGACTCCATCGGGGGCTGGGTTTTCATCTAAAATATATAATAAGAAAACGTGAGTACAAAGTCATACTCAGCAAGACTTACATCAGAACTATACTACTCATGCTCAAGTTTCAAGGTAAAGGGAGGTGGGGTTTCAACATGCAGAAGTGTCAGTTTTGACTTGGCTAGTCCTGTACTACGAGTACCAGACTTGAGGTAAGAAGCGTACACGATTCCACTACCAAGTCTCCAACCAATACACCACTATGGTTACTTCCTCGACTTCCCCACGAGGAAGCACGCCATAGAACTCACGCTTATCTTGCGAGTTTTAGAGTATCCATTCAAGTTTTTTAATAATCAGGTACATGTTCCAAGTAGTCCATGACCGCGGACGCGGCTATTCGAATAGTTTTGTTAACCTTGCAAGGGCGTAAGCTACACACACATGACCATCGGTTACCGCCTTTTTCTCGCCACCGTTCAAGAGGTGACAGTGAGGATGTTCACCACGACACTTCGATCACAACAGGCCTATTCCAGGAGTCGACTATCTGAGTTTGGCACCGCTCGAGAGTCCGGCCGGTTTCAACGATATGTACCCAGATAATGCAAGGGACCGAGACGCCACCTTTGCCAGATGGTTTCCCTGCCTCACAGGTCCACCCATATATCTATATGATGCAACCATCTTCATCGTTCTTTTTCTATGCATATGCCAAATGGAAAGCCTGAATCTATTGTGACTCCTGGACATCGACACGGATTGAGGTACTAGGCCGAGAGGGGTTAGTGAGCCCAATGTGTGGTTTTACTCTTTGTCTTGGATTACCATACAAGAACTCGGTGCTTAAGGAGGTGTTCAACGAGACAACCCACTGTGTACTCCTACACAGCCTCTCACATTCACCTTGTATTACGGTGGATTCACCGACACAGTTTCACCTTCATTAGTAACATGATCACAACCATCCCGACTCACATATCATTGTAACCTCATTGTAACCTCTAAGCATGCAATAAGTTGTAACAGTTGCAGGGGCCACATGATAACAAACAACTCCTATGTCAGCTAGGATTGTGGTTTGCTTACTACTGTGACAAGATTGTAGGTCATGCATCGGATATGGGTTCAACTAAGCGGTAGAATCGACGCAAGGTGATCTCCTAATCATGCATAAGCGAAACTGAGAGGGAAGTGGGATTTTATAGATATGATCAATGGGGGTTTGCTTGCCTTGCTGACGATACACGGGTCTTAACGGTGGTCTTCTTCTTCGGGGGTGATCACCGTCTCGGAGGCACTGTTACCGGCACAAACATCAACAAAGGGGGGGCAACATTGAATGTAAATGCACAAGCACATGCTTATGTTGTCACATGATGTGAATGGTATTGATGTGACTTAGGTTCAATTTGTCACATGTTAATTGAAGTTGATTTGAAAAGTTAATTCAAATTCAAACTCCAAATGTTGTTCAAATTAGCCAAGTTGCATTTGCTATTGTTTGTTTTTGTAAACTATCTTGACATGTGTATGATATGCCTCTGCTGTTCAAGTGAAATGGTTTGCATTGGAATGGTTCAAATTAGAATAGCATTTGAATTAAATTTGAAATAATTCCAATTAAGCCAAATAGCAAAAGCTACTGGTCCGAATTTAAGATCAACTCAAACATGGTTGAAAGTTGGATATTTGGATAGAGCATTTTCTGCTGGTCATTTTTCATATAAAAATCTTTTCATTTGGACTTATAGATTAAAAGATATTAATATTTGAAATTTAGCCAATTTTCTATAATTTCTGTATTAATTAAATTATTTCCATTTAATGCGCCAGGATAACGTCAGGATGACGCAGGGGCTGGCCTGACAGGGGGAGTCCCACTGGTCAGCCTCTGTGGGATTAATTGAGCTCTGTTAATTAATCTCTGTTTAGATTAAGGGCACTGGGCCCAGTGTTAGTGAGAGGAGGGAGGGGGATTAACAACTGGTTTAGGGGGCACTAATGGCGTCGTCGCCGGAGTCCACTGTAGACGGCCGGAGCTTTGTTGGCAAGGAGAATTAGAGCACGGGGGGGGAAGAAGAAGAGTGCTGGGGGTGCTTCGCGACGTCGCGCGTCTGTCTGTGCCATCGGGGCAACGAGGGGGGGGTTGTGGCCACGGCTGCGTCGATGGAGGCGGCGGACGGAGCTTCTGGACATGGCGAAGACGACACAGAGAACACGGGGAGGAGAACGGAGTGGGGGAACCGGCTCGCAGTGCTCACCTGAACACGAAGAGAGGCACGGCGGCGCCGGAGAAGAAGCGTACGGAGCTCAATTCGTCGCCGGAGTGCACGGTGGCCGCGGCGGCTCGGCGAAGCTATCGTCGTGGCTGGTGATCCTAGATCCAAATTAGCAGCGCCACTCGAAATGGTTGTCGCCGGGGAACCTCCTAGACATCTTGGCTCGCCGGAAGGACCTCGGTGGCCGCGCAGGGGCACGTCGGCGCTCCGTCTAGGGTTTCGGTCTGCGCGGAATACGTCGGGGAGGAGGGAGACAGTCAGCGCAAGGGGGGAAAAGGGGAGGAGGGGCTTCCAGGCGCTCCAGCGCGAGAAGATATAGAGGAGAGGGAGGCCTACGCTGGTGAGAATGAGGAGGTGGCGCGCGTGCGTGGTGCAAGGCGTGCCCAGCGCTCCTACTGGCGACGGGAAGAAGACAAGGGCGGCTGGAGTGGGCTGGGCCAGATGGGCCTGGCCCTGTGCGGAAGGTAAGGGTTTCTTCTCTGTTTTCTTTTTATTCTTTCTGTTTTTTTGTTTGCCCATTTAAAATAAATACTAGGGCATTTTATAAAAACTCTCAATTATTTTTATAAAACCTAGGTGACTTAGTATTAGTCAACCCCAAGTTTTGGGAATTTTTGAAATTCAAATTATTTGAATTTCAATTCAAATAGGCAATTGATTTAATTTCCAAGCTACTATTTGGATTTTTTTGAAAAATCAATGAGAATGGGGTTAATCCCAAATCAATTTTAAAATGATCACACTCATTTTTAGGATTTTTCAACACATCCAAAAGAATTTTGTAAAATGAGTTATTTTTGGTCATTTAATTAAATTCTCTAGGGCTTTTATTTTTCCCATTTTTGATTTTCATTTGAATTTTCTTCATGATGCAAAGGGATCAACAAGCCCTACCACTTACCCTAGTTGGGGTTCTGACAACTCACCCCCACTCAACAGAATCTCGTCCCGAGATTCAGAAGTCATCGGGAGGAAGGTGGGGTACTTGGCAGGGAGGCGGTCTTCTCTTTCCCAGGTTGCTTCTTTCTCGGAGGGATGTGACCACTTCACTTTGAGGAACTTGATCTTCTGACGACGAGTGACACGCTCTGCAGAATCAAGAATACGAATAGGGTACTCTCGATAAGAAAGGTCATCTTGGAGATCAAGAGTTTCATGGTCAACTTCGCGGATGGGGTCCTTGAAGGAACGCCTGAGTTGTGACACATGGAACATGTCATGTACTCGGGAAAGGTGCGGGGGTAGTTCAAGTTGGTAGGCAAATTCTCCACGTTTAGCGAGAATGCGGAAAGGTCCGATGTAACATGGGGCCAACTTGCCTTTGATACCGAATCTTTGGGTTCCCTTCAGAGGAGTAACACGAAGGTAAGTCTTCTCATCAAGATTGTAGCTCTCTTCTCTATGATGACGATCATAGTAGCTTTTCTGACGAGATTGAGCGGCTTTCAATCGATCACGAACAATGCGAACTTGCTCTTCTGCTTCCTTGATCATATCCGGTCCAAAGTGTTATCTTTCACCGGTTTCTGATCAGTTTTGGGGTGTTCGACATCGTCGGCCATAGAGGAATTCAAAGGGAGCCATGTCCAGACTAGATTGATAGCTATTGTTATAAGAAAATTCGGCGAATGGAAGATATTTCTCCCAATTCTTTCTGAATGAGATAACACAAGCTCTGAGCATGTATTCCAAGATTTGATTAACCTTTCAACTTGACCGCTAGACTGAGTATGGAAAGGTGTGCTAAAGGAGAGATGAGTTCCCATAGAATTCTGAAATCTTCCCCAGAATCTATAGGTGAAAAGGCTACCACGATCAGAATTGATTTCCAAAGGAACACCGTGGAGAGACACAATTCTAGAGACATACAAGTCTGCTAACTGACTAGCAGTAATAGACTCGCGAACTGGAAGGAAGTGAGCAACTTTGGAAAGTCGGTCAATGACAACGAAGATGACATCACTTCCTTTCTGGGTTTTTGGAAAGCCGGTGATGAAATCCATACTGACCTTGTCCCATTTCCACTCGGGAATAGGCAATGGTTTAAGAGTACCAGCAGGTTTTGTGTGTTCTGCCTTAACGCGACGACAAACATCACATTCGGCAATGAACTGTGCGATTTCTCTCTTCATCCTAGTCCACCAAAATCTCTGGCGTAGATCTCGATACTTTTTTGTGCTACCGGGATGAATCGAGAGGGGAGTGTCATGAGCTTCTTTAAGGATCAGCTGCCTCAAGTTCCTATTCTTAGGTACTACCAAACGATTTTCAAAGAATACCGTTCCTTTGCTATCCATGGAGAAACATTTATCAGCTCCGCTAGCAATGTTCTCCTTGATCCGGCGAACACCTCGTGCTGGCCCTTGGGAAACTATGATTTGATCCTCAAGAGTTGGTTCTGCCACCAAGGTAGAAAGAAAACCATGAGGAACTATCTCAAGATTGAGCTTGCGATATTCCTCATGAAGAAGCGGTTGATACTATTGTAACATGAGTATGTTACAATACGACTTACGACTTAGTGCATCAGCCATGACGTTGGCTTTGCCTGGGGTGAAAGAAATTCCTAAGTCATAATCTTTTATCAACTCTATCCAGCGTCTTTTCCTGAGATTAAGATCTGGCTGGGTGAATATGTATTGAGGCTTTGGTGATCACAATAGATCTCACAACGATTACCAAGGAGGTAATGTCGCCAAGTCTTCAGGGCATGAACTACGGCAGCGAGTTCAAGATCATGGGTAGGATATTTGTCTTCATGTGGACGCAATTGGCGTGAAGCATATGCTACCACATGTCGATCTTGCATAAGTATGCATCCTAACTCTTGCCGTGAAGCATCACAATAGATCTCGAAATCCTTCTTGGTGTCTGGAGGCGCAAGTGCGGGTGCAAAAGTCAATCTTCTTTTCAGATCTTGAAAGCTTTCCTCGCACTTGGGGGTCCATTGGAATTTCTTATCTTTCTTGAGGAGTTCAGTTAGAGGCTTTGCAACTTTGGAGAAGTTATCAACGAAGCGGCAGAAATAGCTTGCTAAGACAAGAAAACTCTTAACTTGCTTAAACGATTCAGGTAGAGTCCAGTCAAGGACGGCCTGAACTCTCTCGGGATTGACAACAATGCCTTTCGCAGAAATCACGTGGCCTAAGTAGGTCACTTCTGGTAGCCAAAATTCGCACTTAGAGAACTTGGGATAAAGGCGATGCTCTCGAAGTTTCATCAATACCAACCTAAGATGTTCTGCATGCTCTTCTTCATTCTTCGAGTAGATGAGAATGTCATCTAAATAAACTACAACGAATTTATCTAAGTACTCCATGAAGACCGAATTCATCAAGCGTGAGAATGTGGCGGGGGCATTGGTTAACCCGAAGGACATGACGGTGTACTCGTAAAGACCATATCGAGTAGTGAAAGCCGTCTTGGGAATGTCCTTGTTTCGGATTTTGATTTGATGGTAGCCTAATCTAAAATCCATCTTGGATAAGACAGAGGATCCAGCAAGTTCATCATAAAGATCGTTGATCCTGGGCAGTGGGTACTTGTTCTTTATCGTCGCTAGATTTAGCGGGCGATAATCTACGCACATCCTTTCTATTCCATCTTTCTTCGTTACGAACAGAACGGGGCAACCCCATGGCGATGAGCTAGGGCGGATGAAGCCTTCTGCCAACGAAGCATCAAGTTGGGTTTTTAGCTCAGCTAACTCATGTGGGGGCCATTCTATATGGACGTCTCGAAATTGGGGCCGTGCCTGGTATAAGATCAACTATGAACTCTACACACCTGTCGGGTGGCATGCCCGACAGCTCTTCTGGAAAGACATCCGGGAAGTCACGAACCACCGGAATATCTTCAAGGTCTGGAAGTGGAAGCACATTCAAAGTATGCATCTAGATTCTAGAGCTGGGTTAGGTGTAGTCAATGATCTGGCCTGAAGGATGGGTGAGTTTGACGGACTTGGATTTACAATCAAGGAAAGCATTCTGCCTTGATAACCAATCCATTCCTAGGATGACATCAATGTCCGAAGACTTGAGGGCTATAAGTGAAGCAAGGAATACTAGACCCTCAATTGCAATTTGATTGCCATGGCTTACTCTATTAGTTTGCCACTTTGAACCAGGAGTTTGAATGATCATTGGACAAAACATTTCTTTAAAAAGAAATTCATGCCGTAGTGCATAACTCTCCAACATGAATGAATGAGAAGCTCCTGGATCAAAAAGAACGGAGGCAGGGACATGATTGACTGGGAGTGTGCCAAGAATGACATCAGAAGTAGCAGTGGTATCCTCAACAGATATTTGATTCACATATCCACTACTTGTGACTGAAGTCTTTGCTGGGAAGGCTTTGGTGGTTGATTTCTTTGGAGGCTTATGACTAGGACGACTTGGTACCACCAACACTTGAGGGAACTGTCGAAAGTAATGGCCTGTCAGACCACACGTGAAACACACCCTGCCTGAATTGCTGGGGTGGGGTTACTTGGCTGCACACCATCATTCCGGGGTGGAATAACGTGTTGAGGTGGATGGCATAAATTGGATGGTTGCCTCTGAAGAAGGTTTTGAGGTATGGAACGGGTTGGAATCCAAATTCGGCGTTTCCGAGGGGCTAAACTTGAAGAATGGGCATGCTCAAGAACATGCTTGCGAGACTCCTCGAAAATTTCATTTCCATGCTCAGCTCTGAAGGATCTGTTGACTAATTCCTCAAAGGTGGAAAATTCGATGAGGTTGAGATCATGACGGAGGATGGGGCTAAGTCCCTTGCGGAACCTTGCCTGTTTCTGGCATCGGTGGTGATCTCATCTTGGGCATAAGGAGCAAGACGGTTGAACTCCGTCACATACTCGTGAATGGACATCTCTCCTTGAGTCAAATTGCAGAAATCTTCCTTCTTGCGCTCCATCAACTCATCCAGAATGTGGTACCCTCGAAAGGCAACATAGAACTCCTGCCAAGTCACTACGTGACCATCTGGCTATATAGAAACATAGTTCTCCCACCATTGAAGAGCAGCACCTTCCAGGAAGTATACCGCGAAAATAACTCGGTCATCGGGAGCAACATGTGCAGTATCAAGCTTACGCTCGATGGAACGGAGCCAATCATCAGATTCAAGGGGCTCATAAGAACATCGGAATACCGGTGGCTTGAGGAGGATGAAGTACTGAATGCTCACAACCACATTGCGATGATGGGCGATATTTTGCATGATGAGCTCCAGAAGGCGGGTTTGATCACGTCTATTCCACTCGGCTTCCATCATGATTTCCGCCGCAGAAGGCGGTGGTAGAGGTTCATCATCATTTCGATTCCGACCACGTTCTCGATTCCGAAGAACAACACCACGAGTTCCACCTGACATCCTGTGTGATAAAGATCAACAATCAAAACAGGTTGTATGATGCAATCAAAGACAAGAAGGACATGATGAAGACGGAAAAGATTATAATGCGAAGGAAATGACTCAAAGAAACACAGAACAAATCCAGCAGCATAACGGCTACACCGGGATGGAAAACAAGAAAACCTCGAGAATATGGGACAGAACTTCTTCAAGGAACTCAAAGACACGAAGACTCTGGACATCCACAACTATCCTACGGATACAAGGAAGAAATCAACGAGATGTTCTAGTCAGACATAGATGAGCCTAGTCCTATCATCCCGTAGAAAAGATAAGGGTGACCAAGAACTCAGATCGATGAGGGTAAGGAAAAAAAGAAGCCTTACGTTGTTCCCTTTATACCCAAGTAACTATATAACTATAGAATGCTAGACTCGACTTCGACCAAGGGTTTGATAATCCTACAGAAAGTCCTGCTCTGATACCAAGTGTGTCGGGACCCAGAATATGCGTATGTAATTCCAGTCACAACTCAATCATATGTAGAGCCGAGAGCCGTACCCACTTGTCTAAGCAGACAAGGCCAAGCACAGAGCACTCTCGGAAAGCATCGAACGTGAGGGCATCCCATCCAGGCCGGATGATCAACTGATATGGGTCCTCATCGCCCGCTCACAAGTCTAAATTATTATGGGTGGTGAAATCCCATACTCATAGACAGGTCACCTCAACCATATTATCGATTGAATTATAACACTTACATAAACAGACTCCAGCCCGATCACTTAGTCGGGGTCTCTGGCGGGCTCAATCATACAACAAAGTGTGCCACGTGACAGAGTCACGAGCAATCGCAACGCGATTCCCCAAGCTGCGCACATCTAAGGGCCACTTGGTTTATAAAAGACTGCCGAAAAGAACTCAACCAAGCTATCGAATCCCACACTAAGACATGCACGTTATAATCATACACGCAGCATACATGTCCAGTGTAAATAGCAGGTACTCATTGCATGAACTCTACAAAGTATATCTTTATTGACATACACATAGAGCATACAAAGATCACATGTCTTTGATCAACATTACATCTTACAACGGAAGAAAATTAGGTCTGAATACAGACAAGTTTAACAAATGGCTTAGAGAAGCCTTGTTCAACATACATGCCCTTCCACGAGGGACCAGACTGCTGTCTGGAACTATACTAGCTTAGTCAACATCGAGCTTCAGGAAGTTGACTCCATCGGGGGCTGGGTTCTCATCTAAAACATAGAATAAGAAAACGTCAGTAAAAAGTCGTACTCAGCAAGACTTACATCAGAACTATAATACTCATGCTCAAATTTCAAGGTAACGGGAGGTGGGGTTTCAACATGCAGAAGTGCAAGCTTTGACTTGGCTAGTCCTGTACTACGAGTACCAGACTTGAGGTAAGAAGTGTACAAGAGTCCACTACCAAGTCTACAACCAATACACCACTATGGTTACTTCCTCGACTTCCCCACGAGGAAGCACGCCATAGCACTCATGCTTATCTTGCGAGTTTTAGAGTATCCATTCAAGTTCTCTAATAATCAGGTACAGGTTCCAAGTAGTCCATGACAGCGGACGTGGCTATTCGAATAGTTTTGTTAACCTTGAAAGGGTGTAAGCTACACACACATGACCATCGGTTACCGCCTTTTGCTCGCCACCGTTCAAGAGGTGACAGCGAGGATGTTCAGCACGACACTTCGCTCACAACAAGCCTATTCCAGGAGTCGACTATCTGAGTTTGGCACCGCTCGAGAGTCCGACCGGTTTCAACGATACGGACCCAGATAATGCAAGGGACCGAGACGCCACCTTTGCCAGATGGTTTCGCTGCCTCACAGGTCCACCCACATATCTATATGATGCAACCATCTTCATCGTTATTTTTCTATGCATATGCCAAATGGAAAGCCCGAATCTATTGTGACTCCTGGACGTCGACACGGATTGAGGTACTAGGCCGAGATGGGTCAGTGAGCCCAATGTGTGATTGTACTCTTTGTCTTGGATTACCATACAAGAACTCGGTGCTGAAGGCGGTGTTCAACGAGACAACCCACTGTGTACTCCTACACAGCCTCTCATCGTTCACCTTGTATTAGGGTGGATTCACCGACACAGTTTCACCTTCATCAGTAACATGATCACAACCATCTCGACTCACAGATCATTGTAACCTCATTGTAACCTCTAAGCATGCAATAAGCTGTAACAGTTGCAGGGGCCACATGATAACAAACAACTCCTATGTCAGCTAGGATTGTGATTTGCTTACTACTGTGACAAGATGATAGGTCATGCATCGGATATGGGTTCAACTTAGCGGTAGAATCGACACAAGGTGATCTCCTAAGCATGCATAAGCGAGACTGAGAGGGAAGTGGGATTTTATAGATATGATCAATGGGGGTTTGCTTGCCTTGCTGACGATACACGGGTCTTAACGATGGTCTTCCTCTTCGGGGGTGATCACCGTCTTGGAGTAACTGTTACCGGCACAAACATCAACAAAGGGGGGGGTAACATTGAATGTAAATGCACAAGCACATGCTTATGTTCTCACATGATGTGAATGGTATTGATGTGACCTAGGTTCAATTTGTCACATGTTAATTGAAGTTCATTTGAAAAGTTAATTCAAATTCAAACTCCAAATGTTGTTCAAATTAGCCAAGTTGCATTTCCTATTGTTTGTTCTTTGTAAACCATCTTGACATGTGTATGATATGCCTCTGATGTTCAAGTGAAATGGTTTGCATTGCAATGGTTCAAATTAGAATAGCATTTGAATTTAATTTGAATTAATTCCAATTAAGACAAATAGCAAAAGCTACTAGTCCAATTTAAGATATCCTCAAACATGGTTGAAAGTCGGATATTTGGATACAGCATTTTCTGCTGATCATTTTTCATATATAAATCTTTTCAGTTGGACTTATAGATTAAAAGATATTAATATTTGAAGTTTAGCCAATTTTCTATAATTTCTGTATTAATTAAATTATTTCCATTTAATGCGTCAGGATGACGTCATGATGATGCAGGGGCTGGCCTGACAGGGGGGTCCCACTAGTCAGCCTTTGTGGGATTAATTGAGCTCAATCTCTGTTTAGATTAAGGGCCCTGGGCCCAGTGTCAGTGAGAGGAGGGAGGGGGATTAGCAACTGGTTTAGGGGGCACTAATGGCGTCGTCGCCGAAGTCCACTGTAGACGGCCGGAGCTTCGCCGGGAAGGATATTTAGGGCACGGGGAGGAGAAGAAGAGTGCTGGGGGGTGCTTCGCGACGTCGCGCCTCTGTCTGTGCCATCGGGGCAACGAGGGGGGGCTTGTGGCCACGGCTGCGTCGACGGAGGCGGCGGCCAGAGCTGCTGGACATGGCGAAGACGGCACAGAGAACACGGGGAGGAGAACGGAGAGGGGGAACCGGCTCGCAGTGCTCACCTGAACACGAAGAGAGGAACGGTGGCGCCGGAGAAGAAGCGTACGGAGCTCAATTCGTCGCCGGAGTGCACGGTGGCCGCGGCGGCTCGGCGAAGCTATCGTCGTTGTCGGTGATCCTAGCTCCAAATTAGAAGCGCCACTCGAACTGTTTGTCGCCGGGGAACCTCCTAGACATCTTGGCTCGCCGGAAGGAGCTCGGTGGCCGCGCAGGGGCACGTCGGCGCTCCGGCTAGGGTTTCGGTCTGCGCGGAATACGTCGGGGAGGAGGGAGACAGGCAGCGCAAGGGGGGGGGGGAAGGGGACCCAGGACTTCCAGGCGCTCCAGCGCGAGAAGAGATAGAGGAGAGGGAGGCCTGCGCTGGCGAGAAGGAGGAGGTGGCGCGCATGCGTGGTGCACGGCGTGCCCAGCGCTCCTACTGGCGACGGGAAGAAGAAAAGGGCAGCTTGAGTGGGCTGGGCCAGATGGGCCTGGCCCTGTGCGGAAGGTATGGGTTTCTTCTCTGTTCTCTTTTTATTCTTTATGTTTATTTGTTTTCCCATTTAAAATAAATACTAGGGCATTTTATAAAAACTCTCAATTATTTTTATAAAACCTAGGTGACTTAGTATTAGTCAACCCTAAGTTTTGGGAATTTTTGAAATTCAAATTATTTGAATTTCAATTCAAATAGGCAATTGATTTAATTTCCAAGCTACTGTTTGGATTTTTTTTGAAAAATCAATAAGCATGGGGTTAATCACAAATCACTTTTTAAATGATCACACTCATTTTTAGGATTTTTCAACACATCCAAAAGAATTTTGGAAAAAGAGTTATTTTTGGCCATTTAATTAAATTCTCTAGGGCTTTTCTTTTCCCCATTTTTGATTTGCATTTGAATTTTCTTCATGATGCAAAGGGATCAACAAGCCCTAGCACTTACCCTAGTTGAGGTTCTGACAGTTTGGAAGTGGAGGCCCCGATCTACACTTCCACCAAGGGATATTTGATTCCCCCCATTAATCCCTCGTGGATCTTGTTACTCTTGGGTGCGTTGGTGCCCTAGATGGAAGAGGTCACCTCGAAGCCATATTCCATTGTGGTGAAGCTTCGTGTTTGTTGGGAGCCTCCAATTAAGTTGTGGAGATTGCCCCAACCTTGTATGTAAAGGTTCGGTTGCCACCTTCAAGGCCACCGCGTAGTGGATCACGACATCTTGCATTGGTAAGAGCGTGAGGAGAAATAGGGTGGCCCTCGTTGGCTTCATGTGAGCATTGTGCTCTGCAACCTCTCCAAACGGAGACGTACTTATCGAAAGAGAAGGAACTTCAGCAACATATCCTTGTCTCCCATGTTCCCCTTTACCTTTACTTTGTGCAAGTTATTTTCATTGCTTACATCTTGCTTGCTGATACGCGAGAGATGATAACGACTTCTCGCCCTTCATTGGTTACCCCAAGTGGAAGGTGAGATGTAGCGTAGCGTAAAGTTTCCCTTGGTGAAGATACCAAGGTTGAGTATCGACCAGTAGGACTCCGATAATGACAAGTAGGTGGTTCGGCAAGTGATGTGCCTTCTGAAAAGAATCACTTGCTTCGCCTGGACCTGCACACACACAAGTAACTTTGCTCCCAACGAAGTTCAGAGAGGTTATCAATCTTTCCGGTCTTGTTGTTTACAAAGGATCAAACACAACGGATAATGATAATGGTGATTGCAACTAGAAAGTAAAAGCAGAAAATAAATGAGCGTGTAAACAGTGATGAGAATATGGACCGGGGTCCCGTGATGTTCACTAGTGATGTCTCTCTCCCAAAAGACGATAAAACTTCTATGCGAGGTAAACAAATCACAGCTGGGCAATTGAAGGGATTAAAAACGCACCGCGATGCTAACTATGCTACAAAGAAAGGAAGAGGCTCAAGATCATGGGCGGTACGCCAAAATAAGTAGACCGAAATCCAACTGCATCTACTACTAATCATCCACCTTGAGATATCCATCCAGAACATCTCGTTGGTATTAAGTTGCGAGCCCCACCCAAAGTGTAAACCCAAAGCAACAGACAACTGCATTAAAAGAACTTTGCGTAAAGTAAAAAATATTTGCAACCGCGGTTACAAACACCGTTATAAAAAGAGATAAAAAGAGAGAAGGGGGCAACACTACTATTCCTTTTGAAAGATCCACACTCGTACTCCATAGTTATATTTGTACTCCATAGAGATTTTCATATCATTCATGCATAACTATGTGGGGATCCTTACACTATAGAACTTGGCTTGCATATTCCAAGGATGAGAATACTCAAATGAGCTCTAGGTCTTCATGAGCAAGCAAGTTGGATGCACCCCCCACTAGTTCCATTGGAGAGCTTACCTTAGCTCATATGTGCATCTGTTGCATGGCAATCCCTACTCCTCACATCATATGTATCATTTGGCTTACTCTCGTCTATGATTGTCCTCACTGATGTGACCCTTTCACACCTTTTTTGTCTTCCTTCCCCATCATTATTTTCTTTGCCATCCTAAGTGCCAACATATCTTGCTCGCGCTCATCCATTGCAGGAGTGATCAAAGTCGAAAGGGAGAGGATCAATTTGACTTGTGCCTGACTAGTGGTCTGGGGGCGAGTCAAAATAAGATTCCAAAGTAGACCAAGTGTGAAGTTTTAGTAGATTGAGTTCTGAATTAAACTATATAGTATTTTTATGCTATGAACCCAACTCCCACTTCTTGCACGCAAACACCATATGGAGACATTCGAGTCTTGGACAACGAGATCTCTTGCACCTTTATGTTCTTACTTTGCTAGTTTTAATACTAGATATAGACTCTTGCTTGTTATTGTCTTGACTTGAATTGCATATTTTACTTGCTTTACTTTGAAGTTCTTATATGTGTGTTAGCATGTCACCACAGAAATTACCTCTGTTATCATTTACTTACTCGAGGATGAGCATGAATTAAGCTTGGGGATGTTGATACACCCCAAACGTATCTATAATTTCTGCTTGCTCCATGCTTATTTGGGTGACATTGCTATGTGTTTTGCTACACTTTCATACCTTTTTACACATATTTAGACTAACCTACTAACTCAGTGGACCCAGTCCCAGTTTCTATCTGCTAATGTCTGTGCATTGTAGGTATTTACCAATATATCCGGTGCCAGAAAAATTCCTAGAAAAATATATAAAAAATCAGCATTCCATAAGACTCTGAAGGCCTGTCTGGGGGATGGACCAAGCCCATAACCCGGCATTAGGATCTACGGGCCGACTCACCCATGGAAGGCCCACGAAAGAAGACCCGGCAACGGGCCGGTTGTGCCGAGCAAGAAGATCGAAGCTGTCAAAGGAATTCAACTTACCTTGTATAAAACGTACTCCCTCCGATCCATAATAAGTGTCGCACATTTTATACTAAGCTAGTACAAAGTTTGTACTAGATGAGCGACACTTATTATGGATCGGAGGGAGTAGCAATCTGTAAAGTAGAATAGGACTCCACCTCGTGTTGGAGTTGGACCCACGGAACCCCGGGACCCAGTGCCTTTATAAGCCGAGGTTCACGGGATCCAGGGTCAAGAACAATCTCAATCCAAGATAAAACGATACACTTTTGCGAACCGACTCTCTTGTAATCGATCTACCGAATCTTATATTCGAGGAGTCAGAACCCATAGTAATAAGAAGCACGAGTAGGCTTTTACCTCGGGACAAAGAGGGGCTGAAACCTGGGTAAATCGCTGAGTCTCTTGTCCATGTCGACTCTCTCCATGAAATCGCCTCGCAGCAAAGGTCCTACGTCAAGTCCGACTATTAGGACATCTTCCGTGACTTTTCCACGACAGTTGGCGCCCACCGTGGGGCCTGTGCATGCAGGTGTTGAGATTTTGGAGGGAGCTCTGCAAGGCATGGAGGGATTCGTCGCTGCACGGATCACGAGAAGCCGGCGCGGAAAGCTCTGCATCGATGACTCAACCTGGGGCCTTGAAGCCGATTCTGTCGAATCTGGATATCGGGTCCCAATCGGGTCTATCCACATCTTCATTGGCATGATGGACGGATCTAAGCCAGAGCTAGATCCTGAAGTCCCCATCGAAATCTCGAGTCGGCGACATACCGGCTCCAAAAACACTTTTGTCGGATTCATTGATGAGTCTCCAGAGCAGACGCGCTCTGTCGAGTCCCCAATGTACGATGCCTCAGAAAAACTAACTGATGCCGACTCATACCCTAGCGAAGGAAGCTTCTCAGATGAGGGGTCCATCCGATCTGTGGGGAGAAACAGACTCAGCACCGGTGTGCCAGAATATAACCTGGATTACCCTCACTTTGAACCTCCATATTGTGCCAGGGTATTCATGGCTGACATTGGCGGACTGGAGAGTCAAGAAACCCAAAATCAAGGCGCAGAGACATCTGCCAGCGCATCTCCCAATATAGGTCGGGAGCCGGCTGCCCGACCATCAGAACGAGTCCCCTCCGGAGCAGAAGCCCTCACAGATTCCTTGAACTCCCTCAACGAGGCCTTGGCCATGACGGTGACGACTGAAAACCTGGAGGCCTGGAGGACAAGGGTCCATGGACTCAAGGCACGGGTAGCAAGCTTACGGAGAGAGGTCGACTCCGAAAAAGATCAAATGGCCGAGAGAGAAGCTCGGCTCGTTCGTGAAGCCAGACGCATCTGGGAAGAGTCGGAGATGATAGATGCCCAGCGACTAAGCCTCGTCCACCAGCACCCACAGGGATATGCGAGTCGGATCCCCCCCGACTACCAAGCGCGAGCACTGTTCCATAGCCCCGATCAGTCGACTCCCCCAGGATACACGCCGCCCAGACAGCCGGCTTCTCCGCCACGCCCAAATCGTTTCCATGCACCTCCCCATCACTTCGACAACCCCATGGCTATTGTCATGGCGGCGACTCGTTTCCTCACCCACGCACCAATTCAGGGAGACACTCCAGCAGATCATGCCGCTCGAGAAGCCGTTGACTTCCTCAAGACCGCGATCACACAACAACCCCAGTATTCACAAGGGGTCCCATACATACATGGAACTCCATATTGAAGTGTGAGCCGGCAAGCAGAGTCGCCGGCTCCTGCAGCCTTGAGCAGCCATTGCCACCATAGAGCACCCCTGCCTATGAGCCCTTAGGGGGCACTAAAAATTCTGGACCTACCGGCTCCTAACATCAACCGATGTATAGAGTTGGCGGCCCATCTTCCCACACAAGAACAAAACACCGAGTTTGTCAGCAAATCTGTCGGTAACCCGTGTCTAGTTTCGGCTTTGAGGAACACACACCTTCCCCCATATTTTAAGGGACCACGTAAGATTCCAAACTACACAGCTGACATGGACCCAATGACTTGGATCGAAAGCTACGACCTCGCCATGGATATGCTGCAAGCCGGCGAAGAAGTCTGTGCCCGGTACTTCACGATGATGTTGGAAGGCCCGGCTCGTGCATGGTTCAAAAATCTCCCAGAGAATTCCATCACCTCCTGGGAGGACCTCAGAGAGAAGTTTATCAAGAATTTCCAAGGCACCTGCCGACGAGCCACCACAATCGTCGACTTAGAGCACTGTGTCCAGAAGGAAGGAGAATCGGCACTAAATTGGACACGACGAGTCGCAGATATAGTACATTCCTCAGACACTATTACTTCTCAGACATTAGTGATCGTCTTGGAAAGAAACGTCAAATTCGAGCCCTTGTACACAAGCTTGGACGACTCAAGAGGAAGGTCAGTAACATGGGGGAGCTCATGAATGCGGTCATCAAGTATGCCGAGTATAATAAAAACAAGGAGGCTGATCCAGAAGAGGACAAAGCTGCCCAGAATAAAAAGATTAACGACAAGGGATCATAGAGCCAGAATCAACAGACCAAGGGTCGAATCGATCAGAATATTTCCGACTTCTTAGCCAACACAAATGTCGGCTTCCAAAGGCAGAAGCAGGGGGCCAACAACTACCACAAGTCGGAAGGAGGTTTCCGACCCCCAATCAGCTTTGAAGAAGCTTTGAAAAGACCTTCCCAACACATAATAAACCCGTAAGTCCATCTAATCACACTTGGGAAGATTGCAACTTCATGAAAGAGTTTGCACGGCGTGGAGGCCAGGGCCCCCCTGGGTCAGGTGGAGGAGCCGGTCAAAACAACAATAACCAAGACTTTGGGCACCAGGGAGCCGGCGCGGCACCACAACACCAAGGAGCCAGGGGAGGAGGACATCAAAACCAGTAAGGACTTGATGGATTCCAATCAAACCCAAAACAACTCCAAGACCACTCAGCTTACCATGTCTTGACCACCAGTAGCTATCGGAGGGACAGGAAGATGCAGCAGATAGCCGCCACGTCTGTGGCCACAGAGCCGGCTTGTCCCAGGTGGCTTAACTGTTCTGAAAAACTGATCACCTGGACGAGGGATGACCACCCCCATGTGGTGGAAACCCCGGGCTCTCTAGCCGTGGTAGTTTCGCCACAAATTGGGTGCTACACGCTTGACAAAGAACTCATGGACGGAGGAAGCAGTATCAACATCCTTTACTACGAGACTTTCCGTAGGATGGGATTGACTCACAAACAGCTGCAAATCTCCAATAACGTGTTCCATGGAATAGTCCCAGGCAAGTCGGCACACCCGATAGGAAAAATCTACCTGGCGACAGCCTTTAGAACTGCTGAAAACTTTCGCTCTGAGATCATACCCTATGAGGTGGTGAAACTCGAGAGCCCATATCATGCCATCTTAGGCAGACTGGATTATTCCAGGTTCATGGCTCGACCATGCTATGTCTACCTAAAACTAAAGATGTCGGGTCCCTTCGGCCCAATCACGGTAGACGGGAGCCGGTCCAGGGTTACGGAATGTGACGAGCAACACGTCAAGTTTTCCGACTCGGCATGCGCCAAGGAGGACCTATCTACATACCAGGAAAAGATAGATCCAACCGAATCCACCATCCTGAAGAAACGGACTCCTGTCAACAACCCCAAATTCCAACCGGCTCAGGACACGAAGAAAGTCGAATTTTTCCCTGCTGACGCTTCCCAGAAGTTCACCATTGGGATAGGGCTATCTGACAAATAGGAACGCACGCTCATCGAGTTCCTCCATGAGAATCGGGACATTTTCGCATGGAAACCTTCTGACATGCCAGGTGTCCCTAGGGAACTCGCTGAGCACCACCTAAATATTGACCCAAAACTGAAGCCGTTCAAGCAATTCCTTCGTCGTTTCAATGACGAAAGGAGGAACGCCATTGGGGAAGAGATAGCCAGGCTCCTTGCTATCGGGTTCATCATGGAAGTTTTCTATCCATAGTTGCTTGCAAACCCGGTCCTCATTTTGAAAAAGAACGGGACTTGTCATATGTGCATTGACTACACTGACTTAAACAAGGCTTGCCCAAAGGAACCCTTCGCATTACCTCGCATTGATCAGATCATCGACTCTACTGCGGGGTGCGAGCTCCTGTGTTTTCTCGATGCCTACTCTGGCTATCACCAAATCAAGATGACTCTAGAAGACCAGGAGAAAATAGCCTTCATTACTCCTTTTGGGATATACTGCTACACTTCTATGCCTTTCGGCTTGAAGAATGAGGGAGCCACATACCAACGAACAATGCAGAACTGCCTCAAGGAGCAAATTGGGCACAATGTGCACGCCTACGTGGATGACATAGTTATCAAGTCTTAGGTAGCCGACTCACTCATCAGTGACCTCCAGGAAACCTTCAAGAATCTGCGCAAGTACTAGATGAAGCTAAACTCGGCCAAATGCACCTTTTGGGTCCCTTCAAGAAATCTCCTCGGATACATCGAGTCAGAGAGAGGCATTGAGGCGAACCAGAGAAAATCAACGCCATCATGTCTCTCCAGAAGCCGACCTCAGTGAAAGACGTCCAACATCTCACAGGATGTGTAGCTGCCCTGAGTCGGTTTATCAGCCGACTTGGAGAAAAAGCAATCCCCCTTTACCGACTCTTGCGAAAGTTCGTCTGGGATGACGAGGCTGATCAAGCTCTGGAAGCGCTGAAGAAACAATTGTCCTAGGCTCCAATCCTGGCGGTCCCTAAATCAAAAGAGTCGATGCTACTCTATATTTCGTCCAACAATCGAGCAGTCAGTGTTGTGGTTGTGGTTAAACGTATGGAAGCCGGCAAATAACACCCTTTGCAGAGGCCAGTCTATTATGTTAGTGAGGTCTTGACTTCATCAAAGCAACGCTACCCTCACTGGTAGAAACTGGTCCTTGGTGTATTCATGGCGAGTAGGAAGCTCAAGCACTACCTCCAGGAGCACCCAATAACTGTAGTCAGCTCAGCACCGCTTGCATATATCATACTGAACCGGGAAGCCACGGGAAGGATTGCAAAGTGGGCTATAGAGTTGGGGGCTTAACACATCAAGTATGAACCATGCAGGTCCATCAAATCTTAGGCGCTGGTCGACTTCATCAATGACTGGACAGAGATCCAAGCACCCCCAGAAAATCCGGTTACCAAATACTAGAGAATGCACTTTGATGGGAGTCGGCAGCTCCAAGGGTCAGGAGCCGGTGTGGTCCTCACTTCTCCCAAAGGAGAGAAATTTTGCTATGCTTTGCAGCTGCAGTTCACTTGCACCAATTACGCAGCAGAATATGAGGCCCTACTCCATGGGCTGCAGCTAGCTCGTGAGATGAAAATAAGCCGGATCCAATGCTACGGTAATTCGGACCTTGTTTCCCAACAGGTATCGGGAAATGGAACTCCAAATATGCCACCATGGCAGCTTATCGGCGAGAGGTGGAAAGACAAGCCGGTTTCTTTGTTGGGTACCAAGTGGACTATGTGGAGGGAAAGCTAAACGAAGCGGCAGACGCTCTATCCCGGCTCGGCTCTCAGCGAAAGCCTATTCCACCAAATTTTTTCCAAGACGTCATAACAAAGCCGTCCGTACAAATACCAACAGAGCAAGACATAGAAGATACGGATCCAGAACCGACTCTGGTGGCCGCAATACATGCTACCCCCTCATGGGTCGTGCCTTATTTGGATTACAAGACCTAGGGAATCCTACCCACTGATGAGGTACTGGCAAGGAAAATTTTTAGGAGAAGCAAATCTTTCAGACTCATGAACGGTGAGTTACATCGGCGAAGCCCTGCAGGCGTCTTTCAGAGATGTGTGTCACCAGAAGAAGGCAGAGAAATCCTCAACGAGATACACTTTGGAGACTGCGGGCATCATGCCGGCTTTCGTTCGCTAGTGGATAAAGCATACAGACACGGATTCTACTGGCTCATGGCACACGCGGACGCAGAGGATGTAGTCAAAAAATGCGACGAATGTCAGCGTTATGCAAAGTAGGCGCATGTGCCGGCTCAAGAACTCAGGTTGATCCCTATCACTTGGCCCTTTGCAGTGTGGGGGCTTGATATGGTGGGACCATTCAAAAGGTTAGGCAACAAGAATACACACTTACTCGTGGCTGTTAACAAGTTCACCAAGTGGGTCGAGGTAGAGCCGGTCAGCAAATGCGATGCAGCAACGACGCTAAAATTCTTGAAAAAGATAATATACAGATTCAGCTACCCCCACAGCATCATCACTGATAATGGGTCTAACCTATCAGAGGGGTTATGCAACGATTCTGTCAGAATGAGCACATCCGACTCAACCTTGCCTCAGTGGCTCACCCACAGACCAATGGACAAGCCGAGAGAGCCAACCAAGAATTGCTTCGAGGCATCAAACCCCAACTCTTTGTTCCTTTGGAAAGGACGCCGGGTTGCTGGGAGGAGGAATTACCCTCGGTATTGTGGAGTATCAGGATGACTCCTAACAGGTCGACAGGCTACACACCTTTCTTCCTGGTTTATGAAGCAGAAGCCGTTCTCCCAAGTGACATCCGTCACGACTCACCAAGAGTTACAGCTTATGTGGAAGCCGACAATGAGAAAGCGAGGCAAGACGCCTTGGATTTTCTTGATGAAAAACGAGAACTAGCAGAAGCTCAGTCGGCTATCTACCAACAAGATCTACGATGATATCATAGTCATCGTATCAGAAGTCGGACTTTCCAGGAAGGTAACTTAGTGCTCCATCTTATATAGAAAGAGGATGGAATGCACAAGCTATCTTCTCCATGGGAAAGATCGTGTGTGGTCAGCAAGAACCTGTACAATGGATCCTACTACCTGGTTGATATACGCGAGAAGGCAAAGTCACGCTCATCCATGGAGGAGACTCCCAGGCCGTGGAACATCGCACAACTCCGTCCATATTATACTTGAGTAGTACAGGAACACTATTGTACATCTACATAAGTCAACGTTCGTCGCATTGGCTTTCGCTATATATATATATATATATATATATATATATATATACATGCCGTCTATTCTACAATCGATGATAGAATAATATTTTGCAATAATCTCGTAATGACCGAGATGATGATCTCGTACTTCTTCTGTAATACACTGTTGTACTGCTTTTTCGTGAAGTCGGTACTGCTCTTCTGTCTGTGTGTAGTAATTCAATCATAGATTCTAAACCGTTAATCGGAATTACGCAAATGATATACCGTTGGAAAGCTACAGAAAATCCTCAGCCTTTTTATATTGTGACTTTTTCCTAATTTTTATATTTTTTATTATGAATTTCCAAAAAACAGAAATTATCACAAGCTGATTGAAAAGTGTTTTGAACGCAATTTTTTACTCACTTCTCGGAATTGCGCAAATGATATACCGTTGGAAAGCTACTGAAATTTCCAAACGTTTTTATGTTTTAATGTTTTTCAAATTCTGCATATTTTTTGAACAGTTTTTAAAATACTAAAACCCAGTTTTATTAAAAGATGATTATTGCTAATTTTTATACCTCAAAATGATGGATATGATATGGAATTGGAAAGCTATTGAAATTTCCCATCTTTTTCATGTATTAAGGTTTTTGAAATTTTACATAATTTTTGAGCAGTTTTAAAAATACCGAGATTCATTTAAAATAGACGAACAGTAATTTGATATTAAATTTTTAACCACTTCTCGGAATAGAAAAAATGATATACCATTGGAAAGCTACTGTAATTTACAAACGTTTTCGTGTTTTAAGTTTTTCCAAATTATTCTTAGTTTTTGAACAGTTTTGAAAATACGAAAATTCGGTTTTATTAAAAGATGATCATTGATATTCATCAGACCTTGTAATGATGCAACTGATATGGCTTTGGAAATGTACTAAAATTTAGCAACTTTTTTGTGTTTTAACATTTTTCCAATTCTTCGCGGTTTTTGAACAATATTCAAAATACCAATATTTTTCATGTTCCAAGGAAGCATAGTAATGCACTTCTGTGAAATATGAGTTTCGTACTGCCCGGTAATAAACAAGTTATTGTATTTCTCAAAATGAATAAATTGTATTGCCCATAATTTTTTCCAGAGAACTCAAATTCCCTCGACATTTACCTTGTACTTTTGTGTATTGGAGTTTCGTACTGCGCAATAATAATAATAATAATTGCACTGCTCAAAATAAATAGACGGTACTGCCTAGGGGTGATTTAGTGGTACTGCTCGACAATTAAAATGTTTTGTACTACTCAAAATAAATAAATTGTATTGCGCAAAACAAATCAACGATACCGCATATAATGATTCAGTGGTATTACCCGACAATAGAAGTTTTTGTACTTATCAAAATGAATAAATCGTATTGTAGAGAATGAATCTAAAGTACTGCGCAAAATTATTCAATGGTACTTCTCATTTGCAGTATTGTACTTTTGTTGAATATGAGTTTCATACTGTCCGGCAATACAAAACTTTTTGTACCGTTTAAATTGAATACATTGTACTGCCCGCAAATTTTTTCCACTAAACTCTACTTCCTACGATATGTACCTTGTACTCATGTGAAATATGAGGTTCGCCATTGCGCGAAAATAAAAAGAAGTTGTGTATTGCTCAAAATGAATCAGTGGTACTGCCTAGAATAAATAAATGGAACTCCTTGAAGTGATTCGTTGCTACTACTTAAAATGAAATAATGGTACTGCTCAAAATAATAAAGTATGTATTACCCAAAAATGAATCACTGATACTGTCTGTAGTGATTCAATGATATTGCTCAAGATTATAAAGGCTTGTAGTGCTCAAAATTAATAAACTGGACCGCCTAGAATCAACGATACTGTCCGTAGTGATTCAATGATATTGCTCGGTAATTAAAAAAAATGTAATGCTCAGAACATGCTTTATTTTTATTTTATTTTTTCATTTCTACAGTGCCAAATATGTGTTTGTGCATGTATTCACCTGCTAGCTGCTTGTGTGTTTGTTTGATATGCTTGTGAAAAGTAGAGAAAAACAACAGTATTTGTGCTGGTTTTGGCAAATTTCGGGCTGGCTCCTTGTGTACGAATCTCACAAGCAACTAGCACGGAGATTCCAGTTGAGTTGCTACTCGCAAGCCTTCCTCACACAAACGAACAACGACGGCAAATGCTGCTTGATTTTGCTAAGAGCAACACTCCGGCTAGCAGTTTTAATCCTCCTGATGCGGTGCCACCGCATATCACTTTTGAGTCAGTTCCTGGTTGAGAAAATGGCAGCGCTCCTTCTTTTTTTTAATCTTGCTGAACATCACAAGCACGTTGGGCAGTACGGGGTGAGGTAAACCCGTCGTGGCCGATGAGCAGAATTCTCCTTTGGCCTTTGTTGACGCACATGTGAACGGCGAGCACATGACGTCCATCCAGCAAGCCTCGACGAAAAGCATGGCGTCGTAGGCCTCCTCATAGGTTGGGGATAGGAAGCAGCGGAGCGCAGCGAGGATCTCGGTTGACCGGAGATAGGCGGATTGGCGGAGAACCGCACAGAGGAGGCCGGGGCAGGCGGTGTCGGCAAGGGCCGCGAGGAGGCCGGCATCTAGATGGGGAGCGCGGGGCCGACGGCTTCGCCAACCACAGCATGTCGTTCTCCGCGAGGCGGGCGGCGCTCGAGGCGACGAGCGGGGCAGGGAGGTAGGGTGCGGCGGCGCGGACGGAGAGCAGGAGACTGGCGGGCGGGGCGGGAGGGAGACGGAGCGAGCACGGGGAAGGAGGCGGGGCAGAGGCGGCGGCGCGGTAGGAGGCCGATCGGAGGCGGCGGCGCGATAGGAGGCGGGTCGGAGGAGGCGCTCAGGGAAGGAAGCACACAGGTTGCGGGAAGAATGGGATCGGGACACGAGAGAGAGACGTGTGGGGTAGGTTGTGAGGATTTTTTTTCTATTTGCAAATTGCCTTATAAAGTTATTGAGCCATCTCATTGTAGAATAATATTCTACAATCAATTATTGAATAGATCCACCCTATATATATATATATATATATATATATATATATATATATATATATATATATATATATATATATATATATATATATGGACTATTCGCCATCCTGGGTGAGGAATAGTTATTCTTCACCTCTCTTTGTTTTCATATTAATGCACCGTAATTTTACATTTTGTAAATTTTGTCTTATTTCATATGTAAAAAAAGAACGTAAAAAAATATAATCGCCGTAAAATATATTTTATATTACGTAAAATTACAAAGGTGAAAATGATGGTGTAAAATATACATAAAATTTAATTTTTTTGATCTTATGATCAATTTTTTTGTTTTTTTTGTCAAAATTTATGAAGCGAATCCATATTAATGTAACTATTTGTATTACAAACGTAATTTTTTTATGAAAGGTTCGTAAAATTACCTCGGGTGAATAATAAATTATTCTGCACCCTGGGTGATTAATAGCTTCACTATATATATATATATATCCGGTCTATTTTGACATCGATGTCAGAATAACTATTCTGACAACATCCCGAACTGCAAGAGAAAGCTTCGCGCACTGCTTCTGTCTTCTGTTTCGAACCTCATACGAGGGTGCAGAGAACTGCATCAACGTTCTAGCGTATCAAACTAGGTTTGATCTACTCCGCTTGTTTACTCGCATTCACGACGATCCGCGATGATGTATTGTGTGCTAAAACACTAATTTTCGCGAAAAAAATCACCGGAATCGATGTAGATGGAGGAATTGTGTCTGTTCTTCGTTGAGAGCAGCGCGCCGTCATCGTTTTTGTCGGGTTCACGATCAATTACGCCGCAATTTATTGTGTTTTGTAAGATCGTGAATCTATTTGTGTTAATCCGCGACGAATTGAGTTGCTAATTCGTCCATTTGGTTGGTTATTTCATCTAATTTTTGTCGGTAGGCGAAGAACTCTGCCCCCGCGGGCGCGTGACGCGTTTGGACTTGTGCCACGATTCGTTAAATGCACGCTCGATATGTTGCGCATTTTCTAATTGTTGTTGTTTATGTGTTTGCGCGAATTGCAGAGGGAACTAGGCAAATATAATTTGTTAGTTAGCAATTTGTTTTTTAATGTGCACGCACAACGAGCTGCAATGGTCTTTAATGTGAGCTGCATTTGATCACCGTATAGCAGTGCGTCTGATCATATCTCCGAACTGCATTGGTTCTAATTTTGTATCTTTTTTTCTTGGTGTCCGCTGTGTATATATACAGCTGCGTCCATTGCCACCCATCTTATCTTATCCGCGGAGGCCATCTGATAATCCCCTCCCCTCCCCCAACCCCACCCTCGTCTTACCATCAGATCCGTGATCTCTCCCCCCTCGCCGCCCAACCATATCCTCTTCTCATCAGTAAAATGGATTGCTCGTGCGGCTGCTTGGCAAGGATGGAGCCCATGCTGGAGACATGCGTGTTCTCTGAAGGTCTTGTTCTGAATCACAAGCAGTGGCACAACGCTCTCTGTTCCCTTCTGTACTCTCCATTCATTGGATTCAGAGCTCCATTCATCCACCAAATGACCCAAGTTGATGTCGATGATTCATGGGTATGTATGATTCAGCGCTCGTTGTTTGTGTGTGCGCAGCCCCATCTGATTAATGCAGTAGTGTTAGTTTCTGAAGAAACATATTTTTTTGCAGCAGCAGTAGTGAACTGATTTCATATAGATCTTTATATTATGAAGATTTCAGCAGAATTTAGTTTCTGAAAGAAGTATTTAAAAAAAATTGTGTTAGTTTAAGTGAACTGCTTTCATATACAGGGTTTTATATTCTTTGAAGAAACATTTAGCACTAGTGAACTGCTTTCATAATATCTTTCAACAGAATTAGATTGTGAAGAAGCATTTTTTAATTTTTTTGCGTATTTTAAGTGAACTGCTTTTATATATAGTGTTTTTATTATGAAGATTGTAAACAACATCATATGTTGAATATTTCCTGTGCTACACTTTATTTTATAATTTTTTGTTGTTGTTGTGCAGAAATTTCCTTCTGGTCTAGTCAGGGTTTCAGAAAGTTGTGTTAACCTGGTCTTTGTTAGCAAGAACGGGTATCATAATGTTGACGTCATGTACTCTGTCGGCTCTGATGATTGTTTGGTTCTCAAAGATGGCTGGAAGGAATTGGTGGAAGAATCTGGTCTCCAGGCTGGGGATGTTGTCATGGCTATGTTTTATAGGCATGCAAATTGTTTGGAAATCAAGTTAAATTTGCTTTAGCTCAGTTCTGTTGTTTCTTTAGCAGCTGTGTGAAAGCATTTCTTTGTAATAATGTTCCATACTGTGTGGCATCTAGTTATCATGTAAGTTTGAATGGCGAAAACAATCTTTTTCGGAAAAGGCAGTGAAACATTATATTAATATTTTTGTCCACTTTTCTGCTGAGAATGGCACGCGTTTCCTGCTTGATATGTTACCTTATTTTTCGACAAGATTTTATAAGTGAACTACTTTTTAGGAGTGAAACAAGAGTAGAAGTGAGCAGTAGTTGAAGAGATATACAACATTGAAGCACCCACATAGCTTCATTTTTCCAAGAAGACCACACACGGAACTACAGTTCTAATAAAAGATGACTGCATCAACCTTTGTATGTGAACCACTTCGATAACACATTCAGAACTGGAAATTTTTCATATATACAAACCAAGGGGTTTCTGTTCTCATAACAAGCAAAGTACATCATCAAGAAAACCTAAACCACTCAAGCAAATATTGTTCCAAAACAAAATACAACGAAAGCAAACTTTTCTTGACCTATGCAGAAGGAAATAACTCGAGCACTCATGACATGAACCCCTTTGGTTTTACCAGCATATGGAATGCATCCTCAGTTCCACTCGGCCCAGCCGGAGGTGGAAGGTGATCCCGCGCTCCCCTTGCCCCATTTCCCCTTGCGCCAGGATCCCCTCGGGCGCTTCCTGGTCCGCTCCTTTATAGCGCATGTGAGGCCGTCCTGCACTGTTGTGATGCGGTTCCATATCTCGAACGCAACATAGGCGTCCTTCGCAGCATACTCAATGTGCTTCTTGGTGAGAACATCATTCCAGTGGTTGTGCTCTTCGTTCGTCATCTTTCTCTCCATGTCCGCGTAGTAGTCATCGATGATGGTGGCTGACACATCGCCAAGTGAGTCGATCTCCTTTGTTCCTTCAGGCACCCTCCAGTTCTCCTGAACGTCGGTGAAGTTGGATACGTACAGGTTGCTGCGCGAAAGCTTTTCTTTGTCCTGGTCTATGCTGAAACCAGCGAACTCGTACCTACGTGGACCAAAAGTTATTCATTAGAGAACTGCATACAGACGGCAAACAGAACCGCATACAGACGGCAAAAAGAACTGCATACAGAGTCAAGGAGAAATCCACAGGCCTGCAACTATGTATTACACCAGTATAAAACAAGTGCTTACTTAGAGTTGGCGAGAAACTTTTCGAAGGCGATGCATCTCTCTCCCATAGTATCGCATACCTGGAAAAGGAGCACCGCGTGATCCTTGCCTATTGAGAGCTGAATCAGGGCTGCGTCCCTCCTGTCAGGTGTGTACTCGACGTCGATGCCGACGATCTTCTGGCGGCGGCCCTGCAGAGCTTCCTTGTAGCCGTTGATGTACATCTCCACGGTGCTCACGTCGTTGGTGTAGACCACCGTGAGCACTGTCTTGCCGTGCGCCTCGACATCTTTGAAGATCTTGGTGAACGACATGGCTGGAATGAGGAGGAACTGTGGGGGAAGCGTAGTAGTTTGTGAATAATCAAGCATGGGACGCCTGAATTTAAAGGGGAGTGGCAGCAACATCTGCCCAGCCCACGTTCTTCTTCTCCAACTGGCACGGGGAGTGGGGGCGGTCGTGGTTGCGCACGTTGGGATCGAGGTGATTGTGGCCTTAGTGCTTTCTTGAACCGTGCGGATAGAGGAGCAGGGCGCGCGACGATTCGATTCAGTCTGGAGATCGTGGCCCCGTATTTTTCGGGGGCGGCTCTTAAACGAAGCAACTGAAGAGATTGCAGGCGAACCGCATCACTTTCGTTAACCGAACTGCATCATCAAAATAGAGCGAGCTGTTGTTGGTTTCTGTATATGACTTGTGGGCCGATAAGGTAGATTTTTTTTATTTTTGTATAACGCGCGTCGCTGACTCATGGGCCCTGATGGAGTCATTAACCCCCCTGCCTCCTCTGCTTCTCTCTGTCCCCTCCTCATTCTCCCCCTCGCCCCCCGCAGGGAAAAAACCCCTGCTCGGTCTCGCGGCTGAGAGGGACGACGCCCGCAGCCACCACAGTTTGCGGCCGTCTGATGCGCCGTTGCCCTGCTATTCCTCCGCTCATCACAGCGTCCCACGGTTAGTCCCCACCATCTAGTGGCTCCATAGATATTCTCTCCTCTCCGTCGATTTTCGTCGCCGGAAATCGTCATCATCGTCCCCGATTTGTTTCTAGGGTTAGTTTTTGGAGCGACCAGCTTCTTTTTGCTTTTTAACTATCGTTTTCCAGGCTCGAATCGCAACATGCGTTTGTTTTTAAGAGAAGGTTGTGGTATTAGTGGCCTTGAAATCCTAGCAATGTCCACCTAAGGTTTTTTATCTGTACGCGCTCAGGTTTGCTTTTCTAGGTTTTGATTATTTATCTGTTATTGTTTGCATATTTAGCATGGCTTCTCCTACTAGAAGAAGTTCAAGGTTTGGAGGAAATTGTATGTGAACTACTTTTCCCATTTCATTTGTTCTTTTTCTTTTCTTTTTTTCACTACGCTTCTGGCTGATTCTTTTATCTTTTTGTTTTATAGGTTCTTTATCACCCATTGATGTCTCACCAATCAGCGCGGCCGCTCCATCTGGTAATTTACAATGTCTCCTTTGCCCCTGTCGCCATAAGGTTGTTAGGAAAATCTCAACTCGTGTCAACTTTTTGCTCACCAAGAAGAAGTGATAAAATCTTATAGCACCATCCTTTTTTGTTATGGGAGAACTGCATTATATATTTTTACTTACAAACCTACATGTGTTTTAGGCAAGTTTGTGAAATTGATATGAACTGCAGCTAGTTAATTGTTTTAATTTTATTGTCTTGGAATGAAGTGCAATAAGTTTTTTATTTTTTCATATGCTAATGAACTGCATCAAGTTATTGTGTCTCCTTAAATCTTTTATATTTTTTTTGGTAGAAGCGCACTGCATTTATGTACATTGCCTTTTTTTCTCCATGCATGTGTGGCCCAATTTATATTAGATGTATTTAGTTTAGTTTTTCCTCTCACACACATACTTTCTTCCACCTACAGTTTTATGCCCTGGTGGGTCTGGTGGTGGGGGTGTTAACTATTTGATTACCCGTTCTTTCACAGCCGATGTTGTCGGGGACGGGACATCCGGTGTACCTGAAATTACCGATACTCTGTCGCAATCTGTTGATGGCACAAAACCAGTGACTCAGGATTGGATGGTGCCTGATCAGATTGCAGCCGACAACAAGAGGAAAAGGCAGAAAGCGATTGCGCTTGCTAATCGTTTTGAGAAGGAGCACAAGGCGAAGCAGGATCAGAAGGCGAAGCGAGTAATGTTTGAGGAGGGCAAGGAGATAGGAAGGAGGATTGCAGACTCAAATAAGTCTGCTAAGTTTGTCCCTGCATCTTTGTTGTAATCATAGAAGAACTCTCGATTTATTTCCTGCATCTTCTCAAAGAAATCTACTAGTTTCTTCTCATCGTCCTCAGTTTCCTCCTTTGCGAACTGGTACTTCCTGCAGGTTGAAAGCAGAAAAAACCTCAGCATTAAACAACACACAAAAATGCACAAGCGAACTGCATCAAGCAGAGGAGATATCAGCTAGTTTAATGTATGTACTTGTTCACCCAGTCACGGCTAGTGCGCCCCATATATTGTAGCCCTCCTGACATTCACGACAGGGTTGACATCATTTGCGTGTGTGTCAGGTTGTCGATCTGCATGTCCTTTACCAGTTTATCAAGCAATGGATCATCCCTCTTATGCGAGTGCAAGTGCTAAAGCATAGTTGGGCTTTCAATCATCTTGTGGTTGTGATTGAGCTCAACATGTGCTATCACAAACACATCCTTGATCTTTTTCACTCTTATTTGCGCCTTGCAGCCAGTTCTTTTCGTTGTTTGATCTCACTTCCTGTCATAATCTGACACAGTCTCTTGGTGGTTGCCCTATCTTGAGGAAACTATGTAGTTGTTCGTCATGTGCGTCCCCCTTTTTCGTGTGCCGAATCCTGCATGCCTCGCACATGTGTTGTAGAACTCGTGTGCTGCCGTGAAAGAGGTGAACTGCATACCTTTCTCAGGCACAAGTTCTTGCAGCAAGATCGTGTTCTGCATCGCAACATGAAAATGATTTTATTTTTGTTAACGAAAGAACGCGCAGGCTAAAAAAGTTTTCATAAGTGAACTGCAGCAGTAAATCAAGGAAGCTTACATGTGTGTACTTCTTATTCTCCATTGGTGTTTGCATCTCACCAATGTTTATTGGGCATGGAGGAGTTACAACATGCCTGTGTAATCGAGGATCTTGGGGAGGCAGAAGTGATGAGAACTGTACTCTCTTTGTTGCCTATGTCTTTTTCTGATCCGGGCGCTGATCCATTTGATGTGTGGCAGGCGGCCTCGGCGGAATCCCACTGTTTCTGTGTCGACGAACCGGTTGCTCCCGAACCTGCTCGTGTTGAACATTGGTTTCCGGAGGCGCAACATTGTTTTGTGGAGGCTCAATATCACCCACTCTTATCTGCTGACCAAATGTTGCAATAACGTCCGTGTACCTTGGCTGCATAACTGTTATGAGTTGCTCTTCATCTTCGTCATCATCGTCGTCTTGCTGCGCTTGCTGCCCCATGTATCTCAGTTCATCGTCCTCCTAATCTTGGCCGCTATGTTCTATTCCGTCTTCATCTTCCTGCTCTACATCTTCCTCCGCTGAGTATGCATTTCTGTTTGTCGTGTTGAAAAAACCTCTAGGTATCTCTGGTGTTATCTTTGCGGCCATCTCCCACTCTTCTCTCTCAACGCAGTTCAGGGGTTGATTGTCGTGAATCACTCGCTGCATCTTCTGGCTTCTCTCCACAGCTTTATCCTGCATAGGAGAATAGGCAGCGAACTGCACTTTAGTATCTAATCCAAAGTGGTACTTTTTTTATTTGTAGAATAGTGAACTGCACTGTTTTTTAGATACTATATGTCAGTTCTGTACGCAAGAAGCAAAAACTGCATTGAACTGCAATGTTACTTTTGCAGTTCAGTTAGTGTGAAACTATATTTTTTTGGATGCAATGTACTCCCATGAAGTTCAGTACAAAGACACAGTGCTCAACAACATATAACAATGTGCACTACATTATATTCACAAACTACTACATAATGTAAGCCATGGGGAGAGACACGAATGCATTTTTGACGCAAGAACGCACTGCATTGCAAACAAACAGAGAACTACATTATGAAATCACGTAGTAGGACTTCTTACATTAGTTGGTGGCGCGACCTTCCTCTTGAAAGCAGCTCTGCTGTTCTGTAGTTGCAGTTCGTCTTGTTGTCGACGTGCAGCCCAGCTGCGTTGCAGGAACACATGGACCTTCTCAACCTGCGCCATCGTCGCTGGAGAAGGCTGTATGGGCAATATGACCATTGCAGTTCTCTCCCACGACGACGGCGTGTTTGCTAGAGAAGGCCTCCTTGAAGTTCGCTTCCCTCGACCATGCATCACCGCGGCTGGATGCCTCAATTTGCTAAACGGCGGCGGATCTTGCAGGCTAGGAGATCGGAACTGAGGCAGTGGTGGAGCTGCAGGCGGTGGCGGTGCTGAATTGTGGAAGGATTCGCCGAATCCGCCGAATCCGCGCCGCATAGTGTCTCTCTGCGTCGTTCCGCGCCGCCGCCGGTGGGGGTGCGCTGCGCGGTGGGGGTCGCCTCCGGTCGCGGGCGCTTCCGCGCCAGAAAGCTGGGAGTGGTCGGGGTCGCCGCCGGATCGGGGCCGCTACCGTGCCAAGAAGCTGGGAGAGGTCGGGGTCGCCGCCGGATCGGGGCGCTGCCGCGCCAGGAAGCTGAGAGGGGTGGGCGTCGTCGCCGGATCGGGCGCTGCCGCGCCAGGAAGCTGGGAGGGGTCGGCGGGTCGCCGCCGGATCGGGCGCTGCCACGCCAGGAAGCTGGGAGGGGTGGGAGGGGGTGTTGTTAGAATAAGGATTAGTTGTTAGAATAAGGTCTTAAGGGGTGTTGTTAGAATAGACCCACCCTATATATATATCTATTCTAACAACACCCCTTAAGACCTTATTCTAACAACACCTCTTATTCTGCCAACACCTCGTTGCTCACAGAAAAAACCCGAACCAAACAACCACCGATATTAAAAATAAATTGGTTGTCGATCCCCACCTACCCCCACTCCTCCCACCTTCCTTCCTGACGCGGCCCATCCTCCAACTCCCCCACGCCGGCCACCAATTCCTCCCACGCCGGCCACCTTCCTTCTACTGGGCGCCGGGGACCGCCCCACCTCCGTCCAACGCCTCCACTAGAGCGCAGCGCCGCCGGGATCAGGTGCCTCGACTCCAGATCGGGCCTCCACCCCGCCGGATCGAGATGAACCGGCAACTGCCGCCGCCGCCGCCATCCGGTGATGCGCGCCTCGACTCCGCCCGGCTCCGGCCATCCCGCCCCGCTGCACTCCACCCGTCGCCAAGGTCCCAACCGGACCTGGCCACCTCCCCTCCGCGGCCCCGGCCAACTACCATCGTGGATCGCCAAACCCGCTGACCTGCCTCGACCGTGGAGGATTTGCAAAGGATCTCCCTCTCCAGGCCCCGGCCGGGACCAGCTGCCACCACAGTCGGCCTCCGTCGCCGCGCTGGACCACCACTGCCCCGCCGTGGATTGCAGTCGCGGATTGCAGTTCCGCTCCTCCTTCCTCCGCCTGTGGTCCCGCACTGCTGGTTCGAAATGAGAAGCCATGCCACTCCAAGCAAGGTGGTTCCGCAGTTCCAGGCGATGCATGCGCCTGCCAGTCAACGGTTTCCGCAATTTTTTTGCAAAAAAAGCTGGTCTCAAGCGGTTCTCCGTGGATTGCAGTTCGACGGGCTAAGAAGGATGGTTCCATGCAGTAACGCCCGTGTATGTGTGCAGTGTACTGTGTATAATCATGCAATTGAGTTGCAATTTTGTTTGCTTATTTCTTCGATGCGAACTGCATTTGCCTTGTAGTAACAAACATGAATAAAAAATTTCTGCAATTCTTTCTCTTGAAATTGCAGTGCGGTTCACCGTTGGGATGCGGTTAAACGGAAATTATTTGAATAAAAGCATATTGCAAAAAGACAAAACAAATCTGCAGTTCATTTCACTTTGTACCGCGGTTTGCTTTCCTCCGAGCGAACTACAATGTTTTCATAAAAAAACATGCAATGCTCTCTGTTAACCTTTGCATTTTGATCGCCCGAAGGATGCAGTTCGCTTCGTCGAGTTTGGATCCAAGAAAAACAAATGCGTTCTGTTTGACGATAATGCAGTGCGCCTATACCGTGGGATGCGGTGCGGTTGTCCTGCGAATGAAGTTCACTTGGCCGATTTCGGGTCCGCGAAGAACACGTGCGCTCTGTTTGGCGATAATGCATTGCACTTGATTGTCGGATGCAAACCAATGCAGCTCACTCGCCGATTTTTTGTTTCGCAAAAAAAGTGAGTTCGCGTTTTAGTAAAATCGACGCTACTTTTAAACCGTAAGGAGTTAGAGAGAAAGTTATACATGAAAATAGAGTGCCTCGATGAGAGCTATAAAACCGCGTATCAATTGCATCGATCGGACGAACGAATCGAAAATTTTTACGCAAAAATGCCCGCTGTCCACAAGAGGGCAGCGCCACCGTTTTCTAAATTGCTTCAAAATGGTGCAGAATCTCGAAAAGTGTTCAACATGTCCAAGATGATCCTACTTCATACGAATCCAACGGTGTATCATACGTATCGTTTCGACAAACGGTTAAAAAGTTTGACTCTCTACGAGATCCGAAAACCAAAAAAAGAGTGGTGCGTCTTTTTCAATTTCAAATTCTTCTCAAACCGTGAGGAATTAGACAAATTGTTCTACATATGAAAGGAGCGCCTGATCGATATATTTCCAACGGTATATCATTTGCATCATTCCGATGAACGGTTTAAGAGAAATCGCGAAAATTCGCCCGCTGCAAAAGTATGTCGCCGCACTGTTTTCGAAACTTCTCTTAATCCGTGAGGAATCTGGACAAGTGTTCAACATACGGAAGATGCTCCATTTCAATAAGAATCCAACGGTGTATCATACGATCAATTCCGACAAACGGTTAAAAAGTTGAAGCGAAAACGGTGCATGCAGTTCTGTTTTACCTGAGCTGCAGTGCTTCGAATTCAGCAGTGCGGTTCTCTTTGCGATACGATGCTGTTCGGAATGTTATTCTGACAACGATGTCAGAATATACCGGCTGTATATATATCTATATAAGTCGACATTGGTCGTAGCAGTTTTTGCCGCGAAATTAAGATGTCGATTTTCATCGCATTGGGCTTTCGCCATACTAAAATTAATAAGTCGATTTTCATCGCATTAGGCTATCGTCATATTTAACATATAAAGTCTACTTTCGTCGCAAATAGGCTATCGCCATATCTAACACAAAGTCGATTTTCATCGCAACAGGCTTTCGCCATACAGTCGATTTTAATCGCAACAGGCTCTCGCCATAAAGTTGATTATCATCGCAACAGGCTCTCGCCATAAATAAAGTTGATCTTCATCGCACTAGGCTTTCGCCACATCTAAAGTCGACTCTCCTCGCACCAGCTCTCGCCACACTTATGCATAAAGTCGACTTTCATATTGCATATACTTTCATATTGCATAATACTTTGCATCTTTCATATTGCATCATACATTACATATTTTTATACTTTTTAGCACAGACCTGGGGGCTTGATCTACCCTCTATCGGCTCTGAGCATGTATATTGCTTAGCAAGGCGAATTGTGGAGGTTGATGATACTCATCGACTCTCGACTGAGAAGCCGCCATATATATGTGAAACTCCACATGTGTATGACTTATTCAGGGGAAGTAGGGGAGTTCGATGGCACCCATTGACTCTTAACTGAATAAATCCCGTTATATACATGAATTGGCCACCAACGCCGTTTGGCCTGTATAGCTCAAGCTCATATGACTAACGCGAATACGGTTGGTCTAAACTTTGGGGGCTTACATAAAACGCCTACCGAGTTTAGTCCTGAGAGCCGGGCATGCTAGTCATATAAGCCGGTTTTACAGAGAAGTTTCAACTCTTGAACCAATAATCTCTCTCAACGCGAAAAGATGAGGCATGAGTCGAATTCTACTAGCCTTTACATTTCCATTTTGCATTCAAACATCATCCTGCATCTTAAGTTATTTATAACAATATTTCTTACAAGTTAGACCTATGTGACTCGGCACAACACCCAGATGCATATACCGACTCATGGGGACTACACTTCAAAGTTTCTTCTCAAACAATGACTCGGTACAGCACCAAGATGCATAAACCGACTCTTGGGGAGTAACACTTCAAAATTTCTTCTCAAAGACCCGACACGACGCAATGATGTTCGTGCCGACTCTTGGGGAGTAGCACTTAAAAAAACATTGAATGATTTGGTTTGCCACATAAAATGTCCACACCAAATCATGTGGGCGACAACTCGATCTATCCTATGAGTCAACCCAAGACACAAGTATATTTAATCGACTCAGGGGGCTACAGATACAAGATGGATATCATACAATATTCAAAAGTCAGGTATCAAATAGACTTACAAATCTGATGGGAAATTTAAGTTTTCATTCATCAATGACCGAGTCTCACGTCAAAAGGAGAAGCCTTACATTACAGAAAAGTAAAGGCCAAAGTCGGCAAAACACTACTAGATAAAAATTATAGCTTCAGAGTCGTCTTCAGGAGTCGTCATCATCATCAGATGAGGTGACTCGGGCCTCTTCTGCATTGTTGAAAAATTCTTCATCACTGTTGCTGGAACTCTCCATACAGCCGCCGGCTCGGTCTCCATCCGAGTCGAAAACCCTTCCACACAGGTGTTGAGGCACGCGGTCCGCTACGCTAGCGCTAAATCAAAATTTTCTACCGTGCACAACCAAGATCACTGTTACTGGAGATGAACTACATGATTAGGGTTTACCACTAGACGTGCAGTCACGGCAGCGGAAGGAGACTTGGTGATGCGCGTCGGCGGCTGCTGCTCGAATCCGTCGAACCGATACCTCGTACCGATCCCACAAACGGAGACCCGAGATCCGATCCCGCGAACAGTCCGTCCAAGCGCTGCAGGTGTAGCGCCTCCAAGGGATGCGCACGTACAAGGAGGAGCGCCGGGCGGCAGACTGCTAGGTCCGGCGGCTCGGCCTGGAGGTGGAGTGGCGGCTAAGGTTGTGGTCTGACCTATATCCCTTCGGGGTTCACCCTAGCCCTTATATAGGCGCCCGTGGAATGGCCTCAACCCTTGAGGCAATCCGGACCCTCCATCCATATTCCATTCGGATCACATCCGAATGGGCTCCTTTCCTCTTAAGCGCGCGACCCTATAGGTTCACGTACACATGGACACGTCCCGAATCACATCCGGTTCGATAGTCGGTAGTGGTTCCTAGCAGAACGTGCCGACTCCCATATATGCTTAAAGTCATAATACGAACCATTAAAAAGTGTCAAATGCAACATTCCTTTTGCCTCACGATATATGTTGTCAAGCTCAAGGCGAGTACTTGTCACCCTTGTGATAGCTTGACCTCTCTTCTCGAAATCGTGATACAGATTCCTGAACCGGGTTAACACTTAACCTATATCGCATGGCCATGCTTTCTGAATCTTATCACTCGAGAGGGCCCAGAGAATATCTCTCCAAAGTGGAGGGGCAAATCCCATCTTGATTAACCATGTCTCGCGGCATGTATCATGACTCACCCGTAAGCTACCTTTATAACTACCCAGTTACGGTGTAGAGTTTGATAGTCCATAAGTGAGTCATTCCTCATCCTGAGAACATGCGACGACCTAAGGTCTAGGACATGGCATATACATTGTATTGAGACTAACAGATGAAAATATCTCGCTGCGTCTCAAAGTGGGTCTCTGTCCAACTCAGTGATCTCATCACTAAGTCCATACTATCTGTAGCATCTCCATGCTCATGACTTGTGAAACAAAGTCATCAATCGAATCATATACTAGTCAAGGATATGTGTCCGCATAACCTTATCAACTAGGGACCATTAGAACAATCATCATAGAATATATAGTCTCACAAACAAGTCACATACTTATTGATACATATCAGTGATGATGTTCAAGGACAACACAAATAACTCATGAATACATAAGGAGATAACATCATAACATGATTGCCTGTACGGCATATCTCCAACAATAGGGTCTCATCACCATCATACCTGAAGATGATAGTATCTCCCCTCTGAATGTTCCTGGAGCGAAGAAAAGTTTTCCAACCTTTCTCCAGGAACATAGAGTCCTGACCAGAAAAGTTAGTTGCTACCCAGATGGGTCCATGGGGACACCCGTCGGAGCGGAGCCAAAGACCCGAAGGTTTTGAATCCATCACAATCTGGGCAAAAGATTTAGAAAGTTTGATCCAACGACGGATCGTCTGAACATGTATCAAGAACTCACTCCTCTCGGGAGAAGAAGGAGGAGATTCAAGATCCAGCGAAGACTGAGTACTGCGCGCACTTCTTCCCCTGCCCCTACCACGGCCACGACCCCGTCCACGGCCACGACCGCGACCACGGCCTCGACCACCACGAGAGCCCACACTGGAACCAGGATCATCAGCCATCGAAGGAACACGGGCGCTTAGCTTGGGAGCCATGGAAAAAGCGACGAAGGGAGAAGAAGAAGAAGATACGAGCACTCAGAAGTTAAACTACCCGATAGCTATTTATAGCGGTTACGAGGAGAGGATCAATCAATGCCATAATAACGTGGGTGAACTACCCATGGTAGGTGACATTTATGGAAAGACTCCTCGATTCCCACCACAATATCAATGCTTCCAATAGGCGTTTTGGACAGTGAAATCATAAATGCAAAAACGAATCTTTGACTAAAAATGTCAAAAGAAATTCTCTGGTTGGAAGGTGAATCGAAGAGACAAGAGAATTTGGCACCGACTCCTTGTAAATCTCAAAAAGTGGGAGAGTCATTTTTACCAATAGCAAAGTCGGCAAACACGATGGAATGAAGAAGATTGCTATGAAGATTAAAGCATCACACCAATCCTGGGGGCTAATGTCGGTGGGATGGACCAAGCCCATAACCCGGCATTAGGATCTATGGGCCGACTCACCCACGGAAGGCCCACGAAAGAAGACCCGGCCTCGGGACGGTTGCGCCGAGCAAGAAGATCGAAGCCGTAAAAGGAATTCGACTTACCTTGTATAGAATGTAGCACATTTGTAAAGTAGAATAGGACTACACCTCGTGTTGGAGTCGGCCCCACGGAACCCCGGGACCCGGCGCCTTTATAAGCCGAGGTTCACGGGATCCAGGGTCAAGAAAAATCTCAATCCAAGATCGGATTAGACACTTTTCGGCGCAACCTAGATCTCCTCGAGGCTAAGGTTGCGAACTGACTCTCTTGTAATCGATCTACCGACTCTTCTATTCGAGGAGTCGGAACCCATAATAATAAGAAGGAGTAGGCTTTTACCTCAAGACAAAGAGGGGCTGAAACCTGGGTAAATCGCCGAGTCTCTTGTCCATGTCGACTCGCTCCATGAAATCTCCTCACAACAAAGGTCCTACGTCAAGTCCGACTCTTCGGACATCTGCCGTGACTTTTCCACGACAAGGCCGGAAGGAGAGCCAGAGGGGGAGGGCACCTCCCCTGGTGCCCCCCTTCGGCCTATATTTAACCCTTGGGACAGAAACCCCGAAAAAATAACCCGCATCACAAAATTCTCCTCTGTTGTGCCGCTGCCGCGATCCCGAGATCGGGATCGTCAGAAGACCTCCTCCCGGCACCTTGCCGGCGGGAGGATTGATCTCTGGGAGCTTCTCCACCACCATGTGCGCTTCCCGGATGTCTCGTGAGTAGTCCCCCTTGGACCATGGGTCCATGACCAGTAGCTATGTGATGTCTTCTCTCCAATCTTGTGCTTCAATTCTTAGCCCTTGTGAGCCGCTCTACATGATCAAGGAACCTATGTAATCTTTCTGATGTTGCTATGCTGTGTTGTCTGGGATCCGATGAATTATGAGATTAAGTTCAGATCGTGATGAGTTATATATTTGGTTCTCCTTTTATATTGTGTTCTTGAGTAATTCTTGCATGTTCTCCATTGCTTTTTATTGCTTTTGGGTAAGTAGTCGATAGTGTTGGGAATGTGCCCTAGAGGCAAATAAAATATGTTTATTGGAATATTCCATTATTTCATAATAATTTTTATAATGTGGTATAACTGTATTAAGCAGAAACATTAATACACGTGTGGTATAAAACAACCAGGTCCCTAGTTAACTATAGTATACTAGTCCACTGTCAATGGGATGATCAAGGTTTCCTGATCATGAGGACATAATCGACTGTTGACAATGGGGTCATATCATTGGAAGAATGATATGATGGACACACACGCACCATTAGTGTTGAAATGTGATTGAGTCAACATTGTGATAACTATAACGTAGTGACCAGATCCTTTGATCGTAATGATCATACGTAATTGCTATCTATTAGGATGCTTTGATTTGCATCCACCTCCTGACCGAAATATGCTGGCCATAAAGGTGTACTTTGAGTATTCCGGAATTGATATGTTGATGAGGATGCAAATAGATCAAAGCGGGATTTGTCCATCCGAGTGACGGATAGGTACTTTGGGCCCACTCGGTGATATTACAACATAAAGATTGCAATCATGTGACTAGGTCACGGGGTTTTAATATCATGAGAATGAGTAAACATGTTTGTCGGTAACAAGGATCAACTTGGTATATTGGATACCGATGATCAAACCTTGGACAAGAAAAGTACCATAGGACAAAGGGAACAGGCTCAACGTTAACGGATCCAACAACGATGAAGTTTCATTCGATGGAAGCGCGTGGGCTATCAAGGATTTTAAACATGTACAATTGATTACTCATTGGTCAGAGAGTGTCTGATCATGTCTGCTATTTCCCGGAACGTAGGGTGTTACACTTAAGGGTATTCGACACAATAAGGATAGTTTCGGGATCACCGGAGAAATAAGAGAGAACACCAAAATTGTTATGGGAAGTGCTGGAAGAAGCTCCGGATATTTTGAAAGGTTTAAAATATTATTTTAAAATTTTTAAAAAATGTTTTTTTATTTAATCAACATAATTATATATTAAAATATAATTAAAAATGAATTAAAAGGCACATGGGCCTCATAGTGCCCATTAGGGGAAGAGGGAGTCTTTCCCCATGGGCCATGGCGCCATGAAGGGGCCCAACCCCCTTATTGGTGCGCCTCCCCCTCCTTCAACGTCATGATGTATCGCGGCGTCTTCACCGACAACGTTCCAACGGGGACGCAATCCTGCCATCGGTCTACAAGGACCGAGTGCCTTTTGGAGTCATCGTGGATCTGCGCAGCATCGGGGATTTCCGGTACGACTACATTAACCACATTCACGCGGGAACGTTTCCTGCTTAACTTACTAAATATTGTTATGTGTGTGGCACTCCGGCTTAGAGAAACCGGTTTGCCTCACATTGCCAGCCCAGGGATCATGTCTTCCAACAATGCACAACATATTTGTCAGGACCCGGGGTTAGCGTATGTAATTTCGGTCACAATGCAATCACATGGAGAGACGATAGCCGTACCCACTTGTCTAAGCAGACAAGGCCAAGCACAGATCACTCTCGGTAAGCATCGAACGTGAGGGGCATCTCATCCAGGCCGGATGATCAACTGAGATGGGTCCTCATCGCCCGCTCACAAGTCTAAATGCTTATGGGTGGTGAATCCCATACTCATAGACAAGTCACCTCAACCATGTTATCGATTGAATCATAACCCTTACATAGACTTACTCCAGCCCGATCACTTAGTCGGGGTCTAGGGCGGGCTCGATCATACAACGAAGTGTGCACGTGACATAGTCACGAGCAATTGCATCACGATGCCCCAAGCTGCGCACATCTAAGGGCCACTTGGTGTATAAAAGACCACCTGCCAGATCACAACTAAGGTCTCGATAACCCATACTAAGACATGCATGTTATAATCATACACGCAGCACACATGTCTAGTATAAACAGATGGTAATCACAACACGAGCTCTACAAACTCATAGTCTTTATAACTTCTGCAAAACAGAGCAGACATAGTAGTTGTATTACAAGCAGAGATCACATGGATGTGATCCAACATTACATCAAACATCAACAGAAGAAAATTATGTCTTAGTAAAGACAAGGTTAACAAATGGCTTAAGAAGCCTGAAAGAAAATACAATGACCCTCCAAAGGGCACAGGCTGCTGTCTAGAACTATACGACCTGGTCCACGTCGAGCTTGAGGTAGAGGCCACCATCAGGGTCAGTGGTCTCGTCTCTAAAACATAGAATAAGGAAACGTGAGTACAAAGTCGTACTCAGCAAGACTTACATAGGAACTATACTACTCATGCACACGTATCAAGGCAAAGGGAGGTGGGGTTTCACTTGCAGAAGTGCCAGCTTTGACTTGGCTAGTCCTGTACTACAAATACCAGAAAGAGGTAAGGAGCGTACACGAGTCCAAATAACTAGCCTCCAACCAATACACCACTATGGATACTTCCTCGACTTCCCCACGAGGAAGCACGCCATAGCACTCACACTTATCTTGGCAAGTTTTAAGAGTAACTGTTCAAGTTTTCTATGATCAAGTAAAGGTCTCCAAGTAGTCCATAACCGCGGACACGGCTATTTGAATAGTTCATTAACCCTGCAGGCGTGTACTGCTACACACACGCTTCATCAGTTACCGCCTGGGGATGGACCCTTCAAGTGAGTACTGGCGAGGATTCTGCCATGACACTTCACTCACGGCACCATCTCTAGTCCTAGGGAGTCGCCTATTTGAGTTGGGACCACGATCGGAATCCGGCCGATTTTTCCGATGCGGACTCAAACGTTGTGTGACCGCCATCAAGCTCAACTCGATCATGATCACTTGATTCAACGTGCCCACAACCTACGCCAACAACTTACCTTGGTTCCACCTTCTTGAGATCGTTAAAGGGCGAACTACTTGCGACTCCTGGATAGGTCTGGGGTGAGGTACTAGGCCGAGAGAGGTCAGTGAGCCCAATGTGTGGTCGTACTCTTAGTCTTGGATAACAACACAAGAACTCGGGCCTAAGGCCGTGTTCAACGAGACAACCCACTGTGTACTCCTACACAGCGTCTCATCGTTCACCTTTGTTTAGGGTAGATTCACCAACACGTTACCACCATCATTCACATGATCACTACCATCCCGACTCACAACAAAGTAGCCTCAGGTAACAACTCTAAGCATGCAATAAGTTGTAACAGTTGCAGGGGCCAAAAGATAACAACCAACTCCTACATCTGCTAGGATTGTGGTTTGCTTACTACTGTGACAAAATGATAGGTCATGCAAAGGAATCGGTTCAACTAGCGGTAGAACGTATCATGGTGACATCCTAAACATGCATTTGCGAGAATGAGAGGGAACTGGGATTTTATCGACATGATCAAAGAGGGGGTGCTTGCCTTGCTGATGATCACGATGTAACACTCTTCTGACGTGAGGTTGAACTCGTCTCCGAGATCAACTCTACCGAGAAGAAGCAATCACCGAAGCACTGAAAGTAAAGCACATTCAAGATAATACAATGCACAAGCAATATGCAAAACAAAGCATGGCAAGGTACTGATGTGACCTATGTTTAAATTGCAACATGTTAATTGAAGTTGATTTGAAAAGTGAATTCAAATTCAAACTCCAAATGTATTCAATTGGTCCAAGTTGCATTTGCTAAAGTTTGTTCATTGTAAACCAAGTGTTCAAGTACGTGAAATGCTTCTGAAGTACAAGTGATCATCTTTGCATTTCAATGGTTGAAGTTGGAATGATCAAAGTAATTTATTTGATTTAATACAAAAGATCCAAATAGCAAAATGCTACTGATCCCTTATTGTAAACATTTCAAACATGGTTGAAAGTTGGTTATTTGGATAGAGAATTTTCTCCTGATCATTTTTCATATATTACACTTTGAATTTGGAGTTATAGTTAAAAAGATATTCAATTTCAAAGTTTAGGCCATTTTCTGGAATTTCTGAAATAAATTGATTTAATCTTTATTGCATCAGCATTGCATCATGCTGACGTCAGGGGGTGTGACCAGCCAACTGACAGGGCGGCCCCACCTGTCAGCCTCACTGGGTTAGTTAACTCTCTGTTAAAAAAAACACTGATTAGATTATGGCCTAGGGCCCACAGTCAGAGAGAGAAGGGGGGGATTAGGAGCTGGTTTAAGGCCTAATGGCCTCGGCTTAACGCCGGTGGCCTCTGGCCACGGTGGCGACTCGCCGGAGTTGGCTGGAGGGCACGGGAGAGGGGCTGAGGAGCACTGGAAGATGCCTCGCGGGCTTCCGCATCCAACGGAGCAAGCGGGGGGTCAAAGGGGCGCTCGGGGTCACGTCCACGACGACGAAGGCGGCGGCTGAAGCTCCAGGTCATGGAAAAAGCGGTAGGGGGCACGGGAAGAAGCACGACTGGGGGGAAACGGAGCGTAGAGCTCACGCGGTTCCAATGGTGGCCACGGCGGGGTCGAAGGAGGCCCGGCGGAGACGAATTGGAGCTCGAGCTCCTCGGCGGCCGGCGGGGAAGTGGCGACGCGGGCGTCGTCCCTAGGGCGTCTCGGCTTCGATTGGACCTACAACTCGAAGAAGTCACTGAGGAAGCTTCTGGACAAGGTGGCGGCGCGGGAGGAGGCCGGTGGCCACGCGCGGGCACGACGGCGGCGAGGCAAGCTCTCGGGTGTGCGCGCGACTTCGGCGAGAGAGGGAGAGGAACGAACCAGCGAGGGGGGTAGATGGCCTGGAGCCTTCCAGGCGTCCACGGCGACAGAAGACGACGAGGGGGGGGGCAAGCAGGAGGTGGCACGTCCTGGGCATGCTCGCCACGGCGGCGAGCTGCCTGCCTGGCCACGGGTAGAAGACGACCCTGCCCCATGTGGGCTGGGCCGACTTCTAGCCAGGCTGGGCCAGGTAAGGTGGGCTCTGCCCTTTTCTTTTGTTTTCTTTTTATTTCTTTTTGTTATTTTTGTTTTGCCCTAAAAATAAATAGCCAGGGCCACTATTTGGATTTAATTTCCAAGCCACTATTTGGATTTTTGAAAAATCTATGAGCATGGGATTAATCCCAAATCTCTTTTAAAATGATCACATTCATTTTTAGGATTTTCAACATATCCAAAAGAATTTTGGAAAAAGATTAATTTCTGGCCTTTTTATTTAATTCAATTAGGGCTTTTCTTTTCCCCATTTCCTTTTCTTTTGCAATTTTTTCCAAGATGCAAAAATGCAAGCTAGGTTAAACACAAACCTAATTTAGGGTTCTGAAAATATTGGTACAAAAATAACCGCTTCATTAATAATTATTCATGTACATAGGTTCGGGATACAAACTGCTACGAGGCATGGTGGCACATCTCGTGCGGCAACAATATCTAAATTATTTATGTCACATCTTGGGGCCACGATACGAGCGATGAGATACTCTATGGCAGCGGAATAACATGGTGATAGAGCTCCACTCCACGGGGACACTACTGGGACACGACCTAGTTCGCAAAGTACGACACACCAGAGTCTTCAGGCACAACTTCTCCTGCATCTGGCATGGCAGGCCAGGTCAGTACATCGAATGTACTTGCAAGCTCACAATAACCATGCCATCAGGGTAAACAATAGCATCATAACAACAAGGCAAACAACATGAGGAGCATAGCATGATAGCACAGATAAGATTATTTTAATACCAACCATTACTCATGATCATCACATGATCATGTAGCTTACCTTTGAGTCCATCCTGACTCAACATCCGGGTCATCGCATGCCACCCTATTCTTGTGGGTCGTCGCACGACCTCCCAACTATTGGGGTCATCGCATGACCACCCAACTACTTCGGTCATCGCATGACCACACTGAACAATATCATTTTACCGGTTTGTGTTGACCCATAGTGTGACCTAGCACGAACTGGGTCCAATACCGTGGACACGGCTATTCTAAAAGATTTGTAACACTCTGCAGAGGTTGTGCACTTTACGCACACCATGGAGCTCCTTTCCCAACGGACCAGGACTACTCCAACGAAAATTGCTTACTGCGTAACGTTTCTACGGCACCACCAACATCGCATGCCTTGGGTATCCCTGTGTCCTCCAGACACCCGCCATCGCATGGTCCATAACATTGTCCCAATCGGGGACTCCCGGGAAACATATCAACTTTGGATCTCGAGATTACCACCACCTACCTAATCAGGGTAGAGTGCAATGCATAACCTCCCCTCTTTGGTGGCACCCGTAAAAGTCACAACGATAGCCCAAGCTAAGGCCTGCCCATACAGGAAAATGTGGCCGCACGAAATAAGTCCGGTTCGGTGGCACTCAATCAACTATTAATTCGTGGTCATTAGGTTCTAACTACAATCATTTGCACCATGAGATCGAGTCATGAACTTAGAATGGTAATAAGTATATGAACATGATACTACCACCAAACACGTGTAGCCACTAGCATGCCTTAGTAAGGAATGATCATCACGACATGAATAGGATCAACACATATGAATCACTAGCATGGACATGATGGAATATGACATGAGCTTAAACAAACATGTAAATGACCAGTGGACATGGCATGGTTATATTAATTAAACTTGGTAAAATTATCATGATTATATAAAATCATTTCAAATTGAACTCAAATCAAAAGACCAAGGCAATATTCAACTAGTCATATCACAAGACCCTCATGAAGTAAATGTTGTGGCTTGCCTTGGTCAAGTGGAGTGTCACTGAACTCCTAGTTCTCAGCAAGCAAGTTGTTGTCCTCTGAAAACAATTTCAAATAGCAATACAAAATAAGTCCAATGAACACTTCTTCTATCAAGTACACCTAGACAGAGAGACAAGCTACGAAACTTTTCCAACTTAAAGAGCGGATCAAGAAAAAATTTTAGCAAAAATAATCAATTCATTTGGCCTTGTCGATAAAAACTTATTGATAGTCAAAGTCTAGTTACAATATCATTTTTAATATGATTTAAATCAATATAGAACTTGGCTTGCATATTCCAAGGATGAGCCTCCTCAAATGAGCTCTAGGTCTTCATGAGCAAGCAAGGTGGATGCACCCCCACTAATTCCATTGGAGAGCTTACCTTAGATCATAGGTACATCCGTTGCATGGAAATCCCTACTCCTCACATCATATCTATCATTTGGCTTTCTCTTGTCTATGATTGTCCTCATTGATGTGAGCCTTTCACACCTTTTTTGTCTTACTTCCACATCATTATTATTTTTTCCATCCTAAGTGCCAACATATCTTGCTTGCGCTCATCCATTGCATGAGTGCTCAAAGTCGAAAGGGAGAGGATCAGTTTGACTTGTGCCAGACTTGTGGTCTGGGGAGGAGTCAAAATAAGATTCCGAAGGGACCAAGTGTGAAGTTTTAGTAGATTGAGTTCTAAACTAAACTATATAGTACATTTATGCTCTAAACCCATCTCCCACTTGTTGCACGCAAACACCATTTGGAGAAATTTGAGTCATGGACAGCGAGAGCTCTTGCACCTTTATGTTCTTACTTTGCTAGTTTCAATACTAGATAAAGACTCTTGCTTGTTATTTTCTTGACTTGAATTGCATATCTTACTTGCTTTACTTTTAAGTCTTTTATATATTGGTAGCATGTCACCAAAGAAATTATCTATGTTATCATTTACCTACTCGGGCACGAGTAGGAATTAAGCTTGCTGATGTTGATACGTCCCAAACGTATCTATAGTTTCTTCTTGTTCCATGCTTATATAGGTGATATTGATATGTCTTTTGCGACACTTTCAAACATTTTTACACATATTTGTACTAACCTACTAAGTCAGTGCACCCAGTGCCAGTTTCTGTCTGCTGATGTTTGTGAATTGCAGGTTTATACCCATATTTACAATACTCAGAAAATTCCATACAAAATTTATAAAAAAATCAGTGTTCCAGAAGACTTTGGAATCCCGAAGGAGAGCCGGAGGGGTGCCAACCCCACCCAGGCGGCCAGGGGGAACGGCCCTACCCTAGGCCACGCCAGGAGTCCGCTTGGAGCGGTGGGACCCCCTGGTACCCTCCTTCGACCTATATTACATCCTCGACACAAAAAACCTAAAAGGATACCTCGCATCACGATTTTCACCTCTGTTCCACCGCCGCCGTGATCCCAAGATGGGGGGCACAAGAAGCCTCGTCCCGGCACCCTACCGAAGGGAGGATTGACCTCCGGGAGCTTCTCCACCACCATGAGTGCTTCTCGGATGTGCGGTGACTAGTCCCTCTTGGACCATGGGTCCATGAACAGTAGCTATGTGATGTCTTCTCTCCAATCTCGTGCTTCAATTCTTACCCCTTGTGTGGTGCCCTACATGATCAAGGAACTTATGTAATTTTCCTGCAGTTGCTATGCTGTGTTTTCTGGGATCTGATGTATTATGAGAGTATGTTCAGATTGTGATGAGTTATATATATTTGGTCCTCCTTTTATATTTTGTTCTTGAGTAATTATTGCATGATTTCCGTTGATTTTTATCGCTTTGGCCAAGTAGTAGATAGTAACTCCAAGAAGAAGCGTTATGCTTTATTGTGGGTTCATGCCCCCCCGATGTCTAGCTTGAGTGATAGAAACATGAGACTAGGGGATGTGATGTTTTCACCAGGGAGAAAAAATGGTGCTTGTAACCGCGGTTGCATGGATTGGTTACCTTATGCATAGTTTGTTAATGCAGTTGTCATTTTCTTTGGATTTACACTTTGGGTGGGGCTCGTAACTTAATACCAGCGAGATGTTCTGGATAGATTTCATAAGGTGGATGATTACTGAGTAGATGTGGATGATTAAATGGTGTACTTGTCTTGGTGTACTGCCCATACTTTTGAGCCTCTAACTTTCTTGTGGCATAATTAGCATTGCGGTGCGTTTATAATTCTATCAATTGCCCAGCTGTAATTTGTTCACCGAACTTAGCTCTTTTATCGTGTTTTGGGAGAGAAACATCACTAGTGAACATCATGGGACCCCGGTCCATATTTCCACCATTGTTTACACCTCCACTCTTTACTGCTTTATTTCCTTTTCAGTTGCAATCAACATCACTATTTCCACCGCGCGTTTGATTCTTTGTAAACGACAAGGCCATAGAGATTGACAACCTCTTTGAACTCGTTGGGAGCAAAGTTACTTGTGTCGTGTGCAGTTCTAGGTCAAGCAAGCAACCTTTGGTTTGTAAACGGCGCAGTTGTTTCCTTGCCACCTACTTGAAAAATTCGGAGTCCTCTTGGTACGATAACCTTGGTATCTTCACCGAGGGAAATTTACTGCTAGCTACATCTCAACCTTCCACTTGGGGTAACCAACGAGGGTCGAGAAGCCATCAACATGCTGAGCGAGAACATACGGATAAGGCTATGGTCCATCCGCTTTAGATGAAACAAATTGAAAATTGCTGAAAACCGCGGGATTATCATATTGTCACAACCCCAAGTTAGGTATGTGCTAGGGTAAGCTTAGGCCTTTGCATCATGTTAATTTTTTTTAAAAGAAATTGAAATGGGAGAAGAAAACCCCCCAGATGAATTTAATTCAAATGGCCAGATAAAAAGTTGCTCCAACAATTCCTTTTGTATTTTTGAAAACTCCCATAAATGAGTGTGATCACATATCAAGTGATGTGGGACCAACCCCATGCTCATGGATTTTTCAAATATTCAAACAGGAGCATGGATTTAAATTTAAACCCCTTTTTGATTTAAAGTTCAAATTATTTGAATTTAAAAATGTCCAAACTTTATAAGTGGCTAAATATATATTAATTGAGGCCATATAAAAATTTGGGGTATTTAAAAAAATGTCTAGCTATTTTTTTAGCAAGACAAAACAAAAGACAGTAAAGAAAAAACAAAAGGGAAAAAGAAAAGAAAACTTACCTGGCCGAAGAGGCCCAACTTGTCGCCCCGCAGCCCAGCAGTCGGCCCAGCCCGCCAAGTCCCCTGTCGTCTACCCCAAGCAGCTCGCTGTCGAGCATGCCGGGGGCAGCGACTGCCACCGCGACGCCGACGACGTTCCACGCCTCCCCGAGCCTCCAAGACTTTCCACGGAGACGCCCAGGACACGCTGCATCCACCCTCCCCTCTCCTGTTCGTCTCCCCCTCTCCACTCGTGAGTTCGTCGACGCCCGAGGAGATCAGCAGCGCGGCCGCCATGGAAACTCGTGGCCGGAGCCCGAGCTAGGCCTCAAGAGCATGTCCTTCGTCTTCACCGTCGTCGTCTACGCCGAGGAGTAGAAGGAATCGAACAGGGATGCTCTAGGATCGCCGCCCCCTTCTTCGTCTTCACCTCCGGCCGCCGCACGTCGCCGTTAAATTCCGGCCGCCGTGGATCCTCCCCGACCGCGCCAGTGATTCCGTTGAGTTCACGGTGAGCTTACGGTTGTCCCGAACTATTCCATCGTCCCCCTCCTCAACTCTAGCCGGATCCGCCATGAACGTAGGAGCACCTCGCCGCCGGGATGCTCGTCGCCGTGCAACCTTGAACCCTAGAACCCCGAGGCCATGTCTAACTTGCTCCATGTGCTCCTCTGCTTCGTTTGCAACCACGAACGTTTCAAATGGCGCTTCATAGCTAGTTCCACCTCGGGCCAGTAGCTCTGCCGCCGCTAGGGCTCGTCGCCAACGACGATGTCGTGCCCCCCAGGCCTTGTTCTTGGTCCAGTTCGAAGCGGGACGCTCAGGGCTTCAAGATGGTGGTCTTGGCGCATCAAGAGGACCACGGGAACGCCGTCATAGAGGACACCGCCGTCTCGGGTGGTCGCCGGAGACACGTTGCCGGCGAGCTGACGTGTCCGGCGAGGTTAACCACCTTGGCCCCACCTGCAGTGTCACTGACCAGTGGGCCCAACCCCTGTTAATCCCACTGTTAATTAATTTTAAAACGAATTAACTTAACAATGACACTGACAGAGAGGTCCCACCAGTCAGAGCCCCCCCCACGTCAGCCTCGCGTCAGCGTGACGCATTAAACTATTAAACGATTTAACTAAATTCAGAAAATTCTAGAAAAGGCAGAAAATGGCTGAAACTTTGAAAAATCATAGATAATTCATTTTAACTCCAAATTGGACAAATAACATGTCTAAAATTATCAGAAAAATACAAGGTTTCTGAATATGGACTTTGTTTTCATGTTTGACCAATTTAAATTGGGTGAACAGTGCAAACATCCATATGCATTTATTTTGAGTTCAGATTTGGAGTGAATTTTCAAATGATTTTGCAACACACTTCTTTTAGATGGATCCATCCACACATCAGAGACTTTACCTCAACTATACCACATCACTTCATGCTCAACCTTTTCAAATGAACTTCCATGCATTCAAATGAATTTGAAATTCATCGATAAATCAAATGGAGTTTGAATTTGCAATTCAATTGCAATATACTCCTTTTAAATAGAATTGTCCACACAATGCAACCATGAACATCACCATTACAATCTTATTCATGTGATTATGCATTGTACATTATGTTGATCCTATGATTGTCATGTTGCTGATAGAAGTGGATCCGGAACCCGAGATCACCCCCTTCGTTGAAGACCCAGTGAATGAACCTCGTCCGCAAGACAAGCAAACCCCCATTGATCATGTCTATAAAATCCCAATTCCCTCTCAGTCTCGCTTATGCATGTTTAGGAGATCACCTTGTATCGATTCTACTGCATAGTTGAACCCATATCCGATGCATGACCTATCATCTTGTCACAGTAGTAAGCAAACCACAATCCTAGCTGACATAGGAGTTGATTGATATCATGTGGCCCCTGCAACTGTTAGTGCTTATTGCATGCTTAGTGGTACAATGAGGTTGCTTTTGATGTGAGTCGGGATGATGGTGAACTTGGTGTTGATGAAAGTGAAACTGTGTTGGTGAATCTACCCTAATACAAGGTGAACGATGAGAGGTTGTGTAGGAGTACATAGTGGGTTGTCTCGTTGAACACCGCCTTAAGCCTGAGTTCTTGTGTGGTGATCCAAGAAGAAGAGTACAACCACACATTGGGCTCACTGACCCCTCTCATCCTAGTACCTCACCCCGTTCGAACCCCAGAAGTCGCAGTAGTTCGGAGTTCTGGTAGGGCTGTGGCACGGTCTGCGAAGTGGATGAACGACTTTTCAAGACCGGCTTGGGACCCTGCACACATCGTTTGAGGCTGTACTGGAACCTCGGCCGGACTTCCATACGGATCCCCCTTAGATAGGCGACTCTCTGGACTAGAACGGAGCTGTGGGCGAAGTGTTATGGTGAACATCCTCGCCGACACCCCTTGAATGGTGTCGAGGCCAAAGGTGGTAACTGATGGTCATGTGTGTGTAGTAGTACACCCCTGCAGGTTTAACAAAACTATTCGAATAGCCGCGTCCGCGGTTAAGGACTGCTTGAAAGCTGTGCTCGATTATTAGACAACTTGAACTGGATACTTCTAAACTTGCAAGATAAGCGTGAGTGCTATGGTGTGCTCCTCGTGGGGAAGTCGAGGAAGTAACCATAGTGGTGTATTGGTTGGAGATGTAATGGACTCGTGTACGCTTCTTACATCAGGTCTAGTACTCGTAGTTCAGGACTAGCCAAGTCAAAGCTGGCACTTCTGCAAGTGAAACCCCACCTTCCTTTACTTTGATACATGTGCATGAGTAGTATAGTTCCTATGTAAGTCTTGCTGAGTACAACTTTGTACTCACATTTTCTTATTCTATGTTTTAGATGAACCCCCTGACCCTGAAGGTGGAATCTTCCTGGAGCTCGACGACTGATCAAGCTAGTGTAGTCCCAGTCAGACGACTGTTCCCTCGTGGAAGGGCTTGTTTATAGTTAAGGCTTCTCTAAGCCATTTGTTAAACTTGTCTGTACTCAGACCTACTTTGCTTCCGCATGTTTGATGTAATGTTGGATCACAGACTTGTGATCTTTGTGTGCACTCTGTAAGAGTTATCAATAAAGTTGTATACTTTGTAGAGAATTGCAATGATACCTGCTGTTCATACAAGGCATGTGTGCTGCGTGTATGTTTATAACATGCATGTCTTTGTATGGGTTTTCGAGACCTTAGTTGTGATCTGGATGGCGGTCTTTTATACACCAAGTGGCCCTTAGATGTGCGCAGCTTGGGGCATCGCGATGCGATTGTTCGAGACTCTGTCTCGTGCACACTTTGATGTATGATCGAGCCCGCCCTAGACCCTGACTAAGTGATCGGGCTGGAGTAAGTCTATGTAAGAGTTATGAGATAGTCAATAGTATGGTTGAGGCGACTTGTCTGCGAATATGGGAGTTCATCACCCATATCATTAGACTTGTGTGCGGACGATGAGGACCCATATCAGATGATCATCCGGCCTAGATGGGATGCCCCTCACGTACGATGCTTTCCGAGAACGTTCTGTGCTTGGCCTTGTCTGCTTAGACAAGTGGGTACGGTTCTCGGCTCTCCATATGACTATGTCGTAGCGGGACTTGCATACGCTAACCCGGGTCCCGACACATATCCACAGGGACACTGGCAATGAAGCCCAAGTTAAGTGGCACCTTGGCCATGAAAACCGGGTATGAGGGATTATATTATCGAGAAGCATCTTCTCTAATGTCGTAACACTGTTATGCACATGCTGCATATACGAAGTTGCAAGATCGAGCATATCCTTATGTAGCATCGGCATACCCGCCACATGGATGTAAAACATGAGATCCTTAGCTCTTGGTGGCCCGTCTTGAGCCGGGATCGGCATCTGAGGTTGGCTAATCGAAGTGCCCTTGTTTCTTTTCTATCCCATATTCTTTTCCAGTTCCGAGCATTCACCGGGCATTATCTTCTCAGTGGCTGCCTTATGGTGTGTGGACGGGCTGAGAATAGATCTCCTTGTGGCATCTGCTTGAGGCTTGGTGAAGGTGCAAGCTGCTAGAGACATCTCTTAAGAAGAAGTAAAGAGACGTGTGGAGCAAGTAGGTTTCACCGAAGGATCAACTGGATCGCGAGCTTCCTCGTCATGCTGGTAGGTTCCTTCAATAGAAGGCATGAAGCCACCATCGCCAAACGAAGTGCTGATGAACTGGTCGGCCTGAATTTCATCATCATGAAAATCATCGTATTTGTTCGGCTCTTCTTGGTGTGCGTCGATGGGATCACGTGGCGATGGCACGACGACTACCGGTGTTGGCCTTGGTGTGGTCCCCCTGTCGTGGGAAAGTCACGACAAATGTCCGAAGAATCGAACTTGACATGGGACCTTTGTTGCGAGGCGATTTCGTGCAGAGCATCGACATGGACAACAGACTCGGCGATTTACCCTGGTTTCAGCCCCTCTTTGTCTCGAGGTAAAAGCCTACTCCTACTTGCTATTATTATGGGTTCCGACTCTCGAGAGAAGAGTCGGTTGGACAATTACAAGAGATTCAGCTCGCAAACCTAGACTCGATGAGATCTAGGTTACGCCAACAAGTGTCTAGACCAATCTTAGGTTGAGATTGTTCTATGGCCCTGGATCCCATTGACGTCGGCTTATCAAGGCGTCGGGTCTCAAGATTCCGTGAGTTCGACTCCGACACGAGGTGGAGTCCTATTCTACTTTACAAATATGCTATGTGATACACAAGGTAAGTCGAATTCCTTCTACGGCTTCGATCTTCTTTCTTTAGCGCAACCGGCCCTTGGTTGGGTCTTCTCTTGTGGGCCTTCCATAGGTGAGTCGGCCCACAGACCTAATGCCGGGTTATGGGCTTGGTCCATCCCCCCGACATTAGCCCCTAGGATTGTTCTCATGCTTTAGACTTCGCATCAATCTTCTTGTCACCATCGTGGTTGCCGACTCCCTACTTCAGATAGAACAACTCTCACCTCTTTTGAGTTTTACAAAGAGTCGGTATCTATCTTCTCTTCGTTTCATCTTCCAACTTAAAAATTTCATTTGACTTATTCAGCCAAATATCCATTATGGTATTTATGGTCACACTGCCCGAAACACCGATTGGAGGCATTGATATTGTAGTGGGAATCGAGGATTCTTTCCATAAATGTCATCTACCATGGGTAGTTCACCTATGTCATTTATGGTATTGATTGATCTTCTCCTCGGAACTTCCATAAATAGCCACCGGGTAGCTTTATCTTTCAAGTGCCCGCATCTTCTTCTTCCTCTTCCCATGGCTCCCAAGCTCGGTGCTCGTGTTCCTTTTACGGCCGATGATCCAGGTTCCAGCGCAGGCACTCGTGGTCGAGGTCGCGGCCGCGGTCGTGGCCGTGGGCGAGGTCGTGGCCGTGGCAGAGGTAGGGGAAGAAGTGCTCGAGCCGCCTCTCCGTCTGAATCTCCCCCTTCTTCTCCTGAGAGTGGTGTGTTCCTGATTCATGTTTAGACAATTCGTCGTTGGATCAAGCTTCCTCATTCCTTTACGCAGCTTGCGATTGATTCAATACCCTCGGGTCTTTGGCTTCGTTCAGAGGGATGTCTTCATGGGCCCGTTCGGGTGGCTACTAGATTTTCTAGCCACGACTCCATGTTTTTTGAGCGAGGTTGGAAAACTTTTCTTCGCTCCAGGAACATCTCAAGAGGAGATAATATTGTCTTCAAATATGATGGTGAAGTCACCTTCTGGGCTAGAATCTTTGACTCGGATGGTGACCGAGCCTTCTGTTGTATGGAGATTTCCAGCAGTAGCGATAAAGAACTCCTAAATAATGAAGAAGAATTCCATATTTCTTCAACTGAAGATGAAGTCGACTCTGAAGATGACGTCTGAAGCTGTAGCTTTTTCTTACTAATATTTTGCCGAGTCTGGCTTTTACTTTTCTGTAAGGTTACCTATTTTGATGTAAGACTCGTCTGTCTTGATGAATGAAAATTATGAATTTCCATCAAGTCCAGAAGTCGGTTTTATTTCTGACATTGAATGTTTTTTGCATAATGTATGAGAGCCGATATTTTTTGATAATGTCTGTATCTATAGCCCCCTGAGTCGATTCAGAATAGCTCTGTATTGGTAATCGACTCATAGGATAGATCGACTTGTATCCCCCATGAGTTGGTGTGGTCACGTTTGCGTGCCGTACCAGGTCATATTTTTTTAAGTCATACTCCCCAAGAGTTGGTATGATCATTGTGGCATCGAGCCAAATCTTCGAAGAAGAAATTTTCGAAGTGTTACTCCCTAAGAGTCGGTGTATGCATTTGGGTGCTGTACCGAGTCTTTGCTTGAGAACAAAAACTTTTGAAGTGTAGTCCCCAAGAGCCGGCATGAACATCATTGCTTCATGTCGGGTCTTTGAGAAGAATTTTTTTTTGAAGTGTAGTCCCCATGAGTCGGTATAGGCACCTGAGTGCTTGTGCCGAGTCACATAGGTCTAACTTTTATCTGTGAGAATTTTTTTTAATTTATGCATGATGTTGTAAATGCAAGAATGTAATGTAAAGGCTATTAGAAGTCGACTTAGACCTCATCTTCTCGCGTTGAGAAAGATTATTGGTTGAAAAAGTTGAAACATCTCTGTAGAACCGGCTTTCCAGTAACTAGCGTGCCCGGCTCTTAGGACTAAAATCGATAGATGGTTTATGTAAACCTCGAAGTTTAGACTAACCGGTTTCACGTTAGTTATGGAAGCTCTAAACTGTACAGGACAGGCGGCGTGGGTGGCCAATTCATGTGTATGCCAGGATATTTTCGGTTTTTAGGAGTCGATGGGAGCCATCGAACCCCCCCTTTTATCCCTTATCAAAACAATCATATGTGAAGTTTTACATATATATATGTCGGCTTTTTCTGGTAGGAGTCGATGAGTATCATGAAGCCCCCCCCCCGCGCTTTCAACTTGTCAAAGCAATATACATGCTCAAAGACGATAGAGGGTTGATAGAGCCCCCAGGTCTCTGAAAATTAAGTGATTTATAATGCAATATGGAATGCGATGTAATATGATGCAATATGTATGAAAGACTATGCAATATGAAAATTTATTTTATGCATAAGTATGCCGAGATCCGGTGGGACGAAGTCGACTTTATGGTGATAGACTGTTTGCGACCAAAGTCGACTTTAAATATGGCGATGGCCTGTTTGCAACCAAAGTCGACTTTAATTATGGCGATGGCCTGTTTGCGACCAATGTCAACTTTAATTATGGAGATGGCCTAAATGCGATTTAAGATCGACTTTATTATTTTGACTGAGAATGAGTTTCTATGAAAATCGACTTTATTATGCGGCGTTAGCCGGTTGCGACAAATGTCGTATATACATATATGGAGAAAGCCGGTGCGACGAGTGTCGACTTTGTACAATAGTTTCCTACTCTACTCAGGTGTAATATGGACGGAGTTGTGCGATGTTCCACGGCCTGGGAGTCTCCTCCATCGAGGTGCATGATTTTTCCTTCTCGCGTATATCAACCAGGTAGTAGGATCCATTGTACAGGTTCTTGCTGACCACAAACGGTCCTTCCCATGGAGAAGACAACTTTTTCATTCCATCCTTCTTCTGGATGAGGTGGAGCACCAAGTCGCCTTCCTGGAAACTCTACTTTTGATGCGACGTCTATGATATCGTCGCAAATCTTGTGGGCAGATAGCCGATTGAGCTGCAACTAGTTCTCGTTTTTCATCGAGAACGTCTAAGGCGTCCTACCTGGCTTTCTCATTATCGACTTCCACATAAGCTATGACTCGTGGTGATTCGTGACGAATGTCACTTGGGAGAACGACTTCGGCTCCATAGACCAGCAAGAAGGGCGTATAGCCTGTTAACATGTTAGGAGTCGTCCTGATGCTCCATAGTACTGAGGGGAATTCTTCCTCCCAGAAACCTGGCGTCCTCTCCAAAGGAACGAAGAGTCGGGGTTTGATGCCTCAAAGCAACTCTTGGTTGGCTCTCTCGGCTTGTCCGTTGGTTTGTGGATGAGCCACTGACACAAGGAGAAGTCGGATGTGTTCTTTTTTACAGAATCGCTGCATAATCACTTCTGACAGGTTAGACCCGTTATCAGTGATGATGCTGTGGGGGTAGCCGAATATGTATATTATCTTTTTCATGAATTTCAGTGCCGTCTCTGCATCACACTTGCTAACCGGCTCTGCCTCAAGCCACTTGGTGAATTTGTCGACTGGCACCAGCAAATGTGTATTCTTGTTTTTGAAGCTTTAAAACTGAAGGGTATCACACCCCCCAGCATTTTATTAAAGGCCCACATATTTACAGAATTTACAACAAAGCTTCAAAAAAATATGCCCTCAAGGTGGAAAAAAGTCAATCCATCTAAGTAGCTCCTCTTTAAACCTAGGTTTGATCCTGTAACTAAGCAAGGTGAGATCATGGATGAAGCCCATTTTCCACTTTGCAAAGGATGGCCTCTCATGTTTGAAGCATTTGGAATTCCGGACCATCCAAATATTCCACCAGGAAGTGAACACAACCTCAGCAAAGAAAGGTTTCTGAAACGCCTCTCTAGCTTGTGTTGCAACCTGCACCATATCAGTCCCCAAAGACCAATCAATTTGAAGATATGTCCATATCCGAGCATTGAAGTGGTCTCGGGTCTCCAGGTGTTGAGTGGGGCATAACACACATTCTGGCCCATCCTCAATATGCCAGTGTCTTCTAATGATCATGTCCTTGGTGTTCAGACGATCCATAATCACTAGCCATGCAAAGACCTTAGTTTTGAGGATGCAACAAGATTTCTAGATCCAATTTAGCAGAGGGTTGGATTGCATAGGAGCATGAACCATGGTATAAAATTTCTTTGCAGTGTAAGTCTCCTTAGAACTATACCTCCAGGTCTAGCAATCTGAAGCCAGCTGTGAAGTGTGAGTCTGGAGTATCAAGGTAAGTTCCATGAGCTCCTCATATGCTTGAGCAGAAAGTGGGAGATTAAACAGTTCAGTGAGCTCAGTTGTACCCAATACCTCCTGGACAGAAATCAAAGGATCTTTAGCATATGAAAACAATCTAGCAAATTTGTTAGCTAGAGGTCTATTCATCTTTTCAATCCATTGATCCTGCCATAACAGAACAGAATCCCCATGGCCAATCTGAATCTTGGAGACAGCCACAAAACTATCCATGTATTTGGCTACATCCCTCCACCAGAAAGAGCCACACAGCTCAGTTGCATGGGGTACTCTTTGATGGTAATATGAGTTCCAGATAAGAGTCACCCAGGGCACCTCCTCTTTGTTATAGAATTTCTTTAGGTGCTTCATAAGTAATGCTTGATTCTACAGCTGCAAATTTAAGATTCCCAGTCCCCCTTTGTTTTTGGGTCTGCAAACCAGACCCCAAGCAGCCAGAGACTTACTAGAGTCCTGACCATATTTCCTCCACAGGCACTGCCTCTGTATCCTTTCAAGTTGCTTAATTATACCAATGGGTATATTCAGAGAGCAAAGGAAGTATATGGGCAAAGAGTAAATAACTGAGTTTAATAACTGTAAATTTCCTCCCTGAGAGAGAAAGCAAGAACTAGCAGTAAGCCTTCTCTCCATGCAGTCAACCAGAGGCAGAAGATCCACCATTTTAGGTCTTGTGGTTCCCACTGGTAGCCCCAGATAAGTGAAGGGAAATTTCCCTACTTGATACCCAAAAGCAGCAGCCAATTGGGAGAGAGTAACCTCATCAATGTTAATGGGGATCATTGATGATTTATTGTCGTTGATCTCCAGGCCAGTGGTCTCAGAAAATTTGTGAAGAGCCTCCTTCAACACTAAAACTTGTTGGATATCAGCAGGAAGCACCAGGATGGTATCATCAGCATACTGCACTACAGGAAAATCAGTGTCATGGCATGGAATGGGTAGGCTGAGGAGGCCCTTTTGGAGAAGGTCATTGATCACTGATTGCAGCAAGTCAGCAGCAAGGACAAAAAGAAGTGGTGACAGAGGATCACCCTGCCTAACTCCCCTTCTGCATTTAAACTGTCTCCCAGGAATTCCATTCAGCAGGACAGATGAAGACCCGTGTATTCTTGTTAGGTGACCTTTTGAAAGGTCCCACCATATCGAGTCCCCACACCGTGAAGGGCCAAGTGATTGAGATCATCCTGAGTTCTTGAGCGGCCACATGTGCTTTCTTTGCGTAGCGTTGGCATCCATCGCACTTGCTGACTATATCCTTGTCGGGTCCCGGGGTTAGCGTATGTAATTCCCGTCACAATGCAATCACATGGAGAGCCGAGAGCCGTACCCACTTGTCTAAGCAGGCAAGGCCAAGCACATATCACTCTCGGTAAGCATCGAACGTGAGGGGCATCCCATCCAGGTCGGATGATCAACTGAGATGGGTCCTCGTCGTCCGCTCACAAGTCTAAATGCTTATGGGTGGTGAATCCCATACTCTTAGCCAAGTCACCTCAACCATGTTATCGATTGAATCATAACCCTTACATAGACTTATTCCAGCCCGATCACATAGTCGGGGTCTAGGGCGGACTCGATCATACAACAAAGTGTGCATGTGACAGAGTCACGAGCAATCGCATCACGATGCCCCAAGCTGCGCACATCTAAGGGCCACTTGGTGTATGAAAGACCGCCAACCAGATCATAACTAAGGTCACGAAAACCCATACTAAGACATGCATGTTATAATCATACATGCATCACACATGTCTAGTATAAACAGATGGTAATCACAACATGAACTCTACAAAGTCAGTCTTTATAACTTCTGCTAAACAGAGCAGACATAGTAGTTGTATTACAAGCAGAGATCACATGGTTGTGATCCAACATTACATCAAACATCAACGGAAGCAAATTATGTCTTAGTAAAGACAAGTTTAACAAATGGCTTAAGAAGCCTGAAAGAAAATACAACGACCCTCCAAAGGGCACAGGCTGCTGTCTGGAACTATACGACCTGGTCCACGTCGAGCTCGAGGTAGAGGCCACCATCAGGGTCAGTGGTCTCGTCTCTAAAACATAGAATAAGCAAACGTGAGTACAAAGACGTACTCAACAAGACTTACATAGGAACTATACTACTCATGCACATGTATCAAGGAAAAGGGAGGTGGGGTTTCATTGCAGAAGTGCCAGCTTTGACTTGCTAGTCCTGTACTACGAATACCAGAAAGAGGTAAGGAGCATGCACGAGTCCAAGTATCAAGTATCCAACCAATACACCACTATAGATACTTCCTCGACTTCCCCACGAGGAAGCACGCCACAGGACTCACACTTATCTTGGCAAGTTTTAAGAGTAACCGTTCAAGTTGTCTATGATCAAGTAAAGGTCTCCAAGTAGTCCATAACCGCGGACACGGCTATTCGAATAGTTCATTTACTCTACAGGGGTGTACTGCTACACACACGCCTCATCAGTTACCGCCTGGGGATGGACCCTTCAAGTGATTACCGGCGAGGATGCTGCCACGACACTTCACTCACGGCACCATCTCTAGTCCTACGGAGTCGCCTATTTGAGTTGGGACCACAATCGGAATCCGGCCGATTTTTCCGATGCGGACTCAAACGTTGTGTGACCGCCATCAAGCTCAACTCGATCATGATCACTTGATTCAACGTGCCCACAACCTACGCCAACCACTTACCTTGGTTCCACCTGCTTGAGATCGTTAAAGGGCGAACTACTTGCGACTCCTGGACAGGTCCGGGGTGAGGTACTAGGCCGAGAGGGGTCAGTGAGCCCAATGTGTGGTCGTACTCTTAGTCTTGGATAACAACACAAGAACTCGGGCTTAAGGCTGTGTTCAACAAGACAACCCACTGTGTACTCCTACACAGCCTCTCATCGTTCACCTTGTTTAGGTCAAATTCACCAACACGTTACCACCATCATTCACATGATCACTACCATCCCGACTCACAACAAAGTAGCCTCAGGTAACAACTCTAAGCATGCAATAAGCGGTAACAGTTGCAGGGGCCACAAGATATCAAACAACTCCTACATCTGCTGGGATTGTGGTTTGCTTACTACTGTGACAAAATGATAGGTCATGCAAAGGAATAGGTTCAACTAGCGGTAGAACGTATCATGGTGACATCCTAAACATGCATCAGCGAGAATGAGAGGGAACTGGGATTTTATCGACATGATCAAAGGGGGGTGCTTGCCTTGCTGACGATCACGAGTTATTGTACTTCTGATGTGAGGTTGAACTCGTTTCCGAGATCAACTCTACCGAGAAGAAGCAATCACCGAAGCACTGAAAGTAATGCACATTCAACATAGTACAATGCACAATCAATATGCAAAACATAACATCGCAAGGTACTGATGTGACCTATGTTTAAGTTGCAACATGTTAATTGAAGTTGGTTTGAAAAGTAAATTCAAATTCAAACTCCAAATGTTATTCAATTTAGGTCAACTTGCGTTTGCTAAAGTTTGTTCATTGTAACCATGTGATCATGTATGTGAAATGCTTCTGAAGTGTAGGTGATGTGTATTGCATTGCATTGGTTCAAGTTAGAATTATCATAGTAATTTATTTGATTTAATACAAAAGAGCCAAATAGAAAAATGCTATTGATCCCTCATTGTAAACATTTCAAACATGGTTGAAAGTTGGTTATTTGGATAGAGAATTTTATTCTGATCAATTTTCATATATTACACTTTGCATTTGGAGTTATAGATTAAAAGATATTCAATTTCAAAGTTTTTAATATTTTCTGGAATTTCTAGTTTACATTAAATCATTTTGGATTTACTGCGTCAGCACTACATCATGCTGACGTCAGCGGCGTTGACTGGTCCAGCTGAACAGTGGGGCCTGACTGTCAGTGGCTTGGGGGTTAAATCCCGGTTTAAATTAAACCGGCTGGTTTAATTAGCCGCTAGGGGGCACACTGTCAGCGAGAGGAGGGGGGATTAGTGCCCAGGGTTAGTGGCTCTAATGGCCTGGTCGCCTGAGACCACCGGAGCTCGCCGGAGCTCACGCCGGAGAGAGCTAGGGGTCACGGGAGAGGGGGAGAAGGGTACGGGCATGTGCCCCGCGCGCATGCGCATCTGGTAGGGCGACTGGGGGGTCAAGGGGAGGTCTCGGGCCACGGCAACGTCGAAGCATGCGGCGGCCGGACCTCTGACCTTGACGAGCACGGAGAAAACGGCCACGGGAGGACAAACGGGGAGGGGCAAACGACATGCGTGGCTCACAAGAACACGAAGGCGTCGACGGGGAGGTCGGGGAGGAGCTGGCCATGGCGAATTTGTCGAAGATGCCCACGGCGGCCGGCGGCTATGTGTTGATGCGGGCGTCGTCGTCGGGGTGCCTTGGGCTCGATTCGATGCTTGGCTCGACGAATATGGCCACGGCGGTGCCACTGTACAAGGTGGTGCTTCTTGGGGAGCACGGTGGCCACGATCTCGCTCGACAGCGACCGGCGGGAAGCTCTCGGGGCGGCTCTGGATCAAAGAAAAAAGAGGAGGAGGGCGACCGAGAGGAGAGGGGAAAGGTGCAGGCGTGTGTGGCCTATCTCCTGGCGAGGAGATGAGGTCCAGGGGGGCTGGGAACCTCCTCGGCGTCGAGGTGGCGCCGCCCACGTGCTCTGCCTCCACCGAGCTGCTTGGCTCGGCGGGGAGGTAGACGACAGGGAGGTGCGGCTGGGCTGGGCCAAGCCAAAGGCTAGGTGGGCCTCAGGTAAGGGGTAAGTTTCCTTTCCTTCTGTTTTTCTTTTTTTTTTAATTTCTTTTATGTATGTTTGTTTTGATTTTATTTTTAAACCAAATCATTTTATAAAAATCCCAAAACTTTTATGTGGTCTTAGGTGACATGTACCAAGTCACTCCCACTGTTTGGAACTTTTGTAAATTCAAATTATTTGAATTCAAATTCAAATAGGGGTTTGATTGAATTTCCAAAACCCTTTTGGACTTTTTGAAAATTCCATGAGCATGGAGTGGGATCCACTTCACATGAAAAGTGATCATGCCCATTTATAAGATTTTTCAAAATGTTCAAAGAATTTTTGGAAAAAAGATTTTTGTCTGGCCTTTTTATTAAAATTATTTTGAGGCTTTTTTGCTTCCCCAATTCTTTTTCTGTTGCAATTTTTTTTTCGTGATGCAAAAATGCAAGCTAGGTTAAATACAAACCTAATTTAGGGTTCTGAAAACTCGCCCCCACTCAAAAGAATCTCGTCCCGAGATTCAGAAGTCTTCGGGAAGAGGGTGGGGTACTCAGCTCGTAGACGATCCTCTCGTTCCCTGGTGGCTTCCTTCTCTGAATGATGTGACCACTGCACTTTGAAGAATCTGATCTTCTGACGTCTGGTTCTACGCTCGGCTTCATCAAGAATACGAACAGGGTACTCTCGATATGAAAGGTTATCTTGGAGATCAAGCGTTTCGTGGTCTACTTCACGGATGGGGTCCTTGAAGCAACGCCTGAGTTGAGAGACGTGGAAGACATCATGAACCTGGGAGAGGTGAGGGGGTAGTTCCAATTGGTAGGCAACTTCTCCACGTTGAGCGAGAATGCGAAAGGGACCAATGTAACGTGGGGCCAACTTGCCTTTGATACCGCAGCGATGGGTACCCTTCAGAGGAGTAACCCGAAGGTAAGCCTTCTCGTCCAGATTATAGCTTTCTTCCCTATGATGACGATCATAATAGCTTTTCTGACAAGACTGGGTTGTTTTCAATTTCTCACGAACAACGCGAACCTGCTCTTCTGCATCCTGAGTCAAATCCGGTCCAAATAATTGTCTTTCACTGGTTTCTGATCAGTTTAGGGGTGTTCGACATTTCCGTCCATAGAGAAATTCAAAAGGAGCCATGCCCAAACTAGATTGGAAGCTATTGTTATACGCAAATTCGGCAAAAGGAAGAGAATTCTCCCATTTCGTTCCGAAAGAGATAACACAAGCTCTGAGCATGTCTTCGAGAATTTGATTGACTCTTTCTACTTGACCACTGGACTGCGGGTGATAAGCGGTGCTAAAGGAGAGGTGGGTCCCCACAGCATTCTGGAAACTTTTCCAAAATCAAGAAGTGAAAAGACTACCACGGTCTGAATTGATTTCCAAAGGAACACCGTGAAGTGATACGATTCGGGAGACATACAATTCCGCTAACTGGCTAGCAGTTATAGACTCACGAACAGGAAGGAAGTGAGCAACTTTGGAAAGTCTATCAATGACAACGAAGATGGCATCATTTCCTTTCTGGGTTTTTGTAAAGCCAGTGATGAAGTCCATACTGACTTTATCCCATTTCCACTCGGGGATAGGCAAAGGTCTAAGAGTACCAGCAGGTCTTTGATGTTCTGCCTTAATGCGACGACAAACATCACATTCAGCAATGAACTGAGCAATTTCTCTCTTCATCCTAGTCCACCAAAATCTCTGGCGTAGATCTTGATACATTTTTATACCACCGGGATGAATCGAGAGGGGAGATTCATGGGCTTCTTTAAGGATCAGCTGTCTAAGGTTCTTATTCTTTGGTACTACTAACCTGTTCTCAAAGTATACAACACCTTCATCGTCTAGGGTAAAACATTTAGCCTTACCACTAGTAATGTTTGCTTTGATGTGTCGGATACCTCGAGCACGTTTATGAGCAGCTTTGATTTGATCCTCAAGAGTTGGTTTCACTACCAAGGTGGAAAGGAATGCATAAGGAACAATCTCAAGATTAAACTTTCGTAGTTCCTCATAGAGAAGTGGTTGATACTGTTGTAACATGAGGTTGTTACAATACGACTTACGACTTAGTGCATCAGCCATGACATTGGCTTTGCCTGAGGTGTAAGAAATTCCCAAGTCATAATCTTTTATCAACTCTATCCAGCATCTTTGCTTGAGATTAAGATCTGGCTGGGTGAATATATATTTGAGGCTTTGGTGGTCGGAATAGATGTCACAACAATTACCAAGGAGGTAATGTCGCCAAGTTGTCAGGGCATGAAATACGGCAGCGAGTTCAATATCATGGGTAGGATAGTTCTCTTCATGTGGACGCAACTGGCGTGAAGCATAAGCTACCACATGTCTATCTTGCATAAGTATGCATCCTAACCCTTGCCATGAGGTGTCACAAAAGATCTCGAAATCCTTTTTGGTGTCTGGAGGCGCAAGTACGGGTGCAGAAGTCAATCTTCTTTTTAGCTCTTGAAAGCTTTCCTCGCACTTGGGAGTCCATTGGAATTTCTTATCTTTCTTGAGGAGTTCCGTTAGAGGCTTTGCAACTTTAGAAAAGTTCTCGACGAAGCGGCGACAATAGCTTGCTAGGCCACGAAAGCTCCTAACTTGCTTAATCGATTCAGGTGGAGTCCACTCAAGGACGGCCTGAACTCTCTCGGGATTGACAGCAATACCTTTTGCAGAAATCACGTGGCCTAAGTAGGTCACTTCTGGTAGCCAGAATTCACACTTTGAGAATTTGGCATATAGGCGATGCTCTCGAAGTTTCATCAATACCAACCTAAGATGTTCTGCGTGCTCTTCTTCGTTCTTCGAGTAGATGAGAATATCATCAAGATAAAGTACAACAAATTTATCTAGGTACTCCATGAAGATCGAATTCGTTAAGCGCGAGAATGTGGCGGGGGCATTGGTTAAACCGAAGGACAGGACGGTGTACTCATAAAGACCATAACGAGTAGTGAAAGCCGTTTTGGGAATGTCCTCGTTTCTGATTTTGATTTGATGATTGCCTAATCTCAAATCCATCTTGGAGAAGACAGAAGATCCAGCAAGTTGATCATAAAGATCATTGATCCTGGGAAGTGGGTACTTGTTCTTTACCGTCCCTAGATTTAGCTACGCACATCCTTTCTGTTCCATCTTTCTTCGTTACGAACAGAACGGGGCAACCCCATGGCGATGAGCTAGGGCGGATGAAGCCTTTTGCTAATGAAGCTTCAAGTTGGGTTTTGAGCTCAGCTAACTCACTTGGGGCCATTCTATATGGGCGTCTGGATATTGGGGCGGTTCCTGGGATAAGATCTACCACAAACTCTACAGATCTGTCAAGTGGTATGCCTGGCAGCTCTTCTGGAAAGACATCCGGGAAGTCACGAACCACCGGAATATCTTCAAGGTCTGGAAGAGGAAGCACATTTAAAGAATGCACCTGGGTTTTAGAGCTTGGTGAGGTGTACTTGATTTTCTGGCCTGATGGATGGGTTAGTTTCACTGACTTGTCTTTACAATCAAGGAAATCATTCTGTCTTGATAACCAATCCATTCCTAGGATCACATCAATGTCTGAAGACTTGAGGGCTATAAGTGAGGCAAGGAATACTAAACCCTCAATAGCAAATTCATTTTCTTGACTCACCATGGTGGTGTGCCATCTAGATCCAGGGGCTTGCACAACTAAGGGTGTGGATAACATCGAAAAAAAGATGTCATGTGACAGTGAAAAATCCTGGGATATGAATTAGTGAGATGCTCCTGGGTCAAAAAGAACCGAAGCTGGGGTGGAATTGACAGGAAGGGTTCCAAGTACAACATCGGTTGACTTGTGGGTATCTAGAATGGATACATGATTCACATAACCATATTCATAGGCAGGAGGCTTGACATTGGAAGTTTTGGGTGGTGGCTTGCCAGAACGAAAGGCTTGCTTTGGATTAGGTGTGGTGGCTACATGCTTTTGGGGACATTCTCGAAAATCGTGACCTGATTGTCCACATTGGAAACAAACACCACGTGGAATGAAAGGAACATGAGCACTTGATTGTCCAACAAAATTCCAAGGATGAAGATTTGGTTGAGGTGGACGATATATGGTGGTTGGTGGTCTAGAAGCACTTACAGCATGACTGACGTCACTGAAGGGAATCCATACACAACATTTCCAAGAAACTGGTCCAGAAGATTGTGCAAACTCACGATCACGTTTGCGAGACTCTTCATACAACTCATTTCCATAGTCGGCCTTGAAGGATTTGTCGACCAAGTCCCTGAAGTTGACGAACTCGTGAAGATTCAGGTCATGACGAAGGACGGGGCTAAGTCCCTTGCGGAACCTTGCTTGCTTCTTGGCATCGGTGGATATCTCTTCTTGGGCATAACGTGCTAGACGAGTGAACTCAGTCCGGCACTCATGAACATACATCTTTCCTTGGGTCAGATTGCAAAATTGTTCTCTCTTGCGCTCCATCAGCTAATCCGGAATATGATATCCTCGGAAGTCATCACAGAACTCTTGCAAAGTCACCACGTGACCAACAGGCTGCATTGCTACAAAATTCTCCCACCACTGTAGAGCAGCACATTCCAGAAAGTATGCCGCGAATAGCACACGATCACCGGGAGCAACATGGGCTGTCTCAAGCTTACGCTCGAGGGAACGAAGCCAATCATCGGCATCAAGGGGCTCAGAAGAGCATCGGAATACTGGCGGGTTGAGGAGAATGAAGTCCTAGATGGTAACAACACTATGATGCTGACGAGAAGTGTTCTTATCAATACGCTCGAGAAGACGTGTCTGATCACGACGATTCTGCTCAGCCTCCATCATGATTTCCTCAGCAGAAGGCGGTGGTGGAGGATCGTCATCATCTCTATTACCAGGACAGAAATCAACACAACGATTTCCACCTGACATTCTGTGTGATAAGAATCCACAATCAGAATAGGATTTATGAAATAATGCTAAGTGAAGACAACAAGACTATAATGCAACGACATCAAAGTCACAGTCGGACAGCATAACGGCTGTACCGGAATGGAAATTGAGACAACCTATAGGATGACGGACATCACTTCCACAGAAACACTATGGAATGATGACTCTGGAATACCACAACACTCCTACAACTACAAAGAATCAATCAACGAGATGTCCTAGTAAAGACATAGATGAGCCTAGTCCTATCTTCCCGTAGAATAAGATGAGGATGACTCAGAACTCAGATCGATGAGGGTAAGGAGAAAAAAGAAGTCTTACGTTGTTCCCTTATACCCAATGTCACTATATAACTATAGAATGCTAGACTCGACATCGGCCAAGGGTTTACTAATCCTACAGGCAGTCCTTCTCTGATACCAAGTCGGTCGGGACCCGGGGTTAGCGTATGTAATTCCGGTCACAATGCAATCACATGGAGAGCCGAGAGCCGTACCCACTTGTCTAAGCAGACAAGGCCAAGCACAGATCACTCTCGGTAAGCATCGAACGTGAGGGGCATCCCATCCAGGCCGGATGATCAACTGAGATGGGTCCTCATCGTCCGCTCACAAGTCTAAATGCTTACGGGTGGTGAATCCCATACTCATAGACAAGTCGCCTCAACCATGTTATCGATTGAATCATAACCCTTACATAGACTTACTCCAGCCCTATCACTTAGTCGGGGTTTAAGGCGGGCTCGATCATACAACAAAGTGTGCATGTGACAGAGTCACGAGCAATCACATCGCGATGCCCCAAGCTACGCACATCTAAGGGCCACTTGGTGTATAAAAGACCGCCAGCCAGATCACAACTAAGGTCACGAAAACCCATACTAAGACATGCATGTTATAATCATACACGCATCACACATGTCTAGTATAACTAGATGGTAATCACAACATGAACTCTACAAACTCAGTCTTTATAACTTCTGCTAAACAGGGCAGACATAGTAGTTGTATTACAAGCAGAGATCACATGGTTATCATCCAACATTACATCAAACATCAACGGAAGCAAATTATGTCTTAGTAAAGACAAGTTTAACAAATGGCTTAAGAAGCCTGAAAGAAAATACAACGACCCTCCAAAGGGCACAGGCTGCTGTCTGGAACTATACGACCTGGTCCACGTCGAGCTCGAGGTAGAGGCCACCATCAGGGTCAGTGGTCTTGTCTCTAAAACATAGAATAAGCAAACGTGAGTTCAAAGACGTACTCAGCAAGACTTACAAATGAACTATACTACTCATGCACATGTATCAAGGCAAAGGGAGGTGGGGTTTCATTGCAGAACTGCCAACTTTGACTTGGCTAGTCCTGTACTACGAATACCAGAAAGAGGTAAGGAGCGTACACGAGTCCAAGTATCATGTCTCCAACCAATACACCACTATGGATACTTCCTTGACTTCCCCATGAGGAAGCACGCCACAGCACTCACACTTATCTTGGAAAGTTTTAAGAGTAACCGTTCAAGTTGTCTATGATCAAGTAAAGGTCTCCAAGTAGTCCATAACTGCGGACACGGCTATTCGAATAGTTCATTAACCCTGCAGGGGTGTACTGCTACACACACGCCTCATCAGTCCACGACACTTCACTCACGGCACCATCTCTAGTCCTAGGGAGTCGCCTATTTTAGTTGGGACCACAATCGGAATACGGCCGATTTTTCTGATGCGGACTCAAACGTTGTGTGACCGCCATCAAGCTCAACTCGATCATGATCACTTGATTCAACGTGCCCACAACCTACGCCAACCACTTACCTTGGTTCCACCTTCTTGAGATCGTTAAAGGGTGAAGTACTTGCGACTCCTGGACAGGTCCGGGGTGAGGTACTAGGCCGAGAGGGGTCAGTGAGCCCAATGTGTGGTCGTACTCTTAGTCTTGGATAACAACACAAGAACTCGGGCTTAAGGAAGTGTTCAACGAGACAACCCACTGTGTAGTCCTACACATCCTCTCATCGTTCACCTTGTTTAGGTCAAATTCACCAACACGTTACCACCATCATTCACATGATCACTACCATCCCGACTCACAACAAAGTAGCCTCAGGTAACAACTCTAAGCATGCAATAAGATGTAACAGTTGCAGGGGCGACAAGATATCAATCAACTCCTACATCTGCTAGGATTGTGGTTTGCTTACTACTGTGACAAAATGATAGGTCATGCAAAGGAATAGGTTCAACTAGCGGCAGAACGTATCATGGTGACATCCTAAACATGCATCAGCGAGAATGAGAGGGAACTGGGATTTTATCGACATGATCAAAGGGGGTGCTTGGCTTGCTGAAGATCACGAAGTATTGTACTTCTGACGTGAGGTTGAACTCGTCTTCGAGATCAACTCTACCGAGAAGAAGCAATCACTGAAGCACTGAAAGTAATGCACATTCAACATAGTACAATGCACAATCAATATGGAAAACATAGCATGGGAAGGTACTGATGTGACCTATGTTTAATTTGCAACATGTTAATTGAAGTTGATTTGAAAAGTAAATTCAAATTCAAACTCCAAATGGTATTCAATTTAGGTCAACTTGCATTTGCTAAAGTTTGTTCATTGTAACCATGTGATCATGTATGTGAAATGCTTCTGAAGTGTAGGTGATGTGTATTGCATTGCATTGGTTCAAGTTAGAATGATCATAGTAATTTATTTGATTTAATAGAAAAGAGCCAAATAGCAAAATGCTACTGATCCCTCATTGTAAACATTTCAAACATGGTGGAAAGATGGTTATTTGAATAGAGAATTTTATTCTGATCAATTTTCATATATTACACTTTGCATTTGGAGTTATAGATTAAAAGATATTCAATTTCAAAGTTTTGAATATTCTATGGAATTTTTGATATAAATTAAATCATTTTGGATTTACTGCGTCAGCACTGCATCATGCTGACGTCAGCGGCGTTGACTGGTCCAGCTGACCAGTGGGGCCCGACTGTCAGTGCCTGGGGGGTTAAATCCCGGTTTAAATTAAACCGGCTGGTTTAATTAGCCGCTAGGGGGCCCACTGTCAGCGAGAGGAGGGGGGATTAGTGCCCAGGGTTAGTGGCTCTAATGGCCTGGTCGGCGGAAACCACTGGAGCTCGCCGGAGCTCACGCCGGAGAGATCTAGGGGCCACGGGAGAGGGGGAGAAGGTTACGGGCGTGTGCCCCACGCGCTTGCGCTTCTGGTAGGGCGACTTGGGGGGTCAAGGGGAGGTCTCGGGCCATGGAAACGTCGAAGCTTGCGGCGGCCGGACCTCTGACCTTGACGAGCACGGCGAAAACGACCACGGGAGGACGAACGGGGAGGGGCAAACGACGTGCGCGGCTCACCAGAACACGAAGGCGTCGACGGGGAGGTCGGGGAGGAGCTGGCCATGGGGAATTTGTCGAAGATGCCCACGGAGGCCGGCGGCGATGTGGTGATGCGGGCGTCGTCGTCGGGGCGCCTCGGGCTCGATTCGATGCTTGGCTCGACGAAGATGGCCACGGCGGTGCCACTGGACAAGGTGGTGCGTCTTGGGGAGCACGGTGGCCACGATCTCTCTCGACGGCGACCGGCGGGAAGCTCTCGGGGCGGCTCTGGATCGAAGAAAAAAGAGGAGGAGGGCGACCGAGAGGAGAGGGGAAAGGTGTGGGCGTGCGTGGCCTATCTCCTTGCGAGGAGACGAGGTCGAGGGGGGCTGGGAGCCTCCTCGGCATCGAGGTGGCGCCGCCCACGTGCTCTGCCTCCACCGAGCTGCTTGGCTCGGCGGGGAGGTAGACGACAGGGAGGTGCGGCTGGGCTTGGCCAAGCCAAAGGCCAGGTGGGCCTCAGGTTAGGGGTAAGTTTCCTTTCCTTCTGTTTTTCTTTTTTTATTTCTTTTCTGTATTTTTATTTTGATTTGATTTTTAAACCAAATCATTTTATAAAAATCCCAAAACTTTTATGTGTTCTTAGGTGACATGTACCAAGTCACTCCCACTGTTTGGAACTTTTTGAAATTCAAATTATTTGAATTCAAATTCAAATAGGGGTATGATTTAATTTCCAAGACACTTTCGGACTTTTTGAAAATTCCATGAGAATGCAGTGGGACCCACTTCACATGAAAAGTGATCATGCCCATTTATAAGACTTTTGAAAATGTTCAAAGAATTTTTGGAAAAAGATTTTTGTCCGGCCTTCTTATTAAAATTATTTTGAGGCTTTTTTGCTTCCCCAATTCTTTTTCTTTTGCAATTTTTTTTTCATGATGCAAAAATGCAAGCTAGGTTAAACACAAACCTAATTTAGGGTTCTGACAATCCTCTGCATCTGCATTTGTTGTGAGCCAGTAGAAGTAGTGTCTATAGGCTTTAGCCACCAGCGAGCGAGAGACGACATGATGCCCGCACTCTCCAGAGTGTATCTCATTGAGGATTTCTCTTCCTTCTTCTGGTGACAAACATCTCTGGAAGACATCTGCAGGGCTTCGCCGATGTAACTCACCTTTGAGGATTACAAAAGATTTCCTTCTCCTGACGATTTGTCTGGCTTCTACCTCATCAGTCGGGTCTTATTGTCCAAATATGGAACAACCCATGAGGGGGTAGCATGTATTGCAGCCACCAGAGCCGGTTCTGGATCCGGCTTCGCTATGTCTTGCTCCGTTGGGATCTGTACAGACGGCTTTTTCAAAACATCCAGGAACACATTTGGCGGAACCGGCTTTCGCTGAGAACCGAGCCGGGATAAAGAATTCGCGGATTCGTTTAGCTTCCGTTCCACATAGTCCACCGGGTATCTGACGAAGAAATTAGCTTGTCTTTCCACCTCATGCCGATAGGCCGCCATGGTAGCATCTTTGGAGTTCCACCTTCCTGACACTTGCTGAGAAACAAGGTCGGAATCGCCATAGGATCGGATCCGGCTTATGTTCATCTCACGTGCCAACAGCAGTGCATGGAGTAGAGCCTCGTATTCTGCTGCCTTGTTGGTGCAAGTGAACTGTAGCTGCAAGACATAGCAAAATTGTTCTCGTTTGGGGGAGGTGAGAACCACGCCGGCTCCTGATCCTTGGAGCTACCGACTCCCATCGAAGTGCATCGTCCAGTATTTGGTTATCGGCTTCTCTGGAGGTGCTTGGATTTCGGTCCAATCATTGATGAAGTCGACTAGTGCTTGGGACTTGATGGCCATGTGTGGTTCATACTTGATGTGATAAGCCCCCAACTCTATAGCCTACTTTCCAATCCTTCCCATGGCCTCACGGTTTTGGATGATATCTGCAAACGGTGCTGAGCTGACTATAGTTATGGGGTGCTCCTGGAAGTAATGCTTGAGCTTCCGGCTCGCCATGAACACACCAAGAACTAGCTTCTGCCAATGAGGGTAGCATTGCTTCGATGAAGTCAAGACCTCATTAACATAATATACTGGCCTCTGCAAAGGGTGCTCTTTGCCGGCTTCCATACATTCAACCACAACTACGGCACTGACTTCTTGGTTGTTGGATGAAATATAGAGTAGCATTGGGAGCCGCAAGGATCGGGGCCTGGGACATTTTCTTCTTTAGTGCTTCCAGGGCTTGATCGGCTTCATCATCCCAGACGAATTTTTACGACTTCCGCAAGAGTCGGTACAGGGGGGTTGCCTTTTCCCCAAGCCAGCTGATAAACCGACTTAGGGCAGCTACGAATCCTGTGAGTCATTGGACTCCCTTCACGGAGGCCGGCTTCTTGAAAGCCATGATGGCATTGATCTTCTCCGGGTTTTCCTCGATGCCTCTTTCTGACACTATGTACCCGAGGAGCTTTCCTGCAGGAACCTCGAAGGTGCACTTGGCCAAGTTTAATTTCATCTGGTACTTGCGCAGATTCTGGAAGGTCTCTTAGAGCTCACTGATGAGTCATTCGGCCACCTGTGACTTGATGACTATGTCATCTACGCAGGCGTGCACATTGCACCCAATTTGCTCCTTGAGGCAGCTCTGCACCGTTCGCGGTTATGTGGCCCCTGCATTCTTCAAGGCGAAAGGCATAGAAGTGTAGAAGTATATCCCAATGGGAGTGATGAAAGACGTTTTCTCCTGGTCCTCGAGGGCCATCTTGATTTGGTGATAACCTGAGTAGGCATCAAGAAAACACAGGAGCTCGCATCCCGCAGTAGAGTCGATGATTTGATCGATGCGAGGTAGTGCGAAGGGAAACTTTGGGTAGGATTTTTTTAAGTCGGTGTAGTCAATGCACATACGCCAGGTCCCGTTCTTTTTCACGAGGAACGGGTTTGCGAGCCACTCCGGATAAAAAACTTCCATGATGAACCCGGCGGCAAGAAGCTGGGCTATTTCTTCCCCGATGACGTTCCTCCTTTTGTCATTGAAACGACGAAGGAAAGTCTTTGGGTCAATGTTTAGACGGTGCTCAGCGAGATCCTTTGTCACAACCCCAATTTAGGCAAGTGCTAGAGTTTGAGTTCCCTTTGCATCATGTGAAAAATTCAAAAAGAAAATAAGAAAAAATGGGGAAAAGAAAGCCCTAAGAAATTAACTCAAATGGCCAGATAAAAATCTTTTTTCCAAAAATCATTTGAGTATTAGAAAAATTCCTATAAATGGTGCTGATCATTTTAAAAATGGTTTGGGAGCAATCCCATGGTCATGGAATTTTCTAATATTCAAACAGTGGCTTCGGAAATTAAATAAACCCCTATTTGAATTAAAATTCAAATGTTTTGAATTTTAAAAATGCTCAAATTTTATAAGTGGCTAGCTCTCTAAATTATGAGGCCATATAAAAAAATTGTGGCATTTTATAAAATGCCTAGCTATTTTTATTAGCTAGGTCAAACATATTGCAGAAAAATAAAAAGAAAAGAGAAAGGGAGAGACCTACCTGTCGCCCAGGGGCGAAGACCCACTCCCCAGCCGGCCCAGCCCAACTTCCCCCCGTTCTGTCGTCTTCCTCCCGCGCGCCGAAGCAGCTCGGTGGCGTCCAGAGCGCGCACCGGAGCCACCTCGACATCTTGAAACTTCCAGAGCCCCCGTGTCCTCTCCTCGATGTCCTGGAGAACCACCGTTGCGCCGTGCATCGTATCCCCCTCATTCCAGCGCCTCTCCACCCCTCCTCTTCCCTCCCGCCAGCTGACCCGAGAGCAGCCGCAGGCCATGGCAATGGCGAGACGCGGCCACCGTGCCCTAGAGGCCGAACCAGTGTGTCCTCCGTGCTCCTCACCGACGACTTCGTCACCCTGCAGAAGCTGGCGAGCCAATTCGTCCCCGAGACCACGCAAGGCTCCTCAACTCGCCGCCGACAGCCGAAGATCGTCGACGTCGATTCACCGCCGTTGAGCTCTCCCTGAGCCCACTGACTGCTTCATCGCGCTCGTGGTGAGCTCCCGATCCTTTCCCCTAAACCCACGGTGCCCCGTTCATCCCCTAGCCACCTCTGCCATGAGAGCCGAGCCTCGCCGCCGCCATGGCCGGTGAGGTACTTGCTCCCGTGCGCCTTGGACTCGCCGAGCTAGCCCATCGCCTCCCTGACGTCCCCAGCATCTTTTCTCACTAGGCCGTGGTCAAAACCCCGCACCAGAACGCAAACCCGACGTCGCAGGAATTCTGTCGCCGCCGAGCTCGTCGCCGCCATCGCTCCAGGCCCTCCCCCGAGCCCCTGATGACACCACTCGACGCGGACGACCTTCAGGAGCACTCCCATGGTCTCCGTTCCCCTTCCCATGCCCCGTAGATGATTCCGGCGAGGCGCCGCCGTGGCCAGAGCCACCGGCGTCAAGCCGGCGCCATTAGGGCCTTAATCACTAAGTTAACCCCCCCCTTAGCCTATGACAGGTGGGGCCCCAGCCCTAATCCCTCTCTGTTAGTTTAAACTAACAGGGATTAACCCCCTGTGTCACAGACAGGTGGGCCCCTGTTGTCAGCCCCCCCCCCCCCACACGCCATCATGATGTCAGCATGATGCAATAAGTGAATTTCCAGTTAATTATTAAATCATAGAAATTCCAGAAATTACCCCAAACTTTGGAAATTCATAGAAAATTCATATTAACTCCAATTTGGACAAATAATATATGAAAAATGATCAGGAGAAAATTATCTTTCCAAATAGGCAACTTTCAACTCTGTTTGAGTTGAATTTAAAATGGGACCAGTAGCATATGTCATTTGGTTTATTTGAATTTAATTCAAATTCAAATCAAATGATTTTGCAACTTGGACCATGGAATTATGCTATATTCCCACCACACATCAGAGGCATATCTTATACAATTGAAGTTGATTCAAAATGATCAAACCATGTCACATGTACCTTGGTTAAATGTTGAATTCAAATGTGGAGTTTGAATTTGCAGTTCAAATGCAATATACTCCTTTTAAATGGAATGCTCAACACATCAGTACCTTGAACATCACCATTATGATCTTATTCATGTGATTGCGCATTGTACGTTATGTTGATCCTATGATTGTCATGTTGCTGATAGAACTAAAGCCGGAATCCGAGATCACCCCCTTCGTTGAAGACCTCGTGACCGAACCTCGTCAGCAAGGCAAGCAAAACCCCATTGATCATGTCGATAAAATCCCACTTCCCTCTCATGTCTCGCTTATGCATTGTTTAGGATGATCACCATGATAACGTTTCTATCGCATAGTTGAACCCATGTCCTTTGCATGACCTATCATCTTGTCACAGTAGTAGGCAAACCACAATCCTAGCAGATGTAGGAGTTGATTGATATCATGTGGCCCCTGAAAATGTTTATCGCTTATTGCATGCTTAGTATGATACCATGTTGTTACTGTGATGTGAGTCGGGATGTTGATAAACATGGTGTTGATGAAAGTGAAACGTGTTGGTGAATCCACCCTAATACAAGGTGAACGACGAGAGGCTGTGTAGGAGTACACAGTGGGTTGTCTCATTGAACACCGCCCTAATACGAGTTCTTGTGTGGTGATCCAAGATGAAGAGTACAACCACACATTGGGCTCACTGACCCCTCTCGGCTTACTAACTCATCCCCTTCGATGTCCAGATGTCGCAGTAGTTCGGATTTCTGTAGGTATTGTGGCCTGGTAGCCAAGTGAGAGAACGGCTCATCCGAGACCGGCTTTCGCACCACGCACACATCGTCTGGGTCCACTTCGGTAAACCGGCCGGGTTCACGATAGTGGAAGACAACCCAGATAGGCGGCTTTCATGGACTAGATCGGCTATGAGGTAACGGTTGTGGTGGCATCCTCGCTGTCATCTCTTGAACGGTGACACGCAAAAGGCGGTAACTGATGGCACGTGTGTGTAGCGGTACACCCCTGCAGGGTTAACAAAACTATTCGAATAGCCGTGTCCGCAGTTATGGACTGCTTGGAAAGCTTAGCTTGATTATTAGACAACTTGAACTGGATACTTCTAAAATACACCAAGATAAGTGTGAGTGCTATGGTGTGCTCCTCGTGGGGAAGTCGAGGAAGTAACCATAGTGGTGTAATTGGTTGAAGAGATGTAGTGGACTCGTGTACGCTTCTTACCTCAAGTCTGGTACTCGTAGTTCAGGACTAGCCAAGTCAAAGCTGGCACTTCTGCAAGTGAAACCCCACCTCCCTTTACCTTGATACATGTGCATGAGTAGTATAGCTCCTATGTAAGTCTTGCTGAGTACGATTTTGTATTCACGTTTGCTTAATCTATGTTTTAGATGAACCCACCGACCCCGATGGTGACTTTTACCCGAAGCTTGAAGAATGAAGACTCAGACCAAGACCAAGCTAGTGTAGTCCCAGTCAGACGACTGGTTCCCTCGTGGAGGGCTTGTTTTTAGATAAAGGCTTTTCTAATCCATTTGTTAAACTTGTCTGTACTCAGACCTACTTGCTTCCGCTTGTCTGTTGTAATGTTGGATCACATGCTTGTGATCTCTGTGTGCACTCTGTAAGAGTTAATTAATAAAGATGTATACTTTGTAGAGAATTGCAATGATACCTGCTGTTCATACAAGGCATGTGTGATGTGTGTATGTTTATAACATGCATGTCTTAGTATGGATTTTCGAGACCTTAGTTGTGATCTGGCTGGCGGTCTTTTATACACCAAGTGGCCCTTAGATGTGCGCAGCTTGGGGCATCGCGTTGCGATTGTTCGAGACTCTATCTCGTGCACACTTTGATGTATGATCGAGCCCGCCCTAGACCCCGACTAAGTGATCGGGCTGGAGTAAGTCTATGTAAGGGTTATAATACAATCGATAGTATGGTTGAGGCGACTTGTCTATGAGTATGAGAGTTCACCACCCATATCATTTAGACTTGTGTGCGGACGATGAGGACCCATTTCAGTTGATCATCCGGCCTGGATGGGATACCCCTCACGTTCGATGCTTTCCGAGAACGTTCTGTGCTTGGCCTTGTCTGCTTAGACAAGTGGGTACGGTTCTCGGCTCTCCATATGATTGTGTTGTAGCGAGGCTTGCATACGCTAACCCCGGCTCCCGACATCCCTCGGGACACCTGGCATGTCAGAAGGTTTCCATGCAAAAATGTCCCTATTCTCACGGAGGAACTCGATGAGTGCGCTTTCCTATTTGTCAGATAGCCATGTCCCAATGATGAACTGCTTGGAAGCGTCACCAGGGACAAAGTCGACTTTCTTTGTGTCCTGAGCCGGTTGGAACTTGGAGTTGTTATCAGGAGTCTGTTTCTTCAGGATGGTGGTGTCTGCCGGGTCTACCTTCTCCTGGAATTATGACAGGTCCTCTTTGGCGCAAGCCAACTCAGCAAACTTGACGTGCTGCTCGTCGCACTCCGTAGATCTGGGCCGGCTTCCACCCACTGTTATAGGGACGTAAGGACCCGACATTTTTAGTTTCAGGTAAACGTAGCACCGCCGAGCCATGAACCTGGCATAAGCCGGTCTGCCTAAGATGGCGTGATATGGGCTCTCGAGTTTGACCGCCTCATAGGGTATGATTTCAGAGCGAAAATTTTCAGGAGTTCCAAAGGCTATATGCATGTAGATTTTGCCTATCGGTCGTGCCGACTTCCCTAGGACTATTCCATGGAACACGGTGTTGGAGGTTTGCAGCTGTTTGTGGGTAAGTCCCATCCTACGAAAGGTCTCGTAATAAAGGATGTTGGTGCTGCCTCCCCCGTCCATGTGCACTTTGTCCAGTGTATAGCATCCAATTTCTGGCAAAACTACCAGGGCTAGAGAACCCGGGTTTTATACCACAGGGGGTAATCGTCGCTTGTCTAGGTGATCGGCTGCTCAGACTAGTTAAGCCACCTGGGACAAGCCGGCTCTGTGGCCACGGACATGGTGGCTCTCTGCTGCATCTTCCCGCCCCTCCGGCAACTGCTGGTGGTAAAAACATGATAAGCCGAGTGATCTTGGAGGTATTTTGGGTTTGATTGGTATCCAACACGCCCCGATTGGTTTTGCTGTCCTCCTCCCTAGGATCCTTGGTACTGTGGTGCTGCGCCGGCTCTCTACTGACCAAAGTTTTGGTTGTTACTGTTTTGACTGGCTCCACCACCTGACCCAGGGGGACCCTGGCCTCCACGCCTTTGGAACTCCTTCATGAAGTTGCATTATTCCCAAGTATGGTTGGATGGACGGCCGGGTTTTCTATGCAACGGGCAAGGTCTTTTCACACCTTCTTCAAAAGTAACTGGGGGTTGGAAATTTCTTTCCTGCTTGCCGTGGTAGTCGCTGCCCCCTGCTTCTTCCTTTGGTAGACGATGTTTGTGTTGGCTACCAAGTCGGAACTATTCTGATCGAGCCGTCGATTACCTGGTTGATTCTGGTTCTATGACCCCTTGTAGTTACTCTTTTTGCTCTGGGTGACTTTATCTTCTTCCGGATAGGCATCCTTGGTTTTGTCTGACTCGACATACTTGATAACAAAATTCATGATCTCTCCTATGTTGCTGACCGTCCACTTGAGTCAGCCGAGCTTGTGTACTAGAGGCTCAAACTTGAAGTTTCTTTCCAGAACGATTACTGTTGTCTGCGCAGTAATAGTGTCTGAGGAATGGATTGTATCTGCGACCCATCGTGCCCAGCTTAGGGCTAACTCTTCCTTCTTTCTGGACGCAGTGCTCCAAGTCGACTATTGTTGTGGCTCACTGGCAGGTCCCCTGGATATTCTTGATGAACTTCTCTCTGAGATCCGTCCAAGAGGTGATGGAATTTTCTGGGAGATTTTTGAACCATGCGCGAGCCGGCCCTTCCAACATCATTGTGAAGTATCGGGCGCAGATTTCTTCGCCAGCATGCAACATATCCATGGCGAGGTCATAGGTTTTGATCCAAGACGCTGGGTCCATGTCAGCCGTGTAGTTTGGGATTTTGCGCGACTCTTTGAAATCTGGTGGCAAGTGTGTGTTTCTCGAAGCCGGTACTAGACATCGATTACCCATGGTCTGCTGATGAACTCGTTGTTTGGTTCCTGTGGGGGGAGTTGGACTGCCAGCTTTACACGTTGGTTGGTGTTGGGAGCTGGTAGGTCCATGATTCTCAGTCCTCTCGGAGGGGTCGGAGGTACTTTATGGTGGGAGTTGGACTGCCAGCTTTACACGTTGGTTGGTGTTGCGAATTTCATTTCCTCTTGCTGTAGAAAGAATGTGAAACATTAAGAAATTGAACTTCATTAACTAGAATTCAATCAACAAGGTCGCGTGGTAAACTACTTACCACGACAGTCGTAAAATCCTAAACCTTAGGATCGGTATCTATATTCGAGGTTGCTTTGTCCTTATAGCTCCTCCTTGTCCCATTTAGGCTTGGAACATCTGTAACCGCCGGCTCCGAGACGGTGGTTACCTATGAGCTGCGCCCGCATCGCCTTGCCCTTTGCACTCGTGGCCTTGGCTTCCTCGGACTCACACCTATCTTTGAAAATGTTGTAGGTAGCTTCGTCGATCATCGCCTCTTTCTCCTTGAGCTCCTCCCAGGTTTTGTTGTCCTCCAAAAGTTCCTCCTTCACCTGGGTTTTTCAACTAGACAAGTCTTTGTTCATCTTCCTGGGGGCCCATTTTCTTACTTTGTTCCCTATGAGGTTTTTGTTATTGTACGGGTCCGGGAACTTGTATCGTCCGTGCATCTTGTCGATACGGAGCTGGCAATAATGAATATTGTCACGACTCCTTAGGTTAATCGTGGTGATCGGGATAGTGTTCCGGAGGATCGCCGGGACTTGACGGCCGTACCCTTCCAAAAAACGTTGGGGATCTGTAGGAATCTCAATGGAGGTCACGGATGTAAACTCTTGCATGATGGTGCCGAGGTTGGTCGGTTTCCGATTCCGCTTCCTCGATTGGCTACCATCTGTGTTTGAGCCACCGGCATCATCCTCGCATGTGTTCCTCTCCCCTTCTATACCATCCTCCTTCATGTCTTCCTCCGATGAGTCAGACTCCGACTCTATCTCCTCCTCATACTCCTCCTCGCTCGAAGGTACTTCCTCTTCTGCGGGCTCCTCGAACTCCTGGGAGTATTCCCAATATACCTTCCTTTTTTTTGCGGCTGAGAAGAAGGGTTGGCTCCATTCAACATGTTTTCACTATATATAAAGAACACAATATTAAGAAATGCAACTACTTAATTAATTAGCTCAGTATTGTCCCTATAGGTCGATTAATTTTGTTTCGGTTGATAATCGGGCACCTTCTAGGTCATGAAAAATAGCAAAGGTCATGCATGAATTCACGGAAAAATTGGGCATGAACTTTGCTAATTTTCTTAACATGAGAGTGCCCCATTCTAAACCGAAACGGAGCTTAATCAACATTTCGGGAGAAAGGGGATAATATTTGTACCTGCACAAAAAAATGCCTACATATATGCACAACTAGCATATATATAATATAGAACAATACATATTCTAGCAATGCACTAAACTGCTTATAAAAATATTGATAAGAAAATCATCTTGTCAATGCACTAAAAACATCATTTAAAAATATTTTCACACGAGTGTTTGTCAAAGGAAGACACAAATGTCATGACACTGTAGCTAGGTTCTAATGTTTATAAGAACAAATGCTATACCTACTTTATCTGTCCTATTGTGTCAAGGTGAATGATGTGGGGGGTCACCTATCTCATTTTCTATTTAATATGGATGTTATCTGCTTACACAAGATTGTACAATTATCCCAAGAAAAATGGACACCTATCTCATCTATCTCATTTTCTGTTGCCACATGTACTACTTGTCTAAAAAAATCAATAGAGAGGCATATAGCTAGCTAGATGCCTAAGGCTTGTATGTTCTAAGTGGCCAGCCGGTTCATATTATTGCTATAGACAGTATCTCTCCTTTCCAGATTTCCCTCTCCCTTTAATTTTGTTAAGAACAGATTCTACACAAGTTTGCTAAAGACTTCATCACTATCCTAGGCATGACCAATTGTACTATCACTTAATCAAATGATATTAACACAAGATTTGTGCTTTAATTGCTATGCTTGCAAATTAAGTTTATGTGCACTTAAACAACAATTTTGTGCACTTAAACATAGCCTACATTCTGTTTTTGCATTTAATATAATTAATGCTCAGTTTCTTTAGTTAAAATGAAGTAAATCTTTAGACTTTAGACCAACTATGGCATATATAATTATTGTTTTCTTCTTCTAAATTTACAGTGTAAATATACTGCAAATACATTGTAAATGCGTTGCAACTGTAAAAAATTATAGATGATGCTGATCATTGCTACTCATTTCAACTAGGTATGTATTTTTTCCCTTGTTGTTTTTATTGAAATACAGACATTTGTAACTAGAAAATTAGGCACTCAAGAATCTCACTGTTGTGTATATTTGGATGTAGGATCCCTTTTAAAACTTTCTAGATTGTTCTTGCCACTAGTTTCATAAGATTGACATGACTTGAAATTGCCATATTTCTATAAACAATTTTTTTAGAAATTGCATAAAATGATGCAAGTTTCAATTTGATCTTAAAACGTTCTGGTTAATTTCATCTAAGCATGTAGCCAAGCATTATGGTCACTGCATTATAGGGTGTGTAAGAAGACATAATCAAGTACCCAGCCTCTGGCCAAATTCCAAACCCTAGGCATCAAATTGCGCTATCACTGACCAACTTGTTTTGTAGGGATGTATAACAAGGGAGGGGGGATCACCTGAGTGCTGCGGGAAGCTAGGGTACTGGGCAGGGGCTCCGGAGGCATTGAAGGGGCGACTCTGGTGGCGCCTTTGGAGTCGAGGGTGCGGCTCCGGTGGCGGCGCCAGCCTCAAAGTGGCGGCTTCGGTGTCACCTAGGTCGCCTAGGTCATGGGGTCGGGTCCGGTGGAGGGGGCGAAAGTGGATGGGGGCGCGGGGGTGGCTCCGGTGGCAGCTCTGGTGGCGGCGAGGGCGGTGGCCGGATAGGGTGGATCGAACGGAAGGGCGCGACATTGGTGGCGGTCGGGGGCGAGGAGAGTGCTCTAGGAGATTCGAGAATGGTGGGGAATGGGTCAGCGGCGACTCCATCCATGGCTCATTTTTCGCGGTGACGTTTGCGCCCGTAGACTTGGATTTGGCTTGGGGTATAACCATGGTGGTGAAATATCGGTCTTGTTTTATGACGCTCTTGGTTCATATCACATGGAACATCGACACCTTCTCTCCACAATAGTTGAGCTCCCATATGTCCTCGATCCTTTCATAGAATCTTTCCTTGACGTCATCGTTGTAGAATATCCCCGTTACCCCTGAGTTCTGGTAATCACAATTATTGTCCTTTTCCTTCGTGTAGATTGTGTAGCCATTTATATCATACGCTTGATAGGTTATCAGGTTGCGCGCGACACCCTTTGATAAGGTGAATATAATATTTTCATCCTCGGAAGCTTTCGTTCGCGGGGGATTACCACGATGCTCATCCCTGAACCAAGTCATGAAACTGGAGTTGTGCTCTTTGATTAGTCGTGGATCTCGGTTCGTCATCTGCATGCCCTGGTCACTTCTCTTCTTCCCGATTACATTCTTGTGCTTTATTATCCAAGGATCGAAAAGTTGGATGTGTTGTAGCGCGACTAGGCTTGCTCTTCCAAGGTCGATGCCTCGACCCTCGATGTTCACATGCATTGCACGGCTTCCCTCCTGGTGACCACACACATCGATCCTTCCAAAGTGCTTGTTGACGGACAGACCAACATGGTTCTCGATGTTTAGATAATTCATGCAAAAATATATGCACTCTCCGGTTAGAAATCCCTTCGCTATGCTTCCATCTGGACGAACCTGTTACAGACGTATCTTTTGATGTGTCCATTCATCCTTTCGAACGACATCATGTTGCGCAGAAACGCAGTCCCGAGTTGGACGATATCCTCCACGACATGGATCAACAGATGCACCATAATGTCGAAGAACACGGGCGGGAAATAGATCTCAAGCTCACATAGTATGAGGACGATCTCCTCCTGTAGCCTTTTGAGTTGCGTAGCGCAAATCGACTTCCGAGAGATGACGTCGAAATTTTTTCAAAGGCCAAACAACATTTTACGAACGTGCTCGTCCATTATCCCTAGGATCGCAACCGGGAGAATCTGCGTCATCAACACAACACAGTCGTAAGATTTCATCCCGCTGAAACGCTGCTTTGCCTCGTTTAGGTATCTGCTTATCTTCCCTGCGTAGCCATTCGGAAATTTGACTCCTATGAGGCACTGGATAAACTGTTTGATCTCCTCCTCGCATAGAGTGAAGCACGTCGGGGGGAAGTGATCAATTCCGATCTTCTTGTTGGTCACCCTTTTTCGCTTGCGATGAGCGTTTTTCATTTCTATATCCTTCTCTTCCTCCTCTTTTGTCTCATCATCGTCGTCACTAGGGGGTGTAGTTCCCTCCTGATGCACATAAATTTCAATTCAATCCTTGATTTTGTCCCAGCCTTTGTCTTCTCCGGCATGTTCAGCAGCGTTCCAAACAAGCTCTCACACACGTTCTTTGTGATATGCATGAGATCAAGACTATAAGGACTGCGGAGGAGTCTCAAGTATTCCAAATCCCAGAAAAAAAAACCTCGCTTTCCATACCCTCATCAAAGACTGAGTCTTCTTTTTTTCTTTCCCGGCAAGGGGCACCCTTCCCATGTTTTCAACAAGTTGTTGATTTCTTTGCCGCTCCTTTGAGATGGGGGTGTGCGGAGCTCCTCGCTCCCATCGAACAGATGTCCAAGTTTTCTCCACAGGTGTTTCTTCGGAAGCCACCTTCGAGACCCCTGGAACACGGTTTTCGAAGATCCAGGATCTTTCTCTAGCTGGCGGTACGTTGTATTATCCAAGAACCTAACGCATGAACATAATCCTTGGACCACCTGCCTTGTGAAATATCCGTATCCGAGATAGTCTTGCACCGTCGTGATCACCACGGCTTTCATTCGGAAATATTTTTTTGTGGTGGCGTCCCATGTATTGACTCCGTCTTTCCATAACGTTTCTAGCTCCTCTTTCAACAACTGGAGATACAGATTGAGGTCCGTACCTGGTTGTTTCGGCCCTTGTACTAGCATACACATTGTTATTTACCTTTTCTTCATGCGTGATGAGGGGGTGTCACCACAACTCCTACGGAGGAGGGTACCTGGTACGCATTAAGACAGAAGGCCCACTGAAAGCCTCGACAGGCTCATGACTGGCCCTCTCGAGGCACAGACATAGGAGTCCTCGACGACTATGGAAGCTCCGACTTGGCATCCAAGACTAAAACTAAATTAGGCAACTCTCTATAAACCTAGATGGACTCCTTGCGACCCAGCCTAGTATATAAAGGCTGGGAGAGGGGATGTCTAGGGCATCCAATCTTCAAGAAACACCTCCGGTCTCGAGCGAACTAGCCTTGGACGCCTCTGTAATCGCCTCCATGATAATACAAAAGAGCAAGAAGTAGGGGTTTCACCGATCGAGGGCCCTGAACGTGGGTAAATCCCTTCCTCCTATTAGCCGATGAGTATCGCCAACCTGCACCTCCTCCCTATGATCTAACCCGGGGTTCCTAACCATGGGATTTTCCGAGGTCAATCCTCGTCAATTGGCGCCGTCCGTGGGGAAGACGTGGGTTGTAAAAACGATCTCGGCGGTCTCTTCACTAGCACTCGACGCCTTTGAGACTCGAGCAGAATCCGATCTGTCCGAGTTCCTCGGTTTCATCGCTCATCTTCCCGTCTCGCGGTCAGATTTCGCTGATCTCCGCGCAGGCGTATACCTAACTTTCGGGAGGCTGTAGATCCACATCAACCATTGGGGCACCCTTCGCCTCACAGATGACGCTCGAGCACCCGCAACAACTTCAGCACCCAAGGCGGCGTCAACTAAAGAAGCAACTCCCGCCCACCCGACGACTCTGCGAGTCCTTCATGCAACCCACCTCAGCCCGATGCATCGCATCACTCGCGACTGTGCGAGTGCAGCACCCGCGTGGAAAAGGCAGAAGGGAAAAAAGACAAAGCTAGCGACCAGGGCTCCGTTCCTAGTATTCATGGCAGACACCCACGCACCAACTTCAGATGACAGGGACGGAGTAGATAACCTGGACAGTCACAGAGAAGCACACACAAACAGCAGAAGAAGTGATCCTGACAACACTGGACAACTAACAGTAACCCTTGGCGAACCAGGAACCATACCAAGAAAAGAATTCAGAAGATAGGAATACAGCAACCATAAATATGATTCACCTGAAAGCAGCAGGCGCCAGGCCTCAGAAGCTGCAAGAGAGGCCCAACCCACTGAAAAAATCATTCTGTTCGAAGAAGAAATCGCCAGAGGAAAAGATGCAATAAAGAGCGACAAGCTCCTCCCAGACGACGCAACTCGCGACGAGCTCAGAGCATACAACAAATTTGCAAGTGATGTCACCAAGAAAACAAGACGGCTATGGCTTGAATTGGAGAAAAAAAGAAGAGCCAAGAATGACTCGAGAACTGCCCTTAAAGTATCACCCGAGCACTCGAGCGACTCCTCTGATCACAGCTCTCCCTCTCGGAGCAAATCCAGATTAAACAATATAGGACGCACATATAAGAATAAAGTCGCCCGCAAAATGGACGACGATTTCAAACTCGAAGACGAAGACGAAGAAGAAGAACAACTCACACTAGCAGAAGCCCTTATCACCACCCAAGCATATCTTCATCGCGCTCAAAGTGGCGAAAAAGGAAATGCAGATTGCAACACTGCACGGGCACTCAAGGTAATGGGCGACGCTATCGCCGCTTCAGCACCCAAAAAAGCAAGTTCAAGACGGGCACCCCGCGAGCAAACACAAAACATGGACCCAAGCTCACCCGACGTCAACAATGACAGCAACGACGACTATCGCAAGCACCCTGACAAAATCAGAGATCGAGCCAGGGACGACCGCGGCAACTGACGCAGCAACGGTCGACGACGGGACTCATGGGATGATATCACGCAGAACAAAATCAACTGAGGACGACGCAGGCGCGCAGCTCGTGAAGAACACTCGAACGAGAAAGTGTCCGACAAAGATCTTGAACCCTACGGAGCTTAATGCTTCGCGCGAGCCATACACAAAACACTGATGCCCAAAGGTTTCAAACTAAACTCCACGACGCACAAGTACGACGGATTGGAAGAAACAGAAGCATGTCTCGACGACTACCTAATAGCCGTCAAGTTCTAGCGAGGAACCAACACCACAGCCATGCAGTACGTACAGCTCATGCTCGAGGGATCGACACGACACTGGTTGAAGAACCTATAGCGAGGCTCCATCAGCTCTTGGAAGCAGTTTCGCAGCGACTTCATTGTGAGCTTCAAGTCAACCTACAAGGGACCAGCATCACTCGAAGAGCTGAGAGCTTGTAGGCAAGGAATCAGAGAGTCCCTAAGGGCATACATCCAACGGTGGACCATACTCAAAAACGCTGTCGAAGACATATCAGACGAAAGAGCAATCGACACATTCAGAAGAGGCCTACAACGCTTAGACTTCAAAGAACATCTCGGACAGCTTAAGGTCCGAATACTCGCGCTGTTACTGGAACACGCCAACAACTGGGCCGACGGAGAAGATTCCATACGCCACGAATCAGACGCCCCGATGGCTCGCACAGATAGCGACTACGACTACTAAATTGGAGACAAGGGTTTTGATAGAAGAATAAAATGCCCCAGGTGCAACTTCTATGATGACAGAGGACCCGACATGGTCGCGGCCGGTTTCCCATGAGAAAGATACGGCATACATTGCGATGACATCAGAACACAACGGAGGGACAACCCAGAAGACCCGCCACATGCCCAAAAATGAGATTGGAGATCAAGGCAACCACGAGAACACACCCGAGCACCTTGCTCAGCTAAAGAATAATTAGACAAGCCATGCACAATACATGGATTCAAGAACGAGTGCGGAGAAATCAGATCAGGGAACACCCTAAGAAATTGCAGGCGTTTTCGCCGAGCGCTCAGAAGAAAAGAGCCGGTCCAAAGCACCAACAACGCAACCACTAGCAAGTGTAGCAGTCGGGCCGATAGCTCATAATGCACTACCTGCACCAGCCGCACCAGCAAGGAAAGTAGCAGCCATCCAGGAGCGGCACGCGGCACCTGATCAATAAGAAGAGTACCCAAAGGCACACGGTCGAATCTATATGATCCAAGAAGGAATACCCTCAAATAATCAGCAAAAGAAAGTCTCCAGACAAGTTTTCCTTGCAGTCTCCGCGCACCCGGCTATCCCAGAATACCTCCGCGGGTCCGAGACTCACATCACCTTCTCCCGGGAGGACCACCCACCAGCTATCCCATGAACAGGGCACGCCGCACTTGTGCTCGAAGCAAGAATCGGAAACTACGATATGTCGCGGGTCTTCATGGATGGTGGAAGCAGAATCAACATGATATTCACCAAGACTCTGGAAGAGATGTTCATCCAAAACTCAGCACTTGAAATCTCAGGCACGACCTTTCATGGAATCGTGCCAGGGAAAGAAGTTTACCCCCTCGGCAAAACAAGTCTGGATGTGGTCTTTGGCAACACAAGCAACTTCAGGAAGGAGACGTTAGACTTCGAAGTGGTCGACTGGAAATCACAGCACCATGCCATCCTCGGCCGTCTAGCCTTCGCGCGCTTCATGGCAGTACCGCACTATGCATATCTCAAGCTAAAAATGCCAGGTCCAAGGGGGATCATCACATTGAACGGCAACTTCGTCAGATCCGGCGCTGTGACGGAGAATTCCACAAGATATCACAAACCTTTGGAGCGCACAACAGTCGCAGACTCACGGCGCAAGTAGAAGCACTCCCTTAGAGCCAACGTAGCACCAGAAGACTCGAAGAAACCGGCGCTTCACGCCAAGATCCAAGTTATCTTAGCAGCAACTTTACATTCCTAGGGCTATCAAGCTATCGATCCAAATAAATGGCTGTTTTTAGCAGCCCCCTCGTGTAAGAACATCAGGGAAGATTCTGAAAATATTTTACCAAAATACCTTACACGACCTACAACATGGCACTCGAGGGCTCGCTCGCAGCAGCCACCCCCCGGGGCATTATTCGCTTACGCGACATCAAACTTGGCACTCGGGGGCTCGCTCGTAGCAGCCATCCCCTGAGGGCGTAACAGCCCGGAAATTCCAGCTTAATTAATTTTTTTGATTTTTTCTTTATTTTCTTGATTGTTAGGATTGTTTGTAGTATTTTTTCGCGAATTTATTAATTAATGAATATTCCCCCTCCTTCTCGTATCGGCATGCATGACCGAACCATTCCACCATGGCACAAGACCTGTTGCGACACGGTTCACCCGAGCACCGTCGCAAATTCAGGCACTGGACCAGCCATCCCCATCGGAACGCAAACCCCGTTTATTTGATGAATGGAATATTTTATTGACGCTGGAAAATATTCTCGGAACGGTATTGAAGTGAGGTAGAAGTGACCGTCTCGCCGCGTAGAACGCGTGGTTTGAAGTTTTACCCGAATCGGAGGTCGGATGGACTCCCGGCGGTCACAAACGTAATCACCGGTCGCGCGCGAGAGAGAGAGAGAGAGAGAGACCGGGGGCGTTTGCATAAACCTGCCAGCCTGATAGCCTATAAATAGACCACCATTCTCTCCCAACCATTTTAGGGTTCCCCTTGTGCCATTTTTGCAGCCACCCCTTCAAGATTGCCCAAATCTGCCCCAAATAGCCCCACTCTCCGAAACCCTAGCCCCCACCAGTTTCCACCCGTCAGATCTGGCCACCGAGGGTCCAGATGACGTCCATGTCGGCCCAGTAGCCAGATCCGACGAACCGGGCCCCATAGGACCCGATCTGCTGCGGCCAGGCCCGCCAAGCCCATCTGCGCCGCCGCCTCCAGCCCGTGGAGACCTGCCGTGCTGCCTCGCCTCCGGCCGGCGAGCCACGACAGGCTTCCAGCGCCAGAAACCACGACGACCTGCAGCCACGCCCAGTCCGATGAGCCCGCGACCTCTCCATCTTCTCTCTCCTCCCTCCACACCACTGCTCTCCCTCTCTGCAGCCGCGTGCCATGGACGCCGCCTTGCGCCAGGGGACTCGGGCCGCGGCCAGCCGCCGCCTCCAGCGACCACGCCGGGCTGCCGCGCCGCTGGTGACTCCCCTCCACCGCCTCGTGCCCAAGCGCCTCACGCCACCGAGCCCCCACTCGTCAGAGACCCGCCGGCTAGCCGTCGTTCCGTCTCTGTGGTCGGGATCGGGAGGGTCCCGATCCATCAACCGCTCGCCGCCGCACCATGTTGGCCCACAACCCAGCGCCACCGTGGGCCGCCTTCGTGCCCCCACCGTCCCACCACACCACCGCCGGACCAAGCGCCCTCCTCGCACGCCTGCGTTAGTTGGGCCGGGGCCAAGTGAGGTCTTTTTATTTTTTTTCTTATCCCTTGTGAATTTTTGCTAAGTATTTTTCTGTGTGTCGTACCTGTTTTGCGTAGTAGTTTGCGACTAATCCGTAGCCCGTATGAAATTGTTCCCAAAAGGAAACGTGTTCATCTCTATGCGCTCTACAATATTGCTTCAATGATTTTATTCATTTGAGGTAATCTCGTTGATGCAATTGTTAGTCAAACATTGCTACTTGATGTTAACTGCTGCAACTATTATTTTTAGCGATGTTTGAGTGATTATTGCCTCGCATCCGTGCACCGTATCCTTATGGTTCTTTGACATGAATTGCTCAGCATCATGTGTAATTTAATACCATGCATCCAATTGTGATGTTATCTTGCTGTAGGTTGCACTTATATTGCTTCAAAGTGGTGCACCTGTTAATCTGTCCTGCCTGTTTATATTTTGTTGCCTACTTGACTGCCTTATAGTTATTGATCCATGCCTCATATGCTTTAGCTCCCACGGAATGAATTACCCCTTTTCATGTATACTTTCATGCCATGCATTGCTATACCGTGATATCTTTACTGTTCATATTGTTCTTGAGTTACCAAAGTGTCTACTTGCTGTTTTCTGTCAACTACCCTGAATTTATACTAAGTCTGGAATCTGCTTTAGCTGCTTTGCATGCTTTATATCCATTCATCCTTGGGTCTTTTGACCACAAGTGCCATGTATGAATTGTTTAGAATCACGTAGAATCCATGTACATATATTTCATGATCATCTTGCTGTAGTATTTACATCAATTCTGCCATTGATTATAGAGCATGGTTATAATAGTTTGCCATGATGCTTGTTTTCCACAAAGTCTGTATTCTGAGATAGCTCTCTTGCATCCTTGCTACATGTTTATCCATGATTCTTTTGAGCATAAGTGTAATGTATGAATTCATCAGCATCATGTAAGATAGTTGTAGATGTATTGCATGGTCAATTTGGTGATTGTTTGATAATAGTTTACCTGCTGTCAAGTAAGCATGTTGTTAACCTTTTGTCTGTTTTCCATATTTCTCGAAGTCCTAAACCAGTAGCATAAATTAGCTTTTTGCATGGGTTATAATTATTTATTCTTCATGCATCTGAATATGAAACCTTGATGCCATGTCATGATTGTCATGTATACTGTTAGTCCATATCATTTTGGTGAATGTTTGCAATCTATAGCATATTGTTTCCTTGCTCTCAAGTGTCCTACATGTTGTTGGCAGTTTATGCTCATAGCTTGCGTTGCTTATATATTTTTAACCGTAACTCCGTTTGGGGTGTTCATTATATGTAAATTTGCTAGAATTTTGTTTAGTTTGTGATTGTGTTATTGTTTTCTGTTGTTAACCAATCTAAAATATGGTTTATGGTAGAACAGTACCAAATACTTAAATTGTTGTGGGGTACTTAGTGATATGCCATGGTTAGGATTTTGCCTCACTTAAATTGACTAGCATAGATCGTTTACTTTGTGCTTCACCTCTTGCCATGATTGTGTGACATGCCATGTTTGTGTGAGATGGCATGTTAAAAACCTTTTCTCATGTTGTGTAGGTAAACAACTTGAGCCATCGTAAATGTGCAATATTGTCTTGTGTGATGAGTACTCCACTTAACCTGTTAGTAACCACTCTCGACCATAGATGTGATACCGTAGCGCGTTGTCTCGTGTTGCCTTCTTGTTGATGCTTTCTCGTGATTGCTTCGTAGTAATAGATGATTGCTCATCGATTGCCTTTCCAGTGTTTCCTTCTGGTGTGCTCCCTCGATTACTCTCGGGGACGATATGAGCTTGAAATCGACTACACCTTCGGTGCGTACATGTCAACAGGTAATGGGGAGCATATATCATACTTATAACTGTCAGCTCACTTGCCTAGGTATAGGATAGAACGATTGCTTGATCCTACCACCTCATATTTATGCCTCTCAAATAAACCCCAAACAGCCATGTCCTCCATGTCCCAACAAACCTTTGTTTGTCCATGTACCTTGCTTGCTTAACCACTGCTTAGTGTGCATGCTTAGGGTGCTATCAACTATTATCATGTTACTCCTTTGATTGGGCTATCACATTATTATTTTGTTGTGTATGAAGGATGGAAGGTAAGGCTATCCCAACTTGGCGCTTTGTTCCATTCGAGTCACCAAGGATCCGAGTTCCCGGTATTGTGTCACTTGACGAGCGTGCCTAATCGTGTGTGGGGTTCGATGGGGTCCCCTTATCTTACCTACCTAGCTTCAAACAGTCCTAGTGGTGTCCCAATCTGATTTACCATTTGCAAGCCATGCATGTGTCTGTCGGGCCGCGCCCTGCAGGGTTAAATGTTTTCGAGAAGCCGTCTCCACGGTTATGGACGAATTGAGACCTACTCCTTGTCCATAGACAACATCAACTGGATCACAACTAAAACTTGATCAACGTTTGTGTGCCTTCACTGCTTCTTCTTCGTCGGGATGCAAAGGGGAGGACAAGGAGGATAGGTGTTATGTTTGCGTAAGTAGCTGATAGCAAGATTTTTTGAAGGCGATTCCTCATCGAATGCTTGGCTTCTCATCTTATTCGGAATAAAACATGAGCTACTCATGTATTGCTAGTGTGGATGCAACCTCACCACTACCCCCATCTTACCGTGAGAAGTTAGTTATCTGACTTGTTGATATTGCTCACCCCTTTCTTCTCTCTTTTATGCATGTTATGCAAACGATCTTGGACTATAGAGGAGCTCGACGACCCTTCTTCTGGATGCCTTCGCGGAGAATCGACGACGACTAGTTAGGTGGATCCCGACAGATAGCCTAGACCCGCGCAGACGTGGGAATGGTGTGTTTTACCTTTTCCACTAGGCATTTGATTCTATTCTGTACCCAGACATATATCTTCTGCTGATGCAATTTATTTAAGGAACTTGTATGCCGATTGTAGAGATTATTGTATCCTTGTAGCTGTAATGTTGTGATATCATGTTGAAATCCGAGACATATTGCTTCGTCATATGTCGCGGTGGGTCCGATATGTGCTTCGTCCTCGGGTCTAGGCGGAAACGTCCAGATCTGAAACAGTACCGCATATCAGGTATTACAACTTGGTATGAGAGCCTTACCGACCATAGGGGCCTTTCTCTGGTCGAAGTCGAGTCTAGACGAAAACTATTTGGTAGTTAATAAGATCGATATCGGAGAGTAGGAATCTTTTTACTCCTTACCCATTCTCTGGTCAGGACAATTGCCATAAGTGTTTTATTCTCTCCTTATCCCCCTTCAAACTCTAGGATCTCGAGTAAGTGGAGTTTCGGAACCGTTACAATGCCTTGCTTGCAGCGTATTGCCTCGATTCCGATCTTGGGGTTTGGGAAATCCTGTTGTACCTTTAGCTTCCCCGACTCGGGTGCACATCCTGGTCACTCCATGCTCTCCATACTCTTTCTTGGTGTCTTCACGAGTTGGAGTGGGAACAGTATCATTTTGATCCGAATCTCGTTGTTGTTGTTCCTCTTGACACCTGATGGTTTCGTTTTCCGACATTACTATCCTCTCTGCAGAAAGTTTCTCGACGGAAGTTCGTCATCGACATGCAGCAGAGTCCCTTGTTGGTGGTGTTGAAGAACGTCGTCTCTCTTCTCTCTCCCCCCTCTCCCCCAGATCGTCTTGGATCTCGCGACGAGATCCCTTGTTAGTGGTGTTGTATTGTAACAACCCGGAAATTCCACACTAATTAAAAAATTTGCTTGTTGCTTTATTTTGTTGATTGTTAGAATTATTTGTAGTATTTGTTTTCGCCAATTTATTAATTGGTGAATATTCCCCCCTCCTTCTCGTAACGGCAGGCGTGAACCATTCCACCATGGCACATGACCTATTGCGACACCGTGTTCACCTGAGCCTCGTCGCAACTTCCGGTACAACACCATCCATCCCCATCGGAACGAAAACCCCCAATTATTTAATAAATGGATTATTTTATTGGACGCCGGAAAATGTTCTCGGAACGGTATCGAAGTGAGTATAAGTGACCGGCTCGCCATGCAGAGCGCGTGGTTTTAAGTTTTACCCGAATCGAAGGTCGTATGGACTCCCGGCGGTCAGAAACGTAATCACCGGACGAGAGAGAGAGAGTGAGAGAGAGACCGGGGGGCGTTTGTGTAAACCTGCCAGTCAGTCAGCCTATAAATAGACCACCACTCTCTCCCACCCATTTTAGGGTTCCCCTTGTGCAATTTTTGCAGCTACCCCCTCCAAGATTGCCAAAATCTGCTCCAAACAGCCCCTCTCCCCGAAACCCTAGCCCTCACGAGTTTCCAGCCGTCAGATCTGGCCACCGAGAGTCCAGATCGCATCCAGGTCGCCCCAACAACCAGATCCGGTGAACCGGGCCCCGCAGGGCCCGATCTGCCGCCACCAGGCCCGTCAAGCCCATCTGCGCCGCTGACGCCAGCTCGTGGAGACCGGCCGCGCTGCCTCACCTTCTGCCGACGAGCCACTGCAGGCTGGCACCGCCGACGACCACGACGAGTTGCAGCTGTTCCCAGTCCGGTGAGACCGCGTCCTCTCCCTCTACTATCTCCTCCCTCCTTACCGCAGCTCTCCCTCTCTGCAGCCACGCACCATAGACGCCTCTCCGCGCTAGGGGACTTGGGCCGCGGCCGGCCGCCGCCTCCAGCGACCATGCCGGGCTGCCGCGCCACCGGCGAATCCCCTCCACCGCCTCGCACCACTAATCCTCCACTCACCGGAGACCCACCGTCCATCCACTATTCCTTCGCTGTGGTCGGGATCGGGAGGGTCCTGATCAACTATCGCTCGTTGCCACGCCCGATTGGGACACACCTTGGAAGGATGGAAGGTCAGGCTATCCCGCCTTGGCGCTTTGTTCCATTCGAGTCACCAAGGATCAAAGTTCCGAGTATTGTGTCACTTGACAAGCGAGCCTAATCGTGTGTGGAATTCTATGGGGTCCCCTTGTCTTACCTACCTAGCTTCAAACAGTTCTTGTGGTGGCCCAGGCTGATTTACCATTTGCAAACCATGCATGTGTCTATCGGGTCGCTCCTAGCAGATATTCCTTAAAACACCCCGGGCCAGCGGGGACATGGTTTCCCTTGTTTGTCCAACCTAGACGGCTGAGGACCCGGCCTCATGTGAGAATTAACCGGCAATCCAAACCCAAGACATATGGTAGAGACCGATTCGAGAGCGTGGCCGGATTTTGAGTTGGATGTCGACTACTCGGGGGCCACCCGGAATTGTTCGTTGTTAGTTAGAGGGACTCTGACGTACCGGAGTTTCAGGCATTTCACACAGCCAAGCGGAAACCGGGCGTACATGTGAAGCCTGTAATGGGAAGTTGGTACACCCCTGCAGGGTTAATTCTTTTCGAGAAGCCGTGTCCACGGTCATGGACGACTTGAGACCTACTCCTTGTCCATGGACAACATCTACTGGATCACACCTAAAAAATTGATCGACGTGTGTCTGCCTTGACTGCTTCTTCTTCGTCGGGATGCAAAGGGGAAGACAAGGATAGGATAGGTGTTATATTTGCGTAAGTAGATGATATCAAGACTTGTTGGAGGCGATTCCTCATCGAATGCTTGGCTTCTCATCTTATTCTGAATAGAACGTTAGCCACTCATATATTTCTAGTGAAGCTGCAACCTCACCACTACCTCCATCTTACCGTGAGAAGTTAGTTATCTGACTTGTTGATATGGCTCACCCCTTTCTTCTCTCTTTTATGCACGTTATGAAAATGATCTTGGACTACAGAGGAGGTCGACGACCCTTCTTCTGGACGCCCTCGCGGAGACTCGACGACGACTAGTTAGGTGGATCCCGGCGGAGAGCCTGGACTCGTGTGGACGTTGGAATGGTGTGTTTTACCTTTGCCACTAGGCATTTGATTGTAGTGTGTACCCAGACATATATCTTCTGCTAATGTAATATATTTAAGGCAGTTGTATGCCGATTGTATGAGATTGTTGTATCCTTGTAGATGTAATGTTGTGATATCATGTTGAAATACGAGACATATGGCTTCATCATATGTCGTGGTGGGTCCGATATGTGCTTCGTCCTCGGGTCTTGGAGGAAACGTCCAGATCTGAAGCAGTACTGCATATCGGGTCTTACAGAGGCGTTATTCCCTTACGCGACCTCAAACTTGGCACTCGGGGGCTAACTCGCATGCACCACCCCCCGAGGCGTTATTCTCTCACGCGACCTCAAAATTTGACACTCAGGGACTTCACTCGCAGCAGCCACCCCACGAAGCAAATCAACAACGCAAGTAATCGGAAACTAGCACACAACAACAACTACCATCAAGACTCCAAACGACTAGCAGCAACCCAACTACAGCATACGTCACACGAGGAAGAATCCTACAAAGACTCCAGCTAAAAAGGAATAATTTATAAGGGATAAAGCTAGTCTATACAGCAGGCTCCGACTTCACCATACAAAGTGCACCGAGCACACGGTCGTTCTCCTCGCAAACCATTTTCACAACCAACTGTGCGAGAGCATCCGCTGACGCATAGTGCTCTTCCATCGGCTCGTCCCGACCACGAGGAGGACCGTGGGCCGCCAGTATAATATCTACCCCGGGCCAATGGCTGTGCACAAAAGCAAAAGCACATCGAGCCCCCACATGAATATGGTGATTTACAACACGACGAAGCTCCGCAGGCTGAGAGAACAACCGGCCAAGTCTCTCAAGAGTCGTCGGAACAAGATCCAAGGGGTAAAAATTCAAAGAAGATACCACCAAGCACTCTGCAGCAGTACTTAAGAGCTCGCAGCAACCTATCAACCCGAGGCCAAAGAATAACAAATAACCGTGCACGTGCCCTATCCATCCAAAAGGGATTTTTAGCCTGCACGGCTGGGTCGTCCAAGCACGACAACTCCGACTGCATAACAGCCTCCTCGCGAGATCGACCAGCCAACACTTTGCAGGAAAATCAAACACAGAACAAGGAACAAATGAGGCGCAAGATAAAGCACTAGAACAACCGAGCAGTCAAGACAGGCAGACTCACCCTTCAGAAGATAAATTTTTTTTTGACATCCACGCAGCTAAGTTATCCAAGACAACCTCAGCATGTTCACGCTTCAAGAGATGAATTGCAATAGCTGCCTTGAGCCGGCTAATCTCGCGCTCCGCGTCTTTAAGCCTCAAACAGAAGGACCCATAAGCCCCCTCCCGAGCATCCTCTTTTAACAAATTCCAAGCCCGAGAGACACCCGGGGCAGCCTACCACAAAAGGAAAAAGAGTCAAGCGCAGAGGAAAAGAACAACAAACAAGGACAAAGCAGGTTCACCAATAAAATATTCAACATCCCCCACTCCAAAGGTGTATTATTACAAAACTAAAGGAGTCATTCAAGCACAAGGACAAACAAAGTTTCCCAATCACCTACTCCGCACCCTGGAACTTGCGGATATCGGCCTCTACAACCAACTGCAGCTGACGGGCAAGCTGCGTGGCCCGACTGCACTGCTCATCCGTATAATCGGGCACACTGTCCACCATGGAATCCTCAATAGGAACACCGCGCCCCAGGATAAGAACAAAGGACGTCGCAATCCCACTCACCACGGTTTCGTGGACCAAGCCTTAGAAGCGCTCGCCATCCTGACCAAAAGTAGCGACCTGCAGATCATGACCCTCGGGTCGATCCTCCTCCTTCTGATACATGTTCTCATGTAGAAGCTTCAGGAGGGTCGAAGCTCGACCATAGACATCCTTAACAGCACCAGCAGCACTCGACACCACTGAGATTGCTCGAGTCCGCAGGAGCAATTGTCGCATTCCTAACGCTTACGGAGTCTGCACCACCAGGAAACAACAATGATCAACAATCCAAGTCAAGAACCACCACAAAAAGACAAAGCATCAGAGAAATTTTTTACCTGTCAAAGCAATCGCCAGGTCGCGCAAGCGAGCACCCTCAATCGTCTCCAACTGTCGGAACTGCTCCTCCACCAGCCGCAGTCGCTCGAGCTCGCCAAGTTGCACCTGCAGATCTTTCTCCTTCAACTCCAAAGTGTCCCGGAGCGAGGCTAGTTCTTTTCCCGCAGCACTATCCCGTTTCTCAGCATCATTGTTACAACCTATAGCAAAGGAGTCACTCAAACAACAAATATGAACCAACATCGGCATGATAATTCAAAAAGGGAGGAAGAAACTCACGCCTCATGGTGGTTAGCTTCCCCTGGGAAGTATCATGAGCACGCCGGGCTCGATCAGCGTCAGTCAGCACGTGCTCGCACATACAGAACAATGGCTGGAAAAGAATGACATGCAACTACTTCAAAGAGGGGCTCACACGATACTCCTTTCCCCGTCCCTTGTACCTATTTGCGATGCTATCAACGCAAACGGTATAAATAAAAAACTATTTGGGCGAAACTGAACCTTCTAGGAAATATACCCGAAAGGCCACAATACTAAAAATTATTGTGTGGGTGATGTAGGGCTGACGGGTCTTTGAAAATTTGTCTGGGATGTTTACAGCGAAAACCCACGGTTGCATATAAAGGACCGCCAGCCTGTCTACGCAATCCTTCATAGTAACTGAAATGTTTGGAATGCCTAATCTATCAGGCACGCTTGTGAAAATCCTTTCGTGTGTGAAACAAGGGCTGTCGATTCGTTCAAACAACCGTCCGCATGGCCAGCCAGAACACCCACGGTGGCAAAGAATGAACCGCTAGCCCATCTTCACAATCATTTGTATTTACTGAAATGTGTGCATGTGTAATCTATCAGACACGTTTATGTAAATCTTAGTGTTGGTTATACATGGCACATAGTTCCTAAAATCAAGTGTTTGGGATTCCTCCTTAGAACACCAACAATTAAAAAAATGAATTGCTACGTTAGTAAAGCAAACGTTCTGAATTAAAGCATTGTGTGCAAAGTAAAACATATCAGAAACGTTTATGAAAATCTAAGGGTTGGTGATGCACGACGTCTTCTTTCTATTTTATTTGTTTACTGAAAGTTGTGGCTAGCTTCTCTTGCAGACGTTCGGAAATACAAAATTGTGTGCAATGATGTAGTGAAACAGAAACATGTTAGTTATCCAAAATGTCTGCTATGTAGGCACACATTTTTGTGATCAGTTATCTTAGTTGTTGTATGAAATGAACTTCATCCTTATCATATGTATATGCACATTACTAGAAACTACTATTTCTGAGAAGGGCATCTAATTAAGATAATACGTAGCAAGGATTACTTAACAACATTTGAGTTCACATGTACATAACTGATAACCCACAACTGCAGGGGATCGAGATAGTCTTCGCGGGTAAGAATAACCCATTTTATAGATTCGACTCAAGGGGAGCCAAAGAATATCCACAAGCTTTAACAGTGGAGTTGTCAATTCCACCGCACTTGAGATACACTTACTTGCAACAAGATATTAATAGTAACTACGATATGGAAGTGATGATAGCAACGGAAATAGTGGTGGTGAAACGGTAATAGTAAAACAGCGAAAGTAAACAACTAGTAACCAACATAATTAAAAACAATGTAGGCTAGGGAGATGGATGGTTGGGCGCTGCATGGATAAGACACATCTTGTATTTAACTTGGGGCAAGGCACACAGAAAAGCAATGATCATCTAGGCATAAATGAAACATCAGGCATGTATCCCAAAGGTAGTTGTACATGCTTGCAATAAGAACTTGCACAACATCTTTTGTCCTACCATCCCGCTACAAACGGGGCCAAAAGGAACTTATGGAGATTAAGGTGCTCCTGTCACAGAGCACCGGAACAAAGCATTAACAATCAATGGATACATGGAATCCTCAAATTATAGTCCATCCCCTTTGGTGTCCCAAGCTGCCAAAACAGCCTCCAGATTAGCCCTCACGAATAAGAACAGAGGGTGGCGGCGGCTCCGCGACGTGAATTGGGAAAACGACTTCTGTTTCGGGGTTTCTCCGTCACGGGAATAAATAGGAGCCTCGGTAGGGCACCAGACGAGGGGGAGGCCCCCAGGCGGCCAGAGGGCGCGGGCCCATCCCTGGCCGCACCAGGGGGGCGCCTGGGGCCCCCTTGGCTGCCCTCTGGTCCCACTTCTAGCTTCTGGCTCCTTCGGGTGCGTGGATTTTCTGGTATTTTCTAGGAATTTTCTGAGATGTCCAAAAATCCATTTTCCTGCGCACAATAAAACCATACAGGAAGCTCTGCTGAAAACACCGTTAGTCCAGGTTAGTTTCATCAAAATCATGCAAGAATGAGGGCAAAACAATAGCAAAAGTGTTTGGAAAAGTAGATACGTTTGAGACGTATCAATAACATATAGTTGTACAAATAATACAGTACTCAACAACAAGGATTTGAGGAAAATATTGCCTAGGATCTGCGTTACAGAACGTCTTGAATCAACAGGAAAAGGCCTTCAGTGCCTTCGTACAGATAGAGAAAAATGTTATCTCCCATTTTCAACTGTGGACGAATTTCCATCACATGGTACCAGTTATCAATGATAATTGATCCATTTTTAGGGAAAAGGATGTACGTTGACATCACCTTCTTATTTTGACCAATTGCTAGTGTTATTGGACTAGTAGAGGGGATCAATTCAGGAACAACTGAAGGCGGCAGTACGTGTTGCAAGACCCATAAAACAATTGTAACACTGGATGAATGTATATATTACGAAAGGATATATAACATAAAGGATTGTGTACCATGATTTTTCCATCGATACAATTCGTTATGTTCAAGGTATGTACGATTGGCACACATAATGCCATCCTGCTTCCTGCATGGAAACGCTCAATAAGCGATTTAATTCTTCCACCAATTCTACGGGAGGCTCAAAATCTTGTTAGTGAAATGTGGATTGAGGAGTAATGTTCATAACTTGAAGTACACGTTTGACAAAGTCTGCATGGATATAATAATGATTGTCAGTACGTATATTTGTTTTCTTGAATAATTAATTAATTAGTAAGCCAGGACAAACACATTCAAGACTTAAAAGAATACTGACTTTGATTGTTAGTCCATCGACGGATATGCCTTGGTAACTTTACATGTATGATATCACCACGTTGTCTTACATCCACTAACACTTTCGTGGCAGCTTTTAGCACATAACGTTTAGAAAACTTTCTCCACAAGTCTTTCTGAAAATAGCAGCGACCTTCAGCATCTGTATTAAGCCAAACTTTGAACTTGTATCCATGGTTCGTCTGTACTGTAACTTTAGTTGAGTCTTCATTCAGGTACAATGAAAACTTATGTATCAGAGGTGTTATTGCAAAGCAAGGAATGCACTACAGGAAATATATAGTAGGGATGAGCAACTATTTGTGTAACTTTATGTACAGATATGCAGTACTCGACAAAATAATCACATCAGTAGAACAGAAGATTTTGAAAATTCTGTTTCATAAAAACTTTTAGCGGTGAGAACCTTGTCTGGATTACATCCGGGTAAGAGGGGTGTACAAGAACATACTATGGGCTTCAAGAAATCATCTCGCACGGTGATGTTGACCAACTCCTTTGTGTGGTCGAGGATGCACAGTCCTCCCTTGGCATTACACTTTGGGCACTAAAATTGAAACCTCGAGTAAGACTGAAGAAAAATGGATCCACGTACATTGCGTTTACACGGATTAAAAGATATGAACAGATTTCGAATTTGAGGTACAAGAATTCGACTTCGAGCTACATAAAATATTCCACTAACCTTCATGTCGAGTAGAAAAACCCCCAATCTGGTGTGGGAGGGTGAGTGCGATAAAACCGTCGGTGACAGCAGGTGCGATAGTCGGCGACTCGAGGGGCGGTGTGGAAATGCGATTGTCCTTGCAGGCGCCACCAATCTATAGCGACGTCAGTCGGCGAAATCTGGTATTTGAGGAGGGTTACGAACGAGCAGAGGATTGCAGGAGAAAAGTGCGAGCGAGGAAGAAAGGGGTAGGGGTTTCTCAACGTGCCGATACATTTAATATGGAGTTGGCCCCGGCCCACATGTCATCTAGCTTATATTGTGGAGACCCTTGGTAAAGCCCAAAAATAGGAGAGTAGAGTCAACTTTGTGCTGATTCCGACTAGAAGCCTCATCTTGCTATGTGTGTACTTTGTACAAGTTACAATATATATAGTAGAAATATCACAAACTCAATACATATAACACAAACTCAAATATATTGGAGTTCAAACATCACATAAATTGTCATGCATAGCTTTCCAATTCCGATAGAGAAGGTTCTAAACATACATAAACATAATTTATGCAGCTGAAAATAGTCTGCTCTCAATTTCGGTGAAACGGTAAAGCACACGGTTCGTGTACTACAACCATTTTCTTAACCTATACCCTGCGAAATTTGCCCGTGCGTTCTGATTGGCAAGAACACAACACCACGGATCGTACGCCATGCACCATCCAATGCGCACGGATCGAACGACGCCAATGAACCAATATCATGCTGCTGCAGTTCCGGTGGATATTGTATTTAACTCTATTTTCCCGGTTTATAACTGCAAAAAAAAGTTTTAAAATACCAAATAACAAGGAATGCATCCAAATTTGAAGACATATCACGTACAAACGCGTGGCAGCTGTGAAAAAAAATGAACCACAATCGACGAAGTAACAATACAATCTACTTGTAACCCGAACATTTCACCACTCATTCCATACATATCGAAACCAGGGTCGTACGTGAGAGATGCCCCCGTTTGCAAGGCGATCACATGATAGCCTTTCTCAAAATGCCTGAAAATTTTACCACATGACAGTATTACCTTCTCACGACGCCACACAAAGTCTCGTGTATTTCCGAGTGATTCTCAATTTTTTTAATCTATTATATAATTAAAACAAGAGACAAAGAAGCCATCATATTCATCCACATATATTAAATAATATCAAGCATTGATTTACAAAATTAAGGGTTAAGATTTAAAGATATAATCATTACATACAAATAATTGTACTACGTACAAATAGGGCAATCTGTCACGTCCTAGTAGATATATTTGTGCACCCGAACCAAATATAATTGTGACAGTGAAAAAATAAAGCAGACATGTTACCAAGACGTTCATAAATCAGACCGGTTATCACACGTTCATGTACCTTCCAAAAGAAATCACGTTTATATAGGCAATAAGGCAAGAGGCCAACAACAGTATAGCATGGTGGAATCCGATTTGTCTTAGCATCCAAAGTGCAAGCAATGACATCATTGCTTATGTCATCTACATATTAATATTAAAGTTGCATATAATAATAACACAAGCAAATTTTTGTGTCTCATACATACATGATTTTTAAGCTGATACATACATGATTTAATCCGCTATTAATGTGTCACGACATGTCTGAAAAAAGTAGCACACGATGTACTATAAGACTATAACACAGGACATGGCGTTTTCGCTCCTAGGGGTAGATGAGCTCATGCATAATAGTAAAAAACAATGTGATGAAAGATACCTATGTGCAAGATGTTCGTGCATAATTTGAAGAAGTTCGAACATCTAGGAAGCTCTCACCAAAAAGACAAATTTTTGGTCTATAAAAAGGTGTATTGTTTATGCACTATTCAAATTGATTTTTTTTGTTCTCCAGATATTCGAACTATTTATAATTTTGCACGGACATCTCACACTTAAGAATCTTTCACCACTAAAAATTTCACATTGTTTTTTTACTTTTATTTTATTTTAGTTTTAACTTGGTGCATATAAGCTCAGGCTCGAAATTGAATATCCTTATAAGACGGATGTATATTTTGATTTTTTGTTGTTAAGAGTTCTCCAAATATCTAAACTATTTAAATTTTTACACGAACATCTCGCACTTAAAAATCTTTCACCGCTAAAAATTTGACAATTTTTTTGTTTTTTAACTAGGTGCATATAAGCCCACGCTCAGAATTGAATATCCCTATAACACAGATGCATATTTCACAAAATAAGGAAGCATCAGTGTTACCGTAGAATAAGGAAGCATAAGCTAAGACGTGTTTTTTGTTTGCGAATCATCAGCTAAGACGTGTTGTCACATCGCAATCAGGCCAGAACCATTCTTTACATAAAGAAATAAACTGGCTAGAGCCAATCAGCGAGGAGATGGCAAATCACATAGCAGTCGTGTTGCATCGTCTGATATATCATGGGAGATGTCAAGAGTCAATTTTTCTTTTCAAACTTGAAATAGCTGATCATTTAAATTGAAATTGCAGGACGATTTAAAGAATGTGACTCTATTTTGTTTATAAAATAAAAACGGGTTTACAATTTACAAAATATGAAATTTTTACAATGAATTATTGAAAGAAAACTAATGTTAGCAATTTGGCTTTCATAATGAAACACCATGTGAAAATCTCAGTAACTAATTCAAAATGAATTATGTAAGAAAAGGAACTATAATATTCATGGAAAAATACACAGTAAACATGTTTGTATTAGAAAAGAGTACAATCAGGTTAGATTTGGGTAGGAATACGCATGTGCTGGTGTCAAAAATAACATCAACTTACTAGAGTGCTTCCTTTCTTAACTCCGTGGTCTAGAGAAGCTAGCCTATGGGTTAGCTTATAAAAATCATGGGAGCTTCAGATAAATATATCTGTTATAAATTTATCAATTAGACGTATTAGTTTGTCTCGCATTTTTTTTTCAAATTTCACCGGAAGTTGTGGAATAAATATATTGTACATGACATGTTAAATGTAATTAGTTTTATATCATATTGCCATCAAATGTGGATAATGTTAGAGATAGATTTCAAAGTCTATCTTTCTAATATTGTGTGTCATCGAAATATACAACGTAACAATCTTACTGGATATAAATATATTAACGATTATACACTTCAAATGATGATGGAATGATAGTATTGTATACGAACTTCTACAATAAATTTTCAAAAATGTAGAGATAGATACTTCTATAATCAACATATGTATACTCAACTAAGGCAAGAACATAATGCATCTCTAATTCATATGTAGCATCGATATAGCATTTTTAGATAATACTACCTCCGTTTCATCATAACTATCGCTGAAATGGATGCATCTAGATGTATTTTAGTGCTAGATAGATCCATTTCGGCGACAATTAATATGGAACGGAAGGATTATGTTTGAATTTAAAATTAGTATTTTCATAAAAACAATCCATATTCCATATTTCTATGTAATACACAACACGTAATTAACTTTACTAATGCTCTATCACACCTTACAAATGAGTTAAATTATCAGAATAATAAATTAAGAAAATTTAAATAATATTAAATAGATAATATTTAAATATTAAAATAATAAATAAAAATCTAGCCGCGTAAATGCGGGGGTAACCCTACTAGTTATTTGTAATTTAAAAACACCAGAACTCAATGTTTCATGGTCGAAAGACGAGACCGAGGTGCGGCAAATTCATTTCAATTCCACGTTGTGTGTTGCACGTTAACACGAGAGAACATACATGATATTTCAGCACACATTTGGTCAAATTTCGTTGCACTCGTAGTTCAAATGAAAATAAATTTATACGGAGTGCACATGAAACTGACTTAGCGCCATATATCAAACGGAAGATGAAAATGAGAAAGAAAAAAAATCATAGCTCGAGTGTAAATAATCCCATAGGAACTATCTAATCTACACTTAATGACTTACATGTATCAAACACGTCCCGTTAGATGTCAAACTTTTTGTGACACAGTAAAGCACACGGTTCGTGTACGATAACCGTTTTCTTAACAAATACCCTGCGAAATTCGCCCGCGCGTTCTGATTGGCAAAAAACGCAGCACCATGGATCGCACGCCCTGCACCGTCCAATGCTCACGGATCGAACGGTCGCCAATGAACCAACATCATGCTGCTGCAGTTCCGGTGGATATTGTAATTAACTCTTTTTTCCTGGTTTGTAAGTGCAAAAAAGTTTAAAAATACCAAATAACAAGGAATGCGTCCAAAATTCGAAGATATATCACGTATAGACGTGTGGCAGCTGTGAAAAAAATCAACCACAATTGACGAAGTAACAATACAATCTACTTGTAACTAGAACATTTCACCACTCATTCCATACATATCGAAACCATGGTCCTTCTTCGGAGATGCCCTCGTTTGCAAGGCGATCGCATCATGGTCTTTCTCAAAATGTCTGAAAATTTTACCGCATCACAGTATAGCCTTCTCACGACGCCACGCAAAGTCCAGTGTATTTCCGAGTGATTCTAAATAGTTTTTTAATTTTTTTCAGTGTACAAACCACCGAACTCAATGTTTCATGGTCGAAAGACATAACCGAGGTGCGGAAAGTTCATTTCAATTCCACGTTGTGTGCTGCAAGTTAACACGAGAGCACATACATGATATTTCAGCACACATTTGGTCAAATTTCGTTGCACTCGTAGTTCAAATGCAAATAAATTCATATCGAGTGCACATGAAACTGACTTAGTGCCATATATCAAACGGAAGATGAAAATGAGAAAAAAATTCATAGCCCATGTGAAAATAATCCCATAGGAACTATCTAATCTACACTTAATGACTTACATGTATCAAACACATCTCGTTAGATGGAAAAATTTCGGTGACACGGTAAAGCACACGGTTCGTGTACGACAACCGTTTGTTTAACCTATACCCTGCAAAATTCGCCCATGCGTTCTAATTGGCTAGAACGCAACACCACGGATCGCACGCCCTACACCATCCAATGCGCATGGATCGAATGGTCGCCAATGAACCAACATCATGCTGCTGCAGTTCCGACGGATATTGTATTTAACTCTTTTTTCCCGGTTTGTAAGTGCAAAAAAAAGGTTTAAAATACCAAAATAACAAGGAATGCGTCCAAATTCGAAGACATATGACTTATAGACGCGTGGCAGTTGTGAAAAAAAAATCAACCACAATCGACGAAGTAACAATAACATATACTTGTAACCCGAACATTTCACGACTCATTCCATATATATCGAAACCATGGTCGTTCGTGAGAGATGCCCCCGTTTGCAAAGCGATCGCTTGATAGCCTTTCTCAAAATGCCTGACAATTTTACCACATCACAATATTACCTTCTCACGACGCCACGCAAAGTCTCGTGTATTTCCGAGCTATTCTCATTTTTTTGAATTTTTTTGTAATTTAAAACCCACCGAACTCAATGTTTCATGGTCGAAAGACGTGACCGAGGTGCGGAAAGTTTATTTCAATTCCACGTTCTGTGCTGGACGTTAACACGACAGCACATACATGATATTTCAGCACACATTTGGTCAAATTTCGTTGCACTCGTAGTTCAAATGCAAATAAAATCATATCGAGTGCACATGAAACTGACTTAGCGCCATATATCAAATGGGAGATGAAAATGACAAAAAATATCATAGCTCAAGTGTAAATAAACCCATAGGGACCGTCTAATCTACAATTAATGACTTAAATGTATCAAACATGTCCCGTTAGATGGCAAAATTTCGGGGACACCGTAAAGCACGCGGTTCGTGTATGATAACCGTTTGCTTAACCTATACCCTGCGAAATTCGCCCGTCCGTTCTGATTGGCCATGGAAGGCCCGATATGCAGTACTGTTCCAGATATAGATGTTTCCATCCAGATCTGGGGACGAAGCGCATATCGGTCTCACCGCGACATATGACAATGTCATATGCCCCGGATTTCCAACATGATATCACAACATTACAGATACAAGGATACAACATCTCATACAATCAGCATACAACTGCCTTAATACAATACAACAGTGGAAGATACATGTATGAGTATAGACTACAATCAATTTCCTAGTGGCAAAGAGAAAATCATCGATCCCCATAACCACACGGGTCCAGGCCCTCTCCGGGATCCCCCTAACTAGTCATCGTCGAGTCTCCACGTGAAACGTCGAGCACCTCCAGATAAAATAACCCATTTAAATATAAATGGGGGTTTTTCCGCACCGTTGGTGATGGCTGGTCTTGTGTCGAAAGTTGCAACGGTGATCGGGTGACTTTCCCGGTGCCGCAACGAGGTCGTGTGCTATTGGGGAAAAGTTCCAGACTCGCAACTGATACGTGAAAAAGGGGGAGAATATTAACCAATTAATAAATTGGTGAAGCAACCACTGCAAACAATTCTAACAATCAAAAAAATAAAGCAACAAACAAATTTTTTAATTTGGGTGAAAATCTTGGGATGTTACAATACAACACCACCAACAAGGGATCTCGTCCCGAGATCCTGGACGATCCGGGGGAGAGGGGGGAGAGAAAAGAGAGTCGACGATCTTCAACACCACCAACAAGGGACTCTACTCCAAGTCGACGATGAACTTCCGTCGAGAAACTTTCCGCAGGGAGATGGCGACGTCGAAGAACAAAGCCATCAGAAGATCCAGAGGAAGAACGACAATTCAAAACGACGATCAAGGGAAGTACTCTCACTCGAATCGTGAGGATACTAAGCAAGAGGATTGAAGTCAATTGAAAACCAAGATGTAAACCCGAGTCGGATAGACTAAAGGTACTACCGGATTTCCCAACCTGAGATCGGAATCGAGACAATACGCTGCAAGAAGGTCATTGTAACAGTTCCGAAACTCCACACACTCGAGATCCTAGAGTTTTGAAGGGGATAAGGCGAGAGTTAAAACACTTACGACACTTGTCCTGACCAGAGAAAGGGAAAGGAGTAAAAAAAATTCCTACTCTCCGATAACTATCTTAGTATCTACAAAATAGTTTTTTGTGTAGACTCGACTTCGGCTAGAAAAGGGTTCCTACGGTCGGTAAGGCTCTGATACCAAGTTGTAAGGCCCGATATGCGGTACTGTTCCAGATATAGATGTTTCCATCCAAATCCGGGGACGAATCGCATATCGGTCCCATCGCGACAATGTCATATGCCCCGGATTTCCAACATGATATCACAACATTACAGCTACAAGGATACAACATCTCATACAATCAGCATACAACTTCCTAAATACATTACATCAGCGGAAGATACATGTCTGAGTACAACCTACAATCAATTTCCTAGTGGCAAAGAGAAAATCATCGATCCCCATAACCACACGGGTCCAGGCCCTCCGCCAGGATCCGCCTAACTAGTCGTCGTCGAGTCTCCACGTGAAACGTCGAGCACCTCCAGATAAAATAACCCATTTAAATATAAATGGGTTTTTTCCCGCACCGTTGGTGATGGCTAGTCTTGTGCCGAAAGTTGCGACAGTGATCGGGTGACTTTCCCGGTGCCGCAAAGAGGTCGTGTGCCATTGGGGAAAAGGACCAGACTTGCAACCGATACAAGAAAGAGGGGGAGAATATTCACCAATTAATAAATTGGTGAAGCAACCGCTGCAAACAATTCTAACAATCAACAAAATAAAGGAACAAACAATTTTTTAATTTGGGTGAAAATCCCGGGCTGTTACAGGCCATAACGTAGCACCACAGATCGCACGTCCTGCACCGTTCAATGGACACGGAATGAACGGTCGCCAATGAACCAACATCATGCTGCTGAAGTTCCGGTGGATATTGTATTTAACTCTTTTTTCCCGGTTTGTAAGTCCAATTTTTTAAAATACCGAAATAACAAGGAATGCGTCCAAATTCAAAGACATATCACGTATAGAAGAGTTGCAGCTGTGGACAAAAAATCAACCACGATCGACGAAGTAACAATACAATCTACATGTAACCCAAACATTTCACGACTCGTTCCATACATATCGAAACCATGGTTCTTCATGAGGGATGCCCTCGTTTGCAAGGCGATCGCATGATAGCCTTTCTAAAAATGCCTGGAAATTTTACCACATCACATTATTACCTTCTCACGATGCCACGCAAAGTCTCGTGTATTTCCGAGCGATTTTCATTTTTTTGATTTTTTTGTAATTTAAAACCCACCGAACTCAATGATTCGTGGTCAAAAGATTTGACCGAGGTGCGGAAAGTTCATTTTAATTCCATGTTGTGTGCTGCACGTTAACATGAGAGCACTTACATGATATTTCAGCACATATTTGGTCAAATTTTGTTCGAGTGAACATGAAACTGACTTGGCGCCATATATCAAACGGAAGTTGAAAATGACAAAAAATTTCAAACTCAAGTGTAAATAAACCCATATGAATGGTCTAATCTACACTTAATGACTTACATGTATCAAACACGTCCCGTTAGATGGAAAAATTTCGGTGACACGGTAAAGCACAAGGTTCGTGTACGACAACCGTTTGGTTAACCTATACCCTGCGAAATTCGCCAACGCAGCACCACGGATCGCACGCCATGCACCGTCCAATGCGCACGGATCGAACGATCGTCAATGAACCAACATCATGCTGCTGCAATTCTGGTGGATATTGTATTTAACTTATTATATATTACAACCGTTTTCTTAACCTATACCCTTCACAAGTAACCAAGTTGTATGAATTATAAACCAATAGTAAATACGTACATATATAAATACATGCATAATCTGGCAGATTAATTAAAACATACTAATAAGTGTTTTACTACCATAACTAGGCTAAATGCATGCATTTTCAGTTCGTTCATCGTCGTCGTCGACTGCTCCCACCGTGCTTGTTCTTCTTCCTTCCGCTGCTCGCCACCGGGTCATCTGTGGGATCGTCAAGGATTTCTTCCAGGACTAGGCACTCCCACATTGCTGAGATGCGCCTGTACGGGTCGAAACTGACAAAGGCGTCCAACACCGCATAGACGACGTGAGGCCCAGTGAGCTCGCCTCCCATGACGAGTGCAGCTTTTCCTTCGTAGCATTTTCCATCCCGCTCTTCTTGCCTTTGTAAGAAGCACAGATGATGGAAACGGCGGGGTATTCAAGGGAATCATGTTCACCGTCCTTCTTGATGCTGCCGCCACCCTGTACTGCTTCTGTAGGTCGATGATACGTCCCAAATATATCTATAATTTCTGCTTGCTCCATGCATGTTTTGTGTGATATTGCTATGCTTTTGATACACTTTCATACACTTTTGATCATATTTGGCCTAACCTATTAACTCAGTGCACCCTAGTGCCAGTTTCTGTTTCTTCTATTTTTGTATTTCAGGTTTTCCCATTATTCAAAGTGCTCAAAAAATTCCGGAAAAAAATATATAAAAATCTGCGTTCTAGAATAGTCCTCCAACCGGAGGATGGGGCCCTAGGGTGGCCCACAGCCCCCAGGCGCCCTCCTGGCGCGGCCAGGGGTCCACCCACGCCAGGTAGCCGCCTGGGCGACTGGGACCTCCCCCGGTGCCCCCTTTGGCCCTTATTTATACTCCCATCACGAAAACCCTGATTCCAAACCATTTTTCTCTAGAAGGAATTCCGATCTCCGCCGCCATCGCCAACAAGCTTCGGGGGACCAGAATTCCTGTGCCGGCACCCTGTCAGGATGGGGAAGTACCCCTGGAATCAAGAATACGAAAGGGTACTCTCGATAAGAAAGGTCATCTTGGAGATCAAGAGTTTCATGGTCGACTTCGCGGATGGGGTCCTTGAAGCAACGCCTGAGTTGTGACACATGGAATACATCATGTACTCGGGAAAGGTGCGGGGGTAGTTCAAGTTGGTAGGCAACTTCTCCACGTTTAGCAAGAATGCGGAAAGGTCCGATGTAACGTGGGGCCAATTTGCCTTTGATACCGAATCGTTGGGTTCCCTTCAGAGGAGTAACCCGAAGGTAAGCCTTCTCATCCAGATTGTAGCTCTCTTTCCTATGATGACGATCATAGTAGCTTTTCTGACGAGACTGAGCTGCTTTCAATTGATCACGAACAATGCGAACTTGCTCTTCTGCTTCCTTGATCATGTCCGGTCCAAATAATTGTCTTTCACCGGTTTCTGACCAGTTTAGTGGTGTTCGACATCGTCGTCCATAAAGGAGTTCAAAAGGAGCCATGTTCAGACTAGATTGAAAACTATTGTTATAAGCAAATTCGGCGAATGGAAGAGACTTCTCCCAATTCTTTCCGAATGAGATAACACAAGCTCTGAGCATGTCTTCAAGAATTTGGTTAACCCTTTCGACTTGACCGCTAGACTGAGGATGGAAAGCCGTACTAAAGGAGAGATGAGTTCCCATAGCATGTTGGAAGCTTCCCCAAAATCTAGAGATGAAAAGGCTACCACGATCAGAATTGATTTCCAAAGGAACACCGTGAAGGGATACAATTCTAGAGACGTACAAGTCCGCTAACTGACTAGCAGTTATAGACTCGCGAACGGGAAGGAAGTGAGCAACTTTGGAAAGCCTATCTATGACAACGAAGATGGCATCGTTTCCTTTCTGGGTTTTTGGAAAGACGGTGATGAAGTCCATACCGACTTTGTCCCATTTCCACTCTGGAATAGGCAAAGGTTGAAGAGTGCCAGCAGGTCTTTGATGTTCGGCCTTAATGCGACGACAAACATCACATTCGGCAATGAACTTAGCAATTTTTCTCTTCATCCTAGTCCACCAAAATCTCTGGCGTAGGTCTCGGTACATCTTTGTGCTACCAGGATGAATTGAGAGGGGAGTGTCATGAGCTTCTTTGAGGATTAGCCTCCTAAGATTGTGTTTTCGTGGTACAACCAATCGAGTGCCAAAGAAAACAACACCTTGATCATTTATGGAGAAACATTGAGCAACTCCGCTAGCAATGTTCTTCTTGATCTCTCGAATACCACTATCACGTTTCTGGGCGGCTATAATTTTATCCTCAAGGGTTGGTTTCGCCACCAAGGTAGAAAGATAGCCATGAGGAACAATCTCGAGATTGATCTTTCGAAATTCCTCATGAAGAATTGGTTGATACTATTGTAACATGAGGTTGTTACAATACGACTTACGACTTAGTTCATCAGCCATGACATTGGCCTTGCCTGGGGTGTAAGAAATTCCTAAGTCATAATCTTTTATCAACTCTATCCAGCGTCTTTTCTTGAGGTTAAGATCTGGCTGGGTGAATATGTATTTGAGGCTTTGGTGGTCGGAATAGATCTCACAACGATTACCAAGGAGGTAATGTCGCCAAGTTGTTAGGGCATGAACTACGGCAGCGAGTTCAAGGTCATGGGTAGGATAGTTCTCTTCATGTGGCTGCAACTGGCGTGAAGCATAAGCTACCACATGTCGATCTTGCAGAAGTATGCATCCTAACCCTTGTCGTGATGCGTCACAAAAGATCTCGAAATCCTTTTTGGTGTCTGGAGGTGCAAGTACGGGTGCAGAAGTCAATCTTCTTTTTAGCTCTTGAAAGCTTTCCTCGCACTTGGGAGTCCATAGGAATTTCTTATCTTTCTTGACGAGTTCAGTCAGAGGCTTTGCAACTTTAGAAAAGTTCTTGACGAAGCGGCGGCAATAGCTGGCTAGGCCAAGAAAACTCCTAACTTGCTTAACCGATTCAGGTGGAGTCCAGTCAAGGACGGCCTGAACTCTCTCGGGATTCACAGCAATGCCTTTTGCAGAAATCACGTGGCCTAAGTAGGTCACTTCTGGTAGCCAAAATTCACACTTGGAGAATTTAGCATACAGGCGATGCTCTCTAAGTTTCATCAATACCAGCCTTAGGTGTTAGGCATGTTCTTCTTCATTCTTCGAGTAGATGAGAATGTCATCGAGATAAACTACAACAAATTTATCTAAGTACTCCATGAAGATCGAATTCATCATGCGTGAGAAAGTGGAAGGGGCATTGGTTAAACCAAAGGACATGACGGTGTACTCGTAAAGACCATAACGAGTAGTAAAAGCCATTTTGCGAATGTCCTCGTTTCGGATTTTGATTTGATGATACCCTAATCTCAAATCCATCTTGGAGAAGACAGAGGATCCTGCAAGTTGATCATAAAGATCATTGATCCTGGGCAGTGGGTACTTGTTCTTTATCGTCGCTAGATTTAGCGGGCGATAGTCTATGCACATCCTTTCTGTTCCATCTTTCCTCGTTACGAACAGAACGGGGCAACCCCATGGCGATGAGCTAGGGCGGATGAAGCCTTTTTCCAACAAAGCTTCCAGTTGGGTTTTAAGCTCAGCTAACTCACGTGGGGCCATTTTGTATGGGCGTCTGGAAATTGGTGCGGTTCCTGGGGCAAGATCTACAATGAACTCTACACATCTGTCGGGTGGCTAGGTTTAAGGATTTTGGTTACTGGATGGTTTTCCCGAGGATGACCATGGCTTACTAGGGCTACATTAGATATGTCAGAGTAGCAAAGTACCCCAACACGATGGTTAGTGTGGTTCTTCTGGCTAGAAGACATCTAAAGTGGTAGAAAGAGCTGCAATTGAAACACTACAAGTTTCTAGAAGAAAACCTACATCAAAATCTATGGAACTGTCGGGCATGCCACCTAGAATTCTTCTGGAAAGACAACCGAAAGGGGGAGAAGGATTTTTGCAAATGCATCAGATTATGAAGAAACCTGGAATGATTCGGACAGCATAACGGCTGTAATTGCAAGAAAACAATTTTCTTACAATGTAGATACAACACTTACATAATACGATGTAAGAAATCAGCATTACAACAATGCTAGGAAACCGGACACAACTTTCCTACGGCTACAAGGAAGCAAACAACGAGATGTTCTAATCAGACAGAGGTGAGCCTAGTCCTATCTTCCCGTAGAATAATATGAGGGCGACTCAGAACTCAGAACGATGAGGGTAAGGAGAAAAAGAAGCCTTACGTTGTTCCCTTATATACCCAGAGTAACTATATAACTATAGCAAGCTAGACTCGACTTCGACCAAGGCTGATAATCCTACAGTCAGTCCTTCTCTGATACCAAGTCTGTCGGGACCCGGGGTTAGCGTATGCAAGCCTCGCTACAACACAATCATATGGAGAGCCGAGAACCGTATCCACTTGTCTAAGCAGAAAAGGCCAAGCACAGAACGTTCTCGAAAAGCAGCGAACGTGAGGGGCATCCCATCCAGGCCGGATGATCAACTGAAATGGGTCCTCATCGTCCGCAAACAAGTCTAAATGATATGGGTGGTGAACTCCCATACTCATAGACAAGTCGCCTCAACCATACTATCGATTGTATTATAACCCTTACATAGACTTACTCCAGCCCGATCACTTAGTCGGGGTCTAGGGCGGGCTCGATCATACATCAAAGTGTGCACGTGACGGAGTCACGAACAATCGCATCGCGATGCCCCAAGCTGCGCACATCTAAGGGCCACTTGGTGTATAAAAGACCGCTAGCCAGATCATAACTAAGGTCTCGAAAACCCATACTAAGACATGCATGTTATAAACATACACGCAGCACACATGTCTAGTATGAACAACAGGTATCATTGCAATTCTCTACAAAGTATACATCTTTATTAATAACTCTTACAGAGTGCACACAGAGATCACAAGTATGTGATCCAACATTACAATAGAAAAGCGGAAGAAAAGTAGGTCTGAGTACAGACAAATTTAACAAATGGCTTAGAGAAGCCTTATCTAAAAACAAGCCCTCCACGAGGGAACCCGTCGTCTGACTGGGACTACACTAGCTTGGTCTTGGTCTGAGTCTTCATTCTTCGAGCTTATGGTAGAAGCCACCATCGGGGTTGGTGGGTTCATGTAAAACATAGAATAAGCAAACGTGAGTACAAAGTCGTACTCAGCAAGACTTACGTAGGAGCTATACTACTCATGCACATGTATCAAGGTAAAGGGAGGTGGGGTTTCACTTGCAGAAGTGCCATCTTTGACTTGGCTAGTCCTGAACTACGAGTACCAGACTTGAGGTAAGAAGCGTACACGAGTCCACTACATCTCTTCAACCAATTACACCACTATGGTTACTTCCTCGATTTCCCCACGAGAAGCACGCCATAGCACTCACACTTATCTTGGTTTGTTTTTGGAGTATCCGGTTCAAGTTTTCTAATAATCGAGCACAACTCTCCAAGTAGTCCCTTAACCGCGGACGCGGCTATTCGAATAGTTTTGTTAACCCTGCAGGGGTGTACTGTTACACACATGAAACTATCAGTTACCGCCTTTGTACTCGACACCATTCAAGAGGTGCCGGCGAGGATAATTCCCACAACTTTTACCTCACAGCCAACTCAAATTCAATGGAGACGCCTATCTGGTCTGGAATCCACATCGTGAACCCGGTCGGTTTACCGATGTGGTCCCAGAAGATTGTGCAGGGTCCCAAGCCGGTCTGAATAGCCGTTCTTCCAGTTCGCAGACCGTGCCACAGACCTACCAGAACTCCGAACTAATGCGACTCATTGAACTGAGAAGGGGTGAGTTAGTAGGTTGAGCGGGGTTCCATGTGCCCAACATGTGGTAGTACTCTTCGTCTTGGATCGCCACACAAGAACTCGGGCTTAGGGCGGTGTTCAACGAGACAACCCACTGTGTACTCCTACACAACCTCTCATCGTTCACCTTGTATTAGGGTAGATTCACCAACACATTTCACTTTCATCAACACCATGTTTACCATCATCCCGACTCACATCAAAAGCAACCTCCTTGTATCACTAAGCATGCAATAAGAAGTAACAGTTGCAGGGGCCACATGATATCAACCAACTCCTACATCTGCTAGGATTTTGGTTTGCTTACTACTGTGACAAGATGATAGGTCATGCAAAGGATATGGGTTCAACTATGCGGTAGAAACGTTATCATGGTGATCATCCTAAACAATGCATAAGCGAGACATGAGAGGGAAGTGTGATTTTATCGACATGATCAATGGGGGTTTGCTTGCCTTGCTGACGAGGTTTCGATAAAGGTGTCTTCAACGAAGGGGGTGGCTTCGGGTTTTGGCTCCACTTCTATCAGCAACATGACAATCATAGGATCAACATAATGTACAATGCACAATCACATGAATAAGATTGTAATGGTGATGTTCATGGTACTGATGTGTTGAGAATTTCATTTAAAAGGAGTATATTGCATTTGAAATGCAAATTCAAACTCCATTTGATTTATCGATGAATTTCAAATGCATTTGAATGCATGAAAGTTCATTTGAAAAGGTTGATCATGAAGTGATGTTGTATAGTTGAGATAATGTTTCTGATGTGGGGGTGAAACCATTCAAATTAAGTGTGTTGCAAAGTCATTTGCAAAATCACTCCAAATTTGAATTTGAAAAGGATCCATATGCATGTTTGCTACTGTTCACCCATTTTAAAATGGTCAAACATGAAAACAAAGTGCATATTCATAATCCTTGTATTTTTCTGATAATTTTAGACATATTATTTTTCCAATTTGGAGTTAAAATGAATTAGTTATGATTTTCTAAAGATTTGGCTATTTTCTGGATTTTTCTGTAATTGATTTAATCAATTTAATCGACTTATTGCGCCAGGCTGACGTCATCCTGGCGTGTGGGGGCGCTGACAGGTGGGCCACCACTGTCAGTGTCACTGGGGTTAACCCTCTGTTAACTAAGCCCACTGGATTAGTTTAGGGGCACTGGGGCCCAGGGGTCAGTGGGTGCGGGGTGGGTTAGTGGGTGATTAAGGGGTCAAGTGCCCGGCGGCTTGACGCCGGCGGCTCGGGCACGGCGGCGCAATGCCGGACTTGGCCATTTGGCCACGGGGAGAGGCGTGGGTGGTACTGGGAGGAAGCCCTCGCCCGTGCGCATCCAACGGTGTCATTTGGGCATCAAGGAGGTGCACTGGAGCTCGCCCACGACGGCAATGGCGGCGGCCGAGGCACTGGAACACGGCGACGTCGATTCCTTGCGTGGAAGCTAGCAGGGAAAAGGGGAAAAAGGTGAGGAGCTCACCCTAGAGAGGATGGAGAGGACGACGGGGTCGAAGGAGCACCAGAGGAGACGAATTTGACGACGGCGTGCCGGCGGCCGTGCCGAGGTCGGGGAAGGCGGTCGTTGCGTAGTAGGCTCCCCCGCTCGCAATCTTCTACGCCCAAGGCCTGCTCGATGAGGCGGAGCTCCTGGACACGGTGGCTCGGAGAGGGGAGGCCGGTGGCCGCGGTGGTGCTCGTCGGCGTGCTCCGACGAGCTCTCGGGCCACGACAAAATCGACGAGGGGGAATCGGGAGAGAGAGCGGCGAGTGAGGGGAAGGAGGTAGGGGCTCCTGGGCGTTCTCGTGGCGCAAGAAGATGGCAGGTGGAGGCCTAGAAGCCTCTCGGCGGCCACGACGACGTCGCCGTGCTCTCCAAGCTCGCCACAGAGCTGGTTGAGGAAGAGGACAAACGGCGAGGTGGGCTGGGCCGTGGTGCTGGGCCAGATAGGCTTGAGTTGGGCCGAAGCCAGGGGCTATTCCCCTTTTCCCTTTTCTTCTCTCTTTTTCTTTTCTGTAATTTTGTTGTGCCTAGAAATAAATAGCTAGGCAATTTTGTAAAATGCCCAACTAATTTTATAAATACTAGGTGACCAGTAGCTAGTCACTTTTAGGATTTGGGCATTTTTGAAATTCAATACATTTTGAATTTCAATTCAAATAGGGTCAAATTTAATTTCCAGGGCACCTTTTGAATTTTTGAATATTCCATGGGCATGGGAATGAACCCAAACCACTTTTAAAATGATCAGCATCGTTTATAGGATTTTTCCAACTATTCAAATGATTTTAGGAAAAAGATTTTTATTTGGCCATTTGAATTAAATTCTCAGGGCTTTTCTTTTCCCCATTTTTGGATTTCATTTGAATTTTTACATGATGCAAAGGGATCAAACAACCCTAGCACTTACCCTAGTTGGGGTTCTGACATTGAGAACGCTTGCTACTAGATGGATCACTAATCTTTTCAGGGATCGGATATTAGAGTACACTCACGTAGCATGAGTCGAGGATGCGCAAGGATAACCAAACCCCCATACACTCATCCTCGGGGTACTTGTCTCTTTGTGAACCTCCTCATTAGATTGAGAGTTATCGATAATAAGTGCATGAGTTCTTCGGACTAATGAAAGTATTGAAAGTTGACACTTCCACCTCCTCATATTTGCTAGCCTCTTCGGTACCGCGCATTGCCCTCTTCTAACTCCGAGAGTTGGCGTCCACCTCGCCGGTGCATCCAAACCCTTGGCATGATATGCTCTGTCATCATAAATCTCCTTATATCTTTCTCAAAACAGCCACCATACCTACCTATCAAGGCATTTCCATAGCCTTTCCGAGATATATTGACATGCAACATCCACCTCTTCATGACTTGATCTTCATGTCATACATGTTCCTGCTACACTGGAAGAGGCATACATTTGCATACATCATGATAGCTACATCTTCTTTATGTTGAGTACCTTGTAAAGTGTGAAGATCTTCTTTACCTTCTTGTAAAATAGAGTGTTTCCCTTAAGTGAGGAAAAGATCCCAAAGTGGACAAATTTAAAAGATCCAAAAGAGGATAAATGAGAGTTAAATAGAAAGAGCCATTGAGGCCACCAAAAAAATACAAAAAATAGAAAAAAGAGAAAAAGAAAATAAAAAGAGAGAAAGGGGCAACACTACTATTCCTTTTGAAAGATCCACACTCGTACTCCCTCTTATCTTTGTACTCCATAGAGATGATCATTTATGCATATAGCTATGTGGGGACCTTCACACAATAAAACTTGGCTTGCATATTCCAAAGATGAGCCTCCTCAAACGATCTCTAGGTCTTCATTAGCGAACAAGCTTTTATTAGCTCATATGTGCATCCATTGCATGGCAATCCCTACTCCTCACATCATATCTATCATTTGACCTTCTCGCCTATGATTGTCCTCATTGATGTGAACCTTCCACACCCTTTTTGTCTTCCTCCTCCACCATATTTCTCTCTTTGCCATCCTAAGTGTCAACTTTCGTGCTTACGCTCATCCATTGCATGAGTGCTCAAAATATCGAAAAGTTGTGGATCAAATGGACTTGTACCTGGCTAGTGGTCTGGGGATGACTCAAGATAAGATTCCAAAGAAGACCAAGTGTGAAACTTTAGTAGATTGAGTTCTCAATAAATATATATTTTTCTCTCGTATTCGCTATCCCCTTCTTGCAGGAAAACACCATTTGGATACATTCGAGTCACGGACAGCGAGAGCTCTTGCACCTAATGTTCTTTCGTTACTTGTTTCAATGCTAATATAGACTCTTGCATGTTATGACTTGAATTGAATCACTTACCTTGATTTCTTTACTTTCAAAGTTCTTATATGGTTGCTTGCCTGTCACCATAGAAATTATGCTTATTATCATTTACCTACTCGAGGACGAGCAGGAATTAATCTTGGGGATGTTGATATGTGCATATCGGGCCTTACAACTTGGTATCAGAGCAACGGTTAAAAAGTTATGGCAATTACAGTTTACAGTGGAAAGCAGTTGTAATTAGCAGGTCAACAACATGTAAACAAAGTCAAACATGGCAACAAGCAACATTTCAATAATCTACACAAAAATCTAAGCAAGTCTCATGTTTTACACGTCGCGATCCGAGCTACCGTTAAAAAGATACGGGCAACGCAAAAAATAAAACAAAATCTGCAATTAAACAAACTAGAAAAGGAAAAAAACATAACAGAGAAAAGAAAAAAAACGAGGGCCTCACCCCAAATGGGCCGAGCCCAACTGGCCGGCTGGAGAGGCTGGCTACGGGCCGCGCGGCTGGGCTGCTGGAGCTGGGCCGCGTGGTGGCTGCTGGGGCCGGCCCAGGACGTTGGCTCCCGGCCCACCTGGAGGTTTCCAGCGATCTGGCACGGAGGCTCGTCCTCGTCCCGGACGAACAGAGGGGGCGGCGCGGCCATGCTCCGGTGGCCAGAGCAAGGCGCAGGCGGCGGGGAAGGTCGAGCCGGCGCGAATCCGGTGGCCGGGGCGTTGGATCTGGTGGTGGGGGAGTCGCCGTCGTCCCGGGGTGGCGCGGCGCGACGAGACCGAGCTTGGGTGGCGGCGCTGTCGCAGCCATGGCGCAGCTCGGCTTCCGACGGGCGGTGACCCTACGGGGAGGAGAGGCAGAGGGTAAGAGGGAGAGGGAGGTCGCGGGCAGGAGGAGAGAGAGGAGGGGCGCTGGCGCGGCGGCGGTGTCCTGGCCGGAGGGAGCGGCGGCGGCGGACGGCCTCTGCGGGTTGAGCACGGCGGCCAGGAGAGAGAGAGGAGAGGTTGGGGCGTCGTGGCGCGCTCCGATCCGTCCGATTCGCAGATCATGGGGTCGAAAATTGCCAGGGAGCTAGGGATGCGAAAATGGGGTATTTGGGGGTAATTTTGGGGCTATTGTGAGGGGGTGGCTGCAATTTTGTGGCTAGGGAAACCCTAGACAGGGGTGGGAGTGTGGTGGTCTTTATATAGCCTAGGTGGCTGGCAGTTTGCAAAAACATCCCCGGTTTTTCTCTCGCGCGCGCGGTGTCTACGTTTCTGACCGCCGGGGGTCCGCAGTACCTCCGATTCGGGTAAAACTTCGAAATGCGCGATCAGCGTGTCGAGCCAGCGGTGTTCGCCTCGCACTGGAACCGTTCCTAGAACTCTTTTCGGCGCGCTATAAAAACAACCCGTTTAATTATTAAACGGGTTTTTTCGTTCCGTTGGCTGCGGCTGGTCTCGTGCGGTTTTTGCGACGGTGATCGGGTGAAACCCGGTGTCGCAAAGGTCGAGTGTCAGGGTGGCAAGGGTCGGTCTCCGTCCGTTACGAGATAAGAGGGGGGGGAATAATCGCCGATCGATAAATCGGGTATGCAAACACCGCAACAAAATCAGACAATCAAACAATTCTCACCGAAAACAAAATTTTTAATTTTTGTGAAATCTGGGCTGTTACCATACGTCCCAAACGTATTTATAATTTCTGCTTGCTCCATGCACATTTTGTGTGATATTTCTATGCTTTTGATACACCTTCATACACTTTTTATCATATTTGGACTAACCTATTAACTCAGTGCACCCCAGTGCCAGTTTCTGTTTTCTGTTGTTTTTGTATTTCATGTTTTCCCAGTATTAAAAGTGCTTAGAAAATTCTGGGAAAAATATATAAAAATCAGTGTTCTAGAAGAGTCCTCTGGCCGGAGGATGGGGCCCTGGGGTGGCCCACAGCCCGAGGTGCCCTCTTGGCGCGGCCAGGGGTCCACCCGCGCCGGGTGGCCGCTTGGGTGACTGGGACATTCCCCGGTGCCCCCTTTGGCCCTTATTTATACTCCCGTCGCGAAAACCCTGATTCCATACCCCTTTTCCCCAAAAGCAATTTCGATCTCCGCCTCCATCGCCAAAAAGCTTCGGGGGACCATAATTTCTGTGTCGGCACACTGCCGGGACGGGGAAGTGCCCCCGGATTCATTTCCATCGACGTTGCTTCCTCCATACATGATGCGGGAGTAGTCCCTCCTCGGGGCTGAGGTTTCTACCAGTAGCTATGTGGTCTTCTCTCTCTCCCATGATGTGATCTTCGTTGTGATCGTAGGCTATGTTAATCCAGGGTAATCCCATGATATTTCCCCTTCTTCTATGTATTGGATTTGATGTACACACTTGATCTTATCTAGTATAATGTAAGGCCCGATATGCGGTACTGTTCCAGATCTAGATGTTTCCATCCAGATCCGGGGACGAAGCACATATCGGTCCCACCGCGACATATGACGAAGTCATATGCCCCGGATTTCCAACATGATATCACAACATTACAGATACAAGGATACAACATCTCATACAATCGTCATACAACTACCTCAAATACAATACAACAGCGGAAGGTACATGTCTGAGTATAGACTACAATCAAATGCCTAGTGGAAAAGAGAAAAACATCGATCCCCATAACCACACGGGTCCAGGCCCTCCGCCGGGATCCGCCTAACTAGTCGTCATTTGATTGAGAGTCTCTTGGTCCTTTTCTGTGTTGATTGAAGATTGAGAGTCTCTTGGTGCTTTTCTTTGACTATCCTTTAGATATGTTGTGGTGATTGTGGTACAATCTTTGGATGGCCGCGGTGACATTCGGAAATCCATAGATGAGAACTACGAACTCTGAGGTGTGATTTTGTAGCCCTACACAACTCTCTTCCTCTCTTGACCACAAAGGAATGACCTCTGAGTACATCTCCATTGCATGTTATGGGAAATATCATGTGATTAGACTATGTTAATGTTGTTGGGAGTTGTCACTAGTGAAAGTATGAAGCCTAGGCCTTGTTTCCACCAATGCAATACCGTTTGTGCTCACGTTTACCACTTGTTTGCTTGCTGCACTTTTTATTAAAGATTTATATTACTTTGTTTGCCACACCTATCACCCATATTTTACCATATCTTCGCCGAACTATTGCACCTATACAACTCCTAGTTGTATTAGGTGTGTTGGGAACACAAGAGACTTCTTGTATTTTAATTGCAGGGTTGCTTGAGAGAGACCATTTTCAAGCTCTACTTACCTTAGTTCGATATACCTTAGATCATACACTTGAGGGAAATTGTTGTTGTCCTACAAACCTCTGTGCTTGGAGGGCCAACATAGTCTAAGAGAATAGAAGCATGCATAGACATCAGTCGACGAGGTAGGTTACCCGCAAGCCAGAGTTTCTGAGCAACTTCTTGTCGTTTCCGGTGTCGACGGTGGATAAGGTGTACTTCTCGCTTGAGAGGAACTCCTTGAGCCTCTAGCAGCGGCCGACAGCCCTGCTGATGTTGTAGAGGACTTTCTTCCCGACGCAGAACTGCAAGACCACGGCCCTACTTTGATCCTTGGTGTACTCGATGTCAAGGCTGACAACCTTGTAGAGCATCAACGCTTGGTCTTCCTCAAGCTCCTCGATGCAGATGGCGGCCTTGCAGGGGTCATTGGCGTACCACATGGAGAGTTTAATCCCAAGGTGGGCATCGATGGTGTGATCATGGTTGATGTTCCGACACTCTACTATCGGCGTGGTGCTTTTTTGCAACTGCAGGGTTGTGGTGTAGTGGCTGGCAGCGGCGGGATCGAAGGGGCGCGATTCATGCGAGCGCAGGACGAGGAAGACGATGGTTAATTTGGAGGAGAATGATGCAAGGGAGGGCTGAGGGACCAGGTCATCATAGAGGGGATGGACGAATCAGCGGTTTTCCCCACTTCATGCAGTCAAGTCTCCATGGTAAGTAATGGCACACTTACTTCCCCGAGACGTGCGTGTAGTCCCATCGGTGCCACTTCTTATGGCGCGCCGGGACCTCACACGTGTGGTCCATGGGTTATATTTTCACGCATCATTCTTCTAACCAACCCATGTGGGATAGTATTCTATTAAGGACGCCCGGAACAACCTTACCGTGTGCGATCTCCATCACCACACCTACCCCGAGTGTTTGGAACTTAAAGAGAGGTGGCTCAAAATTTCAGGGATGAGGGGTTCCATATGGATAGTTTTCCCCTGTATGGCACACGTTTATTGAAAGGAACTGTGTGCAATATATGTTTCCCCCGCTCAAGTTTTCTATTTCCAAGCGAAATTTTCAGTATTTGCGCCTTATGTGTGTATTTCAGCCTTCTTCCCTCCACCCCTGCCACCAACCCACGTATAGACCCCCTTCTCCTCGGGCCGCCGCCACCATCTGCTCCGAGCTTCCGCGCTCCTCTCGTTCTTATAAGGTAAACCACCGAGCTGCATCCCTTCCTCGTACCATCTGCGCACATGGATCCGGCAAAACACCCTCTTTCATCCTTATCACCACACCCTACCCCAAAGAATCGCCACCTAAGCATTTCCACATATCACCGTGAGCTCGAGGAGGTAGATGTGGTCACCGATAGTCATCTCCCAACCGCACTAGCTGGCTCGACACATCAGATCCCGGTGCATTCCTTCCTCGTACCCTCGGACGAACACCTCACTGCGGTTGAAGCCGAGTGGGGTGCCTACTTCGTCAGGTTGGAGTGTGTAAACCAGCGTGCATGTGTCTTTCTTCATATGCTGCGTGCTGGTATCGACATCGAGCTCGTCAACAGCGATGGCTTGACAAGGGCTATGACACAGATGAAGTCTCCAACCTTTGATCTATTGGACGCCCCCTCTGATGTCGTCGAGCGCTCAGTGAAGGACATGCGATGCATGTACCCCTGGAAACCCCTTTCGTTGTTTATCAAGGCCGCTTGCAAAACCGGTGGCTCAACATCACCAGCCGCCAAGTAAGATATGTTTGACAACTACATCCACGAGGAAGGCACCCACGACGTGTCCTCTCCAAAGGGGAAGAAGCTGTTAAAATTACTATCTTTATCAAAATAGCTAAAAAAGTTGTTTCCTGGGTAAGCATTTCTGGGGATGAAAATCGTAAACATATCTCTTTGGACCAATGCTATTTTAATGGACATATGTAGGTATCAACTAGTCTGTTATTCTCCTTTTGTTTTGTTGATGATGCAATGACATGTTCAACTATGTTGTGTTTGGCTATGTAATGCATGATCTGCTAAAAACTTGGTTCTTGAGCAATCATTTCTGGGGACAAAAATCATAAAATATCTCTTTGCAACTCATTCCATGTTTCTAAATGTTGCTAATATGATCGACCTATTCACTGATATTGATGCCATGATATGTTAAACTATGATGTGTTTGTCTGTGTTAGATATTTAAGTATCAACTAGTCAGTTTGGTTCCACCAATACCATTTAATGTCTATATTTAGGTCAACTAGTATGCTATGCTCCTTCTGTTTGTTTTATGATGCACTGACATGTTTGACTATGCTGTGTTTGGCTATGTAATGCATGATCTGATAAAAAACTTGGTTCTTGGGTAAGCATTTCTGGGGATGAAAATCATAAAAATATCTCTTTGCAACTCATTCGAAGTTTCTAAATGGGTTTAATATGATCTACATATTCACTGATATTGATGCCATGATATGTTAAACTATGATGTGTTTTTCTGTGTTATGCACACTGATATTTAGGTATCAACTAGTCAGTTTGATTCCACCAATACCATTTAATGTCTATATTTAGGTATCAGCCAGTCTATTATGCTCCTTTTGTTGGTATGATGATGCAATGACATGTTCAACTATGTTGTGTTTGGTTACCACTAAATCAAGTCCGGTCCTTGCATAATGGTACTGCTCTCTTGTGAGAACATTTAATGCTCTTTTGACTGCTCTCTGGCACCATGGAAAACGGTGGCACATTACAGGATTAGTTAGCCGCCACTATATATCTAGAAGAATCAAGTGAATCCACATACAGTATCTCTCAGATGTGTTATACAAGGTCCTTACTAGAGCTGGGTACCATTATGCACAGATAAAAAACATGGTTTTTGGGTAAGCATTTTGGGGATGACAATCATGTGCATATCTATTTGTAACTCATTCCAAGTTTCTATATGGTGCTACTATGATCTACTTATTCATTGACACTTATGCCATGATATGATAAACTTTGATCTGTTGGCCTCTGTTATGCATACTGATATTTAGGTATCAACTAGTCACTTCGATTCCACCAATACCATTTTCAATGTCTATATTAGTTTCTGGCCAATCCCCATCTAGTTAACATGAATCCCTACTTTTCTCGATGTTGCTTCCCCTTGGATACTAATCTACACAATCAAACTATCTTTTTACTGCCATGATCTGCCATGAACTATGTTGTGTTTCTTTCTTCTGCACAATGTGATATTTAAGTATTAATAAATACTCAGATAAACTTCACCAATACCAGTTGTAATTACCGTAATTGGTTGTTCTCAATCATGTTCCAGTTAACATGCTTTTCTATTTTCATTTCGTTGCTTTACCATCATGTGAAATGCTCAATTTCGAACAATCTATACCGTGATTAATTTTGATCTATCTCATTCTGTGTTTATCCACCGAAACAATGGTTCAGTTTTACCCCTTCCTTTACCAGAATCTTAAAACTTAACAATCAAGATATCTTTCATAGTCTGAACATTTGTAACCCAATCTGTACTTATGCAGGAAAAACAATGGGAGATGTCGTTGTTCAGCATCGAGGTTAGTTTCATCCCATGGCCTTTATTGCCTCATTCCACAAGTACATAATATATTTTAATGGTTTAGTGGTTGCTTCTATAGGTACATACATCAGGGGCTCAGATCCACACTTTGACCCTTTTTGCGTATGGGGTAATGAAATATTCATGACCGATCGCCAAGTGAGGAAACTAAAAAACATTGTTAGGAAAAAGAGACAGGAGATGAGAATTAAACTCTTTGTGTATTCTTTATCCAAGACAACTGTGAACTTCAGGATGGTAAGAACTACACAACCTTCCTTTTTCATGCTCATATTGAGTTGTTAGTCATCACTCACCAGTATCTGAATGTTATTATTTTCAGTGGTTCCCAAAGCAGTTTACTCAACATTACCTAGCGAACTCCATGCTTGGTGCGGAGGCAACAAATATAAAATTCTATCATCCAGACTATCATGAAGACGGTCTACACGTCTTCCTGAAGTCTGTGAAGGATGGACGGGCAGTGATCACAAGAGGTTCGGACCAAAGTTGTGCCCGCCTTCCGCATGAAGGATGGCACAATGTAGGCATTCCGCTTCTACAACTTCCTTGACAGCGAAAATGACTTTTGGTTCTCTCTATACCGCCTTTAATACTCATCTGGTTCATTGTTGTGATTATGCTGTTTTAGTAATTCTTCAACATTAGTTTTTTTAAGGTAAACCATTAGTTCTTGAGATTTGAATTATTCTTTGATTGTTGAACCTTTGTACATTGGATGTATATAATTTAGAGTTTCACCTATTATTAAATTCAAATACAGGATAATTGTAATTGCTGGTAATAAATTTAGGTGAAATAATTGTTGTTCCATAGATTAAGCTGCACACGGTTTCTTGGGACCAATCGTTTGCATAGAGCTCAACAACACAAACGTTGTCCCTCCGAAAACTGTGTCGATTAGATCATGCATCATACATGTTCTGCATATAAAAACTGTCAGCCAGTATCCACAACAGACCACACGTTTTGATTACAAAAACTGTCTGCGATTCTGAATATCATCCCACACAATATGGAAACATGAAATGTGTGTGATCTATCCTAGTAGCACACATGCGTTGCAAAATACAAATGTTTGTGATCTCTATAAATTGGCACACGTGTACTGAAATAAAATCATTTGGAATATATAGACCGTGCACACATTTAAAATTTAGTAACCGTGGCTGATAATAGTATGGTCGCACACAAATAGTTGTAGCAAATTGTCAGTCATAGATAAAGGGGTACAACCCGAACCCCAAAACCTGATAGTGTAAACCCAAACCCGGTACCATAAAGAAACTGTGTCGGATCTATGTAGTGTCACAGACGGTGCTTTTCTATTGCTTGTTTGTGTTCGTAGTCACATTGCAAACGATCGTGTCGAATGAACTGCATGTAATACATATGTTATGTCCACACGGTCATTCTAGGAATGGCCGTGTGGGGATATCGTCGTACATCGTACAAGGTTTTTTAAATGGAAAGGTCTGCTTGAAATCGCCACATAGCAAATGGTTTATCGCTCTCGTATGGAAAAGGCACCCTATCGCAATCAAGAGCAAGGCGACGGTTCCAATTCCCGTAGGCAATACAGTTCAAAAACCATTTGGATAGACTCTAACAACACTAGTGTGCAGAAATCATAATCAAACAACAACAACAACAATTTCAAGACTTCTACCAATCACAAGTGATTGCTCATAGCCTTGGGGGCTACTCCCATCGGGAGTGCTTCCGCAACCGCAATGGTATCAAAGATACGCAAGAAAATCAAGATGAAGACTACGAGCAACCACAAGTGATTGCTCACAGCCTCGGGGGCTACTCCCATTCAGAGTGCTGTCGCGCCCCCAATTTAAGTCAGAAGCAAGAAGGTTTCCATACCTGCTCAGCCATGCGACCAAAAAGCGTAGCCTTCTCTTTGATGGGGAGATTTTTCTTCTCCAAGATGTACCCCTCAGGAAACACGGTTTTGCATCTGGAGGAGAATCGCCTTCAGTAGCTTCCGCACATGAAGCTGAAGGAGTCACTGAAGGAACCGACCGCCCAACCACCGTAGCAGAGTGTGGGCACCCTAGACTATATGTATGAAGTGAACAGCTGTGCATACTGCCATGATCCCATGATCAGTGTCGCATGACGCACAACTTGACAATGGATACATCAGATCACATGTTCATACAATTCCGAATAAAAAGTCATACAAGCACAATGTCTTACACAGCCTCATCGGGCTCAAATAGCAGCGGAATAAGCCAAAGCAGGATAAGTAGTAGAGGCACAATCCACAGGGCAGTTCAGAGCATAGCACGTCCTAGCAATCTTCGGTAGCATCATCGTCAAATACCTGCTACTCCAAGACTGGCCGATTGAATAACTAGGGACAAAGTCGTGAGTACGTACAAATTACTCGCAAACCACCTAAAGAAAGAAACAAAGTTTTATATACGAAATTAATAGGATGGCTATATGGTGGAGTTTCTTATAGGGGTTCCTAGCTGCTCAATTTAAATTAAATTGGCAAACTTTTAATCTTAGCAAGTTTTATTTTCCCACAATGATATTAGCTTAATCTGGTCCAACCCTTCCAACAATATCAACACCATCATCGTGAACCATAATCTTATTACTAGAATTTCTCATCTATTTCCCCACGAAGTGTGGCCTCACTAGCTGTCCATGACCGTGGACTCTGGCTACTCGAATAGATTTACACTCTGCAAAGGTTGTACACTTTACCCACACAATTCAATACATCCATCGTGTCATCCTCGTGTCATCCACTTTAACCCTAATATGAGCTCCTACCCAATGAGTTTATTCCCTCAGCCTCCAATGGCAGCCCATGACCCTCTTGGGAACAATGTATCCATGGAGTAGAGGGACTCACCGTGTCTTCCAGGGCCTCGAGGATCCGGAGTCCCCTGGTTTGGTTCTTCCAATCTCTGGGCAGAATTCGGTTTCAAGGGACGCATCCCTCATAGCGGTTGTGAGGTAGCTCATGATAGACCCAACGGCTTCCGGTAAATCCATGTCCCATAGCTGGGTAATGTGGTTGCACGAGAGGCTAGGTATTAGCGACACTTAAAGAGAGTCCTTCAAGACTTCGAATATGTTCAACGATGTTTCCAACATCCACAATCTTGGCCATCACATCTTCTTAGATGTATGCCATCACATTAGAGTGGAACAAGATTAACCAACTAGTAAGTTGCATTTAATTATTTACCATGGCTATATGATGATCTCAATAGAGCTTAGAGATCATTGGGGTTGTAGTTTCATCTTTCCCAAATAGGTAGCCTAAAAGGGTATGTGGTGGTTCTCCTAATACAACTACTATCATCCCATCCCAATTGATGTAGTAAATAATGATACATAACAAGATACATAAGAACCAAAGGGGTTGAGTTTTGAAGATGGCTTGCCTTCCTCGGCGGTGTCTCCTGGTACGGCTTCTTCGGCTTGGGAGGAGTCTTCTCCTGCAACATCAAGCGCTTCATCTACGCATTGCAGAAAAATATAAACACACATTACAATCACATCAATCATACAAAGCATACAAACAATAATCACTCAGACATAACCAAAGCAGTATGACAACATCACAACAAGAGAAGCAACAAGATTGTTGTAATTTAAATATGGTTTATCTTAACAAGATGATTATTACATAAGGTGGCAAGCAATTATATCACAAGTTGCTAATCAAGTAACAATTATTTTATTAGCTTTAGTTTGGCATGGGGTTAAGCAAGTGTTTAGCACCTATAGTAGCAAGTTTTAATTCACAAAGAATTTAATACATGATTCAACATAATAAATATTTATGACTACATGATAGGATAACTTTGTTATTAGTAGGTGAAGCAATTTAACAAGATTAAACAATATTTCAACAAGCAATGAAAAATGGTTATTTTATATTGAAACACCACATTCTTAAAGGTTTACTATTTAACAGGGGTATTATGATAATTATCATGAATTTACTAAGAGCAAGATTAAAGTTAAACAAGTCCTAGCTAAAGGTGATGATCTTACTTAGTTTATTTAATAATTCATTTTCATTTTATTTTATTTACATCAATTGAATTCAATATAAATAGCTACTACCCAAAGGTGGTTTTAATAATGTTCTAAAAAATTAATATCACTAACATAAAAATTACGGAAATTAAACTAGCAAGAAAATTAATAACAAATTCCCACAATTTCAATTGAGCAAAGTTAAATTCTAACAATGCAGAAAAATAAAGCATAATACTAGAAACATCAAAAAATTTGTTTCATATTTTTCAAACTCCTAATTGATTTTATAGAATTATTTCTGTTAGGAATATATAACAAAATAACAAAATGTCTGTGCAGACGGCCTAGAGCTATCCAGCGCCCATGGGCATTTCTTTCCAGTGGGCCGAGCCCGAGAGTAAAGCGCTGGCAGGAGTCTTCTCTTTAAAAAAACAAAGGGGTATGGGGGCCTCCTGGCCGCCGGATCCAAGCCTGGTCTGACGGCCGTGGGGCTTCTTCCCCACAGGCTCGTCCCGAGCGGTCGGCCTCCCATGCCATGGCGATCGGGAGGGAGGGGCGCTCACCAGAGTGGCTGTCGGCGGCATATGGCGGTGGAGAACGGCGGAGGAGGTGCTGTGCTGCCTGGGGATCCCATTTTTGGGGTCACAAGAGGCGTGGGACGTCGGCTTCGACGAAGGCTTGGGGTAGATGGCGACAGTGAGCTTCGGATGCTAAATGTTAAAGCAAGGAATTATTAAAGCAAGGAATTATTATTAAAGCAAGGAATTATTATTTTAGCAAGGAATTATTATTTTAGCCAGACTTTTATTGATGCTAAATGTTTAGGGTGACTAATGTGGTCATTTGTTTAGTAGTGGTGTGAGTTCAAACTTATAACCAGTTTTATTATTTAGCAAGACAAGGAAAGATAACAACAAAACATGGCATCACAAGCATAACATGTAGCAAGCAGATAGGTCATGTCATTTTTATTATTAACACATCACAACAAGAAAAGTATGTGTTCACCCTAAAAACATAGCATTTCAAAACTAGGCAATAAAAGTTGGGTTGTGACAGACCTTCCCTCCTTCTCTTCCCCGAGATTCACAAACTAGTGAAGAGATGCGGAAAATCGCGCTTGAGGTAATCCTCGCATTCCTAGGTGGCCTATTCCTCTGTGTGGTTTGTCCACTAGACCTTGTGGAACTTGATCGCGGGCTTACAAGTGACTCGGGTGGCTTCTTCCAGGATCCGAAGGGGTGTCTCGCGGTACATGAGATCCTGGTTGACATCCACAATGTGGTGATCGATGTTTTTTAAAACATCAGGTTTGTTCGGCACCTCCAAACACTTCCGGAGCTGCGAGACATGGAAGACATCGTCCACATCAGATAGCTCTGCTGGCAGTCTCAGATGATAGGCAACTTGGCCTCGTCTGGCTGTCACCTCAAATGCTCCAATGTAACGTGGGGTTATCTTTCCCTTCACATGGAATCGCTGCATTCCCTTTAGTGGGGTGACTCGGAGATACACAAAGTATCCAACTGCAAAAGTCACCTCTCGACGCTTGGGGTCGGCATAACTCTCTGACGAGACTGAGCGGTCTTGACACGCTCAAGAATCAACTGGACTTTCTCTTCTGCCTCCTTCAAAACATCGGGTCCAAATTTTTTCCCTTCCCCGGTCTAAGACCAGTTTAGGGGCGTACGACACTTCCGTCCATACAAAGCTTCAAATAGGGCCATCTGCAAACTCGACTGGTAAGTGTTGTTGTAGGAGAATTATGCATAAGGAAAGAAGTACTCCCACTTGGAACCATAGGCTAGAGCACATGCGCGGAGCATACTCGCTCGGCCTGGCCTCCAGTCTGCGGGTTATAGGTTGTGCTGAATGTGAGCTTGGTTCCTAGTGCCTCCTGGACTTGCTTCCAGAACCTCGAGGTAAACTGGGTACCTCGGTCAGACACAATCTCCTTCGGAACTGCGTGCATACATACGATCCATGACATGTACTAGTCTGCCAGCTGGTCTCCTCGATAGGTGGTTCGCACTGGAATGAAGTGCGCTACCTTGGAGATCAGGCGACAATGACCTAAATAGAGTCATGACCCTTGCTCGACCTCGGTAGTCTTGTGACAAAGTCCATGCAGGAACTCGGAGCGGTTGCAGCAATCATGCAGGTCTCTGGTGCTCTGCTTTTACTCTCTGGCAGATGTCGCACTTGGCAACATACAAGGCAATCTCACGCTTCATACCGTGCCACCAGAACATATCCTTCAGGTCTTAATACATCTTAGTCCCTCCGTGGTGGATGGAGTAAGGCGTATCATGAGCTTCCTTCAAGATCGTGTGCTTCAACTCCTTCACATCGAGCACACACAATCGGCCATCGAACCAGAGATCTCTTCATCATCAACTGTGAACTTCGGGGCCTTTGTCGTGGGAAAGTCACGACAGATATTCGTAGAGTCGGACTTATTGTGGGACCTTTGCTGCGAGGCGATTTCAAGGAGAGAGTCGACATAGGGACAGGACTCGGTGAGTTACCTAGGTTCGGCCCCGACGGTGCGGTAAAGACCTACTCCTGCTTTTTTAGTATAGGGGGATCGACTCCTCAATAGGAAGAGTCGATCGTATCGATTACAGTGATGATGTTTCGCCGGCTTAGTCTCGTGGAGATCTAGGCTCTGGAGCGAGTTGTCTAAACCTGGCTTGATGTAAGTCCTGGCTCTAGCTCCCGTGGTCCTCGGCTTATAAAGGTGCCGGGTCCCGGGATTCCTAGAGTCCGAATCCTACACGATGAGGAGTCCTATTATACTTTACAAGCTTTCTACATGTTATACAAGGTAAGTCGACTTCCTTATAGGGCTTCAATCTTCACGCTTGGCACGTCAGGTCTTCTTTATGGGCCTTCATACATTAGTCAGCCCGGAGGTTTCTAATGCCGGGCCTATGGGCCTGATCCATCCCCCCGTCATTAGCCGCCAGGATTGTTGTGATGCTTTAGTCTTCACAGCAATCTTATTTTATCTTCTTTATTGCCACCGGCTCTTCATGGATCAAGGACCGACTTTATGCTTGACGTTGATTGGGAGTCGGGCTCGTCTCTTTTCAATCTTGATTCAATTCCTTGATCTTCATGGAGTCGGCTTTTCGTTTGAATTAGCTATCATCTGATGCTTTACGAAAAGTCGACGTCTAACTCTTTTTGGCTTCTCGTTTCCTCTTATTTGAAAATTTCTCTTTTGACTTTTGGTCAAAGATTCGGTTTAGTTTTTATGATCACACTGCCCGAAACTCCGGTTAAAGGCATTGATGTTCGTAGTGGGAATCGAGGAGTCTTTCCATAAATGCCATCTACCATGGGTAGTTATCCCTTGTTTATTGTGGCATTAATAGACCCTCTCTATGAATCTATTACAAATATCCCTTGGATAGGTTGATCGTTCAAGCGCATCCTATCCTCTTCTTCCTCTTCCTGTTTTCTCCATGGCCCCAAGCTAGAGACCTCTTCACCTTTCGCATCCAATGATCCTGATCCTCGTGCAAGTACTCGAGGTCGCGGCCGTGGTGTGGCCGTGGCCGTGGTAGAGGTAGTGGTCGTGTCAGAGGTAGGGGAAGAAGTGCTCGTGCTGCCTCTCCTGTTGAATCTCCTCCTTCTTCTCCTGAGAGGATTGAATTCTTGGTTCATATTCGGACGATTCGTCGCTGGATCAAACTTCCTGAGTCTTTTTCACAACTTGTGTTTGAATCATCGCCTTCGGGACTTTGGCTCCGATCTGATGGATGTCCTCATGGGCCTATTTGAGTGAAAGTTAGTTTTTCTAACCAAGGCACCATGTTTTTTGAGAAAGGTTGGAAAAAATTTCTTCGCTCCAGGAATATTTCTCGAGGAGACACCATTATCTTCAAGTTTGATGGTGAAGACACTTTGTCAGCTAGGATCTTTGACTCAGATGGAGACCGAGCCCGCTGTTGTGTGAAGAACTCCTCAGTGAAGAAGATGTTTCAACAGAGGATGAAGCCGACTCTGAAGAAGATGCCTGAAGCTGTAGGTTTTATTTTTATTTTTTAGTAGTAGTTTGCCGATTTTGGATTTTGCTTGTAAGGTTTCTTCTTTTCATGTAAGACCCAGTTGGTTTTTATGAATGAAATCTATGAACTTTTGTTGAGTTCATGATTTTATGAGTCCATTTTATTCCTGACTTGAAATTTTTTCTCGGAGTATATTAGAGCCGACCACTTCTGATAGTGTATGTATCTGTAGCCCCCTGAGTCAATTCGGAATAGTTTAGTATCTTTCAATCGACTCATAGGACAGATTGACTTGTAGCCCCCATGAGATGGTATGATCATGTTTACATGCCGTACCGGGTCATCAAAGAAGATTTTGTGTTTTTTCTTCGAAATGGTGTAGCCCCCAAGTGTCGGGTTGTCTTGCCTGAAGCAACCTGGGACTTACAATTTCTTGCATATTTTTGAAGTGTTACTCCCCAAGAGTCGGTATATTCAGCTGGGTGATGTACCGAGTCTTCTTTGAGAAGAAAACCTTGAAGTGTAGTCCCCATGAGTCGGTGTGTGCATCTGTGTGTAGTGCCGAGTCACATAGTTTTTATCTTTGAATTTGTCAAGTCACATAAACATGACACGATGGTTTTTATTCCCAGTTTCCAAATAAGTAGGCGAGGGCCGGTTCGACGAATGTCGATATGTATACTTTATGGCGAGAGCCGTCGCGACCGAAGTCGACTTTATATGTTTGGCGATAGCCGTCGCGACCGAAGTCGACTTTATATGTTTGGCGATAGCCGTTGCGACCTAAATCGACTTTATATGTTTGGCGTTAGCCGTTGCGACCTAAGTCAACTTTATATATGCAGAAGATGTAATGAAAGAATTGTAGTCCCCATGAGTCAGTATGAGAATTTTTTGTGTCATACTGAGTCATAGAGAAAAAAAATTGAGCTATAGTTCCCATGGGTTAGTATGAACATCTTTTGTCTTATACTGAGTCACATAGGTCGATGCTCAAGATATAATATTTTGGAAAAAATGAAAAAAGTATGTAATGATGCTAATGTATGCAAAAAGAAAATATAAAGGCTCATATAGAAGTCGACTTTGGATTCATATTTTCCTCATCTTCTTTGTTTGAGAAGAATTTTGGGTTATCCATGAGTCGGAACTCCTCTGTATGCCGTCTCACATTGATCAGCGTTTTTCCGTTTTCTTTAAAACTTCTTCTTGAGAGTTTTTTAGCCGGGTTTCGCGTATATAGATCATAGGAGCATCGAAAATACATGCATTTATAATGCATGGAGTGCCACATGTATATTCCGGGATTTCTTCGGATAAGAGTCGATGAGTGACAACGAGCCCCCCTACTGCCCCTGAATAAGCTTATACATAATTATTTTTACATATATATGCCGAGTTTTCGAATAAAAAGTCCATGATTGTCATCGAACTCCTCGATTCCTCTGAATAAGCCATATACATGCTCAGTACCAATAGAGGGGTAGATCAAGCCTGCAGGTCTCTGAGATATAATAATGCAATGTATGCAAATATATGATGCAAAAAATTTAAATGCCATGAAACAAAAAAGTAAAGTAGAGTTTGGTATGGCAGTAGCCGTTTGCGACTGAAGTTGACTTAGTTGTATTGTGGCGAGAGCCAGCGCGACAGAAGTCGACTTATGTATATTTTTATGGCGAAATCCGGCACGACCAATGTTGGCTTATAAATATATACTGTGGCGAAAGCCAGTGCGACGTATGTCGACTTGATGAAGCGTACAGTAATGTTCATGTTTCTACTCAAGTGTAATATGGACGGAGTTGTGCGATGTTTCCACGGCCTGGGAGTCTCCTCCATGCTTGTGCGCGTGTCCGCTTTCTCTCGTATATCCACTAGGTAGTAGGATCCATTGTACAGGTTTTTGCTGACCACAAACGGTCCTTCCCATGGAGAGGATAACTTTTCTGTATTCCATCTCTTTTCTGTATGAGTCGGAGCACCGAATCACCTTCCTGGAAAGTCCGAATTTTGATGCGACGACTATGGTAGCGTCGTAGATCTTGTTGGTAGATAGCCGACAGAGCTGCAGCCAAGTCTCGTTTTTCGTCGAGAATATCCAAGGCGTCTTGTCTTGCTTTCTCGTTTTCGGCTTCTACGTATGCAGTGACTCGAGGTGAGTCGTGACGTATGTCACATGGGAGGACGGCTTCTGCTCCATAAACCAGGAAAAAGGCTTATAGCATGTTGACCTATTGGGAGTCGTCCGGATGCTCCATAATACTAAGGGTAACTCCTCCTCCCAGCAACCCGGTGTCCTTTTCAAAGGAACAACGAGTCGGGGTTTGATGCCTCGGAGAAACTCTTGGTTGGCTCTCTCGGCTTGTCCGTTGGACTGTGGGTGTGCCACTAATGCAAGGTCGAGTCGGATGTGCTCGTTCTGGCAAAATCGCTGCATAACCCCTTCTGATAGGTTAGAACGATTATCAGTGATGATGCTGTGGGGGTAGCCAAATCTGTATATGATCTTTTTCAAGAATTTTAGTGTTGTTGCCGCATCACATTTGCTGACCGGCTCTGCTTCGACCCATTTGGTGAATTTATCTACTGCCACAATATGTGGGTATTCTTGTTGGCCGACCTTTTGAAAGTTCCTACCATATCAAGTCCCCATACTGCAAAGGGCCAAGTAATAGGTATCATCCTGAGTTCTTGAGCCGGCACGTGAGCTTGTTTTGCATAGCGCTGACATCCATCACATTTCTTAACTATGTCCTCTGCATCCGCATGAGTTGTGAGCCAGTAGAAGATGTTTCGAAAGGCTTTAGCTACAAGCGAACGAGAGTCGGCATGGTGTCCGCAATCTCCAGAGTGTATTTCGTTGAGGATGGCTCTGCCTTCTTCTGGTGAGACGCATCTCGGAAAAACATATGCGGCACTTCGCCGATGTAACTCACCATTGATGAGTACAAAGGATTGGCTTCTCCTAACGATTTTCCTGGCCAACATCTCATCTTGAGGAAGTATTCCTCGGGTCTTGTAATCCAAGTAAGGTACGACCCATGAGGGTGTAGCATGTATTGGAGCGACCAGAGTCGGTTCTCGGTCCGGCTCTTCTATGTCTTGCTCTGTTGGTGGTTGTACAGACGGCTTTGTTAGGACATCCAGGAATACGTTTGGAGGGACCTTCTTTCGCTGAGGGCCGAGTCAGGAGAGGGAATCTGCTGCTTCGTTTTCCCTTCGGTCCACGTGATCCACCTGGTATCCAACAAAAAAATCCGGCTTGTCTTTGCACCTCTCGTCGATAAGCTGCCATTATGGGATTTTTGCAGTCCCATTTTCCTGACACTTGTTGAGAAACGAGATGAGAGTCTCCATAGCATTGGATCACACTTATGTTCTTCTCACGAGCCAGCCGCAGTCCATGAAGCAAGGCTTCATATTCTGCTGCATTGTTGGTACAAGTGAACTGCCGTTGTAGAACATAGCGGAATTTGTCCCCTTTAGGTGAGGTAAGAACCACACCGGCTCCTGACCCTTGGAGCTGCCGGCTTCCATCAATGTGCATCGTCCAATATTTAGTGACTGGATTCTCCGGTGATGTTTGGATTTCTGTCCAGTTATTGATGAAGTCGGCTAGCGCCTGGGACTTAATGGCCGTTCGCGGCTTGTATTAGATGTGATAAGCCCCCAACTCTATGGCCCAGTTTACAATCCTTCCCGTTGCTTCCTGGTTTTGGATGATATCTGCAAGCGGTGTTGAGCTGGCCACAGTTATGGGGTGCTCCTGGAAGTAGTGTTTAAGTTTCCGACTTGCCATGAATACACCAAGAACCAATTTCTGCCAGTGAGGATAGTGTTGCTTTGATAAAGTCAGGACCTCACTGACGTTAAACTGGTCTTTCAGAGGGTGCTCCTTGCCAGCTTCCAAGCGCTCGACAACAACCACAACGCTGACTGCTCGATTGTTGGCTGCGATGTAAAGTAACATAGGGTCTTTAGGCTTGGGCGCTGCCAGTATTGGAGCCTGGGATAATTGTTTCTTCAGTGACTCTAGGGCCTGATCGGCTTCGTCATCCCAGACAAACGTTTCTGATTTCCTCAGGAGTCGATACATGGGGATTGCCTTTTCACCAAGTCGGCTTATGAACCGGCTCAAAGAGGCTACACACCCTGTGAGTCGTTGAACTCCCTTTACTGAGGCTGGCTTCTGAAGAGTCATGACAGCGTTGATTTTCTCTGGGTTTGCCTCGATACCTCTCTCTGATACTATGTATCCAAGGAGTTTACCTGCAGGTACCCCAAAGGTGCACTTAGCCGGGTTTAGCTTCATATGGTATTTGCGCAGATTTTTGAAGGTTTCCGTCAAGTCACTGATGAGTGAGTTGGACAACTGGGCCTTGATCACTATATCATCCACATAAGCATGCACGTTGCGCCCAATCTGCTCTTTGAGACAACTCTGCACTGTTCGCTGATATGTGGTTCCCACATTCTTAAGGCCGAAGGGCATGGAAGTGTAACATTAGATCCCGAAAGGGGTGATGAAAGACGTCTTCTCTTGGTTCTTCAAGGGCCATCTTGATCTGGGGATAGCCAGAATAGGCATCAAGGAAACATAAGAGATCACATCCCGCAGTCAAGTCTATGATCTGGTCAATACGAGGCAGCGCGTAGGGATCCTTCGGGAAAATTTTTTTTAAATCTGTGTAGTCAATACACATGCGCCAGGTCCCGTTCTTTTTCAAAACGAGGACCGGGTTTGCGAGCCATTCTGGATAAAAGACTTCCATGATGAATCCTGCGGCGAGGAGCCGGGCTATCTCTTCCCCAATAGCGTTTGTCCTCTCGTCATTGAAGCGACAAAGGAATTTTTTCACCGGCTTCAGTTTTGGATCTATATTTAGGTGGTGCCCAGCGAGTTCCCTCGGGACGCCTGGCATATCAGAGGGTTTCTAGGCGAAGATGTCCCGATTCTCATGGAGGAACTCGATGAGCACGCTTTCCTATTTTTCAGATAGCTCTGTCCCAATGATGAACTGCTGGGAGGAGTCGCGAGGGACAAAGTCAACTTTCTTTGTATCTTGAGCCGGTTGGAACTTGGGGTTGTTGTCGGGAGTCGGTTTCTTCAGGATCGTGGGATCTGCCGGGTCTACCTTTTCTTGGTATGCTGATAAGTCCTCTTTGGCGCGCGTCGACTCAGCAAACTTGACGTGCTGCTCGTCACATTCCACTGCCCTGGACCGACTTCCATCGACGGTGATTGGGCCATTGGGACCCGACATTTTTAGTTTCAAGTAGACGTAACATGGCCGGGCCATGAATTTGGCATAAGACGGTCTGCCCGAAATTGCGTGATATGGGCTCTCGAGTTTTACCACTTCAAAGGGTATGAGCTCGGAGCGAAAATTCTCGGCTTTTCCAAAAGCTGCCTCCAGGTAGATTTTGCCTATTGGGCGTGCCGACTTGCCTGGGACTATTCCGTGGAAAACGGTGTTGGAGGGTTGCAGCTGTTTTTGGGTCAGCCCCATCCTACGAAAGGTTTCATAATAGAGGATGTTGATGCTGCTTCCTCCATCCATGAGTACTTTGTCAAGTGTGTATCCCCCGATTTATGGAGAGACTACCAGAGCCAGGGCCCCTGGGTTTTCTACCACTGGGCGTGATCATCTCTTGTCCAAGTGATTGGCTGTTCTGACCAATTGAGCCACCTGGGCCACGCCGGCTCTGCAGTCACAGCCATAGCGGCTCTCCGTTGCAGCTTCACATCCCTCCTGCAACTGCTGGTGGTGAAAACGTGATATGCTGCACGGTCGTGGATTTGTTTCGGGTTTTCTTGGAATCCAGCGAGCCCGGACTGATTTTGTTGGGCTCCTCCCTCCGGTTCCTTGGTGTTGAGGTGTTGCACCGGCTCCTTGGTAACCAGGATTCTGGTGTTGCCGCTCTGGCCGGCTCCCCCTCCTGACCCGGGAGGTCTGTAAGGCCCGATATGCGGTACTGTTCCAGATCTAGATGTTTCCATCCAAACCCGGGGACGAAGCACATATCGGTCCCACCGCGACATATGACAAAGCCATATGCCCCGGATTTCCAACATGATATCACAACATTACAGATACAAGGATACAACATCTGATACAATCGACATACAACTGTCTCAAATACCATACAACAGCGGAAGATACATGTCTGGACACAGACTACAAGCAAATGCCTAGTGGCAAAGAGAAAAACATCGATCCCCATAACCACACGGGTCCAGGCCCTCCGCCGGGATCCGCCTAACTAGTCATCGTCGAGTCTCCACGCGAAACGTCGATCACCATACCTGTTGTCGATTCAAGAACCCTGAAAAGACTTTGGGGGTAGTATCATGAGTACAGAAGTACTCAGCATCCAACTGTAGTGGTCATCTGACCCAGCAAGGACTTCATCACTCGTCATTCTAGGAAAACTAGTAGTTTACGGTAAGGAAGGGATAAGTGGTGAGGTTGCTGCCGCACTAGCATTTATGAAGTGGCTAACGATCTAGAGATTAAGATAAGAAGCCAAGCATTCAATGAGGAATCTCCTCCAACAAGTCTGCTATCCACCTACATACGCAAACATAACACCTATCCTATCCTTGTCCTCCTTTTCGCATCCCGACGAAGAAGAAGAAGCAGTCAAGGCACACACACATTGATCAAATTATATTAAGATTATATCAGTTGTTGTTTTCTATGAACAAGGAGTAGGTCTAAAGTCGTCCATTACCGTGGACACGGCTTCTCGAAAAGATTTAACCCTGCAGGGGTGTACCAACTGCCCATTACAAGGCTCCGCACGCACGCCCGTCTCTCTCAGTTGCTACCCATCACAGGCAACCGTTTTATGATTTAGTTCCAAGAGATCCGAAACGACAGGTCCCTCTAGCTAACAATGAACAAATCCGGGTGGCCCCACTGTGTACTCCTACACAGCCTCTCATCGTTCACTTGTTTAGGTCAAATTCACCAACACGTTACCTCCATCATTCACATGATCACTACCATCCCGACTCACATCAAAGTAGCTTCATTGTAAACTCTACGCATGCAATAAGCTGTAACAGTTGCAGGGGGCCACATGATATCAACCAACTCCTACATCTGCTAGGATTGTGGTTTGCTTACTACCGTGACAAAATGATAGGTCATGCAAAGGAATAGGTTCAACTAGCGGTAGAACGTATCATGGTGATATCCTAAACATGCATAAGCGAGAATGAGAGGGAACTGGGATTTTATCGACATGATCAAAGAGGGGGTGCTTGCCTTGCTGGCGATCAAGATGTACTAGTCATCTGACGTGAGGATGAACTCGTCCTCCGAGATCAACTCTACCGATAAGAAGCAATCACCGAAGCACTGGAAGTAAAGCACACAATTGATAAATTACAATGCTCAAACAATATGGCATGACTTGATGATGATCATGGGTGTGTTATGCTTCTGATGTTCATGTGATAAGTATTGCATAGCAATCAATCAAGTTGAATTGGTGTTGGCATTTTAATTGAATTATACCAAATATTCCATATAGAAAAATGCTAGTGGTTCTTTAGCATAATCAATTCAAACATTGTTGGAAGTTGCATATTTGGATAGAGAATTTTATTCTGATCAATTTTCATATAAAAATCATTTCAATCTGAGTTACGGTTTAAAAGTTATTCAAATTCAATGTTTTGGATATTTTTTGTAATTTCTGGAATTTAATTAAATGATTTAACAAATACTGCATCATGCTGGCGTCAAACATGACATCAGCGGGCTGACCAGTCAACCCTATCAGTGGGGCCCTCTTGTCAGCCTCTCTGGGTTAACCAGAGAGTTAACTAACTAACTCTAATTAGATTAGGGGGCCTGGCCCCAAAAGGTAGTGGGTCAGGGATTTAGTTAGCTAGGTCATTAGGGTTAATGGCCTTGGGCCCACTAGTCAGAGAGAGAGGGGAGGTGGGTTAGGCTCGGGTTGGCCGGCGACTTGTCGGAGACCTCGCCGGAGTTGGGTTTAGGGCACCGGGGGAGGAAAGGGGGGTACTGGCGGGTGCGCCTTAAGCTGCTGCGCCGGGTTGGACGAGCTGGGGTTCGCCAGGAGGTCTCTAGCCATGAACACGACGGCGAGGGTGGTGGCTGTGCCACTGGCCACGAAGGCAAGGTGAAAAAGGCCACAGGAAGAGGTGGGGAAGGGGGCGAACAAATCGCCATTCTCACCAGGACATGATGGAGTGCGCGGCGAGGCCGGTGGTGAAGGGGAGGCGGCGAATTTGAGATCGAGCTCCACGGCGGCCGGCGGCGAGGAGTCGAAGATGGCGTCGTCCACGGAGCGTCCCGGCTTCGATTGGACCTGCAGCTCGAAGGAGAAGTCGCCTAGGGGAGGGGAGGCACGATGGCCACGACGGGCACGGCGGCGCGGTCCGGCTGCTCTCGGGGCGGTGCGGTTTTTCGTCAACAGAGGAGAGGAGAGTGGCCGAGAAGGAAGGAAAAGGAAGGGGCGTCTCCAGGCAGCGAGCGGCGAGGGGATAGGCTCGGGGAGGCAAGCTGCTGGCCACGGCGACGCCGACATGCTCGCCACGCCGCGAGTTGCCTGCCTGGCTCGGGGAGGAAGACGCTCTTGCCCGTGGGATGGGCCACTTCCTTGAGTTGGGCTGCAGGTAGGTGGCTTTTGCCCTTTTTATTTTATTTTTCTTTTATTTCTTTTTTTGTTTAATTTGTTTGGCCTAAAACTAAATACTAGGGCATTTTATAAAAACTCCCAATTATTTTTATAAAATCTAGGTGACTTATTATTAGTCAACCCCAAGTTTTGTGAATTTTTGAAATTCAAATTATTTGAATTATTTGAATTTCAATTCAACTAGGTAATCGATTTAATTTCCAAGCTACTGTTTGGATTTTTGAAAAATCAATGAGCATGGGATTAATCCCAAATCACTTTTAAAACGATCGCACTCATTTTTAGGATTTTTCAACACATCCGAAAGAATTTTGGAAAATGATTTATTTCTGTCCTTTTATTTAAAATGCTTTGGGGCTTTTCTTTTCCGCAATTCTTTTCTTTTTGCAAAAAATTTCATGTTGCAAAAATTCTTTTTTAGAAAAGCACAAACCTAAATTAGGGTTCTGACACTGTCGTGGCGAGGGGCCATGTTGCCTTGGTGGCGTGTACCCTAGGGGAGTTGACTGATTCGTGTCCTGGAATAGCCTCCTGGCCGGGAGGTCAGCAGGGATCCGGCTCGTGGGGCCTGCAGGGCGTGTGTTGGCGAGACTCCGTCTCTGTGCTTCTATAATTCCGACTCGTGTGGCAAGCGCCTGGATTCTTGGGCGAGCTGCGTTTCCCTTTCCACCATCTGCGCATTCTGGGAGTTAATCTCCCTTCGTATGCTCATCACCTGGGACTTGAGCCCGTTGACCCTGGTTCTCCAAGCTTGTTGTTTTCAGGTGTTATTGGCGCAGCTAAGGCTTCATCCAAGGCGTTTAGTGCATCTGAGAGAACTTCTTCTCCTGTAAGAACTTCTGGTTGTTCCCTATCTTGGTTATGGGCCGCGTTGTGAGTCATCTCCACATTTCGGTTATGTGCTGCACCTTGAGCCGACTGGTTTCCCTGCTCTTCGGTGCCTGCCATGAATACTGTCACGCAATATGGAGGCTCGTACTGTGGAAAGTCGGGGTTGTACTCAGTCATTCCCGCGCCGAGTCTGTTGCTCCCGACGGATCGGATAGAGCCAGTATCTGAGAAGCTTGTTTCACTTGGGTGTGAGTCATCATCATATGTTTCTCCCGTGGTGTTGGGTGTCAGAGGCTCAACAGAGCACGCTGGCTCCGGAGATCCAGTGATGGATCCGACAAAGGTGTGCCTTGAGCCGACATGTCGCCGACTCGAGGTTTCCAGGGGAACTTCAGGATCCGGCTCTGGCTCAGATCCGTCCGTTCTCCCGATGAAGATGTGAATAGCTCCGATCGGGACCCGATAACCGGATTTGACGGAATCGGCGTCAGGCCCCCAAGTTGAGTCGTCGATGCACAGCTTTCCGCGCCGGTTCCTGGTGATTCGTCTGGTAACGAATCCTTCCATGCATTGCAGAGCTCCCTCCAGAATCTCAACACCTGCGACCGCAGGCCCCATGGTGGGCGCCAACTGTCGTGGGACCTTTGCTGCGAGGCGATTTCGAGGAGAGAGTCGACAAGGGGACAGGACTCGGCGAGTTTCCCAGGTTCGTCCCCGACGGTGCGGTAAAGACCTACTCTTTCTTTTTTACTATAGGGGGATCGACTCCTCAATATGAAGAGTCGATCATATCGATTACAGTGATGATGTTTCGCCGGCTTAGTCTCGTGGAGATCTAGGCTCTGGAGCGAGTTCTCTAAACCTGGCTTGATGTAAGTCCTGGCTCTGGCTCCCGTGGTCCTCGTCTTATAAAGGTGTGCCGGGTCTCGGGATTCCTAGAGTCCGACTCCTACACGATGAGGAGTCCTATTCTACTTTACAAGCTTTCTACGTGCTATACAAGGTAAGTCGAATTCCTTCTAGGGCTTCAATCTTCACGCTTGGCACGTCAGACTCCTGGTCGGGTCTTCTTTATGGGCCTTCATACATAAGTCGGCCCGGAGGTTTCTAATGCCGGGTCTATGGGCCTGATCCCTCCCCCGACAGCCTTGCCGAGGGGTATCTTCTTCTTCATTCCCTCGATACTATCGTGTCCCTTATGTGCCTCCTTGATCTGATCAAACAGAGTCGGAGTCAGCTCGAGGTGAGCAAGATAACCTGGTGTAACAAGCTCCAAACCCATCTTTTCGAACTCCTCATGCAGAGCTGGCTGCTCCTCTCTGATCATTGCATTAAGTGTGTAGGTCTTGCGGGTGAGGGCATCTTCTACCAGTTAGCCTTGCCAGGATGGTAGTGGATTTTCAAATCATAGTCTTTGATCAACTCTTTCCATATCCTCTGCCTCATGTTCAGCTCCTTCTGAGATAATATATACTTCAGGCTCTTATGGTCGTTGTAAATGTCACATCGGTGACCTATTAGGTAGTGTCGCCATCTCTTGAGAGAAAGCACAACAGAGGCTAGCTCCAAGTCGTGTGTGGGGTAGTTAACTTCATGTGTTCAACTGTCCAGACAGATACTCAATCACCTTGTCGACTTACATGAGGACACATCCCAATATGATCTTCGATGCATCACAATACACATCAAAGCTCTTGGTCAGGTCAGGCATCGTCAAAACTGGGGCTGAGACCAATCTCTTCTTCAATTCCTGGAAACTAGCTTCACACTTCTCTGACCACACAAAATTCTGATCCTTCTCCAGCGGTTGAGTCATAGGACGGGCATTGCTGGAGAAGCCTTCCACGAACTTGAGGTAGTATCCCGCTAGTCCGAGGAATCCTCTAACTTTCGTCTGGGTGGTCGGAGTTGTCCTGTCGGGACCCGGGGTTAGCGTATGGAAGTCCCGCTACAACACAATCATATGGAGAGCCGAGAACCGTACCCACTTGTCTAAGCAGACAAGGCCAAGCACAGAACATTCTCGGAAAGCATCGAATGTGAGGGGCATCCCATCCAGGCCGGATGATCAACTGAGATGGGTCCTCATCGTCCGCACACAAGTCTAAATGATATGGGTGGTGAACTCCCATATTCATAGACAAGTCGCCTCAACCATACTATCGATTGTATTATAAACTTACATAGACTTACTCCGGTCCGATCACTTAGTCGGGGTCTAGGGCGGGCTCGATCATACAACAAAGTGTGCACGTGACAGAGTCACGAGCAATCGCATCGCGATGCCCCAAGCTGCGCACATCTAAGGGCCACTTGGCGTATAAAACACCGCCAGCCAGATCACAACTAAGGTCTCAAAAACCCATACTAAGACATGCATGTTATAATCATACACGCAGCACACATGTCTAGTATGAACAACAGGTATCATTGCAATTATCTACCAAGTGTACAACTTTATTCATAACTCTTACAAAGTGCACACAGAGATCACGAGACCGTGATCAAACATTACATCAAACATGAGGAAGCAAAGTAGGTCTGAGTACAGACAATTTTAACAAATGGCTTAGAGAAGCCTTATTTATAAACAAGCCCTTCATGATGGAACCAGTCTGCTGACTGGTACTACACTTTCTTGGTCTTCAGTCGTCGAGCTCGAGGAAGAATCCACCTTCGGGGTCAGTGGGTTCATCTAAAACATAGAATAAGAAAACGTGAGTACAAAGTCGTACTCAGCAAGACTTACGTAGGAACTATACTACTCATGCACATGTATCAAGGTAAAGGGAGGTGGGGTTTCACTTCATAAGTGCCATCTTTGACTTGGCTAGTCCTGAACTACGAGTACCAGACTTGAGGTAAGAAGCGTATACGAGTCCACTACATGTCTCCAACCAATTACACCAGTATGGTGCCTTCCCCGACTTCCCACGAGAAAGCACGCCATAGCACTCACTCTTATCTTGGCAAGTTTTATAAGTATCCAGTTCAAGTTGTCTAATAATCAAGCTAAGCTTTCCAAGCAGTCCCTTACCACGGACGCGGCTATTTGAATAGTTTTGTTAACCCTGCATGGGTGTACCGCTACACACACACACGCATCAGTTACCGCCTAGGAGTGGGACCCTTCAAGCGGGTACCGGCGAGGATGTTGCCACGACACATCGCCCATAGCTCCTTTCTAGTCCATATAGTCGCCTATCTGAGGGGGGTCTGTAAGGAAGTCTGGCCGAGGTTCCAGTACGGCCTCAAACGATGTGTGCAGGGTCCCAAGACGGTTTGAATAGCCGTTCATCCACTTCGCAGACCGTGCGACATCCCTACCAGAACTTGTGAACTACTGCGACTCCTGGGTTTCTAAACAGGTTGAGGTACTAGGTCGAGAGGGGTCAGTGATCCCAATGTGTGGTTGTACTCTTTATCTTGGATCACCACACAAGAACTCGGACTTAGGGCAGTGTTCAACGAGACAACCCACTATGTACTCCTACACAACCTCTCATGGTTCACCTTATATTAGGGTAGATTCACCAACACATTTCCACCATCATCAACATGATCACTACCATCCCGGCTCACAGATCAAAGTATCCTCATTGTAAACTCTAAGAATGAAATAAGTAGTAACAGTTGCAGGGGCCACATAATATCAATCAACTCCTACATTTGCTAGGATTGTGGTTTGCTTACTACTGTGACAAATGATAGGTCATGCAACGGAATGGGTTCAACTATGCGGTTGAAACGCATCATGGTAATCATCCTAAACAATGCATAAGCGAGACTGAGAGGGAAGTGGGATTTTATCGACATGATCAATGGGGGTTTGTTTGCCTTGCTGACGAGGTTCATTATCGGGGTCTCCAACGAAGGGGGTGGCCTCTGGTTCCGGCTCCACCTCTATTCGACAAACAACACAAACATCGATACAATAATAAGACAATGCTCATTCACATGAGTTGAAGGTTGAAACTTGATGTATGTGTCACTGATGTGTGAGTTATTCCATTTAAAAGGAGTATATTGCAATTGAATTGCAAATTCAAACTCCATTTGATTTATCGATGAATTTCAAATGCATTTGAATCCATGAATGTTCATTTGAAATGGTTGAGCATGAAGTGATGTTGTAAAGGTGAGGTAAAGTCTCTGATGTGTGGATGAAACCATTTAAAAGAAGTGTGTTGCAAAGTCATTTGCAAAATCACTCCAAATTTGAATTTGAAAAGGATCCATATGCACATATGCCACTGTTCACCCATTTTAAAATGGTCAAACATGAAAACAAAGTCCATATTCACAAACCTTGTATTTTTTTGATAATTTTAGACATATTATTTTTCCAATTTGGAGTTAAAAAGAATTAGTTATGATTTTCCAAAGTTTAAATCAATTTCTTCCTTTTCTGGAATATATTTAATTCATTTAATCAATTACTGCGTCATGCTGGTGTCAACATGACGTAGGGGGCCTGACAGGGGTGTCCCACTTGTAAGTGTCACTGCTTGTTTAATTAAACGTTTTAATTCGATTTAACACTAATCAGAGGGGATTAAGGCCTAGGGCCCACAAGTCAGTGTCTCTAAGGGGGGATTAGGGGGGTGGTTAAGGTCTAATGACCGTGGGCACGTCAGCCTCGCCGGCGTTGAGCCGCCGGTGGCCACGGGATGCGGCGGTGCTCTGCTCTCTTCCTCTCCTGGCCACCATTCTTCATGCCAAGGCCACCATTCGATAGCCCGTGTTGAGCCGCATCGAAGGAACCACCTGCGCGTCGCCGGGAAGGTCACAGACGACGGAAGCTTCGAGCATGGCGGCGGCGGGAGCTTCGGCTTCGAGCACTTCTTGCAAAACGTCCACGGGAAGATGCATTCATGCACGTGTTTGGATGCTAGCGTTCCCAGGAGCAGCGTGGACATGCTGGGGAGGAAAAGGATGCACGGGAGCGCGTGCAGCACCAACCATGGCGGCGGCAAGCCTCAGCTCCCATGGCGAATCGGGCTAGAAGGAGGGAGGGGCTCTGTGAGCTTGGGGGAAACGCTCACCAGTATACAAGGAACACGACGAGGCAGTCGACGGAGTCGGGGAGGGACCGTAGACGGAGTATTGAACGGCGACGAGCGGCGGATCCGGCGAGCTCTCGGTGACGATTCCGATGGCTAGAAGGCGTCGCGGCTCCCTGGCTTTGGCTTGAAGACGAAGATGACCACGGTGATGAAGATGGACAGCACGACGCGACGCGAAGAAGTCAGTGGCCACGTGGGCTTCAAGTCATGGTGACGGTGACGCTTGGGTCGTCATCTAGTTCGTCGCGGGAGTGAGAGGGAGAGGCTCTGGAGGGGACGAATGGAGGAGGCGTGCTCCTGGGCGTCTCCTGGTTGGCGTAGAAGACGTGGGAGGGGCAGGTGGAGGCTGGGGAGGCCGCGGCGTGCTCGGCTGGTTCGGTGGCTTTCCACCGAGCAGCTTTGGTGCGCGGGGAGGGAGACGATAGGGGGAGGGGCTGCTAGGCCGGCTGTTGGGCCTCGCCTAGGCGAGAGGTAAGATTTCTTTCCCTTTCTGTTTTTCTTTTTCCATTTCTTTTTTGTAAATTTGTTTTTCCTATTAAATAAAATAGCTAGGCATTTTTATAAATGCTCAAAATTTATATTTGGACTTACATGACCAGTAGCTAGTCATTCCCAACTTTTGAACATTTTTCAAATTCAAAATATTTGAATTCCAATTCAAATAGGGGTTTTATTTAATTCCAAGCTCCTATTTTGAATATTTGAAAAATCCATGACCATGGGTTTTGTCCCACATCACTTCATATGTGATCACACTCATTTATGAGACTTTTCAAAAATGCAAAAGGAATTTTCGGAGCAACTTTTTATCTGGCCATTTGAGTTAAATTCATCTGGGGGTGTTCTCTCTCCCATTTCAATTTATTTTTTGAAATTTTTGACATGATTTGTCACAACCCAACTAGGTAAGTCCTATGGTTTGCTTGACTCCTTTGCATCATGTGAAAAATTCAAAAGAAATTCAAAAATGGGGAAAAGAAAAGCCCTAGAGAATTTAATTCAAAAGGCCAGATAAAAAAATTGCGTCAAAAAATTCTTCTGGTATTTTTGAAAAGTCTTATAAATAAGCATGATCACATATAAAGTGAAGTGGGTCCCACTCCATGCTCCAAGATTTTTCAAAAATGCAGAAAAGGGCTTGGAAATTAAATAAAAACCTTCAAATTTTGGGAGTGGCTAACAATAAGCCATGTAAGTCCATATAAATGATTTGGGGATTTTATAAAATGTTTTGATATTGTTTTATATCAAAACAGAACAAATGTCAGAAGAAATAAAATTAAAAACAAAAAGAAAAGAAAGAAAGTCCTACCTGGAAACTGGCCCAACTCATCCCCCACGGCCCAGCCAGCCGAGGCCCACCCTCTCCTCTTGTCGCCTTCCTCCCTGCCGAGCCAAGCAGCACGGTGGCGTGCATGCCGTGGCCGTCGACGCCGGCGAGGCCACGCAGCTACTCCTCGGGCCTCATCTCCACGCCACCGCGACGCCTTGAAGCCCCCCGCATCGTTTCCCCCTCTCCCAGCTCGCTCTCCCCCTCTCCCTCTCGCGAATCTCGCGCACACCCGAGCGCCCGACCTCGGCGCCATCGTCTGTTTGCATGGCCACCGGCCGTTCCAGTCAGCGCCTTCATGTCCAGGAGAACCGCAGCTGAACCCTCCGTCGAGTCACGCCTTTGATTTGAGGTCAAGCTGGCCGCAATGGACGCAAGCTTCACCGAGAAGCTTCGGCTGCCGCGGAGCTCCGGCGAGCAATCTACCCTGCACCAGCTCGTCTCCGGCGCCGCTGTGGCCGTCAACATGACCTGGGTGAGCTCACGGTCCTTTTCCCCCTTTCCCCGCTCTAATCCGCGCATGATTTCGTCGAGGTCGCCTTCACAGTGCTCCGGCCGTCGCCTCGGACGACGCCAACGTGCTCCAGAGCCCTTCTGTGGCACCCCGATGGCATGGTTGCGTGCGGAAGCCCGCGGGGAGCACAACCGTGCCAGCCAAACCCCACCCCGAGCCAGATTTTACAACTCCGGCGAAACTCCGGTGGCATTCCGACGACCTAGGCCATTAGCGCCCTAACCCAGCTCCTAATCCCTCCCCTCTCTCACTGACCTGTGGGCCCCTGCCCCTCTAATCCCCCTGGTTAGTTTAAACTAACCGGGTTAATTAACCCAGTCACTGATAGCCTTGGCCCACATGTCAGCACCCCCCCACGTCAGCATGACCTCATGCTGACGCAATAACCCTTTTATCCAATTTAAAGAATTCAGAAAAATTCAGAAATTACTTTAAACTTAAATAAATGATAGAAAATTCATATTAACTCCAAATTAAACATATAATATATGAAAAATTATCAGAAAAATGAAAGGATTAAGAATATGCAAAAAAAATTCATGTTTGACCATTTTAAAATGGGGCAACAGTAGCAAATTTGCATATGGCTTAATTTGAATTCAAATTTGAAGTTTGAATTTGCAATTCTTTTACAATACACTTCAATTAAATGGAATTGTGAACACATCGGTACCATGTACATGATGTTCTACAACTTGATCATGTGATTGTGCATTGTACATTATATTGATTGCAATGTTTGTGATGTTTGCTCGAATAGAGGTGGAGCCAGAACCGGAGGCTGCCCCCTTAGTTGAAGACCCTGATACTGAACCTCGTCAGCAAGGCAAGAAAACCCCATTGATCATGTCTATAAAATCCCACTTCCCTCTCAGTCTCGCTTAGGCATGACTAGGAGATCACCTTGTGTCGATTCTACCGCATAGTTGAACCCATATCCGATGCATGACCTATCATCTTGTCACAGTAGTAAGCAAACCACAATCCTAGCTGACATAGGAGTTGATTGATATCGTGTGGCCCTGCAACTGTTACATCTTATTGCATGCTTAGAGGTTACAATGAGGTTACGATGATCTGTGAGTCGGGATGTTTGTGATCATGTTACTGATGAAGGTGAAACTGTGTCGGTGAATCCACCCTAATACAAGGTGAACGATGAGAGGCTGTGTAGGAGTACACAGTGGGTTGTCTCGTTGAACACCGCATTAAGCCCGAGTTCTTGTGTGGTGATCCAAGACGAAGAGTACTACCACATGTTGGGCACATGGACCCCCACTCAGCCTACTAACTCACCCCAGTTCAAGTCAAGGAGTCACTAGTTAGGGCTTTCCATTTGGCATATGCATAGAAAAATAATGAATGAAAATTTGCATCATTTAGATATGTGGGTGGACCTGTGAGACAGGAAACCATCTGCTAAGGTGGCGTCTCGGTCGCCTGCATCGTCTGAGTCCGTATTGTTGACCCGGCCGGACTCTTGAGAGGTGAGCAACTCAGATGGTTGATTCCTGGATTAGAATTGGCTGTGAGGTAAAGTTGTGGAAATTATCCTCGCCGACACCCGCTTGAAGGGTGACGAGATCCCGGCGGTAACTGATGGATTCATGTGTGTAGCAGTACACCCCTGCAGGGTTAACAAAACTATTCGAATAGCCGCGTCCGCGGTAAGGGACTACTTGGAAAGTTGTGCTTGATTATTAGACAACTTGAATGGATACTCCTAAAACTCGCAAGATAAGCGTGAATGCTATGGTGTGCTTCCTCGTGGGGAAGTCGAGGAAGTATCCATAGTGGTGTATTGGTTGGAGACATGTAGTGAACTCGTGTACGCTTCATACCTCAAGTCTGGTACTCGTAGTTCAGGACTAGCCAATTCAAAGCTGGCATTTCTGCATGTTGAACCCCACCTCCTTTACCTTGAAACTTGAGCATGAGTAGTATAGTTCTGATGTAAGTCTTGCTGAGTACGACTTTGTACTCACGTTTGCTTATTCTATGTTTTAGATGGAAACCCAGACCCCGACGGAGTCACCTTCCTGAAGCTCGACGTTGACTAAGCTAGTATAGTTCCAGACAGCAGTCTGGTCCCTCGTGGAAGGGCATGTATGTTTACAAGGCTTCTCTAAGCCATTTGTTAAACTTGTCTGTGCTCAGACCTAATTTGCTTCCGTTGTATGATGTAATGTTGATCACATACATGTGATCTTTGTATGCTCTATGTGTAAGTCAATAAAGATACACTTCGTAGAGTTATGTGATGATACCTGCTGTTCATACTTGGCATGTGTGCTGCGTGTATGTCTATAACATGCATGTCTTAGTATGGGTTTTTGAGACCTTAGTTGTGATCTGGCTGGCGGTCTTTTATACACCAAGTGGCCCTTAGATGTGTGCAGCTTGGGGCATCGTGATGCGATTGCTCGTGACTCTGTCACGTGCACACTTTGTTGTATGATCGAGCCCGCCCTAGACCCCGACTAAGTGATCGGGCTGGAGTATGTTTATGTAAGAGTTATGATTCAATCGATAACATGGTTGAGGCGACTTGTCTATGAGTATGGGATTTCACCACCCATAATCATTTAGACTTGTGAGCGGGAGATGAGGACCCATCTCAGTTGATCATCCGGCCTGGATGGGATGCCCCTCACGTAGGATGCTTTCCGAGAGAGTTCTGTGCTTGGCCTTGTCTGCTTAGACAAGTGGGTACGGCTCTCGACTCTCCATGTGATTGTGTTGTGACTGGAATTACATACGCAAACCCTGGGTCCCGACATGATGCAAATTGAGTCTTGATCCTAACACATACCTAACAGAGGTTCTAACATGTCCAGTCCATGATGGACTGAATCTTGGATGGGTCGACGGATATTCCTCCTTCTAACAATACATGTCCCAAGAACCCGACTTCCTTGAGCCAGAATTCACACTTGCTGAACTTGGCATATAGCTGATGCTCTCGCAATGTCTCAAGGACTAAGCGTAGATGCTCGGCATGCTCTTATTCGGTCTTGGAGTAGATCAGGATATCATCAATGAACACCACCACAAACTTGTCGAGGTACTTCATGAAGATCTTGTTCATGAGATTCATGAAGTAGGCAGGGGCATTGGTAAGTCCGGATGACATGACAGTGTACTCGAACAAACCATACCGGGTTGTGAAGGCTTTCTTGGGAATGCCTGACTCTTGGACCTTCAGTTGGTGATATCTAGTCCTTAGATCAGTCTTGGAGAAGAATCGGGCTCCATTCAACTGGTCGAACAGATCTTCGATCTTGGGGAGTGGATACTTGTTCTTGATGGTCACTTCATTCAGCTTACGGTAGTCCACACACATGCGTATGGTACCGTCTCTCTTGTCCACAAAGAGGACCGGCGAACCCAAGGGTGAAGCACTGGGTCAAATAAGTCCCTTCTGGAGCATTTCATTCAGCTAATTCTTCAACTCTACTAGCTCCTCGACATTCATCCGATTGGGCCTCTAGGCAATGGGGCTTGTGCCGGGTACCAACTCAATGATGAACTCGATATCCCGATTAGGAGGAATACCGGGTAACTCCTTTGGAAAGACATCTGGGAACTCACAAACTATGTGCACTTTCTCCAGTAATGGTCCCTAAATACTCTGGTGGCAAAAGGCTTGGGTTTCTTCTGGCTTGGCAACATATTCCACCCAAACTCCTTCATCATTGGTTAAGTCGACTGACTTTTTGGTGTAGTCTATGCGTCCATGATACTTGGACATCCAATCCATCCTGAGTATCACTTCCAATCCTTGGGCTCCTAACACAATGAGGTTGGCTGAAAACTCTACACCTTCAATTATTACAGGAACCTCTGGGCAAGATAACACTGCCTTCGTCCTGGACTTGGGTATTTGTACTATCATGGCTTTCTCCATTCGGCTTGGTTTTATCCCTCTTCTATGCACAAAACGTTCCGTGACGAATCAATGTGATGCACCCGAATCAAATAATTCTCTTGTCGGTACTAAGTTCACAAGGATTGTTCCCATCACAACATCAGGGGCTTCTTGAGCTTCTTCCGCATCCACGTGATTCTATCGTCCCTTGGATACATTTGACGAACGTCGTGGGGCTCCTCGGCCTAGGGATAGTGCATCGGGACGCGGCATGTGGTTCTTCTTGTTGGGACAGTTGGTGGAAAAATGACCCTTCTTTGCGCACTCAAAGCATATCATATCTGCCAAGTCAGGACGATTGAAGGGGTTGCCGAGAAATTTTCCTACTGGCCTTGGGACTCCACTAGGACATGCAGGGAAACTGGAACGCGTCACTTGGTACTAACTCCTCCGCGACTGTAGTGCTGGTCTTGGCGGCTGGGTTGGGCAAAGTCTGGGGTTGCTGGATCCTCCTTGCTGCATCATACGACGCTTGCGGTTCCTAGCTACCACGCTTCTCTTTTCTTCCATCAAGATGGCGGCGTTGGCCAAAGCTTCCACGTCTGGAAACTGTATGGCAACGAGAAGACATTGCATCTTATCATCTAGGCCATCGATAAAGGGGATCCTTCCTCTCCTCTTTAGTGTCGACCTACTCAGGGGCATACCTCGACAACTCGATGAACTTGTTGAGATAAGTGAGCAAAGTCATGCCTCCTTTCTTGAGGTTGCGGAACTCATCTCTCTTCCTCTGAATCAAAGCAGAGGGAATGTGCGCCTTTTCAAACTTCTCCTTGAACTGCTCCCAGTTAAGCACTTTCCCTTCAGCCATACAGGCACGGACTCCTTCCCACCAGCTCCTTGCGGCGCTGGCGAGGTAGTGAGTGGCATAGAGCACCTTCTCATCGTCTCCAACTCCTACCACTGCCAAGTCATTTTCGATGGTGCTGAGCCAATCTGCACCATCGAAGGCTCCTTTGACTGGGAGAACACTGGAGGATTGGTTTTCTGGAAGTCTTGGATCTTGGATCGGGGCTCCTCATTCCCTCTTCCTTGGTGGTTGGTGGCATCTTGTACCAACTGCTGGAGGGCTGCGAGATTAGCTTGGCACTCCTCTCGGGCAGCTTGGTGCTCCCCTTGGGCAGCTTTTCGCTCCTCCAGTAACAAGCGCAAAAGTTGTGCCAATGTCGGGTCAGGTGGTAGTAGTGGCGCATCACCGGATTCACATGGGTGAGCTCGTGTGTGCCTCGGCATCCTGAAGTGGTGTTGCGAAAGAAAAGGTGCATGGATTAGTGTCCTTCTAAATGGGGGTAGGGTCACTCTAACTTAACACTAAACAAAACAATCATAAGATCACACATTCAGGTAAGGGACACTAAACAATTACTCCCACTAGTTCTTATCTGGTTGGAACACTTCTTCTTTCGGCACCATCTTTCTTCTTAATCTTCAATCTCACAAGATTTAAAACATTTTGAAAGGGGAAAGAGGTATAAGAGATTTGTTTTTTTACCAAAATATTTCTAACTAACCTACATGCTAACGAGGCTACTACAATCTGAACCGTGGATCTGATACCAAGTCTGTGGGCACCCCAGACTATATGTCCAAAGCGACCAGCTGTGCATACTGCCATGCTCCCATGATCACTGTCGCATGACGCACAACTCAACAATGGATACATCAGATCACATGTTCATACAATACCGAAAACAAAGTCATACAAGCAGACAGTTTTACACGGCCTCATCGGGCTCAAATAGCAGCGGAATAAGCAAAAGAAGGATAAGTAGTAGCGGCACAATCCACATGGCAGTTTAGAGCATAGCAAGTCCTAGTAATCATCGGTAGCATCATCGTCAAATACCTGCTCCTCCAAGCCTGGCCAATTGAATAACCAGGGACAAAGCCGTGAGTACATACAAAGTACTCGCAAACCACCTAAAGAAAGAAACAAAGTTTTGTATACGAAAGTAATAGGATGGCTATATGGTGGAGTTTCTCATAGTGATTCCTAGCTACTCAATTTAAATTAAATTGGCAAACTTTTAATATTAGCAAGTTTTATTTTCCCACATTGACATTGGTTTAATCTGGTCCAACCCTTCCAACAATATCAATAGCATCATCGTGAACCATAATCTTAGTACTAGAATTTCTCAACTATTTCCCCATGAAGTGTGGCCTCACTACCTATCCATGGTCGTGGACTCCGGATACTCGAATAGATTTACACTCTGCAGAGGTTGTACACTTCACCCACACAATTCAACACATCCGTCGTGTCATCCACGAATTGTCGTACCTCAGTATGCGGGTTTCCGATAATTGAACAAAACCGTTCACCATGAACCCTAATATGATCTCCTACCCAATAAGTTTATTCCCTTAGCCTCCAATGGCAGCCCATGACCCTCATGGGAACAATGTCTCCATGGAGTAGAGGGACTCACCGTGTCTTTCGGGGCCTCGGGGATCCGTAGTCTCCTGGTTTGGTTCTCCCTATCTCTGGGAAGAATCCGGTTTCAAGGGACGCATCCCTCATAGCAGTTGTGAGGTAGCTCATGTTAGACCCAACGGCTTTCGGTAAAGCCCTGTCCCATATCAGGGTAATGTGGTTGCACGGGAGGCTAGGTATTAGCGTCACTTATAGAGAGTCCTTCAAGACTTCAAATATGTTCAACGATGTTTCCATCAACCACAATCTTGGCCATCACATCTTCTTAGATGTGTGCCATCACATTAGAGTGGAGCAAGATTAACCAACTAGTAAGTTGCATTTAATTATTTACCATGGCTATATGATGATCTCAATAGAGCTTAGAGATCATCGGGGTTCTAGTTTCATCTTTCCGAAATAGGTAGGCTAAAAGGGTATGTGGTGGTTCTCCTAATACAACTACTATTATCCCATCCCAATTGATGTAGTAAATAATGATACATAACAAGATACATAAGAAAGTAAAAATTTAGGAAAAAGGGGTTGAGTTTTGAAGATGGCTTGCCTTCCTCGGCGGTGTCTCATGGTACGGCTTCTTCGGCTTGGGAGGAGTCTTCTCCTACAACGTCAAGCGCTTCGTCTACACGTTGCGGAAAAATATAAACACACATTACAATCACAGCAATCATACAAAGCATACAAGCAATCACAACTCAGACATAACCAAAGAAGTACAACAAAAACATAACAATAGACAACGAGCTTCATCATCATTTTGGGAAAATGGCTCCCCCCACCCCCATGCCGCTTCCCCTAAACCCTAGCCTTTCCACCCAAGATCCACATTGGTCGAGCCTCTACATCAACTTTTGGTTCCAATCATCGCCGATGTCTCCTCCTCTTTGAAGTGATAGCCATCTCATGGTTGTCTATGCATCCCTCCATATGGGATTGGATCTGACTATAGGTTTGGAGTTTTCTGAGGAGGTTTGACTCACCTGTTTCTCAACGGTGCTCCCGACGTATGACTCGGGACATTTCACCATGGTGGTTGCTTTTGGAAGATCTTCTTTCAAGCTCACAGAAGAATCTGATGCCGTAGTGCTAGAATCCAGCACTGGTGGTAGATGTGATGCACTCAACGTATCCCTCTTGCGTGATCGTGTGTTCAGTTTCACGATTGACAACAAAAAGGTTGGTTTTCTACTCACAGATCGCCGCAAGTATGTCTCTCCAAAGATTATTTGCTATTTTTATATTTGGAATTATGGAAGACCACAATGGATGTATGAGTTCAAGCTATGGAAAAAACATTCTAAGGAGGAATGGACATTGGTTTGCCCATAAAAGAAAAGATCTCAATTAGGGCTCAATGCTATGCGTTCAGCTCCTAAGAAATCTGCTAAAAAGAGCAATGCTGCCCAACCCAAGTCTGTGTGTTTTGCCACTATAATTGATTATGATATGTGCAAAAGCTGTGGCATGCGGTTGTTGCCTGAAACCAGGCTTGAATTGCTTGAGGCTGGATATGATCTCCTCCCGGATGAGAGCCCTCCGCCGTCACCGGTACCGGAAGTTCGCCGGACGATAACCCTGCTTGCCATTCAGTTTCGCATGGTCCCTATTCAACGGGATCTGATTGCTAATCCAGGATTTCCGGTACTTCCAGTGCCAACTAATCTTGCTTTGTTCGTGGAGCCAAATCCAGCCGTCCATGAGGAGCATCCAACGCATCGGACGCCGCACAATGACACTGCCACCTCCATGTCCGCCGTTCTGCATGCATGTGGCCCTGTGTGACCCTCTAGTCAGTCGATGCCATGCATCAATCCAGCTGGTCACAATATGAATTCTATCTCCTGCTCGGAATCTTTTGGATTTTCTGGTGCTACTGCAACGGACGGCAACTTGACCCAAGTCCAAGAGCCCTTGATGATACCGATTCCCGAGCCAACCCTTCCTTCCACGCAAGAGGCAGCCGACTCGTTTGAAGCCATGGTCGATGACATGGTGGCCCGGATTATGACATGTTCTATCTGCAATTGCCAGGGCCAACTGTCATCCAGTTGCGGCGAAAACTTAATATGTCTGATATGCTCTCGGCCTGGTCACCATCGACGTGACTGTGAAAGGATTCCGCGGCAGGAGGGACGCGTGTGGAAGGAAACCCAAAGGGAAAGTGCTGCTTCTCATAATGATCATATAGAGCCGGCCTCAAATCTATCGCCTACTCCATCTTCTCCAAGCAACACAGAAAAAACCCCCGCCACCGCCGCCCAAGCTTCACTCGATCTTTCTTCATGGGAAGAACTAGAAGAGAGGCAGCGCATGGTGGTGTACGAGGTGGATCCCCATCTTTTCCTTCTGGCGGGTCACCAGATAATCGACCCTGGCCCAACGTGCCTCCCGCGCACCTTCGTCACCCCTGCTGTGCGCCCTAGAAGCACCCACGTAAACTACATGGAGGCCAAGGTGGTGCCGCTGTCGGCACCTGAGGAGATGGTAGCAATGCGGGAACATGTCGTCGACTTCCTTCATGATAGAGGCATCCAGGTTCGATCTACTCAGCCACGGTTCACAGGCATTGGCCTCTTTGGAGTCCGTAGTGCGGCCGTGAGATACTCCCTGACTCAACACCCCCCTTCAATCTTGGCGAGCACCACTTTGTGAGATTTTGCAACCATGATGAGGGAGCTGGCTATAGGGCAGCCAACGATCACCGTTCGGGCTGGATCATGTTCATTGGAGTTCCTTTGGACATGCGGAATGGGAAAAATCTTAGAGAGATGGTTAATAGTTTTGGGAAGTTTCATCATTGGGATGCTGAAGACCCCTACCTTGTTCAGGCAATGGTTTATGCTTCCTTCCCTGATGTCGCTCGGGTGCCAAGAGATGTTGTGTTTCAGGATTTTGTAGAGTATGGTGGAGGACGTGTAAATTGGACTGCTACATGCTATGTTCTTGGGGCAAACTAGGCCAATCAGCTCCCTGACGATGAGGATCCCATGACCCTAGATGGCAATCCACATCCTCTGCCTGGGCAGCTAAAGCTCAATAATTTCAACTTTGTTCTGCCACCTTACCCAGCTCTGGGATGGAATGAGGCCCCTGATCCTCCTGCAGAAGATCCTCCAGCTGCTCCTCAAGCTCAGAATTGGGCTAATAACCAATGGGGTGATGAGCCCATCATTGAAGAAATTCAAGACCCTGAGGTGGCGCAAGAAGCTGACGAACAGATGTCCATGGGGCTCGACCACCCTGAAGAATCTGATTCTGTGGAGCAGGTTTTTGAGGTTCTTGTGATTGATGTGGACGCAATTGCTGAGGACAACTTGGAAGAAGAGCACCCCATGCTGGCCATTGTGCCTTTCGTTCCGCCACCTACTGAGCAACAAAACCTTATTGTGTCTATGATCAAAATTCCGGCTGGACCTCCACTTCCCCCTGAGATGATCTGGAAGAGCACTTTCGACTCTCTATATGAAGAAATCAGTACCAGGACTGTGCCAAGAGCCTTGATGCTCTCCCCCTTGAAGGCTTTGGTCTGCTCCAAACGATCATGGAGCATTGCTTTTGATGTTGATACGATGGCTCCCTCTCTGATCTTCATTGAGGACCAGGATCATGGTGAAGAGGCCAAATCAAAGAATGATGTACCTGTGGATGTGTCATAGGCGATTCCTACCCCTCAAATAAACTTGGAGCAATTTCCCCCAATGGATGGAATGGTGTTCTCTGCTCCCCAACTCAAGCCCAGAAAGAAACGCTCCAGGAAACCATCCAACCCTGTTGTGGAGTCCTCTGTTCGACGCTGCACACGTAGCCTGGCCAAAGAAGATGGTTTCAAGCCAGGAAAACTATTGGAGCTTTCCACTCCTCCAAAAAAGAAGAGGCCCAGGACAAAGCCACTACCTATGGTCCAGCAGCCCATCTTAGAGGAAGAGGCCCATCAAAGAGAACTTGAAACAAACCATGGTGTACCTGACATCCCACCAACTACCATCAGGGTGCTGCAATACATAGGTGCTGATCTTGACATTGAGGAATCGCTCCTCACAAAGGAAAAGCTTGAAGCTGATCCTTCTGCTGCATCAGCATCCCAGGGTTCCAATGATTAGTGATCTTTTTATTGTTATGGTTTGGCAAGCCCTAAATTGGCCAGTGGTATGAACAAGTTATGATGGGTGTGGTTTTATTTTGTTGCCTTGCTATATACTATCTGTAATATTTACAGTAGTAAACTCTATACTCTATCACAAGTACTATGGATAATTCTGCTACTAGAAACTGGAATGTAGTATGTTGGAAACTTATGGGGCTAAATGTTTGTAAGGCCCGATATGCGGTACTGTTCCATATCTAGATGTTTCCATCCAGATCCGGGGACGAAGCACATATCGGTCCCACCGCGACATATGACAATGCTATATGCCGCGGATTTCAACATGATATCACAACATTACAGATACAACATCTCATACAATCGGCATACAACTGCCTTAATACATTACAACAGCAGAAGAACATGTCTGAGTACAGACTACAATCAATTGCCTAGTGGCAAAGAGAAAAACATCGATCCCCATAACCACACGGGTCCAGGCCCTCCGCCGGGATCCGCCTAACTAGTCGTCGTCGAGTCTCCACATGAAACGTCGATCACCATACATGTTGTCGATCAGAACCCTGAAAAGAGTTTGGGGGTAGTATCATGAGTACAGAAGTACTCAGCATCCAACTGTAGTGGTCAACTGACCCAGCAAGGACTTCACCACTCGTCATTCTAGAACAACTAGTAGTTTACGGTAAGGATGTGGTAAGTGGTGAGGTTTCTTCCGCACTAGCATTTATGAAGTGGCTAACGATCTAGAGAGTAAGGTAAGAAGCCAAGCATTCGATGAGGAATCTCCTCCAACAATTCTGCTATCCACCTACTTACGCAAGAATAACACCTATCATATCCTTGTCCTCCTCTTCGCATCCCGACGAAGAAGAAGCAGTCAAGTAACACACACGTTGATCAAGTTTATTAAGATTATCTCAATTGTTTTTGTCTATGAACAAGGAGTAGGTCTCAAGTCGTCCATAACCGTGGACACGGCTTCTTGAAAAGATTTAACCCTGCAGGGGTGTACCAACTGCCCATTACAAGGCCCCGCACGCACACCCATCTCTCTCAGTTGCTACCCATCACAGGAAACCATTTTATGATTTAGTTCCTAGAGATCCGAAACGACAGGTCCCTCTAACTAACAAAGAACAAATCCGGGTGGCCCCCGCTGAGTCGACATCCAGCTCAGGAGCCGGCCTCTCTCTCGATCTGGTCTCTACCGTATGACTCCAGGTTTGGATTTTCTGTTAATCTCACATGGGACCGGGTCCTCAGCCGGTCATGATGGGCCAGCAAGGAACCATGTCCTTACTGGTCCAGGTTGTTTTAAAGGATGTCTGGCAGGAGCTACCCGACAGACATATATGCACGGTTTTCAAATGGTAAATAAGCTTGGGCCACCACTAGAAATTTTTGAAGCTAGGTAGGTAAGAAAAGGGGACCCCATATTATCCCACACGTGGTTAGGCACGCTTAGTCTTAGAACCAATACCCGGAACTCGGATCCTAGGTGACTCGAATGGAACAAAGCGTCGGGGCGGGATATCCTAGACCTTCCATCCTTCGTCGAATATAGTCAACATTATAATAATCATATCATCAACAACAATATAATAATGTGATAGCCCAAACCAGGGAGTAACAGGGTAACCTCGTAGCATCCTTAGCATGCATACTAAGCAGGGGCTGAGCAACGAGCAATAGTAACATAGCAGTACATTGTTTGCCGGGAGGGGACATGGCTGTATCGGTTTGAAAGAGGTTGTAAACATGTGGTAGGATCAAGCATCGAACCTATCCTAGACTAGCATGAAAACCGCTGGTTGAAATAGAATGGATCATAAGTAATGTATAGTCCTTGCCTGTTGATAAGTCGGGTTCCGAAGGTGTAGTTGATCGCAAGCTCGCATCATCTCCGAGAGGTACCCGCGGAAGCACACAAGACGGTAAACACCAGAAAGCAATCAACGAGCAAGCATCTATTATTACGAAGCAAACACGAGCAAGCATCAACAAGAAGGAAACACGAGACATTGCACCTACCGTCGAGAGCGGCTAACAGGTTAAGTGGAGTACTCGTCACACACGACGATACCGCACATTTAGAATCGGTTCAAGTTGTTTAGCTACATAAGGTGAGCAAAGGTTTTTAACATGGAATATCACTCAAGCATGGCATATCACACAAACATGACAAGAGGTGAAGCATAAAGGAAACTATCTATGTTAGTCAATTTAAGTGAGGCACAACCTAAACATGGCATAACACTAAGTGTCCCACGACAATTAAAGGATTTGGTACTGTTCTGTCCCAAACCATATTTTAGGTTGGTTAACAATAGCAAACAATAGCATAAAAACAAAGTACACAAAAAAGTAATCAAGTTACATATAAAGAACACTCCAAACGGAGTTACGGTTAAAAAGATACAAGCAAAACAAGTTTGGAACACAATCTGCCAACATCAGGAAGCACACTTTAGAGCAAAAAATAAACAAGAAAAAGGTTGCAAACATGCACAAAAATGACATGAAACTAAAGTAGACATGGCCGGGAAGGCATGGCAAAAGGAATCATGCAAATAGACATCATGGTTCACTAGTTATGAGCAACACAAAAAGCTATAAAACATTACTGGTCAAGGACTTAGTGAAAATCAGGAAAACAGGGCAGAAACTGTTATAATCATGTTGTATAAAAAGGAGAAAAACTATATGCAAAAGTGCAGAAATATGATATAGAAATATATGAGCATGGAGTAGAAATGATGATGATCAGGTACAAACAAGAATCAAGGTCATAGGCATAACAAATCAAAAGATATTAAGCATGCAACATGGCATCAGAAAGATACAGACTTAGAGAAAAACAGAGGTGGCTATCAACAACAGCAGCATAGCAACTTTGGGGCAGAATATAACTATGACCAGGAATACTAACATGACAATGCAATACATATAATGGAAGTAGACATGATGCTTAAAAGTATGCAACAAGAATCAATGCAATAGGCCTCATGGATGTGTCACAATCATCATGCAAACTTGCAATAAAATAACAACAGCAGCACACTAGCAGAAAATAACAGCAGTTAACAGTCTGATGCCCACTTCAACACAGATTAACAACATCAAGATGGCCTCAAATCAAAATTCTCACAAAAGATGAACTGAAGTACACACAAAACTAAACAATTTTCCTTTTGGGCGCAACATCATCTGAGCTATGGTTTACTCGTAAACTTCTTCGCAAAACTGAATCAGAAGCACAAAATACCAAGGACTTAGTGAAAAAAGAAAAAGAAATAAGTAGCAGGAAAAAAGGGGGGCGGCCTGGCTCACCCATGGGCCAGGCCCATCTGGCTTGCGGCTCGCCTAACGGCTCGGTTGGGCCTCGGGGTGGAGCCGGCCCACTCGGGCGACAGGTGGCCACAGGAGCTCGTCGCGATCCCGAAGGGGGAGGCGCTTCCCGGCCAGGCTCCAGCGGCCGGCGGTGGGGGCAAGGAGCGCAGGACTCCAGGGGCGTGGCGAGGTCGAGGAGGTGCGGATCCGGTCGCCACCTCGCCGGATCTGGACAGTGGGGCGGTGGAAGCGAGCTTCCAAGGCGGCGGCGCTCTCGGGCTCGGCCGAGCCATGGCGACGGCGGCGTGGCTCCAACGACGGGCGGCGCAGCCCTGCAGAGAGGAGGGGAGACGTGAGATAGGGAAGAGGGAGAAGGAGGGCTGCGGAGGGAGGAGAGGAGGCGCGGCTGCGCGCGACGACCGGCGGCTTACCGGTGACGGCCGGCGGCTCCATCCGCGGCGGCGTGGCTCGGGCGGGCCTGGCGCGGCCCGGTGGCGGGGAGGTCGGCCCTGCGGGGCCAGGAACCCCTGTGTTGCGGCTGGGAGGCTACGTGGACGAGATCTGAGCCGTTGGAAGTCAGATCCGACAGCCAAGATCGCCTGGAAGCTAGGGTTTCGAGGTGGATGGGGCTTTTGGGAGAAAATTTGAGCAAAGCTGGCGGTGTGGCTGCAATTTTGTATTAGGGAAACCCTAGAAAGGGGTGGGGGAGTGGTGGTATTTATATAGCCCAGGTGGCTGGCAGTTTGCAAAAACATCCCCGGTTTTTCTCTCGCGCGCGCGGTGTTTACGTTTCTAACCGCCGGGGGTCCGCGGGACCTCCGATTCGGGTAAAACTTCAAACTGTGCGATCAACGCGTCGAGCCGGCGGCGTTCACCTCGCGCTGGAACCGTTCGGAAAACACTTTCCGGCGCGCTATAAAAATATCCCGTTTACTTATTAAACGGGGTTTTCGTTCCGTTGGCTACGGCTGGTCTTGTGTGGGTTTTCGCGACGGTGATCGAGTGAAACCCGGTGTCGCAAAGGTCGAGTGTCAGGGTGGCAAGGGTCGGTCTTCGTCTCGTACGAGATAAGAGGGGGAAAATAATCGCCGATCGATAAATCGGGGATGCAAACACCGCAAAAAAATCAGACAATCAAACAATTCACACTGAAAACAAAAAAAATATTTTTTGTGAAATCTGGGCTGTTACAATGTTGCAGCCAGGAAAAGGGCTGTGAGGGAGAAAATTGAAGAAAGTCAATGTGCTACAGTTTGTCTGCAAGAGACCAAATGCACCTCAATTGATGCAAGATTTATCAAAAGTTGGTGTCCAAGGAGGTTTGATCAATTTGCTTATGTTCCATCTGTGGGGGCCTCAGGGGGATTAATTACCATTTGGAATTCCACACTGTTTGATGGGGTGTTGGTGGACACACAACAATTTGGTATTATCATAAAGTTTACTTCTAAGCTAAATGTTGAATATTGTACTTTCGTGAATGTTTATGGGCCATGTGATCAACTGAGGAGAGATCTTTTTGTCCAGTGGCTTTACCAGTTGAAAATTCCTTTTGATGCCAATTGGCTGCTCCTGGGTGACTTCAATCTAATGAGATCAGTGGATAACAAGAATATGGATGGAGGAGATATTAATGATATGTTTATTTTTAATGATATCATTGGACATCTCGGACTTCTGGAATTACCTATTAAAGGTAGGAGTTATACCTGGTCTAATATGCAGGATAATCCATTGTTGGAGCAATTGGATTGGTTCTTTACTTCTGCCAACTGGATCACATGCTACCCACTCTCTCAAGTCCTGTCTCTGGTCAAAACTGCTTCTAACCATCTTCCCTGTGTAGTCTCTATATCCTCCTCCATTCCCAAGGTTAATCTTTTTAGATTTGAAAATTATTGGATTGAGCAGGCTGGATTTATGGATTGTGTTCGGGAGGTTTGGGAGTTACCCTTTGCAAAAAGCCACATTACTGCTGTGATCATGGAACAACTTAAGAGACTCAGGGGAGCTCTCAAAGCTTGGCAGAAAAATATTTCAAAGATTAAGTGCCTCATTGCCAAATGTAAGAGGGTTATTTTTTTCTAGATTGTTTGGAGGAATTCAGGCAACTCACAAGACTTGAATCAAATTTCAGGAAAATTGAAGCTTTACCATGAAAAATTGTTGCATTGGCAGCATCTATACTGGAAAAAGAGATGCACCAAGAGATATATCAAGGTGGGAGAGGAAAATTCAAAAAATTTCCAAGCCATGGCCTCTGAGAGACTCAGGAGGAACTCCCTTCCTTCCTTGAATCTCTCTGATGGCACCCCGTGCTCTGATCATGGCCTTCTGGCCGCTGCTTTCTGGTCTTCTTTTAAGAATAGAATGGGGATCTCAAGAGGTATTGTCGTCGTTTAGTAACAACAGATGCCATAGGGATATCTAAAGAGAGGGGAAGACTCGAGGGAGAATTGTGTTGATGGTGCCGGAAACGGGTTGGGCACAAGCACGGTGAAGGACACCACGATGTACCCAGGTTCGGGGCTCTCCGGAGGGATAACACCCCTACTCCTGCTTGTCTCCTTGCTATAAATGATCTCACGAACTACAATCAATGATCATGGAGCTGCTCAGAGGAAGAAGAGACCTACCGTGGGCATAGATCTCCTCTGCTTCTCTACGGGAACTACTGTGGGAAGTAAATGCGAATGGGGTGTCCCTCTCACAGGAGGGGTACCCCGAGCTCTTATAGTGTGAGCTTGGTGTACTACAGTCATTTCAGTCGGGTGCTGGCCCCAGCTGTCATCCTCTCATCGGCTGGGGTCCACCGACTGCAAATCTCCGGTTGATCCGGACTTGTCAAGCGGTTGCGCATGCTGTAGCTTCTAGGTAATGAGGAATGAACAATGGAGCTATGGTCTCTGGTCTTGTCGTCCTATCTCCAGATTCAGAGGAAAAGGGTGACAACACTCCTTTGACAGATCGGCGAAGTGACTTAGCTTACTGCCACCCAGATCTCTCGGGATAATTCATTTATGACCTTGTACCAGTGGCATCTGATCTGGACAAGGTCAACTCTTGAGCCGATTGAAGGGTGGGCCGATTTCTCCTGGGCCGACTGCTCGCATTCCGCATGGTCGATTGCTTGGGGGCAATCGGTCATGCGGCTGCCTAGCTCGGCCCAGCAGCAGCCCAATCGGCCTCATCCTTGTCTTGAAAGATTGCTTTCGTCTGGGTGACCCTACCCGGGTATCATTCCCCCGACAGGTATCAATATGGAATTTAATCTACAAGAGTTGCTGGCTGAAGTGGAGGATTTGGACTATCTCACTCTACCTCTTGAAAAAAATGAAATTGATGACACCATTAAGCACATGCTCGTTGATAAGGCACCTGGACCTGATGAATTCAATGGTTTGTTTCTCACGAAATGTTGGAATATTATTGCTGAGGATTTCTATAAGTTGACTGAAGAATTCCTTGTTGGTTCAGCTAAGTTGGAGGGACTAAATGGCTCATTCATAACCCTGGTGCCAAATAAAGCTAGTCCTGAATCTTTCAATGATTTCAGGCCTATATCTCTCACTAGTGTGGGTATTAAATTCCTCACCAAAATGGCTGCTAATAGATTTCAAAAGGTGATCACCATATGCATTCATAAAAACCAGTATGGATTTATTAAAGATAGATCCATACAGGACTGCATTTCTTGGACTCTGGAATATTTGCATCAATGTCACCAATCTAGGAGCCCTCTGCTCATCCTAAAAATTGATTTTGAGAAGGACTTTGACTCTATTGACCATGAGGCAATCCTCCAGATTTTAAAGTTCAAAGGGTTTAATTTGAGGTGGAGAAATTGCGTATCAGATCTTCTTTCATCCGGATCACCTTTTGTCCTGTTGAATGGGGTTCCTGGAAAGCACTTCAAATGCAGAAGAGGGGTCAGGCAAGGAGACCCCCTATCTCCCCTTCTATTTGTCCTTTCTTCTGACCTGCTTCAATCAGTAGTAAATGACCTTTTAAGAAGGGGAAGAGTCCAGCTACCCATTCCATCCCATGATTAGGATTTCCCCATAGTGCAGTATCTAATGACACCCTTCTTATAATGCAAGCTGATGAAGAACAAGTGATTGTACTCACGGAGGCCCTACAGAAGTTTCTCACTCCAATGGACTTGATATCAACTACCATAAACCCTCCATGTACCCAATCAACCTATCTGTAGATGATTTGGCTACTATGGATTCTTCTTTTTGTTGCGAAACTGGCACTATCCCCTTCACATATCCGGGTTTGCCTGTTGGCACGACCTGGCCCAAAATGGTGGATTTCATGCCCTTAGTGTATTGTATGGAGAGGAGGTTGACTGCTAGTTCATGCATTATCAACCTGGGAGGGAAGTTATAGCTTTTGAATTCAGTTATCTCCTCCATGCCTATATACTTTCTCTGCTCTCTACCCATTCCAGCTGGGATCATTAAACAACTGGAAAGAATACAGAGGCAGTCCCTTTGGAGAAGCTATGTCAAGAATTCTGGAAAATCCCTTGCAGCTTGGGATCTCGTATGCAGACCTAAAAGCAAAGGTGGCTGGGGTATCCTCAACATATCTCTGCAGAATGAGGCCCTTCTTATTAAACACCTGCACAAATTCGATAATAGAGCTCCAGTGCCTTGGGTTCAACTTGTTTGGGATACTTACTACCACCATAGACTCCCTCATGCTACTGAACTTTGTGGCTCATTCTGGTGGAAAGACATTTGAAAATTAATAGATAAATATATTGTAGTGTCCAAGTGCAATTTTGGTGATAGAGTAACTGCCATGTTCTGGCTGGATTACTGGATGGATAATCATACTGAACTGCTGGCTAGAAAATTTGCAAGATTGTTTTCTTTTGCTACTGATAGGAAAATTGCAGTACAGGAAGTTCTGTTGACTGATGATATGTTGTCCCTTTTCCTGCTACCTCTCTCCAACGAGGCTTTTGAGGAGCTACAATTGCTCTCACCACTGCTTGCTCCTTATCAAGACAGGGAGGGCACTTCAGATGAGTGGAGTTGGGGATTTGGGAAAGGTGGACCTTATTTGCTTGAAGTTCTACAAGCAAGTTCATGATCCCATTGTTTCCAATCCTTTGTTGACATGGATATGGAAATCATGTTGTACACTAAAGATCAAGGTTTTTGCATGGTTGGTCATAATGGATAGGATAAATACCAAAGACATGATCCTTAGGAGACACTGACACATTGAGGATGGTCCCAACTATGTGATTTGCGCTGCTCAAACACTGGAGACTAGGGATCACCTATTTTTCCAGTGCATGTTCAGTAACAGGATATGGAACTATCTGCAAATAGACTGGTCTCAGGGTGCTACCATGGTTGAAGTCACAAATGTTGCTAGAAGAGAGTTTGCAAAACCTTTCTTTGCTGAAGTAGTCTTCACTACCTAGTGGAACTTATGGATCATCAGAAATGACATAGTCTTCAAAAATGTCAGACCCACTTTTGCTAGGTGGCGGCAAGGATTCTTAAATGACCTAACTTTGCTAGGATATAGAATAAAGCCAAGGTTTAGGGATGAGTTGTACATATTGATAGACTTCTTACGACCCTGAGCTGGTTTGTTGTATTTTTGTTCTTTTCTTCCTTGTTGGGCTTTGCCCTTTTGTATTTTTGTAAATACCGGTGATGAGCAATAAAGTGTTGTGGGGTGCTTTGCCCTAAAGTTGTACATCAAAAAACATCATAGCGAGAGTAGCAACAAGATTGTAGTAATTTAAATATGGTTTATCTTAACATGATGATTATTACATAAGGTGGCAAGAAATTATATCACAAGTTTCTAATGAAGTAACAATTATTTTATTACCTTTAGTTTGACATGGGGTTAAGCAAGCATTTAACACCTATAGTAGCAAGTTTTAATTCACAAAGAATTTAATACATGATTCAAAATTAAATATTTATGACTACATGATAAGATAACTTGGTTATTAGTAGGTGAAGCAATTTAACAAGATTAAACAATATTTAAAAAAGCAAGGAAAAATAGTTATTTTATTTTGAAACACCACATTCTTAAAGGTTTAATATTTAACATGGGTATTATGATAATTATCATGAATTTACTAACAACATGATTAAAGTTAAACTAGTCCTAACTAAAGGTGATGATCTTACTTATTTTCTTTAATAAGTCATTTTTATTTTATTTCATTTACATCAACTAAATTCAATATAAATAGCTACTAACCAAAGGTGATTTTAATAAAGTGCTAACAAATTAATATCACTAACATAAAATTATGGAAATTAAACTAGTAAGCAAATTAATAACAAATTCCCACAATTTCAATTAAGCAAAGTTAAATTCGAACAATGTAGAAAAATAAAGCATAATACTAGAAACATCACAAAATTTGTTTCATATTTTTCTAACTCCTAATTGTTTTTATAGGATTATTTCTGTTAGGAATATATAACAAAAAGAGCTATCCAGCGCACACGGATATTTATTTCCAGTGGGCCGAGCCCGAGTGTAAAGCGCTGACATTTTTTTTCTCTTTTCTTTTTTTTAACAAAACAAAGGGGTATGGGGGCCACCTGGCCGTCGGATCCAAGCCTGATCTGATGGCCGTGGGGCTTCTTCCCCACCGGCTCATCTTGAGAAGTCAGCCTGCCAGGCCATGGCGATCAGTAGGGAGGGGCGCTCACCGAAGTGGCTGTCGGCGGCGGATGGCGGTGGAGAACGGCGGAGGAGGTGCAGCGCGGCCTGGGGATCCCATTTTTGGGGTCACGGGCGGCGTGGGACGTCGGCTTCGGCGGGAGCATGGGGTAGATGGCGACGGTGAGCTTCGATTCGCCGGAGTTCCTCCGGGGCAGAGCCGGTGTGGCCGGGGCGGATGGCTCCGTGCTGGAGGAGGCCGTTTCGTTTTTGGTGTTAACGGCGAGCGGGGATGTCGGGAAAGACCGTGATGGCTCGGGGTAGACGGTGTTGGGGTACTGCTCGGGGCGGCTCATCGCCGGCGTCTTCTCACCGGTCGTCTCCGGCGTGATGTAGAGAGAGCGGCTCGCCAACGGCCTCTCCTCCTCCCTTCTCTTCCTCCTATCCTCCTCCTTAACCCTCCTAGCTCCTTCTTTCTCCTTCTCTACTGCTTCTCTTCTTTCCTCTCGAGCTGGTAGCGAAGCGAGGTGGCTAATGGTTGTGAGAGGCGCTGGATGGCGAGGTGAGTGTTGAGAGGACACTGGGCTCCCTTTTTATAGGTGCGAGGGGAGGAGCCACGGGCGGGAAATGAGCGAGGCGAGTGCGCGCGAACGGCCCTGGGGCGATCCGTGGCCTCGCCGTGTACTGGGCAACGAGGGCGGCGAGGGTTGACGTCGCGGTGATGGCGTCAGCGTGGGTCCCGCCTGCTGACATCGGCTAATGGGTTTGTGCCTGGCACGTGGGGTCAGTATGTAAGGGCTGGGAGAGAGAGGGGCGTGGGTTAGGAGTAGGGGGGTGATGGGCTTCGGCCCAGGGGGGTTTTCTCTCCTTTCTCCTTTTTGTCGTTTTTATTTCATTTGCAAATACTCCGCTCTCAATTGGATTTAAAGTTTTAAACAAAAGTTTAACTAAAATCTCCTAAATGCTTATAAAAGTTCAGAAGTATTATCCTATTTTCTTTAGAATTTTTAGGGAAATTGTAGTGGTGTTGATAATATTATCACTATTATATTAATAAAAAATAATCATCTAGCACTTTTAAAGTATTTTAATTTAACAGTTATAGAGGTATTTTGAATTATTTAAATCATGAATATTAAAGCAATGAAATATTTATTTAGCCAGACTTTTATTGATGCTAAATGTTTAGGGTGACTAATTAGGTCATTTGTTTAATAGTGGTGTGAGTTTAAACTTATAACTAGGTTTATTATTTAGCAAGACAAGGCAAGATAACAACAAAACATGTCATCACAAGCATAACAGGTAGCAATTAGGTAGGTCATGGCATTTTTACTATTAACACATCACAACAAGCAAAGCTTTTATTCACCCTAGAAAATAGCATTTTAAAACTAGGTAATAAAAGTTGGGATGTGACACAGAGTCAGCCGACTGAAGATCCACAGTAGCAGCACTCGTCGAAGAAGCAGCCGGAACGGGGGCAGTGCTGCAATTACATATTATCAGAACAGGAAATAAAAACAACAGATCAATCAACCCGAAAAAAGAAAATAAATACACACCCAACAAGCGCGATACCCGAGCGAAGGAGCACCTCAAGATTCCGCTTCTTTGGAGCCACCGAAGAAGGGTAAGGCGCAGCAACTGGCGCGACTGGTGCCAGCCCACCACCTCCACCCTCCGCAGTCTGCTCAGCAGCAGTCGAGGAGCGACTACGCTTGATACGTAGTGGTGCCAGATCTTCATCGTCATCAGCAGTTGAAGGACGTCCACTAGGACATGCACCAGCGGACTCGCCAACATCATCATGTGAGGATGGACACGCACCACCATCACCCTCGGGTGCGGAATCCACCATGACGACATCATGATCCTCTAGCGTCTCCGCATCCTCAAGTTTTGGCGGATTATTTAGCAGAGACACGTGATCCTACAAGTACGAGCGCCATTAACAAGCAGCAAAATATTGGGCAACTCCACAAACGAACAGACACTCAAGTAAATACCTCAGGCAAAGGTGTATCAGCAGCATATGGAAATATGGAGCTCTCAAAACCAGTGCACTTGGTGACTTGTTGGATCGGAAAGAGGAGGTCACTACCTGAGATATCTATGAGCGAACACCTAGTCGAGTCCTCGAGCCCAGTATAGTGCCACATAGGACGCACCCGGTGCTGCAGTGGTTGGATGCCTCCGCATAAAAATAGCAATAAGCTGGCCACCAGTTATCCCCTTCTTAAGAGTAGCAAGTTTTTGCACTAAAGGCTCAACAAAATCTACTTCACCAGCAGTCAGAACATGCGCCCAAGACGACCGCTTGGCCACTCGCGCAACCGGATTAAAGGGAGCAAGACCAAACTGCTGGCCATCAACATGTTGATCCTTCAAATAGAACTAGTTCTTTCGCCATATACAGACATAATCAAGTTTCTCCAGATCAAAATAGGCATTTTTCTCCTTAATGAAAATGCTAACACCCCCAATGGCGTATTCAGAGTTTGTCCTCTTCACATTGAAGAGGCGTTTCCAGAGCCCCCAATGGGGATAGATCCTAAGAAACCCCTCACAAAGTGTGATAAAGAAGGCAATATGCAGTATCCCATTCGGGCACAAGTCATGCAACTGAAGTTGGTATGCAAAGAGCAATCCCCGGACGAATGGATGAACGGGAAGAGAAAATCCATGAGGGAAAAAGCTCCGAAAGAATACCCGCTCGTCGTCACGAGGCACATGCACCTCTTCGTCACCAGGATTCCGAGCAGCACCCTCCAGGAAAAGACCATCCGCTACCAGCGCGTCCAGATCTGCAGCCTCAAAAGATAAGCGCTCCCACCTACCTTTCATCCTCACCGATGACTTCTGCGCTGCACCCTTGGAATGCTTGGACATGGATCTCACCGCACAGCAGCACAGAGAGAAGAAGTACATTGGAAAGAAGGAGAGGAAGAAGAAGAAGCGGAGGAAGGCAGGAGCTGGGTAAAACCTAAATCTACCCGGCCCTCTGGTATTTAACAAACAGCAAGGGGCCATACACCCACCGTCGATCTCAGAAGTCCATAAACATCGCACGATCCCAGGATATTCATGCGACATGGAAAACCCAACAGACGCAATAACCACACCGCCCACTCCATGCGAAAATCGAGGACCATGATTACGTGACGCGAAATTACCGCAGGTCGATACATCACGTCAAATATGACCACAATGCGTAGTTGTTTCAACTTGTCAGGCCATCTTGCAACGTCCCATATCAGCAGAACATGCTGGGCACATGTTATCGCCAACCGCAAAGGTTCCTCTCTAATTTTTTTTGACCATATTTCAAAATTCTACTCCCATCTAGAGTGCCCTGTCTTTGCTAAAAACAGATCGTGGACCAAGCCTCGAGGACACGAGTGGTTACACTCCTCCAACAAGAACAAATGCATCTACCGAGTTTGGGTGCTCCTTCACCTAGTAGATGATCACGTGCTTGAGCAGTCACCCACACCAGCAAGGGAAAATGTGTCTACAGAGTTCATGTGCTCCCTCACACAGAAGATGATGAAGTGCTTGAGTGGCTAATCGCACCAAACAGCAAGACCCTATTAATATTCAGAAGGACAATCCGCCTGAGCATTCGAGTGCACCACGGATGCCTGCACGACTAGCCCGCTTGATGAATATCCGAGTGGGTGCATCTCTTATCGACTCCTCTCCGGAGCTTGCAAATGCTCCGCGAGTGACTCCTATTAGTCCACTTGATTTTTTTCTCCAAGTGGGTGCATTTCTAATTAGGCTCCACGCCTCTATAAAAAATGCATGGGATGCGACACATTCCACCCCAGATGCCGCGCAAGCTCGCGCGTAGAACCCCGCTGCGCAGTCGGCCAGCGTGAGACTTGCGACATCATGACTTCACTACCAATTTTATCCATGCGTGATGCATGAAAGGAATTGAGTTGATAACGGACGCGTTAAGGCTGTATGTGCTGAGACCGGAGTCATTGATCCTATAAGACCTGCAACAGCATGGGCCTTTCTGGACACCGGTTGTATACAAGTTCGTGTCGAGGGACACGAGCTTGATTTGGCTACTGAGGTATTTGCTACTAGCTCAAGTCACCAAGGCTCGACCAGTCTAGTACTTTGGGCCCTTTCAGCTTAGCATCCCTCGAATAAACTATCTAATGTGGCTAACAGCCAACGACTCGCAACAGCACGACATGCACAGAATTTGGCAATCATGGATTTGATTCCCTGCGCGACTATTCGAGTCCCCCAGGCACTCGGGGGCTACTAACGAGGGGGTGTCCCCACAACTCCTACGGATGTGGGTACCTGGTACGCATCAAGACAGAAGGCCCACTGAAAGCCTCGATAGGCCCATGACTAGCCCACTCGAGGCACCGACGTAGGAGTCCTCGACGACTATGGAAGCTGCGACTTGGCGTCCAAGAATAAAACTAGATGAGGGAACTCTTTGTAAACCTAGATGGACTCCTTGCGACCCAGCCTAGTATATAAAGGCTAGGAGAGGGGATGTCTAGGGCATCCAATCTTCAAGCAACACCTCCGGTCTCGAGCGAACTCGCCTTGACCTCCGTAATCGCCTCCATCATAATATAAAAGAGTATGAAGTAGGGGTTTCACTGATCGATGGCCCTGAACATGGGTAAATCCATGTCTCCTGTTAGCTGACGAGTATCGCCAACCTGCACCTCCTCTCTACGATCTAACCCAGCGTTCCTAACTATGGGATTTTCCTAGGTCAATCCTCGTCAATGCACTTCCAGTGATGAAGGTTGTATATGCATACAAACACGGGCCAAGTATTGTGTCTGCTGCTCTGGCCACCAAATAGGTTGACTCCATCGGCGCTCACACCAATCCTGAGGTTACTTGGTTCTTTCCCGAAATCTGGGTATTCGAGGTCCAATCCAGTCCATTGGTTACCATCTGAAGGGTGCCTCAGCATGTTCTCCTTTTCCGGGTCCGGGTTCAGGTCATCCTATTTTAGCTTCTTTCTATCTGCTTGCTAGGTCATGAGCTTTGGTTCCTCGAGATCTACGAAATACCTATGCAGACGAGGAGTGATCGGAAAGTACCATACCACTTTTCTAGGAACTTTCTTCCCTCTCTTGTATTGACGAACACCGCACACCGAACAAGTGGTTTTTCTCTGTGTCCTGACCCTGATAGATCATGCAATCATTTAAGAAGATGTGGTAGTAACGTGTGGCTAATCGACATTGCACATGACTTTTGTCGGGACCGGGAATATGCTTATGTAATTCTAGTCACAACTCAATCATATGGAGAGCCGAGAGCCATACCCACTTGTGTAAGCAGACAAGGCCAAGTACAAGACACTCTCGGAAAGCTCGAACGTGAGGGGAATCCCATCCAGGCCCGGATGATCAACTGAGATAGGTTGTCATTGTCCGCTCACAAGTGTAAATGCTTATGGGTGGTGAAATCCCATACTCATAGACAAGTCGCCTCAACCATATTATCAATTGAGCCATAACATTTACATAGACAACTCCGGCCTGATTCACTTAGTTGGGGTCTCAGGAGGGTTGATCGTACAACGAAGTGTGCCACGTAACGGAGTTACGTGCAATTGCATCGTGATGCTCCAAGCCGCGCACAACTCAGAGCCAACTGGCTGTAGGAAAGACCGCCAGCGAGAGCACAACTAAGCTATCAAACCCCACACGTTATAATCATACATGCATTACATGTCTAGTGTAAACAGCATGTACTCATCACATGAACTCTCGAAAGTATACATATTTATTGACTTACATATAGAATACACATAGAGATCACATCACTTTGATCCAACATTCATACAAGCAACGTAAGAAACATAGGTCTGAGTATTGACAAGTTTAACAAATGGCTTAGAGAAGCCTTATTCAAAATACAAGCCCTTCAACGAGGGACCAGACTACTGTCTAGGACTACACTAGCTTAGTCAACGTCGAGCTCCATGAGGAAGCCTCCATCGAGGTCAGTGGTCTCATCTAAAAATATAAATAAGAAAATGTGAGTACAAAGTCATACTCAGCAAGACTTACATAAGAACTATACTACTCATGCTCAAGTTTCAAGGAAAAGGGGGTGGGTTTGTAATGCAGAAGTGCCAGCTTTGACTTGCTGATGACCCTCAACTGTAGGGGATCAATTGTAGTGTTCTCGCAGGTAAGTTAACCCAATTTATTGATTCGACACAAGGGGAGCCAAAGAGTATTTATAATCTTTGACAGTTGAGTTGTCAATTCAACCGCAGCTGAAATATACTTACTTGCAACAAAGTATTAGTAGCAACTGTGGTATGATAGTTGTAGCGACGGTGATAACGGCAAAAGTAAAACAGCAGAAGTAAACTAGTAGTAACCATCAGGATCAAAACACTGTAGGCTAGGGAGATGGATGGTTGGGCGCTGCATGAATAAGAATGAACATGTAATAGATTCTTACACGGGGCAAGGCACACAGAAAAGCAATGATCATCTTGGCAAATATCAAACAATAGGGATGTATCCCGTAGGTAGTTGTGCGTGCTTGCAATAAGAACTTGCACAACATATTTTATCCTACCATCCCGCTACGAACGGGGCCAAAGGGAACTTATGGAGATTAAGGTGCTCTTGTTAAAGAGCACCAGAACAAAGCAATAAAATCAATGGATACATGGAATCCTCAAATTATGGATCATCCCCTTTGGTGTCCCAAGCTGCCACCTTTGGGATCGCCGGTTTTGGACCATAATAGGTGCATACAACTCATAGATAGGATCAAGAACATAAATATACTCATGAAAACATAAGTGGTTCAGATCTGAAAACATGGCACTCGGGCCCAAAGTGACAAGAATTAAGAGCAACAAGTTGTAGCAAAGATGATAAACACCATAGTAGATGATAGGCAACATGCCCCCAACAATCTGACGAACTATTACATGATCAATATCATCCAATCTCGACCATCCCCTTTTCCTACAGCAGGTAATTACTCACACATGTGAAGATAAGTCATGGAGGGATGATGGATTGGTGATGGTGATGACGATGCCGACGATCTCCCCTCTCTGGAGGCGAAATCAGCCTCCAGATTAGCCCTCACGAAGAAGAACATAGGGTGGCGGCGGTTCCGCGATGGGTTCTGGAAAAGCGACTTCTCTTTCGGAGTTTCCTCGTCACGAGAATAAATAGGGGCCAAGGTAGGTCACCAGAGGGGGTGGGACCCACCCAGGCGACTACCCGGCTCGGCCAGGGGGGTGGTCACGCCAGCTAGGCGCCTGGGGCCCCCCTAACTCCCCTCTGGCCCACCTTCTAGTCCGGGGTCCCTCCGGGTGCGTGGATTTTCTGTATTTTTTCTGGGAATTTTCTGAGATGTCTAAAAATCCATTTTCCTGCGCACCATAAAACCATACAGGCAGCTCTGCTGAAAATAGCGTCAGTCCAGGTTAGTTTAGCTCAAATCATGCAAGAATGAGGGCAAAAAAATAGCAAAAGTGTTTGGAAAAGTAGATATGTTTGAGACGTATCAGTTGCCTAACCTGAACTAAGATTACCAGAATGAGGTGAGGTGCGTACTCGAGTCCAACTATCCAAGTCTCCCAATCAATACACCACTATGGAACCTTCCTCGAATTTCCCGCGAGAAAGCAAACCATAACACTCACACTTATCTTGGCAAGTTTTAGAGTAACCATGTAGCGACCCGATTCACCAAGAATCGAAGTCTGTGTGCATTATGTTCTAGTCCCTGGATCAATAGCTAGCACACACAGTACACGATATAATATCAAGAATAAACCACATGTCATAAATATTACATCTAAGATCCAGTATTACAATTAAGAATACCTGCAAAGCTCAAGGCTAGCTTAAAAATAGAATATAGCGGAAAAACAAATAAGAGCTTCGTGGCGTCCATCAACTCCACCGGCACAGTTGAGTATAGACATCGTACCCCTACAACGCATCTCTTACTCGTCGTATAAGAATCCTGCAACACCAAAGGTTACAACCCGACAACGGGTCAGTACATCTGATTTGTACGGCAAGCCACACGAAAAAGGATATAACAAACCTACAACTACATGCAAGGTAAGTCAAAGGAAGGCTTATGGTTTTATTTTGCAGAAAACTGATTTTTCCCTCAATCTATCTAAAGAAAATTTTAGTTTATCTTACTACATAAGGTTGAATTGGGCTACACCAATTCCAAACCATACCCTTTATTACAATTTCCCACTCAAGTTTTATTAAGGTGAATCATCTGTCAAGATCCTCCAATAATAGTAATGCCTAGTTGCTCAAAGTTTTCCATAACCAGGGACACAACTACTCATGATTAGTTTGTACACTCTGCAGAGGTTTGTACACTTTACCCACTGAACTCAACCCGAAGATTGAGACGAAGTCTTTCAAAAGAGGTCACCTACACCCAATGGCAAGCCGGTACACCTATCATATCTACATCTGCTAGCTTTGCATGAGAGAGGCTTCCTAGAACGTACTCAACTAAGACATATCCCATATGGACAGCGAGCCCATATGGCCAGCGGCTGTACATGGAAGCTTCTAGTCACCAAGTATGTCTGGTCTTTTTGAGCCTGGATGGCGCCCTCTTACGTTCAGAGGGTATATACCATGACGTTCTTTATACAACCAAATCAAACCATTCGGGAAGCATTTAGCCCTGGTCCCTCCTTATATAAGGCACGAGCCCCAGGATTCTCTCCATGCCCGTCCAGAGGTGAATTCTATTTAAGGTTGCTAGTCAAGTCATTAAATCCTCACATAACTCAATGTAATCTCAAACCAATCCCCGTCTACAAGCATAGCAATATATAACATGCACGTGCTAGGTTGTCTAAGCAAACATGATAAGATCATATGGCTACCCTACCAGGTTTGCATCAATAGTAATATAGTATAGTAATTACTACACATGCATAGAGTGATATTTGCTACATGCATAAGTAAAAATATAGGTTCTGGTATGGTCAAAGTATGACTTGCCTTATACATTCGATGAAATTCTTCACACTCACAATCCAGATAACTCTACTCGTCACACTCCGAGCAATCTATCGTCAATGAAAGAACTCAAATAAGAAATCATGCCAAAAGAAACCAAAAGATCAACAATCAAACACAATAAGGTTTAGCAACAAAAACAACTAGGCTCGATACGGTATAGGTGTCGATGTCCTCGAAGGTGATAGGCGGAAGATAAAATCGAGTGAGTCAACGGATAAATTTTTTGCCGATAAAATAAATAATGACTAAAGATGCTAACAACTAAGGATACAGATCATGCCAATATGAAAGGTGTGTGGATATTTCCGATAGGATGTTACAGGTGATCCAATATGCAAAGGGAATCACTTGAAACGGAATACTACAACACGAGTTATAATAAGTTGAAGTTTGAATTAAACTTAATTTCAAAAAGATCAAAAAAGTGTTTGAATGTTGTGCATAAATGAGATGTAAAGATATTATATGACATGAGTGATCCTACGCAAAAAGAATCAATTGAATTGGATCAACGGTTTAAAAGATACGGCCTCCGGAAGGTTGAATTTGAATCTGAATAAAATCGAATTCAAATAGTATGAAAAGTTGATTTGATATGTTTACTGGATAGAGAAGCTAAAAATATAAACCTAGGATTTTGAATCACCTAAATCGTACTAACGGTGTAAAAGATATAGCCAAAACAAAACTGGGGACTAATCTGTGAAAGATAATACTGAAACGTGAATAAGAAAATAAAATTTATCATGAACAGGTCCTGTGCACTACAGGACGAAACACCAGCTCACCAATGATAATGTGGCCACGTTGGGCACGGAAACCGAGGTGGCGGCGACACGGACTTCGAGGTTCACCGATGGCACGTATTTCGAGTTTCACCGGCAGCACGGACTACGAGGTTTACCGGTGGCACGGATTTCGAGGTTCATCGGCGCATGTTAACCGAGGTTTGCCGGCGCGTGGAAACAAGGTTCGTTGCGGCACGGAAATCGAGGAAGCAGCGGCACGAAACACGAGGGTTGCCGGGCGCAAATCCCGAGATTTGCCGCAGGTGGCTAGGGTTTGGAAAAAGAAAATAAAAAGAAAAATAAAATCAAAAACCTTATGTAGGCAGAAAAGAAAATAAAATTTACGAATCCGACCCGAACTCAGATTTTGCAGCGAGCGAAAAAAAAGAACTGGGCCAGCTAAAGGCCCAAAACAAAACCCGTTTTTATTTTTATTTTTATTTGGTCATCCGACTTGGTAAAAAAAAATATTTTTCTACTAATTTTAAAATAGCCGCAACAATAAAATAAAATAATAATGTTTTGCCGAAATTACTATTTCAGCTATTATGCAATTTTCACAAATACCGTTTATGCAATAAAATCCGTATGAGCATTATAAAAATCCCAAAAATACTTTTTGAGTTATTTATAATTCCCATAACACAATTAAAGAACACCCAAACATATTTTCAACATTTCTCAACTTTATTTAAAATGGGGATAAGTCATTTTTATATCATCTCCAATAAATTGCCTTAAGTCGAAAAATGTTTTGAATATTCTAAAAAATCCAAATAATTATTTAAAACATTTTCCAACTCTTTTAGTATATCCATTACCGCGGACGCGGCGATCTGAATAGTTTCTTACCCCTGCAGGGGTGTACTACTACACACACATGACCATCAGTTACTGCCAGGTCTCGTCACCATTCAAGGGGTGCCGTCGAGGATGCTCACCACAACACTTACCTCACACCACCGGTCTAGTTGATGAAAGACGCCTATCTGGGTAGGTTTCCGCAATCGTGAACCCGGACAGTTTACCGATGCGGACCCAGAAGATGTGTGCAGGGCCCCAAGCCGGTCTCGGTTGAGCCGTTCTCGCACTTTGCAGGCCTTGCCACAAACCTACCAGAACTCCGAAGTACTGTGACATGTGGACATCGACATGAGATGAGTTAATAGGTTGTGAGGGGTCAGTGAGCCCAATGTGTGGTTGTACTGTTTGTCTTGGATCACCACACAAGAATTCAGACTTAGGGCAGTGTTCAACGAGACAACCCACTGTGTAATCCTACACAGCCTCTTATCGTTCACCTTGTTTAGGTCAAATTCATCAAAACATTTCCACCACCCTTCATCATGATCACTACCATCCCAACTCACATAACATTAACATCATTGTGTCACTCTAAGCATGCAATAAGCTGTAACAGTTGCAGGGGCCACATGATCAACAATCAACTCCTAAATCTTCTAGGATTGTGGTTTGCTTAATACTGTGACAAAATGATAGGTCATGCAAAGGAATGGGTTCAACTATGCAATAGAAACACATTATGGTGACATTCTAAACATGCATAAGCGATAAATAGAGGGCAATGGGTTTTTATCAACATGATCAATGGGGTTTTCTTGCCATGCTGACGAGGGTCGTATTGGGAGTCTTCAACGACGGGGATGACCTCCGGTTCCGTTGCCACTTCTATCGATAGCTGTCAAAACATAAAGTAACAATCAATATGGATGCAATGCTCAAACACATGATATGGTGTTGTAAAGTGATGTAAAGTTTACTGATGTTTTTGATGATTCCATTTAAATGAAGTGTATTGCAAAAGAATTTTCAATTCAAACTCCACATTTGAATTTAAAAGGGTTCATATGAAAATTTGCTACTGTTACCCCATTTTAAAATGTGCAACCATGAAAAAAAAAGTGCCATGAATCCTTGCATTTTTTTGATAATTTTTCATATATTATTTATTTCATTAGGATTTATGGTTAAAAATTTATAGTATTGCAAAGTATTGAGCATTTCTGGAATTATTTTTCAAATATAAAAGCTTTATTACTTCACTGTGAGGTCATGCCGACATCAGGGGGGTTTGACCTAGGTCAAACTAACATGGGGTCCCACTGGTCAGTGACACAGGTTAAATTAAAATAGTTGATTAATTAAACAAGGGGATTTTAGTGGCCTTGGGCCCACGTTGTAACACTCTCACTATCAGTGAACAGTAATCACAATTACTGTTGATCACTACTGTTCAAATTTTTTTCTTTGATCAACTGGTTCAGTTCAAATTCGAATTCACCTTTGTTATTGTTGAAAGCAATATGAATCATGGACCTTGATCATCATGGGTCAAGTAAAGTCCAAGCTCAAATCAAATGCCCTTGAATTGAAATCAAATCAAATCTTGAATTGCCTTTGGTGGAATATTAAAACAAAAGTGCAGAGTAAACTTGGTCCAAAAATTATGAAACCACTTATAGAAATTCACTAATATTCTGTGGACCTGGTTGGTATAGTTGTGGTAATTTATTGATCTACCAATTAATTCAAATAAATCAGAACAGTAGAAAAAAAATCAAATTAATCATTTAATATTTAATTCAAATATTAAATAACTTTTAAAATTGCTCAAACCTTTTGTGGCACTAATCTATGGTGATTACTAAATTATGGGACACTTACCACATTTTACAAAAATGTCTAGGTTAGTAAAACAAATGCAAAGGAAAATGAACAGAAAAATAAAAGAGAAACTAAAACCTAGCCCTAACCTACTGCCAGAGCCCACCCCGACCTGGCCCATTCCCCCTTCCCCCTGGGCCACCTAGCCTAACAGCAGCCCGCAGCCCACCCCCCAACCGTCCCCTACCTCCTGTTCATGCCCCCCCTTGGCACGCATCGGCCATGGACACCGCGGCCGACGCCACCGTCTCGAACATCGGGCGGCTCCCCGAAGACGATAAGACCCCGGCACCTCCCAGCGCGAATCCTAGCTCGCCCCCCTGTCCAATCCCCCTCGCGCCCCCTTGCTTCGTATACCTCGCCCCGCACGGACCCGCCCGGAACTGTGGCCGCCCCGCCGTGGTTCCCGTGGAGAACGACGAGGAGGAGACCAGCCACCATGTCCTAGCAACTCCCCGTGGACGTCTTCGTCGAGCCCCCCAGCCAATCGTGGCCAGGACGCCGCCTAGCCGACGTCATCGCCGCCGTGGGACTCCGGTGACAAATCGGTCGTTGTCTTCGTGCCCCCGAGCACACTGCCTTCCAATTCACGTCCACTGTGAGCCGCCGCGCCATTCCCTCTCAAAAACCCCTTCGATTCTCTCCCCGTAGCACCCGTGGTGGCTCCGTCGCCGCCGGGCCGCCATGGCTGGGCACACCCTGCCTCTGCCCGCGCCGTGCGCGCCTGCTGCCCTTCCTTGCGCGCCCACCCGTCCCAGGCCACACCCTCATCGCGCCCGCTGTCAGGTGCCCCTCCCTCGCTGGGGCTCGCCGGATCACCTCGCCGCCGTTCCTGGGGTCGCAGGCGGGCAAACACTGGTCCAAACCAGTGAGGTGTGCCAATGACCAGTGGGGTCGGCCCATATCATTAGGGATTAATCCCTTTTTAGTTAACCCCTCATGCTTAGTTAGTTTAAAACAAATTAGTAAACTAAGTCATTGACAAGTGGTCCCAGGCCATTATAAATAAAATAAACTGAAAGATTTAACTCTGTACCAATGACACCTGGGCCCCCATTGTCAGTTTATTTATTTAAAGAATTAATATAAGTTAGAGTGTATGACATGTGGGACCCTCTGTTCTGTTAATTAGATAAAATGCATCGTACTATGTTAGAGCACCGATAACATTTCATCTGTCATGTCATGCATTTGATTGCTATGTCTGCTTTATATTTACAATTTCTCCCCCCCCCTTTATTCTCCGGTAGACCCCGCTGATGACGCCGACTACACCGCCGCTGAGTACGACTACTATGTCGACGACCCTACCCCTACCGTCGAGCTTCCAGGCAAGTAGAGCCATTCTCTTCCCAAGATATCGCCTATCTTTTCTGTACTTTCTTGCACTAGGCATTGTTACTGCTGTTGCTACGTTACAATCCTATTCAATTGCATAGCCTATCATTGTCACCCCTTGATGTACCTTCCTTTGTCCTATGCAGCCTTATAAATAGATATCGTATTCAGCAGTAAACCCTGCGCATTGTTAGCTAGGTTTAGAATAGCGGGCCGTGATCACTCTGGTGAGTGAACGCGGATTACAAAATATTATAACTGCACCAGGTACGGATCAATGCAGACGCCCTAGGGAACCTACAACGGCGAGACTCTACCGAGTCGCTTCGAGTGGAAGGACTCGTATTTCACTCTCGTCGGCTCAGTAGCATAGCATCACTGGGATGATACGAGGGTATTCCTCTTTACTTCATTCCGCTGGTGTCTCGGCACCACCGGGGTGATACGAGAATATTCCTCTTTAGTTCATTCCGCTGATGTCTCTGTCGAACCTCTTCAAGTGTACCATCGAGGGTGATTCCTCCTAGTTTCACTTGATAGTAGGCACTCGAATCAACTGATGTCCTTACAGGTAAGGAGTCGGGTGACCCAACGGTGCCCCCGCAGGGTATCTTAGCAGAACGACAGGTCAGGTGTATTCCACCGGTGTGCGGCGGGCCTGGTACTGTTCGTGGCTGAAAGATATCCTGTTTTGCGAAAGTCGAGCTCTTCGGAGCAAAGGCGAGACAAGGTAAGGAGACGGTTCACCTTGTTGGTAACCGCACGAGTTGGTGGGACGTCAGGGCAGGCACCGATGTTACTGGTGGACCTGGCTGCTGTCGTTGTCCGCGACTCACCCGAATAGGGGCAACGATAACGGTTGTCCCGACAGATAATAATAAAATGATAAATGGTTCGGTGGATGACTTGAGAGGCCCGTTGGTCTGTACGCACTACCTTCACGTGGGATAAGGAGTTATGGGCTCCCCTGCGTCGTAGTTTGTCCGAAAGCTCTTCAGACGTCAGCAGTATCGCGGTCTGATTGCCGGGAAGCGGTGTGTCTTCTTCGCTCGAGTGGTGTATTTGGATTTTCTTTTGCTTCACCGGCCAGCCTCGCACCGTGTAGGAGCGTGCAAGGGTGAGGTTCCTAGACCCCTTGGCGCATAGGATATAGTCCGGCGGTTGGCCTCTCTGTTGAGCCTAGGATGGGCTGCGTCGTATCGGATAGCCTCGGTGGGGCATTCCCTAACAAGGTGTACGCCACCCTGGAGATCCGAGCGTGTAGGGTAATTGTAGTGCAGCCCCTGCAGGGATGAAAATCTATTCGGATAGCCGTGTCCACGGTAACAGGATGCTTTATGCTGAAGCCAGACTCTACTACTACAAACTACTACTATTAAACTGTTGGTTCCGGTTTTTCTTCCTCGTAGGGAAGTCGAGGAGGGAATCTCGGAGGCATATATAAATGTTATATAATAAAACTTACTATTATGCAATGCTGCAGCAACTTTTGTTGCATTGTTATTAAATTCATGCTTTTGAACCGTTGGCTATTCTCTTCTCATGCTCCAAGACTCGTCGGAAGATGCTAGTCTTCGATAGGCCTAGCTTCTCATCTTTGTTCTGACTTTCTACCTTGCATTCCACTATATGCAGCCTCCCCTTTCCATTTGATACAATGCATAAATGCTTAGTAGCGGACGTATGACTCGCGGGTATGCTAGATACTCACCTTTGCTTTATTTCCCGCTTTCTGTTTTTCCTGATCGGCCGCTGCAGTCAACGTTGGAGCCTTGGAGTCCAGGAGCTGGAGATCCCGATGCCTTCTACGACGTCGAGTTCCCCTTCGACCAGGGGTAGTTTGGAGGTTCCCAGGAAGGAGGCCTTGCCTTTTCGATCGAGTGTTGATTATGTGCTAGCCTTCTTAAGGCAACCTTGTACCCTTGTGTCTGTTCTCAGATACTATTGCTTCCGCTAACTCTGTGCTTTCGAGTTATTGTATTCGAGCCCTCGTGGCCCCTGGCTTGTATTAAACAACTTGTATTATTTTATTTCTAGAGTTGTGTTGTGACATCTTACCGTGAGTCCCTGATCTCGATCGTGTACCTTGCGTGTATGATTACTGTACACGGTCTGATTTTGGGGGCGTCACACACGTGTCATTGGCTTAGGTGGTGATTAGCACGGTCATTAGCGCTAAACAAACACGGGCCCACGTCACCTCGCCGGCGAATCAACGCCGGCGACACACAGACGATTCGGGCGACCACGGGGAGGCCCGACATGACGATGGCGACCTGACCGGCGGCGGCCGTGGCACGACAACGGCGACAAGGCCGCTAGAGTGCAGGGTAGGGGCGTGAAGTAGCGCGTTGTGCTCCTGGATGCTCCAGTAACTCCATGCGCGGCTTGGTTTTGACGGAGTAGCACGCGGTTGAGCATGGCATCGGCCATGGTGGCGATGAGCTTCGGCTCTCATGGCGTTAGTGGCTATAGGACGCAATCGAAGGTGTAAATAGAGGTGTTTTGATCTACTGCTCACCAGAAAATCAACAGTGCAGACGGGGAAGCCGGGGAGGCCTTGTTGACGAGGGAATCATCGGAGGAGGGCGGCAGTCGTAGGCGAAGAACACGGCGTGATTTGTCGGCTCCAGTGGCTCCGGGCTTGCGAGCTTCTTCTTGGGGGACGATGAAGACGGTGCTGCTATTGATGGACAAGATCATCGGGGTGATGGCACTCGTTGGTCGCGAAAGTGCGTGGTCACTATCCGGCGAGCTCTCAGGCGGCGAAGAAATCCGGCGAGGGAGAGCGAACAGGTAACAGAGGAAATCGGGAATGGAAGCGGTGTGTTCTGGATGTCTTTGTTCCGTCGGGACAAGCCTTGGGGGCGTCTGGAAGCGCGTCGGTGGCATCCACGGCGTCCTTCTCGCCACCGAGCTTCTTGGGGGCGTGGAGTAGAAGAAGACAGGATAGTTCGGCTGGGCTTGGGCCGGCCTACGTAAGTTGGGCTTCTTCCAGGTAAGTCTCTCTCTGTTATTTTCTGTTATTTATTTTTGTCATTTGTTTGCTGTGGTAAAATAAATACCATAGCATTTTACTAAATCATCAAACCTTTTATATGGCCTTATGTGACTAGTAGATAGTCACTCACGAGATTTGAGAATTTTTAAAATTCAAAATATTTGAATTCAAATTCAAATAGAGGTCTTATTTAATTTCCATGGCCTTTGTGGACTTTATGAAAAATCAGAGAGCATGATATGGCATCCACTTCACATGATATGTGATCTTGCCCATTTATGAGACTTTTCAAAAAGTTCAGAAGGATTATTGGAAGCACTTTTTGTCTGGCCATTTAAATAAAATTCATTTATGGCTTTTTCTTTCCCCATTTGGGTTTTTGACATGATGCAAAAGGAACTTGCTATCCTAGCACATACCTAACTTGGGGTTGTGACAACTTTCTTGGCCTCAACGATACTAGTTGGGCACGTGTTGCCCTTCGGAAGACGATTGTGCCAGAATGCCATGTTCTCATCGAAGCTTTCATCGTTCCATTTGTGGTTTGCCTTCATCTACATAGCCCCAATTGTTACATTCAAGCGGGTATCCCCTTCGTTGCATCCTTTATACAACATCGTAACCGCATCTTTCTCGAGTTGTTCTATCTTGGCTTTCTCTCTAGCTGCACCTCTCGCGTTAAATGCCTCCTTGACAAGCAGTCCTTGAACATGAGGGTCCCGCACCCAGCTTGCACTACTGCAAAGAGGGGCTAACACGACACCCCTTTCTCGGTCCCTTGTCCGAAACTATTTGCGATGCTATCAATGCAAATGGTCTAAATAAAAAACCGTGTGCCCGAAACTGAACCATCCGCGAAACATATGCGAACGGCCACAATTCTAAAAATTATTGCGTGGGTGATGTAGGGCTAACGGGTCTTTGAAAATCGGTCTTGGATGATTAGGATGAAAACCCGTGGTTGAAAATAATGGACCGCCAGCCTATCTACGCAATCGTTAATAGTTACCAAAATGTTTGGAATGCCTAATCGATCAGGTACGCTTCTGAAAATCCTTTCGTGTGTGAAACAAGGGATGGCGATTCGTTCAAAAAAACGTTCGCATAAGCAGCTAGAAAACCCACGGTTGCAAAGAATGAACAGCTAGACCTTCTTCACAATCATTTGGTTTTACTGAAACATGTGGGATGTGTAATCTATCAGGCACGTTTCTGAAAATCCTTCCGAGGGTGGAAGCAAGGCTGATGGTGCGTCCAAACAACTATCTATTATGAGCATTCAGAAAACATTTAAATATATATAGTTCAAGGTACATTGAAGCCAGCCACCAGCGCATGCAGTACACACCTGGAGTTCATCGCTACACTTTAAACGCATTCAAACTGAAATACAGTACTAGCTAGAATGGTCCTGCAGGCTGCAGGTGAAGTCGGCGCCGGCTCACGGCTGGGTGGATGTAGCGTGGTCGATCACCGCCTAGTATTCAACGTAGGCGACGCCGTACGCCACTTTGCAATGACACGGCGTATGGCCGCCCGCTCTTCCATGGCCATGAGTGTAGCGTTGGCGGCGCGGAGATTCTGCTCTGCATTATAGATCTTAGCAAGAGCCGTCCAGAGCTCCCGGGGTAACCCGAGGGTGCTCGAAAAAATATCGACGCTGCCTTTTCCGCCTGTCGGACGGAAGGTGTAGGTACCGAGGCCCATGGAGCTACCAGAACTGTGGTCGCCATGGGATCCGCTGTCGTTTCCTCCAGATCCACGTCCTCCGCGGGATCCGCCATTTCCTCGACGGCTAGGACCTTCGACTAAGTTGCTCGGCATGGAATAGATTGCTAGAGTTGGAGGAGCGAAGCGGTAGAGGAAAATTGCAGTCTGGAGGTGAAGTATGAAACCCTTATAGCGCACCCGGGCCGGTATAAGTAGTAGGTGATAGCAAAATCGAACGACCACTGAGTACGCAAGCATTGAAGCCCCCGCCGCCCGCTCTTCCAGTATACGTCCCCTCGACGGCACCGCTTGGGAAGTGTCACGCGTACAGTTTGACCGGCATGCCAGTTGGGCCATGAGCCCATCCCCCGATTGGACCCCTTCGATCATATGGGCCAGTAAAAGGGGAACCTCCATCTCGCTGATATGTCCAAAATGTATCACTATTTTACATCATATTTACCTCTATTCATTGATATATTTCATATTATGATGATGTTCTTATAGTGTTTTGGCTTGTTTTACACTATTTGTAACTTTTCGTTGCTGAAACAGCTGCTACAAGAATCAGTGGGGAAAAGTGCACGAAGAGTGTCCATATCGGCACATCTCCAAATATCCTAAAAATCACGGGGAAGGAGTTTCAGAAGATGTAACGAAGGCACGCCAAAGTTGAGCTAGAGGGGGGCCACCAGGCTCCCAGGTGCCCTGGTAGCGCCCCCCCTCAGGCCATGCCAGGTGGCCGCCTGGGAGGTGGGCGCCACCCCCGGTGCCCCCCTTTGGCCTATATCGTCTTCGTGACCTAAAAATCCCAGAACAGAGAGAGTTTCTGGGGTTCTGCAGCCGCTCCGTGGCGGATACCCACAGAGAATAAAATACCTTTCCGAAGGGCAGATACCGCGGGGGAGAACTCCTCCCAGGGGGGGAGATCGTCCTCATCATCATCACTATCATAAAGGGCATCATCGAGATCATCAGCAGCACCATATCCATCTTCATCCCATCTCATCTCACCATTGCCATCCAAGTTGTAACTTGCACTATCCATCCCCTATACTCTACCGGTGTTAATTACTCTTTTGTGGTGAATGCAATTGAGTTTTGTTGGAGAAGTATTGTTATGACCAGATTGTTTATCATATATTTATCACCTCTGATCATGATCTCTGTTATGTCTTGTGAGTAGTTCCTTCAGTTCTTGGGGACATGGGAGAAGTCTAGTTGTTAGTAGTCATATGATGCTAAAATAATATGTGTTGTTTTATATTTAAGTTGTGGTGTTATTCTTCTAGTGGTGTTGTGTGAACGTCGACTACACAACACTTCACCTATTTAAGGACCCAGGAGAATACATTGTGTATAAAGTATGCTTATGTTGGGTTGCCGGAGTGACAGAAACCTGAAACCCAGTTCCCACACTTTTGCACGAGGGAGTGTCGGATCCTAAAGTTTATTGGTATGGTTAGGATTTTCCTTAATTTCTCTCTTGTATATGCGGATGCTTGGAAGATATTTAATCATAAGAATGTATTTATCTTAGTCTAGAAAGTGCATTAGCATAGGTTCACCCACACAACACTTATCAACAAAAAACATAGTACTAGACGGAATATGAAAAAAGCACATGAATATCTCTCCCGTGTCCTCAAAAACGTTTTAGCTTTTATAAGTTTGATCCTTCTTCTTATCCCTTGCAGAAAAGGATTTGGCCCTTACTGCACCCTAGCTCAATTTACCATCCTTGCATTTATTTCCTTGTTGCTTATACCAGAAAACCCATAAAAAGCTACCTTTCAGCACTTGCGGTTATTCCTATCTCAAGATCACTTGTCAATAACTTCTGCTCCTCGTTGGGTTCAACACTCTTACTTATCGAAAATGTTACGATAGATCGCCTACACTTGTGGGTCATCAAGACCATTTTCTTGCGCTGTTGCTGGGGACTGTAGCGCTATTGGTAAGTGAAATTGGTAAGGAAACCTTTACATTGTACGTGCTGTTTTTATTTTTCCTTTCTTACTTTTAGTCCCTATGGACCACTCTTCTCTTGGTTCTTTGCTTGCGGGGAACCGCCCCACCATTATTGTGGTGGAGAAGTCTCCCCCACCTACTGAAATTGTGCCCTTCAAAATTCCAACTGGTATTGTTGATTATGTTTTGGCTAATCGATATGCAGGAGATAGATATCTAGGCGAAAACTTGCTATATCTTTCACAACTATGCTCCTTATTTAAGTTGCAGGTATATCAATGGATTTTGTTATGAGAAAGCTATTCCCTCTATCTTTAAAAGATAAGGCTTCAGACTGGTATATGCTTCTCGATAACTCTCATCTTCTTAATTCGCAAGAACTTATGCCTCTCTTTTATGCAAAGTTTTATCCTCTTCATGAAATACATCGAGACAGGAACTATATCAATAACTTTTCGTCTCATGACGGAGAAAGCATCACCCAAGCTTGGGGGAGATTGAAGTCCCTAATGCTCAAATGCCCCAATCATGAGCTGCCCAAGGAAATTATTCTTACGAATTTTTATGCAAGACTTTCTCGTCAGGATAGAGAGATGCTCGATGCCTCCTCTAGTGTGGTTTTCCGCACCAGAAGCGTTGAAGAAAGGTGGGATCTTATTGAAAGGATCCAAAATAACACTGAAGATTGGGAGATCGATAAAGGTATTGAACCCGTTATAAATTATGAGCACGATTATATTGAGAGCTATGTGGAAACTGGTTACTTCAATACCTTTTGTGCTAAGATTGGTCTTGATTCCCAACTTCTGATTGATTTTTGCAAAGACTTAGCCTCTCATATTGATTCTTGTAAAAAGAAGGAGGATCAGCATCATAAACCCTTTCAGGAATTACCTGTTGATATTCAAGTTGCTGACCCTATTCTGCCTGCAGTCATATATGAAAAACCTCCTTTTCCCTCAAGGATGAAGGATCATTCTTTCTTGACAGATATATTAAATAAAAGTGGAGAATTATTGATGAGCATGAGGACCAGATCAAGGTCAATCCTCAAGTTGCATTGGTTAAAGATCTTGTCACTAGTGATATTAGAGATTCCACTATAAATTTTTGTGTTGTTTCCACTAACGTTGTCACAGCCAAGAATAAAGGCCCAATTTAAGTTACTCCAGTGGTATCCGTTAAAATAGGAGATCACAATTATTATGGGCTATGCGATTTGGGATCCAGTGCTAGTGCCATTCCTTATTCACTCTATCAAGAGGCCATGAGTGATATTTCACCTTGTGAACTCAAAGAGATTGATGTTTTTGATGTACAACTGTAGGGAAAAGCACCCCACAACACTTTATTAAATTTAATAAATATTTACAAATTTACAACTGGGCCAAGCCCAGACAAAACAAAACATCATACAACATCCCACCTCATGGTGGTAAATAGTTAATCCATCTAAATAAGTCATCCTTATATTTGGGTCTGATTCTATAACCTAGTAGAGTTAGATCATGTATGAAGCCTTGTCGCCATCTAGCAAAAGAGGGTCTTTCATGTCTGAATGCCTTGTCATTTCTAATTATCCAAATGTTCCACCAGGCTGTGAAGACCACTTCAGAGAAGAAAGGTTTAGAAAACTCTCTTCTGCCATAGGTTGTGACTTCCATCATATTGGAACCCTGAGTCCAGTCAATTTGCAGGTAATTCCAGATTCTCACACTAAACACACAATGAAAAAATAAATGATCTCTGGTCTCAAGTGTGTGAGCACGACAGAGCACACAGTCAGGGCTATCCTCAATGTGCCAATGCCTCCTCTGAAGCATATCTTTAGTATTTATCATATCCATCATGACCAGCCAAGCAAAAACTTTGATCTTTAGTGTGCAACATGACTTCCAAATCCAAGAAAGCAAAGGGTTGGAAATTATTGGTTCATGAACCTGCTTATAGAATTTAATTGAAGTATATGAGCCACTTTTCCCAAATTTCCAGGACCATTCATCTAAATTATCTCCCTCTCTTGATAGGTTTCAAGCAGAACTCTGAGTAGTTGTAGTTCCTCAAATGCTTCATTAGAGAGTGGAAGATTGAAAAGGGACATCACTTCACCTGTCAAGAGCACTTCTTGGATTGATATTTGGATGTCAAAAGAAAAAGAGCACAACCTGGCAAATCTATTGGCTAAAATCTCAGATAGGGGCAGCCAAGTATCCAGCCAGAATAAAGCAGTCATCCCATCTCCAAAGGTACATTTGGAGACTGCCAGGAATTTATCCATCAGTTTGCAGATGTCCTTCCACCAGAAAGATCCACATAGGTCAGTAGCATGATGAACTCTGAGATGATAATATGTGTTCCAGATAAGCTGAACCCAAGGAACATTCATCCTGTTGTAGAATTTACTCAGGTGTTTAAGCAAAAGAGCTTCATTCTGCAGTGAAAGATTAAGTATACCCCATCCACCTTTGTTTTTGGGCCTACAGACAAGCTCCCAGGAAGCTAGAGACTCCCCAGAGTCCTTGCCATACCTTCTCCACGGACATTGCCTCTGAATTCTTTCAAGTTGTTTGATGACGCCAGCAGGAATATGCAGTGAGCAGAGAAAATAAATTGGCATGGATGAAATGACTTAATTCAGAAGCTGAAGTTTGCCACCCTGATTGAGAAAACAAGAGCTGGCAGCGAGTCTCCTCTCCATACTATCCACCAGTGGCATAAAATCAATCATTCTTGGTCTGGTGGTCCCAACAGGCAAACCTAGGTATGTGAAAGGAAAAGTGCCAGATTAACAGCCAAAAACTGAGGTCAGTCTAAGCAGTTGCTCATCATTGATGTTTATAGGGTACATGGCAGATTTATGATAGTTGATATCAAGCCCAGTGGATTGGGAGAACTCTTGTAGGGCCTCCTTCAGCACAATCACCTGAGCCTCATCATATTGCATGATTAAGAGAGTGTCATCACCATATTGAACTATTGGAAAATTTGGACCATGTGAGGGAATTGGTAACTACAACCTTCCCCTGCTAAGAAGATTATTTACCACTGATTGAAGAAGATCAGCAGCAAGGACAAAGAGAAGAGGGGACAAGGGGTCCCCTTGTCTGACACCTCTTCTACATTTGAATTGTTTGCCATGGGTCCCATTTAAGAGCACAGAGGAGGAACCAGATGACAGCAAATCAGATACCCAGTTTCTCCATCTAAGATTGAAGCCCTTGAATTTTAGAATCTGCAGAATGGCCTCATGGTCAATGGAGTCAAAAGCTTTTTCAAAGTCAATCTTAAGGATGATCATGGGTTTTCTAGAATGGTGACATTGATGTAAATATTCCAGGGTCCAAGCAATGCAGTCCTGAATGGATCTATCGTTAATAAAACCATATTGGTTCTTATGAATACACCTGGTGACAACCTTCTGAAATCTGTTGGCTGCCCTTTTTGTAAGGAGTTTAATTCCCATACTTGTTAGAGAAATAGGCCTGTAATCATTGACAGATTCAGGGGTAGATTTCTTTGGCACCAAAGTGATGAAAGATCCATTCAGCCCCTCCAACCCTGCAGAACCAGCATGGAACTCATCAGCCAATCTGTACAAATCCTCAGAAATAATAGTCCAACATTTCTTAAGAAATAGACCATTGAAACCATCAGGTCCAGGAGCTTTATCAATGGGCATGTGCTTGATGGTATCATCAATCTCTTTCCTCTCAAAAGGTTCAGTCAGACTGTCTAAATCCTCCACTTCAGTCCACAGATTCTTCAAATTGAAAACCATATGAATTCCCCTTGATACCCCCATCCTATTTTTAAAGGATGACCAAAAAGCAGCAGACAACAGACCCATGATCTGAGCAAGGAGTCCCATCAGAAAGATTCATAGAGGCAATTGAGTTCCTCAATCTCTCAGATGCCATGGCTTGGAAGAATTTAGAATCTTCCTCTCCCACCTTGATATATCTTTTGGTGCATCTTTTCTTCCAATAAAGATGCTACCAATGTAACAGCTTCTCATGGTGAAGCTTGACAATCTTCCTAAAATTGGATTCAGGGATTTTCAGTTGTCTGAACTCCTCCAAGCAGTCCAGGATAAAGATGACCCTATTACATTTAGAGATGAGAGCTTTGAGGCCTGAAGTATTTCTCTGCCATGTTTTAAGAGCTCCCCTCAGCCTTTTCATCTTATCCACAATAACAGCAGTTATGTGACCTTTATGAGAGGGCAGCTCCCAAACCTTCCTGAAGCAATCCATAAAGCCAGTCTACTCAACCCAAAAGTTTTCAAATCTTTAACTTTGGGGATGGAAGTGGAGATGGAGACCACACATGGCAAATGATCAGAATTTGTCTTGGCTAGAGGAAAAACCTGGGAGAGAGGATAGCATGCAATCCAATTAGATGAGGTGAAAAACCAGTCTAGTTGTTCAAGTAATGGATTTTCCTGCATATTGGACCATGTGTAACTCCTGCCCTTGATAGGCAACTCCAGAAGACCTAAATGACCAATGATCTCATTAAAAATAAACATATCATTTATGTCACCCCATCCCTATTTTTGTTATCCACTGATCTCATAAAGTTGAAGTCTCCCAGAAGAAGTCAGTTGGCATCAAAAGGTATCTGCAAGTTATAGAGCCATATTGTACACAAAGATCTCTTCTTTGTTTCTCATAGGGCCCATAAACATTCACCAGTGTCCAGGATTCAACATTAAGTTTAGAAGTGAATTGGGTTATCAGTCCAAATTGTTGTGTGTCCACCAGCAAACCATCAAACAAAGAAGACTTCTAAATAGTAACTAAACCCCCAGAAGACCCCAAAGATGGAACATATGTAAATTGGTCAAATCTTCTGGGACACCATGTCTTAAGAAATCTTGCATCAATTGAGGAGCACTTTGTCTCTTGTAAGCAAATGATATCACATTGACTTTCCTCTATTTTTTCCCTAACAGCCCTTAGCCTAGCTACAGAATTTAAGCCTCTGACATTCCAGCATAGAACATTCCAATTTCTAGTAGTTGCATAATCCATAAAGAAAAGAGTAGCAGAGGGATAATACTACTGTAAATATTACACATAGCATAAGGAGTGCAGATCCATCAAAATAAACCCATGCCCAAAAGACTATGTTCTTACAACTGGCTAATTTAGAGGCTTGCCAAACCCAGTTAACATAACAATCACTGATCATTAGAGGACTGTGAAGTAGGCGCAGTGGAAGGAGCAGCTTCAAGCTTCTCCTTGGCGAGGAGGGATTCTTCTATCTCCAGGTCCGCACCAATGTGTTGTAACACCCTGATGGGAGTTGGTGGGATGTCAGGAACCTTATGTTGGGCTTCAGAATCACCTTGGTGGGCCTCTTCTTCAAAAATGGGCTGCTGGACCACTGGGAGTGGCTTGGTTCTGGGATTTTTCTTTTTAGGAGGAGTAGTAAGCTCCAGGAGAGTTCTCACCTTAAAACCGTCTCTCTTTTCCAGGCTTCGAGTACAGCGATGAACAGAAGCTTCCATAACTGGAGTAGAGCGCTTCCGAGCACGTTTGATGCAGCACTTAATCTGTGGAGCAGAGAAAACCATATTCTGGTCTGTAGTGGTTTGCTCCAAACTGAGATTCACCTGTGGCACATAGAATGGTTCAGCAGTAGCATGATCACCACCGTTGTGTGCTTGGTCCTCAATGAAAATCAAAGATGGTGCCAGAGTTTCAGTATCAAAAGCAAGGCTCCAAGACCTCTTGGAGCAAACAATGGATTTCAGCGGAGGCAACATCAAAGGTCTTGGAACTGTCCTCGTAGAAATCTCCTCATATAGAGAATTAAAAGTTCTCCTCCAAATCATATCAGGTGGCAGAGGAGGTCCAGTAGGAATCCTGATCATTGCCACAATTAATTTTTGTGGTTCGTCAGGGGGTGGGATAAAAGTAACAATGGCCAACATAGGGTCTGGCAACACATCTTCCATGTTGGCTTCAACTATGAGATCAACATCAATCACAGGAACCTCCATGACTTGGTCCACTGAGTCTGGTTCCTGTGGGTGATCAAGCACCATGGACATCTGCTCTTCAGCTTGATTATCCACTACAGGTTCCTCCACCTCCTATATGATTGGCTCATCTCCCCACATAGCATGTTGTAAGAGCAAAGTTTTGCCCCCGTGTGTTTTGAATATTGTTGGACAAGACAGTAGAGGAACTAACAATGTTTTCTAGTATAAACAGTTGCATAGGTTCCTGAAGGACAAGCTATGTGATAAATCTTCAGGGAAGGTCTTCAAGTTATCGAAGCATTAACCTTCGGAGCGAAGCTTAATCACGAAGGTTGACCCCCAAAAATGAAGGTGTCCTGAAGCTCTACTCATTGAAGGAAATGAAGAAGACGGCGCAAGACTTAGATGTTTTTGTGTAGTTCTTTTTCGGTTCCTTGAGTCATAGGACAAACCGTACTATCAAGAGGGGTATTTAGTTTGTGGATACCGAAGTCATTGAGAAATGCTCAAATCAAATCCAAACCTAGTGAGAAGCCTGAGTGAAGAAATCTCATGTGCACTAAGTTAAGTTTCTGTAGCAAAGACTTCGTTCTTTGGCAACTGAAGCAGAACTAAGTCCGTGAGTCAGCTTTACTTGTTCCTCAAGTAAAGTTGCGCATTGATGACAATCCGACCGTTGTGGACACGTGTCAAGCTGTCACCTCGGGTCAGTTTGGTCATTTCGCACCTCGGGATTGCCAACTATAAATACGCCGCCCCCTCCTCCATTTGCGGGTGGCTGCTCTGAGATCATTCCAAGAGAGACTGTAGAGAGCAACCCCAAAACGCCACCGAAGCAAAACCCAAAATCCAGAATACTGAAGCCTAAGTCCTATTGATCTGAGTAGATTTGAGATGACTTAGGTGAAAGCTTTATAGCCTTTTTATTTTGGAGAACTGCAATTCTCCTAGACAGTTAGAGTGTTGTTCTTCAGAGAGCGAAGAGTAATTGTCGCCTCGAAGTCCAGTTTGTCAAAGGTTTCAGTGATTTCCTCAATAATCAACCACGAGTGAAGAACTGATCAAGCTCAAGGAGTTTGATGCAGTGGAGCAACGGAGGGAGAGAGATTTGCTCCAGGTGTTCAATCACCAGTCCCTCCAACCAGACGTAGCGCTTTGCAGAGCGTGAACTGGTCGAACAAACATCGCCGAGTCCCAGTTCGTTTTACTTCAAGCATTTACCTTCAGTATTGCATTTGCTTCACTGTTATGCTTCAATGGGTTTTGATTCACTGCATTTAGTTTCTCTTCCTGTTATACTTCGCTATTCCGCTCTATTTATGCTTCACTTCAATAGTTTCAGAAGAAAATTTGGAAGTGATCATTCACCCCCTCCCCCTCTGATCACATACTTGGACTTTCAATTGGTATCAGAGCCAGTCACTCCCTACACTCTGTGTGTTTTGGATTAACCTCCTGGAGTGTCTTCAAGTATGTCTTTCGCAGCTATTCTCTCCGGCGAACCTATTCCTGTTTTCAATGGGAAGGACTACCCCTACGGGAAGGACAAGATGATAAGAAATATCATGGCTATCAACTCAACTGCCTGGCAAGTTGTCTTGTATGGAGTCACTGTTGCCGATGAGAAGGCCATCACCCCTGAAGAAGCAAAACTGATTGATCTCGATTCTGAAGTTTGGGTTTTCATCACCAACCACCTGACACCAGAAAAGTATCATGAAGTGAAGAACATTCCTTCTGCCAAAGGTGTCTGGGAATATCTTGAAAATATTGGTGAAGGTGTTTCTACCCAGAAAGATGCCAGAATTGACACACTACGAAGCAAATTCTATCGCTTCAAGAGAAACGAGGGTGAAAAAGTCAGCTCCATTTACAGCAGACTCACAGCTCTTGCTAATGAGTTGATTTCCCTCGGTGCTGATGACATTACTCCTCACTCTGTTGTGAGAACTTTGCTTCGCTCATTGGATGACTCGTTTGATCACATTGTGCTGATGATCAAGGAGAGGACTGATTTCAGACGTCTTGTTGCCGCTGATATTCTTGAGAGACTCAATACCTTTGAAATGGAAGAAGATGAGAAACGTGATATTCGCGTCATTCTTCACCCGAAGTCAGTTCTGCTTCAGGTGTCGAATCAGATGATCCTACAAGCATTGGAAAAGATTTAGCACTGATCATGAGATGCTTCAACCGCTTTCAGAGAAAAGGTTTTTCTTCACAAAAGAAGAGTTATTCTTCAAGAAGCTCAACTCACTCATCTCACCGCTCATCCTCAAGAAGATCTCCATCGAAGGACAACTGCTGCTACAAGTGCAAGAAGCCAGGTCACTACATTGCTGATTGCCCTCTGTGGGAAGCTGAGGACAAAGCAAAGCATTCGCTCAGAGACTCCTCAACCAAGTCCCACAGATCTTCCAGAAGCTATGAATCCAAGGGACATGATTCCAGTTCTAGAAGAGATAAGAAGAAAGATTCTAATGATGACAAGAGAAAGAAGTATCACAAGAAGCGTGAGGGTTCTTCATCGAAGACTTACTCGTCTCATCGAAGCAGCTCTCACCGTGCCAAGGCTAATCTGGGAAAGGAGATGAACTCTGAAGACGAAGCCTCTGGGTCCGAAGCTCAATCAGGCTCAAGGTCTGGGTCTGGGTCCGAATCAGATGGTGTTGCTGGTTTGGCATTCGCTTCAGCAGATGCTTCGGCAAAAGCTTCGAGCTCATTCTTCACAAACAACAGTAGTGAAGATGAATCTCCTGCATATTTCTTCATGGCCAAAGCGAAGGTATCTTCATCGAAATCTAACTATGATACCTCTGATTGTTCTTCATATGACAGTGATTCAAAGATAAGCTATGCTAAACTTGCTAAAATTGCTTCAATCCAACAAGATGAACTTGATTCACTAAGCAAAACCATTAAGAAATCTGAAACTCTGTTGATCGATGAGATAGAGAAAGGTCAAACTTTAACTAATGAGCATGAAGCTCTGAAGGAAAAGTTTGAAGAATTATCCTCTCGGCATGATCTTCTTTCAGTTGATTATGAGAAGCTCACCTATGAATTTCTTCAGAGGAAAATGGCTCTCGAAACACTGAAAGAGGCTCATGAAGAGTTGGAAAATGTCAATCTCTCTCTCATGGCTCAAGAAGGTTCTGAAGAAAATTATAAAACTGAATCACCTTGTTTGGATTGTTTGGAACGAAGCAAAATTGATTCCAAAGGCAAAGCTCCTATTGTTATTGATGATACTAATGCCTCCGATGAGGAAAACCCTGCTGTTACCGAGGAACTCCTCAGGTTGAAAAACTTATTTGAAACAGGCATGTTCAAAAGTGTGCAAGGTCACCAGTATCTCTGTGATATCCTAAGGAAGGCTCTCCTTCACAGGAATCCCAAGAATGAAGGTGTTGGTTTCGAAAGAAAGATAAACCCTGATGGCACATATTGGGAACCTGAGCAGTATCCTAAGACTGTGTGGGTCCTTGCAAAGGGAAACCCTATTGATATTGCTAACCTTTCAGGTTTTGATTGCAAGATGAACAAAGCCATTGTAGACGAATCACTTGATTCTGACTACAAGCTCATCAAAGACGAACAGGGAAAGGTTACAGCTGAGTATGTTGGTACTCCTCCTAAGAATGGCTTCTATAAGAGGCAAATATGGGTGGAGAAAGCACTTGTGGAAAAACTGCCTGCTAACCATACCATGCAGGGAAAGTCTTCGGTACCACCGAATCATGTCTATTCTCTTGAAACAAGAAATGATCCTCTGGTGACCGAATCAAATGTTCCACAGAAGCAATACTATCGCACTGGTCGTCATACTTATCGTCCTCATAATAATCATACTAAGATTGCATATGCTCATTCTTATGCTAACCATTCGCAGAGGACTTACATTTATGGTGTGCTTGATGGTACACCGAAGCAATACACTCCTGTTCGATTTAATATTGCTTCAACCAGTTCTTCAACATCTTCTCAGTCACCTGCTCGTTTGTGGGTGGTTAAGAAGAACTAATTCTTCTGCAGGGCTATGTCTCCGGTGGATCCGAATGGGTCATGGATAGTGGTTGCACAAATCATATGACCGGAGACAAGGAGTTATTCACCGAAGAAAAATTATCTCACTCTTCTCAGAAGTACATTACCTTCGGTGATAACAATAAGGGTAAAGTTTTAGGTTTGGGTAAGGTTGCCATATCGAAAGATAAGCACATTGACAAGGTTATGTTAGTCCAATCCCTTGGATATAATCTAATGTCTATTTCGAAGTTATGCGATATGGGTATGCTTGTTCTATTTTCTGCTTCGCGTTGTGTTGTCTTTTCACAGGATGACTATGCGTTTGTCTTCGAGGGTTACCGAAAAGGAGACTTATACATAGTTGATTTTTCTTTGGGCCCGGCTGTATCCACATGCTTAATGGCAAAAGCTTCATCTGGTTGGTTATGGCATCGAAGACTTGGTCATGCAGGGATAAGAAATCTTCATAACTTAGTGAAGAAGAATCATGTTATTGGCCTTAGCGAAGTTAAATTCGACAAGGATCGTCTCTGCAGTGCTTGTGAAGCTGGTAAAATTACAAAGAAACATCATTCAGCGAAGACGATCATGACTACCACTCGTCCTCATGAATTGCTTCATATGGATCTTTTTGGTCCTCAAAATTATGCAAGCCTGGGAGGAAACAAATATGGTCTAGTTATTGTTGATGACTTCTCTCGTTACACTTGGGTTTTCTTTTTGGATGACAAGAGCAAAGTTGTTGAAATCTTCAAGTCATTCGCCAAGAGAGCTCAAACAGAATATGAATTATCTCTGAAGCACATCCGAAGTGATAATGGAACTGAATTCAAAAATACTCATATTGAAGATTTTCTTGATGATCAGGGTTTTACTCATGAGTTCTCTGCTGCTTATACACCTCAACAGAATGGTGTAGTTGAAAGGAAGAATAGAACACTTATTGAGATGGCCAGAACTATGCTTGCTGAATACAAGACTCCTATTAGGTTCTGGGCCGAAGCAATCAATACTGCATGTCACATCATCAACAAGGTTTACCTTCACAAATTCTTGAAGAAGACTTCACATGAGCTTATCACTGGTAACAAACCAAATGTCTCATATCTTAGGGTATTTGGTGCTCCATGCTTTATTAGAGATATGAATCATAGCTCCAAATTTGCCCCTAAGGCACATGAAGGTTTTCTTTTAGGTTATGGCTCAAACTCTCACACTTACAGAGTCTATAACTCTCACTTTGGGAAAGTTATGGAAACTGCAAATGTAAGATTTGATGAAACTAATGGCTCTCAAAAGGAGCATTTGCCTCATGATCTAGATGAACCTCCACTTGATGAAGTGATTAGGTCTATGGCTATTGGTGAGATTTGCCCTGTCGAAGCTAATCAACGTCAAGCTGTAAGGGATGATGTTGGTCCAATGTTCCCACACATAGTCCGGGGCGCTGGAGATCACCATCCTGAAGCTAATGATAAACAGGACGAAGAAGGTCAAGGGAACGAAGGAAATGCTGAAGCTGAACCCGAAGCTGATGCAGATCCTGAAGCAGATGCTGAGCCTGAAGCAAATGATACTGCTTTATCACGAGTTCGAAGAAGAGTTGATGTGGATTCGATTCTCGAAGATATCAATCAACCAGGTCGTCCCACTACTCGATCTCGCTCTCGCTTGGCTAAGTTCTGTGGAAATTTTTCCTTTGTCTCTATGCTAGAGCCTTCAAAATTTGTTGAAGCCATGAAAGACCCTGATTCAGAATTTGAAACAGGCATGTTCAAAAGTGTGCAAGGACACCAATATCTCTGTGATATCCTGAGGAAGGCTCTCCTTCATAGGAATCCCAGGAATGAAGGTGTTGGCTTTGAAAGAAAGATAAATCCTGATGGCACATATTGGGAGCCTGAGCAGTATCCTAAGACTGTTTGGGTTCTAGCTAAGGAGAAACCCATTGATATTGCTAACCTTTCAGGTTTCGATTGCAAAATGAACAAAGTCATTGTGGAGGAATCACTTGATTCAGACTACAAACTCATGAAAGATGAATAGGGAAAAGTTTCAGCTGAGTATGTAGGTACTCCACCAAAGAATGGATTCTATAAGAGGCAGATATGGGTGCAGAAAGCACTTGTGGAAAAATTGCCTGCTAACCATTCTATGCAGGGAAAGTCTTCGGTACCACCGAATCATTTCTACTCTCTTGAGACGAGAAATGATCCATTGGTGACCGAATCAAATGTTCCGCAGAAGCAATACTATCGTACTGGTCGCCATACGTATCTTCCTCATAATAATCGTACTAAGATTGCATATGCTCATACTTATGCTAACCATTTGCAGAGGACTTACATTTATGGTGTGCTTGATGGTACACCGAAGCAATACACTCCTGTCCGATTTAATATTGCTTCGACCAGTGCTTCAACGTCTTCTCAGTCACCTGCTCGTTTGTGGGTGGTTAAGAAGAACTAATTCTTCTGCAGGGCTATGTCTCCGGTGGATCCGAATGGGTCATGGATAGTGGTTGCACAAATCATATGACCGGAGACAAGGAGTTGTTCACCGAAGAAAAACTATCTCAATCTTCTCTGAAGTACATTACCTTCGGTGACAACAACAAAGGTAAAGTGTTAGGATTGGGTAAGATTGCCATATCGAAGGATAAGCACATTGACAAGGTCATGCTAGTTCAATCACTTGGATATAATCTTATGTCTATTTCAAAGTTGTGCGATATGGGTATGCTTGTTTTGTTTTCTCCTTCGCGTTGTGTTGTCTTTTCACAGGATGACTATTCGTTTGTCTTCGAGGGTTACCGAAAGGGAGATCTATACATTGTTGATTTTTCTTCGGGCCCTGCTGTTTCCACTTGCTTAATGGCAAAAGCTTCATCTGGTTGGTTATGGCATCGAAGACTTGGTCATGCAGGGATGAGAAATCTTCATAACTGATCCTGAAGCTGAAGCAGATCCTGAAGCAGAAGCTGAGCCTGAAGCCAATGATTCAACTTTATCACGAGTCCGAAGACGAGTTGATGTTGATTCGATCCTTGAAGAAATTCAACAACCAGGTCGTCCCACAACTCGCTCTCGTACTCGTTTGGCTAACTTCTGTGGAAACTTTTCGTTTGTCTCCATGCTAGAATCCTCAAAGTTTGATGAAGCCATGAAGGATCCAGATTGGTTAACTGCCATGCTCGAAGAACTTAACCAGTTCGAGCGAAACAAAGTCTGGTCCTTAGTTGATAGACCTGATCCCACGAAGCACAACATCATTGGTACAAAGTGGATTTTTCGCAATAAGCAAGATGAAGACGGTATAGTGGTAAGGAACAAAGCACGTCTGGTAGCACAAGGTTACACCCAAATCGAAGGTATTGATTTCGGCGAAACTTATGCTCCAGTTGCTCGTCTTGAATCCATTCGTGTTATGCTTGCTTTTGCAAATTTCAATGGTATTCTGCTTTATCAAATGGATGTGAAAAGTGCTTTTCTTAATGGAGAAATCGAGGAAGAAGTGTATGTTATGCAGCCTCCAGGTTTTGAAGACCCGAAGAAAGCCGACATGGTGTACAGGTTACACAAGGCCCTCTATGGGTTGAAGCAAGCACCTCGTGCTTGGTACGACACATTGAAGGATTTCCTTCTGAAGAAAGGCTTCAAACCAGGAACCACCGACCCAACGCTTTTCACTCGATCTTATAATGGTGATTTGTTTGTATGTCAAATATATGTAGATGATATCATTTTTGGATGCACTAACACTGAAATCAGCGAAGAATTTGCCAAAATGATGTCGAAGAAATATGAGATGTCTATGATGGGTGAATTGAAGTTCTTCCTTGGACTTCAAATCCGTCAACAGAAGAATGGCACCTTTATTTCTCAAGAAAAATATCTCAAGGATTGCCTGAAGAAGTTTTGGTCTTACTGAATGCAAAACCATTAAGACGCCTATGCCTACCAATGGCTTCTTAGATGCAGATGAGAAGGGCAAAGCCTTCGACCAGAAGAAATACCGGTCTATCATTGGATCCCTTTTATATCTTTGCGCATCTAGACCTGCCATTATGCTTTCAGTATGTATTTGTGCTCGTTTTCAGGCAAATCCAAAGGAATCTCATCACACTGCTATAAAGAGAATTCTTCGTTATCTTGCTCACACACCTACCTTGGGGCTGTGGTATCCCAAGGGAGCTCAGTTTGATCTCATTGGGTATTCTGACTCTGACTGGGCTGGTGATCGTGTGGATAGGAAGTCAACTTCAGGGACTTGTCATTTCCTTGGAAGATCACTTGTGTGTTGGGCCTCAAAGAAGCAAAACTGTGTTTCAATATCAACTGCTGAAGCCGAATACATTGCTGCTGGGTCATGTTGTACTCAGATTCTATGGCTGAAGCAAACGCTGAAGGATTATGGTATTCAAGTGAAGAAAATTCCACTCCTATGTGATAATGAGAGTGCAATCAAAATTGCTCACAATCCTGTGCAACACTCTCGCACGAAGCATATTGACATTCGCCATCATTTTGTTCGTGATCATGTTCAGCGTGAAGATATTGTTATTAGTCATGTCAGAACTGAAGATCAACTGGCTGACATTTTCACGAAACCATTGGATGAGAAAAGATTCTGTACGTTAAGGTGTGAGCTCAATATATTGGACTCACGACATGTACTGTAAGACCGAACCTTTTTACTTCTGTATATATTCATTTACTTCGTTGCTTACCTATTTAGTTTCGTTGTCTGTTTTTGCTTCGTTTAGTTTACTTTTATTTCACTTGGTTTTAGTCCTCTATGCTTATCACCTTTTGCTTCGTTCGGTTTTTCTTCGAGGTGATAAGTTTCGGACCCTACCCTTTCTATTCCTTTTCTGTCTTATTCTGTCTGTCCAATATGGTTGAGCACAATTGAAACGGAAAACATTTGCTTCGAACATCATTGAGTTCCGAATCAAATGCTTCCAATTTTCATCAAAGTTTTACTCAAGTCGAGGACATATTCTTCGGTCGTTGAGATCCCATCAAATCCAGGTCGTTGAGATTTTCTTGCAATTCGCCACGAGATCCTCGCCGTAGAATCCGGAGAGACAGTCGCTGGGGGCCGTTCGATCTGATCTGACAGCTCCTGTCAGACCGGCCTATATAAGGCATCCCACCCCAGCGAATCCATCCCACCTCATTCGCATCTCCCCGGAACCCTCTCTCTCACGAGCGCCGCCGAGCTCCTCGTCCCCGTCGCCGTTCTCGCCGCTTCACTGCCGGAAGAGCGTCGCCGTGGACTTCACGCCGTCGACGAGCACATCTTCACCGCTCATCGCCGCCGTAGAAGCTCGACGCCACCGAGTTAGGGTACGCCGAGCCACGATCCAATCTCCATCTCATCTATTCTTCCATTTCCCGATTGGATCCGTGTTCTTAGTCTTTTTGGATGATTTCTTTAGGTTTGTTTGATCCGTTGGATCGTTCCACTGTTGGGAAATCTATTTCTGCTAGCCAAAGGTTTCCATCTCGATTCAGGTTAGAATTTAGGGTTAGCATCCATCTGTTCTGTGTTAGGGTTTCAGCTCATCTTGTGTGAGATTAAGTCTAGCTCAGAACAGACCAGCATCTCAACCCAAATTCTTCACTGAATCTCTTGTCAAAATCTTTGTTTTTGGATCGAAACTTTTGCTGGTGCTCATTCCATACTTTCCTTTTTCCCTCGCAACTTCTATGGTTTTCACAGGATGTCTGCTGAGTTAGGCTTCGGTAATGAGTCACCAAACCTTGATCACATCAACGAAGCAGAACGGTCTGCTCCGAAGAAGAAAGGAGGCAGAACGAAGGAAACCAACAACGCCAGAGGCATTCCTGAATCCATTCGCATTGCCCTAGGATATGACACGCCCCCTGAAGAAACCAAGGAGCAGCGCAAGAATCGCTTGCAAAATATTCGCCGGTACTGGGCTGTTCGATGGTACAAGTACAAGAGCATCCCTACCTGGAAGTGGACTATGCAGTTTGCCTTCAGTCCACCCTATTAGTATACTTCGGCCATGTGCAGTCAGTACACCGAAGAGAATCGCCACCTGTACTACCCAGTTCCACCGAAGCTTCCTCTCCCCAACACCCTCAAGACACCAGATGATTACCCAGAAGAACAAGAACGATTGAGAATCGCTGCTGAAGCCAAGAGGCTGAAAGAAGAGAAGAAGGCAGCCAAGTTGGCTGAAGCAGAATCCCAAGGTGTTGGGCCAAGCTCGAAAAAGAAGAAGAAGCTGAAGAAGAAATATGCTTCTCCTCCCCATGCTACCACAGAAGATGAAGAGCAGGTCAGGCTAGAGGAAGCTGCTCTGGAAGATTCAATTATGGACGAATCAAATGCTGCTGACGACGAATCTGAATTCGAAGCAGATGATGAATCTGATGATCCTGCTCCCCCCAAGAAAAAAAGACTTCATATCCCACTGAAGAAGAAGCCAGGAGAGAAACCTGATGCTAAGGGGATTAAGCTTCAAGACCCCAAGATCAAGCCTTCTGCTCGCCCCACCATTGATCTCTCAAACTTGGTGGTTGCGAAGCCCTTGGCCTCCAAGCCACCGGCTGATGCCCTCACCACTGAGAGGTGATCGAAGCAGAAGAACGACCCCGCCAAGAAACAACCTGCAAAGGCTTCAGCATCAACGAAGCCCAAGCAGTCTGCTGCAACAAACCCTTCAGCGAAGCACAAGCTCACTGAAGAAGATCTGAGACAGAAAGACCTCGAAGAGGCACTTGAGCGCAACATCCTTTCCAGAAGCTCAGCTGATTAGAAGAAGGCAGATGAAGATGCTGCCAGACAGAAAAAGGAGTTGGACTCTGCAAAGATGGCTGCAGAGAAGGCTGAGACGAAGCGCAAGCTCGCCGAAGCCGCAAAGAACGAAGAAAAAGCTGGTGCTGAAGCTAAACAGCTTGCTGAACATGAAGCTAAACGCAAGGCCTCTTTAGAAGGTCTCAGGACGAAGAAAGCTGAGAAAGATGCTAGGGAAAGTCAGAAGAAGCCCGTAGTTGATATGAATCCCTCAGCTATCACATCGAAGCAGAAAGGCATATCTTTGCCTGAAGCTCAAGCTGAAGCTGATCGTCAGAGTGACCATCCATTCCCTGACTAGCGTGAAGGCGAACTCTGGGATCAGTTGGGCATCACTGAAGCCCTTTGGGAGAAGTGTGCTGCTGAAGATCCTGATGATGTTGACATTGGAGAAGTTTACATCTCCAGGTCTATCGAAGCTATGATCTCCACTATGATAAGTAAGTCAGCTGAAGGATTTGCACTCAAGAGATAGGGCTGAAAACAAAAAGATTCTCAACTATCAGAGACGAGCTGAATCAGAACCTGATGAAGAATTCAAACTGCACGCCCTGAAGTTGCTCCAACAAGTGAAGAAGTCAATTCCACCACCAAGGACAATATCAAAATCTTCAAAGGAAAAATCAAGGCTGCTGTGGATGACATGGTGAAGACCCATAATGCTTCCATTATGGAAAGAGATTCAAGGAAACGCAAGGCTTCGCTCGAAGCTGAACGTGTCGTTGCACCACCATCTCCTAAGCCTGCTGCATCAAAGGCTTTTGGACCCTCACCCAAGAAGAGAACCACCAAGAAGCGCAAGGTTACTTTGGCATCCGCCGCAGACATGGATTCAAGTGATGAACAGCCACAGGAAACTCCTGAAGCCGTTCCCACTCCTGCACCGAAGCCAAAGCCATCCCAGCCCACACCAAAGCCTTCAGCTCCACCCACCAAAACTCCCACACCTCCTCCTACCAGAACCAATCCCAAGCAAACTCCACCACAAAGAGCTCCTAACCCCACTCCAATGCCTGCACGAACCCCCACACCCATACCACCTCGTGTTCCCACACCCATCCGTGCTCCAACCCCCGAACCACAAAGGATTCCCACTCCACCAATTGCTCCCGCACCACCTCCATCACCTCCCCGTGAAGCTAATGCTCCATCACCAACCCACTCCAGAACCCATGTATCCCGAGAATTTTCCCCCGCCAGAACAGTTCAAGATTCCGAAGCACATGTGCCCGATACTGAAGCACATGATGACGAAGAAGAACAAGTACAAATTCTGAATCTGTCGCAAGATCAAGCGCTCATAGTCGCTCAATCTGCTGGCCCTTCAAGAGCCAATCAAATTTCTCCTCTGCAAAGAATTCGTGAGTTCGCGCCCCTTCCAAGATACCCAGCTTGACTCCAATTACCCTCGTGAAAATTTTCCTATAATCAAGGGTGTTGGCTATACTTCAAGGCATGGCCCGGAATTCAACCTGGAACAACATCGAAAGCGCCATCGATTCTTCGGTGTTAGTCCGTATGCTTCAGACCGCACAGCGGATGATCTTCGATTTTGGACTGCTGAACAACAAATCTTATACACCAAAGTCTTCTGTCAGCAAGGAGTTCTATTTAGGCACAAGTTTCTAGACATGCGAAGTCTTTCCACTGCCTCCTGTTTTCAGAACGTCCTCGAAACTATTGAAAACCAGAATTTGACTCGGTTGTTTGCATTGAGCACTCCTTTCAACTCTGAGCTCATCAAGAAATTCTATGCAACTCTCTATGTTTCTGGTGAAGCAAATGAACCCAGCTCATGGACGCTGGAATGGATGATTCAAGGCAAAGTCTTCAGGATGTCTTCTGTTGAATTCATGGAAATTGTCAACATTCCAAGGCATTTTGGAGTCCATGAAAAGATTCATATTGAGCCAGATCTGACTGAAGAAGAATTTGCCACTCTGTTGGATCATGAAGTCACTGCAAACTATATTCCTCAAAACATTCTCCCGAAGCATTTGAATTTCATCTCAAGGACTTGGTTCATCTTGTCCAACTCATTGATTCCTTTGAGTACAGCTTCGGAAGAATCGAATCTTTATCCTGAGACAAGGCATGCTATTATGAAGCTCACTCATGGTCTTCTCTTTGACTTTGAAGACTGCTTCATTAGGAATTTGGTTCATGCAGCAGAGCTACCTTTCACACTGAAACCCTATGCTCCCTGGCTGCAAGTTATTTGTGATTATGGCAGGAACGAAGACTTTGTGGCTCGCCATCACCCGAAGCTATTCTCGCCACAAGTGCGTGAATCTTTGGAATTGCTGAGGAAACCCAATGATCCATTTGCCACATATGTTGGTGTGCGCCATGAAGTCAATGAATGAAACTTATCAAAGAAGTTCCAGAAGGACTGCCATCACTTTGAAGTTAATCTTCGATCGTAGCAAATGCTTGAAAATTTCATAGAAGCTAATCAGCGTCAGATGCAGTTTCTTGCTGATGAGATCAACCGAGTTGGAAACATTGCACTTAACAACAATCAGTATTTGCGTGTGCTCAAGCGTCATTCCTGGAAGGGACTCCGGAAATTCAAATCTGTGAAAGGCCTTCGTAAAGAACGCATCTACAAAGAGTATCCGCACCTCCAGCGAAACTTTTCTCGTGATGACTCAGTGGACCGCCCGAATCAGAAGATCCCTCCCCTGCACAAGATTGATGAAGTATTCTTCGTCAACGAGCCTGAACCCATCCGGCCAGATACCGTCTCCGAGAATGACTCCATCACCTCAAAGGACGACGACGGCCTCGACGACAGCGACCTCGACATCAACCTCATCACTCAGACACGCCACGAAGCTATTCTTGTGTCTTCTTCCGAAGAAGAATCCTCAGGCGATCAGTCTTCGTCGGATGAGTCTTCGTCGAGCACAGCTTCGTCGGGTTCTCAGGGTGCTGATGCTGTGTAAGAGATCTCTCGAACCTCTTCTCAACCTTTTGGCCAATCATTGACAAAAAGGGGGAGAATGAGGGCATCGATGAGTTAGTTTTGCATCGGGGAAAGGGTTCTTGCTATCTATTTTTTGCTTCGTTTGGTTAAGTTACGACAAACTTTCCATTCCTTTCGATTGGGTTGTAACTTAAGTTTTACTTCAGTCATGCTACTCCTGTGCTACACTTAAAGTTTTAATAACCCCCTTTGCTTGCAAGTATTGATTCGTATCTTCTATCTTGCAGGTGGTTATTATTTTCTAAGTGACAGGTTATTGGAAGCTATTGCATACATTCCTGGATATATATCTTCAATGAAATTTTATTCGCTAAGATATTTTGTTTTGCTCTCCACCAAAGAAAATTATCTCAAGCATTAACTTCGATTATATAAATCTTCGATGCTTGTATTCAGGGGGAGCCAAAAACTTCATATCTTAGAGTTTGTCTCATCACCTCACAAAAACTTCAATATCTTTTATCGATGCCTGTTTTGTCAACAATAGTCCAAAAAGGGGGAGATTGTAAGAGCAAAGTTTTGCCCCCATGTGTTTTGGATATTGTTGGACAAGACAGTAGAGGAACTAACAATGTTTTCTAGTATAAACAGTTGCATAGGTTCCTGAAGGACAAGCTATGTGATAAAGCTTCAGGGAAGGTCTTCAAGTTATCGAAGCATTAACCTTCGGAGCGAAGCTTAATCACGAAGGTTGACCCCCAAAAATGAAGGTGTCCTGAAGCTCTACTCATTGAAGGAAATGAAGAAGACGGCGCAAGACTTAGATGTTTTTGTGTAGTTCTTTTTCGGTTTCTTGAGTCATAGGACAAACCGTACTATCAAGAGGGGTATTTAATTTGTGGATACCGAAGTCATTGAGAAATGCTCAGATCAAATCCAAACCTAATGAGAAGCCTGAGTGAAGAAATCTCATGTGCACTAAGTTAAGTTTCGGTAGCAAAGACTTCGTTCTTTGGCAACTGAAGCAGAACTAAGTCCGTGAGTCAGCTTTACTTGTTCCTCAAGTAAAGTTGCGCATTGATGACAATCCGACCGTTGTGGACACGTGTCAAGCTGTCACCTCGGGTCAGTTTGGTCATTTCGCACCTCGGGATCGCCAACTATAAATACGCCTCCCCCTCCTCCATTTGCGGGTGGCTGCTCTGAGATCATTCCAAGAGAGACTGTAGAGGGCAACCCCAAAACGCCACCGAAGCAAAACCCAAAATCCAGAATACTGAAGCCTAAGTCCTATTGATCTGAGTAGATTTGATATGACTTAGGTGAAAGCTTACTAGCCTTTTTATCTTGGAGAACTGCAATTCTCCTAGACGGTTAGAGTGTTGTTCTTCAGAGAGCGAAGAGTAATTGTCGCCTCGAAGTCCAGTTTGTCAAAGGTTTCGGTGATTTTCTCAATAATCAACCACGAGTGAAGAACTGATCAAGCTCAAGGAGTTTGATGCAGTGGAGCAACGGACGGAGAGAGATTTGCTCCAGGTGTTCAATCACCAGTCCCTCCAACCAGACGTAGCGCTTTGCAGAGCGTGAACTGGTCGAACAAACATCACCGAGTCCCAGTTCGTTTACTTCAAGCATTTACCTTCAGTATTGCATTTGCTTCACTATTATGCTTCAATGGGTTTTGATTCACTGCATTTAGTGTCGCTTCCTGTTATACTTCGCTATTCCGCTCTATTTATGCTTCACTTCAATAGTTTCAAAAGAAAATTTTGAAGTGATCATTCACCCCCTCCCCCTCTGGTCACATACTTGGACCTTCACATGTCCCCAATTCTGGTCCTGAGGAGCTACAGGGTGGTCTTCTGCTGAGGGGTCATCTGCTGGGGGGTCAAAGAGATTGATGTTACTATTCATCTTGCAAACAGAGAAACTATCTCTAATATTGGAATTGTGAGAGATGTTGAAGTCTTGTGTGGAAAGGTAAAATATCCTACCGAATTTTTAGTACTTTGTTCAGTACAAGATAGCTTTTGTCCTATTATATTTGGTGGACCTTTTCTCAAGACATGTGGAGCTATTATAGATTTCAAGAAAGGAAAAGTATCTATTGAATTCAATTGGGAGCCATATGAATTTAACTTTTCTGAATTCTCCAAGCAAACTTGTGGTTCTGATTTTCCTAGTCATGATATAATTATTGAAGATATTACCTATATTTTTGTTCCTCCTGACGATCCTTTGTTGCAATATATGGAGGACCACGAGAATGATATTCATATGCAGGAAAGAAATGAACTTGATGAAACCTTCTTGAGACAACCTGCTATCCTGAAGCACAAAATTCCGGTTGAACCTTTAGGAATTCTATCACAACCCAAAGAAGAACCGGTGTTCGATCTAAAGCCTCTTCCCGATACGCTCAAGTATGCTTACTTAGATGAAAAGAAAGTGTATCCTGGTATTATTAATTCTAACCTTTCAGGATATGAAGAAGAGCGATTATTGGAAACCATTCATAGACACTGAGGCGCAATTGGATATTATCAAGGGAATTAGTCCATCTATCTATCAACATACTATCAACCTTGAGCCTGATGCCAAACCAGTTGTTGATCATCAACGAAGGTTGAACCCGAAGATGAAAGACGTATTGAGGAACGAAATCCTAAAGCTTCTAGCCACAAATATTATCTACCCTATAGCTGATAGTAAGTGCGTAAGTCCCTTACATTGTGTTCCTAAGAAAGGAGGCAAAATTGTTGTTCCTAATGATAAGAATGAACTAATACCTCAAAAATCATTATTGGATATAGAATGTGTATTGATTACAGATAGTTGAACAAGACGACGACGAAGGATACCTATCCGTTGCTGTTCATCGACCAAATGCTTGAAAGGTTATCCAAAAACACCCACTTTTGCTATCTTGATGGATATTCTGGATTCTCTCAAATTCATGTTAACACTGCTGATCAAGAGAAGACCACTTTTACATGCCCTTTTGGTACTTATGCTTATGGACGTATGGCTTTCGGTTTATGCAATGCCCCTACTACTTTTCAAAGGTGTATGTCTGCTATCTTTCATGGTTTTTGTGAGGAAATTGTTGAGGTCTTCATGGACGATTTATCCGTCAATGGAACCTCTTTTGACCATTGTCTCCACAACCTTAATAAAGTTTTGCAGAGATGCGAAGAGACAAACTTGGTACCTCAATTGGGAGAAGTGCCACATCATGGTCAACGAGGGAATTGTTCTTGGACACAAGCTTTCCGAAAGGGGAATCAAGGTGGACAGGGCCAAGATCGAAGCAATCGAGAAGATGCCCTATCCAAGGGACATCAAAGGTATTCATAGTTTCCTCGGTCATGCCGGCTTCTATAGAAGATTTATTAAATAATTTTCTAAGACTTCGCGACCCCACCTAATCTTCTTCAGAAGGATATTCCTTTTTTAATGAAGATTGTAAGGAAGCGTTCGACGTTCTTAAGAAAGATTTTGTAACCACTCCTATAGTTCAATGACCTGATTGGAATTTACCTTTTGAGATCATGTGTGATGCTAGTGATTTTGTTGTTGGAGTTGTGCTAGGACAAAGAGTTGATAAGAAATTGAATGTTATAAATTATGCTAGCAAAACCCTTGATAGTGCTCAAAAGAATTATGCTACTACTGAAAAGGAATTTTTAATAGTAGTGTTTGCTTGTCATAAATTTAGACCTTATATTGTTGGTTCAAAATTCATTATTCATACTGACCATGCTGCTATTAAGTAACTTATGGAGAAGAAAGATGCCAAACCTAGGCTTATCAGATGGGTTCTTCTTCTTCAAGAATTTGATTTGCAGATTGCTGACAGGAAAGGAGCGAACAATCCTGCGGCATACAACCTCTCCAGGATAGAAAACATACCATATGATACTATTTCGGTTAATGATAGCTTTCATGATGAACAGTTAGCTATTTTGAGGATACAATCTATTTCTGATCCTTGGTTTGCAGATTATGCTAACTTTATTGTTACCAAGTTTTTACCTCCAGGTTTAACATTTCAGCAAAGGAATAAATTCTTCCATGATTTGAGGTATTACTTTTGGGATGACCCACACCTTTTCAGAGAATGTGCGGATGGGTGTTTATTGGCAGTGAGAGGACCGCACACAAGGTTCTCCAATCAGGGTTTTATTGGCCTACTCTCCTTAAATATGCTAGAAAGTATGTTTTATGTTGTGACAAGTGTTAGAAAGTTCGTAACATTAGTAGGAGAAATGAGATGCCTATGAATTACTTTCTAGTTATTGAACCTTTTGATTGCTGGGGTTTTGATTTTATGGGTCATTTTCCTCCTTCGCATAAGTACACTCACATTTTAGTAGCTGTTGATTATGTAACCAAGTGGGTTGAGGCAATCCCCACTGAGAGTGTTGATCACAAGACATCTTTGCAAATGCTTAAATATGTGATCTTTCCTAGGTTTGGTGTACCAAGGTACCTCATGACTGACGGAGGGTCACATTTTACAGATGGTGCTTTTAGAAAAGCTTTGTCAAAGTATGATGTAAACCATAGGATTGCTTCACCTTACCACCCTCAAATGAGTGGGCAAGTTGAGCTCACAAATAGGGAGATCAAGTTGATCTTACAAAAGACAATGAACAGTTCTAGAAAGGACTGGTCCAAAAAGTTAGGAGATGCCTTGTGGCGTATAGAACTGCTTACAAAAATCCCATGGGCATGTCTCCTTTTAAGATGGCCTATGCCAAAGCATGCCATTTGCTTTTAGAATTAGAGCACAACGTTTTCTGGGCTGTTAGAGAGCTTAATGCTGACCCAAAACTTGCTGGTGAAAAGAATCTCATGAACTTGAATTATCTAGATGAGTGGAGTAGTGAGGCTTACAAGAGCGCAAGAATGTTTAAGGAAAAGGTAAAGAAGTGGCATGACAGGAGAATTTTGAAACGTGAATTTAATGTTGGTGATAAAGTTTTGTTGTTTAGATCTCGTTTCAGGTTTTCTCCGGGTAAATTACTCTCCAGATGGGAAGGACCTTTCCACATTGAAGAAGTCTACCGCTCCGGTGCAACCAAGATTAACAATTTTGAAGGCAGCTAACCGCAAGTTGTGAATGGGAAAAGAATGAAGCATTACTTGGCAGGAGACCCTGTCAATGTTGATGTGGATACAATACGAACAACCACTCATGAAGAATATGTTTCAGCCTAATTCAGACACCAGCAGAAGCAGAATAAGTATGTAATACAGTAACAAAACTTCGCGAACATCAATAAAAGTTATGTATTACGTGTTTTTGCAAAATTAGGAAAATTCTGAGCCAAAGTGGAGCCGAAGAGGAGCTCCCGAGGCTCCAGGCGCCCTGGTGGCGTGGCCTGCTTCCTGTCCGCGCTAGGTGGCCGCCTGGGCCACAAGGATCCCGTCTCCGACTCCCCTTTGGTCCCCTAGTTTCCTTTCGATGTAGAAATTTTTGCTATATATTTTCCTAGATCGCCCCGGCTCTGTATATATCTTGCGAGTTTGTGCGTTCTCTTTTCGTTCTATTTATGCCAGGATAAGAGACTGCTGTTTGAGATGTCTTCTTGTGACTCGAGCGGAGAGGACTACATGGGTCGTCGTCTTCGCCGTGTCTAGAAAGACGTCAACCAAGGGAAGGTCGTTGGATGGGCGATGGAGGAAGAAATTTCCGCGAGACAAGCGGAGATGGAGCGCTCCGTGAGAGAGGAAGTCAAGATAGTCACCATCCAGCAAGAAGGATATCCATTAACGAGAGGATCAATCTCCAACTACACCGTCTTCGTGGGGTTTTTAACCATCAACATGATCATTCTCTGAACCTTTCAGGAACTGCTCTACTACTTGAAGCCCCACATGTGTCATATGCTATATTCGAAGCCCACCGAATTACTAACCAATTATGTAAAGACTTCCATGTGATTAAATTACAGGTGGCCATATTGGAAGCTGAAAACCAAACTCTTCGACCCATAATAGCGGACTTGAAGGGCAACAAGTAGTTGATGAATGAAATCTTCATGGGTAATAGAACCCCCTTAGCTTTTTTGAAGCTTGGGGGAGTGCCCACTATCTTTATCTTTATCTTTGTATTTTGTGGTCAAGTTTAGTGTCGTATCATGTCTATGGAAGTTATCTTATAAAATAGGTGTTTGCATTGAGGTCTATAACTCCTATGTGGAGAGTCTTGTATCCGTGAGTGTGCAGTGTCTTTGATGGAATATTAACAAGAAGTCTATTGGTTTCTTCGTTGCACTCGGTATTCTATTCACGCAATCAACCTTATATGCCGATTCTTATGGGAGTATTGATCTTATATATCAGGTATGGCTTTGAAAACTTTATTTAATCTTGACAAACATAGCTTTGGTCATAACAACAACCTTTGGTCATAATAACAAGCATTATTTTTTCTAGTAGCGACATAGACAAAACCTTTATGTTCTTATGCTTCAAGTGTTATGCTGACAAGGAAGACAACTTTATGTTTCATGCCAATTCTTAATGTAGACTTTATATTGTTTTGCGTCCAAGTCAACATCATTTGTCTGGTTTTAAAAGCCTTTGCTAGCCAAACCTTGTACTAAGCGGGAATACTGTTTGCGCACCCATACCTTGAAACCTCAACCTTCCGAAGAGTCCATCTTACCTTTCCTATTCATGGTATTTCACCGCCACTCCTAAAGTATATTATTCATGTGCTATCTTTAAACCTTCAAAATAGTATATTCCTTGTTTTGTGCCTCTATTTTAGCTCATGAGGAACTAGTAGACAATTCAAGATCTTCATATGCTGGACAAGCTTTACCTTGGGATTGCTTGTCTAATCTGCAAACCCCTAATCCGAGGAGGGACTGGCATGAGTGCGCCCAGCTCGTAAAAGATAATAGCAACAAACAAACCCTCCTTCGCTCTTTGTTCATGAAAAATCAGAAAACTTTGGCACTGATAAACAAAGGAGATTAAGGGGATGTGATCGTCCCCACCTTGGGAGCCGTTCCTCAAAACTTATCCAGCATGAGAAGTAATTGGGCTATCTACTAGCATTCGTTGACACATTATACACCACCCAAAAGCTTATTTTACAATATTATTGATTTCAAAACATTTAAAAGCTCTAGCACATGAGTTTTCCCTACATCCTGATACGTCCCAAACGTATCTATAACTTCTGCTTGCTCCATGCATGTTTTGGGTGATATTGCTATGCTTTTGATACAGTTTCATACACTTTTGATCATATTTGGACTAACCTATTGACTCAGTGCACCCCAGTGCCAATTAATGTTTTCTGCTGTCTTTTTATTTCAGGTTTTCCCATTACGTAAAATGCCGGAAAAATTCCAGGAAAAATATATATAAAAAACCAGTGCAACGGAAGCTTCCAGAGTCCCGAAGGGGGGCCGGAGGGGACCCACCTGGACCCATGGTGGCCCCCCTGGCAGCCGCCTTCGCCTATATATTTCATTCCTCCCGAAACCCCCAAGGACATAACCCTTTTTCAGGATCTCGCCTCTATTCCGCCGCCGCCACGCTTCCAAGACCGGGAGCACCAGAAGACCTATTCCCAGCACCCTGCCGGAGGGAGAATTGACCTTCGGGTGCTTCTCCACCACCATGGACACTTCCCGGATGATCCGTGAGTAGTCCACCTTAGACCATGGGTCCATGATAAGTAGCTATGTGTGATTAGACCTTGTGAGTTGCCCTACATGATCAAGGCACATATGTAATTCTTTCTGCTGTTGCTATGTTGAGTTTGCTGGTATCTAATGGATTATGAGACTATGTTCATATTGTGATGAGTAATATATTTGGTTCTTCTCTTTTATATTTGTGTTCTTGAGTAATTCTTGCATGTTCTCTGTTGCTGTTTATTGCTTTGGCCAAGTAGTAGGTAGTGACTCCAAGCGGGAGTGTTATGCATGATTGTGGGTTCATGCCCCCTAATGACTAGCTTGAGTGACAAAAACATGAGTCTAGGGGATGTGTTGTTGCCACAAGGGGGAAAACAACGGTGCTTGTAACCGCGGTTGCAAGGATTGTTTACTTGACGCAAAGTTCTTTTAATGCAGTTGTCTGTTGCTTTGGGTTTACACTTTGGGTGGGGCTTGCAAATTAATACTAGCGAGATGTTCATGATAGATATCTCAAGGTGTATGATTAGTGAGTAGATGCAGATGGATTTCGGTCTACTTGTTTTGGCATACTGCCCATGCTTTTGAGCCTCTTCCTTTCTTTTTTAGCATAGTTAGCATTGGTTTGCGCCCGTAATCCTGTCAATTGCCCAACTCTAATTTGTTTACCTCGCATAGTTGTTTATCATGTTTTGGGAGAGAGACATCACTAGTGAACATCATGGGACCCCATTCCATGTTTCCACCACTGTTTACACCCTCAATTTACTTCCTGGTTTACTTTATAGTTGCATTTATCACTATCTATTATCTGTTGAGTTTGATCCTTTGTAAACGGCAAGGCCGGAGAGATTGACTGCCTCTCTGTACTCGCTGGGAGCAAAGTTATTTGTTGTGTGTGAAGGTCCAGGTAAATTAAGCAACATTGAGTTGTGAACGGCACCATTTTTCACTTTACCACCTACTTGTCGTCTTTGGAGTTCTACTAGAGACATAAACCCTATCCTCTACGTTAGGGGAAATCTTGCTGCTACGCTACATCTCAACCTTCCACTTGGGGTAACCAACGAGGGACGAGTATCACTTCCTCGCTAGCATGGCTTCCCTCTGCAAAGGCCTAAGCCCTTACTTCTTTGTTGAGTCAGTAAACCCACTTTTTCTATCCCACAAAGACCAGACACCTTATGCTGACAAAGAAGCATGCATTTATATTGTTTTATTGGTAATTTCCATATTACATCTCTGTTGACATTATTATTAAGATAAGCAAGTTGTTTGTTGAGTCTTCCTTTGTGTTAGCATTTTCACTTCTTGACTAATAACATTTTCTTTCAAAATCTTCAAATGATCTTATCAAAATATAAAGGAAAGAGCAAAAAGTGAAAAGTAACTAGTTGTTCTTTGACCAAGGACATGTTTGCCATGATTTGATGAGTTTCATCGGTCCTACTTTTGATTGTAATTGATATTAATCTTTCATAAGGGAAATATGAGTTGAGCTTGTTGTTGAGGATGCTTGAGTTTAGTGGAAGGAATTATGATGCTTCTTGTCCGTATTCGTATTATCGACACTTCACTCTCTAAACTTGTGGATAGGTTTACCCAGATCAGTATTCTCTTAGGGACAAGCGAGGTCTAAGCTTGGGGGAGTTGATACGTACAAAATGAATCCCTATTGTACATATTAATTTACCTCTATTCATTGATATATTTAATATTATGATGATGTTCTTATAGTGTTTTGGCTTTTTTACATAGTTTGCTACTTTTCGGTGTCGAAACAGCAGACGCAGGAATCATCGGGGAAAAGTTCATGAAGAGTGGTTATATCAACACATCTCCAAATATCCTGAAAATTACGGTGAAGGAGTTTCAGAAGATATAACGAAGGCACGCCAAAGTGGAGCCGGAGGGGGGCCACCAGGCTCCCAGGAGGCCTGGTGCCCCCCCTCTGTCAGGCCCCAAGTGGCCGCCGACGAGGTAGGCCCCACTCCCGATGCCCCCCTTTGGCCTATGTCATCTTCGTGACCTAAAAGTCCAAGAACATAGAGAGTTTCCAGAGTTCCGTCGTCGCTCCGTGGAGGAAACCTACAAAGAAGAAAATACCTTTCCGACGGGTAGATTCCGCCGAGGAGAAGTCCTCCCGGAGGGGGAGATCGTCCTCATTGTCACCACCATCGTCAAGGGTATCATCGAGATCATCACCAGCACCATATCCATCTTCATCCCGTCTCATCTCACCATTGCAATCCAAGTTGTAACTTGCACTATCCATCCCCTCTACTCTATCTATGTTGATTATTCTTTTGTGGTGAATGCTATTGAGTTTTGTTGGAGAAGTATTTTTATGACCAGATTTTTTATCATATATTTATCACCTCAAATCATGATCTCTTTTATGTCTTGTGAGTAGTTCCTTTAGTTCTTGAGGACATGGGAGAAGTCTAGTTGTTAGTCGTCATATGATGTTGAAGCAATATGTGTTGTTTGATATTCAAGTTCTAGTGTTAAACTTCTAGTGGTGTTGTGTGAACGTCGACTACACAACACTTCGCCTTTTTAAGGACCTAGGGTAATACATTGTATATAAAGTATGCTGATGGTGGGTTGCCAGAGTGACAGAAACCTGAACCCCAGTTCACACACTTTTGCATGAGGGAGTGTTGGATCCTAAAGTTTATTGCTATGGTTAGGCTTTGCCTTAATTTCTCTCTTGTATTTGTGGATGCTTGCAAGAGGTTTAATCATAAGAGTGTACTTATCTTAGTCTAGAAAGTGCACTAGCATAGGTTCACCCACACAACACTTATCAACACAAAATATAGTACTAGACGGAATATGGCGAAAGCACATGACTATCTCTCCCGTGTGTCCTCAAGAACGTGTTAGATTTTATAAGTTTGATCCTTCATCTTATCCCTTGCACAAAAGTATTGGGGCCTTGCTGCACCTTAGAAGAATTTACCTTCCTTGCATTTTTTTCCTTGTTTCTTATACCAGAAAACCCATAAAAAGCTACCTTTCAGAACTTGCAGTTATTCCTATCTCAAGATCACTTGTCAATACCTTCTGCTCCTCGTTGGGTTCGACTCTTACATATCGAAAAGGATATGATAGATCCCCTACACTTGTGGGTCATCACTCGCCCCAATGAACCAAAAGGCGCGTCCTTCGTGTCGTGGGAAAGTCAAGGAAGATGTCCTCATTAGAGAACTTAGTGTGGGATCTTTGCTGCGAGGTCGATTCGAGGAGGTGAGTCGGTGAGAACAGAAGACACGAGATTTACCCACGTTTCAGTCCCTCGAAATGTAAAGACCTACTCCTGGTTTTCTATTATGGGGTGTCGACTTTTCGAATACAAAGGTGCGAGATTGCTGCCTATGCCTCGAGAGGATCTAAGTTGAGTTGTCCTATTTGGATGAAAGGGGGTCGGCTTATAAACATGTCGGATCCCTTGAGTTACACGAAACCGACTCTAACTAAAGATGGAGTCCTATTTCTACTTTACAAACATAGTTTCCTTATCGTACAAGGTAAGTCTATTTCCTTCTACAACTTTCTGGCTTTGCGGCGTCACGACTCGGACCAAACCGAGTCTTCTTTTGGGCCTTCACCTTGAGAGTCGACCCAGTCCTTCCGTATACCGGGTCATGGCGTTGGGCCATCCCCCGACATTAGCCCCCAAGATTGGCACGACGCTTTAGCTTCATGACGATCTTCTTAAATTTATTTATATGCCGACTCTCATAAGCCAACTTTCGTCAACCTTTGCCAACGCATTTATGATAGTAAATCTTGTTCTTTAATTGTAGTAATCTTCCAAAGATGATTTACTCCTTTTTCCTCGGCATTTCAACTGATATGCCTTTATTATCGCTTTCCAGGAACTTCTTTAACTGAGAGCTCGCTCGCGACGTTCGGCTTTCGTTCTAAAGTATTTTTAAATAGACCTCCTGACACAGGTCGTCTTCATTCATCTCCAACCGTTGCCACTTCATCTTCTTCCTTGCGCTCCGGAGACCAAGACTCCCGAGGTTCTCAAGTGTGTGCCTCGCCCACGGCCACAAGAAAGAAACCTGGGTCCGCGTCACTCTCGCCCTCTTCGGGAGTAAGTTTCTCAACCAAATTCATGTTCCATTTCTTTTCTTATCCTTATCTCCATTGATGTTCTCCTCCGATCTTTAAAACCGCATCCATGGTGGTTTCTTTTCAGACGGCATAGATTAGTTTCGGGCCCATTGCCGTACTTTCTCATAGATTTTTTATCTGTTCGCTAATACCTTTTACTCAGATCTATTTATATTCGTTCGGTAAGCATTTTAGTCTTTCTGCAGTTACCGAAATAATCTTCTCTTTTTCGCGTGTATTTTCTAGGTCTCGTAGATCTGACCAATTTATATCTTTGTGCGAAACTTGTTTCTGTACAAGCCAACTTTTAGAAAATGGACTCAGATATATGTTCATAGGCTTAGTCGTTTCTTTATCAACCGACTTAGCGTACTTTTTATGTTTTCGGTCCCAGTCTTCTACTATGGGAAAGAAAAACAGTTCTAAGGACCAAAAGGTTCATGCCAACGAAAAGCCAGCTTCCAAAAGCACCTTTGAAGCCAATTGGACGCGTTACCAATGACTCAGCTCTGGCTAGAGGTAATGGAAAAGTTAGTAATTCTTCCCTCTCAAAAATAAATCAATTGGCGTGCTCCTGGAGAAGAAACTCGCCCGCAACCCCGTGAGAGCGAGGTGGTTGTATTTGGAGAGCACGTGACCCGGGGTTTTCGTCCTCCCAGGTCTCGATTTTTCAGGAATGTTTTGGGTGTATATGGTCTACACCCTCAAGATCTTGCGCCTAATTCTGCCCTAAATATCTGTAACTTTCAAGTCTTCTATGAGGTTTATCTGCAAAGGAAACCGACTTTTCTCCTATTCTCCGACTTTTTTCATGGGAGAAAACAAACCGAGCATAGTGGAGGTCCACTTCTGGAGTGTGGAGGAGTCTCTATTCAAAAGCGCAAAGGAAGCATGTATCCTTCAGTAAAATTGGCGACTCAACTGAAGAATTGGCAGAAATCTTTCTTTTACTGTACTGCCAAAGTTCATGAGAAGGAGAACCCTTTTCCCGGCTTCCGAGAAGATCGATTGGCTGATCAGGGGCATTTTAATCCTTACCCGTTGCCAGAGCAGAAGGAAAAACTTAAGCCGGTGCTCGGCAGAGTAAAGGCACTCCTTGTCCATGGGCTCCTTGGCACTGACCTGACCCGGTGATGGGTTGAATGGAAAGTTCAGCCCCTCAGTATTAGGGACCGCCTGATGTGTAATTATTCAGGCTTCAATGACCCCATGCGTTATGCGCATACACAACTCATATCGGCTGATCTTGTCGCAGGCTGCAGGAAGCTTCTCTCGAACAGAAAAAATGAGATATTAGCAGTAATCCTTGCGCCCTTCTGCATTGATAACCCGGCTCCAGAGGTGAGTTTATAACTACTATAAAAAAACCAACTTGATATTGACTTTCCCTGATGTTTTGGTTGCTCATCGTGTGCTTTAGGCGACCAACTCATGGTGGGTCAACACTGAAGAACCGGCTATCGAGGAAGAGGTGCGTGCCAATAACCTAAGTCATAATGTATGTAATATATTGAATTGCTTTCGCGACATGTGTTCTTTTATTTATGACTGGCTTATGCAGGAGCGTTTGGGCGAAAACAAGGATGACAATGAGAAAGAAATTCCTCCTGCCTCCACCGAATCTCCCAAGGCTCTGGAGAAACAAGTCCCTGGACAAGAGGTATTTTATATGTACCTCATTTTCGAATGCTTTCTTGCTGTAATCCTTATCTTGTATTTTTTATTATAGGGTCAAGAAGGAAAAGGCAGGCTCGTAGTTCTGAGTCCGTTGATCCCCTGGACTCTGTGCGACACGACTTTCTTCGCCGGGTTCGTCAGGGGGGAGGCGTTGAGTCACAACATCCTGCCACTGGCGCCGAAGAACATAGGACGTCATCTGGGGAATCGTCTATGCGTCTTCCCAACAAACTTCTTACTAATCGTGGGTAAGTACTTTGAGTATCGAAAGATTTACTCTTATAGGATGATGATGTTCATGAGTTTTTCTTCGTTTCTAGGGCTAAAGAAAAGATCAGGACGAAAACTGACTCCGTAACTCTCAAGGAGCCGGTTAATGTTGTTAAAGAAGATCCTGCTGTTTCTACTGGAAAAGACGCTCCATTCAAGGAAAATTCTCTTTAGGAGGGAAATGAAGAATTGGCCTCTCAGCTTAAAGAAGCGGTTGCTGGCCCAGGCATAATTCCCACTCCTACATTTAAGGTTATAATTGAGGAAATCCCTGTGGCCAATGAGCACGTTATTAAGCCGGCTTACCCGATAACTGAGGGACCATCTAGGAGTCGACCTTCTATGTCGGCTCTTGAAAAGGTCCCTTTAGAGGATTTGTAAGCTCAATCTTTGAGCCGGCTTAGTGAACAGCGTGACTTGATTGTCTGCATGAAAAAACAATATGAGGTATGTATACCTTTCTACAACAACTTTTTTTCATCTGTGTATAACATGTGATAAGTGTAGACCCCAAGTGCTAGGTTGATTTACTTTTATCAACCTAGGACTTTATTCTTTGCAAAACATGCTTGTTGTTTTGTTTTTTTAAACAATATAATGCCCAAGTGTCCGGTTATATTTGTAATGATCAGGGACTTATGCATATTTATGCAGGCTTGAGCTCTGAAGCCGGTCAGGCGCCTCACCATATCGGGAGAAGGTACGAGCTGAGTCCGAGAAGCGGCGTCAGGCGGATGAAGAGATAAGCCAACTTCTTGGTGAATTGAAAATAAATATGGAAGAGCTGGAGGCGATGAAATCTCATCATGTGGAGGATCTTAACCTTCTGAAGAAAACTGGTGATGAGTCTGAATCAAAATGCCAGGAAGCAGAGAGAAAGTTCAATCTGCTCAAGAGGAGTGTTCAGCATTTTTCTTCAACGGTATTTGGTGAGTTGTCTTAGACTAAAAGATGAATCCACTGTATATATATATATTGGTTTTACCAACTCAGTAAATGTTTGAAACAGGTGACAAACATCCTGCTCTCCAGGAACCGTTGGGTATGCAAATGACCCTATTGTTTACGGTGATCAATCAGCTTTGAGAGGGAGCTGTCGGGACCATGGCTGCTGTGCAAAGTAAACCTGATGTGATGCCTAAGCTGGCTGATATGATGCGGCTATTCTCAACTGTCCCGGCTTGGGTAGAGGTAGTTAAGCAATCGACATGTCGATTAGGGGTGATGCGTGGTCTCGGACTTGCCAAGTCCAATCATCCTGACCTTAACCCGGGTCTATTAGCTGACGGCTTTCCTGAGTTTAATGCTAATGGCACCAAGTTTACCCCTGAAGATTACTCCAAGGTTATCAAATAGACTCATAAATTTTCAACAAGGATTGCCAAAGATATGGACTTGTCTGTTATAGAGCCGGGTTATGTAGAAGTTCTTCGTCTCTTCTGATTAAGCAGGTCCTTTATTGGAAGTCGGCTACACGGGATTCATATATTAATGGCTTTCTACAAGTTCAATTGTTACCATATCCTGTGACCGGGTACTTGTGTGAATTGGCTTTCTTATGTGATCTTTCGTTTCCTCGTGTGAACACAAGTGCCCGTATACTGAATTGGTGCAAATGGTTATACGTTGTACCGAGTTGTGGTAGAGCCAACATGTTTTCTAAGCTCTAAATTGTAGCCTTGATGAGTCGGCGTATAAAACTCATGAATCAACATGATTAGTCCATTTTCATGTCGATCCGAGGTTTAACAAAACCAAATCATAGACCCCATGAGTCGACATGATTATTTTACCCTCATGTCGAATCATAGTAATAAAATTCAAGGCGAAGCCGTCATGAGTTGGCATGATTAATTTACTTTCATGTCGAATCATAGTAACAAAATTCAAGGCGTAACCGCCATTAGTAGGCATGATTAAGTTACTCTCATGTCAAATATTAGTAACAAAATTTGAGGGATCACCGCCATGAGTCAGCATGATTAATTTAATCTCATGTCGAATCATAGTAGCTAAATTCGAGGCGTAACCGCCATGATTCGGCATGATTAAGTTACTCTCATGTGGAATCATAGTAGCGCCAGACTGTAGCTCCTGAATACCGACTTTGTGTGTTTTGTTCGTTAATGAAAATCGGCTCTATCGGAAAAATATTGGTTTTTACATGATGAAAGAAAAAATTATGCTTTATGAAAATGCGGAAATAAAAAGAATGGCTCGCGGAAGGTCGACCATACGCGTGACTGTCACAACTCTCTTTAGCAGCACAAGTTCTGGATCAACCCAGTTTCAAGGAAGTGTTTTGATCTGACATGTGGAAAAGAAAAAGTTCGTCACTTTTGCGTGTGAGTTGGAGCTCCCTTGTAAGCCAGCGTCGCATGACTGTTTCTAGCGTTCTCTGTAATAGAATCAATCTCAGGGGGCATTGTTTAGAGCCGGCTGATATTTTGAAACTAAAACGGTCCACGTATGTCATATTAGTACGAGTTCACTGCAGCTATACAGGCCATTGCCTTAGTAGGAAAATTTCATATGTATGTCGAGTCCTCCGGTTTTCAAGCTTAGGTAAAAATACCATAAGCCTCCAAGGTCTCTAAATACAACAATACATATGTCAAACATTACACGTATATGCCGAGTCCTCCGGTTGTTAGGCTGAAGTCAAAGCCTTCAAGCCCGAGGTCTCCGAATACAACAATATTCGTTCTTGGTTCCAATAAAAGGTTTTTTAAGGGGTTATGATAGTGGGGGTAGAATCCCACTCCTTTAAATTAATAAACAAATGAGGTTACATGATATGAGAGAGTTACATGGTGGGGGGGGGGGGTTAGGTGAGGGAGGGAAAGAGTGGAGGGAGAAACAATAAAATACAAAGGGGAGTAAAAGTAAGGAGGGGCTGGAAGGGGACAACCAGACTACACTAGGAATAGTACAAGTTGGGTTATAAAAGGATCAAGCCTCACGCCTGTCCTGTGCCTAAGCATATCGAATTCTATTTTAAATCTCAAAGTCCAGGAATCAACAGAGGCAGCACTCCACGGAAATGTTTGTCGTTCCTTTCTTTCCATATGCTCCACGCAGCCACCACGAAAACCTCCATGAACATTGGGCTAGTCCAGAGAGTTTTTTTCCACCATGAAAGTGATCCAGCATATTTCCTCCTCTTGGCCAAAAAATGCCTAGTTTTCCCCAACAGATTTTGCTAAAAGGGCATTCAAAGAAGAGATGTTCAACTGTCTCCTCCGGGTGAGACCCACATAAAATATAGCTATAGTCATTGTTTTGGAGCGTCAGATGTCTCCTTCTCAGCATGTTTCGTGTGTTTAAATGATCAACAAGAAGCAACCACACAAAAATTTTGCTTTTTAGTGCATTTGGATTTCCAGATCAATGGAAACACCTCATCCACTTGCACCTATCTGAACAAGTGTAGGTAGTAGTCATGCGATGTGAACCTATTATTCCCCCACACTCCTATCCACTCATCTCGGGCCTCCCTCTCCAACTCCACATCCACCATAATGATCTGCAGGTTGTCGAGTTCCCTTCTAGCCTGGATCGAGAGAGGTAGCGAGAAATTTCCCCCCAGCATAGAGGCCGTTAGGAGTCTTTGAACTAGGACATCCTCATCAAGCGCAAAAGAGAACAACCTGGGGTGTGATTCACATATCACTTCATTCAGCCTGTGGTCTTTCTAGAAGAGTGTCATGGACCCATCCCAAACTGTGATAGTGGTGATCGCTCTATAGATAGAGGAGACCTGCATCACATCTCTGAGCCAGAATGAGCCACAGGACTCTACAGTATGCGGAACATGACAGTTCTAGTGGACTTGCCAGGAAAGATCGACCCAGGGGACATCATGTTTATTTTAAATCTCGTGCAATTTCTTGAGCAGAAGTCTTTGGTTTTACATTTCGCAGGTCTATCACCCCCATCCCTCCGTTGGATTTAGGTCTGCACACCACTGACCATGCCACAGGCGCTAGCATTTTAAAATTCCCATTCTCATCTTTTTTGGACCAAAGACATTGCCTGTGAATTGTATCCAGGTGCTCAATCACCGTAGTCCGGATCTTGACAGAACACATGGTGTATATCGACAGGGACGTGACCACATAATTCACTAGGGTGATCTTCGAGCGGTAGTCGAGCAGTGAGGCCGCCATTGATAACTTCCTTTTAACCGAGGACACCAAAGAAATAAAGTCCGCCACTTAGGGCCTCGTGGTGCCCATGGGAAATCCAAGATAAGTAAAGGGCATGGCTCTCACAGAACATCCAAGAAGATCGACCAACTGAGAAGTCAGACCATCGTGCATGTTGATCGGAACGAGTGTCGACTTGTGGAAGTTGATCCTTAGACTGACTGAAGTGGCATAGTCCTGCAACACACCTTTGATTCTGGAAACTTGAAGAGGGTCAGCTGGCATCACAAAAATTGTGTCGTCAGCGTATTATATAACCGGGTAGTTATTATTCAAGATAGGGATGGGCAAACGAATATGGCCATTACGATATTGGTCATTGATAGCCGCTTGCAGCAGATCGGCTGCCAGGACGAAAATCAGGGGCGACAAGGGGTCCCCCTGACGAACTCCACGCTTACAAGAGAATTTTCTGCAGGGAGTACCATTAAGAAACACAGAGGATTTTGCCGAGGAGAACAGACATTCCATCCAACCAAGCTATCTATCATCGAATCCCATGCATCTCATAATCTCAATCATGGGTTTATGATCGATGGTGTCGAATGCTTTGGCAAAATCTAATTTTAGAACCACGATCTCCCGTCCAGATTATTGGCATTGGTGGAGGTATTCCAACGCCCAGGATAGGCAGTCCTGAATCGATCTCCCTCGAATAAATCCATACTGGTTTTGGTGAATGATGCGAAGGATAATTTTTTGCAACCTGTTTGCCAAGATCTTAGTGACCAGCTTAAGACAACAGTTGAGGATTCCAATAAAAGGGTTGATCAGACCCTCCCGAACCCTAGATGGTGCGTGCAAAATATGATATGTATGATATGAGGATATGATGCAATGCAAAATGTAATATGAAGGTGCAGGGAAAATAAAAAATCACGGAGGAGGAGGGGGTGGTCGGTCTGTACTGACCAGCTTTCTTATATATTTAGTTTTAGTGAGTCGTTCAGGGATGTTTCTGTGCTAGATACAATAATGACGAAGTTGTGCAGTCCCCATGGCTCTTATAAGTTCTGAGCCCATGGAAGCCGGCTCTTCGTCTATTTAACTAGATGACAGGCTTGTATGGATAGATCTCTGTTCTTACCATAAGGTGGTTTTGTCGTATTACCAGTCCTTTAACGTTTGACATCTCATACCAATTTCATAGTTGGTGGGCCCAAAGTCTTTTGGTCCTGATGTTTGCGGGCTGTAGTAGCCAGTTGGTATTCTCCGAGACAGGCACATCTACTCATTTTCTTTGCTCCATTGTCATTTAAATGCCAGCATGTAATCGCACTGGTCCCAAGAATGGTTGGCAGGGCGGCCCGGCCTAGAGTGCCTTGGGCAGGGTTCTTGTAGAGCTTTCTCGTAACTATTTATTCAAGTTCTTTGGTCTGGCTTTGCGAGGCTTTTCTTCTTCCGGGGTTTGGTAACAGTGTGTTTACCTAGGTTTTGATCTTCCGCTTTCCAACATTTGGCCGACTCTTATCTCTAACTTCCCTGTTCTTGGCTTTGTTCGATTTGGCACATATAGTGGCGGTGTCAATGAGCTTTCGAAGATTACTAACTGTTTCTTTTGTGCAATATAGCACATTGCTTACAGGTTTGAGGATGTGTTCCATAGTCTCGTATTTTTCGTCTTGTCGTGATTCCTATGAGGGCCGACTTTCGTGTCTTTCCTTAAAAGGAATCTCTTTGGCAAATTGTGAAGTATTTTCTTTTTCCGGAGTTTCTACTAGGAGTTCTAGTCCTGGAGATCCTTCGGTGAGTCCAAAAAACTTGCGGGTCGAGCTAGTGGCTCTCCATTATCTTGTCTTCCATGAGTCGGTCCGAGGACATGCAGGAGAGCGTGTTCTAAATCCGGGCGACTCTAGATTATATTCCTCCTTCTCAGGTCTGAGAAGGTATATCTCAACCGGTTAGATGGATTTGGCATCGGAGTACTGACCTTTTTCTGAACATGAGGCGGTATCAGAAAATCTTGTCAGATCACCGTGAAGTAAGATTTCAATGGAGCGCGCCGGTTCTGGGGATCTGCTGACGATTCCGACAAAAACATGCCTGAAGTCGGTTTCCAGCTGACCCTTCATTTTGTCGAGTTCTTATTTGGACTCGTCTGACCCTTTGGTGAGGTGGCGATTAGAATCAACCGCGGTCTGATAAGCCGATTTGATGGAATCGATCTGAGGGACCAGGTGGTATTGTAGATGCAAAACTCCTTGTGCTAGTTTATGGCGATCCAATTAGTTGTGGAATCGTCCAGACCTAGACGGGATTTCTCCAAGATGGCGACACCTGCACGCGCATGCCCCACAGTGGGCGCCAATTGTTGTGGGAAAGTCACGCAGATTTCCTCATTAGAGAACTTAGTGTGGGACATTTGCTGCAAGGTGGATTCAAGGAGGTGAGTCGGCGAGAACACAAGACATGAGATTTACCCAGGTTTCGGCCCCTCGAAAGGTAAAGACCTACTCACTACTAGGGAAATAGCTATACATGGAAAGCTTATTAGTGGCGCATTTTATATGTAATGCGCCACTATGTTGTAAGGGGTGGCGCACTGGTAAAAAATGTGCCACCTATAAGCCCTTATAGGTGGCGCATTTTCCAAAATGCGCCACCCCTAAGAGTGGGCCAGCCCTGGATCCCCTTATACGTGGCGCATTTGAAGAAATGCGCCACCCCTAAGAACCTTATAAGTGGCGCATTTTGGATATGCGCCACCCCTAAGAGCTTAGGGGTGGCGCATTCTGGAAATGCGCCCGCCACTAATAAGAAAAAACTGGGCGGGAAAATTCCCATATGCACCCCCCACCCGCGCCCCCCCCCCCCCTGTGACCGCCTTTTCAATTTGAAAAAAAAAGAAAATGATAGAAATGTCAAAAAAATAAAAGAAAATCAGTTTTCCAAATGATATGTGGTCTAGTTGTAAGGAAAATTTACAAATATGAATTTCGACTTTTTTTGCAAAATCTCCCGAGAATTACGTAAAATGGGCTTAACTTTTGCATACGACCTCCGATGAAAAAGTTTTTTATATGAAAAATCATCTACTCGAAAAGTTATATCCAAATTCAATCGGGTATAACCCATTGAACATTTTTAGAATCCTCAAAAACCTAACAGAAAATAAGTTACGGGCGTTTGAAGATCTGGAGGCCCAAAAAAGAGAAAAAATTGAAAAAAATTTTGAACTTAGTAGTGGCGCATTTTGTATGAAATGCGCCACTACTAACAATTTTTTTTAATTTTTTATTTTTTTAATTCAAAATAGGCTAGAGGACAAATCGGGAAGTTAAAAAAAGTTGAAAATTTTATATAACATTAAAAAATAAAAAATAAAAAATTTAATTTAAATTTTTTTTTAAAAATTCTAATTTTTTTAAAAAGTTCAAAATATGCTAATGGTCCCATCGAGAAAGTTTCAAAAAAATGTTGAAAATTTTAGCACACCCATGAACATTAACAAGGTCCTAGACATCAACATGGTTTAACAGGATTTATATGTTAGATATATCAACAAGTGCCTGCTAGGTGAGCTGGAGTGAGAGTTGAATAGAACCGAGAAGTTAAGCGTGCTGGGGCTGGAGTAGTGCTAGGATGGGTGAACCTCGGGGAAGTTTGACCACGGAAGTTAGTTTGACCTGAGATTAAGCATAGTGATCGGGCATTAAGCATACTAACCTGAGATTAAGAAATAATAAAAAATAAAAAATAAAAAATAAAAAAATTGTTTTCCAGATCCAGATCCAGATTCAAAATTCAAAATTTAATAGTGGCGCATTCTCAGAATGCGCCACCCCTAAGACTCTTATGGGTGGCGCATTTGGGCTTATAGGTGGCGCATTTCGAAATGCGCCACGCATAAGATTCTTAGGGGTGGCGTATTTGGAATGCGCCACTATTAAGGCCTTATTAGTGGCTTGTCGTTAGTGGCGCATTTGAAATGCGCCACTAAACGCAAAAACAGTGCGCCACTATAAGGTTATTCCCTAGTAGTGACTCCTCCTTTTCTATTATGGGGTGTCGACTTCTCGAACACAAAGGTGCGAGATCGCTGCCTATGCCTCAAGAGGATCTAAGTTGAGTTGTCATGTTTGGACCAAAGGGGGGCCGGCTTATAAAGGTGTCGGATCCCTTGAGTTAGATGAAACCGACTCCGACTAAAGATGGAGTCCAAGTTCTACTTTACAAACATAGTTTCTTTATTGTAAAAGGTAAGTTTATTTCCTTCTAGAACTTTCTGGCTTCGCGGCGTCACGACTTGGCCCAAACCGAGTCTTCTTCTGGGCCTTCATCTCGAGAGTCGGCCTAGTCCTTCCGTATACTGGGTCATGGTGTTGGACCATCCCCCTGACACTTCGTTCGGTTACCAACTTACCATGCGTGTATATTATGTAAGTCGGCCGGAAGCAAATCATCCCGCACACACCATAAGGTCCATCGTCTTCTCAGCCCTCTCGAGCAGTTCGACATGGCTGCGTAGGACGATATCGACGGTTCCCCTGCGGTTCAAAGACGTCTCCTGGACGAAATCGGCATCGATCCCCTTACAATCATGATCTCCGACAACACTAGAGTGGATGTCTTGAGCCTCCCAAGGCTTGCAGCCGCGGGGGTTATGCAGATGCTCCTATGTGAATGTGAGGAGATGAATGCGGTGCTAGGGCGTCCATGCGTAATGGAGAAACTACAAAATGATGATCATTACTAAGGTTTGGAGCCGGAAGATTAACAATCGCTGAGCGAGAAGTGCACTATCACCCATCTTGATGCCACACCTTTTCCAGTGGCGATTTTCTGTGGCCCTCAGGTAGGTGATCGATCACTTATGTCTTTCTTTAAAAAAATTCATTTCTCCCAGCCTGATTTTTTACGTCGATCCAACTGCACTTACGGTAGCCTTGGGTTGGTGCTAATGGCGACTGGCTAGCCTTTCTTGTGCGTAACGGGAGAGGCTTCGAGTTGCACAACGTGTAGACTGAAATGACAATTGATCTGCCTTGATTGTCATCTATTTGCCTTCGTCAGACAAACGACCTATGCACTTTCGGCTATGATCTCATGAATCCTAAATTGAAGAAGATAGCCATTGTACGTCCACCTGCAAACTATAGTGTCTTCAAAGACTACCATCTCATTGCCGTCTTCGACAAAAGGATTTTCATCACAGGACGGTGCGATGTTACCAACTCTTGGTGCGATGTTTCGGACTCCTTAACATGGTACACGCTCGCAACACCCCATCTGACTCCTTTGTGGTATGAAGATCCCGTTTACATTGGCGGACGGTACTTTTCCATGACGAACAGTGGTGATGTTACATGTGGGATCCAAATGATGGAGGTAAAGCTTGTTTACATATATCCATGTTGTATATGTTATTATTTCCTTCAGTAAATGTTCGTCCATTCATATATAGTAATAAGATGTACGATGCTTCGTTTCAATTGCAGGTTCGATGCAACCCCAAATTTGAATTAGTGTGCTGCAGATTGTCAAAGACATGGTCCCGCAGAACGGTTGGCATGTTGGACGAAGGAATGGTACCTCATTCCTGATGGCTATGGCTACTTACTTACTATGCGGGTTGTTGTAGAGATCACCGCAGACGAACTAGAAATTATTTATCTGAACCGGACTATTCAAAGTTACAACAATGCAAGCTGCGACGTCTTCATGATTCATGCAGGACAACGTGATCTCCGGGGCGCACAATGGGAGGCGCGCCCCGACTTGGGTGAGTACTCCATACACTAAAAAATCAGCGATATTTTTTGACAAAAACCCGTGTGATGGAGGAGCAAACGTCATAGATGGTTGTTCTTTTTTGACGGAGACCATCACCAGGTAAAATGGTCCGGATTGGGAGAGTTGGGATAATATCGATGACGGTCCGTCTGGTCTTTAAGGATGCATTTTTGTCGTCATTGGGTATTTATTTTCAAGGACGGTATATATTGTCATGTAAAATGTTTGTCAGTCATTATACATGCGCGCATACGTGATGGGATTATATAGAAAAAATGCAGGGTTCAGGTAAACCTGTAAAGAGCATCTCTAAGATCCGATACAAAATTTTAAGACCCAAAATTACAATTAGGGTGGGAGAAACAATTACATATATTATCCGTACCTCAAGGAAGTACTCACTTAACCGGAAAAAAAACTCATCTTCGATCACCAAGGAAATTGGCCGCCCTTATCATCGTGATCCGACTCGATTTTGATCGGCATAGAAGGGCCTGCCCCGTTCCCCTCCATCTTTATCGTCATTTCCTTCTTGATCTCGGTATTCTTCCACGCAAAGAATTTTTGCTCCACCTCCACAAGATGTGTATTGTCTTTTGCGAACCTCGCCATAGCCATCTCGTCAGTCTCATGTATGGCGCGCTGCGCCGTGACCATTCGTTCTTCCTTCTCCTCTTTGCGGGAGAAAACCCACACTCTGGGATAGAGGAACTCTGCCTCCTCGATTTTCGGGAAGAGTGGGAAGTTCAGATCGTACCTTGATCAGCCTATGCTCTAAGCCACGACATCGTACGCGCGCGCGACATTCTTAGGCGTGTCGTAGTTCCGAGCCACCTCCGCCTCCCATCGCACGTGATCTCGGCGGCGTAGCGTCCGGACTCCTGAATACGAACGCTGTTGAAACCCGATCTGCTCACGTGGCGGCGGCTTCGCGACATGCCCGGACCGAGGGGGTGAGGAAAATCTATCGGATTGGATTTGGGGGAGGACGGTGTTATGCGGTGGCGGTCCTGGTGATGCAAGCGGTACAGTTGTAAGGTGGAAGCGCGCGGGTGCTTCGGCTTCAAGGCGGGAAGCGCGCAGTTGGAGGGTGTGCTTTGGCTGCAAGGCGGGAAAACCACCGACGTGGAAGATTTATTTAGGGGGGAAAGGGCAGCGACATACATATGTATTTTTTTAAATGTTGGATAGCAGAACTATGTATAAAAGTTTTAGAATTTTATGAAATCAATGTATAATTATTTAATATGAAATAACAACGTGGAAATAATATTCACCTTTAACATTTCTAATTTCATTCAACACATGATAAAGCACATTGGAAAGCATCAGATCGACAGTCCCACACTCATCGAAAATCACAAAGGTAGGCCTTAGCTGATACTCCGTACCAGCTAGACACAAGACACACACTCACATGCAACTACCGACGATTGGGGAGATCAGGGTACGAGGAGGCCTCCGCCCATGCAGGCCACACGAGGGCCTTCTCCTACGCCCTTGCGCGCATCATCCCCAACACCATCCTATGATCTGGTCCCAGTTATCAGCCCAAACACAGGAGATGCTTCGATTTTCTTGCCGATGATTTCTCCTTTCTTCTCCTCCTCTTCCTGCTTCTTACGTGCTTCATCGATGGCGTCGTGGCCTCAATCCCAATTGGGTGTGACTACGGCAGTGCGAGTGGTGTTCTCATTGGCGGGCGTCGACCCATCGCCTCCTTAATGCATACGACGAGACAACACAGATATATTGTGTAGTAGCAACAAAGATGTGTAGTGACAAATTATTGTTGTATAACACATAGCGAGATGGAAAGTGTTAACATGGTTGTGTGCGCGCTATACGATGAGTGTGTGCATGCGGATTGCTACCATGGATTGAACACAGTGAACACGGCGGGCACTCTCTGTTGGTAGAGCGCGCGAGGTCGGCCAAAACTTGTGTGGTCGCTGTCGCGTGTGTTGCCGATTATGAAGAGACCTTTGCGTGGGGCGATATGATGCCAAAGTGTGCATGCGGCTTGTTTCTTTTCCAAGGTGTGCACGCAGTGTGCGTGTTGCGTGTTGCTATATATACAACACGCACGATTTGGCCAAAACTTTGTGCAGACGGTGCGGTCCTCAAGAACCTTCGTGGCCGCCGTTGCGTGCCACCGGTTCGACATTGCGTGGTGTAACTATGAGAATATAGGTAATCAAGGCATCAGAGTACACATAGCTCATCCATATTGCATTAGACGACACTTAAGTTAACAATTCTGGTTTTGATAACCCTGTGCACAGGAAAATTGTTTTGCATACAATTCATTGGAGAAGTAGTGTACACATGACATTGGAAATATGCTATTCTAAATTAAGATGGTGCTTGCAAAATATATGAGTTGTTTCGAAGGTGAACACGATTTTGAAATTCAAATTTTATGTTCATTAACTAGCGATCACTAGACTTAATATAAAAAGAGACATGAAAAGTATGAAGAGCAACACGATCAAGTGTGTATGGGTTAAATACCCGTGAAAGCATGAACTTCACACACATATTTGGTATTTAATGCATATAGTACATATATTCAACAAGCCTCATTAGGTATACCATAGGAGATGCATACAATCAAATTTTTTGAAATCCAAAGTGTCATATATATATATATATATATGATGTATGCCTTACAAGTTCAAAAGGATGAACTATGCATGTTTGATTGTGACATGTTGATGGTAGGTCGATCACAAGGTTTGGTAGTTACATGCTATCGGGAAGGAGTAATAAGAATCTAGAGCCACATGATCAATTGTATGAGGACATTGAACTCCCATGATGACAACATGTCATTTCACATGATACTCTCGTCATTATAGTGTTGATCTAACATGTACAATTACTAGAAGACTATATGTATGTAGCATAATTCATTAATCGTCAATGATTCTTCGTGAACATGACAGGATGATGTATATAACATATGTTTATACCATTTTCATATTTCCCAAGATATATATGACCCTAGTCATAACTTCAACTTTTTGCAAAGATTATGTCAGGACCCGGGGTTTGCATATGTAATTCCAGTCACAACTCAATCATATGGAGAGCCGAGAGTCGTACCCACTTTTCTAAGAAGACAAGGCCAAGCACAGAACACTCTCAGAAAGCATCGTACATGAGTGGCAACCCATCCAGGCCGGATGATCAACTGAGATGGGTCCTCATCGCCCGCTCATAAGTCTGAATGATTATGGGTGGTGAAATCCCATACTCATAGACAAGTCACCTCAACCATATTCTCGATTGAATTATAACACTTACATAAATAGACTCCAGCCCGATCACTTAGTCGGGGTCTCGGGCGGGCTCAATCATACAACAAAGTGAGCCACGTGACAGAGTCACGAGCAATCGCATCGCGATGCCCCAAGCTGCGCATATCTAAGGGCCACTTTGTGTATAAAAGACCGTCGGCAAGAACTCAACTAAGCTATCGAACCCCACACTAAGACATGCACGTTATAATCATACACGCAGCATACATCCCTAGTGTAAACAGCAGGTAATCACAACATGAACTCCACAAACTCATAGTCTTTATAACTTCTGCTAAACAGAGCAGACATAGTAGTTGTATTACAAGAAGAGATCACATGGATTTGGTCCAACATTACATCAAACATCAACGGAATCAAATTATGTCTTAGTAAAGACAAGTTTAACAAATGGCTTAAGAAGCCTAAAAGAAAATACAACGACCCTCCAAAGGGCACATGTTGCTGTCTGGAACTATACGACTTGGTCCACGTCGATCTCGAGGTAGAGGCCACCAGGGGGTCAGTGGTCTCGTCTCTAACACATAAAATAAGGAAACGTGAGTACAAATACGTACTCAGCAAGACTTACATAGTAACTATACTACTCATGCACATGTATCAAGGCAAAGGGAGGTGGGATTTCAATGCAGAAGTGCCATCTTTGACTTGGCTAGTCCTGTACTACGAATACCAGAAAGAGGGAAGGAGCATACATGAGTCCAAGTATCAAGTCTCCAACAAATACACCACTATAGTTACTTCCTCGACTTCCCCACGAGGAAGCACGCCAAAGCACTTACACTTATCTTGGCATGTTTTAATAGTAACCATTGAAGTTTTCTATGATCAAGTAAAGGTCTCCAAGTAGTCCAGAACCGCGGACACGGCTATTCGAATAGTTCATTAACCCTGACGGGGTGTACTGCTACACACACGCCTCATCAGTTACCGCCTGGGGATGGACCCTTCAAGTGAGTACCGGCGAGGATACTGCCACGACACTTCACTCACGGCACCATCTCTAGTCCCAGGGAGTCGCATATTTGAGTTGGGACCACGATCGGAATCCGGCCGATTTTTCCGATGCGGACTCAAACGTTGTGTGACTGCCATCAAGCTCAACTCGATCATGATCACTTGATTCAACGAGCCCACAACCTACGTCCACCACTTACCTTGGTTCCACCTTCTTGAGATCGTTAAAGGGCGAAATACTTGCGACTCCTGGACAGGTCCAGGGTGAGGTACTAGGCCGAGAGGGGTCAGTGAGCCCAATGTGTGGTCGTACTCTTAATCTTGGATAACAACACAAGAACTCGGTCTTAAGGCAGTGTTCAACGAGACAACCCACTGTGTACTCCTACACAGTCTCTCATCATTCACCTTGTTTAGGTCAAATTCACCAACACGTTACCACCATCCTTCACATGATCACTACCATCCCGACTCACATCAAAGTAGTCTCATTGTATACTCTAAGCATGCAATAAGATGTAACATTTGCAGGGGCCACATGATATCAAACAACTCCTACATGTACTAGAATTGTGGTTTGCTTACTACTGTGACAAAATGATAGGTCATGCAAAGGAATAGGTTCAACTAGCGGTAGAACGGATCATGGTGACATCCTAAACATGCATAAGAGAAAATGAGAGGGAACTGGGATTTTATCGACATGATCAAAGAGGGGGTGCTTGCCTTGGTGACGATCACGAGGTATTGTACTTCTGACATGAGGTTGAACTCGTCTACCAGATCAACTTCTACCGAGAAGAAGCAAACACCGAAGCACTGAAAGTAATGCACATTCAGTAAATTCAAATGCACAAGCAATATGGCATGATATGATGATCATCATGGGTGTGTTATGCTTCTGATGTGCATGTGATAAGTATTGCATAGCAATGAATCAAGTTGAATTGGTGTTGGCATTTTAATTTAATTATACCAAATATTCCATATAAAAAATGCTACTGGTTTGCATATTTGGATAGAGAATTTTATTCTGATCAAATTTCATATAAAAAACATTTCAATCTGAGTTACGGTTTAAAAGTTATTCGAATTCAAAGTTTTGGATATTTTCTGTAATTTATAGAATTTAATTAAATCATTTAAGCTTTACTGCATCATGGTGACGTCGTGCTGACGTGGGCGGTGGCCTGACCACTGGGGCCCTCTGGTCAGTGACTGTGGTGGTTAATCCCCGGTTTAAATTAAATCAGCTGGTTTAGTTAGCCGCTAGGGCCCACGGTCAGTGAGAGAGAGAGAGGTATTAGAGGGGGGGGTTAGGCTGTTAATGGCCTGGCTTGCCGGCGGCATGACGCCGGTGCCACTGTGCACGGCGGCGCTCGCCGGAATCGCGGTACAGGCCACGGAAAGGGGAACGGAGGGCACGAGAATGTGCCCTGTGGTCTTGCGCGTCTCCTGGAGCACAAGGGGGACCTCGGGGGGGGGCACGAGGCCACGGCTGCGACGACAGAAGCGGCGGCCGGAGCACTGATGCGGAGGGGAATGGCGACGAGGCGACGGGGAGGAGCGCGAATGGGGGGAAATGAAGTGCCCAGCTCACCTGAAGGCGATCGCACACTCGGGGAAGCCGGGGAGGAGCTGGGGGCGCCGGATTTCTTGCCGGGGTTCCGTGCGGCCGGCGGCGAGGAATTGAAGCGGGCGTCGTCGCCAGCGAAGCCCGACTCGAATTGACGATGCAGGTCGACGAAGACGATGGTGGCGGAGCTTCTGGACACGGCGGTGTGGCGAGGGGAGAAAGGTTGCCGTGCAGGCGCACGACGATGGCCGGCGGGGAGCTTCGGTTGCGCGCGAGAAATGGTGAGTGAGAGAGAGATGAGGACCAAAGAGAGGGGGAAAATGGCGAGGGCGTCTCGAGGCGTCCACGACGGCAAGAAGGAGGCAGGGGAGACGCTAGGGAGCTGCCACCGCGGCGACGACGGCATGCCGGGCACGCAGCAGTGTGCTCGTGCCCGGGGAAGACGACAAGGGCGCCAGGGTGGGCTTGGGCCGGTTTCTGCGACTTGGGCTTCTTCCCTGGTAAGCCCTCTTTCTTTTTATTTCTTCTTTTTCTCTTTCTGTTTAATTTGTTTGCCCTAAAAATAAATACTAGGGCATTTTATAAAAACTCCCAATTACTTTTTTACAACCTAGGTGACTTATTATTAGTCAACCCCATGTTTTGGGAATTTTTGAAATTCAAATTATTTGAATTTCAATTGAAATAGGCAATTGATTTAATTTCCAAGCTACTGTTTGGATTTTTTGAAAAATAAATGAGCATGGGATTAATCCCAAATCACTTTGAAAATGATCACGCTCATTTTTAGGATTTTTCAACACATCCAAAAGAATTTTGGAAAAGGATTTATTTCTGGCCTTTTATTTAATTCATTTAGGGCTTTTCTTTTCCGCATTCCTTTTTCTTTTGCAATTTTTTTTCAAGATGCAAAAATGCAATTAGGCTTAAGCACAAACCTAGGTCAGGGTCTTGACAACTCGCCCCCACTCAAAAGAATCTCGTCCCGAGATTCAGAACTCGTCGGGAAGAGGGTGGGGTACTCTGCTCGTAGACGTTCCTCTCGTTCCCAGGTGGCTTCTTTCTCTGAATGATGTGACCACTGCACTTTGAAGAACCTTATCTTCCGACGTCTGGTGGTACGCTCGGCTTCATCAAGAATACGAACAGGGTATTCTCGATATGAAAGGTTATCTTGGAGATCAAGCATCTCGTGGTCTACTTCGCGGATGGGGTCCTTGAAGCAGCGCCTGAGTTGAGAGACGTGGAAGACATAATGAACCTGGGAGAGGTGAGGGGGTAGTTCCAATTGGTAGGCAACTTCTCCACGTTTAGCAAGAATGCGAAAGGGACCAATGTAACATGGAGCCAACTTGCCTTTGATACCGAAGCGATGGGTACCCTTCAGAGGAGTAACCTGAAGGTAAGCCTTCTCATCCAGATTATAGCTTTCTTCCCTATGATGACGATCACAATAGCTTTTCTGACGAGACTGGGCTGTTTTCAATTTCTCACGAACAATGCGAACCTGCTCTTCTGCATCCTGAATCATATCCGGTCCGAAGAATTGTCTCTCACCGGTTTCTGACCAGTTTAGGGGTGTTCGACATTTCCGTCCATAGAGAAATTCAAAAGTTGCCATGCCCAAACTAGATTGGAAGCTATTGTTATACGCAAATTCGGAAAAAGGAAGAGAATTCTCCCATTTCTTTCCAAAAGAGATAACACAAGCTCTGAGCATGTCTTCGAGAATTTGATTAACCCTTTCTACTTGACCACTGGACTGCGGGTGATATGCGGTGCTAAAAAAGAGGTGGGTTCCCATAGCATTCTGGAAACTTTCCCAAAATCGAGAAGTGAAAAGACTACCACGGTCTGAATTGATTTCCAAAGGAACACCGTGAAGTGACACGATTCGGGAGACATACAAGTCCGCTAACTGGCAAGCAGTTATGGACTCGCGAACTGGAAGGAAGTGAGCAACTTTGGAAAGTCTATCAATGACAACGAAGATGGCATCATTTCCTTTCTGGGTTTTTGGAAAGCCAGTGATGAAGTCCATACTGACTTTATCCCATTTCCACTCGGGGATAGGCAAGGGTCTAAGAGTACCAGCAAGTCTTTGATGTTCTGCCTTAACGCGATGACAAACATCACATTCAGCAATGAACTGAGCAATTTCTCTCTTCATCCTAGTCCAAAAAAATCTCTGGCGTAGATCTTGATAAATTTTTGTACCACCGGGATGAATCGAGAGGGGAGATTCATGGGCTTCTTTAAGGATCAGCTGTCTGAGGTTCTTATTCTTCGGTACTACTATCCTGTTCTCGAAGTATACAATACCTTCATTGTCTAGGGTAAAACATTTAGCCTTACCACTAGCAATGTTTTCTTTGATGTGTCGGATACCTCGAGCACGTTTCTTTGCAGCTTTGATTTGATCCTCAAGAGTTGGTTTCACTACTAAGGTGGAAAGGAATCCATAAGGAACAATCTCAAGATTAAGCTTTCGTAGTTCCTCAAAGAGAAGTGGTTGATACTGTTGTAACATGAGGTTGTTACAATACGACTTACGACTTAGTGCATCAACCATGACATTGGCTTTGCCTGGGGTGTAAGAAATTCCTAAGTCATAATCTTTTATCAACTCAATCCAGCGTCTTTGCCTGAGATTAAGATCTGGCTGGGTGAATATATATTTGAGGCTTTGGTGGTCGGAATAGATGTCACAATGATTACCAAGGAGGTAATGTCGCCAAGTTGTCAGGGCATGAACTACGGCAGCGAGTTCAAGATCATGGGTAGGATAGTTCTCCTCATGTGGCCGCAACTGGCATGAAGCATAAGCTACCACATGTCGATCTTGCATAAGTATGCATCCTAACCCTTGCCGTGAAGCCTCACAATATATCTCGAAATCCTTCTTGGTGTCTGGAGGCGCAAGTACGGGTGCAGAAGTCAATCTTCTTTTTAGCTCTTGAAAGCTTTCCTCGCACTTGGGAGTCCATTCAAATGTCTTATCTTTCTTGAGGAGTTCAGTTAGAGGCTTTGCAACTTTAGAAAAGTTCTCGACGAAGCGGCGGCAATAGCTTGCTAAGCCAAGAAAACTCCTAACTTGCTTAACCGATTCAGGTGGAGTCCAGTCAAGGACGGCCTGAACTCTCTCGGTATTGACAGCAATGCCTTTGGCAGAAATCACGTGGCCTAGATAGCTCACTTCTGGTAGCCAGAATTCACACTTTGAGAATTTGGAATATAGGCGATGCGCTCGAAGTTTCATCAGTACCATCCTAAGATGTTATGCGTGCTCTTCTTCGTTCTTCGAGTAGATGAGAATTTCATGAAGATAAACTACAACAAATTTATCTAAGTACTCCATGAAGATCAAATTCATCAAGCGCGAGAATGTGGTGGGGGCATTGGTTAAACCGAAGGACATGACGGTGTACTCGTAAAGACCATAACGAGTAGTGAAATTCGTCTTGGGAATGTCCTCGTTTTTTATTTTGATTTGATGATAGCCTAATCTCAAATCCATGTTGGAGAAGACAGAGGATCCAACAAGTTGATCATAAAGATCATTGATCCTAGGAAGTGGGTACTTGTTCTTTATCGTCGCTAGATTTAGCGGGCGATAGTCTACGCACATCCTTTATGTTCCATCTTTCTTCGTTACGAACAGAACGGGGCAACCCCATGGCGATGAGCTAGGGCGGGTGAAGCCTTTTTCCAACAAAGCTTCAAGTTGGATTTTATGCTCAGCTAACTCACGTGGGGCCATTCTATATGGGAGTCTGGATATTGGGGCGGTTCCTGGGATAAGATCTACCACAAACTCTACAGATCTGTCAGGTGGTATGCCTGGCAACTCTTCTGGAAAGACATCCGGGAAGTCACGAACCACCGGAATATCTTCAATGTCAGGAAGGGGAAGCACATTCAAAGAATGCACCTGGGTTCTAGAGCTTGGTGAGGTGTACTTGATTGTCTGGCCTGAAGGATGGGTGAGTTTAACTGACTTGGCTTTACAATCAAGGACAACATTCTACCTTGATAACCAATCCATTCTTAGGATGACATCAATGTCTGAAGACTTGAGGGTTATGAGCGATGCAAGGAATACTAAACCCTCAATAGCAACTTCATTTTCATGACTCACCATGGTGGCGTGCCATTTAGATCCAGGGGCATGCACAACTAAGGGTGTGAATAACATCGAAAATGAGATGTCATGTGACATTGCAAAATCCTAGGAAATGAACGAATGAGATGCTCCTGGGTCGAAAAGAACGGAAGCTGGGATGGAGTTGACAGGCAGGGTACCGAGCACAACGTCGGTTGGCCTATGGGATTCCTCCACAGATACATGGTTCAGCCATACTTGTTCCTTAACAGGAGTGTGAATTTTGTAAGTTTTGGGTTGTGGCTTACCACGACGAAAAGCTTGCTTGGGATTAGGTGTGGTGGCTACATGATTTTGAGGACACTCTCGAACATTGAGGCCTGATCGTCCACATTGGAAACAAATACCACGTGGAACGAAAGGAACATGAGCACTTGATTGTCCAACAAAATTCCAAGGAGGAAGATTGGGTTGAGGTGGACAATATACGGTGGTTGATGGTCTAGAAGCACTTACAGCATGACTGACGTCACTGAAGGGAATCCACACACAGTGTTTCTGAGAACCTGAGCTAGAAGATGGTGCAAACTCGTGATCACGCTTACGAGACTCTTCGTACAACTCATTTCCATACTCGGCCTTGAAGGATTTGTTGACTAAATCCTGGAAATTGACGAACTCGTGAAGATTGAGGTCATGACGAAGGACTGGGCTAAGTCCCTTGCGGAACCTTCCCTGCTTCTTGGCATCGGTGGATACATCTTCTTGGGCATAACGTGCTAGATGAGTGAACTCAGTCCTATACTCATGAACAGACATCTTTCCTTGGGTCAGATTGCAAAATTGTTCTCTCTTGCGCTCCATCAGCTGATCCGGAATATGGTACACTCGGAAGTCATCACAGAACTCTTGCCAAGTCACCACGTGACCAACGGGTTGCATTGCTACAAAATTCTCCCACCACTGAAGAACAGCACCTTCCAGAAAGTATGCCGCGAATAGCACACGATCTCCGGGAGCAACATCGTCTATCTCAAGCTTACGCTCGAGGGAACGAAGCCAATCATCGGCATCAAGGGGCTCAGAAGAACATCGGAATACTGGCGGGTTGAGGAGAATGAAGTCCTGGATGGTAACAACACTATTTCGCTGACGAGAAGTGTTCTGCTCAATATGATCAAGAAGGCGTGTCTGATCACGACGATTCTGTTCAGCCTCCATCATGATTTCCTCTGCAGAAGGCGGTGGTGGAGGATCTTCATCATCTCTATTACCAAGACTGAAATCAACACAACGATTTCCACCTGACATTCTGTGTGATAAGAATCAACAATCAGAATAGGATTTATGATACACTTCTAAGCCAAGACAACAAGACTATAATGCAACGGCATCGAAGTCACAGTCGGGCAGCATAATGGCTGTACCGGGATGGAAAATGAGACAATCAGCAAGATAACAGACATCACTTCCAAAGAAACACTATGGAATGATCACTCTAGAAGACCACAACACTCCTACAGCTACAAAGAAGCAAACAACGAGATGTCCTAGTAAAGACATAGATGAACCTAGTCCTATCTTCCCGTAGAACAAGATGAGGTGACTCAGAACTCAGATCGATGAAGGTAAGGAGAAAAAGAATTCTTACGTTGCTCCCTTATACCCAAAGTACCTATATAACTATAGAATGCTAGACTAGACATCGGCCAATGGTTTGATAATCCTACGGACAGTCCTGCTCTGATACCAATTCGCTCGGGACCCGGGGTTTGCATATGTAATTCCAGTCACAACTCAATCATATGGAGAGCCGAGAGTCATACCCACTTGTCTAAGCAGACAAGGCCAAGCACAGAACACTCTCGGAAAGCATCGTATGTGTGGGGCATCCTATCCAGGCCGGATGATCAACTGAGATGGGTCCTCATCGCCCGGTCACAAGTCTGAATGATTATGGGTGGTGAAATCCCATACTCATAGACAAGTCGCCTGAACCATATTCTCGATTGAATTATAGCACTTACATAAACAGACTCCATCCCGATCACTTAGTCGGTGTCTCGGGCGGGCTCAATCATACAACAAAGTGTGCCACGTGACAGAGTCACGAGCAATCGCATCGCGATGCCCCCAGCTGCGCACATCTAAGGGCCACTTGGTGTATAAAATACCGCCGGCAAGAACTCAACTAAGCTATCGAACCCCACACTAAGACATGCACGTTATAATCATACACGTAGCATACATGCCCAGTGTAGACAGCAAGTAATCACAACTTGAACTCCACAAACTCATAGTCTTTATAACTTCTACTAAACAGAGCAGACATAGTAGTTGTATTACAAGCAGAGATCACATGGATGTGATCCAACATTACATCAAACATCAACGAAAGAAAATTATGTCTTAGTAAAGACAAGTTTAACAAATGGCTTCAGAAGCCTGAAAGAAAATACAACGACCCTCCAAAGGGCACAGGTTGTTGTCTGGAACTATACGACTTGGTCCACGTCGAGCTCGAGGTAGAGGCCACCAGGGGGTCAGTGGTCTCGTCTCTAAAACATAAAATAAGCAGACGTGAGTACAAAGATGTGACATCCTGGCTTAATAGGAATGATAGACTACTCATATCAACAAGGTGCACCTTATTTTCCGGGAGCCCAGATCCAAAGAACTCCAAAGTTAAGCGTGTTTGGCTTGGAGCGATTTGAGGATGGGTGACCGACCGGGAAGTTGTTCCCGGGTGCGCACGAGTGAGGACAAAGTGCGCAGGAAAGACTAGTGTTGGTCTGTGCAGACAGTCTAGATCCCGCCAGGCGTACGCCGGGAACCGGTGGGTGTGGCCGGGGCGTTACAAATGGTATCAGAGCCGACCGTTGCGGTTATACGGGCGTGTGTGGGTCAGTGCGCGAACATGTGGGACATGTGTCGGCACTGGACGCACAGACGTGTGCCAAGAGGGAACGTTCCTGTGGGCTGATGAGGACATCGGTTCCTTTGAGTGGGGGTGTATGTGACATCCTGGCTTAATAGGAATGATAGACTACTCATATCAACAAGGTGCACCTTCTTTTCCGGGAGCCCAGATCCAAAGAACTCCAAAGTTAAGAGTGCTTGGCTTGGAGCGATTTGAGGATGGGTGACCGACCGGGAAGTTGTTCCCGGGTGCGCACGAGTGAGGACAAAGTGCGCAGGAAAGACTAGTGTTGGTCTGTGGGGACAGTCTAGATCCCGCCAAGCGTACGCCGGGAACCGGTGGGTGTGGCCGGGGTGTTACAAAAGACGTACTCAGCAAGACTTACATAGGATCTATACTACTCATGCACATGTATCAAGGCAAAGGGAGGTGGGGTTTCAATGCAGAAGTGCCAGCTTTGACTTGGCTAGTCCTGTACTACGAATACCAGAAAGAGGTAAGGAGCGTACACGAGTCCAATTATCAAGTCTCCAACAAATACACCACTATGGATACTTCCTCGACTTCCCCACGAGGAAGCACGCCATAGCACTCACACTTATCTTGGCAAGTTTTAAGAGTAACCATTGAAGTTGTCTATGATCAAGTAAAGGTATCCAAGTAGTCCATAACCGCGGACACGGCTATTCGAATAGTTCATTAACCCTGTAGGGGTGTACTTCTACACACACGCCTCATCAGTTACCGCCTGGGGATGGACCCTTCAAGTGAGTACCAGCGAGGATGCTGCCACGACACTTCACTCACGGCACCATCTCTAGTCCTAGGGAGTCTCCTATTTGAGTTGGGACCACGATCAGAATCCGGCTGATTTTTCCGATGCGGACTCAAACGTTGTGTGACTGCCATCAAGCTCAACTCGATCATGATCACTTGATTCAACGAGCCCACAACCTACGTCCACCACTTACCTTGGTTCCACCTGCTTTAGATCGTTAAAGGGGCAAACTACTTGCGACTCCTGGACAGGTCTGGGGTGAGGTACTAGGCCGAGAGGGGTCAGTGAGCCCAATGTGTGGTCGTAATCTTAGTCTTGGATAACAACACAAGAACTCGGGCTTGAGGCAGTGTTCAACGAGACAACCCACTGTGTACTCCTACACAGCCTCTCTTCGTTCACCTTGTTTAGGTCAAATTCACCAACACGTTAGCACCATCCTTCACATGATCACTACCATCCCGACTCACATCAAAGTAGCCTAATTGTGAACTCTAAGCATGCAATAATATGTAACATTTGCAGGGGCCACATGATATCAAACAACTCCTACATCTGCAAGGATTGTGGTTTGCTTACTACTGTGACAAAATGATAGGTCATGCAAAGGAATAGGTTCAACTAGCGGTAGAACGGATCATGGTGACATCCTAAACATGCATAAGCGAGAATGAGAGGGAACTGGGATTTTATCGACATGATCAAAGAGGGGGTGCTTCCCTTGCTGACGATCACGAGGTACTGTACTTCTGACGTGAGGTTGAACTCGTCTCCGAGATCAACTTCTACCGAGAAGAAGCAAACACCGAAGCACTGAAAGTAATTCACATTCTGTAAATTCAAATGCACAAGCAATATGTCATGATATGATGATGATCATGGGTGTGTTATGCTTCTAATGTGCATGTGATACGTCTTGCATAGCAACGAATCAAGTTGAATTGTTGTTGGCATTTTACTTGAATTATACCAAATATTACATATAGAAAAATTCTACTGGTTCTTCAACATAATAAATTCAACACATGGTTGGAAGTTGCATATTTGGATAGCGAATTTTATTCTGATCAATTTTCATAGAAAAAATATTTCAATCTAAGTTACGGTTTAAAACTTATTCAAATTCAAAGTTTTGGATATTTTCTGTAATTTCTGGAATTTAATTAAATCATTTAAGCTTTAGTGCGTCATGGTGACGTTGTGATCACGTGGGCGGTGGCCTGACCAGTGGGGCGCTCTTGTCAGTGACTGGGGTGGTTAATCCCCGGTATAAATTAAACCGGCTGGTTTAATTAGCCGCTAGGGCCAACGGTCAGTGAGAGAGAGGGATTAGAGAGGGGGTTAGGCGGTTAATGGCCTGGTTGGCCGGCGGCGTGACGCTGGTACCACTGTGCACGGCGACGCTCGCCGGAATCGCGGTACAGGCCACGGAAAGGGGAACGGAGGGCACGGGAATGTGCCCCGTGGTCTTGCGCGTCTCCTGGAGCACAAGGGGGACCTCGGGGGGGGCACGAGGCCACGGCTACGACGACAGAAGCGGCGGCCGGAGCACTGATGCGGAGGGGAACGGTGACGAGCTGACGGGGAGGAGCGCGGATGGGGGGAAACGGAGCGCCCAGCTCACCTGAAGGCGATGGCGCAATCGGGGAAGCCGGGGAGGAGCTGGGGGCGCCGGATTTCTCGCCGGGGTTCCTTTCGGCCGGCGGCGGGGAATTGAAGCAGGCTTCGTCTCCAGCGAAGCCCGGCTCGAATTGACGATGCAGGTCGACGAAGACGATGGTGGCGGAGCTTCTGGACACGGCAGTATGGCGAGGGGAACAAGGCCGCCGCGCGGGCGCACGACGATGGTCGGCGGGGAGCTTCGGTTGCGCGCGAGAAATGGTGAGGGACAGAGAGATGAGGACCAGAGAGAGGGGGGAAAATGGCGAGGGCGTCTCCAGGCGTCCACGATGGCAAGAAGGAGGCACGGGAGAGGCTAAGCAGCTGCCACCACGGCGACGGCGGCATGCCGGGCACGCAGCAGTGTGATCGTGCCCAGGGAAGACGACAAGGGAGCCAGGGTGGGCTTGGGCCGGCTTCTGCGAGTTGGGCTTCTTCCCTGGTAAACCCTCTTTCTTTTTAATTCTTCTTTTTCTCTTTCTGTTTAATTTATTTGCCCTAAAAATAAATACTAGGGCATTTTATAAAAACTCCCACTTATTTTTATAAAACCTAGGTGACTTATTATTAGTCAACCCAAGTTTTGGGAATTTTTGAAATTCAAATTTTTTGAATTTCAATTCAAATAGGCAATTGATTTAATTTCCAAGCTACTGTTTGGATTTTTGAAAAATCAATGAGCATGGGATTAATCCCAAATCACTTTTAAAATGATCGCACTCATTTTTAGGATTTTTCAACACATCCAAAAGAATTTTGGAAAAGGATTTATGTCTGGCCTTTTATTTAATTCATTTAGGGCTTTTCTTTTCCCCATTTCTTTTTCTTTTGCAAAATTTTTTCAAGATGCAAAAATGCAACTAGGCTTAAGCACAAACCTAGGTCAGGGTCTTGATAGATTAGTAAGTGTGTTTTGAATATATTTAAATAATAAATTCATAGAAAGAACTCAAAATACGAACGACAAGTAAATCATCTGATATTTCAAATATCTTCCTTGAATATCTGCGTTCCCGCCTAGGTACTAGAATTTTCCTTGAAAAATATCGTTCCCTCCTTGGTACTAGATTTTCGCTTTGAAAGTTTCGATCCCTCCTTGGTAGTACTACATTTTCCGTTGGAACTTTTCGTTCCCTCCTTGATAGTACTACATTTTCCGTTGGAAATTTTTGTTCCCTCCACTACGTTTCAATGGCCCTCTCTATGAACCCCACCCATCCTTAAATACCGCCTATCGTTTTAACTGCGCTCACATATCCTTCCAACAAACGAAGAGCCGCCTCGTATCTCTCCTCTCACCTTCATCATCCCCCTCGCCATCGGTGGATCTAGCTTCCGACGGTAAAGATTGTTATGCATCCCCATCCCCTCTTCGCGGCGCACGACTTGAACGACGGTGTTCTTATCGGCTCCATCAACTCTCAAGGTAAAAACTCATTTTTTGTGTAGATGCATATAGATCCGTGCGTGAAGTTCTATTTTTTTATGCATGTGTATAGATCTGTATATGTAGTTCCTTATTGTATTGCAGATGTAATGTAAGATGGTGTTACTTCAAGAAGAACTAACATGTACGGGTTCTTATTAGGTGTTAAGAATGTTGTTCTTTCTATCTAGGGTTCTACTGTGGGTACGATGTTATAAATAAATCGAGGTGCTAGGGTATAATCTACCAACTAATTACTCCATTTTCTTCAATGTCGAGCTTCTTGCTTTATCCAAACTTTGATTCTATGTTCTGGTTTAGGCCCTGTTTGGAATCTCGTTTTTTCTATAAATACACTTGTAAGAAAAATACAGATCGACCTCAGCCGGCTTGTAAACTACACTTGTAAATTAGAGACCTCTGGATTAAATACATCCTATCCAAGCGCAACCGTGTTTACGTCCTTTCATATTGCTTTCGGTTCACATTTAGTTTATCCTATATAATAGGAAGTACCTACATGTTTTATCTCTTTTAATTTTCATCCCGTTTCATGCATATTGTTTACTTGTTATCATCATTTAACAACAACTCCTAAGAAGCTTGAGGACAAAGCTCAATCTTTCAAGGATTTGCAACGCCTAGCACGTTACATAGTAGTTGATGTCGTACCAGAGGAGACCAAGATAATGAACAACAGTCAAGTCATTGACTGTGATGATATCTATGAACCAAATGCTGAGGAGCTGGAGCAGTTTACAACAATCATGGAGGATGAACGTATACATGAGGTGACAATATGTTTATGCACTATTACATGCAAAGTTAGTTCAAACTGTAGAATAAAATCTAACATGTTTAAATACATCATAATAGATCACTACATTCTATGAAAAGTGAAAACCAAAGAGGGATATGGAAATAAGCCCAGGCACATTGAAGAGAAAGAGGTTTATAATGGTTAGTTGACATACTTTTTATCGTAGCCATGTATAAATTCCAGCAAATGCGTCTTTACTTTGGATTCTGCCACACTTTATTACTATATGAAACATTAAACTAGATATATGATTCGTTGTAGGGATATATGGAAATCACAAATGTTGAGCATGAAGAGGATCAAAATGGCAAGGAGGACATAGCAAATAAGCTTGAAGATACTGAAGGTGGCAAGGAGAACATGGCAAATCAGCTTGAAGATACTAAAGCTTTCAAGGAGAACATGGCAAATCAGCTTGAAGAGTCTGAAGCTGGCAAGGAGAACATGACAAATAAGCTTGAAGAGATTGAAGCTGGCAAGGAAAAAATGGAAAATTGTCTTGAAGAGACTGAAGCTGGAAAGAAGGCAATACCAGTGCAGCAGTTAGAACTTGAAGCTGTCCAGAAGGCCGTGGAGAAGCAGCTGGTAGAATTTGAAGCTTTTTAGAAGGCCTTGGAGAAGAAGCTAGTAGACCTTGAAGTTGTCCAGAAGGCCATGAAGAAGCAGCAGGAAGAAATCGAAGCTATCAAGGCGGCCCTCAAAGAGCAGCATCAAGTACTTGAATCTCTCAACTATGCCCAGCTAGAGCAGAAGGATGGACGTGTTGACATCAATGAAGAAGTTATAATGCCCTATTACATCAATAATAAGTTGTGCGTTACTATGTGCCATGGTTCTTGTAATGTTGCTTAGACTCTGTGCGGAAGGTTGTAAGGCCCGATATGCGGTACCGTTCCAGATCTAGATGTTTCCATCCAGATCCGGGGACGAAGCACATATCGATCCCTCCGCGACATATGACAATGCCATATGTCCCGGATTTCCAACATGATATCACAACATTACAGATACATGGATACAACATCTCATACAATCGGCATACAACTGTCTTAATACATTACATCAGCGGGAGATACATGTCTGAATACAGACTACAATCAAAAGCCTAGTGGCAAAGGTAAAACACACCATTCCCGTAACCACACAGGTCCAGGCTCTCCGCCGGAATCCGCCTAACTAGTCATCGTCGAGTCTTCACGAAGGCGTCCAGAAGAAGGGTCGTCGAGCTCCTCTGTAGTCCATTGTCGTTTGCATAACGTGCATAAAAGACAAAAGAAGGAGATGAGCTATATCAAAAGTATTTTAACTAACTTCTCACGGGTAAGATGGGGGTATTGGTGAGGTTGCAGACGCACTAGCAATATATGAGTGGCTAACGGTCTATTTTAGAGTAAGATGAGAACCAAGCATTCGATGAGGAATCGCCTCCAACAAGTCTTGCTATCAGCTACTTACGCAAAAATAACACCTATCCTATCCTTGTCCTCCTCTCCTCACCCTACGAAGAAGAATCAGTCAAGGCACACACACATTGATCAAGTTATTAAGATTATTTCAGTTGCTGTTGTCTATGAACAAGGAGTAGGTCTCAATTCTTCCATAGCCGTGGACACGGCTTCTCGAAAAGATTTAACCCTGTAGGGGTGTACCAACTGCCATTTACAAATCTCCGCACGCACGCACATCTCTCTCAGTTGCTACCCATCATAGGCAACCATTTTATGATTTAGTTCCGAGAGATCCGAAACGACATGTCCCTCTAACTAACAACGCACAAATCCGGGTGGCCCCCGGTGAGTCGACATCAAACTCAAAAGCCGTCCACACTCTCGAGTTGGCCTCAATCGTCTGGACGAGGTCGGGTTTGCTACCCAAAACATGTGGGAAGCCCACTATCTCACTGGGGTGGACCAACAAGAGAAACCATGTCTCCGCTGGCCCAAGTTGTTTGAAATCTGTCGGCCGCGGACTAGACACACACACGTTTCAAATGGTAAATCAGCTTGGGCCACCACTAGAAATGCTTGAAGCTAGGTAGGTAAGAAAAGGGGACCCCATAAAATCCCACAGGAGGTTACCCACGCTCGTCAAGAGACACAATACCCGGAACTCGGGTCCTAGGTGACTCGAATGGAAGAAAGCGTCGGGGCGGGATAGCCTAGACCTTCCATCCTTCGTCGAGTATAGTCAACATTATAATAATCATATCATCCACAACAATATAATAATGTGATAGCCCAATCCAAGGAGTAATAGGAGGTAACAGTTGATAACATCTTAGCATGCATACTAAGCAGTGGCTGAGCAGCGAGCAAAAGTAACATAGCCGAAGAAGGTTAGCTGGGATGTGGAGGACATGGTTGTTTGGGTTTATTGAGAGGCATGAATATGAAGTGATAGGATCAAGCAATCGTTCTATCCTACACCTAGGCGCTAGTGAGATGAAAGTTATAAGGATGATATATGATCCCCCTTACCTGATGAGAAGACGAAACCGAAGGTGTAGTCGATCGAAAACTCGCATCGTCTCCGAGAGGTACCCGCGGAAGCACACAAGAAGGAAACACTGGAAAATGCAATCGAAGATAAAGCATCTATTACTACGAAGAAATCACGAGCAAGCATCAACAAGAAGACAACACGAGACAACGCACTAAGGTGTCGCATCTATCGTCGAGAGCGGTTACTAACATGTTAAGTGAGGTACACGTCACACACAACGATACCGCACATTTAGGAAGGTTCAAGTTGTCTAGCTACACAACATGAGCAAAGGTTGTTAACATGACATCTCACTCAAGCATGGCATGTCACACAAACATGGCAAGGGGTGAAGCATAAGGAAACTATCTATGCTAGTCAATTTAAGTGAGGCACAACCTATACATGGCACTCCACTAAGTGCCCCACAATGATTAAAGAATTTGGTACTGTTATTCCCTAAACCATATTTTAGGTTCGTTTAGAACACCAACCAATAGCATAAACACAAAGTACATGAAATTCTAATCAAGATACATATAAAGAACACCCCAAACGAAGTTACGGTTAAAAATATACAAGCAATACAAGTTACGGGCACAATCTGCCATCATCAGCTAGCACACTTTAGAGCAATAAACAAACATGATAAGGAATGAAAACATGCTCCAGAATGATATGCAATGTAGTGCGTATGGCAGGAAAGGCATTGCAAACACATTCATGCAAATATACATCATGGTATACTAGTTATAAGCAGCACAAAAAGCAATAAAACATTACTGGTCAAGGACTTAGTTAAAAACAGGTAAACAGGGTGAAACTGTTATTAGAAAGCTGTATAAACAGGTGTAAAACTATATGCAAAAGTGCAGCAATATGACATAGAAATATATGGGCATGAATCAGACATGATGGTTATCAGGTACAAACAAGAATCAAGGTCATAGGCATCACAGATCAAAAGATATTAAGCGTGCAACATGGCTTCGGAAAGTTACAGACTTTGGTTGTCAAAAACAGCGGGATAGCAACTTTCGAGCTGAATATAACTATGACCAGGAATGTAAACATGACCATGCAATACATATAATGGAGGTAGACATGGCATATTGCAATGCTCAATAGGATGCATGGTTCAAAAGATATAGGGCAGCAAAGTTTTCATCTTACATTAACAGCAGCACACTAACAGCAGGGTAGCTACTTTGGGCGATGATACAATCAACATGCAGCAGGCCAACATGACAAGTGAAAGCATATAACTGAAGTAGACATGATGCTTAACAGTATGCAACAAGAATCACTCAATTCCAATGAACGGTTGCGACGCAACCGTCACCCGAAGTTGACATAAGATAATAGTTTCAGCAGTTTAGCAACAATTAACGACAGGAAGCCTTGTTCAGCACACAATAACTACATCTAAACAACCTCAAATCAAACAACTCACTAAAGTTGAAAGTCAGAGCACATCACAGTGAACAAAATTCATTTTGAGCGCAAAGTCATCCGAGATACGGTTCATTCGCAAACTGGATGGATGTGGAGGAGGCTGGAAGGCCACGTGGCACTCCGGGAGCCCTCTGATCTGCGATCTGACGGCTCCGGGAGTGTCTATGGCTAGGGTTTCTAATTTTCAGGGGCTAGAGGGGCATATATGGGAAATTCCAGGGTGTGGCTCCAATTTTGGCTTAGGGGAAACCCTAGAAAGGGGTGGGAGATTGGTGGTCTTTATATAGGTGGCCTGGATGGCAGGTTTACGCAAAAGCCCCTCGGATTTTCTCATCGCGTCCGATACTCCACGTTTCTGACCGCCTCGAGCGGATACGACCTCCGATTTAGACGAGTTCTCGAACCACGCGCTCAGCGCGTCGAGCCCATCAATTGTACCTCACTTCGATACCGTTCCAAGAATGTTTTCCAGCGCCCAATAAAATAATCCATTTATTTATTAAATGGGGTTTTTCCGTTCCGATGGCGATGGTTGGTTTTCTGCCGGTTGTCGCGACGGTGCTCCGGTGAAACCCGGTGTCGCAATGGTCGTGTGTCATTGGGAAAAGGTTTGGTCCCGCATCCGATACGAGAAGGAGGGGGGAAATATTCACCGATGAATAAATCAGCGAAGCAAATACTACAAAAAATTATAGCAATCAGCAAAATAAAGCAACAAACAAATTTTTTAATTTGGGTGAAAATCCTAGGATATTACACAGGTTTATGGTTTATGTTTTAATCAATTATATGAGAGCTAATTTTGCATTAAAAATTATTTTTTCATAAATATGAATTTCATTCAAATATGGAAACAAATAAAAACATAAAACAACCTTCAAACTGTGAAGTTCATACGTACCGTCACATACGTTGCATGTGGGACCATATGTCAACACAGTTGAGTAGTCAAAACTAACGGTAAATCACATCCGATCCCACATGCAAGAAGCCAAGTCAACAAAAAGGAGGCCCCACTCGTCGGACAGCTGACTAGTCAAACTTGCTGAAACAATTTCTAGCGACGGGTTTATCGTCAACAAAGACGACTGAAGGTGACAAATTGGGCTTATTAGGCGACTGTTTAAACACGTCACTGAAGATGAACATTATTGACAAGTTGGGTACTGTCGCCAAAGAAGCGATCTTTAAAGACGAAAAAAGTGATACCGTCAACATTTTCGTTTTTAATTACGGTGCGTCAATGACAATTGGATTGACGGAGGCGAACCGTCATTAGGGTGTTATTATTGACGAAAAATGATTTTCCAAGACGCAATTAGCCCGACAACTTATATCGTTCATTTTGTAGTGATATTTTTAGGAACAAGTTATCCTCGCATTTTTAGTGATATTTTTAGGAAAAAGTTATCCTCGCTGGGGATGATGGTTTGTCATTCCTTAAGCTCTGTTGTGTCTTCATTGCTTGTCACCGCATCTCTGTTTGGGCCGCACCATCTCCTGATCTTTGCCGTTTTTCTTTGGACAGCTCTGCTATGCTTTGTTGTAACCTACCAAGTTGCTACATCACCTGGGAGTCAGCCCCTCTGTGGATAGTGTTGTCGCTGCAAAACTACGAGGACTGGAACGAGCATGATCCAGAAGTGGCACCATGAAATTTTACATCTGCTCGATCCATCTTTATTGGTATATATATGTATTTGTGTGAGTGTGTGTGTTCTGACGAGACTATATACCTGTATTTATTATATTGTAGGTGTGTGAGGTAATTTATATGAAGCATTGTATGTGATGATGTATGTGTGTAACTGGAATTTTGGTCAATATATATGTGATCGTTTGTTATCGTAACGCATAACCCACATGGGTTGTTACAAAAAACTGTTTGCAATGCGTGATTTGGTTTGCTAGGGAAGCTATAAAGAGTTTCTTACGGAAGGAGTCAGGTAGAAGGTTTTGGACGGGCATGCATTAAATGCATTATTTTTTTAGCATCGTTACCTTCAAATTGAAAATAATTTCAAATGACCTCAAAAAAGGATAAGACATGGCGTGCTGTTGTCATTTCATCAACATGGCCCATCGTAAAAGTTTCAATCGATTGCTAATCAAATTAGATACACTTCGTATATAAACTAGGCCATTCCTTTCGACACGTCACTACTAGGAAACTGGTCATCTGTGGCGCACCTATTTTTTCTTTCTATGGCGCATATGTGGTTGCGCCACAGAAAGCCCACCACTAAAATGTTATTTCTGTAGCGCATGTAGAGGTGCCCCATAGAAAGGCAACATTATGTGGCGCACCGGGGTCCATGCGCCACAGATATATTATATTTCTGTGGCGCACCTGGCTCTCATGCGACATAGAACAGGGTGCGCCACAAAAAATTCTCATGTGCCACAAAATATATATATTTACATGCGCCAAAAATATATTTCATTTAAAAAAAACTATCACAATTACCAAACAGAATGATCATTACAAATAAAAATAGTAGATTATAACAAACAGATTGATCATCACAAGTTTTCAAAATAGTTTGATCATCACAAGCTAGTCATGAAACAGATTGATCATCATAACTACTCCAAATCCATCAGAAGTTACACAAGACATCGCAAGTCATCACATTACAAGTTATTACAATTCATCATTGTTCAGCGGATCATGTAGATCACAAGCGCGATAAGGGTGAGCAACATCAGCGGGAGCACGACCAAGTTCTGCATCCGGTTCCTCTTCCTCGTGTGGTCCCTCCACTTGGCTACCGCTTCCTCTCTAGTCGCGTACCCTTTGTAGTTGTTGCCGCTGAACTTTTTCACTTGTCTATGACCGTCCTCGCACTTGTCGTAGACTCCAGGAACCCATCCATTGAACACAATGTAGCACTTCGTCATCTTTATAGTCAAGGCATATTAGTATATCATTAATGGAAATAATAAAATGGTTCAAATGCATATATATATATATGTCTAAATAAAGGAAAGGATTCATAAACATAAAGATACATACTCATTCTATCTAGGCACACGCAGTTTCCCTGACTTCGCACCGGGAACGGCTTATAGCCATCTTTCGTCGTCCACGTCCTGATGTCAGCCTGCATTTTTAGGCGATCTTTCATCTCGCCCTTAGGCATCCCTCTGGGATAGTGTAACAGCCCAGATTACATAAAAATTAAAAAAATTGTTTTCGGTGTGAATTGTTTGATTCCAGTGAGGTACGATCGACGGGCTCGACGCGCTGAGCGTGTAGGTCGAAGTTTCGTCCGAATCGGAGTCCGTACGGAGTCTCGGCGGTCACGAACGGGATCACCGGACACACGAGAGGGGTACCAAGGGCGTTTGTTGCAACTGGCCAGCCAACCAGCCCTATATAAAGACCACCAGCCTCCCACCACCTAATTAGGGTTTACCCTAATGGAAAATTTGCAGCCAACCCCCTGTTGTTGCCCCATTTTCGCAGTTTTAGACCCAAATCTGAAACCCTAGCCTCCCAGGCGTTTTCGGCCGTCGATCTGCCAGATCTGGGGTCCGGATCGCGCCTCCAGCCCCCCCCCCAACCGCAGCACAGACCCACCTGGTCCCCGACGGGCCGAGCGCAGCCGCCGCGGGCCCGCCTTGGCCCATCTGCCTGCAGCCTCGAGCTCGCCTCGGAGGAGCCACGCATGAAGCCGTCGGCGACCAGCCCCGCCTCCGCGCCGACCACCTCTCCACTCCGCCGCGCCCCTCCTTCCTCCTCCCTCTCACCCCGACCTCCCTCTCTCCTCCATGGCAGGCAGATTTTCCGCCGCCGCGCGCCATGGAGGCCGCCATGGATGGCCGGCGCGAGGTCCGCCGCCCTCGGCCCCGCGAGCGCCCTCGACCAGGCCGGCGCAGCCACCTTCCCGGTCGGATCCATCCACCACGCTCGACCCCGCTCCTCCAGATTCCCTCGCCGTGCAGCCGCCGGTGGCCGGCGCCGCCATGGCCGCATCGTGCTCCGACGGGAGCAGCCTGAGCCGGCCAGGCCAGCCAGCCGCCGGGTGGGCCGGCCTCTCCCTTGCCCCACTCGCCCGCAGATGGGCCGGGCCCACTAGGGTCAGCAGCCCACTGCGCCCTCTCTTTTTTCCCTGCACGTTTTTTCCTTTTTCCAGATTTTTGCCAAGTCTGAATTATTGTGCTGCTGATTCATTTTTGTAACGTATTTTCCCGTTGAACCGTAGCTTGGATCGCGTTGCGCCCAAAAGACGAATTGTTTAGAATTGCGTGCTCTAGCTTTTATCTTTTGTGAGTTAATTGTTTTGAGGTTGGTTAGATATAGTTATTGTTGTTCAAACAGGGCTACCTGTCATTAACTGCTGCTAAGTTGTTGTAACTGTTATTTTATTGCAACTTCGGGCGACAGTTGCTTCGCAACCGTACGTCGGAATTGAGTGATTCTTTTTTTGCGTTGCGTTAAGCCTTGTTTCTACTTCAGTTTCATGCATTCACATGCCATAATTTCTTGCTGCATCATGATTGTATCTTGCTCCAAAGTAGCTACCCTGTTGTTAGTGTGCTGCTGTTTATATTTTGTTGCAACTTCGGTCGACGAGTGTGTCGCGACCGTTTATCGGAATTGAATAATTCCAATTGCATATTGTTAATCATCATGTCTACTTTCATTACATGTATTGCATCTTAATGTTAGAATTCCTGGTCATATAGATTTTTAGCTCCAAAGTTGCTATGCTGCTGTTTTTGACAGCCACCTCTGTTTTTCTCTAAGTCTGTAACGTTCCGATGCCATGTTGTTTGCTTAATATCTTTTGATCTATGATGCCTATTTGCATGATTCTTTTTTCCATGCCTTCCCTGTCATGTCTACTTTAGTTCCATATCATTTGTGAGCATGTTTGCATTGATTTTCCTGTTTGTGCATTGCTCTAAAGTGTGCTTCGTAATGTTGGCAGTTTGTGCCTGTAACTTGTTTTGCTTATATCTTTTTAATCGTAACTCCGTTTGGAGTGTTCTTTACATGTAACTTGATTATTTTTTCGTGTACTTTTTGTTTATGCTATTGTTCCTGCTGTTAACCAACCTAAAATATGGTTTAGGACAGAATAGTACCAAATGTTTTAATCATCGTGCGGCACTTAGTGTTATGCCATGTCTAGGTTGTGCCTCACTTAAACTGACTAGAATAGATAGTTTACTTTATGCTTAACCTTTTGCCATGTTTGTGTGCTATGCCCTGCTTGCTTGATGTGTCATGTTAATAACCATTGGTTGATCACCTGTAGCTACAGAACTTGAACCACCGTAAATGTGCGGTATTCGTCGTGTGTGACCGATGCCCCACTTAAACTGTTAGTAACCGTTCTCGACGATAGATCCGTATCGCCTTGCCGTGTCATGTGATGTCTTCTTGATCTTGTGTTGCCCCGTAGTAATAGAGTGCTTGCTCGTTGATTTCTTTCCAGTGTTTACCGTCTTGTGTGCTTCCGCGGGTACCTCTCGGAGACGATGCGAGCTTGCGATCAACTACACCTTCGGAACCCGACTTATCAACAGGCAAAGGCTATACATTACTTATGATCCATTCTATTTCAACCAGCGATTTGCATGCTAGTATAGGTTAGGTTCGATGTTTGATCCTACCACATGTTTACAGCCTCTTTCAAACTGATACAGCCATGTCCCTTCCCAGCAAACCTTGTACTGCTATGTTACTATTGCTCGTTGCTCAGCCCCTTCTTAGTATGCATGCTTAGGATGCTACGATGTTACCCTGTTACTCCTTGGTTTGGGATATCACATTATTATATTATTGTTGATGATATGAATATTATTAATGTTGACTATATTCGACGAAGGATGGAAGGTCTAGGCTATCCCGCCCCGACGCTTTGCTCCATTCGAGTCACCTAGGACATGAGTTCCGGGTATTTGTTTTAAGACTGAGCGTGCCTAACCGCGTGTGGGATTTTATGGGGTCCCCTTTTCTTACCTACCTAGCTTCAAGCATTTTTAGTGGTGGCCCAAGCTGATTTTACCATTTGAAACCGTGTGTGTGCTGGTCGTACGCCAGTAGTTTTTAAACCAACCCGGACCAGTGAGGACATAGTTCCCTTGCTGGCCCATCACGACCGGCTGAGGACCCGGTTTCCCTTGTGTGATTAACCGGCAATCCAAACCTGGAGTCATACGGTAGAGACCAGATCGAGAGCGCGGCCGACTCCTGAGCTGGATGTCGATTCACCGGGGGCCACCCGGAATTGTTCATTGTTAGCTAGAGGGACCTGTCGTTTCGAATCTCTTGGAACTAAATCATAAAATGGTTGCCTGTGATGGGTAGCAACTGAGAGAGATGGACGTGCGTGCGAAGCCTTGTAATGGGAAGTTGGTACACCCCTGCAGCGTTAAATCTATTCGAGAAGCCGTGTCCACGGTTATGCACGACTTGAGACCTACTCCTTGTTAATAGAAAACAACAACTGAGATAATCTTAATATAACTTGATCAATGCGTGTGTGTGTGTGCCTTGACTGCTTCTTCTTCGTAGGGATGCGAAGAGGAGGACAAGGATAGGATAGGTGTTATGTTTTCGTAAGTAGTTGATAGCAAGACTTGTTGGAGGCGATTCCTCATCGAATGCTTGGCTTCTTATCTTACTCTCTAGATCGTTAGCCACTTCATAAATGCTAGTGCGGCAGCAACCTCACCACTTACCCCTTCCTTACCGTAAACTACTAGTTTTCCTAGAATGAAGAGTGATGAAGTCCTTGCTGGGTTAGATGACCACTACAGTTGGATGTTGAGTACTTCTGTACTCATGATACTACCCCCAAACTCTTTTCAGGTTTCTTGATCGACAACAGGTATGGTGATCGACGTTTCACGTGGAGACTCGACGACGACTAGTTAGGTGGATCCCGATGGAGGGCCTGGACCCGTGTGGTTATGGGATCGATGTTTTCTCTTTGTCAATAGGCATTTGATTGTAGTCTGTACTCAGACATATATCTTCCGCTGTTGTATTGTATTAAGGAAGTTGTATGCCGAATGTATGAGATGTTGTATCCTTGTATCTGTAATGTTGTGATATCATGTTGGAAATCCGGGGCATATGGCTATATCATATGTCGCGGTGGGACCGATATGTGATTTTTCCCCGGATCTGGATGGAAACATCTAGATCTGGAACAGTACCGCATATCTGGCCTTACAACTTGGTATCAAAGCCTTACCGACCGTAGGATCCCTTCTTTGGCCGAAGTCGAGTCTAGACAAAAACAATTTTGTAGTTACTAAGTTACTTATCGAAGAGTAGGATTTTTTTACTCCGTACCCTTGCTCTGGTCAGGACAAGTGTCGTAAGTGTTTTAATCTTGTCTTATCCCCTTTCAAACTTTAGGATCTCGATGAGTGTCGAGTTTCGGAATCGTTACAATGCCTTGCTTGCAGCGTATTGTCTCGATTCCGATCTCAGGTTTGGGAATTCCTGTAGTACCTTTAGCTTCTCCGGTTTCGGATATCATTTGGGTCGTCCTTTGCCCTCCCTCCTTTTGCCCGGTGTTTTTACGACTTGCGTCGAAAATCACTATCCCTTGATCTGGTTTTCGCGATCGTTCTTCCTCTTGTCACTGACGTTTTCGTTATTCCGACGATGTCGTCTCTATGCAGAAAATTTATCTCGACAGAAGTTCGACGTCGACATGGAGCAGAGTCCCTTGTTGGTGGTGTTGAAGATCGTCGACTCTCTTTTCTCTTCCCCCCCTCTCCCCCGGATCGTCCTGGATCTCGGGACGAGATCCCTTGTTGGTGGTGTTGTATTGTAACAGCCCAGATTTCATAAAAATAAAAAAAATTGTTTTCGGTGTGAATTGTTTGATTGCCTGATTTGTTTGCGGTGTTTCCATCCCCGATTTATCGATCGGCGATTATTTCCCCCCTCTTATCTCGTACCGGACGGAGACTGACCCCTGCCACTCTGACACTCGACCTTTGCGACACCGGGTTTCACCCGATCACCGTCACGAAAACCGCACCAGACCAGCTGGAGCCAACGGAACGAAAACCCCGTTTATTTAATAAACGGATTATTTTATTGGGGTGCCGAAAAATGTTGTCGGAATGTCACCGCAGTGAGGTACGATCGACGGGCTCAACGCGCTGAGTGCGTAGGTCGAAGTTTCGTCTGAATCGCAGTCCGTACGGAGTCTCGGCGGTCACGAACGCGACACCGGACATGCGAGAGGGGTACCGAGGGCGTTTGTGTCAACTGGCCAGCCAACCAGCCCTATATAAAGACCACCAGCCTCCCACCACCCAATTAGGGTTTACCCTAATGGAAAATTTGCAGCCACCCCCCTGTTTTTGCCCCATTTTCGCAGTTTTAGACCCAAATCTGAAACCCTAGCCTCCCAGGCATTTTCGGTCGTCGATCTGCCAGATCTGGGATTCGGATCACGCCTCCAGCCCCCCCAACCACAGCACAGACCCACCTGGGCCCCGCCGGGCCGAGCGCAGCTGCCGCGGGCCCGCCTCGGCCCATCTGCCCGCCGCCTCGAGCTCTCCTCGGAGGAGCCGCGCATGAAGCCGCCGGCGACCAGCCCCGCCACCGCGCCGACCACCTCTCCACTCCGCCGCGCCCCTCCTTCCTCCTCCCTCTCGCCCTGACCTCCATCTCTCCTCCTTCGCAGGCAGCTGTGCCGCCGCCCCGCGCCATGGAGGCCGCCATGGATGGCCGGCGCGAGGTCCGCTGCCCTCGGCCCCGCGAGCGCCCTCGACCAAGCCGGCGCAGCCACCTTCCCAGCCGGATCCGGCCACCACGCTCGACCCCACGCCTCCAGATGCCCTCGCCGTGCAGCCGCCGGTGACCGGCGCCGCCATGGCCGCATCATGCTTCGACGGGAGCAGCCTGAGCCGTCCAGGCCAGCCAGCCGCCGGATGGGACGGCCTCTCCCTTGCCCCAGTCGCCCGCAGATGGGCCGAGCCCACTAGGGTGAGCAGCCCACTGCACCCTCTTTTTTTTTCCTCCACGTTTTTTTCCTGTTTCAAGATTTTTGCCAAGTCTTAATTATTGTGCTGCTGATTCATTTTTGCAAGGTATTTTCCCGTGGAACCGTAGCTCGGATCGCGTTGCGCCCAAAAGACGAATTGTTTAGAATTGCGTGCTCTAGCTTTTATGTTTTGTGAGTTAATTTTTTTGAGGTTGTTTAGAAATAGTTATTGTTTTTCAAACAGGACTACCCGTCGTTAATTGCTGCTAAGTTGCTGTAACTTTTATTTTATTGCAACTTCAGGCGACGGTTGGTTCACAATCGTACGTCGGAATGTAGTGATTCTTTTTTGCGTTGCGTTAAGCATTGTTTCTACTTCAGTTTCATACATTCACATGCCGTAATTGCTTGCTGCATCATGATTGTATCTTGCTCCAAAGTAGCTACCCTGCTGTTAGTGTGCTGCTGTTTATATTTTGTTGCAACTTCGGTCGACGAGTGTATCGCGATCGTTTATCGGAATTGAGTGATTCCAATTGCATATTGTTAAGCATCATGTCTACTTTCATTACATGTATTGCATCTTCATTTTAGAATTCCTAGTCATATAGATTTTTAGCTCCAAAGTTGCTATGCTGCTGTTTTTGACAGCCACCTCTGTTTTTCTCTACGTCTGTAACGTTCCGATGCCATGTTGTTTGCTTAATATCTTTTGCTCTATGATGCCTATTTGCATGATTCTTTTTGCCATGCCTTCCCTGTCATGTCTACTTTAGTTCCATATCATTTGTGAGCATGTTTGCATTGATTGTCCTCTTTGTGCATTGCTCTAAAGTGTGCTTCGTAATGTTGGCAGTTTGTGCCCGTAACTTGTTTTGCTTATATCTTTTTAACCGTAACTCCGTTTGGAGTGTTCTTTATATGTAACTTGATTAGTTTTTCATGTACTTTGTGTTTATGCTATTGTTCCTGCTGTTAACCAACCTAAAATATGGTTTAGACAAAACAATACCAAATGTTTTAATCATCGTGCGACACTTAGTGTTATGCCATGTCTAGGTTGTGCCTCACTTAAACTGACTAGAATAGATAGTTTACTTTATGCTTCACCTTTTTCCATGTTTGTGCGCTATGGCATGCTTGCTTGATGTGTCATATTAATAACCGTTGGTTGATCACCTGTAGGTAAACAACTTGAACCACCGTAAACGTGCGGTATTCGTCGTGTGTGACCGATACCCCACTTAAACTGTTAGTAACCGTTCTCGACGATAGATCCGTATCGCGTTGCCGTGTCGTGTGATGTCTTCTTGATCTTGTGTTGCCCCGTAGTAATAGAGTGCTTGCTCGTTGATTGCTTTCCAGTGTTTACCGTCTTGTGTGCTTCCGCGGGTACCTCTCGGAGATGATGCGAGCTTGCGATCAACTACACCTTCGGAACCCGACTTATCAACAGGCAAGGACTATACATTACTTATGATCCATTCTATTTCAACCAGTGGTTTGCATGCTAGTATAGGTTAGGTTCGATGTTTGATCCTACCACATGTTTACAGCCTCTTTCAAACTTATACAGCCATGTCCCTTCCCAGCAAACCATGTACTGCTATGTTACTATTGCTGATTGCTCAGCCCCTGCTTAGTATGCATGCTTAGGATGCTACGATGTTACCCTGTTACTCCTTGGTTTGGGATATCACATTATTATATTGTTGTTGATGATATGAATATTATTAATGTTGACTATATTCGACGAAGGATGGAAGGTCTAGGCTATCCCGCCCCGACGCTTTGCTCCATTCGAGTCACCTAGGACCCGAGTTCTGGGTATTGGTTTTAAGACTGAGCGTGCCTAACCGCGTGTGAGATTTTATGGGGTCCCCTTTTCTTACCTACCTAGCTTCAAGCATTTCTAGTGGTGGCCCAAGCTGATTTTACCATTTGAAACCGTGTGTGTGTTGGTCGTATGCTAGTAGTTTTTAAACCAACCCGGACCAGTGAGGACATAGTTCCCTTGCTGGCCCATCATGACCGGCTGAGGACCCGGTTTCCCTTGTGTGATTAACCGGCAATCCAAACCTGGACTCATACGGTAGACACCAGATCGAGAGCGCGGACGGCTCCTGAACTGGATGTCGATTCACCGGGGGCCACCCGGAATTGTTCGTTGCTAGCTAGAGGGACTTGTCGTTTTGAATCTCTTGGAACTAAATCATAAAATGGTTGCCTGTGATGGGTAGCAACTGAGAGAGATGGACGTGCGTGCGGAGCCTTGTAATGGGCAGTTGGTACACCCTTGCAGGGTTAAATCTTTTCGAGAAGCCGTGTCCACGGTTATGGACGACTTGAGACCTACTCCTTGTTCATAGACAACAACAACTGAGATAATCTTAATTGAACTTGATCAATGCGTGTGTGTGTGCCTTGACTGCTTCTTCTTCGTCGGGATGCGAAGAGGAGGACAAGGATACGTTAGGTGTTATGTTTGTGTAAGTAGTTGATAGCAAGACTTGTTGGAGGCGATTCCTCATTGAATGCTTGGCTTCTTATCTTACTCTCTAGATCGTTAGCCACTTCATAAATGCTAGTGCGGCAGCAACCTCACCACTTACCCCTTCCTTACCGTAAAGTACTAGTTGTCCTAGAATGACGAGTGATGAAGTCCTTGCTGGGTCAGATGACCACTACAGTTGGATGCTGAGTACTTATGTACTCATGATACTACTCCCAAACTCCTTTCAGGGTTCTTGATCGACAACAGGTATGGTGATCGACGTTTCACGTGGAGACTCGACGACGACTAGTTAGGCGGATCCCGGCGGAGGGCCTGGACCCGTGTGGTTATGGGATCGATGTTTTCTCTTTGCCAGTAGGCATTTGATTGTAGTCTGTACTCAGACATATATCTTCCGTTGTTGTATTGTATTAAGGCAGTTGTATGCCGAATGTATGAGATGTTGTATCCTTGTATCTGTAATGTTGTGATATCATGTTGGAAATCCGGGGCATATGGCTATGTCATATGTCGCGGTGGGACCGATATGTGCTTCGTCCCGGATCTGGATGGAAACATCTAGATCTGGAACAGTACCGCATATCGGGCCTTACAGATAGTTTAAGGTCCCACCTGATGTCATGACATTGTGCTTCATGATTTCCGATATTTGGACTTGGCTACGGAAGAAGTATTCTCTGAGATTATCATCGTCGATTCGCGCCAACCTATCGGCCCATCCTCGGATACTACATGGAAGTGTAAGCATATGGCAGTCACGGAAGAAGCCCCGCTGGTGATGGAGGACGTAGAAGGCCTCCTTCACGCTGCGAGCCGGCTGCTTGACGCTGGGGAACTTCGTTACGTGTTTGCTTGCCATTTCGGATACATTCCGCCGTTTTTTTGGCAAAACTGCATCCCTTTGAGGCATAGCCCTCGAGAGCATCATCTAGAAGACTCCTTATTCGAGTGTAGTCTTTCTTCTTTATCAAACTCCCCGAGTCGAAATAGGTTGCTAGCAAAAACCTCGGGGAAATTAGGATAAGCATGCAGTATATGTTTCTGCACAACACAAATGAAACGACATGTGTTGGAAGAGACCAATGGAAGAAATCTAATTAAGGAAGCTAAAGTTACGTACAACGACGAGGGAGTGGGTACTTACTTGGGAAGCAAAAGAAAAAGAATAACGTTCTTCCTCTTGTTGGTCACCAAGAACTTTTGGAGGTATGTCTTCGCCATATCCCGCCCCCCTTATCCTTCGAGTAGTTGGCAGTCACGCATGTAGTATGGATCCACTATCACAATGTTCGAGGTGTTCTCTCTGTTGATCTTCATCGCCAGATGGAGCGCGGAAAGGCGGACCAAGTTGTATTCGAGCCATCTCAATTGAAAAAAATTGAAGATTTCCTCATAGGCTATGAAGAACAGATCCGCGGGGGCTTCATGGACAAAGTGCACATCGTTTGGGACCTTAACCGTGAAAACTGGGTAACCTAGATTTTTTTTCACGAAGAAGGAGCTGCTCTAGTACCTTGATACTATCATGCAAACTAACCATAGCTCCACGTGTGAGATTGCACAGATCCTTGCTCAGTATCGGTTGACCAGCTACATGAACCTGGACCATGCCATCCTTGGTTGATGGTACCACGTTGTCATGATCCGGGATCCTCTTCTTTACCGTGGGCGTCCCACATAAGGCATGATTTATCCCACAATGTGGCCAACTCCTCTTTCAACAGCGCGAGATACAGATGCATGTCGATACCTGGTTGTTTCAGCCCCTAAATAAGAATACTCAAGTGTATGTACCTTTTCTTCGTGCATAACCAAGGGGGGTGTTGTATGGCCATAAAAACACAGGCCATGTGATATGCGTGCTACTTTGGTTGCTAAACGGATTGATTCCATCGGAGCTAATACCCAGCTTGAGGTTCCTTGGATCATTCCCAAAACCATCTTTGATGTATAATGCATTCCACTGGGAAGCGTCTGAAGGGTGTGTCAGGATCTTGCCCTTCTCCGGATCATCCTCAGGCCTCACCCTATCTTCATGCCATCGCATGAGCTTTGCTTACTTAGGGTCTACGAAATAGCACTGCAGACGGGCAGTGATAGGAAAGTACCATACTACTTTTCGAGGAACTTTGTTGTTCCCTCTCTTGTATTGTCCTTGGCCCCACACCGGACATGCGGTGTAATCCTTGTACTCGTCCAGATAAAGTGCGCAGTCATTGATGCAGGCGTGGTATTTAACGTTTGGTAGGTCGAGGGGGCACACGATCTTCTTGGCCTCATCGATACTTTTTGGCAAGGTGTTCCCCTATGGAAGAAGATCGTCAAGCAAGAATTCCATCAAAGTGTTGAAGCTCACGTCGGTCCATTTGGGTTCCGCCTTCATCTCTAGAACCTTAAGCGTTACATTCAGGCGTGTATCCTTGGGCCGACATCCAGGATACAATGGAGTCATCCCGTCTATATCCATTTGCGCCAGCTTAGCTTTCTCTCTGGCTACAGATTTAGCGTTGCTCGTCCCTTTCATGAGTAGTTCTTGAACATGAGGGTCCCGCAAGGCCGAAGTTAGCAGCATCTCCGTGTTCACGTCCTCTCCACCACCATCTACTCCGGCATCATCTCCTTCTTCATGATGATCCTCATGTCCGTCGGCATCTCCTTCTTCATGATGATGTCTGTCGGGATCTCCTTGTTCATGATCATGATGTCCTCCGGCATCTCCTTGTTGATGATGATGATGTCCTCCGGAATCTCCTTGTTCACGCATGAAATCTCGCCTGAGCAGGTGCTCCTCCAATAGTCCGGAATCAGGGTACATCCAGGTCAGGAGTTTGCATCTCTGGCATGGACATCTTATCTGGGTCCAGTTGTTCAGAATCATGTCGGCTCTTGCCTCTTCCTTGTATCTACCCACTCGAACTCCGATCATCTTCATGACCATGGTTTCCTACGCGGCACAATTAGAGTGTTTTAATTAGAACCACACAATTAATGCGCATGCACATGGTCGGCGGAAAAATTCAGCATGACATTCCTACAAATAGGACATATGGGTAGTGCAAAAATTTGCCGAAACGGAAATGACTCAACATTTCGGCAAACATCCATGCACCAGCCGACGTAAGCCAAGTGACAAAAAAATCTTCCCATGCAAACATATATTCTTTCATCACCCACACACAAGATTCATATATGTACAAAACATCTCATATACACACGGCGCACACCGCCGGACACACAAAACATACAGATCCATGACCTCCAACTACTCACCTAGTAGATTCGATCGCAGACGACACCGCGGTGAGAGCTAGTGGTTTTTGGAATGGATAGTGAAGAAAAAGAGATATGGAGAAGGAAAAAAAGTGTTGGAGAGGTTTCCCCTTACAAATATATCAACCCAAATAGTTTAAACAACTAAAACTGAATGAAACTATGGGAAAATGGGGTGGGGTGAGGAGGAGCATGACCTAGGGGGAGTAATGAATGAACTTGGGGTGGTGGTGGTGGAGAGGGTCGGGCTTTAAATGTTTGATCCAGAGGCCACTGTCTGTGGCGCATGCGCTTAAGTGCGCCACATAATGTCTAGTTTCAGATCCAAGTGGATACAGGTGCGCCACAGAAACTTGACATTCTGTGGCGCATGGATATAGGTGCGCCACAGAAAAGGCTTCAACATCCACGTGGTGGTCCCCACCCAAATTTCAGTGGCGCACCGCAGCGCATGCGCCACAGAAATGCTCACTTTAGTGGCGCATGAGGCTCCCATGCACCACAGAAATGTCTATGTTTCTCTGGCGCACGACGTCACATGCGCCACAAAAATAATTATGTGCAGCACGCCCTTTTAGGTGCGCCACAATAACCATATCTATCTGTAAGAAGTTTCGTAGTAGTGTGTATCGAGGTTTCGATCGGAAACAACCACATCACAAAGCCATCATTTTATTCTTAAATCTTTTAAACCCCACACTATTTATATGTGCAACATTAAGCATTCACACTAACATCCTGAAATTTCAAACCTTTTTGACTTTATTTGGAAATTTTAATGCATTAAATGAATAATTTTTTAACGTAATGACATTGAAATTGAAAATCAATTCAAATGACATCTAAGATGGACAAGACTTGGCATGTTGTCATCATATCACCAACATAGTCCGTCCTTCAAGTCTCAGTGGATCACTGAAGAAATTAGATACACTTCGTGTACAAACTAGGCCATCCCTTTCGAAGTATCAGGGTTTCGACCAGAAACAACCACATCGCAAAGGCATCACGTTATTCTTAAATCTTTTAAATCCGAATGTTTTTATATGTTCAACATTAAGCATTGACATTAACATCTTGCAATTTCAGGCGTTTCTGACTTCATTTGGAAATTTAATGCATTAAATGAATTGTTTTCAAGCATAATGACATTGAAATTGAAAATAAATTCAAATGATCTCTAAATTGAATGAGATTTGGCATGTTTTCATCATTTCACCAACATGGCCCGTGGTAAAATTTCAATGGATTACTAAAGAAATTGGATACACTTCATGCACAAAATGGTTAGTTGAATGTTAGTCAAACCCTGGAAAACCCCGTTGATCGTCTCAAAACCCAGCAGAATATCTCGTAACCCTAGATTACAACTATGGATGTTAGATGTAACCTGATACGTCCCAAACGTATCTATAATTTCTGCATGCTCCATGCATGTTTTGTGTGATGTTGCTATGATCTAGATACACTTTCATACACTTGTGATCATATTTGGACTAACTTATTAACTCAGTGCACCCAGTGCCAGTTCATGTTTTGTGCGTTTTTTTCTATTTCGGGTTTCCCCCATATTAAAAGTTCTCCAAAAATTCGGGAAAAATCATATTAAAAAATCAGCGTACCGGAAGCTTCCCGAAGCACCTGGGTGGGGCCAAAGGGCCACCACCAGGGGCCCAGGCGCGCTGGTGGCGTCTAGACCCCTGGTGGCCCCCTATCTGCCCCCTTCGCCTATTTATTCTCCGTGACGGGATTCTTCCGAAGACAGAACACTTTTCGCGATCTCGCCTCTGTTATGCCGCCGTCGCGCTTCCGAAGACAGATCGGGAGCGCTAGCAGACCTCTTCTCGGCGCCCTATCGGAGGGAGGATTGACCTCCGGGAGCTTCCACTCCACCATGGACGCTTCCCAGATGATCCGTGAGTAGTCTACCTTGGACCATGGGTCTGTGATCAGTAGCTATGTGATGTTCTCCTCCCCTCTTTGTTCTTCATGGATTAGACCTTGTGAGCTTCCCTACATGATCAAGGCACATATGTAATTCTTTCTGCTGTTGCTATGCTGAGTTTGCTGGGATCTGAGGGATTATGAGACTATGTTCAGTTTGTGATAGAGTAATATATTTGGTTCTTATCTTTTATATTTTTTTTCTAAGTAATTCTTGCATGTTCTCCTTTGCTGTTTATTGCTTTGGCCAAGTAGGAGGTCGTGACTGCAAGAGGGAACGTTATGCTCGATTGTGGGTTCATGCCCCCTGATGACACGCTTGAGGGATAGAAACATGAGTCTAGGGGACGTGTTGTTGCCACAAGGGGGAAAACAATGGTGCTTGAAACCGCGGTAGCAAGGATTGTTTACTTTACGCAAAGTGATTTTAATGCAGCTGTCTGTTGCTTTGGGTTTACACTTTGGGTGGGGCTCGCAACTTAATACCAGCGAGATGTTCTGGATATATATCTCAAGGTGGATGATTAGTAGTAGATGCAGTTGGATTTCGGTCTACTTATTTTGGGGTACCTCCCATGCTTTTGAGCCTCTTCCTTTCTTTGTAGCATAGTTAGCATTGCAGTGCGTTTTTAATCCTATCAATGGCCCAGCTGTGATTTGTTTACCTCACATAGAAGTTTTATCGTCTTTTGTAAGAGATACATCACTAATGAACATCAAGGGACCCCGGTCCATATTCTCATCATTGTTTACATGCTCAATTTATTTCCTGTTTTTAATTTCTAGTTGCTCTCATCATTATCATTATCCCTTGTGTTTGATCCTTTATAAACAACAAGACCGGAGAGATTGACAACCTCTCTGGACTTGGTTGGGAGCAAAGTTATTTGTGTTTGTGTGCAGGTCCACGTCAACCGCTAAATTTCTAGTGATGTTGTCACCTACTTTGCCACTTTCGGAGTCCTACGGGAGACAAACCCTATCCTCCACATAGGGGAAATTTTCTGCTATCCTACATCTCACCTTCCACTTGGGTTAATCAACGAAGGGCGAGAAGCCATTATCATCTCTCGCTGCTGCCATGTTTAGCACTTAGTTTTCATGTTTGTCTTTTTCAAGAGCATTAGCTTTTGTATAGTTTGTTGCTGGAGCTCTCTTTAGTTTTCATGTTTATCTTGTTAAGATAGTTGGTTGTTGCACTAAGTTGTGTCTTGTATTGAAGTAGGTAATTGAGGTTGCTATTCAATAGTAGTAGTAACTTGCAATAGTTTTGAGGTACTGTTGTGAGTAATGTTTGAACTTTTGGTGTCAAGAGCTCTAGCCTATTAGTGATAGGTGTCGTATTTTGGGCAATTCGTGCTTATTTTCAAAACCTAAAATTACTAGTTGAGAACTCTATCTACTAGATGGATCACTAATCTTTGGAGGAATTGAATATTAGAGTACACTCACGTACCAAGACTCGAGGATGCGCAAGGATAACCAAGCCCCCATACACTCCTCCTCGGGGTACTTGTCTCTTTGTGAACCTCCTTATTAGATTGAGAGTTATCGATAATAAGTGCATGATTTCTTCGGACTAATGTAAGTATTGAAAGTTGACACTTCCACCTCCTCATATTTGCTAGCCTCTTCGGTACCGTTCATTGCCCCCTGCTCATTCCGAGAGTTGGCGTCCACCACGCTGGTGCATCCAAACCCTTTCAATGATACGTTATGTCATCATAAACCTCCTTATATCTTTCCTCAAAACAACCACCATACCTACCTATCAAGGCATTTCCATAGACTTTCCTAGATATATTTCCATGCAACATCCACCTCCTCATGACTTGATCTTCATGTCATACATGTTCATGCTACACTACCAGAGGCATACATTTGCATACATCATGATAGCTACATCTTGTTTATGTAGAGTACCTTGTAAAGTGGGAAGATCTTCTATACCTTCTTGTAAAATAGAGTGTTGCCCTTAAGTGAGGAAAAGATCCCAAAGTGAAAAAAAATTAAAAGATCCCAAAGAGGACAAATGAGAGTTAAATAGAAAGAGCCATTGAGGCCACCAAAAAAATACAAACAAATAGAAAAAATAGAAAAAGAAATAAAAATATAGAAGGGGGCAACACTAATATTCCTTTTGAAAGATCCACACTCGTACTCCCTCTTATACCTTGTACTCCATGGAGATGATCATATATGCAATAGCTATGTGGGGACCTTCACACTATAGAACTTGGCTTGTATATCCCAATCATAAGCCTCCTAAAACGAGCTTTAGGTCTTGTTAGCTCAGATGTGCATTTGTTTCATGAAAATCCCTACTCCTCAAATTATATATATCATTATGCCTTCTCTCTCCTATGATTGCCCTCATTGATGTGAGCCTTTCACACACTTTTTTTGTCTTCCTCCTCCACCATATCTCTCTCTTTCCCATCCTAAGTGTCAACTCTCGTTCTTATGCTCATCCATTGCATGAGTGCTCAAAATATAGAAAACGAGTGGATCAAATTTCCTTGTACCTGGCTAGTGGTCTGGGAACGAGTCAAGATAAGATTCCAGAGAAGACCAAGTGTGAAACTTTAGTAGATTGAGTTCTCAACAAATATACTTTTTCTCTCGTATTACCATCTCCCCCTTCTTGCACGCAAACACCATCTGGAGACATTCGAGTCACAGACAGCGAGAGCTCTTGCACCTTTATTTTCTTATGTTGCTTGTTTCAATGCTAATATAGACTCTTGACTGTTATTATTTGAATTGAATTACATACCTTGATCTCTTTACTTTCAAAGTTCTTATATGGTTGTTAGCATGTCACCACAGAAATTATGCTTGTTATAATTTACCTAATCAAGGACGAGAAGGAATTAAGCTTGGGGATGTTGATACGTCCCAAACGTATCTATAATTTCGTCTTGCTCCATGCATGTTTTGTGTGATGTTCCTATGATCTAGATAAACTTTCATACACTTTTGATCATATTTGGACTAACTTATTAACTCAGTGCACCAAGTGTCAGTTCCTGTTTTTTGTTGTTTTTCTATTTAAGGTTTCCCCCATATTAAAAGTGCTCAAAAAATCGGGAAAAACCAGATAAAAAATCAGTGTACCGGAAGCTTCCCGAATCACCTGGGTGGGGCCAGAGGGCCACCACCAGGGGCCCAGGCGCCCTGGTGGCGCGCCCTAGGGGATGGTCGCGCCAGGGGGGCGCCTAGACCCCTGGTGGCTCCCCTGGCTACCCCCCTTCGGCTATTTATTCTCTGTGACCGGATTCTTCGGAAGACATAAACCTTTTTCGCGATCGCGCTTCCAAGATCGGGAGAGCCAACAGACCTGTTCCCGGCACCCTGCGAGAGGGAGGATTGACCTCCGGGAGCTTCCCCTCTACCATGAACGCTTACTAGATGATCCGTGAGTAGTCTACCTTGGACCATGGGTCCGTTATCAGTAGCTATGTGATTTTCTCCTCCCCTCTTTGTTCTTCATGGATTAAACCTTGTGAGCTTCCCGACATGAGCAAGACACATATGTAATTCTTTCTGCTGTTTCTATGCTGAGTTTGCTGGGATCTGATGGATTATGAGACTATGTTCAGTTTGTGATAGAGTAATATATTTGGTTCTTATCTTTTATATTTTTGTTCCTAAGTAATTCTTGCATGTTCTCCGTTGCTGTTTATTGCATTGGCCAAGAGGGAACATTATGCTCGATTGTGGGTTCATGCCCCCTGATGACACGCTTGAGTGACAGAAACATGAGTCTAGGGGATTTGTTGTTGCCACAAGGGGTAAAACAACGATGCTTGTAACGGTAGTTGCAAGGATTGTTTACTTTACTCAAAGTGCTTTCAATGCAGTTGTCTGCTGCTTTGGGTTTACACTATGGGTGGGTCTCGCAAATTTATACTAGCGAGATGTTCTAGATAGATATCTCAAGGTGGATGATTAGTAGTAGATATAGTTGGATTTCGGTCTACTTATCTTGGCGTACCGCCCATGCTTTTGAGCCTCTTCCTTTCTTTGTAGCATAGTTAGCATTGCGGTGTGTTTTTAATCCTGTCAATTTCCCAACTGTGATTTGTTTACCTTGCATAGCAGTTTTATCGTCTTTTGGGAGAGAGACATCACTAGTGAACATCAGGGACCCCGGTCCATATTCTCATCACCATTTACACGCTCAATTTATTTCCTTATTTTACTTTCTAGTTGCTATCATCATTATCATTATCCCTTGTGTTTGATCCTTTGTAAACAACAAGACCGGAGAGATTGACAACCTCTCTGAACTTCGTTGGGAGCAAAGTTATTTGTATATGTGTGCAGGTCCACGTCAACCGATAAATTTCTAGCACCGTTGTCACCTACTTTGCCGCTTTCGGAGTCCTACAGGAGACAAACCCTATCCTCCACATAGGGGAAATTTGCTGCTATCCTACATCTCAACTTCCACTTGGGGTAACCAACAAAGGGCGAGAAGCCATTATCATATCTCACACATCATAACCTTACCGCTGAATGATAGTCGTTGGATCTTACCACGATCCGCGAGAAGCTGGTTATGCGACCTGATTGGTTGTATATTTGTTAAGGTATATTACACAAAATTTATAATGCAGAAACGTTTGTGACTAGCACCACATCCACCGAAGGATTTTTGTATCATTTCAGTCAAAAAAAAAAAACAATGACCGTTTGCGATAAGGCTATGACCCATACAATTGTATCACAACGCATAACCAACACGGGTTGTTAAAACAAACTGTTTGCAATGCGCAATGTGCATTACCATAGAAGCTTGGTAGAAGTACTTCGATGGACAGGTCAAATGGCTGGCATGTCTCCCAAATATAAATCAGGTGGGTCCAATAGTTGTTGGGCCCACCTGTCATGCCCTCAATGTCATGTGACTTAAGTCACTGAAGCTGGATCCATAATTGATTGCGTTGCAAGAGATGGTAAAGTAGAAGCACATAGATTCTTTAAGGCCTGATAGGCGATACTATTCTAGATCTAGATGTTTCCATCTAGATCCGGGGACGAAGCACATATCGGTCCCACCGTGACATATGACAATGCCATATGCCCCGGATTTCCAACATGATATCACAACATTACAGCTACAAGGATACAACATCTCATACAATCGGCATACAACTGCCTTAATACATTACATCAGCGGAAGATATATGTCTGAGTACAGACTATAATCAAATGCCTAGTGGCAAAGGTAAAACACACCATTCCCACGTCCAGATGGGTCCAGGCTCTCTGTCGGGATCCGCCTAACTAGTCGTCGTCGAGTCTCCGCAAAGGCGTCCAGAAGAAGGGTCATCGACCTCCTCTATAGTCCAAGATCATTTTCATAACGTGCGTAAAAGAGAGAAGAAAGGGGTGAGCTATATCAACAAGTCTTGTAACTAACTTCTCACGGTAAGATGGGGTCACTACTAGGGAATATCCTTTTATTGGCGTCCTTTTTTCCTTTAGCGGCGTATTACAAATGCGCCACTAAGGACAAGCCACTAATAAGGCCTTAATAGTGGCGCATTTCAAATGTGCCACCCCTAAGAATCTAGGCGTGGAGCATTTCTGAAATGCGCCACTAATAATGCCTTAGGGGTGGCGCATTTCCGAAATGCGCCACGCCTAAGATTCTTAGGGGTGGCGCATTTTGAAGATGCGCCACCATTAACCTTTTTTTTATTTTGAATCTGGATCTGGATTACGATTTTTTTGCTTGTTTTTTTGCTCGTTTTTTCTTTGAATGATTTGTCCCGTTCATCTAGCAACTTTGTTTGCTCATTTTTATTCTCTGTCCCGTTCATCTAGCCAATTTTGAATCTTGGAGGATGGAGGAGATGAGAGGAGAGGATGAAGGGCGCCATGGAGGAAGAGACGAGGAGGAGGAGGAACCATGAGGAGTAGGAGCCATGGAGGAGGGGAGGAGGAAGAAGAAAGGGGAGGAGGAACCTTGGAGGAGTAGGAGCCATTGAGGAGGGGAGGAGGAAGAAGAAGACTCGTGGAGGAGGGGGAACCTTGGTGGAGGAGGAGGAGCCATGGAGGAGGGGAGGATGAGGAGGAGCAGCAGCCTTGGAGCCAAGGAGGAGGGGAGGAGGAGGAGCCATGGAGGAGGGGACGATGAGGAGGAGGAGCAGCCTTGGAGCCATGGAGGATGGGAGGAGGAGGAGGGTGCCATGGAGAAGGTGGAGAGGAGGAGGAGATGGTGGAGGAGAGGAGGATAAGAATGAAGAGGTAAGGAGGAGAAGAAAGCCGGTCGGGTTATATATACCCTTATTAGTGGCGCATATAGCAAAATGCGCCACACATAATAACCTTAGGGGTGGCGCACCTAGCAAAATGCGCCACTAATAAGTTTTGAAAAAAATTCAATTCTTTAGCCTCTAGATCTTGAAACGCTCGTAACTTTTTTTCTGTTTGGTTTTTGAGGATTCTAAAAATGTTCAACGGGGTTCCCCTGATTGAATTTGGGTATAACTTTTTGAGTAGATGATTTTTCATATAAAAAACTTTTTCATCGGAGTTCGTATGCAAAAGTTAAACTCATTTTACGGATTCTCGAGAGATTTTCCAAAAAAGGTCGAAATTCATGTTTCTAAATTTTCCTAATAACTAGACCACATATTATGTGGGATTCTTATTTTCTTCTATTTTTTTTGACATTTCTATCATTTTCTTTTATTTATTTTTCAAACTGAAAAGGCGGTCCACCGGGGGGGTGTATTTGTTTATTGGGAATTTTCCCCTCACATTTTTAGCTTAGTAGTGGCGCATATGCAAGGTGCGCCACCCCTAAGAGCTTATGGGTGGCGCATTTCCAGAATGCGCCTCCCATAAGCTCTTAGGGGTGGCGCATTTCCAAAATGCGCCACCTATAAGGTTCTTAAGGGTGGCACATTTCTCCGAATTCGCCACGTATAAGAAGATCCAGGGCTGACCCACTCTTAGGGGAGGCGCATTTTAAAAAATGTGCCACCTATAAGAGATTATAGGTGGCGCATTTTTTACCAGTGCGTTCACCCCTTAAAACATAGTGGCACATTACATATAAAATGCGCCACTAATAAGGTTTCCATGTATAGATATTTCCCTAGTAGTCGGTAGTGGTGAGGGTGCAGCCGCACTAGCAATATATGAGGTGGTGACGAGAGGGTGACCCCACGACTCCTACGTGTGAGGCTACCTGGTGCGTATGAAGACAGAAGGCCCGTTGGGAAGCTGCGACAAGCCCACGATTGGCCCAACCAAGCACCGACGTAGGAGTCCGCGACTAACATGAAAGGTGCAACTTGGCGTACAAGGCAGGACTAGGATTAGGAAACTACCTATGTAACCTAGCACGGACCCCCCGAGACCTAGCCTAGTATATAAAGGCTGGGAGGGGAGACGTCTATCTCATCTCAATAGGCATCTACTCATCCTAGCCTTGCAAGAACTCGCCTTGGCCTCCACTGTAATCGCCCCCTCATGTAGTAATATCGAGCAGGAAGTGCTTCTCCTGTTAGCCGACGAGTATCGCCCAACCTGTGCCATCTCTATGACTAACCCAGGGTCCCTGACCATGGGATTTGCCGGGGTTGATCCCCGTCAATTGGCGCCGTCTGTGGGAACTCCGCGGGTTGGAATCCACCCAACCGATCCGGCCAAACTCTTGGCAAACGGCCACCATGTGTCAAATACTGTCCCAATGGGGACTGAGCTCATAACAACACTGGTTGTCAAGGTCATCACCACCTACCGGGCCAAGGTAGCGTGCGTGCATAACCTCCCCTCTTTGGTGATACAAATAAGAGATGCACACCAGTAGACCGAATCAAGGCCTGTCCATAAAAGAAAATGTGGCTGCACGGATAAGTTCGGTTCGGTGGCACCTAATCAACTTGTCATGAAGCATGTCTCCAACAGCAAACACAAGTATCAGGTGAAACATGAGTAGATCAGATCATAACAATGCATAACACACTAGCATAATACTTTCAGACGTGATCAAGCACATTTTAGATGGTGAACTTATCCGTGTTACAATGATCAAGATTATTAACATGGCAACAACGTGGATGCAGTTAAGCATAACATGAGAAAATTAATCATGATGGTGGTATAGCGTGGTTACGATGATGTAGAGTATGACATGGCAATTACATGGGCAAAGCATAGCATGAAGGTAACATGATCAAGGCATGTCATAGTAGTAGCATAAGTATAGCATAGCAACGATAACATTAAACATAGCAACGGTAACATGTTCACGTCACCGATATAAGCATATCATCGACCGATAATTTTTAAAAGCACGTCCAAGATTTGCGAAGGTGCAAAGGGTATTGTGGCTTGCCTTCACCAACAAGGTGTGGAACACCCTCGGTCTCTGTCACCGACAACGCCCTAAAAAAACGGGACAAAAAGCACAGCGGGAAGGGGGGGTCAAACCACTTTGACCTGACCAGCAAAATAGCACAAGAAAACATGGCATAACACCTATGCCAACGCGAAGAGGAGCTCGAAAGTAAACCAACGCAAAAACAATCACCCCATTTGGACTTACGGTTGCGGAGATATCGACGAAACGGTGTCGGGGCTGTTTTTTAGGTGGAAATACGCTTTCTGCCAGGGAAAACGTATTTCTGGGCTGCGAAGAGAGAAGTACGCTTTGGTTGAACGAAAACGTATTTTTGGCCGAAGGGAAAGAAACTACGCTTTCCAGAAGGGAAAGCTTATTTCCCGGAATGCGCCTCCACTTCATGAAAACGGCCCGGGGCCTGAGTCACTTCCAGGCGGGGCCCGCACGTCAGGGTCTTCTCTCTCCCTCCTCCCATGTTTTCTCACGATGGGGATGAGGGGTAGAGGAGTATTGACCGATGCAGTGGCCGTCGAGGGCCGATGTGGGAGAGGCCGGCGAGGTTTCCGACGAGAAGGTTGGCCGGTGCGCGGCCGCCAGTGACCCCAGGGCCATGCGGGGGCGGCAGGCGGCGCCGTTCACCCACGGCTGGGTACCGTGGCTCCCACGGGCCGAGCGTGGCAGCCGGGGCGCCCTGGCCCGGGACGACGCGATGGTGGAGGAGGGGCGTGGGGCCCTGGACTCCGCGGCGGCGGGATAGAAGGAGGGGGGAAGTTCTAGCGGCTCGGATTGTAGGAGAAGCCAGCGGCGGAAATGGCTATCAAGGAGGGAGATGGCGGGCTCCGGTGCCGAATTGAAAGGGGAAACAGGGCTAGGAGAGCTCGGGGAGGCTGCTAGTGCTGCTGGAGGGCCAAGTGTGCGCCAGTTATATAGGAGGACGTTGATGCCGTGGACGGAAGACGACGCGCGGATGCGGTCATGGCGGGGCGGCTAGCTCGCGGCCACGAGAGGCGTCGAGGAGGCTCCAGAGAGGGAGGCGTGGCGCATGCGGGCTGAGAAAAGCCGTGCGGCGCGGAATGACAACAGGAAGAGGACGGAGGAGCGCTGCAGCGCGAAGTGGACGTGACGGGCACGCGCGGAGCGCGGCCAGAGCACGCCATGTGCTTGCTCCCCACGCGCACTGGTGCAAGAGATAAGGATTCGCGTGGCCAAAGGTGTCTAGCATGAAGTCCTTTGACTGTAGATCACCACTGTGCAAACAGTTTGGCTAAAGGTGCTCTGGATTGATCTCTATCTCAAGGAACAATTTGATGCAGCAAACTTGGAGCAGAAGCACAGCTCACATGGTGGAGCTTGGGGTGGAGCCAGGTTGTCTTTTGGCTTTAGGATAGGAGGGACTAGTGATCTGGAAAGTTTGGGCTCAAAATAAACAATGTACATGGTACATCCTTTGCAAATGTAGCAATGTTGCAGAAGGTGTTTGTCCTGTGGTGTGGCTTGTACATTGCTCCCCTAGGCATTATATTTTGCACACCTCAATCATACACTAGGATGAGTATGTACACCAATTTTCATCTCATTTGGAGTAAGCTAGCTAGCACTTCCTTTACAAATGTCCAATTAGGGCAGAATACAAAGTGGAAGCTAGCATCTCATAGGTGTGGTGGAATTGGCTGCCAATTGGTGTAGCTTGGTTATTTGGCATGGTGCACATGTGTGTAAAATTTCATAGCCGTTGGACACACATAGCTAGCACTTCCTTCAAAATGTGGCCCTCTGACCAGAAACTTCAACTTGACAATGCACTCACATGGGTAATGGGATTTCGCTCCAATCTGGTTTAGTGCAGTTATCTGATGGTAGGATCATGCTCAAAAAGGTTCAAGGCAAATGGGATCCCCTATCATGCACTTGCTTCACAATGCGCCCTTGCTGCACCCAAACTTTGGGAATTTATTGTGGGAGTTTGTCTAATCCAATGGTGGTGGAATTTGGTGGAGATAAATCATATGATCATATGAGATAGCACAAAAAGTTTCAGCAGCAATGGATCAAGAGAAATGGCACTCCCTTCACAAAGCTCCAATCTGCCCCCACAGATAAATGAATTTTTCTAGAGGAAAAATCCACTTGGGATATGAAATGTTTTTAGAGAGTTTCGCAAGATATGATGTCAATGACATGTGGGAATTATTTGGGGATTTATGGAGCAATATAAATAGGGGTTGCTTCACAAACCTCAAATAATTTGGAATACTTTTATTGGAAAAGGAATATATGGCTTGAATAAAATGGTGGCTTGGATGAGGTGGATCAATGGAATGGCATTGGAAAGTCTTGGATTCAAGGGTCACTTGAGCATGGAAATAAAATATGCTCAAGTTTCAAGTCCAACGAGGTGCTCAAAATCAAATCCAATAGCTAATCCAGAAATAAATCCGAAAAGTTTTTGGAAAAAGAAAGTTCCAAAATCCAGGGTGTCACAGGCCACCAGCGAGGCCGCGCCAGTGACACGCCCTGAGGGGTGGGACCTCCCTTGGTGCCCTCCTTTGGCCTATATTTAGCCCCTGTTCCGTAAACCCTTGGGAGTCACTCTGTATCGCGAATTTTACCACTGTTTCGCCGCCGATGCCATCCCGAGATCGGGATCGCCAGGAGACCTTGTCCCCGCACCCTGCCGGAGGGAGATTTGATCTCAGAGGGAGCTTCTCCACCACAATGAGCTCTTCCTGGATGTGTCATGAATAGTCCCCCTTGGACCATGGGTCCATGACCAGTATATATGTGATGTCTTCTCTCCAATCTTGTGCTTTAATTCTTAGCCCTTGTGAGCTGCCCTGCATGTTCAAGGCATCTATGTAATAGTTTCTGTGTTGCTATGATGTGTTTGCTGGGATCTGATGGATTATGATATTATGTTTAGTTTGTGATGATTTATATATTTTGTTCTCCTTTTATATATTTGTTCTTGAGTAATTCTTGCATGTTCTTCATTGATTTTTATTGCTTTGGCCAAGTAGTAGAGTGGAACTCCAAGAGGGAGCGTTATGCATGATTGTGGGTTCATGCCCCCTGATGTCTAGCTTGTGTGACATAAACATGAGACTAGGGGATGTGCTATTGCCACTAGGGAGAAAACAACGGTGCTTGTAACTGCAGTTGCAAGGATTGTTTACCTTACGCATAGTTTGTAATGCAGTTGTCTATTGCTTTGAGTTTACACTTTCGGTGGGGCTCACAACTTAATACCAGCGAGATGTTCTCGATAGATATCTCAAGGTGAATGATTGGTGAGTAGATGCTGATGAATAAATGGTGTACTTATCTTGGCGTACTGCCCATACGATTGAGCCTCTAATTTTCTTGTAGCATAGTTAGCACTGCGGTGCGATATCACAACATTAAAGCCACAAGGATACAACATCTCATACAATAGGCGTACAACTGGCTTAATAAAATACATCAGCGGAAGATACATGTCTGAGTACAGACTACAATCAAATGCCTAGTCGAAAAAAGAAAATCATCGATCCCCATAACCACACGGGTCCAGGCCCTCCGCCGGGATCCGCCTAACTTGTCGTCGTCGAGTCTCCAAGTGAAACGTCGATCACCAAACCTATCGTCGACCAAGAACACTGAAAATAGTTTGGGGGTAGTATCATGAGTACAGAAGTACTCAGCATCCAACTGTAGTGGCCAACAGACCCAGCAAGGACTTCATCACTCGTCATTCTAGGATAACTAGTAGTTTACTGTAAGGATGGGATAAGTGGTGAGGTTGCTGCCGCACTAGCATTTATGAAGTGGCCAACGATCTAGAGAGTAAGATAAGAAGCCAAGCATTCGCTGAGGAATCGCCTCCAACAAGTCTGCTATCCACCTACTTACGCAAGCATAACACCTATCCTATCCTTGTCCTCCTCTTCGCATCCTGACGAAGAAGAAGCAGTCAAGCACACACATGTTGATCAAGTTATATTAAGGTTATCTCAGTTGTTGTTGTCTATGAACAAGGAGTAGGTCTCAAGTCGTCCATAACCGTGGACACGGCTTCTCGAAAAGATTTAACCTTGCAGGGGTGTACCAACTTCCCATTACAAGGCTCCGCACGCACGCCCATCTCTATCAGTTTCTACCCATCACAGGAAGCCATTTGATGATTTAGTCCTGAGAGATCCAGAACGACAGGTCCCTCTAACTAGCAACGCACAAATCCGGGTGGCCCCTGGGGAGTCGACACCCAATCCAAGAGCCGTCCACGCCCTCGGATCAGACTCTTCCGTACGGACAAGGTCGGAGTTAGTCTCACCTGAACAGCAGGGGACTTCCCTAGCTCACCAGTGTGGACCAACAGAGAAACCATGTCTCCGCTGTCTCGGGTTGTTTTAAATCCACTGGTTGCAAACCAGTTACGCACACGGTTTCAAATGGTAAATCAGCTTGGGCCACCTCTAGAAATGTTTGTAGCTAGGTAGGTAAGAAAAGGGGACCCCATAGTATCCCACACGCGGTTAGGCACGCTCGTTAAGAGACACAATACCCGAAACTCGGGTCCTAGGTGACTTGAATGGAATAAAGCCTCGGGGCGGGATAGCCTAGACCTTCCATCCTTCGTCGAATATAGTCAACATTATAATACACATATCATCCACAACAATATAATATGGTGATAGCCTAATCCAGGGAGTAACAAGATAACATTCGTAGCATCCTAAGCATGCATGCTAAGCAGGGGCTGAGCAACAAGCAATAGTAACATAGCAGTACATGGTTTGCTGGGAGGGGACATGGTTGTATCGGTTTAAGAGAGGCTATAAACATGTTGTAGGATCAAACATCGAACCTATCCTAGACTAGCATGAAAAGTGATGGTTATAATAGAATGGATCATAAGTAATGTATAGTCCTTGCCTGTTGATAATTCGGGTTCCGAAGGTGTAGTCGATCGCAAGCTCGCATTGTCTACGAGAGTATCCGCGGGAGCACACAAGAAGTAAACACTGGAAAAGGAAATCGACGAGCAAGCATCTATTACTACGAAGCAATCACGAGCAAGCAACATCAAGAAGGCAACACGAGACAACACACGTTATTGCATCTATCGTCGAGAGCGATTACTAGCAGGTTAAGTGGAGTATTCGTCACACACGACGGTACTTCACATTTATCATAGTTCAAGTTGTTTAGCTACACAACATAAGCAAAAGTTTTTAACATGGAATTTCACTCAAGCATGGCATATCACACAATCATGTCAAGAGGTGAAGCATAAGTAATCTACCTATACTAGTCAAGTTAAGCAGGTAAAATTACTACACATGGCATATCGCTAGTTACCCCGCAAAATAAATATGTTTGGTATTGTTTTCCTCTGAAAAATATTTTATTATTTTTATTAGCAAGCAAGAGCAGCATATTCACATTCTACATGAAATTCTAGTCAAGTTACATATAAGGAACATTTTTATCGGAGCAACGGTTAAAAAGATACGGCCTATTACATTTACAGTGGAATGCAATGTAATTAGCAGGTAAACAACATGTAGATAAGTTCAAACACAACAATGGAGCACATTTTATTAATCTACACGCAAAACGGAGCAACTTACATGTAGAAAGCGTCTCCAACCGAGCTACCGGTTAAAAGATACGAGCATCGCAAAAGTACTATATAATCTGCCAAAATTTAATAAACTCCTAGGAAAAAACTATTCGGGCCGAACTAGGCCTAACAGGGGGCAGCGCTGGATAACTATATAGCGCACAGGGCGCTGAACAGACCTGGGCCGAGCCCAATAACGCAGCAGAAAAGAAAAAAAACATAAAAAAGGAAAAGGGGAGTGTGCTCACCGAGCTGGGCTTAGCCTAGGAAGGCGGGTGGGCGGAGGATAGCGCTGCCTTCGCCCTGTGCGAGAGGAGCCAGTGGGCCGGTGCTGGGAGTGGGCCACGGGGCGCCGGCGCGGCTGGATCCGGGCCGTGAGGGCGCGGCCTACAGGTGGCGGTTGGAGGCGCCATGGATCGGGTTCGATCCCGATCCCGTCGTTGCCGGCGACGGCGGCGCTCCGGCGAGCCGTGGTGAGACGCGGGGACGACGAGGCCTCGGGGACGCGGGGAGGGGGTGTGCCGGCGTGGATCAGGGCATGGGGAGGCCGCCGGTGAGCAGGTGGGGCACGTCAAGCTTGGAGGCGTCTCCAATGGAGCGAGGCGGCGCAAAGCTCCGGCGGCGGTGAGTTCCTTGGGCCGCCCTTCATGGCGCGGCAGTGTGCCCTAGCTACGACAGCCTGCGAAGGGGGTAGGAGGTGAGATGAGGAGAGGCACGGGGCTGGCGGCGATGCTCACCGTGGTGGCGGCGCGGGCGGCTGCCGGCGAGGTGCTCCGAGGCGGCGGCGACAAGCTCGGCCAGATGGGCCCGAGCGGGGCGCCGGCGTGGATCTTGGGCCCTGCAGGGACCGAATTGGTTGGTGGAGGCTGGGAGGTGATGTGGCGCGCTTGCAGCCACTGATCATCAGATCCAACGGCTAATATGGATGGCTGGCTAGGATTTCGGATCTGGGGTGGTCTAGGTGGCAGATCTGGAATTTTGGAGGGGGTGGCTGCAATTTTTACAAGGGGGAAACCCTAGAAGGCTAGGGGAGGTGGGTGGTCTTTATATAGGTGGCCTGGCTAGCAAGTTTACGCAAAAACCCTCGGTTTTTCTCCCTCGCATCCGATACTCCACGTTTCTGACCGCCGAGGGTCCATACGACCTCTGATTCAGACGAAATCTCGAACCACGTGCTCCGCGCGGCGAGCCCGTTAGTCGTACCTCACTTCTATGCCATTCCGAGAACATTTTCCGGTGCCCAATAAAATAATCCATTTAATTATTAAATGGGGTTTCTCATTCCGATGGCGATGGTTGGTCCTGTGTCGGTTGCAATGGTGCTCGGGTGAAACCCGGTGTCACAACGGTCGTGTGCCATTAGGAAAATGGTTTGGTCCCGCATCCGATACGAGAAATATGGGGGAATATTCACCGATTAATAATTCGGCGAAGAAAATACTACAAACAACTCTAGCAATCAATAAAATAAAGTAACAACCAAAAATTTTTATTAGGGTGGAATTTCCGGGCTGTTACACTATTGCTCCACCTTCAACTTCAGCACCTTCATATGAAATCAAACCTTCTTTGCCAAATCTTATCATGACAGAACAATTCTCTGGTGCTGGAGATGATGATGCTTTGTACTTAAATAATTTTGTTGAGCTTTGTGATTTGCAAAAGTACAAAGAAGTAGATGGTGACATTGTTAAACTTAATATTTTTCCTTTTTTCATTAAAAGGAAGAGCTAAGGAGTGGCTCCAATCCTTTCTTAGGAATATCATAGATTCCTCGGATAAGTGCAAGGATGCTTTTATTGGGAAGTACCACCCACCTGCTAAGATTATTTAGTTCAGAACTAACATTATGCATTTTAGAAAACTAGATAATGAACACGTTGCCCAAGCTTGGGAACGTATGAAATCTCTTGTTAAGAATTGCCCTACACATGGTTTGACTACTTGGATGGTTATCCAAACTTTCTATGCAGGATTGAACTTTACCTCGCGGAACCTGTTGGACTCGTCCGCAGGAGGAACCTTCATGTCAAGTACACTTGGTGCTGCCACAAAGCTATTGAACAAGATGATGACAAATTATTCTCAATGGAACACCGAAATATCTCCAACAGGTAGGAAGGTAAACTTTGTTTAGGAGATCTCCTCTTTAAATGAAAGGATTGACTTAATTATGTCTTTGCTTACTAAGAAAGGTCCTATTGATCCTCATGTTGTTCCTTTGAATTCTTTGGTTGCTTAAGAAAGAGAGCAAGTAGATGTTAATTTTATTTCTACGAACAATTTCAACAATAATGCTTATGTAACACCCCAGATTTCAGCAAAACCTAGCAATGCTACCACACTTACATACTTCTATAAGTTCTAGCACTACTAGAGAAAAGCCTATACATGGAATTCTTATTAGTGGAGCATATTTCATGTAATGCACCACTGGGTTAGAAGGGGTGGCGCACTGGTTAAAAATGCGCCACCTGTAAGATTTTAGAGGTGGCGCATATTATAAAATGCGCCACCCATAAGTGTGGGCCAGCCCTGGATCCTCTTATATGTGGCGCATTTGGAAGAATGCGCCACCCCTAAGATCCTTATAGGTGGCGCATTTTGCTAATGCGCCACCCCTAAGAGCTTATGGGTGGCGCATATTGGAAATGCGCCACCCCTAAGAGCTTATGGGTGGTGCATATTGGGAATGTACCACCTATAAGGACCTTAGGGGTGGCGCATTGTGATATGCGCCACCACTGACATGCTATATGTGCCACCGCTAAATATGGAGCTACCCTTATCTACTCCACCCCACCTACCACCTCTCATTCACTCTACACACTTCTCAAACTAGATCTACTCTTCTCAACTAGATCTATTCGGTTTTGTCCTCCTCCCCACCTCATTTCTTCCATTTATCCATCCATACTTGGCTTAAAATCTAATTTTTTATATTAAAGTAAGTGGACCTCCTCCCCAACTCTTTTCTTCCATTTATCACCCATAATTGCCTTTATTAGCTTGGGGTTAGATGTATATGTGAATCTTGGGTGTGATGTATATGTGAAGTATATATGTGAAGCTTGTGGTGGTTTGAGGTATATGTGAAAGCTTGAGGTGGTTTGATGTATATGTGAAAGCCTGAGGTGGTTTGATGTATATGTGAAGCTTATGGTGGTTTGATGTATATGTGAAGTGTATATGTGAAGCTTATGGTCGTTTGATATATATATATATATATGTGAATCTTGAGTTGCCAATGTTTTGCCGAAATGTTGATTCATTTCTGTTTCGGCAAATTTCTGGCGCACTCTCCGCATGCTCCCATGCATTATTAGGGAAGGTCATGCCAAATTTTTCCAGCGACGACCGTGATATATAATTGTTTTGCTCTCTCTGTGCACGCATGCAATCATGGTCCGCGAGATGCTGAACGATATCACCGTGACTAGGTGGATGCAATGTGCGACAAACGACATGCTACGGAATAATAGCACGGATATAAGATGTCCGTGTCGGAGATGCAAACTACAGTGCGTAAATGGTTTGATGGATGGCTACAGATGGTGGATAAGTGATGAAGTTGGTGAGGAGGAGGACGTCAATGCGCCAATAAATGAGGAAGGGAAACCAGACAACAACGGCGGGCGAGAAGACGAAGAGCATCCCGTACATGATCATGAAGAAAATGCCGAAGCAGATCATGAAGATCAAGATGCCAGACATGAGGATTCAAGATGGGTGCGAGACCCTCATGTTCAAAATCTTCTTGTCAAAGAGGCGGTGAACGAAAGAGGTGCGGCTAGAGAGCAGGCCAAGATGGCGCAACTCGAGAAAGACGCGGTTACGAAGTTGTATGAAGGATGCAACGACAGGGATACCCGCTTGAATGTAACACTTCGGGCTATGGAGATGAAGGCAAAACACAAATGGACCGACGAAAGCTTCGATGATAACATGGCACTCTGGCACGATCGTCTTCCGAAGGGCAACACGTGCCCAACTAGTATCGCTGAGGCCAAGAAAGCCCTTTGCCCTCTTGATCTTCCGCACGTTAAATACCACGTTTGCATAAATGATTGCATGATCTATCGGGGTGAGGACGAAGATAAAACCACATGTTCGGTGTGTGATGTTAGTCGATACAAGAGAGGGAAGAAAGTTCCTAGAAAAGTGGTATGGTACTTTCCGATCACTCCTCGTCTGCAGAGGTATTCCATAGATCCCGAGGAAGCAAAGCTCATGACCTGGCACGCAGATAGAAAGAAGCTAAAAGAGGCTGACTCGAACCCGGATCCGGAAAAGGAGGACATGTTGAGGCACCCTTCAGATGGTTGCCAATGGACTGCGTTGGACCTCGAATACCCAGATTTTGGGAAAGAACCAAGGAACCTTAGGATTGGTGTGAGCGCCGATGGATTCAATCCGTTTAGCGGCCAGAGAAGCACACACAGTACCTGGCCTGTGTTTGTATGCATATACAACCTTCCCCCCTGGAAGTGCATGAAGAAAAATTACATAACAATGTGTATGCTAGTTCAAGGGCCGAAACAACCAGGTACGGACCTCAATCTATATCTGCAGCTGCTGAAAGAGGAGCTAGAAACGTTATCTGCCGCAAAAGAATATTTCCAAATGAAAGCCGCGGTGATCACGAAGGTGCACGACTATCTCGGATACGGATAATTCTCAGGGCATGTGGTCCAAGGATTCTATGCATGTGTTAGGTGCAGGGATAATAAACCGTACGGCCAGCTACCAAAAGATCCCGGATCTTCAAAAACCGTGTTCTAGGGGTCTCGGAGGTGGCTTCCCAAGAAACACGCGTGGAGAAAACAGGGACATCTGTTCAATGGAAGTGAGGAGCTCCGAGCACCCCCAGCTCGAAGGAGTGGCAAAGAAATCGACAACTTGCTGAAAACTTGGAAAGAGTGCCCCGCGCCGGGAAAGAAAAAAAAGAAGAATCAGCCGTTGATGAGGGTATGGAAAGCGAGGTCTTTTTTCTGGTATTTGAAATACTGGAGTCTCCTCCGAAGTCCTCATAGCCTTGATCTCATGCATATCACAAAGAACGTGTGCGAGAGCTTGTTTGGCACGCTTCTCAACATGCTTGAGAAGACGAAGGACGGGCCAAAAGCAAGGAATGACTTGAAATTTATGGGCATCGGGAGGGAACTTCACCCCCCTAGTGATGACGATGATGAGCCGGAGGAGGAGGAGGATATGGAAACGCAAAACTCTCGCAAACGAAAAAGGGCGACCAAGAAGAAGACCAGTATTGATCACTGCCCACCGGCATGCTTACCTCTGTGCGAGGAGGAGATCAAGAGGTTTATCCATTGCCTCATAGGAGTAAATTTTCTAAACGGCTATGCGGGGAACATAAGCAGATACCTAGACGAGCCGAAGCAGCGTTTCAGCGGGATGAAATCTCACGACTGTGCCGTGCTGATGATGCAGATTCTCCCGGTTGCGATCTGAGGGATAATGGACAAGCACGTCCGTAAAACCTTGTTTGGCCTTTGCAACTTTTTTGACGTCATCTCTCGGAAGTCGATTTGCGCTACGCAACTCAAAATGCTACAGGAGGAGATCGTGCTCATACTATGTGAGCATGAGATCTATTTCCCGCCCGCGTTCTTCGACATTATGGTGCATCTGCTGATCCATGTCGTGGAGGATATCGTCCAACTCGGGCATGCGTTTCTGTGCAGCATGATGTCGTTTGAAAGGATGAATGGACACATCAAAAAATACATTCGTAACAGGTCCCGTCCAGATGGAAGCATAGCGAAGGGCTTTCTAACCGAAGAGTGCATCTCTTTTGCACGAATTATCTCAACACCGAGAACCCTGTTGGTCTGCCCGTCAACAAGCACTTTGGCAGGATCGATGGGTGTGGTCACCAGGAGGGAAGCCGAGCAATGCATGTCAACTTCGAGGGTCGAGACATCGACTTTGAAAGAGCAAGCCTACTCACGCTACAACACATCTAGCTGGTCGATCCTTGGATAGTAAAGCACAAGGATGTAATCAGGAAGAAGTATAGTGACCAGGGCCTGTAGATAACGGACCGAGATCCACGGCTAATCAAAGAGCACAACTCCGGTTTCATAACTTGGTTTAGGGACGAGCTTTGTGCTAATCCCCCGCGAAGGAACGCTTCCGAGGACGAAAATATGATATTCACCTTGTCATAGGGTGCCGCACGCAACCTGATGACCTATCAAGCGTATGATATCAACGACTACACATTCTACACGGAGGAAAAGGACAATGATTGCGATTAACAGAACTCAGGGGAAACGGGGATATTCTACACCGATGACGTCAAGGAAAGATTCTACGGAAGGATCGCGGACATATGGGAGCTCGACTACTGTTGAGAGAAGGTGTCGATGTTCCATGTGAGATGGGCCAAGAGCATCGTAAAAGAAGACCGGTACTTCACCACCATGGTTATACCCGAAGCCAAATCCAAGTCTGCGGGCGCAAACGTCACCGCAAAAAATGAGCCATGGGTACTGGCTAGCCAAGTGGACCAATGTTGCTTCATTACCGACCCATCAAAGCCGAGCCGCGTTGTAGTGAGGAGAGGCAAAAGAAAAATCATCGGAATGGATGGAGTCGCCAACAATCAAGACTTTGACAAGTACGGCGACCCGAAGATGGAAGATGACTACGCTGCTCAGGATACATACACCACAAACCTACCGAAGAAAGGTCTCCCGTTCAAGAGGAAAAGTGAAGGCGTCCCGAGCCTAAATTATTCAACCACGACAAAGAAGGGCAAGAAGAAGATCGTGAGGAAACGCTAGCTAGATAGTTAGCTCCAAATTTGTAATTCATGATCACTTTGTGTATGCATGGATTTAATCGGCACTTTGTAATTGATGATCATTTTTAGTTTTTCCAATGGGGTTTCTGAAAATTAAGGATGGGTATGCGTGTAGACCCATTTTACACATAATATTAGAGCACATAATAAAATTTACACCAACTAGTACATCAAGTCACATGATATTTAATAGCGATAGAGCAATTTCATGATATTTAATAGAGCTCAATAAATTCAACAACAAAATAGGCAAGTCTTAGGGGTGGCGCATTTTGCAGAAATGTGCGACCAAGTAGATCCTTATGCGTGGCGCAGTTTGCACATATGCGCCACTCATAAGGATCCACTTGGTGGCGCATTTCTGCAAAATGCGCCACCCTTAAGACTTGTCCTATCCAAAACTACCCCCTCCATGCACGCACAGTACCCATTCCCCCCACTCCCCTCGACGCCTCTCAGTCGCCGCCGCACCTCGCCGGCACCGGAGTCCAAGCTGCGCCCCCGCTCTCCTGCCGCTGCCCTCACCGCCAGCGGATCCGCCCCGCGCCCCCATCCACGGCCGCCGCCGTCCCCGGGCGCCACCCGACCTAGGCGACGCCGGAGCTTCCACCTCAACGCCGTAGCCGCCGTCCTCGACGACGGAACCACCTCCCTCGACGTCGCAGCCGCCGCCCTCGACACCGGCAACGCCCTCTCAACGTTGGAGCCGCCGCCCCAACCCTAGCCGTAGCACTCTACCCCTGCATCCTCTCAGATGATCCCCTGCCCAACCCTAGCCACATGAAATTGGTGATGATAATGTCAGGTCCTTGTTCTTGCTGTTGCTAAAAAAAATTATGAGATTGGTGATGATAATGAAATGCCACGGTGTTGTTCTTCACTTTTGTGTGTGCCCCTGTTGTTCACTTGTGTGTGTGCCCATGATAATGAAATGCCATGCCATAATTTTTTTACTAAATTCAGAGCTAGTGCCCATGTTCTGCACTTCTGTGTGTGCCCCTGTTTTGGATTTTTAGCACAAGAGAACAAATAGAACTCCTAGGTCCAAATAGAACACCTAGGTCCAAATTTTATGTTTTTTAGGTGTTGCAAATTAAGTAGAACTTGCAAGTAGTATAGATAAATTCAGACAAAATAGGTTATAGATATTGTAACAAAGGTAAATTTTCTAATATGGTTTGACTCTTATATGCGTTAGAAAAAATTGTAAAGTTACTTCCATCAAATGAAGTTTATAGCTTAATGAAAACTTTTGTAGATAAATGGATGTATATGAAATTTTGGGAAGATCTACTGATCTTTTTTTATATTGTAGTGCAAATTTTTGGAAGAACTCCAGCAACTGTTATAAGTAGTGTTAAACTAACTAGTAAAGCAATTTGATATGAAAAACATCCCATGTGTTTAACTGTTGTACAAATACCTTGTTTACCATATGAAAAAACCCAAGCAAGTGTAGAATTTGTTCTTAACAGAATTAAAAGAGAGAGGAGGAAAACCAGTAGGTAATGGGTGTGGCAAGGTGTTTACAATGGAATAGAATTTTAGGCTTCTAGCTAGCTATATGACTCTCTATTGCTGAGCAGAAAATCTACATCTTGGATTTTTATAGACAAGTAGTTGCTACTGTTGTTGTTGCAAATGATCAAGCAAAGTGACAAGTAGTTGCTACTGTTGTTGTTGTTGTTGTTTTTAAATGATGTTTTTAGTGCATTGACAAGATGCTTTTCTTATCAATATTTTTATGCATTGTTTAGTGCATTGCTAGAATATGTACTGTTCTACAATATATATATATGTTGCTTGTGCCTATATGTAGGCATTTTTTTATGCAGGTACAAATCATTATCCCCTTTCTCCCGAAATGTTGATTAACTTCCGTTTCAGTTGAGAATGGGGCACTCTCGTGTTAAGGAAAATAGCAAAGGTCATGCCGAATTTTTTTCGTGAATTCGTGCATGACCTTTGCTATTTTTCTTAACATGAGAGTAGTTGCATTTATTTATTGTGATAATTAATTAACTAGTTGCATTTCTTAATATTGTACTAGTGCAAACATGTCGACCGGAGCCGACGCCGGTCCTTCTTCTCAGCCGGGAAAAAAAAGAAAGCAATTTTGGGAATACTCCCAGGAAGAGGTTGAGGAGCAGAGAGAAGAGGAAATACCTCCGGGTGAGGAGGAGTATGAGGAGGAGATAGAGTCGGAGTCCGACTCATCGGAGGATGATTACATGGAGGAGGAGGGTACAGAAGGGGAGAGGAACACCGCCGACGAGGATGATCATGCCGGTGGCTCAAACACAGATGGGAGCCAGTCGAGGAAGCGGAATCGCAAACCAACCAAGGTCGATACCATCAGGCAAGAGTTTACCGTTGTGACCTCCGTTGGGATTCCTACCGAGCCCCAACGTTTCTCGGAAGGGTACGGCCATCAAGTCGAGGAGATCCTATGGAATACCGTCCCGATCACCACAATAAACCTAAGGAGTCGTGACAACACTCATTATTGTCATCTCCTTCTCGACAAGTTGCACAGACGATACAAGTTCCCGGACCCGTACGACAAAAAAAACCTCAAAGGGAACAAGTTAAACAAATGGGCCCTCAGGAGGATGAGCAAAGCCTTGTCCAGTTGGAATACCCAGGTGAAGGAGGCAATTTTGGAGCACGGAAAATCCTGGGAGGATCTCAAGGAGAAAGCGCCGATGATCGACGAAGCTACCTACGACCTTTTCAAGGCTAGGTGTGAGTCCGAGGATGCCAAGGTCGCAAGTGCAAAGGGCAAGGCGATCCGGGCGCAGGTCTTAGGTAACCACCGTCTCAGAGCCGGCGGTTACAAACATTCCAAGCCTAAATGGGACAAGGAGGATGCCGAGTATGCCGCTGCGGTCCTACCTAACCCCTTTGAGAAATACAAAGCTGATCCACAGACTGAATTCTTTGTGAGGGCCCAGAGCCATAAGGACAAAGAAACCTCGAACATAGTTTACCACGCGACTTCCTTATCGATTGAATTCTAGTTCATGAAGTTCAGCTTCTTAGTGTTTCGCATTCTTTGTGCAGGAAGATGAATTCGCCGCGGCCTCATCGCAGGGGTCGTCTATTAAGTCGGCCGGCCCGTGGGACACCTCTTTTAATAGGGCGATGAACAAGGTCAAGAAGGTTGAGAACATCTCGGCCAAACCATCGTTAGCCGGCGGTGTGGTCGACTTTGGTGCAGACCTAAATTGGTCTAAATATTATGGGAAACCGGCGGAGCAGTCGGGTTCGAGGGGGCGCAAGGCGAGATGGACCGAAGAAGACGCCGCTTATGTTCGTGGACTGGAGGAGAAACTGAACATGCTTCCGCAGCTTGTCCAGGACGAAGTGGCGAAGACGATGAGCGCCCTCCTTCTTGATATGATGCAGTCACTCGCAAATTGGCAAGCGCATGGTGGACAAGGGCCCATACCGGTTCCGAGCATGGTCGGCAGCATCTCTGGCACCGCGGCGGCTGCAGTCTCGACTCCGTCTCTCGCACCGACGCCGGCTCCCACTCCGACTCCGACTCCCGCACCGACTTCGGCCGCCAACGCTGCGACGTCGGCGCCGGACGTGATGGTGACTCCTCCGGCCACGATCGAGCGACCGGGGCATAATAATAATGCACCCACGGGTAGTGAAAAATGGGCGACCGACGCCATGGTAGGCAGCGCACCCTCCGTCTCTTGCATGCCCGCCGTCGTCAGCGCGGTCTCTGCATTGGCCGACCTCGACGCCCTCAAGGTAACTATAAGCGTCTGCAACTCAAACGAGGACTTCATCTCCTTGCCTTTTATTACTAGCATCACTCAGATCCCTACATGCATATGTCCCTTTCACAGGAGGACACTCCATGCATTCTACTACAAGTCGTGGACAGCGAGTTGAAGGATGTGGCCAAAGGTAAAATCCTTCAACCCCAAAATCGAGTGATGCACAATAGGCCGATGGCACCGGAGATGCATAGGGTTCAAATCTCTCTCGTGATTTCGGGCTACGAGAGAGTAGAACCTCCCATTCAACCCCCCGGATACGATGAGGACGAGCCGACAGTCCTCGATGATTGTTTCGGCCAAATATGCCTTTGGCCGAAGACCCAAATGCGTTTGATGACGGGGGAAGGGGGCACCACACCAAGGACAACGTTGGTAGTGTTCGTGCCGGCGCCACATGATCCCATCGGCGCACAACAAGAAGACGACAATCTTGATGATGATATCAACGCCGACAAGTTCATCAACACTTATTATGATGTTGATGACTTATTCATGCCTCCTGTTGAAGGATCCTATCAGCATGACGAGGAAGCTCGTGGTCCAGCTGATCCTGCGGCGAAGCCTGCTTGCTCCACGCGTCTCTTTGCTGCTTCTCAGGAAATGTCTCCAGCAGCTTGCGCCTTCACCGAGCCTCAAGAAGATGCCACAATGAGATCAATTGTCAGCCCATCCACACTCCATAAGGAGGCCACTGAGCAGATAAAGGCCGATGACTACTCAAAATCAGAAAAGAAGAAGGGACGGAAAAGAAAGAACGGCGATTCGAGCAGCCAACCTCCGATGCCGATCAGGGCTCAGGACGGGCCACCAAGACCTAAGGATCTCTCGTTTGAAATCCATGTGGCGGGTAGGGCGATGCTACCTAATGACATGCTCGACCTTGCAACTTCGGATATGCAGAGTGTGCATCATAGTGTTATGGCATTAGAGAAGATGCTTCTTCGAGAGAAGAATCCCTCGTACCCAGTTTTCATGGCCAAGGTGCCACTCAACATGGGCTTCATGAACAATGTCCCCGCGGATATGATAATCCTGCAGTTCTCATAGATCTTCAATTTGATTCATCTCAAGCGGCTGGACCATAGCCTTAACCGTTCGTTCTCGCTCAGCCTTTCTATGAGTATCAGGAGAGATAAGTCCCCGAGTGTTGCGATATTGGATCCCTTCTACATGCGTGAAAGCATCTTGATGAACAATGGGGACGCGACTCTTGCGGCGGTGTACATCAGAGAATTCATGCTAGAGAACGCCGACAAGGATTCATTTCTCATGACCTACTCTCCCAAGTAAGTCATTCGCTCGCCGCCGTAGCATATATGCTTTCTTAGCTTTCTGTCATTGTCCTCTTCCAACATTCCTTTTGGATTGTTTTAATTATGCAGTGACGATCAAGACTGCGTGTTCATCTGCTTTTCACCGCAACACTCGCATGCCGTGTATTTAGACTCGGGGAGTGTGAAGAAGAAAGATTACAAGTATATCATGAGAGTTTCGGATGATGCTCTCGCCGGCTACAAAAAATCCTGAGGCAAGATCGTGAAGCACAAGTACAAGAAGCATCAGCCTGGCGTGAGCGTGTTCAACAACGTAACGCAGTTCCCGTGCGTCAAGCAGCCGGTTTCCAGTGTGAGGTATGCGTACTACGCCCTCCATCACATGAGGGCGATTGTACAGGAAGAGCGCAACCTTACGCTGCCAAGTCATCTCAAAGTGGGCCGAAAGGAAGGCGGCAATCGCCGATGAAAATCTTAGGCAGGAGTTCTTTCACATCCAAGGGGAAATGGCGACTATCATCCGTCATGAAGTACAGACGAAGGGGTCGATCTTCCACTACAACATTGCACCATCCAATGGGAGATAGAAGCCCGCCTAAAGGCCTTGCATGACACAAGGCCTTTCATGACGAAAGAAGGATGCCGCCCATTCCTTGACCCGAGTCACAAGTGATGACGATCGATGTGAATTTCATGCTACATTGTTTCATGCTTAGCGTTGTTAGATCCGAACAATATTGATGATTTGTGATCTAAATAACTTTATCTCTATCGCACAAACACTTTTCCATCTTTGTATAAATGTATCATGCATCATTTTGGCTATGCTACTAGTTTAGTTGATCAGTTCGTGTTTAAGTTGTGTTGTGTGTATGTATCTTCCTATATGCTTTAACGATAAATGTGGTCACTGATGGCATTGTCATTCACACTCACTTGTTTGCTGCAACAGATCGATCAAAATGATCAACATTATCAAGATGGATTGAAGAAAACAATATTGAAGATTAGTGTTAGGGTTTTCTTTTATTTCACAATAACCACATCATCCACAATAATATAATAGTGTGATAGCCCAATCCAAGGAGTAACAGGGGGTAACATTTGTAGCATCCGAAGCATGCATACTAAGCAGGGGCTGAGCAACGAGCAACAGTAACATAGTAGTACATTGTTTGCTGGGAGGGCACATGGTTGTATCGGTTTAAGAGAGGTTGTAAACATGTGATAGGATCAAACATCGAACCTAACCTAGACTAGCATGCAAACCGCTGGTTATAATAAAATGGATCATAAGTAATGTATAGTTCTTGCCTGTTGATAAGTCGGGTTCCGAAGGTGTAGTCGATCGCAAGCTCGCATCGTCTCCGAGAGTAATCGCAGGAGCACACAAGAAGGAAACACTAGAAAGGCAACTGATGAACAACATCTATTACTACGAAGCAATCACGAGCAAGCAACAACAAGAAGGCAACACGAGACAACGCACTACGATATCACATCTACCGTCGAGAGCGATTACTAATAGGTTAAGTGAAGTATCGGTCACACACGACGATAACGCACATTTACAATGGAGAAAAGGTTGTTAACATGGCATCTCACTTAAGCATGGTATATCACACGAGCATGGAAAAAGGTGAAGCATAAGTAAACTATCTATGCTATTCAAGTTAAGTGGGGTAAATTCTTAGACATGGCATATCATTAAGTACCCCACGAAAATTAATAGTTTTACTACTGTTCTGCCCTAAACCATATTTTAGATTTTTTAACAGAAGCAAAAAATAGCACAATCATAATCTACATGAAATTCTAGTCAAGTTACATGTAAAGAACATTTTAATTGGAGTAACGGCTAAAAGTTGTGGCCTATTAAATTTTACAGTGGAATTTCATGTAAAAAGCAGTGCAACAACATGTAGACAAGTGCTAACATGGCAAAGAGCAACATTTTATAAATGTACGCAAAATTCTAAGCAAGTTTCATGTAGAAAGCGTCTCCATCCGACCAATGGTTTAAAAGATATCACCATCGCAAAAATACTAACACAATCTGCCATATTAAATATCTAGAAAAAATAGGTAATTCCCTCGGGCCGAAATAGCAGCTAATGGGCTGAACAAGGGCATGCTGGATAACTACGGGTCGCCCATGGTGCTAACCACAGACATGGCGCAAGCCCATCTGCGCGGAGGAAAATAAGGAAAAGGGGGCTCACTGAGCTGGGCCGGCCCAGTTGTCGGAGGTGGGGCAGGATAGGCAGAGCAGAGCCCAGGGCAAGCTGTGCCGCTCGGTCGGGGGAGGCTAGCGGGCCTTTGCGCTGGGGAGTGGTGGGCTGCAAGTCGGCCCACCTGGCTGGATCGAGCGAGGACGGATTGGTCGTCCTCCTCGTCTCGGACGTAACAGGTGGCGGCGGCGGTGGTGCCGGTCTCCAGTGAGGGTGCAGGCGAAGCGGAGGGATGCCATGGAGGGCTGGAACGGGTGCGGCACAGGAGGGGCTACCGGATCCACTCGATTCTGGTCACCGGAGGTGGCCTTGGGGCGGCGCGGCTCCAGCTCCCGCGGGGCGTCCATTGCGGAGGCGTACCTGGACGGTACAGAGAGAGTGAGAGATGAAGAGATGAAAGGTGAGGAGAGGAGAGGGGCGCGAGGAGGAGGAGGCGACCGAGGCGGCACGCGGCTCGCCGGAGTGGTGCTTCTCGTCGGTGTTGCGGCGAATACGGCAGGCTCGGAGGCGACCTGTGGGTTGGCGCCGCCCGATTCGGCCAGGCAGCGGGCCGGTGGCAGGATCCCGGCCCTGCGGGGCCCGATTGCCCTTGGAGGCTGGCTGGGGTGACATGGCGGCTTGAGAGTCGCTGATCTCCAGATCCAGTGGCTGGCAACAGCTGAGGGCTAGGTTTTCGGGCTAAAGGGGTTGTGGAGGACAGATCTGGCAATATTTGGAGGGTGTGGCTGCAAAAATGGACTAGGGGGAACCCTAAAATGAGTGGGAGAGAGTGGTGATCTATTTATAGTATGGCTGGCTGGCAGGTTTACACAAACGCCCATGGTTTCTCTCTATCGCGTCCGGCGACTACGTTTCTGACCGTCGGGAGTCCATACCAGCTCCAATTCAGACGAAACCTCGAACCACGCGCTCAGCGTGGCGAGCCGGTAAATTATACCTCACTTCGATACCGTTCTGAGTACATTTTCCAGCGCCCAATAAAATAATCCGTTTATGAAATAAATAGGGTTTTCGTTACGATGGCGATGGCTGGTCTTGTGCCGAAAGTTGCGATGGTGCTCAGGTGAAACCCGGTGTCGAAAAAGGTCGTGTGCCATGGTAGGAAGGGTCGGTCACGCATACCGGTACGGGAAGGAGGGGGAAATATAATCGCCAATTAATAAATTGGTGGAGAAAATACTACAAAAAATTCTAACAAGCAACAAACAAAAAATTTAGTTAGGGTGGAATTTCCGGGCTGTTACAGCGTCATGGCGGTCACTATGTTTGGAGAAAAAATTACAGCTTGGCAATTGATAGAATTATAAACACACTGCAATGCTAATTATGCTAGCCGGGAGTGCAAGGTTTAATCATATGGGCATTATACCAAGACAAGTAGACCGTTTATTCATCAGCATCTACTTACTAATCATCCACCTTGAGATATCAAATCCAGAACATCCCGCTGATATTAAGTTCTGAGCCACAACTAAAGATAAGAACTCAAAGCAACATACAACTGCATTAACACTCTATGTGTAATATAAGCAACCCTTGTGACACGTAGTCACAAGCACCATTGTTTTACCCGTAATGACAACAACACATTCCCTAGTCCCATGTTTCTGTCACTAAAGCCGAACATCAGGAGGCATGAACCCATTATCTACCATAACGCTCCCTCTTGGAGTCACAATCTACTACTTGACCAAAGCAACAAACTGCAAGGAAGAACATGCAAGAACACTCAAGAACACAATATAAAAGAGATAAAAATATTACTTCCACAATCTGAACATAATCTCATAATCCATCAGATCCTAGCAAACACATCATAACATCATGGAAACTATAACATATATGCCTTGATCATGATAGGAAGCTCACAAGGACTCAATATTGAAGCACAAGATTGGAGAGAACACATCAACTAGCTTGAATCCATGAACCCTAGGTCCAAGGAGGAACTACTCATGAAGCATCTCAGAGGCAAACATGGTGATGGAGGAGCCTCCGAAGATTAATCCTCCCTCCAATAGGGTGCCGGGACATGAAATTTTGATGATCCCGATCTCCGGATCGCGATGGCGGAAAAGTAGTGGCGTAAATGTGGAAAAGGAGTCCTCTCTGACGGTTTTACGAATGAGAGGAATAAATAGGCGCAAAGTATAACATAAGAGGTGGGTCCACCTCATCGGAAGAAGGGGAAGGAGAGCTCGGCGGCGGAGGCGGCACCCATGTCAATCACCAGCGTCGTCGACATGAATATGTCGATGCTATACCTCCAGGTCTGCACCCGGACGTCCACAACACCGTCCACATGGTGCACCCTCCCATGCCGGCCTTGCCTCGGTTCCTCCACATAGAGCCGACGGTGCGAAGGGATGGGCTCCGGCATGTTCGTGCGCAGCCACACGATAAACCAGAACATGTCAGTGTTGGGAAACGTAGTAGAAAGCACTACAAAATAAACGATATCAATTGACGGGCCATTTATGTCATGGTAAAGCATTTTTTTTCAATAATGATATGCTAGCGATGGTTTGCCTCCGTCAATCGACCCGTCATTGATGCGCCGTAAAAAAATGTAAATATCGACGGTACCACTTGTTCACCGTCTAAGATCGTTTTTAGGTGTCATTATCCAGTTCGTCAACAATGTTAATCTTTGATGAAGGGGTAAACTTGTCACCTACTATGCTTCCCCCCATCACGGTAGTGTTTTTTAGTTGACGATAATGCCATCGACAATAAGCGTTTCATTGGTTTTGCTGGTCAAACATGCTGTCGTATGGGCCCATTTGTTGCTGACGTGGCTTCTTCCATGTGGGTCCTATTGACTGTAATCACGGGTGGACACGTCAACACTAAACTCGCCGTCAGGTACTGAAAACAGTCAACTTTAGCTTACATGTGGGACCAAAGAAGTGTGACATGATTAGTTTCTATCACAACTACCGTCCCCAATAAACAAGCCATAATTTCTGCATAATTGCATTTTCTACCATAATTTGAAATATATTTCAAATTTCAGGAAATAAATAAATAAAATCAAAATCTCTATAATATGAGCAATCAAGCATTGCCAATAGAAGTTTCATTAATATTTGAATCTGAATATTACAATGAGAACCATGGGATAGAACACAACAAATAAGATTTAAACGTTGTCCTATGATGACTCCATGGACTGCCTTAATAGGTGACTCAACATTGCCATATAAACTTGCCTTTTATTAGTGGCAACAAGATTCATTTGATGATCATTGCTGAGACCTTTGATCTATTCTTGATGTTTGTTTCTAAGTTGTATCATTTTTTGCTTCTGGACAATAATTGTTAACATCAAGTTTTTCTTGAATTCATCTTTGGCCTTCTTTACATCTGCCTCCTGAGTTGCAATGATGTGTTCTAGCTCAGTGATGCAATCATGGGAGGTTGAATTCTTGATGGAGGCATCGAAGACACCCATGCTTGATAGTAACGTGCTTGATGAGCTCTTTTCCTCAATAATATATACATCTGAATCAGGTAATGTTGTAACATCATATAGTTCTGGTGTTGTCTTTTTCATCCTCCTCTGCAATATGATAAACAGTGTTGTTAGAACATTTTTTTGATTGTTTGCATAATTTTGGTTCGAAAGTACATTCATAGTTTACGAAATATATAGGAAGTACTTAGATATGGTTTTTGTGTCTGACTAGATCTAGGATCGTGCTTTGGACTGTCGTTCATTCAAACATGTCAGCAGTAGATAATTTCTCAATGTTTGTACTTAAGCAGAAGTAGATATATGAACTGGTACAGTACACATTAATATTGCAAGTGATATAATAATCCTATTAAAAGAATATGCCAACAAGTAGTTCAAATGCATACTGTATCTCCGTAATGCAGATCAAATCTTGTACCTCCAGTGTTATTGTTTGTCTTCAAAACAGCTTCTTCTCCTTCTTTGCTGGCACATACTTCGTACAATATGAATCTGAATTTAAGTATTAAGTGTTCAAAGGTACATATTGACAACTTGAAGAGCACACATAATGTATTACCTACATTGGATTGATCGTCACACCACTGCTCCACAAGTATTCTCCAATTTTCCTCATTTAAATAGCCAGGCTTCAACAAAATAGTCTGTTCACGAGTACATTTTTTACCTTGTTCCAGTAAGTGTTCCTTAATTCATGATCGCCACCACATTTCCTCAAAAAAGAAATGCACATTTCTGCGGCAAATGTATCCTTCAGGTCAATAGTTGGCTTGCCCTGCAAAAATCATATAGACATTTACAATGTAACATATGCATAACAAGTTTTCATATATGTTACAGATTCATTAGCAATTACCAAAGACACGTTTAGCATGGCAGTCACTGTAGATCTTGTGGCAGTTGAAGATGAAGGTACATCAGCTTTGGTGCGCTTCTTCTGTAGTGCCACGAAAGAACCATACATTACCTAATGGAATGCACTCGAATAGATTAGTTTGTAAACAACAATCTAGTAGTGGTACTAATCCGATGTACACAGAATCTGTACCTGGGTATTGTTTTTTAAGACTTCCATCATCTTCATCTTTAAGAACCTGGTAGGCATCATCTGAATCCTTAGAATCCAGATCGATTATGCAGGCTGCATTTTTTTGTCCACCGTCATACACACATTTTTGTGGTACGCATACCAAATCTATAGGATCATCATCGTCAGTTGTTTTTTCCTTAATCTTGTAGAAAAAATCTGCTAAAAACATGCAAATTTTTAGAACAATATATAATGATACATCGGATGAAATTTACCAAAGCCGATCTAGGCATGGGACGGCAAGTCAAGCTACCCTCGATGTCGTGAGCCATGAAAATCACCCTAATATTTACTTGCCCTACTGATCCAAATCCAAACCCTAAAGAAAACCTATAAATTCTTTTGCGCCACATTGGACATGCGCTAGTATGAGTAATTTCATAATAAAGGACATACTAAATTGATGTAACCCTACATATATGCGGTACGAATTCTCATGCAAACATGAAATTTGATTCCTTACAATAAAGAACAAAGGGTGTGGCGTGAGGTGGCACAGGGGTAAAGTTTTTACCTTTAGGATTAGGTTTTGTACCAGGGAGATGAATAATCCGGACTTTGTCGCTTCGCAGATGGTCGGCTGTCGGGACCCGGGGTTAGAGTATGCAAGACTCGCTACAACACAATCATATGGAGAGCCGAGAACCGTACCCACTTGTCTAAGCAGACAAGGCCAAGCACAGAACGTTCTCGGAAAGCATCAAACGTGAGGGGCATCCCATCCAGGCCGGATGATCAACTAAGATGGGTCCTCATCTTACGCACACAAGTCTAAATGATATGGGTGGTGAACTCCCATACTCATAGACAAGTCGCCTCAACCATACTATCGATTGTATCATAACCCTTACATAGACTTACTCCAGCCCGATCACTTAGTCGGGGTCTAGGGCGGGCTCAATCATATATCAAAGTGTGCACGTGACGGAGTCACGAGCAATCGCCTCGCGATGCCCCAAGCTGCGCACATCTAAGGGCCACTTGGTGTATAAAAGACCGCCAGCCAGATCACAACTAAGGTCTCGAAAACCCATACTAAGACATGCATGATATAATCATACACGCAACACACATGTCTAGTATGAACAGCAGGTATCATTGAATTTCTCTCCAAACTTTACATCTTTATTGATAACTCTTACGGAATGCACACAGAGATCACGAGACCGTGATCCAACATTACAACAAGCATGCGGAAGCAAAGTAGGTCTGAGTACAGACAAGTTTAAAAAATGGCTTAGAGAAGCCTTATTTATAAACAAGCCCTTCCACGAGGGACCAGTCATCTGACTGGGACTACACTAGCTTGATTAGTCGTCGAGCTCCAGGAAGAATCCACCTTCGGGGTCAGTGGGTTCATCTAAACCATAGAATAAGCAAACGTGAGTACAAAGTCAAACTCAGCAAGACTTACGTAGGAGCTATACTACTCATGCACATGTATCAAGGAAAAGGGAGGTGGGGTTCATAAGCAAAAGTGCCAGCTTTGACTTGGCTAGTCCTGAACTACGAGTACCATACTTGAGGTAAGAATCGTACATGAGTCCACTACATCTCCAACCAATTACACCACTATGGTGCCTTCCTCGACTTCCCACGAGAAAGCACACCATAGCACTCAAGCTTATCTTGGCAAGTTTTATAAGTATCCATTGAAGTTGTCTAATAATCAAGCTAAGCTCTCCAAGTAGTCCCTTACCGCGGACGCGACTATTCGAATAGTTTTGTTAACCCTGGAGGGGTGTACCGCTACACACACATGACCATCAGTTACCTCCTTTGGCCTCGACACTATTCAAGGGGTGTCGGCGAGGATGTTCACCACAACTGTTACCTCATAGCCGATCTAGTCCAAGAAAGCCGCCTACCTGGGTTGGCTACCACTATCGTGAACCCGGCCAGTTTACCGAAGTGGACCCAGATGATGTGTGCGTGGTGCATAAGCCGGTCTCGGCTGAGCCGTTCTCTCACTTAGAAGCCAGGCCACAAACCTATCAGAACTCCGAACTACTGCGACATCTGGACATCAAAAGGGATGAGTTAGTAGGTTGAGAGGGGTCAGCGAGCCCAATGTGTGGTTGTACTCTTCATCTTGGATCACCACACAAGAATTCGGACTTAGGGCGGTGTTCAACGAGACAACCCACTGTGTACTCCTACACAGCCTCTCATCGTTCACCTTGTATTAGGGTAGATTCACCAACACATTTCCACCATCATCATCCTGATTACTACCATCCCGACTCACATAACAATATCATCATTGTATCACTCTAAGCATACAATAAGCAGTAACAGTTGCAGGGGCCACATGATATCAATCAACTCCTACATTTTCTAGGATTGTGGTTTGCTTACTACTGTGAAAAATGATAGTTCATGCAAACGAATGGGTTCATCTATGCGGTAGAAACGTAGCATGGTAATCATCCTAAACAAAGCATAAGCGAGACTGAGAGGGGAGTGGGATTTTATCGACATGATCAATGGGGGTTTGGATGCCTTGCTCACGAGGGTCGTACACGGTATCTTCAACGGAGGGGGTGATCTCGGGTTCCGGCTCCACCTCTATTCGACAAACAACACAAAAATTGAAACAATAATAAGGCAATGCTCAAACACATGAGTTGAGGGTTGAAACTTGATGTATGTGTTACTGATGTGTGAGTTATTCCATTTAAAAGGAGTATATTGTAATTGAATTGCAAATTCAAACTCCATTTGATTTATCGATGAATTCCAAATGCATTTGAACCCATGAATGTTCATTTGAAATGGTTGAGCATGAAGTGATGTTGTAAAGGTGAGGTAAAGTCTCTGATGTGTGGATGAAACGATTTAAAAGAAGTGTGTTGCAAAGTCATTTGCAAAATCACTCCAAATTTGAATTTGCAAAGGATCCATATGCACATATGCCACTGTTCACCCATTTAAAAATGGTCAAACATGAAAACAAAGTGAATATTCCGAATCCTTGCAATTTTCTGATAATTTTAGACATATTATTTGCCCAATTTGGAGTTAAAAGGAATTAATTATGAATTTCCAAAGTTTTGGCTAATTTTTGGATTTTCTGGATTTAATTAAATTCTTTATCTATTTAATGTGTCAGCCTGACGCAGTGCTGACGTGGGGGGCGGGCTGACAGGTGGGCCAGGGGTGTTAGTGGGAGGGGGTGATTTAATCTTCTGGTTAATTAACCCGTGGTTAACTTAGTGGCCTGGGCCCACTGTCAGTGGTCCAGGGGGGAATTAGGAGGGGGATTAGCAGGGACTTAGGGTTCTAATGGCGAGCTCGCCGGGGAACTCGCCGGGGCTTCGCCGGAGTTGGGTTTTTGGGCACGGGGAGGGTAGCTGGGGGCACGGTTGGGTTGCTCTTCATCTCACGCGTCTAGTAGGACCATCGGTGGGGTCACGGGGTCGTTCTGGAGCGCGAGGGCTTCAACCATGGCGGGGGGTCCGAGCACTGACCTCGCCGGAACCCAGCTGCGGGGCACGAGAGGAGGCGAGGATAGAAGCAAAACGAAGCTCAGCTCACCCTGGTTTGAATGGAGAAGACGGCGGGGTCGTGCGGAGCTCGACGGTGGCGAATTTGAAGCTCTTCTTCTCGGCGGCTGGCGGCGAAAGCTCGAAGCGGGCGTCGTCTCCGGTGGTGCCGAGCTTCAATTGACAGCGGGGATCGACGGAGTTGACCGAGGCGGAGCGCAAGGACAAGACGATGGTGGACGAGGTCTTCAATCGCCGCGGTGGTGCTCGACGGTGCTACGGCTAGGGCTTCGGCCGCGGCGGGTTTCTTCGCCGGAGAAGAAAGGGGATGGGCCAGAGCGAGGCTAGGCGTGCGGGGGTGTGTGCGGCAGTACGTGGCACGTGTTAGGTGCGAGGGGAGGCCTAGAAGGGCCGGGGCGTCGAGGTGGCGCGTCGTTGCCTCCCTGCCTCCACCGAGCTGCTTGGAGTTGTGGGGACGTAGAAGACAAACATGCCCGGTGGGCTGGGCCGTCCAGAGGTAGGTGGGATTCACCCCTGGGTGACAGGTAAGGTGGCCCCTCTTCTTTTTCTTTTATTTAATTCTATAATTGATTGACCTAGCTAAATAAAATAGGTAGGTATTTTTATAAATGGCAATATTTTTTTATATGGCCTCATAAAATAGAGAGCTAGCCACTTATAAAATTTGAACACTTTTAAAGTTCAAATAATTTGAACTTTAATTCAAATACGGGTTTAAATTTAAATCCAACATCCTAATTGAATATTTGAAAAATCCATGACCATGGGAATGCTACCACATCACTTTATATGTGATCATACTCATTTATGTGACTTTTCAAAAATACAAAAGGAATTTTTGGAGCAACTTTATTTCTGGCCATTTGAATTAAATTCATCTGGGGGGTTTCTTCTCCCATTTCAATTTTTTTTTAAATTTTTATCATGATGCAAAGTGACTTGCTAACCCTAGCACATACCTAACAGAGGGTTCTGACAACTCGCCCCCACTCAAAAGAATCTTGTCCCGAGATTCAGAAGTCTGCGGGAGGAAGGAGGGGTACGCGGCACTGAGACGGTCTTTTCTTTCCCACGTGGCTTTTCTCTCAGAGTGGTGTGACCATTGCACTTTCAGAAACTTAATCTTCTGATGACGAGTGACACACTCTGCTGAATCAAGAATACGAACGGGGTATTCTCGAGAAGAAAGTTCATCTTGGAGATCAAGCGTTTCATGGTCGACTTCGCGGATGGGGTCCTTGAAGCAACGCCTGAGTTGTGACACATGGAATACATCATGTACTCGGGGAAGGTGCGGGGGTAGTTCAAGTTGGTAGGCAACTTCTCCACATTTAGCAAGAATGCGGAAAGGTCCAATGTAACGTGGGGCGAACTTGCCTTTGATACCGAAATGTTGGGTTCCCTTCAGAGGAGTAACCCGAAGGTAAGCCTTTTCGTCCAGATTGTAGCTTTCTTGCCTATGATGATGATCATAGTAGCTTTCCTGACGAGACTGGGTTGCTTTCAATTGATCACGAACAATGCGAACTTGCTCTTCTGCTTCCATGATCATATCTGGTCCAAAGAATTATCTTTCACCGGTTTCTGACCAGTTAAGGGGTGTTCAACATCTTCGTCCATATAGGAGTTCAAAAGGAGCCATGTTCAAACTAGATTGGAAACTATTGTTATAAGCAAATTCGGCGAATGGCAGAGACTTCTCCCAATTCTTTCCGAATGAGATAACACAAGCTCTGAGCATGTCCTCGAGAATTTGGTTAACCCTTTCAACTTCACCACTAGACTGAGGATGGAAAGTTGTACTAAAGGAGAGATGAGTTCCCATAGCATTCTAAAAGCTTCCCAAAAATCTAGAGGTGAAAAGGCTACCACGATCAGAATTGATTTCCAAAGGAACACCATGAAGAGACACAATTCTAGAGACATACAAGTCCGCTAACTGGCTCGCAGTTATGGACTCGTGAACGGGAACGAAGTGTGCAACTTTGGAAAGTCTATCCACCACAACGAAGATGGCATCATTTCCTTTCTGGGTTTTCGGAAATCCAGTGATGAAATCCATACTGACTTTGTCCCATTTCCACTCTGGAATAGGCAAAGGTTGAAGTGTACCAGTAGGTATTTGGTGTTCTGCCTTAATGCGACGACAAACATCACATTCGGCAACAAATCGAGCAATGTCTCTCTTCATCCTAGTCCACCAAAATCTCTGGCGTAGATCTCGGTACATTTTTGTGCTACCGGGATGAATTGAGAGGGGTGTATCATGGGATTCTTTGAGGATGAGTTGCCTTAGTTCCCTATTCTTAGGTACTACCAAACGATTTACAAAGAATACCGTTCCTTTACTATTTGTGGAGAAACATTTAGCAACTCCGCTAGCAATGTTCTCCTTGATCCGGCGAACACCTCGTGCACGCCTTTGGGCAACTATGATTTGATCCTCAAGAGTTGGTTTCGCCACCAAGGTAGAAAGATAGCCATGAGGAACAATCTCAAGATTGAGCTTGCGAAATTCCTCATGAAGAAGTGGTTGACACTGTTGTAACATGAGGTTGTTACAATACGACTTACGACTTAGTGCATCAGCCATGACATTGGCTTTGCCTAGGGTGTAAGAAATTCCTAAGTCATAATCTTTTATCAACTCTATCCAGCGTCTTTGCCTGAGATTAAGATCTGGCTGGGTGAATATATATGTGAGGCTTTGGTGGTCGGAATAGATCTCACAACTATTACCAAGGAGGTAATGTCGCCAAGTTGTCAGGGCATGAACTACGGCAGCGAGTTCAAGATAATGGGTAGGATTGTTCTCTTCATGTGGACGCAACTGGCGCGAAGCATAAGCTACCACATGTCTATCTTGCATAAGTATGCATCCTAACCCTTGTCGTGAGGCGTCACAAAAGATCTCGAAATCCTTTTTGGTGTCTGGAGGCGCAAGTACGGGTGCAGAAGTTAATCTTCTTTTCAGCTCTTGAAAGCTTTCCTCGCACTTGGGAGTCCATTGGAATTTCTTATCTTTCTTGAGGAGTTCAGTTAGAGGCTTTGCAACTTTAAAAAAGTTCTCGACGAAGCGGCGGCAATAGCTTGCTAAGCCAAGAAAACTCCTAACTTGCTTAACCGATTCAGGTGGAGTCCAGTCAAGGACGGCCTGAACTCTCTCGGGATTCACAGCAATGCCTTTTGCAGAAATCACGTGGCCTAAGTAGGTCACTTCTGGTAGCCAAAATTCACACTTGGAGAATTTATCATACAGGGGATGCTCTCGAAGTTTCATCAATACCAGCCTGAGATGTTCGGCATGTTCTTCTTCGTTCTTCGAGTAGATGAGAATGTCATCAAGATAAACTACAACAAATTTATCTAGTTACTCCATGAAGATCGAATTCATCATGCGCAAAAATGTGGCGGGGGCATTGGTTAATCCAAAGGGCATGACGGTGTACTCGTAAAGACCATAACGAGTAGTGAAAGCCGTTTTGGGAATGTCCTCGTTTCGTATTTTGATATGATGATAGCCTAATCTCAAATCCATCTTGGAGAAGACAGAGGATCCAGCAAGTTGGTCATAAAGATCATTGATCCTGGGAAGTGGGTACTTGTTCTTTATCGTCGCTAGATTTAGCGGGCGATAGTCTACGCACATCCTTTCTGTTCCATCTTTCTTCGTTACGAACAGAACGGGGAAACCCCATGGCGATGAGCTAGGGCGGATGAATCCTTTTGCCAACAAAGCTTCAAGTTGGATTTTAAGCTCAGCTAACTCATTTGGGGCCATTTTGTATGGGCGTCTGGAAATTGGTGTGGTTCCTGGCATAAGATCCACTATGAACTCTACACATCTGTCGGGTGGTTAGGTTTAAGGAGTTGGGTTACTGGATGGTTTTCTTAGAGTATGACCATAGCTTACTAGGGGATACAACAGATACGTCAGAGTAGCAAAGTACCCCAACACGATGGTTAGTGTGGTTCTTCTGGCTAGAAGACATCTAAAGTGGGAGGAAGAGCTGCAAATAATTCAGTATAGGTTTCTAGAATAAAACCTACATCAAACACTATGGAGCTGTCGGGAATGCCACCTAACAAATCTTCTGGAAGGACAACCAAAATAAAGAGAAGGATTTTGCAAATGCATCAGATTATGAAGAAACTTGGAATGACTCGGACAGCATAACGGCTGTAATTGCAAGAAAAGACAATTTCTTACAACATGAAAACAGCACTTACATACAATGTAAGAAATCAGGAAGCATAACAACTATTGCAAACCGAACACAACTTTCCTACGGCTACTAGGAAGAAAACAGAAAGATGTTCTAGTAAGACATAGATGAGCCTAGTCCTATCTTCTCGTAGAAAAGATGAGGGTGACTCATGAAAGGACCACGATGTCCCCTAGAGGGGGGGTGAATAGGCTTTTTAAACCTTTTACGGATTTGTCAATATCCGGATGCGGAAATAAACTAAGCGGATACTTATTCAAGTACAAATCCTCAATATACTAGGCTCAACCAAGTGCACCAACAACTTTATTCTAAACAATATGAACACAATGAGGATACAAGTAAGCACAAGTAAGTTACACAAACTTACACAAGATATATGTATCACAAGATGTGGATATGGGAGATACAATATAACAATTCACACAAAGACAAATATGGAGAATAGTAGCACATATGAATTACGGAGTATAATGTGTTGGCCTAAAACCAATCACAACAATATGATAACCAACACAATATAATGAGGACAACAAGATATAGTGAATGCAAGGTCAAGTGACTAAAGTAAACCACAAGTAGGGAGCTAGAGTTAGAGATAACCGAAGACTCGGAGACGAGGATGTATCCCGATGTTCACTTCCTTGGAGGGAAGCTACTCACCGTTTGGAGAGAGTGGGTATTACCACGAAGGCACACCAACGCCACGAAGGCTCACCCTATTCCCCTTGGGATATCACACACGAAGGCGATTCCCAACCACTAGTGGTAGACCTTGAGGCGGCCTCCAAACCTTCACAAACTTTCCGGGGGGAAAATCACAAGTTGATTCCTCACCGGAGCACTCCTACCGCCTAGGAGTCTCCAACCTCCAAGAGTAACAAGATCAAGGGCGGATTGCTCAAGACTTGCTCAAATCGCGAATTCCTTTGGTCAAAAGAGGGAGAGGGAGTGGATCTATCAATGGGTGAAAACTCTCTCAAGAACTCTCACAAATCACTCCGGGATCTAAGATTTGGTGTGGGAGGAAGGAGAGGGAGCTTTCTAGGGTTTGTATGTGTTTTTGGATGTGTTGCTCAACCCTCTACCGGATTGGTAGAGGAGTATATATAGCCCAACTGTCCAAGTGACCGTTGGGGCATTCTGGCGGAGAAGTTTCGGACGTCCGTTGAGTTTCGGACGTCCGACATGTCGGATTTCCGTCCAAAAGAGCGAGGGCTACTGACTAGTTTCAGCGGATTTCGGACGTCCGACAAGTTTCGGACGTCCGACATGTCGGACGTCCGAAATTCTTCGGACGTCCGAAATCCAGAAAAAACAGCAGGAACTCAATACTGAACCGAGCATAACTTTTACATACGAACTCTGATTTTGATGATCTTGGGCTTATTTTAAAGCTATTGAAAAGCTCAAGATCCTCACATAGAGAACCACCCAAGATAAACCAAAATGGAAGGTGCAAAATATGTAAAGGCTATGCCATAGGATTTGGGGAATGAGTTGGCTTTGGATTATCCCCTTTTTGGTATAAAGGATAGGAGTGGAATTGAGTTAGGAATTGTTGACTTGAGCAAGTAAATTACTAAACCCCTTTGATCCCCTCTTAATAGTGCGGGATCCCTATAACTCAAGAATAATAAAAGAGCTATACTATACCTTCCGGAAATCCATTCTTGAGCATGTATCCTTTTTGATGGTCAACAATCCACGACACAATACCTTTGACTTGAGCATTCCACTTGAGCTTGATGTTGGTGTCATGCTTGGCTCAAGATGTCCATGCAATATTGGTTACATAAATTGGTGAAGACTTCAATTAGTTTCCTCGTAAGTCATGAGGAAAGCTTCGCATTATATGCCATCTTCATATGTGCCACCACGAGATCATCCGCAAGCTTCAAGCATGTAATCCTCTGGGATGCATATCTTGAACTTGACCATCTTCTCATGATGACCATCCTCTAATGGGCACTCGTGATCTTTCTTGATACAATCCCATGAGAATACATTTGAGTCATCCTCTCATGGGCACTTGTGATCTTTCTCAATGCAATCCCATGAGAATCACCATGCCACAAGATCCCATGTGGTACATAAGTTGTGCTTGAGCATTGACCAACTAGAATTCAATCTTTCATATTTATCTTGGTCAACAATTATCTTTACTCTATGATCAAGTGGTGACATGAATATTCTTCGTCTTGTCGAGGAGAATGACATTCCCTTTTGAATCATCATACTCCGAGGTCGTATTCAGCACATGCGACCCAAGGACCGATCTACTATTGATTGTATTCATTGAAAATTCATCCACTCTTCTTCGCATTATCCATTCATAGATACTTGATACCATTGTTGCTGTATTGGAATCATCATTCATTACCAAGCCACAATGGATACATTTGTGTTGATGAACAATGTTCTTCATGCATTGCCTATGTAGCTTTCCTTCAAATATATATCTCAATGCAAACATTAGTCCATAAGGATTGTCATTAATTACCAAAACCACACATGGGGACTACATGTACTTTCAATCTCCCCCATTTTGGTAGTTGATGACAATCTCAGCAAGAGGGTTTATATAATGAATATTCAAACAAGCATGCATCTTATCCAAAGATAAATTGTATACTTGAGTTCTTTTGATAGCATAAAGTAACACAAAGTTACTTTATGTTATCCATACCGGTTATACTAGCATCAAAATACTACACAAGAATTTGATGTTAGTAGAACCATAATATATAGAGAAAACTCCCCCACAATATATGCATGTGTGAATGAAATTTGCCTATGTTGACCATGTTGAAGTTTACTCTATATATGTAGCTCATTCATGCCATAAGCATATATAACACGGATAGATATGCATGAATGATATCAACCACTAGACCACTAAACCCTCTAAACTTCTCCCCCATTGGCAACAAATGCCAAAATGGAAGGAAAGATCTAGAGAAACCCATCTGGTATGAGACCACCATAATGTGTGCATATGACAAGTTATGAGTGACATTAAATGCACATATTCTATAAGGAACACATGGAGAAGCTCAACCTTAAGTGGGGATCAATATCAGGTAGCAAGGTACAATGATATGAAGATAAGAATTAGACATATGAGGAATACATTAACACACATGAGTGCAAAAGGAATATGCAAGACATACAAGCACTCACATAACACCCTACTACCGAAGCCACCAAAGAAACAACAATGAACAAACTAAGTGGACGGAAATGGAAGATGATATCAAGGGAATATATGAACATTCTAATGTATATAAGTTCCTAAGTGGCAAATACACTAAGAAACTCACATATACAAGATAGTTACAATTGATAGCGACATGATATCCATATGTGAATCCATTGTTACACAAGTTTGATCCTATCATAAGAGCAAGGCACATGACACATGACACATGACACATGGAACATGGAACATGGCACATGGCACAAATTGATCTCATTTGTATAACCATGAATTATTAATCAAGAAAGCACATACTACGAGCAATTAGAGTGTTTCTACAATTTCATCAATATTGCATATGAGAGCACATTGGAGGAATTGATATGCAATAAATTTTCTTATTGGTAAATTTTGGGATAACATGCCCATTATATGCATCTTCTCAAATGCCTCACATCACAATAACTTTGTTTGAAAGAACATGCAAGAAACATAGTTTTAGCAAGAACTAATCATGCCATGATGCAACCTACACAAGGTTGACCATATTACTTTATGTATTTACATGAAATAAATTCTTGTTACCGTGATAGCATCGGAATGAAGTTGTAGATCAATAACATATTATGGCTTGACTCATAGTTCCTTATGAAAGTACCACATTCTCAATGAATAAGTCAAGCACCCAACATTCTTCAAATGTACCTAAGAGCATTTAAGTACAATATGGTCCCCAACCTTCTTGGGTCCAAAGTGGTTAGCATAGCTACAATTCATAGGGCAAACTCCACTTAAGTTTGTGAATATGAATATGAATGCACATCTTAGTCGTCACGGTTTGATGGAGTTTCCCCTACATATCTTGTATCAAATAGATCAAGCAGGGCATGAAGATACACATATATTTAAGCATGCATGCACAAGCATATCAAGAACCAAGAAGATATAATTTAGACAGTACAATATATAAATGATGAACACTTAAATAAAATCAACCATCATTCATGTTGTCCAAATTGTATCAAAGTGATGAATCAACACATGATTACACACATAGTTCAGCATATGAACTAAGCAAAGCCGAAGTGCACAAAAGATATACATTACACATATTTTCAAGGTTATATCCCATTCAAGTGGATATAAAATAGTGTAACTAGTGAGATAATCAACTCCAGTAACTCCACAAAACTAAGAAGATGATATTGAGCAAAAAGTAAGGGAGAACATTTGGGATACAAATGAATTTCTCGTCTAGATATAAAATGTAAGTTGAAGCAAAGGCCGAGACAAAGATGATCTACTAATTCTACCACATGAAGGAATACCAAGTTTAATGGTATCTAGAATAACACTCGGTGGTAGATTTCAACGATATGCAAGATCAACTTCAATATATAAGGCATATGATGAGAGTTTATAATTAATCACAATGCATGTGAATAGGAGATTCTTAATATACCAATTATATAGATAACCATGCATAACAATAATTGGAATGAATTGAATCAAACAATTTTCCACCTAAGATTTTTATGATAGATCATGAAAAATCGCACAAGAATATCAATGTCGTTAGAGATCGGACGTCCGAACTCCAATTGTCGGACGTCCGAAATATGTCGGACGTCCGAAATGTTCTTGTGGAACACATGCGAGCCACGCCAGGTCAGTAGACTCCTCGGAGCAGGTACCGGACGTCCGGCGGGATTCGGACGTCCGATGTGTCGGACGTCCGAACCAGATCGGAAGTCCGTTAATCTTTGTAGGTCTACTGACCTCCTCAACAATTCCTGCGGCATGGATGTCGGACGTCCGATATAGTACGGACGTCCGAAACTGTGAAGTGTCGGACGTCCGAAAGTCATCGGACGTCCGAATGTCAGGCAGAGACATATGTGAATTAACAATTTGTGTTGTGTTGATTTAATATGATTTGAGCAAAACCTAAACACAAACCCACTCAAGTTCTTTATGATAAATCATTGGATAATCGCACAAAAATACCATACTCAAACAAAACATCGCAAGTCACATAGATATAAGATAATTTCAAATATGAATTCTAAATGGCATTATTCAATTTATTCACGTCTATAAGGATTGCGGTATGCACATAGCATACCGCTCCCCCATAATGTGACAATTCATGTATTATCCACATGTCTCAAATGAAACCCAATTTATGAGATATTTCTAGGAGTTGTACATGGATGCACATTTTACATTGTGAGTACAGATTATGCTAGATAATATTGTACAAGTAATTCTAGATGGTGTTCCACATATATACACATTCAAGGTTTGTGATATGTGTAAACATAACACTCCCCCACAATGTGATGATCCATTGATATCTCGAAAGAGCCAAATAAGATTCAACTAATGAAGCAATAAAGGCTCAAAACAACACACACATACACTCACAACTGTATGAGGTGAATTGCAACCTACATATGCTAAATACCACAAATCAAGCATAATTAAGAGGCACAACATACAAACACATGCTAGGCACAAAACCTACACATGCATGGTGCTAGTCACTTTCAATGTAAACAATGTAACTACAAGTTACCGCAAGGAGGAGCATTGGATTAATGAATATGATGATAATCCACTTGACTAGTAATTAACCACAACTTGTGGTGAAAGTATTTTCTTCTTCTTCATGAAGTAGCCAAGTCTCCAATGCTCTCCACACACCTATTGATCAAGTTTGAGCTTGTTGGTCCCCAACAAAGTTGGGTCCTAAGAAATTAGTCACAATAGGTTTAGCAACCCAAATGGTCTTATCCACCTTCGAACCACATTGGGTACCCATAAACTTGGCAAACACATTGCCAACATTATCCTTCCTAAGTGAATAATGATCATTTATTATTGGAGGCTTAGAGATGTTACCGTTGGGACATGATGAAGATATGTGTCCCTTCTTACGGCAAGTATAGCAACATGTGCTTCCCTTTCTCTTCTTCTTTGCCTTCCCAACATGAGGATCATTATCATGGTTAATCATGGGGAGAAGCCTTTCTTCATCTTGAGATTGTTCTCGAGGCCGATTTCCATGATGCTTCTTACTTGAGGTCCTCTTCTTCGTTGGACAAGATCTTACATGGTGTCCAACATTCTTGCACTTGAAGCATGTAATGTTGGCCTCATTCTTGACTTGGTCTTGTCCCTTCTTATTGGTCTTGGACTTCTTCTTGTTGAATATAAAACCATGTCCACATTTATCTTGAGGGAAGTTTTGTACACTCAAGATATTGTTGTGTGTGGATTTCCCATCATAGCACTTCTCCAAGTCTTTCTTCAAACTAGTGACTTGGGCCTTGAGCTCTTTATTTTCCTCTACAATGTTAGTATTGACAAAAGAACTAGAGGATATAGAAGCTTCATTATTAGAGCAACAAGGCATGGTGAGCAAATCATCGCAACATGTAGCAACATCATGTAGAGAGGAATTGCAAGGACTAGCACATGACAACAAGGCATTTCGTGTAGAATATGTGCTAATATCCACATGAGACTCATAAGATTTTACCTTAGTGATCATAGTCTCATGGGCTAATTTTAGCCTATCATGAGAGGTTAGAAGGTTCTCATGAGTGCTCGAGAGCTTTTCATGAATTACTTCCAATTTCCCTTAATTGCTAGTTAGCAAATCAAGTTGAGCACTTAGCTCAACATTCTCCTTCAATATTGATGCTTCACAAAAAATAGGATTAGTAGTACAAGCATCATTGACAATATGAGAGGAAGAGGTAGAACCAAGAGACTTCTTATGAGTAGCTTGAAGTTTCTCATGAGACTTAGAGAGTTTAGTGAGCTCTCCTTTGACATTTTTGTAGCCAAGGTCAAGGTGCTCAAAATCCTCTTTAAGTTTACAATGAGAAACTTCAATCTCTTGTTTTGAACACTTCAAGTCTCTCAAGGATTGATGAGCCAAAATGATATTATGTTCAAGTAGTTCATTTTTATCTTGCACTTCAAGAAGTAAATCATTACGTTTATCAAAGGAGGCAAGAACATCTTGAAACATCCTATATGTGCCCTTGTTAACCCTACAAAGGGTTTTTCCAATCTCATAGAGATTTTGGGTCATGAAAACATCATTTTCATCACAATCATCATCATCATCACTAAGAGAAGAGGATACCTCGTGATTACCTCTTGCCATGAGGCACATGTGCATCGGTGATGACTTTTCGGACAAGAGGGGTCTTCGTTAATCAAGTGTGCCACATTTTTCTTGGTTTCCTCTACATGGTTAGTCATACAATAACTAGAGGAAATTGAAGCATTTATATCATGGCAACATGGAAGATCAAGCATATCATCACAAGAGTATGTCAAGGAATCTTTAGATGAAATGCATGGATTATTGGCAAAAGAGTCTATGCCAAAGTTGGTGCAAGATATGCTCAAGTCCATGGAAGCTACAATGATAGCATTTCTACATGGAGGATCATCCATAATAATCTCGACATCATCATCACACATGATTTCTCCACTTACCATGTCATTACCTTGTGACAAGCTAAATGTAGGTAAAGTGGAAGATGTTGATGTGTCCAAGTAGTCGGAGGTGGAGGCAATAGGGTGCTCTTCATGACATGAGGTTGTCGAGACTTCCCCAATTGTCTCCATGGGAAAAATATTGGCTTCATCAAGATATGATCCACCATATACATCATCAAGTTTGGTCCAAGCCTCATGAGCTGTCTTACACATCAAAATAGACTTAAACACATCAAATGTTATAGCTTGATGAATGGCTCCCGACGCATCACTATCAATATGCATATCCTCAAGAGATGGAGATAGGAAATCCTTGGCAATATGAGCCCCAATAGTAACAATTCGCAAAACGTTTGGACCCATGGTCCGGAAGTGACATAGCATGCGAATTCTCCACAAGTGATAATTTGTGCCATCAAAATCAAAGGTGTCATTGTGCACTATACCACTAGTCGACATCTTACTCTCCAGGCGGTGAAGCCTAATAAGGAGAGACCTTGCTCTGATACCAATTGAAAGGACCACGATTTCGCCTAGAGGGGGGGTGAATAGGCTTTTTAAACCTTTTACGGATTTGTCTATATCCGGATGCGGAAATAAACTAAGCGGATACTTATTCAAGTACAAATCATCAATATACTAGGCTCAACCAAGTGCACCAACAACATTATTCTAAGAAATATGAACACAATGAGGATACAAGTAAGCACAAGTAAGTTACACAAACTTACACAAGATATATGTATCACAAGATGTGGATATGGGAGATACAATATAACAATTCACACAAAGACAAATATGGAGAATAGTAGCACATATGAATTACGGAGTATAATGTGTTGGCCTAAAACCAATCACAACAATATGATAACCAACACAATATAATGAGGACAACAAGATATAGTGAATGCAAGGTCAAGTGACTAAAGTAAACCACAAGTAGGGAGCTAGGGTTAGAGATAACCGAAGACTCGGAGACGAGGATGTACCCCGATGTTCACTTCCTTGGAGGGAAGCTACTCACCGTTTGGAGAGAGTGGGTGTTACCACGAAGGCACACCAACGCCACGAAGGCTCACCCTATTCCCCTTGGGATATCACACACGAAGGCGATTCCCAACCACTAGTGGTAGACCTTGAGGCGGCCTCCAAACCTTCACAAACTTTCCGGGGGGCAAATCACAAGTTGATTCCTCACCGGAGCACTCCTACCGCCTAGGAGTCTCCAACCTCCAAGAGTAACAAGATCAAGGGGGGATTGCTCAAGACTTGCTCAAATCGCGAATTCCTTTGGTCAAAAGAGGGAGAGGAGTGGATCTATCAATGGGTGAAATCTCTCTCAAGAACTCTCACAAATCACTCCGGGATCTAAGATTTGGTGTGGGAGGAAGGAGAGGGAGCTTTCTAGGGTTTGTATGTCTTTTTGGATGTGTTGCTCAACCCTCTACCGGATTGGTAGAGGAGTATATATAGCCCAACTGTCCAAGTGACCGTTGGGGCATTCTGGCGGAGAAGTTTCGGACGTCCGTTGAGTTTCGGACGTCCGACATGTCGGACGTCCGAAATATGTCAGATTTCCGTCCAAAAGAGCGAGGGCTACTGGCTAGTTTCAGCGGATTTCGGACGTCCCACAAGTTTCGGACGTCCGAAATTCTTCGGACGTCCGAAATCCAGAAAAAACAGCAGGAACTCAATACTGAACCGAGCATAACATTTACATACGAACTCCGATTTTGATGATCTTGGGCTTATTTTAAAGCTATTGAAAAGCTCAATATCCTCACATAGAGAACCACCCAAGATAAACGAAAATGGAAGGTGCAAAATATGTAAAGGCTATGCCATAGGATTTGGGGAATGAGTTGACTTTGGATTATCCCCTTTTTGGTATAAAGGATAGGAGTGGAATTGAGTTAGGAATTGTTGACTTGAGCAAGTCCATTACTAAACCCCTTTGATCCCCTCTTAATAGTGCGGTATCCCTATAACTCAAGAATAATAAAAGAGCTATACTATAGCTTCCGGAAATCCATTCTTGAGCATGTATCTTTTTTGATGGTCAACAATCCACGACACAATACCTTTGACTTGAGAATTCCACTTGAGCTTGATGTTGGTGTCATGCTTGGCTCAAGATGTCCATGCAATATTGTTCACATAAATTGGTGAAGACTTCAATTAGTTTCCTCGTAAGTCATGAGGAAAGCTTCGCATTATATGCCATCTTCATATGTGCCACCACGAGATCATCCGCAAGCTTCAAGCATGTAATCCTCTGGGATGCATATCTTGAACTTGACCATCTTCTCATGATGACCATCCTCTCATGAGCACTCGTGATCTTTCTTGATACAATCCTATGAGAATACATTTGAGTGATCCTCTCATGGGCACTTGTGATCTTTCTCAATGCAATCCCATGAGAATCACCATGCCACAAGATCCCATGTGGTACATAAGTTGTGCTTGAGCATTGACCAACTAGAATTCAATCTTTCATCTTTATCTTGGTCAACAATTATCTTTACTCTATGATCAAGTGGTGACATGAATATTCTTCGTCTTGTCGAGGAGAATGACATTCCCTTTTGAATCATCATACTCCGAGGTCGTATTCAGAACATGCGACCCAAGGACCGATCTACTATTGATTGTATTCATTGAAAATTCATCCACTCTTCTTCGCATTATCCATTCATAGATACTTGATACCATTGTTGTTGTATTGGAATCATCATTCATTACCAAGCCACAATGGATACATTTGTGTTGATGAACAATGTTCTTCATGCATTGCCTATGTAGCTTTCCTTCAAATATATATCTCAATGCAAACATTAGTCCATAAGGATTGTCATTAATTACCAAAACCACACATGGGGACTACATGTACTTTCAACTCAGAACTCAGAACGATGAAGGTCGGAGAAAAAAGAAGCCTTACGTTGTTCCCTTATATACCCAGAGTAACTATATAACTATAGAAGGCTAAACTCGACTTCGACCAAGGCTGATAATCCTATAGTCAGTCCTGCTCTGATACCAAGTTTGTCGGGACCCGGGGTTAGCGTATGGAAGACTCGCTACAACACAATCATATGGAGAGCCAAGAACCATACCCACTTGTCTAAGCAGACAAGGCCAAGCACAGAACGTTCTCGGAAAGCATCGAACGTGAGGGGCATCCCATCCAGGCCAGATGATCAACTGAGATGGGTCCATCATCGTACGCACACAAGTCTAAATGATATGGGTGGTGAACTCCCATACTCATAGACAAGTCGCCTCAACCATACTATCGATTGTATCATAACCCTTACATAGACTTACTCCAGCCCGATCACTTAGTCGGGGTCTAGGGCGGGCTCGATCATACATCAAAGTGTGCACGTGACGGAGTCACGAGCAATCGCATCACGATGCCCCAAGCTGCGCACATCTAAGGGCCACTTGGTGTATAAAAGACAGCCAGCCAGATCACAACTAAGGTCTCAAAAACCCATACTAAGACATGCATGATATAATCATACACGCAGCACACATGTCTAGTATGAACAGCAGGTATCATTGCAATTCTCTACAAAGTTTACATATTTATTGATAACTCTTACAGAGTGCACATAGAGATCACGAGACCGTGATCCAACATTACAACAAGCATGCGAAAGCAAAGTAGGTATGAGTACAGACAAGTTTAACAAATGGCTTAGAGAAGCATTATTTATAAACAAGCCCTTCCACGAGGGACCAGTCATCTGACTGGGACTACACTAGCTTGATCAGTTGTCGAGCTCCAGGAAGAATCCACCTTCGGGGTCAGTGGGTTCATCTAAAACATAGAATAATCAAACGTGAGTACAAAGTCGTACTCAGCCAGACTTACGTAGGAGCTATACTACTCATGCACATGTATCAAGGTAAAGGGAGGTGGGGTTCATAAGAAGAAGTGCCATCTTTGACTTGGATAGTCCTGAACTACGAGTACCAGACTTGAGGTAAGAAGCGTACACGAGTTCACTACATCTCCAACCAATTACACCACTATGGTGCTTTCCTCGACTTCCCACAAGAAAGCACGCCATAGCACTCACGCTTATCTTGGAAAGTTTTATAAGTATCCATTGAAGTTGTCTAATAATCAAGCTAAGCTCTCCAAGCAGTCCCTTACCGCGGATGTGGCTATTCGAATAGTTTTGTTAACCCTGCAGGGGTGTACCGCTACACACACATGACCATCAGTTACCGCCTTTGGCCTCGACACTATTCAAGGGGTGTCGGCGAGGATGTTCACCACAACTGTTACCTCATAGACGATCTAGTCCAAGAAAGCCGCCTACCTGGGTTGGCTACCACTATCGTGAACCCGGCCGGTTTACCGAAGTGGACCCAGATGATGTGTGCATGGTGCATAAGCCGGTCTCGGCTAAGTCGTTCTCTCACTTAGCGGCCAGGCCACAAACCTACCAGAACTCCGAACTACTGCGACATCTGGACATCGAAAGGGATGAGTTAGTAGGTTGAGAGGGGTCAGTGAGCTCAATGTGTGGTTGTACTCTTCATCTTGGATCACCACACAAGAACTCGGACTTAGGGCGGTGTTCACCGAGACAACCCACTGTGTACTCCTACATAGCCTCTCATCGTTCACCTTGTATTAGGGTACATTCACCAACACATTTCCACCATCATCATCATGATTACTACCATCCCGACTCACATAACAGTATCATCATTGTATCACTCTAAGCATACAATAAGCAGTAACAGTTGTAGGGGCCACATGATATCAATCAACTCCTACATTTGTAGGATTGTGGTTTGCTTACTACTGTGACAAATGGTAGGTCATGCAAAGGAATGGGTTCATCTATGCGGTAGAAACGTAGCATGGTAATCATCCTAAACAATGCATAAGCGAGACTAAGAGGGAAGTGGTATTTTATCGACATGATCAATGGGGATTTTCTTGCCTTGCTGACGAGGGTCATACACGGTATCTTCAACGGAGGGGGTGATCTCGGGTTCCGGCTCCACCTCTATTCGACAAACAACACAAACATCAAAAAAATAATAAGACAATGCTCAAACACATGAGTTGAAGGTTGAAACTTGATGTATGTGTCACTGATGTGTGATTTATTCTATTTAAAATGAGTATATGGCAATGGAATTGCAAATTCAAACTCCATTTGATTTATCGATGAATTTCAAATGCATTTGAATCCATGAATGTTCATTTGAAATGGTTGAGCATGAAGTGATGTTGTAAAGGTGAGGTAAAGTCTCTGATGGGTGGATGAAACCATTTAAAAGAAGTGTGTTGCAAAGTCATTTGTAAAATCACTCCAAATTTGAATTTGAAAAGGATCCATATGCACATATGCCACTGTTCACCCATTTAAAATGGTCAAACATGAAAACAAAGTGCATATTCAGAATCCTTGCATTTTTCTGATAATTTTAGACATATTATTTGCCCAATTTGGAGTTAAAATGAATTAATTATGAATTTCCAAAGTTTGGGCTAATTTCTGGATTTTCTGGATTTAATTAAATTCTTGATCGATTTAATGCGTCAGCCTGACGCAGTGCTGACGTGGCGGGCGGTCTGACAGGTGGGCCAGGGGTGTTAGTGGGAGGGGTGATTTAATCTTCTGTTTCATTAACATGTGGTTAACTTAGTGGCATGGGCCCACTGTCAGTGGCCCAGGGGGGAATTAGGATGGGGATTAGCAGGGCTTAGGGTTCTAATGGCGAGCTCGCCGGGGCTTCGCCGGAGTTGGGTTTTTGGGCACGGGGAGGGTAGCTGGGGGCATGGTTGGGTTGCTCTTCATCGCGCGTGTCAGAACCCCAACTAGGGTAAGTGCTAGGATTGTTTGTGCCCTTTTGCATCATGCAAAAATTCAAAAGAAATTCAAAAATGGGGAAGCAGAAAGCCCTGAGAAATTAATTCAAATGGCCAGATAAAAATCTTTTTCCAAAAATCATTTGAATGTTTGGAAAATTCCTATAAATGATGTTGATCATTTTAAAAGTGGTTTGGGTATTTTCCCATACTCATGGAATTTTCTAATTTTCAAATAGTGCCCTGGAAATTAAATTTAACCCCTATTTGAATTGAAATTCAAAAGTATTGAATTTCAAAAATGCTCAAATTATACAAGTGGCTTGCTACTGGCCACCTAGGGTTTTTAAAAAAATATTTGGGCATTTTTATAAAATGCTATGGTATTTATTTTACCAGAGGAAAACAAATAATAGAAATAAAAAGAAAAGAGAAAAGACAAAGAGAGGAGACTTACCTCTCGCACCAGGCGAGGCCCAAGCCGGCCCAGCCCGCTGGCCTCCCTTGTCGTCTTCTCCACGGCGCCAGAGCAGGCAGCTCGCCGCCGTGGCGAGCATGCCGCGGCTGCCGTCCCATCTAGGGCCTCCCCTTCCTCTTCTCCTCACCACCGCGACACGCAGAAGCCGCCCGCACCTTTTCCCCCTCCTCTGGACCCCTTTCCCCGTCGTCTCCGGCGAGATTTCGCGAAGACCCGAGAGCACGCCGGAGCACCTCGCTGCGCCTCCGTGGCCACCCGCCTCCTCAGCCGCTGCGACCATGTCCAGGCGAAGCGCCGCTGTCCTCTCCGTCGAAGCCCTCGACTAATCGAGCCGGGCAAGCTCCTCACGCGACGCTAGGTTCTCCGACTTGCCACCGGCCGCCGCGGAGTTCCTCGACGATTACCTCGTCGTCCGGCGTCCCCAGCACCCCTGGCTAGCACCAGAGAGCTCCTGGTGCGCCCCTCTATCTCCCTGTGCCCTCCGTTGCTCTTGCCGTAGCCGGAATCACCAAGCCCGCCGGTAAAGTGCCACGGCCTCCGCCGTTCCTCGTCGCCGGTGAGCCCCTGGTCCTCCCCACACTCCCCCGAGCCTTTCCTTTGAACCGCGGCTCCTTGGTGATCAGTTTGGTGCAAGCCCCGCTCCAAATGGCCACCGGGAGCACCACCCCGTGCTGCGCCGCCGTGGCTAGGTCGCCGCCGGTTAGCCACCGGCCGATTAGTGCTAATCACGTGCTTTTTCCCCCCTGGAGTCCATGACAAGTGGGCCCCAGGCCACCCCTAACCCACTGTTAGTTTAAACTAACAGAGGGGTTAACCCCTGAAAGACTGAAATGGGGGCCCCACCAGTCAGACCCCCCCTGATGTCAGCATTGCATCATGCTGATGCAATAAAGTATTTCCAGAGATTTAAAATAATTACAGAAAAGACAGAAAATCATATAAACTTTGGAAATTCATAGAAAATTCATTTTAACTCATGACACTCCCCTCTCAATTCATCCCGGTAGTACAAAAATGTACCGAGATCTACGCCAGAGATTTTGGTGGACTAGGATGAAGAGAGACATTGCACAATTTGTTGCCGAATGTGATGTTTGTCGTCGCATTAAGGCAGAACACCAAAGACCTTCTGGTACTCTTCAACCATTGTCTATTCCCGAGTGGAAATGGGACAAGGTCGGTATGGACTTCATCACCGGCTTTCCAAAAACCCAGAAAGGAAATGATGCCATCTTCGTTGTCACTGATCGACTTTCAAAAGTTGCTCACTTCCTTCCAGTTCGCGAGTCTATAACAGCTAGTCAGTTGGCGGACTTGTATGTCTCTAGAATAGTGTCTCTTCACGGTGTTCCTTTGGTAATCAATTCTGATCGTGGTAGCCTTTTCACCTCTAGATTCTGGGAAAGTTTTCAAAATGCTATGGGAACTCATCTCTCCTTTAGTACAGCTTTCCACCCTCAGTCTAGCGGTCAAGTTGAAAGGGTTAATCAAATCTTGGAAGACATGCTCAAAGCTTGTGTTATCTCTTTCGGAAAGAATTGGGAGAAATCTCTTCCATTCGCTGAATTTGCTTATAACAATAGCTATCAATCTAGTATGAACATGGCTCCTTTTGAATTCCTCTATGGCCGACGATGTCGAACACCCCTGAACTGGTCAGAAACTGGTGAAAGACAACTCTTTGGACCGGATATGATCAAGGAAGCAGAAGAGCAAGTTCCCATTGTTCGTGATCGATTGAAAGCCGCTCAGTCTCGTCAGAAAAGCTACTATGATCGTCATCATAGAGAGGAGAGCTACAATCTTGATGAGAAGGCTTACCTTCGGGTTACTCCTCTGAAGGGAACCCAAAGATTCGGTATCAAAGGCAAGTTGGCCCCACGTTACATCGGACCTTTCCGCATTCTTGCTAAACGTGGAGAAGTTTCCTACCAACTTGAACTACCCCTCACCTTTCCCGAGTACATGATGTATTCCATGTGTCACAACTCAGGCGTTGCTTCAGGGACCCCATCCGCGAAGTCGACCATGAAACGCTTGATCTCCAAGATGACCTTTCTTATCGAGAGTACCCTGTTCGTATTCTTGATTCCGCAGAGCGTGTCACTCGTCGTCAGAAGATCAAGTTCCTCAAAGTGCAATGGTCACATCACTCCGAGAAAGAAGCAACGTGGGAAAGAGAAGATCGCCTCCGTGCCGAGTACCCCACCTTCCTCCCGATGACTTCTGAATCTCGGGACGAGATTCTTTTGAGTGGGGGCGAGTTGTCAGAACCCCAACTAGGGTAAGTGCTAGGATTGTTTGTGCCCTTTTGCATCATGCAAAAATTCAAAAGAAATTCAAAAATGGGGAAGCAGAAAACCCTGAGAAATTAATTCAAATGGCCAGATAAAAATCTTTTTCCAAAAATCATTTGAATGTTTGGAAAATTCCTATAAATGATGCTGATCATTTTAAAAGTGGTTTGGGTATTTTCCCATACTCATGGAATTTTCTAATTTTCAAATAGTGCCCTGGAAATTAAATTTGACCCCTATTTGAATTGAAATTCAAAAGTATTGAATTTCAAAAATGCTCAAATTATACAAGTGGCTTGCTACTGGCCACCTAGGGTTTTTAAAAAAATATTTGGGCATTTTTATAAAATGCTATGGTATTTATTTTACCAGAGCAAAACAAATAACAGAAATAACAAGAAAAGAGAAAAGACAGAGAGAGGAGACTTACCTCTCGCACCAGGCGAGGCCCAAGCCGGCCCAGCCCACTGGCCTCCCTTGTCGTCTTCTCCACGGCGCCAGACCAGGAAGCTCGCCACCGTGGCGAGCATGCCGCGGATGCCGTGCCATCTAGGGCCTCCCCTTCCTCGACTCCTCGCCACCGTGACACGCAGAAGCCGCCCGCACGTTTTCCCCCTCCTCTGGACCCCTTTCCCCCTCGTCTCCGGCGAGATTTCGCGAAGACCTGAGAGCACGTCGGAGCACCTCGCTGCGCCTCCGTGGCCACCCGCCTCCTCAGCCGCTACGACCATGTCCAGGCGAAGCGCCGCTGTCCTCTCCGTCGAAGCCCTCGACTAATCGAGCCGGGCAAGCTCCTCACGCGACGCTAGGTTCTCCGACTTGCCGCCGGCCGCCGCGGAGTTCCTCGACGATTACCTCGTCGTCCGGCGTCCCCAGCACCCCTGGCTAGCACCAGAGAGCTCCTGGTGAGCCCCTTTATCTCCCTGTGCCCTCCGTTGCTCTTGCCGTAGACGGAATCACCAAGCCCGCCGGTACAGTGCCACGGCCTCCGCCGTTCCTCGTCGCCGGTGAGCCCCTAGTCCTCCCCACACTCCCTCGAGCCTTTCCTTTGAACCGCGGCTCCTTGGTGATCAGTTTGGTGCAAGCCCCGCACCAAATGGCCACCAGGAGCACCACCCCGTGCTGCGCCGCCGTGGCTAGGTCGCCGCCGGTTAGCCACCGGCCGATTAGTGCTAATCACGTGCTTTTTTCCCCCTGGAGTCCATGACAAGTGTCCCCAGGCCACCCCTAACCCACTGTTAGTTTAAACTAACAGAGGGGTTAACCCCTGAGAGACTGACATGGGGGCCCCACCAGTCAGACCCCCCCTGATGTCAGCATTGCATCATGCTGATGCCATAAAGTTTTTCCAGAGATTTAAAAGAATTACAGAAAAGACAGAAAATCATATAAACTTTGGAAATTCATAGAAAATTCATTTTAACTCCAAATTAAACAAATAATATATGAAAAATTATCAGAAAAATGCAAGGATTAAGAATATGCAAAAAAAAATTATGTTTGAACATTTTAAAATGCGGCAACAGTAACAAATGTGCATATGGCTTAATTTGAATTCAAATTTGAAGTTTGAATTTGCATTCCAAATGCAATATACTTCAATTAAATTGAATTTGCCACAAATCAGTACCCTTTACTTCATGTCACAACAATATCATGTGCTTGTGCATTTTACTTCCGAAGTTGTCCCCCCTTGTTGATGATTGTTTCCGGTACCAGCTTTTCCGAGACGGTGATCACCCCGAAGAAGAAGACCACCGATAAGACCCGTGTACCGTCAGCAAGGCAAGCAAACCCCATTGATCATGTCTATAAAATCCCAATTCCCTCTCAGTCTCGCTTATGCATGTTTAGGAGATCATCGAGACACGTTCTTTCGCATAGTTGAACCCATTCCGATGCATGACCTATCATTTTGCCACTGTATTAAGCAAACCACAATCCTAGCAGATTTAGGAGTTGATTGATGAGCATGTGGCCCCTACAACTGTTACTGCTTATTGCTGCTTAGTGATACAATGAGGATGTTATGTTTGTGAGTCGGGATGAAATGAACACAGTGATGCTGATGATAAACGTGTTGGTGAATCCACCCTAAACAAAGGTGAACGATGAGAGGCTGTGTAGGAGTACACAGTGGGTTGTCTCGTTGAACACTGCCCTAGGCCCCGAGTTCCTGTTTTGTGATCCAAGACAAAGAGTATGACCACATGTAGGGTTTATGGGAGCCCCGTTTGGCCTCTTTACGTACCCGATCCGGTCCAGGAGTCACACTAGATTCGGGCCTTCCATTTGATTTATGTATAGATATGTGGGTGGACCTGTGAGGCAGTGAAACCATCTGTCAAAGGTGGCGTCTCGGTCCCTTACATTATCTGAGTCCGTTTCGTGGAACCGGCCGGACTCTCGAGCGGTGACAAACTCAGGTAGTCGACTCCTGGATTAGAGAAGGTGATGTGAGGGTAGTGCCTTGGTTTCATCCACGTCCGACATCCGATTGAAGGGTGACAAGAACGAGGCGATAAGTGATGACACGCGTGTGAAGATGTACACCCCTGCAGGGTTAATGAACTATTCGAATAGACGTGTCCGCGGTTATGGACTACTTGGAAACCTCTACTTGATCATAGACAACTTGAATGGATACTTATAAAACTCGCAAGATAAGCGTGAGTGCTATGGCGTGCTTCCTCGTGGGGAAGTCGAGTAAGTAACCATAGTGGTGTATTGGTTGGAGAAAGTAGTGGACTCGTGTACGCTTCTTACCTCAAGTCTGGTACTCGTAGTACAGGATTAGCCAAGTCAAAGCTGGCACTTCTGCATGTTGAACCCCACCTCCTTTACCTTGATACTTGAGCATGAGTAGTATAGTTCTGATGTAAGTCTTGCTGAGTACGACTTTGTACTCACGTTTGCTTATTCTATGTTTTAGATGAGAACCCGGACCCCGATGGAGTCACCTTCGTGAAGCTTGACATTGACCTTGGTAGTATAGTCCCAGACAGCAGTCTGGTCCCTCGTGGAAGGACATGTTTGTTTTACAAGGCTTCTCTAAGCCATTTGTTAAACTTGTCTGTACTCAGACCTAATTTGCTTCCGTTGTATGATGTAATGTTGATCACAGACATGTGATCTTTGTATGCTCTATGTGTATATCTATAAAGAGTACTTTGTAGAGTTATGTGATGATACCTGCTGTTCATACTAGGCATGTGTGATGCGTGTATGTTTATAACATGCATGTCTTAATATGGGTTTTCGAGACCTTAGTTGTGATCTGGCTGGCGGTCTTTTATACATCAAGTGGCCCTTAGATGTGCGCAGCTTGGGGCATCGCGATGCGATTGTTCGTGACTCTGTCACGTGCACACTTTGTTGTATGATCGAGCCCGCCCTAGACCCCGACTAAGTGATCGGGCTGGAGTAAGTATATGTAAGAGTTAGGATTCAATCGACAACATGGTTGAGGCGACTTGTCTATGAGTATGGGATTTCACCACCCATAATCATTTAGACTTGTGAGCGGGCAATGAGGACCCATCTCAGTTGATCATCCGGCCTGGATGGGATGCCCCTCACGTTTGATGCTTTCCGAGAGTGTTCTGTGCTTGGCCTTGTCTGCTTAGACAAGTGGGTACGGCTCTCGGCTCTCCATGTGATTGTATCGTGACTGGAATTACATACGCTAACCCCGGGTCCCGACAGCGCGCGTCTGGTAGGACCATTGGGGGGTCACGGGGTCGTTCTGGAGCGCGAGGGCTTCAACCATGGCGGGGGGGTCCGAGCACTGACCTCGCCGGAACCCAGCTGCGGGGCACGGGAGGAGACGGGGATAGAGGCAAAATGAAGCTCTGCTCACCCTGGTTTGAATGGAGAAGACGGCGGGGCCGTGCAGAGCTCGACGGTGGCGAATTTGAAGCTCTATTTCTCGGCGGCCGGCAGCGAAAGCTCAAAGCAGGCGTCGTCTCCGGTTGCGCCGAGCTTCAATGGACAGCAGGGATCGACGAAGTTTACCGAGGAGGAGCGCAAGGACAAGACGATGGTGGACGAGGTCTTCAGTCGCCGCGGTGGTGCTCGACGGTGCTCCGGCTAGGGCTTCGGCCGCGGCGGGTTGCTTCACCGGAGAAGAAAGGGGAGGAGCCAGAGCGAGGCTAGGGGGTGCGGGGGTGTGTGCGGCAGTGCGTGGCACGCGCTGGGTGCGAAGGGAGTCCTAGAAGGGCCGGGGCGTCGAGGTGGCACGCCGTTGCCTCCCTGCCTCCACCGAGCTGCTTGGAGCCGCGGGGAGGTAGAAGACAAACGTGCCCGGTGGGCTGGGCCGGCCAGAGGTAGGTGGGCTTCGCCCCTGGGCGATAGGTAAGGTGGCCCGTCTTCTTTTTCTTTTATTTAATTCTGTAATTGATTGGCCTAGCTAAATAAAATAGCTAGGTATTTTTATAAATGCCAATAATTTTTTATATGGCCTCATAAAATAGAGAGATAGCCACTTATAAAATTTGAACACTTTAAAGTTCAAATAATTTGAACTTTAATTCAAATAGGGGTTTAAATTTAAATCCAAGCTCCTGTTTGAATATTTGAAAAATCCATGAGCATGGGAATGCTACCACATCACTTTATATGTGATCATACTCGTTTATGTGAGTTTTCAAAAATACAAAAGGAATTTTTGGAGCAACTTTATTTCTGGCCATTTGAATTAAATTCATCTGGGGGGTTTCTTCTCCCATTTCAATTTCTTTTGAAATTTTTATCATGATGCAAAGTGACTTGCTAACCCTAGCACATACCTAACAGAGGGTTCTGACATCGGCCAGGCCGTACATCGGGTATGGATGCATTTCAGCGCCAAGGGGACTGGATCTGGGGAAGAAGAGGGATGTGAGGGGACAGCGTCGCTGAGGTTATGGGTTAATTAGCTGAACCAGATATTAGTTTTATATGATGTGTGTGCGCGTGGGGTGGAATGGGCGCCTCGCTTAAATTAGTTGGTGGGAACGAAAAAATTGAGGGAAGCAAAGTGCGGAGGGAGGGAAGGGAGATTTTGGTGCCAAAAAATTAAGGGAAGCAAAGTGCGGATGGAGGGAACATGAACTTTTGCGTGGGGGGAGGAAATTTTTGGTGGCGAAAATTTGAGAGAAAGAAAATTGAATCCAACATAAATTTAGTTCGAAAATAGTTGGAGTTGTGTTTATCACGGGTGTAATAGATATGTCTACGACCGCTTCTATTCTTGTAGACCATGTTGGGCCTCCAAGCGCAGAGGTTTGTAGGACAAAAGCAATTTCCCTCAAGTGGATGACCTATGGTTTATCGAACTCAGGGAAGTAGACGTTGAAGATGGTCTCTCTCAAGCAACCCTGCAATTAAGATACAAGAAGTCTCTTGTGTCCCCGACACACCTAATACAACTAGGAGTTGTATAGGTGCACTAGTTCGGCAAAGAGATGGTAAAATATGGATGATAGGTGTGGCAAAGCAAGGTAATATAAATCAGTAATAAAAAGTGCAGCAAGCAAACAAGTGGTAAACGTGAGAACAAACGGTATTGCAATGGTGGAAACAAGGCCTAGGCTTCATACTTTCACTAGTGGAAACTCCCAACAACATTAACATAGTCTAATCACATGATATTTCCACAAAAACATGCATTGGAGACGTACTCGTAGGTCATTCCTTTGTGGTCAAAAGAGGACGAGCATTATGTAGGGCTACAAAAGCACACCTCCAAGTTCGTAGTTCTCATCTATGGATTTCCCAATGTCACAGTGGCCGTCCAAAGAGAGTACCAAAATCACCACAACATATATCAAGGATAGTCAAAGACAAGCACCAAGAGACTCTCAATCTTCAATCCACACACAAAAGAGGAAATCACTCATGAAAATATTCTTCTAACCCATGTCCAATAGACTGCTGTCACCATGGTCTCGGGATTATACTAGATAAGATCAAGTGAGTACATCAATCCAATACATAGAGGAAGGGAAAATATCATGGGATCACCCTAGATTAACATAGCCTATGATCACAACGAAGATCACATCATGGGATAGAGAATTGACCACATAGCTACTGTAGAAACCTCAGCCCCGAGGAGGAACTACACCCACATCATGGAGGAAGGAAGCAACGTCGATGGAGATGAATCCGGGGGCACTTCCCCATCCCGTCAGGGTGCCGGCACAGGAATTATGGTCCCCTAAAGCTTGTTCGTGATGGCGGCGGAGATCGGAATTGCTTCTGGAGAAAACGGTTCTAGAATCAGGGTTTTTGCGACGGGAGAATAAATAAGGGCCAAGGGGGGCCGCCAGGAGTCCAGGCGACCTCCCAGCGCGGCCCAACCCTAGGCCGCTCCAGGAGGGCGCCTGGGGGTTGTGGGCCACCCCTTGACCACATTTTCCAGGGGGAGGACTCTTCTAGAACGATGATTTTTATATATTTTTCCCAGAATTGTCTGAGCACTTTTAATAATGGGAAAACCTGAAATACAAAAACAACAGGAAACAGAAACTGGCACTGGGTGCACTGAGTTAATAGGTTAGTCCAACTATGATCAAAAGTGTATGAAAGTGTATCAAAAGCATAGCAATATCACACAAAACATGCATGGAGCAAGCAGAAATTATAGATATGTTTGGGACGTATCAACATCCCGAAGCTTAATTCCTGCTCGTCCTCGAGTAGGTAAATCATAACAAGCATAATTTCTGTGGTGACATGCTACCAACCATATAAGAAATTTTAAGTAAAGCAATGAAGGCACGTAGTTCAATTCAAGTCATAACAAGCAAGAGTCTATATTAGCATTGAAACAAGCAACATAAGAACATAAAGCTGCAAGAGCTCTCGCTGTCCGTGACTCGAATGTCTCCAAATGGTGTCTGCGTGCAAGAAGTGGGAGATGGGAATACTAGAAAAAATATTTAGTTGTTGAGAACTCAATCTACTAAAGTTTCACACTTAGTCTTCTTTGGAATCTTATCTTGACTCGTCCCCAGACCACTAGCCAGGTACAAGTCAATTTGATCCACTCCCTTTCGATATTTTGAGCACTCATGCAATGGATGAGCATAAGCATGAGAGTTGACACTTAGGATGGCAAAGAGAGATATGGTTGAGGAGGAAGACAAAAAGGTGTGAAAGGCTCACATCAATGAGGACAATCATAGGTGAGAAGGCCAAATGATAGATATGATGTGAGGAGTAGGGATTGCCATGGAACGGATGCACATATGAGTTAAGGTAAGCTCTCCAATGGAACTAGTGGGGGTGCATCCAACTTTCTCGCTCAAGAAGACCTAGAGCTCGTTTGAGGAGGGTCATCATTGGAATATACAATCCAACTTCTATAGTGTGAAGGTCCCCACATAGCTATATGCATATATGATCATCTCTATGGAGTACAAGATATAAGAGGGAGTATGAGTGTGGATCTTTCAAAATGAATAGTAGTGTTTCCCATTTCTCACTTTTTATTTTCTTTTTCTCTTTTTTTCTATTTTTTGTATTTTTCGGTGGACTCAATGGTTCTTTCTATATAACTCTCATTTGTCCTCTTTGGGATCTTTTCCTCACTTAAGGGCAACACTCTATTTTACAAGAAGTATAGAAGATCTTTCACACTTTACAAGGTACTCAACAAAAAGAAGATGTAGCTATCATGATGTATGCAAATGTATGCCTCTGCCAGTGTAGCAGGAACATGTATGACATGAAGATCAAGTCATGAGAAGGTGGATGTTACATGGCAATGTATCTCGGAAAGGCTATGGAAATGCCTTGATAGGTAGGTATGGTGGCTGTATTGAGGAAAGATATAAGGAGGTTTATGATGATAGAGCGTATCATGCCAAGGGTTTGGATGCACCAGCGGGTAGACGCCAACTCTCGGAGTGAGAAGAGGGCAATGCACGGTACCGAAGAGGCTAGAAAATATGAGGAGGTAGAAGTGTCAACTTTCGAATAGTTACATTTTTCCGAAGAACTCATGAACTTATTATCGGTAACTCTAAATCTAATCAGGAGTTTCACAAAGAGACAAGTACCTCGAGGAGGAGTGTATGGGGGTTTGGTTATCCTTGTGCATCCTCGACTCATGGTACGTGAGTGTACTCTAATATCCGATCCCTCCATAGATTAGTGATCTATCTAGTAGCTAGAGTTCTCAACTAGTTTTTGTAGTTTTTGAAAATAAACACGGATTGCCCAAAATACGACATATATCACTAATAGGCTAGAGCTCTTGACACCAAAAGTTCCAACATTACTTACAACAATACTTCAAAACTATTACAATTTACTACTACAATTGAATAGCAACCTCAATTACCTACTTTAAGTCAAGACACAACTCAGTGCAACAACCAACTTTCTAAATAAGATAAACATGAAAACTAAAGAGAGTGCCAGAAACAAACTAAACATAAGCTCTTGAAAAATATAAGCATGAAAACTAAGAGCTAAACATGACAGCAGCTACGAAAAGATAAAGAACACACAACAAAAGAAATATAATCATGAAAACCCTATGATGTGATCTATTTTAAAGTGGAGCATGTTTCTCTCCCACACAAAGAAAGTTGGGTTCTAACTTGTTATGAACAACAAACAAAGCTAAAGAAAACTAAAAAGAAAGTAAAGAGCAAGACGCTCCAAGCATAGCACATAACGCATGAAGTGATAAAAGTATAGTGGAACGAAGGACGAACTGATGATTGTTGATGGAGAAGGGGATGCACGGGGGCATCCCCAAGCTTAGGCGCTTGATTCTCCTTGGGGTGCATGGGGGCATCCCCAAGATTGAGCGTTTGACACTCCCGGATCTTCTTTCATCATCTTCCCTCGCACACTTGAAAACTCCCTTCATACATAACTCATCATAAGCTGATTAGAGAGGTTAGTACCCACAATAAAACAATTTGCCTCTACTGGAAATAAAGATTTTCTTGAAGGGATACTTTTTCTCAAGACCTCCAAAAATTTTTTGCAAAGAAAAAGCTAGCTCAAGACTTGTAAAACTGAGGAAATGCAAAACGTGGCAGAATCTGTGAAAAACAGACCAACAGGTAGTAAATAATGATTTTGGGGTACTTCTAAAAGTCAAATAAAAAAACTCAGAACAGACGGCTGAAAGCTAATTCTATAGATCATGCAGTCAAAACAATTCAGATAAAAAAGATGATCTGGTGATTTATCGTGAATTTTTCTGTCCAAGGACAGAATCTGTTTTCTGGACAGCATGTCACAACTTTTGAACTTTCTTGCAATCAGAGACTAAACTTGGCACAAAGCTTGAAAATAAAGATACAATGATGTTACTACAGTATTTAAAATAATCAAGACCACTAAAACTGAAAGTAAAAAACTCAAAGTAAAGATAACAAGGGTTTTTTCCCTAGAGCTTTTTCTTTATAACCATAAAGATAGGCTTAGGATTTTAATGATGTTGTCGTAGGAATAAGAGTTGAAGAACAAAAGAGAGCATCAAGAAGAAAATACCAAACACATTTAAATCTAACATGCTTCCTATGCATAGGAATATTGCAATAGAATAATTCATTGAAGCACAAAGAAATAAGCATAGGAAGGCAAAACAAGTGCAACTTCAAAACCTTCAACATATGGAGAGGGAACTTGATATTATTGGAATATCTATAAGCATATATTCCTTTCTCATAATAATTTTCAGTGGGATCATGAATAAACTCAACAATATAAGTATCACATAGAACTTTCATATCATGATCCACAAGCATAGAAAATTTATTACTCCCCACATAAGCAAAATCATCAATAGTAGTGGGAGCAAACTCAACAAAATAGCTATCACATGAATCATTCTTATCATGATACACTTGCAAAAAATTATTCTTTATAGCATAAGTGTCATCACAATAATCATCATAGATAGGAGGCAAAGTATCATCAAAATAAATTTCCTCATCAAAACTTGGGGGGCTAAAAATATCAAGTTCATCAAACGTAACATCCCCGAGCTTATAACTTTGCATATCATTAGCATCAAAGCTATTCAAAGAGGACATACTAAAACATTGCTACTATCATGAGTGTTGTGCAACTAATAAAGCTCTATAGGCTTTTTTATTTTCTCTTCAAACACTTAATGTACCAAGTCAAGGTAGAGCTCATAAATCTCTCTCATAATATTTTTGTTGTTTTCCATAAGCCTAACTAGTGAAAATAAAAACAAGAAACAAAAAGATTTAATTGCAAGATCTAAAGATAAACCTTCAAACTCTTACCTCCTCGGCAACGGCGACAGAAATAGTTTGATTTCTACGCACGCTTCTATTCTTGTAGACTATGTTGGGCCTCCAAGCGCAGAGGTTTGTAGGATAGCAGCAATTTCCCTCAATTGGACGACCTAAGGTTTATCGAACTCAGGGAAGTAGAGGTTCAAGATGGTCTCTCTCAAGCAACCCTGCAATTAAGATACAAGAAGTCTCTTTTATCCCCAACACACCTAATACAACTAGGAGTTGTATAGGTGCACTAGTTCGGCGAATAGATGGTAAAATATGGGTGATAGGTGTGGCAAAGCAAGGTAATATAAATCTATAATAAAAAGTGCAGCAAGCAAACAAGTGGTAAACGTGAGCACAAACGGTATTGCAATGGTGGAAACAAGGTCTCGGCTTCATACTTTCACTAGTGGAAACTCCCAACAACATTAACATAGTCTAATCACATGATATTAACACTAAAACATGCAATCGATACATACTCGGAGGTCATTCCTTTGTAGTCAAGAGAGGACGAGAATTATGTAGGACCACAAAAGCACACTTCAAAGTTCGTAGTTCTCATCTATGGATTTCCCAATGTCACCGCGGCCATCCAGAGATTGTACCGCAATCACCACAACATATCTCAAGGATAGTCAAAGACAAGCAGCAAGAGATTCTCAATCTTCAATCCACACACAAAAGAGGAAATCACTCATGAAAATATTCGTCTAACCCATGTCCAATAGAACGTTGTCACCATGGTCTTGGGGATTATAATAGATAAGATCAAGTGAGTACATCAATCCAGTACATAGATGAATGGGGAAATTTCATGGGATCACCCTAGATTAACATAGCCTATGATCACAACGAAGATCACATCATGGGAGAGAGAATTGACCACATAGCTACTTTAGAAACCTCAACCCCGAGGAGGAACTACTCCCGCATCATGGAGGAAGGAAGCAACATCGATGGAGATGAATCTGGGGGCACTTCCCCGTCCCGGCAGGTTGCCGGCACAGGAATTCTGGTCCCCCAAAGCTTGTTGGCGATGGAGGCGTATATCGGAATTGCTTCTGGACAAAAGGGTTCTGGAATCAGGGTTTTCGCGACGGGAGAATAAATAAGGGCCAAGGGGGGCAGCCAGGGGGGCACCAGGAGTCCAGGCGGCCTCCCGGCGCGGCCCCACCCTAGGACGCGCTAGGAGGGTTCCTGGGGGCCGTGGGCCACCCCTTGACCACATCCTCTGGCTGGAGGACTCTTCTAGCACGCTGATTTTTATATATATTTCTCGGAATTTTCTAAGCACTTTTAATAATGAGAAAACCTGGAATACAAAAACAACAGAAAATAGAAACTGGCACTGGGGTGCACTGAGTTAATAGGTTAGTCCAAATATGATCAAAAGTGTATGAAAGTGTATCAAAAGCATAGAAATATCACACAAAACATGCATGGAGCAAGCAGAAATTATAGATATGTTTGGGACATATCAAATAGCTATTGAGATCATGTGTTTTATTGACGTTCAATTTTGAAAATGTTTTGATTCTCCAAGATGGGACGCAAGATTCCACCATGTCATGCGCAATAGTTCTTCAATGTGTAGGCAACACATATTATATATACGTTTTGCACACCAACTCATGTGGTCACATCTCATTTTGGCTCAATCTCGAGTCACATTCTGATTAAGAGTGACATTAGAATGTACACTAGTCCCCGATTTATACACGGCATATTAGTGGATTATAGATTTTTCGCACACGTGCTAGTGTGTTTACATCGATCTATGTAGTACGTCAATGTATATAGTTACCTTGTTAGAATATCATTCTTATTCCCAACGTCATTTGCACCACTTTTATCCAATCGATGTGTATTGGTAATACGTCAATTAATAACCATTTTTCACACCAACTCAAGTGTTCAAAACTCATTGTGGCTTAATCTAGAGTCATATTTTCTATAAAAAAATCATTCATAATGTATGTACACTGGTTTTCTAATGTGTATAGAACACATTAATTACAATTGTTTTGCAAACATGTGTTTTCTCATGTGTTCACATTATCTCCCTGCTAGTCTCAATCTATAGCCACCTTCTCATAAGAATATATCATTTCAATGTCATTTCACTTTTTCCACATGTCTATAGTCACCTTTTAATTCTATATCATGTGTTTCGATGTACAGTTGTTCTCCATTGTTACGTATCACAATTAATTAATTATAGCCAACCAAGACTCGCATTTTGAATTATAGCATTCCACTAGTTCTCCAATGTGTTTACATCGATCTCATTTAATTTAGCTCAACCTTGTCACCTTGTGAAGAATTCCACTACATGTACACCCTAGTCCAATGTGTTTACATCTCATTTAGCTCAACCTTGTCACCGGCCTTGTGAGAAGCATTTCACTGACATGTACACCATAGTTCTCCAATCTGGTCATTTAGCTCAACCTTGTCACCATGTGAGAAGCATTACACTGACATGTACACCCTAGTTCTCCAGTGTGGTTACATCTAATTTAGCTCAACATTTTCACCATGTGAGAAGCATTACACTGTCATGTACACCCTAGTTATCTATTGTGTAGGAAACACATATTATTTCCGTTTTGCAAAAGTGCAGATGTGTTCACATCCCAATTACCTCAATTATTAATAGACACATTATGAGAGTCACTGTTTAAGATATCTTCTGACATTTGAACAAATCATCAGTCGATTTATCATCTCTTATCGGTGTCTCACCCCGATCGATAAATCGACCGATAGATTGGCAATACGTCGGTAAATTAACCGTCTGGTCTACACCCATTATCTTGGGTCAACTGATAAGTCCTTCAAGCAATATCCCCGACATTGATGAGAGAATAGCACTCCAATCTCATGTATACTACTTAAATGTGTAGGAAATTATCACTTCCATTTTAAACTATCACTACTTCTTTAATGTGGTATATTCACTCTTCGAACAACTCATATGTATATATATGTCTGAGATCTTTTTCAAGCTCTCTTGAGAGAAATGTTGGGGATATATCTTATCGGGAGCTGGTCGGTGGTCCAGAGGTAAGGGGTAAATCGGGCTATTTACCGGCATATCGACGATTTATTGGCCGATTTATCTTATCGGGTCAGACACCGAGAAGGGATAAACCAGACGATTTATGTGAATATCGGAATATATCTTGAACAGTGCTTGAGAGTACTATTAGAATGTCACCATTTGGGTTTTCTTTATATCTTTCATTAAAGAAAATGAATCCAACACAAATATAGTTCAAAAATAGGTGCAATTTGTAAAGAACATGTTAATGTTCCATTTCCATAATTTTTGAACAGGAACATGTTAATATCTCCATATTCATAGTTCATGAACAGTTGTTTTCATTCATGGCCCTTCGATGCAAGATGTACAACTTGTGTGTTGTTCGCCCAACCGATCTAGGTTTTTGCAGGGCCTGGGGATGGGACTGTCTTATCCGTGAACCTCACGTCGCCCCCTCCCCCTCGCCGCCACCCTCGCCGCCGTAGATTGGGACGCCCTGCGTCGTTCTCAACATCGGCATCGAATCCGACCTCGACGCCGCCCCGGCCTAGAGAATATCATCCTTCCCCGGTGGCACCATGGCCTACATCAATTGCCGCCCCCGTCAACTCCTTAGGGTCGCCGCAGATGCTGATGGCCCTTCCTCACCCTTGGTGTGCTTACCTTGCTATGTACTGAATCTTCCATTACCCAGTGTCTTATCTGTTAACAGATCTAGCAACGTAGTTATGACAATATTCCTCTGGTCTGTTGCAGTTAGCTAGCAAGAGTGGAAGATAAACAAGGTAGCCCGAGATATTCGTAATACAACTAGAGAGAAAAATACAAATAGAACATATTAGTGCAAGATATATAAAGATGCCACAGAAAAATTTACCCGTCTTAAATCTTCAATTTTCTTTAGATGTTGTTTTCAAAAAAAAAATCAACAATGGAAAAAGTTACACTCTGTATGTAGAAAATTGCAACACCGATCTTATAATTTGACTTATTAGATTTGGTTATATGAATAGAAACTACGGTCGTCATATGGATCCCAACCTGTGCAAATATATGTTTCCTCCTTCCATAGTTGTGAATAAATACATCAGATTGGCACCTTCCAAAAATATGCCCCCTCAAAACGGTTTCCCCAAAGACAAGACCGATCTATGCATAATGGTATTCTTTTTTCGAGGACCTTTCATGCACATTTGATCGCTCTCTGGCGGCATGGCGGCTAGTGCCGCATTACATGATTAGTTAGCCTCCATCAAATAACTAGAAGGAACAAGTGAATCCCATACGGTATCTCTCAAGTGTGGCAGAAAGGGGTCTTTGCTAGAGAAGGGTGCCCTTATACACAGATAAGACACTTGGCTTTGGGAAAGCATTTTGGGGATCATAAGCAGATAGAATTGACTTTATAACTCATTCCAAGTTTTTAAGTGGTGTTAATCTGATGTACTTATTCACTGATATTGAAGGAGAGGTAGATTTTCTTAGTTTGGGGATCCACATAGGACAGTAGTTTGTCTTGAGATAGGTAAATCTAATAGTAGATTATTAAGAGTGAAGTTTCCATTGTTGATATATTTTTGAATTGTACATCTAGAGGCGGTAGAGGATTTAATATGTGTAAATTTACTCGGCCTTCCTTTTATACGCTTCACTGTTATGTTCTACGTACTACAACTTGCTCTCCAATTGTATTTTGAATCACTCGGGAAAAAGATGATGATCCAAGCAACATTTTCTTCAAAGCCGGTACAGCATACGGAATGCATATAAATATAGAAAAAACATTTTTATTTACACATGTGTATTGCAATTTAATGTATGTATCTTTTGAGCACTTTCTAGACAAATCTGTATTCATTGATAAATACTACCAGCACTCCAAGACTTTCTTGTTAGCACTATTGGAAAGTATATCGAGCGGTTGTTCACCCCCTCAAAGAGGCGACTGCGCTACTTGTTCTCCACAAGCGGTAAGAGGTGACTACAGTAGTTGTGTGCACTTCACCGCCTTGATGTTGAATTCTGCACACATGGACATGCATATGTGATGAATCGTGGCCTCATGTAACTAGGCCGGTTTCACCGCGACAGGGCATGTAATCCTTGTATTGCACCAAGTGTTTCTGTTGCTTTGCGTAATGGACCCAAATGACATGTTGTGTCCAGCTCATTTGGCTCCATTACGCGGTGCAACAGGCGAGCTGGTGGTGTTGACCACGAGCTGCATGGGCGAGCTCTCTCCTGAATATGCTGCAAGAAGGTGACATGATCCTCCTTCGCGGAAATCTCCTCGGAGACTGGCGCCAAGTCCGGCCGCTTATAAGGTGGCGAAGGTGAAGGGGGCTATTTGGCCCTGGCCAGGGCAATGGGGAGAGATGTGGTGGATGTGGGGGAAAAGGGCTAAACTATTGCACCATGGAAATGTGGAGGGGGATGTGGTATATGAGGATGAGGTATTCATTCATGGTAACGGCAACCTTATAGCAAAGGGTGGTGGTCTTGGGGGAGTTAATGGTTGTGGGCACTTGACTAGTGGTCTTTCAACATTTAATGAAACGCTGCGCCATTGAAACGTGGCGTTCCCTCCATGCCATTGACAGACAGCGATATGAACCACTCATGAAGAGAAGATAAGTCTGGCGACGTTGTTGCACCAACAATAAACAAAATCTGCAAGCAAATAGACGAAAGTGATAACTATACCGCACTGGAAATGCAATATGTACTGCATCTCAAAGTCTATCGTTCGATACTCAGTTTACTTTGAAAGTTGGCTGAAATCTAGCCCAGATTTTTTTTATGATGTCTACGGGCAGATTATAACCTTTTATTAGTGAGTTAATAAAGTCCTAATTTCTATGCAAAATAAAAGTTACCACATTTTTTTGTTCAACACAGAGGAAACTATAATTAAAAAAAAAACAATCAGGCTCCTGATTCGTGGAACCGCAAAAAAAATAGAAGTGTGATTTCTGGAACCGCCAAAAAAACAAACAGGCGCCTGATTCCTGGAACCGCGAGACCTTCCTGGTAACTGCATTTCATGGCGGTTTCCACATTGTGCAACGCAAAATATCGATCGCATTCTTGGACACCCATTTCTCTCTTCTTCCTCGCTCTTTAATTTTTGTCGGGCCCGTTCGCTCATTGCAAGCCATGTATGACAAAAAACTGACCACGGAGACCCACACAATCACTGCCCATGGCACCACCATGTTGGAGGTGGTGTACACCAACATGCCGGAGACCGTGGAGCGAATCATCGCCATGTATGATCAATGGATCAAGAAAGAGAATTACAAGTTTGTGGGCCTCGACATAGAGTACACCATTGGGTCTCTTACAAACCACAACGAGTCGTCGTCCTGCAACTCGCCATGCGCAATCACGTCCTCGTGTACAAGTTCTGCAAGTCGGAGCGGTGCCAGTGTTGGATCATTTCCTGCAACGCAAAGGGATAACATTTTCTAGCGTGGACACCAGGGAGACAAGACCGTTCTCGGCAATGAATGGATCCTAATTCCATACGACCACCACGTCGACATCAAAAGGGAGTTCTGTATCAAAGGTAACGGTAAAAGGGACTCCATGGCTGACCTTGCAATCGACCCTTCTTACAAGACCATGAAGACATCATTCCCAAAGGAGAAGCACGACTGCAGGGAGTTGAAGCCTCTATCCCCGCTGCACCTCGAGTACGCAGCAAAAGACGGGTACGTGAGCTACGAGTTGTACCGTAGGATCCTAATCATTAAGCATGGTCTATTTCACCTTCTCGAACCATTAGAATTGTGCCAACAGCTCCGCCCCCGTGAGAAGATAGACGAGGGAACTTCGAGCGGCTGGAAGCGCCAGAAGGGGAACATCTAACGGTGGTGAATTTCTAGATTGATCCATCCTATGTTATTACTAGGATCGTACTAGATCATTCGTGTTGTATGTATTGTATTACTAAATTATGTAGAACAATAAGTGTTTCTATTTAATTGTTGTATGAAAAAACAAAGTGTTTTTTGATGTACAAATGCATGGTGGTTATGTACTAATATGCGAGCATGTATTGTTTTTTAATTGATGGAGCCATTGGGCTAAATCATACGAAAACAATTGTTACATACACTGGAAAATAACTGTCCTACTTAAAAGTTTCACAAGTCGAACAATATCCTACTGGTAAATCACTGAGGCGAATGCGTATGAAAGCATGAGGTTCCGTGGTTCGAATCTCGAAGACTGTTATTTTTGTACTATTTCTTATATAATTTTCCTATCTTCAACCCGACGAACATACTTATTTTTCAATGTTGAGACATTTTTAATTTTTTTATTTGCCGAGAATCAAAATACTATCGTGTTGATGAGTTAAACCATGTTTTGTGACACGTACAAGTGTCGCAGAAAATAAGAAGTCCCGGTGACAGCCAAATACGTCCTCTAAAATCAGGCGGGATTGTCACCGAAAATGTCCCGGGCGCTGGGACAGGAGGGTGATTACCTTGTGACGGTATCTGTCAAAGAAAAACATACTTCGGTGATGTTTATCCCTCTGTCACAAGGGGTTTGGTCAAAAACTATCACCGATTTTGTAGTGAAACAAAAAAAAATCGGCCTACGTAGCAATCACCCGAGATCATCTATGAAGATTGCATACAAGATATTAGGTCATGGATCACCAACCGATGTAGCGGAAGTAGAGTTTGTGAAGACCTTCGGTGCAGATCCCCGCAGCTAGGAATTCAATGACCTCCCAACCGCAAGGATATCGATCCCGTGAACCATCTCGTGATCCGTTGCGCGACCCCTCCCGTGAACAATCCCGCGATCAAGTCCCACGAACAAGTCCCTCGAACAAAATCTCCGAGGAAGAAGAAGGACCTCGAAGAAGGATCAAAGCTATGATCCCTCTACCGGTATCCACACGTCTTGATGTAGCAACCCAGCAGCGCTCCGCCGTCCATAGAGAAATGCCACCGAGAGAAACTAGAGGGAGAAGAGCCTAGAGGCGTCCGAACTAGAATGATCTAGCCCCAAGAGAATTAGAGGCGCGTGGGATTTAGCTGGGGCAGCCTTAGGGCTTTTCTGGTGTGTTATTTGGGGCTGCCCTTGCCCCGAATATATAGGTGGAAGCCTAGGGTCGCAACTTCGGCGAGGGTTCTCCCCAAAGTCGGTTTTGGACACCAGGAGGAGTCCAAAAACGGATTCTAGTACGAAACGCCACGGACTACAGCGTCCAGGGGGAAACGCCATGGTCCCTGGCGTTTTGCCCTGCCCCCCCCCCCCCCCCACTCATGGAAAGCCTATTTAACCACCGACCTACTACCTTGCGGACTTTCCTACTTGGTCTAGCTTTGGTTTCTGCGTCTTGGAGAGTTCCATAACACTCCAGATACTTCCATAAGCTCCCAGGAACCTCCCGGAACCTCCCAGCACATTTCTGGAGGTCCTGGAACAATTTCCGAATGTTTCGTAACCTTTCCACAACTATTACTGAATGATGCAAAACCTTCCAAGAGTATCACGGATCTATTGTTACCACTTCAAGACTCTTCTTTAATGTTAAGGAATCATCCGAGACGGTTCTCGAATATTCTGAAACCATTAGGCACCCCCTAGAACACTTCTAGTGCTACCTAGAACACTTCCGGTGCCACCCGGAACAATTTTGGTACCTTTTCTCTTTTCATCTCCTAGTTCCCTAACATACTACTAATCATTAAATTTGTGACCAAATAGGCTCGGTATTATGCGGAGATTACTCAAAACGTCTTCCGGGCGTAGGACAACAACCTTTTGTCAATAGCCAATAACCAACAGCGGATCCGTAGACACCCATGTTGACTCCCGCACATAGACGAAGAAGCTTCGAGTGAACCTTTATGTTTAGTCATGTACCATTCCCTTTGCTTCACGATATACGACAAAGTCAGAGGAGAGAATTTTGGCAACCATGTGTAACAACTTCTTGAACACAAGCCACTCGTTATCCTCTTTGCTCATTTGTCCCTTTTCTCGTTATCGTATTCCGTTATCCCCGTGACTATGTCGCGCCCGAAGTAAATATTTCTTCATCATGAAGGGGAAAATTCCAGTCTTGAACTATCGAAGTTACTAGACACACTATCTGATGTACCTAGAACTTATTTTACTACTTTCCCAGTAACGGGAAGATTCATCTAAGAACCAAAGTACATCTTCCTGTGTGAAGGAACTCGACACTCTCATGGTCTAAGGAATTACATATATCATAACATTTCATGATATGACTTATAACGTTGTTACGATGTGATATCTAAGTATATCATTCAATACTGGGGTCGGTACAACATCGTTGTTATGCTAACAATATGTTCTCATTTCTACTGACATCCTTGTTACAAGATCAATGTCCATGATTAAGAAAACGTAATCATCGCTGGCACATGAGTTGGTATTAGAGGCTAAACCAGGAACTCTTGGTTTTTACATTTCCACACATGCAAATGAGTTTTCTTCAGAATCTCACAGTTAGGGTCATTGTAATTATAGCACAGAAATATAAACTTTAATTACAAACATGGAAATATATATATATATATAATAACATTTTATTATTGCCTCTAGGGCATATTTCCAACAGTCTCCCACTTGCACTAGAGTCAATAATATTGTCAGTGCTTGAGCACTTTACACCTATGGCATACCGGTGTAATGCATGCTTCATTTTTGGTATATACTTCATCTACGGATCTAACCTTTCAGGCCCGTTTGTATCTTGCATATCTTCGCGTTTTTACGCTATCATATAATTCACTAATTTTATCATTTTATCTTTGTATATGTTTGAATCATTTGGCAGGACCTTGGTTCCTTAGAATAAGTCATGAAATCATTCATAAATGTTCCATGAGCTTCAAGCATCTAGGAAACTATACCACGTTCATAAATGAACTTATGATTCAAAATACCCTCCCTTGTTACTTCTTTAAGCAACAATATACTTATTTTTGTTATAGAATTCGCCACAGTATCTAACTTAACACAATTCCTCCATATTGTGCCACCCTTATGTGTGAAATACATAATCCCAATTAAAGTTGAAAATCGGTCGGAGTAAGTATGAAGGATAATTGGTGTAACTGATTACATCAAAATTTAGTTCGTGTAACTCATTACAATGATCTCTTAATTATCTCCATTTTCCGAGAAAAATATCTTATCTTTCATAAGTATAACATCTTATTGTTTGTCCAGTGATCAAAATTTTTATCACTTATATATCTTGCTCAAAACCCTTTTGGAGCACTGGACATAGCTGGTCGTCTATTTCATATTATGGTGTACATGACTAGTCTATACACTTAGGTGAGTGAAATTCAAATCATGTGTTTTTCTTATCTATGTTCGTGAACACCAATTTCTGCAAACAAATTTTCACCATGACCTCGACAAAAACATCTTTCTTGGCGTTTTCTTAATAAACTACTTTAGTATCATGTGAATATGTAATGTTGGCTTTAGAATGATCAGGCACTAATATCTTCATAGATCACTGTCCTCAATACAAATACTACATTAGCCCATGTACTTTAGCTGAAAACTATTTTCAATGAAGTCCTTATTTGTGTCAAGAAACATATATCATTTCTAATCAACAATATGTCATCTACATAAGGTTTTAGAAATATCATCCAGCTCCCACTTACTTTCTTGTATATTCAAGCATCTTCGTTATTACTGATGAAAACAATCTCTTTGGCAATTTCATCACAAAGAAAATTCCAACTCCATTATGCTAACTTCAGTCCATTACTAGATATCTGAGGCTTGCATATATTCCAGCATCCTTTGAATAGACAAAACATCCCGGTCGTATCACATATACATCCTTCGTTATATTTCCGTGTAGGAACTTTGTTCTGACATTCATTCTACCATATCCTATAAATGAGATATGTAGTACTCCCTCTGTGTCAAAATATACGTCATTGGGAGATATCAAGTTCAAACTTCATCATGTACAAATATTTTTCGAGTTTCCAAGTTTACCCTCACTTATTGGTGGTGGCGTGACTGGTGTCCAGAATTACCGCTTCTTCCCCTCCGTCACCGCACTTTCCATGGTCTGCATCGCCCCTCGTTCGACCGCCTGCACCCTCCCTCTCTTCGCTGGAATCTTCATCTCAGTCCCCACCGCTACCTTGCTCCCCACACGGGTCTCACATTACGTGCAGACTAAGGAGGCCACAGAGCTAGAGTGGATGTCCAACTTCGTGGACGACTCGTACCCGGACCCCCCCAACTATCCGCTGAACGTGTAGGCGGCGATGGTGGCTGCTGCGAGGAACGGCGGCGTCGTGGCGGAGCAAGCGGTCGCATGCGGTCTCCACGGCAGCGGCCGCGTGGCATGCCCTTGCGTAGAACCAGCCCTCGGCGGCTCGCCCTCGCCGTCCTCCGACTCCAAGACGGTTCAATAAGAAGGCAGCGGCGGCGTCAAGAAGAGCGGCCTCGTGTTTGGGGCTGCTGATCTGGACAACGGCGACGAGGGCGGCGAGGTGTGGCGGTGCACACACTGCGCGTCGGAGAAGACGCCGCATTGGCGGACGGGGCCGCTAGGTCCCAAGACGTTGTGCAATGCGTTGGGTGCCGTACAAGTCAGGGCGGCTGGTGCCAGAGTATCGTCGGCGGCGAGCCCGACGTCCATGCTGACACATCACTCCAACTCGCACTGCAAGGTAATGGAGCTGCGCCGGTAGAACGAGATGGTTGTAAGGCCCGATATGTGGTACTGTTCCAAATCTAGATATTTCCATCCAGATCCGGGGACGTAGCACATATCGGTCCCACCGCGACATATGACAATGCCATATGCCCCGGATTTCCAACATGATATCACAACATTACAGCTACAAGGTTACAACATCTCATACAATCGGCATACAACTGCCTTAATACAATACAACAGCGGAAGATAAATGTCTGAGTACAGACTACAATCAAATGCCTACTGGAACAAAGAAAAAACATCCATTCCCATAACCACACGGGTCCAGGCCCTCCGCCGGGATCCGCCTAACTAGTCGTCGTCGAGTCTCCACGTGAAACGTCGGTCACCATAACTGTTGCCGATCAAGAATCCTGAAAAGAGTTTGGGGGTAGTATCATGAGTACAGAAGTACTCAGCATCCAACTTTAGTGGTCATCTGACCCAGCAAGGACTTCATCACTCGTCATTCTAGGAAAACTAGTAGTTTACGGTAAGGATGGGGTAAGTAGTGAGGTTGTTGCCGCACTAGCATTTATGAAGTGGCTAACAATCTAGAGAGTAAGATAAGAAGCCAAGCATTCGATGAGGAATCGCCTCCAACAAGTCTGCTACCCACCTACTTACGCAAGCATAACACCTATCCTATCCTTGTCCTCATCTTCTCATCCCGACGAAGAAGAAGCAGTCAAAAAAAGAAGGCAGTGGGGGGGTTCCCCCCTACTGTCATAAACCCTCAAAAAAAAGCAGTCAAGGCACACACACGTTGATCAAGTTATAATAAGATTATCTCAGTTATTGTTGTCTATGAACAAGGAGTAGGTCTCAAGTCGTCCATAACCGTGGACACGGCTTCTCGAAATGATTTAACCCTGCAGGGGTGTACCAACTGCCCATTACAAGGCTCCGCACGCACGCCCATCTCCCTCAGTTGCTACCGATCACAGGCAACCATTTTATGATTTAGTTCCAAGAGATCCGAAACGACAGGTCCCTCTAACTAACAACGAACAAATCCGGGTGGCCCCCGGGGAGTCGACACCCAATCCAAAAGCTGGCCATGCTCTCGGATCAGACTCTTCCGTCTCAATAGGGTTTGGTTTACCGAGATGCCTCACGTGAGGCCTCGGCCCTCGCCGGTCAAAGTTGGACCAACAGGGAAACCATGTCTCCGCTGTTCCGGGTTGTTTTAAAGGATATCTGCTAGGAGCGACCCGACAGATATATATGCATGGTTTTCAAATGGTAAATCAGCTTGGGCCACCACTAGAAATGTTTGAAGCTAGGTAGGTAAGAAAAGGGGACCCCATAAAATCCCACACGTGGTTAGGCACGCTCAGTCTTAAAACCAATACTCGGAACTCAGATCCTAGGTGACTCGAATGGAACAAAGCGTCGGGGCCGGATAGCCTAGACCTTCCATCCTTCGTCAAATATAGTTGACATTATAATAATCATATCATCAACAACAATAATAATGTGATATCCCAAACTAAGGAGTAACAGGGTAACATCGTAGCATCCTAAGCATGCATACTAAGCAGGGGCTGAGCAACGAGCAATAGTAACATAGCAGTACAAGGTTTGCTGGGAGGGGACATGGCTGTATCGGTTTGAAAGAGGTTGTAAACATGTGGTAGGATCAAACATCGAACCTAACCTAGACTAGCATGCAAATTGCTGGTTGAAATAGAATGGATCATAAGTAATGTATAGTCCTTGCCTGTTGATAAGTCGGGTTCCGAAGGTGTAGTTGATCGCAAGCTCGTATCGTCTCCGAGAGGTACCCGCGGAAGCACACAAGAGGGTAAACACTGGAAAGCAATCAACGAGCAAGCATCTATTACTATGAAGCAAACACGAGCAAGCATCAACAAGAAGGCAACACGAGACATCGCACCTACCGTCGAGAGCGGTTACTAACAGGTTAAGTTGAGTAACCGTCACACACGACGATACCGCACATTTACGAGGGTTCAAGTTGTTTAGCTACACCAGATGAGCAAAGTTTGTTAACATTTCATCTCACTCAAGCATGGCGTAGCACACAAACATGGCAAGAGGTGAAACATAAGATAAACTATCTATGCTAGTCAATTTAAGTGAGGCACAACCTAAACATGGCATAACACTAAGTGCTGCACGACAATTAAAGCATTTGTTACTGTTTTTCCCCAAACAATATTTTATTATTTTTATTAGCAAGCAAGAACAGCATAAACACAACCTACACGCAATTCTAGTCAAGTTACATATAAAGCACACTCCCAACGGAGTTACGGTTAAAAAGTTATGGCAATTACAGTTTACAGTGGCAAGATTTGTAATTAGCAGGTAAACAGCATGTAAACAAGGTCAAACATGGCGACAAAGCACATTTTATTAATCTACACAAAATTCTAGGCAATTTTCATGTTTAAAGCGTCGCGATCCGAGCTACCGTTTAAAAGATACGGGCACCGCAAGAAAATAATACAATCTTCCATTTAAATAAGCCCAGAAAAAATATAAAACATGCACTGGGCCGAAAGCATGCTAATGGGCCAAACAAACGCGAGCGCAAAATAATAAAACACGCCCACTGCGCGAGATAGCTAACGGGCCGGCCCAACTAGCAGAAAAAAATAAAAGGAAAAAATGGAGGCGCTGACTCACCATGGGCCTCGGCCCAGTTCAGCAGGTGGGCGAGGAATAGCGCCTAGCGCACTGGGAGAAGAGGAGCGACGCGGGCCACACGGGAGATGGGCCTCGGGGCGGCGTTGGCCCAGCTCAGCGACGGCAGCGGCTTCGTCCAGACCGGGAAGGTCCCGAGTGGGGACGTCAGCACTGGCGGCCATCCCGTAGAGCAGCGAGGCACGGGCGGGGAGAGGTTAGGGAATGGAGGATCTCGGCACACAGGCGAGGTGGCTGCAATTTTTGGCTAGGGAAACCCTAGAAAGGGGTGGGAGTGTGGTGGTCTTTATATAGCCCAGGTGGCTGGCAGTTTGCAAAAACATCCCCGGTTTTTCTCTCGCGGGCACGGTGTTTACGTTTCTGACCGCCGGGAGTCCGCAGGACCTCCGATTCGGGTAAAACTTCGAACGTCGCGATCAGCGCGTCGAGCCAGCGGCGTTCACCTCGCACTGGAACTGTTCCGAGAACACTTTCCTGCGCGCTATAAAAATATCTCGTTTACTTATTAAACGGGGTTTTAGTTCCGTTGGCTACGGCTGGTCTCGTACGGTTTTCGCGACGGTGATCGGGTGGAACCCGGTGTCGCAAAGTCAAGTGTCAGGGTGGCAAGGGTCGGTCTCCGTCCGGTACGAGATAAGTGGGGAAAAATAATCGCCGATCGATAAATCGGGGATGCAAACATCGCAAACAAATCAGAAAATCAAACAATTCACACCGAAAATAAAAAAAATTAATTTTTCTGAAATCTGGTTGTTACAATGGTGCACCTCCGCGGCGGCGTGGGTGGGGGCATCGTCTCACCGTCCTCTTGCTTCAGCGGCGGTGTGCGCGGGGCATCGTGTCAGCACTCCGCTGGTGGCGTGGGTGGGGTCATCCTCTCAGCATCCTCTGGCTTCGGCGGCGGCGTGGGCAGGGGAGTCGTCTGAGCGTCCTCTGGCTCTGGCGGCATCGCGGTCGAGCACATGCTCCGCGAGTACGGGCGGAGGTGGAGTCACTGTGAACACGATCAAGGACAACAATGTTGGGAACACAACAAGATAAGGGTAATGATGTAAATTTACCCATTTTTCACCTGGTCAAAAAATGTCATCAACGACATATATTTTGACACGGATGGAGTATGTAACAGCGCGGAATTTCCACCCTAATTAAAAAAATTATTTGTTGTGTTGATTGCCTGAGTTGTTTGCAGTATTTGCTTCGCTGAATTATTAATCGGTGAATATTCTCCCCCTCTTTCTTGTATCGGATGCGGGACTAAACCTTTCCCAAACGGCACACGACCTTTGCGACACCGGGTTCACCTGAGCACACTCGCAACCGGCACAGGACCAGCCATCGCCATCGGAACGAAAAAAACCCCATTTAATAATTAAATGGGTTATTTTATAGGGCGCCGGAAAATACTCTCAGAACGGTATCGAAGTGAGGTACGATTGACGGGCTCTCCTCGCAGAGCACGTGGTTCGAGATTTCGTCGGAATCGGAGGTCGTATGGACTCCCGGCGGTCAGAAACGTGGAGTACCGGACGCGCGCGAGAGAGACAGGCGGCATTTATGTAAACCTGTCATCCAGGAGAGCCTATATAAAGACCACCACTCTCCCACCCCTTTCTAGGGTTTCCCCCTTCCAAAATTTGTAGCCACCCCCCTTAAAAAATCCCCAAATTTGCCCCAATGCCCCTCACCGCTCGAAACCCTAGATCTCAGCTGCTCTTAGCCCTCAGTTCTGCAAACGGAGGGCTACGGGCGTGCCACGTCGCCCCGGAGTGGATCTGGCCAGCCTCCCAGCCGCGTGGGCCCGCCTCTGGCCGCCGCCGGGCTCGAACCGGGCCGAGAAGCCCCGATCTCCCGCCGGCGTCCGCCTCGCCCAGGCCAACTCCGTCCGCCCGCCGCCGGTGAGGGCCTCCCTTCTCTTCCCCTCACCCTCTCTCTCACTCGCAGGCCACCGTCGCTGCGAGGTCCGCCGCCACGCTGCGCCATGGCCGCGACCGAAGCTCGTCGCCGGTCGCCTCGACGTCGGAGCTCGCCCCGCAGCTGCCGCCGCCCTAACCCCCCTGCACCGCGCCGCGGATCGCTGGATCTGGATGGAAACATCTAGATCTGGAAGATTACCGCATATCGGCCCTTAAAGAGTAATTGCTAGTATAACACGAACTGACTAAAGCATCTCTATGGTCGACACTACTTTGTCGTAGTCAACCTTTGTACTTGCTAGAAAACATCTTTCCAACGATTTGAGCTTCATGGATAAAAAATTTCACCTTAATCAGTTATAGATCCATTTATATATTCTTCAGACTCTTAGTCTTTCGGAGGGTCTATCAAGTTCAAAACTTGACTTACTTCCATGGATACTATCTCCAATTATTTGGCATTTAGCCAAATCTCAAAGTCAGGGCCCATGAACGCTTCTTTGTATATCACAGGTTTATCATTGTCGAACAACAATATCTCGTTTACATATCATGAATATTTATCCGAGTTTTTCTTAACCTGTGCGGTTCAGTTGCGCACTTATCTAAAGATTCAACAATCTTGACAAGTTGCACTATCCTCCCACTCACTCTTATGCAAGAAACTATTTTTCTTCAAAACATATCGTTCTTAACAACAAACAGATTTCCTTTTGTGTAGTGATTGAGGAATACCAAAACTTTTGGCATAACCTTAACAAAGTAGCACTTATCTGTTTTGGGGTTTTGAGTACGTGAAACATATGTCTCATATACCCAAATATTAAGAAAAGACAATATGGTTTTTATATTCCATACCACGTCTAATATGGTGTCATTTCAACAGATTTGATGGTGCTCTTTTCAGTGTAAAAACCGTAGTCACTAACGCATAACTTAATAAATATAATGGCAAATTGATAAACATCAAAATTTGATCTTACCGTGTCCTACATTTCTTGATTACATCTCTCGAGCACTTTACTCATAGAGGTGTTTTGGGAGGCTCAAGTTCTGACACTTCTTCACAACTCATCAGACGTTCGCTAAACTTGTAACTCAAATATTACTTTCTACAATCTAATTTGCATAAGCATTATTTTCTTGTTACAATGAATTTCTATTTCACTATAAAATTCCTTGAGCGTTTCAAAGATTTCAGACGTATGTCTCCATTGAGTAGATATCCACATATCTACTTCGACTCATGAGTGAAGATATAAAATCCACTGCACACAACCACACTTATTGAACTACACACATCATCATATATGATTTTCAATAATTTAATTGCTCATTCATGTATGGCCTATCAACGGTGTTTTAGTCACAATTACTTCGACACAAAGTTTGCAAACATCAGTTGATTCATAGTCATATGATTCAAAAGTCCATCACTATGGAATTTCTTCATGCGTGTTCTGTCACTTGTGACAACCTGCAGTGCCACACACTTTTGGTATTTATGTCAGTCTTGCGACGTTTAGCGTCAGTGTTATGGATGTTTAGTATTATTATCAAGATTCATAACATACAACCTATTCACAATGGAAGTATGGCCTTTATATTATTCATAACTTTGAATAACTTTCTTTGCAAAGAACATGATTGAAAATGATGTTTTGCAACAAGGCTAAAATGTAGAAACAATTTACTCAACTCTAAAATGAATTATGAAGATAATCATAGAGTCAACACACAGTATAGTAAACCTTTTACCGTGTCCCCATGCGTGTTAAAACTCATCATCAGCTAGTCGTAAAGGCCATAGTATTTCTTGCATCGACTTGGAACAATATGCAATCGAATTGATGTTCCAGTGATCAACTTGTTTAATCACAACACCTAGAATCAACAATTAACTACTTTATCATGATTCCCAAGAATTACATCTTTTGACCAGCAATGAATTCATCTATAACTTTGAATGACTTTCATTTATGAGCTGGATATTCCAGTCTTCTTTTGTGTTGCCTTTATACGTATCATAGTTCTATTTCCAATGTCACACCTACTCACATAAGATCACACATGATCAAGAGTGGCGCCTGCCATGGACTTTCCGGCGTGTAAGTCTTAGTAACACCCTTTGGGAATTCCTTCCCCTTAATTCCCATCATCATATGATTGATGTTCTTTTGGATCCCACACTTATCAGTTTTGTTTGAGCATAATGAACACCACTAATGCTTACAATCATACATTGTACCAGATATCTTATATCCTACATCAATTGTCTAATTATTGAAAACAGTTTTTCAGTTCCATGAATATCACATAACTATCCCAAAAGTTTTGAAGTTCGGGTTTCATGGTGGTTAAGACAATGCATTTAGCTGTGGTGGAATTCTAGCCTTTTGGATTTATGGACGTAAGTCACATCATCCATAGCAGCAGCGGGAGAGAATCAAAAATTTCCGATAGGACATGGTCCTTCTCGGCACTATTGAGAATAGTCCTCACAATACGGTACCAATCGTAAAGTCTTACCAGATAATACAGTTAATCGAAATCAATCGGGAAGGTGGTAACGCGATCCATTATTCTATAACGATAATGCAAATACTATGACTTTGTTCATAATTAAGTTGCACTTGTGATTAATCAATTTAATTACTAAGTGTTCTCCCACTCAGATCAATATCTCTCGTAATTGATGCTGGAGTGATTCAAGATCCGGCCCAATCGTCCTCCATTGATGTAACATCACTCATGACTTAGACTGGACCGGTAGGACAACTTCTCAATCATGCCAAAGGCGATTCATGTTCATCTTTCGGGCATGTTTCGGTAACAAACTTTTATCCAAACGATCAAGAAAACCAAGTGTAATTGCAGTGTGTTCTTAACACACCCGCCTTTTATGCGTCACACCGTTTGCACCCATGTGACATGGCCTTCTCCGATGTGAAACATAGTATAGATGGTGCTACAGTTGGAAGAACACTATCAACTTGATATTGTGTTTGCGAGAGATAATGTCGGGTCCCAGGGTTAGCATATGCAAGCCTCGCTACAACACAATCATATGGAGAGCCGAGAACCGTACCCACTTGTCTAAGCAGACAAGGCCAAGCACAGAACGTTCTCGGAAAGCATCGAACGTGAGGGGCATCCCATCCAGGCCGGATGATCAACTGAAATGGGTCCTCATCGTCCGCACACAAGTCTAAATGATATGGGTGGTGAATTCCCATACTCATAGACAAGTCGCCTCAACCATACTATCGATCGTATTATAACCCTTACATAGACTTACTCCAGCCCGATCACTTAGTCGGGGTCTAGGGCGGGCTTGATCATACATCAAAGTGTGCACGTGACGGAGTCACAAACAATCGCATCGTGATGCCCCAAGCTGCGCACATCTAAGGGCCACTTGGTGTATAAAAGACGGCCAGCCAGATCACAACTAAGGTCTTGAAAACCCATACAAAGACATGCATGTTATAACATACACACATCACACATGTCTAGTATGAACAGCAGGTATCATTCAATTCTCTACAAAGTATATACTTTATTGATAATTCTTACAGAGTGCACACAGAGATCACAACTCTGTGATCTAACATTACATCAAACATGCGGAAGCAAAGTATGTCTGAGTACAGACAAGTTTAACAAATGGCTTAGAGAAGCCTTATCTAAAAACAAGCCCTCCACGAGGGAACCAGTCGTCTGACTGGGACTGCACTAGCTTGGTCTTGGTCTGAGTCTTCAATCTTCGAGCTTCGGGTAGAAGCCACCATCAGGTAGGTGGGTTCATCTAAAACATAGAATAAGCAAACGTGAGTACAAAGTCGTACTCAGCAAGACTTACATAGGAACTATACTACTCATGCACATGTATCAAGATAAAGGAAGGTGGGGTTTCACATGCAGAAGTGCCAGCTTTGACTTGGCTAGTCCTGAATTACGAGTACCAGACTTGAGGTAAGAAGCGTACACGAGTCCACTACATCTCTTCAACCAATACACCACTATGGTTACTTCCTCGACTTCCCCACGAGAAGCACACCATAGCACTCACGCTTATCTTGCGAGTCTTAGAAGTATCCAGTTCAAGTTGTCTAATAATCAAGCTAAGCTTTCCAAGCAGTCCTTAACCGCGGACGCGGCTATTCGAATAGTTTTGTTAACCCTGCAGGGGTGTACCGCTACACACACACACTCATCAGTTACCGCCTAGGAGTGGGACCCTTCAAGCGGGTACCGGCGAGGATGTTGCCACGACACTTCGCCCACAGCTCCGTTCTAGTCCAGAGAGTCGCCTATCTGAGGGGGATCCGTATGGAAGTCCGGCCAAGGTTCCAGTACAGCCTCAAACGATGTGTGCAGGGTCCCAAGCCGGTCTTGAAAATCCGTTCATCCACTTCGCAGACCGTGCCACAGCCCTACCAGAACTCCGAACTAATGAGACTCCTGGGGTTCGAACGGGGTGAGGTACTAGGTCGATAGGGGTCAGTGAGCCCAATGTGTGGTTGTACTCTTCTTCTTGGATCACCACACAAGAACTCGTAATTAAGGCGGTGTTCAACGAGACAACCCACTGTGTACTCGTACACAGCCTCTCATCGTTCACCTTGTATTAGGGTAGATTCACCAACACAGTTTCACTTTCATCAACACCATGTTCACTATCATCCCGACTCACATCAAAAACAACCTCATTGTACCACTAAGCATGCAATAAGCAGTAACAGTTGCAGGGGCCACATGATATCAACTAACTCCTACATCTGCTAGGATTGTGGTTTGCTTACTACTGTGACAAGATGATAGGTCATGCAACGGATATGGGTTCAACTATGCGGTAGAAACGTTATCATGGTGATCATCCTAAACAATGCATAAGCGAGACATGAGAGGGAAATGGGATTTTATCGACATGATCAATGGGGGTTTGCTTGCCTTGCTGACGAGGTTCAGTCACGGGGTCTTCAACAAAGGGGGTGATCTCGAGTTCCGGCTCCACTTCTATCAGCAACATGACAATCATAGGATCAACATAATGTACAATGCACAATCACATGAATAAGATTGTAATGGTGATGTTCGTGGTACTGATGTGTTGAGCATTCCATTTAAAAGGAGTATATTGCATTTGAGTTGCAAATTCAAACTCCATTTGATTTATCGATGAATTTCAAATGCATTTGAATGCACGAAAGTTTCTTTGAAAAGGTTGAGCATGAAGTGATGTGGTATAGTTGAGATAAAGCTTCTGATGTGTGGATGAATCCATCTAAATTAAATGTGTTGCAAAGTCATTTGCAAAATCACTCCAAATTTGAATTTGAAAAGGATCCATATGCACATATGCCACTGTTCACCCATTTTAAAATGGTCAAACAAAGAAACAAATTTTAAAATGATCCATATTCTGATAATTTTAGACATATTATTTGTCCAATTTGGAGTTAAAATGAATTAGTTATGATTTATTGAAGTTTAAGCTATTTTCTGGAATTTTCTGGAATTAAATAAATTGATTTAATTGTTTTACTGCGTCAGCACTGCGCCAGCATGGCGTCAGCAGGGGGCTGACTAGTGGGGCCGGGGTGTCAGTGGGGGGGTTAAATAATACGGTTAGTTAAACTAACCAGGGGGTTAGTTAGTGGCCTTGGGCCCACGGGTCAGTCTCACCAGGGGGTCATTAGTACCTAATCTAATGGCGGCCACGTTAGCGCTGCCGGCGACGAGGCTCCGGCGAACCAGAGCACGCCGGAGTGCATGGGAACGCGCTCTGGGCACGCATTTGACGCGCTGGCGACACCAAACGCGAGCTGGGACCGAGACGCATCGCATGGAGCCATCCAGGGGGGCTGGAACTCACCGGAGCAACGCCGGCGTCAAGCCCTAGCGGCGGCCGTGGCTCGGGCTCGAGGCAAATCTTGATGTGGAGCTCCACTTGAAGCAGCAAAGGGATAAATCGACGCAGTGGAGCGTGGCAAAGACGACTGAAGAGGAGGTGATCTCGATTTCGTTACAGGTGGGCGTCGCCATGGATCCCGGCGGCGAGAAGCTACGGCTCCCATGGAGCATTTTGCTAGAGAGGAGGAGGGAGACGAAGGAAAGGCTCGGGTGAACCGTGAGCTCACCTGAGTTCAACGGAGGCAGTGGCGTGGTCGGAGAGGGTCTGTGGCCGGAGTAATCGACGACGGCGACTTGCGGGTTCGGCGAGCTCTCGGTGAAGCGTGCGTCGTCCTGGGGCTCGATTAGGACGCCATCTTCTCCAGATCGGGGTAAACAGCAACGCTGCGCACGATGGACATGGTGGCTGGCCTTCTCGTCGACGGTGGCTGCGGCTTCTCACGGCGATGAACTCCGGCGGCGTTCTGCCGATTTGGGGGAACCGTGTCGGGGGCAGGAGAGCGTTCGAGAGGAGGGGGAAGTGACGCGGCAGTCTTTCCTGGTCTCCGTGGCGAGAAGAGGAGGCTTGGAGACGCCTGGAACACCGAGGGCGTCGTCGTGGCGGTCGCCGGCTGTGGCATGCTCGACAGCGAGCTGCTTCGGCTGGCGGAGAGGAAGACGACAAGGAGGGGTGGGCTGGGCCAGGCTGGCTGGGCTGTGGGGCGACAAGTTGGGCCCCTTTGCCCAGGTAAGTTTCTTTTTTTTCTTTTCTTCTGCTTTTCTTTTCTGCAATTTTGTTTAGCTTAGCAAATAAATAGCTAGGCATTTTTAAAAGTGTTAAAACTTTTTATATGGCCTCATCTTATATTAGACTAGCCACTTATAAAGTTTGGCACTTTTTAAAAATCAAATCATTTGAAGTTTAATTCAAATGGGGGTTTAAATTTAATTAAATGCTCCTGTTTGAATATTCGAAAAATCTATGAGCATGGGGTGGGTCCCACATCACTTGATATGTGATCACACTCATTTATAAGACTTTTCAAAAATGCAAAAGGAATTTTTGGAGAAACTTTTTATCTGGCCTTTTGAATTAATTCATCTGGGGGTGTTCTCTCTCCCATTTTGATTTCTTTTTGAAATTTTTTTTAACATGATGCAAAGGCTTAAGCTTACCCTAGCACATACCTAACTTGGGGTTGTGACAGATCACCCTAATAAAATATGACTACCGCGCATCAAAGAAGGTGCATCAAAGGGATAAACATCACACGAAATTCATAAAATTATGTGATATGATATAGCCCTTTTCTTCGTGAAGTCTTCTTTGTCTTCACGTCGTTGTGGAAAAGTCACTGTGTTTACCAACTATGTCCTTGGCGCCGGGACCATCACCATGGCTTCCGACATGTGCGTCGGGGTCCACCTCCGCATCGTTGATCATCATCTTGCATCTATCTATTGCTTTGCCTCGAGATAATAAACAGTTCTGGAACGCAGGCCATAATTAAATGACAATCATATGACTCAAGTCATCATGCCATACCAGGACACACAGGACACGAATAAATATTACATCATATTGCATCTCATACAAACACATTGCAAATCTTGAAGGCTATACCACATCACATCTATACTCTGCAAAAATAAGTTAGATCACCATCTACATGGGTTGTTGCAAATTTTATCATGGTTGTTAAGCAGGTCTACATAGAAAACGTAGAACCCTAAACAAAACAAGAACGATACTTCTTTTGTTGCTAGTTTAAATACGGGTGCATGCAGCAAATAATGCCATAAGCTAAACTTCGTTCAACGCGTGACCCCGTGTGGGTTTGAATTCATAAAATCCACAATCCCCTTCATGTTAAATTTTCTATAGCAAAACTAAGATGAGATATAAGGAATTTTATGTAGTTCATGATCAAGGAAACCAGCATACTAATAGCAGCATAGAGGGATCATGGGAAAACTCAATCCTTGTAGCAAAATCAAATCATACCATTGAGCAAAGAAAAGCTCAGATGACAGGGAAGCAAACAAGTAAATCAATGTCTCGTATCAACATATGATGTAGACCTAAACATGCATTTACTCATAGACCGTTTTGATACCACTCTTAGGAAACGTAGTAGAAATAAAAAAAATGGCCTACGTAGCAATCACCCAAGATCATCTATGAACATTGCATATGTAACACCCTCAGTGTCATGTAACAGTAATTTCTTTTGCTAATGACAATTACTGTTGCTAATCTTGCCTAGATCATCTTTGAATCAAAACAAATTCAAAATTCCCTTTGGTTGACATTAAAAATATTGTGGCAAATAAAACCTTGACCAAAAATTGTGCAACCAGTTTTGTTAAATGCCCAAAAATCAGTATGTCATCATAAAATAGCACTGATATTTTATTTCAATATATGAATATATTAAACAACTCAAAACAGTAGCTAAAATAGTCCATAATAACCATTTGTAGTTATTATAAAATTCAAATGAATTTCTAAAAGGCCTAAACTTTTTGTAGCACCGTTATGTTGGGTAATACAATTAATGGAGCAAGATTCATATTTTTACAAAAAGCTAATGGCGATAAAAAAATAAAAACAGGTAAGAAATACAAAACATAAAAGAAAATACAAAAGGGTTTTCTTCCGCCAGAGCAAAGACAACCCGGCCCAGCCCACTCCCACGCCCCTATTTCTTCCTCCTCCTGTTCACCTCCCTGTGTGGCGGCAATCCACGTAGCCATGGCCTCCACTGTCGCCGTGGCGGCCATCCCCTTCTCCCCCGGTCTTATAAGAGCCTCCCCTTGCCCCCCCCCACCCTAAAACCCTAGCCCCCTTCCATTCCCCCCCCTTGCGCCTCCCGCTCTCTGGACTGAGCTCGCGCGAGCACAAGTCGCCGCACTATCGTCGGCCCTGCGGCCAACGGTTGTCGTTCATCTCAGCGCCGTGTCCAGGAGCTTCCCCATCGATGTCCACTTCGCCAGTGCCCATCGGTTCGTGCAAGGAGCCATTGGACGCTCGTGAGCGACGTCTTCCTCACCCACGGTTGTCGCGGACAACGCCATCGATCCACGCCGTCCGACCATCCCGGCCCCGTACGAGCTCGCCACCGGCCTCCTCGCTGTAAGCCGCGCCCATTCCCCCCGTTTCCCTCTCGCTCTGACGTCGTACACGCTGTCCCACGCACGTGCACGCTCGCCGGCACCTGCTGTTCGTGGTTGTGCTGCCGCGTTTGGCTGTTGCCACTGAGTTGTTGTTGCTTTGCCTTGCCCGTGCTCTGTCTAGTGCCCTCCCTGGCCACGCCCTTGTCGAACTCGGGCCACGCCCGTGCGTGCCCAGCCCCACGTGGGCGCGTCCCCCACCCCACTTGCCCTCTCCGATCTGTCACCATTGTTGGTCGTGCTGTGTATTGGACAAGGCCACGTCCACGACCAAGGCATGGCCATGGCGTGATGTGTTGTGTGCGTGTGTGCGTTGTGTGTTGTACGCATGTACCACACAGCCACCATCACGGTGCCTCGCCCCTGTCGGCCTGGGTGCTGAACCATGGCGTGCACAGCAGCTGCTGGCTGCTGCTGTTGATGCTAAGCAGCTGTTGTTAAATGCAGTTGTGTTGCTACTGCTGAACCCTCCATTTTGCGCAAAAAACAGCAGCAAAACAACTAACTAAAAAATTCTAAGGTGGATAAAATATATATGGGTATAAATTACACTTAACCAGCTTCGTTTTGTTTCATTGGAAAAACTTCATTTAAGGTGTGGATTAAATCCTATAAAAATCACAGAATGCAGATTTTAACATATTCTGCAAGTAACATTGAGGAGCACTTTGAAGCAAAGCGTTCCGTCAAGTACATGAACTCTAATAAATTTGATTTTTGTACCTGATTGGAGATCACAGAAAAATCCTCACATTTAATATAAGGCACAAATTTATAGGAGTAGAACCCAAAATTGTAGCCTTTTAAAGATAGCTAAGTAGTGTTCTAAAAGACAGAGTTTCAGACTTAGCAAAAAATCATAGTTCTAGAAATAAGAGATGATAAGTGGGACCCCTTGCACTATTTAATTAAATATACTATTTATTAGAGCCCATTCAATGACATTAGAGTCCCACCGGTCAGAATTGACTAGTCAACCCCACTATTGTGGATAATGTTGGATTTAATATTAAAAGTAATTCCAGTAAATTCCAAAAGCATGTAAATATTACAAATTCAATATCTTTTAAATCGTAAATCAGATGAAACTAATTTATACATGAAAGTTTCTCGGGAAAATATAATGGATATGAATACGCCATCTTTATACCCATCACCCCCCTCTAACATACCGAACATGGAACATTCCCCTTCGTATCGTCTGTCCGGTAATCACCCGGAGCCAGTAAAACATCTGGTTAAATTCTTGTTTCGTCTGCAACGTGTAACACCGCGTTAGTTCACCTCTAGCTTAACATATTGCCAGGCCTTTCATCTTTTTTGCTATTATTTTCATGTATTTATTGTTTCTCCCCCCCCCTCCCAACCTGTATTCTACGGTAGACCACGAGACTACCACTGACTACACCGTTACTGAGTACGACTACATCGTCGATGATCGTACCCCCTACTGTCGAGCTTCCAGGCAAGCAGTGCCCCTTCACCTCTCCCATATATCGCCTATCTGTCTATATTTATCTATTGCACTAGGCATTGATGATGCTACATTGCTTACCTATTCAATTGCATAACCTGTCATTGTCACCCCTTGATGTACCTTCCTTTATACTATGTTTCCTATTAAATATATATATATATATATATATTATTCAGCAGTTAGCATTGCGCATTGTTAGTCAACTAGGCTTAGTAATCGGGCCGCGATCACTCTGGGGAGTGAACGCGGAACACAAAAGATTAAAATTGCTGTAATAGGTACGGTACAGAGCAGACACCCAAGGGAACCTACAACGGCGAGATTCTCCAGAGTCGCTTCAAGTTTGACTTACGAGTGGATGGACTTGTATTTCACTCTCGTCGCCGGCTCGGTAGCGAAGCACCGCCGGGGTGATACGAGGATATTCCTCTTTAGTTCATTCCCGCTGATGTCTCTGTCGAACCACTTCAAGTGTACCATCGAGGGTGATTCCTCCTGGTTTCAGTTGATGGTAGGCACCTGACTCAACTGGTGTCCTTCAAGGTAAGTAGTCGGGTGACCCAACGGTGCCCGCGAGAGGTATTGTATCGGGACGGCAGGACAAGCGGATACCATCGTGATCCTGGTCCTTGCTCGTTGGCAATGAGATACAAAACCACGAAAGTCGAGCTCCTCCAGGAGCACACGCGAGATAAGGTAAGGAGTCGGTTCACCTTGTCGGTAACCGCGTGCTTTGACGGGACGACAGGGCAGGGACCGATGCACTGGTGGCCCTGCCTGCTGTTCGTTGTCCGTTGTGTTGACTAGTCGGGCAACGATAACGGTTGTCCGCGAGATAATAATAAAATGACTAATGGTTCGGTGGATGACTTGAGAGGCCGCAAAGGCCTGTACGCACTACCTTCACGTGGGATAAGGAGTTATGGGCTCCCCTGCGTCGTAGTTCATTAGAAAGCTCTTTAGACGTCAGAAGTACTGCGGCCTGCGCCGGGAAGTGGTGTCTTCTTCGCTCGACCGTGTGGTATTTTCTTTTGCTTCACCGGCTAGCCACGCACCATGCAGGAGCGTGAAGGGTGAGGGTCCTAGACCCCTGATCGCATAGGGTTTAGTCCGGCGGATGGCCTCTCTGCTAAGCCTAGGATGGGTTGCGGCGTGTCGGATAGCCTCGGTGGGACATTCCCTAACAACGTGTACGCCACCCTATTGATCCGAGCGTGCAGGCTTAACAGTAGTGCACCCCTGCAGGGAGTTTGATCTATTCGAATAGCCGTGTCCACAGTAACATGACGATTTATGCTGAAACCGGATCCTACTACTACCAACTACTACTATTAAACTGTTGGTTCCGGGTTTTCTTCCTCGCAGGGAAGTCGAGGAAGGGAACTCGGAGGCATTGATAATTGTTAATTATTAAAAGTTACTACTATACAATGCTGCAGCAACTTCTGCTGCATTGTTACTTTATGCTTTATGTATAACTGTTGGTTGTTCTTTTCTTGTGCTTGAAGAATCGTCGGAAGATGCTAGTCTTCGATAGGCCTAGCTCATTCCCTCTTACCCTGGTACTTCTATCTTGCATTCCACTATACAGCCTCTTCTTCCATTTTGATACTAATGGATAGATGCTTAGTAGCCTGGGTTTAAGTATCGCTGAGTATGCTAGATACTCACCCTTGCTTTCCCCCTCCCCTTTTTTTTGTATACACGGTTGTTGCAATCAGGCGCGAGGCGTCCAGGCGCAGAAGATCCCCGATGCCGACCACCGCAACATGAAGATCCCCGATGCCTTCTACGACATGGAGATCCCCGACGACCAGGAGTTGTTTGGAGGTTCCCAGTCAGGAGGCCTCGCCTTTTCGATTGTTTTTGTTTTTGTTCTAGACTTCTTAAGGCAAATCATGTGCATCTTGTGTCTGTACTCAGATACTAGTGCTTCCGCTAACTTTGTGCTCTCGAGCTGTTATATTCGAGCACTTGTGGCCCCTAGATTGTATTAAACACCTTGTATTATTTTTATTATTAGAGTTGTGTTGTGATATCATGTCGTGAGTCCTTGATCTCGGTCGTGTACCTTGCATGTATGATTACTGTACACGGTCTGACTTCGGGGGCGTCACAAGTTGGTATCAGAGCCGACTATCTGGAGGTAACCCCCTTCCAACTCCTTGGTCAAAGTCGAGTCTAGTATTTGCAAAACTACTTTACTAACTGTGTGGTGTGGCTTATGGGCCCACGTCGCAAACTCGGTGGTATTAGGATCTTTTTCTCCGCACCTTTACTCTGGGACTCTGATGTCTCTACTCTTTCGGGTTAATGATTTTGCTAAACACTAACTTTAGGTTCTCGCACCTCTATCCTTCTGGAGAGCCCTTCACCCAAGATGATCGCTTGCCCGAGACCCTTATGCCCACAGCTTTGCGATTACCCACCACCGAAAAGTCAGTGTGGATAATTACATACACCTTCCGTTTGGACCTTTGATCCCAGTTGCTCTTGTTAATACAAGATACCCCGTAATATTCTCCGTTGTTTCAAAAATAGTTTGTTCCTACTGCCTTGCAGCTTCTTTTCACCCTGCGGATAAATCCTCACATTTATCGAGGATCCGTTCATCCTCAGTGGTTCCTGTGATTCCCAAAATACTTTGAAATACTATCTGATCTCGCGACAATCATAGCAGTCGGAACAATCGCCCATGATGCACCACCCGCACCCGCTGCACAAGCAAGACAGGTGGCAGCCATCCAAGAGCGGCACTCAACACCCGACGAAGAGGAAAAATACCCAGAAGCACACGGGCGAATCTATATGATCCAAGAAGGAAGACCATCAAACAGGCAGCAAAAGCAGGTCACCAGACAAGTCTTCCTCGCAGTCTCCTCACACCCTGCCATCCGAGAATACTTGCACGGATCAGAAACAGACATCACCTTCTCCGATAAGACCACCCGCCAGCCATCCCACGCCCGGGACATGCCGCTCTGGTACTTGAGGCAAGAATCGGAAACTACAACATGTCGCGAGTCTTCATGGACGGCGGCAGCGGGATTAACATCATATTCACAAAAACCTTGGAAGAAATGCTCATCAAACATTCAGCAATAAAGACTTCAGGCACAACCTTCCACAGAATCGTGCCAGGCAAAGCAGTCTACCCCCTAGGGAAAATAAGCCTGGAAGTCGTCTTCGGCAACGCAAGCAACTTCCGCAAGGAGATGCTAGACTTTGAAGTGGTCAACTGGAAATCACAGTATCACGCCATCCTGGGCCGACCAGCCTTCGCACGCTTCCTGGCAGTACCACACTACGCCTACCTCAAGCTCAAGATGCCAGGCCCGCATGGCGTCATCACAATCAGCGGCAGCTTCATCAGGTCCGATCGCTGCGACAGAGAGTTCCACGAGATATCAGAAACCTTTGGAGCACTTCTAAACCGCGGAACCGCCCCACAAGAAGAAGCACTCCCCTAGAGGTCAAATCAGCAACCAGAGGACTCGCGGGCATCACAAGCTCAAGACATCTTAGCAGCAAGTTTACTTCCTTAGGGCTATCAAGCCACCGACCCAAATAAAAGGTTGTCTTCAACAGCCCTCTCATGTAAGAACAACAGGAAAGATACTACAAATATTTTTCCAAAAAATTGCTTAGGCGACTTAAAAAATTGGCACTCGGGGCTCGCTCGCAGAAGCCACCCCCGAGGCGTTATTTGCTTACGCGACTTCAAAATTGGCACCCGGGGGCTCGCTCGCAGAAGCCACCCCCCGAGGCGTTATTCGCTTACGCGACTTGAAAATTGGCACTCGGGGGCTCGCTCACAGAAGCCACCCCCCGAGGCGTTATTCGCTTACGCGACTCGAAAATTGGCACTCGGGGGGGCTTGCTCGCAGAATCTACCCCCCCCCCCCGAAGCGTTATTCGCCCACGCAACTTAAAAATCAGCACTCGGGGGCTCCTGCGCTGCAGCCACCCCCAAGGAGTTGCTTGTCGAAGACTTGGAAACCGACAAGACCCGCCCGTACCGCACGGGATCCATTCATAACAGATAAAGAAAAATAAATCAAAAGGGAACAATGGCACACGCTGTCCAGCAGAAGAAGACAACCTACAGCTCAAAAGAATAACCTGCACCAAGCAAAGCCTAATCTCCATGCTCTGATTTCACTTTACACAGAGCGCCCAGACGACGGTCATTCTCCTCGACCACCCACTTCACAACATGGCTCGCAGGCTCATCCGCCACGGCATAATGGTCACCCATAGGCTGAGATCGACCACCAGGAGGACCTCGAGCCGCCAACAAAATGTCCACACCAGGCCAATGACTATGGACAAAAGCAAAAGCACATCAGGCCCCTGCATGAATCTGGTGATTTACTACGCGACGAAGCTCCGCAGGCTGAGAGAACACCCGGCAAAGCCTCTCAAGAGACGATGGAACAGGAACTAGCGGATAAAATTCAGAGAAAATCCCACCAAGCACCCTGCAACAGTACCCAAGAGCCTGCGGCACCCTTTCAACCCGCCGTCGAAGAATGGCGAACACTCGAGCTCGTGACCTATCCATCCAAAAGGGATTGTTCGCCTGCACGACTGGGTCATCCAGCCTCAACAACTTCGACTGCACGGCCTCCTCCTCCTCGCGATATCTCCCAGCCATCACTTCGCAAAAAGAGCAATAATCAGAACAAAGCACAAGGAAAATACCTCACACAGTCGAGCAGCCAAAGGAAGACAAACTCACCCTTCAGAAGATCAGACAACTTCACCACCCAAGAAGCCAGGCCATCCACAACAGCTTCAGCACGTTCATGTTTGGAGCGATGAACACCGACAGCACCCTTGAGACGTACAATCTCATGCTCGGCATCTTTCACCCTCAAACAAACGGATTCATAGGCACCCTCCCGAGCATCTTCCTTCAACAAATTCCAAGCCCGAGAAACGCCCGGGGTGGCCTACCGCAAAGGAGAACAAGTCAAAAGAAAAAAAGGGGGAGCAACGCAAAACGGACAAAGCAGTTTTCACCGCATAAAAGATTCACCATCCCGCAGGAAGTTCATTACAACTTAAAGTCCCAAGACAGGGCACCAAAAATCAGTTCACCCTACTCCTCTCCTTGAGAATTATGGTTATCGGCCTCAACAACCAGCTGCAGCTAGCGGGCAAGCCGAGTGGCTCGAGCACTCTGCTCGTCTGTATAATTAGGAAGGTTATCCACCATGGAATCCTCAATGGGGACACCATGCCCCAGAAGAACAACAATAGACGTGGCAAGCCCACTCACCACGTTCTCGCGAACCAAGCCCTCCAGCTGATCACCTTCCGGACCGAAGGCAGCAACCTGAGAATCAAGACCCTCTGGCCTCTTCTCCTCATCCGGAAACATATGGTCATGAAGAAGCTTCAGGAGAGTCGAAGCTCGAGCGCATACATCCCCCACAGCTACAGCAGCACCCGAGACAGCATCCAAAACACCACAAAGAGTGCCTGATCCTGCAGCAGCCACCTCCACCGCCCCAATACCCGCGGAGCCTGCAAGAAGCAAAAAGATTCAGTAATCAGAAATTCAAGAGAAGAGAAAACCCCAAAGAACGGAAGAAAGGAATAGTCCACGCACCAGCCAAAGAGCCTGCCAAGTCCTGCAGGCGCTCGCACTCAACTTTATCCACCCGGAGAAATTGCTCCTCCACTCGCCGCAACTGCTCGAGCTCGCCATGTTGTGCCTGCAGGTCCCTTTCCTTGGATTCCAAAACGGCCCGAAGCTCAGCGAGTTCCTTTTTTGCAGCCTCTGCCCGCTTCTCAGCACTCTTCTTGCGACCTGCAGAAAGGACATCAGTCAGATAACCAACTAGTAGGCGAAATAAAAACCAAGAATTAAGATCTCGTGCCTCATAGTGGTCAAGCTCCCTTGGACCAAGTCATGAGCACGTCGCCACCGATCAGCATCAGTCAGCACACGCTCACATATCCGGAACAAAGGATGCATTCAACTAAAATGCACAAGTCAAAGCCAAAGAAAGGAGAAAATCAAGTCCAAAGACTGCAACCAATCACACATGATTGCTTGCAACCTCGGGGGCTACTCCCATTGGGAGCACTGTCGTGCCCCCAATGTCAAACGAAGATCAACAAAAGAGAAAGACCCAAGCTAAAGACTGCAACCAATCACAAATGATCGCTTGCAGCCTCAGGGGCTACTCCCATCGGGTGCTTTGTCGCGCTCCAATGAAGTTCAGAAGGGTGAGGAATTCCATACCTGCTCCGCCATACGATCAAAAAACTTTGCCTTATCCTCAGCAGGAAGATCCCTCCGCCCCAAGTAGTGCTCCTCAGGAACCGTAGGTTTCGCCTCTAGAGGAGAGGCTTCCCCAGTATCAGCAGCAGATCCCCCGGACAGAACAGTCGCCGGAGTCGTCCCCACACCCAAAACCGCAGGAGTCCCCGAAGGAACAGGCCGATCAATCGACGCACCTGAGTCACCCAGCCGAGTAGCAGCCGCACCAGAACCGGATGACTGAAAATCAGCCGCAGCAGTACTCGTAGAAGAGATAGCAGGAACAGGAGCAGTACTGCAAAATGACACATCATCAGAACAGAAGCCGGAAAACAAGCAACAAAGTCGCACAAGGAAAGGTATACGAACCCGGCAGGTGCAGCACCCGGACGCAGCAACATCCCAAACGTGCGCCTCTTTGGAGCAGCCGACGAAGGACGCGGTACAGCAGAGGGAACGGCCGGCAGCAAATCATCAGCACCACCCGTCGGGTCGCGGCCACTCGCACTCGAGGAACGAGCACTCTTGACGCGTAAAGGACTCGGATCCCCAGAGTCCTCAGCAGCCGACGGTTTCCCACCCATAGACTCGCCAGCATCAGCACCAGAAGTGCCCCCATCACCCGCAGGCACAGGACCAACATCAGCCACACCAGGCTCATCAAGTATTTCCACATCCTCAGGTTGCGGCGGATTGTTCAACAAAGGAGTATGACCCTGCAGATCAGAAAAACATCAGTAATCAACAGACACAATTCAAAATCACAAAAGAACCTCAAGATAAGTACCTGGGGAAGAGGCAATCCAGCAGCGTAAGGACGAATGAGTCTCTCCTCACCAATACTCGTACACTTCGTGACTTGTTGGACCCGAGTCAAAAGGTCACCATCAGAGAACTCCTCGGGCGAACACCTGGTCGAGTCGTCGGGCCCAGTGTATAGCCACATGGGACGCACCCGATGTTGAAGCGGCTGAACGCGTCTCCTCACAAAAACAGAGATAAGTTTCCCGCCAGTTAACTCATCCTTCAAAGCAGAGATCTTTTGCACCAATGGCTCAACAAGAGACACCTTGCGAGCAGACAAAAGATGTGCCCACGAAGACCGCTTAACCGCTCGCGCACCAGGATCAAAAGGTGCAAGACCAAATTTTTGCCCCTCAACGTGCCGATCCTTCAGATAAAACTAACTCTTCCGCCATGTATAGACGGAATCAAGCTTTTCCAGATCAAAGTAGGAAGCCCTATCTTTAATGGAAATACCCATGCCCCCAATGGCATATTCAGAGTTCGTCCTCTTCACATTGAAAAGACGTTTCCAGAGCCCCCAATGGGGATAGATTCCCAAAAAACCATCACAGAGCGTGATAAAGCAGGCAATGTGCAGAATCCCATTAGGGGTCAAGTCATGTAGTTGCAATTGATAGGCAAAAAGCAACCCCCGGAGGAAAGGATGAACAGGAAGCGCAAACCCACGAGGGAAGAAGCTCTGAAAGAATACCCGTTCATCTGGACGAGGCGCAGGAACCTCCTCATCCCCAGGAATCCGAGCGGCACCATCCACCACCATGTCGTCCGCTACCAAGTCATCCAGATCTGCGGCTTCGAAAGCAGACCTCTCCCACCTACCAGTCATCCTCGCCGACTCCTGCGTTGCACTGCGAGGGCGCTTGGACGTGGATCTCACCACGAAACCGTGCAAAGAGAAGAAGCAGGAGGCAAAGATCGAAGAAGGAAGAAGAAGGACAAGCAGGAGAAGGCAATGTCTGGGTGAAAACCTAAAACCACCAGACTCTCCGGTATTTAACCAACAGCAGGGGCACGCATAATCACCGTTAGTCTTGGAACTCAGCGGACGTGGCACGGTCCCACGATAGCCGAGAAACATGGAAAACTAAATTGGCGCATTAACCATACCGCCCAATACGCGCGAAAAACGAGGGCCATCATCACACAGTGCGAAAATTTCGGGAAGCAAGGCGTCAAGTCATTTCCATTCACACGCCATGGCAACCCAACCTTTCAGGCGGGCCAGCAACGTCACATCTCAGCAATGCGTATTAAGTACGCATCCTCGGTCACCATCCCTCTCCTCACAAGTTTTTTCATATTATTCTAAAATCTTTTACTCCCATCGGGACTACCTTTATTCGAGTTCGGGTGCTCCCTGACCCATAAAGCAAAGGAGTGCTCGAGTGACCACTCGCACCAGTTGAATTCACAGCGACTACAGAGTTTCGGGTGCTCCCTCAACAAGAAGGCAGACACGTGCTCGAGTGATCACTCGGACTAGCAGAAATAAACGTACTTTCAGAGTTCGGGTGCTCCCTCACCCTGAAGACAGTAAAGCATTCGAGTGACTACTCGCAAGGACTCCACAAAGTATTTGACACTATGATCTACTCGCTCACTCGACGACCTTCCGAGTGGGCGCTTTCTTATTTTCTTCGTCTGAGCTCGCAAAAGTTTTGCGAGTGACCGCTAATAGCTCACTTGATTGTTTATTCCAAGTGGATGCATCTCTATTTAGGCTCCGCACCTCTACAAAAAAGATTCCTGGGCTGCGACTTTCTGTACCCAGATGCCACGCAAGCTTAGCGTGTAGGTAAGACCCCGCTGCACAGACAGCCGCGCCGGGACTTGCCACAGCGCGACTTCATTCCCGATATTTTCCATGCGCTCGCATGATTGAGAGATGAGCCGATAACGGACATGCTAAGGCTATTTACTGGGACCGGTGGCATTGATCCTATAAGACCTGCAGCGGCATGAACTTTGCTAGACACCGGTCGTTCCCAAGTTCGTGTCGAGGGACACGGGCTTTATTGGGCTACTGAGGTATTTGCCACTAGCGCAATTCACCGAGGCTCGACCAGTCGACTACCTCGGGCTCTTTCAGCTTAGAATCCCTCGAATTAAACATTTGTCATGGCTAAAGCTTCCAGCGACTCGCAGCCACGCTGCGCAAAGCGAACAAGGATGAATTCGAGTCCCTGCGCGACTCTTCGAGTGCCCCAGGCACTCGGGGGCTACTGACGAGGGGGTGAACCCACGACTCCTGCGTATGAGGATACCTGGTGCATGCAAGGACAAGAGACCCGCTCCAAGCACCGACGTAGGAGTCCGCGATCAATATCGTAGTCACGACTTGGCGTCCAAGGCAAAACTAGATTAGGCAATCGTCTCTGTAAACCTGAGACGGACTCTCCGAGACCTAGCCTTGTATATAAAGGTTGGGAGGGGGACGTCTCAGGACATCCAATCTACAATCATCACCTCTAGTCTTGCGCGAACTCGCCTAGACTCCCACTATAATCTCCCCCTCGCATAATATTATCGAGCAGGAAGTGCTTCTCCTGTTAGTCGAAGAGTATCGCCAACCTGTTCTCTCTACGATCTAACCCAGGGTCCCTGACCATGGTATTTGCGGAGGCTGATCCTCGTCAGTACGGTTCTCGGCTCTCCATATGATTGTGTTGTAGCGGGACTTGCATACGCTAACTCCGGTTCCCGACAGACGTTGAGTGCATGTCTATCCTCTTGAAACTTCTCCTACCTTCTTTTGTTTCAATCGATGTATTTTCCTGAGTTTAAACTCGAGAGATACTTTGTACCACATACCCTCTGACAACCTTGGTTGATTAACCTTGTACCGGTCCGACCCCCACAAAATTTTCCTCCTAGCCTATTCGTAAGTACGATGAAGACCCGAAGGAAGGATGACAACCCGACGAGATGCACCTATGCAGAGAAATGAAGACATCAACGAGGAGGATTAACTTCTTCGAGCAGGGTAACAAGAACCAGAAGATACGTTAGATTTCGAAACCAAAACTTTAACCCTTACGCTACCTTTTAATTCTTGGGATGAGAATTCTTTGTAGTGGGGGAGATTTGGAACACACTCAGTGTCATGTAACAATAATCACTTTGTCTAATGACAATTACTGTTGCTAATCTTGCCTTGATCATCTCTGAATCAAAACAAATTCAAAATTCCCTTTGGTTAATATTAAAAATATTGTGGCAAATAAAACCTTGACCAAAAATTGTGCAACCAATTTTGTTACATGCCTAAAAATCAGTAGGTCATCGTAAAATAGCACTGATATTTTATTCCAATATTTGAATATATTAAACAACTCAAAATAGTAGCTAAAATAGTCCATAATAATTATTTGTAGTTATTATAAAATTCAAATGAATTTCTAAAAGGCAAAAACTTTTTGTAGCACTGTTATGTACGGTAATACAATTAATGGAGAAAAATTCGTATTTTTATAAAAAGCTAATGGTGATAAAAAAATAAAAATAGATAAGAAATACAAAACAGAAAAAATATACAAAAGGGTTATTTGCCGCCCAGAGCAAAGAAAACCCGGCCCATCCCACTCCCACGTCCTTGTTTCCTCCTCCTGTTTACCTCCCTACGTGGCGGCCATCCACGGAGCCATGGTCGCCGTTGTCGCTCTGGTGGCCATCCCCTGCTCCCCCGGCCGTATAAGAGCCTCCCCTCCCCCCCCCCCCCAGCCCCGTGCCATCCCCCCCACCCCACCCACACACACACACACACACACACGCCTCCCCTCTCTGGACTGAGCTCGCGCGAGCACAAGTCGTCGCGTCGTGGTCGCCCTTGCGGCCAAAGGCCGTCATTCGTCTCCCCGTCGTGTCCAGGAGCTTCCCCATCGATGTCCACTTCTGATGTGCCCACCGGTTCGTGCGAGTAGCCACCGGACGCTCGCGAACGACGTCTTCCTCACCCACGGCCGCTGCGGCTAACGCCATCGATCCACGCCGTTCGACCACCCTGGTCCCGTACGAGCTCGCTACCGGCCTCCTCGTTGTAAGCCACGCCCATTCCCCTTGTTTCCCTCTCGTTCTGACGTCGTAGATGTCATCCCACGCACGCGCACGCTCACCGGCGCCTGCTGTTCGTGGCTGTGCAGCCGCGTTTGGCTGCTGCCGCTCAGTTGTTGTTGCTTTGCGCTGCTCGTGCTCTGTCTAGTGCCCTCCCTGGCCACGCCCTTGCCGCACCTGGGCCACGCCCATGCGTGCCCAGCCCCGCGTGGCCGCGTCCCCCACCCTGCTTGCCCCTCCGATCTGTCGCCATTGTTGGCCGTGTTGTGTAGTGGACAAGGCCACGGCCAAGGCATGGCGAAGGCGTGGTGTGTTGTGTGCGTGTGTGCATTGTGTGTTGTACGCATGTACCACACAGCCAACATCACGGCGCCTCGCCCCTGTCGGCCTGGGTGCTGAACCATGGCGTGCACAGCAGCTGCTGGCTGTTGCTGTTGCTGCTAAGCAGCTGTTGTTAAATGCAGTTGTGCTGCTGCTGCGGAACCCTCCATTTTGCGCAACAAAAAGCAGCAAAATAACTAACTAAACGAATTCTAAGGTGGATAAAAATTTATATGGGTAGAAAGTACACTTAACCAGCTTTGTTTTGTTCCATTGGACCAACTTTATTTGAGGTGTGGATTAAATCCTATAAAAATCACAAAATGCAGATTTTAACAGATTCTACAGGTAACATTAAGTAGCACTTTTAAGCAAAGCGTTCCGTCAAGTAAATGAACTCTAATAAATTTGATTTTTGTACCAGATTGGAGATCACAGAAAAATGCTCAGATTTGATATAAGGCACAAATTTATCGGAGGAGTAGAACCCAAAACCGTAGCCTTTTAAAGATACCTAAGTAGTGTTCTAAAAGACAGAGTTTCAGACTTAGCAAAAATTCAGAGTTCTAGAAAATAAGAGGATGACAAGTGAGACCCCTTCCACTATTTAATTAAATATATTTTTATTAGAGCCCAATCAATGACATTAGAGTCCCACCTGTCAGAGTTGACTGGTCAACCCCACTATTGTGGATAATGTTGATTTAATATTAAAAGTAATTCCAGTAAATTCCAAAAGCATTTAAATATTATAAATTCAATATCTTTTAAACCGTAAAACAGATGAAAATAATTTATACATGAAAGTTGCTCAGAAAAATATAATGGTTATGAATACGCCATCTGTATACCCATCACCCCCCTCTAACATAACGAACATGGAACATTCCCCTCCGTATCGTCTGTCCGGTAAGCACCCGGAGCCGGTAAAACATCTGGTTAAATTCTCGTTTCGTCTGCAACATGTAACACCGCGTTAGTTCAAATCTAGCTTAAAATATTGCCATGCCTTTCATCTGTGTTGCTGTTATTGTTGTGTATTTATTGTTACTCCCCCCCCCCCCCCCCCCCCGCCTTATTCTCTGGTAGACCCCGAGACTGTTGTTGCTGAGTACGACTACGTCGTCGACGACCGTACCCCCTACTGTCGAGCTTCCAGGCAAGCAGTGCCCCTTCACCTCTCCCATATATCGCCTATCCATCTATATTTATCTATTGCACTAGGCATTGCTGTTGCTACGTTGCTTACCTATTCAATTGCATAGCATGTCATTGTAGCCCCTTGATGTACCTTCCTTTATCCTATGCTGCCTATTAAATATATATATATATTATTCAGCAGTTAGACCTGCACATTATTAGTCAACTAGGTTTAGTAATCGGGTCGCGATCACTCTGAGGTGTGAACGCGGAACACAAACGATTTAAATTGCTGCAACAGGTACGGTACAGAGCAGACGCCCAAGGGAACCAACAACGGCAAGACTCTGCTGAGTCGCTCCAAGTTTGACTTACGAGTGGATGGACTCATATTTCACTCCCATCGTTGGCTCGGTAGCGAAGCACCGCTGAGGTGATATAAGGATATTCCTCTTTAGTTCATTCCCGTTGATGTCTCTGTCGAACCACTTCTAGTGTACCATCGAGGGTGATTCCTCCTGGTTTCACTTGATGGTAGGCACCTGAATCAACTGGTGTCCTTAAAGGTAAGTAGTGGGGTGACCCAACGATGCCCGCAAGAGGTATTGTATCGGGACGGCAGGACAGGCGGATACCATCGTGGGTCTGGTCCTTGCTCGTTGGCCGTGAGATACCAAACCACGCAAGTCGAGCTCCTCCGGGAGCACACGCGAGATAAGGTAAGGAGTCGGTTCACCTTGTCGGTAACCGCGTGCTTTGACGGGACGACAGGGAAGGCACCGATGCACTGGTGGCCCTGACTGATGTTCGTTGTTCGTCGTGTTGACTAGTCGGGCAACGATAACGGTTGTCGGCGAGATAATAATAAAATGACTAATGGTTTTGTGGATGACTTGATAGGCTACAATGGCATGTACGCACTACCTTCACGTGGGATAAGGAGTTATGGGCTCCCCTGCGTCGTAGTTCATTTGAAAGATCTTCAGGTGTCAGCAGTACCGTGGCCTGCGCCGGGAAGTGGTGTCTTCTTTGCTCGAGCATGTGGTATTTTCTTTTGCTTCATCGGCCAGCCACGCACCGTGCAGGAGCGTGAATGGTGAGGGTCCTAGACCCCTGGTCGTATAGGATTTAGTCCGGCGGATGTCCTCTCTGCTGAGCCTAGGTTGGGCTGTGGCGTGTCGGATAGCCTCGGTGGGGCATTCCCTGACAAGGTGTACGCCACCCTGGAGATTCGAGCGTGCAGGCTTAACAGTAGTGCAGCCCTCAGTGAGTTTGATCTATTCGAATAGCCGTGTCCACGCTAACAGGACACTACCAACTACTACTATTAAACTGTTGGTTCCGGGTTTTCTTCCTCGCAGGGAAGTCGAGGAAGGGAACTTGGAGGCATTGATAATTGGTAATTATTACAACTTACTATTATACAATGTTGCGGCAACTTCTGCTGCATTGTTACTTTATGCTTTATGTATAACTGGTGGTTGTTCTTTTCTTGTGCTTCAAGAATCGTTGGAAGATGCTAGTCTTCGATAGGCCTAGATCATTCCCTCTTACCCTGGTACTTCTATCTTGCAGTCCACTATACAGCCTCTTCTTCCATTTTGATATCAATGCATAAATGCTTAGTAGCCTGGGTTTAAGACTCACTAAGTATGCTAGATACTTACCCTTGCTTTCCCCCTCCCCTTTTTGTTTTGTATAGACGGTTGCTGCAATCAGACGCGAGGCATCTAGGAGCAAGAGATCCCCGATGCCGACCACAGCAACGTGAAGATCCCAGATGCCGACCACCAAGCCTTGAAGATCCCTGATGCCTTCTACGACATGTAGATCCCCGACGACCAGGAGTAGTTTGGATGTTCCCAGGCAGGAGGCCTCGCCTTTTTGATCGTTGTTGTTTTTGTGCTAGCCTTCTTAAGGCAAATCATGTGTACCTTGTGTCTGTACTCAGATACTATTGCTTCTGCTAACTTTGTGCTCTTGAGCTATTGTATTCGATCCCTCGTGGCCCCTGGCTTGTATTAAACAGCTTGTATTATTTTTATTATTATAGTTGTGTTGTGATATCATGTCGTGAGTCCTTGATCTCAGCTGTGTACCTTGCGTGTATGATTACTATACACGGTCTGATTTCGGGGGCGTCACAGGATACAAGGTATTAGGTCAGGGCTCACCAACCGATGTAGCGGAAGTAGAGTTGGTGAACACCGTCGGTGCAAATCCCCGCAGCTAGGAATTTCAATGACCTCCCAACCACGAGGATATCGATCACGTGAACCGTCACGCGATCCATTGCGGGATCCCTCCCACGAACCGTCCCGCGATCCGTCCCGCGATCTAGTCCCACGAACAATTCCCTCCGAGGAAGAAGAAGGACCTCGAAGAAGGATGAAAGGTATGGTCCCTCTACCAGTATCCAGACGTCCCAATGTCGCAATCCAGCCGTGTTCCGCCGTCCAGAGAGAAACGCCAACGAGAGAAACTAGATGGGAGAAGAGCCTAGCGGCGTCCGAACTAGAACGGTCTAGACCAAAGAAAATTAGAGGCGTGTGGGATTTAGCTGGGGAAGTCTTGGGGATTTTCTGGTGTGTTATTTGGGGCTACCCCTGCGCCCGAATATATAGGTGGAAATCTGGGGTCGCAACTTGGGCAAGGGTTCTCCCCAAAGTCCGTTTTGGCCACCAGGAGGAGTCAAATACAGATTCCAGTACGAAACTGTTGACAACCGTTTTTGGCACGATAATATTTGTATACAAGACAAAAGAAAACTGTTCTACATGAAAAGGCTTGGTATCATCGATATGAACATCTTTGTAGTTCGAGCCATCGCCGCCTGATTCCATTTCGAAGGCCAAAACTATGTTTGAAGCAATAAGATCTTGGCATTCGAAGTACTATTCTGCCAACAATTCCTTCAATACATCCTCAAATGGAAAAATGTTCTACATGGGGCGGCTGAGTCTCGTCGAGCCGGTCGATTTTGATTTTTGAATCGTCCCAATCCAAGTTCGTATGCAAAAGTTATAGCCATCACAATGTATACCTGTCAAAGAGAAAAAACTGACGCCCGGAGCCAGACACCTATACAATTGATGTCTGAAGGAGAGCTGAAGATTTCGGCCCTCAAGATTGCCCCAAATCAAAAAACGTTCAACATGAAAATCCTTGGAAATTTCAAGGGCTACAATTTTGATTTTTTGACTTTTTTCATCCGAGGTCGTTTTCAGCCCCGAAACGCCCAAAATCCAAACTGTTGTCCCAGGCCCACCTGTAATACGAGTTCGGTTCTGTATGGAAAGATTTGGACGAGATTTGGAGTCCTTTTCTTGTACGGAAAGTCCAGCCTCCTCATATATAGATGAGATGATGGCCCATTGAAATAACACACAATCGCACAAAACACATCTACATCTTTTTCGTGTTCATCTATCCTTACCCTTGTATCTTTCTTTTCGTTCTTCGTTCATTCTTGTTCAAGCTTTAGGGGCGTCCAGGACGACCTAGAGCAGCAAATCGTCGCTGAGTTCTCTGACGGGGTCCCTCCCGGGGTCTTGGGGCGTCTGGTTCAAAAAGAGCTAACCGGATTGTCTTTCGTATTGCACTTCCGGTTGGCCTCCTACGATGCGAGCTGCGGAGTATCTCCCTCGGCGTCGCGGGTACACGTGACGTGTTCGTGTAGGGCGTAATTCAGCGTCAACACACTTTTTGGTGACTCCGCTGGGGACGAAAGCTTTGAACAGTCTCCGGCCTATTCTTGCTACGAGTAAATCGTCATCAAGGATTTGCAATCTACGAAGGTGATATGAATACTCAATCCCCTCATGTAGATGTAAATAACTCATATGGTGTTACTAGATTGTTCAATGAATATACTAAATCGGTTAACCCTAGTTTTGTCAATTATACATCTAACTATATGCAAGGGCCGATTGAAAGTAATTTACATGCTTCGACTTCTTATGATAATAGTAACGTGCATCATATGTATTCAAATTCTCATCCATCGGCAACCCCAGAAATCCATATGCCGATGAACAACATGATGAACTCAGTTGATAGAGTTGAAACACCCCATGTTGGAACTTTCGATAACATGCAACAAAGTGTTTCACCTTTTTATTCATCGGCACCTAACTTGCAATATGTTAATCCAAATATACCAATGGACAGGGGAATTGGCCATGCTAGGACTAGTTATTTGGCCATTACCATCAAACATCATGTATTACATCTCATGATATTAATTGTTCAATGTCATATGCAAATATTCCTCACTCGGCTCACTTTGGTGATTATGGCTGAGTGGATACAGGAGCATATATGCCTAACATTGCAGCAGATGAGAGGGCTCTAACTGCGATAAAAAGATTAGCCCAAGATTAATGGATTAGTGCTCTTTGCCTTGAGGAATATAAAAAGGGGTTGGTTGTCGATTATGAAGCAATAAGAGCCAGAGTTCTGCAAGAGGACAAAGTGTTGCCAATGGATTCTACAACAGTGCAGATCTCCGAGTTACAATACCCTGCACAAGTGCACAATTCCGAGTTACAATATCTTGCACAAGTGCAAAGCTCCGGGTTGCAACACCCTGCACAGCTGCAAAGTTTCGGCAACCAACGTCCGAAAGAAATTCAAAGACTCAGGGGGAAAACCTCTCCGAGTTGGTCAGAGTCTAAAGAAAAAGAAGCACTCACTGTTGAGGATTTACCGGCAGAATATCAACAAATCTATGAAGCACTCAAGAAGAAGCGTGAGGAGGAGTTTGAGGCACTCAAAAAGAAAAGTCAAGAGGGATATTTGCAAGAATTCATCAAGCTCTTTCCTCCGAGTAGTAACCAGGTTAGCCCTTCTGTGATGTTGGGGCAAGATGAAAAGGAAACTTTGCATGCGAATCAGCAAGAGAAGATTGACTCGGCTAATAATGTTGATTCGTTTGAAACCAATAAAAAGTGACTAAATCTCCTACGGTTGAGTCATGCAATACGGGTGACGTTACTAACTCAACAGGGGCCGAACTAGATAGTTCAGGAAATAGCAAGTCAGACGTGCTCGATTTTTCTAGATGCACATGAGCTTACATACTACCCTATGAGTTTCGTGCCAAAGATGATGAGAATCGAAAGCAAAAGGATACAACCAAGCAGGATTTGGTTAATGATGAACATCAAATCCTAGAAGGCGAAGCCGAACTGTGCCTGGTTAACAAGGGTCATCTGAGTTACACGCTGCAAGATCCAAGTGTCATAGTCCAAGATCTGAATAGCCCAACACAAGGTCCGAGTAACATGGCACTAGATCCAGAAGGGGAAGAAGTGTTGGAGACAATAGGCTGAATTGCATCTAACTCGGAACTACTTGACACAACTCGGAAGCACATACCGAGCTGCACGACATCCTCCGAGTTGCAAGATACTATCCGAGCTACAAGCTACTCAGAGACAGCTGTCGAGTTACAGGTAACTCAGAAATATGTGCCAAGTCACAGCCAACTCAGAAACAAGCGCCGAGTTGCCGCCAACTCGGAGGAGACACATTATCCAAGTGACTCGGCCCAAGATTCAGAGAATGAAGACGAGGCGTTGGGGAGTTATCCAGAGGAGGAGCAAAGTATTGTTACCATGCTAGCATCTCATTCTCCCATGTCTTCGAAGAGGTACGCCTAGCGGTTAGTTTGCTTACACTTCAATCCAATCAAAATTATATTGTTGATGCATCTATCATCATAATATTAATGAATGTTGAAAGACCAACTGGGATAAGTAAATTTTTTGCGAGGAATAATTGTTTCACTAGTAATGCCAGTCAACATATCGTACCATTCGTAGAGGCTAATAGTGAAATCGCAACTCGAATTACTTGTAACTCAGAGGCAGAGAACCGAGTCGTTTGTAACTCGGAAACCTCAGAACAATTAGCCACCGAGTTACAGCCAACTCAGAACAAGCAGCCGCCGAGTTATATTCTGATTTGCACTTTATCAAGGTTGGTCCCTTCATACCGGCCAAGCTTTATTTTTATATGGGAAACTTTGATTATTTCATGCTTGGCTAATATTTGGTCTCATATGAGACGTATATTCTGTAATTATTTTTATTGCAGAAACATAAAGACAAGTTCAAGATCCTTCGAGATAGTCGATTCGGAGAAATCGGAAAAGGAAGACAAAAAACAATGTGTGGCCGAGTTGGGTGACAACCAGTCAGCACTACCCGGAACCGAGTTGGCGCTACTCGGAACCGAGTTGGAAGGCATCAATTCGGCGCCACTCGAAACCGAGTTGGATGGCAAAAAGACAACACAAATCGGAACCGAGTTGTTAAAACCACTCGGAACCGAGTTGAACATCAACGAGCCACCATTATTCGGAGCCGAGTTGAATAACATTGAGTCAACACCACTCAATTTCTTGACTCCAAAGTCGGTACTCCTGTATCGGCTAAGAGACGAGCCATGTACCTCCAGTCCGGATCACACTGTTGGTACCTCGCTGATTAATCCAATCATCATAGAAGATCATCATGGCGAGTTAGCGAGAAAAGAACGAATGCAGAATTCGTTCGTAAATAAAATCAGAGATTGCAACATGCTTCATCAAGATGCACAATCGCCCGTCGAAGGAAGATTGGAAATTGTTGGAGCACAAGTTGATGTACAACCGGTTAACAACCATATTAATCATATGTTGACTCGGTTACAAGATGATTCATCCCGAGATGGATGGGTACACGCTGAAGGTGATGGGGCCAAAGAAATTGTACAATCAAGCAATCCCGAAGGCGAGTGTTCCATCAACGTTACAATGAAGATGCCAAGCACGCGGGGGAAGCAACAAGCAAATCATAAGATCGATGCAAAGAAAACAAAAGGAGACAAAGGCCGAAATAAGCACAAAGGTAAAAAGGCGAAGGTCACTTTCGCGCAGTTATTGGAAAAATATCAGAAGATAAGTGAGGACAAGATTGCTTATCGGCCTAGTAATTCAAAAGCGTCAAGATCACCCCCTAGGCGCAAATCTGAAAACCGGTATTGGCAGAAGGGAAGTTTCAATGCATTATATTCGTATCCTTATTCCGGACCGCCAATACCAAAGTCATGGATATTTCCCTATGCTAATTCTTATATGTATTCATCATGGGACAACTATGATTCATGGGCACATTATCCATATTATTCTAGACCATCTAACCCAAATTATGCAGCTCCAAATAGATCATCATTGGATCAACAATCGCATGCCAAAGGCCATTTAAATAAAAAAGAATTGGTCCGAAGCTCAAGGGAAAGGAAGGAGATGGTCAAGCAAGTTTATCGAGTGAAAGAGGATGGACGCAAATGTGTTACTTCGCATTTTGTTTCAAGTTACAAAGATCCGGTCCAATCGACCTTGGCTATTGAAGGAAAAGAGATGAATCAACAAATGGTTAAAGACCAAGCTCAGAAAAGAAATGTCAAAGCGGAAGCAAAAAGTACAGCCGGGATTCCCACTCGTCTTATCAATTTGGCAAAAGAGAAAATTGCAAAGGCTTAGTTCTGAAGAGTTAACCGCAAAGGGCATGGCGTGGGTCCCTAAGAAGAATTCTGCAAAGTTCATGGGAGTAAATGAGAACAAGCAGGGAGCCACCAACCGAGTTACACGGGGCCTACTTGAAACAAACCGAGTTACTCAGAGCCTACTCGGAGCAAACAAAGTTACTCGGAGACAACCCGGGACGAATCAGAAAGCACCCAGAACTGGCCAAGTAGCTCGGAGACAACTCGGAATCTATCAAACTACTCGGAAATAGCTCGGGATTCACCGAACCACTCGGAACACACCGAATTAGAAAGCCGTGTTGTTGAGAAGATTTCGGTCCCAAAAGAAGTTGCTGCTACTGGCGAGTTGAGCATGACTTGGAGACACCAAGCTACAGCCAATCCGGACGCTACACCCACTGAGTTGCATATACAAGCACGGCCAGATGTTGTATCCTCGCGCATTATTCAGAGGCCTATGTTCCGAGTTGCACATAATAATTTGGCCATGAAGAATTGTTCTCCAAGAACGTTCAAGAATTTGCCTCCAGTAAATTTAAAGAGCCGATTAAAGTGATATTGGCTACTAAGGGCAAAGAAGAGGAGCAAACAAATGCGCAAAATCAATATGCCAAATCTAAACATGCCATTGATACTTTACCATGGATTTCATCCCCAGGTATGATTGGTTACCCCCACGGGCTTATTTTTTATCCATGGATGATTTCTTACATCATGATGGGGTAGTACCGAATTACAATGCATTTGATTAGTTACATTCTTTGCTGCTTTAAAGATCCAAAATATTTGACTTGTTACTTCTTTTATTTATTTCGGCTATATATGCTTTGGTGGATGAATTCTACATGTTACTTCTGGTAATGGCCGATATTTTTCCTATCGTCCTAAGAATGCATCTAAGCATGGCCAGTGTGTTTTTCTAAACATCGTCCTTACTCTTGTTGGAGTTTGAGACAAGGTGTACGTGCATTGAAAAAATGTTGCATAGACCAATTCATAAGTTGCAGAATTGGTGAGCGGGATTATGCTTTGGCTAGGTGTGATATAGCTAATTTGAATCTATGAGAAGCCAAATCATTGTTGTTTTTATTATTGAGCGTAATATTGTTATAAACCATGTCTCATTAGTGCCATGGAGATTATATGTTGTTGGTTTAGTTTGTAGCAACGACGAAGATTTTGGTATTGCTCTTATATCTCCTCATTGTGCTATTTTGCAGCCTCGTCATGCTTAGAATATTGTTGCACAAACAATCAAAGATGGATGTGTATCATTCTGTTTAGAGATTTTTTTGCTTGCTATAGGTGCTACATGTATTAAGGCTTTTGGTGATTCGTTATTAGTTGTGCATCAAATATCTATGGATTTCATGTCTTTTGACGAATCCCTTAATGTTTATCTTGACAAGTGTCTAGATACAATTTACACTTTAGATTGTTTCAGAATTGCTTATATATCTAGACATGACAATTGGAGAGCAAATGAGTTAGCGTAGCAAGCATCTGGTTATCATTTTGATTGTGGCATGTTTCATATTTCTAAAGAACCGATGTCTAATCATGTCAATATGGGAGCTGCCGAGTTGCAGCCAATATGGGAAAATCCGATTTAAAGCTCATTGCTTCGGTCACTAATGGGATATCTAGTGCAAGCGAGATGGCTGGTTGGAACAAATATGTCTTTCTTATTTGCAGGATCCAAGTTGAGAAGATCAGGCAGGTTACACCATGGGATGCATTCATGGAGACACTTGTGTTATCAATACACCAAATATTTGAAGAAGTTTGACTCATGAGATAGCCAGGCTGAAGACATGGCCGATATACAACTATCTCCCTAAGAAAACACATGGCTGATGGAGTGTTGACATCGTCCTTAAAACAAACATGGGCAAGTTATTTTTTGACACACAAGTTTTGCCGAAAAACAGGGGGGCATGTGTTGACAACCGTTTTTGGAACGATAATATTTGTATACAAGATGGCCTCAAAAGAAAAATTTTCTACATGAAAAGGCTTGGTATCATCGATATGAACATCTTTGTAGTTCGAGCCATCGCCGTCCGATTCCATCTCGAAGGCCGAAACTATGTTTGAAGCAATAAGATCTTGGCATTCGAAGTACTATTATGCCAATAAGTCCTTCAATACATCCTCAAATGGAAACATATTCTACATGTGGAGGCTGGGTCTCGTTGAGCTGGTCGATTTTAAATTTTGAATCGTCCCAATCCGAGTTCGTATGTAAAAGTTATAGCCATCACAATGTATACCTGTCAAAGAGAAAAAACTGACGCCCGGAGCCAGACACCTATACAATTGATGTCTGATGGAGAGTGTGAAGATTTCGGCCCTCAAGATGGCCCCGAATCAAAAAACCTTCAACATGAAAATCCTTGGAAATTTCAAGGGCTACAATTTTGATGTTTTGACTTTTTTCATCCGAGGTCGTTTTCAGCCCCGAAACGCCCAAAGACCGAACTGCTGTCCCAGGCCCACCTGTAATCCGAGTTTGGTTCTGTATGGAAAGATTTGGAGTCTTTTTCTTGTACGGAAAGTCCAGCCTCCTCATATATAGATGAGGTGACGGCCGATTGAAACAATACACAATCGAACAAAAAACATATACATCTCTTTCGTGTTCATCTATCCCTACCCTTGTATCTTTCTTTTCGTTCTTCATTCGTTCTTGTTCTTGCAGGAACAGGAATCACGAAGCTTTAGGAGCGTCCAGGACGAACTAGAGAAGCCAATCGTCGCAAAGTTCTCTGACGGGGTCCCTCCCGAGGGCTTGGGGCGCCTGGTTCAAAAAGAGCTAACCGGATTGTCTTGTGTATCGCGCTTCCGGTTGGCCTCCTACGGTGTGAGCTGCGGAGTATCTCCCTCGGCGCCGCGGGTACACGTGACATGTTCGTGTAGGGCGCAATTCAGCGTCAACAGAAACGCCACGGACTACAAAATCTAGGGGGAAATGCCAGGGTCCCTGGCATTTTTCCCTGCCCCCCATGGAAAGCCTAATTTCCACCGACCTACGACCATGTGGACTTTCCTACTTTGTCTAGCTTCGGTTTTCGCGTCTTGGAGAGTTCCATAACCCTCCGGATACTTTCATAAGCTCCCAGGAACCTCCCAGAACATTTATGGAGGTCCCGGAACACTTTATGAATGTTTCGTAACCTTTCCACAACTATTACTGAATGTTGCAAAACCTTTCGAGACTATCATGGATGTCTTGTTACCACTTCAAGACTCTTCTTGAATGTTCCGTAATCATCCGAGACCGTTCTCGAATATTCTGAAACCATTCAGAACCACCTAGAACACTTCTACTACTACCCAGAACACTTTCGGTTCCACCCGGAACAATTCTGGTACCTTTTCTCTTTTCTTTTTTCTTTTTTGCAGGTACCTTTTCTCTTTTCATCTCCTAGTTCTCTAACAGACTACTACCCATTAAGTGTGTGACCCAATAGGTTCGGTATTATGCGGAAATGACTCAGAACGTCTTCCGAGCGTAGGACAACAGCCTTTTGTCAATAGCCTATAATCAACAGCGGAGCCATGGACACCCATGTTGAATCCCGCACATACACAAAGAAGCTTCGAGTGAATCTTTATGTTTAATCATGTACCATTCCCTTTGCTTTGTGATATATGAAAAAGTCAGAGGATAGAATTTTGGCACCCATGTGTAACAACTTCTTGAACACAAGCCACTCGTTTGTCCATTTTCTCGTTATCGTATTCCGGTATCCCCGTGACTATGTCACACTGCGTCTGGCCAGACTATAATGAATACCGTAATACCGAGTGGGCCCGAAGTAAGCATATCTTCATCATGAAGGATAAAATACCAGTCTTGAACTATCGCAGTTACTAGACACACTACTTCCCAGTAACGGGAAGATTCGTCTAAGAACCAAAGTACATCTTCATGTGTGATGGAACACGACACTCTCATGGTCTAAGGAATTATGTATATGATAACATTTCATGATATGACTTATAACGTTGTTACGATGTGATCTCTAAGTATATCATTCAATACTGGAGTCGGTTCAACATTATTGTTTTGCTAACAATATGTTCTCATTGCTACTGACATCCTTGTTACAAGAACAATGTCCATGATTAAGAAAATGTAATCATCAGTTAGCACATGAGCTGGTATTAGAGGCTAAACCAGGAACTCTTGGTGTTTACATTTCCACACATGCAAATTAGTTTTCTTCTTAATCTCACAGTCAGGGTCATTGCAATTATAGCACAGAAATATAAACTTTAATTACGAACGTGGAAATATAATATAATAACATTTTATTATTGCCTCTAGGGCATATTTTCAATAGTGAGCACGTCACTACGTCCGGTTCGCCACCCCCACAACCATGTCGAGACCCCGAAGCAAGACCTCCGCCGCGCGTCTGGACCATGCATGTGCCGGGATCCCGACGAGCTTGAGAGGCACCTCGTATGGGAGGGAGGTGCCCGTTGCCTAAACATGGTGCAACCATGGCCGTAGTGAGAGGGAGAAGTGAGCACCCGACGGGGATGCCCGGACACGGTGAACCAACTTGTTCCGCACATCCAGCTCCTTGCACAAGACTAGAAAATCCTCCAGATAGAACGACCAGATGGACAAATCCTCAGGCCCCAAGTCAAATTCCAACATCAAAGCTTCTGCTGCCGTGGCTAGTTCAACTTTCGGCATGTTGCTAGTGATGGTCACCACGACATCCCGCGCAAGCTCAGCTTCCGTCCGCCAAATATTCGCGTTCGCCTCGAGGTAGCAGGACTCCACCACTTCCACCGACGACCCACGCCCCACCGGAACGGCCGCCCCCGCGAGCACGTCGAACGACACCGAGAACCCAGGGTCGGCCAAGCTCTCCATAGACGTCGTGCGCACCGCCTCACACTAGGACGTTTCGAACCTGAAGGCACACGACGGTCGGGGGAAGGTGGAGGCGGCGGGAGAGCAAGGGAAGTAGACCTGGAAGCAAGACGCATAGGCGCAGGCGACGGGAGAGGAAACAGCGGCCCCGCAGGTACCTGAGCGCGAAGGGTCGGCGCAGGACGGGGGTTGTTCAATGGAAAAGGGCTCTGCGATCGCTGACATCTGCGAGAGATGTGCCCCTTGCTGCCATACCGCACACAACGCGTTTGGCTTGTGCATTCAGCGGAGATGTGACCCGGGTCCCCACAATTGTAGCAGCACCCAAAGAGCTCCTCCGAGAGGCGCGAGTTGGGGCGAGGGGGAGCCGCCAGTAGGATAGGGAGCTGCATCGGCGGTGACGGGCCCCGAGCTAGCCCTCCTCCCGCCCTTGGTCTGCCAGCCCAAGCCACCACACGAGGGGGAGGATCCGCTACCGGCCGTCCCACCCTGGACGATAGGTGTCATTGTTTGGTGACGGCAGATGCCATGGGGATGGCTAAAGTAGAGGGGAAGGTCCAATGGACGCCGATGGTGTCGGAAATGGGGTTGAGCATGATCATAGTGAATGACACCGCGGAGTACCCAGGTTCAAGGCTCTCGTGAGGAGATAACACCCTTACTCTTGCAGATATGTATATAGAGAGATAACCGGCTACAATTGTGCTCCTAGAGTTGTATGAGAAGAAGAAGAAGAAGAAGAGGGCTCATGTCTCCCCTCTCTCCTGCATCTCAAAGTGTGTATGCTGGAATGATTCTACAAGGACCTAACCCTCTGCCTGGAGGGCTTCCCGGGGTTCTTATAGGCCGACCCCCGGGTTACAATTGTAATCCTACATACGTTGGTCTCTCGAGAGCTCGTTGGGGCCCGCCAACTGCGGGTTTTCCGGATGCTGGGCTCAGTCGGTGAGTCATCTCTGACGTCATCCGCGGTGTGGATGGCTGCGGGTTTCCTGGGCGTAGGGGGATGTAACTTGTCGGCCTACCTAGCGTTAGGAGTGCATAGCCCATAGGCTATAGCTCCCTTAGTAGGTTGGCCTTGCAGCTACTTTGTTGTCTTGTCTAATCCATAGCTCATCATACCGTCGGAGTAGCTGCGCAGAGGTCACACTCTCCGTTCAGTTGGGGATGTGACCTTACATGCAGAGGTGTGAATCTTGCGGGATTGCCTCTAACACTCTTGGGTCGGCTGCGCCCAGTCGACCTTTGGTCAATGCTTGTCTCTGGGTGCGGACCCTATGGGCCGCCTGCCCGCAACCGGCAGTCGAATGGTGCCTTGGTCAATCGGCAGTCGGCTAGCGCAGCCAGCCTATGGTCCAATCGGCTTCCGTCAGCAGGCCGCACCATTTGCCTTGAAATGATATTTCGCCTACCTGGGCCTACCTGGGGGCATCCCCCCAACAATAGGGCCACGAGCCATGCCCACCACCTAAGGAACGATGACTATGTAGTGGATCTGCACCCTGGGCGCTAGCGAGGTGGTCTTTAAAGTAGAGGGGCAAGCCAAAAAAGAGACCTGTGAGGCCATGCCCACGCCGCACATGTGAGAGGGAGAAGGAGGAGAGAGAAGGGGGGGTTGCCGCCGTCCCTGGAGCGGAGCACGATGGGAAGGGGTGGCCGCCGGTGCTAGGTGTCAACCGGCGCGGAGGGGGGTAGGAGGCTAACTTCTAATCTGAGGATTAGTTTGAAGAATAAATGATGTTGATAGTTTGCATGTTAAGATAGACAACTTAAATGATTCTATAATAAAAAATTACTTTATAAAAATTATGGATTAGCTGATGTTTTTTTTACCATAGAACGTACACATATATAATCACTTCAAAATAAGCAAGTGAATGGTTTTTTCATGGTAGTACATGTGTCAAGTGGATGTTGTACCAAGCAAGCCTCTCGCTACGGTATCTACATGTATCTGCACATATACATGATGTGCGATGTATGGATTGACCAGTTAACAACACGGAGATTTCGAAAAAATTTAAACACGATGATTAGACCTATGCACATGCATCCCAGCTAATGTGTATATAAATATAATAAAACCTGCCTAAATTTGCATTGAGGGGTACAAATAACGCACTCTACGCACGTCACTTGTCGTGCTCCGGTGTTTTCTTTTTGGACATAGTTAGCTGACGCACGCGCGCCCAAACGTTTAACCAGGCGGCCCTTTCCAATAAGGAAAGGACCATCCGTGCGTTGTTCTCCCCGCTTAAAAAGGAAAAATCATGTCATTGTTGTTCACACATGCTACTTTCAGCTAGAACCTGCATGTGCATTTATTTTGGAATTTACAAATTTTAAAAAAGCTATAACTTTTGAACCGAGTAACAAAATTCAGATCCGCTTTCACCGTTCAGTTTCTCGCGGCGAGTTCTTCAAAATTAGACCCCATATGGATAGGTTTGGACGAACTTTGTTTTTTAGCAACTTTGTGTGGTATGTAGGCAACTTTAGTGCTATCAGTATACAACTCTTGTTTGTCTAGTATGACTTATCGGCTTGGTTTGCGTAGAACCGAAAAAATGACACATAATATGATGCGTTTTTAGTACTATATAGAAGCAACTTTATTGCACTATATGTATCAATGAATTTTATTAATATTATCTCAACTTGCTTGTAATGGTTGCTCAGTTGCCCACCATTGATGCTTAGTTGCCTATAATAATGTTCGAGCAATCCAAAAAATCATTTGTTCCTATAGCAAAAAAGAAACAACTATCTTACAAAATCCAAGCAATTGTATTACCAAAAACACAATGCAAAATTATTCTATCAAAACCAAGCAACTATCATAGCAAAAGCAAACACATGTTCTAGTAAATCTAAGCAACTATATTACTAAAAATACAACAAAAATAATCCTAGAAAACCAAGCAGTTATCCTAATAAAACAAGGCAACTGTCATAACAAACGAAGGACCTACCGTAACAAATCAAGCAACTATCATAGAAAAATCAAGCAACTATCCTAACAAATCCAAGCAACTACATTACCAAAATGGTAAAAACACAATGCAAAAATTTCCTAGAAAATCAAGTAACTATTGTACCAAAACCAAACAATTATCGTAACAAATCAAACAACTGTCCTAAAAAATCCAAGCAACTACATTACCATAAGGAAAATGCAAAATTTTGCTAGCAAAGCAAGCACCTATCCTAGCAAATCCAAACAACCACATTACCAAAAGCCGAATGCAAAAAATGTCTAGCAAATCAAGTAACTATCCTACCAAAACCAAGCAATTTCATTACAACACGATGCAATTATTTTAGCAAAATCCAAGTGACTACTTTTTCCTTATAATTCACACAATTGCATATCTATTGACTGCACAAAATGTCTCTAATTTTCTCTTGATCCTCCATATAATTTGCATAATGGTCTACAATTTTATGTACTGAATTGCGCAACAAGTTTGATAAAAAAACGTCTCTCGTGTACCAATTTTTCTTGCTCTTCAAAGAATTTGTATGAATGTATTAGGGAAAAATGGTGCCATCAAATATGTTGTTGTCACCAAAGTTGCCTAACGATGATGCTTAGTTGCCTCTATATGTTGAAAAATTATTTGCCATGATTTTTAAGTGGTCTATGACATATATACTTATAAATTCATTGATACACATGATGTACGAAAGTTGCTTATGTTTAGCATTATAGTTGCCTCATTCAGCATCCAAGTTGCTTATTTTTCTTTAAATCCTTGAAACATGTTCATATGAGATTTTTGAAGATCTCGTCGCGACAAACCTAACGGTGAAAATGGATCTTCGTTTCGATGCTCGGTTAAAAAGTTATAGATCTTTTTAAATGAGTAATGTCACTAGATGCATGCGCGTACGTAATCCCATCTGCATGTGTGGGATGTGGTTTTTTTCGCTGTCGCTATCAACAGTGGTTTTATGATTTGTCCGCTAGTGCATGCGTGTGGACACAGAGTGCGTTCGTTCGCGCAATCAAGCGCAACTGCGCTTTTAAGTCTTTAGGTTTGTTTTTTTCCTTTGTTAAAAGTGCACCGCGTGCCATTCATAGAAGTAAATTCTTGTCTTTTTTTCTATAGTTTTCATCAAAATGTAAGAAAAAATCATAGAAAAGTCGGAAAAAACAAAAAAATCTAAACACCGACAAATAAGTATACAAAAATAAAACCTAAGGAAAGCACTCAGGACACGCTTTAAGGGTGATCGTGCTACGAAAGAGTATACATCACAAAACTAAACTGTGAAGGTTTCTATTTCCCCTTTTTTTTTGGGTTAGCCAGCGTTAAGGAGAGCTTGACAGCTGTTTTTGCTATTGCTACAGTGTTTTGGTTCGGTCCGGTTTTCTTTCTCGCTAGACTTGCTGATTTTCAAAGGTGTGGGTTGGTTCACCGCTTAACAAGGGATATTTACTGCATACGCGTGCGTCTCGCGTTATCCTCCACTCCGAGATCGAGGCGGCACCCTCCTCGCCTTTCCTCCCAGCGCTTCACGTCTCTTCAACGGTGGCGCCTCCTCTCTCTCCCATCTGGGATCTTTTTGCTCGCCATGAAAACTGTCCCGGTCGCTTTACGTGGAGACGGAGCTGCGGTCGTGTCTCCCTCTGACTCGCCTCCGCCTTCCTGCGCTCATCCCCGACCTGCAGCCGGCGGCCGATGAGTTCGCCGCGCTCCTCAGATCGACCATCGCCGACCTCACCTCCGCGTCCCTCTGCATCGTTCAGGGCCTGGCTGGCTCCGTCTACGTCTTCTTATGGCTCACCGCGGCTCCACCCTGCCCATCCCCGACCTGGAGGCTGCAGCCGGTGGCCAACGACTTCGTTGCGCTCCTCCGTTGGGCCCTCGCCGACGTCGCTTTCGTGTTCCATTGCGTTGCCCGGGGACAGGCCAGCTCCGGTCGCGGCTCCCACTGGCTCGCCGGCGCCTTCCTACTCTGCCAGCTCGACGTGCGACCTCCCCACCTTGTTCTACGCAGGTCAGGTACAGACGTATTGTCCTCTGCTTTTTTCTTTGAATCAAATTCTTGAGATCTTTAGAAAATAGGCTTTCGCCCAACTTATAAAGAAATCCTTGAGATTATTAAGTGATTGATTTGTGGAAGCAGGTGTGGTATCTCCAGTATCTCAGTACCCGAATTAAACATCAAATTGCAGTTTCTTTCTTGGTTTTAGGATTCTGTACTATTTATTTACTTTGCTTTGTTCCGTTGCTTATCCTAATCAATATTACACAGAGATATATTCATTAAACACAAATCAAGTTGTACATTGGTGTCACCCCAAAAATTCACATGATTGTCAGTTCAAAGATAATTAGAAAGCTGGGATATGTTCATTTTTTAGCGATGTGCCTGTAGAGAATCAAATGGGAACTTAACAAAACAAACTTAACAAGTTAAACTATAAAAAGATGGTACAGAAACTTTGCACTTGATTTTTGTCCTGAATAGTAAATTATGAAACCTCTCAAGATTGTCATCGGCCTTTTGTCAGTTAGTTTTCCATATGTCTAGGATGTATATTCGGTTGGACTGATGCCGCTCCGTGCATTCTTAGTATATTCTCATGAATAATTAACTGTTTGTGATGACAAAAATATTTTTGAAGACGTTCTCTTTTATTTTGCACTGGAATTTGCAATTTTTAAGTACTGTTCAATTTCAATCAAATTTGACCTTTTCTCATGTATGTGTGATACTTAGGAGAGGCGCATTGTATGATTTATTTGTATTGGAGAAAAAGGAATATACATACCACTATGGATTCTCAGTAGTATGTGATTAGTTTCTTTTTTTATGGTGTTGATCATGGTAGGTTCAAAATGCATCAGTACCTGGTCTCTATCATTACTCCGATGTGTGCTAGACTGCCAGTACGTGCTTGGAGACGACCATGGGACATTGATATTGTCATGTGGATGAGGGGCGTGTCCCACCTGGCTGAGATAAGAGACAAGATGTCGAGTCTGAACTTGCCCCTGATATCCTCTGCTCAGCGTACTATCACGGATTTTTTGTCAGTTAGTTTTCCATATGTCTAATTTGCAGTACTGTCACCGTTGTGCCAACTTCGATAACACACACAAAACGTCATATTTCTCTCACGGATTTGTAAGTAATATGTCATCTCAACATTTGTTCCGTCGATGCAAGATAAGTTAGTGCAGCTTATATGTTACAGAAGGTAAAAACACAATTTTTCATGACCATGGAACTGACCATCTGCTGGTGTCTACTACTTATAGGACTACAGAAAAGCATGCATGGCTTTTGAAAATTGCTTGGAGCTAGACCATACAAATATTGATATTAAGAATGCTTTAAGATAACTCTTCAATATTTACATGATAGGAAGACTCCACATATGCCCTGTTCAGTTTTTTAGATTAGAAATTCTACTTTAGTTCTCTATACTTAAGGAATGTCGATCATTTGTTTTCAATGACCTCACTCATACAATGTTGTGTGTTTCTGTTATGTGATGGATCTATGTGCAAAGAAGTTGTACTTGTATCACGTCCATGGCTTATGTTCAAAATATTGTTTTTGCAGGGGAGCCTACAAAGAGTTGGTTGATCCCTAATTTTATACGCCCTTTCATTGTGGAAATACATATTTTCTATATCATGCCCTATGGCCAAGCTCTTTTTTGTGGAGGCTGAAGGAATGAGAGAGGAAGGGGGAATGCAAAAAATTATGTTTTTACAAAATTCAAGTACAACTTGGTACCCTACCTATCCTTGAACAAAGAGTAGCGCAATAAGTACATGGCAAGTGAAATTGATCTTCCATCAGTTGGAGGGTTAGTGATTAAGTGTAAAGAAAATAGACTTTTTTGTACCATTTTATATGCCTAAGCAAATATTTATGATTGAAATAGCTTTTTGGATCGGCTAAAATGCTTATTATGTCATTAAAAAATCCAAAAATAGAATACTAATGATTTTAAACTAAATAAATGAATCAATTTACTTTCATATGAGTAATTCCTTGGAAAGTCTTGGATGCATGCGCTTTGCTAGAGATAAATAGTGGTATATTCTTTACAACTTTGTGCTAGGACTACTGCAATACCAATGGGTGGGTCGATAGATTAGATGAAATTCTAACCGCTCTAATCTCCAAAAGATTATGAAAGGCAGTCTGCTTTAGCCTGAAGTTATTTGTATTTGTAATAAATGATGGCAATGATTAAGAGAATGATTAAAATCGACAATGCATATAATCTTTTGAATAGTGCAGTTGCTTTATTTCGTCCAGCTTGCTCCTGATGCCTTTTATTTGCCTTATTAGTTCTCTGAATGTACTCCACAAGCAAGCTAATTTGGACGCCTCTGCACACTCAGGTTCTCAACAGATCCCAAAAGATGGCTGATCCTTTGTAACAAGCTTACTTGGGTTCTTAAGAACATTTCAGAAGATGTCTCATCCTATCTAACGATATTATTTATCATTTCATAGCAGCTCAAACCAACAAATTTTGTAAATAGAAGGAAATCAGCAGACAGAATACATAGCTTGCTTTTGTTTATTACATATGTAGTTTATATATTGCAGGCTGCAGTACCTACCTCTTTTAGACCAAGTTTTATTATGCTTACCAAGATTTTTTGATACATATAGCTTTCATCCTTTTTTGCACTGATATGATGTACTCTCTTAATATTCTGCCTTATTTGTCTCTGCAGAAGTAGAATGCAGCATTGATCTCTTCCAGAGTATCTATTCGGATATCTTTCAAAGTCTATGAATAGATCTTTCCGCTTTTGTTCTTTCCTATTCTTTTCTTTACTTACCATGATATACCCTGGTCTGATTTCCTCCTTTCATTATTTTTTTGTAATTATAGACTTCTTTCGAAGCATCTTATGGTATGCTTCCCAAGGTCTATGAACAAACATGTTTCTTTCATTTTCTGCATCGATTTTCCATTTTTTTTCCTTACTCTGCATGATATATCCTGTTATGATACTCTGTTTTATTTGCCTTGTGCAGAAGCAGTGAACTTTGATGTATCTAGGGCATGTTCTGAAGAGACATTGACGGATTGTCCAGTTCGTGTTTCTACACGGTGTGCGCTTGATGTTCCAACACTTTTGTGGCGCTTTATTTTGTCATTTCTGTAAAATATCAAGAATATGGATACAGGAACCATGTATATTTATTATTTTAACTCATGTTAAAAGTTTTGTTCAGTTAACGGTGCGTACTCTTATCATTGATCGAACAAGTAACCTGGATTTTATATTTTTCAGGAACAGCGTATTACGTCCTTTGAAAAACTTCTTAGTGGTGTTACATTGCATTATTTTACCAATCTTATTTTCTGTAGATTTTCGAATGTGGAAGATGGTGCATAGCATGCCTTTCATTTATCATCAAATCTCTGCGGATTATTTACTATGTGGAAACTGTGTATATATAGTACTAGCAAAATGCCCAATTCCTACTATTATTGGGCTGCTTAGAAGCATATTGAAAAGAGGGTAAAACAGGTTGTTGGCAATCTCAATTAACTCCAGTATTTTAAACCTATCCATGTTGCTGAATCCTCTCTCTTACCACCGATGGAAACTGGAAGAAATGAATAACCTTGAACATATTGGATGTATCAACAGCATGTACTGTCTACAACATCTAGATTTTATTTATCTCAGCATTTTTCTTAACGATCTACTTGAAGGTCTAATTAAGTGTCCTTTGTATTATGCATACACTGGCCCTCTAAGGCTGCACTAGATTGAATAAATTTGGAACATAGATAACTCAAATGCACTCTCTGAAATCAACCATTTTGAGGGATTGTGTGGGTCACCAAAGTTGCAGATTTCAAACCGGAGTAAACAGGAATAATGAGCCCAGTCTGTATACTTGCTGTGGATGGTTGAGTCAGGAAACTTATCAGGGAGGAAAACATTTAGGCGTTCAAATTATGTTGCATTCTAACATGAAACAAATAAGGGCCTGCATAAAGTTAGCAAACAAACATTAATGCACACACCTCCAGTTCGTAATTAGCGCTCTTTCTCTCTTCCTCAACATTAAAAACAATATAAACAATATCTTCCGATCAGAGATTACCAATGCAAACCAAAATTGGTGCGATTATGCTTAGATGCATAGTAGGAAGTGTAAAACTAGGCTACACAAAACACAAAGTTGCTCTCAGAGTGTGACAAGACACACTCCAGAATTCCAGGTTACTCCCTCAATGACCAAATCTACCTTGACATCAAAACATATGTCCATATAGTATGTGTCGACATAAGAGCTCTATCGTATGTATGTCATCTCAAGGTATCAGTCAGAGTAAGAGAAGCATCAGTCGTACAACTGAGCCAGATCGTCTTCATACGTCTTCCTGATCTTCTCCCTCTTGAGTTTGAGGGCAGCCGTGACAAGGCCTGACTCGGGGGTCCATGGCTCCGGTATCAGCTTCACTTTGGCTGGCGTCTCGAACTTCTCCAGCCGTGCTTGCTTCGCAGCCTGAAGTACAGAAAAAGGATGTCAGCAGAGAAATGTGCATTTGAAGGCAGCGCCATATGCACCCACCGCATACAGGTGTCGGGACTTCTAGATTCGGTTTGGACTAGTGCTACTTACAGGGAGTTAATATTAGGTACTACCTCTGTAACCTAACCCGTGTGGTGCTACAGACTATGACCTCTTCTATGCCTCCACTTCCATCCACATCGGTGATGGTGCTCGCACCCCGTTTTGGGACTCTCCTTGGATGCATGATCGAAAGCCGAAAGATATTGCGCCCCTCATCTTCAAGGCTTCGTCGAGGAAAAATTGGAAGGTCCGGGAGGCCTTGAAGGAGGACGCTTGGGTCTCCAAGGTCAAATTGGATGCGAGCTTTTCACTCGAGCATTTTCGTCAGTTCCTGGAGCTTTGGGTCACGTTACGCGGTTTTCACCCTGAAGAGGGCACGGAGGATGACATCGTATGGAAGCACACTGACAGTGGAGCCTATTCCGCGGAATCCGCATATATGGCGCAATTTTTGGGTACTATCCGCTCTACGATGGAGCATGCCGTGTGGAAGGCTTGGGCTCCGCCGAAGGTCAAATTCTTTGCCTGGCTTGCCATCCAAAATAGAATTTGGACTGCGGGTAGGTTGGCCAAGCGGGGGTGGCCCAACTGTGGCGCTTGCCCGCTTTGCTCGGGCGTGATTGAATCTGCTGATCACCTCTTCTTCAAATGTCGATACACACTCAGACTTTGGGGCATGATCATAGAGAAGTTTCAACTGACACACATCAACACATCCTCTTGGCACCTCTTGCACTCTGTCAAGGATTGGTGGGTGGGTCTCTCCGACATCCGCGTTCCGAACCGGAAGGCCATGGCCTCCCTCGTCATGCTCACTTCTTGGACCGTATGGAACGAGCGGAATGCAAGAGTCTTCCGCCGCAAGTGTGCTCTGCCGACAATACTCTTATCCAACATCATGGCTGATGCAGCTATTTGGGTTGTAGCGGGAGCAAAAGAATTGGGTACCATCATGCCGGGAGAGTGATGACCTTACGTATCCAAGGGTGTTGTATTCTTAACAAAACAAACTCTATTAGCTTCTTAATTAATATATAAGGCAATCCTTTTGCCTTCCGTTTCAAAAATAATGTCTTATATTTAATTACGGAGGGAGTAATATATTACGTAGTAACTACATTGCACGCTGCTATTTGGCAAAATCTTAATTGAACAGTCAAATGTAGTTATCAGATAGAAGTAATTTGTTAGAGATGGTGCTGATATTAGGTATCGTATTAATTAGGGCACACTTACCTTGTTTAGTGCTAAACATGTAGTATATCGCTAAACATCTCATCAGGGCAATATATCTCTATCTCTATCGATACTACTCCCTCCGGACGGAATTACTTAAAAATATCTAAGGTTTCATCTTTCACTCAGTTTTTTTTTCACACAATCCCTTTGTTCAACCTTCTCGTATGATAATAAATCACCTGCATTCCCTTCCCATTCTCCTTGTCCCGATGTCTTCTCGGAATGTCTCGAGGGGGGGGTGGTTGAGCTCTTGCCCCCCCTCGTCATACTCGATGGCAGGCGACCCCTCCACCAAGGGACCTAGGGGGCCTGCTCACTGCTTCCGGTGGTGCCTTCGGTTGCCGTCGAGGTCAGACTGGGTCCATCTTTGGCGGCTCCCTGGATCCAGTTGCAGCGCCAATCCTCCCCCTCCCTCGCGCCAGCAAGTTCTCCCCCGCCGCAAAGAGAACGCTCGGCCGGCTCTACATCACAACCGATGAGATGGATTCCTCGCGAGCTCCAGAGTTATGCTACAACTGCTGCTGCCACGGTCATGTCTCTGCCATTTGCACCAACGCTATGGTTTGCATCCCGTGCGCCGGCGAGGAGCGATAGTCCAGGAGTTGCAAGAGGCCGCGCTCGCCGTCCTCGAAGGCTACGGCGGCGGGGATCTTATCTCGTCGGAGGGTCTCCTCTCCGCCTCTGCCTCCTCCGCTGCCGCTCCCGACGTTATCTGCTCTGCAGGCGGAGATGGTGGCTCGCGCTGCAGCTGCGTAGAGTTCGTGTGGCGATCAAGGAGCCGATTGTGGTTGGTGTTGGGTGTGCTGGGAGCGCGGGGGCACGTTTGTGGTACGAGTTGGCGTGCCCGGAGATGCTTGTGTGTCCACCACCTCCGTCATTGGCAGGTGATTGCTGTTACTTTCCCCTGTCCAAGGAGATGGTGGCTGCCGAGGCAGAGATGGAATCGCTAGTGGTGGTGGTGACGCTCGGCGGCAGGAGCGTCTTGTGGATTTGTTCGAAGTTGCGCTGGCAGTTCACGGGGATCTGGGGCTAGGGCCAGAGGATTTTTTTTTTTGTTCGTGCGTTCTTTCCGATGGATTTTTTGTAGTTGTCTTCCTTATAGGCCATCAAGAGACATATTCTGGCGCGACAGGGTTTGGTGAGTGGTGACGCTTAGTATCTCGTTGGCTTTCAAGCAATGGATCAGGCAGGATCAGGCGAAGGCATCATTCTTGGTGGAGCCGGAGCTCATCGGCGTGCCGTCGCATGTTTGGGCGCCCTCGGCTATCTCTACTCTCTTGTCACCTTTCATTTGGAGCGAGGAGGTGGCCGGCCCTACGGTGCGGCGGCATGATATGGCATCCTTCAAGGCGAGCTTGTGGACTTGTGCTCCGACGGCGATTCCTCCATCCCATCGGTTGCTCGTGCCGGAGCCAATCGCTGGTCGTGCTCTATGCTTACCGCAACATGGGTCGGTGTTTGGACAGATTAGTGTGTTGTTCTATGAGGTGTCCATTTGCATGAAAGCGGTGCATGAGTTGGACTTTTGAAAAAAAAACACTGATCTGATTGGCACCCCACAGGTTGCGCGGAATTTATGGAGGCGATCACGCAATTGACGAAGGGGGGTGTTGACACCGGTTTTTGGCACGGTAATAAACCTATATAAGATGACCTCAAATGAAGAAGTGCTCTACATGAAAAAGTTTGGTATCGTCGATATGAACATCTTTGTAGTTCGAGCCATCGTCATCCGATTCCATCTTGGAGTAAAAAATGGGTTGGATGGGATTGGGTGAAAAATAAAAATGGTTCATGACACTGCTGCCGAAAAAGGATGGTGTGGTGGAAATTGTTGATTTTCATCCAATCAGTTTGAATCATGGGGTGGCAAAGACTTTCGCCAAAGGGCTTGCTATGACGGTGGTGCAGAGTACTCTTATGGGTTCAGAATGGGTTACTCCACGGGTTGAATCCACAAAGTAAAAAATGGGTTGGATGGGATTGGGTGAAACATAAAAATGGTTTGGTGCGGCTTGGTCAAAGTATGGTTTTTTTTGGTTTGGTGCGGTTTGGCGAATTTGTATATGTGTGTGTGGTTTGGACTGGATTCGGGGTGGGTTTTACCCATTCCCTGGTTGATGTGGAATCGAAACCAGAAGTGGACTAAGATGAACACAGAACACAAACCTTTGCTAAAGATCCAAGCACTTCTATAACAGCCTCTTGCTTCTGGCACAAATCAGCGAAATTGGTGTATGTAAGTCCTTGCTGCAATGCCCACTTTTCCAGCTCATTCTGTGCTACTACCACAAGTGCAACGCAGTAACTGTGAAAAGGATCGGCATGGATCATGATGTTCTCAACATATGGGCTCATGGCCAACGCAGCTTCCACCTGTATCATTCAATCAGTTAATATAAGTGCTACCAGAAACTTATCTCACCAGAGAAAGAACATTACTTACCTTCCCTAGAGATACGTATTCACCATGTTGAAGCTTCACTATATCTTTCTTGCGGTCAATGATTTCAAGGCAGCCATCTGGATGGAAACACCCTATGTCACCAGAATAGAACCATCGTAGACCTGTTTCATCATCCTACAAAAGATATATGAGGCGTGTGTTAGATCAATTATTGTGAAAGAGAAGTCATTACTCGATAGTAATGATGCATGATTTAGTGTGCGAACAGATCAGTAACAAGTTGACAACACACCTTATAGACTTCATTTGTTTTCGCTTCATTCTTGAAATAGCCTTTAGTTACATTGGGACCTCCGATGACTATCTCCCCCCGAGGAATTGGTGAATCCGTTATTAAGTATCCCCCTTCAGCCCAGTCAATCAACTGAAAGATACAGTTGGCATTATGTTAAGAATTGTGAGGTAACAGGTCAGATATCCCACTAACTGGTCAAGTCAGAAATGCCAAAGCATAAACTATGGTATAAAAAAGAAGAAACGGACAATTTAATTCCTCTCATTAAGAAATATCTTCAATACATTGGCCTTGTCAGATATCAAAATTTTAATAATAGTAATCAAATAAGTTGTAGGATTGGGAAAGAACAGCTTTGATGTCAAAAATGGGTCCAGCTCACACGCTTAAAAACGAGGCAACATTGTTATCTAACCTTAATATATGAACAAGGTAGTGGAGCACCAACACGGCCAACAGATGTATCATCATACTCAGAAAACGTTCCTCCAGCACAAGTTTCAGTCAGACCATACCCTTGGCCTATTGGAGCCCTGAAAATGTATAGGCCTATAAAATTTCGGGACTGTGAACATGGTGAAACAAACATACAGTATTGCCATTGTAACTTTTGGAAAGTTGCCAGTAACAGAATTAATGACGGTGTACATAATCTTACCCAAGGCATATATTGATAAATCTCTGAGTATCTCCAGACAGAGGTGCTCCACCTGAGAGTACAAAGCGAATGTTTCCTCCCAATATTGCACGCACTTTCGTGAAGACAAGCCTGTCCCACAACAGTTTTTCTACTCCCCATGCACCAAGCCAACTTCCATTGATAGCAGCAAGTCGGCGGCTATATCCAATGTCAAATAATTTCTTCGCTACACCACCCTTTGCATCCACCTAAAACCATCTCGATGTGTAAGTAAGTCAGTATTCCAGTGAGAGACAAGACCCACATAGCGGAGTGGGAAATACCTTTTTTCTCACACCATCACGGACACGATCAAGTATAGCAGGTACAGCAGTCATCAGTGTCGGCCTCAGTGCAGAAGCATCACCTAGGGTCCCCTTCTTTATTTTGCTTGATGTATCAGTCAGGGTCAAAGCTGATCCATATCCAATGGAGGCCCCAACAGCAGCCATAAGTGTCTAAAAATCATAATATTTGCAGACAGAGAATGGGATTATTGAACACAAAATATTAATATATTAAAATGATATCTAACAGTTACCTCAGCTGCCAACTCAAGAATATGTGCCAGTGGGAGGTAGGCCATGTATATATCCTTTCTGCCGAGTTCAGGCACAATGGTCATAACTGCTGAAAGTGTAGCCAGGACATTGCGGTGGGTCATCATAACTCCCTAGAACAACATATGAGGTATATATTAGTTTATTAGCTGAAGATATGGTTAAATAAGAATAGAAAGGGCCTTTTGACTCATGCAAACAAAAACATATTTGCAGTATAATAAACAACCAAAGTGGAACCTTGGGTAATCCAGTGCTACCACTTGTGTACATTATCACGGCAACATCAGATGGGAGAGGCATGGTTGCATCAACAGGTGCTTCAGCTCCCAATTTACCAACTTCCTCAAATGACTTGACTGTCCAGCTAGTGCTGTTTTGAGCTACAGAAACGACAGTCGAGATGCCTTCTTCATTGATGTAGATCACACGCTTGACAGTGTCAAGTTGCCAACCTATATCAATCAACTTCTTTAATTCCTTCTGACCACATACTACAGTAGTGACCTCAGTCTGTAGAGCAAAAGAGGAGAAATAACTAAATGTAAATCAATACAGTGTTAACTACATGATGCAATAATCTTGGGAGTGTGCTAGCAATTGCTGAAAAGTATGTGTTGCTTATCTAGAGCAAAAACGCTACGAGAGGTCTATAATTGTTGTCTATATAAGAAGATAAACATGAAGGAAGAAAAAACTTAACAAGAACCAACTTAACAACATATCGGACACAAAGTGACAGTACTAACCTCATTTAGTGAGTGGCATAGTGCTTCCTCCCCCAACGAGGCATAGATGGTGACAACTGTTATGTTTTGTCGGAAGCATGCCTCGCAAATACAAAAATAGCAACTTAGAAATTGAGTATAATGACCAGAGTTCAACGTGCAAATGGTGCAATGAAAAGCTACCAGAATGAATGTTCGTTCGCAGGAACCAATGAAACACAGAATATCTGAAGGTAAAAACTAGATTCTGACGTTTTCCAGGCTTGTGAGCATATATTGATTTTATTCTAGATCCGTTGCAATTCACAGGCACTCTGCTAGTTGGTATAGAAGTTAATTAATACAATCCAACATATTATTTTAAAATACATACGAAAAGAAACCTCTCTATACCTACTTATATATTACTGGAGAGGTTAAGTGTCATAGAATATCATTTAGAGCGTGTTCGATAGTGCTCCAACTTCTAACTCCGTCGACTCCGTGGTTAGAGCTGGGCCGAATGCTTTTAACTCCATAGAGTCAAGATCGAGAAGCTGGCGGATGTCTATGTACAAAAACGGAGGAGTTGAGGAGCTGCCCTGTCCAAGATCTGAGAAGTTGGGGAGTTGAGCAATATTTACACAAAATGCCACCACCAGTGACCTGTGACACATACCGATTTGACTAATCTCAAAACAGAGGCTCTCTCCTCAACATCATCTCTCTCCCGACACCCTCTCTCTCACTCCCCAATCCCCATCGCTGAATCCCTAGCCAGGAAGCCTGTGACACATACCGATTTGACTAATCTCAAAACAGAGGCTCTCTCCTCAACATCATCTCTCTCCCGACACCCTCTCTCTCACTCCTCAATCCCCATCGCTGAATCCCTATCCAGGAAGCCGCCGGCGGCCACCACCCACATCACCCTGGAAAGGAGCATTAGTACTAATATTTGGCCCTCTGATCTATAGTGAATTAAGAACCATGATCTGTATGATTTATCAGTTTATATTCTTCAAGATTTATCAATATACGTGAAATATATTATACTCCGTAGTACCTTCTCCGATCCATAATAAGTGTCGCTCATTTTGTACTAGATGAGCGACACTTATTATGGATCGGAGGGAGTACAATTTATGTAGGTATGTATTTTTTGTGATGCAAATCTCTTCTGGAGTTCCACCGTGCTATTAGTCGATATGTGCAATGTGTTATTGAATAATTGCAAATTTTCTTCATCGTACGTATTACATGTGTTATTGAACAACTGCCATTTCCCCTTAAAGTGCTTTATTAGTTTGGCCCCAAACTACCAAGGTCCGTACAAAATATGCAGAGTTTCAGCAGTGTGAGGCCCCAAACTGAAGATAATAATATAACATCAGATCTTTAGAAGCAAATATGTGCTACGATGTGAGGCCAAATTTAAGTTTAGACATTTTGATTTTCCCTTCAGTGATATGCTTTTGATGACACCAACATAGACTAGTAACTTGCATATGTTACTCTCCACTATGGGCAGCCTTAGATTTTTCCTTCAGTGATATGCTTTTGATGACACTAGCATAGATCAGTGACATGCCACAAAAGTTAAAAGGCAAGTTCTATAGAACAGTGATTCAACCTGCAATGTTGTATGGCACTGAATGTTGGCCAACTTAAAGGCAGCATGTTCAACAACTAGGTGTGGCAGAGATGCCCATGTTGAGATGGGCATGTGGCCACACAAGGAAGGATCGGGTCCGGAATGATGATATACGTGAGAGAGTTGGGGTGGCACCAATTGAAGAGAAACTTGTCCAACATCGCCTGAGATGGTTTGGGCATATCCAGCGTAGGCCTCCTAAAGCGCCTGTGCATAGCGGGCGGTTAAGGCGTGTTGATAATGTCAAGAGAGGTCGAGGGAGACCAAACTTGAGTTGGGAGGGGTCCGTGAAGAGAGATCTGAAGAACTGGGTTATCACCAAAGATCTAGCTCTGGATAGGGGTACGTGGAAATTAGCTATCCACGTAATACAAAAACCATGACTTGGTTTCGATATCTTATGGGCTTCAGCTCTAGCCTACCCCAACTTGTTTGGGACTGACAGCCTTTGTTGTTGTTGTTGACCAATTTAAAAAGATGCATATAATAATATCTACGTTGTCATATTTCTAGATGCAATGTATAGATCAAAATAACCGAGTCACTGCAAAGTACTCCCTCCGTTCCAAAATAAATGTCTCAATAAGTGTCTCAATTGAGACATTTATTTTGGAACGAATAGAGTACAAGATCTAGGGATCTTTTGTTCCTAGCACTTCTACAGATGGGGATACTACTAAATATATTGGAGATCTAAAAAGATATCAGTGCAATTGTTTTCTCAACCACTTGCATGGTATTGGCTTTTTAGTAATGATATTTTTGCCACTTATCATATGTTTATTTTAGATCATGGAAAGAGTTGCTCCATTTTTTCATGGCATTTGTATCATAGAAGTCCAAACTTACATTCTACAATTAGTGTTCTATTCCATAGATCTTTTTTGTGAACCTTATTTTTGCTAAAGATAAGTGATTACTTTCCAGTTTCTAGAGTGTATTGATTCCTAATGGATGATATTTGAAAGGGAGAAATCCTTTTTTAAGATCTTTACTTCACACAATCTCAATTTGAAGAAACAGTACCATTGTAGTTTTTAGGGCGAAAACGAATGGGTCATTAGTGTAAGTTGATAACTGAGTGAGGGAAGACAATCACATAATTGCAAGCATCTAGGTTCTTGGGTTGATTTAGTGAAAAAATCATAACTGCAGTTGTCAGGCCACCTGAAGAAACACTGAAGAACACTGAAGAATTCGACAGTCGACAGCTCCCCTGTTCATGCGTGCCAGTTGAGACTGTCTCCGTCGATCTCGCATCCAACGGCTGGAAGAAGCTGGAGCGTACCGGTTCGCAGGAGCTTCACTTAACGTTGGATCGGCATCCAACGGTCACGGTGAGCTCAAGAGTAGCTGTAGCTTTTCCGACAAGAACCACTTTGCTTTAATTAACTCTTTTAGCCTGTAGTGTGTGTGTGTGTGGCTATATAAAGCCCTGATCCTCAACTTGTGAGGCATCGATGAGTTTTGGGTTAAAACCCTAGCCGCCAGTGGCGTGCTGCTGCAAAAAATTTCCCCAGATCCTGCTCAATTTCACTTATAAACTACTGATTCGTAGCTCCCAATCTTCCCCTGTTTCTCTGAATTTAGCACTTCACTAGTCAGTTCCTGACAATTGGTAATCAGAGCCTACGATTCTTGGCGGAGAATTGGATCTGGAGCACAGCTGGGGTTGGGTTCTCTCGTAAAATCCCCCTTCTTTGCTTAGATCCCAGCGGCGGTGGTTGCTTGAAAGGTGGCGGCCTGGAGTAGGCTAGTTCGGCTGCAGTTGGTTTGATCAATCGGTTGCTGTGACACCTTGTCATAGTGGTAAAATTCCGGGCTAGATCTGCCAATTTGTGTGGCTTGGTGGCGGGAGGCGCTGGAGTAGCGATTGGCGGCGGTAGCAAGGCGATCTGGTGAGAATTCCCAGTGTGTGAAGGGTTTTAGCAGATCAAATCATGGCTCCACATGTTGATTCCACTACCACCAATGAGTTAGAGCTGGAGTCCCTTGTGCTGGATATGAAAGCTTTACATCGCACACAAGAAGAGGACAGAAAAGAGTTTCAGGAGTTTCAAACCACTGTTAACAGGAACTTTGTGCTGATGCAAAGCAACTTTGACAAAATTCAGGAAAGTTTAAAGAAATTGATGTTAGAACCTGATCTCACTGAAACAGAAGGTCATGGAGATCAGTCTGTACAAGGTAGTGTTCAAAACAGGACACCCCCAGGGCAGATGCAACCAGCAGGTAGACCAAAGCAACTGCCTTTGAACTTGAACAATGGACAACAGCCAGTAGGCTCTTCAGTATTGAGGGATTTGCAGGGCAGAGAGCTTCATCTGGATGGTACACCTAAAAATGTGTACAGACATCCCAATGCATCTCACCTACGGCACAACATGGTCACAGCTAATCCAGGGCAACAATTTCAGCACAATGGTGCAGCAAGAGAGGAAATTTATGAGGAGGAGCTAGGAGACGGCCATGTGCAGAAGACAGGACATCAGTACACTGAAGAAAGAAGAAATCCACTCACTGTGAAGCCAGCTCGAATGAACATTGCTGAATTTGCTGGACAGGATGCTGATGCTTGGATTCAGAAGTTGGAGCAATATTTTGCTGCTGCCAAAACACCACTTGAGCACAGGACTGAATTGGCAATATCATATCTCATTGGGCCAGCAATAGAATGGTGGAGGGGAACTGGATATAATGTTTTGAATGTACCATGGCATAGGTTTTGTGCATTCCTTAGTGAGAGATTCTCAGTTACTTCAGCTTGTGAGAATGTGAAATCATTTCATTCAATTACTCAAACCAGTTCCTTGAATGAGTATGTGAGAGAATTTGAGCATGGTATGAATCTTGTGAGAAGGAATAATCCAGCTATTCCTGATGATTATTATTTGCAAAGCTTCATGGCTGGCCTCAATCCTTACATTCAGAGCCATTTGAAGTGCTTGAAACCAAAGGACATGCAGTCTGCAGTGTGGTATGCAAGAAGAATAGAAAAAGCAGCAACTTTTCAACAGCCCAGGCAGTATATTCCTCAGGCTAAGAGACAGATGACCTTTGATCAGCAGAAACCACAGCCAACAGATACCAAACAGGAATGCAATCATTCAACAAGCTAAGGTTAACCAGGTCTGCTATAAATGCAGAGAACCTTGGGTGCCTGGCCACAGACAAGTGTGTAAGATGACTCAAAAAGCACAAATTCAGGCTCTACAAATGCAAGAGCAACTGCTGAAGTGGTGTATGTACATGATTATGATGAGCATGAGCAGGAGTTCCAAGATGCTCAAGAAGGAGACCAGGTCTTACAAGTTTCCATGCATGCTGCAATGGGCATTGGAGCTGGGAAAACTACTTTTATAGTGTACATTCAACTAGGCTCTTGCACAGCAACAGCTCTAGTGACAGTGGAAGTACATCTACATTTGTTTCACCTGAAGTAGCACAGCATATGACTAGTGCTCCAATCCCAATTCCTAAAGTCAAGGTAGTGGTTGCTAGTGGTGGAACACTTTGGAATGAGTTCCTGTGCAAAGATTGTGTGTATTCCATACAAGGAGAGCAGTTTACTGATACATTCAGAGATCTGAAACTTAAAGGTTATGATATAATCTTGGGAGTGGACTGGTTAAAAAAATAGTCCTGTCCAGATGGATTTTGTGAAAATGTATATGAAGGTGACTAAACGAGGGGGCAGAAATCACATTCTTGGATGAGACTGTTCCTGGTGCTCCACGTGAAGAAACTAAGGAAAAGGTTGAAAAACTTATGGGCAATGCAGTGTGTGGTCTTTTGCTGTTCACTAGTACTGTAGAATTGGACAAAGAGGACACTTCTCTCATCCCACCTCCATTGCAAAAGATAGTACTCCCTCCGATTCATATTAATTGACGTACATTTAGTATAACTCTAATACAAAGTTGTACTAAGTGTGCGTCAATTAATTTGGATCGGAGGGAGTAGAACAGTTTAAGGAGGTTTTTGTTCCACCCACTACATTACCACCCTCAAGGGCTTGTGATCACAGAATCCACTTGGTTCCAGGTGCTCCAATTGTGAATCAGAAAGCTTACAGGATGCCATATCACCAGAAAGATATCCTGGAGAAAATTATCAAAGAACTGCTGCAAGCCAGCATTATAAGACCTAGCAGTAGTCCTTATTCTTCCCCAGTGTTGCTAGTGAGGAAAAAGGATGGCACTTGGAGATTGTGCACTGATTATAGGAAGTTAAATGCAATCACAGTCAAAAATAAATATCCTATTCCAGTAATTGAAGATCTACTTGATGAGCTGCAAGGAGCTGTCATTTTCTCCAAAATTGATCTGAGGAGTGGGTATCATCAAATACGAATGTGTCCTGAAGATATTCAGAAAACTGCTTTTGCTACACACTTGGGATTATTCGAGTATTTAGTGATGCCTTTTGGTCTCACTAATGGACCACCTTCCTTCCAGTCCATGATGAATGAAGTGTTGGCCTTTTGTATTAGAATATTTGTGGTAGTGTTCTTTGATGATATACTGGTTTACAGCAAGTCTTGGGAAGAGCATGTGAACCATTTGTCTCAAGTGTTTCAAGCATTACAGGAGCACAAACTATATGCCAAAATGAGTAAGTGTTCCTTTGGTCAGGAACAAATTGAATACTTGGGGCATATCATTCAAAAGGAAGGAGTATCTACAGATCCTCTTAAAATTAGATCTGTCAGTGAGTGGCCAACACCTGCTAATGTTACTGAACTCAGAGGATTCTTGGGATTGAGTGGTTATTATAGAAGATTTATTAAGAACTATGGCATCATTTGCAAACCACTGTTTAATGACCTGAAGAAAAATGCATTTCAATGGACTGAGGAGCAGCAGCTAGCTTTTGAAGAGATCAAACATAAACTCACTCACTCCCCTGTTCTAGCACTACCTGATTTCTCTCAAGCTTTTGTCCTGGAAGCTGATGCTAGTGGATATGGCCTAGGAGCTGTGTTAATGCAAAATGGCAGACCAGTGGCTTATTTCAGTAAAGCTATAGGTCCTAAAGCAGCTGCCCTGTCCACATATGATAAAGAGGCCCTGGCAATAATTGAAGCAGTAAAGAAATGGAAGCATTATTTCTTGGCCACTTCCTTAATTATCAAAACTGATCAGCAAAGCCTCAAGTATATTCAAGATCAGAGGATCACTGAAGGAGTTCAACACAAATTGCTGATCAAGTTACTGGGTTTAACTTATACAGTGGAATATAAGAAGGGCAAAGAAAATAAGGCTGCAGATGCTCTTTCTAGGATTAAGCATTACTTGCAGACTCTCACAGCCTCTACCACTGTTCCTGTGTGGATAACTGAAGTAGGTAAAAGCTATGTTCAAGATAGCAAAGTTAAGGAACTGATAGCACAATCTGCAGTGGACACTGATCTTGCCACTCACTACAAGTACGGCAATGGGATCCTCAGGTATAAGAACAAGATTGTGGTGGGCAATAGTACAAATCTCAGAAAGGATATCATTAGCACCTTTCATAAGTCTGAGTTAGGAGGACAGTCAGGGGAAAGAGCTACTTACAAGAGAATTGGCCTACTTTTTCATTGGCATGGATTGAAACAAGAAGTCATATCCTTTGTTAAAGCTTGTCCTGTATGCCAGCTAAATAAATCTGAACACACCCCCTATCCTGGTCTTCTCCAACCACTCCCAGTTCCAGATCTTGCTTGGGCCCACATCAGCATGGATTTTGTAGAGGGCCAGCCAGTATCTGACAACAAAGATATGATTTTGGTGGTGGTTGACAGATTTACTAAATATGCTCATTTCATTGCAATGAAGCATCCTATCTCTGTCCAGTCAGTGGCTAAAGCATTTTCCCAGCAGATATTCAGACTGCATGGATTACCAAATGTGATTGTTACTGATAGAGATAGAATTTTTACTAGCAATTTGTGGCAGCAGCTGTTCAAAACACTCAAGGTGAAATTACATTTCAGTACAAGTTATCATCCTCAATCTAATGGCCAAACTGAGAGAGTTAATCAGTGCTTGGAAAATTACTTGAGATGCATGTGTTTCCAGCAACCTAAGAAGTGGCACAATTGGTTGCCTTTAGCAGAATGGTGGTATAACACTAGCTTCCATACATCTTTACAAATGACTCCATTCCAGGCATTAAATGGATTTAAACCTCCTCTGATTGGGGAAGCTGCTCTACCTGACAGCATCAGTTCTGAGTCAGAAGATCTGCTACAGGATAGAGAGCTAGCAAGGGAAGTGATCAAGGAGAACTTGGTAAAAGCTCAAGCAAGAATGAAGTTCTATGCTGATAACAAGAGGAAAGACAGAGAGTTTCAAGTGGGAGACATGGTCTATCTTAAGCTGCAACCATACAGACACACTTCTCTCAGTATCCATAAGCATGTCAAACTGCACTCTAAGTTTTATGGACCATTTCGAGTTTTGCAGAGAATTGGGGCTGCTGCTTACAAGCTTCTCCTGCCAGAAGGCTGTCAACTTCACCACACGTTTCATGTGAGCCAGCTGAAGAAACACATTGGTCCTGAGGTGATTCCAACTAAACATCTTCCTCTAGTAAACGACCAAGGCATAATTCATATGTTCCCAGAAGAAATACTGGACAGGAAGTTGATTCCCAGGGTTCAGGGTAACCTTACTGTTCCGGTGGTGCGTTGGTTGGTTAAATGGGTGAACATGCCCCGTGAAGCTGCAACTTGGGAGGATTCGGATTTCATCCAGAAGATCTTTCCTTCTTTTCAGTCTTGAGGGCAAGAACTGTCTTGGGAAGGGGGTATTGTCAGGCCACCTGAAGAAACACTGAAGAACACTGAAGAATTCGACAGTCGACAGCTCCCCTGTTCCTATGTGCCAGTTGAGACTGTCTCCGTCGATCTCGCATCCAACGGCTGGAAGAAGCTGGAGCGTACCGGTTCGCAGGAGCTTCACTTAACGTTGGATCGGCATCCAACGGTCACCGTGAGCTCAAGAGTAGCTGTATCTTTTCCGACAAGAACCACTTTGCTTTAATTAACTCTTTTAGCCTGTAGTGTGTGTGTGTGTGTGGCTATATAAAGCCCTGATCCTCAGCTTGTGAGGCATCGATGAGTTTTGGGTTAAAACCCTAGCCGCCAGTGGCGTGCTGCTGCAACTTTTTCCCCAGATCCTGCTCAATTTCACTTATAAACTATTGATTCGTAGCTCCCAATCTTCCCCTGTTTCTCTGAATTTAGCACTTCACTAGTCAGTTCCTGACAACAGTTTTCTTATTAGGCCTTCTATTTTCTTTCAGAATATTACAATAGTAACACAGAAACCGTCACCAAAGCCACGGCTGCATGTTCTTTTGCCGCCACGCCACAAGCCTGGACCAATTGCTACCACTGAGGCTCCACACATATACCTCCAAGTGCAGAACCGCTCGACACCGGCATTCACACACACAGTACCTCGGCAATGAGCCTGGCTAGACATGCTGCAACGAAGATCATCCTTCGCATCCCCCATTGCTGCCGCAGTGTTCCTTGGTGTCCTTCATCGCGTCGCCCGTTGTTATCACCATCCCTAAGGTATCCTAGGTGTCCATCCATGCGCCACCAAGGTCAGCCTGTTCCAAATCGGGGAAAACGAATCGTCCTAGTAATCTCTTTATGGTGTTTTCAGTTTAATTAACAAATTAGTTGCCAATGCCCTTAGTTATTGTGGTGGATCCTCATTTGTGTTGTCAATTTCACCGAGTTATCAAATATTTCATCATGCTAGGAGTTGATTTCTTGTAAGTCCGTGTGCCACACTTATGCTCGAGACGTCAACCATATGAATAGACATAATCTTCTACTCCCTCCGTTCACAATTATAAGATGTTCTAACTTTGTTTTAATTGGACGTATATAGACGCGTGTTAATGTGCTTCTTCACTCATTTCAGTCCGCATGTAGTCCATATTTTAATATCCAAAACATCTTACATTTGTGACCGGAGGAAGTAGCTATTCTATTCAGGTGTTGACCTATGTCATGTGTGTGCATTGTTACAAGAAAACTTGAACTAATATATAATACCGCATTTTGCTTTTGAGCCTCTATGGACATCAGCTTCCAGTGATAATCAGTAATCTGACGTGCAAGGTGATGGTAGTTTTTTGATAAATTGGGTTCGATAGGCATCTGCACTGCAAATATCATGTTTCCTTGCTGTAAATTTTCAGCTTAGATTGTTAAACCTGAAATGTTGTTGTGGCGGCTATTTTGGTCAACAAATTTTATTTAGTTGTGGTAATGAGAACATGGAAGGAATTTCTACAACTATACGTGTGTTGCACGTTCACGCTTACTAGTGATTATTGGTGGATGATTTGAGTGTTTATGTGTATGGATCTTGTTCCCCTTCCTCTCTCTGTGTTCAATTTGACTTTGATCATTTGTCCTCTCCAAATTGTGAAAATTGGGCACGAAGTAGGGGCTTGCCCCATATCACCAAGTCTCCATGCATCACATGAAATCTGCCACCACAACTACTATTATCAGCCAGTCATGCATAATCACTACACCTAAAAAGAGCCACTATAGCAGATCCAAAACACCCTTGATTACCGTCAGATTAACATCTAATGCCTACAGTGATCGGTAACGACGTTGAGCGCCCACCCCACCACCTGCACCCTTCGCTCTGGACTCTCGAACCGCTCCAATCCGGTTCCCACCCTGCGCCCGCTCCCCGACGCCCTCCTCTCCTCCGCCGACGCCCCCCCCCCCCCCCCCCCCTCCTCTCCTCCGTCCCCCAACTCCCCCCCCCCCCCCCCCCAGTAAGGCCGCACGCCGCCTCTCAACAGCGGCCGCTCCAATCGTCGCCCGTCCCTGCGACCGCCAGAGCCAGTAATTCCTCTTTCACTCTATCCACGACCGACAGCGAAGAGTCTGATCGTCACGACCACCACGCTGCGACTATCTCCACGCGATGTAGTGTCTCACTGTCCTTCTTCCCGGCCAACGCCTCCGAGCGCCAATGCCCAGTCCCTTACTGAGACAACTTGGAAGAGGAGACACTAACACTGCGTGGTCGATCGTTGCTACTGCGGCCGAATCACTGCTACAGTTGCTGCCGCCCAGGTCAAGGCGTCCGCATCACAACCATCAAGGTAATGTCCACCACTCCTAATCATCAGCAATCCATAGATCTATCAATTATGTTAATTTCTGTTTCACTGCTTGTATGATATCTTCTTGCAGATATGTTGCTTGTAGCGCCCTGATGAATAGAAGCAATGAATCGATGGCGTGAATAACTGTGGACGTGGTTTACTGTCCCGTCCCTTTCTATTCTCAATCTATCACTATTTAGGTAGTAATTTAAATGGAAGTATATGGCACACACAAAATCAGACTGCAGTGTGTATGATCTGTGTATATATGATGTTATGTGCAGTTCTGAAACTCTTGATATTTTTGACACAAATTCAGAATGGGCACTCTCATTGATTATGACACAGGTTTATAATCTGTACAAACAAAGCAATTATGTTTTACCCAACTCAATTCCTAATTATTTTATCCCCACTCTGCTTCTAATTAATTTGTTCACTTACCTTTTCATTTTTTGTTTGTACAATGCTTTCATGGTCCTTGATTATTTGTACAGGAGATGATGCATGGACAAGGATGGATTGATATCGGGTCATAGGTCTTGGTCGCCTCCCTTTCCATCAGTGCATGTGATCGTACCAAAGCTGAAGTTTTCTCTGTATAACTTCTTATGTTTCAAGTTCCATCTAATTAAGAAGAGGAACGTTGAACCATTTCATAAGATTGTCATAAAAATATAATGTGAGGTTCGCTAAGGTCTTGAGTCCTAACAAATAATATTTGTTTCATAATATTGCCGTACAATTTTCATTTCAACGTTTATCAAATTGTTATAGTTTGCTACTGGCTAAGAGCTTTTTGGGATACCGTTGTACCCGTCACATTTAAATGTGTATAAATGACTAAGAAGTAACGCAAGGTAGAATGTACTCTGTTAAACTAGAAAAAAATATTACAGTATTGCACTTCGGTGTGAAAAATGGTAGTGCATATCATTTCTATATAGCTATTTATGTAGCAAATCTACACATCACTACGATTAAAACTATTTTGTTTGTTGAATCCCTTAAAGAGTAATTAACATTGAGATTGATGTTGCTTTGACATATCAGTAACCAATTAACTCATCTCTCTATAGCAGAAATACAACATGTTGTTTTGCAGTTCAGAAAAGTAAATGTTGAGTATCTAGAAAAGATATGCATACGACCCACTCATATAGTGCATATATTAAGGACTTCTCTATAATTCTTAACACTTGCTTAAACCTGCTAGGATGCATGACCAATGTTCTTTGTACAATAATATTTTGATTATATGTTGTCTTCGTGAGTTCGGTACAATTAGATATGTATTTTGAATTTTGTAAGACGTGTTCTTAGGTTCCTCAAAGGCATTACATAAGGTGTGGCCTCTCATTTTATTTTCCACATGTGGATATATGATGCTTTGAAGTGATGTAATCAAAGTAGTTTACGCCTGAATCAGTCAATTTTTTTGGAAATCATAACATTTATCAGGTTGTTTAACATTTGTTTCAGGTCGTCGTCGTAATACAATGGGGGATAAGTGCAAGCAACAATGAGGAATGGTGGAGACTTGAGATGATTACGACAGTTGTGTTGGCGGCGGTCAGAGTTTGCGATTTGAATTGATGTCCTGAAGAATATCACTAGTCATTTAATCTTACTACCTAGGCAGTCCTACACCATGAATGGTTGCGACAGAGGCAAAAATGAGGAGTCATATGCAATCTGAAAGATAGTTGTGTGGTCGGTGGAGTGAAGATCCATTCGGCATGATTTTCTTCATTCTTTTGTTGGTAAGGATCCCAAGACTAATTCTTTTTTATTTATATGCAGGTGGTATAGTATCTTATGCTATCCAACTCCTTCTACATTTATACTCCCTCCATAAATTAATATAAGATATTTTAGATCACTACTTTAGTGATCTAAAACGTTTTATATTAATTTACACAGGGAGTACTTAGTACTAATTCCTTGCATGGTACATGTAATTTTATTTCAGTGCTATCATAATATCTTTTTTGTGGATGCGCAAATTCTCACACCTGTAGTGACACTCGCAGGTCTTTAGGATTTTGGGTCCAAGTTTGTATGTCATTTTGTTTCTCTGCCACAATTCGGTCAATCCAATCTGAGCTACAAGGTTGGTAGTAGTCTTGCAATTTGGAGTACAATAAAAAAATATGTATTTAAGTAGTATAGTGCTCAGATATTTAATTTCTTCAAATTTTGGACATTATTATGTGCACATATCATAGACTTCATTAGCTAAAGGGAACCTGAACTATAATAACTCAAGCTCTATTTCCTCTGGCGACTAAATGGGACATGAAGCAGAAGAATTCAAGCGTTATTTTCTAAAGCAATATATTATTGGTATTTTATCATTGTTTGTAATGGAATACAGATGAACTATATTTAACATATAATACTTGTCTTTGTGATGCAATAGGGTATACTTCAGTTTTTTTGAATGAAATATTACACACTTGTTGCGATGAAATACGAATAAAGTTGAAACATAAAGGAATATGATATTATCAAATGCATAGATGATTATGGCTCACTCATATATATAGGTGGATAACACATGTGAATATAACATGACCACCTCCTCGCACAAGATTGTGAGAACTGAAGAAGAAAACCAATGTATGGGAAATTATAAACTACATTATTAGATGACCAAGCATTTATCGCAATGATTAATGAGATGCTTGTTTGTGCGTTGCAATTTGTAAACAGAGGTTTCGAAATCTTACCTAAATACTTCTCAGCAACCATGTGGTTATTACTGTTGACAATTGAGACATGATGTTTTTTCATTGCTTCCTAACTAGGATAAAAAAGGAGATTACTTTCTACGGTCATACGTGCATTGCACGTACAAATTTACTAAACCTTAGAGATTAATCATGAATTATTGTTTACATAGTTTTGAGGATCATCTATAATTCAATAAAATCTTTGCTACTGTAAATTCTATTTTCTATAACTGTAATATTATGATGCACATCTGTGGTTATACCCTTTCTAAGGGGGGTGCTATAAACAGGAAATGACAAGGCCAACCACGAGGTCAAAATGACGAATGCTTGGTCAGCGCTGCGGAGAAAAACAGGGTGGTTCTAGCTTGTGCCGTGCATGCACAACGTATTAAGAAATATTAAAATAATAATTTTATCTGATAGTGATCACGTGTATTTATAGATATTGAAATGTTAATGTTTTAGCACTATGCACAAGGTTTTACATTAAAGTGTTTCTTGATCTCTAATAACTATCAGTACAATCGAGATATGAGCACATAGTTTTATCCAAAAGAGACTCGAAAGATTTATTTGGTATGTGTTGAAATTTCATTCATATATTATCCATAATATTACAAAAATATTTTTAAAACATAATAATAATAATAATAATAAATCTATTTTCATGATTTATATGTGCGTTGCACGTGCACGCTTACTAGTAATAATGAAACATCAGGCTAGCCATTGATATATATGAATTTTCTATGCTCACTTTACATGAGAATGCAAAAGCAAAGAACATAGGGTGATAGGATATCCTTTTAGTAGTTTATACTGCTTATAGAGAAAGTTTAGATGTGAGCAGCACTTGGACTCACTGTGTAGTTAGAGAAGAATAGATGCCTCGAGAATTTATTTTGAATCCGCACCTTGTGCATAATTTACTCTACTGTGCAGGAACCCTGACTAATTTATGTTTTTTTCTGAGCACATGTGTGCTCAAGATACAAAGTGGAGCAGTGACCACAGTTAACGTAACCAAAAGTACGAACCGCGCATAGTACCATGTGAAGAAACCAAAATGCATTGATTGGTCTATCTATTGATTGCGGGAGAAAAAAGGATTATTCTAGCAACCTAAATTGCTCGAGAGAAAAGGATTACCTGCAGTGCAATCTGCCATTCGGCCTGTGTCTCGGCGAAAATAGCAAAACGCTCATTGTTCTGGTGACCTAAATTGATCAATCCTGATGAAAAGTTGCAAACACTCTTGAAGGCCTCAGCATAACATTTCCACTCGTACTGCCCCAGATGAAGCTTCTCAAAGGACCTCCCATCAGGCGATGATTCTATTTCCCTTGAAATGAGCTTCCTTGTGCCAAGGAGCGGCATGTAGACATACTCTTTGCAAGCATGCTCAAACAGCTCAGCAAGTGTGTTGACCCCTTCCCAGTGCGTTTCAACAGGGTGTTCAAATCGATGGTTGCGGATCGCATAACCAGGCTCTCCACTGACATCAACTGGCACACCCCTCTTCTTTTCAACCTTTCTCCTTTTCTGGAGCAGAAGAGAGACCGCGATGGGCACAAGAAGGCCAACAAAATAAGGATTCATACTTGTGCAAGGCTGATCTGGCAGCTATATACTAGCTTATGGGAGGAAAGCTACAGGTTACAGATGCCTTGAAGAGAGAACCCTGAAAAATATAATTTCATGGTGTAAACAAAAACTGAAAATCCAGTATGGATGGTATATAATGCAGATTCTTTAAATACAAGGAACTAATTGCATGTTAGTCTTTTAATCTGTTCAGGTCCATTATACAACTAATCCAATAACCAACGGAATATCAACTGGCTAAGTATAAAGCACTTAAGCAGTCTGGTAAAGTAAGATCATTCATAAAGGTAACCACCTCTACATTGGAACTTGCTTCTCTTGCTTATTGAAAAGATATGCAAAGCTTATGCATGTTCTCTAAAAACGGTGGTATGCATGACAGCTATATAAAAAGTATGCACAACTACTATTGCACTACAAAGCCCATACACTATTCAGGGCACTGCCTTTATATCTGATTTCAGTGTACTACAGTTGCAGAGCTATGATATCATTTTAGGTGTTGACTGGATGAAGTTACAGAGTCCTGTAGAACTGGATTTTGACAGCATGACAGTACAACTGACCCTGAAAGGGGGAAATAAAGTGGCCTTCCAGGATGAGAGCCGACCTACTGTGGAAATCAATGAAATGAGCAGTGAGGAGGATTTAGAAGATCCTATTTGTGGGGCTATTCTGGTCCTTAACCAAGTGATGACTGAGTCACCCTAGACAGAGCATGTCAACCCACAAGTCCAAAATCTCCTACATCAATTTCAGGAATTATTCAGCACTTCCACTGGCCGTCCTCTTGTCAGAAATGTGGACCATGCAATTCCACTCATTCCAGAGGCTAAAATTATGAACCAAAGACCATAAGCCTTATCATCAGAAGGATGAAATGGAGCAAATTATAAAATATATGATCAAGGACAAAATCATTAGAGACAGTGTTAGCCCTTACTCCTCCCCTACATAACTGGTTAAGAAGAAGGACCTGACATGGAGATTATGCAATGATTTCAGGAAATTGAATGCACACACTATTAAGAACAAATAACCCATTCCTGCTATTGAGGATATGTTAGATGAGCTACAAGAAGCAACACTATTCACCAAGTTAGATTTGAGAAGTGGATACCACCAAATAAGAATGCAAGAGCAAGACAATGAAAAGACAGCCTTCAGCGCTCATTGTGGACATTATGAATAGTCGTGCCATTTGGGCTCACTAATGCTCCAGTAACCTTCCAGATGCTCATGAACACTATCTTGCCTCCTTATTTAAGCAAATCTCATTGAACACTTGGAGCATCTTAAGCAAATATTTGCCACATTGCAGTCCAATCAATAATATGCTAGATTGAGCAAGTGCACATTTGCACAACCTCAAGTGGAGTATCTGGGACATATCATTAGAGGAAATGGTGTGGCTACTGACCAAATAAAAATTGAGGCTGTGGTCCAATGGCCAGTGCCTAATGGTGTCGCTGTTCCTTTTTCGGCAAAGACTGCAGTTGTTCCTTTTTCGGCAAAGACTGCAGTTGCCAACCACTCCATTTCTTTTCTTTTCTTTTCGTTTTCATGCCGGTTGTAAGGCTATAAAACCAAGGTTCTAGAGACTTGGAGAGCATTCTACATGTATCGGGTTAAACCCTAGCCGCTGGTGTTCCTGGTTAAACCCTAGTAGTTGTATTTGAGATTTGGATCGAGACCCACGCAATTAAGCTCCAGTTATGATTGCAGACTGAATTCCTCTGAATCTGAGTGTTTCCCATAGCTGGGTCTGACATAAGAGCTACAAGTTACCGACTTTCACAGATGAGTAAGAAATACAACTACTTTCCCGGTCAATCAAAAGTATCTGAAACTGAAACCTAGTACACCACCGCTAGTTGGAGGCAGAAGTGAAAAAGGGAACACTAATATTTGCAGTATTTACCACCACTGCTAATAATAATGCGTCAGTATTATATGTCTTCACGGTGAGGTAATAATGATGTGTACAGCGTAACAATGGGATTCGAATGCGATGCACAAGGAACTCATTCCCACGATGCGATGCGATGCTCGGATTCTCTAGATTCCACGACCACGAGCAAAGTGCGGAGCGGAGGGCTCAGGTTCGTACCTTCCGGAGGGTGGCGGCGCAATGGCGCGTGGAAGCTTCTGGAAGGCGTGACGTCGGGCGGAGGAGGATCGATCGGCTCGCGGGGAGAGAGAAGAAGGAGAGAGGGGAGATGAGGCCGCTCCGCCTCTTTTCCAAATCTCCAGCCGCTAAACTAGCTTAGGGCCGGTGTGTGCTCTGGCCCCACCCAATCTCCTCCTTCTCTATCCAGCGAAGCCCAAGGCCCAATCTCGGTATATCTACATCTTTTATAAATAATCCGGGGGCGTGGCTATTCCACGCGCGCGCGCTAGCGCGCTTCGAATTCCGACAGCATGTACAGCAACACGACAAATCCAGCGGGCCGGCGTCCATTCCCTTTCCGCGTACGTTCGTTTTTTTTTCCCTCAGAAAATAAAAGCGTACGTTCGTTTTTTTCAGGGGATTCCGTGTACGCTTGTACTACTAGTGGGCTATTCCATTTTCTGGGCTGTTTTTGGCGTACAACAGATTATATTCTTGTAAATTATTATATACTTTTTGGTTTATTTTCGTCTTGACTTCGCGCACACTAAAAGTGCTTCTGTATTCCTTTTTTAGAAAGATATATAAAATGGTGTTTATTCACTACCCCAAACCCTAAGATAGCTGGTGAGGTTTTGGTGTGACGGGCTCGTCTCGGTGTCCGTCGTCGCGGTCGCTGCCGCGACGACGTCCGCCTCGACTTCGCGTACACCAAGCTGGTGAGGTTTGGATGTAACGGGCTCGTCTCGACGTCCGCCTCGACTTCGCTACACTAAGTTGGTGAGGCTCTGATCTAACGGGCTCGTCTCGGCGTCCGTCTCGACTTCGCGCACACTAAGAGTGGTTAACTTCTGTTTTCCTTTTTTTAGAAAGATATATAAAATGGTGTCTGTAAGATTGGAGCTCTCGTATATTGATTGATTGCAACAGCCGGGGCTACAGGGGTATTTATATTGCATGTACAAACCGACCTAGCTAGAGTCCTAAGTCTACTCGGATTACAGTTTGAATATGAGTCGAACTCTATTGTCTAACATCCCTTCGCAGTTTCAGCGTGGGGTTCAACTACATTGAGATTGAAGCGTATTTAAATCTTAAAGGTCAAAGGAACTAGAAGGCCTCACAGCCCTCCTCAGGGGCAACCTACGCGATCCGTCTGATCTGTTGCTCGCTCGTTGTGCACCGTTCGATGCTCCTGCCAATCTTTCCGCACCCGCCTCGCCCCGCGGCGGTGAAACCCTACCCGAACCATACCTGCACGCCCCCATCCGCCTGTCTTCTCCCACGGCCCTTGTTTCCTCTCTTCTCCCACGCAGCCGCCTCACACCTGCCCCGCACCTTCGTCGCGAGCTCGGAGAAAGATGTAGCAGAAAGTGAGAGGGTGACGGAGGAGGAAGAGGAGATCCTCCTGGCGCTCATGGTGGTCGCCCAGATCCAACAGTCCTAGCCCCCAAAATCTCCACTGCGCGTCATCTCCTTCTCCCCTCCCGCGCTGCGTTGTTCCCTTCTGAAGCACAAGCGCGAGCAGCAGCTGGCAATGGTGGCGGCCATGGCGTGTGGATCCACTGACGTCGGGCCACTCAAGGTCAACTCGTCGGCCTGGTCGCCGCTGCAGAAGTCGCCGCACCACGCTGCACCCATGGATGGCATGCGCGCCTTGTTCCTCACCCCTCTAGGCGCCAAGTGCAAGTGCATCGGCACCGGCGTCTTCATCCCTCGCCAGGCCGGCGCCCCTGCCGAGCCCAAGAAGAAACCAAGTGCGTCCTTTTTCTTCCCAAACATCCTTGTGCTCCAAAGTATTTTTAACGGGAGACATCTTTACATGAATACATTCTTTATTTCTCAGTATATATATGAAAGTATATGAGAGAGATTATTGGCTCACACATATTCAGTTATAAAATTATGTGATTAGGTTAAGGGGCAATTCAGGTGCAACCCTTGCTTAATCTCTTACGGGGTTGCAAAGATGGAGCATGTGATCGGGGGCAAGTTTATGCTGGATAGGAAGATTGGGAGCTATATCTTGGTACGGCCCTCATGTTGTTATTAGATCTTTCGCGTGTCTCTGTTCGTTCGTGCTGCCAAGCTTTATATCTACTTCACTGTTATCTTATTTTTTGACAAGGGTGATTAAATTGGTTGCAGGAGTCAACATACAAAGCAGCGAGGAGGCGGCTATCAAGTCGGTATGTGATGGAAAAAAATCGATTATGTTATAAACCTTTCATTTGTTTGTATACATTTACATTTTTATCCTGTGTTAACTGAATGTATGTATGTAATTTGTGAATACACTTTTGGTCCACCCTAATCAGAAATGCTTGGGACATCTTATTTAGTATCATGCTCTTTACATATGAGTAGCAACTCGAAACTAGGAGTATATGATTTGTCCCTAGAAAAGAGGTATAGGAGTTTTGAACATTATATAGGTTCGCTCCATGCAAACTGATCAACTAGAGATGCAGAGCTAGGGAACTAGAAAAAGGACAACGTTATTGCTCCTCCCAGTTGGAACAATATCAATGCCAGTTTGCTTGTTCATACTCAATGGAACAGTATCATTTCAGCAGTTCTGATAAGCTTCTGGTGTATTTAAGAATTTCATGCATCGTTTTGTTATAGTGTCAGATCATGTAACTTCCAAACAATATAAGCTTACAATCAGGCTCACCTCTTTACTAATATCCACAATAATGGACTATCCTTTCTAGTGTCAACTTTTAAAATCTTGAAGATCTATGCTTCAGTTTTTTGAATCCTTGTCCTCTCAACACTAATAATGTAATATTATTAAATATATTATATCAATTACTTATTATGCAGATGCTATGGTTCTTGACAATTGAGCCTCCAACCTTCATCGTATTACTAAATTGAGATGCTGGTTTATAGAAGTAAATTTGTGTTATGCCTGTATTTTTTGTTTAATTGCAGGTTTCTCGGGAAATGTATTGTGGGTTGTATTACTTGACACACAAACTCTAAGCGTGGCTCGACTCTTTCATGGCTTCCATTATTAAATGATGTATGGAGCATTTTATTGCTTATTGTAACTAGATGAGTGCTTTGATTAATCTGCAGTGAAAATAATTTGGTTTTCCTTCTCTTTATTTTGTCGATCAGCACAACTTAACTATACAGAGTGATTCATAAAGATGTATGTTCCTTAATTTGATCCCACCTTCTCTGATTTAACATATGTGATTAGCCAATTTTATCATTGTATTAATCTACCTCTTAACTTCCCTGGAATCTCTTACATTTTTCTTTGAAATTAGAAAGATCTTTTCAGCAATACATTTAGTTTTTGTCTCTGAAGGTTTATCCTTAACAATGCTCTTTTATTGATGTTTTATCCTTCAAGACATGTTTTATTAATATGAGGACGTCTCGAAAGAATTCCTGGGGTAAGGTTGTCGTTTAGATTTCTGTGATAGGTTTTCTCCTAATTTTATCATGTTGAGAATTGATTACAGTGAACAAAATAAGAAATGCACAACCCTATAGTGAATTGCTATCTATTTTATATCAGTTCTGGATATATTCTAAATCTGGTAGAACAAGGAGCTCGTGGCATTTGATCTTCTTACTGTTGCTTAATGACATTTCTCCACCCTAGGTTGGAGTATTTTGTTTTGACATGCACCTGCAAAATAAAGTGTGGTACAAAATGAAGACATTCTGCATTTGGATTTTCACCGTAGATAATTTGGTTATTGAAATTCATGCAGATTTTTAACAGTGTCAGTCTTTGCCCTTATCGATACCATTTTCTTGATGTTATAGATTATTATCTTTCGATGTATGAGCCCCTCTTCAACATATTTCTAATTTCCAATATGTTTATGAAAATATCTAGATATTTTTGTGTGGAATCAGCTCAGATAACTAACTTCGTTGCGGTTTGTGAAGGCATCTTTGTTGCTGGCATGAAACTGTGGCCTTCTGCCAAAGTGAAGGCTTCTCGCAAGAAGAAATAATGTATGATATAGTGTTATCCTACATTCTTTGTATTTTACTGTCTCATTTATACCTTTGCGTTGAACTTTATTGCAAATCATGTCTATTTGGTAATCCTAATATCCTACATTCTTTGCAAGCATGTTTCAGAAAGATATAACCTTTCGGTTCATTTTGCAATGGGCATAGCACATCTCATTATGTACGTATAAATGTAAAAAAAAATCCAGACTATGTGAACCTTGATGGAATGAGCTCAACCCAATGCCTTTCCTTCTCCCCTTCCTGTTTGAGCTAAAGAATGTGATAGTTTAAAAAAAATCATGTGTTACTGGTGTATTGGTTCAAATTTGTTTTATCTAAACAATGTATCTAGGTGTTATAGTGAAGTCGATAAATTATTCTACATTATCAAGTTGTTTTGTGTTCTCTGAACCCCCCATTACCAAGAGCTTGATGATTTTACTACCTGCACAATATTGAGATATTGGAACTTGTGTACATAAATTTAAACTTTCATATCCCTATGAAGAAATGTTGTGTTCTTGGCCTGGGGAAAAAGGAGAGGCACTAGGAGGAGGAGATGAAGGATAATCCATGCCCATTCACTGCTTCGTGCTCGCCTGTAGTAGGTATGGATCAAGTTCCTTCCCCTACATGCGATGGATCAAGTAGCAGCTTTTGCTACTTTTTTCGTAAAAACAATTCCCTGTTGTTTTTTTGCTGCCTTGTGTTCAAGTTTGTTCTAGCTTGTTATTTATTGGATCCATGTATTGAAATCAGTTGAGCTAACTTTTCATACGTGGATGCAATATTTCTTTTCATGTACGAGAAAAAGTAGTGCTAGATCAAAGACCCTCTCAGGTGGATTAATTTGAAGCAAGCTATAAGGTTGTTTGGTTGGTGGTACAGTATGAAGATTCACTGAGAAATCTGATTTGCTCGAGTATCCAGTGTGTACAAACTCAATGCAGCCACCTATAATTCAAGTATATGTAATGATGCATGTCTTAACTCTTTGTAGTCATAAAGGAGAGATGAATTCGTTGGTAATTTTGATATAAATTTCAAATGAGATTATGTAGAAGGTTGTGCCAGACAAGACTACCAGTCTCACAACTTTAGATGTTTCACTTATCTGTAGAAGGTTCAGTACATGTTTGGTTGATTATTTTTGCGAGAGCCTTCTTTTTGGAAATGCTTCGAGAGGCTGTTTTAATTATTTCCTAAGTTTGTTAGAATTTTATTGAAGTTTAATACATGTGTTTCATTTGACACAAGGATAAAAAATACAGTATGAAGGTTCACTGGACAATATGAATCGAGATTTCAACATTGAGTTGTTGAACATGTCAATCTGAACTATGATTTTATTTAAATTAGAGTAGTCTTACAATTATATCAATGTCTGGTATCGACTGATGTACCTTGTCCTCTATGTGTTTCTCTTCAGGAGAAGCATGCCCTTGGTTGGGTGATGACGCTGCCGACCATCCAAGCGTGAGCTATTTTGTCTAATACCTTTGCAGTGGCTGCTCACGCCCTTGAACCCTAGCGCCCATCCCCATCGAGCTCCCTTTCGGCCTTCGCCATGTTAAGAGGAGCACTGGCTGCCGCCACACCTCTCTTACTCAAAGCGTGGGCCAGATCCAAGGGTTGTGCATTGTGTACTCATCATCATTTCCACGACTGGCTGTAGAGAAACAGAAAATTTAGGAGAGGAGTGATAAACATTTCCTGTCAATAAGAGAACTACTTACAAAATTTAGTATCTTGTTATTATTTTGATATAGATGGTAAAGTGCTTTTGTTGTGTTGTGTCCGATAGAATACTGCACTATCATAAGAACAAGGGTTACAATAGCAGTGAAAAACTCCTGCTGAGATTTGCGCAAGACCTGGAGGTTGTCATGATTGTTAGTTGATGCTGCCAAATTGTGTTGTCATGTAGAGGAGCAGAAAATTTAGAAGAGGAGTGATGAACTGCTGACGCTTGTCATGGAACAATAAATAGCTCGGGCTAAGCAGACCTTTCAGTAGAGTTTGTGGGGTTAAATTCTTGATATCTGTTGGCAGAGATTTATGTGTTGACTTCTTTTTGTGTCTGTTGGATGGCCATCTTATTTGTCTTGTAGGCTATGTTCGGAAAATTACATATTGGGAGGGAGCTAAAAATCTGTACGGAGTTAGACAATACTAGACCACCATAATTTGATTGTGCGGTTTGATTGACGATGTTGAATAGTTTGTGTTTACTATGATTCTTTCACCCCTAGAATTTCTATTTCAGACACAGTAGGGCCTACAAAAGTGCTAGATCTACAGATTTTTTACAGGCTTATACGGAAACTTCCTCTAATCTAATACTGCCCCCCCTGAATTTAACCGGGGGTGGGGCCCAGCCAATCCACTAGCCCAATCAAAACGTGCAACGTCATCAACAGTCCGTAATGTTATGTAAAAAATCCGTAGATGTAGCATTGCTCGTAGGGCCTAATATGTGGTTCCAATGTATTAGAATTTCTATTTTTCTGACGTGTATTTATTTTTGTATTATTGTTTGAAGTTTCGATTTTAAAGAAAAAGAAAAAAACCGTACCAGCCGGCCCAGTAGCTATTTCCGCCCGCGAGCGCAATTCGAGCTCAAGTCGGACCAATTCGTTTTTTTTCTCTACCTATAAATAGAAGTTTAGGAAATCTGTTTTTCTCCTTTTCTTTTTCTTAAAAAATACCCTAGCGGGACCCGCGAGCCGCCGCTGCCGGAGTCGCCGCGCGCTTCCCCGTGCGCCGCCGCCCCGCGCCACCCCGGCCGGAGCCGCGCCGCCCGTCGCGCCGCCCGGGACGCCCCGCCGCCCTCGTCCGCCTCAGCCGCCATCACGGTCGGACGAGTCGACGCCGGCCAAGCCGCGCCTCGCCGGCGACCGCGTCCGCCACCGCCACCAGCGCCGCCCGCGCTCACGCCGCGCCCCCGTGCGCCGCCGCCGCCCACGCCACCCCGGCCATCTCCCCCAAGCGGCCACCTCGCCGGACCCCGCCCCTCGTCGGACGCCATCGCCGGAGCTCCTGTTTGACCTCGCCGGAAGTCAACTCCGGCCAGATCCGCCGCCAGGGACCCGATTGCTTTTTTGGGAAATATTTATTTGCGGATAGGTCCCTGTTGGCAGAAAACACCCCGGCGCCGTACTCGCAATATCTCCTTCACCGTGCGTCGAATCGAGGTGAAACTTTTTCCTACGCACTCGTGTTGTTCTGTACTTTAGCATGGAATAAATTTTTGCACACTTTTGAATTTGAATTTATTTCAAATTCAAATTCAAATTCTGGAGGTCGTATCTTTTAAACCGTTGATCCAAATCGAGTGATTCTTTTTGCGTTGGATCACTCGTTCCATGTACTTTATGTTCATAGCATGTGTACACAAAAATTCAGATGTTTCTTGATCTTTTTAAATTGAAATTCAATTCAATTTTTCACTTGCTATGACCTGCGTTGTAGTATTTCGTTTCACGTGATTCTTTTTACATATCTGATCATTTGAGACACGTTATCGGTAAGATTCACACACTTTTCATGTGGGCATGATATTCACCTTGAATTCACAAATGTCCATGGTCACAACTCGTTACCGATAATCTTTTATCTGTGGACTCTCTCGAGTTCATGTTCCACTGATCACCTTCGAGCACATCGGAACTTGTACTGTGTCAAGCTTTTGTTTTGTTGCTAAAACCTTTGTGATTGTTTTGTTGATTTTTTTTGTTTGCCTTGTGGTGTGATTGCTTATTCAATTTCCTTCGTTTGCAATAGAATTCTCGAAGGGTGATGAATAGAGTTGACTGGAACGTGAGAGCGAAGATCTTCATCGAATGTATAAGGCAAGTCATACCTTTGATCATACTCCCTATTACCTATGTTTTCAATGCATTAGTTCTTCTTCTTTAGATGGCATGATAGGTTAGGCTATGCTATTTACACCCAGTAGTTCATTGAGGTAGGTCTGATCCTTACATCATTGTCACCATCGTATACTATGATATTGCTATGCTAAGTAGACGTGGATTGGGAAGTGAATCATTATGAGGTATGAGTGATAATGTAGTAATTAGGACCAAGATAAAGTTAATGAACTACCTGGGTGGGATGGTTGCGAGTATCTTGGAGATGGCCAATGATGACTGCGGAAAGCCACCCAAGCTCAAAGGGACTAATTGTGTTGTCATACCTAGAAGCTTACGTGTGCAGCCACAAGCTATTATGGGCTTTGGCTTAGTTGAGTAGGTTGTGTGACATCTTTCCGGGATATACTAGCAGATGTAGATTTTTTATAGGTGTACCGGTTATCCAGCGGTTAAGGGGAAACACTTCTGAAAGACCATGTCTTGATCTTCCAGTTGTCATACACCATGCAGTGTGACGAACTACAAAGGAGGCGATCAAGTCTTGTGGGGAAAAGTGCACAAACCTCTGCAGAGTATAAAACTAATCGATTAGCCGTGTCCCCGGTTATGGACAATTTGAGCGACTAGTTGTGGTAATATTGATTTGTCTCATCATCTTTAATTAATTTATTGGTTTAATCACTTTGGGATAGATTGAGTGGAATTTTTCCATCTCAATCGTATGCTATTTAAGAACTTAGTTACTATTATTCTATAGGGAAAATTTAGCTTTTTGCAAAAATAAATGTAGAAGCTCCACCAGCCAAATTTCATGTATTGTAGGAAATTTTACTTCTTTCTGGGATATGATTTGTCGTACATTCAAATGTACTGACCCGTTGTCGGGCTGTAACCTTCGGTGTTGCAGGATTATTATACGATGAGTAAGTGATGCGATGTAGGGTTACGATGTCTATAGTCAACTATGCTGGTGGAGTTGATGGACGCCACGAAGCTTTTATTGTTTTTCCGCTGTATTCTATTTGTAAGCTAGCCTTGAGCTATGCAGGTATGCTATATTGTAATACTGGATCTTCGATGTAATATATATGACATGTGGTTTATTCTTGATATTACATCGTGTACTGTGTGTGCTAGCTATTGATCCAAGGACTAGCACAGAATGCACAGAGACTTGGATTCTTAGTGAATCGGGTCGTTACAAAAATCAACGGGAACATAGTTGTCATTGATAATGATAAGAACATCATCTATCTTCCCCAAAGGTTTCTTTACGGAAGAATCGACGAGACGAACACCAAAAGAACAAGCATCAAAAGGTTTCAACTCAAATATATCATACATTCTTTTGGGCATAACAGAGGTACTAGCTCCAAGATCACATAAAGCAAAGCAAGAAACGTTATTCAACTTAATTTTAATCATAGGATCCCAACCATCTTCTAGATTTTTAGGTATGGAAGCTTCTAGTCTAAGCTTCTCCTCCCTAACTTTGATTAGAGCATTAGTGACATGCTCTGTGAAGGCAAGATTAGGTGTGCTAGTGTGGGGGTCTCTAGACATCTTGTGTAGGAAACCAATAACTACAGGTAAAGTGTAGTTGTCAAAGTCTAGGTCACTACTATCTATCAAGGAGGTAGTGATATCATTTAGGCTCACTTGTTTGAAAGCCTCTATGTTCATAGAGGTTTCTTCATCTATGGTTGAGGTGGTAGCATCACCATTGATAGGTCCAGTGGGACTAGGGGTGTGATGGGTGCTAACTGTTTGGACATCCTCAACTACTTGGATAGTAGCTACTGTGTGGTAGGTAGGAAGGTTCTTAATTCTCTCTTCTTCCTTGGGAATGACTTCTGTTTGGCTGCCATCTGGTTTATCAAGGTAGATTGGGTGTGAGACATGTTTGAAACATAGGTCTCAATGGCAGTGAGTCTAGTTTGGAGGCTGGAAATGTCACTATTCAGGCTCTCAAGTTGTTTGCTAATGTTTTGCAGGATAGAGGAGTGCTCATCTAACTGTTTGGAAAAGGCCTTGTTTTGTTCAAACTGTGTGTGCATATATCTTTTGGTGCCTTTTTCTATTTCTAAAAGTTTCTCATAGATGGGTAGGTCTCTTTCCTTATAATTCTGGCTGTAGGAGTTGCTATTACTGTTCCCATAGTTGTTGGATGGGAAGGGCCTAGGATTGTTGCTACCAGAATTACTCCTATAAGCATTATTGTTGAAGTTGTTTCTAGAGACAAAATTCACATCTACTTGCTCTTGAGCAACCAAAGAATTTAAAGGAACATCCTGAGGATCAATAGGAGCTTGCTTGGTAAGTAGAGACATGATAAGGTCAACCTTTTCATTTAGAGAGGAGATCTCCTTGACAGAATTTACCTTCTTACCAGTTGGAGATATTTCGGTGTGCCACTGAGAGTAGTTCAACATCATCTCATCAAGTAGCTTTGTGGCAGCACCAAGTGTGGTTGACATAAAAGTTCCTCCCGCGGCCGAATCTAACAGGTTCCGCGAGGTAAAGTTCAAGCCTGCATAAAAAGTCTCGATAACCATCCAGGTAGTCAGTCCATGTGTGGGGGAGTTCTTGACAAGCGTCTTCATACGTTCCCATGCCTGGGCAACATGTTCATTATCCAATTGCCTACAATTCATAATGTTACTCCTCAATTGAATAATTTTAGCAGGGGGGTAATACTTCCCTATAAAAGCATCTTTGCATTTACTCCAAGAATCGATACTGTTCTTGGGTAAGGATTGCAGCCACTCCTTGGCTCTTCCTCTCAAAGAGAAAGGAAAAAAGCTTCAGCTTGACGATGTCTCCATCCACTTCCTTGTACTTTTGCATATCACAGAGCTCGATAAAATTATTTAAGTGCAAGGCAGCATCCTCTCCAGCACCTGAGAATTGATCTTTCATAACAAGATTAAGCATAGCAGGTTTAATTTCATAAGAAGGTGTTGAAGTGGCAGGTGGAGCAATAGGAGTGCAGATAAAGTCACTGTTGTTGTGACTAGTGAAGTCACACAACTTGGTGTTTTCATCGGAACCCATAGTAGCAACAGGTATTTTTGGTATTTTTGATAAGGGACACAAAAGTAAAAACTGAAAGGTAAACTAACAAGACTAAAAAGCAAAGATAAAAGATAGTGTGCAACTCCCCTATCTTGTAGACTGGAGTCCCAGGCAACGGCGCCAGAAATTAGCTTGATACGGTGAGGATAGTTATCTCACTCCTCGTTGGTTACCCCAAGTGGAAGGTGAGATGTAGCGTAGCAGCAAATTTCCCTCGATGAAGATACCAAGGTTTGTCTCCAGTAGGATTCGCAGAAATACAAGAAGGTGGTAAAGTGAACAATGGCGCCGAGGTTGCTAGCTTCACCTGGACCCGCACACAGATACAAATAACTTTTCTCCCAACGAGTACAGAGGAGTTGTCAATTCCTCCGGCCTTGCTATTTACAAAGGATCAATGCAAAAGATAATAATAGTGGCAACTGAAAGTAAAGACTGAAAGTAAACTAAGGGTGTAAACAGTGATGTGAAGATGGACCGGGGTCCCATGATTTTCACTAATGACGTCTCTCTGCAAAAGACGATAAAAGTGCTAGCGAGGTAAACAAATCACAGCTGGGCAATTGACAGAATTATGAAGGCACCGCAATGCTAACTATGCTGCAAAGAAAGGAAGGGCTCAAAAGCAATGGGCAGTACGCCAAGGTAAGTAGACCGAAAACCAACTGCATCTACTACGAATCATCCACCTTGAGATATCTATCCAGAACATCTCGCTGGTATTAAGTTGTGAATCCCATCCAAAGTGTAAATTCAAAGAAATAGACAACTGCATTAAAAGAACTTTGCGTAAAGTAAACAATCCTTGCACCCGCGGATACAAGCACCATTGTTTTATCACTGGTGGCAACAACACATACCCTAGTCTCATGTTTCTGTCTCAAGCTAGACATCAAGGGGCTGAACCCACAATCAAGCATAACGCTCCCTCTCAGAGTTGCAACAAACTACTTGGCCAAAGTAAAATACTGCAACGGAGAACATGCAAGAATTTCTTCAAGAACAAAATATAAAAGAGAAGAACCAAATATATTACTCATCACAATCTGAACATAGTCTCATAATCCATCAGATCCCAACAAACTCAGCATAGCAACAACAGAAATCACAATGATGCCTCGATCATGTGAGGCAGCTCACGAGGTCTCGAAAGTGGAAGCACAAAGAGGGGAGAGGAACATCACATAGCTACTGGTCACGGACCCATGGTCCAAGGGGGAATACTCACGGTACATCCGGGAGGCGTCCATGGCTATGGATGGTCTCCCAGAGGGGGTTCCTCCTCCCGGCAGGGTGCCGGGACAGCTTCTCCAGGCAGCCCCGATCTAGAAAACGGCGGCGGCGGTACAGAGGCGAGTTCGCGAAAAAGAGATCGATATTAGGGGTTTCCACCCGAGGGCTAAATATAGGCAGATGGGGGGTGTCGAGGGGACCCACCAGGCAGCCGGGAGGCCTCCTGGCGCGGCCTAGGGTGGGGCCGCGCCAGGGACCCTCCTGGTCTCCTGGTGGTGGCCCCCTCCGCTGCCTTGGTGATTCCGGAAGCTTCCGGGTCGCTAATTTTTTATCTGATTTTGTCGGATTTTTTGGAGCACTTTTAATGGCCGGGAAACCTGAAATACAAAAACAGCAGAAAACAGCAACTGGCAGCTGGGTGCACTGGGTTAATAGATTAGTCCAAATATGCTCAAAAGTGTATGAAAGTTCAAGCAAATCATGGCAAAGTCACACAAAACATGCATGGAGCAAGCAGAAATTATAGATACGTTTGGGACGTATCACATGCCCGGTGACCAAGAGCCGGAGTAGGCCGGCGGAGCGCCATGGGGGAGGGGGCGGCGCACGGCATGGGCCAGGCCTGCACCATGCCTGTCCATGGATCGTGGACAGGACGCCAACTTGGAGAGGCAGGAGGCGCGGAGGGTGGTGGAGCCGGCGAGGGAGCGCTGCTTGATGAAGGCGTCGAAGGAGCAGTACGTGGCGGCCGATACACAAGATTCTTCCCGCGATAGTTGGGGCTGGGATGCCAACCCGGAGGCGGTTGCACCGTGGGTGATGGAGCAGCAGGAGGTGCAGGTGCGGGAGGCGTCGACGTTGATGACGGCGGCGGTCGCGCCGCAACATGGAAGACACGGGGCCGAGACTCTTTGCGCGCCTGTGTGTCGGCAGCAAGTTGGAGCATGGAGCGTACTTCAGCGAAGGTAGGAGGAGGCCGCATCATAGGGACGAACGAAGCTTGCTTGTCGAAATCCTCGCTCAGACCGACGACAACAATGTTGATGAGCTGCGAGTCGCTGACGGTGTCGCCGAGTTCACGAAGCTCGTCAGCGATGACTTTGATCCGTTGGCAGAAGAGATTGACTGGAGTATCACCTTGAGTCATATTACGGAGATCGGTGTGGAGGACATTCTTGCGCGCATCACTGTTGCTCTAAAAAAGCTGTCGCAGGGAAGCCCAAATCTCGGCGGCGGTGGTGCCATCTGTTGGGATTCGGAGTAGAAAACAAAAAAATTCGGCACTACGAAACCAAGTCCCAAGAACAGATCAAGATAGATTCAAACACAGTTAGCGATCTTGTTACCTTAACAACCGTTCAAACGGTAGTTCTCTCGCAGCGGAAGAAGTTGATGGAGAGTTGGGGGAAGATTGACGCGGTGCAATCCCTCGAACAGATCTGATCCGTGTGACACCCCACGAACAGATCTACTCCTCAGAAGAAGATGCAGAAGTCCCTCGAACAAAGATCGAACGCACGATCTCTCTACGATTGATCCACACGTACGGTGTGGAAGATCCGGCAGGGCTCCGCCGTCCAGAGCTCGGCGCCTCCGGAGTAGAGAGGAGGGAGGAGCAGCACTTCGAGATATGGTGGAGATCAGATCTACAAGAGAGGAGAGAGGGGCAGCCCAGGGGCAAGACAATCTTGACAAGTTCATCTGTTGGGGGGTGCCCCTTCTCATCTATTTATAGAGGGGAGGGGAGGCCATCTTGGAGGAGGGGGCAGCCCTAGGGGTGGCGTCCTAGGGTTTCCCTCCCCTTGTGGGGCGCCCTAGGGTTTGTCAAGGGGGAGGAAGCTTCCTCCCCTAGACGCCTCCCCACATGGGCCTCCTTTGGTCCAAGTGCTCCCTCCCCACTTGGGCCTTCCAAGTGAGAGGGGGCCCATTGATATTTAAACTCTTTTATTAATTCTAAAACAATTCTAGAATTCACAAGAAATAAATATTAAATATATTTAGACCATCCCGAAACTTTTTCCGGCCCTCCGGTTTTACCCGGTTTTCTCAAAACTTTTCCCGGTGCCCCGAAACGATTCCGGTTTTCTCTCCGATTAAATCTCAATCACTACGAAACTTTTCCGGTGTGTTATACTCGTGCTCCTATCACTCTACTACTCAACAAATCTTCCACCCTTAAGTGTGTGACCCCATAGGTTTGGTAGAATACGGACATGAATCGGAAACTTATTTTCCCGCTTAACAATAACCGATAGCGGAGCCATGGACACCCATAACGGTTCCCGTACCTACACGAATATAAATTCGAGTGAATCATAAGCTTAACATGCTAGTCCTATTTTCTTCACGATACTATACAAAACCTGAGGTGAGATCTTTTAGGTATCCGCATGATTAACCATTAACCATTATACCAAGTAATCCTCCTTCTTGTTTTGTTCCATTTTTCTCGTTTAATATTCCGGTATCCCTTGTGATCAATTCACAGTGTCTGGCCATACGATGTTGGATGTCGTAATACCGAGAGGGCTCAAAGAAGTATCTCTCCATCATTAGAGGAGCAAATTCCCAACTCGAATCGTTAAGTCCCTTTACACACTTTCGGGTGTGAGTGATCAAAGCCATTATTGCCACGCCAGTTACGGGTGGTGTTGGGACTGTGTCAAAACCCACCCTCCGGTATGAAGTTACGAAACATTCTTATGGTCATGAAGGACACATGCATATTAACTTAGATGATTTTACTTATAACATGGAAACGATGCGATCTCAAAGTAAATCATACAATTGGGTCGGTTCAGCACCCTTGTTCTGGCAACAATGTGCTCCCATGTGTTACCGGCATTTCCAATGCCCTATGAACAGGAAAACATGTCATCCATAACACATGGGTTACTCCTAGAGGCAGACTAAGAACACTTGGTGTTTATACTCCACACCTGCATATGGGTTTTCCTCCGGAGGCAGTTAACATGCTACTTGGCAAACCTCCGCATAAGCCATTTGCAGTTATAGCACAGACATATAAACTTTAATAATGAACCTGGAATTATAATAATACAATTTGTTATTACCTCTAGTGCATAATTTCAACAGTCTCCCACTTGCACTAGAGACAATAATCTAGTTGCATGGTTTACTCAGACCAATGGCACTTTGGTCTTCATGCTCGTTTGTGGTATAGACTTCGTCACGGAGCTTAACGCTTTTAGGCTCGTCTCAATCCTGTGTATCTTAATGTACCCCTTCATCTTTATGAAGTATTTGAAGATAGGGAACTATCGTTCAACATGTTTGGACTACAGTGAGCTCTTAGCTTACTTTGTTTTGATCATGATGCTCATATCAAAATATGGTTTATGCAGATCAAACGTTCGGAACTATGCCAATCACTATGATGGTGTTCCTGATCCAAATACCCTCCTATGCAACTTCCAGAGTTGCCATGTTTCACGTCTACGTTTTAGAAATCCCGCTATGTGCCTTAGCTTGAAAAGCAATTTTCAACATCCTATTTTGCTACTTAGCTATAGACCAAAAAAGGAAAAATATTACAAATCATTATGAAACTTTCTTTCATCTATTTGTAATGAACTCTTTAGTTTTCCTCATAGAACCTTTCTTCATCTGAGGTACTTCAAGAGAACTAATCTACTATTTAGATTAATTTGGTGCTTGTTGCACTTTCAGGATATTCAATACCTTAGTGCTTTATTTTGCTAAAATATTTATTCTCAATCACTCATATGTTATTCACATATATGATTAGAATCGTGCTCCCACTTAATTCCATATCTTATATGATTATTGATGAAATAATAACTTTTATAACTTCATCAAAAATTATTACTCCAGCTCTGTGATATTTCCTTCAACTACGGACTGATCTTTGAAGCATTCTCACTTTTACTAATATCGTATAGATCATTAAATCCTTTCAGGTTGTATCATTCATACATCCTTTGTTTAATTTTCTCAGAAGAAAAATCCATATGTCATACTTCGGAAGTATGTCGCGATTATCAGTAATTTTCCATATGAACATTTGCATCACTACACATATTGTAGTCAACCTTTTGAACTCTATCGAAAAACTTATTTTACGATAAGTTGAGCAATATCAACGATTAAGCTATCGTCTATGTTCATATCTATGAAAGTCAAATCCACTCTAATGATCAGTTATCCTTAGGAGGGTTTTACCAAGTTCTCAACTTGATTTAGATGGATGGATTTCATATAGTTTTTATGGTTTTTAAGCCATACAGTGGAGTTAGTGCTCTTCATGGTTTCTTGTAGTTCACAGGTTTATCACACTATAGAACCACCTTGGTCCAACGTGAATTTACAAAGCTGTGTGATACATCATAAGACTTGATCATTTCATCTCTTGAACACATTTCAGAGTTTCATCATTCCTTTTCATCAAATGTAGGAATTTCTGGTTTGGTCACAGAGTTTATCTCTAGAACGAGTTTCTTAGTTTCATTCTGTAGAACCAAATGATTCAATGTAATCATTATCACGCTATTAGTACTCCCACTTAATTGTTTCAAGAGAGCAATTTTCTCAGGAAAAATCCCATGTCCCGTGCTAAACATTTTTCCCGGGTATAGTAGTGGAAGTGTTGTTCGTAACATGATGTTTCTACAATACTTATATTTGGGATGGAGTATATTCTAAATACATCTCCGAAATTATGAAACAACAATTGGAGTTCTTATCCATGCCGTATTCTTATAGGGCATTGTTTCAACAAACATATGACGACGCTCTATTTAGTTCGTAAGTGGTTTGTCAAAAGCGTTAAGCAGTATAGTAAATGGGAGTGTGGTTTAAGTCATCACCGACCTCACCATGTCATGCTGGAATTCATGGTAGAAAACAATTTTAATTCCAATATGTCATATAGGGCTTGGTTATGCGTCAAGATACTCCGTAGCTATACGGGGTTTCAGGTGACGCTAGTTTATGAACTGACTTCATACACTCGATGATGTTTGCTAAATTCTTTAACTCATTTATTTTACAATCAGATCGTCAAATATTTGATCTATGTGTGATGATTATTCTCTTTGTGTTGAAACAGTTTTGAACTTATTCAAAATTTAAGATATTATGTCTTGTCTAAATATCGGTATATCAATACAAGTCATTATCACAAAGTTTTATGTAAAGTACTGTTTATTGGTTCTCCACACATCATTATGTGTTATTACCAATAGTTTACTAAACACTTTGAACAAATGATTTTGTCTATTAGAAAAACATTGCATGTGTCAAATGACTCAAAGTCAAGAGATTGAATGACTTCATCGATATGAAGCTTCAGTATGCACTTTGTTCTAATGCGACTAAGTCATTTATGCTATTACAATAATGGCATTATCATCACATAACTTAATTTATTTAGCAATCAAGAAAATAGACATAACATCAAGATTTCAACTTAAATAATTCACCACGTAGGGTGACATTCAGAGAGTAATAATTTTCGAACAACCATTATTCAAAACATGGATAACACATCCACCGTGTAGACAACACAATACAATATTAATGTTTTACACAACCTCTGAATCAAATAACATTTATTAACTCTAAGATAAATCTTGATAGACGAACGCCGACGTCCTTGGGTGACTTGGGCACCACTTCCGACGCGGACTTGCACTTCATTCACTCTTCTCCTTCGAATTCTGATAATTCGCTGTATCGAGTTGCAAAACAAGTGCAATCGATATGGTATCAAATATACCTATGAAGGTGAAATAATGAAATTGTCTATTAACTTCGTATAACTTATTTATACATACGGTGATTAGACCATTCTTCATATCTCCCAGATACTTCTTACAGTTCCTCTTCCAGTGTCCCTGATTACCACCATCATATGGTCTGGATCCTTTTGTATAGATGCTTTCACAGTGTTAAGCATAGCGAACAATTCGTCTATGGTCTTGTCAAGCCCATTCATTTTATTATTCATGATAAAACCGTTGTAAGAAGGGGGGGCGTGACGCAAGGAGAACGTTAGTGCCGAGTGTCATAGGGATCACAAATCCAAGAGTACTTAGCCTCTGTGCGTAACCAACAAGTTTGATCACGTGCTCACTTAATGATCCACCTTCTGCCATCTTGCATTCCCACGACAGCTTCATTATCTCGTAATGTTTAGTCCTAGCTTGCTTCAGATACAAAGCATTCCGTTTTTTCACCATGTCAAAAATGGTGAAGTTTCTCAAAACATTTCTGAAGCTCAGTATCCATGCATGTTAGCATCAAGCATTGTACTGCGGCGTGGTCATCCACTTTAGTGACATAGACGTTCTTATCGTCCTACTATGCATCCTCTATGGGAGTTGCTAGAAGAGATGCTATGCGAACATAGTTCTTTTTAAGCAACTTTGAGGACAAACCCAAATTGCGGAACCAGTCCGCATATTCGTCTCTATTTGCAGCAAGCATTTCTTTTTCAAGCATCGGTCCTAAGCTAAAAGCATTGTTGTTGCGGGCGATCTCTCTACAACGATATAAACAGATTGATTTAGACATGGTTCAAATTTAATTGCATTAATCTTAACAAGTTTAACCTAATGCCCCCACTAAAACCAATATCTCTCAAAATTGATCTTAGGGTAATCAAGATCCGGATCAATACACCTGCCACCGGTGTAACACTCAGCCATGGAGGAGATCGACCTGGTAGGTCTAACAAAACCAATCACAACCAGTTTGTGACTCTTGTATTAGTCTTTCGACACTTGTGCTCCGAGCTCAGATCAGATAAGCTAGAACGTCAAGAACAACCAAGCGCTATTGATGTGGAGACAACTCAATCCACCCGCCTCTTTGTTACCTTTCTGTTGGTACTCGTGTTACAGGACGCACCTCGGGTGGCGTTTATTACAGACGGTTTCACGGTTGAGAGAGCACGAACTTCTTGATATTTTAAGAGAGATCATCCTATTAAAATTACGACTAGTGTGCAATCAAAACAGGCAATGAAAATGATTAACATCACAGGAAGTTTAATGTATGTGATATGGTATAGCCCTTTTCTTCAAGAAGCTCCAAGCACCATGCTTTTCTTTCTTCATCTTCTTTTGGCGGAGAGCATCACCTCCACGCACGACATGTCGTCAAGCATCATGACGTATGATCATCATCTTCATGTAGATACTACAACTATTGTTAGCATCTATTCTACTAAAAGAAAATTACATGAAGTTTGGAACGTAGGCCAAATAAATGACAATCATATGGCTCCAGCCATCATGCCATACCATGACATGCAAGTCATGCAAATTTAACATGTACAAAGTATAATCATCTCATACAACTTTTATCATGACGAAGACTATACCACATCACATGTTCCTGCAAAAACAAGTTAGACGTTCTTCTACTCGTTCTTTGCATCTTTTACATGGCCACTAGGGTTTGCATGGCAAAACGTTTTGCTAGCTACGTAACCACATAAAGCACAATCTTCAAGTTGCTAGAGTAACACTCGGGGCGTATCAGCCATGAGACTACAATTTAATCTCATGACCCATATTGAACAATCGTCAATACGCGTGATCCCCGTGCTAGATCAACAATCTAACACGCCCCTTTTGTTACACAACTAGAGGATACCCCGCGCGTTGCTGCGGAAATCGATTGAAATATATTTTGAATGATTTGTTGTATAAAACATGAATAATTGAATTAATAATATATAAACTAAAAGTAAAAACTACATGTTATACTACATGTGTTTTATTTTATTATTGTGAAGTTGGAAATATTTATTTAATACAATGGAAACTTTTTCATGCATGTTGAGTGAGGTGGCATGTGTCATGAAATGGATATGTGCATGAGAAGAACTAATAATAAATAGTTTGTTCTCATGCATATTGTAGTGGGCCATTTAATATAATGGAAAACTTTTTCATGCATGTTGAGTGAGGTGGCATGTATAATGAAATGGATGTGTGCATGAGAAAAACTAACAATAAATAGCTTGTTCTCATGCATATTGTGGTGGGCCTTTGATGAGGTGGCATGTGTGCATGTTAAGAGAATAGAGGTAGTGGGGAGCAACTTCTTAAGAATAGTAGATTTCTCCACACCAAAAGCAAGACCCAAATCATCTTTGCGCGACCACCATACTCAGGAGCAGCATAGAAGGACCCCGAGGGGCAAGATGTTTGTAACAAAATCAAACAATACAGGAGGGATCAACTTGTGCAATTATAGGGGAAGCAACTAGAAGATTCAGTTTAGATCTATTATCAAAAAACCGCGCACAATGAAAATTTTGTGCAATGCCCGTTCATCACTATGAACTCTAGATCGAACCTGCATTTATTACTAGAACTAGCTCATGATACCGCTGTTGGGATTCGGAGTAGAAAACAAAAAAAATTCGGCACTACGAAACCAAGTCCCCAAAAAAGATCTAGATAGATGCAAACACAGTTAGCGATCTTGTTACCTTAGCAACCGTTCAAACGGTAGTTCTCTCGCAGCGGAAGAAGTTGATGGAGAGTTGGGGAAGATTGACGCGGTGCAATCCCTCGAACAGATCTGATCCGTGTGACACCCCACGAACAGATCTACTCCTCAGAAGAAGATGCAGAAGTCCCTCGAACAAAGATCGAACGCACCATCTCTCTACGGTTGATCCACACGTACGGTGTGGAAGATCCGGCAGGGCTCCGTCGTCCAGAGCTCGGCGCCTCCGGAGTAGAGAGGAGGGAGGAGCAACACTTCGAGATATGGTGGAGATCAGATCTACTAGAGAGGATAGAGGGGAAGCCCAGGGGCAAGACAATCTTGACAAGTTCATCTGTTCGGGGGTGCCCCTTCTCATCTATTTATAGAGGGGAGGGGAGGGGAGGCCATCTTGGAGGAGGGGGAAGCCCTAGGGGTGTCGCCCTAGGGTTTCCCTCCCCTTGTGGGGCGCCCTAGGGTTTGGCAAGGGGGAAGAAGCTTCCTCCCCTAGGCGCCTCCCCACATGGGCCTCCTTTGGTCCAAGTGCTCCCTCCCCACTTGGGCCTTCCAAGTGAGAGGGGGCCCATTGATATTTAAACTCTTTTATTAATTCTAAAACAATTCTAGAATTCACAAGAAATAAATATTAAATATATTTAGACCATCCCGGAACTTTTTCCGGCCCTCCGGTTTTACCCGGTTTTCTCAAAACTTTTCCCGATACTTTACCGGTGCCCCGAAACGATTCCGGTTTTCTCTCCGATTAAATGTCAATCACTACGAAACTTTTCCGGTGTGTTATACTCGTGCTCCTATCACTCTACTACTCAACAAATCTTCCACCCTTAAGTGTGTGACCCCATAGGTTCGGTAGGATACGGACATGAACCGGAAACTTATTTTCCCGCTTAACAATAACCGATAGCGGAGCCATGGACACCCATAACGGTTCCCGTACCTACACGAATATAAATTTGAGTGAACCACAAGCTTAACATGCCAGTCCTATTTGCTTCACGATACTATACAAAAACTGAGGTGAGATCTTTTAGGTATCCGCATGATTAACCATTAACCATTATACCAAGTCATCCTCCTTCTTGTTTTGTTCCATTTTTCTCGTTTAATATTCCGGTATCCCTTGTGATCAATTCACAGTGTCTGGCCAGACGATGTTGGATGCCATAATACCGAGAGGGCCCAAAGAAGTATCTCTCCATCGTTAGAGGAGCAAATTCCCAACTCGAATCGTTAAGTCCTCTGACACACTTTTGGGTGTGAGTGATCAAAGCCGTTATTGCCACGCCTGTTACGGGTGGTGTTGGGACAGTGTCAAAACCCACCCTCCGGTCTGAAGTTACGAAACATTCTTATGGTCATGAAGGACATATGCATATTAACTTAGATGATTTTACTTATAACATTGAAACGATGCGATCTCAAAGTAAATCATACAATAGGGTCGGTTCAGCACCCTTGTTCTGGCAAAAATGTGCTCCCATGTGTTACCGGCATTTCCAATGCCCTATGAACAGGAAAACATGTCATCCATAACACACGGGTAAGTCCTAGAGGCAGACTTAGAATACTTGGTGTTTATACTCCACACCTGCATATGGATTTTCCTCCGGAGGCAGTTAACATGCTACTTGGCAGACCTCCGCATAAGCCATTTGCAGTTATAGCACAGACAATAAACTTTAATAATGAACCTGGAATTATAATAATACAATTTGTTATTGCCTCTAGGGCAAAATTCCAACACCATGATGGTGAAGCATGTTGAAGATCTCGGTGGAGAGGCGAGTATAGAACCATTGGACGATCGTTAGATCATCCTTGACCCACTGAGGATCGTTGGGATGAGGAACACTGGTGGTGGCGACATGGGAACGAAGATTGCATCGGCCGAGGTGAAGATCAAAAAGGTGCCGCCAATGGTAGTAGTTGTGAGCAGCAAGATCAAGAACAATGGGTACAAAGGGGCCAACGTCGGCAATGGTGTCCGCGAGCGACAGCGGAGCAGCAGGGACGATAGTAGGAGGAGGATTTGGGACTGGATTTAGGGTAGGAACAAGGGATAGGGTGGAGGAGGTGGACGGCGTTGCGGAGTCAATGGCTTTGGCGACGAGAGCCGCTCGGTGCTCGAAGTAGCCTGGCGGCGGCGGCGGTGGTGGGGTTGGCGGCGGAGCCATGACCTAGAATCGAATATCTGATACCATGTAAGATTGGAGCTCTCGTATATTGATTGATTGCAACAGCCAGGGCTACAGGGGTATTTATATTGCATGTACAAACCGACCTAGCTAGAGTCCTAAGTCTACTCGAATTACAGTTTGAATATGAGTCGAACTGTATTGTCTAACAGTGTCTATCCACCACCCCAAACCCTAAGATAGTTGGTGAGGTTTTGGTGTCACGGGCTCGTCTCGTCGTCCGTCGTCGCTGCCGCGACGACGTCCGCCTCGACTTCGCGTACACTAATCTGGTGAGGCTCTGATGTGACAGGCTCGTCTCGGTGTCCGTTGTCGCTGCCGCGACGACGTTCGCCTCGACTTCGCGTACACTAAGCTGGTGAGGCTCTGATGTGACGGGCGACGTCCGCCTCGACTTCGCGCACACTAAAAATGGTTCACTTCTATTTTCCTTTTTTAGAAAGATATATAAAATGGTGTCTATCCACCACCCCAAACGCTAACATAGCTGGTCAGGTTTTGGCTTCACGGGCTCGTCTCGGCGTCCGTCATCGCTGCCGTGACGACGTCCGCCTCGACTTCGCGTACACTAAGCTGGTGAGGCTCTGATGTGACGGGCTCGTCTCGGCGTTCGTCGTCGCTGCCGCGACGACGTCCGCCTCGACTTCGCATACACTAAGCTGGTGAGGCTCTGATGTGACAGGCTCGTCTCGGCGTCCGTCGTCGCTGCCGCGACGACGTTCGCCTCGACTTCGCGTACACTAAGTTGGTGAGGCTCTGATGTGACGGGCTCGTCTCGGCGTCCGTCGTAGCTGCCGCGACGACGTCCGCCTCGACTTCGTGGACACTAAGCTGGTGAGCCTCTGATGTGACGGGCTCGTCTCGGTGTCCGTCGTCGCTGCCGCGACGACGTCCGCCTCGACTTCACGCACACTAAGAGTGGTTCACTTCTGTTTTCCTTTTTTTAGAAAGATATATAAAATGGTGTCTATCCACCACCCCAAACCCTAAGATAGCTGGTGAGGTTTCGGTGTCACGGGCTCGTCTCGGCGTCCGTCGTCGCTGTCGCGGCGGCGTTCGCCTCGACTTCGCGTACACTAAGCTGGTGAGGCTCTGATGCGACGGGATCCTCTCGGCGTCCGTCGTCGCTGCCGTGACGACGTCCGCCTTGACTTCGCGTGCACTAAGCTGGCGAGGCTCTGATGTGACGGGCTCGTCCCGGCGTCCGTCGTCGCTTCCGCGACGATGTCCGCCTCGACTTTGCGCACACTAAGAGTGGTTCACTTTTGTTTTCCTTTTTTAGAAAGATATATAAAATGGTGTCTATCCACCACCCCAAACCCTAAGATAGCTGGTGAGGTTTTGGTGTCACGGGCTCGTCTCGGTGTCCGTCGTCACTGCCGCGATGACGTCCGCCTCGACTTCGCATACACAAAACTGGTGAGGCTCTGATGTGACGGGCTCGTCTCAGCGTCCGTCGTCGCTGCGGCGACGACGTCCGCCTCGACTTCGCGTACACTAAGCTGGTGAGGCTCTGATGTGACGGGCTCGTCTCGGCGTCCGTCATCGCGGTCGCTGCCGCGACGACGTCCGCCTCGACTTCGCGTACACTAAGTTGGTGAGGCTCTGGTGTGACATGCTCGTCTCGGCGTCCGTTGTCGCTGCCGCGACGACGTCTGCCTCAACTTCGCATACACTAAGCTAGTGAGGCTCTGATGTGACGGACTCGTCTCGGCGTTCGTCGTCGCTGCCGCAACGACGTCCGCCTTGACTTCGCGTACACTAAACTGGTGAGGCTCTAATGTGACGGACTCGTCTCGGCGACAACGTCCGCCTCGACTTCGCGTACACTAAGCCGTTGCCAATGTATAGCTGCGTGATAAGCTAATTGGTCGCTTAGGTTAAAAAAGAATATTTTGGAACGGTATAAAAAGGAAAGCAAAGAGGTGCACTTTCGCTCGCGTGGCTCATGTCCGGAAAAGGAAACAGTTGATATGGTATAAAAGTGGAAAGGGATGAGCTGGTCGGATGTCGGAGCACATCGCTCGCTCCCGCGAGCGAACGCCAGGGAGGCGTTTCGATAATTCGGCACGACTACAATAGAATTTGTGCGTCGGACAATAACAGAAAAAAACTAGATGATGCCCCGCACGGTTTCTATGAGAACCCCTTGCTAAAAATGCATAAATAGTTGCTACAAAAGCATCGTAGACTAATGAAAAAAAATCTTTACAAAATATAAAGAACATAAAAAGAGAAGAAATAAATAAGTTGTAGGCAAGAGAATGTTATTTTCTAACAAAAAATAATAACTTATGATTAACATGCATGAATTGATGAAATGAAAGCATTGCATGCATAGAGTAATGAAAAACATGTAATTTGTAGCTTGCATGCATGGTTTGCTTAGTGTTATCATTTACTTACTCGAGAACGAGCAGGAATTAAGCTTGCGAATGCTCATACGTCTCAAAAGTATCTATAATTTTTTGCTTGTTTCATGCTTATTTGTGCGACTTTGCTATATGTTTTGATACACTTTAATATCATTTTACAACATATTTGAGACTAACTGATACGTCCAAAATGCATAATTATTTTGTATCATAATTTACCATTATTCATTAATAGATTTCATATTATGATGCATTTCTAATGGTGTTTTGGCTTGTTTTACACAGTTTATAACTTTCTGGTGGCGAAATAGCAGGACCTGGAATCAGCGGGGAAAAGTGCACATAGAGTGGGCATATCTGTACAACTCCAAATGACCTGAAAATTCCAGGGAAAGGTTTTCAGAAGCATTAACGAAGACACATCGAAGGAGCCCCAGAGGGGGGCTACCAGGCACCCAGGCGACCTGGTGTCGCCCACCCCCCCACCTTGGGCGCGCCCTGTGGCCGCCTGGGTGGGTGGCCCACCGCCTGGCCTCTCCTTTGGTATGCATACCTCTCAAAACCTAAAACTTCGAGGGGCAGCTTAGATAAGAAGTTTCGCCGCCGCAGCGAGGCGGAAAACCACCAGAGAAGAAAAGACCTTTCCGGCGGGCAGATTCCATCGGGAAGAACTCCTCCCGTATGGGGAGATTGTTAGCATCGTCATCACCATCATCATGAGCATCATCGAGATCATCATCGCCATCATCCCCAACACCAGCACCATCTCCATCTTCATCCCATCTCACTTTACCATTGCAATATGTGTTGTACCTTGCACTATTCATCCCCTCTATTTTATCGGTGTTGATTAATACTTTGTGATTGATGCTATTGATATTTGTTGGAGAATTATTGTTATGATCAGATTTTTTACCATATATTTATCACCTCTGATCATGATCTCGGTTATGTCTTATGAGTAGTTACTTTAGTTCTTGAGGACATGGAAGAAGTCTTGTTGTTAGTAGTCATATGATGTTGAAGTAATATGTGTTGGTTTGATATTTAAGTTATGATGTTCTTCTTCTAGTGGTGCTATGTGAACGTCGACTACTTAGCACTTCGCCTTTTAAGGACCTAGGGGAAGGCATTGTGTATAAAGAATGCTTACGGTGGGTTGCCGGAGTGACAATAACCTGAACCCTAGTTTGCGTACTTTTGCACAAGGGAGTGTAGGATTCTAGAGTTTATTGTTACGATTAGGTTTACCTTAATTTCTCTCTTGTATTTGCGGATGCTTGCAAGAGGTTTAATCGTAAGAGTGCACTTGTCTTAGTCTAGATGGTGTGCTAGTATAGGTTCACCCACACAACACTTATCCAAACAATAGATGGTACTAGACGGAGTATGGCGAAAGTAACTTGACTACCTCTCCCGTGTGTCCTCAGGAGCGCTTTAGCCTTTATAAGTAGAATATTTTGGCTTATTCTTTGTGTTCAAAAGGATCTGGCCACTTGCTGCACCTCTTTACCTTTGACTTTACTTCTCTTTTATTTACCTATCAACTATTACGAAAACCCATAAGAAGTTACCTTTCAGTACTTGCAGTTATTTCTTGCTCAAGATCACTTGTCATTACCTTCTGCTCCTTGTTGGGTTCGACACTCTTACTTATCGAAAAGGCTACGATAGATCCCCTACACTTGCGGGTCATCAAGACCATTTTCTGGCGCCGTTTCCGGGGAGTGTAGCGCTATTGATAAGTGAAATTGGTAAGGAAACCCTCACATTGTATGTGTTGTTTTTATTTTGCTATTGCAACTTTCTATCCTTATGGATAATTCTTCTCTTGCTTCCTTGCTTATGGGGAATCGTCCCACCACATCTGTGGTGGAGAAGGCTCCTCCACCTACTTAAATTGTCCCTTTTAAATACCAACTAGTATTATCAATCATGTCATGGCTAATCGTTATGCAGGAGATGGACATCCCGCTGATCACTTGCTCTATCTTTCAGAATTGTGTGCCTTATTTAAGCTTGCAGGTGTATCCAGGGATTTTTTCATGAGGAAATTATTCTCTTTATCATTGAAAAATAAAGCTTGGGATTGGTATAAGCTTGTCGATAACTCTCATCTAATAAATTGGCAAGAGCTTATGTCTCTCTTTTATAAATTTTTTTATCCTCTTCATGAAATACATAGAGACATGAACTATATTTATAACTTTTGGTCTCGTGATAGAGAATCATGAGCTCCCCAAGGACATTATTCTTACAAATTTTTATGCAAGAGTTTCTTGCCGAGATAAAGAGATGTTTGATGCCTCTTCTAGCGAGGCATTCTCAAACAAAAGCGTTGAAGCTAGATGGGATCTAATTAAAAGGATCCAGAAAAATACCGAAGATTTGGAGATTGATAAAGGTAATGAATCCGCTATAAACTATGAGCATGATTATATTGAGATCTATGTGAAAACTCATTACTTCAATACCTTTTGTACTAAGATTTGTCTTGATTCCGAACCTCTAATTGATTTTTCAAAGACATTGCCTCTCATGTTGATGTTTCCAAAAAGCAGGAGGGTCAATGTAATAAGCCCTTTAAAGAATTACCTATTGATATTAATGTTCCTGATCCTATCTTACCTGCAGTTATTTATGACAAGCCCCCTGTTCCCACAAGGATAAGGGAGCATTCTCTTGTCACATGAGTGGTGAATAAAAGTGAAAGAACGACTAGTGAGCATGAGGATCTAATTAAAGTTGATCCTCAAGTTGCGTTAGTCAAAGACCTTGTCACTAGTAATGTTGAAGATTCTATTATAAATTTTCGTGTTGTTTCCACTAACTTTGTTACAGTCAAGAAAAATGCCCAATTTCAGGTACTCCAGTTGTATCTGTTAAAATAGGAGATCATAATTATCATGGGCTATGTGACTTCGGATCCGGTGCGAGTGTGATACGTCTCAAACGTATCGATAATTTCTGCTCGCTACATGCATGTTTTGTGTGATATTGCTATGATCTAGATACACTTTCATACACTTTTGATCATATTTGGACTAACCTATTAACTCAGTGCACCCCAGTGCCAGTTTCTGTTTTCTACTGTATTTCTATTTCAATATTCCCCCATATAAAAAGTGCTCCAAAATCCGGGAAAATCAGATAAAAAATCAGCATGAAGGAAACTTCCAGAGCCCCGAAGGAGGAACAGGGGGCCACCACCAGGTGCCCAGGCGGCCACCTGGCGCGGCCAAGGGCCGGGCCGCGCCAGGGGGGCGCCTGGACTCCTGGTGGCCCCCTGGCTGCCCCCTTCGCCTATTTAATCTCCGTCACGGGAAACTTCCGGAGACAGAACCCTTTTTCGCGATCTCGCCTCTGTTCCGCCGCCTCCGTGCTTCCAAGATCAGGAGCACCGCCAGGACCTTTACCGGCACCCTGCCGAAGGGAGGATCGACCTCCGGGAGCTTCCCCTCCACCATGGACGCTTCCCGGATGTGCTGTGAGTAGTTTCCTTTGGACCATGGGTTCGTGATCAGTAGCTATGTGATGTTCTCCTCCCCTCTTTGTTCTTCATAGTTTAGACCTCGTGAGCTTCCCTACATGATCGAGGCACATATGTAATCTTTCTGCTTTTGCTATGCTGAGTTTGATGGATCTGATGGATTATGAGATTATGTTCAGATTGTGATAGAGTAATATAATTGGTTCTTATCTTTTGTATTTTTGTTCCGAAGTAATTCTTGCATGTTCTCCGTTGCTGTTTATTGCTTTGGCCAAGTAGTAGATAGTAACTCCACGAGGGAACGTTATGCTCGATTGTGGGTACATGCCCCTTGATGACACGCTTGAGTGACAGAACATTAGTCTAGGGGATGTGCTGTGGCCAGAAGGGGGAAAACAACGATGCTTGTAACCGCGGTTGCAAGGATTGTTTATTTTACGCAAAGTTCTGTTTAATGCAGTTGTCTGTTGCTTTGGGTTTACACATTGGGTGGGGCTCGCAACTTAATACCAGCGAGATGTTCTGGATAGATATCTTAAGGTGGATGATTAGTAGTAGATGCAGATGGATTTCGGTCTACTTATTTTGGCATACTGCCCATGCTTTTGAGCCTCTTCCTTTCTTTTGTAGCATAGTTAGCATTGCGGTGCGTTTATAATCCTGTCAATTTCCCATCTGTAATTTGTTTACCTCGCATAGCAGTTTTATCGTCTTTTGGGAGAGAGACATCACTAGTGAACATCATGGGACCCCGGTCCATATTCTCATCACTGTTTACAAGCTTATTTCCTTTTCAGTATTTACTTTCAGTTGCTGCTGTCATTATCATTATCCCTTGTGTTTTGATCCTTTTTAAACAACAAGACCAGAGAGATTGACAACCTCTCTGAACTACGTTGGGAGAAAAGTTATTTGTGTTGTGTGCAGGTCCGCGTCAGGTGCGCCGCTGACGCCTACTTATCATTGCCGAAGTCCTACAGGAGACAAACCCTATCCTCTACATAGGGGAAATTTGCTGCTATCCTACATCTCACCTTCCACTTGGGGTAACCAACAAAGCGCGAGAAGCAATTATCCTCTCTCGCGTATCAAGCAAATTTCTGGCGCCGTTGCCGGGGAACGAAGCTCTACACAAGTTTTGCCCCGTCAACTTTTTCACCAGCAAGTAAATTTCTGGCGCCGTTGCCAGGGACTCCGAGTGATAAGATAGGGGAGTTGCCCACTACCTTTTACCTTTACTTTTTAGTATTGTTTGTTTACCTTTGTATTTTTATCTTTGAGTCTTATATAAAAAATTACAAAATAATCTGCCACACTTGCTGCTACTATGGGTTCCTCGGAAAACACCAAGTTGTGTGACTTCACTAGTCACAACAACAAATACTTTATCTGCACTCCTATTGCCACACCTGCCACTTGAGCTACCTCTTATGAAATTAAACCTGCCTTGCTAAAACTTGTTATGAGAGATCAATTCTCTGGTGCTGGAGATGATGCTGCTTTAAACTTGAATAATTTTGTTGAATTATGTGATATGCAAAAGTATAAAGAAGTAGAAGGTGATGTTGTTAAGCTTAAGCTTTTTTTCCTTTCTCTTTGAGGGACGGAGCTAAAATCTGGTTTCAATCTTTGCCTAGGAATAACATGGATTCTTGGGATAAGTGCAAAGATGCTTTTATTGGGAAATACTACCCACCTGCTAAAATTATCCAATTGAGGAGTAACATTATGAATTTTAGGCAATTGGATAATGAACACGTTGCCCAAGCTTGGGAACGTATGAAATCTCTTGTTAAGAAATGCCCTACACATGGTTTGACTACCTGGATGGTTATCCAAACTTTTTATGCAGGCTTGAACTTTACCTCGCGGAACCTGTTAGATTCGGCCGCGGGAGGAACCTTTATGTCAACTACACTTGGTGCTGCCACAAAACTTCTCGATGAGATGATGACCAATTATTCCCAATGGCACACCGAACACACTCCAACAGGTAGGAAGGTAAATTATGTCGAGGAAATTACCTCCCTAAATGAAAAAGTGGATTTGATTATGTCTCTACTTACCAAGCAACCCTATATTGATCCTCATGATGTTCCTTTAAATTCTTTGGTTGCTCAGGAATAAGTAGATGTGAACTTCATTGCTAGAAACAACTTTAATAATAATGCTTATAGGGGAAACTTTGCTAGTAATCCTAGACCATTTCCATCCAACTATGGGCACAACAACACTTATCATAGCAACAAGAACCCCACTTCTAAATTATAAAACATGCTTAGAGACTTTATCACTACCAAAAAAGCCTTCAACAAGAATGTGGAAGAAAATTTAGCTAAATTAGATGATATTTGTTTGAAGGTAGTCAGCTTAGCCCTTGATGTTGAGATGTTAAAAATTAGAACCTCTCCCCTTGAGGAGAGTGAGGTCACTCATATTAATGCTATCCAATTACAAATTAATGAAAATATTAGGATGATGGCTAAAATTAAAGAAAGATGGGCTAGAAAAAAAGAGGAAGAGGACAAAATTAAGAGCCTTCCTACACACCACACAGTTTCCACTATCCAAATTGTTGAGGATACCGAAACTATTAGCACCCAATGCACTCCTAGTCCCATTGGACCTATTAATGGTAATGCTAATACCTCAACCGTAGAAGTAAGAAACTCCTATGATCATAGAGGGTTTCAAACAAGTGAGCCTAGATGACACTACTACCACCTTTGATAGTAGTGATATTGATTTTGATAGTTGCACCCTCTCAGAAGTTATCAGCTTGTTACATAAAATGTCTAGAGAACCCCACACTAGCACACTCAATCTTGCCTTCACGGAGCATATCACAAATGCTCTCATCAAATCTAGGGAGGAGAAGCTTAGGATAGAAGCCTCCATACCTAGGAAGCTAGATGATGGTTGGGAACCTATGATCAAAATTAAATTAAATAACTTCTCTTGCTATGCTTTATGTGACGTTGGATCTAGTACCTCCGTCATGCCCAAAAGAATGTATGATATGTTTGAATTGAAACCTTTTGATTCTTGTTCTTTTGGTGTTCGTCTTGTTGATTCTTCCGTAAAGTAACCTTTGGGGAAGATCGATGATGTTCTTATCATTGTCAATGACAACTATGTTCCTGTTGATTTTACTATTATGGATATAGAGTGTGAACCTTTATGTCCAATTATTTTGGGACGTCCTTTCCTTCGCACTGTTGGTGCTATCATTGACATGAAAGAGGGGAATATAAAATTTCAATTCCCTCTCAAAAAGGGGATGGAACAATTCCCTATAAACAAGATCAAGTTACCTTTTGAGTCCGTTACACGGGCTAGCTATTCTCTTTCTCTTGATAAAACTTGATTCTTATTTTGCCTTATGCCTAGCTTAAAGGCGTAAAAGAAAGCGCTTGTTGGGAGGCAACTCAAGATGTTTTTACTTCTGTTTTTAGTGGTCTTGATGATTGTTACTACTATATCAACATCATTGTATCTTTATTTTCAGGCTTTGTGCCAAGTTATAGCCTCGTATGACAAGGGAAGCAAAAGTTGTGACATGCTGTCCAGAAAACAGATTCTGTCCTTGTGACAGAAAAAATCGGATCAAATCACCAGTTCATCTTTTTGAGATGAATTGTTTACACAATGTGCTCTATACAATCACAGAACTTTCATATGTTCTGAGTTTTTTGATTTGAGTTGCAGAAGTGCCCCGAAAAAATTCTCTACTACCTGCTGTTCTGTTTTTCACAGATTCTGCCATGTTTTGTCTCTCCTTACTTTTGCAAACCTTAAGCTTGCTTTTTATTTTCAAAAACCTAAATCTTGAGAAATAGTATCTCTTCAAGAATATATTTATATCCAGTGGGGAAAAATTATTTTATTAAGGGTACTAACCTCTCTAATCAGCTTATGATGAGTTATGTATGAAGGGAGTTTTCAAGTGTACGATGGAAGATGATGAAAGAAGATTCGGGAGTGTCAAGTGCTCAAGCTTGGGGATGCCCCCATGCATCCCCAACAAATATTAAAGGAGACTCAAGCGTCTAAGCTTGGGGATGCCCCCGTGCACCCCTTCTCCATCAACAATCATCAGTTCGTCCTTCGTCTCACTATATTTTTATCACTTCATGCGTTATGTGCTATGCTTGGAGCGTCTCGCTCTTAGGTTTTATTTTTAGTTTTATTTAGCTTTGCTTGCTGTTCATAACAACTTAGACCCCGTCTTACTTTGTGTGGGAGAGAAACACGCTCCACTTTCAATCTAGACCACATCATAGGATTTTTCATGCTTATCTTTTTGCTGTTGTGTGTTCTTTATCTTTTCGTAGCTACTGGCATGTTTAGTTTTAGTCTTAGTTTGTCTTTAGCAAGAGCCTTGGCTTTTGTTTAGTTTGTTGCTGGAACTCTCTTTAGTTTTCGTGTTTATTTTTTCAAGAGAGTTGGTTGTTGCACTGAATTGCGTCTTGTCTTGAAACTAGGTAATTGAGGTTGCTATTTAATTTTAGTAGTAACTTGCAATAGTTTTGAGGTATTGATGTGAGTAATGTTTGAACTTTTGGTGTGAAGATCTCTAGCCTATTAGTGATAGGTGTCGTATTTTGGGCAATCCGTGTTTATTTTCAAAAACCTACAAAACTAGTTGAAAACTCTAGCTACTAGATGGATTGCTAATCTTTGGAGGGATCGGATATTAGAGTACACTCACGTACCATGAGTCGAGGATGCGCAAGGATAACCAAACCCCCATACACTCCTCCTCGGGGTACTTGTCTCTTTGTGAACCTCCTTATTAATTTTGAGAGTTACCGATAATAAGTGCATGAGTTCTTTGGACTAATGTAAGTATTGAAAGTTCACACTTCCGCCTCATCATATTTGCTAGCCTCTCCTGTGCCGTGCATTGCCTTCTTCTCAGTCCGAGAGTTGGCGTCCACCTTCGTCGGTACATCCAAACCCTTGGCATGATACACTCTGTCATCATAAACCACCTTAGATATTTCCTCAAAATAGCCACCATACCTACCTATCAAGGCATTTCCATAGCCTTTCCGAGATATATTGCCATGCAACATCCACCTCTTCATGACTTGACCTTCATGTCATACATGTTCCTGCTACACCGGAAGAGGCATACATTGCATACATCATAATAGCTACATCTTCTTTATGTTTTGACTACCTTGTAAAGTGTGAAAGATCTTCTATACCCTCTTGTAAATTAGAGTGTTGCCCTTAAGTGAGGAAAGTATCCCAAAGTGGACAAAATAAAAGATCCCGAAGAGTACAAATGAGAGTTAAATAGAAAGAGCTATTGAGGCCACCAAAAAAATAAAAAAGTAGAACAAAGAGAAAAAGAAAATAAAAAGAGAGAAAGGGGCAACACTACTATCCTTTTGAAAGATCCACACTAGTACTCCTTATCCTTGTACTCCATAGAGATGAGCATTCATGCATATAGCTATGTGGGGATCTTCACACTATAGAACTTGGCTTGCATATTACAAGGATGAGCCTCCTCAAAAGAGCTCTAGGTCTTCATGAGCGAGCAAGTTAGATGCACCCCCACTAGTTCCACTGGAGAGCTTCTTAGCTCATATGTGCATCTGTTGCATGGCAATCCCTACTCCTCACATCATATCTATCATTTGGCCTTCTCTCCTATGATTGTCCTCATTGATGTGAGCCTTTCTCACCCTTTTTGTCTTCCTCCACCATATTTCTCTCTTTGCCATCCTAAGTTTCAATCTCGTGCATACCCTCATCCATTTCATGAGTGCTCAAAATATCGAAAAGGAGTGGATCAAATTGACTCGTACTTGGCTAGTGGTCAGGGGACGATTCAAGATAAGATTCCAAAGAAGACCAAGTGTGAGACTTTAGTAGATTGAGTTCTCAACAAACAAATACTTTTTTCTCGTATTCCCTATCCCCCTTCTTGCACGCAAACACCATTTGGAGACATTCGAGTCACGGACAACGAGAGATCTTGCACCTAACGTTCTTTCGTTACTTGTTTCAATGCTAATATAGACTCTTGCATGTTATGACTTGAATTGAATCTCATACCTTGATTGCTTTACTTTTCAAAGTTCTTATATGGTTGCTAGCATGTCACCACAGAAATTATGCTTGTTATCATTTACCTACTCGAGGACGAGCAGGAATTAAGCTTGGGGATGTTGATACGTCTCAAACGTATCGATAATTTCTACTCGCTCCATGCATATTTTGTGTGATATTGCTATGATCTAGATACAATTTAATACACTTTTGATCATATTTGGACTAACCTATTAACTCAGTGCACCACAGTGCCAGTTTCTGTTTTCTGCTCTTTTTCTATTTCAGTTCTCCCCCATATAAAAAGTGCTCCAAAAATCCGAGAAAAACCAGATAAAAAATCAGCGTGAAGGAAGCTTCCAAAGCCCCAAAGGAGGGCCAGGGGGCCACCACCAGGTGCCCAGGCGGCCACCTGGCGCGGCCAGGGGCGCCTGGACTCCTGGTGGCCCCCCCTGGCTGCCCCCCTTCGCCTGTTTAATCTCCGTCACGGGAAACTTCCTGAGATAGAACCCTTTTTCGCGATCTCTCCTCTGTTCCGCCTTCGCCGCTCTTCCAAGATCGAGGGCACCGTCAGGACCCTTCCCGGCACCCTGCCGGAGGGGGGATCGACCTCCGGGAGCTTGCCCTCCACCATGGGTGCTTCCGGATGTGCCGTGAGTAGTTTCCTTTGGACCATGGGTCCGTGATCAGTAGCTATGTGATGTTCTCCTCCCCTCTTTGTTCTTCATGGTTTAGACCTCGTGAGCTTCCCTACATGATCGAGGCACATATGTAATATTTCTTCTTTTGCTATGCTGAGTTTTGTGGGATCTGATGGATTATGAGATTATGTTCAGATTGTGATAGAGTAATATAATTGGTTCTTATCTTTTGTATTTTTGTTCTGAAGTAATTCTTGCATGTTCTACGTTGCTGTTTATTGCTTTGGCCAAGTAGTAGGTAGTAACTCGACGAGGTAACGTTATGCTCGATTGTGGGTACATGCCCCTTGATGACACGCTTGAGTGACAGAAACATGAGTCTAGGGGATGTGCTGTGGCCACAAGGGAGAAAACAACGGTGCTTGTAACCGCAGTTGCAAGGATTGTTTACTTTACGCAAAGTTCTTTTTAATGCAGTTGTCTGTTGCTTTGGGTTTACACTTTGGGTGGGGCTCGCAACTTAATACCAACGAGATGTTCTGGATAGATATCTCAAGGTGGATAATTAGTAGTAGATGCAGATGGATTTCGATCTACTTATTTTGGTGTACTGCCCATGCTTTTGAGCCTCTTCCTTTCTTTTGTAGCATAGTTAGCATTGATGTGCGTTTATAATCCTGTCAATTGCCCATCTGTAATTTGTTTACCTCGCATAGCAGTTTTATCGTCTTTTGGGAGAGAGACATCACTAGTGAACATCACGGGACCCCGATCCATATTCCCATCACTATTTACAAGCTTATTTCCTTTTCAGTATTTACTTTCAGTTGCTATCATTATCATTATCCCTTGTGTTTTTGATCCGTTGTAAACAACAAGACCGGAGAGATTGACAACCTCTCTGAACTTCGTTGGGAGAAAAGTTATTTGTGTTGTGTGCAGGTCCGCGTCAGGTGCGCCGCTGACACCTACTTATCACTGCCGGAGTCCTACGGGAGACAAACCCTATCCTCTACATAGGGGAAATTTGCTGCTATCCTACATCTCACCTTCCACTTGGGGTAACCAACGAAGGGCGAGAGGCAATTATCCTCTCTCGCGTATCTGAGTGCCATTCCTTTCACACTTTATCAAGAGATCATGAATGAGATTTTACCATGTGAAATTAAGGATATTGATGTTACTATTCATCTTGAAAATAAAGAAACTATCTCTCCTATTGGAATTGTGCGGGATGTTGAAGTCTTATGTGGAAAGGAAAAATATCCTACCGACTTTCTAGTACTTGGATCATTACAAGATAATTTTTTCCTATCATTTTTGGTAGACCTTTTCTCAAAACTTGTGGACCTATTAAATATTGCAGGAAAGGAAAAGTATCTGTTGAATTCAATGGTGAGCCTTATGAATTTAACTTTTCTAAAATTTTGAAGGAACCTCGTGGTATTGATTTTCCTAGTAATGATAAAATTATTGAAGAGATTGCTTCTATTTCTATTCCTCCTAACGATCCTTTCCAGCAATTTATGGAGGACCACGAGAATGCCATTCATATGCAGGAAAGGTACGAACTAGATGACATCTTCTTGAGACAACATGCTATCCTGAACCATAACCTACCGGTGGAACCATTAGGAATCTTGTCACAACCGAAGGAGGATCCTGTGTTTGATCTAAAACCTCTTCCCGATACGCTCAACTATGCTTATTTAGATGAAAATAAAGTATATCCTGTTATTATCAATGCTAACCTTTCAGGATACGAAGAAGAGCGACTATTGGAAACCCTTCGAAAACATCATGGTGCTCTGGGATATACCCTTGATGATCTCAAAGGAATTAGCCCATCAATTTTCCAACATACTATTAATCTTGAGCCTGATGCTAAGCCAGTTGTTGGTCATCAACGATGGCTGAATCCGAAGATGAAGGATGTGGTTAGAACTTAACTTTTAAAGCTACTCGCGGAAGGTATCATCTATCCCATAGCTAATAGTAGGTGGGTAAGTCATGTTCATTGTGTTCCTAAGAAAGGATGGATGACCGTAGTTCCTAATGATAAAAATGAACTGATCCCTCAAAAAACTATTATTGGATATAGAATGTGTACTGATTAAGGAAATTCAACAAGGCAACCAGGAAGGATCACTACCCGCTACCTTTCATCGATCAAATGCTTGAGAGGTTATCTAAAAACACTCACTTTTGTTACCTTGATGGTTATTCTGGATTTTCTCAAATTCACGTTAACACTGCTGATCAAGATAAGACCACTTTCACTTGTCCCTATGGTACTTATGCTTACACGCGTATGCCTTTTGGTTTGTGCAATGCTCCTGCTACTTTCCAGATATGTATGTCTGATATTTTTCATGGTTTTTGTGAGGAGATTGTGGAGGTTTTCATGGACGATTTCTCTGTCTATGGAACCTCTTTTGACAATTGTCTCCATGATACGTCCAAAACGTATCTATAATTTCTGCTTGCTCCATGCTTCTTTTGTGTGATATTGCTATGGTATTGATACACTTTCATACACTTTTGATCATATTTGGACTAACTTATTAACTCAGTGCACCCCAGTGCCAATTTTTGTTTTCTGCTGTTTTTGTATTTCAGGTTTTCCCATTATTAAAAGTGCTCAGAAAATTCCGGGAAAAATATATAAAAAATCAGCGTTCCAGAAGCTTCCTTACGCCCGAAGGGGGGCCAGAGGGGCCCCACCTGGTGCCTAGGCGGCCAGTGGGCGCGGCCTAGGGGGTGGCCGCGCCCGGAGGCCGCCTAGACTCCTGGTGGCCCCCCTGGCTGCCCCCCTTGGCCCTTATTTTTTACTCGCGTCGCGAAAACCCTGATTCCGGACCCCTTTTCTCTAGAAGCAATTCCGATCTCCGCCGCCATTGCCGAAAAGCTTCGGGGGACCAGAATTCCTGTGCCGGCACCCTGCCGGGACGGGGAAGTGCCCCCGGATTCATCTCCATCGACGTTGCTTCCTCCCTCCATGATGCGTGAGTAGTTCCTCCCTTGGGCTGAGGTTTCTACCAGTAGCTATGTGGTCTTCTCTCTCTCCCATGATGTGATCTTGATTGTGATCATAGGCTATGTTAATCTAGGATGATCCCATGATGCTTCCACTTCTTCTATGTATTGGATTTATGTACTCACTTGATCTTATCTAGTATAATCCCTGAGACCATGGTGACAGTGGTCTATTGGACATGGGTTAGAAGAATATTTTCATGAGTGATTTCCTCTTTTGTGTGTGGATTGAAGATTGAGAGTCTCTTGGTGCTTGTCTTTGACTATCCTTTAGATATGTTGTGGTGATTGTGGTACTCTCTTTGGATGGCCGCGGTGACATTGGGAAATCCATAGATGGGAACTACGAACTCTGAGGTGTGCTTTTGTAGCCCTACACAATTCTCTTCCTCTCTTGACCACAAAGGAATGACCTCCGAGTACGTCTCCATTGCATGTCTTATGGGGAATATCATGTGATTAGACTATGTTAATGTTGTTGGGAGTTGCCACTAGTGAAAGTGTGAAGCCTAGGCCTTGTTTCCACCATTGCAATACCGTTTGTGCTCACGTTTACCACTTGTTTGCTTGCTGCACTTTTTATTACAGATTTATATTACCTTGCTTTGCCACACCTATCACCCATATTTTACCATCTCTTCGCCGAACTAGTGCACCTATACAATTTACCATTGTATTAGGTGTGTTGGGGACACAAGAGACTTCTTGTATCTTAATTGCAGGGTTGATTGAGAGAGACCATCTTCAACCTCTACTTCCCTGAGTTCGATAAACCTTAGGTCATCCACTTGAGGGAAATTGATGCTGTCCTACAAACCTCTGCGCTTAGAGGCCCAACATAGTCTACAAGAATAGAAGCGTGCGTAGACATCAAACTATTTCTGGCGCCGTTGCCGGGGAAGTAAGTGTTTGAAGGTATATCTTTAGATCTTGCAATTAAATCTTTTCGTTTCTTGTTTTTATTTTCACTAGTTATGTTTATGGAAAACCGCACTCTTAGTTCGTTGCTTGGGGAAGGCCGCTTTACCACACCCGTGGTAGAGAAGTCTCCTCCACCTATTGAATGTATCCCGTTCCAAATACCACTTGGGATAATTGAAATAATTAGGAATGATTGTTATGATGGAACAGTCAATCCTAGTATTCATTTGTTGAAACTTACAGAACTTTGTGAGTTGTTTAAGATTTCAGGTTTGACAAGAGGTGAAGTCATGAAGAAATTATTTGCCTTGTCACTGAAAGGAAAAGCATTGGAATGGTATAGGCTACTAGATGATTCTCACCTACCGGATTGTGAAGAGATCCAGTCTCTCTTTTACTCCAAGTTTTATCCTCTTCATGAAGTTCATGAGAATAGTAATTATGTTTATAATTTCTATCCTCATGGCGGAGAGAGCAGCTCAAGCTTGGGGGAGACTGAAAACTTTAATGCTGAAATGTCCTAACCATGGGCTCCCCAAAGATATCATCATTACTAATTTTTATGCAAGGCTCTCTCGATAGGATAAAGACTTACTCGATGCTTCCTCTATGGGTTCTTTCACAAACGAAAAGATTGATGCTAAATGGGAACTCCTTGAAAGAATTCAACGCAACACTGAAGATTGGGAGATCGACAAAGGTAAAGAGTCATGTATAATTTATTAGTATGATTGCATTATGTCCTTTGTTGAAACTGCAAGTTTTAATAAGTTTAGTGCTAAGATTGGGCTTGATTCTCAACTCCTTGTTGATTTCCTCAAATCTTTTGCTTCACATCTTAATATGCCTAAGGATGATTGGATCAAGCATGATGAACCTTTTAAAGAGATTTGCAAAGAAAATAAAATTGTTCATGATGATTGCAACATGCATGATCCAATTCCAGAAAATGAAGTTTTATATAAGCATGTTAATTTTTGTGGAGTGGATAGACCTTGTGAAAGGCCTATGATTGAAGAAGAGAAGTATTGTAAGCAACATAAGCATGAAAGAACAATCACTTGGGTCAAAGATTTAAATGAAATTGCTAGAGAATTGTGTGACCTTTATCCTTTTACTTGTGAACTTTGTGGTATAGAGGGTCACTTTAATTTTCAATGCATGAACTTTCAAAACATAACTGTTAACCAGTTGTGTGATAACATGATCACCCCTGATCTTTATGATGAACTTATGTTATTTTTGATGTGTGAAGAGTTATCAGAAAAGACTTCTTGGCTAGATGTTAATGCCTTAGGAATAAACAACACTTTGCAAAATTGCCATCTCTATTGTGTTGTTAATTGCCATGAAAATGATTACATAAGTAAGATTAGAAAGGAGGAAACTTTGCCAAAGTATAAAAATGTCTCTTATATTTCTACTAATTAAAAGGAGAGTTTCTCCCAAGTTTCCCCTATTGTTTCTGATGATAAACCAGGATATATGGAGAAACTTCATCTCCAACCACTCCCTCCTAAGGTGAAGAAGAAGAAAAAGAAGAGGAGGAGGAAGAGGAGCAAGAAGGAAGAAGAATGGGTATCAACCTGGCCTGAGCATATTCCTCGCATCAATTTTTATCCTAACGGACATAAATTTATGGAGGATGGTGAGCTTGATTGCATTCATTATTATCCTGATGTTAAGTCCGTAGGCACTATTGAAGATGATTTTGATTATGATATGCATGTTACTTATTGTGATTGGGAAGATGATGATAATGCTACTTAGGATCTTGAAAATCTTTTTGGTGCCAACTCTGAAAATGATGATATGGAAAGCTCTAAGTTTGGGGATGATAGGATTGCAAGTCCTTTACCCATTAGTGATGTGGTAATTGATAATTCTTTTGCTAGTAAGAATAAAGACAACATGTTTACAGATATAGTTGCTAGCAATGATAATACTCTTCTCTACTATGATGATGTTATAACCCCTATCTATAGTGATTGTAAAGGTACCTATGACATAAGGAGAAATCATCCTTATGAAACTTGTCATAATCATGGAGGGGATTACTCCCTTGCTGAACACCATCTTCGTAATACACAATTAATCTATAGTGTTCAAGTTGTTTATGATAGTCCTACTCCCACTATTACCAATGAGAAAGATTATGCTTATGTGGAGAGTAAGAGTACCTTTTTGCATGTGGATCATGGTAACAATGCTTTATGTGATACTTATATTGTTGAGTTTATTCATGATCCCACTAGAAATTATTATGAGAAGGGAACACATGCTTATAGATATTTCAATAATATCAAGTTCCCTCTCTTTATGTTGAAGGTTTTGAAGCTGCACTTGTTTTGCCTTCCTATGCTTATTGCTTTGTGCTTCAATGAATTATTCTATTGCAATATTCCTATGCATAGGAAGCATGTTAGGCTTAAATGTGTTTCATATTTGCTTCTTGATGCTCTCTTTTGTTCATCAACTCTTATTCGTGCGAGAGCATCATTAAAATCTTAAGCCTAGCTAATGGCTTTAAAGAAGCGCTTTCGGGAGGCAGCCCGCAACGAATTTAGGTTTTCCTTTTTGTTTTTCTTATGTTTTTAGTGGTCTTGATGATTGTTACTACTGTAGCAACATCATTGTATCTTTACTTTTCAAGCTTTGTGCCATTTATAGCCTCATATGACAAGGGAAGTGAAAGTTGTGACATGTTGTCCAGAAAACAGATTCTGTCCTCGTGACGGGAAAAATCATAGAAAAATCCCAGTTCATCTTTTTGAGCTGAATTTTCTACACAGCGTGCTCTATATAATTTCGGAACTTTCGTATGTTCTCATTTTTTTGATTTGAGTTGCAGAAGTATCCCTAAAAAATTCTTTACTACCTGCTGGTCTATTATTCACAGATTCTGTCCTGTTTTGCCTTTTCTTCGTTTTGCAAACCTTAAGCTTGCTTTTTCTTTGCAAAAACTTTTTGGCGATCTTGAGAAACAGTAGATCTTCAAGAATATCCTTATTTCCAGTAGAGAAAAATTATTTTATTATGGGTACTAACCTCGCTAATCAGATTACGATGAGTTGTGTATGAAGGGAGTTTTCAAGTGTGCGAGGGAAGATGATGAAAGAAGATTCAGGAGTGTCAAGCGCTCAAGCTTGGGGATGCCCCCATGCATCCCCAAGAAATATTCAAGGAGACTCAAGCGTCTAAGCTTGGGGATGCTGTTGTGGGAACGTCACGGCATATGTCCGTAGAGTCGGACTTATCATGGGATCTTTGCTGCGAGGCGAATTCGAGGAGAGAGTCGACATGGACATAGGACTCGGCGATTTACACAGGTTCGGCCCCGTCGATGCGGTAAAGACCTACTCCTGTTTTTTGACTATAGGGGGATCGACTCTTATATAGGAAGAGTCGATCGTATCGATTACAGTGATGATGTTTCACAACCTTAGTCTCGTGGAGATCTAGGTTATAGCGCGAGTTGTCTAATCCTGGCTTGAGGTAAGTTCTGGCTCTGGCTCCCGTGGACCTCGGCTTATAAAGGTGCCGGGTCCCGGGATTCCTAGAGTCCGACTCCTACACGATGTGGAGTTCTATTCTACTTTACAAGTTTTCTACGTGCTATACAAGGTAAGTCTAATTCCTTTTAGGGCTTCAATCTTCACGCTTGGCACGTCAAACTCCTGGTTGGCTCTTCTTTGTGGGCCTTCATATGTAAGTCGGCCCGGAGGTTTCTAATGCCGGGTCTATGGGCCTGATCCATCCCCCGACATTAGCCCCCAGGATTGTTGTGAGGCTTCAGTCTTCACAGCAATCTTCTTTATTTTCTTCATTGCCGCCGGCTCTTCATGGATCTAGGGTCGACTTTATGCTTGGCGTTGATTGGGAGTTGGAGTCGTCTCTCTTCAATCTTGCTTCGATTACTTTATCCATGAAGTCGGCTCTTCTGGTTGAGTCAGCTATCATCTGATGCTTTACTAGAAGTTGACACCAACTCTTTTTAGCTTTACATCTCCTTTTTCTTGAAGATTTTTTCTTTTGACCTTTGGTCAAAGATCTAGTTTAGTTTTTATGATCACACTGCCCGAAACGCCGGTTAGAAGCATTGATGTTTGTAGTGGGAATCGATGAGTCTTTCCATAAATGCTATCTACCATGGGTAGTTATCCCGTATTATTTATGGCATTAATAGATCCTCCCCATGAATCTACTATAAATATCCCTTGGATAGCTTGATCTTTCAAGCGCATCCATCTTCTTCTTGTTTTCCCCATGGCACCTAAGCTAGAAGCCTCTTCTCCTTTGGCATCCAACGAGCCCAATCCCCGTGCAAGTACTCGAGGTCGCAGCCGTGGTCGTGGTCGTGGCCGTGGCAGAGGTAGAGGAAGAAGTACTCGTGCTGCCTCTCCTTCTGAATCTCCCCCTTCTTCTCCTGAGAGGAGTGAGTTCTTGGTTCATATCCGGACAATTCGACGCTGGATCAAACTTCCTGAGTGTTTTTCTCAACTTGTGATTGACTCGACGCCTTCGGGTCTTTGGCTCCGATCTGATGGATGTCCTTGGGCTTGTCTGGGTGACAGTTAATTTTTCTAACCATGGCACCATGTTTTTTTGAGAAAGGTTGGAAAACTTTTCTTCGTTCCAGGAATATTTCAAGAGGAGACACGATTGTCTTAAGATTTGATGGTGAAGACACCTTGTCGGCTAGGATCTTTGACTCGGATGGAGACCGAGCCTATTGTTGTGTGGAGAGCTCCAGCGATGAAGAAATCCTTAGTGAAGAAGAAGCTTCAACGGAGGATGAAGCCGACTCTGAAGAAGGTGTCTGAAGCTGTGGGTTTTTCTTTTTAGTAGTAATTTGCTGAGTTTGGATTTTTCTTGTAAGGTTGCCTCCTTTGATATAAGACCCAGTTCGTTTGATGAATGAAATTTATGAACCTTCGTTGAGTCCATGAGTCCATGAGTCCGTGACTCGGTGTTATTCCTGACTTGAAATGTTTCTCATAGTGTATGAGATCCGATTGTTTATGATAGTGTATGTATCTTTAGCCCCCTGATTCGATTCAGAATGGTTTAATATCTGTAATCGACTCATAGGACAGATCGACTTATAACCCCCATGAGATGGTGTGGTCACGTTTTACGTGACGTACCGGTTCATCAAAGAAGATTTTGTTTTTACGAGACTTGCTTCAAAGTAATGTAGCCCCCAAGTGTCGGGTTGTCTTGCCTGCAACAACCTGGGACTTACAATTTCTTGCATATTTTTCCGAAGAATTTTTTGAAGTGTTACTCCCCAAGAGTCGGTGTACTCAGCTGGGTGATGTACCGAGTCTTTATTTGAGAAGAAACCTTGCAGTGTAGTCCCCATGAGTCGGTATGTGCATCTGTGTGCAGTGCTGAGTCACATAGGTCTATCTTTTAATCTGCCAAGTCACATAGATATGACATGATGGGTTGTGTTCCCAGTTTCCAAATAAGTCGGCGAGAGCCGGTTCGACGAATGTCGATGTTTATATGTATGGCGAGAGCCGCGCGACCGAAGTCGACTTTATATATATGGCTAGATCCATAGCGACCGAAGTCGACTTTATATGTATGGCGAGAGCCGTCGCGACCGAAGTCAACTTTATATGTATGGCGAGAGCCGTCGCGACCGAAGTCGACTTTATATGTATGGCGAGAGCCGTCGTGACCGAAGTCGACTTTATATGTATGGCGAGAGCCATTGCGACCGAAGTCAAATTTATATAGGCAGAAGATGCAATGGAAAAGGTGTAGTCCCCATGGGTCGGTACGAGCATCTTTTGTGTCATACCGAGTCATAGAGAATTTTTTTGAGCTATAGTCCCCATGAGTCAGTATGAGCATCTTTTGTGTCATACCTAGTCACACAGGTTAATGCTCAAGATATATCTTTTGGATGAAAAAAATGAAAAGAGTATATGATGATGCTAATGTATGCAAAAAAGGAAAACATGAAGGCTCATATAGAAGTTGACTTTGGATTCAACATGCCTTATCTTCTCGTATTTGAGATAGATTATTGGGTTATCCAGGAGTCGGGTCTTCTCTGTAAGCCGGCTACATATGACTAGTGCTCCCTGTACTTAGGACCAGACTCAGCATGCATTGTTGTAAGCCCCCAAGGTATGTAGACTAAGCCGGGTACACGTAGGTCATATGAGTTTAAGCTATACATGCCAAGGCGTGTTTTGCCAGTTCATGTATATGCCGGGATTTCTTCGGATAAGAGTCGATGAGTGACATCGAGCCCCCTACTTCCCCTGAATAAGCTTATACACTGTGATTTTTACATATATATGCCGAGTTTTCAGATAAAGAGTCAATGATTGTCATTGAACTCCCCGATTCCCCTGAATAAGCAGTATACATGCTCAGTACCAATAGAGGGGTAGATCAAGCCCGCAGGTCTCTGAGATATAATAATGCAATGTATGATGCAAAAAATGAATGACATGAAACAAAAAAGGTAAAAAGGAATCGATATGGCGAGAGCCGGCGCGACGAAAGTCGACTTAGTTATGTGTGGCGAGAGCCAGTGCGACAAGAGTCGACTTATGTATATTTTGATGGCGAAAGCCAGCGCGACGAAATGTCGGCTTATATATATTATGGCGAAAGCCAGTGCGACGTGTGTCGAATTAGTGAAGCGTACAGTAATGTTCCTGTTTCTACTCAAGTGTAATATGGACGGAGTTGTGCAATGTTCCACGACCTGGGAGTCTTCTCCATGCTTGTGCGCATGTCTGCCTTCTCGCGTATATCCACTAGGTAGTAGGATCCGTTGTACAGGTTCTTGCTGACCACAAATGGTCCTTACCAAGGAGAGGATAACTTGTGCATTCCATCTCTTTTCTGTATGAGTCGGAGCACTAAATCACCTTCTTGGAAAGTTCGACTTTTGATGCGACGACTATGGTAGCGTCGTAGATCTTGTTGGTAGACAGCCGATTGAGCTGCAGCCAAATCTCATTTTTATCGAGAATATCTAAGGCGTCTTGTCTTGCCTTCTCGTTTTCGGCTTCTACATAAGCAGTGACTCGAGGTGAGTCGTGACGTATGTCACTTGGGAGGACGGCTTCCGCTCCATAGACTAGGAAGAAGGGCGTATAGCCTGTCGACCTGTTGGGAGTCGTCCGGATGCTCCATAGTACTGAGGATAACTCCTCCTCCCAGCAACCCGGCGTCCTTTTCAAGGGGAAAACGAGTCGGGGTTTGATGCCTCGGAGCAACTCTTGGTTGGCTCTCTCGGCTTGTAAGTTGGATTGTGGATGTGCCACTGATGCAAGGTCGAGTCGGATGTGCCCTTTCTGGCAGAATCGCTGCATAACCCCTTCTGATAGGTTAAAACCATTATCAGTGATGATGTTGTGGGGTGTCACAACCCCAAGTTAGGTAAGTGCTAGGATTTGTTTGTGCCCTTTGCATCATGCAAAAATTCAAATGAAATTCAAAAATGGGGAAAAGAAAAGCCCTGAGAAATTAAATCAAATGGCCAGATAAAAATCTTTTTCCAAAAATTATTTGAGTATTTGGAAAATTCCTATAAATGATGCTGATCATTTTAAAAGTGGTTTGGGAACAATCCCATGCTCATGGAATTTTCTAATTTTCAAACAGTGCCTTGGAAAATTAAATAAACCCCTATTTGATTTAAAATTCAAATGTTTTGAATTTTAAAAAGCGCCAAACTTTATAAGTGGCTAGTCTAACATAAGATGAGGCCATATAAAAAGTTTCAACACTTTTAAAAATGCCTAGCTATTTTTTTGCTAAGCTAAACAAACTTACAGAAAAGAAAAACAGAAGAAAAGAAAAAAAAGAAATTCACCTAGCTTCCAGCCCAACTAGTCCCCCCTGGCCCTTTTGGCCCAGCCCAGGCCGCACCCTTCTGTCGTCTTCCACGGCAGACATGCACACAGCTGCGTGGCGACCATGCCGGGGTCGCCGACGACGCCGTGGCGACCTGCCTGCTTCCCCGACGACAAGAACGTGTCCAGGAGCCTCCCCTGGACACCCCGATCCCTTTCCCCCTCCTCTGGTTCACCTCCTCGCCCTCTTCCCCTCGTTCTCGCCACCGTCCGAGCGCCGCCGCAGAGCGCGCTGCCGTGCCGGTGTAGCCATCATTGCCGGAGAGCCAAGCAACCTTGTCCAGAGTGTTCGCAGCAGACCTCTTCGCCAAGGTGGAGAACATCAAGAGCTCGGGTGCCCAGCAAGCAACGCCATCGCCACCGTTTTGCTCCGGCCACCGTGGATCCTCTCCGTCGAATTCGCCACCCCCGCGGATCCTTTCACTCAGGCGACTACACCATCCTGATCGGGGTGAGCTCCTCTTCGAAATCCCCCATTCCGCGCTCTATTTTTGTGTCACAACCCCAAGTTAGGTAAGTGCTAGGGTTTTATTGTGCCTTTGCTTCATGCAAAAATTCAAAAAAAAATTCAAAAATGGGGAAAAGAAAAGCCCTGAGAAATTAATTCAAATGGCCAGATAAAAATCTTTTTCCAAAAATCATTTGAGTATTTGGAAAATTCCTATAAATGATGCTGATCATTTTAAAAATGGTTTGGGAGAAATCCCATGCTCATGGAATTTTCTAATTTTCAAACAATGCCTTGGAAAATGAAATAAACCACTATTTGATTTAAAATTCAAATTATTTGAATTTTAAAAGTTCTCAAAATTTATGAGTGGCTAGCTCTATATTTTATGAGGCCACATAAAATTTTGGGGCATTTTATAAAATGCCTTGGTATTTTTACCAGAGCAAAACAAAAGAAACAGAAAATTTTAAAAAGAAAAGGAAAGCAGGAGCTTACCAGACGCCCACAGGCGAGGCCCACTCACCTGTGCCACGACCGAGCCCACTGGGGGCGCCTTGTCTTCTTCCTCCCCGCCGAGCCAAGCTGCTCGGTGGAGGGCAGAGCAAGGCCACGGCGACACGGCGACGCCCAACCTCTTCTAGGCCACCCCCTGCCTCCTTCTCTCGCCACGCAGACGCCCACGTCGCCCCTCTCCTCTTTCCCCTCGCAGAGACGAGCTCCCGTTCTTCCTCCTCGCCAAATCCCTCACGCGACCGTAGCCTAGCCGGAACACAACGGCGCCCCGACGCGGCGACCAAGCTTCCCGAGCCGCATCAACTTGTCTACAGCGTCCGCAACCGCCGTCTACGTCGAGCCCCCGCCTCAATTTGAGCAGAAGACGCCCCAGGACGACGCGAGCTCAAATTCCTCCCTGCCGACCGACGCGAATCCGGCGACAAATTGAAGCCTCTCCGGTTCTTCTCCGACAACGCTGGCCATCCCATCTTCACCGGGGTGAGCTTCTGCCTCGATCCCCTCCTTCCGTTGCTTTTCCCACGCCCTGCAGCCCTTCCCCGATGAGCACAGAGGCTCCGGCCGCCGCCTCCTTGTCGTAGCCATGGCCTGAGGCCTCCCCCTCGATCCCCTTCTAGTCTAGCAGACGCGCGGCGTTGAGAGCTTCACGCTAGTGCCTTCCCCGCTCTCTCCCATGGCCTCATGCCCAATTTCGTTGTCACCAGCCGCCGTCCGCCGCCATTGCCATTGTGGCCAAGCTCCAGAGCCCCCCCCCGAGATCCCCAATGGCACGAATGGGTGCGGGCGAGCGAGAGGATTCCCCCGGTGCTCTCGGTTGCCATCCCCGAGCCCTCAAGCCGATTCCGGTGGAGTTTCGGCGAGCTCCCAGTCGCCGGCGTCGACCCCGCCATTAGGGCCTTAGTCACTAAGCTAACCCCCCCTCCTCTCTATGACAGTGGGCCCAGTCCCTCTAATTAAACACGGTTAAAATTAAATAAAACGGGGTTAACCCCTGAGCCACTGACAAGGCTAGCCCACTGGTCAGAGCCCCCCCACGTCAGCATGACCTCATGCTGACGCAATAAGTCTTTTTTCCTTTTTAAAAGAATTCCATAAATTACAGAAAATGGCCAAAACTTCAATAATTCATAGAAAATTCATATTAACTCCAAATTGGACAAATAATATGTCTAAAATTATCAGAAAAATACAAGGATTATGAATATGCAATTTGTTTTCATGTTTTACCATTTTAAAATGGGTGAACAGTAGCAAACATGCATATGGATCCTTTTCAAATTCAAATTTGGAGTGATTTTGCAAATAATTTTGCAACACCCTTAATTCCAATGGATTCATCCACATATCAGAGACATTACTTCAACTATACCACATCACTTCATGATCAACATTTTCAAATGAACTTTCATGCATTCAAATGCATTTGAAATTCATCAATAAATCAAATGGAGTTTGAATTTGCATTTCAAATGCAATATACTCCTTTTAAATGGAATGCTCAACACATCAGTACCATGAACATCACCATTACAATCTTATTCATGTGCTTGTGCATTGTACATTATGTTGATCCTATGATTGTCATGTTGCTGATAGAAGTGGAGCCGGAACCCGAGATCACCCCCTTCGTTGAAGACCCCGTGACTGAACCTCGTCAGCAAGGCAAGCAAACCCCCATTGATCATGTCGATAAAATCCCACTTCCCTCTCATGTCTCGCTTATGCATTATTCAGGATGATCACCATGATAACGTTTCCACCACATAGTTGAACCCATATCCTTTGCTTGACCTATCATCTTGTCACAGTAGTAAGCAAACCACAATCCTAGCAGATGTAGGAGTTGGTTGATATCATGTGGCCCCTGCAACTGTTACTGCTTATTGCATGCTTAGTGGTACAACGAGGTTGCTTTTGATGTGAGTCGGGATGATGGTAAACATGGTGTTGATGAAAGTGAAATGTGTTGGTGAATCTACCCTAATACAAGGTGAACGATGAGAGGCTGTGTAGGAGTCCACAGTGGGTTGTCTCGTTGAACACCGCCTTAAGTCCGAGTTCTTGTGTGGTGATCCAAGAAGAAGAGTACAACCACACATTGGGCTCACTGACCCCTCTCATCCTAGTACCTCACCCCGTTCGAACCCCAAGAGTCGCAGTAGTTCGGAGTTCTGGTAGGGCTGTGGCACGGTCTGTGAAGTGGATGAACGGCTTTTCAAGACCGGCTTGGGACCCTGCACACATCGTTTGAGGCTGTACTGGAACCTCGGCCGGACTTCCATACGAATCCCCCTCAGATAGGCGACTCTCTGGACTAGAACGGAGCTGTGGGCGAAGTGTTGTGGTGAACATCCTCGCCGACACCCCTTGAATGGTGTCGAGGCCAAAGGCGGTAACTGATGGTCATGTGCGTGTAGTAGTACACCCCTGCAGGGTTAACAAAACTATTCTAATAGACGCGTCCGCGGTTAAGGACTGTTTGGAAAGCTTAGCTTGATTATTAGACAACTTGAACTGGATACTTCTAAACCACACCAAGATAAGCGTGAGTGCTATGGGGTGCTTCTCGTGGGGAAGTCGAGGAAGTAACCATAGTGGTGTAATTGGTTGAAGAGATGTAGTGGACTCGTGTACGCTTCTTACCTCAAGTCTGGTACTCGTAGTTCAGGACTAGCCAAGTCAAAGCTGGCACTTCTCCAAGTGAAACCCCACCTCCCTTTACCTTGATACATATGCATGAGTAGTATAGCTCCTATTGAAGTCTTGCTGAGTACGATTTTGTACTCACGTTTGCTTAATCTATGTTTTAGATGAACCCACCGACCCCGATGGTGACTTCTACCCGAAGCTCGAAGAATGAAGACTCAGACCAAGACCAAGCTAGTGTAGTCCCAGTCAGACGACTGGTTCCCTCGTGGAGGGCTTGTTTTTAGATAAGGCTTCTCTAAGCCATTTGTTAAACTTGTCTGTACTCAGACCTACTTTGCTTCCGCTTGTCTGTTGTAATGTTGGATCACATGCTTGTGATCTCTGTGTGCACTCTGTAAGAGTTATCAACATAAAGTATATGATGGAAGTCGAGAGGAACCGCCGTGACTCTCACCACCTGCTGGAAGTCATCGCACGCAACACCACTCAACAACGCAATGAGCTGGTGTCCCTGAACGACTTCATCCGTCTTCATCCCCCGGTTTTCAGTTACTCCACCGAGCCCCTTGACGCCGATGACTGGCTTCGCAGCATCGAAAGGAAGCTCCAAGCAGGCCGTGTTGCAGCTGGTGACAAGGTCAGCTATGCCACCTATCACCTTGAAGGTGCAGCTAGCTCTTGGTGGGAGAACTTTCTGAATATGCGTCCCGTTGGACCACCTGCATCTTGGGAAGAATTCTGCACGTCCTTCCGCGAGCACCACATTCCCAAAGGTCTCATGGACCGCAAGCGTGAGGAGTTCTGTAACCTCACTCAAGGCAGAAGGACCGTTGATGAGTTTAGTCGTGAGTTCAACCGACTGGCTCGTTATGCTACCGAAGAAGTCTCCACCGACTCCAAGAAACAAGAGAGGTTCCGTCGTGGCCTCAACACTGGACTCCGTCGTGAGCTCAATCTTCATGACTTTGCCACATTCCAGGTCCTTGTCAACAAGGCCATCAAAGCAGAGGACATGAACACCCCCAACGACTTTCGCAAACACCCCAGAGATGATGGTTCATCCAGCTCTGGCTCCCAGAAGCGCAAGATCTGGATCCCAAACAACATGTTCCGCCAGAACAACCCACCGAGGCCATCCTATGTGGCGCCTCGTCCTCCCACCCAGTTCCACCCAGCTCCACCAAACAACCCAGCTCCACGCACTGTTTTCTGAGCCTGTTACAAGTGTGGTCAGGCAGGCCACTACTCTCGTGAGTGTCCCCAGAACCAGCTCCAACACCAGAATGCTCCACCACGTGCCGGAGGCAACAACAACAATGGTCGTGGCAAGCCATCCCAGAAGGTCTACACCGCCAAACCCGCTCCTCCCGCCACTCGTGGACGTGTGAACCAAATCGCCGCCGAAGAGACTGACGACACCACTGACGTCATTCTTGGTACGCTCCCAGTCAATTTTGTTCCTACTTCCGTTCTTTTCGACCCAGGAGCATCTCATTCATTCATGTCGGAAAGTTATGCACTTCGTCATGAGTTATCCTTTGTTGAATTGTCCACCCCGATGATTATTCAAACTCCAGGGTCACGATGGCAAACTAATAGAGTAAGCCATGGTAATCAGATTGCAATTGAGGGTTTAGTATTCCTTGCTTCACTCATAGCCCTCAAGTCTTCAGACATTGATGTCATCCTTGGCATGGATTGGCTATCAAGACAGAATGCCTACCTGGATTGCAAAGGCAAATCCGTGAAACTCACCCACCCTTCAGGCCAAACCGTCAGCTACACCTCACCCAGAACAAGAACCCAAGTGCATTCCTTGAATGTACTTCCCCTTCCCGAACTTGAAGATATTCCGGTGGTTCGTGACTTCCCGGATGTCTTTCCTGAAGAGCTGCCGGAATGCCACCCGATAGATGTTTAGAGTTTATAGTGGATCTTGCCCCAGGAACCGCACCAATTTCTAGACGCCCATACAAAATGGCCCCACGTGAGTTAGCTGAGCTTAAAACCCAACTGGAAGCTTTGTTGGAGAAAGGCTTCATCCGCCCTAGCTCATCGCCATGGGGTTGCCCCGTTCTGTTCGTAACGAAGAAAGATGGAACAGAAAGGATGTGCGTAGACTATCGCCCGCTAAATTTAGCGACGATCAAGAACAAGTACCCATTGCCCAGGATCAATGATCTTTATGATCAACTTGCAGGATCCTCTGTCTTCTCCAAGATGGATTTGAGATTAGGTTATCATCAAATCAAAATCCGAAACGAGGACATTCCCAAAATGACTTTTACTACTCGTTATGGTCTTTACGAGTACACCGTCATGTCCTTTGGTTTAACCAATGCCCCCGCCACTTTCTCACGCATGATGAACTCGATCTTCATGGAGTATTTGGACCAGTTCGTCGTGGTTTACCTCGATGACATCCTTATATACTCGAAGAACGAAGAAGAACATGCCGAACACCTAAGGCTGGTATTGATGAAACTTAGAGAGCATCGCCTATATGCTAAATTCTCCAAGTGTGAATTTTGGCTACCAGAAGTGACCTACTTAGGCCACGTGATTTCTGCAAAAGGCATTGCTGTGAATCCCGAGAGAGTTCAGGCCGTCCTTGACTGGACTCCACCTGAATCGGTTAAGCAAGTTAGAAGTTTTCTTGGCCTAGCCAGCTATTGCCGTCGCTTCGTCGAGAACTTTTCTAAAGTTGCAAAGCCTCTAACTGAGCTCCTCAAGAAAGATAAGAAATTCCTATGGACTCCCAAGTGCGAGGAAAGCTTTCAAGAGCTAAAAGGAAGATTGACTTCTGCACCTGTACTTGCACCTCCAGACACCAAAAAGGATTTCGAGATGTATTGTGACGCATCACGGCAAGGGTTAGGATGCATACTTCTGCAAGATCGACATGTGGTAGCTCATGCTTCACGCCAGTTGCGGCCACATGAAGAGAACTATCCTACCCATGACCTTGAACTCGCTGCCGTAGTTCATGCCCTAACAACTTGGCGACATTACCTCCTTGGTAACCGTTGCGAGATCTATTCCGACCACCAAAGCCTCAAATATATTTTCACCCAGCCAGATCTTAATCTCAGGCAAAGACGCTGGATTGAGTTGATAAAAGATTACGACGTAGTAATTTCTTACACCCCAGGCAAAGCCAATGTCATGGCTGATGCACTAAGTCGTAAGTCGTATTGTAACAACCTCATGTTACAAAAGTATCAACCACTTCTTCATGAGGACTTTCGCAAGCTCAATCTTGAGATTGTTCCTCATGGCTATCTTTCTACCTTGGTGGCGAAACCAACTCTTGAGGATCAAATTATAGTTGCCCAAAGGCGTGCACGAGGTGTTCGCCGGATCAAGGAGAACATTGCTAGCGGAGTTGCTAAATGTTTCTCCACAGATAGTAAAGGAACGGTATTCTTTGAAAATCATTTGGTAGTACCTAAGAATAAGGAACTAAGGCAACTCATCCTCAAGGAAGCCCATAATACACCCCTCTCGATTCATCCCGGTAGCACAAAAATGTACCGAGATCTACGCCAGAGATTTTGGTGGACTAGGATGAAGAGAGACATTGCTCAATTTGTTGCCGAATGTGATGTTTGTCGTCGCATTAAGGCAGAACATCAAAGACCTGCTGGTACACTTCAACCTTTGTCTATTCCCGAGTGGAAATGGGACAAAGTCGGTATGGACTTCATCACCGGCTTTCCAAAAACCCAGAAAGGAAACAATGCCATCTTCGTTGTCATAGATAGGCTTTCCAAAGTTGCTCATTTCCTTCCGGTTCGCGAGTCTATAACTGCTAGCCAGTTAGCAGACTTGTACATCTCTAGAATTGTACCCCTTCATGGTGTTCCTTTGGAAATCAATTCTGATCATGGTAGCCTTTTTACCTCTAGATTTTGGGGAAGCTTTCAGAATGCTATGGGAACTCATCTCTCCTTTAGTACAGCTTTCCATCCTCAGTCTAGCGGTCAAGTCGAAAGGGTTAACCAAATTCCTGAAGACATGCTCAGAGCTTGTGTTATCTCATTCGGAAAGAATTGGGAGAAGTCTCTTCCATTTGCCGAATTTTCTTATAACAATAGTTTTCAATCTAGTCTAAACATGGCTCCTTTTGAACTCCTTTATGGACGACGATGTCGAACACCACTAAACTGGTCAGAAACCGGTGAAAGACAATTCTTTGGACCGGATATGATCAAGGAAGCAGAAGAGCAAGTTCGCATTGTTCGTGATCAATTGAAAGCAGCCCAGTCTCGTCAGAAAAGCTACTATGATCGTCATCATAGGCAAGAGAGCTACAATCTGGATGAGAAGGCTTACCTTCGGGTTACTCCTCTGAAGGGAACCCAACGTTTCGGTATCAAAGGAAAATTGGCCCCACGTTACATCGGACCTTTCCGCATTATTGCTAAACGTGGAGAAGTTGCCTACCAACTTGAACTACCTCCGCACCTCTCCCGAGTACATGATGTATTCCATGTGTCACAACTCAGGCGTTGCTTCAAGGACCCCATCCGCGAAGTCGACCATGAAACGCTTGATCTCCAAGATGACCTTTCTTATCGAGAATACCCCGTTCATATTCTTGATTCCGCAGAGCGTGTCACTCGTCGTCAGAAGATTAGGTTTCTGAAAGTGCAATGGTCACACCACTCTGAAAGAGAAGCTACGTGGGAAAGAGAAGACCGTCTCAGTGCCGAGTACCCCACCTTCCTCCCGCAGACTTCTGAATCTCGGGACAAGATTCTGTTGAGTGGGGGCGAGTTGTCAGAACCCTCTGTTAGGTAATGTGCTAGGATGAAGTAACCTTGCATCATGTCAAATTTTTCAAAGGAAATCAACTTCAAAATCCAAATGGGAGAAGGAACACCCCCAGTTGAATTAATTCAAAAGGCCAGATAAAAATCTTTTCCAAAAATTCATGTTAGATTTTTGAAAAGTCTTATAAATGAGTGTGATCACATATCAAGTGATGTGGGACCCATCCCATGCTCATATATTTTTCAAATAATCAAACAGTGCCTTGGAATTATTGAAATACCCCTATTTGATTTAAAATTCAAATCTTGTGAATTTTAAAAATGTTGAAAGTTTATGAGTGGCTAGTCTATATTATTATGAGGCCATGTAAAAGTTTTCAGCATTTAATAAAATGTTTAGCTATTTATTTTAGCTAAACAGAACAAATGTCAGAAAAGAAAAATAGAAAAGAAATCAGAAAACCTTACCTGGCGCCCAGGCGAAGCAGGCCCACCCCAGCCCAGCCGGCCCACAGGGGCAGGGGCGTCTTCTTCCCCCTCCCGCGCCTCCAAGCTGCTCGGTGGAATGCCACCGAGCTAGCCGGGGACGCCACGTCACCGTCGAGGAGCTTCCAGGCCTCCCCGTGGCCTCTTCTCGCACCTGGAGAGTCCCCGCAGCCTCCGCAGTCCATTCCGCCCTCCAGAGCTTCCTCCTCCTCCTCCGTGCTCGAATCCGTCGCCGCCCGAAGCCTCACCGGAGCGCCGTCGAGCCCCCGCGTGGCCACCGTGTCCTAGAGCTCAAGCCAGCAAGTCCACTGTGATCCTCGTCCTCGACTTCGACGACTAGCAGCAGGAGACGCATCAATTCGGGCCAGACGAGACGCAAACTTCACCGAGAACTCGCCGGACCCGCGAGCTCGCCGTCGTCGATTCGCCGTCGTTGAAGCCTCCCCGAGCTTGCTGTTGCTTCTGTTCGATCCGCGGTGAGCTTCTGAGTTTTTCCCCCAAGCTCCTAGCACCCCGTAGCCCCTCTAGCCAAATCCGCCATGAGAACCGAGCTCGTCGCCGCCATGGTTGAGCTAGAGCTCGCCCTCGTGCTCCTCGCGACACCCCAGTGCGCGCGTTTGACTCGTGGGTGTTCCAGCTTTCGAACGCACATGAGCTCAGCCCAATCCGTGCCCCCTAGCCTCGACTACGACCTCGCCGGTTCTCTGTTTCCGCCGGAGTCATCGCCGTCGTCGCTCCCGACCACCCCGTGACCCCCTGTTGCCTCCAGAAGATGCGGAAGACGATGCTGAGCAAGATGGTGTCCTCCCCGTGGCCTACCGTGGCCCCTAGGCCATTCCGGCGAGTGCGCCGCCGTGGCCAGGCCACCGGCGTCAAGCCGCCGGTGGGTTAGCCCTTAAGCACTCGGCTAATGACCCCCTGGGTCACTGACCAGTGGGCCCAGTGGCTTAATTAAGCCACTGGATTAATTTAACCCACGGGTTAGTTAACCCAGTCACTGACAAGGTGACCCCACATGTCAGCCCCCCCCTGACGTCAACACTTGCGCAATAAATCATTTTATGAATTTCCAGAAAATCAAAATGAATTAAAAGAATTCCAGAAATTCCAGAAAATACCCCAAACTTTGGAAATTCATAGAAAATTCATATTAACTCCAAATTGGACAAATAATATATGAAAAATGATCAGGAGAAAATTATCTTTCCAAATATTGAACTTTCAACTCTGTTTGAGTTGAATTTAAAATGTGATCAGTAGCATTTGCTATTTGATTTAAATGGAATTAAATCAAATTCAAATCAAATATCTTTGCAACTTGAACCATGGCAACATGCTACATTTCAATCACACATCAGAGGCATATCATACACATTTGAAGTTGTTTCAAAATGATCAAACTATATCACATATAACTTGGTTAACGTTGAATTCAAATGTGGAGTTTGAATTTGCAATTCAATTTGCAATATACTCCATTTAAATGGAATGATCAACACATCAGTACCATGAACATCACCCTTTCAATATTATTCATGTGATTGTGCATTGTACATTCTGTTGATCCTATGATTGTCATGTTGCTGATAGACGTGGAGCCGGAGCCCGAGGTCACCCCCTACGTTGAAGACCCCGAACCCGAACCTCGTCAGCAAGGCAAGCAAACCCCCATTGATCATGTCGATAAAATCCCACTTCCCTCTCATGTCTCGCTTATGCATTGTTTAGGATGATCACCATGCTTCGTTTCTACCGCATAGATGAACCCATTCCTTTGCATGACCTATCATTTTGTCACAGTAGTAAGCAAACCACAATCTAGCAAATGTAGGAGTTGTTTGATATCATGTGGCCCCTGCAATGTTATCGCTTATTGCATGCTTAGTATGATACCGTGTTGTACTTTGATGCGAGTCGGGATGGGAATGATCACGTTGATGATGGTAGAAAAGTGTTGGTGAATCGACCCTAATACAAGGTGAACGATGAGAGGCTGTGTAGGAGTACACAGTGGGTTGTCTCGTTGAACACCGCCCTAGTACGAGTTCTTGTGTGGTGATCCAAGATGAAGAGTACAACCACACATTGGGCTCACTGACCCCTCTCAACTTACTAACTCATCCCTTTCGATGTCCAGATGTCGCAATAGTTCGGAGTTCTGGTAGGTCAGTGGCCTGGTTGCTAAGTGAGAGAACGGCTCATCCGAGACCGGCTTATGCACCACGCACACATCACTTGGGTCCACTTCGGTAAACCGGCCGGGTTCACGATTGTGGTAACCAACCCAAGTAGGCGGCTTTCTCGGACTACATCGTCTATGAGGTAACAGTTGTGGTGAGCATCCTCGCTGGCACCCCTTGAATGGTGTCGAGATCAAAGGCGGTAAATGATGATCATGTGTGTGTAGCGGTACACCCTTGCAAGGTTAACAAAACTATTCGAATAGCCGCGTCCGCGGTTATGGACTGCTTGGAAAGCTTAGCTTGATTACTAGATAACTTGAACCGGATACCTCTAAAACACACCAAGATAAGTGTGAGTGCTATGGCGTGCTTTCTCGTGGGGAAGTCGAGGAAGGCACCATAGTAGTGTATTGGTTGGAGAAAGTAGTGGACTCGTGTACGCTTCTTACCTCAAGTCTGGTACTCGTAGTTCAGGATTAGCCAAGTCAAAGCCGACATTTCTGCAAGTGAACCCCACCTCCCTTTACCTTGATACATATGCATGAGTAGTATAGTTCCTATGTAAGTCTTGCTGAGTACGACTTTGTACTCACGTTTGCTTAATCTATGTTTTAGATGATGCCACTGACCCCGAAGGTGGCTTCTTCATCGAGCTGGACGAATGAAGACCAACTAGTCTAGTCCCAGTCAGACGACTGGTTCCCTCGTGGAGGGCTTTGTGTTTAAATAAGGCTTCTTAAGCCATTTGTTAAACTTGTCTGTACTCAGACATAATTTGCTTCCGACTGTGTTGTAATGTTGGATCACATGTATGTGATCTCTGTGTGCACTCTATAAGAGTTATCAATAAAGATGTACACTTTGTAGAGAATTGCAATGGTACCTACTGTTCATACAAGGCATGTATGCTGCGTGTATGTTTATAACATGCATGTCTTTGTATGGGTTTTCGAGACCTTAGTTGTGTTCTGGCTGGCGGTCTTTCATACACCAAGTGGCCCTTAGATGTGCGCAGCTTGGGGCATCGCGATGCGATTGCTCGAGACTCCGTCTCGTGCACACTTTGTGGTATGATCGAGCCCGCCCTAGACCCCGACTAAGTGATCGGGCTGGAGTAAGTCTATGTAAGAGTTTTGAGATAGTCGGTAGTATGGTTGAGGCGACTTGTCTTTGAATATGGGAGTTCACCACCCATATCATTTGACTTGTGTGCGGACGATGAGGACCCATCTCAGTTGATCATCCGGCCTGGATGGGATACCCCTCACGTACGATGCTTTCTGAGAATGTTCAGTGCTTGGCCTTGTCTGCTTAGACAAGTGGGTGCGGTTGTCGGCTCTCCATATGACTATGTCTTAACTGTACTTGCATACGCTAACCCCGGGTCCCGACAGTTTAGTTTAAATAGAGGGATTAACCCCACTGAGACTTACAGGTGGGCCCCTGTTGTGAGCCCCCTGGTGACATCAGCACTGCGTCAGCTTGATGCAATAAATCATTTCCAGAGATTAAAAGAAGTAAAGAAAAGAGAGGAAATTCCAGAAAATGCTTTAAACTTTGAAATTCAATAACTAATTCATATTAACTCCAAATTGGACAAATAATATGTCTAAAATTATCAGAAAAATACAAGGATTATGAATATGCAATTTCTTTCATGTTTGACCATTTTAAAATGGGTGAACAGTAGCAAACATGCATATGGATCCTTTTCAAATTCAAATTTGGAGTGATTTTGCAAATGACTTTGCAACACATTTATTTTAGATGGATTCATCCACACATCAGAAGCTTTATCTCAACTATACAACATCACTTCATGATCAACTTTTTCGAATGAACATTCATGCATTCAAATGCATTTGAATTTCATCGATAAATCAAATAGAGTTTGAATTTGCATTTCAAATGCAATATACTCCTTTTAAATGAAATGCTCAACACATCAGTACCATGAACATCACCATTACAATCTTATTCATGTGATTGTGCATTGTACATTATGTTGATCCTATGATTGTCATGTTGCTGATAGACGTGCAACCGGAATCGGAGGCCACCCCTTCGTTGAAGACCCCGTGACTGAACTCCGTCAGCAAGGCAAGCAAACCCCCATTGATCATGTCGATAAAATCCCACTTCCCTCTCATGTCTCGCTTATGCATTGTTTAGGATGATCACCATGATAACGTTTCTACCGCATAGTTGAACCCATATCCTTTGCATGACCTATCATCTTGTCACAGTAGTAAGCAAACCACAATCCTAGCAGATGTAGGAGTTGGTTGATATCATGTGGCCCCTGCAACTGTTACTGCTTATTGCATGCTTAGTGGTACAATGAGGTTGCTTTTGATGTTAGTCGGGATGATGGTGAACATGGTGTTGATGAAAGTGAAATGTGTTGGTGAATCTACCCTAATACAAGGTGAACGATGAGAGGCTGTGTAGGATTACACAGTGGGTTGTCTCGTTGAACACCGCCTTAAGTCCGAGTTCTTGTGTGGTGATCCAAGAAGAAGAGTACAAACACACATTGGGCTCACTGACCCCTCTCATCCTAGTACCTCACCCCGTTCGAACCCCAAGAGTCGCAGTAGTTCGGAGTTCTGGTAGGGCTGTGGCACGGTCTGCGAAGTGGATGAACGACTTTTCAAGACCGGCTTGGGACCCTGCACACATCGTTTGAGGCTATACTGGAACCTCGGCCAGACTTCCATACGGATCCCCCTCAGATAGGCGACTCTCTGGACTAGAACGGAGCTGTGGGCGAAGTGTTGTGGTGGCATCCTCGCTGTCACCTCTTGAACGGTGAGATGCAAAAGGCGGTAACTGATGACACGTGTGTGTAGCGGTACACCCCTGCAGGGTTATCAAAACTATCCGAATAGCCGCGTCCACGGTTAAGGACTGCTTGGAAAACTTAGATTGATTATTAGACAACTTGAACTGGATACTTCTAAAATACACCAAGATAAGTGTGAGTGCTATGGTGTGCTTCTCGTGGGGAAGTCGAGGAAGTAACCATAGTGGTGTAATTGGTTGGAGAAAGTAGTGGACTCGTGTACGCTTCTTACCTCAAGTCTGGTACTCGTAGTTTAGGACTAGCCAAGTCAAAGTTGGCACTTCTGCAAGTGAAACCCCACCTCCCTTTACCTTGATACCTGTGCATGAGTAGTATAGTTCCTATGTAAGTCTTGCTGAGTACGATTTTGTACTCACGTTTGCTTAATCTATGTCTTAGATGAACCCACCGACCCCGATGGTGGCTTCTACCTGAAGCTCGAAGAATGAAGACTCAGACCAAGACCAAGCTAGTGTAGTCCCAGTCAGACGACTGGTTCCCTCGTGGAGGGCTTGTTTTTAGATAAGGCTTCTCTAAGCCATTTGTTAAACTTGTCTGTACTCAGACCTACTTTGCTTCCGCATGTTTGATGTAATGTTGGATCACAGACTTGTGATCTCTGTGTGCACTCTGTAAGAGTTATTAATAAAGATGTATACATTGTAGAGAATTGCAATGATACCTGCTGTTCATACTAGACATGTGTGTTGCGTGTATGTTTATAACATGCATGTCTTAGTATGGGTTTTCGAGACCTTAGTTGTGATCTGGCTGGCGGTCTTTTATACACCAAGTGGCCCTTAGATGTGCGCAGCTTGGGGCATCGCGATACGATTGTTCGTGACTCCGTCACGTGCACACTTTGATGTATGATCGAGCCCGCCCTAGACCCCGACCAAGTGATCGGGCTGGAGTAAGTCTATGTAAGGGTTATAATATAATCGATAGTATGGTTGAGGCGACTTGTCTATGAGTATGGGAGTTCACCACCCATATCATTTAGACTTGTGTGCGGACGATGAGGACCCATTTCAGTTGATCATCCGGCCTGGATGGGATGCCCCTCACGTTCGATGCTTTCCGAGAACGTTCTGTGCTTGGCCTTGTCTGCTTAGACAAGTGGGTACGGTTCTCGGCTCTCCATATGATTGTATTGTAGCGAGGCTTGCATACGCTAACCCCGGGTCCTGACATGGGGGTAGCCGAATTTGTATATGTTCTTTTTCAAGAATTTTAGTGTTGTCGCAGCTTCACATTTGTTGACCGGCTCGGCTTCGACCCATTTGGTGATTTTTTCCACTTCCACTAATATGTGGGTATTCTTGTTGGCTGACCTTTTGAAAGGTCCCACCATATCAAGTCCCCATACTGCAAAGGGCTAGGTGATAGCTATCATCCTGAGTTTTTGAGCCGGCACGTGAGCTTGTTTTGCATAGCTCTGGCATCCATCACATTTCTTGACTATGTCCTCTGCATCCGCATGAGCTGTGAACCAATAGAAGCCATGTCGAAAGGCTTTGGCTACAAGCGAACGAGAGCAGGCGTGGTGCCCGCAATCTCCAGAATGTATTTCATTGAGGATGGCTCTACCTTCTTCTGGTGAAACACATCTTTGAAAGACATCTGCAGCACTTCGCCGATGTAACTCACCATTGATGATTACAAAGGATTGACTTCTCCTGATGATTTGTCTGGCGAACCTCTCACCTTGAGGAAGGATTCCTCGAATATTGTAATCCAAGTAAGGTACGACCCATGAGGGTGTAGCATGAATTGAAGCGACCAAAGCCGGCTCTGGATCCGGCTCTGCTATGTCTTGTTCTGTTGGTGGTTGTACAGACGACTTTGTTAGGACATCCAGGAATACATTTGGAGGGACCGGATTTCTCTGAGAGCCGAGTCGGGAGAGAGCATCTGCTGCTTCGTTTTCCCTACGGTCCACGTGATCCACCTGGTATCCAACAAAAAATCCGGCTTGTCTTTGCACCTCTCATCGATAAGCCGCCATTATGGGATTTTTGGAATCACATTTTCTTGACACTTGTTGCGAAACGAGATCAGAGCCGCCATAGCATTGGATCCAACTTATGTTCATCTCACGAGCCAGCCGTAGTCCATGAAGCAAGGCTTCGTACTCTGCTGCATTGTTGGTACAGGTGAACTGCAACTGTAGAACATAGAAAAATTTCTCCCCTTTTGGTGAGGTAAGAACTACGCCGACTCCTGAACCTTGGAGCTGCCGGCTTCCGTCGAAGTGCATCGTCCAATATTTAGTGACTGGCTTATCCGAAGATGTTTGTATTTCTTTCCAGTCATTGATGAAGTAGGCTAACGCCTGGGACTTGATGGCTGTTCGCGGCTTGTATTTGATGTGATAAGCCCCCAACTCCATGGCCCACTTTGCAATCCTTCCCGTTGCTTCCCGTTTTTGGATGATATCTGCAAGTGGTGCTGAGCTGGCCACAGTTATGGGGTGCTCCTAGAAGTAGTGCTTAAGTTTCCGACTCGCCATGAAGACACCAAGAACCCATTTCTGCCAGTGAGTGTAACGTTGTTTTGATAAAGTCAAAACCTCACTGACGTAATAAACTGGCCTTTGTAGGGGGTTTTCTTTGCCGGCTTCCACACGCTCAATAACAACCATAGCGCTGACCGCTCGATTGTTGGCTACGATGTAAAGTAACATAGGTTCTTTAGGCTTGGGAGCTGCCAAGATTGGAGCCTGGGATAGTTGCTTCTTCAATGACTCTAGGGCCTGATCGGCTTCGTCATCCTAGACAAATGTTTCTGATTTCCTTAGAAGTCAATACAGGGGGATTGCCTTTTCACCAAGTCGGCTTATGAACCGACTCAGAGCGGCTACGCATCCTGTGAGTTGTAGGACTCCCTTTACTAAGGCCGGCTTCTGAAGAGTCATGACAACGTTGATTTTCTCTGGGTTTGCCTCGATACCTCTCTCTGATACTATGTATCCAAGGAGTTTACCTGCAGGTACCCCGAAGGTGCATTTGGCTGGGTTTAGCTTCATCTGGTACTTGCATAGATTTTTGAAGGTTTCTGTCAATTCACTGATGAGTGACTCGGCCATTTGGGATTTGATCACTATATCATCCACATAAGCATGCACGTTGCGCCCAATCTGCTCGTTGAGGCAACTCTGCACTGTTCGCTGATATGTGGCTCCCGCATTCTTAAGGCCAAAGGGCATAGAAGTGTAATAGTAGATCCCGAAGGGAGTGATGAAAGCCATTTTTTCTTGATCTTCGAGGGCCATCTTAATCTGGTGATAACCGGAGTAGGCATCAAGGAAACATAGGAGCTCACATCCCGCAGTCGAGTCTATGATTTGGTCAATATGAGGTAGCGCGAAGGGATCCTTCGGGCAGGCCTTGTTTAGGTCTGTATAGTCGATGCACATGTGCCAGGTCCCGTTCTTTTTCAAAACAAGGACCGGGTTTGCGAGCCATTTTGGATAGAAGACTTCCATGATGAACCCGGAGGCAAGGAGCCGGTCTATCTCTTCCACAATAGCGTTTCTCCTCTTGTCGTTGAAACGGCGAAGGAACTGCTTGACCGGCTTCAGCTTTGGATCTATATTTAGGTGGTGCTCAACCAGATCCCTCGGGTCACCTAGCATATCATAGGGTTTCCAGGCGAAGATGTCCCGATTCTCACGGAGGAACTCGATGAGCGTGCTTTCCTATTTATCAGATAGCTCTGTCCCAACGATGAACTGCTGAGAAGAGTTACCAGGGACAAAGTCGACTTTCTTCGTATCCTGAGCCGGTTGGAACTTGGGATTGTTGTCGGGAGTCGGTTTCTTCAGGATTGTGGGGTCTGCCGGATCTACCATTTCTTGGTATACCGACAAGTCCTCTTTGGCGCGTGTCGACTCGGCAAATTTGACGTGTTGTTTGTCACATTCTACTGCCCTGGACCGACTTCCATCGACGGTGACTGGGCAATTAGGACCCGACATCTTTAATTTTAGGTAGACATAACATGGCCGAGCCATGAATTTGGCGTAAGCCGGTCTGCCCAAAATGGCGTGATATGGGCTCTCGAGTTTTACCACTTCAAAGGGGATGAGCTTGGAGCGGAAATTCTCAGCGTTTCCAAAAGCCGTCTCTAGGTGAATTTTTCCTATCGGACGTGCGAACTTGCCTCGGACTATTCCGTGGAAAGCGGTGTTGGAGGGTTGCAGCTGTTTTTGGGTCAGCCCCATCCCGCGAAAGGTTTCGTAGTCGAGGATGTTGATGCCGCTTTCTCCGTCCATGAGCACTTTGTCAAGTGTATATCCTCCAATTTGTGGAGAGACTACTAGAGCCAGGGCCCCTGGGTTCTCTACCACCGGGGGGTGGTCATCTCTTGTCCAAGTGATTGGCTGTTCTGACCGATTTGAGCCACCTAGGCCAAGCCGACTCTGTAGTCATAGCCATGGCGTCTCTTCGTTGCAACTTCCTATCCCTCCTGCAGCTGCTGGTAGTGAAACGTGATATGCTGCACGGTCATGAAGTTGTTTTGGGTTTGCTTGGAATCCAGCAAGCCCTAACTGATTTTGCTGGGCTCCTCCTTCGGGTCCTTGGTGTTGAGGCATTGCCCCGGCTCCTTGGTAGCCGAGATTTTGGTTGTTACCATTCTGGCCGGCTCCTCCACCTGACCCGGGAGGTCCCTGGTTCCCACGTCGTGTGAACTCTTTCATGAAATAGCAATCTTCCCAGGTGTTGTTGGCTGGGCGACCGGGTTTACTATGGGTCGGGCAAGGACTCTTCATAGCTGCTTCAAAGTTGTTCAGGCGAAAATTTCCTTCCGGCTTGCGGTAGCTGTTGCCCCCCTGCTTTTGTCTTTGGGAGCCGACATTTGTGTTGGCTACCATCTCAGAAGTAGTCTGATCAAGCCGCCGCTTGGTTTGCTGACTCTGATTCTGGGATGTTTTGCCTCCATTCTTGTTCTGGCCGGCTTTATCCTGTTGAGGTTCAGCATCCTTGGTTTTGTCAGACTCGGCATATTTAATGACTGCATTCATGAGCTCTCCTATATCGTTGACCGTCCTCTTGAGTCGGCCAAGTTTGTGCACTAGGGGTTCGAACTTGCAGTTCCTTTCCAAGACGATGATGGCTGTTTGGGCAGTGATGGTGTCCGAGGAGTGGATTATTCTGCAACCCGTCGTGCCCATCTCAGTGTCGACTCTCCTTCCTTCTGGACACAATGCTCCAAGTCGACGAATGTGGTAGCTCGTTGGCAGGTGCCTTGGAAGTTCTGGATAAACTTTTCCTTGAGATCCGTCCAGGAGGTGATGGAATTCTCTGGGAGGTTTTTGAACCATGTGCGAGCCGGCCCTTCCAACATCATTGTGAGGTAACGGGCACAAACTTCTTCGCTGGCTTGTAGCATGTCCATGGCTAGGTCATAACTTTCGATCCAAGCTGCCGGGTCCATGTCAGCAGTATAGTTTGCGATCTTACGTGGGCCCTTGAAATCTGATGGCAAACGTGTATTTCGAAGAGCCGGCACCAGGCATCGGTTGCCCACGGATGTGCTGATGAACTCGACGTCTTGATCTTGGGGTGGAAGTTGGAACATTTTCTCGACCCGACGTTCAGGATAGAAGCTGGATGGTATGTCTTGGGTCCTTATCGCCCCCGGCGGGTCTGGTGGCCGAGCCCGACGCTGGCGATGGCTGCTCGAGCCGGCTGGAGCCGGTGAATCTGCTTGCCGGCTCATACTTTGATATGGGTTTCATGTAAGTACTGGAATCCCTATGAGTACTGGGCTTGCTGTGTGATTGTAGTTTTGAGTAGATCGATCGCCCCTCGAGTGGCCTGGTCCACCGGAGTGTCTCCGTGCACAGGCACACTGGCGAGGTACCGTGTCGCTGCCACCACGTTTGCCATGGGGTTATTGAAGTGATCCGGGGGTGTATGGAACCGCTCCTGCCGTGGCGAGGGGAGATGTTGCCTTGGAGGCGTGTACCCTGGGGGAGTCGACTGATTCATATCCTGGAACAGCCGTCAGGCCGGGAGGTCAGCAGGAATCTGACTCGTAGTTCCTGCGGGGAGCGCGTTGGCGAGACTTAGTTTTTGAGCTTATATCAATTCCGACTCGTGTCGCAGGCGCCTAGTTTCTTGGGCGGGTTGAGTTTCTCTTTCCACCATTTGTGCGTTCTGGGAGTTAATTTCCCTCCGAATGCTCATCACCTGGGCCTTGAGTCCATTGACCCTGGTTCTCTAGGCTTGCTGGTTTTCAGCAGTCATCGGCGCGGCTAAGACTTCATCCAAGGCGTCTAGGGCATCTGAGAGGACTTCTGCTCCTGTAAGAACTTCTGGCTGTTCCCTATCTGGATTAGGGGCCGTGTTGTGAGTCGTCTCCACATTCCGGTTCTGCGCTGCACTTTGAGCCGGTTGGCTTCCCTGCTCTTTGGTGCCTGCCATGAACACTGTCACGCAATCTGGAGGCTCGTACTGCGGAAAGTCGGGGTTGTATTCAGCTGTTCCCGTGCCGAGTCTGTTGCTCCTGGCGGATCGGATGGAGCCAGTATCTGAGAAGCTTGTTTCACTGGGGTGTGAGTCAGCGTCAGATGTTTCTCCCGTGGTGTCGACCGTCAGAGACTCGACGGAGTGTGCCGACTCCGGAGTTCCAGCAATGAACCTGACGAAAGTGTGCCTTGAGCCGGCATGTCGCCGACTCGAGGTTTCCAGGGGGACTTCAGGATCCGGCTCTGGCTCAGATCCGGCTGTCTTCCCAATGAAGATATGAATAGATCCGATCGGGACCCGATAACCGGATTCGAAGGAATCGGCGTCGGGACCCCAACTCGAGTCGTCGATGCAGAGCTTTCCGCGCCGGCTCCTGGTGATTCGTCCAGTCACGAATCCTTACATGCCTTGCATAGCTCCCCTTAGAATCTCAACACCTGCGAGCACAGGCCCCACGGTGGGCGCCAACTGTCGTGGTAAAGTCACGGTAGATGTCCGTAGAGTTGGACTTATCATGGGACCTTTGCTACGTGGCGAATTCGAGGAGAGAGTCGACATGGACACAAGACTCGGCGATTTACGCAGGTTCGGCCCCGTCGATGCGGCAAAGACCTACTCCTTCTTTTTGACTATAGGGGGATCGACTCTTATATAGTAAGAGTCAATCGTATCGATTACAGTGATGATGTTTCACAACCTTAGTCTCGTGGAGATCTAGGTTATAGCGCGAGTTGTCTAATCCTGGCTTGAGGTAAGTTCTGGCTCTGGCTCCCGTGGACCTCGGCTTATAAAGGTGCCGGGTCCCGGGATTCCTAGAGTCCGACTCCTACACGATGTGGAGTTCTATTCTACTTTACAAGTTTGCTATGTGCTATACAAGGTAAGTCGAATTCCTTTCAGGGCTTCAATCTTCACGCTTGGCACGTCAGACTCCTGGTTGGGTCTTCTTTGTGGGCCTTCATATGTAAGTCGGCCCGGAGGTTTCTAATGTCGGGTCTATGGGCCTGATCCATCCCCTCGACAGATGCCCTCGTGCATCCCCTTCTCCATCAACAATTGTCAGTTCGTCTCTCGTTTCACTATTTTTTTCACTTCATGCGTTATGTGCTATGCTTGGAGCGTCTCGCTCTTAGGTTTTATTTTTAGTTTTCTTTAGCTTTGCTTGCAGTTCATAACAAGTTAGAACCCAGCTTTCTTTGTGTGGGAGAGAAACACGCTCCACTTTCAAAATCTAGAACACAACATAGGATTCTTCATGCTTATCTTTGCTGTGTGTGTTCTTTATCTTTTCATAGCTACTTCCATGTTTAGCTCTTAGTTTTCATGCTTATCTTTTTAAGAGCCTTTGTTTAGTTTTTTGCTGGAACTCTCTTGAGTTTTCATGTTTATCTTGTTTAGAGAGTTTGCCTGTTGCACTGAGTTTTGTATCTTGACTTGAAGTAGGTAATTGAGGTTGCTATTCTTTTGTAGTAGTAACTTGCAATAGTTTTGACGTATTGCTTTGAGTAATGTTTGGACTTTTGGTGTCAAGAGCTTTAGCCTATTAGTGATAGATGTCGTATTTTGGGCAATCTGTGTTTATTTTCAAAAATTAAAAAATTAGTTGAGAACTTTAGCTACTAGATGGATCACTACTCTTTGGAGGGATCGAATATTAGAGTACACTCACGTACCATGAGTCGAGGATGGGAAAGGATAACCAAACCCCCATACACTCCTCCTCGGGGTACTTGTCTCTTTGTGAAACCTCCTTATTAGATTGAGAGTTACCGATAATAAGTGTATGAGTTCTTCGGACTAATGTGAGTATTCGAAAGTTGACACTTCCACCTTCCCTTATTTTTCTAGCCTCTCCTGTGCCGTGCATTGCTTTCTTCTCACTCTGAGAGTTGGCATCCACCTTCGCCGGTACATCCAAACCCTTGGCACGATACTCTCTGTCATCATAAACCTCCTTATATCGTTCCTCAAAACAACCACCATACCTACCTACCAAGGCATTTCCATAGCCTTTCCGAGATACATTGCCATGCAACACCCACCTTCTCATGACTTGATATTCATGTCATACATGCTACTTTCTTGATCGATGAGCCGCATGCTAGTTGGGCCTTGCCCTAATCATTGCTACATGACGCGCTAGTATCATTGCATATCCTGCTACACTAGCAGAGGCATACATTTGCATACTTCATGATAGTTACATCTTCTTTATGATTTGAGTACTTTTGTAAAGTGTGAAAGATCTTCTATACTTCTTGTAATATATAGAGTGTTGCCCCTAAAGTGAGGAAAAGATCCCAAAGAGGACAAAATCAAAAGATCCCAAATAGGACAAATGAGAGAAATAGAAAGAGCCATTGAGGCGACCAAAAAAATACAAAAAAATAAAAAAAGAGAAAAAGAAATAAAAAGAGAGAAGGGGGAACACTACTATTCCTTTTGAGAGATCCACACTCGTACTCCATCTTATACCTTGTACTCCATAGAGATTATCATTCATGCATATAGCTATGTGGGGACCTTCACACTATAGAACTTGGCTTGTATATTCCAATGATGAGCCTCCTCAAATGAGCTCTAGGTCTTCATGAGCGAGCAAGTTGGATGCACCCCCACTAGTTCCATTGGAGAGCTTTTCTTATCTCATATGTGCATCCGTTGCATGGCAATCCCTAATCCTCACATCATATCTATCATTTGGCCTCCTCGCCTATGATTGTCCTCATTGATGTGAGCCTGTCTCACCTTTTTGTCTGCCTCCTCCACCATATTTCTCTCTTTGCCATCCTAAGTGTCAACTCTCGTGCTTATGCTCATGCATTGCATGAGTGCTCAAAATATTGAAAAGGAGTGGATCAAATTGACTTGTACCTGGCTAGTGGTCTGGGGACGAGTCAAGATAAGATTCCAAAGAAGACCAAGTGTGAAACTTTAGTAGATTGAGTTCTCAACACAAAAATACCTTTTTCTCTCGTAATCCCTATCCCCTTTCTTGCACGAAAACACCATTTGGAGACATTCGAGTCACGGCCAGCGAGAGCTCTTGCACCTTTATGTTCTTACGTTGCTTGTTTCAATGCTAATAAAGACTCTTGCCTGTTATGACTTGAAATGGATTACATGCCTTGATTGCTTTACTTAAAAGTTCTTATATGGTTGGTAGCATGTCACCACAGAAATTATGTTTGTTATCATTTACCTACTCGAGGACGAGAAGGAATTAAGCTTGGGGATGTTGATACGTCCAAAACGTATCTATAATTTCTGCTTGCTCCATGCTTCTTTTGTGTGATATTGCTATGGTATTGATACACTTTCATACACTTTTGATCATATTTGGACAAACTTATTAACTCAGTGCACCCCAGTGCTAGTTTCTTTTTTCTGCTATTTTTGTATTTTAGGTTTCCCATTATTAAAAGTGCTCAGAAAATTCCGGGAAAAATATATAAATAATCAGCGTTCCAGAAGATTCCTTACGCCCGAAGGGGGCCCAAAGGGGCCCCACCTGGTTTCTAGGAGGCCAGTGGGCGCGGCCTAGGGAGTGGTCGCGAAAACCCTGATTCTGGACCCCTTTTCTCCAGAAGCAATTACGATCTCCGCCGCCACCGCCGACAAGCTTCGGGGGACCAGAATTCCTATGCCGGCACCCTGCCGGGGCCGGGAAGTCCCCCCAGATTCATCTCCATCGACGTTGCTTCCTCCCTCCATGATGCGAGAGTAGTTCCTCCCCGGGGCCGAGGTTTCTACCAGTAGCTATGTGGTCTTCTCTCTCTCCCATGATGTGATCTTGATTGTGATCATAGGCTATGTTAATTTAGGATGATCTCATGATGCTTCTGTTGGATATATGCCCTAGAGGCAATAATAAAGTGTGTTATTATTTATATATTCATGTTCATAATTAATGTTTATATTTCTGTGCTATAATTGCAATGATCCTGACTATGAGATTCAGAAGAAAACTCATATGCATGTGTGGAAATGTAAACAACAAGAGTTCCTGGTTTTGCCTCTAAGACAAGCCCATGTGCTTATTGATGATTATGTTTTCTTAATCATGGACATTGTTCTTGCAACAAGGATGTCAATAGCAATGAGAGCATATTGTTAGCCGAACAATGATGTTGAACCGACCCCAGTGTTAAATTATATACTTAAAGAACTCATCGAAAACAACGTTATAAGTCATATCATAAAATTTTATTATATACATAGTTCCTTAGACCATGAGAATGTCAAGTTGCTTCACACAAGAATATGTGCTTTGGTTCTTAGATGAATCTTCCCGTAAATGGGAAGTAGTAAAATAAGTTCTGGGTACATTGGACAGTGTGTCTAGTAACGGTGATAGTTCGAGATTGGGATTTGCTCCTTCACGATGAAGAGATATAGACTCAGGGCCCACTCGGTATAATGGTATCCATTCTCGTCTGGCCAGACACTTTGTGATTCAATCACGGGGATACCGGTATACTTAACGAGGAATGAAGAAAAACGAGCAATGAGGATAACTGATGGCTTGTGATCAAGAAGTTGTTTCACATGGGTGCCAAACTTCTCTCCTCTAACTTTGTCATATATCGCGAAGCAAAGGGAATAGTATACGATAAACATAAAGGTTCACTCGAAGTCTTTTCGTGTATGTGTGGGAGTCAACATGGGTGTCCATGGCTCCGCTGTTGATTATTGACGAATGACTGTAAGTCTGGAAAGCGTTCTGAGTCATGTCCACATAATACCGAACCTATTGGGTCACACACTTAAAGTGCAGTAATCTGTTAGAATACTAGGATGATTGAAGGTTTAGTGGAAGCAAGTAAAGAGCAAATAATATGGCTAAGATACTTTGGAATTGTTTCAGATAACTTTAGTTCATATGAAATTGGTAATGGAAAATTTTACGATCAACCGGAATAGTTTTGGTGATCGGTGGACAGCTTAAACAATATGTTGTGTTCACCGGACATATTAACCTTAGCCCGTATTGTTCCAATACCTATTTAGATGGCTCCGGAACATTCGTTAGAGGTCCCGGAAGGTCCTGGAAGTGTTTCAGAAGTGTCCGGAATGTCCCGAAACGGTCCCGGTAGGTCCTGGAAGCTTCTAGAAGGTTCCGAAAGGTTCCGGGCAGTACCACCCACTAGCCCCACCCCCCTAGCTTGGGGGGAAAGCCACCTAGGCTGCCCTGGCCGTCCAGGAGGTGGGGGGCGCCACAAATAAGGGGAATCCTACTTGGAGTAGGATTCCCCAATCCTATTATGGAAGGAGTCCTAGTGGGAAAGTCCTAGGAGGTTTGGAGTCCAAGTTGGACTCCCCACCCCCCTAGGCCGGCGCACCGAGCCCCTTGGCCACTTATATAAGGTGAGCCAAGGGGGGGGGGAGGAGACACAGAAGCCCCTGCGCCCCCCCTTGCCCTAGTTGCTAGTTGCTCCACTTTTAGACCCCGGTTTAGATTCAAATCTAGATCGAAACTCGCTAGGGTTTTCTATCTCTAGTTTTCTCGGAGGCGTTCTTCTCTGGACGGCGGAGCGCTGCAGGTTTGCTGTGCCGGACGTGTGGATACCGGTGGAGAGATCATAGCTTTGATCTTACTTCGAGGATCATCTTCTTCTTCCTCAGAGAACTGTTCGACGGAATCGACGAGGAGATCCGTTCGTGGTAGAGATCGTGGGACGGATCGTGAGATCTTCTTCAACCCGCACCACCAACTCTTCTTCCGCTGAAATTGTTGGTGAGCATTATCCTAAACCTTGTATGCAATCTATCATGGATGATCTTGGGTTCTTAACTCGTAGGCACGAAATTTTGTTTTCTACTACGTTTCCCAATAGTGGTATCTTGAGCGATCCTTGATTAGATGCATGTTTAGGTAGATCATATGTTGATATGAGGCATTGATTTTCTTGTTTGCTTCCATATCATGTGATCTTTTCGTTGCTCGATGGCATGATGTGATTTTTCTACAAGGTTTGAGTTTTACCATGATCCCTCTATGCTTCTCTTAGTATGCTGGTTGCCTTGATCATGGACTACATCAAATTCCTTGGATCTCATCCTAGTCTTGCTATAGAAAATTTTACATGAACGGGCTTGTGGATTTTATGAACTCAAATCCACACGGGGGTCAAGCGTTTAACGAAGTTTGGCTTGTGGCATTAGTTGCTACACGCACCCCGTATGTTAAACTAGCAACAAAAGAAGTATCATGTTTTGTTTTGTCTAGGTTTTCTCGTTTGCCATGTAAACCTGCTTAACAACCACGATACAATTTTCAACAACCCGTGTAGATAGCGATCTAACTCGTTTTTGCAGAAAATGCATGTGATGTGGTATAGTCTTCAAGATTTGCAATGTGTTTGTATGAGATGCTATATGATGTAATATTTTTCGCGGCCTGCGAGCTGTGGTACGGCATGATGACTGGAGTCATATGATTTTCACTTAATTATGGCCTGCGTGCCAGAACTGTTTAGTAGCTTCAGGCAAGGCTATAGATAGAGACGAGGTGATGATCAATGATGTGAAGGAGGACCCCAACACACATGACGAAGCCTTGAGGAGGTCCCGGCGCCAAGGACAAAAGGTGGTGGGTGGAGACTTCAAACACGGAGTCATGAAGGCAACGAAGACTTCACGACACAAAGGGCTATACCATGTCACATATTTTATGAATTGCCTGTGATGTTAATCCCTTTGATGGACCCTTGTTTGATGCGCGGTAGTCGTGTTTTATTAGGGCGATCTCTCGCAAAATAATATCAAGTAGATAGTGTTCTCCCAACTGTAGCACTGTCTATACTATGTTTCACACCGGAGCAGGTCATGCCACATGGGTGCACATGATGTGACGCATAAAAGGCAGGTGTGTTAAGAACACACTGCATTTGCACTTGGTTGTCTTGACGGTTTGGATAAAAGTTTGCTACCGGAACACGCCCATCGAAAGATGAACAAGAGTCACCCTTGCGTGATTGGCAAGTTGGCCTACCAATTCAGTCTAAGTCATCAGTGATGTCACATCAATGGCGGACGACTAAACTTGGATCTTGAATCACTTGGAATCAACTACGAGAGATGTTGGTCTGAGTGGGAGCACTTATTAAATTAATAATATGATTAATTAGTGCAACTTAATTATGAACGTTGTCTAAAGTGAAACTTGTGTTTATGTTGTAGATTGAAATGGCCCGTGTCAATCCCCAGTTTAACTTAGGTCCGTTGATTGAGAAAGAAAAATTGAAAGCTGATGGAAGCAACTATGCGGACTGGGTTCGTGCCCTGAGAATTGTACTCATGAGTGCTAAGAAGGACTATGTCCTAACGACACCTCTCCCAGCAGCACCGGGGCCTGAAGCCACGGTTTCTGAGAAGAATGTGCATCAGACTAAGCTTGATGATAGTACCGCAGTTCAGTGTCTTATGACTGTGTGTATGGAATCAGAGTTACAAGGGAGGTTTGAAAACACCGATCCCCACTTAATTGTTAAGGAGTTAGACGCTCTGTATGCCAAACACGCTAGAACTGAAAGGTATGAGGTAACTCATGCCATGTGGAATTGCAAGATGAAGGAAGGAACACCTGTCAGTGAGCACGTGATAAAGATCATGCGCCTTGGGCAAAGGTTGACTGAGCTCGGATTTCTGGTCCCGGAATCACTGGGTACAGATATTGTCCTCATGTCACTCCCGCCAAGTTTCAAAGGCTTTGTTCAGAACTATCACATGAACGGGATGGATAAGTCAGTTAATGAACTGCTTGCAATGCTGAAAAATGCGGACACTACCATGCAGGCTGACCCTAACTATACGTTGGCGGTTAGCAAGACCACCATTTTCAAGAAGAAGGGCAAGTCCAAGGGCAAGGGCCCCGGAAAGCCTGGCGCCAAGACCAAGAAACCCTCTGGCACTGGCCCTAACAAAGATACTGAGTGCTTCTACTGCAAAGCTAAAGGTCACCGGAAGAGGAATTGCAAGAAGTATCTGGCAGATAGAAAGAAGCCTGGTTTTACCAGCGAAGGTATAAAAGTTATATATGTCATAGATGTTTTTCTTTCCGGCCCTCACTCTAAGTCGTGGGTATTTGATACTGGAGTTGTTGCTCATATATGTAATTCATTACAGGGACTAAAGAGAATAAGGAAGCTGGAAAGGAATGAAGTGACGATGCCTGTCGGAAATGGAGCTACGATCTCTGCTAAGCCGTGGGCGTCTACACTCTACATCTACCTTCAGGATTTACCATAGAATTAGATAATTGTTATTTCGTTCCTGCTATTTGTAAGAACATTATGTCCGGATCATGTTTAATCCGCGACGGTTATAATTTTAAGTCTGAGAACAATGGTTGCTCTATTTACTTGAAGAATATGTTCTATGGTTTTGCACCTATTAAGAATGGGTTGTTTTATTTAGATCTTGAATGTAGAAACGACATCTTAAACATAAGCTCTAAACGACTTAAGAAGGATGAAAATACCACTTACATGTGGCACTGTCGTCTGGGTCACATCGGAAAGAAACGCATGCAGAAACTTCATAAATATGGGATTTTGCAATCTTTTGATTTCGAATCATTTGATAAGTGTGAGGCTTGTCTGATGGGCAAACTGACCCAGACGCCGTTCACAGGTCATGTTGAACGGGCGACAGACTTATTGGAAATAATACATAGTGATGTGTGTGGACCGATGAGTGTACCGACGCGCGGTGGATATCTTTACTTCGTAACTTTTACTGACGATTTGAGTAGATATGGTTATATTTACTTAATGAAGCAAAAATCCGAAACTTTTGAAAATTTCAAAGAATTTCAGAACGAAGTTGAGAATCATAGTGACAAGAAAATCAAATTTCTACGATCTGATCGTGGTGGTGAATATCTTAGTCATGAGTTTAGAGAACACCTCATGGAGCGTGGAATCGTTTCACAGCTGACGCCACCTGGAACTCCACAGAGAAATGGAGTGTTTGAGAGGCGTAACCGAACTTTGTTAGACATGGTGAGGTCCATGATGTCATTAAATGATCTGCCACTTTCTTTTTGGGGTTATGCGTTAGAGACTGCCTCTTTTACTTTAAATAGGGCGCCGTCAAAGTCTGTGGAAACGACACCATACGAGTTGTGGAATGGGAACAAACCCAACATTTCGTTCCTGAAAATTTGGGGTTGTGATGTTTATGTAAAACGTTTACAACCGAAAAAACTCGACCCTAAAGAAGACAAGTGCTACTTTGTAGGTTATTCCAAAGACACCGTAAGCTATTCCTTTTACCACCCCTCTGATGGCAAAGTCTTTATTGCTAAAGGAGGAACTTTTCTTGAGAAAGAGTTTCTTAGCAAAGAGGTGAGTGGGAGGACAGTACAGCTTGATGAGGTTAGTGAACCTTCAGAACCAAGGAATGAAACGATGGAAGTTGTTCCAGCAGTCATTCCGATGAAGGAACCGGAAGCTCCTGCAAGTGATGCAGGAACTTCTGAGAAGCTAGTGACTGAACCAAGGAGATCAGGCAGAGTACGTCAGCTACCCGAGTGGTATGCTAACGAAGTATTCATATTGGAAGATGATGAGCCTGTGAACTACAAAGAAGCGATGATGAGCCCAAACTCCACTGAATGGCTACAAGCCATGAAATCCGAAATGGAATCCATGTACAAAAACCAAGTATGGGACTTGGTGATCCCTCCAGAGGGTGTGAAACCAATTGAATGTCAATGGATTTTCAAAAGAAAGACAGACGCGGATGGTAATGTTACTATTCATAAAGCTAGACTTGTTGAGAAAGGGTTCCGACAAGTGCAAGGAGTTGACTACGACGAGACTTTCTCGCCAGTAGCAATGCTTAAGTCTGTGCGGATTTTACTAGCAATTGCTGAATATTTCAACTATGAGATATGGCGGATGGACGTCAAAATAGCCTTCCTAAATGGAAACCTCGAGGAGAATGTATACATGATACAACCTGAGGGTTTTGTCGCACCAAAGGATGCTGTAAAGGTGTGCAAGCTTAAAAGATCCATCTATGGACTAAAGCAAGCATCACGGAGTTGGAATCTTCGTTTTGATGAAGTGGTCAAAGGTTTTGGCTTCATCCAGAATGGCGAAGAAGCTTGTGTTTACAAGAAAGTAAGTGGCAGCGCAATATCTTTTCTAATACTGTATGTAGACGACATATTGTTGATTGGAAATGATAAATAATTTCTTAACACTATAAAGGAGTCATTGAAAAGTAGTTTTTCGATGAAAGACTTAGGTGAAGCCGCTTACATATTGGGCATTAAGATCTATAGAGATAGATCCCGGCGCCTCATAGGGCTGAGCCAGAGCACGTACATAGACAAGGTTCTGAATAGGTTAAGAATAGAGAAATCTAAAAAGGGATTCCTCCCAATATCACATGGTGTGGTACTCTGCAAGAGTCAGTGTCCTAAGAACACTGAGGAGCAGGTAGAGATGAGCACAGTTCCATATGCTTCGGCAATTGGATCTGTTATGTATGCCATGATATGTACAAGACCAGATGTTTCCTATGCTCTGAGTATATGTAGCAAATACCAGAGCAACCCAGGTAATGCACACTGGGTAGCAGTCAAAAATATTTTGAAGTATCTAAATAGAACTAAGAATATGTTCTTGGTATTCGGAGGTGATGAAGAACTTGTTGTAAAGGGTTACACTGATTCAAGCTTCATGACAGATCCGAATGACTTCAAATCTCACACAAGAAGATGTGCTTTGGTTCTTAGATGAATCTCCCCGTAAATGGGAAGTAGTAAAATAAGTTCTGGGTACATTGGACAGTGTGTCTAGTAACGGTGATAGTTCGAGATTGGGATTTTCTCCTTCACGATGAAGAGATATAGACTCAGGGACCACTCGGTATAACGGTATCCATTCTCATCTGGCCAGACACTTTGTGATTCAATCACGGGGATACCGGTATACGTAACGAGGAATGAAGACAAACGAGCAATGAGGATAACTGATGGCTTGTGATCAAGAAGTTGTTTCACATGGGTGCCAAACTTCTCTCCTCTAACTTTGTCATATATCGCGAAGCAAAGGGAATAGTATACGATAAACATAAAGGTTCACTCGAAGTCTTTTCGTGTATGTGTGGGAGTCAACATGGGTGTCCATGGCTCCGTTGTTGATTATTGACGAATGACTGTAAGTTTGGAAAGCGTTCTGAGTCATGTCCACATAATACCGAACCTATTGGGTCACACACTTAAAGTGCAGTAATCTGTTAGAATACTAGGATGATTGAAGGTTTAGTGGAAGCAAGTAAAGAGAAAATAATATGGCTAAGATACTTTGGAATTGTTTCAGATAACTTTAGTTCATATGAAATTGGTAATGGGAAAGTTTACGATCAACCGGAATAGTTTTGGTGATCGTTGGACAGCTTAAACAATATGTTGTGTTCACCGGACATATTAACCTTAGCCCGTATTGTTCCGATACCTATTTAGATGGCTCCGCAACATTCGTTCGAGGTCCCGGAAGGTCCTGGAAGTGTTTCAGAAGTGTCCGAAATGTCCCGAAACGGTCCCAGTAGGTCCTGGAAGCTTCGAGAAGGTCACGGAAGGTTCTGGGCAGTACCACCCACTAGACCCACCCCCTAGCTTGGGGGGCAAGCCACCTAGGCTGCCCTGGCCGGCCAGGAGGTGGGGGGCGCCACAAATAAGGGTAATCCTACTTGGAGTAGGATTCCCCAATCCTATTATGGAAGGAGTCCTAGTGGGAAAGTCCTAGGAGGTTTGGCGTCCAAGTTGGACTCCCCACCCCCCTAGGCCGGCGCACCAAGCCCCTTGGCCACCTATATAAGGTGAGCCAAGGGGGGGGGGGAGGAGACACACAAGCACCTACGCCCCCCTTGCCCTAGTTGCTAGTTGCTCCACTTTTAGACCCCGGTTTAGATTCTAATCTAGATCGGAACTCGCTAGGGTTTTCTCTCTCTAGTTTTCTCGGAGGCGTTCTTCTCTGGACGGCGGAGCGCTGCCGGATTTCTGTGCTGGACGTGTGGATACCGGTGGAGATATCATAGCTTTGATCTTACTTCGAGGATCGTCTTCTTCTTCCTCGGAGAACTGTTCGAGGGAATCGATGAGGAGATCCGTTCGTGGGAGAGATCGTGGGACGGATCGTGAGATCTTCTTCAACCCGCACCACCAACTCTTCTTCCTCTGCAATTGTTGGTGAGCATTATCCTAAACCTTGTATGCAATCTATCATGGATGATCTTGGGTTCTTAACTCGTAGGCACGAAATTTTTGTTTTCTACTACGTTTCCCAATAGATTCCCCTTCTTCTATGTATTGGATTGATGTACTCACTTGATCTTATCTAGTATAATCCCCGAGACCATGGTGACATCGGTCTATTGGACATGGGTTAGAAGAATATTTTCATGAGTGATTTCCTCTTTTGTGTGTGGATTGAAGATTGAGAATCTCTTGGTTGTTGTCTTTGACTACCCTTTAGATATGTTGTGGTGATTGTGGTACTCTCTTTGGATGGCCGCGGTGAAATTCGGAAATCCATAGATGGGAACTACGAACTCTGAGGTGTGCTTTTGTAGCCCTACAAAATTCTCTTCCTCTCTTGACCACAAAGGAATGACCTCCGAGTACGTCTCCATTGCATGTCTTATGGGGAATATCATGTGATTAGACTATGTTAATGTTGTTGGGAGTTGCCACTAGTGAAAGTATGAAGCTTAGGCCTTGTTTCCACCATTGCAATACCGTTTGTGCTCAAGTTTACCACTTGTTTGCTTGCTGCACTTTTTATTACAGATTTATATTACCTTGCTTTGCCACACCTATCACCCATATTTTACCATCTCTTCGCCGAACTAGTGCACCTATACAATTTACCATTGTATTAGGTGTGTTGGGGACACAAGAGACTTCTTGTATCTTAATTGCAGGGTTTCTTGAGAGAGACCATCTTCAACCTCTACTTCCCTGAGTTCGATAAACCTTAGTTCATCCACTTGAGGGAAATTGCTGCTGTCCTACAAACCTCTGCGCTTGGAGGCGCAACATAGTCTACAAGAATAGAAGCGTGCGTAGACATCACTCTACAATCTTAATAAAGTTTTGCAGAGATGTGAAGATATGAACTTGGTACTCAATTGGGAGAAGTGCCACTTCATGGTTAACGAAGAGATCGTTCTTGGTCACAAGATTTCAGAAAATGGAATCGAAGTGGACAAGGCGAAAATTGAAGCAATCGAGCGGATGCCCTGCCCAAGGGATATTAAAGGTATTCGTAGTTTCGAAGACTTCAATACCCCTAACTAATCTTCTCCAGAAGGATGTTCCTTTTGTTTTTATGGAGATTGTAAGGAAGCCTTCGAAGTTCTTAAGAAAGCCTTAATAACCGCTCCTATAGTCCAACCACCTGATGGGAGTTTACTCTTTGAAATCATGTGTGATGCTAGTGATTTTTCTGTTGGATCTGTTTTAGGACAAAGAGTTGATTAGAAGTTAAATGTTATTTACTATGCTAGAAAAACTCTTGATAGTACTCAAAAGAATTATGCTACTACTGAGAAAGAGTTCTTAACAGTTGTGTTTGCTTTTGATAATTTTAGACAACATATTGTTGATTCCAAAGTTATTATTCACACTGACCATGCTTCTATTAAGTATCTTATGGAGAAGAAGGATGCCAAACCAAGACTTATCAGATGGGTACTTCTTCTTCAAGAATTTGACTTGCAGATTGTTGATAGAAAAGGAGAAGACAATCCGGTGGCTGACAACCTCTCCAGGATCGAGAACATACCACATGATCCTATTCCAGTCAACGATAGTTTTCCTAACGAACATCTAGTTGTTTTAAGGATACAATCTCTTTCCGACCCATGGTATGCAGATTATGCTAATTTATTATTGCAAACTTTTTGCCTCCATGTTTAACATTTCAGCAAAGGGATAAGTTATTCCATGATTTGAGGCATTACTTTTGGGGTGACCCACGTCTTTATAAAGAAGGTGCGGATGGGATTGTGAGAAGATGCATACCAGAGCATGAGCAGAAGGTTGTCTTGTAACCGCAATTACAAGCACCGTCGTTTTCTCCCTGGTGGCAACAACACATCCCCTAATCTCATGTTTCTGTCACTCATGCTAGACATCGAGGGGCATGAACTGTAAGGCCCGATATGCGGTACTGTTCCAGATCTAGATGTTTCCAGCCAGATCCGGGGACGAAGCACATATCGGTCCCACCTCGACATATGACAATGCCATATGCCCCAGATTTCCAACATGATATCACAACATTACAACTACATGGATACAACATCTCATACAATTGGCATACAACTTCCTTAATACATTACATCAGCGGAAGATACATGTCTGAGTACAGACTACATTCAAATGCCTAGTGGCAAAGGTAAAAACACCATTCCAGTAACCGCACGGGTCCAGGATCTCCGCCGGGATCCACCTAACTAGTCGTCGTCGAGTCTCCGTGAAGGCGTCCAAAAGAGGGGTCGAGGTAGTAATCAACTACAGCGGCCGATCAGGAAAAACATAAAAGGGAAAAGAAAATCAAGGGGTGAGAATATATCAAAAGTCTTGTAACTAACTTCTCACGGTAAGATGGGGGTAGTGGTGAGGTTGCATACGCACTAGCAATATATGAGTGGCTAACGGTCTATTTTTAGAGTAAGATGAGAACCAAACATTCGATGAGGAATCACCTCCAACAAGTCTTGCTATCAACTACTTATGCAAACATAACACCTATCCTATCCTTGTCCTCCTCTTCGCATCCCGACGAAGAAGAAGCAGTCAAGGCACACACACGTTGATCAAGTTGTTAAGATTATCTCAGTTGTTGTTGTCTATGAACAAGGAGTAGGTCTCAAGTCGTCCATAACCGTGGACACGACTTCTCGAAAAGATTTAACCCTACAGGGGTGTACCAACTGCCCATTACAAGGCTCCACACGCACGCCCATCTCTCTAAGTTGCTACCCATCACAGGCAACCATTTTATGATTTAGTTCCAAGAGATCCGAAACGACAGGTCCCTCTAGCAACAACGAACAAATCCGGGTGGCCCCCGGTGAGACGACAATCATCTCAGGAGCCGGCCGCTCCCTCGATCTGGTCTCTACCGTATGACTCGGGTTTGGATAACCGGTGAATTCTCACATGAGTCCGGGTCCTCAGCCGGCCAGGTTGGACCAACAAGGAAACCATGTCCCCGCTGGCCCTGTTGGTTTAACGGATGTCTGCTAGGAGTGACCCGACAGACATATATGCATGGTTTGCAAATGGTAAATCAGCTTGGGCCACCACTAGAAATGTTTGAAGCTAGATAGGTAAGAAAAGTGGACCCCATAGTATCCCACACGCGGTTAGGCACACTCGTCAAGAGACATAATACCCGGAACTCGGGTCCTAGGTGACTCGAATGGAACAAAGCGTCGGGGCGGGATATCCTAGACCTTCCATCATTCATCGAATATAGTCAACATTATAATAATCATATCATCCATAACAATATAATAATGTGCTAGGCCAATCCAAGGAGTAACAGGAGGTAACAGTTGATAACATCCTAGCATGCATACTAAGCAGTGGCTGAGCAGCGAGCAATAGTGACATAGCAGAACAAGGTTTGCTGGGATGTGGAGGACATGGCTGTTTTGGTTTATTTGAGAGGCATGAATATAAAGTGGTAGGATCAAGCAATCTTTCTATACTACACCTAGGCGCGGGTGAGCTGAAAGTTATATGCATGATATATTCTCCCCCTTACCTGATATGAAGACGAAACCGAAGGTGAAGTCTATCGCAAACTCGCAACGTCTCCGAGAGGTACCCGCTGAAGCACACAAGAAGGAAACACTGGAAAAGACAATCGACGAGCAAGCATCTATTACTATGAAGCAATCACGAGCAAGCATCAACAAGAAGACAACACGAGACAACGCACTACGATATCGCATCTATCGTCGAGAGCGGTTACTAACAGGTTAAGTGGAGTACTCGTCACACACGATGATACCGCACGTTTTACGATGGTTAATGTTGTTTGGCTACACAAGGTGAGCAAAGGTTATTAACATGGCAAAGCATAGAAGCATGGCAAGTCACACAACCAAGAAAAGGTGAAGCTCGAAGTAATCTATCTATACTAGTCAAGTTAAGTGAGGCACAATCCTAAACATGGCATTCCACTAAGTGTCCCACGGCAATTAAAATATTTAGTACTGTTCTGTCCTAAACCATATTTTAGGTGGGTTAACAACAGAAAAAAATAGCATAAACACAAAGTACATGAAATTCTAATCAAGTTACATATAAAGAACACTCCAAACGGAGTTACGGTTAAAAAGATATAAGAAAAACAAGTTATGCACACATGTTGTTAACTTCAGGGAGCACACTTTAGAGCAATACATAAACAGGATAATGAATGCAAACATGCTCACAAATGATATGCAACTAAAGTAGACATGGCAGGGAAGGCATAGCAAAAGGAATCATGCAAAAGGCATCATGGTTCACTAGTTATAAGCAACACAAGAATCAATAAAACATTACTTGTCAAGGACTTAGTGAAAAACAGGAAAACAGGGAAGAAACTGTTATATTCATGCTGTATATAGAGGGGTAAAGATATATTCAAAAGTGCAGCAACATGACATAGCAATATATGAGCATGAACTAGACATGATGGTGACCAGGTACAAAAAAGAATCAAGGTCATAGGCATAACAGATCAAAAGATATTAAGCATGCAACATGGCATCGGAAAGTTACAGACTTGAGAAAAACAGAGGTGGCTGTCAAAAACAGCAGGATAGCAACTTTGGAGCTAAACATATCTATGACTAGAAATGCAAACATGACAATGCAATACATATAATGGAAGTAGACATGGCATAGATCAAAATGACATATTGCAACGCTCAATAGGATGCACGGTTAAAAAGATATAGGGCAGCAAAGTAGCAACTTTATATAAACAGCAACACACTAACAACAGGGTAGCTACTTTCGGTGATGAAACAAACATCATGCAGCAGGCAAATATGACATGTGAATGCATAGCATTTAATTAGACATGATGCTTAACAGTATGCAACAAGAATCAATGCAATAGACCTCATGGATGAGTCACAATCATCAATCAAACTTGCAATAAAATAACAACATCAACACTTAACAGAAAATAATAGCAGTTAACAGCCTGATGCCCACTTCAACAGAGATTAACAACATCAATATGACCTCAAATCAAAATGCTCACAAAATATGAACTGAAGTACACACAAAACTAAACAATTTTCCTTTTGGGCGCACGTTCATCCGAGCTACGGTTTGCTCGCAAATTACTACGCGAAACTGAATAAAATACTACAACTCAGGGACTTAGCAAAATAACCACTGAGGGAAAAAAAGAAAATAAATAAGAGAAAAAAGGGAAGCTGGACCTCGCTGGGCTGAGGCCCATCTAGCGATTGGAGGCCGGCTGGGCTCGGTGGCTGGGCCGCTTGGGGGCGCTTGGTGGGCCGTCTTACTAGGTCGAGCCCAGGACGGCGGTGGAGGCTGCGCCCCATCCCGATCCAGATCGGGATCGGGCGGCAGCCGTCCGCGGCGGTGGACGCCGACGAGGTGGTGGGGTCGGGATGGTGCAAGGCTGCCGAGGAGGGGCGACACGGATGGATCCACGCGGTGGCTGCCGGAGTCGAGGAGGGGCGGCGCGACGCGGTTGTCCAGGAGGCGGCGCGGCCGTGCTCGGGTGCAGCCGAGGCCATGGAGCGCGGCGGCTCTCCGGCGGTCCCTGTGAGGAGGAGGAGAGGGAAGGTGAGGGAGGCGAGGAGGAAGACGCTGCCGGCGGCGGAGGAGCGGCTCACCCGGGCAGTGGCTGCCGGCGCGGCATCGCCGGCGCGTGGCGGCGAGGCGGCTTGGGCGGCGCGTCCAGATGGGCTGAGGCGGGCCCGGCGGCGGCAGCGCTCGGCCCGGCGGGGCCTGAGACTGGTCTGGTGCGGCTGGGAGGGATGTGGCGCCTCTGGGGCCGTTAGATCTGAGCTCTGACGGTCTAGATCAGAGGATGGGCTAGGGTTTCAAGATTTTGAGGCAGATTGGGTAGATCTGTGAATTTTCAGGGGGGTGGCTGCAATTTTGGCTTAGGGGAAACCCTAGAAAGGGGTGGGGGAGTTGTGGTCTTTATATAGCCCAGGTGGCTAGCAGTTTGCAAAAACATCCCCGGTTTTTCTCTCGCGCGCGCGGTGTTTACGTTACTGACCGCCGGGGGTCCGCAGGACCTCTGATTCGGGTAAAACTTCGAACTGCGCGATCAGCGCGTCGAGCCGGCGGAGTTCACCTCGCGCTGGAACCAGTCCGAGAACACTTTCCGGCTCGCTATAAAATATCTCGTTTACCTATTAAACGGGGGTTTTCATTCCGTTAGCTGCGGCTGGTCTCGTGCGGTTTTCGCAACGGTGATCGGGTGAAACCCGATGTCGCAAAGGTCGAGTGTCATGGTGGCAAGGGTCGGTCTCCGTCCGGTACGAGATAAGAGGGGGGGAGGGGGAATAATCGACGATCGATAAATCGGGGATGCAAACACCGCAAACAAATCAGACAATCAAACAATTCACACCGAAAATAGAAATTTTAATTTTTGTGAAATCTGGGCTGTTACATGAACCCACAATCATTCATAACGCTCCCTCTTGGAGTTACAATCTACTACCTGGCCAAAGCTACAAACGTACGGGGAAAATGCAAGAACACTCAAGAACTAAAATATTAATATGTCCCAAATGTATCTATAATTTCTGCTTGCTCCATGCATGATTTGTGTGACTTTGCCATGTTTTGCTTGAACTTTCATACACTTTTGATCATATTTGGGCTAACCTATTAACTCAGTGCACCCAGTTGCCAGTTCTTGTTTTCTGCTGTTTTTGTATTTTAGGTTTTCCGGCTATTAAAAGTGCCAAATAAATCCCGGAAAAATTATATAAAATATCAGCGTCCCGGAAGCTTCCCGAAGAACCAAAGATGGAAGGGGATGGACCCACCAGGCCCCCAGGAGGGTCCCTGGCGCGGCCCCACCTCAGGGCGCGCCAGAAGGCCTCCTGGCTGCCATGTGGCCCCTCCCGGTGCCCCCTTTGGCCTATATTTAGCCCCCGCGGAGGAAACCCCTAATATCGATCTGCTATTCCCGTTCTCCTCTCTGTACCGTCGCCGCCGCCGTTTCAAGATCGGGGCTGCCAGGAGGAGCTACCCCGGCACCCTGCCGGAAGGAGGAATCCCCTCCGGGAGACCATCCATCGCCATGGACGCCTCCCGGATGTCTTGTGAGTAGTCCCCCTTGGACCATGGGTCCATGACCAGTAGCTATGTGATGTTCTCCTCCCCTCTTTGTGCTTCCACTTTCGAGACCTCGTGAGATGCCTCACATGATCGAGACACCTTTGTAATTTTCTGCATTGCTATGCTGAGTTTGCTGGGATCTGATGGATTATGAGACTATGTTCAGATTGTGATGATTAATATATTTGGTTCTCTTTTATATTTGTGTTCTAAGTTAATTCTTGCATGTTCTCCGTTGCCGTATTTTACTTTGGCCAAGTGATTTGGGAGCGTTATGCTTGATTGTGGGTTCATCCCCCTGATGTCTAGCGTGAGTGACAGAAACATGAGACTAGGGGATGTGTTGTTTCCACAAGGGATAAAACAACCGTGCTTGTACTTGCGGGTGCAAGGATTGTTTACTTTACGCATAGTTCTTTTAATGCAGTTGTCTGTTGCTTTGAGTTTACACTTTGGGTGGGATTCACAACTTAATAGCAGCGAGATGTTCTGGATAGATATATCAAGGTGGATGATTCGTAGTAGATGAAGATGGATTTCGGTCTACTTACCTTGGCGTACTGCCCATTGCTTTTTAGCCTCTTCCTTTCTTTTGTAGCATAGTTAGCATTGCCGTGCGTTTATAATTCTGTCAATTGCCCAGCTATGATTTGTTTACCTCGCTAGCACTTTTATCGTCTTTTGGGAGAGAGACATCACTAGTGAACGTCATGGGACCCCGGTCCATATTTCCACCATTGTTTACATTATCAATTTACTTTCAGTTCTTACTTTCAATTGCCACTATTATTATCTCTTGCGTTGATCCTTTGTAAATAGCAAGGCCGGAGGAATTGACAACTCCTCTCTACTCGTTGGGAGCAAAGTTATTTGCTGTGTGTGCAGGTCCAGGTGAAGTTAGCAATCCTTAGATTGTCAACGGCTCCAATTGTTCACTTAACCACCTTCTTGTATCTTTGCGAGTCCTACTGGTCGATCCTCAACCTTAGCATATTTGCTAAGAGAAATCTGCTGCTACGCTACATCTCACCTTCCACTTGGGGTAACCAACGAGAAGCGAGAGAACTATCTTCCTCATTGTATCAAGCAATTTCTGGCGCCGTTTCCGGGGACTCCAGTCTACAAGATAGGGGAGTTGCACACTATCTTTTATCTTTGGTTTTTAGTCTTGCTAGTTTACCTTTCAGTTTTTACTTTTGTGTCCCTTATAAAAAATACCAAAAATACCCGTTATCTTTCTCGTGTGGTCAAGTATGTTAGGAGTTGGTACTATGAGGGAATCCGAGGTCTTGGATTTCCATCAAATGAACGGGGAAAATATGAAGAAGGCATGGGACAAAATTTCTGAAGCACATAAGGCAAATATGCCTTGGTTACCTATAAGAATTGTTCTTAGAAATTTTTACTTTGGCCTTTTTAAGTGGTGTAAGCACGGAGACTTTTTAGAGTGTGATGAAGCTAGAGCTCTTGAAATTATACATGGTTTATCTAGTTATTTTTGTTTATTATGGTCTTGATACTGTTGTAGACAGAATTGCTACTATCGAGAAGAAACTTGATGCTCTAGACTTAAAAGGAGTAGAAAATCCAAACCCTCCTAAAGAGGAGATTTTGGAAATAGAAAATGATTGGGAGCCTTTTCTTAGGATTGTCATCTCTAACCAAAACTTCCTTGCTTTTTGTGACATTGGATCTACTGTTTCTATAATGCCAAGCTTTATTTATGATTCTTTTTACCTTGCAAGCATGGACAAATTTCCATCTTTCCATGAACATTCTAATGGTGATATTTCTGAGATCCAGGGAAGATTAAAAGATGTCCAAGTCATGTTTCTTAAATGGAGCGTAGAAATTGACTTTGCCATCATGAAGACCAAACGAGGAAATATAGTGCTTGGAAGGGACTTCCTCCGAGCCATGAAAGGCTTCATTGATATAGGTAAAGGACAAATACGCTTGCGTGGTAAGGAAAAAGGTACATACCTCTTCCCTCGGAAGAACAAGGATGAGCTTATTGAAAACCTTTTGAAATTCTTGGTGATTATGATGATTTTGGAAAAACTTGATCTTTTGCTTTGTGCCTAGCTCAAAGCCGTAAGAGAAAGCGCTTGTTGGGAGGCAACCCAAGATGTTTTTTCTTCTATTTTTAGGTGTCTTGATGATTGTTACTACTGTAGCAACATCATTGTATCTTTATTTTTCAATCTTTGTGCCAATTATAGCCTCATATGACAAGGGAAGTGAAAGTTGTGACATGCTGTCGAGAAAACAGATTCTGTTCTCGTGACAGGAAAAATCATAGAAAATTCCCAGTTCATATTTTCGAGCTGAATTTTTTACACAGCGTGCTCTATACAATCACGGAACTTTCGTATGTTCTGAGTTTTTTTATTTGAGTTGCAGAAGTACCCCTAAAAAATTATTTACTACCTGCTGTTTTGTTTTTCACAGATTCTGCAACGTTTTGTCTCTCCTTACTTTTGCAAACCTTAAGCTAGATTTTTCTTTGCAAAAAGTTTTTGGCCATCTTGAGAAACATTAGCTCTTCAAGAATATCTTTATTTTCAGTAGAGGAAAATTATTTTAATAGGGTACTAACCTCTCTAATCAGTTTACAATGAGTTATGTATGAAGGGAGTTTTCAAGTGTGCGATGGAAGATGATGAAAGAAGATCCTGGAGTGTCAAACGCTCAAGCTTGGGGATGCCCATGTGCACACCCAATAAATATTCAAGGATACTCAAGCGTCTAAGCTTGGGGATGCCCCCGTGCATCCCCTTCTTCATCAACAATTATCAGTTCGTCCCTCGTTGCACTATATTTTTTATCACTTCATGCGTTATGTGCTATGCTTGGAGCGTCTCGCTCTTTACTTTTCTTAGGTTTGGTTTTGCTTTGTTTGCTGTTATAACAAGTTAGACCCCAGCTTTATTTTGTGTGGGAGAGAAACAAGCTCCGCTTGAACTGGAACTCCTCATAGGATTTGCATTCTTATTTCCTTAGCTGTGAGTTGTTCTTTTTGTTTTCTTAGCTGCTGCCCTGTTTAGTTGTAGTGCTTTAGTTTTCTTCTAGAGCTTTTCTTTTTTCTTAGGTTGAACTTTCTATAAGTTGCATGTTTATCTTGTTTAGACAGTTTCCCTGTTGCACTGAGTTTTGTGTCTTGACTAGAAAGTAGGTAGTTGAAGTTGCTATTCTCTTTGTAGTAGTAACTTGCAATAGTTTTGAGGTATTGACTAGAGTAATGTTTGAACTTTTGGTGTCAAGAGCTCTAGCCTATTAGTGATAGATGTCGTATTTTGGGAAATCCGTGTGATTTTCGAAAACCAAAACCCCTGTTGAGAACTCTAGCTACTAGATGGATCACTAACCTCTAGAGGGTTCGAATATTAGAGTACACTCACGTACCATGAGTCGAGGATGCGCAAGGATAACCAAACCCCCATTGTAACATCCCAATTTTCTAAATTTGGATGTTAATAGATCATCATATGCATCTCATGCTGCTTCCGCATTTTTCTGGAGTTTTAAAATATTTTTAAACATTTTTCAATCCATGGCAGTTCGCTGGAGAGGATATAAAAGGACTTATCCCCATTTTTTAATTTGTTGAAAAATAGCTTAAAATATTTTTGGGAGACTTTTTAAATTTACTTTGGAGTTATAAATATTTTCTAAAAGCATTTTTTGGAATTTATTTATGCTTCGGTAAAGTTTAAATCAATTTTCGGAGTTTTCGGTATTTTTAAAATGCCAGAAAAGTATTTTAAAATATTTAAAAATAATTTGTAAAGTTTTTATTTTATTTTAATATTTTGGTTAAGCCAAAAATTTAGTTTTATTATTTTAAAAATATTGGCGAAGACGGAATTTTAAAATAAATTTCCGTGATTTTTCTAATATTGTTTTGGGCCTAATGGGCCTGTTCTGTTTTTTTTTCGCAGACCGATTTTGTATTTATCTCGGATTTAAAGAAAAAGGGATTAGGGGCTGGCTATAAATAGGCCCGATTAGGGCTAAATTATTTTCGCTTAGCGTTTTTAGGTTAGCCCTAAACTAATCCGCGGGACCCGCCGCCGCCGACATCATCGACGACGTCATCGCCGGAAGTTCGCCGGACCACCGCGAAAGTTCACCGGAGTTCGTTTTTGACGCCGTTTCGAGGTAAGCCCGCCGTGTAGCGCCGTCCCCGTGCCCTAGCACCGCTGCGCCGCCGGCTAGCCGCACCGCCGCCACTCGCCGGAGCGAGCCGGCCGGCCGGAGCGCCGTCGCCGCGCTGTAGCGCCGCCGCCGCCGCGCTGTGGCCCCGCGCCCGCGCCCTGGACGCGCGCCCATCCGCCTCCGAGCGCCTCCGCCGGCCTCCTGGCCGCCGCTGGGCCGGCTGGCCTAGCCGGAGCCGAGGCCTCCTGCTGGCCAAGCCATGGCCATGGCCTCTGTGCCCGCGTGCGTGGAGAAGAGAGAGAAGCTGAAAAAAATAGATTAGATGCGTTTTGGAAAAAAAATATCCGGATCTGGATCCAAACCGCCCGAGGACCCGATCGTGGCTTTCGGAAAAAATTTATTTACGTCCGGGTCCTTTTTACAGTAGAGCACCCTCGTACCCCCCGGTGTCACCCCGATACCGTTTTTGCGACTACTTTTTAACCGTAACTCGGAATTGGGCGATTCCAGTTGCGTTGCGACCGTGTAGAAATTTCCTAGCCAGTAGACCAAGTGGTACAGAAGTTTGAAGTTTTCGAATTTGAATCTCAAGCTGATCCAAATTTGAACTTCCGCCAGCCGTAACTTTTTACCGGTGCGCCCGTTTGCGCCGTTTCTTTTTGCGTTAGTTTTATTTTGACAAGTAATTTAAGTTTAGCTACTGTTAGGCAAGTTTTGCTACTGTTCTTTGAATGTTTATTATTGTTTGAGCATATTGGTGTATGAATATATGTTGATTGGTGCTATGTTTGCTCGTATAGATTGTCCGGAGTGTGCCGCCTCGTATTGTGAGGATTGTGACCGTCAGGACCAACAAGAAGGCAAGTGATGCTTTGACCATAGTCATACCTATATTTTCTATATGCATTATGTTAAGAAATATCACCCTATTGCATGATAGGTAGTTTATTTTACTGTTGCTGCAAAACCAGTTAGGATAGCCACATGTCTTGACTTGTCTACCGTATATCAACCTAGCCGTGTTGTTGCTTTATTGCTATGCTTTGTAGACGTGGTTTGGGTTGTGTAAATTCATGGAGTGCATGTGAGCTATTTAATAACTTGTGTAGCAACTGTTTAATAACTAGAAATCACCTCTGGACGGGCAGGGAGTGCTTCCTGGGGGCTCGTGCCTTATCTAAGGTCGAGACCAGGTTGTACCCCTAATGGTTGGTTTGGTGGTTGACAATACGTCATGGTGCTACCCTCTGAACGTAAGTGGGCGCCGTCCAGTCTCAAAAATATCAGACATACTTGGTGACTAGGAGCTTACATGTACAGCCGCTGGCCATATGGGCTCTGGCTTAGTTGAGTATGATGTAGGAAGCCTCTCCCGTGCAAAGCTAGCAGATGTAGATGTGATAGGTGGTATCGGCTTGCCGTTGGGTGTAGGTGACCTCTCCTGAAAGACTTCGTCTCAATCTTCGGGTTGAGTCCAGCGGGGAAAGTGTACTAACCTCTGCAGAGTAAAAACTAATCATGATTAGCCGTGTCCCCGGTTATGGACATCCTTGAGCTACTAGACATTACTGTTACTGGAGGATCTTGACATATGAATCACCATAATAATTTGAGTGGGCAAGATTAAATAAGGGTGTGGTGCTAGACCTGGTGTGCCCAGTTTGTTCTTTAGTAGTAAGTTCAACTTAAAATTTTGACTAGTTTAGTTCAGGAGAAAATTGGCTTTCTGCAAAACTAAACCATAAGCCTTTCCTTTGACTTACCTTGCATGTAGTTGTAGGTCCTTTATATAAACTTTTCCGTGTCACTTGCCGTACAAATCAGATGTACTGACCCGTTGTCGGGCTGTAACCCTCGATGTTGTAGGTTTTTCAGACGATCAGTAAGGTGCGTTAGGGGTTGCGAGTCTACACTCAGCATGTTCGCATGTGGCTGTTGATGGGACTCCATGTTATTTGTTTTTTTTCTTCCGCTATATTTATATTGAATAAGCTAGCCTTGAGCTATGCAACTTGTTATTTATTTACTCTGGATCATACGTTGTAATAATGATGCACTTGTACTTTGATATACATCTATAATACTGTGTGTGCCAGCGAGTTCGATCCAGGGACTGGCACTTGAGCACAGAGACTTCAATTCTGTGTGAATTGGGTCATTACAGATGGTATCATAGCAGTGTGTTGACCGTAGAACGTGACCCTAGAAAATGGACTAGAAAAGCCATAGGAATAAAACTATTACTTTATATCACTCTGTCTTGTACTTACTTACCTTCTCTATCTCGTATTCATACCTATTCTAATTCTTTCCTTACCTCTCTTTGATTTTAGATGACCACTATATCATACCGTGCTATGGCGTTTGGACCTGAGCTCAATGGGATTTGCCACTTCCTGAACATCTAGGCGCCAGTCTTTCAGCCGGACATCATGGAGACAAGGGGAGCTGATGACTACTGGCAAGTGGAGACTTTCATCCTTGGAAGCATGGAGAATGAAGAAAGGGTGATTACGGAGTCCTTCGAGGTGCATGCCCAGGAGAAGGAGTGGTGTGTGCGCATGGCCGCTCACATAGCTCTTGGACGCATTGTGGAGACGTATTCCGCCCGACTAAAGGGTACGGTGTACGCAGAGATGGCCAAGGTCCTCCCATCGGGGAACATAATACCAAAGAGGTTCAGGTATGTGCCTGGGGCCATTTGGCCAGGTACAACCAGCTACATCATCCAAAGCCTGGAGAAGCACATCCATCGCCTGGAGAAGTGCACTCAGTCAGACCTCTACACCATTACTGAGTTGCAGCAGAAGAACACCAGGCTCAAGAGGGACAACAACAAGATGAAGAAGGAGAAGTTGGAGATGCAAGCAGAGATGACAAGGCTGAAGGAGAAGATGAAGGCCAATGGAATTGAGGAACCAGAAGAGGAGCCAGAAGTAGACACCTCGGTAGAAGAAGAGGAGCCGAGTGCCAAAAGGCGCAACCGCATTAGCGGGCGCGAATACCGCATGCTGTTTAGCAAAGACAACATTAAGAGTTACTTCGTCGAGAATTAGTGCTCTACCGTTATCGTGTTAGAGTATTTGACCATGTCGACTTATTCGGTGTGGCAATACTAGGTTGCTTGATATACTCTTATGTTATTCGTGATTGTGTTGAGGATCTTATATTACCGTGGTTGTTATGAGGATCTTACATCAGTTATAAAAGATATTTTAAACTATATGGTGTGATATGTGATGGTTTTCCGTATGAGTGCATTGGCTGATGATTGTTATATGTTTGATGCTATGGTGATATTGATTGGTGAAGTTGATTGGTGATATATGTATTGTATATATAATTCTTGTCATGATCATCATAAGCATATGGGTAGGAGTATATTTCCCTAGCTACTTTTTGTCTAAAACTTACCTATTCTTGCCCATCAGATGCCGCCGAGACGTGATCCCACGGGGAATGAGAACAACAACAATGGAGTGTCAGCTTACATGCAGCAGTTACTTCAAGGACAAGCTCAGCTGATCCAGTTGCTCACTCAGAACATGGGCAACAACAACAATGCGCCACCACCACCACCTGTGGACACGCTTGCAAGGTTTCTGAGGTTGAATCCTCAGAGGTTCTCTAGCACTCCTGAGCCCATAGTGGCGGATGACTGGCTTCGTTCAGTGGGCCGGAATATGGAGACAGTTGGCTGCACTGAGGCAGAGAGAGTGAGGTTTGCCTCACATTTGTTGGAGGGTCCTGCCGTTGCTTGGTGGGACAACTACTTGCTGACTTACCCCATCGACACCATCACTTGGGCGCAGTTCCAGTCTGCTTTTCGCGCCGCACATGTATCAGCAGGCGCCATGAGCTTGAAGAAGAAGGAGTTTCGCAGTTTGCGTCAGGGAGGCCGTTCAGTGGCCGAGTATGTTGAGGTGTTTAACAAGATTGCCCGATATGCTCCAGATGATGTCAGGAATGATGCTGCAAGGCAGGAGAAGTTCTTAGAGGGGCTAAATGATGAGTTGGGAGTCCAGTTGATAGTGGCTACTTTTGCTAACTGCCAGGCGCTCATAGACAAAGCTATTGTGTTGGAAGGCAAGCAGCAAGCCATTGAGAACCGCAAGAGGAAGTACAACAACAACAATGGTGGAAGGTATAACTCTGGACCGCATCAGAAGCCACGCAATTCCTATGGTGGCAATGGAGGACATAACCATGGGCATAACCACAATGGTGGGAATGGCCATGTTCACAGTGGAGGACACAACCATCATGGTGGGAATGGTCACAACCATAATGGCCACAACCACCACAATGGTAACAAGAATGGCAATGGCAATGGCAATGGGAAAGGAAATGGAAATGGAGAGAACTATAACCAGAACCGTCAAGTGGTGAATGCTCAGAAGGACCTTAGTCGAGTTCAGTGTTTCAAGTGCAGGAAGATGGGACACTACTCCAACATGTGCCCGGAGAACAAGGACAACAATGGGAATTCTATAGTCAGCAAGCCCAATCCTTTCAACAAGGGGCATGTGAACCATGTCAACGTGGAGGAGATCTATGATGAGCCTGATGCTGTGATTGGTAAGTTCTTTATCAATTCAGTACCCGCACTTGTTCTTTTTGATTCTGGTGCATCGCATTCTTTCATATCGAGTGTATTTGTGGATAAGCATGAGTTACCTACCGTAGTTCTTAAGTCATCTATGCTCATAAGTTCACCAGGAGCGGAGATGTTAGCTAGTTTGGGATGCTATCAATTGAGCCTAGCCATAGGGAAGCATGTTTTTCCTACAGATTTGATTGTGTTGAAGTCACAAGGTTTGGATATTATTTTGGGCATGGATTGGTTAGCCAAATACCAAGGTGTTATTGATTGTGCCAGTCGGTCTATCACTCTCAGTACACCGAGTGGACAGAAGATCAGATATGTGTCCAAGTATAAACATCAACACGCCCAGGTGAATTCTCTTAAGGGGGTAGCCTGGATGATGTGCGTGTTGTGAGGGAGTATCCGGATGTGTTTCCAGAGGAGTTGCCAGGTATGCCACCGGATAGGGAGATTGAGTTCCTTATTGATTTAATACCAGGAACTAGGCCTATTGCTAAGAGACCGTATAGGATTCCCGCTAATGAACTTGCAGAGTTGAAGGAACAGATCAGAGAGTTGCAAGAAAAGGGGTTCATTCGCCCAAGCTCGTCACCTTGGGGATCTCCAGTGTTGTTTGTTGAGAAGAAGGATGGAACCCAGAGGATGTGTGTTGACTACCGTTCTCTGAATGATGTTACTATCGAGAACAAGTATCCTTTACCGGTGATTAATGATCTATTTGACCAGTTGGAGGGAGCTTGTGTATTCTCTAAGATTGATCTTTGTTCTGGTTATCATCAAGTCAAGATTCGGGAGAAGGATATTCCGAAGACTGCTTTTACTACAAGGTATGGGTTGTATGAGTATATTGTTATGTCATTTGGATTGACTAATGCTCCTGCATACTTCATGAATATGATGAACAAGGTGTTTATGGAGTTCTTGGATAAATTCGTTGTGGTATTCATTGATGATATATTGGTGTATTCCAAGAATGAGCAAGAGCAAGAGGCACATTTGCGTTTGGTATTGGATAAGCTCAGGGAGCACAAGTTGTATGCCAAGTTCAGCAAGTGTGAGTTTTGGTTGAAGGAGGTCGGATTCCTTGGACATGTTGTGTCAGGAGAAGGAGTAGCTATGGACCCATCCAAGGTTTCAACAGTTACGGAATGGGAGACACCCGCGTCAGTTGGAGACATTCGCAGTTTCTTGGGTCTTGCAAGATATTATAGGAGGTTCATTGAGAATTTCTCCAAGCTTGAAAAACCAATGACTGAACTGTTGAAGAAAGAGAATAAGTTTCTTTGGAGTGAGGCATGTGAACCCAGCTTTCAGGAGTTGAAGAAACAGTTAGTAACTGCACCTGTTTTATGTTTGCCTGATATACATATGGATTTCCAAGTATATTGTGATGCATCTCGTCGAGGACTTGGTTGTGTTTTGATGCAAGGAGGTAGAGTTGTTGCGTATGCTTCACGTCAGCTTAACAACCATGAGCAGAACTATCCTACACATGATTTGGAGTTAGCTGCAGTTGTTCATGCATTGAAAACATGGAGGCAATATCTTGTTGGTAATCATTGTGATGTTTTTACTGATCATAAGAGTTTGAAGTATATCTTTACTCAGAAGGATTTGAATCTCAGGCAGAGTAGATGGCTAGAGCTTATTAAGGATTATGATTTGAATGTGCAGTATCATCCTGGTAAAGCGAATGTGGTTGCTGATGCATTGAGCCGTAAGAGTCATATCAATGTTGCTAATGTTGAGGATATGCCACGTGAGTTATGTGAGCAGTTCAAGAGTCTCAGGTTGGAGATAGTTCCTAAGGGATATGTGGCAACATTGGAAGTAAAGCCAAATCTGTTGGAAAGGATCAGAGAAGCCCAGAAGGGTGATGCAGAAATTGATGAGATCAAAGTGAATATGACCAAGGGAAAAGAAGAGGGTTTCTGTGAGGATGAGCATGGAGCCATTTGGTTTGAGAAGCGCATTTGTGTACCGCAGGATGCAGAGATCAGGAAGTTGATTCATCAGGAGGCACATGATTCACCTTATTCTATTCTCCCCGGGAATACCAAGATGTATTTGGATTTGAGGGAGTGATTTTGGTGGCCTATCCTGAAGCGAGAGATAGCGCAGTTCATTTCTGTGTGTTATGTTTGCCAGAGAGTCAAGGCTGAGCATTAGAAGCCAGCAGGATTGTTGCAGCCTTTGCCTATACCAGATTGGAAGTGGGATCAGATAGGTATGGACTTCATTACTGGTCTACCCAGGACTCGGTCAGGATATGATTCTATTTGGGTGATTGTTGATCGTTTGACCAAGGTTGCTCACTTCATTCCAGTGAAGACAACGTATAACAGTGCCAAGCTAGCCAAGATTTATATGTCCAGGATCGTGTGTTTGCATGGAGTTCCAAGCAAGGTTGTGTCGGATAGAGGTACTCAGTTTACTTCGAAGTTTTGGTGTCAGTTGCATGAGACCTTGGGCACTAGGCTGGAGTTCAGTACTGCGTTCCATCCTCAGACAGATGGGCAGACCGAGAGAGTCAACCAGATCTTGGAGGATATGTTGAGGGCTTGTGCATTGGATTATGGTTCGAGTTGGGATGACAACTTACCGTATGCTGAGTTCTCATACAACAACAGTTACCAGGCTAGTCTCCAGATGGCACCATTCGAGTTACTGTATGGCAGGAAGTGCAGGACTCCGTTGATGTGGGATGAGGTAGGAGAACGTCAGTTTTTTGGACCAGACCTGATCAGAGATGCCGAGGAGAAAGTCAAGTTGATCCGTGATAGACTGAAAATAGCACAGTCCAGGCAGAAGAGTTATGTAGATGCGAAGCGCAAGGATGTAACCTATGAGGTTGGAGACCGTGCGTATCTCAGAGTTTCACCAATTCGAGGAATCAAGAGGTTTGGAATCAAGGGCAAGTTAGCGCCACGTTTTGTGGGGCCTTACAAGATCTTGGAGCGCAGATGAGAGGTAGCTTATCAGTTGGAGTTGCCAGAAGCTTTGTCAGGAGTTCATGATGTGTTTCACGTATCCCAGCTAAAGAAGTGTCATGCAGAGATGGCGGATATTTCTTTGAGAGATACCGTGCCACTTGAGGCGATTCAGTTGCAGAGTGACCTGACTTATGAGGAGAAACCTGTGAAGATTCTGGAGACTGCCGAAAGAGTTACCCGCACCAAGACGATCAGGCTATGCAAGGTTCAGTGGGATCATCATACCGAAGAGGAAGCAACTTGGGAGCGTGAAGAAGATCTGAAGCAAGACCACCCGCATCTTTTTGCTAGCCAGCCCGAATCTCGAGGACGAGACTCATCTTAAGGGGGGTAGGTTTGTAACATCCCAATTTTCTAAATTTGGATGTTAATAGATCATCATATGCATCTCATGCTGCTTCCACATTTTTCTGGAGTTTTAAAATATTTTTAAACATTTTTCAATCCATGGCAGTTCGCTGGAGAGGATATAAAAGGACTTATCCCCATTTTTTAATTTGGTGAAAAATAGTTTAAAATATTTTTGGGAGAATTTTTAAATTTACTTTGGAGTTATAAATATTTTCTAAAAATATTTTTGGAATTTATTTATGCTTCGGTAAAGTTTAAATCAATTTTCGGAGTTTTCGGTATTTTTAAAATGGCAGAAAAGTATTTTAAAATATTAAAAAATAAGTTGCAAAGTTTTATTTTATTTTAGTATTTTGGTAAAGCCAAAAATTTAGTTTTATTATTTTAAAAATATTGGCGTAGACGGAATTTTAAAATAGATTTCCGTGATTTTTCTAATATTGTTTTGGGCCTAATGGGCCTGTTCTGTTTTTTTTTCGCAGACCGATTTTGTATTTATCTCGGATTTAAAAAAAAAGGGATTAGGGGCTGGCTATAAATAGCCCCGATTAGGGCTAAATTATTCTCGCTTAGCGTTTTTAGGTTAGCCCTAAACTAATCCGCGGGACCCGCCGCCGCCGACATCATCGATGACGTCATCGCCAGAAAACTCGTCGGAAGTTCGCCGGACCACCGCGAAAGTTCGCCGGAGTTCGTTTTTGACGCCGTTTCGAGGTGAGCCCGCCGTGTAGCGCCGTCCCCGTGCCCTAGCACCGCCGGGCCGCCGCTCGCCGGAGCGAGCCGGCCGGCCGGAGCGCCGTCGCCGCGCTGTAGCGCCGCTACCGCCGCCCTGTGGCCCCGCGCCCTGGCCGCGCGCCCCTCCTCCTCCGAGCACCGCCGCCGGCCTCCTGGCCGCCGCTGGGCCGGCCGGCCTAGCCGGAGCCGAGGCCTCCTGCTGGCCAAGCCATGGCCATGGCCTCTGTGCCCGCGTGCGTGGAGAAGAGAGAGAAGCTGAAAAAAAAAAAAGATTAGATGCGTTTTGGAAAAAAAATATCCAGATGTGGATCCAAACCGCCCGAGGACCCGGTCGCGTTTTTCGGAAAAAATTTATTTACGTCCGGGTCCTTTTTACAGTAGAGCACCCCGGTACCCCCTGGTGTCACCCCGATACCGTTTTTGCGACTACTTTTTAACCGTAACTCGGAATTGGGCGATTCCAGTTGCGTTGCGACCGTATAGAAATTTCCTATCTAGTAGACCAAGTGGTACAAAAGTTTGAAGTTTTCAAATTTGAATCCCAAGCTGATCCAAATTTGAACTTCCGGCAGCCGTAACTTTTTACCGGTGCGCCCGTTTGCGCCGTTTCTTTTTGCGTTAGTTTTATTTTGAAAAGTACTTTAAGTTTAGCTACTGTTAGGAAAGTTTTGCTACTGTTCTTTGAATGTTTATTATTTTTTGAGAATATTGGTGTATGAATATATGTTGATTGGTGCTATGTTTGCTCGTATAGATTGTCCGGAGTGTGCCGCCTCGTATTGTGAGGATTGTGACCGTCAGGACCAGCAAGAAGGCAAGTGATGATTTGACCATAGTCATACCTATATTTTCTATATGCATTATGTTAAGAAATATCACCCTATTGAATGATAGGTAGTTTATTTTACTGTTGTTGCAAAACCAGTTAGGATAGCCACATGTCTTGACTTGTCTACCGTAGATCAACCTAGCCGTGTTGTTGCTTTATTGCTATGCTTTGTAGACGTGGTTTGGGTTGTGTAAATTCATGGAGTGCATGTGAGCTATTTAATAACTTGTGTAGCAACTGTTTAATAACTAGAAATCACCTCTGGACGGGCAGGGAGTGCTTCCTGGGGGCTCGTGCCTTATCTAAGGTCGAGACTAGGTTGTAGCCCTAATGGTTGGTTTGGTGGTTGACAGTACGACATGGTGCTACCCTCTGAACGTAAGTGGGCGCCGTCCAGGCTCAAAAATATCAGACATACTTGGTGACTAGGAGCTTACATGTACAGCCGCTGGCCATATGGGCTCTGGCTTAGTTGAGTATGATGTAGGAAGCCTCTCCCGTGCAAAGCTAGCAGATGTAGATGTGATAGGTGGTACCGGCTTGCCGTTGGGTGTAGGTGACCTCTTTTGAAAGACTTCGTCTCAATCTTCGGGTTGAGTCCAGCGGGGAAAGTGTACTAACCTCTGCAGAGTAAAAACTAATCATGATTAGTTGTGTCCCTGGTTATGGACATCCTTGAGCTACTAGACATTATTGTTACTTGAGGATCTTGACATATCACTACTAGGGAATGCCCTTTTAGTGGCGCCCTTTTTTTGTGTTTAGTGTCGCATTAGGGATGCGCCACTAACTACAAGCCACTAATAAGGGCTTAGAGGTGGCACATTCTGGATGCGCCACCCCTAAGGCCCTTAGGCGTGGCGCATCTCAGAATGCGCCACCTCTAAGCTCTTAGGGGTGGCGCATTCACAGTGCGCCACTAAACCCTGACAAAATGCTCCACTAAAGAATTACAGAAAACAAAAAAAAAGAATTACAGAAAAGAATAAAAGCATTACAGATATTTTTATTATATTACAGAAATACAAAATACAATATAACAATGAGGCCAACAATTATTGATATAAAAGAATTGCATTATAATTTTCATTACAAAGATTTACAAAGGTTTAGAGGCCAACAAGATTCACAAGATTACATCCATCACAAAATTACAATGAGTCCAACAATTATTGAAAACCGAAAGCTACTTTCGTCATCATATCTTGTTTGCTCTTCAACCTGCACAAAACAAAGCTTTAGAGGTCACATCCATATGAATCATACCAAAGGAGAACAAAGCAATCTAGCATTTATTCTTATACAGAAAGAGCACCAAGAGTATTTGACACTACCATCTACTACACAAAGAGTACATCCAAATTACATCCAAATTACACAAAGAGTACATTCAATTGTTCTGACTCGGCTCGGGGAATGGGCGGCATCCTTCTTTCGTCATGAAAGGCCTTGTGTCACGCAGGGCCTTGAGGCGGACTTCTATCTACCCATTGGATGGTGCAATGTTCGAGTGGAAGATCGACCCCCTCATTTGTACTTCATGACGGATGATAGTCGCCATCTGCGCTTGGATGTGAAAGAACTCCTCCTTCGATTTGCATCGGCGATTTCCGCCTTCCTTTCGGCCCATGCTCTAAGATGACTTGGCAACGTAAGGTTGCGTTGTTCCTGTACAATCGCCCTCATGTGATGAAGGGCGTAGTACGCATCCCTCACACTGCCAGCCGGCTGCTTGACGCACGGGAACTGTGTTACGTGGTTGAACACGTTCACGCCAGGCTGATTTTTCCTGAACTTGTGCTTCATGATCTTGCCTCCGGCTTTTATGTAGCCGACGAGAGCATCATCCAAAACTCTCATGATATACTTGTAATCTTTCTTCTTCACACTCCCCGAGTCTAAATACACGGCATGCGAGTGTTGCGGTGAAAAGCAGATGAGCACGCAGTCTTGATCCTCACTGCATAATTAAAACAATCCAAAAGGAATGTTGGAAGAGGACAATGGAAAGCTAAGAAAGCATATATGCTACGGAGGCGAGCCAATGACTTACTTGGGAGAGTAGGTCATAAGAAATGAATCCTTGTCGGCGTTCCGTAGCATGAAGTTTGTGATGTACCCCGCCGCGAGAGCCGCGTACCCGTCGTCCATCAAGATGCTTTCACGCATGTAGAAGGGGTCCAATATCGCGACGCTCGGGGTCTTATCTCTCCTGATACTCATAGAAAGGCTGAGCGAGAACAGACGGATAAGGCTATGGTCCAGCCGCTTGAGATGGTACAAATTGAAGATCTCCAAAAATCGCAGAATTATCATATCCGCGGGGATAGTGTTGATGAAGCCCATGTTGAGTGGCACCTTGGCCATGAAAACCGGGTACGAGGGATTCTCTTCTCGAAGAAGAATCTTCTCTAATGCCATAATACTAATTATGCACACTCTGCATATCCGAAGTTGCAAGGTCCAGCATGTCCTTAGGTAGCATCGCCCTCCCAGCCACATGGATTTCAAACGAGAGATCCTTGGGTCTTGGTGGCCCGTCCTGAGCCCGGATCAGCATCGAAGGTTGGCTACTAGAAGTGATGCTCTTCTTTCTTTTCCGTCCCTTCTTCTTTTCTGATTTTGAGCAGTCACCGGCCTTTATCTGCTCAGTGGCCGCCTTATGGAGTGTGGACGGGCTGAGAATAGATCTCCTTGTGGCATCTGCTTGAGGCTCGGTGAAGGCGCAAGCTGCTGGAGACATGTCTTGAGAAGCAGCGAAGAGACGCGTGGAGCAAGCAGGCTTCGCCGCAGGATCAGCTGGACCGCAAGCTTCCTCTTCATGCTGATAGGCTCCTTCAGCAGGAGGCATGAATAAGTCATCAGCATCATACAAAGTATTGATGAACTGGTCGGCGCTGATATCATCATCAAGATCATCGTCTTCTTGTTGTGCGCCGATGGGATCATGTGGCGCCGACACGATGACTAGCGGTGTTGTCCTAGGTGTCGTGCCCCTTTCCCCCGTCATTAACCGCATTTGGCTCTTCGGCCATAGGCATATTTGGTTGAAACAGTCACTGAGGACTGCCGGCTCGTCCTCATCGTATCCGGGGGGTTGAATTGGGGGTTCAACTCTCTCGTAGCCCGAAATCACGAGAGATATTTGAACCCTATGCATCTCCGGTGCCATCGGCATATTGTGCATGATTCGATTTTGTGGTTGAATGATTTTACCTTTGGCAACATCCTTCAACTCGCCGTCCACGACTTGTAATAGAATGCATGGAGTGTCCTCCTGCGAAAGATATATATATATATATATATATATATATATATATATGCATGTACGGCATCAGAGAGATTCCAGTAAAAAAGGCAAGGAGTTGAAGTCCTCGTTTGAGTTGTAGACGCTTATAGTTACCTTGAGGGCGTCGAGGCCGGCTAGTGAAGAGACCCCGCCGATGACGGCGGGCATGCAAGAGACGGAGGGCGCGCTGCCTCCCGTGGCGTCGGTCGCCCTATTTGCGCTGCCGCCGGGTGCATTATTGTTATGCCCCGGTTGCTCGATCGTGGACGGAGGAGTTACCATCACGTCCGGTGTCGCCGCCGCGGTGTTGGCGGACGGAGTCACCAATACGCCGGGAGTCAGTGCGGGAGCCACCACTACGGCCGGAGTCGGGACTGCAGGCGCCGCGGTGCCCGAGTTGCTGCCGACCATGCTGGGGACTGGTATGGGCCCTTGTCCACCACGCGCTTGCCAATTCGCGAGCGACTGCATCATATCTGGAAGGAGAGCGTTCATCGTCTTCGCCACTTCGTCCTGGATAAGCTGCGGAAGCATGTTCACCTTCTCCTCCAGTCCACGAACATAAGCGGCATCTTCTTCGGTCCTTCTCGCCTTGCGCCCCCTCGAACCGGACTGCTCCGCCGGTTTTCCATAATATTCGGACCAATTTAGGTCCGCACCAAAGCCGACCTCATGGCCGGCTGACGATGGCTTCGCCGTCACGTCGTCAACCTTCTTGACCTTGTTCAACGCCCTGTTAAAGGCGTTGTCCCACGGGCCGGCCGGCTTAACCGACGACTCCTGCGATGAGGCGATTTTCATTTCTGCTTGCTGCAAAAAGAATGTGAAATGTTAAGAAATTGTGAACTTCACTCGAGAATTCAATCGACAAGGTCGCGTGGTAAACTACTTACCACGGCAGTCGTAAACTCCTGAATCTTAGGATCGATAATTATTTTCTAGGTTGCTTTGTCCTTATAGCTCCGGGCCCTCACAAAGAATTCGGTCTGTGGATCGTCTTTGTATTGCTGGAAGGGGTTAGGTATGCCCGCAGCGGCGTACTCGACATCCTCCTTGTCCCATTTAGGCTTGGAACTTTTGTAACCACCGGCTCCGAGATGGTGGTTACCTATGACCTGCGACCGCATGGCCTTGCCCTTTGCACTCGCGGCCTTGGCTTGCTCGGACTCACACCTAGCCTTGAAAAGGTTGCAGGTAGCTTCGTCGATCAACGGGTCTTTCTCCTTGAGCTCCTCCCAGGTTTTGTTCTTTTCAAAAATTGCCCTCTTCACCCGGGTTTTCATACTGGACAAGGCCTTGCTCATCTTCCTGAGGGCCCATGTGTTTACTTTGTTCCCTCTGAGTTTGGTGTTATCGTACGGCTCCGGAAACTTGTATCATCCGTGCATCTTGTTGATAAGAAGCTAACAATAATGAATATTCTCACGACTCCTGAGGTTAATCGTGGTGATCGGCACGGTGTTGCGGAGGATCGCCGCGACTTGACGGCCGTACCCTTCCGAAAAACGTTCGGGCTCTTTAGGAATCCCAACGGCGGTCACAACAGTAAACTCTTGCCTGATGACGCCGACCTTGGTCGGTTTCCGGTTCCTCTTCTTCGACTGGGTACCATCTGTGTTGGAGCCACCGGTCCCATCATCCTCGCCGATGTTCCTCTCGCCGTCTGTCGTACCGGCCTCCTCCTCTAGGTCATCATCCGATGAGTCAGACTCCGACTCTATCTCCTCCTCATACTCCTCCTCGCCCGGAGGTACTTCCTCTTCTCTCTGCCCCTCGAACTCCTCATGGGAGTATTCCCAAAATTGCTTCCTTTTTTTCCCGGCTGAGAAGAAGTACCGGCGTCGGCTCCGGTCGACATGTTTGCACTAGTACAATATTAAGAAATGCAACTACTTAATTAATTAGCACAATAAATAAATGCAAATACTCTCATGTTAAGAAAAATAGCAAAGGTCATGCATGAATTCACGGAAAAATTCGACATGACCTTTGCTCTTTTTCTTAACATGAGAGTGTCCCATTCTCAACCGAAACGGAAGTTAATCAACATTTCTGGAGAAAGGGGATAATGATTTGTACCTGCACAAAACAAATGCCTACATGTAGGCACAACAATGCACAAAAATAGATATTCAAACAGTAGATATTCAAGAAACATATTTATAGGTAAATTTCATATGGTAAACAATGCATTGCAAATTCTGTATACTTGCAAATGGATAAAAAATGAGCTTGACTAAAACAGCGGAAAAACACGATGAGATAAACATGATGAGATCATGTAACAATGGCACATCAAAGTATGAAACTATCGAAGAACAGATTCTACACTTGCTAGTTTCATCATTATGTTCATAAGAACAAATGCTTACCTACTGGTTTTTCTCCTCTCTCTTTTTTAATTTTTACTAAAGCATATTCCAACTTTCAAGCATATCTTAATCATTAACCATATTTAGTTCTTTGCAAATTTTTAGAGTGCTAGTGGAGAGAGAAAATCAGTAGCACATACTAACTCCTAAATAGCATCATCAAGATCAAACCAATTGCACTAAAAAATTCTCTATCTCTCTCTATTCTCTAGGGTTTGCACTAAAAGAAATTGCAATTTAGCATCTCTAACTCCTAAATTTGACTAGCACACAAGGCATCAAATTCCCCAAACGGATTGCACACAAAGCAATTCTCAAATCCCCTCTGTTCTCTAGGGTTTGAACAAATGGATTTGAGCAGAGGGGCGAGTGGGGGTAGGGGCGGCAATGGAGGGGAGGGGGGAGCAGAGGAGGGGGGTATGGATGTACCTGGCAAGGGCAGGGCCGACGTCGACAACTCAAACGGCAGGGGCGGGGTCGGCGTCGAGGTAGAGGCGGCGCGGTTGGGGCGGCTTCGGTGCTCGACAACGAGGAGGACGGGGGCCTCCTACGGTGGCGTGGGTGATGGCTTCTCGCCCCTCGTTGGTTACCCCAAGTGGAAGGTTGAGATGCAGCGTAGCGGTAATTTCCCTCAGTAAAGATACCAAGGTTTGTCTACGGTAGGACTCAACGATAAGTACGATAGGTGGCAACGGCGCCAGAAATTATTCTGATGCGTGGAGTTGTCGTGGACCTGCACAAAACAAATAACTTTGCTCCCAACGAGTTCAGAGGAGTTGTCAATTCCTCCGGCCTTGTCGTTTACAAAGGATCAAACGGAAGAGATAAAAAGGTACTAGTAAAAGTAAAAACAGAAAGGTAAATAGTGGGTGTGAACAATGGTATGAAGATGGACCGGAGTCCCGTGATTTTCACTAGTGATGTCTCTCTCCCAAAAGACGATAAAAATGCTAGCGAGGTAAACAAATCACAGTTGGGCAATTGACAGGATTATGAAGGCACCGCAATGCTAACTATGCTGCAAAGAAAGGAAGGGCTCAAAAGCAATGGGCAGTACGCCAAGGTAAGTAGACCGAAATCCATCTGCATCTACTACGAATCATCCACCTTGAGATATCTATCCAGAACATCTCGCTGGTATTAAGTTGCGAATCCCACCCAAAGTGTAAACTCAAAGCAACAGACAACTGCATTAAAATAACTTTGCGTAAAGTAAACAATTCTTGCACCAATAGGCACAATCACCGTTGTTTTATCCCTGGTGGCAACAGCACATCCCCTAGTGTCATGTTTCTGTCACTCAAGCGAGACATGAGGGGGCTGAACCCACAATCGAGCATAACGCTCTCTCTTGGAGTTGCAAGCAAATAACTTGGCCAAAGCAAATACTGCAACGGAGAACATGCAAGAATTTACTCAAGAACAAAATATAAAAGGGCAAACCAAATATATTACTCATCACAATCTGAACATAGTCTCATAATCCATCAGATCGCAACAAACTCAGCATAGCAACAACAGAAAATTACATAGGTGCCTCGATCATGTGAGGCAGCTCACGAGGTCTCGAAAGTGAAAGCACAAAAGAGGGAGAGGACATCACATAGCTACTGATCACGGACCCATGGTCCAAGGGGGACTACTCACGGCACATACGGGAGGCGTCCATGGCTATGGATGGTCTCCCGGAGGGGTGATCTCCTTCCGGCAGGGTGCCGGGGCAGCTTCTCCAGGCAGCCCCGATCTGAAAACGGCGGAGTCGGCGGAACAGAGAGGTTTCCGCGAAAAAGAGTTATTTCCGAGGGGGTTATATAGGCGACGGGGGGCGTCGAGGGGCCACCCAGGGCAGCCAGGAGGGTGCCTGGCGCGCCCTAGGGTTGGGGCCGCGCCAGGGACCCTTCTGGCTCCCTGGTGGTGGTCCCGGCTCTCTCCCTTGGTTATTCCGGAAGCTTCCTGCCCGCTGATTTTTAATATAATTTTTGCGGAATTTTTTGGGCACTTTAATCAGCCGGAAAACCTGAAAAACAAAAACAGCAGAAAACCAGAAGCTGGCAACTGGGTGCACTGAGTTAGTAGGTTAGTCCAAATTGGTTTAAAAGTGTAATAAAGTTCAACCAAAACATGGCAAAGTCACACAAAACATGCATGGAGCAAGCAGAAATTATAGATACGTTTGGGACGTATCAGTGGGCGGCTCTGGTGGTTGATGGCGAGGAGGCAGGGGAGCTCCGGCGATGGTGGCGGCTAGAGGGCTCGGGTAGTGGTGGGGGAATGGTTGCTGTGCACGGGCAAGGGGAGGGGCCCGATGAAGGTTAAGGCTTAGGGGTGGCGCATTTTGCCAGAATGTGCCACCAACAGGTTTCTTATGCGTGGCGCATCTCGGCAAAATGCGCCACGCATAAGGAACCTGTTCGTGGCGCATTCTGGCACAATGCGCCACCCCTAAGAGCACTTAGTGGCGCATTTCAGTGATATGCGCCACCCCTTAGCATTTTTTATTTTTAATTAAAGTTTAAACAATTATTTATTTTTTAATTAAAGTGAAACCATTTAAAAATAATAGTGGTGATTATTTATTTAAACAATCTTATATGCGGAGTAAAAAGAAACGGAGGGAGTACTTGCTCTAACCGACCTTGAGAATGGTGCTTCGATTGTGTATCGTCGATGTTCATACACTTCAAACTATGATCCAAACATAAGAATGTGATCGTGTCGATCCACGTACCATGCCTTAACCGTGTCTTCGCCGAACCAATTCCACAAACACAAGGTGTAGCGGCATTTGGAAACATAAGATTGTGATCATCAATTACAAAGTGCATATTAAATCCATGCATACACAAAGTGATCATGAATTACAAAATATTTTTCTTAAATTTGGAGCTAGCTATCTAGCTATCGTTTCCTCACGATCTTCTTCTTGCCCTTCTTTGTCGTGGTTGAATAATTTAGGCCCAGGACGCCTTCACTTTTCCTCTTGAACGGGAGGAGACCTTTCTTCGGTAGGGTTGTGGTGTATGTATCCTGAGCGGCGTAGTCATCCTCCATCTTCGGGTCGCCGTACTTGTCAAAGTCTTTCTCGTTGGCGACTCCATCCATTCTGATGATGTTTCTTTTTCCTCTCCTCACTACAACGCGGCTCGGCTTTGATGGGTCGGTAATGAAGAAGCATTGGTCCACTTGGCTAGCCAGTACCCATGGCTCATTTTTCGCGGTGACGTTTGCGCCCGCAGACTTGGATTTGGCTTCGGGTATAACCATGGTGGTGAAGTACCGGTCTTCTTTTACGACGCTCTTGGCCCATCTCACACGGAACATCGGCACCTTCTCTCCACAGTAGTCGAGCTCCCATATGTCCTCGATCCTTCCATAGAATCTTTCTTTGACGTCATCGGTGTAGAATATCCCCGTTACCCCTGAGTTCTGGTAATCGCAGTTATTGTCCTTTTCCTCCGTGCAAAATGTGTAGCCGTTGATATCATACGCTTGATAGGTCATCAGGTTGCGTGCGGCACCCTGTGACAAGGTGAATATCATCTTTTCGTCCTCGGAAGCGTTCCTTCGCGGGGGATTAGCACGAAGCTCGTCCCTGAACCAAGTCATGAAACCGGAGTTGTGCTCTTTGATTAGCCGTGGATTTCGGTCCGTTATCTGCAGGCCCTGGTCACTGTACTTCTTCCTGATTAAATCCTTGTGCTTTACTATCCAAGGATCGACCAGCTGGATGTGTTGTAGCGCGACTAGGCTTGCTCTTCAAAGTCGATGTCTCGACCGTCAAAGTTGACATGCATTGCGCGGCTTCCCTCGTGGTGACCACACCCATCGGTCCTGCCAAAGTGCTTGTTGACGGCCAGACCAACAGGGTTCTCGGTGTTGAGATAATTCGTGCAAAAAGAGATGCACTCTTCGGTTAGAAAGCCCTTCGCTATGCTTGCATCTGGACGGGACCTGTTACGAACGTATTTTTTGATGTGTCCATTCATCCTTTCGAACGGCATCATGTTGCGTAGAAACGCAGGCCCGAGTTGGACGATATCCTCCACGACGTGGATCAGAAGATGCACCATAATGTCGAAGAACGCGGGCGAGAAATAGATCTAAAGCTCGCATAGTATGAGCACGATCTCCTCCTGTAGCCTTTTGAGTTGCGTAGCGCAAATCGACTTCCGGGAGATGACGTCAAAAAAGTTGCAAAGGCCAAACAACGTTTTACGGACGTGCTCGTCCATTATCCCTCGCATCGCAACCGGGAGAATTTGCGTCATCAGCACGGCACAGTCGTGAGATTTCATCCCGCTGAAACGCTACTTCGCCTCGTCGAGGTATCTGCTTATCTTCCCCGCGTAGCCGTTCGGAAATTTTACCCCTATGAGGCAGTGGATAAACCGCTTGATCTCCTCCTCGCACAGAGTGAAGCATGCCGGGGGGCAGTGATCAATACCGGTCTTCTTCTTGGTCGTCCTTTTTCATTTGCGAGAGTTTTGCGTTTCCGTATCCTCTTCCTCCTCCGGCTCATCATCGTCGTCACTAGGGGGGTGAAGTTCCCTCCTGATGCCCATAAATTTCAAGTCATTCCTTGCTTTTGGCTCATCCTTGGTCTTCTCCGGCATGTTGAGCAGCGTGCCAAACAAGCTCTCGCACACGTTCTTTGTGATATGCATTAGATCAAGGCTATGAGGACTGCGGAGTAGACTCCAGTATTCCAAATCCCAGAAAACAGACCTTGCTTTCCATACCCTCATCAACGGCTGAGTCTTCTTTTTTTCTTTCCTGGCGCGGGGCACTCTTTCCAAGTTTTCAGCAAGTTGTCGATTTCTTTGCCGCTCCTTCGAGCTGGGGGTGCTCGGAGCTCCTCGCTTCCATCGAATAGATGTCCCTGTTTTCTCCACGCGTGTTTCTTGGGAAGCCACCTCCGAGACCCCTGGAACACGGTTTTTGAAGATCCGGGATCTTTTGGTAGCTGGCGGTACGTTGTATTATCCATGCACCTAACGCATGCACAGAATCCTTGGACCACCTGCCCTGAGAAATCCGTATCCGAGATAGTCGTGCACCGTCGTGATCACCGCGACTTTCATTGGGAAATATTCTTTTGCGGCGGCGTCCCACGTATTGACTCCGTCTTTCCATAACGTTTCTAGCTCCTCTTTCAACAGCTGCAGATATAGATTGAGGTCCGTACCTGGTTGTTTCGGCCCTTGAACTAGCATACACATTGTTATGTACTTTTTCTTCATGCACTTCCAAGGGGAAGGTTGTATATGCATACAAACACGGGCCAGGTACTGTGTGTGCTGCTCTGGCCACCAAACGGATTGACTCCATGGGCGCTCACACCAATCCTGAGGTTCCTTGGTTCTTTCCCAAAATATGGGTATTCGAGGTCCAACGCAGTCCATTGGCTACCATCTGAAGGGTGCCTCAGCATGTCCTCCTTTTCCGGATCCGGGTTCGAGTCATCCTCTTTTAGCTTCTTTCTATCCGCGTCCCAGGTCATGAGCTTTGCTTCCTCAGGATCTACGAAATACCTCTGCAGACGAGGAGTGATCGGAAAGTACCATACCACTTTTCTAGGAACTTTCTTCCCTCTCTTGTATCGACTAACACCGCACACCGAACATGTGTTTTTATCTTCGTCCTCACCCCGATAGATCATGCAATCATTTATGCAGACGTGGTATTTAACGTGCGGAAGATCGAGAGGGCAAAGGACTTTCTTGGCCTCAGCGATACTAGTTGGGCACGTGTTTCCCTTCGGAAGACGATCGTGCCAGAATGCCATGTTATCATCGAAGCTTTCGTCGGTCCATTTGTGTTTTGCCTTCATATCCATAGCCCCAAGTGTTACATTCAAGCGGGTATCCCCGTCGTTGCATCCTGCGTACAACTTCGTAATCGCGTCTTTCTCGAGTTGCGCCATCTTGTCTTTCTCTCTAGCTTCACCTCTTGCGTTCAACGCCTCTTTGAAAAGCAGCTCTTGAACATGAGGGTCCCGCACCCAGCTTGAATCCTCATCATGTCCGACATCTTGATCTTCATGTCCGACATCTTGTTCTACATGATCCGCTTCAACATCTTCTTCATGATCATGTACGGGATGCTCTTCGTCATCTCGCCCGCCGCTGTTTTCTGGTTGCCCTTCCTCATTTACTGGCGCCCCACCATTGACGTCCTCCTCCTCACCAGCTTCATCACTTATCCATCGTGTGTAGCCATCCATCAAACCATTACGCTTCAGGTGTCTTTGCAATATTCCGGAATCAGGCTCGGTCACGCACTGCAGTTTGCATCGCCGACACGGACATCTTATATCCGACCTATTATTCCTTAGCATGTCGTTTGTCGCACATTGCATCCACCTAGCCACGGTGATATCGCTCAGCATCTCGCGGACCATGGTCGATCACCTGCGTGCACAGAGAGAGCAACACAATTATATATCATAATCGTCGCCGGAAAAATTCGGTATGTTCCCTAATAATGCATGGGAGCATGCGGAGAGTGCGCCAGAAATTTTCCGAAACGGAAATGAATCGACATTTCGGCAAAACATTTGCCACTCAAGATACACATATACATCAAACCACCATAAGCTTCACATATACATCAAACCACCACAAGCTTCACATATACATCAAACCCAAGCTTCACATATACAACAAACCCCAAGCTAATAAAGGCAAGTATATGGGTCATAAATGGAACAAAAAAGTTTGGGAGGAGGTCCACTTACTTCAATATGAAACAAAATAGATGTAATGCCAAGTATCGATGGATAAATGGAAGAAATGATGTGGGGAGGAGGAGAAAACCGAATAGATCTAGGGTGAGAAGAGTGGATCTAGTTTGAGAATTGTGTGGAGTGAATGAGATGTGGTAGGTGGGGTGGAGTAGATAAGGGCAACTCTAGGCATTTAGTGGCGCATATAGCAAGTGAGTGGTGGCGCATTGGTGAAATGCGCCACCCCTAAGCACTTATGGGTGGCGCATTAGAGAAATGCGCCACCCCTAAGGACCTTATGGGTGGCGCATTTACAGAATGCGCCACCCATAAGGTTCTTAGGGGTGGCGCATATTGCCAGATGCGCCACGTATAAGATCATCTAGGCTGGCCCACTCTTAGGGGTGGCGCACTTGAAAATAATGCGCCACCCATAAGACCTTATGAGTGGCGCATTATTTTCCAGTGCGCCACCCCTAACAGATGGTGGCGCATGGCTTTCTATATGCGCCACTAATAAGCTTTCCATGTATAGCTATTTTCCTAGTAGTGTATGAATCACCATAATAATTTGAGTGGGCAAGATTAAATAAGGGTGTGGTGCTGGAACTGGTGTGTCCAGTTTGTTCTTTAGTAGTAAGTTCAACTTAAAATTTTGACTAGTTTAGTTCAGGAGAAAATTGGCTTTCTGCAAAACTAAACCATAAGCCTTTCCTTTGACTTACCTTGCATGTAGTTGTAGGTCCTTTATATAAACTTTTCCGTGTCACTTGCCGTACAAATCAGATGTACTGACCCGTTGTCGGGCTGTAACCTTCGGTGTTGCAGGTTTTTCAGACGATCAGTAAGGTGCGTTAGGGGTTGCGAGTCTGCACTCATCATGTTCGCATGTGGCTGTTGATGGGACTCCACGTTATTTGTTTTTTTCTTCCGCTATATTTATATTGAATAAGCTAGCCTTGAGCTATGCAACTTGTTATTTATTTACTCTGGATCATACATTGTAATAATGATGCACTTGTACTTTGATATAAATCTATAATATTGTGTGTGCCAGCGAGTTCGATCCAGGGACTGGCACTTGAGCACAGAGACTTCAATTCTGTGTGAATTGGGTCGTTACACCCATACACTCCTCCTCGGGGTACTTGTCTCTTTGTGAACCTCCTGATTAGATTGAGAGTTACCGATAATAAGTGCATGAGTTCTTTAGACTAATGTGAGTATTCGAAAGTTGACACTTCCACCTCCCATATTTTTCTAGCCTCTCCTGTGTTGTGCATTTCCTCCTTCTCACTCGGAGAATTGGCGTCCACCTTCGCCGGTACATCCAAACCCTTGGCATGGTACGCTCTGTCATCATAAACCTCCTTATATCCTTCCTCAAAACAGCCACCATACCTACATATGAAGGCATTTTCATAGCCTTTCCGAGATACATTGCCATGCAACATCCACCTTCTCATTACTTGATCTTCATGTCATACATCCTACTTGCTTGATCGATGAGCCGCATGCTAGTTGGTCCTTGCCATAATCATTTCTACATGACGCGCTAGTATCATTGCATATCCTGCTACCCTGGCAGAGGCATACATTTGCATCATGATAGTTACATCTTTTTTATGTGAGTACCCTTGTAAAGTGTGAAAGATCTCCTATATTCTTGTAAAATAAAGAGTGTTGCCCCTAAAGTGAGGAAAAGATCCCAAAGAGGTCAAAATCAAAAGATCCCAAAGAGGACAAATGAGAGAAATAGAAAGAGCCATTGAGGCCACCAAAAAATACAAAAAAATAGAAAGAAGAGAAAAAAAAATAAAAAGAGAGAAGGGGGCACACTACTATTCATTTTGAGAGATCCACACTAGTACTTCATCCTCTATCCCTTGTACTCCTTAGAGATCATCATACATGCATATAGCTATGTGGGGACCCTTCACACTATAGAACTTGGCTTGTATATTCAAATGACGAGCCTCCTCAAACGAGCTCTAGGTATTCTTGAGCAAGCAAGTTGGATGCACCCCCACTAGTTCCCTTGGAGAGCTTTTAGCTAACATGTGCATCCGTTGCATGGCAATACCTACTCCTCACATGATATCTATCATATGGCCTTCTCTCGCCTATGGTTGTTCTCTTTGATGTGAGCCTCTCACACCTTTTTGTCTTCCTCCTCCACCTTCTTTCCGTTTCGCCTTTTAGGTGTCAACTTTATTGCTCACACTCATCCATTGCATGAGTGCTCAAAATATCGAAAGGGAGTGGATCCGTTTGACTTGTACCAGACTAGTGGTCTGGGGACGAGTCAAGATAAGAATCCAAAGTAGACTAAGTGTAAAACTTTAGTAGATAGTAGTTCTCAACAACTATTTTTTATCTCGTATTACCATATCCCCCTTCTTGCACGCAAACACCATCTGGAGACATTCGACTCACGGACAGCGAGAGCTCTTGCACCCTTTGTTCTTTTGTTGCTTGTGTCAATGCTAATATAGACTCTTGCTTGTTAAGACTTGAATTGAATTGCATGCTTTGATTGCTTTACTTAAAAGTGCTTATATGGTTGTGTGGCATGTCGCCACAGAAATTATGCTTGTTATCATTTCCCTACTCGAGGACGAGCAGGAATTAAGCTTGGGGATGTTGATACGTCCCAAACGTATCTATAATTTTTGCTTGCTCCATGCATGATTTGTGTGACTTTGCCATGTTTTGCATGAACTTTAATACACTTTTGATCATATTTGGACTAACCTATTAACTCAGTGCACCCAGTTATCAGTTCCTGTTTTCTGTTGTTTTTGTATTTCAGGTTTTCCGGCCATTAAAAGTGCCAAATAAATCCCGGAAAAATTATATAAAAAATCAGCGTCCCGGAAGCTTCCCGAAGAACCAATGATGGAAGGGGGTGGATCCACCAGGGCCCCAGGAGGGTCCCTGGCGCGGCCCCACCCTGGGGCGTGCCAGGAGGACTCCTGGCTGCCCTGTGGCCCCTCTCGGTGCCCCCTTTGGCCTATATTTAGCCCCCGCGGAGGAAACCCCTAATATCGATCTGCTATTCCCGTTATCCTCTCTGTACCGCCACCGCCGCTGTTTCAAGATCGGGGCTGCCAGGAGAAGCTGCCTCGGCACCCTGCCGGAAGGAGGAATCCCCTCCGGGAGACCATCCATCGCCATGGACGCCTCCCGGATGTCTTGTGAGTAGTACCCCTTGGACCATGGGTCCATGACCAGTAGCTATGTGATGTTCTCCTCCCTCTTTGTGCATCCACTTTCGAGACCTCGTGAGCTGCCTCACATGATCGAGACACCTTTGAAATTTTCTGCGTTGCTATGCTGAGTTTGCTGGGATCTGATGTATTATGAGACTATGTTCATATTGTGATGAGCAATATATTTGGTTCTCTTTTATATTTGTGTTCTAAGTTAATTCTTGCATGTTCTCTGTTGCCGTATTTTACTTTGGCCAAGTGATTTGTTGCAACTCCAAGAGGGAGAGTTATGCTTGATTGTGGGTTCAACCCCCTGATGTCTAGCTTGAGTGACAGAAACATGAGACTAGGGGATGTGCTGTTGCCACCAGGGATAAAACAACGGTGCTTGTACTTGCGGGTGCAAGGATTGTTTACTTTACGCATAGTTATTTTAATGCAGTTGTCTGTTGCTTTGAGTTTACACTTTGGGTGGGATTCGCAACTTAATACCAGCGAGATGTTTTGGATAGATATCTCAAGGTGGATGATTCGTAGTAGATGCAGATGGATTTCAGTCTACTTACCTTGGCGTACTTCCCATTGCTTTTGAGCCTCTTCCTTTATTTTGTAGCATAGTTAGCATTGGCGTGTGTTTATAATTATGTCAATTGCCCAGCTGTGATTTGTTTATCTCGCTAGCACTTTTATCGTCTTTTGGGAGAGAGACATCACTAGTGAACGTCATGGGACCCCGGTCCATATTTCCACCATTGTTTACATTATCAATTTACTTTCAGTTCTTACTTTCAATTGCCACTATTATTATCTCTTGGGTTGATCCTATGTAAACAACAAGGCCGGAGGAATTGACAACTCCTCTGTACTCGTTGGGAGCAAAGTTATTTGCTGTGTGTGCATGTCCAGGTGAAGTTAGCGATCCTTAGATTGTCAACGGCGCCAATTGTTCACTTTACCACCTTCTTGTATCTCTGCGAGTCCTACTGGTCGATCCTCAACCTTACCATATTTTCTAAGGGAAATCTGCTACTACGCTACATCTCACCTTTCACTTGGGGTAACCAACGAGAAGCGAGAGAATTATCTTCCTCACCGTATTAAATATAAAGTTAAACCAAATATATTACTCATCACAAACTGAACATAATCTCATAATCCATAGGATCCCAGCAAACACAGCATATCAAAACAGGAACTAATACATATGTTCCTTGATCATGATAGGCAGCTCACAAGGGCTAAACATTGAAGCACAAGATTGGAGAGAAGACATCACATAGCTACTGGTCATGGACCCATGGTCCAAGGGGGACTACTCACGGCATGTCCCGAAAGCGATCATGGTGGTGGAGAGGCCTCCAAAGGTCAATCCTCCCTCTGGAGGGTGCCGGGAGAACTTCTGCTAGCGAACCCGAGATTGGAATCGTGGTGGCGGCGGAACAGTGGACGAAATCGCGTAACGGGTTTTCTCCCGAGGGTTTTCAAAGCGAGGAATAAATATAGGCGGAAAGGGGTCCGAGGGGAGGCCCCACCTAACTAGGTGGCCAGGTTGCGGGCCTCCCACTGGCCGCGTCAAGAGGGCGCCTGGCCAGGGGGTGGTCCCCCTCTAGGCTCTCATCGAGCTTGTGGAGTCTTTTAAACTTCTGATTTTTTATATAATTTTCTGGAATTTCCTGAGCACTTTGATTTTTGACATTTTTCCTGCAATGCACGGACAACAGCAGACAGAAACTGGCACTGGGCACTAAATTGGGTTAGTCCAAATATGTTGTAAACGATATGAAAGTGCATCAAAACATATAGCAATATCACCAATATAAGCATGGAACAAGAAGAAATTATAGATATGTTTGGGATGTATCAACATCCCCAATCTTAATTCCTACTTGTCCTCGAGTAGGTAAATGACAACAAAGATAATCTATGTGCTGACAGGATACCAACAAAGATTTGAACTTTAAAGTACAGCAAGAAAGATATGCAATTCAAGTCAAGAAAATAACAAGCAAGAGTCTATATCTAATATTGAAACTAGAAAATTAAGAACATAAAGGTGCAAGAGCTCTCATTGTCCGTGACTCGAATGTCTCCAATCGGTGTTCCCGTGCAGAAAGTGGGAGATGGGTTTAGAGCATAAAAATATTAGTAGTTGTTGAGAACACAATCTACTAAACTTCACACTTAGTCTCCCGTGCAGAAAGTGGGAGATGGGTTTAGACCATAAAAATACTAGTAGTTGTTGAGAACACAATCTACTAAACTTCACACTTAGTCTCCTTTGGAATCTTATATTGACTCGTCCCCAGACCACTGCCCAGGTACAAGTCAAATTGATCCTCTTCCTTTTTGATTTTAAGCACTCATGCAATGAATGAGCGCGAGAAAGATTAGTTGGCACTTAGGATGGCGAATAGATAAAATGATGGGGAAGGAAGACAAAAAGGTGTCATTGTCGCCCCTTATTGTACCTTCCTTTATCCTATGTTGCCTACTAAATATATATATTATTCAGCAGTTAGCCCTGCGCATTGTTAGTGAACTTGGATTAGATAGCGGGCCGTGATCACTCTAGGGAGTGAACGCGGAGACAATAATTATTCCTGCAACAGGTACGGTACAGAGGAGACACCCAAGGGAACCTACAACGGTGAGACTTTGCCGAGTTGCTTCAGGTTTGACGTACGAGTGGATGGACTCGTATTTCACTCTCGTCGCCGGCTCGATAGCGCAGCACCACCGGGGTGATACGAGGATATTCCTCTTTAGTTCATTTCCGCTGATGTCTCTATCAAACCACTTCAATTGTACCATCGAGGGTGATTCCTCCGGGTTTCACTTCATGGTAGGCACCTGAATCAACTGGTGACCTTAAAGGTAAGTAGTTGGGTGAACCAACGGTGCCCGCAAGAGGTATTGTATCGGGACAACAGGACATGCAGATACCATCATGGGCCTGGTCCTTGCTCGTTGGCCGTGAGATACCAAACCACAAAAGTCGAGCTCCTCCAGGAGCACATGCGAGATAAGGTAAGGAGACGGTTCACCTTGTTGGTAACCGCGTGCTTTGACGGGACGACAGGGCAGGCACGGATGTACTGATGGTCCTGGATGATGTTCGTCGTCTGTTGTGTTACTAGTCAGGCAACAATAACGGTTGTCTGCAAGATAATAATAAAATGCTTAAATGGGTCAGGTGGATGACTTGAGTGGGTCGACGTTCCCTACACGCGCTACCTCCACGCGGGATAATGGGTGTGGGCCCCTCGCCGGCGTACATTCTATCAAAAGTTCTGAAAGACGTCCAGTTCAGCATTGCGGCCGCGGCGGATCGTGCCACCCAGTGGGGGTGGTGCTGGTATCCCCACTACGGGCAACAACCCAAAGTGCGAGGGGTGACGGACCAAGACCCCCTTCCGCTTAGGATGTAGACCGGCGGGGGCCTCTCTGATGAGACTAGGTAGGACTACGTCGTGTTGGACAACCTCGGTGGGGCGTTCCCTAACAAGGTGTGCACCACCCTAGAGATCCGAGCGTTTAGGGTAATAGTAGTGCAGCCCCTGCAGGGATGATAATCTATTCGAATAGCCGTGTCCACGGTAATATGACGCTTTATGCTGAAGCCAGATCCTACTACTACAAAATATTACGAGTAAACTGTTGGTTCCGAGTTTTCTTCCTCGCAGGGAAGTCGAGGAAGGGATCTCGGAGGCATTGATAATTATTACAACTTATTATTATACAATGTTGCAACAACTTCTGCTGCATTGTCACTTTATGCTTTATATATAACTGTTGTCTATCCTCTTCATGTGCTGCAAGAATCATCGGAAGATGCTATTCTTCGATAGTCCTAGCTCATTCCCTCTTTCCCTGGTACTTCTATCTTGCAGTCCACTATACAGCCTCTCCTTCCATTTTGACACCAATGCATAAATGCTTAGTATCCTAGGTTTAAGTCTCGCTGAGTATGCTAGACACTCACCCTTGCTTTATCCCCCCTTTTTGTGTTGTATACCCGTATTGCTGCAACCAGACGCTGGCGCCCAGGAGCAGGAGTACCCCGGAGGCGCCTACTACGACATCGAGTTCCCCGTTGACCAGGAGTAGTTCAGAGGTTCCCAGCCAGGAGGCCTTGCCTTTTTGACTGAGTGTTGATTTTGTGCTAGCCTTCTTAAGGAAACCTTGTATTCCTTGTGTCTGTACTCATATACTATTGCTTCCGTTGACTTGTGTATCTCGAGCTGTTGTATTCGAGCCCTTGTGGCCCTGGCTTGTATTAAAACAACTTGTATTATTTTTATTATTAGAGTTGTGTTGTGATATCATGCCGTGAGTCCTTGATCTCCGATGTGTACCTTGCGTGTATGATTACTGTACATGATCGTAAATCGGGGGCGTCACAAGTTGGTATCGGAGCCGACTGCCTGTAGGAAACCCCCTTCCAACTCCTTGGTCGAAGTCGAGTCTAGACAAGCAAAAACTATTTTACTAACTTGTTGTGTGGCTTACGGGCCCACATCGATACCACCCAGTTGTGATATCTATGGTATTAGGATCTTTTTCTCCGCACCGTTACTCTAGGACTCTGATCTCTCTTCTCCTTCGGGTTAAATATTTTGGTAACACTAACTCTAGGTTCTCGTGACTACTTCCTCTCGGAGAGCCCTTCACCCCAGATGATCGCTTGCTTCCCCAGAAGATCTCGAAGATACCCTTGGATAAATCCCCGAGACCCTTATGCCCACTGCCTTGCAATTCTCTACCGCCGATAAATCCCTGTGGATAACTTCACACCCATCCGTTTCTCCCTTCATTCTCAGATGCTCTTGTGTTTACAAGATGCCTCGAAATACTCTCCGTTGTTCCAGGAATCCTTGAGCCTGCTGCCTTGCTGTTGATCCTTATGAATTCATCTTCCAGCTCATACATCATTCTGGACATGAGCTGGATCTCGGTAAGTCAAACCTTGATTGATTGTCCGTCCAGTTCCATTCAACTTACTCATCTTTTGATCGAAACGTCTGCTTCTAATCCTTCATTCAGGAAATCATGATTCCTTTGTATTCAATCAACGAATTATTCAGACGTTTTTATGATTTGATGCCTTTGCATTCCTTCTTATTATGGTTGAGTACCGATACTCACACCAGATTATCTATGGGCCCATAACCCACAGTTCTACAGGATCGAAACCTGACTCTTGTCGTCTACCTTGAGATATTCAGTCCGATATCAGACTCAAAGCTTATGCTTGGTGCTCTGGACCCCTTTTCATCATCCATCATCGGCATCGAATGCATGCCTATCCGCTTAAAACTTCTCATGCATTATTCTGTTCTCTCGATGTATTGCCCTGAGTTTAAACTCGGAAGATACTTTTTACCCCATTCCATTGGATAGCCTCGGTTGATTAACCTGGTACCGATCCGAACCCCCTAAGTATCCCACTCCTACCCTATCCGTAAGTACGATGAAGCCCCCGAAGGAAGGATGACCACTCATCGAGATGCACCGATGCAGAGAAATGAAGACAACAACATTAAGGATCAACTCCTTCGATAAGGACAACAAGCACCAGAAGAATCGTTAGAATGCGAAATCGAAACTGTACCCCTTACACTACCTTCAATTCTCGGGACGAGAATTCTTTGTAATGGTGGATATTTGTAACACCACGGTGTCATGCTACCGTAATCACCTTGTTAAATGCCATGTCATCATGATTAGGCATGTGATAAACACCTGATTATGTCAAGTTCAAATTCAAGCCCAAATAAAAATTCAAAACAATGTGGAAAATAAAATTAGACTAAATGTTGTGGAAACCATTTATAAAATGCATAATAATCAGTAGGTTATAAGAATATGTGTCTGTGAATTTATTAAGCTATAAATTAATTCAAACAATTCCAAACAACAGCCAAAAGTCGCATATAATCTATTGCGTATTAGAAAGGAAAACCAAATGAATTTATTTAATGCCCCAACTTTTTGTGGCATCTCTCTAAAGTCCAACACAAATGTGGGAACAAGTTTCACATTTGACTAAAATCAATTGGTAGAAAACAAAATACAAACAGAAAACAAAAGAAAGAAAAGAAAACCTACAAAAGAAAAAGAGCTAGCCTAGGGCAACTGCAACTGGGCCCAGCCCACTCCCCCCACCTTCTTCTTCCCACTGTTCCTCTGGCTCGGTCACCATGGCCACCAACAGACCGTGGCATCGCAGTCGCGCCCGGTCGTCGCCTATGCTGCTACAGTGCTCGTGACGTGGATAAGATCCCTGCACCCTCAAACCCTAGATCGAGAAGCCGACATTTTCCCACTCCCCAGTTCGTTCCCTCACCACGTACGAGCGCCGCCGTGGGCGCGTCGTCGTCACCGGAGCGGCCAACCGCCTCCCCGAGCCCCTAGACCACGTCCAGGAGGACCGCCGCCCTCGACTAAGTCCATCCCGGGCATCAAATTGAGTAGGACCGACCCATACGCTCGTCATCGTCGCCGTTTTTGCAGTGGACAGCGCCGCCATCCGGCGTCGATTGCCGCCTCTTCGGTCCGTCCCCGACCTCCCCGAGCACTCCACCGAACCGGCGGTGAGCTCCGCCTCCGGATCCCCCCTTTTCCCCTCGTTGATTCGTCGTCGTCAGCCGTCCCTGTTGCCGTGGTCCTGCGCGTCGCGTGTTTGATGTCCGCTGCTGCCTCGCCCTGGCCGCGCCCACGTGGGCATGTTGCCTCCCGTGCACTCCCCCTGCACGCCCGCGCGTGCGATCGTGCTCGCCTTCTGCCGCTGCTGCTGGGCATGGCCATGGCCATCACCATGGTTGTGCTATGTGTGTGTCGTGTGCAGGTGTTTGTGTATTGTGTGTGCAGCGTGTGTGGGTGTACGTGCGTGTGTATGGCCGCGGCCTCGACGAGCCCTCGCGCTCAGCCCCCATGCGCCTCTGCATGCACGCGAGCACAACAATGGATGTTGCTGCTGTCGTTGCAGCTGCTGCCGGTTAGCTGTTGTTTCTCGAGTAGGAGCAATCAAGGTATGTGATTCAATTCAAGTCATAACATGCAAGAGTCTATATTAGCATTGAAACAAGCAACAAAAGAACATTAGGTGCAAGCGCTCTCGCTGTCCGTGACTCGAATGTCTCCTAATGGTGTTTGCGTGCAAGAAGGGGGATAGGGAATACGAGAAAAAAGTATTTTTGTTGATAACTCAATCTACTAAAGTTTCACACTTGGTCTTCTTTGGAATCTCATCTTGACTCGTCCCCAGACCAAGCTAGGTACAAGTCAATTTGATCCACTTATTTTCAATATTTTGAGCACTCATGCAATGGATGAGCGTAAGCACGAAAGTTGACACTTAGGATGGCAAAGAGAGAGATATGGTGGAGGAGGAAGACAAAAAAGGTGAGAAAGGCTCCCATCAATGAGGGCAAAAATAGGCGGGAAGGCCAAATGATAGATATGATGTCAGGAGTAGGGATTGCCATGCAACAGATGCACATATGAGCTAAGGTAAGCTCTCCAATAGAACTAGTGGGGGTGCATCCAACTTGCTCGCTCATGAAGACATAGAGCTCGTTTGAGGAGGCTCATCCTTGGAATATGTGAGCCAAGTTCTATAGTTTATGTCGGTGAAGATACCAAGGTTTGTCTCCAGTAGGACTCCACAGATGATAAGTAGGTGTCAGCGGCGCAACTGACGTGGACCTGCACACAACACATATAACTTTTCTTCCCAACGATTACAGAGAGGTTGTCAATCTCTCCGACCTTGTTGTTCACACAGGATCAAACGCAAGGGATAATGCACAGCAACTGGAAAGTAAAAGCAGGAACAAAAATGAGCGTGTAAACAGTAATGAGAATATAGACCGGGGTCCCGTGATGTTCACCAGTGATGTCTCTCTCCCAAAATACGATAAAACGGCTATGCGAGGTAAACAAATTACAGCTGGGCAATTGACAGGATAAAAAACGCACCGCAATGCTAACTATGCTACAAAGAAAGGACGAGGCTCAAAAGCATGGGTTGTACCTACTATTTGGCCAAAGCAATAAACAGCAACGGAGAACATGCAAGAATTACTTAGGAACAAAAATATAAAAGATAAGAACCAAATATATTACTCAATCACAATCTGAACATAATCTCATAATCCATCAGATCCCAACAAACTCAGCATAGCAACAGCAGAAAATTACATATGTGCCTTGATCATGTAGGGCAGCTCACGAGGACTAAACGATGAAGAACAAAGAGAGGAGGAGAATATCACATATCTACTGATCACGGACCCATGGTCCAAGGGAAACTACTCACGACACATCCGGGAAGCGTCCATGGTGGAGGGAAGCTCCCGGAGGTCAATCCTCCCTTTGGCAGGGTGCCGGGAAGAAGTCTTCTGGCGCTCCCGATCTTGGAAGCGCGTGGGCGGCGGAACAGAGGCGAGATCGCGAAAAAGGTTGCTGTCTTAGGGGGTTTCGCGTCACGGAGAATATATATAGGCGAAGGGGTCCAGGCGCCCCCTCGGCGCGGCCAGACCCTAGGCCGCGCCAGGTGGCCGCCTGGGTCCCCAGTGGTGGCCCTCTGGCCCCACCCAGGGGATTCCGAAAGGTTCCCGCACGCTGCTTTTTTATCTGATTTTTCCCGAATTTTTGGAGCACTTTTAATATGGGAGAAACATGAAATAGAAAAACAGCAAAAAACAGGAACTGGCACTGTGGTGCACTGAGTTCATAAGTTTGTCCAAATATGATCAAAAGTGCATGAAAGTGTATCTAGATTATAGCAATATCACAGAAAACATGCATGGAGCAAGAAGAAATTGTAGATACGTTTGGGACGTATCAACATCCCCAAGCTTAATTCCTGCTCGTCCTCGACAAGGTAAATGATAAGAAGCATAATTTATGTGGTGACATGCTAGCAACCATATAAGAACTTTGTAAAGTAAAGCAATCAAGGTATGTGATTCAATTCAAGTCATAACATGCTAGAGTCTATATTAGCATTGAAACAAGCAACAAAAGAACATTAGGTGCAAGAGCTCTCGCTGTCCGTGACTCGAATGTCTCCAAATGGTGTTTGCGTGCAAGAAGGGGGATAGGGAATACGAGAAAAAGTGTTTTTCTTGAGAACTCAATCTACTAAAGTTTCACACTTGGTCTTCTTTGGAATCTTATCTTGACTCGTCCCCAGACCACTAGCCAGGTACAAGTCAATTTGATCCAATCCTTTTCGATATTTTGAGCACTCATGCAATGAATGAGCGTAAGCACGAGAGTTGACACTTGGGACGGCAAAGAGAGAGATATGGTGGAGGAGGAAGACAAAAAAGGTGAGAAAGGCTCACATCAATGAGGACAATCATAGGCGAGAAGGCCAAATGATAGATATGTTGTGAGGAGTAGGGATTTCCATGCAACGGATGCACATACGAGCTAAGGTAAGCTCTCCAATGGAACTAGTGGGGTGCATCCAACTTGCTCGCTCATGAAGACCTAGAGCTCGTTTGAGGAGGCACATCCGTAGAATATGCAAGCCAAGTTCTATAGTGTGAAGGTCCCCACATAGCTATATGCATAAATGATCATCTCTACGGATTACAAGGATAAGAGGGAGTACTAGTGTCGATCTTTCAAAAGGATAGTAGTGTTGCCCCTTTCTCTCTTTTTATTTCTTTTTCCTCTTTTTTTTAATTTTTTGTATTTTTTGGTGGCCTCAATGGCTCTTTCTATTTAACTCTCATTTGTTCTCTTTGGGATCTTTTATTTTGTTCGCTTTGGGATATTTTCCTCGCTTAAGGGAAACACTCTATTTTACAAGACGATATAGAAGATCTTCACACTTTACAAGGTACTCAAACATAAAGAAGATGTAGCTATCATGAGGTATGCAATGTATGCCTCTGCCAGTGTAGCAGGAACATGTATGACATGAAGATCAAGTCATGAAGAGGTGGATGTTTGATACGGTGAGGATAGTTCTCTCACTTCTCGTTGGTTACTCCATGTGGAAGGTGAGATGTAGCGTAGCAGAAAATTTCCCTCGGTGAAGATACCAAGGTTTGTCTCCAATAGGACTCGCAGAAATAAAAGAAGGTGACAACGGCGCCAGAAATTGGCTTCTGGCTAGGGAGTTGACAGGACCTGCACACAGAAACAAATAATTTTGCTCCCAACGAGTACAGAGGAGTTGTCAATTCCTCCGGCCTTGCTGTTTACAAAGGATCGACGCAAGATATAATAATAGTGGCAAATGAAAGTAAAGACTAAAAGTAAATTGAGGGTGTAAACAATGGTGTGAATATGGACCGGGGTCCCGTGATGTTCACTAGTGATGTCTCTCTCCCAAAAGACGATAAAAGTGCTAGCGAGGTAAACAAATCACAGCTGGGCAATTGACAGGATTATAAACGCACCGCAATGCTAACTATGCTAAAAAGAAAGGAAGAGGCTCAAAAGCAATGGTAAGTAGACCGAAATCCATCTGCATCTACTAAGAATCATCCACCTTGAGATATCTATCTAGAACATCTCGCTGGTATTAAGTTGCGAAACCCACCCAAAGTGTAAACTCAAAGCAACAGACAACTACATTAAAAGAACTATGTGTAAAGTAAACAATCCTTGCACCCGCAGGTACAAGCACCGTTGTTTTATCCCTGGTGGCAACAACGCATCCCCTAGTCTCATGTTTCTGTCACTCAATGTCAGAACCCTCTGTTAGGTATGTGCTAGGATCAAGAGCTACATTGCATTCATGCTAAAAATTTCAAAAAGAAATTAAAATGGGAGAGAGAACACCCCCAAGATGAATTTAATTCAAATGGCCATTTTAAAAGTAGCTCCAAAAATTCCTTTTGGACTTTTGAAAACTCACATAAATGAGTGTGATCACATGTAAAGATGTGGTAGCATTCCCATGCTCATGGAATTTTCAAAAATTCTAACAGGAGCTTGGATTTAAATTTAAACCCTTATTTGAATTAAAGTTCAAATAATTTGAATTTTAAAAATGCCCAAACTTTATAAGTGCCTAGCTATATGCATTAAAAGTCCACAGAAAAATTTGGGGCATTTTATAAAATGCTTAGCTATTTTTAATAGCAGGTAAAACAAATTAGCAGAAAGAATAAAAAGAAAACAAGAAAAACAGAGAAGGCAACCCACCTTACCTGGGCCAGCAGCCTTTGGGCCCGGCCCAAAGGGGCACAGGGGTCTTCTTCCCCAACCCCGCGCCCCCAAGCTGCTCGGTGGAAAGCCACCCGAGCCGCCGACGCCCTCGAGCCACGCCTGGCCTCCACCTGCCCCTCCCGAGCCTCCTAGACGCGCCACGATGACACTGGAGACGCCGTGTGCCTATCCCCTCGCTCCTCGTTGCTTTCCCCTCTGCTTCCTCGCCATTTTGCGCACAACCGAGAGCACGCCGGAGCGCTCCATCGTGCCCGCGCGGCCAATGGCCTCCCCTCGCCGAGCCGCTTTGTCTAGCCGCCTCTCCACCCTCGTCTTCGTCACCACGAGAGCGCAATCGAGCGGAGGCACTCCGAAGACGACGCCATCGTCCCCGAGGAACGCCGGCCGCCGTGAAGTTCTTCACCGGAATTCGACGCCGACAGCCCTCATCCGCCTTCCCCGACCTCACCTCCGTTCTCAGGGTGAGAATCCGCATCGAACCCCCCTCCCCGCGCTCCTTCCCGTGGCCCAGTCGTTGGCTTCCTCTCGGACGAGTGCCGCCGCCGCGGAGCTCGATGCCAGCGTGGCCTCAGGCCTCCCCTGCGCCGCCCGTTCGCTCCATGTGATGCGCGCGTCCACGCTGTGCCCCTAGACGCCCTTGGCTCAGCAAACCGTGGCCGGAACCGCCGACAGCAGCGGGCGTCTCCATGCGGGAGGGCCACCGGCGACTCAACGCCGGCAAGCCGATGTGGCCTGGGCTAGTTAGGTCACTAATCACCCCACTTAATCCCCCCGCAGTCACTTACAGGTGGGCCCTGCCCCGTGCTAATCCACTGGATTAGTTTAAAACAAAACAAAACGTTTTAATTAACCACAGTGACACTTACAGGTGGGAACCCCCTGTCAGAGGCCCCCTGACGCTAGCATGATGTCATGCTGATGCAGTAATGCATTTTCTATTAAAAAATATTGCAGAAAAGGTAGAAATTCATTTAAACTTTGAAAATTAATAACTAATTCATACTAACTCCAAATGGAGAATATAATATGTCTAAAATTATCAGAAAAATGCAAGGAATGTGAATATGGACTTTTTTTCATGTTTGACCAATTTAAATTGGGTGAACGGTAGCATTTGTCCATATGGCATTAATTTGAATTCAAATTTGGAGTGAATTTGCAAATGACTTTGCATTCCACTTCTTTTAAATGGAATTGTACCCACATTGCAACCATGAACATCACCATTACAATCTTATTCATGTGATTGTGCATTGTACATGATGTTGATCCTATGATTGTCATGTTGCTAATAGAAGTGGAACCGGAACCGGAGGCCACCGCCTTCGTTGAAGACATTGTGTTTGAACCTCGTCAGCAAGGCAAGCAAACCCCCATTGATCATGTCGATAAAATCCCACTTCCCTCTCAGTCTCTCTTATGCATTGTTTAGGATGATTACCATGCTACGTTTCTACCACATAGATGAACCCATTCCTTTGCATGACCTATCATTTGTCACAGTAGTAAGCAAACCACAATCCTAGAAGATGTAGGAGTTGATTGATATCATGTGGCCCTGCAACTGTTACTGCTTATTGCATGCTTAGAGTGATACAATGTTGGTACTATTATGTGAGTCGGGATGGTAGCAATCATGTTGATGATGGTGGAAATGTGTTGGTGAATCTACCCTAATACAAGGTGAACGATGAGAGGCTGTGTAGGAGTAAACAGTGGGTTGTGTCGTTGAACACCGCCCTAAGTCCAAGTTCTTGTGTGGTGATCCAAGATAAAGAGTACAACCACACATTGGGCTCACTGACCCCTCTCAACCTACTAACTCATCCCTTTCGATGTCCAGATGTCGCAGTAGTTCACAGTTCTAGTAGGTTTGTGGCACGGCCTGCTAAGTGTGAGAACGGCTCAACCGAGACCGGCTTGGGGCCCTGCACACATCATCTGGGTCCACTTCGGTAAACCGGCCGGGTTCACGATAGTGGAAACCAACCCAGGTAGGCGGCTTTCTTGGACTAGATCGGCTATGAGGTAACAGTTGTGGTGAGAATCCTCGCCGGCACCCCTTGAATGGTGAAGAGACCTGGCGGTAACTGATGGTCATGTGTGTGTAGCGGTACACCCCTGTAGGGTTAACAAAACTATTCGAATAGCCGCATCCGCGGTTAGGGACTACTTGGAAAGTTGTGCCTGATTATTAGACAACTTCAATGGATACTTATAAAACTTGCCAAGATAAGCGTGAGTGCTATGGCGTGCTTTCTCGTGAGGAGTCGAGGAAGGCAACATAGTGGTGTAATTGGTTGGAGATATAGTGGACTCGTGTACGCTTCTTACCTCAAGTCTGGTACTCGTAGTTCAGGACTAGCCAAGTCAAAGCTGGCACTTCTGGTTATGAACCCCGCCTCTCTTTACCTTGATACATGTGCATGAGTAGTATAGCTCCTACGTAAGTTTTGCTGAGTACGACTTTGTACTCACGTTTTCTTATTCTATGTTTTAGATGAACGCACTGACCCCGAAAGTGGATTCTTCCTCGAGCTCGACGACTGAAGACCAAGCTAGTGTAGTCCCAGTCAGCAGACTGGTTCCCTCGTGGAAGGGCTTGTTTATAAATAAGGCTTCTCTAAGCCATTTGTTAAACTTGTCTGTACTCAGACCTACTTTGCTTCCGCATGTTTGATGTAATGTTGGATCACGGTCTCGTGATCTCTGTGTGCACTCTGTAAGAGTTATCAATAAAGTTGTACACTTTGTAGAGAATTGCAATGATACCTACTGTTCATACTAGACATGTGTGTTGCGTGTATGATTATAACATGCATGTCTTGGTATGGGTTTTCGAGACCTTAGTTTTGATCTGGCTGGCGGTCTTTTATACACCAAGTGGCCCTTAGATGTGCGCAGCTTGGGGCATCGCGATGCGATTGCTCGTGACTCCGTCACGTACACACTTTGATGTATGATCGAGCCCGCCCTAGACCCCGACTAAGTGATCGGGCTAGAGTAAGTCTATGTAAGGGTCATAATACAATCGATAGTATGGTTGAGGCGACTTGTGTATGAGTATGGGAGTTCACCACCCATATCATTTAGACTTGTGTGCGGACGATGAGGACCCATCTCAGTTGATCATCCGGCCTGGATGGGATGCACCTCATGTTCGATGCTTTCCGAGAGCGTTCTGTGCTTGGCCTTGTCTGCGTAGACAAGTGGGTACGACTCTGGGATCTCCATATGATTGTGTTGTAACGGGACTTGCATACGCTAACCCCGTGTCCCAACTGACTTGGTATCAGAGCAGGACTGACTGTAGGATTATCAACCTTGGCCGAAGTCGAGTCTAGCCTTCTATAGTTATATAGTTACTTTGGGTATATAAGGGAACAACGTAAGGCTTCTTTTTTCTCCTTACCCTCATCGTTCTGAGTTCTGAGTCACCTCATCTTGTTCTACGGTAAGATAGGACTAGGCTCATCTATGTCTTACTAGAACATCTCGTTGTTTGCTTCCTTGTAGCCGTAGGAAAGTTGTGTTCGGTTGTCTAGAGTTATTGTGCTTCCTGATTTTTTACATCGTATGTAAGTGTTGTTTCTACGTTGTAAGAAAATTGTCTTTTCTTGCAATTACAGCCGTTATGCTGTCCGAGTCATCCCAGGTTTCTTCATAATCTGATGCATTTTCAACATCCTTCTCTGTATTTCGGTTGTCTTTCCAGAAGAGTTGTTAGGTGGAATGCCCGACAGTTCTCTAGAGTTTGTTGTAGGTTTTGTTCTAGAAACCTATAGTGATTCATTTGCAGCTCTTCCTCCCACTTTAGATGTCTTCTAGCAAGAAGAACCACAATAACCATCGTGTTGGGGTACATTGCTACTTTGACATATCTGTTGTAGCCCCTAGTAAACCTTGGCCATCCTCTAGGAAGCTATCCAGAGATCCAACCCCTTAAACTATGCCACCCAGCCATCTTCTTCTGCAAATCTTGGACGTGTGAACCAAATCTCAGCTGAGGAGACTGATGGTACTTCTGACGTCATTCTTGGTACGCTCCCAGTCAATTATGTTCCTACCTCCTTCCTTTTCGATCCAGGAGCATCTCACTCATTCATGTCGGAGAGTTATGCACTTCGGCATGAGATATCCTTTGAAGAAATGTTCACACCAATGATTATTCAAACTCCTGGTTCCAAGTAGCAAACTAATAGAGTAAGCCATGGTAATCAAATTTCAATTGAGGGTTTAGTATTCCTTGCTTCACTCATATCCCTCAAGTCTTCAGACATTGATGTCATCCTTGGTATGGATTGGTTATCAAGAAAAAATGATTTTCTTGATTGTAAAGCCAAGTCAGTTAGACTCACCCATCCTTCAGGCCAGACAATAGATTATACCTCACCAAGAAAAAGAACCCAGATGCATTCTTTGAATGTGCTTCCCCTTCCCGACCTTGAAGATATTCCGGTGGTTCGTGACTTCCCGGATGTCTTTCCTGAAGAACTGCCAGGAATGCCACACGGCAGATGTGTAGAGTTCATAGTGGATCTTATGCCAGGAACCGCACCAATTTCCAGACGCCCATACAAAATGGCCCCACGTAAGTTAGCTGAGCTTAAAATCCAACTTGAAGCTTTGTTGGCAAAAGGCTTCATCCGCCCTAGCTCATCGCCATGGGGTTGCCCCATTCATTTCGTAACTAAGAAAGATGGAACAGAAAGGATGTGTGTATACTATCGCCCGCTAAATCTAGCGACGATAAAGAACAAGTACCCACTTCCCAGGATCAATGATCTTTATGATCAACTTGCTGGATCCTCTGTCTTCTCCAAGATGGATTTGAGATTAGGCTATCATCAAATCAAAATCTGAAACGAGGACATTCCCAAAACGGTTCACTACTCGTTATGGTCTTTATGAGTACACCGTTATGTCCTTCGGTTTAACCAATGCCCCAGCCACTTTTTCGCGCATGATGAATTCGATATTCATGGAGTACTTGGATAAATTTGTTGTAGTTTATCTTGATGGCATTCTCATCTACTCGAAGAACGAGGAAGAACATGCCGAACCTCTTAGGTTGGTATTGATGAAACTTCGAGAGCATTTCCTTTATGCCAAGTTCTCCAAGTGCGAATTTTGGCTACCAGAAGTGACCTATCTAGGCCACCTGATTTCTGCGAAAGGCATTGCTGTGAATCCAGAGAGAGTTCAGAACGTCCTTGATTGGACTCCACCTGAATCGGTTAAGCAAGTTAGGAGTTTCTTGGCTTAGAAAGATATTGCCGCCGCTTCGTCGAGAACTTTTCTAAAGTTGAAAAGCCTCTAACTGAACTCCTCAAGAAAGATAAGAAATTCCAATGGACTCCCAAGTGCGAGGAAAGCTTTCAAGAGCTAAAAAGAAGATTGACTTCTGCACCCGGACTTGCGCCTCCAGACACCAAAAGGGATTTTGAGATCTATTGTGACGCCTCACGGCAAGGGTTAGGATGCATACTTATGCACGATATACATGTGGTAGCTTATGCTTCACGCCAGTTGCGTCCACATGAAGAGAACTATCCTACCCATGATCTTGAACTCGCTGCCGTAGTTCATGCCCTGACAACTTGGCGACATTACCTCCTTGGTAATCGTTGTGAGATCTATTCTAACCACCAAAGCCTCAAATATATATTCACCCAGCCAGATCTTAATCTCTGGCAAAGAAGCTGGATAGAGTTGATAAAAGATTATGACTTAGGAATTTCTTACACCCCAGGCAAAGCCAATGTCATGCCTGATGCACTAAGTCGTAAGTCGTATTGTAACAACCTCATGTTACAACAGTATCAACCACTTCTTCATGAGGAATTTTGAAAACTCAATCTCGAGATTGTTCCTCATTGCTATCTTTCTACCTTGGTGGCGAAACCAACTCTTGAGGATGAAATCATAGTTGCCCAAAGGCGTGCACGAGGTGTTCGCCGGATCAAGGAGAACATTGCTAGAGGAGTTGCTAAATGTTTCTCCACAGATAGTAAAGGAACGGTATTCTTTGAAAATCGTTTAGTAGTACCTAAGAATAGGGATCTAAGGCAACTCATCCTCAAAGAAGCCCATGACACACCCCTCTCGATTCATCCCGGTAGCACGAAAATGTACCGAGATCTACGCCAGAGATTTTGGTGGACTAGGATGAAGAGCGACATTGCTCGATTTGTTGCCGAATGTGATGTTTGTAGTCGCATTAAGGCAGACCATCAAAGACCTGCTGGCACTCTTCAACCTTTTCCTATTACAGAGTGGAAATGGGACAAAGTCAGTATGGATTTCATCACTGGCTTTCCAAAAACCCAGAAAGGAAATGATGCCATCTTCGTTGTTGTGGATAGACTTTCCAAAGTTGCTCACTTCCTTCCAGTTCGCGAGTCTATAACTGCTAGCCAGTTAGCGGACTTGTATGTCTCTAGAATTGTGTCTCTTCACGGAGTTCCTTTGGAAATATATTCTGATCGTGGTAGCCTTTTCACCTCTAGATTTTGGGGAAGCTTTCAGAATGCTATGGGAACTCATCTCTCCTTTAGTACAGCTTTCCATCCTCAGTCTAGCGGTCAAGTTGAAAGGGTTAACCAGATTCTCGAAGACATGCTCAGAGCTTATAACAATAGTTTCCAATCTAGTCTGAACATGGCTCCTTTTGAACTCCTCTATGGACGAAGATGTCGAACACCCCTTAACTGGTCAGAAATCGGTGAAAGACAATTCTTTGGACCGGATATGATCAAGGAAGCAGAAGAGCAAGTTCGCATTGTTCGTGATCAATTCAAAGCAGTCCAGTCTCGTCAGAAAAGCTACTATGATCGTCATCATAGGCAAGAAAGCTACAATATGGAAGAGAAGGCCTACCTTTGGGTTACTCCTCTGAAGGGAACCCAACACTTCGGTATCAAAGGCAAGTTGGCCCCACGTTACATTGGACCTTTCCGCATTCTTCTAAACGTGGAGAAGTTGCCTACCAACTTGAACTACCCCCGCACCTTTCCCGAGTACATGTGTCACAACTCAGGCGTTGCTTCAAGGACCCCATGAAACGCTAGATCTCCAAGATGACCTTTCTTATCGAGAGTACCCCGTTCGTATTCTTGATTCCGCAGAGCGTGTCACTCGTCGTCAGAAGATCAAGTTTTTGAAAGTTCAATGGTCACACTGCTCTGAGAAAGAAGCCACGTGGGAAAGAGAAGGCCGTCTCAGTGTCGAGTACCCCTCCTTCCTCCCACAGACTTCTGAATCTCAGGACGAGATTCTTTTGAGTGGGGGCGAGTTATTAGAACCCTCTGTTAGGTATGTGCTAGGATCAACAGCTACATTGCATTCATGCTAAAAAATTCAAAAAGAAATTAAAATGGGAGAGAGAACACCCCCAAGATGAATTTCATTCAAATGGCCATTTTAAAAGTTGCTCCAAAAATTCCTTTTGGACTTTTGAAAACTCACATAAATGAGTGTGATCACATGTAAAGTGATGTGGTAGCATTCCCATGCTTTGTCTAGCCGCCTCTCCACCCTCGCCTTCGTCACCACCAGAGCGCAATCGAGCGGAGGCACTCCGAAGACGGCGCCAACGTCCCCGAGGAACGCCGGCCGCCGTGAAGTTCTTCACCGGAATTCGACGCCGACAGCCCTCATCCGCCTTCCCCGACCTCACCTCCGTGCTCAGGGTGAGAATCCGCATCGAACCCCCCTCCCAGCGCTCTTTCCCGTGGCCCCAGTCGTCGGCTTCCTCTTGGCCGAGCACCGTCGCCGCGGAGCTCGACGCCGGCGTGGCCTCAGGCCTCCCCTGTGCCGCCCGTTCGCTCCATGTGATGCGCGCGTCCACGCTGTGCCCGTAGATGCCCTTGGCTCAGCAAATCGTGGCCGGAACCACCGACAGCAGCGGGCGCCGCCATGCGGGAGGGCCACCAGCGACTCAACGCCGGCAAGCCGACGTGGCCCGGGCTAGTTAGGGCACTAATCACCCCACTTAACCCCCCCCCCCCCCCAAAGTCACTTACAGGTGGGCCCTGCCCCCTGCTAATCCATTGGATTAGTTTAAAACAAAACAAAACGTTTTAATTAACCACAGTGACACTTACAGGTGGGACCCCCTGTCAGAGGCCCCCTGACGCCAGCATGATGTCATGCTGACGCAGTAATGCATTTTCTATTAAAAAATATTACAGAAAAGGCAGAAATTCATTTAAACTTTGAAAATTAATAACTAATTCATACTAACTCCAAATGGGGCATATAATATGTCTAAAATTATCAGAAAAATGCAAGGAGTGTGAATATGGACTTTGTTTTCATGTTTGAACAATTTAATTTGGGTGAACAGTAGCATTTGTCCATATGGCATTAATTGAATTCAAATTTGGAGTGTATTTTCAAATGACTTTGCATTCCACTTCTTTTAAATGGAATTGTACCCACATTGCAACCCTGAACATCACCATTACAATCTTATTCATGTGATTGTGCATTGTACATGATGTTGATCCTATGATTGTCATGTTGCTAATATAAGTGGAACCGGAACCGGAGGCCACCCCCTTCGTTGAAGACATTGTGTTTGAACCTCGTCAGCAAGGCAAGCAAACCCGCATTGATCATGTCGATAAAATCCCACTTCCCTCTCAGTCTCTCTTATGCATTGTTTAGGATGATTACCATGCTACGTTTCTACCGCATAGATGAACCCATTCCTTTGCATGACCTATCATTTGTCACAGTAGTAAGAAAACCACAATCCTAGCAGATGTAGGAGTTGATTGATATCATGTGGCCCCTGCAACTGTTACTGCTTATTGCATGATTAGAGTGATAAAATGTTGGTACTGTTATGTGAGTCGGGATGGTAGCAATCATGTTGATGATGGTGGAAATGTGTTGGTGAATCTACCCTAATACAAGGTGAACGATGAGAGGCTGTGTAGGAGTACACAGTGGGTTGTCTCGTTGAACACCTCCCTAAGTCCGAGTTCTTGTGTGGTGATCCAAGATAAAGAGTACAACCACACATTGGGCTCACTGACCCCTCTCAACCTACTAACTCATCCCTTTCGATGTCCAGATGTCGCAGTAGTTCGGAGTTCTGGTAGGTTTTGTGGTGTTGGGAATGTGCCCTACAGGCAAATAAAATATGTTTATTGGCGTATTCCATTAGTTTATAATAAGTTTTATACTGTGCTATAACTGTATTAAGCGGAAACATTAATACACGTGTGGTATACAAACAACCAGGTCCCTAGTTAACTCTAGTAAACTAGTCCATTGGGCAATTGATGATCAAGGTTTCCTGATCATGAGATGTGAACAGTCTATTGACAATGGGGTGTCATTGGGAGAATGACATGGTGGACACACACCCACCAGAAGTGTTGCAATGTGATCCAGTCACATAGTTCAACATTGCGATAACTATAAACGTAGTGACCCGATCCTTAAGACCGTGATGATCATACATAATTGCTATATACCAGGATGCTTTGAGTGCATTAATCGTTACACTAAAAAATGGTAACCATAAAGGTGTATCTTGGGTATTCCGAAGTAGATATGTTGATGAGTATGCAAATAGATCAAAATGGGATTTGTCCATCCGAGTGACGGATAGGTACTCTAGGCCCACTCGGTGATATTACATCATAAAGATTGCGCAATCATGTGACCAGGTCACGGGGTTGTAATATCACGGGAACGAGTAAACATGTTTGTCGGTAACGAGAATGAACTAGGTATATTGGATACCGACGATCAAACCTCGGACAAACAAAGTACTGTATGACAAAGGGATCAGGACTCAACGTTAACGGTTCAAACGATGAAGTTAATTCGATGGAAGCGCAGGGGCTCATCAAGGATGGTAACCAGATCCCACATGATGGTCATTGGTCAGAGAGTGTATGATCATGTCTGTTGTTTCCCGACCCGCAGGGTGTCACGCTTATGGGTATTCGACGCAATAAGGATTGATTCGGGATCATCGGTGAAATAAGAGAGAACACCGGAATTGTTCCGGAAGGCGCCGGAAGTTGTTCTGGATATTTTGAAAGGTAAAATAATGTTTAATAATGTTTAAATATGTTTTATTATTTAATTAACAGAATTAAATATTAAAATATGATTAAATATAATTAAAAATGAATTACAAGGCATATGGGCCTAAAGAGGCCCATTAGGGGAAGGAGGGACCTCCCCCTTAGGCCAAGGCGCCAAGGGAGGGAGCCCACCTCCCCTAGCCGCACCAAACCCCCCCCCCCTCCCTAGGGTTTAGTCCCACATGGGAAGGGGAGGGAGGGTGGCACCCCTCCTTGGCCTATATAAGGAGGGGTGGGGTGCCTTTTTTCTACACACAATTTGATTTGAGACAAGTTTCTCATATCTCTCTTCTCTCTCTTTCTCCGTCCTCGAGTGGACTCCCCTTGTTTGGAGTCTACACTTGGTTGGGGTTTCTCCACCATACGCACGCCGTCGTGCTGCTGGAATCGGGATCCGAATCCATCTTCTTTCCACTGCTCTTCTGGTTCGGAGCCCGGAGGGAACGTCGGGTACACCGTATGCATGTAATCCCGCGAGGCGCTACACTTGTGGTGCTCCTTCATCGTTGAGGCCGTGTCGCGACGTCTTCACCGACAACGTTCCGATGGGGACGTAATCCCGTCATCGGTCTTCAAGGACCGGGTGGCCTCAGGAGTCATCGTGGATCTGCGCGGCATCGGGGATTGCCGGTACTACTACATCAACCACGTTCACGCGGGAACGTTTCCCGCTTAACAGACTACATACTGGTATGTGACCAATTCCCTCTGTTACTTGCATCGCCATAACATAGGTCTTGGGTTCGGGACGCGTAGGTCATGAAAAATTATTGTTTTCTGCCCCGTTCCCCAACAGTGGCATCAAGAGCAAGGCTATGCGTAGATGTATTGTACGGATAGAACACATCTAGTATGTGGGCATCAATTCTCCAATTGTTACCCTCTCACGTGTACTTGTTTAGCATTGCGGCAATGTCCTGATGAAGCGTCCCCGACCGACCTTACGCGTTTACGCGAGACTGGTTCCACGCTTGACATATGGCTTGTACCATATAAGTGGCTGGGGGTGTCTGTCTCTCTAACATTAGCGATGCGAAGACGTTTGCAACCGAGGGCCCCGACAGGGGTGTAATAGAGACAATTGCGGGATTGGTGTTGTGGTTGTATGTTCGTATGCATAGAAACAGTTCTATCTCGAAAGCCCTATCAGCCACGTAAAACTTGCAAAAAAGATAAAGTAGAGGCGTTTAAACTTTAATTTGCAGGGGGACATCATAGTTAGTATGATTTATACTATAGCATCCTGTTTTTCTTGTATTAGATATACGACGGTAGCATTATAGGATGATCCCTCACTAATCCAAAAAAGTGTCCTTCCTTAGTGAAGCACCATCTGGAAAGATCTCCATTATGGAGGCATCGCGTGTCACACGGGTGTCAAACATATTAGCGTTCAAATGAGATGGGTGGAGCAAGCCTAGCATGTCCAGAAACATGGCCTTGCATACGCGGCATATAATCACTAAGGTTATTGTGGCGAGCCTGGCATATGCAGATATGGCCTCGGGACATAGTGATCGAAAGATCGAGCATGAGTCACATGGATGATGTGATTGGCATGATGGCCTACCTTGAGAACATGCTGATGGTCGTGTCACGCGGGGGAGGTATAGTTCTCAAGGATTGTGTAATCACTTAGAATAAACTATGAGGGATGTTTGTCTGAGTGGGAGTTCTAGAATTGTTTAAAACATGAACTCCTATTATGAACTTAATCTTCATGTCTTAGCAAATTTCATTGTAGATAATTTCATAACCAATGTTTATAACTATGGCTCTTTAGTGTGATGTAGAACTTAAGGAAAATGGGCCTTACTTCATTGATGTGTACCAACACCGTTAGAGACATACTCATTACTAATGACTTGTTAAAACATAATACGAGAACTGCTAGGAGATACACAGGATAACTCCGTAATTGAGGAAGATGATGATGAGTATCGTATTCATTGTCTGTTATTCAATGATTGTCCGATACACCATACTTCATTCTATGGAATCTGAATTGTGAATGCATGATTAAGACACCAACACGTCTGACGTGCTAGGTGATCTTAAAAGCACGAAGTCACAAATCAGAGTAATGGAATATGAGTATATGGACGGGGTTTCTTTCAACCATGGTGGAAGGAACAATCATCTGAGAAAGTCACTTGGAAAATGTATAAGATACATGAACACCTTGTGTACAACTTGGACTACAGAATGACTGGTTACTTTGCGATAACTGGGGAGTTGCATTCGCTTCCTCCCAGCTACAAAGACCGCATCTAGACTATGTCATGAAGGAGAATCGTTCACCTGTCATGATGTCATGGTTAAAGTTGTGAACTTTAAAGGTAGAACCAATGCAGGAATGGTCATTGACGGAGAAAGTATATTCGATACACGGGTTATAAATGTCTTTCCCCACAAAACACTGATTGTGGTTGATTAAGCATTCGATGCTTGAACTCACTGCTTAAAGAGTGGCTTGGAAGGGATGAGGTGACAATGTGTGCTGACGGTAATCAAGATAGTTGATGGTCGACAACACTCTCCCTCTACATCTATCATTTGATTAGTATATGAATAAATTTATGCCCGTTTGAGTGTGAACCTTATTAGTGTGTCTTGCATCTCGCGAAGACAATTATTCATATTAGTGAGAAACAAGTCAGTTGTTCTCCTTTTATGAATGATATCTTTTATGGTCACATTATGGTTATGAATGAGTTATTCTTATATTGATGGTAGTAGTTTGATCATTTATAAGAAATATTGTAATGCCATGAATTATCCAAACTTAGTAATGACACTACCGTTTAAGTCATGATTGGTTTGATGAAGTCTTGAGATACTTGATATCTTGACACATCCAAACCATGCCTCTTTAGGTGAGATGACTGAAACCTCGCATTCTCGTAAAACAGAGTTTGCGATGACTGTTGCATATCATACATAGTGATGTATCATATTTCAGCATGTAGTGAATTTCATTATTTCGTAAACTTCAGATGTGGGCTTAGATGAATATGTGTATTCACTAATGAAACATGAGTCTGGGATAGTTTGATGTGATCAAAGGGATTTCAGAATGAAGACGGGTACTAAATTAACGAGAAAAACAAGTCTCTACGATTTGATCAAAGAGACAAATGTTTTGAGTTAGCCTTCGGCATACGGACTTGTGTGAAAGTTGTTCCACATATTACAATGCTTGGAACACTTCAATATTGTTGATGTGCCTGAACATTATAATCATACTCTATTGGATAGTGTATGGTATAAGTTATCTCTTACCGAGTTACGTTATTATTGTTTAGAGTTATTAATTTAATAAGCGAACACTCACTTCAGTATAGGGAACCATCTGAGTTCGTGGAAACCAACACTATATAAGTTATGGTGTGTCATGGTTTCTAGGAAAATAATTTATGTGGTAAATTATCTTTGTAGTGTATCCTTAGTCAACTATGGATGCATCTTCTGCAACTAGGACCAAAGAGCAAAACTTGTGTTGCTAAGTTTGGTGTTTGTCAAGAAGTGTTCTTGATGAATGTGTTAATGGAAGAAAGTGAAAGTTCAAACAAGGTAATTGACCTTGCCTCCAGATGTCAGAGTAGCGCAACGGAATGTGTTCCGGAACCAAAGCTCTACAGTTAGAGGAGAAAATGATGATAATGATCATGGTGTTTCGCTTGAAACTTTTACTAAATAAAGTAGGATTCAAGAATACATGTTTTCCCCTTGTGCAAAGTAATATTCATGATTCACTTGTCATGTTGATGGAACAAGACATACCTACGGACTACGAAGAATCGATGGTGGACCTGAGTACGAGAAATGACTATGAGTCATGAAATCCTATATTGAGTTACATTTAAGATTACTTGAATGTTATCGAGTAAAAAGGTTACTTGATATTCTCAATAACTTCAAGGTTATAAGGATTAAATGTGAACATCAAAGGAAGACATCAAGATCGATTTGTCATGAAGGATTTTTCTGACAAATTCAAAAAGGTTGACTACAATATGTAGCGATGCTTGAGTCAATGGGATATTCACTATGATTGATCCAAATTTTTATCAATACCGTGACTTCCTCAAATCCTGTATTTGAAGAAGTGTTGTAATTTGTACAACAAGAAGGTTTTGGAAAACATATGGATGCTAGTGTCTCGTCACCGGAATTCTCAATTTGATGGATGATCAAAGTGATTTTGGACTGAGCCAAAATATTGAGAAACATGCATTTGCATGAAACTGGGTGGGAGCTGAATAGTTTCCTAAACCTAATATGTGTACGACATATTTTGAGTGGGATCTATGGGAGTATTATCCTGAACTTAATATGTGGGTGACATATTTGAGTGGGAGCTATGTGAATGTTATCCTAGTCTTATATGTGGCTGACATATTTGAGTGGGAGCGTGACAACATTCTCATATATAACATATGGTGAATGATGCAGTTGGTATTAATGATTATTGAAAATCTTTCATGAATGAAGTTAAGCATTGAAAATCTATTAAGATAGATTAATGCGTTTAATATCATTGAGTCAGAATACTTTCCTGGATAAGATTATGAAGAAGTTCAGAATGGGACAAGTCAAGAAGGTAGTTCTTACTTGTATATCCAAAAGAAGTATCGAGTTCATCTCAGTACAAGAACAATGGTTAAATAAAAGAAATGGATGTGCTACCTCCTCTATGCCTCTGTCATAGGTTCTTTCATATAAAAACCAAAGTTTTGTACTCGACGTAATGTGACCCAAGTTCTTAGTAAGAAGAACATGTTGTGATATGATTTATGAGTAAATCATTGAACAAAGAGTTAAGTTTATCCTTCAGTATCTGGGGAGAACTGAGGATACATCTCTAATTTTTAAAGGATAGTGGACTTGACCATAAATGTTATGCTTGTTCAAGTTCTGACACTAACCTGGAAAATTGAGATATCATACTAATAAATGCCTAAGTTGAAAGATACATGGTTAGACATCAAAGTTGCATACAATGCACTAAGGATTAAATCGACAATGATATGGATACTTTAGAAGTGGCTAGAGTTATATTCCGGCTTAAGAAGTTCGACTTCTGACTGAGTGAGTTTCAGTGTGCATGACTATGGGAAAGTCCGCGTGACCCACCAAATGTCATTGCTGAAACACAAACAAACGAAGTCTCACTCTACCGCCGAATATATATATATATACCTCATCATTATAATGGATAATGAAGTAATGTCAAACTAGGTGACATTAATGATTTGCAAAAGACATATGGATCTGAATGGTACCCCGACCGTTGATACTACATTTTCCACAAGCAAGCATGATCTATAACCATATACATGATATGGAGTTATGATCCACAGAAAAATGCAACTAGATTATTTGCACTCTAGTACAAGTGGGAGACTGTTGGGAATGTGCCCTAGAGGCAAATAAAATATGTTTATTGGCGTATTCCATTAGTTTATAATAAGTTTTATACTGTGCTATAACTGTATTAAGCGGAAACATTAATACACGTGTGGTATACAAACAACCAGGTCCCTAGTTAACTCTAGTAAACTAGTCCATTGGGCAATTAATGATCAAGGTTTCCTGATCATGAGATGTGAACAGTCTATTGACAATGGGGTCATGTCATTGGGAGAATGACATGATGGACACACACCCACCAGAAGTGTTGCAATGTGATCCAGTCACATAGTTCAACATTGCGATAACTATAAACGTAGTGACCCGATACTTAAGACCGTGATGATCATACATAATTGCTATCTACCAGGATGCTTTGAGTGCATTAACCGTTACACTGAAACATGGTAACCATAAAGGTGTATCTTGGGTATTCCGAAGTAGATATGTTTATGAGTATGGAAATAGATCAAAACGGGATTTGTCCATCCGAGTGACGGATAGGTACTCTGGGCCCCCTCGGTGATATTACATCATAAAGATTGCGTAATCATATGACTAGGTCACGGGGTTGTAATATCACGGGAACGAGCAAACATGTTTGTCGGTAACGAGAATGAACTAGGTATATTGGATACCGACGATCAAACCTCGGACAAACAAAGTACCGTATGACAAAGGGATCAGGACTCAACATTAACGGTTCAAACGATGAAGTTAATTCGATGGAAGCGCAGGGGCTCATCAAAGATTGTAACCAGATCCCACATGATGGTCATTGTTCAGAGAGTGTCTGATCATGTCTGATGTTTCCCGAACCGTAGGGTGTCACGCTTAAGGGTATTCGACGCAATAAGGATTGATTCGAGATCGTTGGTGAAATAAGAGAGAACACCGGAATTGTTTCGGAAGGCGCCGGAAGTTGTTTTGGATATTTTGAAAGGTTCAAAATAATGTTTAAATATGTTTTATTATTTAATTAACAAAATTAAATATAAAAATATGATTAAATAAAATTAAAAATGAATTAAAATGCATATGGGCCTAAAGAGGCCCATTAGGGGAAGAAGGGAGCTCCCCCTTGGGCCAAGGCGCCAAGGGAGGGAGCCCACCTCCCCTAGCAGCACCAAACCCCCCTCCCTAGGGTTTAGTCCCACATGGGAAGGGGAGGGAGGGTGGCACCCCTCCTTGGCCTATATAAGGAGGGGTGGGGTGCCTTTTTTCTACACACAATTTGATTTGAGACAAGTTTCTCAGATCTCTCTTCTCTCTCTTTCTCCCTCCTCGAGTGGACTCCCTTTGTTTGGAGTCTACACTTGGTTGGGGTTTCTCCACCATACGCACGCCGTCGTGCTGCTGGAATCGGGATCCGAATCCATCTTATTTCCGCTGATCTTCTGGTTCGGAGCCCGGAGGGAACGTCGGGTACACCGTATGCGTGTAATCCCGCGAGGCGCTACACTTGTGGTGCTCCTTCATCGTTGAGGCCGTGTCGCGACGTCTTCACCGACAACGTTCTGACGGGGACGTAATCCAGTCATCGGTCTTCAAGGACCGGGTGGCCTCAGGAGTCATCGTGGATCTGCACGGCATCGGGGATTGCCGGTACGACTACATCAACCACGTTCATGCGGGAACGTTTCCCTCTTAACGGACTACATACTGGTATGTGACCAATTCCCTCCGTTACTTGCATCGCCATAGCATAGGTCTTGGGTTCGGGAAGCGTAGGTCATGAAAAATTATTGTTTTCTGCCCCGTTCCCCAACATGTGGCACGGCCTGCTAAGTGCGAGAACGGCTCAACCGAGACCGGCTTGGGGCCCTGCACACATCATCTGGGTCCACTTCGGTAAACCGGCCGGGTTCACGATAGTGGAAACCAACCCAGGTAGGCGGCTTTCTTGGACTAGATCGGCTATGAGGTAACAGTTGTGGTGAGCATCCTCGCCGGCACCCCTTGAATGGTGACGAGACCTGGCAGTAACTGATGGTCATGTGTGTGTAGAGGTACACCCCTGTAGGGTTAACAAAACTATTCGAATAGCCGCGTCCGCGGTTATGGACTACTTGGAAAGTTGTGCCCGATTATTAGACAACTTCAATGCATACTTATAAAACTTGCCAAGATAAGCGTGAGTGCTATGGCGTGCTTTCTCGTGGGGAGTCGAGGAAGGCAACATAGTGGTGTAATTGGTTGGAGATATAGTGGACTCGTGTACGCTTCTTACCTCAAGTCTGGTACTCGTAGTTCAGGACTAGCCAAGTCAAAGCTGGCACTTCTGCTTATGAACCCCACCTCCCTTTACCTTGATACATGTGCATGAGTAGTATAGCTCGTACGTAAGTCTTGCTGAGTACGACTTTGTACTCACGTTTTCTTATTCTATGTTTTAGATGAACCCACTGACCCCGAAGGTGGATTCTTCCTCGAGCTTGACGACTGAAGACCAAGCTAGTGTAGTCCGAGTTAGCAGACTGGTTCCCTCATGGAAGGGCTTGTTTATAAATAAGGCTTCTCTAAGCCATTTGTTAAACTTGTCTGTACTCAGACCTACTTTGCTTCCGCATGTTTGATGTAATGTTGGATCACGGTCTCATGATCTCTGTGTGCACTCTGTAAGAGTTATCAATAAAGTTGTACACTGTGTAGAGAATTGCAATGATACATGTTGTTCATACTAGACATGTGTGTTGCATGTATGATTATAACATGCATGTCTTGGTATGGGTTTTCGAGACCTTAGTTGTGATCTGGCTGGCGGTCTTTTATACACCAAGTGGCCCTTAGATGTGCGCAGCTTGGGGCATCGCGATGCGATTGCTCGTGACTCCGTCACGTGCACACTTCGATGTATGATCGAGCCCGCCCTAGACCCCGACTAAGTTATCGGGATGGAGTAAGTTTATGTAAGGGTTATAATACAATCGATAGTATGGTTGAGGCGACTTGTCTATGAGTATGGGAGTTCACACCCATATCATTTAGACTTGTGTGCGGACGATGAGGACCCATCTCAGTTGATCATCCGGCCTGGATGGGATGCCCGTCACGTTCGATGCTTCCCGAGAGCGTTCTGTGCTTGGCCTTGTCTGCTTAGACAAGTGGGTACGGCTCTGGGCTCTCCATATGATTGTGTTGTAACGGGACTTGCATACGCTAACCCCGGGTCCCGACACTCAAGCTAGACATCAAGGGGCTAAACCCACAATCAAGCATAACGCTCCCTCTTGGAGTTGCAACAAATCACTTGGCCAAAGTACAATACGACAACAGAGAACATGAAAGAATTTACTAAAGAACACAAATATAAAAGAGAACCAAATATATTACTCATCACAATCTAAACATAATCTCATAATCCATCAGATCCCAGCACACTCAGCATAGCAACACAGCAAATTACAAAAGTGCCTCGATCATGTGAGGCGGCTCATGAGTTCTCGAAAGTGAAAGCACAAAGAGGGGAGAGGTACATCACATAGCTACTGGTCACGAACCCATGGTCCAAGGGGGACTACTCACAGCACATCCAGGAGGCGTCCATGGCGATGGATGGTCTCCCGGAGGGGGTTCCTCCTTCCGGAAGGGTGCCGGAGCAGCTTCTCCTGTCAGCCCCGATCTTGAAACGGCAGCGGCGGCGGTACAGAGAGGAGAACGGGAATAGCAGATCGATATTAGGGGTTTCCGCCATGGGGGGGTAAATATAGGCCAAAGGCGGCACCGAGAGGGGCCACAGGGCAGCCAGGAGACCTCCTGGCGCGGCCTAGCGTGGGGCCGCGCCAGGGACCCTCCTGGGCCCCTGGTGGGTCTAGCATGGGGCCGTGCCAGGGACCCTCCTGGGGCCCTGGTGGGTCCACCCTCTTCCTTTCTTGGTGATTCAGGAAGCTTCCGGGTCGCTGATTTTTATATAATTTTCCGGGATTTATTTGGCACTTTTAATGTCCGGAAAACCTGAAATACAAAAACAGCAAAAACTGGAACTGGAAACTGGATGCACTGAGTTAATCGATTAGTCCAAATATGATATAAAAAATGTATGAAAGTTCAAGCAAAACATGGCAAAGTCACACAAATCATGCATGGAGCAAGCATAAATTATAGATACGTTTGGGACGTATCAACATCCCCAAGCTTAATTCCTACTCGTCCTCGAGTAGAGAAATTATAACAAGCATAATTTTTGTGGCGACATGCAACACAACCATATAAGGACTTTTAAGTGAAGCAATCAAAGCATGCAATTCAATTCAAGTATTAACAAGAAAGAGTCTATATTAGCATTGACACAAGTAACAAAAGAACAAAAGGTGCAAGAGCTCTCGCTGTCCGTGACTCGAATGTCTCCAAATGGTGTTTGCGTGCAAGAAAGGGGATAGGGAAGACGAGATAAAAAAATAGTTGTTGAGAACTACTATCTACTAAAGTTTCACACTAACTCTCCTTTGGATTCTTATCTTGACTCATCCACATACCACTAGTCAGGTACAAGTCAAACTGATCCACTCCCTTTCGATATTTTGAGCACTCATGCAATGGATGAGCGTGAGCAAGAAAGTTGACACCTAAAAGGCGAAATAGAAAGAAGGTGGAGTAGGAAGACAAAAAGGTGTGAAAGGCTCACATCAATGAGGACAAACATAGGCGAGAGAAGGCCATATGATATATATGATGTGAGGAGTAGGGATGGCCACGCAACGGATGCACATGTGAGCTAAAATCTCTCCAAGGGAACTCGTGGGGGTGCATCTAACTTGCTTGCTCATGAAGACCTAAAGCTCTTTTGAGGAGGCTCATCATTGGAATAGACAAGCCAAGTTCTATAGTGTGAAGGGTCCCCACATAGCTATATGCATGTATGATGATCTCTATGGAGTACAAGGGATAGAGGATAAAGTACTAGTGTGGATCTCTCAAAAGGAATAGTAGTGTGCCCCATTCTCTCTTTTCATTTTTCTTTTTCTCTTTTTTCTATTTTTTTTTATTTTTTGGTGGCCTCAATGGCTCTTTCTATTTCTCTCATTTGTCCTCTTTGGGATCTTTTGATTTTGTCCTCTTTGGGATCTTTTCCTCACTTTAGGGGAAACACTCTATATTTTACAAGAATATAGGAGATCTTTCATAGTTTACAATGGTACTCACATAAAGAAGATGTAACTATCATGTTGAAAATGTATGCCTCTGCCAGGGTAGCAGGATATGCAATGATACTAGCGCGTCATGTAGCAATGATTAGGGCAAGGCCCAACTAGCATGCGGCTCATCGATCAAGCAAGTAGCATGTATGACATGAAGATCAAGTCATGAGAAGGTGGATTTTGCATGGCAATGTATCTCGGAAAGGCTATGGAACTTCCTTGATAGGTAGGTTTGCTGGCTGTTTTGAGGAAAGATATAAGGAGGTTTATGATGACAAAGCGTATGGTGCCAAGGGTTTGGATGTACGGGCGAAGGTGGACGCCAACTCATGAGAGGGTTTGGAGTGAGAAGGAGGCAGTGCACGACACATGAGAGGGTAGAAAAATATGGGAAGGTGGAAGTGTCAACTTTCGAATACTCACATTAGTCCGAAGAACTCATGCACTTATTATCGGTAACTCTCAATCTAATCAGGAGGTTCACAAAGAGACAAGTACCCCGAGGAGGAGTGTATGGGGGTTTGGTTATCCTTGCGCACCCTCGACTCATGGTACATGAGTGTACTCTAATATTCGAACCCTCCAGAGGTTAGTGATCCATCTAGTAGCTAGAGTTCTCAACAGGGGTTTTGGTTTTCGAAAATCAAACGGATTTCCCAAAATACGACATCTATCACTAATAGGCTCGAGCTCTTGGCACAAAAAGTTCAAACATTACTCTAGTCAATACCTCAAAACTATTGCAAGTTACTACTACAAAGAGAATAGCAACTTCAACTACCTACTTTCTAGTCAAGACACAAAACTCAGTGCAATAGGCAAACTCTCTACACAAGATAAAACATGCAACCTATAGAAAGTTCAATCTAAGACAAAACAAAAGCTCTGGAAGAAAACTAAATCACAACAACTAAACAGGGCAGCAACTAAGAAAAGAAAAAGAACAACTCACAGCTAAGAGAATAAGCATGCAAATCCTATAAGGAGTTCTAGTTCAAGCGGAGCGTGTTTCTCTCCCACACAAAAGAAAGCTGGGATCTAACTTGTTACTACAGCAAAAAAAGCAAGAACAAACCTAAGAAAATTAAAGAGCGAGATGCTCCAAGCATAACACATAACGCATGAAGTGATAAAAAATATAGTGAAACGAGGGACGAACTGATAATTGTTGATGAAGAAGGGAATGCACGGGGGCATCCCCAAGCTTAGACGCTTGAGTCTCCTTGAATATTTATTGGGGGTGCACATGGGCATCCCCAAGCTTGAGCGTTTGACACTCCAGGATCTTCTTTCATCATCTTCCATCGCACACTTGAAAACTCCCTTCATACATAACTCATTGTAAACTGATTATAGAAGTTAGTACCCTATTAAAATACTTTTCCTCTACTGCAAATAAAGATATTCTTGAAGAGCTACTGTTTCTAAATATTTCCAAAAAGTTTTTTCAAAGAAAAAGCAAGCTTAAGGTTTGCAAAAGTTAGGAGAGACAAAACGTGGCAGAATCTGTGAAAAACAGAACAGTAGGTAGTAAAGAATTTTTTAGGGGCACTTCTGCAACTCAAATCAAAAAACTCAGAACATACAAAAGTTCCGTGATTGTATAGAGCACTCTGTGTAAAAAATTCAGCTCAAAAAGTTGAACTGGTAATTTTCTATGATTTTTTCCGTCACGAGGACAGAATCTGTTTTCTGGACAACATGTCACAACTTTCACTTCCCTTGTCATATGAGGCTATATTTGTCACAATGCTTGAAAAGTAAAGATACAATGATGTTGCTACAGTAGTAACAATCATAAAAACCACTAAGAAAGAAGAAAAACAAAAAGGAAAACCTAAATTCGTCACGGGCTGCCTCCCGAAAGAACTTCTTTAAAGCCATTAGCTAGGCTTAAAGCAAAAGATCAAGTCTTATCAAGAAAATAACTAGCCCGTGTGACGGACTCAAAGGGCAACTTAATCTTTTTCATAGGGAAATGTTTCATCCCTTTCTTTAGAGGGAATTGGAATTTGATATTCCCCTCTTTCATGTCAATAACAGCACCCACGGTTCGAAGAAAAGGACGTCCCAAAATAATTGGACAAGAGGGCTCACACTCAATGCCCATAATAGTAAAATCAACGGGAACATAATTGTCATTGACAATGATAAGAACATCGTCGATCATCCCAAAAGGTTTCTTTACGGAAGAATCGACAAGACGAACACCAAAAGAACAAGGATCAAAAGGTTTCAATTCAAGCATATCATACATTCTTTTGGGCATAACGGAGGTACTAGCTCCAACATCACAAAGAGAAAAGCAAGAGAAGTTATTCAATTTGATTTTTATCATAGGAAGCTTCCTAGGTATGGAGGCTTATAGTCTAAGCTTCTCCTCCCTAACTTTGATTAAAGCATTGGTGATATGCTCCGTGAAGGCAAGATTAAGTTTTCTAGTGTGGGGGTCTCTAGACATTTTGTGTAGGAAACTAATAACTTCAGGTAAGGTGCAGTTATCAAAGTCTAGATCACTACTATCTATCAAGGAGGTAGTGATATCATTTAGTCTCACTTGTTTGAAAGCCTCTATGTTCATAGAGGTTTCTTCATCTATGGTTGAGGTGGTAGCATCACCATTGATAGGTCTAGTGGGACTAGGGGTGTGATGGGTGCTAACAGTTTGAACATCCTCAACAACTTGGATAGTAGCTACTGTGTGGTAGCTAGGAAGGCTCTTAACTCTCTCTTCTTCCTCCTTTTCTCTGGCCCATCTCTCTTTAAGTTTTCCCAACATCCTAATGTTTTCATTAATTTGCACTTGGATAGCATTCATAGGAGTGGTCTTCCTCTCCTCGGGGGGAGAAGTTCTAATCTTAAGCATCTCAACATCATGGGCTATGTTGTCTACCTTTGAAGAGAGGATATATAATTTGTCTAATTTCTCTTCTACACTCTTGTTAAAGGATTTTTGGGTAGTGATAAAGTCTTTAAGCATACTCTGTAGTTCAGAGGTGGAGTTTTTGGTGCTAGGATAAGTGTTGTTGTTCCCATAGTTGTTGGATGGGAAAGGTCTAGGATTGTTGCTACAAAAATTACTCCTATAATCATTATTGTTGAAGTTGTTTCTAGAGATAAAGTTCACATCTACTTGTTCTTGAGCAACCAAGGAATTTAAAGGAACATCATGAATATCAATAGGAGCTTGCTTGATAAGTAGAGACATGATCAATTCAACCTTTTCATTGAGAGAGGAGATCTCCTCGACAGAATTTACCTTCTTACCAGTTGGAGATCGTTCGGTGTGCCATTGAGAGTAGTTCAGCATCATCTCATCAAGTAGCTTCGTGGTAGCACCAAGTGTGGTTGACATGAAAGTTCCTCCCGCGGCCGAGTCTAACAGATTCCGCGAGGTAAAGTTTAAGCCTGCATAAAAAGTCTGGATAACCATCCAGGTAGTCAAACCATGTGTAGGGAAGTTCTTAACAAGATATTTCATTCGTTCCCAATAAAAGCATCCTTACACTTGTCCCAATAATCGATACTATTCTTAGGTAAGGATTCCAGCCACTCCTTGGCTCTTCCTCTCAAGGAGAAAGGAAAAAGCTTCAGCTTGACGATGTGTCCATCTACTTCCTTGTACTTTTGCATATCACAAAGCTCAACAAAATTATTTAAGTGCAAGGCAGCATCCTCTCCAGCACCTGAGAATTGATCTTTCATAACAAGATTAAGCAAAGGAGGTTTAATTTCATAAGAAGGAGCTGAAGTGGCAGGTGGAGCAATAGGAGTGCAGATAAAGTCACTGTTGTTGTGACTAGTGAAGTCACACAACTTGGTCTTTTCATTGGAACCCATAGTAGCAGTAGGTATTTTTGGTATTTTTTATAAGGGACACAAAAGTAAAAACTGAAAGGTAAACTAACAAGACTAAAAAGCAAAGAAAAAAGATAGTGTGCAACTCCCCTATCTTGTAGACTGGAGTCCTCGGCAACGGCACCAGAAATTAGCTTGATACGGTGAAGATAGTACTCTCACTTCTCGTTGGTTACCCCAAGTGGAAGGTGAGATGTAGCGTAGCAGCAAATTTCCCTCGGGGAAGATACCAAGGTTTTTCTCCAGTAGGACTCGCAGAAATACAAGAAGGTGACAACGGAGCCAGAAATTGGCTTCTGGCTAGGGAGTTGACAGGACCTGCACACAGAAACAAATAACTTTGCTCCCAACGAGTACATAGGAGTTCTCAATTCCTCCGGCCTTGCTGTTTACAAAGGATCAACGCAAGAGATAATAATAGTGGCAACTGACATTAAAGAATGAAAGTAAACTGAGGGTGTAAACAATGGTGTGAATATGGACCGGGGTGCCGTTATGTTCACTAGTGATGTCTCTCTCCCAAAAGACGATAAAAGTGTTAGCGAGGTAAACAAATCACAGCTGGGCAATTGACAGGATTATAAACGCACCGCAATGCTAACTATGCTACAAAAGAAAGGAAGAGCTTCAAAAGCAATGGGCAGTACGCCAAGGTAAGTAGACCGAAATCCATCTGCATCTACTACGAATCATCCACCATGAGATATCTATCCAGAACATCTCGCTGGTATTAAGTTGTGAATCCCACCCAAAGTGTAAACTCAAATCAACAGACAACTGCATTGAAAAACTATGCGTAAAGTAAACAATCCTTGCACACGCAGGTACAAGCACCGTTGTTTTATCCCTGGTGGCAACAGCACATCCCCTAGTCTCATGTTTCTATCACTCAAGCTAGACATCAAGGGGCTGAACCCACAATCAATCATAACGCTCCCTCTTGGAGTTGCAACAAATCACTTGGCCAAAGTAAAATACGACAACGAGAACATGCAAGAATTTACTAAAGAACACAAATATAAAAGAGAACCAAATATATTACTCATCACAATCTGAACATAATCTCATAATCCATCAGATCCCAACAAACTCATCATACCAACACAGCAAATTACAAAAGTGCCTCAATCATGAGAGGCAGCTCACGAGGTCTCGAAAGTGAAAGCACAAAGAGGGCAGAGGTACATCACATAGATACTGGTCACGGACCCATGGTCCAAGGGGGACTACTCATGGCACATCCGGGAGGCGTCCATGGCGATGGATGGTCTCCCGGAGGGGGTTCGTCCTTCCGTCAGGGTGCCGGGGCAGCTTCTCCTGGCAGCCCCGATCTTGAAACGGCGGCGGCGGCGGTACAGAAAGGAGAACGGGAATAGTAGATCGATATTAGGGGTTTCCGTCACGGGGGGTAAATATAGGCCAAAGCGGGCACCAAGAGGGGCCACAGGGCTGCCAAGAGGCCTCCTGGCGCGGCCTAGGGTGGGTCCGCGCCTTGGACCCTGGTGGGTCCACCCCCTTCCTCCCTTGATGATTCGGGAAGCTTCCGGGTCGCTAATTTTTTATACAATTTTTCCGGGATTTATTTGGCACTTTTAATGGCCGGAAAACCTGAAATACAAAAACAGCAGAAAACAGGAACTGACAACTGGGTGCACTGAGTTAATAGGTTAGTCCAAATATGATAAAAAGTGTATGAAAGATCAAGCAATACATGGCAAAGTCACGCAAATCATGCATGGAGCAAGCAGAAATTATAGATACGTTTGGGACGTATCAATGTTCCATGGTAATATATCTCGGAAAGGCTATGGAAATGACTTGATAGGTAGGTATGGTGGCTGTTTTGAGGAAAGATATAAGGAGGTCTATGATGACAGAGCGTATCATGCCAAGGTTTTGGATGTACCAGCAAAGGTGGACGCCAACTTTCGGAGTGAGAAGAGGGCAATGCACGGTACGGAAGAGGCTAGCAAATATGAGGAGGTGGAAGTGTCAACTTTCAATACTTACATTAGTCCGAAGAACTCATGCACTTATTATCGGTAACTCTCAATCTAATGAGGAGGTTCACAAAGAGACAAGTACCCCGAGGAGGGGTGTATGGGGGTTTGGTTATCCTTGCGCATCCTCGACTCATGGTACGTGAGTGTACTCTAATATCCGATCTCTCAAAAGATTAGTGATCCATCTAGTAGCTAGAGTTCTCAACTAGTTTTGTAGGTTTTGGAAATAAACATGGATTGCCCAAAATACGATACCTATCACTAATAGGCTAGAGCTCTTGACACCAAAAGTTCAAACATTACTCACAACAATACCTCAAAACTATTGCAAGTTACTACTAAAATTAAATAGCAACCTCAATTACGTACTTTCAAGACAAGACACAAATCAGTGCAACAACCAACTCTCTTAACAAGATAAACATGAAAACTAAAGAGAGTTCCAGCAATGAACTAAAAAAAATCCAAGGCTCTAGTGAAAGACAAACTAAAACTAAAACTAAACAGGGCAGTAGCTACGAAAAGATAAAGAACACACAACAGTAAAAAGATAGGCATGAAAAATCCTATGATGTGTTCTAAATTGGAGTGGAGCGTGTTTCTCTCCCACACAAAGTAAGCTGGGGTCTAACTTGTTATGAACAGAAAGAAAATCTAAATAAAACTAAAAAGGAAACCTAAGAGCGAGAAGCTCCAAGCATAGCACATAACGCATGGAGTGATAAAAATATAGTGAGACGAAGGACAAACTAATGATTGTTGATGGAGAAGGGGATGCACGGGGGCATCGCCAAGCTTAGACTCTTGAGACTCCTTGAATATTTATTTGGTATGCATGGGGGCATCCCCAAGCTTGAGCGCTTGACACTCCCGGATCTTCTTTCATCATCTTCCCTCGCACACTTGAAAACTCGCTTCATACATAACTCATCATAAGATGATTAGAGAGGTTAGTACCCTTAATAAAATAATTTTCCCACTTGATATAAAGATATTCTTTAAGAGATACTGTTTCTCAAGATTTCCAAAAGGTTTTTGCAAATAAAAAGCAAGCTTAAGGTTTGCAAAAGTAAGGAAAGGCAATACGTGGCAGAATCTGTGAAAAACAGAACAACAGGTAGTAGAGAATTTTTTCGGGGTACTTCTGCAACTCAAATAAAAAACTCAGAACATACGAAAGTTTCACAATTGTATAGAGCATGTTGTGTAAAAGATTCATATCAAAAAGATGAAATGGTGATTTGTTTCAGTTTTTTCCATCAAGAAGACATAATTTGTTTTCTGGACAGCATGTCACAACTTTTGCTTCCCTTAGCATAAGAGGCTATAACTTGGCACAAAGCTTGAAAATAAAGATACAATGATGTTGGTACAGTAGTAACAATCATAAAGACCACTAAGAACAGAAATAAAAACATCTTGGGTTGCCTCCCAACAGGCACTTTCTTTTACGCCTTTAAGCTAGGCATAAGGCAAAAAAGGATTAAGTTTTATCAAGAGAAAGAGAATAGCTAGCCCGTGTAACAGACTCAAATGGTAAGTTGATTTTATTTCTAGGGAAGTGCTCCATCCCCTTTTTGAGAGCAAATTGAAATTTTATATTCCCCTCTTTCATCTACATAACGGCACCAACGGTGCAAACAAAAGGACGTCCCAAAATAATTGGGCATAAAGGTTCACACTCTATATCCATAATAATAAAATCAACGGGAACATAATTGTCATTGAAAATGATAAGAACATCGTCGATCTTCCCCAAAGGTTTCTTTATGGAAGAATCAACGAGACGAACACCAAAAGAACAAGAATCAAAAGGTTTCAATTCAAACATGCCATGCATTCTTTTGGGCATGACGGAGGTAGTAGCTCCAAGTCACATAAAGCATAGCAAGAGAAGTTTTTTAATTTAATTTTTATCATAGGGTCCCAGCCATAATCTAGCTTCATAGGTATGGAGGCTTCTATCCTAAGCTTCTCCTCCCTAGCTTTGATGAGAGCATTTGTGATATGCTCCGTGAAGGCAAGATTAAGTGTGCTAGTGTGGGGGTCTCTAGACATTTTGTGTAGCAAGCTAATAACTTCTGAGAGGGTGCAACTATCAAAATCAATATCACTACTATCAAAGGTGGTAGTGGTGTCATCTAGGCTCAATTGTTTGAAACCCTCTATGTTCATAGGTCCAATGGGACTAGGAGTGCATTGGGTGCTAATAGCTTGGGTGTCCTCAAAATTTGGATAGTAGCAACTGTGTGGTGTTTAGGAAGGCCCTTAATTCTATCCTCTTCCTCTTTTTCTCTATCCCATCTTTCTTTAAGTTTAGCCATCATCCTAATATTTTCATTAATTTGTAATTGGATAGCATTAATATGAGTGACCTCACTCTCCTCAAGGGGAGAGGTTCTAATTTTTAACATCTCAACATCAAGGGCTAAGCTGACTACCTTCAAACAAAGATCATCTAATTTAGCTAACTTTTCTTCCACATTCTTGTTGAAGGCTTTTTTGGTAGTGATAAAGTCTCTAAGCATGTTTTATAATTTAGAAGTGGGGTTCTTGTTGCTAGGATAAGTGTTGTTGTGCCCGTAGTTGGATGGAAACGGTCTAGGATTACTAGCAAAGTTGCCCCTATAAGCATTATTATTAAAGTTGTTTCTAGCAATGAAGTTCACATCTACTTATTCCTGAGCAACCAAAGAATTTAAAGGAACATCATGAGGATCAATAGAGGGTTGCTTGGTAAGTAGAGACATAATCAAATCCACTTTTTCATTTAGGGAGGTAATTTCCTCGACATAATTTACCTTCCTACCTGTTGGAGCGCGTTTGGTGTGCCATTGGGATAGTTGGTCATCATCTCAACGATAAGTTTTGTGGCAGCACCAAGTGTAGTTGACATAAAGGTTACTCCCGCGGCCGAATCTAACAGGTTCCGCGAGGTAAAGTTCAAGCCTGCATAAAAAGTCTGGATAACCATCCAGGTAGTCAAACCGTGTGTAGGGCATTTCTTAACAAGAGATTTCATACGTACCCAAGCTTGGGCAACGTGTTCATTATCCAATTGCTTAAAATTCATAATGTTACTTTTCAATTGGATAATTTTAGCAGGTCGGTAATACTTCCCAATAAAAGCATCTTTGCACTTATCCCAAGAATCTATGCTATTCCTACGCAAAGATTGAGACCAAATTTTAGCTCCTCCCCTCAAGGAGAAAGGAAAAAGCTTGAGCTTAATAACATCACCTTCTACTTCTTTATACTTTTGCATATCACCTAACTCAACAAAATTATTTAAGTGTAAAGCAGCATCATCTCCAGCACCAGAGAATTGATCTCTCATAACAAGGTTTAGAAAAGAAGGTTTAATTTCATAAGAGATAGCTGAAGTGGCAGGTGTGGTAATAGGAGTGCAGATAAAGTCTTTGTTGTTGTGACTAGTGAAGTCACACAACTTGGTGTTTTCAGTGGAAGCCATAGTAGCAGCAAGTGTGGAAGATTTTTTTTGTAATTTTTTATATCAGACACAAAGATAAAAACTAAAAGGTAAACTAACAAGACAAAAAAGCAAAGGTAAAAGGTAGTGGGAAACTCCCCCATCTTATCACTCGGAGTCCCCGGCAACGGCGCCGGAAATTTTCTTGATATCTCTCCTCGTTGGTTACCCCAAGTGGAAGGTGAGATGTAGTGTAGCGGCAAAATTTTCCTCGGTGAATATACCAAGGTTTTTCTCCAGTAGGACTCCGGAGATGATAAGTAGGTGTCAACGACGCAACTGACATGGACCTGCACACAACACAAATAACTTTGCTTCCCACCGAGTAAAGAGAGGTTGTCAATCTCTCCGACCTTGTTGTTCACAAAGGATCAAACGTAAGGGATAATGATAATGGTGATAGCAACTGGAAAGTAAAAGAAGGAAAATAAATGAGCGTGTAAACAGTAAAGAGAATATGGACCGGGGTCCCATGATGTTCACCAGTGATGTCTCTCTCCCAAAAGACGATAAAACTACTATCCGAGGTAAATAAATTACAGCTGGGCAATTGACAGGATTAAAAACATACCGCAATGCTAACTATGCTACAAAGAAAGGACGAGGCTCAAAAGCATGGGCAGTACGCCAAAATAAGTAGACCGAAATCCAACTGCATCTACTACTAATTATCCACCTTGTGATATCTATCCAGAATATCCCGCTGGTATTAAGTTGCGAGCCCCACCCAAAGTGTAAACCCAAAGCAACAGACAACTGCATTAAAAAGCACTTTGCGTAAACTAAACAATCCTTGCAACTGTGGTTACATGCACCGTTGATTTCCCCCTTGTGGCAACAACACATCCCCTAGACTCATGTTTCTGTCACTCAAGCATGTCATCGGGGGACATGAACCCACAATCGAGCATAACGTTCCCTCTTGGAATTACTACCTACTACTTGGCCAAAGCAATAAACAACAAAGGAGAACATGCAAGAATTACTTAGGAACAAAAATATAAAAGATAAGAACCAAATATATTACTCAATCACAATCTGAACATAATATCATAATCCATCAGATCCTAACAAACTCAGCATAGCAACAACAGAAAATTACATATGTGCCTCGATCATGTAGGGCAGCTCACGAGGACTAAACCATGAAGAACAAAGAGGGGAGGAGAACATCACATAGCTACTGATCACGGACCCATGGCCCAAGGGAAACTACTCATGGCACATCCAGGAAGCGTCCATGGTGGAGGGGAAGCTCCCGGAGATCAATCCTCCCTCTGGCAGGGTGCCGGGAAGAAGTCTGCTGGCACTCCCGATCTTGGAAGCGTGGCAGCAGCGGAACAGAGGCGAGATCACGAAAAAGGGTTTTGTCTTCAGGGGTTTCGCGTCACGGAGAATATATAGGCGAAGGGGGGCAGCTAGGGGGCCACCAAGGGTCCAGGCACCCCCCGGCGCGGCCATAACCTAGGCCGCGCCAGGTGGTGGCCCTCTGGCCCCACCCAGGTGATTACGGAAGGTTCCCGTACACTGATTTCCTATCTGATTTTCCCGAAATTTTGGAGCATTTTTAATATGGGGGAAACCTGAAATAGAAAAACAGCAGAAACCGGGAACTGGCACTGTGGTGCACTTAGTTAATAAGTTAGTCTAAATATGATCAAAAGTGTATCTAGATCATAGCAATATCACACAAAACATGCATGGAGCAAGCAAAAATTATAGATACGTTTGGGATGTATCACCACTACTTGTGGGCATGGCCATGACCATCACCATGGTCGTGTTGTGTGTGCGTGTGTGCGTCGTGTGCAGGTGTTTGTGTATTGTGTGTGGAGTGTGTGTGGGTGTACATGCGTGTGTATGGCCGCGGCCTCGGCGAGCCCCCGCGCTCGGCCGCCATGCACCTCTGCACGCACGCAAGCACAACAATGGTTGTTGCTCCTGCCGCTGCAGCTGCTGCCGGTTAGCTGTTGTTGCTGCTACTGAATTGCTAAAATTTATAATTCCTGAAAACCGCTGCTGTACACTACCTTGCACAGCCCCAAAACGACAGCAAATGAATTATTGTGCGGATAAATATAATATGGGTAGTTAGTACACTTAACAAGCTTCACTTTGTTCCATTGGACCAATTCCAAATAATTCATAGATTAAATCCTGTCAAAATGACAAAATGCGAATTTCTGTTAACCGAAAGATAGATATATCACCATTGCTATTTTGGAGCTGTAGATGAACATACTACAGGGATCTTTCATGCCATTTAAGGTCATGGCATGAAAGTATCTCCATTGGAGCTATAGATCTATGGCAATCGTCAAGCAAACTTGACATCTTTTAACGATTTCTGGAATTAGCCTCGAGTAGCATTTTCAGACCGAGTTTTAATTAAGTAAATCTTCTCTACTAAAAATGCCATCCATACCGGATTCGAGATCAGTGACAACTGATGAAGATTGGTATAGGACACAAATTCATCAGAGGAGTGGAACCCTAAATCGTAGCCTTCCGAATGTGCTAATGGATGCTTAACACTGCAAAATCACAGACTTAGTAAAATTTTGGTGGAACCCCAGTGAGACAATGACAAGTTGGCCCCACTTGCCAGAGTATGACATGTGGGTCCACTCTGTCAGTTGACCTAGTCAAACCACTAATTTGGATAATGCTACTTTTAAATAATAAAATAAATTTCAGAAATATTATAAAATGGATAAAACTAGGGAAAATCATATCTTTTAATCCGTAGGTCAAATGGAAAAACTTTATACATGAAAGTTGATCAGCAAAACAACAATTACGGTTACACTACCTGCATGCCCACTGCACCACTCTAACATACCGAACTTGGAACCTTTCCCCTCCGGTTCATCTGTCTAACAGACGACTGGAGCCGGTAGAACGTTCCGGTTCGTCTGCAACGTTCGCTGTGTCTTGTATTTGTACTGCTATTACTGCTGTGTATTTACTGTTTCTCCCCCCCTCTTACTGTCCGGTAGACCCGACGACCGCTGTTGACGCCCCCGTTATCGAGTACGTCATCAACGACCGTACCCCTACTACCGAGCTTTCAGGCAAGCAGTGCCCCTTCACCTCTCGCAGATTTCACCTATCTATCTATATTTATCTGTTGCACTAGGCATTGCTGCTGCTATGTTACATTCTTATTCATTGCATAGCATGTCATTGTCGCCCCTTGTTGTACCTTCCTTTATCATATGCTGCCTATTAAATAAATAAATATATATATATATATTATTCAGTAGTTAGCCCTACAGATTGTTAGTCAACTAGGATTAGATAGCCGACCATGATCACTCTGGGAGTGAAGGAGGATACAATATATTATTCCTGCAACAGGTACGGTACAGAGCAGACACCCAAGGGAACCTACAACGGCAAGACTCTACCGAGTCGCTCCAGGTTTGACTTACGAGTGGATGTACTCGTATTTCACTCTCATCGCCGGCTCGGTAGCGTAGCACCACCGGGGTGATACGAGGATATTCCTCTTTAGTTTATTCCCGCTGATGTCTCGTCAAACCGCTTCAAGTGTACCATCGAGGGTGATTCCTCCTGGTTTCACTTGATGGTAGGCACCTGAATCAACTGGTGTCCTTAAAGGTAAGTAGTCGGGTGACCCAACGGTGCCCGCGACACTAGTAAAAAATAGGCTATAGCCGCACTGCTACTACTGGCGGACGAAAAAAAGTGTACACCAGTGGTATTACCGCTGGCGGACAAAATAATTTATACGCCAATGATATTTTTGTTACCGCTGGCGTACAAATATTTTTGTACGCCAAAGATATGTGTAGACCAAATATAACAACTGCGACCAACTACCATTGGCGTACACATATTGTTGTCAAAATGTTGGATGCAGCAGCGGTAACTTGCACGGGCCCTCTCTCTCCTCCTTATCCTTTCGCAACGTATACTACACTCCATCTCTCTCCCCCACGAGGCATCTCGATCCCCTTTCTCCCCCACGAGGCATGTCTCTCCATCTCTCTCCCCCACGAGGCATCTCGATCCCCTTTCTCTCTCCCCCACGAGGCATCTTGATCCCTTTTCTCTCTCTCGCGCACCAAACCCTAGCCCCTCCCCACCGGTCCTAATGGCCAGCCACCACCGGCCCCTCCACGCCCTCCTCGGCCGCGGCGCGTGTATGCACTCACTCCCACTACCCCTCCTCTTCCCTCTCGATTCCGGCGATCTACGAGACTGACTGACCCTGCCCCACCACTCCTCGCCATTCGGTCGCCGACCTACTCCTCTGGAGGAGGAGGAACTCCTCCGCGGCGGCCGTCGCGGGCGCCGCGCTCGTCTGGTTCCTCTTCGAACGTGCCGGCTACAGCCTCCTGTCGGTCCTCTCCAACGCTCGGCCCTCCTCCTCTTCTTCTGGGCCAAGTCCGCGTTGATGCTCAACAGGTCTGTAGCTTCACTCCTCCTTTGTTCCGCTGGCCGCCTGCCTGCCTTGCTACTCCAGCCGAGAGCAGCGCTTCTCTGAGATCCGATCTAGAACTGAACCGTACCCCTGCTTTTGTTGTGGTGGTATGCTCTTTGGTCACTGATGCGTGTCGTGTGCAGAGTAGGACCAACATTAGGGTAGTTTCATTTGTGCAGCTTAGAACTGAATTATGCATCTTCATGATTTGCTTCAGCAAACACCAACCAATTGTAATGTCTTGTGAGTCGGTCTTGCTTCTTTTAGTTGATCTGACTCAACGCATTGAATCTTCAATTTCAGGTATAGTATTACTTGGCGATCAATCTGATGACACTGAGTGTTTCTCAGGTATCTATGTATCGACACCGTGGTACCTTTTCGACTATGAATTGATACGTAACCAGGATGAACTGCCATGTCATTAGAAAGTTTTTAAGTAGCGATGATTGTTAGACTGTTTTTAACAACCACTATGACACACCCTTCCTCACGGGACACAGTAGCACTAGCACAGTGTAGTGTTATTCTGTACATGAACATATTTCCTTGTGTAGAAAATGTAGGGGCTGTGGCGGCGACAACATCGACACGGGGACACGGGGCTATAGTGGCGGCGACAACAACATCGACAAGGGGTTGTGGAGGCGACGACGACGACATCGATACGGGACCGTGGTGGTGGCAACGAAGACATCGACAAGGGGTTGTGGCGGCGACAGCGACATCAACACGACACTGTGGTGGCGGCAACGACGACATCGACAAGGGGTTGTGGCGGCGACGGCGATCTCGGCACAGGACTGATGTGCCGGCGGCGACGGCGACGACATCGACAAGGCCTAAGCAATTTTTACTTTTTTTTGTACATGAGATTTTGGCATATGCCAAAGTAAATATTCATGTATTCCAGGTTAATAGAAAATATAATATGAGAATAAGCAGAGGTGTTTTAAATGTGAATCTGTGTTTGGACAAATAGATTATATGTATATTTTTTAATCTCCAAATTAATACTACTGGCGTACATGATGGAACACACCCCACTAGCAGTAATATTTTTTTAAAATCATAAATTCTTACTACTGGCGTACATGAGTGAAGGTACGTCACTATTACCACTCTTACTAGTGGCGTCCACAATAAAAAGCACGCCAGCGGTGAATGCTACCGGTGGCGTACAAGTCTGTCCGCCAGCGGTAACCTGTCTTACCGCTGGCGTACAACTTGTACGCCAGAGGTACCTGTTACCACTGGCGTGACATCGCGGGCGTACGCTTGGCCGCCAGCGGTAACAAAAAACTGTACGCCAGCGATAGGCTATTTTCTACTAGTGCGAAAGGTATTGTATCGGGACGACAGGACAGACGGATACCATCGTGGGCCTAGTCCTTGCTCGTCGGCCGTGAGATACCAAACCACGAAAGTCGAGCTCCTCTAGGAGCACACGCGAGATAAGGTAAGGAGATAGTTCACTTGTTGGTAACCGTGTGCTTTGACGGGACGACAGGGCAGGCACAGATGTACTGGTGGTCCTGCGTGTTGTTCGTTGTCCATTGTGTTACTAGTCAGGCAACGATAATGCTTGTCTGCGAGATAATAATAAAATGCTTAAATGGGCCAGGTGGATGACTTGAGTGGGTCGACGTGCCCTATACACTCTACCTCCACGCGGGATAATGGGTGTGGTCCCCTCGGCGACGTACATTCTATCAAAAGTTCTGAAAGACGTCTAGTTCAGCATTGCGGCCGCGACGGATCGTGCCACCCAGTGGGGGTGGTGCTGGTATCCCCACTGCGCGCAACGACCCGGAATGCGAGGGGTGACGACCCAAGACCCCTTGCGCTTAGGATGTAGACCGGCGGGGACCTCTCTGATGAGACTAAGTAGGACTACGTCGTGTCAGACAGCCTCGGTGGGGCATTCCCTAACGAGGTGTGCACCACCCTAGAGATACGAGCACTTAGGGTAACAGTAGTGCGGCCCCTGCAGGGATGATAATCTATTCGAATAGCCGTGTCCAAGGTAATAGGACGCTTTATGCTGAAGCCAGATCCTACTACTACAAACTATTACGAGTAAACAATTGGTTCTGGGTTTTATTCCTCGCAGGGAAGTCGAGGAAGGGATCTCGGAGGAATTGATAATTATTACAACTTATTTATACAATGTCGCGATAAATTCTGCTGCATTGTTACTTTACGCTTTATATGTAACTGTTGGCTATCCTCTTCTTGTGTTGCAAGAATCGTTGGAAGATGCTAGTCTTCGATAGGCCTAGCTCATTCAACCTTACCCTAGTACTTCTGTCTTGCAGTCCACTATACAACCTCCCTTCCATTTTGATACCAATGCATAAATGCTTAGTAGCTTGGGTTTAAGTCTCGCTGAGTATGCTAGATACTCACCCTTGCTTTATCCCCCTTTTTGTTTTGTATAGCCGGATTGCTGCAACCAGACGTTGGCGCCCAGGAGCAGGAGTACCCCGGAGGCGCCTACTACGACGTCGAGTTCCCCGTTGACCAGGAGTAGTTTGGAGGTTCCCGGGCAGGAGACCTTGCCTTTTTGATCGAGTGTTGATTTTGTGCTAGCCTTCTTAAGGCAACCTTGTATTTCTTGTGTCTGTACTTAGATACTATTGCTTCCGTTGACTTGTGTATCTCGAGTTGTTGTAGTCGAGCCCTCGTGGCCCCTGGCTTGTATTAAATAGCTTGTATTATTAATATTATTACAGTTGTGTTGTGATATCATGCCACGAGTCCTTGATCTCGGTTGTGTACCTTGTGTGTATGATTACTGTACATGATCGTAAATCGGGGGCGTCACAAGTTGGTAACAGATCCGACTGCCTGTAGGAAACCCCCTTCCAACTCCTTGGTCGAAGTCGAGCCTAGACAAGAAAAAACTATTTTACTAACTTATTGTGTGGCTTACGGGCACACATCGATACCACCCAGTTGTGATATCTAAGGTATTAGGATCTTTTTCTCCGCACCTTAACTCTGGGACTCTGATCTCTCTTATCCTTTGCATTCCTTCTTCTTAATGTTGAGTACCGATACTCACACCAGATTCTCTATGGGCCCATAACCCACAGTTCCACAGGATCGAAACCTGACTCTTGTCGTCTACCTTGAGATATTCAGTCTGATATCAGACTCAATGCTTATGCTTGGTGCTCTGGACCCCTTTTCATCATCCGTCATCGGCATCGAATGCATGCCTATCTGCTTAAAACTTCTCATGCGTTCTTTTGTTCTCTCGATGTATTTCCCTGAGTTTAAACTAGGAAGATACTTTGTATCTCATTCCCTTGGACAACCTCGGTTGATTAACCTTGATCTCGGCTGTGTACCTTGTAAGTACAATGAAGCCCCCAAAGGAAGGATGACCACTCATCGAGATGCACCGATGCAGAGAAATGAAGACAACAACATTAAGGATCAACTCCATCGATAAGGACAACATGCACCGGAAGAATCGTTAGGATGCGAAATCGAAACTTTACCCCTTACACTACTTTTAATTCTCGGGACGAGAATTCTTTGTAGTGGTGGAGATTTGTAACACCTCGGGTGTCATGCTACAGTAATCACCATGTTAAATGCCATGTTATCATGATTAGGCATGTGATAAACACCCTTGATTATGTCAAGTTCAAATCGAAGCCCAAGTAAAAATTCAAAACAATGTGGAAAATAAAATTAGACTAAAAATTGTGGAAACAATTTTATAAAATGCATAATAATCTGTAGGTCATAGGAATATGTGTATGGGAATTTATTAAGCTATAAATTAATTCAAGCAATTCTAAACAGCAGCCAAAAGTCACATTTAATACGTTGGATATTCAAAAGGAAAACCAAATGAATTTATTTAATGCCCAAACTTTTTTGTGGCATCTCTCTAAAGTCCAACACAAATGTGGAAACAAGTTTCACCTTTGAAAAAAATCAATTGGTGGAAAATAAAATACAAAAAGAAAACAAAAGAAAGAAAAGAAAGCCTAAAAAATAAAAAGAGCTAGCCTAGGGCAACTGCAACAGGGCCCAGCCCACTCCCCCAACTTCTTCCCACTGTTCCTCTGGCTCGGTCGCCATGGCCACCAACAGACCGTGCCATCGGAACCGCTCCTGGTCGTCACCTACGCTGCTACAGTGCTCGTGACGTGGATAAGATCCCCGCACCCTCGAACCCTAGATCGAGCAGCCGACATTTTCTGTCGGGACCCGGGATTAGCGTATGCAAGCCTCGTTACAACACAATCATATGGAGAGCCGAGAACCGTACCCACTTGTCTAAGAAGACAAGGCCAAGCACAGAACGTTCTCGGAAAGCATCGAACGTGAGGGGCATCCCATCCAGGCCGGATGATCAACTGAAATGGGTCCTCATCGTCCGCACACAAGTCTAAATGATATGGGTGGTGAACTCCTATACTCATAGACAAGTCGCCTCAATCATACTATCGATTGTATTATAACCCTTACATAGACTTACTCCAGCCCGATCACTTAGTCGGGGTCTAGGGCGGGCTCGATCATACATCAAAATGTGCACGAGACGGAGTCTCGAGCAATCGCATCGCGATGCCCCAAGCTGCGCACATCTAAGGGCCACTTGGTGTATAAAAGACCGCCAGCCAGATCACAACTAAGGTCTCGAAAACCCATACAAAGACATGCATGTTATAAACATACACACAACACACATGCCTTGTATGAACAGCAGGTATCATTGCAATTCTCTACAAAGTATACCTCTTTATTAATAACTCTTATAGAGTGCACACATAGATCACAAGCATGTGATCCAACATTACAACAGACAAGCGGAAGCAAAGTAGGTCTGAGTACAGACAAGTTTAACAAATGGCTTAGAGAAGCCTTATCTAAAAACAAGCCCTCCACGAGGGAACCAGTCATCTGACTGGGACTACACTAGCTTGGTCTTGGTCTGAGTCTTCAATCTTCGAGCTTCGGGTAGAAGCCACCATCGGGGTCGGTGGGTTCATCTAAAACATAGATTAAGCAAACATGAGTACAAAATCGTACTCAGCAAGACTTACATAGGAGCTATACTACTCATGCACATGTATCAAGGTAAAGGGAGGTGGGGTTTCACTTGCAGAAGTGCCAGCTTTGACTTGGCTAGTCCTGAACTACGAGTACCAGACTTGAGGTAAAAAGCGTACACGAGTCCACTACATCTCTTCAACCAATTACACCACTATGGTTACTTCCTCGACTTCCCCACGAGAAGCACCCCATAGCACTCACGCTTATCTTGGTGTGTTTTAGAAGTATCCGATTCAAGTTATCTAATAATCAAGCTAAGCTTTCCAAGCAGTCCTTAACCGCGGACGCGGCTATTCGAATAGTTTTATTAACCCTGCAGGGGTGTACCGCTACACACACGTGTCATCAGTTACCGCCTTTTGCGTGTCACCGTTCAAGAGATGACAGCGAGGATGCTCACCACAACTGTTACCTCATAGCCGATCTAGTCCGAGAAAGCCGCCTACTTGGGTTGGCTACCACTATCGTGAACCCGGCCGGTTTACCGAAGTGGAACCAAGTGATGCGTGCGTGGTGCATAAGCCGGTCTCGGATGAGCCGTTCTCTCACTTAGCATCCAGGCCACAAGCCTACCAGAACTCCGAACTATTGCGACATCTGGACATCGAAAGGGATGAGTTAGTAAGTTGAGAGGGGTCAGTGAGCCCAATGTGTGGTTGTACTCTTCATCTTGGATCACCACACAAGAACTCGGACTTAGGGCGGTGTTCAACGAGACAACCCACCGTGTACTACTACACAGCCTCTCATCGTTCACCTTGTATTAGGGTAGATTCACCAACACTTTTCTACCATCATCATCATGATCACTACCATCCCGACTCACATAACAGTATCATCAAGGTATCACTCTAAGCATGCAATAAGCAGTAACAATTGCAGGGGCCACATGATATCAATCAACTCCTACATTTGCTAGGATTGTGGTTTTGCCTACTACTGTGACAAATGATAGGTCATGCAAAGGAATGGGTTCATCTATGCGGTAGAAACGTTATCATGGTGATCATCCTAAACAATGCATAAGCGAGACATGAGAGGGAATTGGGATTTTATCGACATGATCAATGGGGGTTTGCTTGCCTTGCTGACGAGGTTCGGGTTCGGGGTCTTCAACGAAGGGGGCAGCCTCCTGTTCCGGTTCCACCTCTACTTGACAAACATCAAACAAGGTAGCAAGTAAATACAATGCACAAACACATGATGGAAGGTTGAAACTTGATGTATATGCTTTGATGTGTTTAGGCAATTCCATTTAAATTGGAGTATATTGCAAAATGAATTGCAAATTCAAACTCCAATTTGAATTCAAACTTAGTCAAGTTACATGTGACATTGTTTGATCAATTTGAATCATTTTCAAATGTGTATGATATGCCTCTGATGTGTGGTTGAAATGTAACAAGTTTCCATGGTCCAAGTTGCAAAATCATTTGAATTAAATTTGAATAAATTCCAAATAAATCAAATGACATATGCTACTGGTCCCAATTTAAATTCAACTCAAACATAGTTGAAAGTTGGATTTTTGGATAGCTTATTTTCTCCTGATCATTTTTCATATATTATTTGTCCAATTTGGAGTTAATATGAATTTTCTATGAATTTCCAAAGTTTGGGCTATTTTCTGGATTTTCTGGAATTTCTTTAATTCAATTCAATTTCTGGAATTTCATTTATGGCGTCAGCATGACTTCATGCTGGCGTCAGGGGGGGCTGACAAGGGGGTCCCACCTGTAAGTGTCACAGAGTTAAATAAAACGGTTTAAACTTAAACCAGGGGGTTAACCATGGGGCTGGGCCCAATGTCATAGACTCCAGGGGGGGATTAGCTCGTGGTTAAGGGCCTTAATGGCGCCGGCTTGACGCCGGTGGCTCTGGCCACGGCGGCGCCTCGCCGGAATTGGCTACGGGGCACGGGAAGGACAACGGGGAGCACAGGGGGGGTTCCTTTCGCTCGCCCGCATCGACTCGTGCAAACGGAGGACCAAGAGGTGCACCGAGGCCACGCCGGCAACGACGAATGGCGGAGACAGAAGTCCGGCGACGTCAGGTTTGCATTCTGGTGCGGGGTTTTGACCACGGCCTAGTGAGAAATGATGCTGGGGACGTCAGGAAGGCGATGGGCTAGTCAGGCGAGTCAAAGGCGCACGGGAGCAAGTACCTCACCGGCCATGGCGGCGGCGAGGCTCGGCTCTCATGGCAGAGGTGGCTAGGGGATGAACGGGGCACCGTTGGTTTAGGGGAAAGGATCAAGAGCTCACCACGAGCACGATGATGCAGCCAGTGGGCTCAGGGAGACCTCAACGGCGGCGAATTTGGCGGTGGTCTTCTCGGCGGCCGGCGGGAACTCGATGAAGAATCCGGCGGCTCGGGGTCGAATTGGCTCGCGATCTTCCGCATGGTGATGAAGACGAAGGCGGCGAGGAGGAAGGACAGCTTGGTGCGGCCTGGAGGTGACGATGGCCACGCGTTCTTCACGGCATGGCGACGGCGGCGCTCGGGTCGTCGTCGGGCTCGTCGCAGGAGTGAGAGGGAGAGGCTCTGGAGGGGAGGAATGGAGGCGTGGCACTCGGGTGCGTCTCCAGGGGCACGTAGAAGGGCCGGGGAGGACAGGTGGAGGCTGGGGAGACGACGCCGTGCCCGGCTGTCTCGGTGGCATTCCACCGAGCAGCTTGGAGGCGCGGGGAGGAAGACGACAGGGGAGGGGTCCAGTTGGGCTGGACTGGGCCAGAAGAGGTGGGCCTCGCCTAGGCGCCAGGTAAGTTTGTTGTTCTTTTCTTTTCTGTTTTCCTTTTCTGTCAATTTGTTTTGCTTAGCAAATAAATAGCTAGGCATTTTTTTTAAATGCTGAAAAGTTTTATATGGCCTCATAATATATAGACCAGCCACTTATAAAGTTTCAACATTTTTAAAATTCAAATAATTTGAATCTTAACTCAAATAGGGTTTTTTTAATTAACTCCAAGGCACCGTTTGAATATTTGAAAAATCTATGAGCATGGGGTGGGTCCCACATCACTTGATATGTGATCACACTCATTTATAAGACTTTTCAAAAATCTAACATGAATTTTTGGAGAAGATTTTTATCTGGCCTTTTGAATTAATTTCTCAGGGCTTTTCTTTTCCCCATTTTTGAATTTTCTTTTGAAATTTTTATCATGATGCAAAGGGAACTCAAATCCTAGCATTGCCTAAATTGGGGTTGTGACATTTTCCCACTCCCCTGTTCGTTCCCTCACCATGTCCGAGCGCCGCCGTGGACACGCCTTCGTCACCGGCGCGGCCAACCACCTCCCCGAGCCCTGAGACCACGTCCAGGAGGACCATCACCCTCGACTACGTCCATCCCAGGCATCAAATCGAGTAGGACCGCCCCATACGTTAGTCATCGTCGCCGTTTTTGCAGCGGACAACGCTGATATCTCTCCTCGTTGGTTACCCCAAGTGGAAGGTGCGATGTAGTGTAGCGACAAATTTCCCTCGGTGAAGATACCAAGGTTTGTCTCCAGTAGGACTCCGGAGATGATAAGTAGGTGTCAGCGGCACAACTGACGTGGACCTGCACACAACACAATTAACTTTGCTTCCCAACGAGTACGGAGAGGTTCTCAATCTCTCCGGCCGTGTTGTTCACAAAGGATCAAACGCAAGGGATAATGATAATAGTGATAGCAACTGGAAAGTAAAAGAAGGAAAATAAATGAGCGTGTAAACAATAATGAGAATATGGACCGGGGTCCCTTGATGTTCACTAGTGATGTCTCTCTCCCAAAAGACGATAAAACTACTATGTTGGGCAATTGACAGGATTAAAAACGCACCGAATGCTAACTATGCCACAAAGAAAGGACGATGCTCAAAAGCATGGGTGGTACGCCAAAATAAGTAGACCGAAATCCAACTCCATCTACTACTAATTATCCACCTTGAGATATCTATCCAGAACATCTCGCTGGTATTAAGTTGCGAGCCCCACCCAAAGTGTAAACCCAAAGCAACAGACAACTGCATTAAAAAGCACTTTGCGTAAAGTAAACAATCCTTGCAACCGCGGTTACAAGCACCGTTGTTTTCCCCCTTGTGGAAACAGCACATCCCCTAGACTCATGTTTCTGTGACTCATGCATGTCATCGGGGGGCATGAACCCACAATCGAGCATAACGTTCCCTCTTGGAGTCACTACCTACTACTTGGCCAAAGCAATAAAAAGCAACTGAGAACATGCAAGAATTACTTAGGAACAAAAATATAAAAGATAAGAACCAAATATATTACTCAATCACAATCTAAACATAATCTCATAACCCATCAGATCCCAACAAACCCAGCATAACAACAGCAGAAAATTACATATGTGCCTCGATCAATTAGGGCAGCGCACGAGGACTAAACCATGAAGAACAAAGAGGGGAGGAGAACATCACATAACTACTGATCACGGACCCATGGTCCAAAATAAAGTACTCACAGCACATCCGGGAAGCGTCTCAATCCTTACTCCGGCAGGGTGCTGGGAAGAAGTCTCCTGGCGCTCCCGATCTCGGAAGCACGGCGGTGGCGGAACATAGGCGAGATCGCGAAAAAGGGTTCTGTCTTCAAGGGTTTCGCGTCATGGAGAATATATAGGCGAAGGGGGGCAGCCAGGGGGCCCACCAGGGGTCAAGGCGCCCCCCCGGCGCGTCCAGACCCTAGGCCGCGCCAGGTGGCCACCTGGGTCCCTGGTGGTGGCCCTCTGGCCCCACCCAAGTGATTCCAGAAGGTTCCCGTATGCTGATTTTTTTATCTGTTTTTCCCGAATTTTTGCAGCACTTTTAATATGGGGGAAACCTGAAATAGAAAACAACAGAAAACAGGAACTAGCACTGTGGTGCACTGAGTTAATAACTTAGTCGAAATATGATCAAAAGTGTATGAAAGTGTATCTAGATCATAGCAATATCACAAAAAACATGCATGGAGCTAGCATAAACTATAGATACGTTTGGGACGTATCAACATCCCCAAGCTTAATGCCTGCTCATCCTTGAGTAAGTAAATGATAACAAGCATAATTTCTGTGGTAGCATGCTAGAAACCATATAAGAACTTTGAGAAGTAAAGCAATACAGGTATGTGATACAATCCAAGTCATAACATGCAAGAGTCTATATTAGCATTGAAACAAGCAACAAAAGAACATTAGGTGCAAGAGCTCTTGTTGTCCGTGACTCGAATGTCTCCAAATGGTGTTTGCATGCAAGAAGGGGGATAGGGAATACGAGAAAAAGTGTTTTTATTGAGAACTCAATCTACTAAAGTTTCACACTTGGTCTTCTTTGGAACCTTATCTTGACTTGTCCCCGGACCACTAGCCAGGTACAAGTCACTTTGATCCACTCCTTTTCGATATTTTGAGCACTCATGCAATGGATGAGCATAAGCACGAGAGTTGACACTTGGGATGGCAAAGAGAGAGATATGGTGGAGGAGGAAGACAAAAAAGGTGAGAAAGGCTCACATCAATGAGGACAATCATAGGCGAGAAGGCCAAATGATAGATATGATGTGAGGAATAGGGATTGCCATGCAACGGATGCACATACGAGCTAAGGTAAGCTCTCCAATGGAACTAATGGGGTGCATCCAACTTGCTCGCTCATGAAGACCTAGAGCTCGTTTGAGGAGGCTCATCCTTGGAATATGCAAGCCAAGTTCTATAGTGTGAAGGTCCCAACATAGCTATATGCATAAATGATCATCTCTACCGAGTACAAGGATAAGAGGGAGTACTAGTGTGGATCTTTCAAAAGGATAGTAGTGTTGCCCCTTTCTCTCCTTTATTTTTTTATTTTTTGTATTTTTTGGTGGCCTCAATGGCTCTTTCTATTTAATTCTCATTTGTCCTCTTTGGGACCTTTTATTTTGTCCTCTTTGGGATCTTTTATTTTGTCCGCTTCGGGATCTTTTCCTCACTTAGGGGAAACGCTCTATTTTACAAGAAGGTATATGTAACGACCCAATTCGCTAAGAATCCAAGTCTCTGTGCATTCTGTGCTAGTCCCTGGATCAATAGCTAGCACACACAGTACATGATGTAATATCAAGAATAAACCACATGTCATATATATTACATCGAAGATCCAGTATTAAAATATAGCATACCTGCATAGCTCAAGGCTAGCTTACAAATAAAATACAGCGGAAAAACAATAAAAGCTTCGTGGCGTCCATCAACTCCACCGGCAAGTTGAGTATAGACATCGTAACCCTACATCGCATCACTTACTCATCGCATAAAAATCCTGCAACACCGAAGGTTACAGCCCGACAACGGGTCAGTACATCTGATTTGTATGGCAAGTCACACGAAAAAGGATATAACAGACCTACTTCTACATGCAAGGATAAGTCAAAGGAAAGGCTTATGGTTTTATTTTTCAGAAAGCTAATTTTTCCCTCACATACTACAACTAATCAAATTTTAATTTATCTTGCTAGTCCTAAGTATGGTTGAATCGGGCTACACCAATTCCAACCATCCCTTTATTAAAAGTTCCCACTCAAATTCTTATTAAGGTGAATTATTTGTCAAGACCATCCAACAACAATAATGCCCAGTTGCTCAAGGTTGTCCGTAACCGTGGACACGGCTAATCATGATCAGTTTTTACACTCTGGAGAGGTTTGTACACTTTCCCCACTGGACTCAACCCGAAGATTGAGACATAGTCTTTCAGAAGAGGTTGCCTCCACCCTTTGGTACCCGGTACACCTATCATATCTACATCAGCTAGCTACCAGGGCCAGGTTCCCCACAACTTACTCATCTAAGCCAGAGCCCATATAGCCAGTGGTTGTACATGGAAGCTACTAGTCACACTGTATGTCCGATCTTTTTGAGCCTGGACGGCGCCCACTGCGTTCAGAGGGTAGACACCATCTCGCACCCGGTTTCCCACCAAAACAACCATTGGGTGCATTTAACCCCGGCACTGTCCTTAGACAAGGCACATCCACCAGGATGCAACCCGCCCGTCCAGAAGTGATTTCTATTTAAGTTTTCTAGTCAAGTCATTAATCCTCACATAGCTCAAATGATAACTCAACCAATCCCCGTCTACAAAGAAATAGCAGTATATAACAACCACGATACTAGGGCGACAATGAAATACAAGGTCAGAGCATATGGCTATCCTACTAGGTTTAAATCATAACTAATATATCGTCCTACACATGCATAGAGTGATAATTTGCTACATGCATAATAGAAAATATAGGTTGAGGTATGGTCAAAGTGTAACTTGCCTTTTCCATCGGTGAAGTTCTTCGCTCTCACGGTCCAGTCAACTCTACTCGTCACACTCCGAGCAAATCTATCGCAAACGAAGGAACTCGAATAATCAATCACACCACAAGGACAAAACAAAAGATAAACAAACAAACACAAAGGGTTTAGCAACAAAACAAAAAGCTTTGAAGTGCGGAGGTGTAGATGTGCTCGAAGGTGATCAGTGGAACGTAAACTCGAGAGAGTCCACAGATAAAATATTATCGGTAAAGAGTTGTGTCCATGGACATTTGTGAATTCAAGGTGAATATCATGCCCACATGAAAAGTGTGTGAACCTTACCGATAACATGTCTCAGGTGATCCGATATGAAAAAAGAATCACGTGAAACGGAATACTACAACGCAGGTCATAGCAAGTTCAAATTTGAATTGAATTTGACTTTAAACAGAACAAGAAACTTGTGAATTTTTGTGTACACATGATATAGACAGAAAGTACATGACACGAGTGATCCAACGCAAAAATAATCACTCGATTTGGATCAACGGTTGAAAAGATACGACCACTAGAATTTGAATTTGAATTTGAAACAAATTCAAATTTAAAAGTGTGCAAAGTGTGCAAAATTTGATTCCATGATAAACTACAGAACAACATGAACGTTTAGCAAAAAGATTCACCGCGATCCGACTTACGGTCGAGGAGATATTGCGAGAACGAGAATAGGGGGTATTCTGGAGAAAAGGACCTGATTGTAATTAAAAAAATTCTGAAAAAGCAATCGGGTCCTTGCGGGGCGGTTGACCAGATCTGGATCGGGGTTGACTCCGGCGAGCTCGTTTTTCGGCGAACTCCGGCGCGATGCGGCGTGCTCCGGCGAAGTGCGGCACAGGGGCGCGGCGGCTCGGCCTTGGGCAGTCCGGCGAGCGGCGGCCAGCGGAGGCGGCGTGCGGGCGCGCGGTCCGGCGCGGGTTCCGCGCGCGAGGCGCCGGCGGCCGGCGCGGCTAGCCGTGGCAAGCACATGGGCGGCGCGGCTGCTCCGGTATGGTGGCCGGCGGCCTGAGGAGGCGCGGGGCGGGAGAGGAGGACGGCCGGCGCGGCGGCGGCGGTCCGGCGAGTCGCGGTGCCTGGCTGCGGCGTCGGCCCGCGGGTCCCGCGGCTAGGGTTTCTTTTTTTTGATTTGGAAGAAAATAAAAGAATAAAAAGGAAAAACTAATTTCTATATATAGGCTGAGAGGGACAAAAACTGGGTCCGAATCGGACTCTAGTGCGCTCGCGGGCGAAAAAACACTACTCGGCCGGGGCTACGAGTTTTTTTTATTTAAAATCGAAACTTCAAACAATTGTAGAAAAATAAATACTCATCAGAAAAATCTGAAATAAATTTCTAATTTCATCAAATAATACAAAGAAAATTATTTAATGAATACATTTTCCAAAAAGTAAAATAAAAATAAAAACATTTTCTAAATACTTTATTTAAATATAAAATACCTTTCATAAATCAAATAAAGTCCGATAAATTATTAAAAGTATTTTTATTTGGTCAAAAGCTTTGACAAACCATTTCTAAATAATAAAATATAAATTTTAAAATTGTTACACCAATAAATAATTTGGTAAAATAAAAATATCCCATTGGAATACTTTTTCAACTCTTTTATAATATTTAATAAATCATTTCAATGAAATAAAAACTCCCTTAGCATTATAAAATCCCTAAAATTACTTTAGAGTTATTTATAACACTCATAATAAATTTTTAAAAGCCTTAAAGTAATATTCTAAATATTTTCCAACTTTATTAAAAAGGGGATAAGTCATTTTGTATCCTCTCAAATGAATTTCCTTGAGTTGAAAAATGTTTTGAATATTCGGAAGAATTCCAATAATGATTTAAAACATTTTCCAACTTTTTAATATGTTGAAGGAGTCATATTACCTTCTCTCATTTTGTTTTGTTGGTTTTGTTTTAAAATAATAAATTCCAAAAACACCAATTATGAATATTAGGGAAAGTCCTTTTATTCCCTCTCTTTTCAATATTCAATAAACTCCAAAAAGTTTCAAATCCCAGAGAAAATCAAACACATCAAGCAAACAATCATTATCTATTTAATTTATTAACATTCCAAATTCGGAGAATTTTGGGATGTTACAGTATAAAAGATCTTCACACTTTACAAGGTACTCAAACATAAAGAATATGCAGCTATCATGATGTATGCAATGTATGCCTCTGCCAGTGTAGCAGGAACATGTATGACATGAAGATTAAGTCATGAAGAGGTGGATGTTGCATGGCAATATATCTCGGAAAGGCTATGGAAATGCCTTGATAGGTAGGTATGGTGGTTGTTTTGAGGAAAGATATAAGGAGGTTTATGATGACAGAGCGTATCATGCCAAGGGTTTGGATGTACCGGCGAAGGTGGACGCCAACTCTCGAAGTGAGAAGAGGGCAATGCACGGTACAGAAGAGGCTAGCAAATATGAGGTGGAAGTGTCAACTTTCAATACTTAAATTAGTCCAAAGAACTCATGCAGTTATTACCGGTAACTCTCAATCTAATGAGGAGGTTCACAAAGAGACAAGTACCCCGAGGATGAGTGTATGGGGGTTTGGTTATCCTTGCGCATCCTCGACTCATGGTACGTGAGTGTACTTGATACGTCCAAAACGTATCTATAATTTCTGCTTGCTCCATGCATCTTTTGTGTGATATTGCTATGATATTGATGCACTTCCATATTTTTTTTATCATATTTGGACTAACCTATTAACTCAGTGCACCCCAGTGCCAGTTCCTGTTTTCTCCTGTTTTTGTATTTCAGGTTTTCCCATTATTTAAAGTGCCAGAAAAATTCTGGGGAAAATATAGGAAAAATCAGCGTACAGGAAGCTTCGGGAAGAGCCCAAGTGGAGCCAGAGGGGAGCTAGGGGTGGCCCAGGCGGCCACCTGGCGCGGCCACCCCCTAGGCCACGCCAGGGGGGCGCCTGGGGCCCCTGGTCCACCTCTGGTTGCCCCCCTTCGCCTATATATCCCTCTCGTCCCGAAACCCTCGAGGATAGAACCCTTTTTCGCGATCTCTCCTCTGTTCCGCCGCCGCCGCGCTTCCAAGATCGGGAGCACCAGGAGCCCTCTTCCCGGCATCCTGCCGGAGGGAGGAACCACCTCCGGGAGCTTCAACACCACCATGGATGCTTCCCGGATGAACCGTGAGTAGTCCACCTTGTACCATGGGTCCATGATCATTAGCTATGTGATGTTCTCCTCCCCTCTTTGTTCTTCATGGTTTAGACCTCGTGAGCTGCCCTACATAATCGAGGCACATATGTAATCTTTTTGCTGTTTCTATGTTGAGTTTGCTGGGATCTGATGGATTATGAGACTATGTTCAGATTGTGTTTGAGTAATATATTTGATTCTCCTCTTTTATATTTATGTTCTTGAGTAATTCTTGCATGTTCTCCGTTGCTGTTTATTGCTTTGGCCAAGTAGTAGGTAGTAACTCCAAGAGGGAGCGTTATGCATGATTGTGGGTTCATGCCCCCCGATGACTAGCTTGAGTGAAAAAAACATGAGTCTAGGGGATGTGATGTTGCCACAAGGGATAAAACAACGGTGCTTGTACTTGCGGGTGCAAGGATTGTTTACTCTACGCAAAGTTCTTTAATGCAGTTGTCTGTTGCTTTGAGTTTACACTTTGGGTGGGATTCGCAACTTAATACCAGCGAGATGTTCTGGATAGATATCTCAAGGTGGATGATTAGTAGGTAGATGCAGATGGATTTCGTCTACTTGTCTTGGCGTACCGCCAAGCTTTTGAGCCTCTTCCTTTCTTAGTAGCATAGTTAGCATTGGTTTGCGCACATAATCCTATTAATTGCCCAGTTGTAATTTGTTTACCTTGCATGGCTATGTTATCGTCTTTTGGGAGAGAGACATCACTAGTGAACATCATGGGACCCCGGTCCATATTTCCACCACTGTTTACACCCGCTATTTATTTTCTGCTTTATTTCTTTTTCCGTTGCTATCATTATCATTATTATCCCGTACGTTTGATCCTTTGTAAACAACAAGGCCGGAGGGATTGACAACCTCTCTGTACTCGTTGGGAGCAAAGCTATCTGTTGTGTGTGCAGGTCCACGTCAACCGCCTAATTGCTGGCGCCGTTGTCACCTTACTGTCATTGTCGGAGTCCTACTGGAGACAAACCTTGGTATCTTCACCGAGGAAAATTTGCTGTTGTCTACATCTCAACCTTCCACTTTGGGTAACCAACGAGGGGCGAGAAGCCATCAGTACTCTAATATCCAATCCCTCAAAAGATTAGTGATCCAACTAGTAGCTAGAGTTCTCAACTAGTTTTGTAGGTTTTGAAAATAAACACGGATTGCCCAAAATACGACACCTATCACTAATAGGCTAGAGCTCTTGACACCAAAAGTTCAAACATTACTCACAACAATACCTCAAAACTATTGCAAGTTACTACTAAAATTAAATAGCAACCTCAATTACCTACTTTCAAGACAACACACAACTCAGTGAAACTACCAAATCTCTTAACAAGATAAACATGAAAACTAAAGAGAGTTCCATCAACAAACTAAACAACAGCCAAGGATCTTGTTAAACACAAACTAAAACTAAAACTAAACATGGGAGTAGCTATGAAAAGATAAAGAACACACAATAGTTAAAAGATAGGCATGAAAAATCCTATGATGTGTTCTAAATTGGAGCGGAGCGTGTTTCTCTCCCACATAAAGTAAGATGGGATCTAAATTGTTATGAACAGAAAGGAAAGCTAAAGGAAACTAAAAGTGAAACCTAAGAGCGAGACGCTCCAAGCATAGCACATAACACATGAACTAATAAAAATATTGTGAGACGAAGGACGAACCGATGATTGTTGATGGAGAAGGGGATGCACAGGGGCATCCCCAAGCTTAGACGCTTGAGTCTCCTTGAATATTTATTGGGGATGCATGGGGACATCCCCAAGATTGAGCGCTTGACATTCCCGGATCTTCTTTCATCATATTCCCTCGCACACTTGGAAACTCCCTTCATATATAACTCATCATAAGCTGATTAGAGAGGTTAGTGTCCTTAATAAAATATTTTTTCCCCACTAGATATAAAGATATTATTGAATATCTACTGTTTATCAAGATTGCCAACAAGTTTTTGTAAAGAAAAAGCAAGCTTAAGGTTTGCAAAAGTAAGGACAAGCAAAACATGGCAGAATCTGTGAGAAAAAGGACAACAGGTAGTAGATAATTTTTTTGGGGCACTTCTGCAACTCAAATCAAAAAACTCAGAACATACGAAAGTTTCACAATTGTATAGCGCATGTTGTGTAAAAAAATTCATCTCAAAAATATTAACTGGTGATTTGTTCCGATTTTTTCCGTCAAGTAGACAGAATCTGTTTTCTGGACAGCATGTCACCACTTTTTCTTCCCTTATCATAAGAGGCGATAACTTGGCACAAAGCTTGAAAATAAAGAATGATGTTTATACAGTATTAAAAATCATCAAGACCACTAAAAATAGAAAAAACATCTTGGGTTGCCTCCCAACAAGCGCTTTCTTTTATGCCTTTAAGCTAGGCATGAAGATTATAAAAGATGCTCTCATAAGAATAAGAATTGAAGCAGAAGAGAACATCGAGAAGCAAATATGAAACACATTTAAGCCTAACCCACTTCCTATGCCTAGGAACCTTGTAAAGAAATAAATCATGAAAGAACAAAGTAACATGCATAGGAAGGTAAAACATGATCAACTTCGAAAGTTTCAGCTTAAAGAGAGGTGTTTTTGTAACATGGAAGTTTCTACAACCAAACTTCCCTCTGTCAAAATAATTTTTAGTAGTATCATGAACAACATCAAGAATATAACTATCAGATAAATCATGCCGTTCATGACCTACAAGCACACGTGTATTGTTTTCAACACGGTCTTTAGGATCATAAGATAAATGCAACCCGTCACATTGACCCTTAATAAGGACAAAATTCTCCAGAATATGATTTGGAGATTTCAAAAGGATAATAGGAAAATCAAGTGTTGGTACAATAGCAAAAATTTCATGCTGAACATGAGGAACTATAGCAAGTTCATCTTCGTAAGCATCATTCATAATGGCATCATGGCCACAAGTATAGAAGGCATCAACTTCATCAAAAAGGGATATTTCAAAAGAATCCATAGGATCATAACACTCATATAAGATAAGAGTCAAAGAGTTACTCTCATTAGAAGGTAGACATGGATGGATCCATTCTTCCTCCTTTTGTTCGTCACTCTCCTCCTCTTTTTCATCCAAGGAGCTTTCATGTTCAGCAATTTCTTCTTCCATAGAGTCCTGCAAAAAAATAGTCTCTTCCTTTGGGGGAGAGATTCTCTCAAGATGATTAGTAATATAATAATTTTCAACGTAATTTTCAAAACAATAGTTAAGTATAGAAAGACTCTCAGATTTGTAAGGGGCATCATCAATACTTTTAAGAAGAGAAGTAATTTCATAGACACCCTTATAAGCAACAAATTCTTCTATTTTCTCTGCATCATCAAAATCATAATTTCTCTTAGCATAAGAAGCTAAGGTTTCATCATCATTGTACTCACATTGGAAAGCAAGGTGTTTGTAGCTCATAAAGCAACAAGATTCATCCCTACAGAAAGATATATTATATATTGAGTACAAATTTCTAGCATACTCATACAACTGATGTATTTGTTTCCATAAGTGCATCCCCTTTTGAGACAAGCGGTGTTCCTTGTAATAATATTGTTGATCCTCAGTGAATCCTCCATGCGAATAGGATCTGGTTTCAAAGAAGTTAGGCATTGGTGGCAAGCAAGTAACTAGACATACTATTTTTTGGGTTTTTGATAAAGGACACAAAGATAAAAACTGAAAGGTAAACTAACAAGACTAAAAAGCAAAGGTAAAAGGTAGTGGGAAACTCCCCTATCTTAGCACTCGGAGTCTCTGGCAACGGCGCCAGAAATTTGCTTGATATATCTCCTCGTTGGTTACCCCAAGTGGAAGGTGAGATGTAGTGTAGCGGCAAATTTCCCTCGGTGAAGATACCAAGGTTTGTCTCTGGTAGGACTCCGGAGATGATAAGTAGGTGTCAGCGGCGCAACTGACATGGACCTGCACACAACACAAGTAACTTTGCTTCCCAACGAGTACAGAGAGGTTGTCAATCTCTCCGGCCTTGTTGTTCACAAAGGATCAAACGCAAGGGATAATGATAATGGTGATAGCAACTGGAAAGTAAAAGCAGGAAAATAAATGAGCGTGTAAACAGTAATGACAATATGGACCGGGGTCCTGTGATGTTCACTAGTGATGTCTCTCTCCCAAAAGACGATAAAACTGCTATGTGAGGTAAATAAATTACAGTTGGGCAATTGACAGGATTAAAAACGCACCGCACTGATAACTATGCTACAAAGAAAAGACGAGGCTCAAAATCATGGGCGGTACGCCAAAATAAGTAGACCGAAATCCAAATGCATCTACTACTAATTATCCACCTTGAGATATCTATCCAGAATATCTCGCTGGTATTAAGTTGCGAGCCCCACCCAAAGTGTAAACCCAAAGCAACAGACAACTGCATTAAAAAGCACTTTGCGTAAAGTAAAAAAATCCTTGTAACCGCGGTTACAAGCACCGTTGTTTTCCCCCTTGTGGCAACAACACATCACCTAGACTCATGTTTCTGTCACTCAAGCGTGTCATCGGGGGGCATGAACCCACAATCGAGCATAACTTTCCCCATTGGAGTCACTACCTACTACTTGTCCAAATAAATAAACAACAACGGAGAACATGCAAGAATTACTTAGGAACAAAAATATAAAAGATAATAACCAAATACATTACTCAATCACAATCTGAACATAATCTCATAATCCATCAGATCCCAACAAACTCAGCATAGGGCAGCTCACGAGGACTAAACCATGAAGAACAAAGAGGGGAGGAGAACATCACATAGCTACTGATCACGGACCCATGGTCCAAGGGAAACTACTCACGACACATCCGGGAAGCATTCATGGTGGAGGGGAAGCTCCCGGAGGTCAATCCTCCCTCTGGCAGGGTGCCGGGAAGAAGTCTGATGGCGCTCCCGATCTTGGAAGCGCGGCAGCGGCGGATCAGAGGCAAGATCGCGAAAAAGGGTTCTGTCTTCGGGGTTTCGCTTCACGGAGAATATATAGGCGAAGGGGGCAGCCAGGGGGCCACCAGGGGTCCAGGCGCCTCCCCGGCGCGGCCAGACCCTAGGCCGCGCCAGGTGGCCGCCTGGGCCCCTGGTGGTGGCCCTCTGGGCCCACCCAGGTGATTCCGGAAGGTTCCCGTATGCTGATTTTTTATTTGGTTTTTGCCGAATTTTTGAAGCATTTTTAATATGGGGGAAACCTGAAATAGAAAAACAATAGAAAACAAGAACTGGCACTGTGGTGCACTTAGTTAATAAGTTAGTCCAAATATGATCAAAAGTGTGTGAAAGTGTATCTAGATCATAGCAATATCACACAAAACATGCATGCAACAAGCAGAAATTATAGATACGTTTGGGACGTATCAAGCTCCGCCGTCCGACGTCGATTGCCGCCGCTTCGGTCCGTCCCCGACATCCCCGAGCTCGCCACCGAACCCGCGGTGAGCTCCGCCTCAGGATCCCCCCCTTTCCCCTCGTCGATTCGTCGCCGTTAGCCGTCCCCGTTGCCGCGGTCCTGCGCGTCGCGTCTTTGATGTCCGCTGCTGCCTCGCCCTGTCCATGTATCGGTCGTCCCTTGGCCGCGCCCGCATGGGCCTCTTGCCGCACGTGAATGCCCCCTGCACGTCCGTGCTTGCTCCCGTGCTCGCCTGCCGCCGCTGCTGGTGGGCATCACTATGGCCATCACCTTGGTCGTGTTGTGTGTGCGTGTGTGCGTCGTGTGCAGGTGTTTGTGTATTGTGTGTGCAACGTGTGTGGGTGGACGTGCGTGTGTATGGCCGCGGCCTCGACGAGCCCCCGCGCTCGGCCGCCATGCGCCTCTGCACGCACACGAGCACATCAACGGTTGTTGCTGCTGTCGCTGCAGCTGCTGCCGGTTAGCTGTTGTTGCTGGTACTGAATTGTTAAAACTGTTAAGTCCTGAAAACCGTTGTTGTACACTACCTTGCACAGCCCCAAAACCACAACAAATGAATTATTGTGCGGATAAATATGATATGGGTAGTTAGTACACTTAACAAGCTTTACTTTGTTCCATTGGACCAATTCCAAATAATGCATAGATTAAATCCTGTAAAAATGAAAAAAATGCGAATTTCTGTTAACCGAAAGATAGATATATCACCATTGCTATTTTGGAGCTGTAGATGAACACACTGCAGGGATCTTTCATGGCATGAAAGTACAAATGTTGTAGTAAAAATCATCTATAGGATGTATCTGCATTGGAGCTATAGATCTGTGGCAATCGTCAAGCAAACTTGGCAACTTTAAACGATTTCTGGAATTAGCCTTGAGTAGCATTTTTCGGACCATGTTTTAATTAAGTAAATATGCTCTACTAAAAATGCCATCCATATCGGATTCGAGATCACTGACAACTGACGAAGATTGGTATAGGACACAAATTCATGGAGGAGTGGAACCCTAAACCGTCACCTTCCGAATGTGCTAATGGATGCTTAACACCGCAAAATCCCAGACTTAGTAAAATTTCGGTGGAACCCCAATGAGACAATGACAAGTTGGCCCCACTTGCTATTAAATAAATATAAGGATTTATTTAAATGCCAGAGTATGACATGTGGGTCCCCTCAATCAGTTGTCCTAGTCAAACCACTATTTTGGATAATGCTACTTTTAAATAATAAAATAAATTTTAGAAATATTATAAAATGGATAAAACTAGGGAAAATCATATCTTTTAATCCGTAGGTCAGATGGAAAAACTTTATACATGAAAGTTGATCAGAAACATACAACGATTACGGTTACGCTACCCGCATACTCACTGCACCAGTCTAACATACCGAACTTGGAACCTTTCCCCTTCGGTTCATCTGTCTGACAGACGACCGGAGCCGGTAGAACGTTCCAGTTCGTCTGCAACGTTCGTTGTGTCTTGTATTTTGTAACATCCCAGTTTTCACAGATATTAAAGAATTTGTTTTCGGTGTGAATTGTCTGATTGTCTGATTTGTTTGCGGTGTTTGCATCCCCGATTTATCGATCGGCGATTATTTTTACCCCTCTTATCTCGTATCGGACGGAGACCGAACCTTGCCACCCTGACACTCGACCTTTGCGACACCGGGTTTCGCCCGATCCCCATCGCGAAAACCGCACGAGACCAGCCGCAGCCAACGGAACGAAAAACCCCGTTTAATAATTAAACGGGATATTTTTATAGCGCGCCGGAAAGTGTTTTCGGAACGGTTCCAGCGCGAGGTGAACGCCTCCGGCTCGACGCACCGATCGCGCAGTTCGAAGTTTTACCCGAATCGGAGGTACTGCGGACCCCCGGCGGTCAGAAACGTGAGCACCGTGCGAGCGAGGTAAAAACCGATAATGTTTTTGCAAACTGCCAGCCACCCATGCTATATAAATACCACCACCCCACTTAGGGTTTCCCTAAGCCACTAGCCCCCCTAGATCTGGAAAAACACCCCAATTCTCGTCCAAACCCTAATTCTCAGATCTGAGATCAGCCCAATGGGTTCTGGACCGTCAGATCGGCCGATCTGACGGCCAGGAACGCGCCACGTCGCCCCCTGGATCTCCTCTCTCCCTCCATCCCGTGGAGGCAGCCGCCGCCTCCACCTTGGCGAGCAGCCGCCGCGCCTCCCCCGCAGACCTCTCCTCCTCTCCTCTGCCGCTCCCTTCTCCTCTCCTCTGTCCTCCTCTCACCACCTCCCTCGCCCCCTTCGCAGGTCCGCCGCGCCATGGCCAGGGGCCTCGAGCTCGCGGCCGCCATGGAGCTCGGAGCCGCCGCCGCTAGGGAGCTCCGCCCGCTCCACCTCACCGTCCCGCAGCCTGGATCCGGCCGCCGCACGTACCCCTCGACCCGATCCGCACCTGCACCGCCCGCCAGCGTCCTCCGCCTCGCCGGAGCTCCGGCTACCGCCGGCCGTCGCCGTGGCCGAGCCGCTCGGGAGCTCGAGGCCGAGCCTCCTCGCTCCAGCCGCTCCAACCGCCTGGACCGGCCAGCCAGGCCTCCCGTGGCCCAGCTCGCCCCCTCGGCCCAGGACGCCCAGCCCGAGCCAGCAAGCCACTTGGGCCGAGCCCATGTGGGGTGAGGCCCCCTTTTCTTTTTTTTACATATGTATCTGCTCAATTGCTGTTTTTTTGCTAAGTGTTGGGAAACTGTGTGCTGATTCAATTTTGCAACGACGATAGCAAGCAATCTGTAACTCCGATGAACGTGCCCCAAAACGAAAGTTGTTTAGAATTGCTTGTACTCTAATCCGTCTTTTGTGAGTTAATTGTTTTGAGGTTGTTTAGATATAGTTTTTGCTGTTCAAACAGGGCATCAGGCCGTTGAACTGCTACTTTTCCTATTAGAGTGCTGCTGTTATTATTTTGTTGCAACTTCGCATGATGATTGTAACAAATCCATGAGGCCTATTGCATTGATTCCTTTTGCGTTGCGTTAAGAAATGTTTCTACTTCAGTTTCATGCTTTCACATGCCATATTTGCTTGCTGCATCATGTTTATATCTTGCTCCAAAGTAGCTATCATGATGTTATTGTGCTGCTATTGCTGAAACTGTTATTTTGTTGCAACTTCGGTCGACGATTGCTTCGCAACCGTTTATCGGAATTGAGTGATTCCAATTGCATATTGTTAAGCATCATGTCTACTTTCATCCCATGTATTGCTATGTCATGTTGCTGCACTTTTGCATATAGATTTACCCCTGTTTTTACAGCATCTGTGCATAAATTGTTTTGCTTATATTTTTTTTAACCGTAACTCCGTTTGGGGTGTTCTTTATATGTAACTTGATTAGTTTTTCGTGTTCTTTGTGTTTATGCTATTGTTTGCTGTTGTTAACGAACCTAAAATATGGTTTAGTGCAGAACAGTACCAAATCTTTTAATCATCGTGCGGCACTTAGTGCTATGCCATGTTTAGATTGTGCCTCACTTAAATTGACTAGCATAGATAGTTTACTTTGTGCTTCTCCTCTTGCCATGTTTGTGTGCTATGCCATGCTTTCTTGAGTTGCCATGTTAATAACCGTTGTCTGGTCACCTGTAGCTAAACAACTTGAACCACCGTAAACGTGCGGTATCGTCGTGTGTGACGAGTACTACACTTAAGTTGTTAGTAACCGCTCTCGACGGTAGGTGCGATGTCTCGTGTTGCTTCTTGTTGATGCTTGCTCTTGTATTTCTCCGTATTAATAGTGGTGCACCATTGATTGCTCTCCAGTGTTTACTTCTTGTGTGCTCCCGCGGGTACCTCTCGGAGACGATGCGAGCGTGCGATCCACTACACCTTCGGAACCCGACTGATCAACAGGCAAGGACTTGCATTACTTATGATCCATTCTATTTCAACCAGCGGTTTGCAGGTTTGCATGCTAGTATAGGTTAGGTTCGATGTTTGATCCTACCACATGTTTACAGCCTCTTTCAAATCGATACAGCCATGTCCCTTCCCAGCAAACCTTGTACTGCTATGTTACTATTGCTTGTTGCTCAGCCCCTGCTTAGTATGCATGCTTAGGATGCTACGATGTTACCCTGTTACTCTTTGGGTTGGGATATCACATTATTATTATATTATTGTTGATGATATGATTATTATTATAATGTTGACTATATTCGACGAAGGGTGGAAGGTCTAGGCTATCCCGCCCCGACGCTTTGTTCCATCGAGTCACCTAGGATCCGAGTTCCGGGTATTGGTTTTAAGACTGAGCGTGCCTAACCGCGTGTGGGATTTTATGGGGTCCCCTTCTCTTACCTACCTAGCTTCAAACATTTCTAGTGGTGGCCCAAGCTGATTTACCATTTGCAAACCGTGTGTGTGTCTGTTGGGTCGCTCCTGGCAGATATTATTTAAAACAACCCGGACCAGTGAGGACATAGTTCCCTTGCTGGCCCACTTTGTCCGGCTGAGGACCCGGTTTCCCAATGTGTGATTAATCGGGTATCCAAACCTGCGACACACGGTAGAGACCAGATCGAGAGAGCGGCCGGCTCCTGAGATGGATGTCGACTCACCGGGGGCCACCCGGATTTGTTCGTTGTTAGTTAGAGGGACCTGTCGTTTCGGATCTCTTGGAACTAAATCATAAAATGGTTGCCTGTAATGGGTAGTAACTGAGAGTGATGGACGTGCGTGCGGAGCCTTGTAATGGGCAGTTGGTACACCCCTGCAGGGTTAAATCTTTTCGAGAAGCCGTGTCCACGGTTATGGACGACTTGAGACCTACGTCCTGTTCATAGACAACAACAACTGAGATAATCTTAATATAACTTGATCAACGTGTGTGTGCCTTGATTGCTTCTTCTTCGTTGGGATGCGAAGAGGAGGACAAGGATAGGATAGGTGTTATGTTTGCGTAGTAGGTGGATAGCAAGACTTGTTGGAGGCGATTCCTCATCGAATGCTTGGCTTCTTATCTTACTCTCTAGATCGTTAGCCACTTCATAATGCTAGTGCGGCAGCAACCTCACCACTTACCCCTTCCTTACCGTAAACTACTAGTTGTCCTAGAATGACGAGTGATGAAGTCCTTGCTGGGTCAGATGACCACTACAGTTGGATGCTGAGTACCTCTGTACTCATGATACTACCCCGAAACTCTTTTCAGGGTTCTGATCGACGACAGGTATGGTGATCGACGTTTCACGTGGAGACTCGACGACGACTAGTTAGGCGGATCCCGGCGGAGGTCCTGGACCCGTGTGGTTATGGGATCGTTGTTTTTCTCTTTGCCATTAGACTTTTGCTTGTAGTCTGTACTCAGACATATATCTTCCGCTGTTGTATTGTATTTGAGGCAGTTGTATGCCGATTGTATGAGATGTTGTATCCTGTATCTGTAATGTTGTGATATCATGTTGGAAATCCGGGGCATATGGCTTTGTCATATGTCGCGGTGGGACCGATATGTGCTTCGTCCCCGGATCTGGATGGAAACACCTAGATCTGGAACAGTACCGCATATCGGGCCTTACAACTTGGTATCAGAGCCTTACCGACCGTAGGATCCCTTCTCTGGCCGAAGTCGAGTCTAGACAAAAATTATTTTGTAGTTACTAAGTTAATTATCAGAGAGTAGGAATCTTTTTACTCCTTACCCTTGCTCTGGTCAGGACAAGTGCCGTAAGTGTTTTAATTCTCGCCTTATCCCCTTCAAACTTTAGGATCTCGGGTGTGTCGAGTTTCGGAACCGTTACAATGCATTGCTTGCAGCGTATTGTCTCGATTCCGAGCTCAGGTGGGAATTCCTATAGCACCTTTAGCTTCTCCGACTTCGGGAATCATCTAGGTCATTCATTGCCATCCATTCTTTTTCCCGGTGTTTTTACGACTTGCGTCGAAAAGCACTACCCCTTTGACCAGGTTTGACTGTCGTTCCTCCTCTTGACACCGACGGTTTCGTTTTTCCGACGACGTTACCGTCTCTCTGCGAAAATTTATCTCGACAGAAGTTCGACGTCGACATGGAGCAGAGTCCCTTGTTGGTGGTGTTGAAGATCGTCGACTCTCTCTTCTCCCCCCCCTCTCCCCCGGATCGTCCTGGATCTCGGGACGAGATCCCTTGTTGGTGGTGTTGTCTGTAACAGCCCAGTTTTCACAAAAATTAAAAAATTTGTTTTCGGTGTGAATTGTCTGATTGTCTGATTTGTTTGCGGTGTTTGCATCCCCGATTTATCGATCGGCGATTATTTTTCCCCCTCTTATCTCGTATCGGACGGAGACCGAACCTTGCCACCCTGACACTCGACCTTTGCGACACCGGGTTTCGCCCGATCCCCGTCGCGAAAACCGCACGAGACCAGCCGCAGCCAACGGAACGAAAAACCCCGTTTATTTAATTAAACAGGATATTTTTATAGCGCGCCGGAAAGTGTTTTCGGGACGGTTCCAGCGCGAGGTGAACGCCTCCGGCTCGACGCACCGATCGCACAGTTCGAAGTTTTACCCGAATCGGAGGTACTGCGGACCCCCGGCGGTCAGAAACGTGAGCACCGTGCGCGCGAGGTAAAAACCGATGATGTTTTTGTAAACTGCCAGCCACCCATGCTATATAAATACCACCACCCGACTTAGGGTTTCCCTAAGCCACTAGCCCCCCTAGATCTGGAAAAACACCCCAATTCTTGTCCAAACCCTAATTCTCAGATCTGAGATCAGCCCAATGGGTTCTGGACCGTCAGATCGGCCGATCTGACGGCCAGGAATGCGCCACGTCGCCCCCTGGATCTCCTCTCTCTCTCCTCTGTCTCCTCTCTCCCTCAAGCCCGTGGAGGCAGCCGCCGCCTCCACCTCGGCGAGCAGCCGCCGCGCCTCCCCCGCAGACCTCTCCTCCTCTCCTCTGCCGCTCCCTTCTCCTCTCCTCTGTCCTCCTCTCACCACCTCCCTCGCCCCCTTCGCAGGTCCGCCGCGCCATGGCCAGGGGCCTCGAGCTCGCGGCCGCCATGGAGCTCGGAGCCGCCGCCGCTAGGGAGCTCCGCCCGCTCCACCTCACCGTCCCGCAGCCTGGATCCGGCCGCCGCACGTACCCCTCGACCCGATCCGCACCTGCACCGCCCGCCAGCGTCCTCCGCCTCGCCGGAGCTCCGGCTACCGCCGGCCGTCGCCGTGGCCGAGCCGCTCGGGAGCTCGAGGCCGAGCCTCCTCGCTCCAGCCGCTCCAACCGCCTGGACCGGCCAGCCAGGCCTCCCGTGGCCCAGCTCGCCCCCTCGGCCCAGGACGCCCAGCCCGAGCCAGCAAGCCACTTGGGCCGAGCCCATGTGGGGTGAGGCCCCCTTTTCTTTTTTTTACATATGTATCTGCTCAATTGCTGTTTTTTTTGCTAAGTGTTGGGAAACTGTGTGCTGATTCAATTTTGCAACGACGATAGCAAGCAATCTGTAACTCCGATGAACGTGCCCCAAAACGAAAGTTGTTTAGAATTGCGTGTACTCTAATCCGTCTTTTGTGAGTTAATTGTTTTGAGGTTGTTTAGATATAGTTTTTGCTGTTCAAACAGGGCATCAGGCCGTTGAACTGCTACTTTTCCTATTAGAGTGCTGCTGTTATTATTTTGTTGCAACTTCGCATGATGATTGTAACAAATCCATGAGGCCTATTGCATTGATTCCTTTTGCGTTGCGTTAAGAAATGTTTCTACTTCAGTTTCATGCTTTCACATGCCATATTTCCTTGCTGCATCATGTTTATATCTTGCTCCAAAGTAGCTATCATGATGTTATTGTGCTGCTATTGCTGAAACTGTTATTTTGTTGCAACTTCGGTCGACGATTGCTTCGCAACCGTTTATCGGAATTGAGTGATTCCAATTGCATATTGTTAAGCATCATGTCTACTTTCATCCCATGTATTGCTATGTCATGTTGCTGCACTTTTGCATATAGATTTACCCCTGTTTTTACAGCATGTGTGCATAAATTGTTTTGCTTATATTTTTTTTAACCGTAACTCCGTTTGGGGTGTTCTTTATATGTAACTTGATTAGTTTTTCGTGTTCTTTGTGTTTATGCTATTGTTTGCTGTTGTTAACGAACCTAAAATATGGTTTAGTGCAGAACAGTACCAAATCTTTTAATCATCGTGCGGCACTTAGTGCTATGCCATGTTTAGATTGTGCCTCACTTAAATTGACTAGCATAGATAGTTTACTTTGTGCTTCACCTCTTGCCATGTTTGTGTGCTATGCCATGCTTTCTTGAGTTGCCATGTTAATAACCGTTGTCTGGTCACCTGTAGCTAAACAACTTGAACCACCGTAAACGTGCGGTATCGTCGTGTGTGACGAGTACTCCACTTAAGTTGTTAGTAACCGCTCTCGACGGTAGGTGCGATGTCTCGTGTTGCTTCTTGTTGATGCTTGCTCTTGTATTTCTCCGTATTAATAGTGGTGCACCATTGATTGCTCTCCAGTGTTTACTTCTTGTGTGCTCCCGCGGGTACCTCTCGGAGACGATGCGAGCGTGCGATCGACTACACCTTCGGAACCCGACTGATCAACAGGCAAGGACTTGCATTACTTATGATCCATTCTATTTCAACCAGCGGTTCGCATGCTAGTATAGGTTAGGTTCGATGTTTGATCCTACCACATGTTTACAGCCTCTTTCAAACCGATACAGCCATGTCCCTTCCCAGCAAACCTTGTACTGCTATGTTACTATTGCTCGTTGCTCAGCCCCTGCTTAGTATGCATGCTTAGGATGCTACGATGTTACCCTGTTACTCTTTGGGTTGGGATATCACATTATTATTATATTATTTTTGATGATATGATTATTATTATAATGTTGACTATATTCGACGAAGGGTGGAAGGTCTAGGCTATCCCGCCCCGACGCTTTGTTCCATCGAGTCACCTAGGATCCGAGTTCCGGGTATTGGTTTTAAGACTGAGCGTGCCTAACCGCGTGTGGGATTTTATAGGGTGCCCTTCTCTTACCTACCTAGCTTCAAACATTTCTAGTGGTGGCCCAAGCTGATTTACCATTTGCAAACCGTGTGTGTGTCTGTTGGGTCGCTCCTGGCAGATATTATTTAAAACAACCCGGACCAGTGAGGACATAGTTCCCTTGCTGGCCCACTTTGTCCGGCTGAGGACCCGGTTTCCCAATGTGTGATTAATCGGGTATCCAAACCTGCGACACACGGTAGAGACCAGATCGAGAGAGCGGCCGACTCCTGAGATGGATGTCGACTCACCGGGGGCCACCCGGATTTGTTCGTTGTTAGTTAGAGGGACCTGTCGTTTCGGATCTCTTGGAACTAAATCATAAAATGGTTGCCTGTAATGGGTAGTAACTGAGAGTGATGGACCTGCGTGCGGAGCCTTGTAATGGGCAGTTGGTACACCCCTGCAGGGTTAAATCTTTTCGAGAAGCCGTGTCCACGGTTATGGACGACTTGAGACCTACGTCCTGTTCATAGACAACAACAACTGAGATAATCTTAATATAACTTGATCAACGTGTGTGTGCCTTGATTGCTTCTTCTTCGTTGGGATGCGAAGAGGAGGACAAGGATAGGATAGGTGTTATGTTTGCGTAGTAGGTGGATAGCAAGACTTGTTGGAGGCGATTCCTCATCGAATGCTTGGCTTCTTATCTTACTCTCTAGATCGTTAGCCACTTCATAATGCTAGTGCGGCAGCAACCTCACCACTTACCCCTTCCTTACCGTAAACTACTAGTTGTCCTAGAATGACGAGTGATGAAGTCCTTGCTGGGTCAGATGACCACTACAGTTGGATGCTGAGTACCTCTGTACTCATGATACTACCCCGAAACTCTTTTCAGGGTTCTGATCGACGACAGGTATGGTGATCGACGTTTCACGTGGAAACTCGACGACGACTAGTTAGGCGGATCCCGGCGGAGGTCCTGGACCCGTGTGGTTATGGGATCGTTGTTTTTCTCTTTGCCATTAGACTTTTGCTTGTAGTCTGTACTCAGACATATATCTTCCGCCGTTGTATTGTATTTGAGGCAGTTGTATGCCGATTGTATGAGATGTTGTATCCTGTATCTGTAATGTTGTGATATCATGTTGGAAATCCGGGGCATATGGCTTTGTCATATGTCGCGGTGGGACCGATATGTGCTTCGTCCCTGGATCTGGATGGAAACACCTAGATCTGGAACAGTACCGCATATCGGGCCTTACAACTTGGTATCAGAGCCTTACCGACCGTAGGATCCCTTCTCTGGCCGAAGTCGAGTCTAGACAAAAAATATTTTGTAGTTACTAAGTTAGTTATCGGAGAGTAGGAATCTTTTTACTCCTTACCCTTGCTCTGGTCAGGAAAAGTGCCGTAAGTGTTTTAATTCTCGCCTTATCCCCTTCAAACTTTAGGATCTCGGGTGTGTCGAGTTTCGGAACCGTTACAATGCCTTGCTTGAAGCGTATTGTCTCGATTCCGAGCTCAGGTGGGAATTCCTGTAGCACCTTTAGCTTCTCCGACTTCGGGAATCATCTGGGTCATTCATTGCCATCCATTCTTTTGCCCGGTGTTTTTACGACTTGCGTCGAAAAGCACTACCCCTTTGACCAGGTTTGACTGTCGTTCCTCCTCTTGACACCGACGGTTTCGTTTTTCCGACGACGTTACCGTCTCTCTGCGAAAATTTATCTCGACAGAAGTTCGACGTCGACATGGAGCAGAGTCCCTTGTTGGTGGTGTTGAAGATCGTCGACTCTCTCTTCTCCCCCCCTCTCCCCCGGATCGTCCTGGATCTCGGGAGGAGATCCCTTGTTGGTGGTGTTGTCTGTAACAGCCTAGTTTTCACAAAAATTAAAAAATTTGTTTTCGGTGTGAATTGTCTGATTGTCTGATTTGTTTGCGGTGTTTGCATCCCCGATTTATCGATCGGCGATTATTTTCCCCCCTCTTATCTCGTATCGGACGGAGACCGAACCTTGCCACCCTGACACTCGACCTTTGCGACACCGGGTTTCGCCCGATCCCCGTCGCGAAAACCGCACGAGACCAGCCGCAGCCAACGGAACGAAAAACCCCGTTTATTTAATTAAACGGGATACTTTATAGCGCGCCGGAAAGTGTTTTCAAAACGGTTCCAGCGCGAGGTGAACGCCTCCGGCTCGACGCACCGATCGCGCAGTTCGAAGTTTTACCCGAATCGGAGGTACTGCGGACCCCCGGCGGTCAGAAACGTGAGCACCGTGCGCGCGAGGTAAAAACCGATGATGTTTTTGCAAACTGCCAGCCACCCATGCTATATAAATACCACCACCCCACTTAGGGTTTCCCTAAGCCACTAGCCCCCCTAGATCTGGAAAAACACCCCAATTCTCGTCCAAACCCTAATTCTCAGATCTGAGATCAGCCCAATGGGTTGTGGACCGTCAGATCGGCCGATCTGACGGCCAGGAACGCGCCACGTCGCCCCCTGGATCTCCTCTCTCTCTCCTCTGTCTCCTCTCTCCCTCCAGCCCGTGGAGGCAGCCGCCGCCTCCACCTCGGCAAGCAGCCGCCGCGCCTCCCCCGCAGACCTCTCCTCCTCTCCTCTGCCGCTCCCTTCTCCTCTCCTCTGTCCTCCTCTCACCACCTCCCTCGCCCCCTTCGCAGGTCCGCCGCGCCATGGCCAAGGGCCTCGAGCTCGCGGCCGCCATGGAGCTCGGAGCCGCCGCCGCTAGGGAGCTTCGCCCGCTCCACCTCACCGTCCCGCAGCTTGGATCCGGCCATCGCACGTCCCCTCGACCCGATCCGCACCTGCACCGCCCGCCAGCGTCCTCCGCCTCGCCGGAGCTCCGGCTACCGCCGGCCGTCGCCGTGGCCGAGCCGCTCGGGAGCTCGAGGCCGAGCCTCCTCGCTCCAGCCGCTCCAACCGCCTGGACCGGCCAGCCAGGCCTCCCGTGGCCCAGCTCGCCCCCTCGGCCCAGGACGCCCAGCCCGAGCCAGCAAGCCACTTGGGCCGAGCCCATGTGGGGTGAGGCCCCCTTTTCTTTTTTTTATATATGTATCTGCTTAGTTGCTGTTTTTTTTGCTAAGTGTTGGGAAACTGTGTGCTGATTCAATTTTGCAACGACGATAGCAAGCAATCTGTAACTCCGATGAACGTGCCCCAAAACGAAAGTTGTTTAGAATTGCGTGTACTCTAATCCGTCTTTTGTGAGTTAATTGTTTTGAGGTTGTTTAGATATAGTTTTTGCTGTTCAAACAGGGCATTAGGCCGTTGAACTGCTACTTTTCCTATTAGAGTGCTGCTGTTATTATTTTGTTGCAACTTCGCATGATGATTGTAACAAATCCATGAGGCCTATTGCATTGATTCCTTTTGCGTTGCGTTAAGAAATGTTTCTACTTCAGTTTCATGCTTTCACATGCCATATTTGCTTGCTGCATCATGTTTATATCTTGCTCCAAAGTAGCTATCATGATGTTATTGTGCTGCTATTGCTGAAACTGTTATTTTGGTGCAACTTCGGTCGACGATTGCTTCGCAACCGTTTATCGGAATTGAGTGATTCCAATTGCATATTGTTAAGAATCATGTCTAATTTCATCCCATGTATTGCTATGTCATGTTGCTGCACTTTTGCATATAGATTTACCCCTGTTTTTACAGCATGTGTGCATAAATTGTTTTGCTTATATTTTTTTTAACCGTAACTCCGTTTGGGGTGTTCTTTATATGTAACTTGATTAGTTTTTTGTGTTCTTTGTGTTTATGCTATTGTTTGCTGTTGTTAACGAACCTAAAATATGGTTTAGTGCAGAACAGTACTAAATCTTTTAATCATCGTGCGGCACTTAGTGCTATGCCATGTTTAGATTGTGCCTCACTTAAATTGACTAGCATAGATAGTTTACTTTGTGCTTCACCTCTTGCCATGTTTGTGTGCTATGCCATGCTTGCTTGAGTTGCCATGTTAATAACCGTTGTCTGGTCACCTGTAGCTAAACAACTTGAACCACCGTAAACGTGCGGTATCGTCGTGTGTGACGAGTAGTCCACTAAAGTGTTAGTAACCTCTCTCGACGGTAGGTGCGATGTCTCGTGTTGCTTCTTGTTGATGCTTGCTCTTGTATTGCTCCGTATTAATAGTGGTGCACCGTTGATTGCTCTCCAGTGTTTACTTCTTGTGTGCTCCCGCGGGTACCTCTCGGAGACGATGCGAGCGTGCGATCGACTACACCTTCGGAACCCGACTGATCAACAGGCAAGGACTTGCATTACTTATGATCCATTCTATTTCAACCAGCGGTTTGCATGCTAGTATAGGTTAGGTTCGATGTTTGATCCTACCACATGTTTACAGCCTCTTTCAAACCGATACAGCCATGTCCCTTCCCAGCAAACCTTGTACTGCTATGTTACTATTGCTCGTTGCTCAGCCCCTGCTTAGTATGCATGCTTAGGATGCTACGATGTTACCCTGTTACTCTTTGGGTTGGGATATCACATTATTATTATATTATTGTTGATGATATGATTATTATTATAATGTTGACTATATTCGACGAAGGGTGGAAGGTCTAGGCTATCCCGCCCCGACGCTTTGTTCCATCAAGTCACCTAGGATCCGAGTTCTGGGTATTGGTTTTAAGACTGAGCGTGCCTAACCGCGTGTGGGATTTTATGGGGTCCCCTTCTCTTACCTACCTAGCTTCAAACATTTCTAGTGGTGGACCAAGCTGATTTACCATTTGCAAACCGTGTGTGTGTCTGTTGGGTCGCTCCTGGCAGATATTATTTAAAACAACCCGGACCAGTGAGGACATAGTTCCCTTGCTGGCCCACTTTGTCCGGCTGAGGACCCGGTTTCCCAATGTGTGATTAATCGGGTATCCAAACCTGCGACAGACGGTAGAGACCAGATCGAGAGAGCGGCCGGCTCCTGAGATGGATGTCGACTCACCGGGGGCCACCCGGATTTGTTCGTTGTTAGTTAGAGGGACCTGTCGTTTCGGATCTCTTGGAACTAAATCATAAAATGGTTGCCTGTAATGGGTAGTAACTGAGAGTGATGGACGTGCGTGCGGAGCCTTGTAATGGGCAGTTGGTACAACCCTGCAGGGTTAAATCTTTTCGAGAAGCCGTGTCCACAGTTATGGACGACTTGAGACCTACGTCCTGTTCATAGACAACAACAACTGAGATAATCTTAATATAACTTGATCAACGTGTGTGTGCCTTGATTGCTTCTTCTTCGTTGGGATGCGAAGAGGAGGACAAGGATAGGATAGGTGTTATGTTTGCGTAGTAGGTGGATAGCAAGACTTGTTGGAGGCGATTCCTCATCGAATGCTTGGCTTCTTATCTTACTCTCTAGATCGTTAGCCACTTCATAATGCTAGTGCGGCAGCAACCTCACCACTTACCCCTTCCTTACCGTAAACTACTAGTTGTCCTAGAATGACGAGTGATGAAGTCCTTGCTGGGTCAGATGACCACTACAGTTGGATGCTGAGTACCTCTGTACTCATGATACTACCCCGAAACTCTTTTCAGGGTTCTGATCGACGACATGTATGGTGATCGACGTTTCACGTGGAGACTCGACGACGACTAGTTAGGCGGATCCCGGCGGAGGTCCTGGACCCGTGTGGTTATGGGATCGTTGTTTTTCTCTTTGCCATTAGACTTTTGCTTGTAGTCTGTACTCAGACATATATCTTCCGCTGTTGTATTGTATTTGAGGCAGTTGTATGCCGATTGTATGAGATGTTGTATCCTGTATCTGTAATGTTGTGATATCATGTTGGAAATCCGGGGCATATGGCTTTGTCATATGTCGCGGTGGGACCGATATGTGCTTCGTCCCCGGATCTGGATGGAAACACCTAGATCTGGAACAGTACCGCATATCGGGCCTTACAACTTGGTATCAGAGCCTTACCGACCGTAGGATCCCTTCTCTGGCCGAAGTCGAGTCTAGACAAAAATTATTTTGTAGTTACTAAGTTAGTTATCGGAGAGTAGGAATCTTTTTACTCCTTACCCTTGCTCTGGTCAGGACAAGTGCCGTAAGTGTTTTAATTCTCGCCTTATCCCCTTCAAACTTTAGGATCTCGGGTGTGTCGAGTTTCGGAACCGTTACAATGCCTTGCTTGCAGCGTATTGTCTCGATTCCGAGCTGAGGTGGGAATTCCTATAGCACCTTTAGCTTCTCCGACTTCGGGAATCATCTAGGTCATTCATTGCCATCCATTCTTTTTCCCGGTGTTTTTACGACTTGCGTCGAAAAGCACTACCCCTTTGACCAGGTTTGACTGTCGTTCCTCCTCTTGACACCGACGGTTTCGTTTTTCCGACGACGTTACCGTCTCTCTGTGAAAATTTATCTCGACAGAAGTTCGACGTCGACATGGAGAAGAGTCCCTTGTTGGTGGTGTTGAAGATCGTCGACTCTCTCTTCTCCCCCCCTCTCCCCCGGATCGTCCTGGATCTCGGGACGAGATCCCTTGTTGGTGGTGTTGTCTGTAACAGGGCAGTTTTCACAAAAATTAAAAAATTTGTTTTCGGTGTGAATTGTCTGATTGTCTGATTTGTTTGCGGTGTTTGCATCCCCGATTTATCGATCGGCGATTATTTTTCCCCCTCTTATCTCGTATCGGACGGAGACCGAACCTTGCCACCCTGACACTCGACCTTTGCGACACCGGGTTTCGCCCGATCCCCGTCGCGAAAACCGCACGAGACCAGCCGCAGCCAACGGAACGAAAAACCCCGTTTATTTAATTAAACGGGATATTTTTATAGCGCACCGGAAAGTGTTTTCGGGAAGTTTTACCCGAATCGGAGGTACTGCGGACCCCCGGCGGTCAGAAACGTGAGCACCGTGCGAGCGAGGTAAAAACCGATAATGTTTTTGCAAACTGCCAGCCACCCATGCTATATAAATACCACCACCCCACTTAGGGTTTCCCTAAGCCACTAGCCCCCCTAGATCTGGAAAAACACCCCAATTCTCATCCAAACCCTAATTCTCAGATCTGAGATCAGCCCAATGGGTTCTGGACCGTCAGATCGGCCGATCTGACGGCCAGGAACGCGCCACGTCGCCCCCTGGATCCCCTCTCTCTCTCCTCTGTCTCCTCTCTCCCTCCAGCCCGTGGAGGCAGCCGCCGCCTCCACCTCGGCGAGCAGCCGCCGCGCCTCCCCCGCAGACCTCTCCTCCTCTCCTCTGCCGCTCCCTTCTCCTCTCCTCTGTCCTCCTCTCACCACCTCCCTCGCCCCCTTCGCAGGTCCGCCGCGCCATGGCCAAGGGCCTCGAGCTCGCGGCCGCCATGGAGCTCGGAGCCGCCGCCGCTAGGGAGCTCCGCCCGCTCCACCTCACCGTCCCGCAGCTTGGATCCGGCCGCCGCACGTCCCCTCGACCCGATCCGCACCTGCACCGCCCGCCAGCGTCCTCCGCCTCGCCGGAGCTCCGGCTACCGCCGGCCGTCGCCGTGGCCGAGCCGCTCGGGAGCTCGAGGCCGAGCCTCCTCGCTCCAGCCGCTCCAACCGCCTGGACCGGCCAGCCAGGCCTCCCGTGGCCCAGCTCGCCCCCTCGGCCCAGGACGCCCAGCCCGAGCCAGCAAGCCACTTGGGCCGAGCCCATGTGGGGTGAGGCCCCCTTTTCTTTTTTTATATATGTATCTGCTCAGTTGCTGTTTTTTTTTGCTAAGTGTTGGGAAACTGTGTGCTGATTCAATTTTGCAACGACGATAGCAAGCAATCTGTAACTCCGATGAACGTGCCCCAAAACGAAAGTTGTTTAGAATTGCGTGTACTCTAATCCGTCTTTTGTGAGTTAATTGTTTTGAGGTTGTTTAGATATAGTTTTTGCTGTTCAAACAGGGCATCAGGCCGTTGAACTGCTACTTTTCCTATTAGAGTGCTGCTGTTATTATTTTGTTGCAATTTCGCATGATGATTGTAACAAATCCATGAGGCCTATTGCATTGATTCCTTTTGCGTTGCGTTAAGAAATGTTTCTACTTCAGTTTCATGCTTTCACATGCCATATTTGCTTGCTGCATCATGTTTATATCTTGCTCCAAAGTAGCTATCATGATGTTATTGTGCTGCTATTGCTGAAACTGTTATTTTGTTGCAACTTCGGTCGACGATTGCTTCGCAACCGTTTATCGGAATTGAGTGATTCCAATTGCATATTGTTAAGCATCATGTCTACTTTCATCCCATGTATTGCTATGTCATATTGCTGCACTTTTGCATATAGATTTACCCCTGTTTTTACAGCATGTGTGCATAAATTGTTTTGCTTATATTTTTTTTAACCGTAACTCCGTTTGGGGTGTTCTTTATATGTAACTTGATTAGTTTTTCGTGTTCTTTGTGTTTATGCTATTGTTTTCTGTTGTTAACGAACCTAAAATATGGTTTAGTGCAGAACAGTACCAAATCTTTTAATCATCGTGCGGCACTTAGTGCTATGCCATGTTTAGATTGTGCCTCACTTAAATTGACTAGCATAGATAGTTTACTTTGTGCTTCACCTCTTGCCATGTTTGTGTGCTATGCCATGCTTGCTTGAGTTGCCATGTTAATAACCGTTGTCTGGTCACCTGTAGCTAAACAACTTGAACCACCGTAAACGTGCGGTATCGTCGTGTGTGACGAGTACTCCACTTAAGTTGTTTGTAACCGCTCTCGACGGTAGGTGCGATGTCTCGTGTTGCTTCTTGTTGATGCTTGCTCTTGTATTGCTCCGTATTAATAGTGGTGCACCGTTGATTGCTCTCCAGTGATTACTTCTTGTGTGCTCCCGCGGGTAGCTCTCGGAGACGATGCGAGCGTGCGATCGACTACACCTTCGGAACCCGACTGATCAACAGGCAAGGACTTGCATTACTTATGATCCATTCTATTTCAACCAGTGGTTTGCATGCTAGTATAGGTTAGGTTCGATATTTGATCCTACCACATGTTTACAGCCTCTTTCAAACCGATACAGCCATGTCCCTTCCCAGCAAACCTTGTACTGCTATGTTACTATTTCTCGTTGCTCAGCCTCTGCTTAGTATGCATGCTTAGGATGCTACGATGTTACCCTGTTACTCTTTGGGTTGGGATATCACATTATTATTATATTATTGTTGATGATATGATTATTATTATAATGTTGACTATATTCGACGAAGGGTGGAAGGTCTAGGCTATCCCGCCCCGACGCTTTGTTCCATCGAGTCACCTAGGATCCGAGTTCCGGGTATTGGTTTTAATACTGAGCGTGCCTAACCGCGTGTGGGATTTTATGGGGTCCCCTTCTCTTACCTACCTAGCTTCAAACATTTCTAGTGGTGGCCCAAGCTGATTTACCATTTGCAAACCGTGTGTGTGTCTGTTGGGTCGCTCCTGGCAGATATTATTTAAAACAACCCGGACCAGTGAGGACATAGTTCCCTTGCTGGCCCACTTTGTCCGGCCGAGGACCCGGTTTCCCAATGTGTGATTAATCGGGTATCCAAACCTGCGACAGACGGTAGAGACCAGATCGAGAGAGCGGCCGGCTCCTGAGATGGATGTCGACTCACCGGGGGCCACCCGGATTTGTTCGTTGTTAGTTAGAGGGACCTGTCGTTTCGGATCTCTTGGAACTAAATCATAAAATGGTTGCCTGTAATGGGTAGTAACTGAGAGTGATGGACGTGCGTGCGGAGCCTTGTAATGGGCAGTTGGTACACCCCTGCAGGGTTAAATCTTTTCGAGAAGCCGTGTCCACGGTTATGGACGACTTGAGACCTACGTCCTGTTCATAGACAACAACAACTGAGATAATCTTAATATAACTTGATCAACGTGTGTGTGCCTTGATTGCTTCTTCTTCGTTGGGATGCGAAGAGGAGGACAAGGATAGGATAGGTGTTATGTTTGCGTAGTAGGTGGATAGCAAGACTTGTTGGAGGCGATTCCTCATCGAATGCTTGGCTTCTTATCTTACTCTCTAGATCGTTAGCCACTTCATAATGCTAGTGCGGTAGCAACCTCACCACTTACCCCTTCCTTACCGTAAACTACTAGTTGTCCTAGAATGACGAGTGATGAAGTCCTTGCTGGGTCAGATGACCACTACAGTTGGATGCTGAGTACCTCTGTACTCATGATACTACCCCCAAACTCTTTTCAGGGTTCTGATCGACGACAGGTATGGTGATCGACGTTTCACGTGGAGACTCGACGACGACTAGTTAGGCGGATCCCGGCGGAGGGCCTGGACCCGTGTGGTTATGGGATCGTTGTTTTTCTCTTTGCCATTAGGCTTTTGCTTGTAGTCTGTACTCAGACATATATCTTCCGCTGTTGTATTGTATTTGAGGCAGTTGTATGCCGATTGTATGAGATGTTGTATCCTGTATCTGTAATGTTGTGATATCATGTTGGAAATCCGGGGCATATGGCTTTGTCATATGTCGCGGTGGGACCGATATGTGCTTCGTCCCCGGATCTGGATGGAAATACCTAGATCTGGAACAGTACCGCATATCGGGCCTTACATATTTGTACTGCTATTACTACAGTGTATTTACTGTTTCTCCCTTCTCTTACTGTCCGGTAGACCCGACGAACGCTGTCGACGACCCCGTGATCGACTACATCATCGACGACCATACCCCTACTACCGAGCTTTCAGGCAAGCACTGCCCCTTCACCTCTCCCAGATGTCACCTATCTATCTATATTTATCTGTTGCACTAGGCATTGTTGTTGCTACGTTACATTCCTATCCATTGCATAGCCTGTCATTGTCTCCCCTTGTTGTACCTTCCTTTATCCTATGCTTCCTATTAAATGTATATATTATTCAGCAGTTAGCCCTGCGCATTGTTAGTCAACTAGAATTAGTTAGCGAGCCGCGATCACTCTGGGGAGTGAATGCGGATACAATATATTATTCCTGCAATAGGTACGATACAGAGAAGACACCCAAGGGAACCTACAACAGCGAGACTCTGCCGAGTCGCTTCAGGTTTGACTTACGAGTGGATGGACTCGTATTTCACTCTCATCGCCGGCTCGGTAGCGCAGCACCACCGTGGTGATACGAGGATATTCCTCTTTTGTTCATTCCCACTGATGTCTCTGTCAAACCGCTTCAAGTGTACCATCGAGGGTGATTCCTCCTGGTTTCACTTGATGGTAGGCACATGAATCAACTGGTGTCCTTAAAGGTAAGTAGTCGGGTGAACCAACGGTGCCCGCGAAAGGTATTGTATCGGGACAACAGGACAGACGGATACCATCATGGGCCTGGTCCTTGCTTGTTGGCTGTTGATACGGTGAGGATAGTTCTCTCACTCCTCGTTGGTTACCCCAAGTGGAAGGTGAGATGTAGCGTAGCAGCAAATTTCCCTCGGTGAAGATACCAAGGTTTGTCTCCAGTAGGACTCGCAGAAATACAAGAAGGTGGTAAAGTGAACAATGGCGCCGAGGTTGCTAGCTTCACCTGGACCTGCACACAAATACAAATAACTTTGCTCCCAATGAGTACAGAGGAGTTGTCAATTCCTCCGGCCTTGCTGTTTACAAATGATCAACGCAAAAGATAATAATAGTGGCAACTGAAAGTAAACTAAGGGTGTAAACAGTGATGTGAAGATGGACCGGGGTCCCATGATTTTCACTAGTGATGTCTCTCTCCCAAAAGACGATAAAAGTGCTAGCGAGGTAAAAAAATCACAGCTGGGTAATTGATAGAATTATGAAGGCACCGCAATGCTAACTATGTTGCAAAGAAAGGAAGGGCTCAAAAGCAATGGGAAGTACGCCAAGGTAAGTAGACCGAAATACAACTGCATCTACTACGAATCATCCACCTTGAGATATCTATCCAGAACATCTCGCTGGTATTAAGTTGCGAATCCCACCCAAAGTGTAAACTCAAAGTAACAGACAACTGCATTAAAAGAACTTTGCGTAAGGTAAACAATCCTTGCACCCGCGGATACAAGCACCGTTGTTTTATCCCTGGTGGCAACAGCACATCCCCTAGTCTCATGTTTATGTCACTCAAGCTAGAAATCAAGGGGATGAACCCACAATCAAGCATAACGCTCCCTCTTGGAGTTGCAACAAACTACTTGGCCAAAGTAAAATACTGCAACAGAGAACAAGCAAGAATTTACTCAAGAACAAAATATAATAGAGAAGAACCAAATATATTACTCGTCACAATCTGAACATAGTCTCATAATCCATCAGATCCCAACAAACTCAGCATAGCAACAACAGAAATTACAAAGATGCCTCGATCATGTGAGGCATCTCACGAGGTCTCTAAAGTGGAAGCACAAAGAGGGGAGAGGAACATCACATAGCTACTGGTCACGGACCCATGGTCCAAGGGGGACTACTCACGGTACATCCGGGAGGCGTCCATGGCTATGGATGGTCTCCCGGAGGGGGTTCCTCCTCCCGGAAGGGTGCCGGGGCAGCTTCTCCAGGCAACCCCGATCTAGGAAACGGCGGCGGCGGCGGTGGTACAGAGGCGAGTTCGCGGAAAAGAGATCGATATTAGGGGTTTCCACCCCGAGGGATAAATATAGGCGGAGGGTGTGTCGAGGGGACCCACAGGGCAGCCAGGAGGCCCCCTGGCGCGGCCTAGGGTGGGGCCGTCAGGGACCATTCTCGAGTCTCTGTGGTGGCCCCCCTCCGCTGCCTTGGTGATTCCGGAAGCTTCCGGGTCGCTGATGTTTTATCTGATTTTTCCGGATTTTTTGGAGCACTTTTAATGGCCGGAAAACCTGAAATGCAAAAACAGCAGAAAACAACAACTGGCAGCTGGGTGCACTAGGTTAATAGATTAGTCCAAATATGCTCAAAAGTGTATGAAATTTCAAGCAAATCATGACAAAGTCACATAAAACATGCATGGAGCAAGCAGAAATTATAGATACGTTTGGGACGTATCAACATCCCCAAGCTTGATTCCTGCTCGTCCTCGAGTAGGTAAATGATAACAAGCATCATTTCTGTGGTGACATGCCACACAACCATATAAGGACTTTTAAGTAAAGCAATCAAAGCATGCAATTCAAGTCTTAACAAGCAAGAGTGTATATTAGCATTGACACAAGCAACAAAAGAACAAAATGTGCAAGAGCTCTCGCTGTCCGTGACTCGAATGTCTCCAGATGGTGTTTGCGTGCAAGCAGGGGACTGGGAAAAGAGAGAGAAAAAAGGTTGTTGAGAAAAACTATCTACTAAAGTTTCACACTTAGTCTCCTTTCGGTTCTTATCTTGACTCGTCCCCAAACCACTAGCCAGGTACAAGTCACACTGATCCACTCCCTTTCGATATTTTGAGCACTAATGCAATGGATGAGTGTGAGCAAGAAAGTTGACACCTAAAAGGCGAAACAGAAAGAAGGTGGAGGAGGAAGACAAAAAGGTGTGAAAGGCTCACATCAATGAGGACAATCATAGGCGAGAAAAGGCCATATGATAGATATGATGTGAGGAGTAGGGATTGCCATGCAACGGATGCATATGTGAGCTAAAAGCTCTCCAAGGGAACTAGTGGGGGTGCATCTAACTTGCTTGCTCAAGAAGACCTAGAGCTCGTTTGAGGGGGCTCATCATTGGAATATACAAGCCAAGTTCTATAGTGTGAAGGACCCCACATAGCGCTATATGCATGATGATGATCTCTACGGAGTACAAGGGATAGAAGATGAAGTACTAGTGTGGGTCTCTCAAAAGGAATAGTAGTGTGCCCCCTTCTCTCTTTTTATTTTTCTTTTTCTCTTTTTTCTATTTTTTGTATTTTTTTGGTGGCCTCAATGGCTCTTTATATTTATATCATTTGTCCTCTTTGGGATCTTTTGATTTTGTCCTCTTTGGGATATTTTCCTCACTTTAGGGGCAACACTCTATATTTTACAAGAATATAGGAGATCTTTCACACTTTACAAAGGTACTCACATAAAGAAGAAATAACTATCATGATGCAAATGTATGCCTCTGCCAGGATAGCAGGATATGCAATGATACTAGCGCGTCATGTAGCAATGATTAGGGTAAGGCCCAACTAGCATGCGGATCATCGATCAAGCAAGTAGCATGTATGACATGAGGATCAAGTCATGAGAAGGTGGATGTTGCATGGCAATGTATCTCGGAAAGGCTATGGAAATGCCTTGTAGGTAGGTATGGTGGTTGTCTTGAGGAAAGATATAAGGAGGCTTATGATGACAGAGCGTATCGTGCCAAGGGTTTGGATGCACCGGCGAAGTATGCGCCAACTCTCAAGGTGAGAAAGGGCAATGCACGGTACCGAAGAGGCTAGAAAAAGTATAGGTGGGTGGAAGTGTCAACTTTCGAATTCTCACATTAGTCCGAAGAAATCATGCACTTATTATCGGTAACTATCAATCTAATCAGGAGGTTCACAAAGAGACAAGTACCCCGAGGAGGAGTGTAGGGGGGGGGTTGGTTATCCTTGCACATCCTCGACTCATGGTACATGAGTGTACTCTAATATTCGAACCCTCCAGAGGTTAGTGATCCATCTAGTAGCTAGAGTTCTCAACAGAGGTTTTTGGTTTTCGAAAAACACACGGATTGCCCAAAATACGACATCTATCACTAATAGGCTCGAGCTCTTGACACCAAAAGTTCAAACATTACTCTAGTCAATACCTCAAAACTATTGCAAGTTACTACTACAAAGAGAATAGAAACTTCAACTACCTACTTCTAGTCAAGACACAAAACTCAGTGCAACAGGAAAACTCTCTAACAAGATAAAACATGCAACCTATAGAAAGTTCAACCTAAAAAAAAGAAAAGCTCTAGAAAAACTAAAGCACTACAACTAAACAGAGCAGAAACTAAGAAAATAAAAAGAACAACTCACAGCTAAAAGAATAAGCATGCAAATCCTATGAGGAGTTCTAGTTCAAGCGGAGCGTGTATCTCTCCCACACAAAATAGTAAGCTGGGGTCTAAATTGTTATGAACAGCAAGCAAAGCTAAGGAAAACTAAAAACAAAACCTAAGAGCGAGACGCTCCAAGAATAGCACACAACGCATGAAGTGATAAAAATATAGTGCAACGAGAGACGAACTGATAATTGTTGATGGAGAAGGGGATGCACGGGGCCATCCCCAAGCTTAGACGCTTGAGTCTCCTTGAATATTTCTTGGGGGTGCACATGGGCATCCCCAATCTTGAGCGTTTCACACTCCAAGATCTTCTTTCATCATCTTCCATCGCGCACTTGAAAACTCCCTTCATACATAACTCATTGTAGACTGATTAGAGAGGTTAGTGCCCTACTAAAATAATTTTTCCTCTACTGGAAATAAAGATATTCTTGAAGAGCTACTGCTTCTCAAGATTTCCAAAAAGTTTTTGCAAAGAAAATGCAAGCTTAAGCTTTGCAAAGTGAAGAAAAGGCAAAACAGGACAGAATCTGTGAAAAACAGACCAGCAGGTAGAAACGAATTTTTTAGGGGTAATGCTGCAACTCAAATAAAAAAAACTCAGAACATACGAAAGTTTCGTAATTGTATAGAGCATGCTGTGTAAAATATTAAGTTCAAAAAGATGAACTGGGATTTTTCTGTGATTTTTCTAGTCACGAGGACAGAATCTGTTTTCTCGACAGCATGTCACAACTTTCACTTCCCTTGTCGTATGAGGCTAAACTTAGCACAAAGCTTGAAAAATAAAGATACAATGATGTTGCTACAGTAGTAACAATCATCAAGACCACTAAAAACAGAAGAAACGTAAAAAGAAAAACCTAAATTCGTTGCGGGCTGCCTCCCGAAAGCGCTTCTTTAAAGCCATTAGCTAGGCTTAATGCAGAAGATCAAGTCTTTTCAAGAGAATAACTAGCCCGTGTGACGGACTCCAAAGGTAACTTAATCTTTTTCCTAGGGAAATGTTCCATCCCTTTCTTGAGAGGGAATTGGAATTTTATAATCCCTTATTTCATATCAATAACAGCACCAACTGTGCGAAGAAAAGGACGTCCCAAAATAATTGGACAAGAAGGTTCACATTCAATGTCCATAATAGTAAAATCAACGGGAACATAGTTGTCATTGACAATGATAAGAACATCATCTATCTTCCCCAAAGGTTTCTTAACGGAAGAATCAACGAGACGAACACCAAAAGAACAAGCATCAAAAGTTTTCAACTCAAATATATCATACATTCTTTTGGGCATAACAGAGGTACTAGCTCCAAGATCACATAAAGCAAAGCAAGAAAGGTTATTCAACTTAATTTTAATCATAGGATCCCAACCATCTTCTAGCTTTCTAGGTATGGAGGCTTCTAGTCTAAGCTTCTCCTCCCGAACTTTGATTAGAGCATTAGTGATATGCTCTGTGAAGGCAAGATTAAGTGTGCTAGTGTGGGGGTCTCTAGACATCTTGTGTAGGAAACCAATAACTTCAGGTAAAGTGTGTCCGAAGGTTTTGGACATTGTTAGACAAAGCAGAAGTGGAACTAATATTGTTTTCGAGTATAAACAGATACTTAGGTTCCGAAAGAATGGAGTTTGCAAGTAGAAGGTCGAAGGACAACTCACTGCAGTGAAGCTGCAGTCATCTACCGAAATCTTTGAAGGAAGACGACCCCTAAAAATGTTGTCGAAGAAGATGTTTCTCTCGAGCAAAAGCGCAACGAGGAGAAAGCTGAAGCTGATCGAAGACTTAGTCTTTTTTCTAGTTTCTCTTTATTTCTTGAGTCGTAGGAAAAACCGTACTATCAAGAGGGGTTTGCTAGTTGAGATCTTTGTCGAAGTGAATTTTCTCTGCTCAACCAAAACCCACAAAAGCCTACCGAGAGAAATCTTACCGAGTCGAGCGAATAGCTCGAAGGCAAATTCATCGCATTTCGTGCCTTCGAGAGAGAACTCGGTCGGTGAGTCAGCTTACTTGTTCCTCAAGTAAAGTTGCGCAGTGATTGGAATCCGACCGTTGTGGAAACGCGTCAAGCGGTTGCATCGGGTCACTTCAGTCATTTTACCCTTCGGGATCGCCAACTATAAATACCCCGCACTTACCCACCATTTCGGGTTGGCTGCTCCACTGAAGATTCTAAGACAGAAGTCTGAGAGCATCCCAAGAGAGATTCATCGAGAGAAAACCAAAATCCCAAGTCTGAGTTGAGTTGAGCAATTCACTATGACTTAGGTTGAGATTAGCCGATCTTTTTATCTTGGAGAACTGCAAGTCTCCTAGACGGTTAGGCGTCGCCTGTCAAGCAGTCGAAGAGAAATTGTCACTGCTGAAGAAAGTTTGTAAAGGTCTCGGAGATGTCCTGAATCATCTACCACGAGTGAAAACTGGACAAGCTCGAGGAGTTTGTTGCAGTGGAGAATAGGACGGAGAGAGTTTTGCTCCAGGTGTTCAATCACCAGTCCCTCCAACCAGACGTAGCACTTTGCAGAGTGTGAACTGGTTTACCAAACATCGCTGTGTCAGGCTCGTTTTCCTTCTAGCATTTACTTCAAGTATTTTCTCGTAGCCTGTTTGTCTTCGATGTTTTCCTTCGCTCCAAATCCTTTCGAGCCTTGCATTACTTTCGATACTGTATTTCCTTCGAGATGTCTTTAGTCCTACGATGTTTACATGATTTCCTTCTAAGTTCCTAAGAATTTTTAGAAGTGATCATTCACCCCCTCCCCCTCTGATCATTCTTGAGCTTTCAATTGGTATCAGAGCTAGGCACTCCCTACGCTCTGCGTATTTTGGTCTAACAACCTGGAGTGTTGTCAAGGATGTCGTTTGCAGCTGTTCGCTCGGGGGAACCAATCCCTATTTTCAATGGGAAGGACTATCCCTATTGGAAGGACAAAATGAAGAGGAATATCATGGCTATCAACTCTGCCGCTTGGGAAGTTGTCAAGAATGGTGTAACTGTCAAGGACATTGATGCCATTACTCCTAAAGAGACAAAGAAGATAGAGCTAGATGCTGAAGTCTGGGTATTCATCACAAATCATCTGATTCCTGAAAAATATCATGAGGTCAAGAATATTCCTTCGGCCAAAGGTGTTTGGGATTATCTCGAGAATATTGGTGAAGGTGTCTCTACTCAGAAAGATGCTCGAATTGACACCCTTCGAAGCAAGTTCTATCGGTTCAAGAGGCACGAGGGAGAAAAAGTTTGTTCCATATACAGCAGACTCACTGCGCTGTCAAATGAACTGATTTCCCTCGGTGCAGATGACATTACCAATCGGATTATTGTCAGAACTTTGCTCCGTTCTCTTGATGATTCCTTCGATCACATTGTGCTGATGATTAAGGAAAGAACTGATTTCAAGGATATGGTTGCCGCTGATATTCTTGAAAGGCTTAATACTTTCGAGATGGAAGAAGATGAGAAACGTGACGTCAATGGGAGTCGAAGAAAATCTCATGCACTGAAATCCACAGCTTCACATCACTCCTCTCCTGAAGCTAGTTCTGAATCGGGTTGTGCCTCAGATGACCCCGAGAACATTGGAAAAGATCTGGCACTAATAATGAGAAGATTCAATCGCTTTCAGAGAAGGAACTCCTCTTCACGAAGAAAAACTTTTCTTCAAGACATTCAAATAATTCATCTCAACATCGATCATCATCCAGAAACTCTTCAGCGAAAGATAACTGTTGCTATAAGTGCAAGAAGCCAGGTCACTTCATTGCTGATTGTCCTCTCTGGGAAATTGAACATAAATCAAAGCACTCTCACAGCAGCTCTTCGAGCAAGTCTTACAGAAAAGACAAGAAAGATGGTTCTGATGATGACAAAAAGAAGAAGTATCACAAGCATCGAGAGGGTTCTTCATCAAAATCTCATTCCTCTCGTCGAAAGAATTCGCACCGAGCCAAAGCCTATCTGGGTAAAGAAATGAACTCTGAAGAAGAAGCATTCGGTTCTGAAGCAGGATCAAAGTCAAGATCAGGTTCTGGTTCTGGTTCTGAATCTGATGGTGTTGCTGGGATAGCATTCGCCTCGAACAAGAATTCAAGTTCATTCTTCTCCAACCAGAGCAGTGAAGATGAATCTCCAGCTTACTGCTTCATGGCCAAGGCTAAGGTATCCTCATCTAAGAAATCCTACGATACTTCTGATGGATCTACTTATGAAAGTGACTCTAGGATAAGCTATGCTAAACTTGCTAAAATTGCTTCTATCCAACAAGATGAGCTAGATTCTCTAAGTGAAACCATTCAAAAATCTGAGACCTTGTTGATCGATGAGATTGAGAAGGGTCAAACTTTGATAAATGAGCATGTTGCTCTGAAGGAAAAGTATGATGAGCTTTCCTCTCGGCATGATCTTCTCTCAGTGGACTACGAGAAGCTAACCTATGAAATACTTCAAGGGAAAATGGCTCTCGAGAAACTGAGAGAGGCTAATGAAGAGTTGGAAAGTGTCAATCTCACGCTCATGGCTCAACAAGGCTCAGAAACTAAAAATGAATCTACTTCACCTTGCTTAACCTGTTTGGAACGAAGTAAAATTGAGTCTATTTCTGAGAGATCGAAAGGAAAGCAACCTATTGTTATCGATGATACTAACCCCTCGAACGAGGAAAACATTACCGAGGAACTCCTCAGGTTGAAGAACTTATTTGAAACAGGCATGTTCAAAAGTGTGCAGGGACACCAGTACTTATGTGATATCCTTCGAAAGGCTCTTCTTCACAGGAATCCTCGTAACGAAGGAGTTGGCTTCGAAAGGAAAATCAATCCTGATGGAACCTACTGGGAACCCGAGCAGTATCCTAAAACTGTCTGGGTTCTTGCGAAAGAAAAGCCCATTGATATTGCTAACCTTTCAGGTTTCAGTTGCAAAATTGACAAAGCTATTGTTGATGAATCACTTGATTCTGACTACAAGCTTGTCAAAGATCAGGAAGGAAAGGTGTCGGCTGAGTTCGTTGGTACTCCTCCAAAGAATGGCTTTTATAAGCGACAGATTTGGGTTCACAAATCTCTCGTAGAAAAACTTCCCCCTAACCATTCTATGCAGGGAAAATCCTCGGTACCACCGAATCACTACTATTCTCTCGAGGATAGAAATGAACCCTTGGTGCCTGCTTCAAATGTTCCCCAGAAGGATTACTATCGTATAGATAGAACTGTTTATCGTCATCGTGACAATCGTACCAAAATTGCCATTACCCATCGCTACTCTAACCCCTCATCGAGGAATTATATTTATGGTGTGCTTGATGGTCCTGATCGACAATGCAATCCTGTTCGATATAATATTGCTGATCCATCTAGCTCTACCATGCCTTCTAAATCACCTGCTCGTTTGTGGGTGGTTAAGAAGAACTAATTCTTCTGCAGGGCTATGTCTCCGGTGGATCCGAATGGGTCATGGATAGTGGATGTACAAATCCTATGACCGGAGACAAAGAGTTGTTCGCCGAGGAAAAACTATCTGAATCCTCACAGAAATATATTACCTTCGGTGACAACAACAAAGGGAAAGTACTTGGTTTGGGTAAGGTTGCCATATCGAAAGACAAGCATATTGATAAGGTTTTTCTTGTACAATTTCTAGGATATAATCTTATGTCTATATCGAAACTTTGTGATATGGATATGCTTGTTCTGTTTTCTGCGTCTCGTTGTGTTGTCTTTTCACAGGATGATTATTCCTTCGTGTTCGAAGGATATCGCAAGGGTGATCTTTACGTCGTTGATTTTTCTTCGGGACCTGCTGTGTCCACATGTTTAATGGCCAAAGCCACTTCTGGTTGGTTATGGCACCGAAGACTTGGTCATGCAGGGATGAAAAATCTTCAAACTCTTATCTCGAAGAAGAACATCGTTGGAATTGATAATGTGAAATTCGATAAAGATCGTCTATGCAGTGCCTGTGAAGCAGGAAAGATTGCCAAGAAACATCACTCTGCAAAAACCATCATGACTACTACTCGTCCTCTTGAATTACTTCATATGGATTTATTCGGTTCTCAAAATTATGCTAGTCTTGGAGGAAACAAGTATGGTCTGGTTATTGTTGATGATTTCTCTCGATATACTTGGGTTTTCTTTCTAGATGACAAGAGCAAGGTTGTTGAAATTTTCAAAACTTTCGCAAAGAGAGCTCAAACTGAATATGAATTATCTCTCAAGCATATCAGAAGTGATAATGGTACTGAATTCAAAAATACTCATATCGAAGATTTTCTTGATGAATATGGCTTTACTCATGAATTCTCGGCTGCTTATACACCGCAACAAAATGGTGTGGTCGAGAGAAAGAATCGAAAACTTATTGAAATGGCCAGAACAATGCTTGCTGAATACAAGACTCCTATCAGGTTCTGGGCCGAAGCTATCAACACTGCATGTCATATCATCAACAAGGTTTATCTGCATAAGTTTCTGAAGAAAACTTCACATGAACTCATCACTGGTAAAAAGCCAAATGTGTCTTATCTCAGGGTTTTTGGTGCTCCATGTTATATCAGAGACATGAATCACAGCCCCAAGTTTGCCCCAAAGGCACACGAAGGTTTTCTCCTAGGTTATGGTTCAAATTCTCACACTTACAGAGTTTACAACTCACATCTTGGAAAAGTTGTAGAAACTGTAAATGTTCGATTTGATGAAACTAACGGCTCTCAAAAGGAGCAATTACCTCTTAACCTGGATGAACCTCCTTTGGATGAAGTTATCAGGTTCATGGCTATTGGAGATATTCGACCTGTCGAAGGAAATGCTCAACAAGTAAACAGGGATGATGATGGTCCAATGTTCCCACACATAGCCCGGGGCGCTGGAGATCAACATCCTGAAGAAATTGATGCACAGGTCGAAGGAGAGCGCATAAACGAAGAATATGTTGATCCCGAAGGACAAGCTGTTCCCGAAGATCAACCTGATCCACAAGATGAAGAATCTTTTCCTCGTGTTCGAAGAAGAGTGAATGTCGACTCAATTCTCGAAGAGATTCGTTTACCAGGTCGTCCCACCACTCGTTCTCGTACTCGATTAGCTAACTTCTGTGGAAATTTCTCGTTTGTATCCATGCTAGAACCTTCAAAATTTGATGAAGCCATGAGAGACTCAGACTGGATGACTGCCATGCTCGAAGAACTTAACCAGTTCGAGAGAAATAAAGTCTGGTCCCTTGTCGATAGACCTGATTCCACGAAGCATAATATCATTGGTACGAAGTGGATTTTTCGCAACAAGCAAGATGAAGATGGCATAGTGGTAAGGAATAAAGCTCGACTGGTTGCACAAGGCTATACCCAAATCGAAGGTATTGATTTTGGTGAGACTTATGCCCCAGTTGCTCGTCTTGAATCCATTCGAGTCATGCTTGCTTTTGCCAATTACAATGGTATATTGCTATATCAAATGGATGTCAAAAGTGCATTTCTTAACGGTGAGATCGAAGAAGAAGTGTATGTTATGCAGCCACCAGGTTTTGAAGACCCGAAGAATCCTGATAAGGTGTACAGATTACACAAGGCCCTATATGGGTTAAAGCAAGCACCTCGTGCTTGGTATGAAACGCTGAAGGATTTTCTTCTTAAGAAGGGCTTCAAACCAGGAACAACTGATCCGACTCTTTTTACTCGTGCATACAAAAATGATCTCTTTGTGTGTCAAATTTATGTCGATGATATTATTTTTGGCTGCACTAACCCTGATATTAGCGAAGAATTTGCTCGTATGATGTCGAATAAATATGAAATGTCAATGATGGGAGAATTGAAGTTCTTTCTCGGGCTTCAAATCCGTCAACAGAAGAATGGTACTTTCATTTCTCAAGAGAAGTATCTCAGAGATTGCCTGAAGAAGTTTGATCTTGTCAGTTGCAAAACTTTCAAGACTCCAATGCCTACGAATGTTCATCTAGATGCAGATGAGAAGGGCAAACCTTTCGATCAGAAGAAATATGGCTCGATGATTGGTTCGCTTCTTTACCTTTGTGCATCTAGACCTGACATTATGCTATCAGTATGTATGTGTGCTCGTTTTCAGGCAAACCCGAAGGAATCTCATCATATTGCTGTCAAGCGAATCCTTCGATATCTGGCACACACACCAACCTTGGGTCTTTGGTATCCCAAGGGTGCACAGTTTGATCTCGTTGGTTATTCAGATTCTGACTGGGCTGGTGATCGAGTCGACAGGAAATCTACCTCTGGCACATGTCATTTTCTCGGTAGATCTCTTGTCTGTTGGGCCTAGAAGAAACATAATTGTGTATCTATTTCTACGGCTGAAGCCGAGTATATTGCTGCCGGTTCATGCTGTACTCAGATTCTGTGGCTCAAGCAAACGCTGAAAGATTATGGTATTCTTGTGAAGAAAATTCCATTGCTTTGTGATAATGAGAGTGCAATCAAAATTGCTCATAATCCAGTGCAACACTCTCGAACGAAGCATATTGATATTCGTCATCATTTTCTTCGAGATCATGTTCAGCGAGAAGATATTGTTATCAGTCATGTTCGCACCGAAGATCAATTGGCTGATATGTTCACAAAGCCCTTGGATGAAAAGAGGTTCTGTACACTGAGGTGTGAGTTGAACATCTTGGACTCACGCAATGTGCAGTAAGATCATAACTATCGGTACTATGTATAATACCTTATTATTGTAGTTTACTTTCGTTAATTTTCTGTCGTATTTCTTTTTCGTTTATTTTGTTCGTTTGGTGTTGTCCTATACACTTATCACTCCGAGTTTTTATCGCTGTTTTTATCTCGGATTGACTAAGTATCGGACCCTGTTTTCCCTCTATTCTATCCCTACCCTATTCTGTGCTTTTCTCTCGTGAACATGTACATATTGTACTCGATCAAGATTCCCCTCGAATGTCATTGATTCCGAAGGAAAATCTATCGAAGTTTTATCTACTTTTATACTCGATGTTCGATGAGTTTGGTCTCGGACGTGGAGCAACTTTCTTTCGGTTCGTTGGGATTTCCCGCGATTACCGCCACAAAATCCGTCCGTTGAATGCGGAGAGACGCGAAATCTGCGCCGTTGGATCAGATCTGACAGCTCGGTCAGAACCTCCCTTATAAATACTGATCCACTCCACCGGCTTAGACATCGCTATTCCTTCGACTTCGTCTCTTCGCCTCCAGAAGCTCTCTCTCTCGCGCGCCGCCGTGCTGTCTCGTCGCCGTCGACTCCCTCGCCGCTTAACTGCCGGAAGGAAGCCGCCGGAGGCGTTCCCGTCGACGAAGATCATCATCCGCGTCGCCGTAGTCGCCTCACATCACCAAGTTAGGGTATGTGTGGCTCTGGAGTCGATTCAATCTCGTTCTGTTCATCGTTTCCAGCTTTTGTGTTGATTTTTTTTCTGATTTCTCTTAGGTCTGTTTGATCCGTTTGGATCTTTGAAACTTGGGAAATCTGTTTCTAGCTTTTCTTTCGATTCCCCATCTGTCCTTGGTAAGAAATCCCTCGGATTATCTCACTTAGGCAAATCCTACAGTATCGTTTCGATAGATTTAATCTTGTGCGATTTATTCATACAAGTTCTTCGTTAGATTTCCACCCGATGAAAATCTAGCCTAGCACTTTCATGAAAATTTGCGATAAGACAAATCTCTCGATAAGATTGCTGCATTCAAAATGTTTTTCCTCGAAATTGTTGGTACTTGTTCACAACTTTCCTATATTCCCTCGTATCCTTCTTTTTCGCAGGAAAATGTCTGGTAACGAAGGAAATATTAGAGTTCCCAAGCGTGTGGGAGGCCGAACAAGAATCACCAATAACTCTGAAGGTTTGTCTGAGGAAGTGATCATTGAAAAGAATTTGAGAACGCCGTCTGGTTCTGAGGATGATCGTACAAGAGAAAATCGTCTGCAAGAGATTCGAAGACTTCAAGCTCTTCGTTGGTATGAATACAAGTCTCTTATTCCTCGTTGGGAGAGGCTGTTTGCTATGAAGAATCCTTGGGTTGATGTCAAAGCTCTAAGGCCAAAGTGGACGAAATTTAATCGACCACCTCCTCCAGCTGATGCTCACCCTTCTGCCCTCAAAACTCCTGATGATTTTAAAGAGCTCATTGAAGCACGTGAACTTCGAGCACAAAAGAGGAAAGAAGCTAAAGCTCGAAAGGAAGCAGCTGCTGCTAAAGCTGCCGAAGAAGTTGGCCCTAGCGCCAAACCGAAGGGTGGCAAGAAGTCAGCCAAGAGACAGAAAAAGGTTGTAATAGTTTCACCTCCTGATGCAAGCTCCGAAGGAGAAGCTAATTCAGATGATCAAGACCCTGGTACAGAGGCTGATGTCGAGGACTTACCTCTGAAGAAAAAGCCGAGCAGTAGAGGCATAAGGATCCAGGAGCCAGCTCCACAGGCTCCTCGAGGAAATATTGACTTGACCAACTTGGTCACAGATCCACCTATTTCGTCTGCTCCACCTGTTCCTGCTCGCCAACCAAAACCTTCGGCTCCATCGAAGGGAAAGCAAGCTCAAGTTGGTGAAGATGATGAAACGCTTATTCAGCGAAAGGAAAGACTGGCCAAGCAAAACGAACAAGAAGAAAAAGACTTGATTAATTCTAAGCTCCTAAACTTTCACAGTCAGCCCGAGCATAAAAAGGCTCTGGTTGCTCAACAACTGGGCATTCTTCACTTGGTCAGTGAAAAATATCGACGACAGATTTCTGCAGGCACTATCCCTAGTGACCCGAAAGAAAAGGTCACCGAGAAAGTTGTGACTCCCACAGTCACGAAAGAAAAGGTAATAGCCCCTAGTGCTTCGAAGAAGAAGGCTGAGGCCCCTAGTGCCTCGAAGGATAAAGCAGTGATCTCAAAACCCATTACTGCTGCCAAGGCCACCAAGGAAGCCGAAAAGAAAGCCAAAGAGGCAAGACAGAAGGCTCAAGCTGCTCCAGTTCCTCGAGCTGCACCAGCTCCTGCCCCTGTTGCACCAGCTGTTTCCGGTCCTCGTGCCGATGAAGAGAGTTCCAATGAAGGAGAATCAAATGCCAATGCTCCTTGGGATGCTGCACATATATCTCACATTCTCTGGAAAATGGCTACTACACCGAGCAAAGTCACTTCCGAGGATGATGTTCCTGCTGAAATCCAAGAGCATGTTGCTCGATACATGATACGCTGGGAAGGCTACATCACCCAGGATCGAAAGGATAAGGAGCAAGTCAGGTTTTACACCAGGCAACTCCAAGAGGAAACCGAGGACATTGAGTCCCGAAATTTTTTCAAGTCCAAGATTGCATCTGCTGAAGCTTCGAGGAGGACTCAGAAAGAAAATTTAACTGCTGTGTTTGACAAGGTAAAACAAGTTGTGTCTGCTGTTTGCAAAGAGCATAATGATGCTCTGTTCCAAAGACAATCTCGAAAGAGAAAATCTGCTGCCCCAACCTCTGAGCGTGGGACACCAGAGATCGAGAAGAACGCCAAGAAGTCCAAGTCCACCGAGGTCGTTGCTACCACAGAACGACAAGAAACTGAACCAAACCCCACCAAGCAACCCACTCCTCCCCGTAAGAAAACTCCACCACCTCGCCAAACAAGTTCACCGCCTCAACAAACAACTCCACCCCCTCGTCAACCTACACCTCCACCCCGACAACAAACACCTCCACCCCCACCTCCATCTCCACCCCGTCAACCCTCACCACCAAAAGCCTCGCCACCACCTCCAAACCCACCATCTCCACCTCATGTCATTCCATCGACCACCCCCGCCACTGAAATCCAAGCTCATGCAGAGACCGAGCAAGTTGCTCGTGTCGAGCAAGAAACTCAAGTCCAGAAAGATTACTCTTCTGCCCGGACTATGCCTGAAGGAGAAGATGTTGATGTTGACATCACGACAGTTTCCTCTCGACGAGATCTTGTCGTAAGCAATAGTTCTGGAGATAACCGTTCAAGTGATAATTCTTCATCCTCCTCATCCAGTTCTTCGAACGAAGAAATGGTTGATGCGTTTTCTCAATTTGATGAAGACTTGGAGGCCATGGAAAATGAAGAGGCCGCACAAAATGCTCAAACCGACGAAGGAGATGCCTTCGTAGCTCAGGCCGAGGAGAATGCTCATGCAGTCACTCCGGCTCAGGATATTGTCAACATCCCATCATCTATCTCTCGACCTGCTGAACCAGAGTTCCAGATGCCAGATAACGCTGCTGAGGTTTTTCCCATTGATGAGCTGCTTCACTCTGCTCATCCGAGAGAAATGCTGCCTTTGTTCCGCTCAGATGTTCCTCGAGGAGGTCCCATCTTCAAAAGGCGCGAACACAAGCCATTTTTCTTCGGTACCAATCCCTACGAGAAGCCCAGAAGTGCTTATTCTCTTCGGTTTTGGACCCAAGAGCAAGCTATCTACTATACTCGTGTGTTGTACAACAAGGCAAGAGTTTTCCAGCATCAATATCTTGATATGCCTTCGGTGTACTCCACTACTTGTTTCGAGAACATTGCCGAGACAATTGATAGCCTGCATGCTCACAAGATGTTTGCTCTCGATTGTGGTTACAATCCCGAGCTTATCAAACAGTTTTATGCAACACTTTATGTCTCTGGAGATCCTGAGAACTCGAAGACATGGAAATTTGACTATATGATTCAAGGCCAAGTTTTTCACATGACTGTCGACCAATTTCTGGCTATCATAAATTTACCTCGGTTCGAAGGATTACCTCACAAACTTCATGACTTACCTGCTGCAACTCCTGCTGAATTCTCTACGCTGATGGATCCAGAAGTCGTAGGAGATCCCTACCCCACTGAGCCGAAGCCAAGACACTTGGTATTTGAAGCAAAGGCATGGTTTTATATTCTCTCGAAGACCTTGATGCCAATGCTTGATGTGCACGATAATTTTCCAATTCCAAATGATGTGCAACTTGCCCTGTTGAAGTTAGTCCACGGTCATCCCTTCGATTTTGAAGACTACTTCCTCAGAACTTTGGTGTCTTGTGCTGATGACCACAATTCCCACAAGCCATATGCACCATGGCTGATGGCAATCTGCAATTACTCTCGGGACGTGCCATTCCCCGTATCTATTTACCCGAAGATTTTCACTCCACCTGTTCGAGAAGTATTGCAGGTTGTTGCTCGACCCAACGACCCTTTTGCTGAGCACACTGGCATCCGCGCCCACTTAACTGAGCGCAATATTCGCTCGAAGTTTATCAAGCCAGTGCATCATATGGAAGTTTCTCTTCGGTCCCAGCAAATGCTTCAACATCACATTGATCAAGATTTTATTCAGAAGCAAGCTCTGATGGATGAGATCAATCACTTGCGTAACATTACCATGAACAACAATCAGATGCTGCGTGAATGCCTTCGCCGTGATTGGAAAGGTCTTCGGAAGTTCAATTCCCTCGGTCAACTTCAACGTTGCGGGTTCGAAGAATATCCTCCCCATCTGAACAGGAATTGGACCAATGATGATCGAGTAGATCGACCGGATCCCAATATCCCTCGCCTACCGAAGAACAGAGATGTGCTAAGTGTCGATGATTATTATCATATCACTTTGGACAATTTATCCTCTGACTCCGAGCAAGAAGAAGAAGCCCCTCCTCAACGTCAACCCAGAGCTCACTCACCACTTCCTCGAAGCCCCAGGACCCCGCCGGAATCGCAGCTGGAATCTTCAGGAGATCAACATTCATTCCGCACGAAGATCACTCCTCCAGGCGCTCGTCCAATTCTTCGTACTCCAACGCTCGCCGAATCTTCTCGTCGTCGCCGGAGCCAGCGTCGCGAGTAGGGATTTCTTTTGACCCTATTCTCTCGATCTTTTTGTACGTTGTGACAAAAAGGGGGAGATGTAGTGGCATCGAAGAAATTAGTTTGCCTACGGGGTTAAGGGATTTTGTTTTTCATTCGATAAACTCTTGATTTTGAGGCTTTCTGAGTAGTTTCAACAAACTTTCGATTCACATTCGATCTGGTTGTAACTAACTCTAAGTAGGACTGTGAACTGCTACTCTTTTCGTAAGATATCTATCTGCTGCTTGCCATACTTAACCTTTTGCAGGAAGTTATCTTTCATATAAGTTCACAGGTCATTCGAGGAGATTGCATATTACTAATTGGATGCTATCTGGAATGCAATTTCTCTCGCTAAGATTTTTGATGTTTTTCCCTCGACACTACTTGTCAAATATGCACTTCACAGGAAATCTTTATCTTCCGTGCATACATCAAGGGGGAGTACTTCATCGATCTCAGCACTGGTTTATCATCGAAAACTCAAACCTTTTCAAATTATTTATCGATGCTTGTTTTGTCAACAATCGTCCAAAAAGGGGGAGATTGTAAGAGCAAGTTTTTCCCCCGAAGGTTTTGGACATTGTTAGACAAAGCAGAAGTGGAACTAATATTGTTTTCGAGTATAAACAGATACTTAGGTTCCGAAAGAATGGAGTTTGCAAGTAGAAGGTCGAAGGACAACTCACTGCAGTGAAGCTGCAGTCATCTACCGAAATCTTTGAAGGAAGACGACCCCTAAAAATGTTGTCGAAGAAGATGTTTCTCTCGAGCAAAAGCGCAACGAGGAGAAAGCTGAAGCTGATCGAAGACTTAGTCTTTTTGCTAGTTTCTCTTTATTTCTTGAGTCGTAGGAAAAACCGTACTATCAAGATGGGTTTGCTAGTTGAGATCTTTGTCGAAGTGAATTTGCTCTGCTCAACCAAAACCCACAAAAGCCTACCGAGAGAAATCTTACCGATTCGAGCGAATAGCTCGAAGGCAAAGTCATCGCACTTCGTGCCTTCGAGAGAGAACTCGGTCGGTGAGTCAGCTTACTTGTTCCTCAAGTAAAGTTGCGCAGTGATTGGAATCTGACCGTTGTGGACACGCGTCAAGCGGTTGCATCGGGTCACTTCAGTCATTTTACCCTTCGGGATCGCCAACTATAAATACCCCGCACCTACCCACCATTTCGGGTTGGCTGCTCCACTGAAGATTCTAAGACAGAAGTCTGAGAGCATCCCAAGAGAGATTCATCGAGAGAAAACCAAAATCCCAAGTCTGAGTTGAGTTGAGCAATTCACTATGACTTAGGTTGAGATTAGCCGATCTTTTTATCTTGGAGAACTGCAAGTCTCCTAGACGGTTAGGCGTCGCCTGTCAAGCAGTCGAAGAGAAATTGTCACTGCTGAAGGAAGTTTGTAAAGATCTCGGAGATGTCCTGAATCATCTACCACGAGTGAAAACTGGACAAGCTCGAGGAGTTTGTTGTAGTGGAGAATAGGACGGAGAGAGTTTTGCTCCAGGTGTTCAATCACCAGTCCCTCCAACCAGACATAGCACTTTGCAGAGTGTGAACTGGTTTACCAAACATCGCTGTGTCAGGCTCGTTTTCCTTCTAGCATTTACTTCAAGTATTTTCTCGTAGCCTGTTTGTCTTCGATGTTTTCCTTCGCTCCAAATCCTTTCGAGCCTTGCATTACTTTCGATACTGTATTTCCTTCGAGATGTCTTTAGTCCTATGATGTTTACATGATTTCCTTTCCTTAGAATTTTTAGAAGTGATCATTCACCCCCTCCCCCTCTGATCATTCTTGAGCTTTCAGTGTAGTTGTCAAAGTCTATCTCACTACTATCTATCAAGGAGGTAGTGATATCATTTAGGCTCACTTGTTTGAAAGCCTCTATGTTCATAGAGTTTTCTTCATCTATGGTTGAGGTGGTAGCATCACCATCGATAGGTCCAGTGGGACTAGGGGTGTGATGGGTGCTAACTGTTTGGACATCCTCAACTACTTGGATAGTAGCTACTGTGTGGTAGGTAGGAAGGTTCTTGCTTCTCTCTTCTTCCTTGGGAATGACTTCTGGTTTGGCTGCCATCTGGTTTATCAAGGTAGATTGGGTGTGAGACATGTTTGAAACATAGGTCTCAATGGAAGTGAGTCTAGTTTGGAGGCTCGAAATGTCACTATTCAGGCTCTCAAGTTGTTTGCTAATGTTTTGCAGGATAGATAAGTACTCATCTAACTGTCTGGAAAAGGCCTTGTTTTGTTCAAACTGTGTGTGCATATAGCTTTTGGTGCCTTTTTCTATTTCTATAAGTTTCTCATAGCTAGGTAGGTCTCTTTCCTTATAATTCTGGCTGTAGGAGTTGCTATTACCGTTCCCATAGTTGTTGGATGGGAAGGGCCTAGGATTGTTGCTACCAAAATTACTCCTATAAGCATTATTGTTGAAGTTGTTTCTAGAGACAAAATTCACATCTACTTGCTCTTATGCAACCAAAGAATTTAAAGGAACATCCTGAGGATCAATAGGAGCTTGCTTGGTAAGTAGAGACATGATAAGGTCAACCTTTTCATTTAGAGAAGAGATCTTATCGACAGAATTTACCTTCTTACCAGTTGGAGATCTTTCGGTGTGCCACTGAGAGTAGTTCAGCATCATCTCATCAAGTAGCTTTGTGGCAGCACCACGTGTGGTTGACATAAAAGTTCCTCCCGCGGCGAAATCTAACAGGTTCCGCGAGGTAAAGTTCAAGCCTGCATAAAAAGTCTCGATAACCATCCAGGTAGTCATTCCATGTGTGGGGCAGTTCTTGACAAGCGTCTTCATACGTTCCCATGCTTGGGCAACGTGTTCATTATCCAATTGCCTGCAATTCATAATGTTACTCCTCAATTGAATAATTTTAGCAGGGGGATAATACTTCCCTATAAAAGCATCTTTGCATTTACTCCAAGAATCGATACTGTTCTTGGGTAAGGATTGCAGCCACTCCTTGGCTCTTCCTCTCAAAGAGAAAGGAAAAAGCTTCAGCTTGACGATGTCTCCATCCACTTCCTTGTACTTTTTCATATCACAGAGCTCGATAAGATTATTTAAGTGCAAGGCAGCGTCCTCTCCAGCACCTGAGAATTGATCTTTCATAACAAGATTAAGCAGAGCAGGTTTAATTTCATAAGAAGGTGCTAAAGTGGCAGGTGGAGCAATAGGAGTGCAGATAAAGTCACTGTTGTTGTGACTAGTGAAGTCACACAACTTGGTATTTTCATTGGAACCCATAGTAGCAGCAGGTATTTTTGGTATTTTTTCTAAGGGACACAAAAGTAAAAACTGAAAGGTAAACTAACAAGACTAAAAAGCAAAGATAAAAGATAGTGCGCAACTCCCCTATCTTGTAGACTGGAGTCCCCGGCAACGGCGCCAGAAATTAGCTTGATACGGTGAGGATAGTTCTCTCACTCCTCGTTGGTTACCCCAAGTCGAAGGTGAGATGTAGCGTAGCAGCAAATTTCCCTCGGTAAAGATACCAAGGTTTGTCTCCAGTAGGACTCGCATAAATACAAGAAGGTGGTAAAGTGAACAATGGCGTCGAGGTTGCTAGCTTCACCTTGACCTACACACAGATACAAATAACTTTGCTCCCAATGAGTACAGAGGAGTTGCCAATTCCTTCGGCCTTGCTGTTTACAAAGGATCAACGCAAAAGATAATAATAGTGGCAACTGAAAGTAAAGACTGAAAGTAAACTAAGGGTGTAAACAGTGATGTGAAGATGGACCGGGGTCCCATGATTTTCACTAGTGATGTCTCTCTCCCAAAAGACGATAAAAGTGCTAGCGAGGTAAACAAATCACAACTGGGCAATTGACAGAATTATGAAGGGGCCGCAATGCTAACTATGCTGCAAAGAAAGGAAGGGCTCAAAAGCAATGGGAGGTACGCCAAGGTAAGTAGACCGAAATCCAACTGCATCTACTACGAATCATCCACCTTGAGATATCTATCCAGAACATCTTGCTGGTATTAAGTTGTGAATCCCACCCAAAGTGTAAACTCAAAGTAACAGACAACTGCATTAAAAGAACTTTGCGTAAAGTAAACAATCCTTGCACCCGCGGATACAAGCACCGTTGTTTTATCCCTGGTGGCAACAGCACATCCCCTAGTCTCATGTTTCTGTCACTCAAGCTAGACATCAAGGGGCTGAACCCACAATCAAGCATAATGCTCCCTCTTGGAGTTGCAACAAACTACTTGGCCAAAGTAAAATACTGCAACGGAGAACATGCAAGAATTTACTCAAGAACAAAATATAAAAGAGAAGAACCAAATATATTACTCATCACAATCTGAACATAGTCTCATAATCCATCAGATCCCAACAAACTCAGCATAGCAACAGCAGAAATTACAAAGATGCCTCGATCATGTGAGGCACCTCACGAGGTCTCTAAAGTGGAAGCACAAAGAGGGGAGAGGAACATCACATAGCTACTGGTCACGGACCCATGGTCCAAGGGGGACTACTCACGGTACATCCGGGAGGCGTCCATGGCTATGGAGAGTCTCCCGGAGGGGGTTCCTCCTCCCGGCACGGTGCCGGGGCAGCTTCTCCAGGCAGCCCCGATCTAGAAAACGTCGGCGGCGGCGGTACAGAGGCGAGTTCGCGGAAAAGAGATCGATATTAGGGGTTTCCACCCCGAGGGCTAAATATAGGCGGAGGGGGGTGTCGAGGGGACCCACAGGGCAGCCAGGAGGCCCCCTGGCGCGGCCTAGGGTGGGGCCGCACCAGGGACCCTTCTGGAGTCCCTGTGGTGGCCCCCCTCCGCTGCCTTGGTGATTCCGGAAGCTTCCGGGTCGCTGATTTTTTATCTGATTTTTCCGGATTTTTTGGAGCACTTTTAATGGCCGGAAAACCTGAAATACAAAAACAGCAAAAAACAGATACTGTCAGCTGGGTGCACTGGGTTAATAGATTAGTCCACATATGCTCAAAAGTGTATGAAAGTTCAAGCAAATCATGGCAAAGTCACACAAAACATGCATGGAGCAAGCAGAAATTATAGATACGTTTGGGACGTATCAGCTGTGAGATACCAAACCGCGAAAGTCGAGCTCCTCCAGGAACACACGCAAGATAAGGTAAGGAGACGGTGCACCTTGTTGGTAACCGCATGCTTTGACGGGACGACAGGGCAGGCACCGATGTATTGGTGGTCCTTGCTATTGTTCGTTTTCCATTGTGTTAATAGTCAGGTAACGATAACGGTTGTTTGCGAGATGGTAATAAAATGCTTAAATGGGTCAGGTGGATGACTTGAGTGGGTCGACGTGCCCTATATGGGCTACCTCCACGCGGGATAATGGGTGTGGGCCCTGATACGTCCCAAACGTATCTATAATTTCTGCTTGCTCCATGCATGTTTTGTGTCATGTTGCTATGCTTTTGATACACTTTCATACACTTTTGATCATATTTGGACTAACCTATTAACTCAGTGCACCCCAGTGCCAGTTTCTGTTTTCTGCTGTTTTTGTATTTCAGGTTTTCCCATTATTAGAAGTGCTCAGAAAATTCCGAGAAAAATATATAAAAATCAGCGTTCTCGAAGAGTCCTCCAGCCGGAGGATGCGGCCTTGGGGTGGCCCACAACCCCCAGGCGCCCTCCTGGCGCAGCCAGGGGTCCACCCACGCCGGGTGGCCTCCTGGCGACTGGGAACTCCCCCGGTGCCCCCCTTTGGCTCTTATTTATACTCCCGTCGTGAAACCCCTGATTCCAGAACCCTTTTCTCCAGAAGCAATTCCGATCTCCGCTGCCATCTCCAACAAGCTTCGGGGGACCAGAATTCCTGTGTCGGCACCCTGCCGAGACGGGGAAGTGCCCCCGGATTCATCTCCATCGATGTTGCTTCCTTCCTCCATGATGCGGGAGTAGTCCCTCCTCGGGGCTAAGGTTTCTACCGGTAGCTATGTGGTCAATTCTCTCTCCCATGATGTGATCTTCGTTGTGATCATAGGCTATGTTAATCTAGGGTGATCCCATGAGTATTTCCCCTTCCTCTATGTATTGGATCTGATGTACTCACGTGATCTTATCTAGTATAATCCCCGAGACCATGGCGACAGCGGTCTATGGACATGGGTTAGAAGAATATTTTCATGAGTGATTTCCTCTTTTGTGTGTTGATTGAAGATTGAGAGTCTCTTGGTGCTTGTCTTTGACTATCCTTGAGATATCTTGTGGTGATTGTGATACTCTATTTGGATGGCCGCGGTGACATTGGGAAATCCATAGATTGAGAACTACGAACTCTGAGTTGTGCTTTTGTAGCCCTACATAATTCTTGTCCTCTCTTGACCACAAAGGAATGACCTCCGAGTACGTCTCCGTTGCATGTTTTATGGGAAATATCATGTGATTAGACTATGTTAATGTTGTTGGGAGTTTCCACTAGTGAAAGTATGAAGCCGAGGCCTTGTTTCCACCATTGCAATACCGTTTGTGCTCACGTTTACTACTTGTTTGCTTGCTGCACTTTTTATTACAGATTTATATTACTTTGTTTTGCCACACCTATCACCCGTATTTTACCATCTATTCGCCGAACTAGTGCACCTATACAACTCCTAGTTGTATCAAGTGTGTTGGGGACACAAGAGACTTCTTGTATCTTAATTGCAGGGTTGCTTGAGAGAGACCATGTTCAACCTCTACTTCCCTGAGTTCGATAAACCTTAGGTCGTCCAATTGAGGGAAATTGTTGTTGTCCTACAAACCTCTGCGCTTGGAGGCCCAACATAGTCTACAAGAATAGAAGCGTGCGTAGACATAAGGCCCCTCGGCGGCGTACATTCTATCAAAAGTTCTGAAAGACGTCCAGTTTAGCATTGCGGCCCCGACGGATCGTGACATCCAGTGGGGGTGGTGCTGGTATCCCCATTGCGCGCAACGACCCGGAGTGCGAGGGGCCACGGCCCAAGACCCCTTGCGCTTAGGATGTAGAACGACGGGGACCTCTCTGATGAGCCTAGGTAGGACTACGTCGTGTCGGATAGCCTCGGTGGGGCATTCCCTAACAAGGTGTGCGCCACCCTAGAGATCCGAGCATTTAGGGTAACAATAGTGCAGCCCCTGCAGGGATGATAATCTATTCGAATAGCCGTGTCCATGGTAACAGGACGCTTTATGCTCAAGCTAGATCCTACTACTACAAACTATTACGAGTAAACTGTTGGTTTCGGGTTTTCTTCCTCGCAGGGAAGTCGAGGAAGGGATCTCGGAGGCATTGATAATAATTACAACTTATTTATACAATGCTGCAGCAACTTCTGTTGCATTGTTACTTTACGCTTTATATGTAACTGTTGGCTATCCTCTTCTTTTTTTGTAAGAATCGTCAGAAGATGCTAGTCTTCGATAGGCCTAGCTCATTCCCTCTTATCCTGGTACTTCTTTCTTGCAGTAAAATATACAGCCACCCCTTCCATTTTGATACCAATGCATAAATGCTTAGTAGCCTGGGTTTATGTCTCGCTGAGTATGCTAGATACTCACCCTTGCTTTATCCCCCCTTTTTGTTTTCTATACCCGAATTGTTGCAACCAGACGTTGGAGCGCACGAGCAGGAGTACCTCGGAGGCGCCTACTACAACGTCGAGTTTCCCGTTGACCAGGAGTAGTTCGGCGGTTTCCAGGCATGAGGCCTTGCCTTTTCGATCGAGTGTTGATTTTGTGCTAGCCTTCTTAAGGCAACCTTGTATTCCTTGTGTCTGTACTCAGATACTATTGCTTCCGTTGACTTGTGTATCTCGAGATGTTGTATTCGAGCCCTCATGGCCCCTGGCTTGTATTAAACATCTTATATTATTTTTATTATTAGAGTTATGTTGTGATATCATGCCGTGAGTCCTTGATCTCGTCTATGTACCTTGCGTGTATGATTACTGTACATGATCGTAAATCGGGCCGTCACACGTTGGTATCAGAGCCGTCTACCTGTAGGAAACCCCCTTCCAACTCCTTGGTCGAAGTCGAGTCTAGACAAGCAAAAACTATTTTACTAACTTGTTGTGTGGCTTACGGGCCCACATCGATACCACCCGGTTGTGATATCTATGATATTAGGATCTTTTCCTCCGCACCTTTACTCTAGGACTCTGTTCTCTCTTCTCCTTCGGGTTAAATATTTTGCTAACACTAAATCTAGGTTCTCGTGACTACTTCCTCCCGGAGATCCCTTCACCCCAGATGATCGCTTGCTTCCCAAGAAGATCCCGAAGATACTCTTGGATAAATACCCGAGACCCTTATGCCCACTGCCTTGCAATTCTCTACCGCCGATAAATCCTCGTTGATAACTTCACACCCATCTGTTTATCCCTTCATTCTCAGATGCTCTTGTGTTTACAAGATGCCTCGAAATATTCTCCGTTGTTCCGGGAATCTTTGAGCCTACTGCCTTGCAGTTGATCCTTATGAATTCGTCTTCCGACTCATAAGTCATTCTGGACATGAGTTGGATCTCGGTAAATCAAACCTTGATTGATTGTCCGTCCAGTTCTATTCAACTTACTCATCTTTTGATCGAAAAATCTGCTTCTGATCCTTCATTCAGGAAATCATAATTCCTTCGTATTCAATCATCGAATTATTCAGACGTTTTTATGATGCGATGCCTTTGCATTCCTTCTTATTATTGTTGAGTACCGATACTCACACCAGATTCTCTATGGGCCCATAACCCACAGTTCCACAGGATCGAAACCTGACTCTTGTCGTCTACCTTGAGATATTCAGTCCGATATCAGACTCAATGATTATTCTTGGTGCTCTGGACCCCTTTTCATCATTCGTCATCGGCATCGAATGCATGCCTATCCGCTTAAAACTTCTCATGCGTTCTTTTGCTCTTTCGATGTATTTCCCTGAGTTTAAACTCGGAAGATACTTTGTATCCCATTCCCTTGGAGAGCCTCGGTTGATTAACCTGTTACCGATCCGACCCCCTTAAATATCCCCCTCCTACCCTATCCGTAAGTACGATGAAGCCCCCGAAGGAAGGATGACCACTCATCGAGATGCACCGATGCAGAGAAATGAAGACAACAACATTAAGGATCAACTCCTTCGATAAGGACAACAAGGACCAGAAGAATCGTTAGAATGCAAAATCGAAACTTTACCCCTTACACTACCTTTAATTCTCGCGGCGAGAATTCTTTGTAGTGGTGGAGATAAGTAACACCCCGGGTGTCATGCTACAGTAATCACCTTGTTAAATGCCATGTCATCATGATTAGGCATGTGATAAACACCCTTGATTATGTCAAGTTCAAATTCAATCCCAAATAAGAATTCAAAACAATGTGGAAAATAAAATTAGACTAAAAATTGTGGAAACAAATTTATAAAATGCATAATAATCAGTAGGTCATAAGAATATGTGTATGGTAATTTATTAAGCTGTAAATTAATTCGAACAATTCCAAACAGCAGCCAAAAGTCACATTTAATATGTTGCATATTCAAAAGGAAAACCAAATGAATTTATTAAATACCCAAACTTTTTGTGGCATCTCTCTAAAGTCCAACACAAATGTGGGAACAAGTTTCACCTTTGACAAAAATCAATTGGTGGAAAACAAAATACAAACAGAAAACAAAAGAAAGAAAAGAAAACCTAAAAAAGAAAAAGAGCTAGCCTAGGGAAACTGCAACCGGGCCCAGCCCACTCCCCCCCCACCTTCTTCTTCCCACTGTTCCTCTGGTTCGGTCGCCATGGCCAACAACAGACCGTGCCATCGCATTCGCTCCCGGTCGTCGCCTACGCTGCTATATTGCTCGTGACGTGGATAAGATCCCCGCACCCTCGAACCCTAGATCGAGCAGCTGACATTTTCCCACTCCCCTGTTCGTTCCCTCACCATGTCCGAGCGCCGCCGTGGGCACGCCGTCGTCACCGGCGTGGCCAACCACCTCCTCGAGCCCCGAGACCACGTCCACGAGGACCGCCTCCCTCGACTACGTCCATCCCGGGCATCAAATCGAGTAGGACCGCCCCATACACTCGTCATCGTCGCCATTTTTGCAGCGGACAGTGCCGCCGTCTGGCGTCGATTTCCGCCGCTTCGGTCCGTCCTCGACCTCCCCGAGCACGCCACCGAATCCGCGGTGAGCTCTGCCTCCGGATCCCCCCTTTTCCCCTCGTCGATTCGTCACCGTTAGACGTCCCCGTAGTCGTGGTCTTGTGCGTCGCGTCTTTAATGTCCACTGTTGCCTCGCCCTGGCCGCGTGCCGGCCGTCCCTTGGCCGCGTCCGCGTGGGCCTGTTGTCGCCCGTGCACACCCCCTGCACGCCCGCTCGTCCGCCCGTGCTCGCCTGCTGCAGCTGCTCGTGTTGTGTGTGCGTCGTGTGCAGGTGTTTGTGTATTGTGTGTGCAGCGTGTGTGGGTGTACATGCGTGTGTATGGCCGCGGCCTCAGCGAGCCCTCACGCTCGGCTGCCATGCGCCTCTGCACGCACGCGAGCACAACAATGGATGTTGTTGCTGTCGCTGCAGCTGCTGCCAGTTAGCTGTTCTTGCTGCTACTGAATTGCTAAAACTGCTAAGTACTGAAAACCGCTGTTGTACACTACCTTGCATAGCCCCAAAACGACAACAAATGAATTATTGTGCGGATAAATATAATATGGTTAGTTAGTACACTTAAAAAGCTTCACTTTGTTCCATTGGACCAATTCCAAATAATGCATAGGTTAAATCCTGTAAAAATGAGAAAATGCAAATTTCTATTAACTAAAAGATAGATATATCACCATTACTATTTTGGAGTTCTAGATGAACACACTACAGGGATATTTCATGCCATTTAAGGGCATGGCATGAAAGTACACATGTTGTAGTAAAAATCATCTATAGGAAGTATCTCCATTGGAGCTATAGATCTGTGGCAATCGTCAAGCAAACTTGGCATCTTTTAATGATTTCTGGAATTAGCCTCGAGTAGCATTTTTCGAACCGAGTTTTAATTAAGTAAATCTGCTCTACTAAAAATGCCATCCATATCGGATTCGAGATCATTGACAACTGATGAAGATTGTTATAGGAGACAAATTCATCGGAGGAGTGGAACCATAAACCGTAGCCTTCCGAATGTGCTAATGGATGCTTAACACCGCAAAATCCCAGACTTAGTAAAATTTCGGTGGAACCCCGATGAGAAATTGACAAGTTGGCCCCACTTGCTATTAAATAAATATAAGGATTTATTTAAATGCTAGAGTATGACATGTGGGTCCCCTCTGTCAGTTGACCTAGTCAAACCACTATTTTGGATAATGCTACTTTTAAATAATAAAATAAATTTCAGAAATATTATAAAATGGATAAAACTATGGAAAATCATATCTTTTAATCCGTAGGTCACATGAAAAAACTTTATACATAAAAGTTGATTAGAAAAATACAACGATTACGGTTACGCTACCCGCATACCCACTGCATGATTCTAACATACCGAACTTGGAACCTTTCCCCTCCGGTTCATCTGTCTAACAGACGACCGGAGCCGGTAGAACGTTTTGGTTCGTCTGCAACGTTCGTCGGGTCTTGTATTTGCACTGCTATTACTGCAGTGCATTTACTGTTTCTCCCCCCCCCCCCTCTTATTGTCCGGTAGACCTGACAACCGCTGTCGACGCCCCCGTGATCGACTACGTCATCGACGACCGTACCCCTACTACCGAGCTTTCAGGAAAGCAGTGACCCTTCACCTCTCCCAGATGTCACCTATCTATCTATATTTATCTGTTGCACTAGGCATTGCTGCTGCTACGTTACAATCCTATTCATTGCATAGCCTGTCATTGTCGCCCCTTGTTGTACCTTCCTTTATCTTATGCTTCCTATTAAATATATATATTATTCAGCAGTTAGCCCTGCGCATTGTTAGTCAACTAGGATTAGATAGCGGGCCGTGATCACTCTAGGGAGTGAATGCGGATACAATATATTATTCCTGCAATAGGTATGGTATAGAGCAGACGCCCAAGGGAACCTACAATGGAGAGACTCTGCCGATTCGCTTCAGGTTCGACTGACGAGTGGATGGACTCATATTTCACTCTCATCGCCGGCTCGGTAGCCCAGCACCAGTGGGGTGATACGAGGATATTCCTCTTTAGTTCATTCCCGCTGATGTCTCTGTCAAATCGCTTCAAGTGTACCATCGAGGGTGATTCCTCCTGGTTTCACTTGATCGTAGGCACATGAATCAACTGGTGTCCTTAAAGCCAAGTAGTCGGGTGACCCAATGGTGCCCGCGAAAGGTATTGTATCGGGACAACATGACAAGTTGATACCATTGTGGGCATGGTCCTTGCTCGTTGGCCGTGAGATACCTAACCACGGAAGTCGAGCTCCTTCAGGAGCTCACGCGAGATAAGGTAAGGAGACGGTTCACCTTGTTGCTAACCGCGTGCTTCGACGGGACGACAGGGCAGGCACCGATGTACTGGTGGTCCTGGCTGTTGTTCGTTGTCCATTATGTTACTTGTCAGACAATGATAACGGTTGTCTGCGAGATAATAATAAAATGCTTAAATGGATAAGGTGGATGACTTGAGTGGGTCGACGTGCCCTATACGCGCTACCTCCACATGGGATAATGGGTGTGGGCCCCTCAGCGGCGTACATTCTATCAAAAGTTCTGAAAGACGTGCAATTCAGCATTGCGGCCGCGACGGATCGTGCCACCCCGTGGGGGTGGTGCTCGTATCCCCACTGCGCGCAACGACCCGGAGTGCGAGGGGTTACGACCCAAGAACCCCTTGCTCTTAGGATGTAGACCGGCGAGGACCTCTCTGATGAGCCTAGGTAGGACTACATCGTGTCGGATAGCCTCGGTGGGGCATTCCCTAACAAGGTGTGCGCCACTCTAGAGATCCGAGTGTATATGGTAACAGTAGTGCAGCCCCTGCAGGGATGATAATCTATTCGAATAGCCGTGTCCACGGTAACAGGACGCTTTATGCTGAAGCCAGATCCTACTACTACAAACTATTACGATTAAACTGTTGGTTCCAGGTTTTCTTCCTCGTAGGGAATTCGAGGAAGGGATCTCGGAGGCATTGATAATTATTACAACTTATTTATACAATGTTGCAGCAACTTCTGCTGCATTGTTACTTTACGCTTTATATGTAATTGGTGGCTATCCTCTTCTTGTGCTTTAAGAATCGTCGGAAGATGCTAGTCTTCGATAGGCCTAGCTCATTCCCTCTTACCCTGGTACTTCTGTCTTGCAGTCCACTATACAGCCTCCCCTTCCACTTTGATACCAATGCACAAATTCTTAGTAGCTTGGGTTTATGTCTCGCTGAGTATGCTAGATACTCACCCTTTCTTTATCCCACCTTTTTGTTTTGTATACCTGGATTGCTGGAACCAAACGCTGGCGCCCAGGAGCAGGAGTACCCCGGAGGCGCCTACTACGACGTCGAGTTCCCCGTTGACCAGGAGTAGTTCGGAGGTTCCCATGCATGAGGACTTGCCTTCTCGATCGAGTGTTGATTTTGTGCTAGCCTTCTTAAGGCAACCTTGTATTCCTTGTGTATATACTTAGATACTATTGCTTCCGTTTACTTGTGTATCTCAAGCTGTTGTATTCGAGCCCTCGTGGCCCCTGGCTTGTATTAAACAACTTGTATTATTTTTATTATTAGAGTTGTGTTGTGATATCATGTCATGATTCCTTGATCTCGGTTGTTTACCTTGCATATATGATTAGTGTACATGATCATAAATCGGGGGCATCACAACCGTGCCATGGTAGTACCAGAAGTTAGTACCATGCTACTAGTGCAAAGCCCACTGGACTCGGCGGAAGTAGCGCAACACTTAGCTTTCGGTAGTACCGTGGGGCGGTAGTACTGCGCCCAGCATGGTAGTATCGTGTTTCTCACGGTAGTACTGTATGTACGGTAGTCCGGCTAGGAGCTACCGCAGCGCGGTACTACACCGCTCCCAGCGCGGTAGTACCGTGGTTGGTGAGACTGCACCTAACGGTTGGATTCGTGGGGACCTATAAAAGGGGGTCTTGTTCCTCCTTTGTCCCCACCGGTTTTGTGCAAGTTCTTCCCCCCATTGTTGACCTCTTTAAGTTTGCTTGCTCTCTTTCCATCCTATGATCCTTGCTCCTTTTTGAGGGAAAAGAGAGAGGAGATCTAGATTTACATTTTCCACCAAGCAATATCTCCTCTAAGTGAGCGGAACCTTGTGGATCTAGATCTTGGAGTTCTTTGGTGTTCTCCTTGTTCTTCCTCTCATATTCCTCCATAGCTTTTGTTGCTTTGGTGGGATTTTTGAGTGGGGGACTTGAGCACTTCGTGTTCTCTTGCCATTGCATTTGGTGCATCGGTTTGAGTTCTCTCGGAGGATTCGTTGTAGTAAGTGAATTTAGAAGATTGTTACTCTTCAGTGCATTGGCACTTGATGACCCACAACGTAAGGGATCGATTGCAGCATTTTCGATAAGTAAGAATGTCGAACCCAACGAGGAGCAGAAGGTAATAGCAAGTGACTTTGGTAAGGGGATAACTGCAAGCACTGAAAGATAACTTTTTAGGGATTTTTCTTGGTATAAGCGACAGGAAAGTAAAAATGAGCAAAGTAAAAGGTACTGGAGAGTAACGAGTGGCCCAGTCCTTTCTGAGCAAAGGAGAGGCCTAGCAACTGAACTTATAAAAGCTAAATTGTTCTTGAGGACACACGGGAGAGTTAGTCATGTGCTTTCGCCATATTCCGTATCGGTACTATGTGCTGTGTTGATAAGTGTTGAGTGGGTGGATCTATGCTAGTACACCCTCTAGACTAAGATAAGTGTACTCTTATGATTAAACACCTTGCAAGCATCCGCAAATACAAGATAGTAATTAAGGCAAAAGCCTAACCATAGCAATACGATCGGTGATCCATTGTTCCCTTGTGCAAAAGCGTGCAAACTGGGGTTTAGGTTTCTGTCACTCCGGCAACCCACCGTAAGCATTCTTTATACACAATGTATTCTCCTAGGTCCTTGATAAGGCGAAGTGTTGAGTGTTCGACTCACACAACACCACTAGGAAAATAACAACAACTCTTAAATATCAACCAACACATATTACTTCAACATCATATGACTACTAGCAACTAGACTTCTCCCATGTCCTCAAGAACTAAAGTAACTACTCACAAGACATAAAAGAGGTCATGATCAGTGGGGGTAAATAGATGATAAACAATCTGGACACAATAATATTTCTCCAACAAAACTCAATAGCATTCACCACAAAGTAGTAATCAACGCCTATAGAGTAGAGAGGATAGATAGTACGGGTTACAACACGAGTTGCAATTGTGAGATGAGATTGGATGGAGGTGGAGATGGTGCTGATGATGGGGATGATGTTGATGATGATCTCGATGATGCCCGTGACGATGGTGATGACGATGGTGACGATCTCCCCTTCCGGGAGGTGATCTCCCCGGCGGAATCTGCCTGCCAGAGATGGCTTTTCTTCTTTGTAGGTTTTCGCCACGGAGCGGCGGCGGAACTCCGTAAACTCTCCCCCTTTTAGGGTTTTTCGATGACGAAGAGTATATATGCCAGAGGGGGGAGCCGGGACTGGCCCGGGGGGTCCAGGCGCCCTCCCGGCGTGGCCAGGGGTGGGGCCGCGCCAGGTGGCCGCCTGGGCACTCTGCGGCCCCCTCTGGTCGCTCTTTTGCGTGTCTTCGTGATCCTTCTGGAAAATAGCCTCCGTCGATTTTCAGGTAATTTGGAGGTATTCTTCTTCAGCAACTCAGGGTCCACTTTTTACCGCTGAATCCTGCGTCTGCTGCTTTGGCACCGGAAAGTTGCAAACTGTGTAAAATAAGCCAAAACAACATAAGAATAGCATCATATCATGAAATATATCAATGAATAAGAAAGAATTACTATATTAAATAGTGATGCATTTTGGACGTATCAACTCCCCCAAGCTTAGACCTCGCTTGTCCCCAAGCGATCACTGAGCTCGGTAAACCTGTCCACAAGTTTAGAGAGTGAAGTGTCGATAAATAGAATACGGACAAGAAGCATCAAGGTTCCTTCATCAAACCCAAGCATCCTCAACAGCAACCTCAACTCATAAGGCCCTTATGAGAAACTAATAACAATTATAATCAAAAGTAGGGCTGAGGAAACTCATCAAATTATGGCAAACATATCCTTGGTCAAAGGACAAGTAATAACTTTACTCTTGCTCTTCCTCTTTAATGAAACAATTTGAAGCTTTTGAAAGAACATGTTAATAGTCATGAAGTGCAACTGCTAACACAAAGGAAGATTCTTTCTTGGCAAAAGCTTTCGCAAACAACTTACTTATCAAAAGATAATGTCAACAAGGATGTGGCATGGCAAAACTTAATGCAGCTCTATATGGATGAATCCTTATCAACATCAAATGTATGTTCTCTTAGGGAAAAGAAGGAAGTAGGACAACTGACTCAACATGAAGGTGGAAGAAAGGCCTTGTAAAGGGCAAGCAGGGAAAACTCATGTGCTATCCTTAAATCAAACTGAATAAAAATAGATTTTGGAACGGTGCATAGTTTGTCAACGAATGCTAATAGATAGCTCAATTACTTCTTAAGATGGACAAGTTTCGAGGAACGGCTCCCAAGTGGGGACTATCACATCCCCTTAATCTCCTTTGTTTATCACTGCCAAAGTTTCTGATTTCTCATAGACCAAGCGTGAAGGAGGGTCTGTCTGTTATATTATCTTTCGAGATGGGCGCACCCATGCCAGTTCCTCCTTGTATTATGGGTTTGCAGATTAGACATGCAATCCTGGGGTAAAACTTGTCCAACTTAAGAAGATCATGAATTACCTACTACTTCCTCATGAGCTAAACAAGAGGCACAAAACAGAAGATTTTGAACATTTAAGGATAACACATAAATTCTATACTTATAGGAATGGTAGGGAAATACCACGAATAGGAAGATATGGTGGACTCATATGGAAGATATTGGTTTCAGCGTATGGATGCACAAGCAGAAATCTGCTAGGCAAAGAGTTTGTCTAGCAAAGGCTTTGAGAGAACAGACAATTGATGCTAATTGAGATGCAAAACATATAAAGCATAAACATTAAGGCAAGCATAACACATCAAGTTGTCTTCCTTGTCAACATAACACTTCAAGCATAATAACATAAAGGTTTTGGCTATGTCGCTACTTGAGAAAACATGCATGTTGTCAAGACCAAAGCTATGTTTGCCAAAATTAAATAAAGTTTTCAAAGCCATACCTGATATAAGGTCAATACTCCCCATAAGAATCGTCATATGAGGCCGATTGCGTGAAGAGAATACCGAGTGCATCGAAGGAACCAATAGACTTCTCATTAATATTCCATTATAGACGACTCCACACTCACGGATACAATCTCTCCACAGACGGAGTGATAGACCTCAATGCAAACACCTATTTCATATAATAAACTCCCTAGACATGATACGACTCTACTTGACTCTAAAGGACTAAGATAAAGATAAAGATACCCGGCACTCCCCCAAACTTGGAACAAGCTGAGGGGATGCCATTACCCGAGGAGATTTACTCCTCATTCTTGTTCTTCTCAATCAGGTACTCCTTGGCGAAGCGCTTCCATGGTAGCTCCTCTCCAGTCTCGAAGGACATTCCCGTCTCCAGGATCCTGCACTCAGCACCTAAACCCATGCGCAGAAACTTTAGTTCATACTCAACGTTCTGGTTGTGCAGATCATAGATTTGTGCTTGGAGCCCGTAAACTTTTTCTTCTAGTGCGGACAAACTTGACCACATCTCCAACATCTCTTTCTTATGGGAAGCCTCGATCTCGTTCCTGATGTCGAAGTTGGCTTCAACACCACGCTCCACCATCTTCTTGAACTTGAAGACCTCATGTTCCATCTCCTTCAGCCGCTCCTCGGTGCTCCCCTCCATGACTGGCCCCTTCAGATCTTCCTTGTGGAGAACACCGTCCTCCACACGAAGGACCTGGGGGTGCTTGTTCACCTCAGCGAGGTAAGGGTTGATGACGTTGACGACGAACTTGTCCTTCGGGCAACTTGGGGAAGCCATGTCACCTAGGTCTAGCTAAAAGATTTCCTGGCAGAAACAGATTGAAGAGAAAACACACGAAATCGCGAGATACGTTGCCGGAACGATCCGGACAAATATATAGCAAAAATTTCTGCAACAAAAGGAAGGTAACGAGCCAAAGTGGGGTCGAAGACGGACTCCTAGGTGCCCAGGCGGCCTCCCGGCGCGTCCAGGAGGTAGGCCGCGCCAGGGGGGCGCCTAGGCCCCCTGGAGCTCCTCTCCGGCTCCGCTTAGGCTTCGAATTTTCCTTATTTTGCAAAAACTCATAATGTGGAATTTTTATGGCGGTTCGCGATGTTTCCTCACCGTAATACATACCTTTTCTTATTCTGTTTCTGTCGGTGTCTGAAACAGGGCTGCAACGTGTTCTTCATGAGTTGTTGTGCGTATTATATTTACATCAACATTGACGGGATCTCCCGCCATGTAATGCTTGAGTCTTTACCCATTCACAACTTGAGGTTTGGTGCCTTCAAAATTGTTAATCTTGATTGCGCCAGACCGGTAGACTTCTTCGATATGAAATGGCCCTTCCCATCTGGAAAGTAGTTTACCTGGAGAAAACCTAAAACGGGATCTAAACAATAAAACTTTATCACCAACATTAAATTCACGTTTCAGAATCCTCCTGTCATGCCACTTCTTTACCTTTTCCTTGAACATTTTAGCGCTCTCGTAAGCTTCACTTCTCCACTCATCTAGAGAAGTCAAGTTCATGAGACGCTTTTCACCAGCTAACTTTGGGTCAGCATTAAGCTCTCTAACAGCCCAGAAAGCTTTGTGCTCTAACTCTAATGGCAAATGGCAAGCCTTGCCATAGACCATTTTATAGGGAGACATGCCCATGGGGTTTTTGTAAGCATTCCTATACGCCCACAAAGCATCTCCTAACTTATTTGACCAGTCCTTCCTATTTCTGTTAACTTTCTTTTGCAAGATCAACTTGATCTCTCTATTGGTGAGCTCAACTTGCCCACTAGTATTAGGATGGTACGGTGAAGCAATGCTATGATTGACATCGTACTTGGCTAAATCTTTTCTAAAAGCTCCATGCGTGAAGTGTGATCCTCCGTCAGTCATGAGATACCTAGGTACACCAAACCTAGGGAAAATTACATCTTTGAGAATTTTCAAAGATGTTTTGTGATCAGCACTATCAGTGGGGATTGCTTCAACCCACTTGGTTACATAATCAACAGCAACTAAAATGTGAGTGTACTTGTGCGAAGAAGGAAAATGACCCATAAAATCAAAACCCCAGCAATCAAAAGGCTCATTCACTAGTGAGTAATTCATAGGCATCTCATTCCTTCTACTAATATTACCAACTCTCTAACATTTATCACAGGCTAAAACATAATTTCTAGCATCTTTAAAGAGAGTAGGCCAATAAAAACCTGATTGGAGAACCTTATGTGCGATTCTCTCACCGGCGTGATGTCCTCCATAGGGACTATCATGACATTGCTTGAGAATGTCCTTCTGCTCGTGTTCAGTTATGCATCTTCTCACGATCCCACCTGGACCTTCTTTGAAAAGATGTGGGTCACCCCAAAAGCAATGCCTCAAATCATGGAAGAACTTCTTCCTTTGCTGAAATGTTAAACCTGGAGGCAAATACTTTGCAACGATAAAATTAGCATAATCTGCAAACCAAGGGTCGGAAAGAGATTGTACTTTAACAACGGCGAGTTGTTCGTCTGGAAAACTGTCGTTGACTGGAATGGGATCATGCGGTATATCTTCCATCCTTGAAAGATTGTCCGCTACAGGATACCTTTTCTATCAACAATTTGCAAATCAAATTCTTGAAGAAGGAGTACCCATCTGATTAGTCTTGGCTTGGCATCCTTCTTTGTCATAAGATACTTAATGGCAGCAAGGTCAATATGAATAATAACTTTAGAATCAACAATATACTGCCTAAACTTATCACAAGCAAACACTACTGCTAAGAATTCCTTCTCAGTAGTAGCATAATTCTTTTGAGCACTATCAAGGGTTTTACTAGCATAATAGATAACATTTAATTTTTTATCAACCCTTTGTCCTAAAACAGCTCCAACAGCAAAATCACTAGCATCACACATAATTTCAAAGGGCAAACTCCAGTCAGGTGGTTGTACTATAGGAGCGGTTATTAAAACTTTCTTAAGAACTTCGAAAGCCTCCTTACAGTCTTCATCAAATACAAAAGGAACATCCTTCTGGAGAAGATTAGTGAGGGGTCTCGAGGTCTTAGAAAAGTCTTTAATAAATCTTCTATAGAAACCAGCATGACTGAGAAAACTACGAATACCTTTAATGTCCCTTGGGTAGGGCATCCTTTCGATAGCTTCAATCTTCGCCTTGTCCACCTCAATTCCCCTCTCGGAAATCTTGTGACCAAGCACGATCCCTTCGTTAACCCTGAAGTGGCACTTTTCCCAGTTTAGAACTAAGTTTGTATCCTCGCATCTCTGCAAAACTTTATTAAGATTGTGGAGACAGTGGTCAAATGAAGTTCCATAGACGGAGAAATCGTCCGTGAAGACTTCCACAATCTCCTCACAGAAACCATGAAATATTGCAGACATACACCTCTGAAAAGTAGCAGGGGCATTGCATAAACCAAAAGGCATACGCCTATAAGCATAAGTACCATAAGGACAAGTGAAAGTGGTCTTCTCTTGATCGGCAGTGTTAACATGAATTTGAGAGAAGCCTGAATACCCGTCAAGATAGCAAAAGTGGGTGTTTTTGGACAGCCTCTCAAGCATCTGATCAATAAAGGGCAGCGGGTAGTGGTCCTTCTTGGTTGCCTTGTTTAACTTCCTGTAATCAATACACATTCTATATCCAATAATAATTCTCTGAGGTATTAGTTCGGTCTTATCATTAGGGACTACAGTTGTCCCCCCTTTCTTAGGAACACAATGAACTGGACTTACCCACTTACTATCAGCTATAGGGTAGATAATACCTGCGGCTAAAAGCTTGAGGATTTCTGTCCTCACAACATCCATCATCTTTGGGTTCAACCGTCGTTGATGGTCAACAACGGGTTTAGCATCGGGCTCGAGGTTGATGGTATGTTGGCAGATAGATGGACTAATTCCCTTAAGGTCATCAAGGGTATAGCCAATTGCACCACGGTGTTTACGAAGTATCTCCAATAATCGCTCTTCTTCATATCCTGAAAGGTTAGAGTTGATAATAACAGGATAAACTTTCTTTTCATCTAAATAAGCATACTTGATCGTATCGGGAAGAGGTTTGAGATCAAACACCGGGTCTTCTTTTGGTTTGGATAGAATTCCTAAAGGTTCAACCGGAAGGTTGTGCTTCCGGATAGCAGGTTGTATCAAGCAGATTTCATCAATTTCATTTCTTTCCTGCATATGAGTATCATTCTCGTGGTCCTCCATGTATTGCTGCAAAGGATCATAAGGGGGAATAGCAATAGAAGCAATACTTTCAATAATTTTATCATCACTAGGTAATTCAGTACCACGAGGCTGCTTAGAGATCTTAGAAAAGTTAAATTCATATGGCTCACCATTGAATTCAATAGAAAATTTACCATTCTTGCAATCTATAATAGCTCCACAAGTTCTGAGAAAAGGTCTACCAAAAATAATAGGACAAAAACTATCTTGCACTGAACCAAGTACGAGAAAGTCGGTAGGATACTTTACCTTTCCGCATAGGACTTCAACATCTCTCACAATCCCGATAGGAGAGATAGTAGCTTTGTTTGCAAGATGAATAGTAACATCAATCTCTTCAAGTTCACAGGGTGAAATCTCACCCATGATCTCTTGATAGAGCGAATAAGGAATCGCGCTAGCACTTGATCCCAGATCGCATAGCCCGTAATAAGTGTGATCTCCTATTTTAACTGATACAACTGGTGTACCTGAAATTGGGCTTTTATTCTTGGTCGTGACAATGTTAGTTGAAACAGCACAAAAATTTATAATAGAATCTGAAACATCATTAGTAACTAAATCTTTAACCATAGAAACTTGAGGATCGACTCTGATATGGTCCTCAGGTTGGCCTGTTCTTCTCTCACTTTTATTTATTATGCCTGTCACAAAAGAGTGCTCCCTTATCCTTGAAGGGAAAGGGGGTTGTTCATATATAACTGCAGGAAAAATAGGATCAGCAACGTGAATATCAATAGGCACTTCTTTGAAAGGCTTATGGTACTGATCCTTCTTCATCTTAGAAGAATCAACATGAGAGGCAAAGTTCTTACAAAAATCAATCATTAGATGGGAATCCAGACCAATCTTAGAGAAAAAGGTATTAAAATAATCAGTTTTCACATAGCTCTCAATATAATCATGCTCATAATTTATGGCAGGTTCAATACCTTTATCGATTTCCCAGTCTTCAGTATTCTTCTGGATCCTTTCGATGAGATCCCATCTTTCTTCAACGCTCTTTGTCTGAAATACCCCGCTAGAGGAGGCATCCAACATTTCCTTATCCTGACGAGAAAGCCTGGCATAAAAATTTGTAAGTATAATATCTTTGGGGAGCTTATGGATAGGACATTTGAACATTAGGGATTTAAGCCTCCCCCAAGCTTGAGTGATGCTCTCTCCGTCGCGAGACCTAAAGTTATAGATGTAATTCCTGTCTCGATGAACTTCATGAAGAGGGTAAAACTTTGTATAAAAGAGAGACATAAGCTCTTCCCAATTAAGAGAATGTGAGTTATCGAGGAGCTTATACCAATCTGAAGCTTTATCCGTAAGCGATATGGAGAATAATTTCTTCATAACGAACCCCAGTGACACACCTGCAAGCTTGAATAATGAACATAGTTGTGATAAATATAGCAAGTGTTCACCTGGATGTCTGTCTCCTGCATAGCGATTAGCTAAGACATAATCGATAATACCAGATGGTATCTTATAAGGCACAATTTCAGCAGGGTCAGAAGTGACTACCTTAGTTGTGGGGCGGCTCCCCAAGAACAACGATCCAATAGTAGGGGTGTCCATAAGGACAAAAACAGCAACAGAAAAACTAAAACAGAAATATAAAAACTTCCTTACCAACTTCACTTACTAGTAGCGCTACGCTCCCCGGCAACGGCGCCAGAAAACGTTACTTGATGACCCACAACGTAAGGGATCGATTGCAGCGTTTTCGATAAGTAAGAGTGTCGAACCCAACGAGGAGCAGAAGGTAATAGCAAGTGACTTTGGTAAGGGGATAACTGCAAGCACTGAAAGATAACTTTTTAGGGGTTTTTCTTGGTATAAGCGACAGGAAAGTAAAAACGAGCAAAGTAAAAGGTACTGGAGAGTAACGAGTGGCCCAATCCTTTCTGAGCAAAGGAGAGGCCTAGCAACTGAACTTATAAAAGATAAAGTGTTCTTGAGGACACACGGGAGGGTTAGTCATGTTCTTTCGCCATATTCCGTATCGGTACTATGTGTTGTGTTGATAACTGTTGAGTGGGTGGATCTATGCTAGTACACCCTCTAGACTAAGATAAGTGTACTCTTATGATTAAACACCTTGCAAGCATCCGCAAATACAAGATAGTAATTAAGGCAAAAGCCTAACCATAGCAATACGATCGGTGATCCATTATTCCCTTGTGAAAAAGCGTGCAAACTGGGGTTTAGGTTTCTGTCACTCCGGCAACCCACCGTAAGCATTCTTTATACACAATGTATTCTCCTAGGTCCTTGATAAGGCGAAGTGTTGAGTGTTCGACTCACACAACACCACTAGGAAAATAACAACACAACTTAAATATCAACCAACACATATTACTTCAACATCATATGACTACTAGCAACTAGACTTCTCCCATGTCATCAAGAACTAAAGTAACTACTCACAAGACATAAAAGAGGTCATGATCAGTGGGGGTAAATAGATGATAAAAAATCTGGACACAATAATATTTCTCCAACAAAACTCAATAGCATTCACCACAAAGTAGTAATCAACACCGATAGAGTAGAGAGGATAGATAGTATGGGTTACAACACGAGTTGCAATTGTGAGATGAGATTGGATGGAGGTGGAGATGGTGCTGATGATGGGGATGATGTTGATGATGATCTCGATGATGCCCGTGACGATGGTGATGACGATGGTGACGATCTCCCCTTCCGGGAGGTGATCTCCTCGGCGGAATCTGCCCGCCAGAGATAGCTTTTCTTCTCTGTAGGTTTCCGCCATGGAGCGGCGGCGGAACTCCGTAAACTCTCCCCCTTTTAGGGTTTTTGGGATGACGAAGAGTATATATGCCAGAGGGGGGAGCCGGGAGTGGCCCGGGGGGTCCAGGCGCCCTCCCGGCGCGGCCAGGGGTGGGGCCGCGCCAGGTGGCCGCCTGGGCACCCTGTGGCCCCCCTTTGGTCGCTCTTTTTCGTGTCTTCGTGATCCTTCTGGAAAATAGCCTCCGTAGATTTTCAGGTAATTTGGAGGTATTCTTCTTCAGCAACTCAGCGTCCACTTTTTACCGCTGAATCCTGTGTCTGCTGCTTTGGCACCGGAAAGTTGCAAACTGTGTAAAATAAGCCAAAACAACATAAGAATAGCATCATATCATGAAATATATCAATGAATAAGAAAGAATTACTATATAAAATAGTGATGCATTTTGGACGTATCATCACTCTAGATCTTGTTCCTCTTGGGTGCGTTCGCACCTAGAGGCTTGTTATTGCGGTGCTCAATCATTGTGGTGTAAAGCTTCGGGACGCTACGGGAGCCTCCAATTCGGCGGTGGAGATAGCCTCGACATTTGTACAGGTTTGGTGACCGCCCTCTAGGGTGGCCATTTGTTCGGGTTTGGTGACCGCCCTCAAGTGTCCTATAGTGGAATCACGACATCTTGCATTGGTGAGAGCGTGAGGAGAAATAGGGTGGCCCTCGTTGGCTTCGTGTGAGCATGGTGTTCCACACCCTCTCCAAACGGAGACGTACTTCTCTCAAGAGAAGGAACTTCGGTAACAAATCCTTGTCTCCATCGTCTCCACTTGCGATTATCTCTACCTTTACTTTGAGAAAGCTTATTACCTTGTTTATCTTGTGCTTGATCATATTGTTGTTTCTTTGCTTGTCCCATAGGTTGTTCACCTAGTTGCACATCAAGTCAACCTATTTACTTGTGCACTTACTTTGTGATAGCCATAGTGTTCTTGTTATATAACTTGCTATCACATAGTTGTATATCCTGCTCAGTATAAGTTGTTGGTGCACATAGTTGAGTCTAGATTATTTAGTTTTATCGCTTGAAAAAATAAATGTTAGTTTTATTCCGCTTTTGTTCAAGCCTAAATCGTAATTATTTTAAGCGCCTATTCACCGCCCCCCTCTAGGCGACATCCACGTCCTTTCAGTACTCAACATAAAGAAAACTGAAAACTGAATCATGATGTATGCAAATGTATGCCTCTGCCAGTTTAGCAGGATATGCAATGATACTAGCGCGTCATGTAGCAATTATGAGGGCAAGAACCCCTAGGAGGAGTGTATGGGGGCTTTTTATCCTTGCACATCGTTGACCCATGATAACTTGAGGGTAATCTATATATTACAACCCCTCCAGAGGTTAGTGGTCCATCTAATAGCTAGAGTTCTCAACTAAATTTTGTAGTTTTCGGAAATAAGCACGTTGAACCAAAATACGACACCTACCACTAATAGGATTGATCTCTTGACACACAGAATTCCAAACATTACTCGAAACAACACCTCAAAACTATTGCAAGTTACTACTAAACTTATAATAGCAACCTCAATTACCTACTCAAAGCAAGACACACATTCAGTGCAACATGCCAACTCTCTAAACAAAATAAGCATGAAACTGAAGAGAGTTCTAGAAGCGACAACCTAAACAAAAACTCTTAAAGATAAACATGAAAAACAAGAGGTAAACATGACAGCAACTAGAAAAAGTAAGGAACACTCAACAAAGATAAGCATGGAAAATAAGAGCATTCTAGGCAAAATCGGAGCGTGCTTCTCTCCCAAACAAGGTATGCTAGGTTCCAACTTGTTATGAACAGGAAATAAAACTAAACTAAAGCAAAACAAACTAAAAGTAAATGCAAGACGCTCCAAGCATAGCACATAACATATGAATTCATAAAAATATAGTGTGGAAAAGGACGAACTGATGATTGTTGATGAAGAAGGGGATGCACGGGGCATCCCCAAGATTAGACTCTTGAGTCTCCTTGAATATTTCTTGAGGGTGCCGGGGGCATCCCCAAGCTTGAGCTTTTGGCACTCCTGGATCTTCTTTCATCATCTTCCTTCGCACACTTGAAAACTCCCTTCATACGAAACTCATCATAAACTGATTAGAGTGGTTAGTACCCATAATAAATAATTTTCCTTTGTTGGAAATAAGGATTTTCAACAAGGGCTATTGTATCTCAAGACTGCCATGAAGTTTTTGCAAATAAAAAGCACGCACAAGATTTGGAAAAATGGGAAAGCATAAAACAGAGCAGAATTTGGGAAAAACAAACCAGGAGGTAGTAAATAATTCTTTCGGGGTACTTCTGCAACTCAAATAAAAAAACTTAGAACAGACCGCAGATAGTCAATTGTATAGAGCATACTATCAAAAAATTCAGATAAAAAGGATGATCTGGTGATTTTTAAAGATTTTTGCAATGAAGCAAACATAATTTGTTTTCTGGACAACATGTCACAACTTTTTATCTACTTGCCACCGGAGGCTAAAACATGGCACAACGCTTAGAAATAAAGATACAATGATGTTGCTACAGTAGTAACAAGAATCAAGACCGCTAAAAACTGAAAGTAAAAACATTTTGGGTTGCCTCCCAATAAGCGCTTTCTTTTATGCCTTTGAGCAAGGCACAAGGATTATAGAATATGCTCTCACAAGAATAAGCATTGAAGCAAAGGAGAGCATCAAGAAGAAAATATAAAACACATTTAAGTCTAACCCACTTCCTATGCATAGGCATCTTGTAAGAAAATAAATCAAAGAAGCACAAAGCGACAAGCATAGGAAGGTGGAACAAGAACAACTTCAAAACTTTCATCATAAAGAGAGGTATTTTGTAACATGAAAGTTTCTACAACCAAACATTCCTCTCTCAAAACAATTTTCAGCATCATCATGAACAACATAACTAATATAACTATAACATAAAGCATGTTGTCCATGACATACAAGGACATGTGTATTAGTTTCAATTCAGTCACTAGGATCATAAGATAAATCCATCCCATCACATTGAGCCTTAAGAAGAGCAAAATCCTCCAAAATATTTGGGGATTTCAAAAGGATAATAGGACAATCAAGTATGGGTGCAATAGCAACAATTTCATGCTTAACATGAGGAACTGATGTGCGAGATGATGATAATGGTATCTCGCGCTTCGTAGGTTACCCCAAGTGGAAGGTGAGATGTAGGATAGCAGAAAATTTTCCTCAGTGAAGATACCGAGGTTGAGTTCAATACAGTAGGACTCCGATAATGATAAATAGGTGGTTCGGCAAGTGATGCACCGTCTGAAGAAAATCACTTGCTTCTCCTGGACCTACACACAGAAACAAATAACTTTGCTCCCAACGAAGTTCAGAGAGGTTGTCAGTCTCTCCGGTCTTGTTGTTTACAAAGGATCAAACGCAAGGGATAATGATAATGGTGATGGCAGCTAGAAAGTAAAAGCAGGAAAATAAAAGAGTGTGTAAACAGTGATGAGAATATGGACCGGGGTCCCGTGATGCTCACTAGTGATGTCTCTCTCCCAAAAGATGATAAAATTGCTATGCGAGGTAAACAAATTACAACTGGGCAATTGACAGGATTAAAAACGCACCGCAATGCTAACTACGCTACAAAGAAAGGACGAGGCTCAAAAGCATGGGAGGTACACCAAAATAAGTAGACCGAAATCCAACTGCATCTACTACTAATCATCCACCTTGAGATATCTATCCAGAACATCTCGCTGGTATTAAGTTGCGAGCCCCACCCAAAGTGTAAACCCAAGGCAACAGACAACTGCTTTAAAAAGCACTTTGCGTAAAGTAAACAATCCTTGCAACCTTGGTTACAAGTACCGTTGTTTTCCCCTTGTGGCAACAACACATCCCCTAGACTCATGTTTCTGTCACTCAAGCGTGTCATCGGGGGGCATGAACCCACAATCGAGCATAACGTTCATTCTTGGAGTCACTACCTACTACTTGGCCAAAGCAATAAACAGCAACGGAGAACATGCAAGAATTACTTAGGAACAAAAATATAAAAGATAAGAACCAAATATATTACTCAATCACAATCTGGACATAATCTCATAATTCATCAGATCCCAGCAAACTCAGCATAGCAACAGCAGAAAATTACATATGTGCCTCGATCATGTAGGGCAGCTCGCGAGGACTAGACCAACAAGTAAAAATAGGGGAGGATAACATCACATAGCTACTGATCACGGACCCATGGTCCAAAGGAAACTACTCACGGCACATCCGGGAAGCGTCCATGGTGAAGGGTAAGCTCCCGGAGGTCAATACTCCCTCCGGCAAGGTGCCGGGAAGAAGTCTGCTGGCGCTCCCGATCTTGGAAGCGCGGTGGTGATACGTCCCAAACGTATCTATAATTTCTTCTTGCTCCATGCATGTTTTGTGTGATATTGCTATGTTTATTTATATACTTTCATATATCTTTATAACATATTTTGGAACTAACCTATTAATGGTTGCAAGAGTGCACAAGTTCTTGGTTTTGTAATTTATGTGTAGGAATTACTTGGATAAAGGAAAAATCACAAAAAGGAGCCTTGTAGGAGTTGGACTTTAACTCTCCCGAAATCTGTCCCCACCAGACAGGTTTTAAAGATCGCCTCGGAAACGCTAGAAGACGGCCTCAAACGGACAAACTTAAAACTACAAAGTTGTAGGGATTTTTTTCCGGTGGATTTAGACATAAAATTCGGCCCAATCGGAGTTCGGATGCTTCCAGAAATCTCGAAATACAGAAGACGTAATCTGGATGACGGGAATCCGAGAGTCTATATAAAGAGAGGAAACCTAGGTCAAAGGGTACCACGAAAATTCCTCCCCCTTGGCAGCCGTCTTGAGGGGGAGATCAATCTCCACAGCAGCACCATCTCCAAGGAAGAAGAAGGGGCCAAGGGCCTCTGCCCTCAAGGGCCGTGGCCGTGGCCGCCGCCGTCGTCGTCTCCTTCATCTCCTCCGGGCTGCACCTCTCCATCAACAACTCTCCCTCTCACCATGTCCATGTGTGAGTAGTTCCCCTCGGGGCTAAGGCTTATATCTTGATCTATGTGGTTTCTCTCTCTCCCATGATGTGATCTTTGTTGTGATCATAGGCTATGTTAATCTAGGGTAATCCCATGATATTTCCCCTTCCTCTATGTATTGGATTGATGTACTCAATTGATCTTATCTAGTATAATCTCCGAGACCAAGGTGACAGCGGTCTATTGGACATGGGTTAGAAGAATATTATCATGAGTGATTTCCTCTTTTGTGTGTGGATTGAAGATTGAGAGTCTCTTGGTGCTTGTCTTTGACTATCCTTTAGATATGTTGTGGTGATTGTGGTACTCTCTTTGGATGGTCGCGGTGACATTGGTAAATCCATAGATTGAGAACTACGAACTCTGAGGTGTGCTTTTGTAGCCTACACAATTCTCGTCCTCTCTTGACCACAAAGGAATGACCTCTGAGTACGTCTCCATTGCATGTTTTATGGGAAATATCATGTGATTAGACTATGTTAATGTTGTTGGGAGTTGCCACTAGTGAAAGTATGAAGCCTAGGCCTTGTTTCCATCATTGTTACACCGTTTGCACTCACTTTTGTTACTTGTTTCTTTGCTGCACTTTTTATTACAGATTTATATTACTTCGTTTTATCACACCTATCACCCATATTTTACCATCTCTTCGCCGAACTAGTGCACCTATACAACTCCTAGTTGTATTAGGTGTGTTGGGGACACAAGAGACTTCTTGAATCTTAATTGCAGGGTTGCTTGAGAGAGACCATCTTCAACCTCTACTTCCCTGAGTTCGATAAACCTTAGGTCATCCACTTGAGGGAAATTGTTGTTGTCCTACAAACCTCTGCGCTTGGAGGCCCAACATAGTCTACAAGAATAGAAGCGTGCGTAGACATCAGGTGGCGGCAGAACAGAGGCGAGATCGCGAAAAAGGGTTCTGTCTTCAGGGGTTTCGCATCACGGAGATTAAATAGGCGAAGGGGGCAGCCAGGGGGGCACCAGGGGTCCAGGCGCCCCCCGGGCGCGACCAGACCCTAGGCCGCATCAGGTGGCCGCTTGGGTCCCTGGTGGTGGCCCTCTGGCCCCACCCAGGTGATTCCGGAAGGTTCCCGTACGCTGATTTTTTATCTGACTTTTCCAGAATTTTTGGAGCACTTTTAATATGGCGGAAACCTGAAATAGAAAAACAGTAGAAAACAGGAATTGGCATTGTGGTGCACTGAGTTAATAAGTTAGTCCAAATATGATCAAAAGTGTATCTAGATCATAGCAATATAACACAAAACATGCATGGAGCAAGAGGATATTATAGATACGTTTGGGATGTATCAACACCCCCAAGCTCAATTCCTGCTCGTCCTCGAGTAGGTAAATGATAACAAGCATAACTTTTGTGGTGACATGCGAGCAACCATATAAGAACTTTGAAAAGTAAAGCAATCAGGGTATGTGATTCAATTCAAGTCATAACATGCAAGAGTCTATATTAGCATTGAAACAAGCAACAAAAGAACATTAGGTGCAAGATCTCTCGCTGTCCGTGACTCGAATGTCTCCAAATGGTGTTTGCGTGCAAGAAGGGGGATATGGGAATACGAGAAAAAAATACTTTTGTTGAGAACTCAATCTACTAAAGTTTCACACTTGGTCTTCTTTGTAATCTTATCTTGACTCGTCCCCAGACCACAAGCCAGGTACAAGTCAATTTGATCCACTCCTTTTCGATATTTTTGAGCACACATGCAATGGATGAGCGTAAGCACGAGAGTTGACACTTAGGATGGAAAAGAGAGAAATATGGTGGAGGAGGAAGACAAAATGGTGAGAAAGGCTCACATCAATGAGGACAATCATAGGCGAGAAGGCCAAATGATAGATATGATGTGAGGAGTAGGGATTGCCATGCAACGGATGCACATATGAGCTAAGAAAAGCTCTATGAAGGAACTAGTGGGGGTGCATCCAACTTGCTCGCTCATGAAGACCTAGATCTCTTTTGAGGAGGCTCATCCTTGGAATATGCAAGCCAAGTTCTATAGTGTGAAGGTCCCCACATAGCTATATGCATAAATGATCATCTCTATGGAGTACAAGGATAGGAGAGAGTACTAGTGTGCATATTTTCAAAAGGATAGTAGTGTTGCCCCTTTCTCTCTTTTTATTTATTTTTCTCTTTTTTCTATTTTTTTGTATTGTTTTTGTGGCCTCAATGTCTCTTTCTATTTAACTCTCATTTGTCCTCTTTGGGATCTTTTATTTTGTCCACTTTGGGATCTTTTTCTCACTTAAGGGAAACACTCTATTTTACAAGAAGGTATAGAAGATCTTCACACTTTACAAGGTACTCATCATAAAGAAGATGTAGCTATCATGATGTATGCAATGTATGCCTTTGCCAGTGTAGCAGGAACATGTATGAAATGAAGATCAAGTCATCAAGAGGTGGATGTTGCACGGCAATATATCTCAGAAAGGCTATGGAAATGCCTTGATAGGTAGGTATGGTGGCTGTTTTCAGGAAAGATATAAGGAGGTTTATGATGACAGAGCGTATCATGCCAAGGGATTGGATGTATCGAAAAAGGTGGATGCCAACTCTCGGAGTGAGAAGAGGGCAATGCACGGTACGGAAGAGGCTAGCAAATATGAGGAGTTGGAAGTGTCAACTTTCAATACTTACATTAGTATGAAGAACTCATGCACTTATTATCGGTAACTCTCAATCTAATCAGGAGGTTCACAAAGATACAAGTACCCTGAGGAGGAGTGTATGGGGGTTTGGTTATCCTTGTGCATCCTCGACTCATGGTACGTGAGTGTACTCTAATATCCGATCCATCAAAAGATTAGTGATCCATCTAGTAGCTAGAGTTCTCAACTAGTTTTGTAGGTTTTGAAAATAAACACGGATTTCCCAAAATACGACACCTATCGCTAATAGGCTAGAGCTCTTGACATCAAAAGTCCAAACATTACTCACAATAATACTTCAAAACTATTGTAAGTTATTACTAAAATTAAATAGCAACCTCAATTACCTTCTTTCAAGACAAGACACAACTCAGTGCAACAGCCAACTCTCTTAACAAGATGAACATGGAAACTAAAGAGAGTTCTAGCAACAAATTAAACAAAAGCCAAGGCTCTTGCTAAATACAAACTAAAACTAAAACTAAACATGGAAGTAGCTACGAAAAGATAAAGAACACACAACAATAGAAAGATAAGCATGAAAAATCCTATGATGTGTTCTAGATTGGAGTGGAGCGTGTTTCTCGCCCACACAATGTAAGATGGGGTCTAACTTGTTATGAACAACAAGTAAAGCTAAATAAAACTAAAAAGTATCCTAAGAGCGAGACGCTCCAAGCATAGCACATAACGCATGAAGTGATAAAAATATAGTGAGACGAAGGACGGATTGATGATTGTTGATGGAGAAGGGGATGCATGGGGGCATCCCCAAGCTTAGACGCTTGAGTCTCCTTGAATATTTATTGGGGATGCATGGGGGCATCCCCAAGCTTGAGCGCTTGACACTCTCGGATCTTCTTTCATCATCTTCCCTCGCACACTTGAAAACTCCCTTCATATATAACTCATCATAAGCTGATTAGAGAGGTTAGTACCCTTAATAAAATAAATTTTCCCCCACTGGATATAAAGATATTTTTGAAGAACTACTGTTTCTAAAGATTGCCAAAAAGTTGTTGCAAAGAAAAAGCAAGCTTAAGCTTTGCAAAAGTAAGGAAAGGCAAAAGGTGGCAGAATCTGTGAAAAAACAGAACAACAGGTAGTAGAAACTTTTTTCGGGGCACTTCTGCAACTCAAATAAAAAAACTCAGAACATACGGAAGTTTCACAATTGTATAGAGCATGCTATGTAAAAAATTCAGCACAAAAAGATGAACTGGTGATTTGTTCCGATTTTTTTCCGTCAAGAAGACATAATCTCTTTTCTGGACAGCATGTCACAACTTTTGCTTCCCTTATCATAAGAGGATATAACTTGGCACAGAGCTTGAAAATAAAGATACGATGATGTTGCTATAGTAGTAAAAATCATCAAGACCACTAAAAACAGAAGTAAAAACATCTTGGGTTGCATTCCAACAAGCGCTTTCTTTTACACCTTTAAGCTAGGCATAAGGAAAAATAAGAATCAAAGGTCTCCAAGATCATCAGAGTCATAAAAACCTTCAAATTGATTTTCAACAAGCTCATTCTTCTTCTTCCTACGAAAGAGGTACTTGCCTTTCGCCTTTCATAGCTCGGAGGAAGTCCCTCCCAAGTACGATGTTGCTTTGGTTTGGCTCCATGATGAAGAAATCCATCGGTGCAACCCTATGGAGGAATGCAACTTGGACTTCTTTTACCTTTCCTTTAACCTCTGAAATATGTCCATTAGAATGCTCATGATAAGGTGACAATTTATCCATATCTAGTTTCAAAGAATCATAAACTATTTTTGGCATGGTAGAAACTATGGATCCAAGATCACAAAAATCAAGGAAGTCTTGGTTAGAGATGCTAATCCGAACAAAGGGATATCTCCAACATTTCTGTCTTGTTGGACTTAAGTTCCTCTACCTTCCTCAAGTTTAGAGCATCCATCCTATTTTCAATAGTGGCAAGTCTATCTATAACAGTATCAATACTACGATCATAAAAAAAATAGCTAGATAAACCATGCAAAGTATCGAGAGCTCTAGCTTCATCACAATCCAAAAAATCTCCTTCAGCTATAATGTCAAGAGAGTTTTCACACCACTTAAAAAGGCCATGGTAAAAATTTCTAAGCACATTTTTATAGGTATCCAAGGCATAATTCTTTTATGTGCTTCAGAAATTCTGTCCCATGCCTTCTTCATATTTTCTCCATCCCTTTGACGGAAATCGAGAACTTCCGATTCCCGCAAAGCACCAAGTCCTAAAATGTTCATCTAAACAAGGAGGACTACTAAAAGCAAGAATTTTTTTTGTGATTTTTGATATAAGACACAAAGATAAAAACTGAAAGGTAAACTAACAAGACTAAAAAGAAAAGGTAAAAGGTAGTGGGCAACTCCCCTATCTTAGCACTCGGAGTCCCCGACAACGGCGCCAGAAATTTTCTTGATGTGCGAGATGATGATAATGGTATCTCGCCCTTCGTTTGTTACCCCAAGTGGAAGGAGATGTAGGATAGCAGCAAATTTCCCTCAATGAATATACCGAAGTTGAGTTCAATCAAGTAGGACTCCGATAATGATAAGTAGGTGGTTCGGCAAGTGATGCGCCATCTGAAGAAAATCACTTGCTTCTCCTGGACCTGCACACAGAAACAAATAACTTTGCTCCCAACGAAGTTCAGAGAGGTTTTCAATCTCTCCGGTCTTGTTGTTTACAAATGATCAAACACAAGGGATAATGATAATGGTGATGCCAGCTAGAAAGTAAAAGCAGGAAAATAAAAGAGCGTGTAAACAGTGATGAACATATGGACCGGGGTCCCGTGATGTTCCCTAGTGATGTCTCTCTAACAAAAGACGATAAAACTGCTATGCGAGGTAAACAAATTACAGCTGGGCAATTGACAGGATTAAAAATGCACCGCAATGCTAACTATGCTACAAGGAAAGGACGAGGCTCAAAATTATGGGCGGTACGCCAAAATAAGTAGACCGAAATCCAATTGCATCTACTACTAATCATCCACCTTGAGATATCTATCTAGAACATCTCACTGGTATTAAGTTGCGAGCCCCACCCAAAGTGTAAACCCAAAGCAAGAGACAACTGCATTAAAAAGCACTTTGCGTAAAGTAAACAATCCTTGCAACCACGGTTATAAGAACCGTTGTTTTCCCCCTTGTGGAAACATCACATCCCCTAGACTCATGTTTCTGTCACTCAAGTGTGTCATTGGGGGGCATGGACCCACAATCCAGCATAATGTTCCCTCTTGGAGTCACTACCTACTACTTGGCCAAAGCAATAAACAGCAACGGAGAACATGCAAGAATTACTTAGGAACAAAAATATAAAAGATAAGAACCAAATATATTAGTCAATCACAATTTGGACATAATCTCATAATCCATCAGATCCCAGCAAACTCACTATAGCAACAACAGAAAATTACATATGTGCCTCGATCATGTAGGGTAGCTCACGAGGACTAAACCATGAAGAACAAAGAGGGGACGAGAACATCACATAGCTACTGATAACGGACCCAAGGTCCAAGGGAAACTACTCACGGCACATCCGGGAAGCATCCACGGTGGAGGGGAAGCTCTCGGAGGTCAATCATCCCTCCGGCAGGGTGCCGGGAAGAAGTATGCTGGCGCTCCCGACCTTGGAAGCGCCGCGGTGGCGGAACAGAGGCGAGATCGCGAAAAAGGGTTCTGTCTTCGGGGGTTTCGCGTCACAGAGATTAAATAGGAGAAGGGGGCAGCCAGGGGGGCCACCAGGGGTCCAAGCACCCCCCGGCACGGCCAGACCCTAGGCTGCGCCAGGTGGCCGCCTGGGTCCCTGGTGGTGGCCCTCTGGCCCCACCAGGTGATTCCGGAAGGTTCCTGTACACTGATTTTTTATCTGATTTTCCCGAATTTTGGAGCACTTTTAATATGGGGGAAACCTGAAATAGAAAAAAACAGAAAACAGGAGCTGACACTGTGGTGCACTGAGTTAATAAGTTAGTCGAAATATGATCAAAAGTGTATGACAGTGTATCTAGATCATAGCAATATCACAAAAAACATGCATGGAGCAAGCAGAAATTATAGATACGTTGGGACGTATTAGGAACTATAGCAAGTTCAGCTCTGTAAGCATCATCCATAGTGGCATCATCACCCCAAGTATAGAAGGCATCAACTTCATCAAAAAGGGATATTTCAAAAGAATCCATAGGATCATAACACTCATCAATATAGCATTCATCCCCCTTTGGTAAACATGGAGGGCAATCATATAAAGTAAGAGTCAAAGAGTTACTCTCATTAGAAGGTTGACATGGATGGCTTCATTCTTCCTCCTCTTGTTCATCACTCTCCTCCTCTTTTTCATCCAAGGAGCTTTCTGTTTCAGCAATTTCTTCCTCCATAGAGTCCTGCAAGGCATTAGTCTCTTCCTTTGGTGGAGATGTTCTCTCAAGATATTCAGTAATATAATAACTTTCATTGTAATTTTCAAAACAATACTTAAGTATAGAAAGGCTCTCAGATTTGAAAGGGGCATCATCAACATTTCTAGAAAAGAAGTAATTTCATAAGCACCCTTAAAAGCAACAAATTCTTCTATTTTTCTGCATCATAAAAAATATAATTTCCCTTAGCATAAGAAGCTAAGGTTTCATCATCATTGTACTCACATTGGAAAGCAAGGTGTTTATGCCTCATAAAGCAACAAGATTCATCCCTACAGAAAGATATATCATAAATTGAGCAGAATTTCTAGCATACTCATACGATTGATGTATTAGTCTCCATAAGTGTATCCCTTTTTGAGACAAGCGGTATTCCTTGTAATATTCTTGTTTATCCTCGGTGAATCCTTCATTCCAATAAGATAAGGCCTCAAAGAAATTAGACATTGATGGCAAGTAAGGAACTATACATACTTTTTTTGGTTTTCGATATACGACACACAAGTAAAAACTAAAAATTAAACTAACAAGACTAAAAAGCAAAGGTAAAAGATAGTGTGAAACTCCCCTATCTTGTAGACTGGAGTCCCCGGCAACGGCGCCAGAAATTCGCTTGATGACGCCGGTTGATGACTCCTCGTTGGTTACCCCAAGTGGAAGGTTTAGGATGTAGTAGCAGCAAATTTTCCTTACACGAGGACTGTAAGGTTTATCGTATCCAAGAGGACTCCAACGCAACAAGAAGGTGGTGATGTAAACAATGTCACACGTAGAGTTGCTTCCTTCACCTGGACCTGCACACAGACACAAATAACTTTGCTCCCAACTAATACGTCCAAAATGCATCACTATTTATATAGTAATTCTTTCTTATTCATTGACATATTTCATGTTATGATGTCGTTCTTATGTTGTCTGGATTATTTTACACAGTATGCAACTTTCCGATGCCGAATCAGCAGACGCATGATTCAGCGGTAAATAGTGGACGCTGAGTTGCTGAAGAAGAATACCTCCAAATTACCTGAAAATCGACGGAGGGCATTTTTCAGAAGAATAACAAAGACGCGCCGAAGAGGGGCCAGAGGGGGCCACAGGGTGCCTAGGCGGCCACCTGGCGCGGGCCCCACCCTGGCCGCACCTGGAGGGCGCCTGGACCCCTGGGACCACCCCCGACTCCCCGTTTGGCCTATATATCGCACATATTCCAAAAACCCTAAAAATGGGAGAGTTTTCGGAGTTTCGCCGCCGCTCCGTGGTGGAAACCTACAGAGGAGAAAAGACATCTCCGGCGGGCAGATTCTGCCGGGGAGAACAACTCTCGGAAGGGGAGATCGTCGCCATCATCATCACCATCGTCACGGGCACCATCGAGATCATCATCAACATCATCCCCAACATCAGCACCATCTCCACCACCATCCAATCTCACCTCACAAGTCCAACTTGTGTTGTAATCCGTATTATCTATCCTCTCTACTCTACCGGTGTTGATTACTACCGTGTGATGAATGCTAATGAGTTTTGTTTGAGAATTATCATTGTGTCTAGATTGTTTATCATATATTTATCACCACTGATCATGATATCTTTTATGTCTGGTGAGTAGTTACATTAGTTCTTGAGGACATGGGAGAATTCTAGTTGTTAGTAGTCATATGATGTTGAAGTAATATGTGTTGTTTGATATTTAAGTTGTGTTGTTATTTTCCTAGTGGTGTTGTGTGAGTCGAACACTCAACACTTCGCCTTATTAAGGACCTAGGGGAATGCATTGTGTACAAAGAATGCTTACAGTGGGTTGCCGGAGTGACAGAAACCTGAACCCTAGTTCGCACTCTTTTGCTCAAGGGAACAATGGATCATCGATCATATTGCTATGGTTAGGCTTTTTCCTTAATTACTATCTTGTATTTGCGGATGCTTGCAAGGTATTTAATCATAAGAGTGCACTTATCTTAGTCTAGAGGGTTCACTAGCATAGATCGACCAACTCAACTCTTATCAACATAGCACATAGTACCGATACAGAATATGGCGAAAGCACATGACTATTTCTCCCGTGCGTCCTCAAGAACGCTTTAGCCTTTATAAGTACAGTTGCTAGGCCTCTCCTTTGCTCAAAAGGATCGGGCCACTCGTTATTCCTTAGTGTCTTACACTTTGCTCGCTTTTACCTTTTTGTTGCTTATACCGAAAACCCCTAAAAAGTTATATTTCAGTTCCTGCAGCTATTTCTTTACCAAAGTCACTTGCCAATACCTTCTGCTCCTCGTTGGGTTCGACACTCTTATTTATCGAAAACTCTACAAACAATCCCCTACAGTTGAGGGTCATCAAGTACTGTTTTCTAGCGCCGTTGCCAGGGAGCGTAGCGCTATTAGTAAGTGAAGCTGGTAAGGAAGTTTTTATATTTATGTTTTTGTTTTTCCGTTGCTACTTTTGTCCTTATGGACACCTCTACTCTTGGATCGTTGTTTATGGGGAAACGCCCCACAACTGTGGTGGTCACTCCTACCCCTACTGAAATTGTGCCTTACAAAATACCATATGGTATTATCAATTATGTCTTATCTAATCGTTATGCAGGAGATAGACATCCAGGGGAACACTTGCTATATTTATCACAACTATGTTCATTATTTAAGCTTGCAGGTGTGTCACTAGAATTCATCATGAAGAAATTATTCTCCGTATCACTTATAGGTAAAGCTTCAGATTGGTATAAGCTCCTCGATAACTCACATCTACTTAATTGGGAAGAGATTATGTCTCTCTTTTATACAAAGTTTTACCCTCTTCATGAAATTTATCGAGAAAGGAATTACATCTACAACTTTTGGTCTTGCAACGGAGAGAGCATCGCTCAAGCTTGGGGAGACTTAAATCCCTAATGTTCAAATGCCCTATCCATGAACTCCCCAAAGATATTATAATTATAAATTTTTATGCCAGGCTTTCTCTTCAGGATAAGGAGATGTTGGATGCCTCCTCTAGTGGGGTATTCCAAACAAGAAGCATCGAAGAAAAGTGGGATCTCATCGAGAGGATCCAGAAGAATACCGAAGACTGGAAAATCGACAAAGATATTGAACCTGCTATAGATTATGGGCATGATTATATTGAGAGCTATGTGAAAACTGATTATTTTAATACCTTTTTTCTAAGATTGGTCTTGATTCCCAGCTTATGATTGATTTCTGTAAGAACTTCGCCTCTTGAATTGACTCTTTGAAAGAAGAGAAGGCTCAGTACCATAAGCCCTTTAAATAATTACCTGTTGATATTCATGTTGCTGACCCTATTCTGCCTGCAGTTTTTTTCTGAAAAGCCCCCTTTTCCTACAAGGATGAGGGAGCACTCTTTTGTCTCAGGCATAATAAATAAAAGTGCGAGAAGAACTGACGAACCTGAGGACCTGATCAAGGTCGATCCTCAAGTTGCGATGGTTAAAGATTTAGTTACTAATGATGTTTCTGATTCCAAGATAAATTTTTGTGTTGTTTCAACTAACATTGTCACAGCCAAGAATAAGAGCCCAATTTCAGGTACACCAGTTGTATCTGTCAAGATAGGAGATCACAACTACTACGGGCTTTGCGATCTGGGATCCAGTGCTAGCGTTATTCCTTATTCACTCTATCAGGAGATCATGGGTGAGATTTCACCCTGTGAACTTGAAGAAGTTGATGTCACTATTTATCTAGCAAACAAAGAAACTATCTCTCCCATTGGAATTGCGAGAGATGTTGAAGTCCTATGTGGAAAGGTAAAGTATCCTACCGACTTTCTCGTACTTGGTTCAGTGCATGACCGTTTTTTCCCTATTATCTTTGGTAGACCTTTCCTCAGCACTTGTGGTGCTATTATAGATTGTAAAAAAGGTAAAGTCTCTGTTGAATTCAATGCTGAGCCATATGAATTTAACTTTTCTAATTTTTCCAAGCAACCTCATGGTACTGATTTTCTTAGTGATGATAAAATTATTGAAAATATTGCTTCTATTGCTATTCCTCCTAATGATCCTTTGCAGCAATATATGGAAGACCACGAGAATGATATGCATATGCAGGAAAGAAATGAGTTAGAAAAAATATTCACAAGACAAACTGCTATCCTGAAGCACAACCTTCCGGTTGAGCCGTTGGGGATCCTAGCACAACCAAAAGAAGACCCGGTGTTTGACCTCAAACCACTGCCCGATACGCTCAAGTATGTCTATTAAGATGAAAAGAAAATATATCCTGTCATTATCAATGCTAACCTTTCAGGATTTGAAGAAGAGCGATTATTGGAGACACTTCGCAGACACCGTGGTGCCTTGGGCTATACCCTTGATGACCTTAAGGGGATCAATCCATCAATTTGCCAACACACTATCAATCTCGAGCCCGATGCTAAGGAAGTTGTTGATCATCAACGATGGCTGAACCCAAGGATGAAGGACGTGGTTAGGACGGAGATTCTCAAGCTTCTAGCCGCAGGTATCATCTATCATATAGCTGATAGTAGGTGGGTAAGTCCAGTTCATTGTGTTCCTAAGAAAGGAAGTATGACTGTTGTTCCTAATGATAAAAATGAACTAATACCTTAAAGAGTTGTTATTGGATATAAAATGTGTATTGATTACAGGAAGTTGAACAAGGCAACCAGGAAGGATCATTACCCGTTGCCCTTTATTGATCAGATGCTAGAGAGCTTGTCTAAAAACACCCACTTTTGCTATCTTGATGGGTACTCCGGCTTCTCGCAAATTCATGTTAACACTGCCGATCAAGAAAAGACCACTTTCACGTGTCCTTACAGTACTTATGCTTACAGGCGTATGCCTTTTGGTTTATGCAATGCACCTGCTACTTTTCAGAGATGTATGTCTGCAATTTTTCATGGTTTCTGTGAGGAGATTGTGAAAGTCTTCATGGACGATTTCCCCGTCTATGGAACTTCCTTTGACCACTGTCTCCCCAATCTTAATAAAGTTTTGCAGAGATGCGAGGATACAAACTTAGTTCTAAATTGGAAAAATGTCACTTCATGGTTACCGAAGGGATCGTTCTTGGTCACAAGATTTCCGAGAGGGTAATTGAAGTGGACAAGGCGAAGATTGAAGCTATTGAAAGGATGCCCTATCCAAGGGACATTAAAGTTATTCGTAGTTTTCTCGGTCATGCTGGTTTCTATAGAAGATTTATCAAAGACATTTCTAAGACCTTGAGACCCCTCATAATCTTCTCCAAAAGGATTTTCCTTTTGAATTTGATGAAGATTGTAAGGAGGCTTTCGAAGTTCTTAAGAAAGCTTTGATAACCGCTCCTATAGTACAACCAACTGACTGGAAATTGCCCTTTAAAATTATGTGTGATGCTAGTGATTTTGTTGTTGGGGCTGTTTTAGGACAAAGGGTTGATAAGAAATTGAATGTTATACATTATGCTAGCAAGACCCTTGATAGTGCTCAAAAGAACTATGCTACTACTGAGAAGGAATTCTTAGCAGTAGTATTTGCTTGTGATAAATTTAGACCCTATATTGTTGATTCAAAAGTTATTATTCATACTGACCATGCTGTTCTTAAGTACCTTATGGCAAAAAAGGATGCCAAACCAAGACTCATTAGGTGGGTACTCTTTCTTCAAGAATTTGATTTACAGATTGTTGATAGAAAAGGAGCAGACAATCCGGTGGCGGACAATCTTTCAAGGATGGAAGATATACCGCATGATCCCATCCCAGTCAACGACAGTTTTCCAGACGAACAACTTGTCGTTGTAAAAGTACAATCTCTTTCCGATCCTTGGTTTGAAGATTATGCTAATTTTATCGTTGCAAAGTACTTGCCTCCAGGTTTAACATTTCCGCAAAGGAAGAAATTCTTCCATGATTTGAGGCACTACTTTTGGGATGACCCTCATCTTTCAAAGAAGCTCCTGACGGGATCGTGAGAAGATGTATACCGGAACATGAGAAGATAGACATTCTCAAGCAATGTCACGACAGTCCCTATGGAGGACATCACGCCTGTGAGAGGACCGCACATAAGGTTCTCCAATCAGGTTTTTATTGGCCGACTCTCTTTAAAGATGCTAGAAATTATGTTTTATCTTGTGATAAGTTTCAGAGAGTTTGTAATATTAGTATGAGGAACGAGATGCCGATGAATTACTCACTAGTGATTGAGCCTTTTGATTGCTAGGGTTTTGATTTTATGGGTCCTTTTCCTCCTTCAAACAAGTACACTCACATTTTAGTAGCTGTTGATTATGTGACCAAGTGGGTTGAAGCAATCCCCACTAAGAGTGTTGATCACAAGACATCTTTGAAAATGCTCAAAGATGTAATGTTCCCTAGGTTTGGTGTACCTAGGTATGTCATGACTGATGGAGGATCACACTTCACGCATGTAGCTTTTAGAAAATCTTTAGCCAAGTACGATGTCAATCATAGAATTGCTTCACCGTACCATCCTAAAACTAGTGGGCAAGTTGAGCTAACCAATAGAGAGATCAAGCTGATCTTGCAAAAGACAATCAACAGTTCTAGAAAGGACTGGTCGAAGAAGTTAGGAGATGCTTGGTGGGCATATAGAACTGCTTACAAAAACCCCATGGGCATGTCCCCGTATAAGATGCTCTATGGCAAGGCTTGCTAATTGCCATGAGAATTAGAACATAAATCTTTCAGGGCTGTTAGAGAGCTTAATGCTGACCCAAAGTTAGCCGGTGAAAAGCGTCTCATGAACTTTACTTCTCTAGATGAGTGGAGAAGTGAAGCTTACGAGAGTGCTAAAATGTTCAAGGAAAAGATAAAGAAGTGGCCTGATAGAAGGATTCTGAAACGTGAATTTAATGTTGGTGATAAAGTTTTATTGTTTAGATCCCGTTTCAGGTTTTCTCCAGGTAAATTACTTTCCAGATGGGAAGGGCCATTTTATATCGAAGAAGTTTACCGGTCAGGAGCAATCAAGATTAATAATTTTGATGGCACCAAACCTCAAGTTGTGAATGGGAAAAGACTCAAGCATTACATGGCGGGAGATCCCGTCAACGTTGATGTAAATATAATACACAAAAACACTCATGAAGAATATGTTGCAGCCCCGTTTCAGACTCTAGCAGAAGCAGAATAAGAAAAGGTATGTATTACGGTAAGGAAACATCGCGAACCGCCATAGAAGTTCTAGATTATGCATTTTCGCAAAATATAGAAAATTCAGAGCCTAATTGGAGCTGGAGAGGAGCTCCAGGGGTCCCAAGCGCCCCCCTGGCGCGGCCTACCTCCTGGCCGCGCCGGGAGGCCGCCTGGGCACCCCGGAGCCTGTCTCCGACTCCACTTTGGCTCGTTACCTTCCTATTGTTGCAGAAATTTTTGCTATATATTTGAACGGATAGCCCCGGCACCGTATCTCTCGATTTCGCGTGTTTTCTTTTCGAGTTGTTTCTGCCAGGACTAAAAGTTGATTATTAGAGATGTCTTCTTGTGGCTCGAGCGGAGAGGACTTCTTGGGATAGCGTTTACGTCAAGTCCAGAAGGATCTCCATCAAGGGAAGCACATTGATTGGGCTACAGAAGAAGAGACTGCTGCAAGGCAAGCGGAGATGGAGCGCTCTGTGAGAGAGGAAGTCAAGATTATTACTGCTCAGCAACAAGGTCCAAGAAATACCATCATTGTGGGATCTGTCCAACCTCATTATGATCTTTCTCTTAACCTTTCAGGGCCTCCCACTTCACTTGAAGATCAACGTACGATCTCCACCATCTCCGAGGCTTACCGCATCACCAACCAACTGTGTGAAGATTTTCGTGTACTGAAAGTACAAGTGGAAGTCTTGGAATCGGAAAATTGAACCCTTCCCCGTATCATCAGGGATCTGAAGAAACAACCACAACAAGAACGAGGAGTAAATCTCCTTGGGTAATGACATCCCCTCAGCTTGTTCCAAGCTTGGGGGAGTGCCCGGTATCTTTATCTTTATCTTAGTCTTTTAGAGTCAAGTAGAGTCATATCATGTCTAGGGAAGTTATTATACGAAATAGGTGTTTGCATTGAGGTCTATCACTCCTTCTGTGGAGAGTTTGTATCCGTGAGTGTGGAGTTGTCTAAATTTGAATATTAATGAGAAGTCTATTGGTTCCTTCGCTGCACTCGGTATTCTCTTCACACAATCGACCTTATATGATGATTCTTATGGGGAGTATTGACTTTATATCAGGTATGACTTTGGAAACTTTATTTAATTTTGGCAAACATAGCTTTGGTCTTGACAACATGCATGTTTTCTCAAGTAGCGACATAGCCAAAACCTTTATGTTATTATGCTTGAAGTGTTATGTTGACAAGGAAGACAACTTGATGTGTTATGCTTGCCTTAATGTTTATGCTTTATATGTTTTTCATCTCAATTAGCATCAATTGTCTGTTCTCTCAAAGCCTTTGCTAGACAAACTCTTTGCCTAGCAGATTTCTGCTTGTGCATCCATACGCTGAAACCAATATCTTCCATATGAGTCCACCATACCTTCCTATTCTTGGTATTTCCCTACCACTTCTAAAAGTATAGAATTTATGTGTTATCCTTAAATGTTCAAAATCTTCTGTTTTGTGCCTCTTGTTTAGCTCATGAGGAAGTAGTAGGTAATTCATGATCTTCTTAAGTTGGACAAGTTTTACCCCGGGATTGCATGTCTAATCTGCAAACCCATAATACGAGGAGGAACTGGCATGAGTGCGCCCAGCTCGAAAGATAATATAACAAACAAACCCTCCTTCACGCTTGGTCTATGAGAAATCAGAAACTTTGGCAGTGATAAACAAAGGAGATTAAGGGGATGTGATCGTCCCCATTTGGGAGTCGTTCCTCGAAACTTGTCCATCTTGAGAAGTAATTGAGCTATCTATTAGCATTCGTTGACAAACTATGCACCTCCCAAAATTTATTTTCATTCTGTTTGATTTAAGGATAGCACATGAGTGTTCCCTGCTTGCCTTTAACAAGGCCTTTCCTTTACTTTTATGTTGAGTCAGTTTCCTACTTCTTTCTTTTCCCAAAGAGAACAGACACTTGATGCTGATGAGGATTCATCCATATAATGATGCATTAAGTTTTGTCATGCCACATCATTGTTGACATTATCTTTTTGATAAGTCAGTTGTTTGCGAAAGCTTTTGCTAGGCAAACATCTTCCTTTGTGGTAGCATTTGCACTTCATGACTAATAACATGTTCTTTCAAAAAGTTCAAATTGTTTCATCATATTTAAAAACAGCAAAAGTAAAAGTTATTAGTTGTCCTTTGACCAAGGATATGTTTGCCATAATTTGATGAGTTTTCTCAGCCTTAATTTTGATTATAATTGTTATTACTCTCTCATAAGGACCTTATGATTTGAGGTTGCTGTTGAGGATGCTTGAGTTTGGTGAAGAAACCTTGATGCTTCTTGTCCGTATTCTATTTATCGACACTTCACTCTCTAAACTTGTGGACAGGTTTACCGAGCTCAGTATTCGCTTGGGTACAAGCGAGGTCTAAGCTTGGGGAGTTGATACGTCCAAAATGCATCACTATTGTATATAGTAATTCTTTCTTGTTCATTGATATATTTCATGTTACGATGTCGTTCTTATGTTGTTTTGGCTTATTTTACACAGTTTGCAACTTTCCGATGCCGAAGCAGCAGACGCTGGATTCAGCGGTAAAAAGTGGACGCTTAGTTGCTGAAGAAGAATACCTCCAAATTACCTGAAAATCGACGGGGGCATTTTTTAGAAGAATAACAAAGACACGCCGAAGAGGGGCCAGTGGGGGCCACAGGGTGCCCAGGCGGCCACCTGGCGCGACCCCCACCCTGGTCGCGCCGGGAGGGTGCCTGGACCCCTTGGGCCACCCCGAATCCCCCATTTGTCCTATATATCACAGATATTCCAAAAACCCTGAAAAGGGAAGAGTTTCCGGAGTTTCGCCGCCGCTCCGTGGCGGAAACCTACAGAGGAGAAAGACATCTCCGGCGGGCAGATTCCGCCGGGGAGAACACCTCCCGGAAGGGGAGATCGTCGCCATCGTCATCACCATCGTCACGGGCATCATCGAGATCATCATCAACATCAGCACCATCTCCACCACCATCCAATCTCACCTGACAAGTCCAACTTGTGTTGTAATCCGTACTATCTATCCTCTCTACTCTACCGGTGTTGATTACTACCATGTGATGAATGCTCTTGAGTTTTGTTGGAGAATTATCATTGTGTCCAGATTGTTTATCATATATTTATCCCCACTGATCATGATCTCTTTTATGTCTTGTGAGTAGTTACTTTAGTTCCTGGGGACATGGGAGAAGTCTAGGTTTTAGTAGTCATATGATGTTGAAGTAATATGTGTTGTTTGATATTTAAGTTGTGTTGTTATTTTCCTAGTGGTGTTGTGTGAGTCGAACACTCAACACTTCGCCTTATTAAGGACCTAGGGGAATGCATTGTGTACAAAGAATGCTTACAGTGGGTTTCAGGAGTGACAGAATTCTGAACCCCAGTTCGCACGCTTTTAAACAAAGGAACAATGAATCATCAATCGTATTGTTATGGTTACACTAGTAGAAATAGGTTATAGCCGCACTGCTATCAATGTGGACCAAAAAATGCATACGCCGGTGGTATTGCCGCCGGTGGACGAAATAATGTGTGCACCAGTGGTAAAAAAAGTATCACTGACGTACAAATAAAAATGTACGCCAACGGTAAATGTGTCCGGATACAAACAGGTGCAAAAAATTATCACCGGCGTACACATTTATATGCCCGCCAGCGGTACTTATTTTACAATTGGCGTACAGACAAATTACTGACGTAGACATTTATATATTCGCCTGCGGTATTTATTTTAGCATTGGCGTACATACAAATTACTGGCGTACTCACATTATTTACGCCAGCGGTAAAACAGGCCAGCCCCGCGGCCCACCATCTCTTCCCTTTCTCTCCCACCGAACCCTATCCTCTTCTCCCTCACCAGACACGCACGCCTCTAGCCCTCCCCCAACCCCGATCCACGCCTCCTCTGTGAGGCCCTGGTCGATCTACACGGGATTTGTATGAACTGGGGAGGTTTGGAAGCACAGATCAACCCACTTTACTCACAGATGAAAGATTTAAGTCTGATACATGAGGAGGTGGAGTCCTAAAACCTAGCTACTTGGAGAAATTATCTCAACCTTCCTATCCTGCAGCTCACCAGCCGCTGTCCTTATAAGGCACGAAAATTACAGAGAGTAAAAGTAAAAACGACAATGCTGGATTAACTACAGTAACTGAAGGCACTGTTAAACTTGTCGGAGGTCCTCAGCCGTCCATCTTCACTTGAGGAGGTGTGGGTTGATCTGGGTGGTCCGTTATCTGAATCTTGTTCCAAGTGTCCATCGACATGTGCAGTTCTTCAGTTAACACTGGGCGAGGTCCTGACAATGCCGCCCTCTTGAGACACACCTTGTCCTCGAGGTGAAACAGTTTGTGTCCAGGGAAATGAGTGTTCAAGAAGCTGGCATCTTCCCATGTCGCATCATCTGGGGCTAAGCTTTCCCATTGCACCAAGCATTGCCCAACTGGAGATTTGTTGCGCTGGATAATACGCCTGTCGAGCACTGCCACTGGTTGTGTTTTAATGTATCCTTCAGGGGTCACCATTGGAACGTAGGGTAAGGGAACAACCTTGTGTCCGACATGAGGTTTGAGTTGGCTCACATGAAAAACAGGGTGGATGTCCGATCCTTCAGGCAAGTGCAATTTATAAGAAACATTGCAAATTTTATCCAGAACTTTGAAAGGCCCATAAAATTTGGAGCGCAGCTTTAGAGATCCTCTTAACCCGAATGCATTCATCCTGTACGGTTGCACTTTCAAGTAGACCATATCACCTTTGTTGAATGAGCGCTCAGTTCTGTTGCGGTCAGCAAAGAACTTGATCCGGCTCTGAGCATGGAGCAAGTTCTCTTTAAGTTTCTTCAGTAGATTCTCACGGGTGTCAACAGTAAGTTGTGCTTCAGGAGAAAGGGGGCTGGGCACAGCAAACTCACAGATTTGAGGTTGTTTGTAGCAGTATAATGCTTCAAAAGGTGTCACCTTCAGGGAAGAATGGTAGGAAGTGTTATACCAAAGCTCTGCTAATGGCAACCACTTGATCCAATTCTTGGGTTCTTGGAAGACCATCCCACGCAAATAAGCTTCCAAGCACTGGTTAACTCGTTCCGTTTGTCCGTCTGTTTGAGGGTGGTCAGTAGTACTAAAACGCAGTTCGACCTGTAAGCTTCGAAATAATTCTTTGTAGAGCTTACTGGTGAAGATACGGTCTCGACCAGACACAATCATAAGAGGAACTCCATGTAATTTAATTACATTGTCCATCAGAGCTTGGAAGACAGATTGAACGGAATATGGATGTGACAATGCTATAAAATGAGCATACTTTGTCAAACGATCCACAACCACCAGAATGACCTCTTTTCCTTGAGCTTTTGGAAGGGCTTCAATGAAATCCATAGAAATATGAGCCCAAGCCATAGGAGGTACAGGTAAGGGATCTAGGAGGCCAGGGGGATGAATGTGTTCCACTTTAGTGACCTGGCAGACAGGGCATTCTGCAACCTTGGTTTCCACCATTTTCCTCATGTGAGGCCAATAGAATATCTTTTTCAGTCTGTGGAATGTGGCCTTAACTCCAGAGTGACCTCCAAGAGCTGAAGAATGAAAAGTGTGGAATAGTGTAGTTCTGAAATTAGTAGAGGCTCCAACATAAATCCTATTTTTGTATTTAAGGATGCCATCATGTAGAGTGAATTTAGGTGGGTCTGCCACATCTTGGGAAGCTTTGGAAAGTAAGGCAGAGCTGTCAGCGTCATCAATATAACTTTTCTTTACTTCCTCAAGCCAGATAGGTTGGACCACCATAATTGCTAGACAACTGGAAGGATTAGCTGTATCTTTCCTTGATAAGGCATCTGCAACCAGATTCTCTTTGCCCTTTTTATATTCAATTGTATAATCAAATTGCAGGAGTTTGAGCAATAACTTGTGTTGGATTCCTTCTGTTAATCTTTGAGAAGTCATGTATTTAAGACTTTGTTGGTCCGTTTTTATGATCAGCTTATGTCCTAGCAAGTAGTGTCTCCATTTCTTTAAAGATTCCAAAATGGCCAAGGCCTCTTTCTCATATATGGATTGTGCAGCTGCTTTAGGGCCTAAAGTTTTGCTAAGAAAAGCAATGGGTTTGCTTTGTTGCATGAGCACAGCTCCCAATCCAGTAGCACATGCATCTGCCTCAATTGTAAAGGGAAGAGAAAAATCAGGTAAGGCCAAAACAGGACAAGAAGTCATGATGTGCTTCAATTTCTGAAATGCTCTATCCTGATCTTGAGTCCAGTGGAAGGAATTTTTCTTCAGAAGATCAAACAAGGGCCTGCATATTTTGCCATAATCTCTCACAAATCTTCTATAATACCCTGTGAGACCTAAAAATCCTCTCAACTTGGTCACATTGTCTGGAGTGGGCCAATTGAGAACATCCTGGATTTTTGCTGGATCTGTTGCAACTCCCGCAGCTGAAATAATGTGGCCCAGGTAGCTCACTGATGGAGTAGCAAAACTGCACTTAGACAATTTGACCGACAGGGAATGTGTCCTGAGAATATCCAGTGTAAGCTTGACATGTTGTATGTGATCCTGCAGTGACTTGCTATAAATAAGGATATCATCGAAGAATACTAAGATAAAGATCCTCAAATAAGCTGCAAATATGAGATTCATGAGGTTTTGGAAGGTTGCTGGGGCATTAGTTAATCCAAAGGGCATAACCAGGTACTCAAAGTGACCTAAATGAGTTTTAAAAGCTGTCTTTGGGATATCAGGAGTGGACATTCTGATTTGGTGATAGCCTGACCTTAAATCCAGTTTGGTGAATACCACAGCCCCATGTAATTCATCCAAAAGATCTTCAATGACAGGCATAGGAAACTTGTTCTTCACAGTGATATTATTTAGTAATCTGTAATCCACACACAATCGCCACCCCCCATCTTTCTTCCTGACCATGATGGCAGGTGAGGAAAAGGGACTCACACTGGGTTGTATCTCTGCTCTTTTTAATAAATCAGCAATGAGTTGTTCCATGGCATTTTTCTGAGTGTGAGGGACTCTGTATGGTCTCAAATTGGGAGGTGTTGCTCCTGGTTGCAGAGGAATCTGGTGATCACAATCTCTCGGAGGAGGTAATTTTCCAGTGTCTTCAAAAATATCTTTATAAACCTCTAATAAGGCAGTGAGCTCTGGAGGTATAGGGGCTGTTCCCTTGGTAGTTGGGATATCTTCATTGATCTTAAACAAAAATCCTAAGATCTCCTTTCTCATCAGTTTTTGTAACTTCTCTTCAGAAAGGATACAATTTTTCTTATCCTGTGTATGATCTTGTAAAATGACAGGATGTCCCTTTTTAGAAACCACCAGAATTCGTTTGACCAGATCCATATAAATAGGACTGTACTTATAGATCCAATCAGCTCCAAGGATAATATCATATCCTGTCAGTGGCAACGTTTTAAAGTGTGAGCTAAAGGTTTTGTTTTGTATGCTGAAATTCTGTTCAGGAACAAAACAGCCAGAAATTAATTTGCCACCTCCTGCCACTGTAACTTTCCTGGGTGGTACTTTCTTTTGAACACAATCACATTGAATAGCAAATTTTTCACTCATAAATGTATCTGTAGATCCACTGTCCAAGAGTGCTATTGCTTTGTGACCTGATATATTAAGGATGAGAGAGAAGGTACTAGCTCCAACAGTGCCCTCTACGGCATGAGAAGAAATGAGCATAACTTTGGCAGCTCCCTGTTCTTGATCTGGAGTGTTAGGAGCAGTATGAAAATTTTGCTCAGCATTTACTTGTTCCTCAGCTGTTTCAGTTTCAGAGTCCTCATCACATTCCTCAAGGATATGAATTGTCTTTCCAATTTTACATTTGTGTTGCCTATTCCAAGGCTCTCTGCAGTACCAACAAGTTCTGTTATCTCGGGGGCCTGGAGGTTGTTTTTCCTGAGCAGGTACTGGAATGTGAATAGGTGGAGGTGGTTGGCCTCTGAAATTATTATTGTGAGGAGTTCGTTGTCGCATGAAAGAAGGTGCTGGTGCTCTCTTTGCAGCTGCTGCTTTTTCATAAGTCTTAGCATACCAATAAGCTTCAATGATTCCAGTTGGTTTTTGACCGCACACATCATGCTTTATATCTGGCCTCAGTCCGGCTATGAAACAGCTAAGCAGAAAGTTTTCTTGGAGGAAAGGGTGATCTCTCTTAACTAGGGCCACTGAATGCTCAAAACAGTCAATGTATTGTGCCACAGTGGAAGTTTGTTGGATATTTTTCAGTAATTCCACCGCTTCATGAACAGAGGCTTCAGAAAATCTGTCAGCAATGAGGTGACAAAACTGCTGCCAGGTAACCATTTGCCAAGGAACACAAATATTTTTGAGCCATGTAGATGCCCTGCCTTGGAAGTGGCCTGTAGCGAGATTAACCCATTGTTCATAGGGGATGCCTGTCATGTCAAAGTACTTTTCACAAGAAATGAGCCATCCAATGGGATCTTCACCTGAAAATAGAGGAATCTCTAATCTAGGTCCTTTTAACACAGCATCAGCAAAGTAAGAGGGGCCTCCCAATTGGGTAGCATGTTGGTTTCTTTGATGATGATGTAACTGAACTGCAGCTTGATACACAGGAGATGGTTGTTCACCAGAGACTGGTATATTAATGAACTGACCAGTGATATTGTTGTATGTGGAAGGAGGCTGATAAACAGGAGCATGTAAAGGAGCAAAGTAACCACTGTTTCCCGAAGAACTCAATGTATGAGGCTGCAAGGAAACTGCAGCAACTGGTGGTGTTAATCTGAATTTTGTATTGACAGGAACCTGAGTAGTAACTCGAACACTATCTGTAAAGACTGGTTGTTGTGGCTGTGTAAGACTAGGTGTGGTATGTGTGTCCTTTGGTTCTCCCTCATTCATATCAAACACTGGATTCAAATTGCGAGTTACTGGAGGTGCAGGAGGACAACTAGTATGACTCACTGGAGGAACATATACCTGGGTAATGGAAGACGTGGAGGTGGTAGTAACAGTTTCTGTAGGAGAGGTGTGTGTTTCTGCTTTGGTGAGACCACTGGTGTTGAGCAAAATCAGTTTCAGGGTCTTCTGAATCTCAGCATTCATATCCAAAAACTTCTCTTCAACCTGTGGCAAGGTAACCATTTCTGAACAAAGAGCGTTAACATCCTCTCGAAGCTCACGAAGATCCTGTAATTCGGCCCGTAGTTCAGACACTTCTGCTTCCAATCTGTCCACTGTGATCTGAACCTTGGCTCGTGTATCCATACCGGCCATCTCAAATCGGATCGGTGCGAGAGACGGGCTAGCGATCTCGTCCCGTATAACCCCGATTTGGACTCAACTCCCAAGAGATTCGACTCGAATGACAGGAATTTTACAGTCCAGCCCAACCTGCAACTCGAAGACGAACTCACTCCTCCAATTGACACACGGATCTGCGTTAGTGACGGGAATTTCACCACGAGATGAAGATCATCCCGGAACCCTCACGAAGTCGTAGATCTGTGTCCGAATTTTCGCCGCCACCACTGCGCCACCATAGTTTTCCACACCGCCGCCGCGAACAGGGAGGGACGGGAGGGATTTTACGAGAGACCCCAACCTCCAGCTCTCCACTGCTCGATTCGCCTCCGTTTCCGAAAATTTTGGCCGAAAAATCAACTTGGCATCTGATACCCTTGTGAGGCCCTGGTCGATCTACACGGGATTTGTATGAACTGGGGAGGTTTGGAAGCACAGATCAACCCACTTTACTCACAGATGAAAGATTTAAGTCTGATACATGAGGAGGTGGAGTCCTAAAACCTAGCTACTTGGAGAAATTATCTCAACCTTCCTATCCTGCAGCTCACCAGCCGCTGTCCTTATAAGGCACGAAAATTACCGAGAGTAAAAGTAAAAACGACAATGCTGGATTAACTACAGTAACTGAAGGCACTGTTAAACTTGTCGGAGGTCCTCAGCCGTCCATCTTCACTTGAGGAGGTGTGGGTTGATCTGGGCGGTCCGTTATCTGAATCTGGTTCCAAGTGTCCATCGACATGTGCAGTTCTTCAGTTAACACTGGACGAGGTCCTGACATCCTCTCCCTCTTCCTGCGCAGCGCCCTCGCGCCCTCCTCTCGCTCCGGTCTCTTCCGCGCCTCCTCGCGGCAGTCACGGCCAAGGAGACCGAGCTCGGCGGCTGCGGATCGGAAGGCGGCGGCGGCGCGGGATCTGGAAGCGGTGACTGGTGAAGCGGGAGGGAGCGGTGCCCCGCAAGGCGGCAAATCCGGCGGTGGAAGCCACCCTCTTTAGTAGCGAGGCAGCCTTCCCCTGCGGCCGATGGGGAGCAACGCGTGCCGGCCAAGGGGCTGCTGCCCTACCTGCAGCGCGCCGAGGAGCTGCAGGAGCACGAGCCCCTCGTCCCCTGGATTTTGGTTTGAGCAGGCCGGTTGTATGCCAATGAGAAGGCGCTGGTGATCCACATGCGGATCGTGGACTGTGATGAAGAATTTGAGCATGTCAGTTTGAGCTAGTCTGTCATAGATGAATCTTTGCTGCAATTTCTAGTATGGTCGTGCCATTCAGCTCTACCGGCTCTGTACACATCATCCTAGATGCATTTCCTATACATAGTTCTTGATGTACATGCAGTATGTAACAACACAAAAGAAAAGAAGAAAACCGTGAGCATAGCTTGATGCCTGAGCGCTTGCAAAGCGACATGGTATACCGTGAATTATCCGATTTATTTGTACTTGAGCTTGATGATTTCCGGGTTATTCTTGCGTGCAGCCTCTGATCCGGTTCAATGTCCGTGGGAAGCGCACCGATATGAAGAGTGCTCTCAAGAACATTCTACTCAACGGAGGCCCCTCTCAGGTAATGCACCCCGCTTCCCTTCGATTTTGTTTGCTTGCAAGTTCTTTTAGCCTGGCCATAAATGGCAGTGTCGATTCATTGGTTCACCAAAGCCGAACGGCGAATCGGATACACGACACTGCCTAGAAAACATGAAGCGACCGCTTCAGTCATGAAAGAATTGCATCCACTTCCTTGTGAAAATGGGTTAGAATTTGAACTTGGTTCTGAACATTGTCGATAGGAAAGAAGTAATAAACAACAAATGAGGCAACAGAAAGTTGGTGGCAGATCAAAAGCCCGCTCTGGTTCTGGAAATAATCAATATAGCAAAGACAGACGTAAGTTTACTCTCAAACACTTAAACTCCAATTGCTTGTATTTACTCAAGACCAGTTTGTATCATCTTACTCCCCAAAGCATGCAAAAATAGTCGAATGTGAGCCTTCTATTAAGCTTCTTGTAGTGTCCACTCGCTGTGTTGTTTCTGGGTTAAAAATAGTGCAACAGGATGGACTAGCTTCTCAGAGTATATTTTTCTGATCTTTACCCGGATTCTAGTTTCTTAAAATTGTGCAACAGGATGGACTAGCTTCTCACAATCTAGTTTTCTGCTCTTTAGCCGGATCCTAGTTTCTTAAAATTGTGCAACAAGATGGACTAGCTTCTCAGAATTTATTTTTCTGCTCTTTAGCCGGATTCTAGTTTCCGCAATGCACTTCTATTCCCATGGATCGTATTGTTACGGGTTTCATATTTTACTATAGTAGCGTTGACTTTGATGTACATGAACTGTTATTCCTAGCATGTTCAGTCTGCTACTCTTTTTGGACCATAGCTATTCTCTAGCTTAAAAAGCATAAACACCATTTACTTCAACACCATTTTCAGTATATTTGGAGGACAATAAGAAGTGCACAATGACATTTTGTATAGGTGGGATAGACTGGAGAAACTTTGATGACGATGACAGCAGTGATAGCCCTTACGGGAGTATTGGCGGCAAGACATCTTTTACGTGGTACTGGCCTGGGGAGGAAGAGAAATAAGGGTATATGTCATTTCAGTAGTATGGTGATTTTGTTTTTTTGCATCAAAGTGCACTGTGATGAAGAATTTACGAAGTACCATGATTTCATCGGGATCATAGGAATTGATTCCACCAAAATTTATAGTTAATGATAAGTTTCTTTGGATTCTGATAGATGAGAAGTTCGTTTGCAGAGTGAGTATTCTTTGTTTATAATTTAGGAATATGTTTTCCTTTTTCGTGAGAGCATACAATGCTAATTCCTGGAAGTAGAGATTTGTGTTGCTGAATATAGCATCGCCAATATATGTTTTCCTGGAAGTAGATATGTTTTCCTTTCATGTGTTATCATTACAGTCGACTTGCGCAGTGGGAAGCTCTCCTCGCTCTCCTCCTCCACAACTTCAAGACAAGGAGCAACGGTGGAAACTAGAGTCGTGATTGTCAATGCGCGGTGCAATTTGGATTAATTCTAGAGTAGTCACTGAATTTGCCTGGAGTATAAGGAGAAATACAGTAGTTTGCGTGCTCTAGCGTAGCAATAGAGTTCAGATTTTTATTGTACCAGTACAGATCAGATTTCTAATGTACTCACTCCAGAATTAAGTTCATCTCTCTAGCTTGGTGAGCCACGAGCCCTCCTCTCTCTAGCATAAGTACTATACTAGTTCTGCTTCAATTCATTTGCACTAGTTCTCTGCAGTAAGGGTGCTTCCATGTTCTCTGCAATTTGTTCATATACTCCTAGTTGAATTAGTGCACTTTTAGTGCAGTGCAATGATAATTTGCTCAATTTGTTTTCTACAAGTAGTTTTACAATCTGCAAGTAGTGGTAAACATCATTTGTTGTTAATGTGGTCGATTGAGCTTGCTTGACTGACCGATGGTGTTTGCAGGGACGCGTGGTGTACCTGCTGGTGTTCCACATGCAGATCGTGGACGCGACCATGCTGCTGAACTGGTCACGCTGCACCACCACGCTCGCGTTTGGTACGGCCTCTCTCTTCTCGCGCCTGGTTCTGTTCTTAAACTGTGAGCACTTTGTTAAGTGAGCAAGTGTTGCTGCTGCTGTTGCTGCTTGTGTCTAATGATTTTTGCTGTTTATTCTAAAACTACTCCATGAGTATTAAGTGAGTACTACTGGTAATTCATGATTTTTCTCTTAATTCTGAATCTGTGAGCACTTTTGCTTGTGTTAAGTGAGGAAGTATGTTGCTCGTGCTGTTGGTGTCTTATATTTTTTTTGCTTCTGTACATGCTTGTATGTTCAGGCTAGAAACATGCTTGTGTCTAATGAATTTTTTATTGCTGTACATGCTTATATGTTCAGTCTGGAAACATGTCTGTGTTTAATGATTTTTTTTCTGTTGTACATGCTGGAAGTATGAATTATCTTGATCAATAGCAGTAGTTGGTCAATAGAAGTAGTTAATTTTTCTCTTAATTTATCAAGCCGGAGTAGATAATTTTCCAGCTGGAGTAGATAATTTTCTCTACTTCTGGAGCGACCGGAGCATCAAGGAGCGACCAGAGCATCAAGGAGCCACCGGAGCTTCGAGGAACAGTCGGGATGCCATGAGGTTATTTTATGGAGCTACGACATCGACACAGGGTTGTGGCAGCGACACAAGGATGTGGCAGCTACGACATCAACATGTGTTGTTGCAGCCACATCAACATGGAACTGCGACAGATTACGATAACATTGACACAAGGTTGTGACAACAACGACATTGACATAGACTTATATTTATTGATGTAATGGTCTATTTAAACTATTGAAAAATCATCTGTATGAATGTATTGGATTAATAGATTAATTAATATGGTTTTTATTTTTTTAATTCCTAATTCCTACCTAGTGGCGTACAAATCAAAGTGTAGGCCACTAGTATTAATTTTTTTAAACTCATAAATATTTACTAGTGGCGTGCACATCATAGGTTACGCCAGTAGTATTCCTTTTACTAGTGGCGTACAGAATTTGATGTACGCCAGCAGTAACCAATGTCACATCGCTGGCGTACACATGTTCGCCAGCAGTAGCATATTTTCGTACGTCAGCAGTAGCCTATTTCCTACTAGTGTTAGGCTTTTGCCTTAATTTTATCTTGTACTTGCGGATGCTTGCAAGGTGTTTAATCATAAGAGTGTACTTATCTTAGTTTAGAGGGTTCACTAGCATAGATTCACCCACTCAACACTTATCAGCACAGCACATAGTACCGATACGGAATATGGCGAAAACACATGACTATTTCTCCCGTGTGTTCTCAAGAACGCTTTAGCCTTTATAAGTTCAGTTGTTAGGCCTCTCGTTTTCTCAAAAGGATCAGGCCACTCGTTACTCCTTAGTGCCTTACACTTTTCTCGCTTTTACCTTTTTGTTGCTTATACCGAAAACCCCTAAAAAGTTATCTTTCAGTTCCTGCAGCTAGTTCTTTACCAAAGTCAGTTGCCAATACCTTCTGCTCCTCGTTGGTTCCACACTCTTATTTATCAAAAACGCTACAAACGACCCCCTAAAGTTGAGGGTCATCACCAACGTGTATAGAGATGTTGTCAATCTCTCCGGCCTTACCGTTTACAAAGGATAAAACACAAGAGTGGAAATAGTGGTGGAAACTGAAAGGAAAGTTAAAGCAGTAAATTGGAGCGGTGTAAACTCTGATGGAAATATGGACCGGGGTCCCATGATTTTCACTAGTGATGTCTCTCTCCCAAAAGACAAAAACAACTATGCTCGGTGAACAAATTACAACTAGACAATTGACAAAATTATAAACGCACCGCAATGCTAATTATGCTACAACAAAGTTAGAGGCTCAATCATGCAGGCATTACACAAAAAACAAGTAGACCGTTTATCCATCAACATCTACTCACTAATCATCGACCTTGCGATATCTATCCAGAACATCTCGTTGGTATTAAGTTGCGAACCCCAGCCAAACTGTAGGGCAACGGACGACTGCCTTAACACTCTATGCGTAATGTAAGCAATCCATGTAACCACAATTACAAGAAACGTTGTTTTCTCCCTGATGGTGACATCACATCCCCTAGTATCATGTTTTTGTCACTCAAGCTAGACATCGGGGGGATGAACCCACAATCATGCATAACGCTCACTCTTAGAGTTACAATCTACTACTTAGCAAAAGCAATAAACGTAATGGGGAACATGCAAGAACACTCAAGACTAAAATATAAAGGTAAACCAAATATATTACTCATCACAAACTGAACATAATCTCATAATCCATCGGATCCCAGCAAACACAGCATATGAAAACTGGAACTAATAGATAGGTGCCTTGATCATGATAGGCGGCTCACAAGGGTTAAACATTGAAGCACAAGATTCGAGAGAAGACATCACATAGTTACTGGTCATGGATGCATGGTCCAAGGGGCACTACTCACGGCACGTACCGGAGGCGATCATGGTGGTGGAGAGGCCTCCGGTGGTCAATCCTTGTAACGACCCGATTCACTAAGAATCCAAGTCTCTGTGCATTCTGTGCTAGTCCCTGGTCAATAGCTAGCACACACAGTATATGATGTAATATCGAGAATAAACCACATGTCATAAATATTACATCGAAGATCCAGTATTACAATAAAGCATACATGCATAGCTCAAGGCTAGATTACAAATAGAATACAACAGAAAAATAATAAAAGCTTCGTGGCGTCCATCAACTCCACCGGCATAGTTGAGTATAGACATCGTAACCCTACATCACATCACTTACTCGTCGTATAAAATCCTGCAACACCGAAGGTTACAGACCGACAACGGGTCAGTACATCTGATTTGTACGGCAAGTCACACGAAAAGGATATAACAGACATATCACTACATGCAAGGTAAGTCAAAGAAAGGCTTATGGTTTTATTTTGCAGAAAGCTGATTTTTCCTTAATCTACCTAAATCAAATTTTAATTTGTTTCTCTACTTAAGGTTGAACTAGGTTGCACCAGTTCCAACCCAAACCCTTTATTAAATCTTTCCCACTCAAGCTTTATTAAGGTGATTCCTCTGTCAAGATCCTCCAATAACAGTAATGCCCAAGTTGCTCAAAGTTGTCCATAACCGGGGACACGGCTAATCATGATTAGTTTTTACTCTGTAGAGGTTAGTACACTTTCCCCGCTGGACTCAACCCGAAGATTGAGATGAAGTTTTTCAGAAGAGGTCTCCAACACCCAACGGCAAGCCGGTACACCTATCATAATCTACATCTGCTAGCTTTGCATGGGAGAGGCTTCCTACAACATACTCGACTAAGCCAGAGCCCATATGGCCGGCGGCTGTACATGGAAGCTCCTGGTCACCAAGTATGTCTGATCTTTTTGAGCCTGGACGACGCCCACTTACGTTCAGAGGGTAGATACCATGACGTTCTTTATACCACCAATACCAGCCATTAGGGGTACAACCTTGTCTCGCCATAGATAAGGTACGAGCCCCCAGAAAGCACTCCCTCCCCGTCCAGAGGTGAATTACATTTTAGGTTGCTTATTCAAGTCATCAAATCCTCACACCACTCAATGTATTCTCAAGCCAATCCCCGTCTACAAGAATAGCAATATATAATAAAATACGAACTAGGGCGACAAATAATACATGATCAGATCATATGGCTATCCTACCAGGTTTGCGGCATAAGTATATATACTAGTTCTACACATGCATAGGGTGATAGATTATTAAATGCATAATGAAAAATATAGGATGAGGTGTGGTCAAAGTGTAAACCACATGTCATAAATATTACATCGAAGATCCAGTATTACAATAAAGCATACATGCATAGCTCAAGGCTAGCTTACAAATAGAATACAATGGAAAAATAATAAAAGCTTCGTGGCGTCCATCAACTCCACCGGCACAGTTGAGTATAGACATCGTAACCCTACATCACATCACTTACTGGTCGTATAAAATCCTGCAACACCGAAGGTTACAGCCCGACAACGGGTCAGTACATCTGATTTGTACGGCAAGTCACACGAAAAGGATATAACAGACCTATCACTACATGCAAGGTAAGTCAAAGAAAGGCTTATGGTTTTATTTTGCACAAAGCTGATTTTTCCTTAATCTACCTAAATCAAATTTTAATTTGTCTTTCTACTTAAGGTTGAACTAGGTTGCACCAATTCCAACCCAAACCCTTTATTAAATCTTTCCCACTCAAGATTTATTAAGGTGATTCATCTATCAAGATCCTCCAATAACAGTAATGCCCAAGTTGCTCAAAGTTGTCCATAACCGGGGACACGGCTAATCATGATTAGTTTTTACTCTGCAGAGGTTAGTACACTTTCCCCGCTGGACTCAACCCGAAGATTGAGACGAAGTCTTTCAGAAGAGGTCACCAACACCCAACGGCAAGCCGGTACACCTATCATAATCTACATCTGCTAGCTTTGCATGGGAGAGGCTTCCTACAACGTACTCGACTAAGCCAGAGCCCATATGGCCAGCGGCTGTACATGGAAGCTCCTGGTCACCAAGTATGTCTGATCTTTTTGAGCCTGGACGACGCCCACTTACGTTAAGAGGGTAGATACCATGAAGTTCTTTATACCACCAATACCAGCCATTAGGGGTACAACCTGGTCTCGCCATAGATAAGGTACGAGCCCCCAGGAAGCACTCCCTCCCCGTCCAGAGGTGAATTATATTTTAGGTAGTCATTAAATCCTCACACCACTCAATGTATTCTCAAGCCAATCCCCATCTACAAGCATAGAAATATATATTCAAATACGAACTAGGGCGACAAAGAATACATGATCAGATCATATGGCTATCCTACCAAGTTTGCGGCATAAGTATATATACTAGTCTTACACATGCATAGGGTGATAGATTGCTAAATGCATAATGAAAAATATAGGATGAGGTGTGGTCAAAGTGTAAACCACATGTCATAAATATTACATCGAAGATCCAGTATTACAATAAAGCATACATGCATAGCTCAAGGCTAGCTTACAAATAGAATACAACCGAAAAATAATAAAAGCTACGTGGCGTCCATCAACTCCACCGGCATAGTTGAGTATAGACATCGTAACCCTACATCACATCACTTACTCGTCGTATAAAATCCTGCAACACCGAAGGTTACAGCCCGACAACGGATCAGTACATCTGATTTGTACGGCAAGTCACACGAAAAGGATATAACAGACCTATCACTACATGCAAGGTAAGTCAAAGAAAGGCTTATGGTTTTATTTTGCACAAAGCTGATTTTTCCTTAATCTACCTAAATCAAATTTTAATTTGTCTTTCTACTTAAGGTTGAACTAGGTTGCACCAGTTCCAACCCAAGCCCTTTATTAAATCTTTCCCACTCAAGCTTTATTAAGGTGATTCATCTGTCAAGATCCTCCAATAATAGTAATGCCCAAGTTGCTCAAAGTTGTCCATAACCGGGGACACGGCTAATCATGATTAGTTTTTACTCTGTAGAGGTTAGTACACTTTTCCCGCTGGACTCAACCCGAAGATTGAGACGAAGTCTTTCAGAAGAGGTCACCAACACCCAACGGCAAGCCGGTACACCTTTCATAATCTACATCTGCTATCTTTGCATGGGAGAGGCTTCCTACAATGTACTCGACTAAGCCAGAGCCCATATGGCCAGCGGCTGTACATGGAAGCTCCTGGTCACCAAGTATGTCTGATCTTTTTGAGCCTGGACGGCGCCCACTTACATTCAGAGGGTAGATACCATGACGTTCTTTATACCACCAATACCAGCCATTATGGGTACAACCTGGTCTCACCATAGATAAGGTACGAGCCCCCAGGAAGCACTTCCTCCCCGTCCAGAGGTGAATTATATTTTAGGTAGTCATTAAATCCTCACACCACTCAATGTATTCTCAAGCCAGTCCCCGTCTACAAGCATAGCAATATATAATCAAATACGAACTAGGGCGACAAAGAATACATGATCAGATCATATGGCTAACCTACCAGGTTTGCGGCATAAGTATATATACTAGTCCTACACATGCATAGGGTGATAGATTGCTAAGTGCATAATGAAAAATATAGGATGAGGTGTGGTCAAAGTGTAACTTGCCTTATACATTCGATGAAATTCTTCGCTCTCACGATCTCGATAACTCTACTCGTGACACTCCGAGCAATCTATCGTATACGAAAGAACACAAGTAAACAATCATGACATACAAAAGAATCGTATACGAAAGCAGCAGTGGTGGCGACGGCGGAGTGCGGCCGCGAAGCTCTCGACGCAGCAGCACCAAGCTCTGGGGGCAGCGGCAGCAGCACGGAGAGGCGCGCGGTGCAGCGGCGGCGGAGGCAGAGGAGGAGAGCGCGAGGAAGACGGTGGAGTGGGGGGTGCGTGGCGCATCTCTCACCCCACGGGGTATTTAAAGACCCGACCAGGAGGTAGTTGGATCCGGTGTGCCGATCCAGCAGTTGGTGTGGCTACGTGTATCCACAAGGCGTCATCGTTCGGAGCACAGAAGATCCAGAGGATGGGAGGGGACGTGCGCGCGTGGGTCGAGGCAGCGGTTATGGCATGTCAAATCGTGGCACGATGTCCGTATTTCTCGGAGAATTTGTAGCGGCAAGTTCGGTCAACATTCCAGTCAAACCAACCGTTGGGCGGATCGGTCGAGAAGGTCAAGAGCAATCGGCCCGTTGAGAGCAATCGGCAGATGAAGAACAATCGATCCGTTGAGAGCAATCGACAAGAAGACCAAGAGAAATCGGCAGATGAAGAACAATCGACCCATTGAGAGCAATCGGCCTATTGAATAAATCGGTCAGAAACAAAGATTCAGCATTCTACAAGTGAAGGAACCTGTGCAGGCCTCTCCATCTCTAAGTTCGGCGGGACCTCCGTAGCTTCAGGGGCTACTGTCGGGGGAATGACCCCCGGGTAGGGTCACCCAGGGGAAACAAGTCATCAAGGCAAAGCTCACCGACCTGATGGTCACTTATCTAATCAAGGCCGAGCTAATCAAGAGCAAGCAGAAAGTGGGCCGAACTGTTCAAAGAGGAGGGCCGATTTCCCCAGAGAGGGGGCAATCGGCCTCACCAGGAAGCATTCGGCCGAAGTAAATAGAGCAACATTCGAGCCAGATTCCAGGTCGGACACCTGATACAAGAGCATTCAATGCGCAATCCCTGAAGATCGGGACTGTCAGAGGCGTGCGGTCTCCTCCAGTTCCGATCACGCGGACAGGCCGACAGGCCTAAGTATCTAGCTCCACTGTTCAACACTGAGGTCTATAGGATAGCGGTATGGTGAGCCGCAAGTCTACACCGGGTCATCCGGGAGAACACGATGTGAGGTCCCTAGCTTATCTGAGACAGACAGCTGGGCCCTCCCCTTTGTACATTTACCTTTGTACCCTGGGCTCGGCCTATAAGAGCCCAGGGTACCCCTCCTGCGTGAGGGACGACGGAGTAGTTATTGCAACTTCACCCACCTTAGAGAGAGCAAGGAGAGAGTAGTGACCAGAGGCCCTCTTCTCCTTCCTCTCAAACAGCTCAAGGAGCATTCATTGTAGCCAGAGTTATTGCATATAGCTAGCTCGGCAGGACTAGGGGTGTTATCTCTACGGAGAGCCCCGAACCTGGGTACATCGTGGTGTCTCACCGTGTGTTCCCATTCTCGTTTCCGGTACCAGCGACACTAACCTCGGTTTGTCCCCCTCTTTAGCCATCCCCATGGCATCTGCCGTTACATATCGACGACAATGGAACTAGGGAATGTGTTGTTCACATTAGGAATAAAACAGCGATGCTTATGACTGCGTGTCATAAGGATTGCTTACATTACACATAGGGTGTTAAGCCAGTTGTCCGTTGCTTGGAGTTCGCAACATTAGTTGTGGCTCGCAACTTAATACCAGCGAGATGTTCTGGATATATATCTCAAGATGAATGATTAGTAAGTAGATGTTGATGAATAAACGACCTACTTGTCTTGGTGTAATGCCCATACGATTGAGCCTTTTACTTTATGTAGCATAATTAGCATTGCGGTGCATTTCCAGTTTGTATTTAACTTCGTAAACAACAAGGCCGAAGAGATTGACAACCTCTCTGTACTCGTTGGCAGCAAAGTTATTTGTGTCTTGTATATGGATTCTCGCCCCTCTTTGGTTACCCCAAGTGGAAGATTGAGATGTAGCACATCAGTAAATTTCCCTTGGCAAAGATACCAAGGTTGAGATTGAACCAGTAGAACTCCAACGACAACAACTAGGTGGCAAAGTGAACAATGGCGCCGTTCACAACCGAGGTTCCTTACTTCACCTGCACCTGCACACACAACAGATAACTTTGCTCCCAATGAGTACAAAGAGGTTGTCAATCTCTCCGTCCTTATTGTTTACAAAGGGTCAGATGCAAGGGTACATAGTAGTGATAAATGCAAAGAAAAGTAAAACAGGATGTAAATTGAGGGTTTAAACAGTGGTGGAAATATGGACTGGGGTCCCATGAAGTTCACTAGTGATGTCTCTCTCCCAAAAGACGATAAACGGCTACGCAAGGTGAACAAATTACAGCTTGGGAATTGACAGGATAAAAAACGCACTGCAATGCTAACTATGCTAAAAATGAAAGGAAGAGGCTTAAAAGCATGGGCAGTACGCCAAGACAAGTAGACCAAAATCCATCTGCATCTACTCACTAATCATCCACCTTGAGATATCTATCCAGAACATCTCGCTGGTATTAAGTTGCGAGCCCCACCCAAAGTGTAAACCCGAAGCAACAAACAACTTCTTTAAAAGAAATTTGCGTAAAGTAAACAATTGTTGCACCCGAAAGTACACGCACTATTGTTTCCCCCAGGTGGCAAAATCACATCCCCAAGACTCATGTTTCTGTCACTCAAGCTAGTCATTGGGGGGCATGAACCCACAATCATGCATAACACTCCCTCTTGGAGTTACTACCTACTACTTGGCCAAAGCAATAAACAACAAGGGAGAACATGCAAGAATTACTCAAGAACATAAATAAAGGACAATAACCAAATATATTACTCATCACAATCTGAACATAATCTTAGGGCATTATTAAAGTTTCACACTTGGTCTCCTTTAAAATCTTATCTTGACTCGTCCCCAGACCACTAGCCAGGTACAAGTCAAACTGATCCACTCCCTTTCGACTTTTTGAGCAGTCATGCAATGGATGAGTGTAAACAAGAAAGTTGACACTTAGGATGGCAAAGAGAGAAATGACGGAGGAGGAAGACAAAAAGGTGTGAAAGGCTCACATCAATGAGGACAATCATAGGCGAGATAAAGCCAAATGATAGATATGATGTGAGGAGTAGGGATTGCCATGCAACGGGTGCACATATGAGCAATGGAAAGCTCTCCAAAGGAACTAGTGGGGGTGCATCCAACTTGCTTTCTCATGAAGACCTAGAGCTCAATTGAGGAGGCTCATCATTGGAATATACAAGCAAAGTTCTATAGTGTAAAAGTCCCCACATAGCTATATGCATGTATGACTATGGAGTACAAGGATAAGAGGGAGTACGAGTGTGGATCTCTCAAAAGGAATAGTAGTGTGCCCCTTCTCTCTTTTTATTTTCTTATTGTTTTTCTGTTTTTTTTCTATTTTTGTGTGGCCTCAATGGCTCTTCCTATTTATCCCTCATTTTTTCTCTTTGGGATATTTTTATTTGTCCTCTTTGGGATCTTTTCCTCACTTTAGGGGCAACACTCTATATATTAGAAGGAGTATAGAAGATCTTTCACACTTTACAAAAGTACTCAACATAAAGAAGATGAAGCTATCATGATGTATGTAAATGTATGCCTCTGCCAGTGTAGCAGGATCTGCAATGATACTAGCGCATCATGTAGCAATAATTAGGGAAAGGTCCAACTAGCATGCGGCTCATAGATCAAGCAAAAGCATGTATGACATGAAGATCAAGTCATGAGAAGGTGGATGTTGCATGGAAATGTATCTCGGAAAGGCTATGCAAATGCATTGATAGGTAGGTATGGTGGCTGTTTTGAGGAAGGATATAAGGAGGTTTATGACGACAAAGCGTATCATGCCAAGGGTTTGGATGCACCGGCGAAGTATGCGCCAACTCTCGAGGTGAGAAAAGGGAAATGCACGATACCGAAGAGGCTATAAAAATATGGGTGGTGGAAGTGTCAACTTTCGAATACTTACATTAGTCCGAAGAACTCATGCACTTATTATCGGTAACTCTCAATCTAATCAGGAGGTTCACAAAGAGACAAGTACCCTAAGGAGGAGTGTATGGGGGTTTGGTTATCCTTGCGCATCCTCGACTCATGGTACGTGAGTGCACTCTAATATTTGATTCCTCCAAAGATTAGTGATCCATCTAGTAGCTAGATTTCTCAACTAGTTTTTTGTACTTTTTCGAAAATAAACAAAATTTTCCCAAAATATGACATCTATCACTAATAGGCTAAAGCTCTCAACACCAAAAGTTCAAACATTTCTCAAAGCAATACCTCAAAACTATTGCAAGTTAATACTACAATTGAATAGCAACCTTAATTACGTACTCATGGCAATACACACAACTCAGTGCAACAGACCAACTCTCTAAACAAGCATGATAACTCAAAAGAGTTGCAAAAACAACAACCTAAACAAAAGCTCTTAAAAAGATAAGCATGAAAACAGCTATGAAAAGATAAAGAACACACAAATCAAAGATAAGCATGCAACCTATGTTGTGTTCTAGGGTGGAGAGGAGCATGTTTTTCTCCCAAACAATTTAGGCTAGGGTCCAACTTGTCATGAATAGCAAGAAAAACTAAAACAAACTAAAAAGTAAAGATCGATACGCTCCAAGCATAGCACCTAACAAATGAAGTGATAAAAATATAGCATGGAGAAGGACGAACTCATGATTGTTAATGGAGAAGGGGATGCACGGGGGCATCCCCAAGCTTAGACGCTTGAGTCTCCTTGAAACTCATTGATGCTTGGGGGTGCATTGGGGCATCCCTAAGCTTGATCTTGACACTCCTGGATCTTCTTTCATCATCTTCCTTCGCGTACTTGAAAACTCCCTTCATACGAAACTCATCATAAGCTGATTAGAGTGGTTAGTACCCATAAAAAAATAATTTTCCTCTACTAAAAATAAGGATTTTCATGAAGAGCTACTGTTTCTCAAGATTGCCAAAAAGGTTTTTCAAAGAAAAAGCAAGCTTAAGATTTTCAAAACGGAGAAGAAGCAAAACGTGGCAGAATCTGTGAAAAATAGACCAGCAGGTAGTAAATAATTTTTTAGGGGCACTTCTGCAACTCAGATAAAAAAACTCAGAACAGGCCGCCGAAATTCAATTGTATAGAGCATACTATCAAAACAATTCAGATCAACAAGTTGATCTGGTGATTTTAGGCGTTTTTTTTCGTCTAGCAGACAAAATCTGTTTTTTTGGACAACATGTCACAACTTTTGATCTTTCTTGCAACCGGAGGCTAAAACTTGGCACAAAGCTTGAAAGTAAAGACACAATGATGTTTCTACAGTAGTAACAAGCATCAAAAACACTAAACCTGAAAGTAAAAACATTTTTGGTTGGCTCCCAATAAGCGCTTTATTTTATGCCTTTGAGCTAGGCATGATGCAAAAAGATCAAATTTTATCAACTTCAAATGAATAGATTGCCCGTGTAACGGACCCATAAGTTAACTTCATCTTCTTTTGAGGGAAATATTCCATGCCCTTTTTGAGGGGGAATTGGAATATAATAGTCCCTTCTTTCATATCAATGATAGCACCAATGGTGTGGAGAAAAGGATGTCCCAAAATAATTGGACATGAGGGATCACACTCAATGTCCATGACAAGAAAATCAACGGGAAAATAATTATCATTGACAACTATAAGAACATCATCAATCCTTCATAAAGGTTTCTTTACGAAAGAATCAATAAGACGAACACCAAAAGAAAAAGGGTCAAAAGGTTTCAATTCAAGCATATCATACATTGTTTTGGGTAAAACGGAGGCACTAGCTCCAACATCACATAAAGAAAAGCAAGAGAAATTATTCATTTTGATTTTGACCATAGGATCCCAACCATCTTCTAGTTTTCTAGGAATAGAAATCTTTAACTTAAGTTTCTCCTCCCTAGCTTTGATAAGAGCTTTGGTAATATGCTTGGTGAAGGCAATGTTGAGTGAACTAGTGTGGGGGTCTTTGGCCATTCTTTGCAAAAAGGTGATAACTTTAGAAATACTAAAATTATCAAAGATCAAGCTCCCTAAAGAAAAATTCTACCAAAAATGAGTTTTTGCAATTGTCCCAAGTGTTTTTCTTACAAGGGATAGGGAATGGAACCACTTCTTTAGTTTTCCATGGAGGGAGAAATCAATGAATTTTAATTTCAATAGGTTACTATCCATCCCAGGAGGTGTTTGTTCATCACACACCCTCTCATAGTTTTCCAAGTGACAGATAACATCCTCTCCTTTCTCAGAAAATTGTTCTCTCAAATCGTACTTGAGGAAAGGTCTACTAATAGGGGTGCCAACATAATATTTATCGTGAAAAACATAATTACAAAGCTCAAAATCATTATAGGTATCCCAACTAGGGGTTCCGTGCCTGGGGAAAATTTCCATGCTAGTGTAATTCATAGAAACAACAACAAGCAAGAGAAAAGGAACTAATTTTTGTGTGGTTTTTGGTATGATACTCTAAAGCAAAAACTAGAAAGTGAACTAACAAGAATAAAAAGCAAAGGTAAAAGATAGTGTGCAACTCCCCTATCTTATAGACTGGAGTCCCTGGCAATGGCGCCAGAAATTGCTTTGATGACGGGAATAGACTTCTCGCCCCTCGTTGGTTACCCAAAGTGGAAGGTTTAAGAAGTAGTCAGCATCAAGTTTCCCTTGGTGAAGATACCAAGGTTTATGTCTCCAGTAGGACTCCAAGTTCTGCAAGTAGGTGTCTGCTGCTTTGGTGCTGACAGCAGACATGGACCTGGACAAAAAAGCAAATAACTTTGCTCCCAACGAGTTCAAAGAGGTTGTCAATCTCTCTGGTCTTGTTGGTTACAAAGGATCAAACACACAGAGGAAATAGTAGTGGTGATTGCAACGAAAAGGAAATAAAAGCAGTAAATGATGGAGGTGTAAATGATACGTCCAAAATGCATCACTATTTTGTATAGTAATTCTTTCTTATTCATTGATATATTTCATGTTATGATGCTGTTCTTATGTTGTTTTGGCTTATTTTACACAGTTTGCAACTTTCCGATGCCGAAGCAGCAGACGAAGGATTCATGGGTAAAAAGTGGATGCTGAGTTGCTGAAGAAGAATACCTCCAAATTACCTGAAAATCGACGGAGGGAATTTTTCAGAAGATTATCGAAGACACGTTGAAGAGGGGCCAAAGGGGGGGCACAGGGTGCCCAGGCGGCCACCTGGCGCGGCCCCCAGCCTGGCCGCGCCGGGAGGGCGCTGGACCCCTGGGGCCACTCCCGGCTCCCCCTTTGGCCTATATATCGCTCATATAACAAAAACCCTAAAAGACCGAGAGTTTTCGGAGTTCCGCCGCTCCGTGGCAGAAACCTACAGAGGAGAAAAGACATCTCCGGCGGGTAGACTCCACCGGGGAGACCACCTCCCGGAAGTGGAGATCGTCGCCATCGTCATCACCATCGTCACGGGCATCATCGAGATCATCATCAACATCATCCCCAACATCAGCATCATCTCCACCACCATCCAATCTCACCTCACAAGGTCAACTTGTGTTGTAATCCGTACTATCTATCCTCTCTACTCTACCGGTGTTGATTACTACCGTGTGATGAATGCTATTTAGTTTTGTTGGAGAATTATCATTGTGTCCAGATTGTTTATGATATATTTATCCCCTCTGATCATGGTCTCTTTTATGTCTTGTGAGTAGTTACTCTAGTTCTTGAGGACATGGGAGAAGTCTAGTTGTTAGTAGTCATATAATGTTGAAGTAATATGTGTTGTTTGATATTTAAGTTGTGTTGTTATTTTCCTAGTGGTGTTGTGTGAGTCGAACACTCAACACTTCGCCTTATTAAGGACCTAGGGGAATACATTGTGTATAAAGTATGCTTACGGTGGTTTGCCGGAGTTACAGAAACCTGAACCCCAGTTCGCACGCTTTTGCACAAGGGAACAATGGAACATTGATCGTATTGCTATGGTTAGGCTTTTGCCTTAATTACTATCTTTTATTTGCGGATGCTTGCAAGGTGTTTAATCATAAGAGTGCACTTATCTTAGTCTAGAGGGCGCACTAGCATAAATCCACCCACTCAACTCTTATCAACATAGCACATAGTACCGATACAGAATATGGCGAAAGCACATGACTATTTCTCCCGTGCGTCCTCAAGAACGCTTTAGCCTTTATAAGTAAAGTTGCTAGGCCTCTCCTTTGCTCAAAAGGATCGGGCCACTCGTTATTCCTTAGTGTCTTACACTTTGCTCGCTTTTACCTTTTTGTTGCTTATACCGAAAACCCCTAAAAAGTTATCTTTCAGTTCCTGCAGCTATTTCTTTACCAAAGTCACTTGCCAATACCTTCTGCTCCTCGTTGGGTTCGACACTCTTATTTATCGAAAACTCTACAAACGATCCCCTACAGTTGAGGGTCATCAAGTACTGTTTTCTAGCGCCGTTGCCAGGGAGCGTAGCGCTATTAGTAAGTGAAGCTGGTAAGGAAGTTTTTTATATTTCTGTTTTTGTTTTGCCGTTGTTGCTTTTGTCCTTATTGACACCTCTACTCTTGGATCGTTGTTTATGGGGAAACTCCCCACAACTGTGGTGGTCACTCCTACCCCTACTGAAATTGTGCCTTACAAAATACCATCTGGTATTATCGATCATGTCTTAGCTAATCGTTATGCAGGAGATAGACACCCAGGTGAACACTTGCTATATTTATCACAACTATGTTCATTATTTAAGATTGCAGGTGTGTCAGTGGAGTTCCTCATGAAGAAGTTATTCTCCGTATCACTTATAGGTAAAGCTTCAGATTGGTATAAGCTCCTTTATAACTCACATCTACTTAGTTGGGAAGAGCTTATGTCTCTCTTTTATACAAAGTTTTACCCTCTTCATGAAATTCATCGAGACAGGAATTATGTCTCTCTTTTATACAAAGATTTAGTCACTAATGATATTTCAGATTCCAAGATAAATTTTTGTGCCGTTTCAACTAACATTGTCATAGCCAATAATAAGAGTCCAATTCCAGGTACACCGGTTGTATCTGTCAAGATAGGAGATCAAAACTATTATTGGCTTTGTGATCTAGGATCCAGTGCTAGCGCTATTCCTTATTCATTCTATCAGGAGATCATGGGTGAGAGTTCCCCCTGTGAACTTGAAGAGATCGATGTCACTATTTATCTAGCAAACAAAGAAACTATCTCTCCCATTGGAATTGTGAGAGATGTTGAAGTGATCTAGATACACTTTCATACACTTTTGATCATATTTGGACTAACCTATTAACTTAGTGCACCCCAGTGCCAGTTCCTGTTTTCTGCTGTTTTTCTATTTCAGTTTTCCCCCGCATAAAAAGTGCCAGAAAAATTCCGGGAAAAATACAGGAAAAATCAGCGTACAGGAAGCTTCGCGAAGAGCCCGAGAGGGGCCAGAGGGGAGCCAGGGGGGCCCAGGCTGCCACCCGGCGCGGCCCCACCCCAGGCCGCGCCAGGGGGGCGCCTGGGGCCCCTGGTCCACCTCTGGCTGCCCCCCTTCGCCTATTTATTCTCCGTCACGGGGAAACTCCGAAGACAAAACCCTATTTCGCAAACTCGCCTCTGTTCCGCCGCCGTCGCGCTTCCGAGATCGGGAGCACCAGAAGACCTCTTCCCCGCACCCTGCCGGAGGGAGGGCCGACCTCCGGGAGTCTCCTCTCCACCATGGATGCTCCCCGTATGTCTCGTGAGTAGTTTTCCTTAGACCATGGGTCCGTGATCAGTAGCTATGTGATGTTCTCCTCCCCTCTTTGTTCTTCATGGTTTAGACCTCGTGAGCTGCCCTACATGATCGAGGCACTTTTGTAATCTTTCTGCTATTGCTATGCTGAGTTTGATGGGATCTGATGGATTATGAGATTATGTTCAGATTGTGATAGAGTAATATATTTGGTTTTTATCTCTTATATTTTTGTTCCTAAGTAATTCTTGCATGTTCTCCGTTGTTGTTTATTGCTTTGGCAAAGTAGTAGGTAGTGACTCCAAGAGGGAACGTTATGCTCGATTGTGGGTTCATGCCCCCCGATGACACGCTTGAGTGACAGAAACATGAGTCTAGGGGATGTGCTGTTGCCACAAGGGGGAAAACAACGGTGCTTGTAACCGCGGTTGCAAGGATTGTTTACTTTACGCAAAGTGCTTTTTAATGCAGTTGTCTCTTGCTTTGGGTTTACACTTTGGGTGGGGCTCGCAACTTAATACCCGCGAGATGTTCTGGATAGATATCTCAAGGTGGATGATTAGTAGTAGATGCATTTGGATTACGGTCTACTTATTTTGGCGTACTGCCCGTGCTTTTGAGCCTCTTCCTTTCTTTTGTAGCATAGTTAGCATTGTGGTGCGTTCATAATCCTGTCAATTGCCCTTATGTAATTTGTGTACCTCGCATAGCAGTTTTATCGTCTTTTGGGAGAGAGACATCACTAGCGAACATCACGTATCCCGGTCCATATCCTTATTACTGTTTCCACGCTATATTTACTTTCCTGCTCTTTACTTTTAGTTGCTATCATTATCCTTTGTGTTTTACCCTTTGTGAACAACAAGACCGGAGAGATTGACAACCTCTCTGAACTTCGTTAGGAACAAAGTTATCTGTGTCCGTGTGCAGGTCCACGTCAGTTGCGCCGCTGACACCTACTTACCATCTCTGGAGTCCTACTGGAGATAAACCTTGGTATCTTCACTGAGGGAAACTTGTTGCTGCGCTACATCTTAAACTTCCACTTGGGGTAACCAACGAAGGGCGAGAAGCCATCAGTCCCTACGGTACTTATGCTTACAGGCGTATGCCTTTCGGTTTATGCAATTCGCCTGCTGCTTTTCAGAGATGTATGTCTGCAATTTTTCATGGTTTGTGTGAGGAGATTGTGGTAGTCTTCATGGACGATTTCTCCGTGTATGGAACTTCCTTTGAACATTGTCTCCACAATCTTAATAAAGTTTTGCAGAGATGCGAGGATACAAACTTAGTTCTAAATTGGGAAAAATGTCACTTCATGGTTAACGAAGGGATCGTGCTTGGTCACAAGATTTCCGAGAGGGGAATTGAAGTGGACAAGGTGAAGATTGAAGCTATCGAGAAGATGCCCTATCCAAGGGACATTAAAGGTATTCGTAGTTTTCTCGGTCATGCTGGTTTCTATAGAAGATTTATTAAGGACTTTTCTAAGACTTTGAGACCCCTTACTAATCTTCTCCAGAAGGATGTTCCTTTTGTATTTGATGAAGATTGTAAGAAGGCTTTCGAAGTTATTAAGAAAGCATTGATAACCACTCGTATAGTACAACCACCTGACTGGAAATTGCCCTTTGAAATTATGTGTGATGCTAGTAATTTTACTGTTGGAGCTGTGTTAGGACAAAGGGTTGATAAGAAATTGAATGTTATACATTATGCTAGCAAGACCCTTGATAGTGCTCAAAAGAATTATGCTACTATTGAGAAGAAATTCTTAGCAGTAGTGTTTGCTTGTGATAAATTTAGACCTTATATTGTTGATTCTAAAGTTATTATTCATACTGACCATGCTGATCTTAAGTACCTTATGGCGAAGAAGGATGCCAAACCAAGACTCATCAGGTGGGTACTCCTTCTTCAAGAATTTGATTACAGATTGTTGATAGAAAAGGAGCAGACAATCCGGTGGAGGACAATCTTTCAAGGATGGAAGATATACCACATGACCCCATCCTAGTCAACGACAGTTTTCCAGATGAACAACTTGCCGTTGTAATAGTACTATCTCTCTCCGATCCTTGGTTTGTAGATTATTCTAAATAAAAGTGGGAGAAGAACTGATGAACCTGAGGACCTGATCAAGGTCGATCCTCAAGTTGCGATGGTTAAAGATTTAGTTACTGATGATATTTTAGATTCCAAGATAAATTTTTGTGTTGTTTCAACTAACATTGTCACAGCCAAGAATAACAGCCCAATTTCAGGTACACCAGTTGTATCTGTCAAGATAGGAGATCACAACTATTACGGGCTTTGCGATCTGGGATCCAGTGCTAGCGCTATTCCTTATTCACTCTATTAGGAGATCATGGGTGAGATTTCACCCTGTGAACTTGAAGAAGTTGATTTCACTTTTTATCTAGCAAACAAAGAAAGTATCTCTCCCATTGGAATTGTGAGAGATGTTGAAGTCCTATGTGGAAAGGTAAAGTATCTTACCGACTTTCTCGTACTTGGTTCAATGCAAGACAGTTTTTGCCCTATTATCTTTGGTAGACCTTTCCTAGGCACTTGTGGTGCTATTATAGATTGTAAAAAAGGTAAAGTCTCTGTTGAATTCAATGGTGAGCCATATGAATTTAAATTTTCTATTTTTTCCAAGAAACCTCATGGTATTGATTTACTTAGTGATGATAAAATTCACTGTTCAAGAATTCGTCCGATTAACCAGTTAACTTGCCGATTAATCCCTACTCATAGGGTCACCGAATAGCCGATAAACCGATTAATCGTCCAATTAATTGATTAACTTGCCGATTAACTTCCCGATTAGCCTATTAATCCCCTACTCGCTTGCCAACTGAGAAGGTACCAGTTAACGATTTCCTCAACAATGATCAAATTATTGAAAATATTGCTTCTATTGTTATTCCTCCTAATGATCCTTTGCAGAAATATATGGAAGACCACGAGAATGATATGCATATGCAGGAAAAAATGAGTTAGACGAAATATTCACAAGAAAAACTGCTATCCTGAAGCACAACCTTCCGGTTGAGCCTTTGGGGATCCTAGCACAACCAAAAGAAGACCCGGTGTTTGACCTCAAATAACTGCCCGATATACTCAAGTATGCCTATTTAGATTAAAAGTAAATATACGATGTCATTATCAATGCTAACCTTTCAGGACTTGAAGAAGAGCGATTATTGGAGACACTTCGCAGACACCGTGGTGCCTTGGGCTATACCCTTGATTACCTTAAGGGGATAAGTCCATCAATTTGCCAACACACTATCAATCTCGAGCCCGATGCTAAACCAGTTGTTGATCATCAACGACGGCTGAACCCAAGGATCAAGGACGTGGTTAGGATGGAGATTCTCAAGCTTCTAGCCGCAGCTATCATCTATCCTATAGCTGATAGTAGGTGGGTAAGTCCAGTTCATTGTGTTCCTAAGGAAGGAGGTATGACTGTTGTTCCTAATGATAAAAATGAACTAATACCTCAAAGAGTTGTTATTGGATATAGAATGTGTATTGATTACAGGAAGTTGAACAAGGCAACCAGGAAGGATCATTACCCGTTGCCCTTTATTGATCAGATGCTAGAGAGGTTGTCTAAAAACACCCACTTTTGCTATCTTGATGGGTACTCCGGCTTCTCGCAAATTCATGTTAACACTGCCGATCAAGAGAAGACCACTTTCACGTGTCCTGACGGTACTTATGCTTACAGGCGTATGCCTTTTGGTTTATGCAATGCACTTGCTACTTTTCAGAGATGTATGTCTGCAATTTTTCATGGTTTCGGTGAGAATATTGTGGTAGTCTTCATGGACGATTTCTCCGTATATGGAACTTCCTTTGACCATTGTCTCCACAATCTTAATAAAGTTTTGCAGAGATGCGAGGATACAAACTTAGTTCTAAATTGGGAAAAATGTCACTTCATGGTTAACGAAGGGATCGTGCTTGGTCACAAGATTTCCGAGAGGGGAATTGAAGTGGACAAGGCGAAGATTGCTATTGAATGGATGCCCTATCCAAGGGACATTAAAGGTATTCGTAGTTTTCTCGGTCATTCTGGTTTCTATAGAAGATTTATCAAAGACTTTTCTAAGACCTCGAGACCCCTCACTAATCTTCTCCAAAAGGATGTTCCTTTTCTATTTGATGAAGATTGTAAGGAGGCTTTCGAAGTTCTTAAGAAAGCTTTGATAACCGCTCCTATAGTACAACCACCTGACTGGAAATTTCCCTTTGAAATTATGTGTGATGCTAGTGATTTTTCTGTTGGAGCTGTTTTAGGACAAAGGGTTGATAAGAAATTGAATGTTATACATTATGCTAGCAAGACCCTTTATAGTGCTCAAAAGAACTATGCTACTACTGAGAAGGAATTCTTAGCATTAGTATTTGCTTGTGTTAAATTTAGACCCTACATTGTTGATTCAAAAGTTATTATTCATACTGACCATGCTGCTCTTAAGTACCTTATGGAAAAAAGGATGCCAAACCAAGACTCATTAGGTGGGTACTCCTTCTTCAAGAATTTGATTTACAGATTGTTGATAGAAAAGGAGCAGACAATCCGGTGGCGGACAATCTTTCAAGGATGGAAGATATACCGCATGATCACATCCCAGTCAACGACAGTTTTCCAGACGAACAACTTGCCGTTGTAAAAGTACAATCTCTTTACGATCCTTGGTTTGCAAATTATGCTAATTTTATCGTTGCAAAGTATTTGCCTCCAGGTTTAACATTTTAGCTAAGGAAGAAGTTCTTCCATGATTTGAGGCACTACTTTTGGGATGACCCTCATCTTTTCGAAGAAGGTCCTGTCGGGATCGTGAGAAGATGTATACCAGAACATGAGCAGAAAGACATTCTCAAGCAATGTCACGACAGTCCCTATGGAGGACATCACGCCGGTGAGAGGACCACACATAAGGTTCTCCAATCAGGTTTTTATTGTCCTACTCTCTTTAAAGATGCTAGAAATTATGGTTTATCTTGAGATAAGTGTCAGAGAGTTAGTAATATTAGTAGGAGGAATGAGATGCCTATGAATTACTCACTAGTGATTGAGCCTTTTGATTGCTGGGGTTTTGATTTGATGGGTCCTTTTCCTCCTTCAAACAAGTACACTCACATTTTAGTAGCTGTTGATTATGTTACAAACTGGGTTGAAGCAATCCCCACTGAGAGTGCTGATAACAAGACTTCTTTGAAAATGCTCAAAGATGTAATTTTACCTAGGTATCTTATATCTGATGGAGGATCACACTTCACGCATGGAACTTTTAGCAAAGCTCTAGCAAAGTACGATGTCAATCATAGAATTGCTTCACCGTACCATCCTCAAACTAGTGGGAAAGTTGAGCTCACCAATAGAGAGATCAAGCTGATCTTGCAAAAGACAGTTAACAATTCTAGGAAGGACTGGTCAAAGAAGTTAGGAGATGCTTTGTGGACGTATAGAACTTCTTACAAAAACCCCATGGGCATGTCCCCGTATAAGATGGTCTAGGGCAAGGCTTGCCATTTGCCATTGGAATTAGAACATAAAGCTTTCTGGGTTGTTAGAGAGCTTAATGTTGACCCGAAGTTAGCCGGTGAAAAGCGTCTCATGAACTTGACTTCTCTAGATGAGTGGAGAAGTGAAGCTTACGAGAGCGCTAAAATGTTCAAGGAAAAGGTAAAGAAGAGGCATGATAGAAGGATTCTGAACGGTGAATTTAATGTTGGTGATAAAGTTTTGTTGTTTAGGTCCTGTTTCAGGTTTTCTCCAGGTAAATTACTTTCCAGATGGGAAGGGCCATTTCATATCGAAGAAGTCTACCAGTCAGGTGCGATCAAGATTAATAATTTTGATGGCACCAAACCTCAAGTTTTGAATGGGAAAAGACTCAAGCATTATATGGCGGGGGACCCCGATGTAAATATAATACACAGAACAACTCATGAAGAACATGTTGCAGCCCCATTTCAGATTTCAGCAGAAGCAGGATAAGAAAAGGTATGTATTACGGTAAGGAAACATCGGGAACCGCCATAAAAGTTCCAGATTACGCATTTTTTCAAAATATAGAAAATTCAGAGCCTGATTGGAGCCGAAGAGGAGCTCCAGGGGGCCCAGGCACCCCCCTGGCGCGGCCTACCTCCTGGACGCGTCGGGAGGCCGCCTGGGCACCCCGGAGCCCGTCTCCGCCCCCACTTTGGCTCGTTTCCTTCCATATGTTGCAGAAAGTTTTGCTATATATTTTCCCGGATAGCCCCGGCACCGTATCTCTCGATTTTGCGTGTTTTCTTCTCGAGATGTTTTTAAAGTAAATCTTTTAGCTAGACCTAGGTGCCATGGCTTCCCCAAGTTACCCCAAGGACAAGTTCGTCGTCAACGTCATCAACCCTTACCTGGCTCAGCTGAAGAACCATCCTCGAACCATCCAGTTGGAGGATGGTGACCTTCACCAGGAGGATCTGAAGGAACCTGTCAAGGAGGGGAGCATCGAGGACAGACTAGGAGAGATGGTGCAAGAAGTATTCAAGTACAAGAAGATGGTTGAGCGGGGTGTTGCCTCCAACTTCGACATCATCAACGAGATGAAGACGTTCTACAAGAAGGAGATGAGGGGGATTTTGTCAAGCATCATCGTGTTGGATATGTGCCCTAGAGGAAAATTAATAAAGATATTTGTCACATATCTACTTGTTCATAATACGTTGTATACTATGCTAGAACTGTATTAAGCGAAAACATTAATGCACGTGTGGTATATACCAACCTGGTCCCTAGTTAACTCAGGCATACTAGCTCAATGGGAAATCGATGATCAAGGTTTCCTGATCATGAGATGTGAACTGTCTATTGACAATGAGGTCATATCATTAGGAGAATGATGTGATGGACACACACCCACCTATAGCATTGAAGTGTGATCAAGTCACATAGTTCAGCATTGCGATGACTTAATAACATAGTGACTCAATCCTTAGACCGTGATGATCATACAAAATTGCTATCTATTAGTATGATTTGAGTACATCAACCGTTACACTGAAACATGTTAACCATAAAGGTGTGTCTTGGGTAATCCAAAGTAGATATGTTGAGGAGTATGAAATAGATCAGAACGGGATTTGTCCATCCGAGTGACGGATAGGTACTCTGGGCCGACTCGGTGATATTGCATCAACAGCTAGCTAGTGACTAGGTCACATGAGATGTAATATGCACAGACGAGTAAACATGTTTGTCAGATACGAGGGAGAACTAGGTATTGGATACCAATGATCATACCTCGGACAAACATAGTACCGCAACACAAAGGGATCAAGTCATATTGTTAACGGTTCAACGGCGAAGAAGTTTATTCGATGGAAGCGCAGGGGCACATCAAAGATTGTAACCAGATCCCACATGATGGCCATTGGTCAGAGAGTGTCTCGATCATGTCTACTGTTTCCCGAACCGTAGGGTGTCACACTTAAGGGCAATCGATGCATTAAGGACAGATTCGGGATCATCGGTGAAATAAGAGAGAACACCGAAATTGTTTTGGGAGGTGCCGGAAGCTATTCCGGATATTTTGAAAGGTTCAAAATAAAGTTGATTGATGTTTAAATATGTTTTATTATTTAATTGACAGAATTAAATATTAAAAAGGATTTAAATATTAATTAAAAAGGTGGAAAAGGCATATGGGCCTAAAGAGGCCCATGAGGGGAGAAGGGGGTTTCCCCCCTTGGCCCATGGCGCCAAGGGAGGGGCCTTGGCCCCCTCCCTAGCCGCACCCTTCCCCCCTTTGGGAGTTTAGTCCCACATGGGGGAGGGGAGGAGGTTCCCCCCTCTCCCTGGCCTATATAAGGAGGGGTAGGGTGCCCTTTTTCATCCATACCATTGAGTTCTTTCTCTCTCTCTTTCTCCGACCTAGAGCGGACTCCCCTTGTTTGGAGTTTGCACCTGGTTGGAGGTTTCACCATCATCCAAACGTCGTCGCGCTGCCGGAATTGGGATCTGGATCAGTCTTCTTTCCGCTGCTCTTCTGGTTCGGAGCCCGGAGGGACATCGGTTGCATCGTACGTGTGTAATCCCGCGAGGCACTACACGTGTGGTGCTACTTCATCGCTGGAGATTCTTCAACACGACAGGGAGGTCGTAGGATCACAGTCTACGCCAACCACGTTCGAGGAACATTTCCCTCTTTCGGTCTTCAAAGGTATGAACACCGATTCCTTCCGTTACATACATCAGCATAGCATAGATCTTGGGTTTGGGAATCGTAGTTGGAAAAATTATTGTTTTCTGCCCCGTTCCCCAACAGTGGTATCAGAGCAAGGCTATGCGTAGATGTATTGTACGGGTAGAACACATCTAGGATGTGGGCATCAATTCTCCAATTGTTACCCTCCCACGTGTACTCGTTTAGCGTTGCGGCAATGTCCTGATGAAGCGGCCCCGACCGACCTTCAGCGTTTACGCGAGAATGGTTCCACGCTTGACATATGGCTTGTACCATATAAGTGGCTGGGGGGTGTCTGTCTCTCTAACATTAGCGACGCGAAGACGTTTGCAACGGAGGTCCCCGACAGGGGTGTAATAGAGACGATTGCAGGATTGGTGATGTGGCTTGTTTTCACAGGATAGAAAGCGGTTCTCTCTCGAAACCCCTTAGCATCCATGTAAAACTTTCAAAAGATAAAGTAGAAGGCGTTTTAACTTTAATTTGCATCTAAGGGGGGATCATAGCATGTATGATTTACAGTTTTACTTCCTGTCTTGCTAATATGCTAGATATGCGACGGTAGCATGATAGGATAATCTCTCACTATAAAAACCAACCAAGTGTCTTTACCCTAGTGAGCACCACCTGGAAAGATCTCCATTATGGAGGCATCGTGTGTCACACGGGTGTGAAACATATTTGCGTTCAAATGAGGTGGGTGTAGCAAGCCTAGCATGTCCAGAAACATGGCCTTGTATGACACAACAAGAAATCACTTAGGGTATGGTGGAGAGCCTGGCATGTGTAGACATGGCCTCGGGACACAATGACCGAAAGGTTAAGCATGAGTCACATAACGGATGTGATTGGCATGATGGCCTACCTTAAACACATACTGATGGTCGTGTCACACGGTGGAGGTATGGTGTTCTAGGATTGTGTAATCACTTAGTAAAACTTTGAGGGATGTTTAACTGAGTGGGAGTTCTAGAATTGTTTTAAAAAATTGAACTCCAATTATGAACAAAGTCTAAATATGTATTTTGCAAATAACCATTGTAGATGTCGGCACTTTCGCACCCCACATTCAACTTAGGGTCATTCCTAGAGAAAGATAAACTGAAAAAAGATGGGTCAAACTTCACGTCCTGGTTCCGCACTCTGAGGATTCTCCTCATTCCCCTCAAAATGTCCTATGTACTTGAGACTGCATTAGGTGATGCACCAGCAACTACCGCTACTCTGGCTGAGAAGAATGTCTACCTCATTAAGTCGGATGATTCCTCCCTTGTCCAGAAGGGTATGCTCTATGCCATGGAGGCTGAACTTCAGAAACAGTTTGAGAGCCTCGGTACTTATGAGATAATCACTGACCTCAAGACCACCTTTGCACCTCAAGCCAGGGTCGAGAGAAATGAAGTTTCTGAAGCTTTCTTTTCGGCAAAGATGGAAGAGCACAACAGCATGACTGAGCACGTAATCAAAATGTCTGACTACGTTCAACGCCTAAATGACCTGGAATTTAAGATTCCGGATGAAATGGCGATTGATAGGGTGTTGCGTTCGCTGCCCCCTAGCTACGAGAGTTTTGTGTTGAAATACAACATGCAAGGAATGGTTAAGAACCTTTCTGAGTTGTTCACGATACTCAAGATTGCTGAAATGAAAATCAAGAAGGAGCATAGCTGCACCAAGTACTTAGAAGATAAGAAGGCCGGCAAGGTTGCTGGAAGAGACATGGATATATTTGATATACATGTTATTGATGTTTTCCTAACAAGTGCTCGAAGCAACGTCTGGATATTTGATACCGGATCAGTTGCTCACATCTGTAACTCCCAGGAGGGGCTACAGAATAAACGACTCTTGCGGAAGGATGAAGTGATGATGCGCGTTGGAAACGGTTCCAAGGTTGATGTAATGTCCATTGGCACGCTTCGTCTCAGTCTCCCTTCGGGATTGATTCTTGTTTTGAATAACTATTATTATGTACCCGCGTTGAGTATGAACATTGTTAGTGGGTCTTGCTTAATGCAAGACCATTATTCTTTTAAATCTGAGACAACTGGTTGTTCGATTTATAAGAATAATGTCTTCTATGTTCATGCAGCGGTGCGTAATGGTTTATTCTTAATGGATCTCGAATATCATGACTCCCACATCAATAACATAGAGGCCAAAAGATTAAATCCTAGTAACAAAGAACACATGACGATGTGGCATTGTCGTCTTGGTCATATTGGCATAAAACGCATGAAGAAGCTCCATTCTGATGGACTTCTGGACTCATTAGATTTTGGATCTCTTGACACATGCGAGCCATGCCTTATGGGAAAAATGACAAGGATTCCATTCAATGGAATAATGGAGCGTGCGGCAGAATTATTGGGAATCATACATACTGATGTATGTGGACCAATGAATATCACCACATGCAATGGATTTCGTTACTTCGTGGCCTTCACGGATGACTTGAGTAGATACGGGTATATCTACTTAATGAAACATAAGTCTGAAACCTTTGAATAGTTCAAGGAATTTCAGAGTGAGGTCGAGAATCAACTCGGGAAGAAAATCAAGCACCTTCGATCCGATCGAGGTGGCGAGTATTTAAGTCACGAGTTTGGCACTCATCTGAAGACTTGTGGCATTGTACCACAACTTACGCCAGCTGGAACACCTCAGTGAAACGGTGTGTCCGAGCGACGTAATCGTACACTATTGGATAGTGTGTGGTCAATGATGTCTCATACCGACTTACCTACATCATTTTGGGGGTATGCATTAGAAACTGCCGCTTACGTTCTTAATAGGGTACCGTCCAAATCCGTGAAGACAACACCTTTTGAAAAATGGTTTGGCAAGAAACCAATGTTGTCTTACCTGAAAATTTGGGGTTGTGAGGATTATGTTAGGAAACGTCAGCCTGACAAACTTGAATCTAAGGCGGAGAAATGCATCTTTGTGGGATATCCAAAGGAAACTGTTGGATACACCTTCTACAACCAGACTGAGGGCAAAACGTTTGTCGCCAAGACTGGACGCTTTCTTGAGAAAGAGTTTCTCTCGAAAGAATTGAGTGGGAGGAAAATAGACCTCAACGAGACGATTGACCAATCACTCCAAGTGGAAGACATGGCAATGGAAGTTGTTCCGGAACCACCTTCCGTAGTGGGAGCTGAAGAGAACGGTCATCATGATATTCATAACAATCGTGACATACATGATGATCTTGATCAAGATGAAGAGGATCCTATTGTACCCCGCAGGTCATCAAGAGTCTGAAATAGAGTTGAGTTTTACGGACAGCTTGTCAATGCAGTCATGTTAAATGAACCTGACGAACCTGCGAACTACAAAGAAGCAATGGAGGGACCCGATTCCGAGAAATGGCTGGAAGCCATGAAATACGAGATAGACTCCATGTATGCCAACAAAGTATGGACTTTGGTGGATATTCCCGAGGACCGAAAGGCCGTCGAGAATAAGTGGATATTCAAGAAAAAGACTGACGCAGACGGAAACGTATCTGTCTATAAAGCTCGACTTGTCGCAAAAGGTTTCCGACAAGTTCAAGGAGTTGACTATGAAGATACTTTCTCTCCCGTAGCGATGCTGAAGTCTATCCGGATATTACTAGAAATTGCTGCCTATCATGACTATGAAATATGGCAGATGGATGTGAAAACCGCGTTCCTTAATGGTAACATTGAGGAAGAGTTGTACATGGTACAACCGGAAGGTTTTATTGATCCTAAGGATGCTGGTAAGGTATGCAAACTTCAACGGTCCATTTATGGGTTGAAGCAAGCATCTCGAAGCTGGAATCTTCGATTTGATGAGGTGATCAAAGCATTTGGATTTGTCCAAAATGTCGAAGAATTCTGTGTTTATAAGAAAGTGTGTGGGAGCTCTGTAGCATTCCTAGTACTATATGTGGATGACATATTGTTGATAGAGAATGATGTAAAAAATTTGGAGAGCGTGAAGGAATACTTAAATGGATAGTTTTCCATGAAGGACCTAGGTGAAGCTGCATATATATTAGGCATTAAAATCTATAGAGATAGATCAAGACGCCTATTAGCACTGAGTCAAAGAACATACCTTGAGAAGATATTGAAAAGGTTCAATATGGATAACGCCAAGAGAGGCCTCTTGCCCGTTATGAAAGGAAGTAAATTGAGTGTGACTCAATGCCCATCAACAGCAAAAGAAAGGGAGGAAATGTCCTCAAAGCCCTATGCTTCAGCCATAGGTTCTATCATGTAAGCTATGCTGTGTACTCGACCAGATGTGGCCCTAGCGGTTAGTCTGACTAATCGTTACCAAAGTAATCCTGGAATGGATCATTAGATTGCAGTAAAGAATGTCCTTAAGTACTGACGAAGAACTAAGGACATGGTTCTCGTCTATGGGGATGTGAAGAAGAGCTTGCCGTAATAGGTTACGTCGATGCTAGTCTTGGTACTGATCCCGATGACTCGAAATCTCAGACGGGATACGTATTCATGTTGAATGGTGGTGCGATTAGCTGGAGGAGAGGCAAGCAGTCAGTCGTCGCCCAATCTATGATGGAGTCGGAGTATATTGCCGCTTGCGAAGCGTCAAATGAAGCGCATTGGCTGAAGAAGTTCGCCATCGATCTTGGCGTATTCCCTAGTTGCACTGACCCCGTAGCATTTATTGCGACAATACGGGTGCCATTGCTAACGCAAGGGAGCCGAGGACTCACTCTACAACCAAGCATATTCTCCGAAGTTTCCATGTGACGCGAGACTACGTCAAGGATGGTCATACTAGGATTTGCAAAATACATACGGATCTGAACCCGTCAGACCCAATGACTAAACCTCTTCCACAGGGAAAGTTTGAGAAACACCGAGAGACTATTGGTGTTAGATACATACTTGATGTAAACTAGTGTAATTTGTACTCTAGTGCAAGTGGGAGACTGTTGGATATGTGCCCTAGAGGCAAATTAATAAAGATATTTGTCACATATCTACTTGTTCATAATACGTTGTATACTATGCTAGAACTGTATTAAGCGGAAACATTAATGCACGTGTGGTATATAACAACCTGGTCCCTAGTTAACTCAGGCATACTAGCTCATTGGGCAATCGATGATCAAGGTTTCCTGATCATGAGATGTGAACTGTCTATTGACAATGAGGTCATATCATTAGGAGAATGATGTGATGGACACACACCCACCTATAGCATTGAAGTGTGATCAAGTCACATAGTTCAGCATTGCGATGACTTAATAACATAGTGACTCAATCCTTAGACCGTGATGATCATACATAATTGCTATCTATTAGGATGCTTTGAGTACATCAACCGTTACACTGAAACATGGTAACCATAAAGGTGTGTCTTGGGTAATCCAAAGTAGATATGTTGAGGAGTATGAAATAGATCAGAACGGGATTTGTCCATCCGAGTGACGGATAGGTACTCTGGGCCGACTCGGTGATATTGCATCAACAGCTAGCTAGTGACTAGGTCACATGAGATGTAATATGCACAAACGAGTAAACATGTTTGTCAGAGACGAGGGATAACTAGGTATTGGATACCGATGATCATACCTCGGACAAACATAGTACCGCAGCACAAAGGGATCAAGTCATATTGTTAACGGTTCAACGGCGAAGAAGTTTATTCGATCGAAGCGCAGGGGCACATCAAGGATTGTAACCAGATCCCACATGATGGCCATTGGTCAGAGAGTGTCTCGATCATGTATACTGTTTCCCGAACCGTAGGGTGTCACACTTAAGGGCAATCGATGCATTAAGGACAGATTCGGGATCGTCGGTGAAATAAGAGAGAACACCGAAATTGTTTCGGGAGGTGCCGGAAGCTATTCCGGATATTTTGAAAGGTTCAAAATAAAGTTGATTGATGTTTAAATATGTTTTATTATTTAATTGACATAATTAAATATTAAAAAGGATTTAAATATTAATTAAAAAGGTGGAAAAGGCATATGGGCCTAAAGAGGCCCATGAGGGGAGAAGGGGGTTTCCCCCCTGGGCGCCATGGGAGGGGCCTTGGCCCCCTCCCTAGCCGCACCCTTCCCCACTTTGGGAGTTTAGTCCCACATGGGGGAGGGGAGGAGGTTCCCCCCCTCTCCCTGGCCTATATAAGGAGGGGTAGGGTGCCCTTTTTCATCCATACCATTGAGTTCTTTCTCTCTCTCTTTCTCCGACCTAGAGCGGACTCCCCTTGTTTGGAGTTTGCACCTTGTTGGGGGTTTCACCATCATCCGAACGTCGTCGCGCTGCCGGAATCGGGATCCGGACCAGTCTTCTTTCCGCTGCTCTTCTGGTTCGGAGCCCGGAGGGACATTGGTTGCACCGTACGTGTGTAATCCTGCAAGGCACTACACGTGTGGTGCTACTTCATCGCCGGAGGTTCTTCAACACGACAGGGAGGTCGTAGGATCAGAGTCTACGCCAACCACGTTCGAGGAACGTTTCCCTCTTTCGGTATTCAAAGGTATGAACACCGATTCCTTCCGTTACATACATCAGCATAGCCTAGATCTTGGGTTTGGGAATCGTAGTTGGAAAAATTATTGTTTTCTGCCCCGTTCCCCAACACACCGTTGCAGAAGAAATAATTGATGATCTCCAAGGGCAGATCTATGATCTTCACAACCATAACTTATGTTGTTCTTATGTTGTTTTGGCTTATTTTACGCAGTTTGCAACTTTCCGATGCCAAAGCAGCAGACGCAGGATTCAGCGGTAAAAAGTGGATGCTGAGTTGTTGAAGAAGAATAATTCCAAATTACCTGAAAATCGATGGAGGGCATTTTTCACAAGATTAACGAAGACACGTCGAAGAGGGGCCAGAGGGGGGGGGCAGAGGGTGCCCAGGCATCCACCTGGCGCGGACCCCAACCTAGCCACGCCGGGAGGACGCCTGGACCCGTGGGGCCACTCCCGGATACCCCTTTGGCCTATATATCGCTATTATACCAAAAACCCTAAAAGAGAGAGAGAGAGTTTCCGGAGTTCCACCGCCGCTCCGTGGCGGAAACCTACAGAGGAGAAAAGACATCTCCGGCGGGCAGATTCCGCCGGGGAGACCACCTCCCGGAAGGGGAGATCGTCGCCATCATCATCACCATCGTCACGGGCATCATCGAGATCATCATCAACATCATCCCCAACATCAGCACCATCTCCACCACCATCCAATCTCACCTCACAAGTTCAACTTGTGTTGTAATCCGTACTATCTATCCTCTCTACTCTACCGGTGTTGATTACTATCGTGTGATGAATGCTATTGAGTTTTGTTGGAGAACTATCATTGTGTCTAGATTGTTTATCATATATTTATCCCCTATGATCATGATCTCTTCTATGTCTTGTGAGTAGTTACTTTACTTCTTGAGGACATGGGAGATGTCTAGTTGTTAGTAGTCATATGATGTTGAAGTAATATGTGTTGTTTGATATTTAAGTTGTGTTGTTATTTTCCTAGTGGTGTTGTGTGAGTCGTACACTCAAAACTTTGCTTTATTAAGGACCTAGGGGAATACATTGTGTACAAAGTATGATTACGGTGGGTTGCCGGAGTTATAGAAACCTGAACCCCAGTTCGCACGCTTTTGCACAAGGGAACAATGGATCATCGATCGTATTGCTATAGTTAGGCTTTTGCCTTAATTACTATCTTGTATTTGCGGATGCTTGCAAGGTGTTTAATCATAAGAGTGCACTTATCTTAGTCTAGAGGGTGCACTAGCATAGATCCACCCATTCAACACTTATCAACACGGCACATAGTACCGATACGGAATATTGCGAAAACACACGACTATTTCTCCCGTGTGTCCTCAAGAACGCTTTAGCCTTTATAAGTTCAGTTGCTAGGCCTCTCCTTTGCTCAAAAGGATTGGGCCACTTGTTACTCCTCAGTGCTCTTTACTTTGCTTGCTTTTATCTTTTTGTTGCTTATATCGAGAACCCATAAAAAGCTATCTTTCAGTTCTTGCAGCAATTTCTTTACCAAAGTCACTTACCAGTACCTTCTGCTCCTCGTTGGGTTCGACACTCTTATTTATCGAAAACGCTATAAACGATCCCCTACAGTTGAGGGTCATCAGTAAACAATTGTGGAAATATGGACCAGGATCCCATGATGTTCACTAGTGATGTCTCTCTCCCAAAAGACGATAAAACATCTATACTGGGTGAACAAATTACAACTGGCAATTGATAGAATTATAAACGCACCGCAATTTATGCTACAAGAAAGTTAGAGGCTCAATCGTATGGGCAGTACACCAAGACAAGTAGACCGTTTATTCATCATCATCTACTCACAAATCATATACCTTCAGATATCTATACAGAACATCTCATTGGTATGAAGTTGTGAGCCCCACCCAAAGTGTAAACTAAAAGCAACAGACAACTGCATTAACAAACTATGCGTAAGGTAAAAATCCTTGCAACCGCGGTTACAAGCAACTTTTTTTCTCTTTGGTACCAATAGCACATCCCCTAGTCTCATGTTTATCTCACTCCAGCTAGACATCGGGGGGATGAACCCACAATCATGCATAATGCTCCCTTCTGGAGTTCCAATCTACAACTTGGGAAAAGAAATATAAAAAGTAATGGAGAACATGAAATAGTACTCAAGAACAAATATATAAAAAGAGATCCAAATATATAACTCATACCAATCTGAAAATTATCTCATAATCCATCAGATCACAGCAAATACAACATAGCAACAACAGAAAAATTATATAGATGCCTTCATCATGTAGGGCATCTCACAAGGGCTAAGAATTGAAGCAAAATATTGGAGAGAATACATCACATAGCTACTTGTCATGGACCCATGGTCCAAGGGGGACTACTCACGGCACATCCGGGAGGAGCTCATGGTGGTGGAGAAGCTCCCGGACATCGATTCTCCCTCCGGCAGGGTGTCGGGATAAGGTCTTCTGGCGATCCCGATCTCGGGATCGCGGTGGAGGAACAGTGATGAATTTCGCGATACGGGGTCCTCCTCGAGGGTTTTTATGTCGAGGAGTAAATATAGGCCGAAGGAGGGCACCAGGGGGTCCCACCCCTCTAGGCGGCCTCCTGGTGCGGCCTAGGGTGGGGCCGACCCCCTGGCCGCCTGGGAGGGGAGTGGCCCCCCTGCGGCTCTCCTTCGGGCTTTTGGAGTCTTCTAGAACGCTTAATTTTTTATATATTTGTATGGAATTTTCTGAGCACTGTAAATATGGGTATAAATCTACAATTCACAGACACCAGTAGGCAGAAACTGGCACTGCGTGCACTAAGTTAGTAGGTTAGTCCAAATATTTGTAAAAAGGTATGAAAGTGTAGCAAAACACATAGCAATGCCACCCAAATAAGCATGGAACAAGCAGAAATTATAGATACGTTTGGGACGTATCAGTAACTCTCCAAGAAAAAGAATAAGTGTTGGGTGCACAACTTATAGTTGGGCAATTGACAAAATTGCACTAACCCTAGCCAAAGAACAAACTAGACCATCCTAGCCAATTACATCATATGAATCTCAATCATGTAGGGAAGCTCATGAGACATTGTATTGAAGATCTAGGGGGGAGAATATCAATAAGCTACTGCCAAGAACCCATAGTCCAAGAAGGAACTACTCACGATCCATCATGGGGTGAAGAAGGGTTGATGAAGATGACCCCGGGGGCCAAGGCCCTCTCCGGCAGGGTGCTGGAACAGGAACCTGGTGACCCCAAGCTAGATTTCAATGGCAGCGGAGATCAGGATCGCTTTGTGAAAATATAGATGGACATCTCAGATTTTTAGGTTCCAGGGGTAAATATAGGCCAAAGAGGATTCCGAGAGGGGGCAGGGGCAGGTCGGCCAGGCAACCAGGGGCACGGGCACCCCCTGGCCACGCCCTGTGGCCGCCTGGGTGCCGTGGGCCACCCCCAAAGTTCCCCCTCCAACTGGAGTGATCTTCTAAAGAATATGAATTTTGGGAATTTTGTAAGCACCTTCATTTTTGGATTTTTTTGCAATCAATGACAAAACAGATATAAATTGGCATTGGGCTTTATATTAGTAGGTTAGTCCAATAAATGATTAAAAAGCATGGCAAAAAGATGTAGCAATGACACAAAATGAGCATGGAACAAGAAAAAATTATGGATACGTTTGAGACGTATCACCTTCCACTTGGGGTAACCAATGAGGAGGTGTAATCTGGACCCATCATCAAGGAGATTGAAAAAATTGTGCAAGAATAGCAAGAAGTCGAGATTGAACAATGGCAAAGTCATTTTTTCAGAGAGATAAAGAAGTGGGGAAAAACTCACCTGGTGGGTGAGGGGGGGGTCTTATGGGGCCTAGTTGGTAGGAGAGTGCGGCCAAGGGGTGGCCCCGCGCCCTGGTAGCCTCCTCACCTGGTGGGGCCCCCTATCAGCCCTAGGTGCCACTGGCCCTCTTTTTGCACGTAAAATTTTAATATAATTTTTCTAACAACTTTGTTTGTGCACATTTTTCGTGATAAAGAACACTGAAATGACTGATAATGACAGGATAAAACCAATATAAAACTAAAATTTCAGAAATGCTAAAGTGTTCTACAGAAAATAAAAAAAATGAAACTCATAGTTTTATGCAATGCAAAATAAATCTGTTAGCAAGGTTGTTCAAGTCTCACCAACAAACAAAATTTTGTATGTCATATAAGAATTTAAACTCCAACAAGTAACCGTGTTACCTAACTTGATTAACATTGTTCCAATCATGACAATTTGATGTTCTTTGTGACTAGTAAGCTTGCACGTGTGACACACGTCTGAAATGTATAATAGTGTTTCAAAATATGTACTGTATAATTTAAACGTATACCCATTTTTGTGATATCACTTAAGATGTATATTTAAAAATGTACATTAGCGTGGAATCATGTGGCTACATAAAGACAACAATATATTTGTTTCATCCATTCGATATCTGATAGGTTGTAAAAGAAGAGAATTAAATCTACTAATTAATCCTCGAAACCCATTGTCAAACCTATTGAGTCATTAGACAAGCTAATTCTATAATGACACTTCTTAAAACAACTTGATTTCATTATACAACATCAATTGATGCGAAAAAAAGATCTCGTTCAAGAGGAAAACAGAAGTACAATATAGACTCTTAGATATTGTCCCACATTGTAGGTTTGTTCTCTCTTTCATCATGATGGCATGGAGATTTATCCCAAGGAATCCCGTTTCCTGTGATTCAGACTAAAGGAGAATTTGTCAAATAGGTTATAGCTGCATTTCTTAGAAACTGAGAAAATAGTACTATGTAGGTTCCATTTAATTCAATAAGGCTAGTAATTAAATTTATAACTGTGTAGTGGCATCTAGGGAGAGCACACAATAAAATCATAGAATTCTGAACACTGACAAATCAATTATGCCAAACAACAAGGTGAGTAGAAATCTGTGGAATGGATGACAATTATTCAAATTAGATTTTTCACACTTCTAAATGCTTTTCACTATGGTCTATGATCAATACATTTGTAATGTGCTAGTAATACACGGTACATAATTACATTCTAGAAGGCAATGCAATTGGCCACTGTTTTTACTGGAATAATCATTGAATTTGAAAACATCTACGTTGAGACTAGAAGATGGAACAGTTGCATATAAATTTCAATACGAAAACAGGAAGAAAGGAAAGTATACACAACAGTCCATACACCTGAGAGCATCTCCATGTGACCCTATTTGATATAAAATCTGAAAGGAAAAGAAAAGAGCTTGCCATCACACTTACTGAATATACTCGACTTTGGCTACATCCATATTTATTTTATTCTGGCTCCTGTATGTGCCATATTTTTTGTGCTTTTTAACTTCTAGCTGAATGTAAATTGGATTCTCCCACCAAACTTACTCTCTTTATGACATATGGCTGGACTCCGAAATTTTCAATGGAAGTACAATTTCAATACGAACAGACTTTACGCCCTATTTAGATGTAGACATTCGGGGCAAGATATTGGTATTGGCATTGGATAGCCCGAATTCTGTTGCTTAGATGCACAAGAATTGAGCCCACCAAATTGGGCCCCAATATTTGATGGCCTTCTCTCGTAGACCCCGTACCTCTTCCCGAATTCAGAGGGGGGGGGGGGGGGGGGCTCGACTTTCGCTGGTATTCAAGACCCCGTACGTAGCTCCCTCGCCCGCCCCCGCTCGACCGCCGCCGCCGCCGTTGCTTGCCCCCGGTCGACTGCCTCCCCCGCCCACCTCCGCTCGACCGCGATGCGGCCTTCCCGCTGCAGCGGCGAGGAGTGCAAGAAGGACGCCGAGCCACAGCCCCCCGCCCGCGGGCCTCCGTCAGACCCCCCGGAGGGCCGCCTCGAAGGCGCCGGCGCCGGATGCGGCAGCGCGCCGCGGCTGGGTGAGACCGACTAAGAGCACCAGCGCTTCCCTTCGCCGTCGGTGGGCGGCAGCGCGAACTTGGACATCTCCTGCTTGAGCTGCACCTGGCCCGCCTCCAGCTTCCGGATCTTTTTCAACAGCTCCTCCCCACTGGATTCCATCGCAAGGCAACGCGAGGCAAATCGAAGCAGCGGCATCACCCGCCCTCCCGAGGGCTCCTGGGGCACCACCGCCGTAGTAGCAGCTGCGCCGGTTTGGGGATTTTTTTTGAATTCCATGTGCCAATTTTTTGCACATCCAAACAACAGAATTCAGATTCAATGTCAATACCAAAGTCAAGGGGATTTGATATTGGGACCAATTCAATTCCATGGCCCTGAATATCTACATCCAAACGAGGTGTTAGTGCATTCTGAAGATTGTTCAGTTTGTGAAACTACAGAAAATAAATATCACGGCAAAAGATTTATATTGTCTGAGAGGATACAACAACCATAAATCTTTTAAATAAGGTGCGAATCTGAGGTTGTAAACATAATACCTTGATAGTTGCAAAACTTCCTCTAGTATCCTCTTTATAGTTGTTGACAAAATATACGCTTGAGCGATGATACAAAAGAAGGGGCTTTGGAGTACCAATTCATTAAATAATAAAGTATGCAAAAAGGAAACGTGCCAAAAATATATATTCTTCTAAAGCACAACAAATTCCATGTTGAAGTACGAATTCTTATATTGGTTGGACCTCACCTTTTGAGAGTGGTTGAATACCGAGGACATCTTCTTCGACATCCTAAATCACAGCTTCATAGCCTCTCAAACATTTGATTTACCATGTCGCGCTAGCACAATCAAGAATAATCTCCCTAGATATACAAAAATAATACAGGAAAAGCTTTATTATATTCTTCTCATGCATTCTATTTCTTGTGAAAAAAACTAACATGTCTCCAAAGAAAGTTTACCTATTGAATGCATATAGATAATGCCACATCATTCAATAACTATGTAAATTTCTGATGATGCATGGTACTAAGAACATAATTAGAACATAACAAAAGGTTACTTCAATGTCAGTGTCATGAGTTTTTGTTTCTTAGATGATATCTATCAACAGAAAATATAAAATACTTGAATCTGATTGTACATGGTTCTGAAGCCTTTAAGGAAAAGGTTCATGGCATACAACCTGCTGTAGGACAAACGTATGGGTTGGACCAATCTTCACGAATTGGAGGTGGATTTCACGAAGAACACAAGGGAAAATCCACAAGGAATCAACAAAAACAAGAGGAAAGGAACAAGATCCACTAGCACAAACACTCAATCACACACATAGAATACACACACAAGGTTCAACAACAACAAGAGAAAGGATACAAGGGTAGTTCATCCAAATCTTTAGGAGAGATGGAAGCTTGAGAGAGAGAGGTAGATCTAGTCTTCCTCCATGTGCTATAACATGGAGGTCTAAGGCTCAACCGCAGAAGAAGCCTCTCTCCCTCAGGAGTAGTAGATCTCTAGAAGAGGTAGGTCCCCATGGGGGGAAGGAAGATGAGAAAATCTCTCTCAAGTTTAGACTAATCTTTGCTAACCCTAAAATAGAGGTAGGGGAAAGAGTACTTATAGTCTAGTAGGGATGAAGGGGTACACGGGCTGCATAGCCCAAGTCTACGCACAGGCAGCGGTAGTACCGGCCGACACGGCCGGTAGTACCGGTAAATCCGAATTATCGGAACAACCGGGTCGGTACCGGCCTGGTACCAAACCTGAACAAAAGACTTCACGTGGGCGGGCGGTAGTACCGACCGGTGCGGCCGGTAGTACTGCTTTGGCCGGTGGTACACCGGTTGTACCGGGCCTTCACATACATGATCTCCGTTGCTTCGTCTTCTCGCCGCTCCTCTTCCGTCTTCTCTTCCAAGCTTCCCTCGCGGATGGTGTAGTCGTTCCCTTGCGCTTCACCTCCTCCTCGACGCAAGTGTAGCTCTCGAACCTAAGTATGCACGGGAGTGTGGGGTCAAGTAGTACACCATCCACGAGAGGACCGAAAGGACATGCATAAAGGGTAGAGTTCACCTTTGAGTGCTTCATGTGTGTGTCCCTTGGCGAAAGGTCCATGTCCATGGTGATGTCCGTGTGATGCTCCACATCATCTCCCCCCCCCTTGGGGAAGATCTGTAACAGCCCAGTTTTTGCAAAAATTAAAAAATTTGTTTTCGGTGTGAATTGTTTGATTGCCTGTTTTGTTTGCGGTGTTTACATCCCCGATTTATTGATCGGCGATTATTTTTCCCCCTCTTATCTCGTACCGGACGGAGACCGACCTTTTCCACCCTGACACTCGACCTTTGCGACACCGGGTTTCACCCGATCACCGTCGCAAAAATCGCACGAGACCTGCCGCAGCCAACGGAACGAAAAAACCCCGTTTAATAATTAAACGGGTTATTTTTATAGCGCGCCGGAAAGTGTTTTCGGAACGGTTCCAGCGCGAGGTGAACGCCTCCGGCTCGACGCACTGATCGCGCAGTTCGAAGTTTTACTCGAATCGGAGGTCCTGCGGACCCCCGGCGGTCAGAAACGTGAGCACCGCACGCGCGAGAGAAAAAACGATGATGTTTTTGCAAACTGCCAGCCACCGGGGCTATATAAAGACCACCACACTCCCACCCATTTCTAGGGTTTCCCTAGCACAAAACTGCAGCCACCCCCTCCACTTTGCCCAGATCTGCCCAGTTGATCCCAAAAATCCCGAAATTGTGCTCCCCTGCGATCTGGACCGTCAGATCTCGTGATCCGACGGCCCATATCCACCCAGCCCCCAGCCTCTCTCTCCTCACCTCCTCTCTCCCGTGGACGTGCCCGTGGGCAGCCTCGCCGCCGCCGCCGGCCAGCAGCAGCCAGCCAGGCCGCCACCTCTCCTTCCTCCCCCCCTTTCCTCCTCCTCTCCTCTCTCTTTGACCCGCCCCCGCTCTCCCTTGCAGGCCGCCCGAGCATGGAGCTCGTAGCCGCCTCCCACGCCATGGCCGCCCGAGCTCAAGGTCAAGCCGAGCCCCGAGCCGCGCCCGCCTTGGACCTCGCTGGCAGCGGATCCGGCGCCGCCGCGCTCGCCTCGACCTGCGCCGCCTCCCCTCGCCGGCGGGTGCCAGCCGGCAACGGCCGCAGTCGCCGCCGCCATCGGGAGCGAGCACGCCCGAGCGGCTCCTCCACCAACCTCCACGGCCACGTGGGCCGCCCCAGCCAGCGGGCCCACCAGCAGGAGCCGACTTCCAGATCCAGGCCCAGGCCAGCCCAAGGCCAGGCGCCAGGCCACCTCCATCCTGATGGGCCGAAGGCCATGGGTGAGCCCGATTTTTTTTTGTGGTTGAACCCTGCTGTAATTTTTCTAAGTCTGATGTTATGTGCTGCTGATTCGATTCCGCGTTGACGATAGCAAGCAAACCGTAGCTCCGATGAACGTGCCCCCAAAACGAAAGTTGCTCAGTTTTGCGTGCTCTAGCATTCGTATGTAGAAAGTTTTTCCGTTTGAGCTCGTCTTGATTGTGTAATTGTGTGCTGAACAGGGCATCAGGCTGTTAAACTGCTACAAATTGCTATCATGTGCTGCTGTTATTATTTTGTTGCAACTTTGCATGATGATTGTGACTCATCCATGAGGCCTATTGCATTGATTATTTATCCTATGTGTTAAGCATCATGTGTACTTCATTTCCATGCTTTAACTTGCCATGTTTGGGTGCTTTAGCTGTATTAAATCTTGCTCCAAAGTAGCTACCCTGCTGTTATTGTGCTGCTCTTGCTGAAACTGTTATTTTGTTGCAAATTCGGTCGACGAGTGTGTCGCGACCTTTTATCGGAATTGAGTGATTCCAATTGCATATTGTTAAGAATCATGTCTACTTTCATCCCATGTATTGCTATGTCATGTTGCTGCACTGTTGCATATAAGTTTACCCCTGTTTATACAGCGTGTGTGCATAACTTGTTTTGCTTGTATCTTTTTAACCGTAACTCCGTTTGGGGTGTTCTTTATATGTAACTTGATTAGTTTTTCGTGTACTTTGTGTTTATGATATTGTTTGCTGTTGTTAACCAACCTAAAATATGGTTTAGGGCATAACAGTACCAAATGTTTTAATCATCGTGCGACACTTAGTGTATGCCATGTTTAGGATTGTGCCTCACTTAAATTGACTAGCATAGATAGTTTACTTTGTGCTTCACCTCTTGCCATGTTTGTGTGCTTTTCCGTGCTTGCTTGAGTTGCCATGTTAATAACCGTTGGTTGATCACCTGTAGCTAAACAACTTGAACCACCATAAACGTGCGGTATTCGTCGTGTGTGACGAGTACTCCACTTAAATCGTTAGAAACCGTTCTCGACGATAGATCCGTATCGCGTTGCCGTGCCTTGTGTTGCCTCTTTGATCTTGTATTGCTCTGTAGTAATAGTGGTGCACCGTTGATTGCTTTCCAGTGTTTACTTCTTGTGTGCTCCCGCGGATACTTCTCGGAGACGATGCGAGCGTGCGATCGACTACACCTTCGGAACCCGACTTATCAACAGGCAAGGACTATACATTACTTATGATCCATTCTATTTCAACCAGAGGTTTGCATGCTAGTATAGGTTAGGTTCGATCTTTGATCCTACCACATGTTTACAGCCTCTTTCAAACCAATACAGCCATGTCCCCTCCCAGCAAACCTTGTACTGCTATGTTACTATTGCTCGTTGCTCAGCCCCTGCTTAGTATGCATGCTTAGGATGCTACGATGTTACCCTGTTACTCCTTGGGTTGGGATATCACATTATTATATTGTTGTTGATGATATGATTATTATAATGTTGACTATATTTCGATGAAGGATGGAAGGTCTAGGCTATCCCGCCCCGACGCTTTGTTCCATTCGAGTCACCTAGGATCCGAGTTCCGGGTATTGGTTTTAAGACTGAGCGTGCCTAACCGCGTGTGGGATTTTATGGGGTCCCCTTTTCTTACCTACCTAGCTTCAAACATTTCTAGTGGTAGCCCAAGCTGATTTACCATTTGAAACCGTGTGTGTGCTGGTCGTACGCCAGTTGTTTACAAACCAACCTGGACCAGCGAGGACTTAGTTCCCTTGCTGGCCCACTTTGTCCGGCTGAGGACCCGGTGTCCCATGTGTGATTAACCGGCTATCCAAACCCGAGACAGACGGTAGAGACTGATTCGAGAGCGCGGCCGGCTTTTGAGTTGGATGTCGACTCACCGGGGGCCACCCGGATTTGTTCGTTGTTAGTTAGAGGGACCTGTCGTTTCGGATCTCTTGGAACTAAATCATAAAATGGTTGCCTGTGATGGGTAGAAACTGAGAGTGATGGACGTGCGTGCGGAGCCTCGTAATGGGCAGTTGGTACACCCCTGCAGGGTTAAATCTTTTCGAGAAGCCGTGTCCGCGGTTATGGACGACTTGAGACCTACTCCTTGTTCATAGACAACAACAACTGAGATAATCTTAATATAACTTGATCAACGTGTGTGTGCTTTGACTGCTTCTTTTTCGTCGGGATGCGAAGAGGAGGACAAGGATAGGATAGGTGTTATGTTTGCGTAGTAGGTGGATAGCAAGACTTGTTGGAGGCGATTCCTCATCGAATGCTTGGATTCTTATCTTACTCTCTAGATCGTTAGCCACTTCATAAATGCTAGTGCGGCAGCAACCTCACCACTTACCCCTTCCTTACCGTAAACTACTAGTTGTCCTAGAATGACGAGTGATGAAGTCCTTGCTGGGTCAGATGACCACTACAGTTGGATGCTGAGTACCTCTGTACTCATGATACTACCCCCAAACTCTTTTCAGGGTTCTTGATCGACAAAAGGTATGGTGATCGACGTTTCACGTGGAGACTCGACGACGACTAGTTAGGCGGATCCCGGCGGAGGGCCTGGACCCGTGTGGTTATGGGATCGATGTTTTTCTCTTTGCCAGTAGGCATTTGCTTGTAGTCTGTATTCAGACCTATATCTTCCGATATTGTATTGTATTTGAGGAAGTTGTATGCCGATTGTATGAGATGTTATATCCTGTATCTGTAATGTTGTGATATCATGTTGGAAATCCGGGGCATATGGCTATGTCATATGTCGCGGTGGGACCGATATGTGCTTCGTCCCCGGATCTGGATGGAAACATCTAGATCTAGAACAGTACCGCATATCGGGCCTTACAACTTGGTATCAGAGCCTTACCGACCGTAGGATCCCTTCTCTGGCCGAAGTCGAGTCTAGACAAAAACTATTTTGTAGTTACTAAGTTAGTTATCGGAGAGTAGGAATCTTTTTACTCCTTACCCATGCTCTGGTCAGGACAAGTGTCGTAAGTGTTTTAATCCTTATCTTACCCCCTTCAAACTTTAGGATCTCGAGTGTGTGGAGCTCGGACTCTTTACAATGCCTTGCTTGCAGCGTATTGTCTCGATTCCAATCTCAGGTTTTGGAATTCCTGTAGTACCTTTAGTCCGTCCGACTCTGGTTTATATCTTGGTCATCCGTTGAATTCAGTCCTCTTGCCTAGTATCCTCGTTATTTACATGAGAATTCTTCCTTTGATCGTCGCTTTGAAGTGTCGTTCTCCCCTTTGATCGCCCGATGGTTTCGTTCTCCGACGTTGCCATCTCTCTGCGGAAATCTATCTCGACCGAAGTTCGACGTCGACATGGAGCAGAGTCCCTTGTTGGTGGTGTTGAAGATCGTCGACTCTCTTTTCTCTCCCCCTCTCCCCCAGATCGTCCTGGATCTCGGGACGAGATCCCTTGTTGGTGGTGTTGTATTGTAACAGCCCATTTTTTGCAAAAATTAAAAAATTTGTTTTCGGTGTGAATTGTTTGATTGCCTGTTTTGTTTGCGGTGTTTGCATCCCCGATTTATTGATCGGCGATTATTTTCCCCCCTCTTATCTCGTACCGGACGGAGACCGACCTTTGCCACCCTGACACTCGACCTTTGCGACACCGGGTTTCACCCGATCACCGTCGCGAAAATCGCACGAGACCTGCCGCAGCCAACGGAACGAAAAAACCCTGTTTAATAATTAAACGGGTTATTTTTATAGCGCGCCGGAAATTGTTTTCGGAACGGTTCCAGCGCGAGGTGAACTCCTCCGGCTCGACGCACTGATCGCGCAGTTCGAAGTTTTACCCGAATCGGAGGTCCTGCGGACCCCCGGCGGTCAGAAACGTGAGCACCGCGCGCGCGAGAGAAAAACCGATGATGTTTTTGCAAACTGCCAGCCACCGGGGCTATATAAAGACCACCAGACTCCCACCCATTTCTAGGGTTTCCCTAGCACAAAACTGCAGCCACCCCCCTCCACTTTGCCCAGATCTGCCTAGTTGATCCCAAAAATCCCGAAATTGTGCTCCCCTGCGATCTGGACCGTCAGATCTCGCGATCGGACGGCCCAGATCCACCCATCCCCCAACCTCTCTCTCCTCACCTCCTCTCTCCCGTGGACGTGCCCGTGGGAAGCCTCGCCGCCGCCGGCGGCCAGCAGCAGCCAGCCGGGCCGCTGTTGGGAATGTGCCCTAGAGGCAAATAAAATATGTTTTATCGAGCATATTCCATTAGTTCATAATACGTTTGATACTATGCTAGAACTGTATTAAGCGGAAACATTAATACAGGTGTGGTATACAAACAACCAGGTCCCTAGTAAACCCTAGTATACTAGTCCATTGGGCGATTGATGATCAAGGTTTCCTGATCATGAGACAATGGCGTCTGTTGACAATGGAGTCGTATCATTGGATAATGATATGATGGACATACACCCACCAGAAGTGTTGCGATGTGATCAAGTCACATAGTTCGACATTGCGATAACTATAACGTAGTGACCAGATCCTTTGACCGTAATGATCATACGTAATTGTCATCTATGAGGAGACTTTGATTTGTATCCCACCGCCTGACTGAAATATGCTGGCTATAATGGTGCACTTTGGGTATTCCGAAATAGATGGTTGATGAGTATGCAAATAGATCAAAGCGGGATTTGTCCATCCGTGTGACGGATAGGTACTCTGGGCCCACTCGGTGATGTTACATCATAAAGTTTGCAAACGTGTTACTAGGTCACGGAGTTGTAATATCACGGGAACGAGTAAACTTGTTTGTTGAGAACGAGGACGAACTAGGTATATTGGATACCGATGATCAAACCTCGGACAAGAAAAGTACCATGGGACAAAGGGAACAGGCACACGGTTAACGGATCCAACAGCGATTGAAGTTCATTCGATGGAAGCGCAGGGGCTATCAAGGATTGTAACCAGGTCCAATTGATTAGTCATTGATCAATGAGAGTTGTCTCGATCATGTCTGCTGTTTCCCGGACCGTAGGGTGTTACACTTAAGGGTACTCGACGCAGTAAGGATTGATTCGGGATCACCGGAGAAATTGGAGAGAACACCGGAATTGTTCCGGTGATGACCGGAATTGTTCCGATGAAGGCCGGAAGTTGTTCCGGGTATTTTGAAAGGTTCAAAATATATTTAATAATGTTTAATATATGTTTTATTATTTAATTATCTGAATTAAATATTAAAATGTATTTAAATATAATTAAAAATGAATTAAAAGGCATATGGGCCATGGCGCCATGAGGGGCCCCACCCCCCTTATTGGTGCGCCACACCCCCCCCCCTTGGGATTAGTCCCACCCCGGAAGTGGAGGGGGGGTGTCACCCCTCCTTGGCCTATATAAGGAGGGGTAGAGGTGCCCTTTTAATCATGAATTTTTGAGAAAAGTTTCTCATCTCTCTCCCTTCTTTCTCCTTCCTTTGAGCGGACTCCCCTTGCTTGGAGGCTGCTCTGGGTTGGGGATTTCTCCACTATACGCACGTCGTCGTGCTGCTGGAATCGGGATCCGAATCCATCTTCTTTCCGCTGCTCTACTGGTTCGGAGCCCGGAGGGACGTCGGGTATACTGTATGTGTATAATCCCGCGAGGCACTACACTTGTGGTGCTACTTCATCGTCGTGGTCGTATCGCGAGGTCTTCATCAGCAACGTTCCGACGGGGACGTAATCCCGTCATCGGTCCACAAGGATCGGGTGGCTACAAGAGTCATCGTGGATCTGCGCGGCATCGGGGATTGCCGGTACGACTACACCAACCACGTTCATGCGGGAACGTTTCCCGCTTAACGGACTACATACTGGTATGTGATCTATTTCTGTCCGTTACTTGCATCAGCATAGCATAGGTCTTGGGATTGGGTATCGTAGGTCAAGGAAAAATTTGTGTTTTCTGCCACGAACCCCAACAGTGGTATCATGAGCAAGGCTATGCGTAGATATATTGTACGGATAGAACACATCTAGTATGTGGGCATAAATTCTCAATTGTTACCCTCTCACGTGTACTCATTTAGCGTTGCGGCAATGTTTGATGAAGCGGCCCCCGACCGACCTTACGCGTTTACACGAGACTGGTTCCACGCTTGACATATGGCTTGTACCATATAAAGTGGCTGGGGGGTGTCTGTCTCTCTGCATTAGCGATGCGAAGATGTTTGCAACGGAGGGCCCCGACAGGGGTGTAATAGAGACAATTGCGGGATTGGTGTTGTGGCTTGTTTTCGCAGGATAGAAAGCGGTTCTTTTCTCGAAACCCCTAGCAGCCACGTAAAACTTGCAAAAGATAAAGTAGAAAGGCGTTTTCAACTTTAATTTGCATGTCGGGGGGAATCATAGCATGTATGATTTATGTTGCATCCTGTTTTTGCTAATATGTTAGATATACGACGGTAACATAATAGGATGATCCCTCACTAATCCAACAAAGTGTCCTTCCTTAGTGAAGCACCATCTGGAAAGTTCTTCATTATGGAGGCATCACGTGTCACACGGGTGTCAAACATTTTTACGTTCACAAGAGATGGGTGGAGCAAGCCTAGCATGTCCAGAAACATGGCCTTGCATACGCAGCATATACTCACTAAGGTTATTGTGGCGAGCCTGGCATGTGCAAACATGGCCTCGGGACACAAGAGACTGAAAGGTCGAGCATGAGTCACATAGATGATGTGATTGGCATGATGGCCTACCTTGAACAACATACTGATGGTCGTGTCACACGGGGGAGGTATGTTCTTCAAGGATCGTGTAATCACTTAGAACAAACTATGAGGGATGTTTGTCTGAGTGAGAGTTCCAGAATTTTTTTTGAAACATGAACTCCATATTATGAACTTAATCTTCATGTCTTTGCAAATATCATTGTAGATAACGTCATACCAATGTTTAGAACTATGGCTCTTTTAGTATGATAGAACTTAAGGTAAATGGGTCTTACTTCATTGATGTGTACCAACACCATTAGAGACATACTCGTTAGTAATGACTTGTTAAACATAATACGAAGAACTGCTAGGAGATACACCTGATAACTCCGTATTCAAGGAAGATGATGATGAGTATCGTACTCACCGTCACTTATGAATGACTGTCCAATACACCATACTTCATTCTATGAGTCTTAATTGTGAATGCATGTTAACCAACACGTATGACGTGCTAGGTGAACTTGAAAGCACTTGGTCACAAATCAGAGAAATGGAATATGAGTATATGGACGGGGTTTCTTTCAACTATGGTGGAAGGAACAACCTGCTGAGAAAGTCACTTGGAAAATGTATAAGATACATGGAACACCTTGTGTATAACTTGGACTACTGAATGACTGGTTACTTTGCGATAACTAGGGAGTTACATCCGCTTCCTCCTAGTTACAAAGACCATGTCTGGACTATGTCATGAAGGAGAATCGTTCACCTGTCATGAGGTCATGGTTAAAGTTAAGAACTTTAAGAGTAGAACCAATGCAGGAATGGTCATTGACGGAGAAGGTATATTTGATATACAAGTTATAAATGTCTTTCCCACGAAACACTAATTGCGGTTGATTAAGTATTCGATGCTTGAACTTACTGCTTGAGAGTGGCTTGGAAGGGATGAGGTGACAATGTGTGCTGACGGCAATCAAGATAGTTGATGGTCGACAACACTCTCCCTCTACATCTATCAATTGATTAATATATGAATAAATTTTATGATCGTTTGAATGAGGAATTTATTAGTGTGTCTTGCATCTCGCAAAGACAATTATTCATATTAGTGAGAAACAAGTCAGTTGTTCCCCTTTTATGAATGATATCTATTATGGTCACATTACGATTATGAATGAGTTATTCTTATATTGATGATAGTTGTTTGATCATTTATAAGAAATATTGTAATGCCAAGAAATATCGAGGCTTAATAATGACACTACAGTTTAAGTCATGAATGGTATGATGATGTCTTAAGATACTTGATCTCTTGACATATACAAACCATGCTTTTGAGGTGAGATGACTAAAACCTCGCATTCTGGTAAAACAGATTGTGTACTGATTGTTGAGTATCATACATTGTGATGTATCGTATGTCAGCATGTGGTGAATTTCATTATTTCGTGAACTTCGTATGTGGACTTAGATGAATATTTGTATTCACTAATGAAACATGAGTCTGAAATAGTTTGATATGATCAAAAGGGATTTCAGAGTAAAAATGGATATTAAATTAACAAGAAAGACAAGTCTCTACGATTTGATCAAAGTGACAAATGTTTTGAGTTAGTCTTGGGCATAAAGACTTGTGTGAAAGTTGTTCCACAAATTGCAATGTCTTGAGACACTTCAATATGATTGACGTGCATGAACATTGTGATCATATTCTATGAAAAAGTGTATGGTCTAAGTTATCTCTTACCAAATTACATTATTATTGTTTAGAGTTATTAATTTAATATGCAAACACTCACTTCAGCATAGGGAACCATCTGAGTTCGTGGAAACCAACACTATATATGTCATGGTGTATTGTGGTTTCTAGGAAGCTTGATTTATGTAAGATAAATTATCTTTGTAGTGTATCCTTAGACAACTATGGATGCATCTTGCACAACTAGAACCAAAAGGAGCAAAACTTGTATTGCTATGTTTGGTGTTTGTCAAGAATTGTTCTTGATAAATGTGGTAATGGAAGAAAAGTGAAAGTTCAACCAAGGTAATTGACCTTGCCTCCAAATGTCAGAGTAGTGCAACGGAATATGTTCTGGAAGCAAAGCTCTACAATAAGAGGAGAAACTAAAGATAATGATCATGATTTTTCTGATGGGAGCTTTTACTGAGAAAGGTAGGATTCAAGAATATATATTTGCCCTTGATGCAAAATGATATTCATGATTCACTTGTCATGTTAATGGAACAAGACATTCCTACGAACTACAAAGAAGCGATGGTGGACCTAAGTACGAGATATGACTATGAGTCATAAAATCCTATGTTGAGTTACATTTAAGATTGCTTGAATCTTATCAAGTAAGGTGGTTACTTGATATTCACAATAACTTCAGAGTTATGAGGAATAAATGTGAACATCAAAGGGACGTCAAGATTGGTTTGTCACAAAGATTGTTTCTGACAAATTCAATGGGTTGACTACAATGTGTAGAAATGCTTGAGTCAAAGGGATATTCACTACGATTGATCCAGGATTGTTATCAATACCATGACTTCCTCAAATCCTGTATTTGAAGAAGTGTTGTAATTGGTACAACCAGAAGGTTTTGGAAAAACATATGGATACTAGTGTCTCGTAAACTGAATTCTCGATTTGATGAATGATCAAAGGATTTTGGACTTAGCCAAAATATCGAGGAAACATGCATTTGCATGAAACTGAGTGGGAGCTGAATAGTTTCCTGAAACTTGATATATGTAGACGACATATTTTGAGTGGGAGCTATGGGAGTATTATCCTAGCCTTATATGTAAATGACATATTTGAGTAGGAGCCATGTGGTTAGTATCCTGAACTTAATATGTGTCTGACATATCTAAGTGGGAGCCATGTGGATGTTATCCTTGTCTTATATGTGGCTGACATATTTGAGTGGGAGCAATATGAGTGTTATCCTATAACTTAATATGTGCATGACATATTTGAGTGGGAGCATGATAACATTCTCATATATGGATAACATATTATGAATGGTGCAGTTTGTGTTAATGATTATTTGAATCGTTCATAAATGAAGATGAATAAAGTATTAAGCATTGAAGATCTATTAAGATAGATATGTGTTTAATAACATTGAGTCGTAATACTTTCCTGGATAAGATTCTGAAGGAGTTCAGAATGGGACAAGTCAAGAAGTGGTCCTTACTTGTATATCCAAGAGAAGTATTGAGTTAATCTCAGTACAAGAACAATGGTTAATGGTTAATGAAAGAAATGGATGTGCTAGATCCTCTATGCCTTTGTCATAGGTTCTTTCATATAAAACCAGAGTTATGTACTCGACGTAATGTGACCCAAGTTCTTAGTAGTAAGAACATGTTGTGATATGATTTATGAGTAAATCATTGAACAAAGAGTTAAGTTTATCCTTCAGTGTCTGGAGAGAACTGAGGATACATCTCAAATTTGTAAAGGATAGTGGACTTGACCATAAATGTTATGCTGGTTCAAGTTTTGACACTAACCTAGAAAATTGAGATATCATACTAATGAATGCCTAAGTTGAAAGAAACATGGTTAGACATCAAAGTTGCATACAATGCACTAAGGATTGAATCTACATTGATGTGGCTGCTTTAGAAGTAGCAGGAGTTATATTATGGCTTAATAAGTTCGACTTCTGATTGAGTGAGTTTCAAGTGTGCATGACTATGGGAAAGTCCGCGTGACCCACCGGATGTCATTGTTGTGACACAGCAAACGAAGTCTCATTTCACCGCCAAATATATATACCTCATCATTATAGTGGATAATGAAGGAATGTCAAATTAGGTGACATTATGATTTGCAAAAGGACATACGGTTCTGAATGGTACCCAGACCGTTGATACAACCTCTTCCACGGGCAAGCATGATCAATAAGGATTTATGATCTAGAGAAAATGCAACTAGATTATTTGTACTCTAGTGCAAGTGGGAGACTGTTGGGAATGTGCCCTAGAGGCAAATAAAATATGTTTTATCGAGCATATTCCATTAGTTCATAATACGTTTGATACTATGCTAGAACTGTATTAAGCGGAAACATTAATATAGGTGTGGTATACAAACAACCAGGTCCCTAGTAAACCCTAGTATACTAGTCCATTGGGCGATTGATGATCAAGGTTTCCTGATCATGAGACAATGGCGTCTGTTGACAATGGAGTCGTATCATTGGATAATGATATGATGGACATACACCCACCAGAAGTGTTGCGATGTGATCAAGTCACATAGTTCGACATTGCGATAACTATAACGTAGTGACCAGATCCTTTGACCGTAATGATCATACGTAATTGTCATCTATGAGGAGACTTTGATTTGTATCCCACCGCCTGACTGAAATATGCTGGCTATAACGGTGCACTTTGGGTATTCCGAAATAGATGGTTGATGAGTATGCAAATAGATCAAAGCGGGATTTGTCCATCCGTGTGACGGATAGGTACTCTGGGCCCACTCGGTGATGTTACATCATAAAGTTTGCAAACGTGTGACTAGGTCACGGAGTTGTAATATCACGGGAACGAGTAAACTTGTTTGTTGAGAACGAGGACGAACTAGGTATATTGGATACCGATGATCAAACCTCGGACAAGCAAAGTACCATGGGACAAAGGGAACAGGCACACGGTTAACGGATCCAACAGCGATTGAAGTTCATTCGATGGAAGCGCAGGGGCTATCATGGATTGTAACCAGGTCCAATTGATTAGTCATTGATCAATGAGAGTTGTCTCGATCATGTCTGCTGTTTCCCGGACCGTAGGGTGTTACACTTAAGGGTACTCGACGCAGTAAGGATTGATTCGGGATCACCGGAGAAATTGGAGAGAACACCGGAATTGTTCCGGTGATGACCGGAATTGTTCCGATGAAGGCCGGAAGTTGTTCCGGGTATTTTGAAAGGTTCAAAATATATTTAATAATGTTTAATATATGTTTTATTATTTAATTATCTGAATTAAATATTAAAATGTATTTAAATATAATTAAAAATGAATTAAAAGGCATATGGGCCATGGCGCCATTAGGGGGCCCACCCCCCTTATTGGTGCGCCACACCCCCCCCCCTTGGGATTAGTCCCACCCCGGAAGTGGAGGGGGGGTGTCACCCCTCCTTGGCCTATATAAGGAGGGGTAGAGGTGCCCTTTTAATCATGAATTTTTGAGAAAAGTTTCTCATCTCTCTCCCTTCTTTCTCCTTCCTTTGAGCGGACTCCCCTTGTTTGGAGGCTGCTCTGGGTTGGGGATTTCTCCACTATACGCACGCCGTCGTGCTGCTGGAATCGGGATCCGAATCCATCTTCTTTCCGCTGCTCTACTGGTTCGGAGCACGGAGGGACGTCGGGTATACTGTATGTGTATAATCCCGTGAGGCACTACACTTGTGGTGCTACTTCATCGTCGTGGTCGTATCGCGAGGTCTTCATCAGCAACGTTCCGACGGGGACGTAATCCCGTCATCGGTCCACAAGGATCGGGTGGCTACAGGAGTCATCGTGGATCTGCGCGGCATCGGGGATTGCCGGTACGACTACACCAACCACGTTCATGCGGGAACGTTTCCCGCTTAACGGACTACATACTCGTATGTGATCTATTTCTGTCCGTTACTTGCATCAGCATAGCACAGGTCTTGGGATTGGGTATCGTAGGTCAAGGAAAAATTTGTGTTTTCTGCCCCGAACCCCAACAGCCGCCACCTCTCCTTCCTCTCCCCCTTTCCTCCTCCTCTCCTCTCTCTCTAACCCACCCCCGCTCTCCCTTGCAGGCCGCCCGAGCATGGAGCTCGTAGCCGCCTCCCACGCCATGGCCGCCCGAGCTCAAGGTCAAGCCGAGCCCCGAGCCGCGCCCGCCTTGGACCTCGCTGGCAGCGGATCCGGCGCCGCCGCGCTCGCCTCGACCTGCGCCGCCTCCCCTCGCCGCCTTCCTCGCCGGTGGGAGCCAGCCGGCAACGGCTGCAGTCGCCGCCGCCATCGGGAGCGAGCACGCCCGAGCGGCTCCTCCACCAACCTCCACGGCCACGTGGGCCGCCCCAGCCAGCGGGCCCACCAGCAGGAGCCGGCCTCCAGATCCAGGCCCAGGCCAGCCCAAGGCTAGGCGCCAGGCCACCTCCATCCTGATGGGCCGAAGCCCATGTGCTGCTGATTCGATTCCGCGTTGATGATAGCAAGCAAACCGTAGCTCCGATGAACGTGCCCCCAAAACGAAAGTTGCTCAGTTTTGCGTGCTCTAGCATTTGTATGTAGAAAGTTTTCCCGTTTGAGCTCGTCTTGATTGTCTAATTGTGTGCTGAACAGGGCATCAGGCTGTTAAACTGCTACAAATTGCTATCATGTGCTGCTGTTATTATTTTGTTGCAACTTTGCATGATGATTGTGACTCATCCATGAGGCCTATTGCATTGATTCTTTATCCTATGTGTTAAGCATCATGTGTACTTCATTTCCATGCTTTAACTTGCCATGTTTGGGTGCTTTAGCTGTATTAAATCTTGCTCCAAAGTAGCTACCCTGCTGTTATTGTGCTGCTCTTGCTGAAACTGTTATTTTGTTGCAACTTCGGTCGACGAGTGTGTCGCGGCCGTTTATCGGAATTGAGTGATTCCAATTGAATATTGTTAAGCATCTTGTCTACTTTCATCCCATGTATTGCTATGTCATGTTGCTGCACTGTTGCGTATAGGTTTATCCCTGTTTATACAGCGTGTGTGCATAACTTGTTTTGCTTGTATCTTTTTAATCGTAACTCCGTTTGGGGTGTTCTTTATATGTAACTTGATTAGTTTTTCGTGTAATTTGTGTTTATGCTATTGTTTGCTGTTGTTAACCAACCTAAAATATGGTTTAGGGCAGAACAGTACCAAATGTTTTAATCATCGTGCGGCACTTAGTGTATGCCATGTTTAGGATTGTGCCTCACTTAAATTGACTAGCATAGATAGTTTACTTTGTGCTTCACCTCTTGCCATGTTTGTGTGCTTTTACGTGCTTGCTTGAGTTTCCATGTTAATAACCGTTGGTTGATCACCTGTAGCTAAACAACTTGAACCACCATAAACGTGCGGTATTCGTCGTGTGTGACGAGTACTCCACTTAAATCGTTAGAAACTGTTCTCGACGATAGATCCGTATCACGTTGCCGTGCCTTGTGTTGCCTCTTTCATCTTGTATTGCTTCGTAGTAAAAGTGGTGCACCGTTGATTGCTTTCCAGTGTTTACTTCTTGTGTGCTCCCGCGGATACCTCTCGGAGACGATGCGAGCGTGCGATCGACTACACCTTCGGAACCCGACTTATAAACAGGCAAGGACTATACATTACTTATGATCCATTCTATTTCAACCAACGGTTTGCATGCTAGTATAGGTTAGGTTCGATGTTTGATCCTACCACATGTTTACAGCCTCTTTCAAACCAATACAGCCATGTCCCCTCCCAGCAAACCTTGTACTGCTATGTTACTATTGCTCGTTGCTCAGCCCCTGCTTAGTATGCATGCTTAGGATGCTACGATGTTACCCTGTTACTACTTGGGTTGGGATATCACATTATTATATTGTTGTTGATGATATGATTATTATAATGTTGACTATATTTCGACGAAGGATGGAAGGTCTAGGCTATCCCGCCCCGACGCTTTGTTCCATTCGAGTCACCTAGGATCCGAGTTCCGGGTATTGGTTTTAAGACTGAGCGTGCCTAACCGCGTGTGGGATTTTATGGGGTCCCCTTTTCTTACCTACCTAGCTTCAAACATTTCTAGTGGTGGCCCAAGCTGATTTACCATTTGAAACCGTGTGTGTGCTGGTCGTACGCCAGTTGTTTACAAACCAACCTGGACCAGCGAGGACTTAGTTCCCTTGCTGGCCCACTTTGTCCGGCTGAGGACCCGGTGTCCCATGTGTGATTAACCGGCTATCCAAACCCGAGACAGACGGTAGAGACTGATTCGAGAGCGCGGGCGGTTTTTGAGTTGGATGTCAACTCACCGGGGGCCACCCGGATTTGTTCGTTGTTAGTTAGAGGGACATGTCGTTTCAGATCTCTTGGAACTAAATCATAAAATGGTTGCCCGTGATGGGTAGCAACTGAGAGTGATGGACGTGCGTGCGGAGCCTCGTAATGGGCAGTTGGTACACCCCTGCAGGGTTAAATCTTTTCGAGAAGCCGTGTCCGCGGTTATGGACGACTTGAGACCTACTCCTTGTTCATAGACAACAACAACTGAGATAATCTTAATATAACTTGATCAACGTGTGTGTGCCTTGACTGCTTCTTCTTCGTCGGGATGCGAAGAGGAGGACAATGATAGGATAGGTGTTATGTTTGCGTAGTAGGTGGATAGCAAGACTTGTTGGAGGCGATTCCTCATCGAATGCTTGGCTTCTTATCTTACTCTCTAGATCGTTAGCCACTTCATAAATGCTAGTGCGGCAGCAACCTCACCACTTACCCCTTCCTTACCGTAAACTACTAGTTGTCCTAGAATGACGAGTGATGAAGTCCTTGCTGGGTCAGATGACCACTACAGTTGGATGCTGAGTACCTCTGTACTCATGATACTACCCCCAAACTCTTTTCAGGGTTCTTGATCGACAACAGGTATGGTGATCGACGTTTCACGTGGAGACTCGACGACGACTAGTTAGGCGGATCCCGGCGGAGGGCCTGGACCCGTGTGGTTATGGGATCGATGTTTTTCTCTTTGCCAGTAGGCATTTGCTTGTAGTCTGTACTCAGACCTATATCTTCCGCTGTTGCATTGTATTTGAGGCAGTTGTATGCCGATTGTATGAGATGTTGCATCCTGTATCTGTAATGTTGTGATATCATGTTGGAAATCCGGGGCATATGGCTATGTCATATGTCGCGGTGGGACCGATATGTGCTTCGTCCCCGGATCTGGATGGAAACATCTAGATCTGGAACAGTACCGCATATCGTGCCTTACAACTTGGTATCAGAGCCTTACCGACCGTAGGATCCCTTCTCTAGCCGAATTCGAGTCTAGACAAAAACTATTTTGTAGTTACTAAGTTAGTTATCGGAGAGTAGGAATCTTTTTACTCCTTACCATGCTCTGGACAGGACAAGTGTCGTAAGTGTTTTAATCCTTATCTTACCCCCTTCAAACTTTAGGATCTCGAGTGTGTGGAGCTCGGACTCGTTACAATGCCTTGCTTGCAGCGTATTGTCTCGATTCCGATCTCAGGTTTGGGAATTCCTGTAGTACCTTTAGTCCGTCCGACTCTGGTTTATATCTTGGTCATCCGTTGAATTCAGTCCTCTTGCCTAGTATCCTCGTTATTTACATGAGAATGCTTCCTTTGATCGTCGCTTTGAAGTGTCGTTCTCCCCTTTGATCGCCCGATGGTTTCGTTCTCCGACGTTGCCATCTCTCTGCGGAAATCTATCTCGACCGAGGTTCGACGTCGACATGGAGCAGAGTCCCTTGTTGGTGGTGTTGAAGATCGTCGACTCTCTTTTCTCTCCCCCTCTCCCCAAGATCGTCCTGGATCTCGGGACGAGATCCCTTGTTGGTGGTGTTGTATTGTAACAGCCCAGTTTTTGCAAAAATTAAAAATTTTGTTTTCGGTGTGAATTGTTTGATTGCTTGTTTTGTTTGCGGTGTTTGCATCCCCGATTTATTGATCGGCGATTATTTTTCCCCCTCTTATCTCGTACCGGACGGTGACGGGTTATTTTTATAGCGCGCCAGAAAGTGTTTTCGGAACGGTTCCAACGCGAGGTGAACGCCTCCGGCTCGACGCACTGATCGCGCAGTTCGAAGTTTTACCCGAATCGGAGGTCCTGCGGACCCCCGGCGGTCAGAAACGTGAGCACCGTGCGCGAGAGAGAAAAACCGATGATGTTTTTGCAAACTGCCAGCCACCGGGGCTATATAAAGACCACCACACTCCCACCCATTTATAGGGTTTCCCTAGCACAAAACTGCAGCCACCCCCCTCCACTTTGCCCAGATGTGCCCAGTTGATCCCAAAAATCCCGAAATTGTGCTCCCCTGCGATCTGGACCGTTAGATCTCGCGATCCGACGGCCCAGATCCACCCAGCCCCCAGCCTCTCTCTCCTCACCTCCTCTCTCCCGTGGACGTGCCCGTGGGCAGCCTCGCCGCCGCCGCCGGCCAGCAGCAGCCAGCCGGGCCGCCACCTCTCCTTCCTCTCCCCCTTTCCTCCTCCTCTCCTCTCTCTCTGACCCGCCCCCGCTCTCCCTTGCATGGAGCTCGTAGCCGCCTCCCACGCCATGGCCGCTCGAGCTCAAGGTCAAGCCGAGCCCCGAGCCGCGCCCGCCTTGGACCTCGCTGGCAGCGGATCCGGCGCCGCCGCGCTCGCCTCGACCTGCGCCGCCTCCCCTCGCCGGCGGGAGCCAGCCGGCAACGGCCGCAGTCGCCGCTGCCATCGGGAGCGAGCACGCCTGTCGAGGATCGGCCCCGGAAAGTCCCATGGTTAGGGACCCTGGGCTAGTTGGAGAAGACACAGGTTGGACGATAAGCTCGTCGGCAAACAGGAGGATACACTTTCTGCTCGATATATTGATTGTGGAGAAGTTACAGGGGATGCCAAGGCAGATGCGCTCTGGGCTAGGGTTACAGGCGATGTGTCTCCTTTATGCGTTGCCCCTCCTGGCCTTTATATAGTAGACCAGGTCTCGGGGAATCAATCTACAATTACAGGAAATCTAACCCTAGCTTGTACGGCAAGTCCCTGCACCTTCCTTGTCAGTCGAGGACTCCCAATGTCGGTGCCATCTAGTGGGCCAAGGTGAACCTGGCGGTAGCTTCGTTGGCCTTCAATGACACCGGGTAGGCCCATTAGTAGGAGTCGTGGGGTCACCCCCTCGTCAGTAGCCCCCGAGTGCCTGGGGGACTCGAAGAGTCGCGCAGGGACTCGAGTTCGTCTTCATACGTCCGTGGCTTGTATGCGCGGTGCACCCGCGGTCGCTGGCAGCATGGTGGCCATGACAAAACCTGTTTCGAGGGATGTTAAGCAGAAAGGGCCCAAGGAGTCGACGGATCGAGCCTTGGTGAATTGCGCTAGTGGCAAATACCACGATCGCCCAATCAAACCCATGTCCCTCGACATGAGCTTGGGATACTGGAGCATAGCAAAAGTCCGGCCGCTTCAGGTCTTACAGTGTTCATTTGCTGCCAGCTGGTTGCATAGCCTAAGGCGCGTCCGCCCGGCTTGATACTTCATGCGCAGCGCATGGAAAGGTTGGGAGTGAAATCGCTCTTCGGCAAGTCCCAGCCTGGCCGAACTTCGCAGCGGGGTCTTACCTACACGCTAATCTTGCATGGCATCTGGGCACAGTGTGTCGTGGTTTCAGGAATAGGTGTGTTTTTGAGGCGCGGAGCCTTATAGCATTTCACCCACTTGGAACAAATCATCAAGCGAGATGTTCACTCATCTCACTCGCGGAGCTTGTTTCGAGTGCTCAGGCGAGGAATCCTTCTGCGAGTAATTACTCGAAAGCTGTTTGAGTTTCTTTCAGAGGTGAGGGAGCACCCGAGACTCTCGAGGGTGCGAGTGGTCACTCGAGCACCTTGTGGGTCCATAGGTGAGGGAGCACCTGTAACTCTAGTGCGTGCGAGTGATCACTCGAGCACCTTGTTGATCTTCAGATGAGTGAGCACCTGGTGACTCTCGATATGGGCTCCTCCCGATGGGAGTGAGATTTTTTTGCTTTGTTGGAAAAAGATCTGATAAAATCTCTAGGCGTCGCTAGGTACCTGATATGCTTTTGCCTGTGACAAGACTATTCTGTCAGGATAACCACGTCACTGTGTGGTTATCGTCATAGATGCTTGGCAGTGAACCGTCTTTTCATCTTGACCGGTCATAATGATTAGCTCAGTGGCGTGCTAGCAGCGCCGGTTAAGTTCCCGAGGCGCGCGTTTACCACGCGCGTGATTTGATGGTAGTATGAACAGCGCGCCCCGTGGGCGAGCATCTTTGGCCTCGGATTTTGAAGCGTCGACGTAGTTTTAAGTGCGGGCATCGCTTGGCCTTGCCGCGTCGGGGCTTCCTTGCACTATAAATTGGCTTCATCCTGGTTTGCTTTCCTCCATCTGTCTCCTCTTCTACTTCCCTTTTACTAACGTTTCATGGCACCAAAACGAGGCTCCGGCCGTGGCCGCGTCCGTCGTAGTAGGGGTGGACGTACTCCTCGTTCTGGACGCGGTGGTCGAATTTCGCTACCACCTTCTTCTTCTTCTGCAGAGGGCTTTTGGCATCATGACTTCTTGTTGCGCGTTCGTGGCCTTAGTGCCACTCGCGTTCTTCTTCCTCCCTCTTTTTCTGCCATTGTGGTCGATCTTGGTTTGGATGGCTTGCTTCTGCGTCTTCAGGGGAGCGATCGAGCTCCCTCCTACGTCGATTTGGAGTTTGACCGTTCCCGCTTGGTCTTTCTTGGTTCTGGTTGGAGTTCGTTTTCTCGCCATTTGGGTCTGCGCGATGGCGATGTTCTTTGCTGTCGATTTGATGGTGAGAGCACTGTTGCCGTCCGTGCTTTTGATCCGAGTGGCAACAGCATGGACCCGCGAGCTCAGGAGTCAAGCAGCGACGTTTCCACAAGGTCGTAGGGTGCTACGCCTTCTTCTTCTTCGACTCCGTCTTCCAGGAGCTCCTCTGGTGGTGATGACTTGGTGGCCAGCTCTGGCGAGGACGTCGACGTCAAGCCTTCGACCAAGCGAGCACACCAAGGGGCTTCGTAGGGCTGACGATGGCTTTTCTTCGACGGCTGTTGTGGCTGCAGCTGGAGAAGAAGCTGGTGGTGCTGCTGCTGCAGAGGGGTTGAAGAAGAAACTCGTGGAGGTGGAGAAGAAGCTGGTGGAGCATCGAGAAATAACTCGAGCTTCACCTTTTGTTATGTCATTCACATCCTCCACGAGTCCCTTTTCCTTCCGTTATCTTTGTTGATGTCCTTGTAATGTAGTCATGTACTTCATGGGCACACATGTAGAAGTCATAATTCCTTGGTTGATTCCCTCTTGTAGTAGGAGCTGCCTTCTATCCAAATGTAACTGAATCTTTGTGTCCAAGTTTGTGTTTCAGGCTTTTTGAGTAAAGTGTTTTGCCTCCAGTCTTTCCAACATTATGCACTCGATTGTGCCAGGTCGTCGACTCCTTCTGCTGTGTCTTAACTGCTTAAAATGTGTTCGGCTCCTCCTGGTGTACTGCTTTTGGACGTAGATTCTATCGGGTGCGCGTCAGCGCTCCCGATGGGAGTAGCCCCCGAGGCTTCGTTCGAGTTTGTAGAGTCGAGCGTAGGCTGAGAGAAACTTGGCCTGTTTCCTGTGGCGCCATCCTTGGAGCAGCTGCGGTTGATCTTCGCCGGGGTGAAGTTGGAGATAGTGCTGACTACACCCTTTGCGAGTCTCGTGTCCTTTTGCAGGTGCAGCTGGCTGTGGCCTGCTTGTTCAAACTCTATTGGGTGCGCGTCAGCGCTCCCGATGGGAGTAGCCCCCGAGGCTACGTTCGAGTCGGGGAGTCGGACGTAGGCTGATATGAACTTTGCGTGATGAGCTTCTGCAGTAATCCTCTTATTTTGCCGTGGCGAAGATGTAGACGTTGTCGTTTGTGAAAGCTTTGGGTACTCCTGTTTGTTGCTATGGTGATTCCAGTTTTCAAGTGTTGAATCACGTGGGCGATGGCGTGCTCGGGGGGATTTTTCTTAAGCCCCCGAGTGCTTTTTGGCGCAAGATCGCGTAGGCGATAGCAGGGCTCGGGGGGATTTTTCTTAAGCCCCCGAGTGCTTTTTGATGTAAGATCGCGTAGGCGATATCAGGGCTCGGGGGGATTTTTCTTAAGCCCCCGAGTGCTTTTTGATGTAAGGTCGCGTAGGCGATATCAGGGCTCGGGGGGATTTTTCTTAAGCCCCCGGGTGCTTTTTGATGTAAGATCGCGTAGGCGATAGCAGGGCTCGGGGGGATTTTTCTTAAGCCCCCGAGTGCTTTTTGATGTAAGATCGCGTAGGCGATAGAAGGGCTCGGGGGGATTTTTCTTAAGCCCCCGAGTGCTTTTTGATGTAAGATCGCGTAGGCGATAGCAGGGCTCGGGGGGATTTTTCTTAAGCCCCCGAGTGCTTTTTGATGTAAGATCGCGTAGGCGATAGCAGGGCTCGGGGGGATTTTTCTTAAGCCCCCGAGTGCTTTTTGATGTAAGATCGCGTAGGCGATAGCAGGGCTCGGGGGAATTTTTCTTAAGCCCCCGAGTGCTTTTTGATGTAAGATCGCGTAGGCGATAGCAGGGCTCGGGGGGATTTTTCTTAAGCCCCCGAGTGCTTTTTGATGTAAGATCGCGTAGGCGATAGCAGGGCTCGGGGGGATTTTTCTTAAGCCCCCGAGTGCTTTGTTTGAAAGCTGGCAATGTTTGGGCAACATATGGTTTATTGCGGTCGAGTGGTTTACATGAGTTGCCGGTCATGTCCAACCGATTGATGCTAAGGGTAGAACAGTCGCAGGTTTGCGACATTCCATGGGTTTCCCACATCTTCGTCCGACTTTGGGTTCTTTAGCCTGTAGGCGCCGCCTCCGGTCACTTCTGATACTATGAATGGGCCTTCCCATTGGGGGGCTAATTTGTGGACCTTCTCTTGTATCAGTCGTAGTACTAGGTCCCCTTTGTTGAAGGTTCTCGTTCGAAGGCGGCTGCTTTGGTAAGTGCGTAGCTTGTCCTGGTATCCTTCTGACTTTGACAGGGCCACGTCTCTTGCCTCGTCGACTGTGTCTTTGTCGTCTTGGAGTGCTTCCTCTGCTTCCTCTTCTTCGTACCCCGTGACCCGAGGGGCTCCGAACTTGAGGTCATGTGGTAGTACTGCTTCAGCCCCGTAAACCATATAGAACGGTGTGAATTGGGTCGCAGTATTTGGCGTGGTCCGTAGGCTCCAAAGTACTGCGGGGAGCTCTTCTACCCAGTTTTCGGCGGCCTGCTCGAGTGGTGCGAGGAGCCGTTTCTTGAGTCCTCCGCATACGAGACCGTTTGCTTTCTCCACCTGGCCATTGGATTGCGGGTGCGCGACTGACGCGTAGTTTATTTTAATGCCTAGTTCTTCGCAGAAGTTCTGGAATTCGGCAGCTGTGAAATTTTTGCCATTGTCTGTGATGATGTTGTGTGGCACTCCGAATCTGAAGATTATTGACTTGATGAAGTTCACGGCCGTGAGGGCGGTGGAACTAGTGATTGGCACTGCTTCGATCCACTTGGTGAACTTGTCGACTGCGACCAGTAGATGTGTCCTTCCTCCTTTTGATGATTTCTTGAGTGGGCCGACCATGTCGAGTCCCCAGGTGGCGAATGGCCAGGATAATGGTATGGTCTTGAGCTCTGAAGCCGGGGCGTGCGGTCTGTTAGCGAATTTCTGGCAGGCGACACAGCGCCGCACTATGTCCTCTGCGTTTTTCATAGTTGTGGGCCAGTAGAATCCCGCTCGGAATGCCTTGGACACGAGTGCTCGACTGCTTGCGTGGTGCCCGCATGTGCCCTCGTGGATTTCGAGGAGTAGGGTTTTGCCGTCTTCCTCTTTGATGCCCTTTTGTAGTATTTGCGTGATGCTGCGCTTGTACAACTGTCTGTTGATCACCGTGAACGCTTTGGAGCGTCTGCTGATGCGTCGTTCTTCGGCCACGTCTTGTGGTAGCGTTCCCTCGATTGTGAACCGAAGGAATGGTTTTGCCCAGGCTGGTCCGTCGAGCTCGTCTTCTGTTGTGCCGTCGGGTGTGCTGGTGCCGGTGCCTTCTGACGGGCTTGTTGATGCCACCTGCGCAGGGTCTGTTGCGCCCTCTTCTTCCTCGGCTGTCCCGAGTGCCACCGCCGGTGTTTTGATGGATCTTTGGCTGAAGCTTTCCAGGAAAACCCCGGGTGGTATTGGTCCTCGGGTCGATCCGATGTTTGCGAGCTCGTCCGCCTCTGTGTTGTTGGCCCTGGTGATGTAGTTGAGCTCGCAGCCGTCGAAACTCCCTTCGAGTTCGTTGTAGAGTTTCTGATAAGTTGTCATGTTGTCGGCTAGGGCGTTGCAATTTCTCATCACCTGTTGGACGACGAGATTGGAGTCCCCGTAGATGATGAGGCGGGTGGCTCCGCATGTTTTGGCCATGCGCATGCCGTGGAGGAGTTCCTCGTACTCTGCTTCGTTGTTGGATGCGTGGCTGAAGTTTATCTGGAGGATGTACTTCAGCTTCGTCCTTTGGGGGAGAGTAGGACGACTCCTGCTCCTGCTCCTTGTTGTCTTTTCGATCCGTCGAAAAACATTGACCATGAGTTCGACAGATCCGGGGGTCCTGGTGTTTGGACCTCTGCCCACTCGAACAGGAAGTCTGGGAGTACTTGGGCTTTGATTGCTGTTGGGTGCTGGAACTATAGATCTCGCGGGCTGAGCTCTATGTTCCACTCGGCGACTCGTCCAGTTGCTCCCGGGTTGTTGAGAATGTCCGCGAGTGGGGCGTTGCTCACTATGGTGGCCGGGTGCTCGTCGAAGTAGTGTGATACCTTCCGTGAAGTCATGATGACGGCCAGCAGTAACTTCTGGTAGTGTGGATATCGCTGCTGGGACTTGTTCAGTAGCATGCTGAGGTAGTAGATTGGCCTCTGTATGCTTTGGACTTTGCCTTCTTCCATGCGTTCGACGACGAGTGCCGTGCTTACTACGCTGCTGCGTGCTGCTATGTAGAGGTAGAGTTTCTCTTTGTCCCTGGGTACCGCCAGAGCTTGTGGAGTTGAGAGCGTCTTTTTGAGGTCCGCGAACGCTTGGCGGGCTTCCTCTGTCCACTCGAATTTTTCTCCTTTCCTTAGCAGTTGGTAGAAGGGCAGCGTGCGTTCCCCTAGCCGGCTGATGAAGCGGCTTAGTGCTGCGAGTCTTCCAGTTAGCTGATGTACTCCTTTTATGTTAGTCGGCTCTTGCATCTTGGCAATGGCTTGGACCTTCTCGGGGTTTGCTTCGATTCCTCGGGCGGAGACCATGTAACCGAGAAGTTTCCCGGCCGGTACGCCGAAAGCGCACTTCTTTGGATTCAGCTTGATCCTGTATTTGTTGAGTGCTGCGAAGGTTTCGCGCAGGTCGTCGAGTAGCGTGTCTGCTTTGTATGTCTTGATGACGATATCGTCTACGTACACCTGTACGTTCCTCCCGATTTGCTCCTTTAGGCAGGCTTGCATCATCCACTGGTATGTGGCACCTGCGTTCTTCAGCTCGAAGGGCATGGTCTTGTAACAGAATACACCGTAAGGTGTGATGAATGAGGTGTGCTCTTCGTCTTCTTCTTTCATCCTGATCTGGTTGTATTCTGAATATGCATCCAGAAAGGAAAGCAGATCGCATCCCGCAGTCGAATCGATTATTTGGTCGATCCTTGGCAGGGGAAAATGGTCTTTCGGGCAGTGCTTGTTCACTGGCCCGTAGTCGACTCACATACGCAGTACGTCCGTGTCCTTCTTGGGCACAAGCACTGGGTTTGCTATCCAAGTGGCCTTCTTGGTTTCTCGGATGAACTGCGCGTCGAGCAATCGGTTGACTTCTTCTCCGATTGCCCTACGCTTGGGCTCCGAGAATCGTCTCAGAGCTTGCTTTACTGGTTTCGTGTTTGGTTTGATGTTTAGGGCGTGTTCTGCGAATTCGCGTGGTATGCCAGGCATGTCGGCTGGGCACCAGGCGAATGTCTTCCACTCGTCTCGAAGAAGAGCCACTAGAGAAGTCGCTTGTTCCTCTGGCAGGTGGGCGTACACGCGGACTGTTTTATCTGGGTCCGTCGGGTGTACTTGGTGCGTGACCGTGTCGCCGTCGATGCTGAAGATAGGACCGTGCTCCTTTGACTCGCTGCGGCTTGCCAATGGGAAGATTTTCTTGTCGACGACCATGACTATTTCTCTCAGTTCTTGGTCCGCTCCTAGTGTGTCGGAGGTTTTGTGGAAATCGTGGTTGCATTGGTATGACTTGATGAAGCTTCCGCTGATCGTGAGGACTCCTGTTGAACCTGGCATCTTGAGCTTGAGATAGGCGTAGTGTGGTACTGCCATGAACTGCGCAAACGCTGGTCGTCCCAGTATGGCGTGGTATTGAGATGGCCAGTCGAGCACCTCGAACTCGAGGACGTTCTTGGCGAAATTGCGTCGGTTGCCAAAGACAACCTCAAGCTCGATTAATCCGAGTGATGTTGCTGCTTCTCCAGGTACTACGCCGTTTAGTACGGTGCTTGACTTCTTCCATACCGACCGAGGGGTCAGCATTTTATGCAGGGTGCTTGCGAAGATGATGTTCATGCTGCTGCCTCCGTCCATGAAAACCTTATCCATGTCATATCCTCCGATTTGTGCGTCGAGCACGAGAGGCGCGTGTCCTGGTCTTGGTATGGCTGGCGGGTGGTCATCCTGTGAGAACGTGATGATGGTCTCCGCGTCGTGCAGTTGGTAGGTTTCCACTGGTTTCATGTTCTCGGTTGCTGCAGCCTGCAGGGTGTAGGCGTCACGCCGCGCTTGTGGCACCCTTCTTTCCTGTATCATGAGCACCTGCCCATGCGGCGGGCTGCGGCGTCCTTCGTGGCTTGGTGGTGGCGATTTCTCGAGCTCTCGAGCGCGCTTGACTCCTTTGCTCGTTGAACAGGCGACATTCTCCCAGGGTGTGGTTGGATCTGATGCGCCCCCATTCATCTTCAAAGTTGTGAATTGTGCAGGGTCCTGCATGCTGTTCTCTGACCGTAAGTTTGCTTGACCCGCTGTGCCTCTTCCTCCTTGAGATTGTGAAGACATGCTCCGGGCCTTCGTAGTATCGGGGGTCTGTTTCGATTCCTCGAATTGTGTCCTGATGCTTGATGAGGTTGGCGAATTCGTCCGGCCTTCGCTCCGGGTCGTAGTATTCGCCGACCGGTGTCTTCGAGTCGCTGTCTTGGCTGTCGTTGAGTGCCCGCGTGGCGGTGCGCCGGACAGCCCTTGGCTCCTCGACTGCGTCGTGTGGTTTGCAGGGTTTGTCCTCGTTGCAGATCTCCCTGGAACGCTTCCTGGGTCGTCGATTCCTCCTTGGGCGTCGATATTCTTGGTTGCTGGTGTCAGGCTCGTAGCCATCATCGTGATGCTCGGCGGGTGCTCGGGTGGTGGTGGGCCGTCGAAAGACCTGCGGGTCTCCTTCCGCACGTCGCGCCTCCTCGAGTGGGACTCCTGCGTAGGGGTTATTTGCGGCTCTTCTGGGTCGTTGGTTCCTTCGTCGCTGACGTCGTGTTTGGTTGCCTCCACTGTACTGGGTCTGATACGGTTGCGACTCGATCGAGACTGCTGGGACGGCGAAGATGTTTGCCGTGACCTTGAATCCTTCGAGTGGATTGGGCCCGGCTCTTGCCCTTGAGTTGCGATTTGCTGAAGATGGGACCGCCGAGATCGTAATTCCAACCTGTGTGGTCCCCACGGTCGGCGCCAATTGTCGAGGATCGGCCCCGGCAAGTCCCATGGTTAGGGACCCTGGGCTAGTTGGAGAAGACACAGGTTGGACGATAAGCTCGTCGGCAAACAGGAGGATACACTTCCTGCTCGATATATTGATTGTGGAGAAGTTACAGGGGATGCCAAGGCAGATGCGCTCTGGGCTAGGGTTACAGGCGATGTGTCTCCTTTATGCGTTGCCCCTTCTGGCCTTTATATAGTAGACCAGGTCTCGGGGAATCAATCTACAATTACAGGAAATCTAACCCTAGCTTGTACGGCAAGTCCCTGCACCTTCCTTGTCAGTCGAGGACTCCCAATGTCGGTGCCATCTAGTGGGCCAAGGTGAATCCGGCGGTAGCTTCGTGGACTTCAATGACACCGGGTAGGCCCATTAGTAGGAGTCGTGGGGTCACCCCCTCGTCAACGCCCGAGCGGCTCCTCCACCAACCTCCACGGCCACGTGGGCCGCCCCAGCCAGCGGGCCCACCAGCAGGAGCCGGCCTCCAGATCTAGGCCCAGGCCAGCCCAAGGCCAGGCGCCAGGCCACCTCCATCCTGATGGTCCGAAGCCCATGGGTGTGCCCGATATATTTTTTTGTGGTTGAACCCTGCTGTAATTTTTCTAAGTCTGATGTTATGTGCTGCTGATTCGATTCCGCGTTGACGATAGCAAGCAAACCGTAGCTCCGATGAACGTGCCCCCAAAACGAAAGTTGCTCAGTTTTGCGTGCTCTAGCATTCGTATGTAGAAAGTTTTTCCGTTTGAGCTCGTCTTGATTGTGTAATTGTGTTCTGAACAGGGCATCAGGCTGTTAAACTGCTACAAATTGCTATCATGTGCTGCTGTTATTATTTTGTTGCAACTTTGCATGATGATTGTGACTCATCCATGAGGCCTATTGCATTGATTATTTCTCCTATGTGTTAAGCATCATGTGTACTTTATTCCATGCTTTAACTTGCCATGTTTGGCTTCTTTAGCTGTATTAAATCTTGCTCCAAAGCAGCTACCCTGCTGTTATTGTGCTGCTCTTGCTGAAACAGTTATTTTGTTGCAACTTCAGTCGACGAGTGTGTCGCGACCGTTTATCGGAATTGAGTGATTCCAATTGCATATTGTTAAACATCATGTATAATTTCATCCCATGTATTTCTATGTCATGTTGCTGCACTGTTGCATATAGGTTTACCCCTGTTTATACAGCATGTGTGCATAATTTGTTTTGCTTGTATCTTTTTAACCGTAACTCCGTTTAGGGTGTTCTTTATATGTAACTTGATTAGTTTTTCGTGTACATTGTGTTTATGCTATTGTTTTCTGTTGTTAACCAACCTAAAATATGGTTTAGGGCAGAACAGTACCAAATGTTTTAATCATCGTGCGGCACTTAGTGTATGCCATGTTTAGGATTGTGCCTCACTTAAATTGACTAGCATAGATAGTTTACTTTGTGCTTCACCTCTTGCCATGTTTGTGTGATTTTCCGTGCTTGCTTGAGTTGTCATGTTAATAACTGTTGGTTGATCACCTGTAGCTAAACAACTTGAACCACCATAAACGTGCGGTATTCGTCATGTGTGACGAGTACTCCACTTAAATCGTTAGAAACCTTTCTCGACGATAGATCCGTATCGCGTTGCCGTGCCTTGTGTTGCCTCTTTGATCTTGTATTGCTCCATAGTAATGGTGGTGCACCGTTGATTGCTTTCCAGTGTTTACTTCTTGTGTGCTCCCGCGGATACCTCTCGGAGACGATGCGAGCGTGCGATCGACTACACCTTCGGAACCCGACTTATCAACAGGCAAGGACTATACATTACTTATGATCCATTCTATTTCAACCAGCGGTTTGCATGCTAGTATAGGTTAGGTTCGATGTTTGATCCTACCACATGTTTACAGCCTCTTTCAAACCAATACAGCCATGTCCCCTCCCAGCAAACCTTGTACTGCTATGTTACTATTGCTCGTTGCTCAGCCCCTGCTTAGTATGCATGCTTAGGATGCTACGATGTTACCCTGTTACTCCTTGGGTTGGGATATCACATTATTATATTGTTGTTGATGATATGATTATTATAATGTTGACTATATTTCGACGAAGGATGGAAGGTCTAGGCTATCCCGCCCCGACGCTTTGTTCCATTCGAGTCACCTAGGATCCGAGTTCCGGGTATTGGTTTTAAGACTGAGCGTGCCTAACCGCGTGTGGGATTTTATGGGGTCCCCTTTTCTTACCTACCTAGCTTCAAACATTTCTAGTGGTGGCCCAAGCTGATTTACCATTTGAAACCGTGTGTGTGCTGGTCGTACGCCAGTTGTTTACAAACCAACCTGGACCAACGAGGACTTAGTTCCCTTGCTGGCCCACTTTGTCCGGCTGAGGACCCGGTGTCCCATGTGTGATTAACCGGCTATCCAAACCCGAGACAGACGGTAGATACTGATTCGAGAGCGCGGCCGGCTTTTGAGTTGGATGTCGACTCACCGGGGGCCACCCGGATTTGTTCGTTGTTAGTTAGAGGGACCTGTCGTTTCGGATCTCTTGGAACTAAATCATAAAATGGTTGCCTGTGATGGGTAGCAACTGAGAGTGATGGACGTGCGTGCGGAGCCTCGTAATGGGCAGTTGGTACACCCCTGCAGGGTTAAATCTTTTCGAGAAGCCGTGTCCGCGGTTATGGACGACTTGAGACCTACTCCTTGTTCATAGACAACAACAACTGAGATAATCTTAATATAACTTGATCAACGTGTGTGTGCCTTGACTGCTTCTTCTTCGTCGGGATGCGAAGAGGAGGACAAGGATAGGATAGGTGTTATGTTTGCGTAGTAGGTGGATAGAAAGACTTGTTGGAGGCGATTCCTCATCGAATGCTTGGCTTCTTATCTTACTCTCTAGATCGTTAGCCACTTCATAAATGCTAGTGCGGCAGCAACCTCACCACTTACCCCTTCCTTACCGCAAACTACTAGTTGTCCTAGAATGACGAGTGATGAAGTCCTTGCTGGGTCAGATGACCACTACAGTTGGATGCTGAGTACCTCTGTACTCATGATACTACCCCCAAACTCTTTTCAAGGTTCTTGATCGACAACAGGTATGGTGATGGACGTTTCACGTGGAGACTCGACGACGACTATTTAGGCGGATCCCGGCGGAGGGCCTGGACCCATGTGGTTATGGGATCGATGTTTTTCTCTTTGCCAGTAGGCATTTGCTTGTAGTCTGTACTCAGACCTATATCTTCCGCTGTTGTATTGTATTTGAGGCAGTTGTATGCCGATTGTATGAGATGTTGTATCCTGTATCTGTAATGTTGTGATATCATGTTGGAAATCCGGGGCATATGGCTATGTCATATGTCGCGGTGGGACCGATATGTGCTTCGTCCCGGGATCTGGACGGAAACATCTAGATCTGGAACAGTACCGCATATCGGGCCTTACAAGATCCGTCCCCGGATCCAGATCCTCATCACCATGGGAAAAAGATGGTGTCGGCGTATGGTATGTGACGCTCACCAAGTACTTGCCATCAAGAAGCACCATATGGCCTTGCACCAATGTCGTGTCGCCTTGTGATTCCTTCAAAACCATCAAGCACAACAAACACTTGGAAAAATGAATGTGGTTAGCGTTAGTGCAAAACCGAAAATTCGAGTGGTGATTCACCGAACAAGTGGTGTCATCATGCATAGCATGTGTAGTGTGAAGGAAGTGTGACATGGCAACACGTATGAAATGAGCTCTGTGAAAGGCAATAGGCATATGGGTAACAAGCATAACCAAACTACTAGGCCAAACATGCAAAGGTGAGGTAGTATATTTAAGATGTGTGACAAGTGACAAATCATCTACCTCAAAACCGTAGCAAGCATGCATAGGGCCAAACCAAGTTAGGTGCCTAAAGACATGAGTTACCAAGTACATGATAGTGTGGTGCGAATTAGGCAATCCTAAGAGCAAGAGAATCCAATCATAAGAAATGCTACACTCACCACAATTGAAAGAGCAATTGGTAAAAATGTGAGAGGCAACAAAGTGAGACATATAGCAATCATGGGTGCATGGCATGTAAGTAGTAAAGACATAGTTGCAATCAAACATATGAGAGTGGTATGGAAGGCACAAGTTTGATGCAACACACAAGGCATATATATCAAGCATGGAGACATGGAAATCAAGGGGAGCAATATGGTCTCTAGCATGTGAGCAAGTGCATGGGCCAAGATGACCAAAGTGCGTCATGGTGGAAGAAACACATGTAAATGAGAAGGATGTCACCTTGAAAGCTTGGACTTGGGCGTCCTTCATGATGTCATGGCCGAAGCATATGTTCCGAAGAAGCGTGTCAATGGACGCCATCAATGGCTCGCTCTCAAGAGCTCGAATTGTCAACTCATGATGAGTATGAGTTGACACGTGGGCGAAGTTTCCTACACATGCACGAGACATAACCAAGAAAGTATGTGCAAGGTAGATGAACACATCATCGAATATGATGCGCCTCTTCACTTGCATATTATCATTAGTCATATAAGTGCATGGATAAGAGTATGCATCAATGTTTATACTCATGGAACTAGGAATATGGTGCAAGGAAGGAAAAGAAGCATGCTTCACATGGAAACTAGTTGTGGAACAATCAAGGTATAACATGTGTAAAGCATGGGGCACACAAATAACATGGCAATATGAGAGAGAATCTCCATCAAGCATGCAAATAAACATATAAGACATATGGTGGTGAAACATGTGTAAATGCATTCATGGGTCACACATACATGTCAAAGGTATAGAAATGATCATGCCATGCAATGTAAACATGGACATATGGGCATAATATGAAAAATGGTGGATAACCCAAATCCATGTGAGACCCATGTAGAACTAAAGTGCGAAGTCCTTGTGTCGGGGGGATGGCCCAATGCCATGACCCGGCATACGGAAGAACCGGGCCGACTCATAAGGTGAAGGCCCAGAAGAGGACTCGGCATGGACCGGGTCATGTCATCTCGAAGACCGAAGATCGAATAAGGAAATAGACTTACCTTGTGTGATAAGGAAACCATGTTGTAAAGTAGACTAGGACTCCACTCGTGTGGGAGTCGGTTTCGTATAAATCGAGGGATCCGGTATCTATATAAGCCGGCGCCCTTGGGTCCAACAAGACAACTCAACTTAGATCTTCTCGAGGCATAGGTAGTGATTCCGCACCCTTGTAATCGACAAGTCGACACCCAATAATAGAAAAGTAGGAGTAGGTATTTACCTTTCGAGGGGAAGAAACCTGTGTAAATCTCGCATCTTGAGATCTCGCCGAATTCCTCCTTGTATTCACCTCGCAACAAAGGTCCCACACTAAGTTCTCCAATGAGGACATCTTCCGTGACTTTCCCACGAAAGTTGCGCCCACCGTGGGGCCTGCGCATGCAGGCGTCGTAATCATGGAAGGAGCTCTACGAGGCATGCAAGGTTTCGTCGTCGGCCGGATCACCAGAAGCCAGCGAGGAAAGCTCTACATCGACGACACCAACTGGGGCTCCGAAGCCGACTCCGTCGAGTTAGGCCATCGGGTTCCAATCGGTTCCATCCACATCTTCATTGGCAGGGTAAACGGATCTGATCCAAAGCCAGATCGCGACGCCCTGGAAAAATCAACGAGCCGGTTTACGACCGACTCAAGGCATTTCTTTGTCGGATTCACCAATGGATCTCTAGAGCCGGCGCGCTCTGTCGAGAACTTGGAACGGGACGACTCTGATGCCGACTCAAGCCCTAGTGGAGAAAAGGACTCAGATTCCGGGTCAATATTTCCCGCTGGAAGCAATAGGCTTGGACCGGGAGTAGAGGGTTACGATCCAGACACCCTATCTCCCGCCACCGTACTATGGCACCGTCTATATGGCAGGACCCCAGGACCAGCAGAACACGGTCATAAACTCGAAATGAGGGTCAGTCGCCCGCGCTGCAAAACCGGCCCTAACTGGCACGGAGGCCCTCACGGCTACCCTAAGCGCCTTGCAAACATCTCTCGCCACCCCAGTCACTGCGGAAAACCAGGAAGAACGTAAGGCAAAGATAGATGAGCTCGAGAAGCAGGTGACCAAGATTCGCGGGGAAATCCAGTTGAAAAACTAACAGATGGCGGAAGAAGCAAGACAGCTTGCACGAGAATCCAGGCGCGTGCAGGAGCAATCCGCATAGTTAAACGCTCAGCTGTGAAACTACTCAGCCGCCCACCAAACCAGGCATGTGAGTCGGATCCCGCCAGGCATGGTGGGACAAACACTTTTTCAAAGCCCACACCAGGGAGCCACCCCGCCAAGGTTCACCCCACCACGAGAGCCGACTCGATTTCACACGTCGCCTAACCACCACAAAAACCCCATGGCGAATGTTTTCGCTGCGACACAATATTTGGCCAACGTCCCCTTGAATGGAAACACCCCCGCGGACCTAGGTGCGCACGATGCAGTAGAGATGCTGAAGACTGCATTCGGCCAGCAAGCCCAGTACTCGCATGGTTTCTCATACTTACATGGGAATCCCCTTCAAAGTGTGAGCCAGCAAGAAGAATCTCCGGCTCCCGCCGCCTCCCGCAGTCATCGCCAGCAGAGGGTGCAGCCGGATCCTGAACCACAACAGACAACCCGGTTTACCACACAGTCGACAGCCATAATTCCCGAGCCGGCAGTACACCCCCACTTCAGGAGGACGAGGCAGGTTTTGTTAGCACTCGGTAGGGAACCAGTGTTTAGTTCCGACTCTATGGAACGCCCGGATATGGTCGGATTTCAAAGGACCTCGCAAAATCCCAAACTACACAGCGGATATGGACCCCGCGGCGTGGATCGAAAGCTATGATCTAGCAATGGATATGCTCCAAGCCAGTGATGGAGTCTGTGCCCGATACCTCACGATGATGCTGAAAGGACTGGCTCGTACCTGGCTCAAAAATCTCCCTGAGACCTCCATCAGCTCCTGGACAGAGCTGAAGGAGAAGTTCGTCAACAAAATTCAAGGTACATGCCGGCGCGCCACCACAATCATCGACTTGGAACACTGTGTTCAGAAGGAAGGAGAGTCGGCCCACCATTGGGCTCGACGAGTCGCCGAAATAGTCCACTCCTCGGATAGCATCACTGCCTAGACAGTTGTTTTAGTCCTAGAGAAGAACTGTAAATTTGAGCCCTTGATCCATAAACTCGGCCGTATCAAGAGAACGGACAGAGATATGGGGGAGCACATGGGCGCAGTCACAAAGTATGCCGAGTCTAACAAAACCAAAGACGGTGACTCCGATGAGGATAAAACTGGCCAAGGAAAGAAAAGTGGTGGCAAAGGGCAGCACAACGGTGGAAATCAAGGTCAGCAGAACAAGCGTCGGCTTGATCAGAATGCATCTGACTTGGTAGCCAACACCAAAGTCGGCTCCCAAAGATAGAGGCAAGGAGGCAACTACTGGAAGACCAAGGAAAACTATCGCCCAAATAGCTACGAGTCTGCTATCAAAGGCCCGTGCCCGACACATACCATACCCGTTCGCCCGACCAATCACTCCTGGGAAAATTGCAACATCATGAAAGAATTCAAACGGCGAGGAGGCAATGGTGGAGGACACCAAGGACCCCCTGGGTCGGGTTCGGGAACTGGTTATAATAACGGCAACCAACAAACCGGCCATCAGGGAGGCGACTACAACAATAAAAATGAGCAGACAGGCAACACAGGAGCCGGCTCAGGATACCAATATCAAGGAGCCGGAACCGAAAGATGCCGTCGAGGCTTACTTGGTTTCAAGCAAACCATAAGTAGCTCGATGACCATGAAGCATATCATGTTTTCACCACCAGCAGTTGCCGAAGAGATAGAAAAATTCAGCATCGTGCTGCCTTATCTAAAGCAAAGGAGCCGGCAATACCTAAATGGCTCAACTGGTCTGAATAGCCCATAACCTGGACGAGGGACGATCACCCCCCCAGTGGTAGATAATCCGGGGTGCCTAACCTTGGTAGTGGCACCACAAGTTGGAGGGAACACCTTGCATAAGATACTCATGGATGGAGGAAGTAGCATCAATATCCTGTACTGTGAGACTTTCCGCGGAATGGGTCTAACCCACAAACAACTACAACCCTCTAAGACGATTTTTCATGGAATCGTCCCAGGAAAATCAGCACGGCCCATAGGCAAGGTATACCTCGAGACGGACTATGGAAACTCTAAGAACTTTTGCTCTGAAATTATACCTTTTGAAGTCGTAAACTTCGAGAGTATGTATCATGCCATCTTGGGAAGGCTGTCTTTCTCCCTCTTCATGGCTCGTCCCTGCTATGTCTATCTGAAACTCAAAATGTCGGGTCCGAACGGACCAATCACGGTTGCAGGAAGCCAGTCATGGGCCACCAAATGTGAGGAAAAACATGTCAAATACGCTGAGTCGGCCTGCGCCAAGGAGGACTTGATGGCTTATAAGGAGAACGTACACCCAAAGGACCCCACGATCTTGAAAAAGCCGACTCTATACACCAATCCGAAGTTTCAGCCGGCTAAAGATACCAAGAAAGTCGACTTCGTCCTGGTGATGCTTCACAACAGTTTATCATTGGGACATGGCTCTCTGATAAATAGGAAATCACGCTCGTCGAGTTCCTCCGTGAGAATCGGGACCTCTTTGAATGGAAACCTTCTGACATGCCAGGCGTCCCGAGGGAACTCGCTGAGCACCACCTTAAAACAGATCCAAATCTGAAGCCGGTAAAATAGTTCCTCTGTCGTTTCAACGACGAGAGAAGAGATGCCATCGGAGAAGAGATAGCTCGGCTCCTAGCTACCGGGTTCAACATGGAGGTTTTTCATCCGGCGTGGTTGGAAAAACCGGTCCTCGTTTTGAAAAAGAACGGGACTTGGCGTATGTGTATTGATTACACAGACCTAAACAAAGCCTGCCCGAAAGATCCTTTTGCTCTGCCCCGCATTGATTAGATTATAGATTCAACTGTAGGATGTGAGCTCCTATGTTTTCTTGATGCCTACTCTGGATATCATCAAATTAAGATGGCCATTGAGGACCAGGAGAAGACATCCTTCATCACCCCCTTTGGAGCCTTTTGCTATACGTCTATGCCTTTCGGTTTGAAGAATGCAGGAGCCACTTATGAACTGACGGTGCAGAACTATCTCAATGAGTAAATTGGGCGTAATGTGCATGCCTATGTGGACGATATAGTGATAAAGTCCTTGTTAGACAACTCCTTGATTGACGAATTAAGGGATACCTAAAAGAATCTGTGTGCTTATCTGATGAAGCTGAACCCAGCCAAGTGTACTTTTGGAGTCCCATCTGGAAACTCATCGGATACATTGTATCTGAAAGAGGGATCGAAGCAAACCTAGAAAAAATCAGTGCTATCACGACACTCCAGAAGCCAACTTCTGTCAAAGGGGTTCTGCGGATCACCGGGTGTGTGGCCTCTTTAAGTCGCTTCATTAGCCGACTTGGAGAGAAGGCCATCCCACTATATCGACTTCTGCGAAAAATAGAGAAATTCGTTTGGGATGCAGAGGCAGATGAGGCGCTGGAGTCGCTAAATAAGCAGCTATCCCAAGCACCTGTCTTGGCAGCTCCCAGACCCAAGGAACCTATGCTTCTTTACATATCAGCTAACAACTGAGCGGTCAGTGCTGCGGTCGTCGTTGAACGTAAAGAAGAGGGCAAGGAGCATCCCCTTCAGAGACCTGTTTACTATGTCAGCGAGGTCTTGACATAATCCAAGAAAAGATATCCTCAATGGCAGAAGCTGGTCCTGGGAGTGTTTATGACAAGTCGGAAGCTGAAGCATTATTTTCAGGAGCATCCAATCACGGTAGTTAGCTCAACACCACTCTCTGACATCATCCATAATCGAGAGGCTACTTGGCGAATTGCCAAGTTGGCCATCGAACTGGGCGCCTATCACATTAAGTACGAGCTACGAACAGCTATCAAATCCTAGGCCCTGGTCGACTTTATCAATGATTGGCCGGAACTTCAGGCACTCCCTGAACAACCGACTACCAAGTACTGGACGATGCACTTTGATGGAAGTTTTCAGCTTCAGGGCTCAGGAGCCGAAGTTTTTCTCACTTCGCCAAGAGGAGGGAAATTTTGTTATGTCATACAGTTGCAATTTACCTGCACCAATAATGCAGCTGAATAAGAAGCCCTACTCCATGGCCTCCGACTGTCACATGATATGAACATAAGCCGGATCCAATGCTTTGGTGATTCTGATCTTGTTTCCCAGCAAGTATCAGGGAAGTGGGATTCTAAGGACCCCATCATGGCGGATTCTTTACAGGTGAGAAGTCTCATGGCAAGCCGGATTCTTCACCGGCTACCAAGTGGACGGATCGCAGAAAAAATGAGGCAGCTGACGCATTGTCCCGGCTCGGATCTCAACGGAAACTGGTTCCCCCAAACGTCTTCCTTGACGTTCTATTGCATCCATCTGTGCATCTCCCCGCAGAACAGGATATAGAAATACCGGACCCAGAGATAGCCTTAGTGGTTGCTATACATGCCACTCCCTCGTGGGTCATACCATATTTGGACTACAAGACCTGGGGTATTCTCCCAACTAATGAGATATTGGCCAGACAAATCATCAAGCAAAGCAAATCCTTTGTGCTGATCAATGGAGAGCTACACCGACTCAGTCCTACCCAAGTCATCCAGAGATGTGTTTCGTCAGAAGAAGGACGAGATATATTACATGACATACACTCTAGAGACTGCGGTCATCATGTCGGCTCCCGATCACTAGTGGACAAAGCTTATCGCCATGGATTTTACTGGCCCACGGCTCATGCAGATGCGGAGGATATTGTGAAAAAATGCGATGGTTGCTAGCGATATGCAAGGAAAGACCACGTGCCAGCTCAAGAACTCGAGATGATTCCAATCACCTGGCCTTTTGCAGTCTAGGGGATTGATATGGTAGGGCCCTTCAGACGATATAAGTGCGGAAATACTCACCTCTTGGTTGCAGTAGATAAAAACACCAAGTGGGTAGAAGCAGAGACGGTCAACAAATGTGATGCGACAACGGCGCTCAAATTTCTGAAGAAAATTATCTTCAAATTCAGGTATCCCCACAGCATCATCACTGGCAATGGAATCAATTTGTCAGAAGGTGAAATGCAACATTTTTGCGAGAGGGGGCATATCTGGCTTGATCTTGCATCCGTGGCTCATCTGCAGTCTAATGGACAGGCTGAGAGGGAAAATCAGGAACTACTACGTGGCATCAAACCCCGACACCGCGTCCCTCTAGTAAGAACGCCAGGTTGTTGGGTTGAAGAACTGGCCTCTGTGCTTTGGAGTATCAGGACTACGCCCAACAGGTCAACTGGTCTTACACCTTTTTTCCAAGTCTATGGAGCAGAAGCCGTCCTCCCAAGCGACATCCGTCATGACTCACCCCGATTCACCGCTTACGTTGAAGCCGATAATGAAAAAGTAAGACAAGACTCCTTAGACATCCTTGATGAAGAAAGAGACTTAGCAGCTTGATGACCCTCAACTTTAGGGGATCGTTTGTAGATTTTTTGATAAATAAGAGTGTCGTACCCAACGAGGAGCAGAAGGTATTAGCAAGTGACTTTGGCAAAGAAATAACTGCACGCATTGGAAGATAAAAAATTTAGGGGTTTTCAGTATAAGCAACAAGAAGGTAAAAGCAAGCAAAGTAAAAGGCACTGAGAAGTAACAAGTGGCCCAATCCTTTTGAGTGAAGGATAGGCCTAGCAACTAAACTTATAAAGGATAAGGTGTTCTATAGGACACACGGGAGAAATAGTCACGTGCTTTCGCCAAATTCCGCGTCGGTACTATGTGTTGTGTTGATAAGTTTTGAGTGGGTGGATCTATTCTAGTACACCCTCTAGACTAATGTAAGTGCACTCTTATGATTAAACATCTTGCAAGCATCCACAAATACAAGATAGCAATTAAGGCAAAAGCCTAACCATAGCAATACGATAGATGATCCATTGTTCCCTTGTGCAAAAGCGTGCAAACTGGGTTTCAGGTTTCTGTCACTCCGGCAACCCATGGTAAGCATTCTTTATACACAATGCATTCCCCTAGGTCCTTAATAAGGCGAAGTGTTGAGTGTTCGACTCGCACAAAAACACTAGGAAAATAACAACACAACTTAAATATCAAACAACACATATTACTTCAACATCATATTACTACTAGCAACTAGACTTCTCCCATGTCCTCAAGAACTAAAGTAACTACTCACAAGACATAAAAGAGATCATGATCAGAGGGGATAAATAGATGATAAACAATCTAGACACAATGATATTTCTCCAACAAAACTCAATAGAATTCATCACACGGTAGCAATCAACACTGGTAGAGTAGAGAGGATCGATAGTACGGATTACAACACAAGTTACACTTCTGAGGTGAGATGGGATGAAGATGAAGATGGTGCTGATGTTGGGGATGATGTTGATGATGATCTCGATGATGCCCGTGACGATGATGATGACGATGGCGACGATCTCCCCTTCCGGGAGGTGTTCTCCTCGGTGGAATCTTCCCGCCGGAGATGTCTTTTCTTATCTGTAGGTTTCCTCCATGGAGCGGCTGCGGAACTCGCGAAACTCCTTTCTCTTAGGGTTTTTGGATGACGGAGAATAAATAGGCCAAAGGGGGGGCCGGGGGTGGCCCCGGGTGTCTAGGCGGCCACCCGGCGCGGCCACTAAGGGGGGCCGCGCCACCAGGCCGCCTAGGCACCTGGTGGCCCCCTCTGGATCTCGTTTTGCGTGCCTCCGTTAATCTTATGGAAAATGGCCTCCGTCTATTTTCGGTAATTTGGATGTCTTCTGTTTCAGTAACTCAGCGTCCACTTTTTACAACTGAATCCTTCGTCTGCTGCTTCGGCATCGGAGAGTTTGCAAACTGTGTAAAACAAGCCAAAACAACATAAGAATAGCATCATAACATGAAATATATCAATGAATAGGGATGAATTACTATATAAAATAGTGATGCATTTTGGATGTATCTCAGCTGCAAAGTCGGCTATCTACCAGCAAGACTTACGACGATATCACAGTCGACGCATCAAGAGTCTGAATTTTCAAGAGGGGGACTTAGTGCTCCGCCTGATACAAAAACGGAAAGGAATGCACAAGTTATCCTTGCCTTGGGAAGGGTTGTTTGTGGTAAGAAAGAATTTGTACAATGGATCGTACCAATTGGTTGATATACACGAGCCAACTTCCACGCGCAGGTCCGAAGAAGTGACTCCCAGGCCATGGAATATAGCCCAGCTCCGTCCCTATTAAACTTAAGTAGTCAGGAATGCTCTTGTAAGCCAGTATAGATACTAGCAATATAACCGACTTGTTTTTCTTTTTTATGACTTGTGTTTTCCTTTTTCCAAGTTGATTTTTTTTCTGTCGACTTCTTTTATCTTGCATTGCATTACATTCTTGCATTTAATTCCATGGAACCTGGAAGGACTGATCATCTCTTCCCTGGTACCTGGTGTGTATATTGATGTATTTAGGGACCCTGGGGGTTTGAAGTCTTTTAAATTCAGATCTTTAGCTGGGGACTCTGCATATACATGAATATTAAGCCTAATATGGCTTACCTTCCTGTAAGCTGATGCAAACTCGTACTTATATGACCTATGTGACCATTGATAGAATAAACATCAGCAGATTTTACTAGGAGCCTATTGAGTTTGATTCTATTACATAGAACACTAGAATAAGTCATGTGATGCTTGCTTAAAGAGTCAGAGGAACAACAGCTTCAACAAAAACAACAGCAACACCCCCAATTTCAAGAACAACAACAACACTGGTTTCAACAAGAGGAAGGATGAGCAGCCGGATGCCCAGTATGGCAATCGGCAGGTAGCAACAGTGCAGCACCAAGAGGAACAACGGGCTACGGGAGGCAGTCGGAAGATGAAACCTGCAGAGAGACCGCCAGGTCAACCCAGTCCCCAATACACGTTTGAGGACATGATGAACCAGCCCTGCAAGATGCACAGTGGAGTAGGCAAGCCCGCATCGCACACCACTCGGCAGTGCATTTGGGTTGAGCGTTTGGCAAAGGGAGGGGCAGGAAATCCACCCCCACCGCCACCCCCACCCCCAGGCCCACCACCAGCAAATGCTCGGCAGTAGTTCCCACGTCATGATGCAGCATATATGATCTTCACCAGCGAGTCAGATGACAAGGGCAGTCGGAGAGCCCGTGAGCAGGCAGTCAATGCCACCATGCCAGCAATTTCTCAACTGGTCGGACAATGCTATAACATGGGGCCCAGAAGACCACTCGAGCGCAATGCCCAACCCGGGAAGTTATATGCTCGTGGTGGATGCAATCTTGGCGGCACCATTGTATTCATGCAAGTTCACCAGGACGCTTATTGATGGAGGCAGTGCCATCAACATTCTATACAGAGACACAATGATCAAGCTCGGCATCAGTGAGAGCGAGTTAGAGCCCAGCAGAACTATGTTCCATGGGATAGTGCCCGGCCTGTCATGTACCCCATTAGGCTGCATTCGGCTTGAGGTAGTATTCGGGTCGGAAGAGAATTTCCGCCGAGAGCCGATCTGGTTCGAGGTGGCCGATCTGAGCAGCCCATACCATGTTCTGCTCGGGTCGCCTGCAATCACCAAGTTCATTCTCAATATCATGCAGCCATACTTGAAGATGAAGCTCCCAGGGCCGAATGGTCCAATCACCGTGTGTGTGGTGACTACAGGAATTCACTGGAGTGTTCATCCGCTGGTTCCAAGCTGGCTGATGCTCTGGTCATAGATGCAGAACAGCGCCAGCTGGATAAGGTGGTGGCGGAAGTCCAAGCCCAAATGAAGGATCCCATGCCGAGCACGAAGGACAAGAGGCCGGATGATGAGACCATATTTCAAGCGGCAAAGGACATCAAGAAGATCGCCCTGGACCCCTCCGACTCGAGCAAGTGCGTCATTGTTGGGGCCGGGCCCAGCAGCAAATAGGAACGCGAGCTCGTCGAGTTCCACCGTGAGAACCGTGACATCTTCGCATTGTCCCCACATGACATGCCTGGTGTACCGAGGGAACTCGCCGAGCACAAGCTTCATATCCGACCTGGATCCAAGCCGATCAAGCAGCCACTTCGTCGTTTTTCAGAAGAGAAGAGAGGAGCAATCGGCGACGAGATAGCCAAGTTGCTCGCAGCAGGATTTATCAAGGAAGTGTTCTACCCAGACTGGTTAGCTAATCCAGTTCTAGTTCCGAAGAAGAATGGAACTTTGCGCATGTGTATAGATTACACTTGCCTGAATAAGGCCTGCCCCAAGGATCCTTTTGCGTTGCCCCGTATCGATCAAGTGATTGATTCTACGGCTGGCTGTCAACTCCTGTGCTTTCTGGATGCTACGACAGGCTATCACCAGATTAAGCTTGATGTAAACGATCAGATTAAAACATCTTTTATTACCCCTTTCGGGGCTTATTGCTACATCACCATGCCATTCGGCCTGAAAAACGGCGGCGCGACTTATCAGCGTACTATGCAGCGGTGTGTTCGGCCTCAGTTAGGTCGGAACATACATGTATACGTAGACGACCTCGTGGTCAAGTCGGTGCTGGGATCAACCTTGTTGGATGACCTCAAGGAGAAATTCGCAAATTTGCGGGCATACAAGATCAAGCTCAACCCAGAGAAGTGTGTGTTCGGCGTGCCAGCCGGCAAGTTGCTTGGTTTTCTGGTGTCCGAGAGAGGGATAGAGTGCAACCCTGAGAAGATTGCATCAATTGAGAGGATGGGAAAGCCCAGAAATCTCAAAGATGTGCAGAAGTTCACCGGATGCTTGGCATCGCTCAGCCGATTTCTCAGTCGGCTGGGAGAGAAGGCAATTCCACTGTACCAACTAATGAAGAAAACAGACAAGTTTAGCTGGACGCCGCAGGCGGACGAGGCATTCAAACAGCTCAAGCGTATGATGTCCACTGCTCCAGTGTTGGCAGCTCCGAAGGAAAAAGAGCCAATGATGTTGTACATAGCGGCAACCAATCGGGTGGTTAGTACGGTTATGGTGGTCGAGCGTCCTGAAAAGGACAAGGCGAACCGGTCCAAAGGCCAGTGTATTATGTCAGTGAATTACTCTCCACCTCCAAGAAAAACTATCCCCATTATCAGAAGATGTGCTATGGTGTGTACATGGGAGCAAAAAAGTTGAAGCCTTATTTCCAGGCGCATCCGATCACGGTGGTCAGTTTGGCTCCATTGGCAGAAATCATTGGCAGTCGGGACGCATCCGGTCGGATGGCAAAATGGGCCATAGAAATCGCAACACATGGGATCAAGTATGAGCCTCGTACGACAGTCAAGTCTCAGGTTCTGGCGGATTTTTTGGTGGATTGGGCAGAAACTCAATATATACCCCCCTGTCCGGTTTCTCAGTTCTGGCAAATGCACTTCGATGGCTCCAAGATGATGACCGGACTAGGGGCTGGCGTTTTTCTCACTTCCCCAAAAGGTGACAAGCTTGAATATGTACTGCAAATTCACTTTGCAGCATCAATTAATGTGGCCGAATACGAAGCTCTGGTGCACGGTGTCCGAGTAGCCAAGGAGATTGGCATTCGGCGAATTCTATGTCATGGTGATTCCGATCTGGTGGTGCAGCAATGCACTGGCACTTGGGATGCAAAGGATGAAAATATGGCACGATACATGTTCCTTGTGCAGCAGTTGTCCGGATTCTTTGAGGGGTGTGAATTCCACCACATTCCCAGAGCTGAATATGAAGCAGCAGATGTATTGTCCAAGTTGGGATCCACCAGAAAGGAAGTTCCTCCAGGAGTATCACTAGAAAATATCCACAAGCCATCCATCAAGCCTTCCCCAGAATCAGAGTCAATCTTTATTCCGGCCGACCTGAAGATGGCAGAGCTAGAAACAAAAAAGGAAAAAGGAAAGGAGCATTCGGCAGCACTAGGGGCTGCCGATTGCGAACCAGGGGCTGTTGTCGTCAGCTCGAGGACTGAGGAAACCATGCCAGATGCAATCGGCTCTTCCCCCTCCGAGCTGCCAGTGGTAGCAGACTAACAACTAGAGCCAGAAGCAGTTACCGTAATGGTGATTGTGCCAGCACCGTCATGGGCAAAACCATTCAGAGACTTCCTGGTACATGGCATACTCCCAGAAGATGAAGTAGAAGCTCGGCAAATCCAGCGCCGATCTGGAACATACACAATCATCAACAATGACCTGGTGCACCGAAGTGCAACAGGAGTTCTTCAGCGATGCGTGGAAGAGGACAAGGGGCCGGAGTTGCTCCGAGACATCCACCAAGATGAATGTGGTCATCATGCATCAGCAATAGCAATAGTCGCCAAGGATTTTCGCCATGGTTTTTATTGGCCGACTGCGAAAGCAGCGGCAGAAGATCTGGTCAAGCATTGCAATGGGTGTCAAAGATTTAAAGCAAAGAGCCACCTACCAGCCTCAGCACTCAAGACAATTCCGATCACATGGCCGTTTGCAGTCTGGGGTCTGGACATGGTAGGGCCGTTTAAAACAGCAAGAGGCGGTATGACACACTTACTAGTCACAGTGGATAAGTTTACCAAGTGGATAGAGGCAAGGCCAATCAAGAATCCGGATGGGCCGACTACGGTCAAGTTCATAGCAGACATCATGGTCAGATATGGAGTGCCACACAGCATCATCACTGACAATGGACCAAACTTTGCGAAGGGGGCGCTAGCTCGGTTTGCCTCCCAGCAGGGCATCCGGCTGGACGTCGCGTCTGTGGCGCACCCCCAGTCAAATGGTCTCATTCTGTCCGGAATCAAGCCAAGATTGGTGGAACCATTGGAAAGAGCACCTGGCGCATGGATTGATGAGTTGCCAGCAATACTTTGGAGTTTGCACACCACGCCGAACCGTTCAACTGGATTCACCCCTTTCTTCCTAGTATATGGCGCCGAAGCAATGCTCCCTTGCGACATTGAGTTCGATTCACCTCGTCATGCCATATACACGGAAGCAGAAGCCAAGGAAGCTCGTGAGGACGGCGTTGATCTCAAAGAAGAAGCATGCCTCCTGGCCTTGTCCAGGTCGGCAATATACCAGCAGAAGCTGCGTCACTACCACAACAAGAAGATCCATTCCCCTAGCTTTTCGTGAGGGTGACTTGGTGTTGCGCCGAATCCAGAAATCGGATGGCCAGCACAAGTTATCCTCTCCTTGGAAAGGTCCATTCGTCGTCAGTCGAGCACTCAAAAACAATGTGTATTACCTCATTGATCTTAGGAAGCCGACCCGATACGTGGATACTTCGGGGCAAGAAACGGAGCATCCTTGGAACGCCGAGCTGTTATGTCCGTTTTACAGTTGAATGGTATTGTTGTAGCCCCTCCCTTTGTGGAGTTTTTTATCAATGAGAATAGTCGTGCGTCCATGAGACGGCATTCGGCAGGAGTTATGAAATTATTTGTTTTAACATGTCTCAGTTCCGGGGTCAGCAAAAGCAGACCCGGGGACTAGCCGGTTGCCCCGAAAAGGGTATACTTGGAGAAAAAGCGAAACGAGTGAAGAGTTCTGTAAAAGAGGGTCCGAACAGAATGCAGACCGTAGGTCGGCTGTAATGTCAGGGGGATGCGGTTGAACAGAATTGTCAATCGGAGAGTTTATACTCAGGGTATATCTAGTTCGGAGTAAGCCGTTCACAACCCGCCGATTGCGACCACGCTGGCTGGCCAAGCAATCGGCAGGTTGCAAGCGGCCCAGCTATGAAACTTTCACCTTTGCGAGAAAAACCGGGAACCTAGAAGTATTTGTCAAAAATTCTTTTAAGGTCTATTCTCCGATCCGACCACAGACCGCAGGTCGGCTGTAAGGTTGGTGAGATCTTTCGACCAAGAGAGAACAAGTGGCAAAGAAAAAGGCAATCGGTTGAAAAACGCAAGGGCAGAATGCCATGATCATTTAATCAAAGATTAAGTTCACAAGAAAAGATAGGGCAAGTTGGCCGAATGGTGTTCATTACATGAAGTGGCCCTCTACGGGCGCACTTGGAATTTAATTGTTTATCGAGCAAAATAAGGAAACGAGGCCGGTGTGCCGAGCCTAAGCAGCTGGTGCATCTGGAGCATCTGGAGCATTCGGCGCAGAGGGAGCGGTCGGCTGGCCAGCAGAATCAACATAGGGAGTGACCTCCAGGAGATCCATACCATTGGCAAGCTCCTGGGCAACGTGGCAGATCTGAGTCCAGAGATCGCCGATAGATTCTTCCGGACCTTCTTGTAGAGCAGTCATCAGTTGCAGATCAATTCCAGGATACCAGCTCTTCACGAAAGAGAGGGCGGCCTGCACCCCAGATTGGAAGGCAGAATCGAGCATATGGTCAACCTGGCGGCCTACAGCTTTCAAACTCCGAGCAACATCTTCATGCTTATCAAATGCAATGGTCTTCTTCTTGCCCTTGAACAGCTTGTCATTCAACTTCTGGATGCAAGTCTTGTATGTGCACAGGGCACCTTTCACATGAGGAATCCGAGCATCCAGGGCAACCACGAAGTCTTCGGCATCCCAGCCGGCATCAGCAGCAACCACCACACCCCGCACTCGGCGGGCTGCGGCAACTGCTTCATCAGCGGCGGTGTTGGAATGGGGCCAGGCATCTGGAAAGAGAGATCGGAGAAGGAAGTTAGTTCGGAAAATGGCAAAGTCAGATTGGAGTGGAAAAAGCAAAAATTACCTGCAAGGGCAAGATCTACTCGGTGGAGGCAGGTGTGGGCAAGATCAACACTGGCTTGGGCGCGCTGGATCTCTATGATCTGCTGGGCGTCCATGTCCTCAGCACGTTTAACAGCGGCATCCCTTTCCGTCATGAGTTGGCCCTCAACCTCAATTCGGGCATCGGAGAGTCTCTGAAGTTCATGTTCATGAGTGCGTCGTGAAGCGGCAAGATCGTCGACAGCTCGTTGAAGTTTGGCTTGAAGCTCAGTTTCGGCAGCAGCCAAGCGCTGGTTTTCTTGTTCGGGGCGGCCGAGCTGGCCATTCTTCTCACCGAGCTGGGTCTCCAGTTCGGCGATTCTCTTCTGAGCAGCCTCCAGCTCGGAGGAGCGAGTGGCAGCAGCTACAAGTGTGCAATGTAGTAAGGATATAATCACAATCGGAGGAAGCAAGAAAGGACAAGCAAAGTATACCTGTGAGTTCCTGAATCTTGGCAGCTTGGGCATCGGCATTCTTCTTTAGAGCAGCAATGGACTTCTGACCCGCTGAATAAGCGGCCAGAAGCTCTTCAAATACAGTGTTACGTCTATCACAGATGGCCTGAAAAATGGGCCGATCAAAGTTAAAGAAAAAGCATAAGGTAATAAAGATAAATGAAGATCCGGACAGATTGCAAGAAATCGGCCCGAACCTCGGGGACTACACCCAGTGGGTGCGCTAGGCGCGCCCCCACTGAAAAGAGAGCTTACAGTAACAGAGTTGTTGGAGGCAAGGATTTGACCCAGCGAGGCGTCGGCGAAGCGTCGGATGTCAGTGGCAAGACCACCCAGCCGATCCAGAAGTTGGTCCTTGGAGCCACGGGGCGGAGGAGTGGCCGAGTCGGCAGCAGGTCGGACAGGCGAGACATCGGAGGTGCCAAAGTATGCCTCGCGGAATCGGTCGACCAGCACGAGCTGGCAGCCGGATGGCGGTTGGCGAACAAGGACACCGGAGGACGGTGCTGTAGAAGCACTGGATCCGGCAGCAGCATGAGTAACAAGCGGAGCAGCAGGTGGAACAGCAGTGGGCTCGGTGGAATTGATAGCGGCGCTCCCCGAGCCAGCAGCGGGAGATGGGTCAGCGGCAGTGGCATGGGCTGGAGAAGCCTCAGGCTGAGGAGCATCAGCGGCAGGCCGATCTAGCATCGGCACATCAACATGTGCGATGCTAGAAGGATCCAGCAAGATCGGAGAGGCAACAACAGTGGTTGGAGCAGGAGTGGCCGACTGCGTGCCAGCAGTCGGAAGAGCAGCAGAGGTCGGCGGTGGAGCGATAGGACGCGTTTGGGTCGCGGCAGCAACAGCTTTCTTCTTGGCCCGCTCGGCCTTATGGGTGTCGGCGGCACCTTTATTGCGAGCAGGCATAGGCACGCTGGAGGTGGCCGAGGTTGCCGGGGTCGTGCAGGCAGGAGCGGCAGAGGGGGCAGGGGGAGCAATCGGCGCATCCCCAGGTCCGGCAGGGTCCACAGATCGGGCAACCCTGGGATAAAAGAGCACAAGTGAGCAAAGCAGCACAAAAAATTCAAGAAGAACAGAAGAGGTGAAGACATGTACCAGGCAGCTCGAGGAAGTTGAGCAGCAAATTTGGCCATGAAAAAGTCAGGGCGAGCAATGTTCAATGCAGTAGGAGAAAGCACAGGGCCACTAATTTCAGGGGCAGCTCGGCGCGTGCCCGTTTTCCCTTTCTTCTTGGCAATCTTGGAGGGGTCGGCGTCATCGGGTCGGGGGCGTTTCCCCTTGGGCAGTGTCTGCTCGGCGGGCTCGGATTCTGCGCCGAGGTCACCAAGAGGATCAGAATCACTGCTCCATTCGGCCATGAAGCGTTTGAAGGAGGAATCGGACTCACCCGGATTCTTGAAGCCGAGTCCGAGGGAAGCAGTTCGGGCTTCGGTCTCGGATTCGGTATCTTCTTCAAGCTCCAAGTCCTGGGCGTCCTCTTCAGCTCGGTCAGGGTGGTAGCCCGATGCGGACTGTCTGTCTTGCATAAGCCTGGAGGCCAGGAATTCCTGAGGAAGAAGATCCGATCAAAATTAGTATGAAGAAAAGAAAAAAAGCTAAAGCAAGGGATCATAATTGAAGCATACCTCGGGGCAGGGCCGAGATCGGCTGAACGGCTTCAGTCCGAACTCAAAAGGTTCAGTAACTTTAAGATTGGTAATGGTGTTGATTCGGTGGAAGAAATATTTTTCGTCTATTCGGAAGGTGGAAATCCAAGTGGGGTCGCGGCGCATGTGCATGTCGCAGATCCGGTGGCAGCGGCGTTGCAATGGGAGCACTCGGCGGCAGAGCCAGGTCGCCACCAGATCGGCGGGTTGCAGCCCTTGTTCCATCAGCTTCTGGATGTAAGCCATCTGACGATCCAGATCGGTATCCCCGTCCCCCGGTTTCTCAGCCCAATGATACTTCGCAGTCGGTGGGGGCAGAGAGAACTCGGGCAGATTTAGCAAGTCTAGATTCCGTGGTGAGGAAACATAAAAGAACCCCGTCTGCCAGTTCTTGATGGACTGAGGCAGTTGGGGATGAGGATAGAGTCCGACCTGGCGTAGGTAGATGGTGGCACCGCCGCATTCGTCCATCACCTTGACCTCCTCTTTCTTCTTGGTCTTGGGGTCGACAGTGTGCACACCAGTGCCCACTTGGAAGCTACGGAAGTGAAAGATCCGACACCAGAGCCCAATGGTGGGCCAGACTCCGAGGTAGCCCTCGCACAATGACACAAAAGTGGAGAGCAGCATAATACCATTCGCTCCAAGATGATGCGGTTGCATGCGGTAGAAGGCAAGGAAGTTGTGGAAAAATTGGCTCACCGGGAGCCCAAATCCGCGCTCGAAATGCGCAAGGAAGACAACATGTTGCCATCCCGGGGCGTGGGCACGATCTCGTCGCCAGGAATGCAGAAATCAAGGTCCGTCGGGATCTTCCGAGACCAGCGGAGGAGCGGAACCTTCATCTCTGTCACGTTGGATCCCTTCCAAGCTCCCCTCTGGGAGCCGGCGGCGGCGTCGTCCCCATGGAGGCGTCGGACTCCGTGGAGGGCGAGGAGGAGCAAGACGGAGACGAGGAAGAAGGCGGCGGCGGCGGAGCAGACAGCGGCGGAGGCGGAGGAAATCTAGATCCAAGCCCACCTATGGTGGCGGAGGAGGAGTGGTGGAAAGGGCGGCGGAGTGCGGCGGCCCAGTCTTCGGGGCGGCGGCTCTAGGCGGCGGAGGAGACGGCAGCAGCACGGCGGGGCGAGCGGTGCAGTGGCGGAGGCAAGGGAGGAGAAGATTGAGGAAGAGGATGGAGTGAGGGGTGCGAGACGCATCTCTCATCCCGTCGGATATTTAAAGACGCGGTAAGGAGGTAGTGGGATCGGGTGTGCCGATCTGGCAGGCGGTGTGGCCGCGTGTATCCACAGAGCAGCGTCAGTTCCGAGCACAGAAGATCCGGCGGATGGGACGGGACGTGCGCACGTGGGTCGAGGCAGCGGTTATGGCATGTCAAATCATGGCACGACGTCCCGTATTCTTCAGAGAATTCGAAACGGCAAGTTCGGTCAACATTCCAATCAAACTAACCGTTGGGCGGATCGGTCGAGGAAGTCAAGCGTAGTCGGCAAATTGAGCGTAATCGGCCCATTGAGAGAAATCAATACGAAGATCAAGAGCAATCGGAAGATCAAGAGCAATTGGAAGACCAAGAGCAATCGGTAGGTAGCAAGCAACCGGCCTATTGGAGCAATCGGTCAGAAAGAAGCAAGAAGAGAATTTTTGTAAGGAACCTGTGCAGGCCTCGCCATCTCTGAGTTCGGCGGGACCTCCGCAGCTTCAGGGGCTACTGTCGGGGGAATGACCCCCGGGTAGGGTCACCCAGGGGAAATAGTTCATCAAAGCAAAGATCACCGAACTGGAGGTCACTGATCTATTCAAGGCCGAGCTAAACAAGAGAAACCAAGAAGTGGGCCGAACTGTTCCAAGTGAGGGTCGATTGCCCCCAAGAAGGTTCAATCGGCCTCATCCAGGAGCATCCGGCCGAAGTAAGAAGAGCAGCGTCCGATCAGAGGTCCAGATCGGACACCTGGTACAAGAGCATTCAATGCACAATCCTTGAAGATCGGGACTGTCAGAGGCGTGCGGTCTCCTCCAGCGTCGATCACGCGGACAGGCCGACAGGCCTAAGTATCGAGCCTTATTGTTCACTGCCGAGGTCTACGGGATAGAGGCATGGCGAGCCGCAAGTCTACACCGGGTCATCCGGAGAAGCACGATGCTAGGTCCCTAGACGATCTGAGACAGACAGCTGGGCCCTTCCTCTTGTGTATTTACCTTTGTACCCTGGTCTCGGCCTATAAGAGCCCCGTGTACCCCTCCTGCGTGGGGGACGAGAGAGCAGTTATTACAATCTCACCCACCAGAGAGAGCAAGTAGAGAGTAGAGACCAAAGGCCCTCTTCTTCTTCCTCTCAAACAGCTCAAGGAGCATTCATTGTAGCCAGAGTTATTGCATATAGCTAGCTCGGCAGGACTAGGGGTGTTATCTCTACGGAGAGCCCCGAACCTGGGTACATCATGGTGTCTCACCGTGTGTTCCCATTCTCGCTTCCGGTACAAGCGACACTAGCCTCGGTCTGTCCCCCTCTTTAGCCATCCCCATGGCATCTACCGTTACATATCGACGACATCTATCATTTGGATTTCTCTCGCCTATGATTGTCCAAATTGATGTGAGCCTTTCACACCTTTTTGTCTTCCTCCTCCATCATTTCTCTCTTGGCCATCCTAAGTGTCAACTTTCTTGCTTATGCTCGTCCATTGCATGAGTGCTCAAAAAGTCGAAAGGGAGTGGCTCAGTTTGACTTGTACCTGGCTAGTGGTCTGGGGACGAGTCAAGATAAGATTCCAAAGGAGACCAACTGTGAAACTTTAGTAGATTGAGTTCTCAACTAAGATAAATAGTATGTTGTTTGCTCTAAACCCATCTCCCACTTCTTTCACACAAACACCATTTGGAGACATTCGAGTCACGGACAGCGAGAGCTCTTGCACCTTTATGTTCTTATGTTTCTTGTTTCAATGCTAATATAGGCTCTTGCTTGTTATGACTTGAATTTAATTACATTCCTTGCTTGCCTTACTTGAATGTTCTTATATGGTTGGTAGCATGTCACCACAGAAATTATGCTTGTTATCATCTACCTACTCGAGGACGACCAGGAATTAAGCTTGGGGATGTTGATACGTCCCAAACGTATCTATAATTTATGCTTGCTCCATGCATGTTTTGGGTGATATTGCTATGCTTTTGATGCACTTTCATACACTTTTGATCATATTTGGACTAACTTATTAACTCAGTGCACCCCAGTGCCAGTTCCTGTTTTCTACTGTTTTTGTATTTCCGGTTTTCCCATTACTTAAATGCTAAAAAAATATAGGAAAAATATATAGAAAATCAGCGATACGGAAGCTTCCAGATGCCCAGGCACCCTGGTGGCGCGGCCCCACCCTAGGCCGCGCCAGGGGCCACCTGGAGTCCTTGATCCACCCTGGCTTCGCCCCTTCGAGTATATTTACCTCTCGTACCGAAACCACCGAGGACAGAACCCTTTTTCGCGATCTCCCCTTTGTTCCTCTGTCGCCGCGCTTCCAAGATCGGGGCTGCCAAGAGACCCTATACCGGCACCCTGCCGGAGGGAGGATTGACCTCCGGGAGCTTCTCCACCACAATGGACGCCTCCTGGATGAACCTTGAGTAATCCACCTTGGACCGTGGGTCCATGATCAGTAGCTATGTGATTATATTCTCTCCATCTTTGTTCTTCAATGTTTAGACCTTGTGAGCTGCCCTACATGATTAAGGCACATAGACATCTGCCGTGACTTTCCCACGACACCTTGCGCAAGGGTGGGTGGAGAACTAGTGCTCCAAAGGATCCCATAGCTTCATTGCTATCAAGAGCTCGTTTCATCAACTCGTGGGATCTTGAAGTTGACGAGTGGATGTGAGGACTTACACATCATTGAGAGAAAAGAAACAACGTGTGCGCATGGTATATATACACATCATTGATAACCCACAACTGCAGGGGATCGAGATAGTCTTCGCGGGTAAAAATAACCCAATTTATTGATTCGACAAAAGGGGAGCCAAAGAATACTTATAAGCCTTAGCAGTTGAGTTGTCAATTCAACCACACCTGAAAAAACACTAGACAATATATTTAGTAGCAACGGTGTGTTGACGGGTGTAGTCTTAGAGACTTCCCCAATCACCAACACCACAAAGTAGTAACAAGGTAGTAGCAGCAGTGATGAGAGCAATAGTAACAACGAAGGCAATAAAGATGAAAGATGGACCGGGGTTCAAGGATTCACTAGTGGTAACTCTCCAAGCAAAAAAGACAGGTGTTTGGTGAACGAATTACAGTTGGGCAATTGACAAAATTTCACAAACTCTAGCCAAACAAACTAGAGCAATCCTAGTCTAAGAACCAAACGTAGGCATGTGTTCCGTATGTAGTTGTACGTGCTTGCAATAAGAACTTGCACAACATCTATTGTCCTACCGTCCCGCTACAAACGGGGCCAAAGGGAACTTACGGAGATTAATGTGCTCCTGTCAAAGAGCACCGGAACAAAACATTAGCACTCTATGAATACATGTGATCCTCAAATTATAGCCCATCCCCTTTGGTGTCCCAATCTGTCACCATTGAGATCGCCGGTTCCGGACTATAATAGGTGCATACAACCGTAGATAATATCTAGAACAACAATTATGATCATGCAACCATAACGTGCTCCGATCTGAAATCATGCTACTCGTGCACTAGTAACAAGCATTAAGATCAACAAAATTGCAGCAACAATAATTCATAAATCTCTTCGGACTGAACAAGGTAACAATTCATCGTATCCCAACAAACACAACACAAATTAAATCATATGGATCTCAATCATGTAGGGCAGCTCATTACAACTTTGTATTGAAGATCAAGGGGGAGAAGATACCAACAAGCTACTGCCAAGAACCCGTAGTCTAAGGAGGAACTACTCACGATCCATCATGGGGTGAAGAAGAGTTGATGAAGATGGCCCCGGGGGCCAAGCCCCTCTCCGGCAGGGTGCCGGAGCAGGATCCTGGTGACCCCCGAAGCTAGGTTTCGATGGCGGCGGAGATCGGGAGCGCTTCTGGAGAAAAGGGTTCTGGAATCAGGTTTTTCACGACGGGGGAATAAATATGAGCCAAAGGGGGGCACCAGAGGGGGGGGGCACCAGTCGCCCAGGCGGCCTCCCGGCGCGGCCAAGCCCTGGGCCGCGCCCACTGGCCGCCTAGGCACCAGGTGGGGGCCCCTCTGGCCCTTCTTCGGTGAATCCAGAAGCTTCCGGAACGCTGATTTTTTATCTGATTTTTCCTGATTTTTTGGAGCACTTTTAATATGGGGGAAACCTGAAATAGAAAAACAGTAGAAAACAGGAACTAGCACTGGGGTGCACTGAGTTAATAGGTTAGTCCAAATATGATCAAAAGTGTATGAAAGTGTATCAATATCATAGCAATATCACACAAAACATGCATGGAGCAAGCAGAAATTATAGATACGTTTTGGACGTATCAACATCCCCAAGCTTAATTCCTGCTCGTCCTCGAGTACGTAAATGATAAAAGCATAATTTCTGTGGTGACATGCTAACAATCATATAAGAACCTTTTAAGTAAAGCAATCAAGGCATGTAATTCAATTCAAGTGATAACAGGCAAGAGTCTATATTTAGCATTGAAACAAGCAACATAAGAACATAAAGGTGCAAGAGCTCTAGCTGTCCGTGACTCGAATGTCTCCAAATGGTGTTTGCGTGCAAGAAAGGGGATAGGGATATACGAGAAAAAATATTTTTGTGTTGAGAACTCAATCTACTAAAGTTTCACACTTGGTCTTATTTGGAATCTTATCTTGACTCGTCTCCAGACCACTAGCCAGGTACAAGTCAAAATGATCCACTCCTTTTCGACATTTTGAGCACTCATGCAATGGATGAGCGTAATCAAGAAAGTTGAAACTTAGGATGGCAAAGAGAGAATATGGTGGAGGGGGAAGTCAAAAAGGTGAGAAGGGCTCACATCAATGAGGACAATCATATGCGAGAAAAAGCCAAATGATAGATATGATGTGAGGAGTAGGGATTTCCATGCAACGGATGCACATATGAGCTAAGGTAAGCTCTCCAATGGAACTAGTGGGGGTGCATCCAACTCGCTTGCTCAAGAAGACCTAGAGCTCATTTGAGGAGGCTCATCATTGGAATATACAAGCCAAGTTCTTTAGTGTGAAGGTCCCCACATAGCTATATGCATGAATGATAATCTCTATGGAGTACAAGATTTAAGATGGAGTACGAGTGTGGATCTCCCAAAAAGAATAGTAGTGTGCCCCCTTCTCTCTTTTTATTTATTTTTCTCCTTTTTCTATTTTTTTGTATTTTTTTGGTGGCCTCAATGGCTCTTTCTATTTCTCTCATTTTTCCTCTTTGGAATCTTTTAATTTGTCCACTTTGGGATCTTTTGATTTGTCCACTTTGGGATCTTTTGATTTTTCCACTTTGGGATATTTTCCTCACTTTAGGGGCAACACTCTATATATTACAAAAAGTATAGAAGATCTTTCACACTTTACAAAGTACTCATATCATTAAGAAGATGTAACTATCATGATGTATGCCTCTGCAAAGGTAGCAGGATATGCAATGATATTAGCGCGTCATGTAGCAATGATTAGGGCAAGGCCCAACTAGCAAGCGGCTCATCGATCAAGCAAGTAGCATGTATTACATGAAGATCAAGTCATGAGAAGATGGATGTTGCATGGTAATGTATCTCGGAAAGGCTATGGAAATGCCTTGATAGGTAGGTATGGTGCCTGTTTTGAGGAAGGATATCATGAGGTTTATGATGATAGAGTGTATCGTGCCAAGGATTTGGATGTACCGGCGAAGGTGGACGCCAACTCTCGGAGTGAGAAGAAAGCAATGCACGGCACATGAGAGGCTAGAAAAATATGGGAAGGTGGAAGTGTCAACTTTCGAATACTCACATTAGTCCGAGGAACTCATGCACTTATTATCGGTAACTCTTAATCTAATAGGAGGTTCTCAAAGAGACAAGTACCCCGAGGAGGATTGTATGGGGGTTTTGTTATCCTTGCCCATCCTCGACTCATGGTACGTGAGTGTACTCTAATATCTGATCCCTCCAAAGAGTAGTGATCCATCTAGTATAGCTAAATTTTTCACCTAATTTTGTAAGTTTTTGAAAATAAACACGGATTGCCCAAAATACGACACCTATCACTAATAGGCTAGAGCTCTTGACACCAAAAGTTCAAACATTACTCACATCAATACCTCAAAACTATTGCAAGTTACTACTACAAAAGAATAGCAACCTCAATTACCTACTCCAAGTCAAGACACAAAACTCAGTTCAACAGGCAAATTCTCTAAACAAGATAAACATGAAAACTCAAGAGAGTTCCAGCAACAAACTAAACAAAATCTCTTAAAAAGATAAGCATGAAAACTAAGAGCTAAACATGACAGTAGCTATGAAAAAGATAAAGAACACTCACAGCAAAGATATAGGCATGAAAAATCCTATGATGTGTTCTAGGTTTTGAAAGTGAAGCGTGTTTCTCTCCCACACAAAGAAAGTTGGGTTCTAACTTGTTATGAACAGCAAGCAAAGCTAAAGAAAACTAAAAATAAAACCTAAGAGCGAGACGCTCCAAGCATAGCACATAACGCATGAAGTGATAAAAATATAGTGGAACGAAAGACGAACTGATAATTGTTGATGGAGAAGGGGATGCACGGGGGCATCCCCAAGCTTAGACGCTTGAGTCTCCTTGAATATTTCTTGGGGATACATGGGGGCATCCCAAAGCTTGAGCGCTTGACACTCCTGAATCTTCTTTCATCATCTTCCCTCGCACACTTGAAAACTCCCTTCATACATAACTCATCATAAGCTGATTAGAGAGGTTAGTACCCTTAATAAATAATTTTTCCCCACTAGATATAAATATATTCTTGAAGATCTACTGTTTCTCAAGATTGCCAAAAAGTTTTTGCAAAGAAAAAGCAAGCTTAAGGATTGCAAAATGAAGAAAAGGCAAAACAGGACAGAATCAGTGAAAAACAGACCAGCAGGTAGTAAAGAATTTTTTAGGGATACTTCTGCAACTCAAATCAAAAAACTCAGAACATACGAAAGTTCCGTGATTGTATAGAGAACGCTGTGTAAAAATTTCAGTTCAAAAGATGAACTAGGAATTTTCTATGATGTTTCCCGTCACAAGGACAGAATCTGTTTTCTGGACAGCATGTCACAACTTTCACTTCCCTTGTCATATGAGACTATAAATGGCACAAAGCTTGAAAAGTAAAGATACAATGATGTTGCTATAGTAGTAACAGTCATCAAGACCACTAAAAACAGAAGAAAAACAAAAAGGAAAACATAAATTCGTTGCGGGCTGCCTCATAAAAGCGCTTCTTTAAAGCCATTAGCTAGGCATGAGTGTAACGATGCTCACAAAAGAATAAAAGGTTGAAGCACAAAAGAGAGCATCAATGGAGAAAATATAAATCACATTTAAGTATAACATGCTTCCTATGCATGGGCATCTTGTAAGAAAATAAATAATTGAAGCACAGTATCAAGCATAGGAAGGTAAAACAGGAGCACCTTCAAGATTTTCAACATGAAGAGAGGTGTTTTCCTAACATGAAAATTTCTATAACCAAATTTTCCTCTCTCATAATAATTTTCAGTAGCATCATGAAGAAACTCAACAATATAACCATCACACAAAGCATGCTTTTCATGATCTACTAGCACATAATCATATAAACTCTCTAAGCATAACTCCTCCTTATCAAGAACATTCATAGTAGGCAAAAATAGAGGGCTATCATAAGACTTATCAAAATAGTAAGGGTTATCATAAATAACAGTAGAAAAATCATCCTTGCAAGTCTCATTCATAGGGGCATCATGGCCACAAGCATCAATTTCATCAAAAAGGGATATTTGAAAATATTCAATAGGATCATAGCAATCAATATAACATTCAGCCTCCTTAGGTAAGCATGGAGGGCAATCATATAAAGTAAGAGTCAAAGAGTTACTCTCATTAGTTGGTAGAGATGGGTAGCTACTCCATTCTTCCTCCTTTTGTTCGTCACTCTCCTCCTCTTTTTTCATCCAATGAGATTTCAGTTTCAGCAATTTCTTCTGTAGAGTCCTGCAAAGCATTAGTCTTTTCCTCTTATGGAGAGAACCTTTTGAGATAGTTAGTAATATAAGCATTATTAAAATTCTCAAAGCAATATTTAAGTATATCAAGACTCTCAGATTTGTAAGGGACATCTTCAATGTTTTCAACAAAGGAAGCAATTTCATAGGCACCCTTAAAGACAACAAATTCTTCTATTTGTGCTACATCAAAGAAATCATAATGTCCCCTAGTATAAGATACCAAGGTTTCATTATCATTACACCAACATTGGAAGGGAAGGTGTTTAAAGGGCAAGCAGCAACAAGATTCATCACAGCAATAAGATATATCATAATCAGAGCATAAGTTTCTAGCATAACTATTAACTTGAGACATAAGTTTCCATATAAATATCCCTTTTCTGACAAACGGTATTCCTTATAATATTTTTGTTGATCCTCCGTGAATCCACATTGCCAATAAGATCTAGTTTCAAAGAATTTAACCATTGTAAGCAAACAGAGTAATAAGATAAAGTGTACTTATCAAGTGAACTTATAAGTAGAGCTATGCTCCCGGGCAACGGCGCCAGAAAACAGCCTTGATAACCCACAACTACAGGGGATCGAGATAGTCTTCGCGGGTAAGAATAACCCAATTTATTTATTCGACACAAGGGGAGCCAAAGAATACTTATAAGCCTTAGCAGTTGAGTTGTCAATTCAACCACACCTGAAAAAACACTAGACAATATATTTAGTAGCAACGGTGTGTTGACGGGTGCAGTCTTAGAGACTTCCCCAATCACCAACACCACAAAGTAGTAACAAGTTAGTAGCAGCAGTGATAAGAGCAATAGTAACAACGAAGGAAATAAAGATGAAAGATGGACCGGGGTTCAAGGCTTCACTAGTGGTAACTCTCCAAGCAAAAAGACAGGTGTTGGGTGAACGAATTACAGTTGGGCAATTGACAAAATTGCACAAACTCTAGCCAAACAAACTAGAGCAATCCTAGTCTAATGACCAAACGTAGGCATGTGTTCCGTATGTAGTTGTACGTGCTTGCAATAAGAACTTGCACAACATCTAGTGTCCTACCGTCCCGCTACGAACGGGGCCAAAGGGAACTTACGGAGATTAATGTGCTCCTGTCAAAGAGCACCGGAACAAAGCATTAGCACTCTATGAACACATGTGATCCTCAAATTATAGCCCATCCCCTTTGGTGTCCCAAGCTGTCACCATTGAGATCGCCGATTCCGGACTATAATAGGTGCATACAACCGTAGATAATATCTAGAACAACAATTATGATCATGCAACCATAACGTGCTCCGATCTGAAATCATGCTACTCGTGCACTAGTAACAAGCATTAAGATCAACAAAATTGCAGCAACAATAAATCATAAATCTCTTAGGACTGAACAAGGTAAAAATTCATCGGATCCCAACAAACACAACACCAATTAAATCATATGGATTTCAATCATGTAGGGCAGCTCATGAGAACTTTGTATTGAAGATCAAGGGGGAGAAGATACCAACAAGCTACTGCCAAGAACCCGTAGTCCAAGGAGAAACTACTCACGATCCATCATGGGGTGAAGAAGAGTTGATGAAGATGGCCCCGGGGGCCAAGGCCCTCTCCGGCAGGGTGCCGGAGCAGGATCCTGGTGACCCCCGAAGCTAGGTTTCGATGGCAGCGGAGATCGGGAACGCTTTTGGAGAAAAGGGTTCTGGAATCAGGGTTTTTGCAACGGGGGAATAAATAGGAGCCAAAGGGGGGTACCAGGGGGCCACCAGTCGCCCAGGGGGCGTCCCGGCGCGGCCAAGCCCTGGGTCGCGCCCACTGGCCGCCTAGGCACCAGGTGGGGCTCCTCTGTCCCTTCTTCGGTGAATTCGGAAGCTTCTGGAACGCTGATTTTTTATCTGATTTTTCCCGATTTTTTTGAGCACTTTTAATATGGGGGAAACCTGAAATAGAAAAACAGCAGAAAACAGGAACTAGCTCTAGGGTTCACTGAGTTAATAGGTTAGTCCAAATATGATCAAAAGTGTATGAAAGTGTATCAATATCATAGCAATATCACACAAAACATGCATGAAGCAAGCAGAAATTATAGATACGTTTTGGACGTATCAATCATCCATCATGACGTGCATGTGTGTGTATCGGTTAGCACATGAAATCCAATGCTCAAAGAAATGAGATGCACGATATAGGAGCATGTCATCCATCATGAGGGGGTTGTGTCTATTTATTGCATAATGGAGACACAAGAAAGTATGTGCACCCAAAACATTTGAAACATTTTTATTCAAGGGATGCATAATGTGCACACATGAAATGGAATCATGTGGCACAAGAGAGGGTTCATGGCATAATCTATGGGATGAATTGCTTAATGTTTGCAAAGGGATCATATCAATATCATCACTAGAAAAGCAAATGTCAATAACCATGGATTTGTCATATATGCCATATTCACAAATGGGGTTTATTTTAATGGGCATGACATAGTTATTATGATGAGATTGCGAAGATGCTATATGGGAGATCTCATGCATGACATATGAAAAATCAAGCGGGTGATCAAGCATGATGTGACCTAAAGAATTGTCACAAGATATCCTATGCGAGGTGGCATCACAACTAATGCGGTCTACATGCTCATCATCATATGTATCATATATAGGTGGCTTATCAAAGCATGTATTGGGCACACAAGCAATAGGAATATCATCATCAAGCAAGTAATCAAGGTCCACTAGTGGGCAGAGAGTAGTACCATCACCTATGTTATCGTGTTCATGCCGCTCATGTATTGTAGCTGAGGTAGAAAAGACCAACTTGTGGTCAACATCATCATATTGATGGAACCATGTGGAGGGTGCATCATTTTCCTCCGTGGCCATCATCTTATCCATTTGAGGGGAGTGTTCATGGAAGATAGGAGAGTCATCATATAGGAGACTTAGCACCTAAGGATAATACACAATAGGAGTAGAGGGTAAGTTGTTAGAAAATAAATTGGTCTCACAAGACCTATCAACTTCCTCACTCATCATTTGTGGTATCTCACACACTCCCTCTAGGTGGGTGCACTCAAATTCACATATGATGGAGTCACTCAAGTGGTGGTGGTGGCTCTCCTCACATAGTAATTGAGGCATCTCATCATATATGGGGCTAGTGGTGGTCACACTCATCCTCTCAAAGGAAATGCACTCACTTTCATTTGTGGCAGTGGCACACAACTCACTCATGTTGTCACTCTCACGCAAGTGTGGTGGGTGTGTCTCACTTTCACATGGGATGTGGTGTATCTCATCATATATGGGTGTAGGAGGGATGTAGGTGCACTCATCTCCATACTAAACTCTATTCGTCGCTTTGGTTGAAGGGAAAATCCCATGCTCAACATCCTCATCCATAACGCCTCTAAAGATGTACGCCATTTGAGGTGGCACATCATCATAATCCTCCGAGAGGGCATCATAGAAGACGTGCTCACTCGCCGCCATGACCGAAGGGAACATCCCATGCTCGGTCATATCATCATACCCTCCATCGTAGGAGAAGTCTTGATCCTCGCTCTCCACCTTGGTGGAATCATCGTCATGCTCACCGTCTTGAGGTGTAGTCGGTGTGAAGTGGACTTGGACGCTAGTAGCCTCCGCCTCCTTGATGGAACTTGTCGCCATGAGAACATCATTGTATAAGTCGTCGATCGAGTTGTGGCTCCGGAGTCGCATGGCCTTGGTGAGGGAGAGGTCCTTCAAGCCACTAGTGATGTGGAACTTCATCCACATGGGGTCATCCTCACCGGCTCTTCTCAAGGCTTGTTTCATCTCCAAGAGGTACTCATCGAGTGGCTTATATCCTTGTGTGATCTTCCACAATTGGCGACTAAGCTCTTCGGAGAAGGTGGAGGGTAAAAACTCTCGCCGCATAGATCTCTTCAACCTTGACCAATGCTTGCGCGAGCGCGAGGTGGAAGGTCGATGAACCCACCAAGTGTGCGCGTAGTCGTAGAACTGTCTTGTGGCGCTCTTCACTTTATCTTCGGAGTGGACATGGTGAGTCAAGAATTAGTTGTCCATCTTCTCCTCCCACTCATGGTATTCCTCGGGGTCATGAGTACCATAGAAATGGAGCTCAATGTCATTGTCGTAGTCGAAGTAGCTCGTGTGGGTTGTGGTCTTGAGCTCGGAGCATGTACCTTCCCTATCCATCATAGCACTCGAGGTAGATGTGAGTAGAAATGGAAAGAACAATACCAAAGTTACCTTTTCCCCAATTTGATGAAGAATCAAGTGGTGTAGTACTTGGTGAATGGAAAAGAGTGTCCTAGGTAGTGAACCTTGGTGCAACACACACCTAAAACCAAAGGCTTATAGTGGAGCTTGGTAGGAATTAGTGTCACAAAAATCAAACAAATTGAAGTCCAAGATATTGTAAGAGTTGAAAGCAATCGAAAGAACTTCAAATGGAAAGAAAATGATCACAAATATAAAGGAGGGCAGTAAAGGAAAACACGCGCAAAGATAGTATGGTTTGTGCAACCAAATGAATGAGCATACAAAATAATGGCCCATCGAAGACTAAGCTCGTGTTGCACAAATACAAGGAGAGACACTAGCTCGATTGCACTAGAGGGCACGATTCACTACTTGCCACCAATCTATGTGCATGCAAGCGTAGGCTTTCCCTTCCACGTGTCTTTTGCACAAGTATTTATTTTCATGAACTCTCTATGCTTAGAAGCTTGTGATTCTTTCTCTTTTTCTCTTGCTTAAAAGCTTTGTTTTTTTTTGAATTTTCTCTCTTTTGCTCCTTTTCCCCACTTGCCTTGAGGCTCTACCAAATATGCGCTACTAGTGTCACAAGATATGCACGGGAACAAGCTATCACACTATATGATATAGCAAATGATGTAACAAGATGATATACTATCACTATGATGTTCAAGTTTTCGCGAAGCCCGGCAATACTTGACTAGCTAGGCTCAATAGGTATGAGATAAGCGTAAAGATGGAGGGGCTATCAAGGTAAAGGCAAGGAAGGAAAAGGTTGTGACGGAATGAACACCTTCGTCACACTTAACCTTTCACGAAGTGTGTCACAACCCTCTTTTAGGTATGTGATAGGGTTAGCCTGGGTTTGTGCATCATGCCAAAAATTTCAAAAGAAATCCAAATGGGGAAAAGAAAAGCCCTAATTGAATTTAATTTAAATGGCTAGATAAAATTGCTTCCAAAAATTCCTCTGTTATTTTTGAAAAGTCTTATAAATAAGCATGATCACATATAAAGTGAAGTGGGTCCCACTGCATGCTCCAACATTTCTCAAATTAAATAAAAAACCTTTTTGAATTGAAATTCAAATAATTTGAATTTCAAAAATCTTCAAATCCTAGGATTGGCTAGTGTTATGCAATGTAAGTCCGTATAAACAATTTGGGGATTTTATAAAATGTTTTGGTATTTTTTTATATCAAAACAGAACAAATGTCAGAAGAAATAAAAAGAAAAACAGAAGAATAAAGAAAAAGGCCTTACCTGGGATTTCGTCCCAACTCAAACCCCAGCCAGCCCAACCCAGCTACCCTCCTTTGTCGTCTTCCTCAAGCAGCTCGGTGTCGAGCCAGAGCGCGTCGTGGACGCCACCTCGATGCCGAGACGCTTCCAGGCGACCCCGAGCCTTGTACACGCGCCACGCAGACGCCCAATTGCTCCACGGCCATTTCCCCTCCTCAGGTTCATCCTAACCCTCTTCCCTTGCCGTTCTTTTCGCCGCCCGAAGCTCACGCCGGAGCACGCCGTCGCGTCCGCGTGGCCAACGGCGACGAGGCACTTGCCCAGCTTGTCCATCGATGTCCCCGGGTTCGTCTTCACCAAGTCGCCGCATCAATCGAGCCCGAACGGCACCAGAAACGACGACCGCGACAACGCATCGCTGCCGGCCGCAACAAGATCCCGGCGAGCAATTGGACGCCGCCGAGCCTCCTCCGGCCTCGCTGCGCCCACATCAAGCTCGGGTGAGCTTTGCGCTCCGAATGCCCCCTCCCAATGCTCTCCCCGTGCTGTGCATCGTCGTTTCCATCGTGGTCAGTGGCGGGCCGCCGCGCTTGTCAATGCTGGCGTGGCCTGGAGCCCCCACGTGACGCCCCACTAGCACCACACGATGCAGATGACCGCGGGCTACGCCCCAGTGCCATCCAAGCCCATCACCACGCCCTGGAACGCGATTCCTGCGAAGTTCCGGCGACTACAGTGACGCCGGCAACGACCCCGACCATTAGGGCCTTAACCTATGCACTAATCTCCCCCCTAGGGTCTATGACAGTGGGCCCTAGGCCCCTTAACTAACCACTGTTAGTTTAAACAAAGAGGGGTTAATCCCCCCCCTGACCAGTGGGACCCAACCGTCAGAGGACCCTTCACGTCACCCCTGCGTCACGGTGACACGGTAATTAGAATTATAATTAAAATAAATTAGAAAATGGCAGAAAAATGATTAAAGTTTAGAAAATCATAGAAAATTCATACTAACTTCAAATTTAACAAATAATATATGAAAAAATATCAGAAAAATGCAAGGATTATGAATATGCAATTTGTTTATGTGTTTGACCATTTTAGAATGGGGCAAAAGCAGTGTTTCAAATATCGACCGATATTCCGATATATCGGCCGATATATCTCTTATCGGGGTCCTACCGATAGGATAAACACTTATCTTCATGATTTATCGCTCTGGCCGATATATCGGCTGTCAGACCGATTTTTACCGAATTTTACCGATTTTTACAGAAGAGCAGCACCACGATAAAATTTATCTTCTCCCTTGATTTTATTTCTCTAGTCAGCAAATTTTGAGATGATATTAGGCAGTGCAACGGGTGATGCATGATTTTATCATCTGAAATTTATTAGTTGGTCCATTAGATGCCAGATTGTATTAGGCAGATTGTAATTATATTAGTTAATCATTGGTAAACTATGTAGATGGATGATATGGTTGTTTCCTTTTATTTATGTAGATGTCTGCTTCAGATTGCTCGCGCTTGTACACTGATATAGCATATTTTCAATGTTGAGAGCACTTATTTGTCATGTGTGTAATAGTTAATATAGCATATTTTATATCATTTCTCTTAGGAAAACATAAGTTTTAAAAAAAACTTGCCGATAAATGATCGACCGATATAACCGATAAATCGGCCGATAAGCCGATTTATCCCTTATCGGGGCTCGACCGATAAGTTAACGATAAGAGATATCTTGAACATTGGGAAAAAGTAGCAAATGTGCATATAGCTTAATTTGAATTTTAATTTGAAGTTTGAATTTGCAAATTCTTTGCAATACACTTTAATTAAATTGAATTGTCAACAAACCAGTACCATATACATCATGGGCAATCTTATCATGTGCTTGTGCATTTTGTTTCAATGTTGCCCCCCCTTTGTTGATGATTGCTTCGGTAAACAGTGTTTCCGAGACGGAGGTCACCCCCGAAGCAGAAGACCGTTAAACTCGTGTATCGTCAGCAAGGCAAGCAAACCCCATTGATCATGTCTATAAAATCTCACTTCCCTCTCAGACTCGCTTATGCATTGATTAGGATGATCACCTTGCTATCGATTCTACTGCATAGTTGAACCCATATCCGATGCATGACCTATCACCTTGTCACAGTAGTAAGCAAACCACAATCCTAGCTGACATAGGAGTTGAGTGATATCATGTGGCCCCTGCAACTGTTAAAGCTTATTGCATGCTTAGAGTTTACAATGAGGATACTTTTATCTGTGAGTCGGGATGGTAGAGATCATGGTGTTGATGAAGGTGAAACTGTGTTGGTGAATCTACCCTAATACAAGGTGAACGATGAGAGGTTGTGTAGGAGTACACAGTGGGTTGTCTCGTTGAACACCGCCTTAAGCCTGAGTTCTTGTATGGTAATCCAAGACAAAGAGTACAACCACACATTGGCTCACTGACCCCTCTCGGCCTAGTAGCTCAATCTGCATTGACGTCCAGGAGTCACATTAGTTCGGGCTTTTCATTTGGCATATGCATAGAAAAAGAAGGAACGAAAGATTGCATCATATAGATATGTGGGTGGACCTGTGAGGCAGTGAACCACCTGCCAAAGGTGGCGTCTCGGTCACTTGCATTGTTTGAGTCTGTTTCGTTGATCCGGCCGGGCTCTCGAGCAGAGGCAACTCAGATAGTCGACTCCTGGAATAGACTGGTTGTGAGCGAAGTGTCGTGGTGAACATCCTCGCCGTCACCCCTTGAATGGTGACGAGTACATGGTGGTAACTGATGGTCATGTGTGTGTAGTTTACACCCTTGCAAGGTTAACAAAACTATTCGAATAGACGCGTCCGCGGTTATGGACTACTTGGAACCTGTACCTGATTATTAGACAAATTGAATGGATACTCTAAAACACGCAAGATAAGTGTGAGTACTATGGCGTGCTTCCTCGTGGGGAAGTCGAGGATGTATCCATAGTGGTGTATTGGTTGGAGACTTGGTAGTGGACTCGTGTACGCTTCTTACCTCATTCTGGTATTTGTAGTACAGGACTAGCCAAGTCAAAGCTGGCACTTCTGCATTGAAACCCCACCTCCCTTTACCTTGAAACTTGAGCATGAGTAGTATAGTTCTGATGTAAGTCTTGCTGAGTGCGACTTTGTACTCACGTTTGCTTATTCTATGTTTTAGATGAGAACCCAAACCCCGATGGAGGCACCTTCCTAAAGCTCGACGTTGACTAAGTTAGTATAGTCGCAGACAACAGTCTGGTCCCTCGTGGAAGGGCGTGTATATTGAACAAGGCTTCTCTAAGCCATTTGTTAAACTTGTCTGCACTCAGACCTAATTTGCTTCCGTTATTTGATCTAATGTTGGATCACAGACTCGCGATCTCTTCGTGTACTCTATGTAAGTCAATAAAGATATACTTTGTAGAGTTCATGTGATGAGTACCTGTTGTTTACACTAGACATGTATGATGCGTGTATGTTTATAACGTGCATGTCTTAGTGTGGGGTTCGATAGCTTAGTTGTGTTCTTGCCGGCGGTCTTTTATACACCAAGTGGCCCTTAGATGTGCGCAGCTTGGGGCATCACGATGCGATTGCTCGTGACTGTCACGTGGCACACTTTGTTGTATGATTGAGCCCGCCCGAGACCTCGACTAAGTGATCGAGCTGGAGTCTGTTTATGTAAGTGTTAAAATTCAATCGATAATATGGTTGAGGCGACTTGTCTATGAGTATGGGATTTCACCACCCATAATCGTTTAGACTTGTGAGCGGGCGAGGAGGACCCATCTTAGTTGATCATCCGGCCTGGATGGGATGCCCCTCACGTATGATGGTTTCCGAGAGTGTTCTGTGCTTGGCCTTGTCTGCTTAGACAAGTGGGTACGACTCTCGGCTCTCCATATGATTGAGTTGTGACTTGAATTACATACACATATTCCGGGTCCCGACAAAGTCGGAGAAGACCGGCCTTGCTTCCGATTGAGGGGGTCGAAGGATGGATGATCGTCGTCGATGATGAAGCTCGTTGGTTGATGTAGTCGATGAAGAGGTACTCCTCGTTGTTGGTGATGGTCCCGATAGTTGAAACTCACAAAGATGCACGGTTTCGAGCTCATGTGCTCAAGAGCCTAGGCAAAGATGCCCAAATTCTGAAAATATACTGGAATCGAATGGTGATGGAACCTATCTAGAAGGATGGGGAGTGAATAGCTACAAAACGAGCTAAAGAACGTCAAAAGCGGCTCTCGATGAAGAAGTTATGGCAAAAATGGTGATTTGCGGATGGCTGGGAACAGGACGGGCGGTAGTACCGGCCACTGGGGCAGTAGTACCGGTCCCTGGAGACCTGGGAGTGCGTTTTTGAGGTTTCAAAGGTGGGGAGCGGTACTACCGGTCTGTGGGAGGTAGTACCGGTAATTTTTGATTTACCGAAACTATCGGGGCGCTACCGGCCCCCTACCGGACCCTAACAGAAGGGTAGCATTTGTGAGAGCGGTAGTACCGGTGTGTAGGTCCGGTTCTACCGGTCAACACAGGACTTGAGCTCTAGGGCGCGATTTAGGCGGAAATTGGTGATTTTGGGGGCCAAAATAGATGGGGGAAAGGAAAAATTGGGGCTAGGGAACGCAAAGGAGGATAAATACACGTGCTAAACACTAGATCCACGCATCAAAGTCAACAAAAACAACAAATTACAAGAAATTTGGTATGACTATTTTTGGTGGGGATTTTCGAAATTGGGAAGAACACAACAAAAATTGGCTAGAAAAGCGGGGGGGGGCTCCAAATTCGTGGCAACCTTGCTCTTGATAGCAAATGATGTAGGAAAAACTTATGGGTTCGCCCAATCTTCACGAATTGGAGATGGATTTCACGAAGAACACAAAGAACACAAGGGAAGATCCACAAGGAATCAACACAAACAAGAGGAAAGAACAAGATTCACTAGCACAAACACTCAATCACACACATAGCATACACACACAAGGTTCAACAACAACAAGAGTAAAGACAGAAGGGTAGTTCATTCAAATCTCTAGGAGAGATGGAAGCTTGAGAGAGATAGGAGAGATGGAAGCTTAAGAGAGATAGGTAGATCTCGTTTTCCTCCATGTGCTATAACATGGAGGTCTAAGGCTCAACCGGAGAAGAAGCCTCTCTCCCTTAGGAGTAGTAGATCTCTAGAAGAGGTAGATCCCCATGGGGGGAAGGAAGATGAGCAAAACTCTCTCAAGTTTAGTCTAATCTTTGCTAACCCTAAAATAGAGGTAGGGGAAGAATACTTATAGTCTAGGAGGGATGAAGGAGTACACGGGCTGCATAGCCCAAGTCTACGCGCAGGCAGCGGTAATATCGGCCGGCACGGCCGATAGTACTGGTAAATCCGAATTACCGAAACAACCGGGTTGGTACTGTCCCTCAAAAGAAGACTTCACGTGGGCGGGCGGTAGTACCGCCCGGTGCGGCCGGTAGTACTGCTTTGGCCGGTGGTACACCGGTTGTACCGGCCTTCACAGACATGATCTCTGTTGCTTCATCTTCTCGCCGCTCCTCTTCCGTCTTTTCTTCCAATCTTCCCTCCCGGATGGTGTAGTCGTTCCCTTGCGCTTCACCTCCTCCTCAACGCACGTGTAGCTCTCGAACCTAAGTATGCACGGGAGTGTGGGGTCAAGTAGTATACCATCCACAAGAGGATCGAAAGGACACGCATAAAGGGTAGAGTTCACCTTTGAGTGCTCGATGTGTGTGTCCCTTGGCGAAAGGTCCATGTTCATGCTGATGTCCGTGTGATGCTCTACATCACAACCTGTCTACCCTAGTCCTTCAAGATGTTTCACAGGCACTCAATTCCTTGCAGCGTTTCCTTCGGATTTTCACTTCCTCTCCCAAAATCAACAAAAAATCTCAAACGGTTCCGTAAAACAAATAAAACGTGAAGTCCAAAATTAATTTTTCCACAGACTACCATTTCTAATAAAAATCATAACTGGACCAAAAAACAAAATAATTTGTCCAAGATTATGTTGCATGTTTGAAATGTCCATCAACGGATTTTGGATTTAGGGCCAGTGCTATCAATTGGAGGAAGTCAGTCATAAGACAACAATGTGTTTACAACATGGATAAATTATTCTTTACATACCACAATTAAGGAACATCGACGCAAATTACAGATAGTTTATACCCGGAAAGATACAAGTATTTCATAGCTATAAAAAGTATTGTGCAATATGGACACAACAAACGGTGGACAAACTGACAGGTTCATGGCATAGAAATGGAATTCCAACAGCGTGCGTGTATCACTCCAATTTTATCTTTTCCTTTATGTTATTTTATCTCAGAGAATTTTGAATTTATATTTAATGTACAAAGCATCAGAAAATGGTTTCTTATAAATAGTAAAACATCGGAATCATCGCGAAATATTTTATATTGTCTCACATAATTTTTTAATTACAGATAAAGACTTCGCAACCAATTTGATTGAATATAGCAAAAATCAGTACAAATGTGTTTAGTGGTATCCCTTACACATTTACTATTTCTTATACTAATCATTTACGGAACACATCTTCTCGGTATCTTAGTTCACCCAAATTTTCTTAAACAGTTTCATTTCCACTAATATGAAAAACATGCATGTGACCAAACAGATCATGTGTGTACTGAAATATGTTTACAGTGAACAATCTGAAGTGCTAAATTTCGTACGAAGACTTGGCTAGGAGAAGAACTCACCGACAGTAAGCTGGTCTGCTGGTGACGGAGGGATCTGCTGTCGCGCTGCGACCTCGTTCGCCAGCAGCCACCCCGCGTGCTTCCATACCCCCGACGGCGGCGGTAGATCCAGCACCCCTCTGGCCGGCGATGATCTGATCCGTCTAGACAAAGAGGGAAGGTGGCGAGAAAATCCATTCAGGTAGATTTAATTAAAGCACCTGCATAGAAGATTCAATTGGAAGCAGAATCACAGCTCTCTCTTGCAATGCATTGTCGCTCTCGAAAAAAAATGAAAAGAGAGGGAGGACCGCGAGTGAGGCTCACCGTTGTAGTCCAAGTTCAATCGGACGAATTCGTTGGTGGTGTGATGTTCAATCGCCTTTGTGCTCCTATGGACCTGCGTGTCAGGAAGAAATCAGCGTCATTGAAAGGAAAGAAGAGCATCTAGAATCGAAGAGGGCCAAGAGGGGAAAGCGACCTCCATGGGGTCGGCACAAGGGTCGGAGCAGCGGAGCGTCATCTAGCTCTCTTGTCATGCAGAAGGGACACTCCTGGCTTCCTCCTCTCCCGGCGCACGACCATAGAGATCGAAGCCCTCACATGGCAGATGGAATGAAGAGATGAGCTTGCTCCCTCGTCTCCTGGAGCGCGAACATGGAGAAGTCTATCAAGCACTTTCTTCGCGGCCAGATTGAAGCCCTCACACGGCTGCGGCCGTCCTTGGAGCACCATTGGATCGCTCGATCTGGTCCGGGACCTAGGTGAGGTGAGGGGCAGGAGGTGGGTGCAGCGGCGAAGGGAGAGGTGGGGTGCGGCGGCGGCTCCAGCGGATGAGCGTGGGATGTGTGTGTGTGTGTGTTTTTTTTTTTTGAGGAACACACTACAACTCTGACGCTCACAAATACGAGTATACAATCACCCCTATGACGCACACACGCACACCCTACCCCTATGAGCATCTTCGCAATAAAGAGCCGGTACATCATCTTGAGATTAACGAAGACACCACCTCGTCTGTGACGGGAACGTCTTCTCCCATTGAAACCGCATCACCGGAAGCCCTGAAATAAATCCAGGAAAATGCGAGCACCATTGTCAAATCTAGGATTTGAACTTTGGTGGACTGGGGATACAACCATCCACCTAACCAACTCAACCACAGGTTGATTCGCGCGTGGGATGTGTGTTGCAGCGTGTTTATGCGAAGGAGATGGCGTCTAGGGTCGACCGTGAGGGTCAGGACGTGCGCAGACGGGCAAAACATTTAATCGTGGCATTTGATCGCGTTGGCAGACTACCGAATCAGTATTGACTCTTAGATTTTTTTAGATGAATCAAATACGAGGATCGTGGTTATTTTGAGTACAATTTGTGGTGTATCTATAGGGGAAATCATGTTTGCTCTTTTAATAGTAGTGGTTATACATATTCATGGAGCAATCAAAAGTTCCTATATTGATGGTCTCATTATATTTAATGGAATTCACAACATGCTTCATATTAAGAAAATACACTGTGTGCTCTTTATCATTGACATTAAAAGTGACCTTCCCTGTGTTGCAATAAATAATGGCCCCTGCAGTATTAAGAAAGGTCTCCCAAGGATGATAGACATGCTTCCATATTTCGGCATTTCCAACACAACAAAGTCCGTTAGAATTAAACCATTAGCAACATCGACGGAAACGTCCTCAAAAATACCAATAGGAACATCTAAATGATGGGACGAGAGATGATAACATCTTCTCGCCCTTTGTTGGTTACCCTAAGTCGAAGGTTGAGATGTAGATAACAGAAAAAAAATTCCCTAACGTAGAGGATATGGTTATGTCTCCCGTAGGACTCCAAAGACGACAAGTAGGTGGTGCGGTGATACGTCTCAAACGTATCTATAATTTCTGCTTGTTCCATGCCCTTTTATGTGCCATTGCTACATGTTTTTCTACATTTTCATATCATTTTACACATATTTGGACTAACCTACTAACTCAGTGGACCCAGTGCCAGTTTCTGTCTGCTGATGTATGTAAGTTGCAGGTATTTTACCCCAATTTTCAGAGATTCAAAAATTCCAGAAAAATAAGATAAAAAATCAGTGAGACAGAAGCTTCCGGAACCCTGAAGGTGGACCTGGGGGGCCCACCTGGCAACCAGGCGGCCAGGTAGCGCGCCCCCTCACTGGCCGCACCACCAGGGCGCCTGGGAGGTGGGGCCACCCCCTGGCTGCCCCCCTGACCTATATTACCTCCTCGTCCCGAAAACCCTCGAGGAGAAACCCGCATCACGAATTTCTTCTCTGTTCCGGCGCCGCCGCGCTTCTAAGATCAGGAGCATCAGAAGACCTCTTCCCGGCACCCTGCCGGAGGGAGGATCGACCTCCGGGAGCTTCTCCACCACCATGGACGCTTCCCGGATATGTCGTGAGTAGTCCCCCTTGGAACATGGGTCCATGACCGGTAGCTATGTGATGTCTTCTCTCCAATCTTGTTCTTCAATTCTTAGTCCTTATGAGCTGCCCTACATGATCAAGGCACCTATGTAATTTTCCTTCTGTTCCTATGTTGTTTTTGCTGGGATCCTATGGATTATGACATTATGTTCAGATCGTGATGAGTTATATATTTGGTTTACCTTTTATATTTTGTTCTTGATTAATTCTTGCATGTTCTCCGTTACTTTTTATTTCTTTGGCCAAGTAGTACATAGTAACTCCAAGAGGGAGCGTTTACACATGATTGTGGGTTCATGCCCCCCGATGTTTAGCTTGAGTGACAGAAACATGAGACTAGGGGATGTGTTGTTGCCACCAGGGAGAAAACAACGGTGCTTGTAACCGCGGTTGCAAGGATTGTTTACCTTACGCATAGATTGTTAATGCAGTTGTCTGTTGCTTTGAGTTTACACTTCGGGTGGGGCTCGCAACTTAATACCAGCGAGATGTTCTGGATAGATATCTCAAGGTGGATGATTAGTTAGTAGATGCAGATGGATTTTGGTCTACTTGTCTTGGCGTGCTTCCCATACTTTTGAGCCTCTAACTTTCTAGTAGCATAATTAGCATTGCGGTGCATTTATAATTCTGTCAATTGCCCAGCTGTAATTTGTTCACCCAGCTTAGCTATTTATCGTCTTTTGGGAGAGAGACATCACTAGTGAACATCAAGGGACCCCGGTCCATATTTCCACCATTGTTTACACCTCCACTTTATTTGATGCTTTTACTTTCCGTTGCAATTATCACCACTATCATTATTATCCTCTTGCATTTTAACGACAAGGCCGGAGGGACTAACAACCCCTTTGTACTTGGTGGGAGCAAAGTTATTTGTTTCCGTGTGCAGGTCCACAAACAGATCTCGCGTCATCAAGTAATTTCTGGCATCGTGTACACCTACTTGTCGATCCTTGGAGTCCTCCTGGATTCGATAAACCTTACCGTCCTCGTGTAAGAGAGATTTGCTGTTTGCTACATCTCAACCGTCCACTTGGGGTAACCAATGAGGGGCGAGAAGCCATCAAGACAATTTCTGGCGCCGTTGCCGGGGACTCCAATCTTCAAGATAGGGGAGTTGCACACTATCTTTTATATTTGCTTTCTAGTCTTGTTAGTTTACCTTATAGTTTTTATCTTAGTGTCCACTAGTACAAAACAGGCCTTTGGATATGAGCAAAGGCCACGGCACGAACACGAACCAGTTCTACTGGCCGAATTGCACCGGTTCGTGAGGCTGGGCTTTAGAACCGGTTCGTGTGGTGGGCCCGATCCCAACAGCAACCTGCCACCACACCTGTAGAACCGGTTTGTAGTACAAGCCGGTGCTAAAGGTGTGGCGGCAGATTGCCGTTGGGCTGGGGGGCCCGCTAGAACCTTTAGCACCGGTTGGTGCTACCAGCCGGTTCTAGTGTCCCACCTTTAGAACCGGCTGGTACTACCAACCGGTGCTAAAGATACAGCTATATATACTCTGTCTTCTCCAACATGAGCCGGCCAAGCTCATTCTCTGTTTTTGAAGCTCACTTCTCTCTTTGCTCGAGTTCATCCTCCATTTTGGCCAAGAATTGTGAAGATTTGAAGAAAACCTTCTACATCCAATTGTTCACAAAGGTTAGCAGCTTTGTCCTCTCTCATTTTTGCTAGATTAGCTTGTGTTATGCTCTATATGTGTAGATTTGTGGACTTTAGTTTGGGAGCTAGCTATATAGTGATATGTGGAGTTTATTTGATTTATATGCACTTTGATCTCAAGTTAATTAGTATGCATATTTGTAGTGATTGCTTAGTTCCTTCCCGCACACGGACGTATAGTTACCACCGTCGATCGCCCCCATCGTCCCTCTTCACCGGCACCACCTTGGTGAGCCTCTATATATGTGTTTCTTATTTTTTTTATATAAGAAATTTATTTGTATGATTTATATAGATACTTGTCTAATTTTCTTACTTGTATGATTCTTTGTTATACATACTGCGATGGTTATGGTATCCGCGCATGTCGGCCCTCGTCCTGTCTATGATTCGGATGTGGTATATATATATTAATCTTTTATAACTATTAATTTGTTCCATTTTCCGTGTTTGACAATGATGTCCAATTAAGTTGAAATAGATATTTTTATCTAGGAGGTATGTGAACCGGAGATTGAAACTGACCCTCTGGTTGAGCGGTTAAATTTAGTTGAAAAAGAAAACGAGTATTTGAAAGAAAAATTGAAAAAAGTTGAAGAAGAGAAGATGATATTGGAGTTGTATGTTGCCGATGTCGTCGGCGATCACAAGAACAAGATGGATGTAATGCGCATGAAGATTAGGAAAATTAGAAAATATGCCCTTACTAAAGAGGCTTGGTATCATTATGCTGTTGGAGCAATTGGTACCTTTGCTGCGATATTGATCGCATTTATTATTGCATTTAAATGCTTTAGGTAGATAGTTTTATGTTGTTTTTATGATAATAAGTATGTGTATGAACTTTATGTATGAACAACCTTTATGCATGTATGATCAATTTTATGTATATGAATTACTTGTATTAATTTTATCTTTTCTATGTTGTGCCATTGTGAAGATGAGTCGGCAATGGATGTGCGACGAAGACCGACGCTCTGGCGAGTTCATTAATGGCTTGCATAGTTTTCTGCAAGTGGCTGAGGCTAACAAGCGGGATGGTTTTATGTGTTGTCCATGTGGTGTCTGCAAGAATAATAAGAGCTACTCTGACTCAAAAGATATTCACCTCCATCTGTTTAAGCATGGTTCCATGTCCGGCTATAACTGCTGGACCAAGAATGGAGAAAGAGGGGTTCTGATGGAAGAGAATGAAGAAGATGAGGATGATGACAGGTATCCTGGGTTCCAGCTGCCTGAATACGGTGGTACAATGGGGGAACAGAATGAAGAACAAGAGAAAGAACAAGAAGGTGAAGAAAAGGCATCACATGAGCCTGATGATGAGCTTCGCCGTTTCATTGTTGATGCACAGAGAGGATGCGAAAGCGAAAGGGAGAAGTTGAAGTTCAATCGCATGTTAGAGGATCACAAAAAAGGATTGTACCCAAATTGCAAAGAGGGAAACACAAAGCTCGGTGCCGCACTGGAATTGTTGCAATGGAAGGCAGAGTATGGTATACCTGACAAGGGATTTGGGAAGGTACTGAAAATATTTAAGAAGAGGCTTCCAAAGGATAACGAATTGCCTAACAACACTTACAAAGCAAAGAAGCTTGTCTGCCCTCTAGGACTAGAGGTGCAGAAGATACATGCATGCCCTAATGACTGCATCCTCTACCGTGGTGAGTACGAGAATTTGAATGAATGCCCGGTATGCGGTGCATTGCGCTATAAGATCAGACGAGATGACCCTGGTGATGTTGAGGGCGAGCGCCCCAGGAAGAGGGTTGCTACCAAGGTGATGTGGTATGCTCCTATAATACCACAGTTGAAACGACTGTTCAGAAACAAAGAGCATGCCAAGTTGTTGTGATGGCACAACGAAGACCGTAAGAAAGACGGGAATTTGAGTCACCCCGCTGATGGGTCACAATGGAGAAAATTCGAGAGAATGGAAGAAAAGGAAAATGGCAAGTTTACAAAGGACCCCAGGAACATATGGTTTGGTTTAAGTGCAGATGGCATTAATCCTTTTGGGGAGCAGAGCAGCAATCATAGCACATGGCCCGTGACTCTATGTATCTACAACCTTCCTCCTTGGAAGTGCATGAAGCGGAAGTTCATTATGATGCCAGTGCTAATCCAAGGCCCTAAGCAACCCGGCAACGACATTGATGTGTACCTAAGGCCATTAGTTGAAGACCTTTTACTATTGTGGGCTAAACCAGGTGTACGTGTGTGGGATGAGAACAAACAGGAGGAATTTGATCTACGAGCATTGCTGTTTGTAACCATCAATGATTGTCCTGCTCAGTAACCTTTCAGGACAGACAAACAAGGGATACAAGGCATGCACACACTGTTTAGATGAGACTGAAAGTATATATTTGCCCAACTTCAATAAGAATGTGTACCTGGGACATCGTCGGTTTCTTCTGACCAACCATCCCTTAAGAAAGAAAGGCAAGCATTTCAAAGGCGAGGCAGATCACCGGAAGAAGACTGTCCGTCATACTGGTGATGATATACTTGATATGGTCAAGGATTTACCAGAGCAAGTAGTCTTTGGAAAGGGTCCTGGTGGAAAATCTGTTCCGCATGACGCTGACGGACACGCACCCATGTGGAAGAAGAAATCTATATTTTGGGACCTACCATATTGGAAACACCTAGATGTCCGCTCTGCAATCGACGTGATGCGTGTGACGAAGAATCTTTGCGTGAACCTGCTAGGCTTCTTGGGTGTGTATGGGAAAACAAAAGATACACCAGAGGCAAGAGAGGACAAGAAACATATGAACGAAAAAGAAGGCATGCCCCCAAAGCAATACGAGGGTCAAGCCAGCTACGCTCTTACCAAAGCAAAGAAGGAAATCTTTTTTGAATGCATGCTCAGTATCAAGGTCCCGTCTGGCTTCTCGTCGAACATAAAGGGAATAATAAATATGACAGAGAAAAAGTTTCAGAACCTAAAGTCTCATGACTGCCACGTGATTATGACGCAACTGCTCCCGGTTGCATTGAGGGGGCTTCTACCAGAAAATGTTCGATTAGCCATTGTGAAGCTATGTTCATTCCTCAATGCAATTTCTCAGAAGGTAATCAATCCAGAAAGTCTACCAAGGTTACAAAATGATTTGGTCCAATGTCTTGTCAGTTTTGAGTTGGTGTTCCCACCATCCTTCTTCAATATTATGACGCACGTGCTGGTTCACCAGGTCGATGAGATTGCAATTTTGGGTCCTGTATTTCTACACAATATGTTACCCTTTGATAGGTTCATGGGAGTCTTAAATAAATATGTTCGTAACCGTGCTAGGCCAGAAGGAAGCATCTCCATGGGCCATCAAACAGAGGAGGTCATTGAGTTTTGTGTTGACTTTATTCCTGACCTTAATTCGATTGGTCTTCCTGAATCGCGGCATGAGGGGAGAATGGGTGGAAAAGGCACACTAGCATCGCGCCCAATAATATGTAGGGACGCAGAATCTTGGAAGAAAGCACACAATATTGTTCTACATAATTCTGCCTTGGTGGCCCCGTATATCGATCAACACGAGAATATTCTACACTTAAAACCCCAGAGCAATCTGAAGTCTGAATTAAGAAGGAACACAATAGGACTTTCAGCGGTTGGTTGCAAGACCATCTCACGGGTAACGACACTGTTGAAGAGGAGTTGTACTTGTTGTCTGGCACACCATCTTTGACTATAATGATTTTCAAAGGGTACGAGATAAATGGGAATACATTTTACACGATCGCCCAAGATGAAAAGAGCACCAACCAAAACAGTGGTGTCCGCTTTGATGATGCAATCAACAATAAGCAAAAGGTCACATATTATGGTTACATAGAGGAGATATGGGAACTTGACTATGGACCTGATTTTAAGGTCCCTTTGTTTTGGTGCAAATGGTTCAATCTGACAGGGGTAAAGGTAGACCCGCAGTACGGAATGACAACAGTGGATGTCAACAATCTTGGGTACAGAGAGGAACCATTCGTCCTAGCCAATGATGTGGCTCAGGTTTTCTATGTGAAGGACACGTCTAGCAAAACGAGAAAAAGGAAAGATAAGGAAGCGAATACATCATACGGTGAGCCAAAGCGCCACATAGTTCTTTCAGGTAAAAAGAAACCTTGTGGGAGTGGAGGACAAGACAGACAAGTCAGAAGATTATGAAAAGTTTCATGAAATTCCTCCCTTCACAGTAAAGACCGACCCAAGCATCGTGTTAAATGAAGAAGAGTGTCCATGGTTACGGTGCAAAAAGAAAGGGAAACACGCGAAGAAATAGTATGCAGGTAATCCGAATGATTTGTATTCGATCGATGAACTGAAAGATTTCTATGTGTAGAACAAAACACAAGGTTTCCCCTGCATACAGCCCGACGGTGGCTCATGAGTGCAAGCATATCAATGCACCATCGGACGTATGCAGGGAATCCGAATGATTTGTATTCGATCGATCATGAACTGAAATATTTCTATGTGTAGAACAAAACACAAGGTTTCCCCTGCATACAGCCCGAAGGTGGCTCATGAGTGCATTTAATGATTTATTTTGTGCCAAATGACCCTGAAAATGGAAAGCATCTACAAATGAACTCAGAAGAGGTTGAAACTTGGCATGGTATCATCACTTGACCCATATAACATGTGTGCAAAAGTTGAGAGGGTTACGATAAAAACTGGATGCACTTCGTGTACAAACTGGAGCATCTCTTTCGAAGTCTGAGGGTTTTAGACGAAAACTCATCTGTTACAAAGGCATTTCATTTTTCTAAACTTTTCTGACCTCAAGACTTTTTGTGCATTCAATATGCACCATTCAAAGCCACATACTAAAATTTGAACCCTTTCTGACTTCATTTGCTATTTTTCATGCATTTAATGATTTATTTTGTGCCAAATGACCCTGAAAATGGAAAGCATCTACAGATGAACTCAGAAAAGGTTGAAACTTGGCATGGTATCATCACTTGACCCATATAACATGTGTGCAAAAGTTGAGAGGGTTGCGACAAAAATTGGATGCACTTCGTGTACAAACTGGAGCATCTCTTTCGAAGTGTGAGGGTTTTAGACGAAAACTCATCTGTTACAAAGGCATTTCATTTTTCTAAACTTTTTTGAACTCAAGACTTTTTGTGCATTCAATATGCACCATTCAAAGCCACATACTAAAATTTGAACCCTTTCTGACTTCATTTGCTATTTTCCATGCATTTAATGATTTATTTTGTGCCAAATGACTTCAAAAGAATTACTAAAAACAAATAATCAATAAATATAAATTATATATCTTTAGTACCGGTTTGTGATACGAACCGGTGCTAAAGGTCTCCACTCTTCCCACCGAAAATTTGCCCGAAAAATTGAGTAAATTGGAGACCTTTAGCACCGGTTTGTGTTAGCAACCGGTGCTAAAGGGTCTTTAGTACCGGTTTGTGATACAAACCGGTTCTAAAGGTATCCGATATATAACCCCGCCTCCTCACGGGGCAAACCACCGCCGCCCAGATCGAAACTTGATGCCCCCAGGCTGCTGCGCTCTACCGTCGTCATCGCCCTCTCCGCCAGGCTGCTGCGCTCCGCCGCCGTCGTCGCCCTCGCCGCCGACGTCGCCCTCACTCCGCCGCCGTCGTCGCCCTCGCCGTCTCCGCCGTTCCTCGCCTTCGTCTCCGCCGGCGCCGCCGCTGGTGAGCTCTCCTCTTCCCCCTTGTCCGACCACATGCATGTGTCCACGGCGAGCTCCGTCGTCGTAGTACCCCGCCGAGGATCGACGACGATGCTAGATGAATATTTTGCTAGATGAAAATGTTGCTAGATGAACAATTTTTCTAGATGAACAATTTTGCTAGATGAACATTTTGCTAGATGGACATTTTTGCTAGATGGACTTTGCTAGATGAATATTTTGCTAGATGAACAATTTTGCTAGATGAACAATTTTGCTAGATGTGAACATGTTGTTAGATGAACATTTTGCTAGATGAACATTTTGCTAGATGAATATTTTTGCTACATGAACATTTTGCTAGATGAATTTTTTTGTTGTAAGCCCTATAGTCAAGTATATATATGAAATTTTGTTAGTATATATATTGTTATAAATATTATTAGTATATATATTGTTCTAAATATTATTAGTATATATATATATGAGATGTTCTACAATTTGAGCTATAGATCAATAGCTATTAACATGAAAATATTAAGATATTTTTAGTTGTAATTTTATTAGTTTCATTAGTGAGAATGCCGGGCCCGCATCCTCGTTACCGTCGCGCTCCGGGAGTTCTTGACGGGATGCGCAATGTCTTGGACTAGGCTCCGCCGGGATGGCACTGGGAGGTGGTTTCCGGGGTGCGTCGCTTAGCGAGGAATCCGGGTCTTGTCGTCGACCCGGATCTTCTTTGGTGGCGGTCGTGTGGGACACAGTCGGTGCGGAGGGAGCCGGCCCCCGAGGAGGTTGTACGCCGACGTATCAGGGAGGAGGACGACCACGTCCGTCGCTACATGGCGGCATTGGACGCCGGGTACTACAGTTTATGGCAGGTGCTTCAAGGATCTCACCCTAGCTACGAGCGGGTGATGGTTCCTTCTCTTTGGGTGTCCACCGCCAGCCGGAGCCGACGTCGTTTACTGTTTTAGCTAGTGATATGTTATATATATATGTACTAGCTTTAGTGATCGACATATATATTAGTGTTGCATATATGTGAACTGGATTATTCGAGATGTAAGCTGGATTATTATTCTAATATTATTGTTGAATGTGAACTTGATTATTTGAGATGTCATTTTCTATATTTGCTTATACTAAACAGTTTTATATTTTTCTGCATCTCGTCGATGTTAGTTAAGCTATGGACGACGTGTTCAATAGCGGCAGAGAGCAAGAAGATGATATGTACGAAATTATCGCCGAAGCCGATATCGGTCCTCATGATGACGCCGATATCGATGATGACGGCTCACGATATCTGAACGATTTCGGTGAGGGAATGTTCGACGAAGGAGAAGAACAAGATCTTCAATTAACAACAAAGTCTGCCGAGGTATATATATAAATATATATAAGGCCTCTGGTGATCATAAAATTTACAAATAATTGATTTATCACTAATAGTTAACAAATATTTCTTCTTCTAGAAACCCGGATCGAGCAAATCTTCTTCAAGCAAAGCAAAACGTGGCCCGACCAAATTGCCGCGGGATGATGTAAAGTACAACATCGATGGGATCAGTTTGAGTGGCCAGCCGAATGCTCCGGAAGCTCACGTGAAGAAATGGATAGCTATATGCGGAGTAATTGTTAGAGATAACATCCCGATTAGCACTCAAGAATGGCATCAGCCAAAGGAAGGTGGAAACAAGAGTTTTGTCAGCGATAGAGCAAAAGAGTATCTTTGGGCTAAACTCTTATCATATTTCACCCTACCAGATTGGGCGACACCAGACGATGTGTTGAAAGTCAAGCATGCTGCTCTTAAGAAGATGGAAGAACTATTCCGATCTTGGAAGGTAAGGCTATGGTCCAAATACATTGCTAATAATAAGAAGACTCAAAATTTCACTGGAGCACTAGCGAAGGTACAAGCACATTGGGATAAATTTGTGGAGAACAACGAATCAGATGAAGCTAAACTTCGGTCGGGAATAAACAAGATTAATGCTGAGAAGCATAAGCTTTTCCATACCATGGGGACAGGTGGCTACAAGTCCGCGTCGCCTAAGTGGGATGCATTTGAGAAGAAGCTGATTGCTGCAGGGGTCACTCCAGTCATAATATATTTTCCACCCAGGTGCAGGAGTTGGTTTTTTGGGCATGGGGGAAAGTTGGACCCAAAGACAGGGAAGGTGATTATAAAGGCAAGTCTTAAAGGAGTCGATCAAGAGATACTAAATGCAATTGATGATGCTAGGAATGGGATTTTCATCCCCGAGAGAGAGAATGACGAGCTTACACGCGCCCTCAAGAATCCTGAACATCCGGGACGAACGCGAGGCGTAGGCATTGTTCCATGGTATGAGGGGTTTGCGGAGTATAAAGATACTTACAAAAGCCGTGCAAGAAAGAAGAAGCTGGAAGCAGACCGTCTTTCAAAGTTGGAAAATGCTATGAAGGATATGCAGGAGCGACTACAGGCGTCACTTAGCCAGCAACCGCAGCCAACTCAAGATCCACCTGAAGCAACTACCGTCCCATGTATGACGAAAAGCAGTGTGGGCTCCACGGGGGTCGATGATGGTCACTACCCCGTGGATGATATCACAGAGCAGAAAATTTGCGAGCTAATATTCAAAATGAACAATATATCCATTAAGGTGGTAGACGGCTTTGCTTTAACGAATCCACCTGGAGCACTGCACCACTGCAATCCGATTCCACCTGGCTATGCTCGTGTCGGGGTGGATGAAGTTGTGACGGAATATCAAGAACTAAACCTTGATATTCCTGGAGGTGAAGGGCAGAAGACCCTCAGAGAAGCCAAACAAAGTGGTATCTATCTATGGAGAAAACAATGGATTATATTTCCATCCATTATGTCAAGTCCAACGTGTTTGACATCAAGTTCACCACCACCCCCCGAGATGGATTGCATCCCGACTCCGCAGCACCAGCCGAGTCCTGCACCCCTCCCCGAGATGGAGCGCAGTGCGACTCCGCAACATCAGCCGAGTCCTGCACCATCCATCCCCGAGATGGAGCACAGTGGGACTGATCCGCTGTGACGTCAGCCGAGTCCTGCACCATCCATCCCCGTGGAGCGCAGCGCGACTCCGCCGCGTCAGTCGATTCCACCACAACCACCCCACATCTCGAGTCCGCAGCGCCAACCGATCCCACCAGCTCCCCCCGTGATGGATAGAAGGCAAACACGACAATAAAAAATTAATCGACCTCGCCGCGTCATAGCAGTCCACCGAAGAAGAAAACAAAGAAAGCTAAACCCCAGAAGAGTCCGCCGGTCTTACCCTGGGATAGGAGTGTAGGTGAAACCAAGGCCATAGTGGATGAAGCTGTGGCGAAGCACCTTGCACCGAAACCTCCCCCGCCACCGAAGGAGAAAATACCCGAGGTAACAGTACAACACTTCTTGAAGATGTTTGAACCCCTGTTAAGACCGTGTTCTCGGACTACGAACGCTCTATTAACAAGTCTTTTCTGCAAAAGGGTTCAAGAAGCAGCCACTCAGGTAGTAAAAAATGTGGGAAACCTGTTGCCCAACTCGGAGAACAGACAGTGCAATCGATAGCCCCGCTCAAGGTGAATACCAAGCAGCAGGAAGAGATAACCGACGAACAAAGAGCATTTGCTAGAGAGGCGGGTCTTACTATTGAACAATTTTTAAACCTTGATGACTTGTCCAGTGAGCCCTCTCCAAAAACGAAATATGCAAAAGGGGAGCCTATGGTCACTGAAGAAGAAGAGAAGCTATTATCAAAGCAAATGCGCAACTTGCATAAGTGGTACATCAAAGAAGCTATACCGTTCGAGATGACCGGCTTCTGGATTCCGATCAGGCCAGATTATTTCGACAATGGAACTGATGACTTGTGGATTGCAAATGAAGAATTATTTCAGTTATTCCATCAATTGGCACTCGACAAATCTATCGTCAGTTTGTATTGTCTATAAGTGATTTCTTTCTAGCTCAGCTCGTACGTCATTGACTGTATAATCCTCACTATATATATTCTTTTGTGTGTGGTATTACGCAGAATGAAGATGTACGAAATGAGAAAAGCTGGAGTCTTTGGCATTGGGTTCATTGACCCAAATACCATACATGAAGTAACAGTAAAACATAATACAGATTTCTCGGAGACCCTTTTGCTTAAAAGTTTGAGGGATCTACATGCAGAAGAACATATACTATTTCCTTAAAACTTCAAGTGAGTGTCATTATTTTGTACTACAAATTATAGTTTTGCTTACTCGATATTGTTATATAAGTGATACCCGCTTACGTGTGCGCAGCTATCACTTCATCCTGCTAGACATTGAAATGGAAAAAGGAAGGGTTACAGTAATGGACTCACTACGTAAAGATATTAGTGAGTATAAAGAAATTAAGAACTCATTCGCCAGGTAATTTTAATCATTATCACACATGTAGGCTTCTTTAGTGTTCACTTTAAGTTTCTGTTATATCAAGTAATTAACTCCTTTATTCATTTTCTTTGATGGCAGAGTTTGGGGAAAGTTCAAAAAACTCGAGCGCGATGAATGGAAGAAGAAGCTGACGTGGCGGTACGATAATTATGTGAGAGAACATTCGATTTAATTATATTTCGAGTTTCAATATACCATTATCATATATATGCTTGATTATTAAATCTGTTTGAATTCTATTTTGTTGTGAAGTGTATGAGGCAGACTTCGGGGACTGAACCTTGTGCTTACATCTTAATGGAGAACATTCGCTATATGACCCAAAAGTTTAATCAAAGAACAATGATGGTACGTAAATACTATCTAGACTTTGTTCTTACCATATGTAATATATTCATATATTGATCATCTTCTTTAAATAATAAGATTTGGGAGAAGCGGGATAAACTCGACATAAATGATCGCATGCGAGCACTTCAAGAGGAAATAGCGGGATTTCTTCTTCGTGAAGTCATAAATAAGTCAACCGGAGAATTCCCTTACCATATGTAATAGGAAACTGGTGTGTTGTCCATATAATGTAACTGTATGTATATTCAAATGCCCTCCACTGTTGTGGGCTCGAGGCAAGCAAAGAGGGGCGGTGGTGAGGCACTAGTACTATATATGATCGATGTATATATATGTTGGAGGTACGATAATTCTACTATATATGATGGTTCTAGCTAGCTACGAGATATTCTACATGTATATATATATATATGCATTGTACATTATGTAATAGCGTAAAATAAACAGTAATCCTAAACCCAAAAGAAAAGAATTAATAAACCCTAAACTATTAAAACCAAAAAGAAAATAATTAAAAAAACTTAAACCTCTAAACCTTTAGAATCGGTTTGTGTTACAAACCGGTGCTAAAGGTTCCCGAGCCCTCGCGCCCGACCTTCCACCACGTGGCTGGCTGCAGAGATTTTAGAACCGGTTCGTGAGCAACCGGTTCTAAAGGGGTTCACCCTCTAGCACCGAACCTTTAGCACCGGTTGCCAAAACCGGTTCTAATGGCCTCCCAGAACCGGTTCTAATGACCTGTTTTGCACTAGTGGTCCTTTATCAAAAATCACCAAAAAAATTAGTTACCTTGATTTTTTTAGACAGTATGTCTAAGTCCTTTACCTTTGGTGGTTCACCAGAAGGGGAGATTCCCATCTTCAAACAAAGGGGTGGAGAAAGTTTGAAAGATGCTTGGTTTAGAATTAATGATTCTCAAAATAGAGCCACCAAGAATCAATCCACCACTATCTTGCTTAGAAATTTTTATGTTGGTATTACCTCTTGGAATAGGTTTGTTTTAGACACTGCTATCAATGGAAATTTCCTAGAATCTCCAATTTGGGAAGCTCTTAATGTTATGGAAAACCTTTTTGGAAATACCCTATTGTTAGCACACAAGAGAACATTACTTTAGATCACATTATGAGAAAAGTTGACAAGATAGACCTAGAAATTCAAAGTATGGGAAAAATAAATGAAGTAGATCGTACGATTCAAGGGAATCTAAATAGGCTTGATAGGTCCATGCATAAACTTTATACTACTTTGGAGACCCTTAAATCCCATGATTTGAACCCTTCTAGGATTGACAAGATTGAGGATATTATTGAAACTTTAGGAACTACTCTATTGTAACAGTACGGATTTCACAAAAATTAAAAAAATTGTTTTTGGTGTGAATTGTTTGATCGTCTGATTTGTTTGCATCCCCGATTTATCGATCGGTGATTATTTTTCCCCCTCTTATCTCGTACCGGACGGAGACCGACCCTTGCCACCCCGACACTCGACCTTTGCGACACCGGGTTTCACCCGATCACCGCCGCGAAAACCGCACAAGACCAGCCACAGCGCACGGAACGAATACCCCGTTTAATAATTAAATGGGTTATTTTTATAGCGCGCCAGAAAGTGTTCTCGGAATGGTTCCAGCGCTAGGTGAACGCCGCCGGCTCGACGCGCTGATCGCGCAGTTCGAAGTTTTACCCAAATTGGAGGTCCTGCGGACCCTCGGCGGTCAGAAACGTAAACACCGCGCGCGAGAGAGAAAAACCGAGGATGTTTTTGCAAACTGCCAGCCACCTGGGCTATATAAAGACCACCACCCCACTTAGGGTTTTCCCTAAGCATCTAGGCAGCCACCAACCCCAGATCTGGCACAAAAACACCCCATTTTCGTAATTTTATCCCCATTTTACCTAAAACACTAATTTCCTGCGATCTGGACCGTCAGATCCGGAGATCCGACGACCCAGATGCGCCTAGCCCTCCACCTCCAGCCTCCTCTCTCTCCTCCCGAGCGCCGCACCAACTGAGGCCGCCGCGCCACCGCCGCTCGTCGCCGAAGCAGCAGCCGAGCCGCCGACCACCCTTCTCCTCCTCCCGCGCCCACTTCCCTCTCCTCCTCTCACCCGGCCGCTCCCCTCGCAGGTCAGCAAGAAGGGCCGCCGCCGGAGCCGCCATGGCCATGGCTGGCCCGACCCCTAGCTCGGCCGCCGCCCGGGAAGCTCGCCGGCTTCCTCCGCCCGCGAAACAGCGCCGCCCCCCCCCCCCTCATCTCTCCTCCTGCTTCCCCTCCCTCTGGTTCCCTCTCACCTCTCTCTTATGCGTACAGGGGCACGCCGCCGCCGCACCATGAAGGGCCACCCGAGGAGCTCGCCGTCTGCCACCCGCAGCTACCCGTCGCCGGCGCCGCCCTCACGCGCCTCCGGGACCCCCTTCCCCTCCACCTCGCTCCAGCCGCCGGCCGCCGGAGTATGGCCGGAGCACCGGCGCCGCCGCTGCCCTTGTCTCGTGCGGACGAGGCCGCAGCCGCTCGCCCCTCCACCGCCGTCTGGGCCAGATCCAGCGCGCGGCCTGCCAGCCTCCAAGGCCCGGCCAGCCTAGCTGCCACCAACCGCCTCCAGACCGGCCAGTGGACTGCGGCCCATGGTGAGGCGCCTCCCATCTTTTTTTTCTTCTGTTGGGCCCAATAGCACTAGATTTGGCCCATTAGCTGTTTTTTTACTTTCTAGTTTATTTATTTGTAGATTCGTGTTACCGTTTTGCGTTGCCCGTATCTTTTTAACGGTAGCTCGGATCGCGACGCGTAAAACATGAAACTTGCTTAGAATTTTGTGTAGATTAATAAAAATGTGTTCTTTTGACATGTTTGACTTTGTTTACATGTTGTTTACCTGCTATTTACAACTGCTTGCCACTGTAAACTGTAATTGCCATAACTTTTTAACCGTTGCTCTGATTAAAATGTTCTTTATATGTAACTTGACTAGAATTGCATGTAGATTGTGTTTATGTTGCTCTTTGTTGTTAATAATAAAAACAAATATTGTTTAGGACAGAATAGTACCAAATGCAATAATTATCGTGGGGTCCGCAATAGTTTGCCATGTCTAGGATTTCACCCCACTTAAATTGACTAGCTTAGGTAGTTTATTTATGCTTCAACTCTTGACATGTTTGTGTGCTATGCCATGCTTCTGTGCTTTTCCATGTTAACAACCTTTGTTGATCACCTGTAGCTAAACAACTTGAACCACCGTAAATGTGCGGTATCGTCGTGTGTGACGAGTACTCCACTTAACCTGTTAGTAACCGCTCTCGACGGTAGGTGTGATGTCTCGTGTTGCCTTCTTGTTGATGCTTGCTCGTGTTTGCTTCGTAGTAATAGATGCTTGCTCGTTGATTGCTTTCCAGTGTTTACCGTCTTGTGTGCTTCCGCGGGTACCTCTCAGAGACGATGCGAGCTTGCGATCAACTACACCTTCGGAACCCGACTTATCAACAGGCAAGGACTATACATTACTTATGATCCATTCTATTTCAACCCGCGGTTTGCATGCTAGTCTAGGATAGGTTCGATGTTTGATCCTACCACATGTTTACAGCCTCTTTCAAACCGATACAGCCATGTACCCTCCCAGCAAACCTTGTACTACTATGTTACTATTGCTCGTTGCTCAGCCCCTGCTTAGTATGCATGCTTAGGATGCTACGATGTTACCCTGTTACCCCTTGGTTTGGGATATCAGATTATCATTATTATTATTGTTGTTGATGATATGATTATTATAATGTTGACTATATTCGACGAAGGATGGAAGGTCTAGGCTATCCCGCCCCGACGCTTTGTTCCATTCGAGTCACCTAGGATCTGAGTTCCGGGTATTGGTTTTAAGACTGAGCGTGCCTAATCGCGTGTGGGATTTTATGGGGTCCCGTTTTCTTACCTACCTAGCTTCAAACATTTCCAGTGGTGGCCCAAGCTGATTTACCATTTGAAACTGTGTGTGTGCTGGTCGGCCGCTAGTAGTTTTCAAACACCCCAGACCAGTGAGGACATAGTTCCCTTGCTGGCCCACCTTGTCCGGCTGAGGACCCGGTTTCCCATGTGTGATTAACCGGCTATCCAAACCTGCAATAGACGGTAGAGACCGATTCGAGAGCGCGGCCGACTTTTGAGTTGGGTGTGGACTCACCGGGGGCCACCCGGATTTGTTCGTTGATAGCTAGAGGGACCTGTCGTTTCGGATCCCTTGGAACTAAACCATAAAATGGTTGCCTATAATGGGTAGCAACTGAGAGAGATGGGCGTGCGTGCGGAGCCTTGTAATGGGCAGTTGGTACACCCCTGCAGGGTTACATCTTTTCGAGAAGCCGTGTCCACGGTTATGGACGACTTGAGACCTATTCCTTGTTCATAGACAACAACAACTGAGATAATCTTAATATAACTTGATTAACGTGTGTGTGTGCCTTGACTGCTTCTTCTTCGTCGGGATGCGAAGAGGAGGACAAGGATAGGATAGGTGTTATGTTTGCGTAAGTAGTTGATAGCAAGACTTGTTGGAGGTGATTCCTCATCGAATTGTTGGCTTCTTATCTTACTCTCTAGATCGTTACCCACTTCATAAATGCTAGTGCGGCAGCAACCTCACCACTTACCTCATCCTTACCGTAAACTACTAGTTGTCCTAGAATGACGAGTGATGAAGTCCTTGTTGGGTCAGATGACCACTACAGTTGGATGCTGAGTACCTCTGTACTCATGATACTACCCCCAAACTCTTTTCAAGGTTTTTGATCGACAACAGGTATGGTGATCGACGTTTCACGTGGAGACTCGACGACGACTAGTTAGGCGGATCCCGGCGGAGGGCCTGGACCCGTTTGGTTATGGGGATCGATGTTTTTCTCTTTGCCAGTAGGCATTTGATTGTAGTCTGTACTCAGACATGTATCTTCCGCTGTTGTATTGTATTAAGGCAGTTGTATGCCGATTGTATGAGATGTTGTATCCTTGTATCTGTAATGTTGTAATATCATGTTGGAAATCCGGGGCATATGACTTCGTCATATGTCGCGGTGGGACCGATATGTGCTTCGTCCCCGGATCTGGATGGAAACATCTAGATCTGGAACAGTACCGCATATCGGGCCTTACAACTTGGTATCTGAGCCTTACCGACCGTAGGATCCCTTTTCTGGCCGAAGTCGAGTCTAGACAAAAACTATTTTGTAGTTACTAAGTTAGTTATCGGAGAGTAGGATCTTTTATTCCTTACCCTTGCTCTGGTCAGGAAAAGTGTCATAAGAGTTTTAATTCTCGCCTTATCCCCTTCAAACTCTAGGATCTCGAGTGTGTGGAGTATCGGAACCGTTACAATGCCTTGCTTGCAGCGTATTGTCTCGATTCCGATCTCAGGTTTGGGAATTCCTGTAGTACCTTTAGCTTCTCTGATTTTGGGTATCGTCTGGGTCATCCATTGCCATCCATCCTTTTGCCGGTATTTTCACGACTTGCGTCGAAAACACTATCCTTTGATCCGGTTATCTTTGTCGTTCCTCCTCTCGACACCGGCGGTTTCGTATTTTCGACGATGTTGTCTCCCTGCGGAAAGTATCTCGACGGAGATCGTCGTTCGACATGGAGCAGAGTCCCTTGTTGGTGGTGTTGAAGATCTCGTCTTTCTTTTCTCTTCCCCTCTCCCCCGGATCGTCCTGGATCTTGGGACGAGATCCCTTGTTGGTGGTGTAGTATTGTAACAGCCCAGATTTCACAAAAAATAAAATTTTTGTTTTCGATGTGAATTGTTTGATCATCTGATTTGTTTGAGGTGTTAGCATCCCCGATTTACCGATCGGCGATTATTTCCCCCCCTCTTATCTCGTACCAGACGGAGACCGAGCCTTGCCACCCCGACACTCGACCTTTGCGACACCGGGTTTCACCCGATCACCGTCGCGAAAACCGCACAAGACCAGCCACAACCAACGGAACGAAAACCCCATTTAATAATTAAATGGGTTATTTTTATAGCGCGCCGGCAAGTGTTCTCGGAACGGTTCCAACGCTAGGTGAACGCCGCCGGCTCGACGCGCTGATCGCGCAGTTCGAAGTTTTATCCAAATCGGAGGTCCTGCGGACCCTCGGCGGTCAGAAACGTAAACACCGCGCGCGAGAGAGAAAAACCGAGGATTTTTTTGGAAACTGCCAGCACCTGGGCTATATAAAGACCACCACCCCACTTAGGGTTTTCCCTAAGCATCTACGCAGCCACCAGCCCCAGATCTGGCACAAAAACACCCCATTTTCGTAATTTTATCCCCATTTTATCTAAAACCCTAATTTCATGCGATCTGGACCGTCAGATCCGGAGATCCGACGGCCCAGATGCGCCTAGCCCTCCACCTCCGGCCTTTTCTCTCTCCTCCCGAGCGCCGCACCAACCGAGGCCGCCGCGCCGCCGCGCCACCGCCGCTCGTCGCCGGTGCAGCAGCCGAGCCGCCGACCACCCTTCTCCTCCTCCCGTGCTGCACTTCCCTCTCCTCCTCTCACCCGGTCGCTCCCCTCGCAGGTCAGCAGGCAGGGCCGTCGCCGGAGCTGCCATGGCCATGGCTGGCCCGACCCCGAGCTCAGCCGCCGCCCGGGAAGCTCGCCGGCTTCCTCCACCCGCGACACAGCGCCGCCGCCCCCTCATCTCTCCTCCTCCTTCCCCTCCCTCTGGTTCCCTCTCACCTCTCTCTTCTGCGTACAGGGGCGCGCCGCCGCCGCGCCATGAAGGGCACCCGAGGAGCTCGCCGTCCGCCTCCCGCAGCTACCCGTCGCTGCCGCCGCACGGATCCGGGCCGGCGCCGCCCTCACGCGCCTCCGGGACCCCCCTTCCCCGCCACCTCGCTCCAGCCGACGGCCGCCGGAGTATGGCCGGAGCACCGGCGCCGCTGCTGCCCTTGTCCCATGCGGACGAGGCCGCAGCCGTTCGCCCCCCCACCGCCGTCTGGGCCAGATCCAGCGCGCGGCCCGCCAGCCTCCAAGGCCCGGCCAGCCCAGCTGCCACCAACCGCCTCCAGGCCGGCCAGTGGGCTGCGGCCCATGGTGAGGCGCATCCCATCTTTTTTTTGCTGTTGGGCCCAATAGCACTAGATTTGGCCCGTTAGCTGTTTTTTTTTACTTTCTAGTTTATTTATTTGCAGATTCGTGTTACCGTTTTGTGTTGCCCGTATCTTTTTAACGGTAGCTCGGATCGCGACGCGTAAAACATGAAACTTGCTTAGAATTTTGTGTAGATTAACAAAATGTGCTCTTTTGCCATGTTTGACTTTGTTTACATGTTGTTTACCTGCTATTTACAACTTCTTGCCACTGTAAACTGTAATTGCCATAACTTTTAAACTGTTGCTCTGATTAAAATGTTCTTTATATGTAACTTGACTAGAATTGCATGTAGATTGTGTTTATGTTGCTCTTGCTTGTTAATAAAAATAATAAAATATTGTTTAGGGCAGAAAAGTACCAAATGCAATAATTATCCTGGGGTCCGCAATAGTTTTCCATGTCTAGGATTTCACCCCACTTAAATTGACTAGCTTAGGTAGTTTATTTATGCTTCACCTCTTGACATGTTCGTGTGCTATGCCATGCTTATGTGCTTTGCCATGTTGACAACCTTTGTTGATCACCTGTAGCTAAACAACTTGAACCATCGTAAATGTGCGGTATCGTCGTGTGTGACGAGTACTCCACTTAACCTGTTAGTAACCACTCTCGACGGTAGGTGCGATGTCTCGTGTTGCCTTCTTGTTGATGCTTGCTCGTGTTTGCTTCGTAGTAATAGATGCTTGCTCGTTGATTGCTTTCCAGTGTTTACCGTCTTGTGTGCTTCCGCGGGTACCTCTCGGAGACGATGCGAGCTTGCGATCAACTACACCTTCGGAACCCGACTTATCAACAGGCAAGGACTATACATTACTTATGATCCATTCTATTTCAACCCGCGGTTTGCATGCTAGTCTAGGATAGGTTTGATGTTTGATCCTACCACATGTTTACAACCTCTTTCAAACCGATACAGCCATGTCCCCTCCCAGCAAACCTTGTACTGCTATGTTACTATTGCTCGTTGCTCAGCCCCTGCTTAGTATGCATGCTTAGGATGCTACGATGTTACCCTGTTACCCCTTGGTTTGGGATATCACATTATCATTATTATTATTGTTGTTGATGATATGATTATTATAATATTGACTATATTCGACGAAGGATGGAAGGTCTAGGCTATCCCGCCCCGACGCTTTGTTCCATTCGAGTCACCTAGGATCCGAGTTCCGGGTATTGGTTTTAAGACTGAGCGTGCCTAACCGCGTGTGGGATTTAATGGGGTCCCCTTTTCTTACCTACCTAGCTTCAAACATTTCCAGTGGTGGCCCAAGCTGACTTACCATTTGAAACCGTGTGTGTGTTGGTCGGCCGCCAGTAGTTTTCAAATACCCCGGACCAGTGAGGACATAGTTCCCTTGCTGGCCCACATTGTCCGGCTGAGGACCCGGTTTCCCATGTGTGATTAACCGGCTATCCAAACCTGCGACAGACGGTAGAGACCGATTCGAGAGCGCGACCGACTTTTTAGTTGGGTGTCGACTCACCGGGGGCCACCCGGATTTGTTCGTTTTTAGCTAGAGGAACCTGTCGTTTCGGATCTCTCGGAACTAAACCATAAAATGGTTGCCTACAATGGGTAGCAACTGAGAGAGATGGGCGTGCATGCGGAGCCTTGTATTGGGCAGTTGGTACACCCCTGCAGGGTTAAATCTTTTCGATAAGCCGTGTCCACGGTTATGGACGACTTGAGACCTACTCCTTGTTCATAGACAACAACAACTAAGGTAATCTTAATATAACTTGATCAACGTGTGTGTGTGCCTTGACTGCTTCTTCTTCATCGGGATGCGAAGAGGAGGACAAGGATAGGATAGGTGTTATGTTTGCGTAAGTAGTTGATAGCAAGACTTGTTGGAGGCGATTCCTCATCGAATGCTTGGCGTCTTATCTTACTCTCTAGATCGTTAGCCACTTCATAAATGCTAGTGCGGCAGCAACCTCACCACTTACCTCATCCTTACCGTAAACTACTAGTTGTCCTAGAATGACGAGTGATGAAGTCCTTGCTGGGTCAGATGACCACTACTGTTGGATGCTGAGTACCTCTGTACTCATGATACTATCCCCAAACTCATTTTAGGGTTTTTGATCGACAACAGGTATGGTGATCGACGATTCACGTGGAGACTCGACGACGACTAGTTAGGCGGATCCCGGCGGAGGGCCTGGACCCGTGTGGTTATGGGGATCGATGTTTTTCTCTTTCCCAGTAGGCATTTGATTGTAGTCTGTACTCAGACATGTATCTTCCGCTGATGTATTGTATTAAGGCAGTTGTATGCCGATTGTATGAGATGTTGTATCCTTGTATGTGTAATGTTGTGATATCATGTTGGAAATCCGGGGCATATGACTTCGTCATATGTCGCGGCGGGACCGATATGTGCTTCGTCCCCCGATCTGGATGGAAACATCTAGATCTGGAACAGTACCGCATATCGGGCCTTACATCTATCCTCCATCAAGACTAAAAAGTTAGAAACCCCCTCAAAGAAGGAACCTAAGTATGTTTACGTACCAAAGGTTCCTCAACCCAAAACAAATATATCTATTTTTAGGGGTGTGGAAATAGTGAAGACCGCAGAACAGATACGACTCTTGAATAGAATTAGAAATGAAATTCTAATTGGTCTTACTACCTTTGATTTTATTCCTAGAAGTGTTAACACTAGGCCTTTATTTCAAAGTCTTCTTAAGACCAGTTGTACTATTGAAGAACTTTTTGATGATCTTGATGATGGTTCAACTGTTACAACTTGATCTTTTGTATCATGCCTAGCTAAAAGGCATTATAGAAAGCGCTTGTTGGGAGGCAACCCAAGTTGTTTTTACTTTTGGTTTTAGTGGTCTTGATACTTGTTACTACTATAGCAACATCATTGTATCTCTATTTTCAAACTTTCTGCCAAGTTTTAGCCTCTGATTGCAAGAAAGTTCAAAAGTTGTGACATGTTGTCCAGAAACAGATTCTGTCCCCTTGACGAAACAATTGACCATAAATCACCAGATCATCTTTTTGATCTGAATGTTTTTGAAAGCATGATCTATACAATTAGCTTTCATGCGTACGTTCTGAGTTTTTTTATTTGAGTTGCATAAGTACCTCGAAAAAATTGTTTATTACCTGCTTGTCTGTTTTTCACAGATTCTGCCACGTTTTGCGTTTTCGTCCTTCTGCAAATCTTAAGCTTTCTTTTTCTTTGCAAAAGCTTTTTGACAATCATGAGAAACAACAGCTCTTCAAGAATATGTTTATTTCTAGTGGAGAAAATTTATTTTTATCATGGGTACTAACCACTCTAATCAGCTTATGATGAGTTTCGTATGAAGTGAGTTCTTAAGTATGCGAAGGAAGATGATGAAAGACGATTCGGGAGTGTCAAGCGTTGAAGCTTGCGAATGTCCCCATGCAACCCAAGAAATATCCAAGGAGACTCAACCATCCAAGCTTGGGGATGTCCCCGTGCATCCCCTTCTTCATCAACAATCATCATTTCGTCCTTCTCCATGCTATATTTTTATCACTTCATGTGTTATGTGCTAAAATTTGAGCGTCTTGCTCTTTAATTTTTAGTTTGTTTTAGTTTTGCTTGCTATTAATAATAAGTTGGGTCATAGCCTTTATTGTTTGGGAGGGAAACACACTCCACTCCACCGTAGAACACAACATAGGCTTGCATGCTTATCTTTGTTTCTGTGTGTGTTCTATATCTTTTCATAGCTGTTGTCGTGCTTAATTCTTAGTTTTCAGGCTTATCTTTTTAAGAGCTTTTATTTAGGTTGTTCTAGGAACTCTCTTAGCTTTCATCCTTATCTTGTTTAGGGAGTGGTCTTATTGCACTGAGTTGTGTGTCTTGCATGAGTAGGTACTTAAGGTTGCTATTACAAGTGTAGTAGTAACATGCAATAGTTTTGAGGTATTGATTTGAGTAATGTTTGGAATTTTTGTTCCAAGAGCTTGAGCGTATTAGTGATAGGTGTCGTATTTTGGGCAATCCATGCTTATTTTTGAAAACTATAAAAAATCTAGTTGGGAACTCTAGCTACTAGATGGATCGCTAACCTTTGGAGGGGTTGGAATGTATAGAGTACCCTCACGTACCATGGGTCGAGGATACACAAGGATAAACAAACCCCATACACTCCTCCTCAGTGTACTCGTCTCTTTGTGAACCTCCTAATTATTTGCATGATAATAAGTGCAAGATTTCTTCAGACTAATGCGAGTATTCGATTGTTGGCACTGCCACCTTCCCATATTTTTCTAGCCTCTTCAGTACCGTGCATTGCCCTTTATCATCTTAAGAGTTGGCTCATACTTCGCCGGTGCATCCAAACCCTTGGAATGATACGCTCTGTCATCATAAACCTCCTTATATCTTCCTCAAAATAGCCACCATACACTACTGCAAAGAGGGGATAACACGATACTCCTTTCCCCGTCCCTTGTACGAAACTATTTGCGATGCTATCAACGCAAACGGTATAAATAAAAAACCGTTTGGGCGAAACTGAACCATCTGGGAAACATACCCGAAAGTCCACAATTCTATAAATTACTGCGTGGGTGGTGTACGGCTGACGGGTCTTTGAAAATCAGTCTGGGATGTTTACGGTGAAAGCCCACGGTTGCATATAAAGGACCGCCAGCCTGTCTATGCAATCTTTCATAGTAACAGAAATGTTTGGAATGCCTAATCTATCAGGCACGCTTGTGAAAATCCTTTCGTGTGTGAAACAAGGGTTATCGATTCGTTCAAACAACCGTTCGCATGACCAGCCAGAACACCCATGGTTGCAAAGAATGAACCTCTATCCCATCTTCACAATCATTTGTATTTACTAAAACATGTGCATGTGTAATCTATCAGGCACGTTTTTGTAAATCTTAGTGTTGGATATACACGACACACAGTTCCTAAAGTTAAGTGTTTTGGATTCCTCCTTAGAACACCAACGGTTTAAAAAAATGAATCGCTACCTTAGTAAAGCAAACGTTCCGAATTAAAACATGGTGTGCAAAGTAAAACATATGAGAAATGTTTCTGAAAATCTAAGGGTTGGTGATGCACGGCGTCTTCTTTTTATTTTCTTTGTTTTCTGAAAGCTGTGGCTAGATTCTCTTGCAGACATTCGGAAATACAAAATTATGTGCAATGATGTAGTGAAACAGAAACATGTTAGTTATCGAAAATGTCTGCTATGTAGGCACACATTTTTGTAATCAGTTATCTCAGTTATTGTATGAAATGAACTATATCCTTATCATATGTATATGCACATTACTAGAAACTACTATTTCTGAGAAGGGCATCTAATTAAGATAATACGTAGCAAGGATTACTTAACAACATTTGAGTTCACATGTACATAACATACAGTTGTACAAATAATACAGTACTCAGCAACAAGGATTTGAGGAAAATATTGTTGGGGATCGGCGCAGAAAACAAAAATTTTCTACCTACGAGTCCCGAACCCAAGATCTATGCTATGTTGATGTATGTAACAGAAGGAATCGGTGTTCATACCTTTGAAGACCGAAAGAGGGAAACGTTCCTCGAACGTGGTTGGCGTAGAATCTGATCCTACGACCTCCCTGTGGTGTTGAAGAACCTCCGACGATGAAGTAGCACCACACGTGTAGTGCCTCGCGGGATTACACACGTACGTTGCAACCGACGTCCCTCCGGGTTCCAAACCAGAAGAGCAGCGGAAAGAAGATTGATCCGGATCCCGATTCCGGCAGCGCGACAACGTCCGGATGATGGTGAAACCCCCAACCAAGTGCAACCTCCAAACCAGGGGAGTCTGCTCTAGGTCGGAGAAAGAGAGAGAGAAAGAACTCAATGGGATGATGGAAAAAGGGCACCTTACCCCTCCTTATATAGGCCAAGGAGGGGGGATCCTCCTCCCCTCCCCCATGTGGGACTAAATTCCCAAAGGGGGGGAGGGTGCGGCTAGGGAGGGGGCCAAGGCCCCTCCCTTGGCGCCATGGGCCAAGGGGGGAAACCCCCTTCTCCCCTCATGGGCCTCTTTAGGCCCATATGCCTTTTCCACCTTTTTAATTAATATTTAAATCATTTTTAATATTTAATTCTGTAAATTAAATAATGAAACATTAATATATATTATTTTGAACCTTTCAAAATATCCGGAACAGCTTTCGGCACCTCCCGGTACATTTCCGGTGTTTTCTCTCTTTTCACCGATGATCCTGAATCAATCCTTAATGCATCGATTGCCCTTGAGTGTGACACCCTACGATCCGGGAAACAGTAGACATGATCGAGACACTCTCTGACCAATGACCATCATGTGGGATCTGGTTACAATCCTTGATGTGCCCCTACGCTTCCATCGAATAAACTTCATCGTTGTTGAACCGTTAACAATATGACTTGATCCCTTTGTGCTTTGGTACTATGTTTGTCCGAGGTATGATCGTCGGTATCCAATACCTAGTTCTTCCACGTCTCCGACATAACATGTTTACTCATCTGTGAATATTACATCTCTTGTGACCTAGTCACTTGCTTGCAAGCTATTGATGCAACACCACCGAGTGGGCCCAGAGTACCTATCCGTCACTCGGATTGACAAATCCCGCTCTGATCTATTTCATACTCCTCAACATATCTACTTCGGAATACCCAAGATACACCTTTTCAGTTACCATGTTTCAGTGTAACGGTTAATGCACTCAAAGCATCCTAATAGATAGCAATTATGTATGATCATCACGGTCTAAGGATTTAGTCACTATGTTATTAAGTCATCGCAATGCTGAACTTATGTGACTTGATCACACTGCAATGCTTAAGGTGGGTGTGTGTCCATCACATCATTCTCCTAATGATATGACCTCATTATCAATAGACTATTATGTACTAATGATCAGGAACCCTTGATCATCAATTGCCCAATGAGCTAGTATGCCTGAGTTTAACTAGGGACCAGGTTGTTATATAACACACGTGTATTAATGTTTCCGCTTAATACAGTTCTAGCACAATATATAACGTATTATGAACAAACAGATATGTGACAAATATCTTTATTAATTTGCCTCTAGGGCACATATCCAAAAAATATTGCCTAGGATCTGCATTACAGAACGTCTTGAATGAACAGGAAAAGACCTTCAGTGGCTACGTACAGATAGAGAAAAATGTTGTCTCCCATTTTCAACTGTGGACGAATTTCCATCACACGGTACCGGTTATGAATGATAATTGATCCATTTTTAGGGCAAAGGATGTACGTTGACATCACCTTCTTATTCTGACCAATCGCTAGTGTTATTGGACCAGAAGAGGGGATCAATTCAAGAACAACTGAAGGCGGCAATACCTGTTGCAAGACCCATAAAACAATTGTAACACTGGATGAATGTATATAGTACGAAAGGATATATAACATAAAAGATTATGTACCTTGATTTTTTCATCGATACAATTCGTTTTGTTCAAGGTATGCACGATTGGCACACGTAATGTCATCCTGCTTCCTGCATGGAAACGCTCAATAAGCAATTTAATACTTCCACCAATTTCTAAGAGATGCTCCAAATCTTGCCAGTGAAATGTGGATTGAGGAGTAATCTTCATGACTTGAAGTACGCGTTCAAAAAAGTCTACATGGATATAATAATGATTGTTAGTATTTATACATTTTTTCTTGAATAATTAATTAATTAGTAAGACAGGACAGACACATGAAGACTTGAAAGAATACTGACTTTGATTGTTAATCCATCGACGGATATGCTTTGGTAGCTTTACATGTATGATATCACCAGGTTGTGTTACATCCACTAACTCTTTCGTGGCAGCTTTTAGCACATAACGTTTAGCAAACTTTCTCCACAAGCCTTTCTACTAATAGCAGCGACCTTCAGCATCTGTATTAAGCCAAACTTTGAACTTGTATCCATGGTTCGTCTGTACTGTAACTTTAGTTGAGTCTTCATTCAGGTACAACGAAAACTTATGTATCAGAGGTGTTGTTGCAAAGCAAGGAATGAACTGCAGGAAATATATAGTAGGGATGAGCAACTATTTGTGTATTTTATGTACATATGCAGCACTCGACAAAAAAAATCACATCAGTAGAACTCAAGATTTTGAAAATTCTGTTTCATAAATTTAGGTAGCGGTGAGAACCTTGTCTGGATTACATCTGGATAAGAGGGGTGTACAAGAACATACTCTGGGCTTCAAGAAATCATCTCGCATGGTGATGTTGAACAACTCCTGTGTGCGGTCGAGGACGCACAGTCCTCCCTTGTCATTACACTTTGGGAACTGAAATTGAAACCTCAAGTAAGAGTGAAGAAAAACGGATCCACGTACATTGCGTTTACAGGGATTAATAGCTAAGAACAGAATTCGAATTCCAGGTACAAGATGCGGGAAAATATTCCACTAACCTTCATGTCTAGTAGAAAAAGCCCCAATCTGGCGGGGGTGGGTGAGTGCGATAAAAACGTTGGCGACAGCAGGTGCGATAGTCGGCGACTTGAGGGGCGGTGTCGAAATTTGGTTCTTCTTGCAGGCGGCACCAATCTACAACGACTTCAGTCCGCGAAATCTGGTATTTGAGGAAGGTTACGAAAGAGCAGAGGATTGCAGGAGCAAAGTGCGAGCGAGGAAGAAATGGGTAGGGGTTTCTCAACGTGGCGATACATTTAATATGGAGTTGGCCCCGACCCACATGTCATCTAGCTTATGTTGTGGAGACCCTTGGTACAACCCAAAAAGAGGAGAGCAGAGTCAACTTTGTGCTGATTCTTACCAGAAGCCTCATCTTGCTATGTTTGTACTTTATACAAGTTACAATATAGTAGAAATATCACATATAACACAAACTCAAATATATTGGAGTTCAAACATCACATAAATTGTCATGCATAGCTTGCCAATTCAGACACAGAAGGTTCCAAACATACATAAACATACTTTTACATATCACTAGCCTTCAAGCAGCAGCAATTGCACGTGCATCACCACTGCCTACAACATATCCTCCAGCAGCTCCTCCGGCAGCTCCTCCATCGTCTCCTCCAACAACTCCTCTGACATCTCCTCCAGCATCTCTTCCATCATCTCCTTCATCATCTTCATGATCAAAAGGATGTCGAGGAACAGGAAGGATGACAATACTGGTGAGGGTGTACAATTCAGGAGTATGTGGCATCAACTATGAATCTTTTGTATCCATTATTAGTGCTTCTGTCTCGGTGCCTTCTCGTAACTTGAGGTTGTAGCCATGAACCAAGGAAACATAGGATTGGTTCTTGAATTTTACAAGAACCAGATCCTTGATTTCATGATCAGCAATCTTGAAGTCCCAATGACCTAAAGTGTGTTGGATAGCATATGCAACAACAAATGCGGCTAAAAAATAGTCTGCTCTCAATTTCAGTGACACGGTAAAGCACATGGTTTGTGTACTACAACCGTTTTCTTAAGCTATACCCTGCGAAATTACCCTGTGCATTCTGATTGGCCAGAACGTAGCACCATGTATCGTACGCCCTGCACCGTCCAATGAAACAGATCGAACGGTCGCCAATGAACCAACATCATGTTGCTGCAGTTCCGGTGAATATTGTATTTAACTCTTTTTCCCGGTTTGTAAGTGCAAAAAAAAGTTTAAAAATACCAAAATAACCAGGAATGTGTCCAAGTTCTAAGACATATCATGTATAGACGCATGACAGTTGTGAAAAAAAATCAACCACAATCGACGAAGTAACGATTGTAACCCGAACATTTCACCACTCATTCCAGACATATCGAAACCAAGGTCCTTCGTGAGAGATGCCCCCGTTTGCAAGGCGACCGCATGATAGCCTTTCTGAAACTACCTAATTTTTTTACCACATCACAATATTACCTTCTCACGACGCCACGCAAAGTCTCGTGTAAATCCGAGAGATTCTCAATTTTTTTGATTTTATTTGTAATTTAAAAACCACCGAACTCAATGTTTCATGGTCGAAAGACGTGACCGAGGTGTGGGAAGTTCATTTCAATTCCACGTTATGTGCTCCACGTTAACAAGAGATCACATACATGATATTTCAGCACACATTTGGTCAAATTTTGTTGCACTCGTAGTTCAAATGCAAGTAAATTCATATCGAGTGCATATGAAAGTGACTTAGCGCCATATATCAAACGGAACATGAAAATGACAAAAAACTTCATAGCTCAAGTGTATATAAACCCATAGGAACTATCTAATCTACACTTAATGACTTACATGGATCAAACACGTCCCGTTAGATGGAAAAATTTCGGTGAAACGGTAAAGCACACGATTCGTGTACTACAACGGTTTGCTTAATCTATAGCACACGAAATTCGCCCGTGTGTTCTAATTGGCCAGACCACAACACCACAGAACGTACGCCTGATGGCGGAGAAGTTAATAGGTTTAGTTGGGTTGCCTTCCCTGTTAACCACGCCAACCCCCACAAGTCTAGGGGATCAATTGTAGCTTTTCGATAAATAAGGATGTCGATCCCAACGAGGAGCAGAAGGTGTTGATAAGTGACACTGGATAAGGAAAGACTGCAAACACTCAAAGGTAAATATTTAGGGGTTTTTAGTTTAAGAAACAGAAAAGTAAAAGACGGGCAAAGTAAACAGGTTAACTAAGGAGTAGCAAGTGGCCCAATCCTTTTACAAGGATAAGCCTAAGAACTGAACTTATAAAGGCTAAAGCGTTCTCGAGAAAACACGGGAGAGATAGTCTAGTCACTTTCACCATACTCTGCCAAGTAATATGTATTGTGTGATAAGTATCGGTGGGTGGATCAATGCTAGTACACCTTCTAGACTAAGATAAGTGTACTCTTATGATTACACACCTTGCAAGCATCCGCAAATACATGGTAGTAATTAAGGCATAAGCCTAACCACAGTATTACGATCAAGGATCAATAACTCCCTTGTGCGAAAGTCTGCGAACTGGGGTTCAGGTTTCTGTCACTCCGGCAACCCACCATAAGCATCCTTTGTGCACAATGTTTCCCTCTAGGCCCATTAAAGGTGAAGTGTTGTGTGTTCGACTCACATAACACCACTAGAGAAATAACAACACAACTTAAGTATCACACATCACATAATGCTTCAACATCATATGACTACTAACAACTAGACTGCTCCCATGTTCTCAAGAACTAAAGTAACTACTCACAAGACAAAAAATAGATCATGATCAGAGGTGATAAATAGGTGATGAACAATCTGGAAACAATAATATTTCTCCAACAAAACTCAATAGCATTCACCACAAAGTAGTAATCAACACCAACAGAGTAGAGGGGATAGATAGTACGGATTACAACACAAGTTGCAATTGTGAGATGAGATTGGATGTAGATGGAGATGGTGCTGATGTTGGGGATGATGTTGATGATGATCTCGATGATGCCCGTGACGATGATGATGATGATGGCGACGATCTCCCCTTCCGGGAGGTGATCTCCCCGACGGAATCTCTCCGCCGGAGATTGGATTTCTCCTCTGTAGGTTTCCGCACCGTGACGGCGGCGTCTCGCGAAAGCAGCTCCTATTTAGGGGTTTCTACCCCCAAGGGGTTATATAGGCGAAAGGGGGCACCGAGAGGGGCCACCAGGCACCCAGGAGGGTGCCTGGCGCGACCAGGAAGGGGAGCCGCGCCAGGCACCCTTCTGCCTGCCTGGTGGGTCCCCTCACCTTCTCCTTCGGTGACTCCCAGTCATTTGGCATAAAAATGCTCCCCGTAAAATTTCATCGCATTTGGACTTGATCTGCTTCAGCAACTTGGTTTCCACTTCTTCACCGCTGAATCCTGGTTCTGCTGTTTCGGCACCGGAAAGTTGTAAACTGTGTAAAATAAGCCAAAACAACATAAGGACAACACTTTAAAGTGGAAAATATCAATGAATAAGGTGAAATCACAATATCAAATAGTGATGCTTTTTGGACGTATCAACTCCCCCAAGCTTAGACCTCGCTTGTCCTCAAGCGATTACTGAGCTCGGTAAACCTGTCCACAAGTTTAGAGAGTGAAGTGTCGATAAAAAGAATACGAACAAGAAGCATCAAGATTCCTCACCAAACTTAAGCATCCTCAACATCAACCTCAACTCATAAGGTCCTTATAAGAAGTAGTAACAATTATAACAAAGTAGGACCTGGAAAACTCATCAAATCATGACAAACATAGCCTTGGTCAAGGAAAAACTAATAGCTTTTACTTTTGCTCTTTCTCTTTTGATTAAACAGTTGAAACTTTTGAAAGAACATGCTATTAGTCAAGAAGTGCACATGCCAACACAAAGGAAGATGTCTACTAAGCATAAGCTTTTGCAAACAACTTACTTATCAAAAGATAATGTCAACGAAGATGTGACATGCTAGATCTCAATGCAACTTTATATGCAAGCATCTTTATTAACACCAAGTATCTGCTCTCTCTCTTTAGAAAGGAAGGAAGAAGGAAGGACTTACTCAGCACAAAATAAATATAAACCCCGTGCAAAAGGGTAAGCAGGGAAAACTCATGTGCCATCTCTAGATCAAACAGAATAAAAACAAGCTTTTGGGAGGTGCATGATCCGTCAACGAATGCTGATAGATAACTCACTCACTTCATGATTTGGACAAGTTTCGAGGAACGGCTCCCATGTGGGGACGATCACATCCCCTTGGATTCCTTTGTTTATCACTCAAAAAAGGGCGAAGGAACTTGTGTGTTTAGTATTTATCTTTTACGAGCTGGGCACTCATGCCAGTCCCTTCTCGTATTAGGGGTTTGCAGATTAGACATGCAATCCCAAGATAAAACTTGTCCAAATTAATAAGATCATGGGTGACCCACCACTTCCTCATGAGCTGAATCAGTGGCACAAAACAGAAGATTTTGAACATCTAAAGATAGCACATAAATTATATACTTTAGGAGTGGTAGTGGAATACCACAAGTAGGTAGGTATGGTGGACTCAAGTGGAAGATGTTGGTTTCATGGTATGGAAGTACAAGCAGAATTCCGCTTGGTACAGAGTTTTGGCTAGCAAGGCTTTGAGAGAGCAGACAAATGATGACAACTTAGATGCAAGCAGTACAAAGCATAAACATTAAGACTAACATGAAACATCAAGTTGTCTTCCTTGTCAACATAACACTTCAAGCATAATAACACAAAGGTTTTGGCTATGTCGCTACTTTGAGAAAAACATGCTTGTTGTTATGACCAAAGCTATACTTGCCAAGATTAAATAAAGTTTTCGAAGCCATACCTGATATAAGGTCAAAACTCCCCATAAGAATCATCTCATGATGTCGATTGCGTGAAGAGAATACCAAGTGTAGCGAAGAAACCAATAAACTTCTCATTAATATTCCTTCATAGACGACTCCGAACTCACTGATACAAAGCTCTCCACAAAAGGAGTGATAGACCTCAAAGCAACACCTATTTCATAAAGTGACCTCCCTAAACATGATAAGACTCTACTTGACTCCTAAAGACAAAGACAAAAGATAAAAGATACCAGGCACTCCCCCAAGCTTGGAACAAGCCAAGGGGATGCCATTACCCGAGGAGTTCTACTCCTCCTCTTCCTGCTCCTGGTTGTTGGGGATGAACATGCTTTCCCTGGCGAAGCGCTTCCACGGTAAAGGTTCTCCAGTCTCGAAGGTCATCTCGGTCTCCAGGATCCTGCACTCAGCAGCCAAACCTATGCGTGAGAACTTGAGATCATACTCACAGTTCTGGTTCTGATGATCATAGATTTGCCCTTGTAGTGTCTCTGTTTTCTCTTCGAGTGCGGTCAAGCTTGACCATATATCCTTTTGCTCCTCCGAGTATAGAGACTTTAACTCGTTGGTGATGCTGAAGTTAGCTTCAACACCACGCTCCACCATCTTCTTGTACTTGAAAACCTCTTGTTCCATCTCCTTCAGCCGATCTTCGGTGCTCCCCCCTTTGACTGGCCCCTTCAGATCTTCCTTGCGGAGGACACCGTCCTCAACATGAAGGACCTGAGGATGTTTCCTCACCTCTGCGAGGTAAGGGTTGATGACGTTGACGACGAACTTGTCCTTGGGGGAACTTGGAGAAGCCATGGCACCTAAATCTGCTAAAAGTTTTCCTGGCAGAAACAACCGAAAGAGAAAACACACGAAATCGCGAGGTACGGTGCCGGGACGATCCGGGCAAATATATAGCAAAAATTTCTGCAACAGAAGGAAGGTTCCGAGTCTAGGTGGAGTCGGAGGCGGTGTCCAGGGGAGTCAGGAGGGTGCCCGGCGCGGCCTGAAGGGGGGGCCGCGCTAGGGGGCCTCCTGGCCTCCCTGGAGCTCCACTCCGTCTCCAATAAGGCTTGGAATTTTCCTAATTTTGCAAAAACTTTGAAAAATAAACTTTTATTGACGTTTGCGGTGTTTTCTTACCATAATTCATACCTTTCCCGATTCTGCTCCTGCCGGAATCTGAAACTGGGCTGCAACATGTTCTTCATGAGTACTTGTGTATATCATGCTTGCATCCACATTGATTGGATCACCTGCCATATAATGTTTGAGTCTTTGTCCATTCACAACTTGAGGCTTGGTGCCTTCGAAATTATTGATCTTGATAGCACCGGACCGATATACTTCTTCAATATGAAAAGGTCCTTCCCATCTGGAAAGTAGTTTACCTGGAGAAAACCTGAAACGAGATCTAAACAACAAAACTTTATCACCAACATTAAATTCACGTTTCAGAATTCTTTTATCGTTCCACTTCTTTACCTTTTCCTTGAACATTTTAGCGCTCTCGTAAGCTTCACTTCTCCACTCATCTAGAGAAGTCAAGTTCATGAGACGCTTTTCACCAGCTAATTTTGGGTCAGCATTCAGCTCTCTGACAGCCCAGAAAGCTTTGTGCTCTAACTCTAATGGTAAATGGCAAGCCTTGCCATAGACCATCTTATAAGGAGACATGCCCATGGGGTTTTTGTAAGCAGTTCTATATGCCCACAAAGCATCTCCTAACTTTTTGACCAGTCCTTTCTAGAACTGTTTACTGTTTTCTGTAAGATCAACTTGATCTCCCTGTTGGTGAGCTCAACTTGCCCACTAGTTTGAGGGTGGTACGGTGATGCAATCCTATGATTGACATCGTACTTGACTAGAGCTTTCCTAAAAGCTCCATGTGTGAAGAGTGACCCTCCATCTGTCATGAGGTACCTTGGTACTCCAAACCTAGGAAAAATTACATCCTTGAGCATTTTCAAAGATGTCTTGTGATCAGCACTCTCAGTGTGGATTGCTTCAACCCACTTGGTTACATAATCAACAACAACTAAGATGTGTGTGTACTTGTGTGAAGGAGGAAAAGGACCCATAAAATCAAAACCCCAGCAATCGAAAGGTTCGATCACTAGTGAGTAATTCATAGGCATCTCATTTCTCCTGCTAATGTTTCCAACTCTCTGACACTTATCACAAGATAGAACGTACCTTCAGGCGTCCTTAAAAAGAGTAGGCCAATAAAAACCTGATTGTAAAACTTTATGTGCGGTCCTTTCACCAGCATGATGTCCTCCATAGGGACTGTCGTGAAATTGTCGAAGAATGTCTTGTTGCTCGTGTTCCGGTTTGCGACACCGGGTTTCACCCGATCACCGTCGCGAAAACCGCACGAGACCAGCCGCAGCCAACGGAACAAAAAACCCCGTTTAATAATTAAATGGGTTATTTTTATAGCGCGCCGGAAAGTGTTCTCGGAACGGTTCCAACGCGAGGTGAACGCTGCCGGCTCGACGCGCTGATCGCGCAGTTCTAAGTTTTACCCGAATCAGAGGTACTACGGACCCCCGGCGGTCAGAAACGTAAACAACGCGCGCGAGAGAGAAAAACCGGGGATGTTTTTGCAAACTGCTAGCCACCTGGGTTATATAAAGACCACCACACTCCCACCTCTTTCTAGGGTTTCCCTAGCCACAAAATTGCAGCCACCCACCTCACAATAGCCCCAATTTTCCCATTTAGTCTATTTTTGCCCAAAACCTAGCCTGCCTGCGATTTGGACCGTCGGATCGGCCGATCCAACGGCCCAGATCGCGCTCAGCCTCCACCTCCTCTCTCTCCTACCTCCACCGCGCGCCTCCCGTGGGCATCCGTCGCCGTCTTCTCCGGCCGCCGCGCCACCCACTCCGGCGTCGCCCCTCTCCTGCGCGCCCCTCCTCCCTCTCCCTCTCTCTCACAGGAAATAGGAGCCGTCCGCCATGGCCATCCACGCCGTCGGCCGCCCGCACCTGAGGAGCTCGTCGTCGCCTCCGTGCCTAGCCGGATCCGGCGAAGCCCTCCCTGGCCAGATTCGGAGCCGCCTCCTCGCCTCCTAGCCCAGCTCGCACCACCTTGGCCCAGGCGCCACAAGGCCTAGCCGGCCACCTCTCCAGCCTCCAGGCCTCTTGGGCCGGCCCGATGGGTGAGCCTCTTTTGTTTTTTTCCTGAGGCCTCTGTAAATTTTGCTAAGACCTGTGTATTTTTGCTGCTGATGCTATTTTGCGAGTAGAATTGCGAGTAAACCGTAGCTCGGATGACGTTGCGCCCAAAAGGAAAATTGCTTAGAATATTGTGTACTTTAGTTCATCTTTTGTGAGCATTTTGATTTGAGGCCATCTTGATGTTTTTAATCTGTGTTGAAGTGGGCATCAGGCTATTAACTGCTATTATTTTCTGTTAAGTGCTGTTGTTGTTATTTTATTGCAAGTTTGCATGATGATTGTGACACATCCATGAGGCCTATTGCATTGATTCTTTTTGCATACTGTTAAGCATCATGTATTCTTCCATTATATGTATTGCATTGTCATGATATGCTTGCTGGTCATCTAATTATTGAGCTCCAAAGTTTCTATGCCACTGTTTTTGACAGCCACCTCTGTTTTTCTCTAAGTCCGTAACGTTCCGATGCCATGTTGTTTGCTTAATATCTTTTGATCTGTTATGCCTATGACCTTGATTCTTGTTTGTACCTGATCATCATCATGTCTACTCCATGCTCATATATTGTTATGTCATGTTGCTGTAATTTTGCATATAGTTTTTCTCCTGTTTGTACACCATAAAAATAACAGTTCTGCCATGTTTCTTTGATTTTCATTAAGTCCTAGACCAGTAATGTTTTATTGCATTTTGCATGGGCTAAAACTAGTTGTTCATGATGCCTTTTTGCATGATTCCTTTTTCCAAGCCTTCCCTGCCATGTCTATTTTAGTTGCATATCATTTGTGAGCATGTTTGCATTCATTACCTGTTTATGCATTGCTCTAAAGTGTGCTTCCTGATGTTGGCAGATTGTGTTCCAAACTTGTTTTGCTTATATCTTTTTAACCGTAACTCCGTTTGGAGTGTTCTTTATATGTAACTTGATTAGTTTTTCGTGTACTTTGTCTTTATGCTTTTGTTTGTTGTTGTTAACCAACCTAAAATATGGTTTAGGTCAGAAAAGTACTAAGTGTCTTAATTATCGTGCGACACTTAGTGATATGCCATGTCTAGGTTGTGCCTCACTTAAACTGATTAGCATAGATAGTTTACTTTATGCTTCACCTTTTTCCATGTTTGTGTACTATGCCATGCTTGAGTGAGATGCCATGTTAACAACCTTTGTTGATCACCTGTAGCTAAACAACTTGAACCTTTCCAAATGTGCGGTGTCGTCGTGTGTGACGAGTACTCCACTTAACCTGTTAGTAACCGATCTCGATGGTAGGTGCGATGTCTCGTGTTGCCTTCTTGTTGATGCTTGCTCGTGTGCTTCGTAGTAATATATGCTTGCTCGTTGATTGCTTTCCAGTGTTTACCGTCTTGTGTGCTTTCGCGAGTACCTCTCGGAAACGATGCGAGCTTGCGATCAACTACACCTTCGGAACCCGACTTATCAACAGGCAAGGACTATGCATTACTTATGATCCATTCTATTTCAACCAGCGGTTTGCATGCTAGTCTAGGCTAGGTTCGATGTTTGATCCTACCACATGTTTACAACCTTTTTCAAACCGATGCAGCCATGTCCCTTCCCAGCAAACCTTGTACTGCTATGTTACTATTGCTCGTTGCTCAGCCCCTGCTTAGTATGCATGCTTAGGATGCTACGATGTTACCCTGTTACTCCTTGGTTTGGTCTATCACATTATTATATTGTTGTTGATGATGTAATTGTTATAATGTTGACTATATTCGACGAAGGATGGAAGGTCTAGGTTATCCCGCCCCGACGCTTTGTTCCATTCGAGTCACCTAGGATCCGAGTTCCGGGTATTGGTTTTAAGACTGAGCATGCCTAACCGTGTGTGGGATTTTATGGGCCCCCCTTTTCTTACCTACCTAGCTTCAAACATTTCTAGTGGTGGCCCAAGCTGATTTACCATTTGAAAACCGTGTGTGTGCTTGGTTGGGCCCCAGCAGTTTTAAAACAACTTGGGCCAGTGGAGACATGGTTTCTCTGTTGGTCCACCCGATCAGCTAGGACCCGGTTTCCCATGTGTGATTAACCGACTATCCGACCTGAGTCATACGGAAGAGTCCGATCCGAGAGCGTGGCCGGCTTTTGGATTGGGTGTCGACTCCCCGGGGGCCACCCGGATTTGTTCGTTGTTAGTTAGAGGGACCTGTCGTTTTGGATCTCTTGGAACTAAATCATAAAATGGTTGCCTATGATGGGTAGAAACTGAGAGAGATGGGCGTGCGTGCAGAGCCTTGTAATGGGCAGTTGGTACACCCCTGCAGGGTTAAATCTTTTCGAGAAGCCGTGTCCACGGTTATGGACGACTTGAGACCTACTCCTTGTTCATAGACAACAACAACTGAGATAATCTTAACATAACTTGATCAACGTGTGTGTGCCTTGACTGCTTCTTCTTCGTCGGGATGCGAAGAGGAGGACAAGGATAGGATAGGTGTTATGTTTGCGTAAGTAGTTGATAGCAAGACTTGTTGGAGGCGATTCCTCATCGAATGCTTGGCTTCTTATCTTACTCTCTAGATCGTTAGCCACTTCATAATGCTAGTGCGGCAGCAACCTCACCACTTACCCCATCCTTACCGTAAACTACTAGTTGTCCTAGAATGACGAGTGATGAAGTCCTTGCTAGGTCAGATGACCACTACAGTTGGATGTTGAGTACCTCTGTACTCATGATACTACCCCAAACTCTTTTCAGGGTTAGTGATCGACAACAGGTACAGTGATCGACGTTTCACGTGGAGACTCGACGACGACTAGTTAGGCGGATCCTGGCGGAGGGACTGGACCCGTGTGGTTATGGGGACCGATGTTTTTCTCTTTTCCAGTAGGCATTTGATTGTAGTTTGTACTCAGTCATATATCTTCCGCTGTTGTATTGTATTAAGGAAGTTGTATGCCGATTGTATGAGATGTTGTATTCTTGTATCTGTAATGTTGTGATATCATGTTGGAAATCCGGGGCATATGGCTATGTCATATGTCGCGGTGGGACCGATATGTGCTTCGTCCCCGGATCTGGATGGAAACATCTAGATCTGGAACAGTACCGCATATCGGGCCTTACAATGCTGGACATTAACACGAGAGCACATAAATGATATTTCAGCACACGTTTGGTAAAATTTTGTTGCAGTTCCGATGGATATTGTATTTAACTCTTTTTTCCCGGTTTGTAAGTGCAAAAAAAAGTTTAAAATACCAAAATAACAAGGAATGCGTCCAAATTCGAATACATATCACGTATAGATGCGTGACAGCTGTGGAAATAAAAATCAACCACGATCGACGAAGTAACAATACAATCTACTTTTAACCCGAACATTTCATGACTCATTCCATACATATCGAAACCATGGTCCTTTCTCAAAATGCCTGAAAATTTTACCACATCACAGTATTACCTTCTCACGACGCCACACAAAGTCTCGTGTATTTTCGAGCGATTCTCATTTTTTTGATTTTTTTGTAATTTAAAACTCACCAAACTCAATGTTTCATGGTCGAAAGAAGTGACCGAGGTGCTGCAAGTTTATTTCAATTCCACGTTGTGTGCTGGACATTAACACGAGAGCACATAAATGATATTTCAGCACACGTTTGGAACCGACTTAGCGTCATATATCTAGTGCACATGAAACCGACTTAGCGTCATATATCAAACGGGAGATAAAAATGAAAAAACAAATTATAGCTCAACTGTAAATAAACCCATAGGAACTGTCTAATCTATAATTAATGACTTACATGTATCAAACACGACCTGTTAGATGGCAAAATTTTGGTGACACTGTCGTCGATATGTGACGGCAGATGCCATGGGGATGGCTAAAGTGAGGGGAAGACGCGAGGAAGAAGATGTCGATGGTGCCGGAATCGGGTTGGGCACAAACACGGTGACGGACACCACGATGTACCCAGGTTCGGGGCTCTCCGGAGAGATAACACCCCTACTCCTGCTTGTCTCTTCTATATCAATGGAACTGAACTACAATAACTTCTTCTCTATCTACTCAGGGGAAGGTGAGAGCCGTCGTGGGAAAGGTTCTCTCCTGCTTCCCTAAGGAGGAACTACAAGCAGTAAATGAACTGAGTGAGTAGTGAGTAATGGTGCGAATGTGTGGATCGTCCCCCACGCAGGAGGGGTACCCCGGGCTCTTATAGTGTGAGCCCGGGGTAAATCGTTAACTTCACTGCCGATTGGGCCCAGCTGTCATCCTCTAGTCGGCTGGGTCCCACCGACTGCTCCTCTCCGGGTGATCCAGACCAGATGAGCGGCGGCCCATGCCGTAGACTCGTAGGGCATGATGGTGAACAGTGGAGCTAGGAGGTGCGGTCTTGTCGTCCTGTCCGCGGAATCGGCGGAGAGGTCGACACCGCATCTCTGCGAGATCTTCGATGTGACTTGGCTTTTCTGCCACCCCGATATCCCGGGATTGCGCATTTATGACCTCGTACTTGTACCCTCAACTGATCTCGGGGTCAACTTCTCCAGGGGTAGTAGGTTGCACTGATTGCGCCTGGGCCGACTGGTGGTTCTCGGCAGGGTCGATTGCTCTGGGCAATCGGACGTGCTGATGCCCACCTCGGCCCAGCTGCGGGCCAATCGGATAATCGCCTTGGTGACGAAAGGGTAGACCGGTTGCGCCTGGGCCGACTGTTGGCATTTGGTACGGCTGATTGCCTTGGAGCAATCGGTCGTACGCCTGCCCAGCTCGGCTCAGCTGCGGCCCAATCGGTCCATCCTTGTCTTGAAAGGTTGCTTTCGCTTGGGTGAGCCTACCCGGGTATCAATCCCCCGACAGTAGCCCCTAAAGCTGTAAAGGTCCCACGGTCATTTGACTGCGGGGCGTTTGCAGTTTTCAATCGTTCTCCAACATCTTCCGAATGCTATGGCCTCATCAAGTGCGTCATTCCGGGTTCGTCGACCGACTCGGATCTCACACTCGACTAGCTAAGATTTCGTCCGATTTGATTTGAATCATCTCCGACCTCTGTCATCACTTTTTGAGAATAATATCCTTCGCCGATTGCCTTCCAACGGTTACCTCCGATTTTTCCGGGGTGCAGTCAATGGGCTGGGACCCACGACCCACGCGCGATTTGACGTAACCGCAGGCTTCGACCCCCACATCGCACGCCTCAGCTCCCACGCTGGGATCTCTTGCGCCTATTTGCCGGTTGGACTTCCTGTGGGCTAGGCCACACCGAGCCACACAGCCATAGCTGGATCCCACTCCCCTCCCACGCCGCCCATATAAGCCATAGGGGGGGCCTTGGACCCCTCCTTCTCTCAGACGCCTTCTTCCTCCTCCGCCTCTTGCTCTTCGCGCGCGCCATTGTTGTTCCGCCCGAAGCTCTCCGTCGTGCTCGCAGCTCCGCCTCCGCGCACGGGACCCGCTCTGGCCGCGCACTCGCGTGCTACTCCGCCACCGCGGTAACCTCTCACTGCTGCTCTTGCGCTCCTCGGCCTCCTTCTCTTTTACGCCCGCAAGCTCCATGGCGCCCCGGCGAGACACCTCCCAGGCCAGCCGTGGGTGCTGGAAGGGATCCACTGTCACCGCCGGTGCCATCCAAGCTCTGGTTCGCGCCCACAAGATGCCGACCGAGGTCCAGTGGCGTGCTCCCGGCGCCGAGCTCGTGCCCAACTCGCATGCTGGCGAGAGGGTCGTCTTCCTCGCTCACTTCGAGCGTGGATTCAGACTCCCCGCCAGCACCTTCTTTCGAGATTTCCTTGACTTTCATCGCCTGCAACCGCATCATCTCGCGGCAAACTTCATCATGATCCTCTTCGGCTTCACCACGTTGTGCGAAGGGTATCTCGGCTGCCGCCCAAGCATTGCTCTCTGGAAGCGGTTCTTCAACCTCCGAGCTCACAATGCTCGAACGGGAGTTGTGGTGCCGTCTGCCACGGAGGGTGGCGAGCCGACGTTTCCGACTGACATGACAGACTGCGGCAGTTGTCTTGTCGCAGCCAACAAGCATAAGTACAAAAGTCCCGAGATCGTCCAATCCTGCAAGAACTGGCAGACCACTTTCTTCTACGTCAAATCGCCCGATCAAGGCCCCGATCTCCTGAACCTTCCCGAGTTCTCCCTTGCCCGGCCGACTGAGAAACATCAATGGTCGCTGAAGTACAGTGTCGGAGACTGCGACGTTGATGCCCAAGTCGCCAGGATTGCCCAACTGGAGAAGGAGGGACTCCAGCCGACTGACCTTGCAACTGCTTGGCTTCAAGCCCGAGTGCTCCCTCTACAGCGCCGAGTGCACCGCCTCTGCGATATGTCGGGCCCCCGAGATCCCACTCAGCTCTGCACATGGAGGGTGAAAACCGAAGACCTCTGCACCAGGTTGAAGACTATCACATCCAGTCCTTTGCCCGACCCTTTCCGCTTCGGCCTTGAGTACCTCAACTGCCAACAGAAACCGCCTGTGGTATGCTCCGACAGCTCCCTTTCTCCGATTTCTTTTTACTCATACTTAGCTTCTCTGATAACTTTCTTCTTCTTGCTCAGCATTTCATTCGATCCGACTTGATGGAAGACGGCCAGGTGACCGGCACGTACGCCCCCGACCGCGAGGAAGATGACCCCGCGGACTTTGAGTACAATGGTGAATCTCCTCCCTCCGAATCCGAAGATGACGACGCCGATGATGGTGAATCCTCTAGGGAGTCCTCCGAGTCCGACGATCCTGCTGACGATGCCGATGCCGAGGCTGCGGACCCCAAGAACACCGACACCCGAACTGCGGCTCAAGGGGGTACGCCTGACCCTTCCCTTGAGCAATTTCTGGCCGAATGGAGCGATGACGATAGTGTCTCAAAGGTTGGTAATTCTGATGCAGCTCCTCACGCCAAGCCTCCGAAGGTGCCGACCAAACGCGCCTCGGTGACCAGCTCCTCCTCTGGTGCCGCTCACAGCAAGGCCGCTAAGATGGCGCCGACTGCCTTCAAAGGCAAACAGTCTCAGGTGACGGCCGCTCGAGTGTCGATTGGTCAAGCCCCTCTGAACGTCGCCCCGCTGAGATGTCGGAGGCCAACGGGCGCACCGAGAACAATCAGGTATGCCCTTATCTTCATGCTTTGAATCTCACTGTTTTCTCTTATATTGATTCCTCTCTTCTTTCTTTTTCAGGGAGCCGATTGGTCTTGATGACATCGATATCGGCATTCCTGCCCATGCCGGCGCAGTCATCTCCCCCGCCGCGTCTGCTGCTACGATTCGCAAACGGCAGCCGGCTTCACATCGAACCTCCAAGGATGCCGAGCGCGCCGCCAAGAAGGCCCGCCTCGAAACTGCCCAAAAAACTACTGCCTCCGCCACTGCCTCCAAGACCTCCAAGAGCACGGCCGACCAGGGAGTTATTAGTGGCGAAGGAGCGCGATCGGTCGGTCCGATTGCTCCATCTCTGCCACTACGCTCCGACCCAGTCTCCGCCCCTGTTACAACTACCTCCTCGCCCATCCTAACGACCACCTCGCCGATCGTGACGACCATGTCGCCGATTATGACAACTACCTCGCCAATTGTGGTGACAGGTCCTTCGAACTCGACTTGCCCGATTTCGTCGCAGCCACAACCGGATGCCTCCGGCCTTCCGGTGATATCGGCGCCACCGGTCTCGACCATCACTTCCTCTGCCGCTGCGATTCAAGTTCCGCCGCCACAGCCGACCTCTTCCGCGTCAATAATCTTGATGCGCTCAGTGGACCAGTTCCGGGCCGAGTACTCTCGCACCAGACATGTCGGCGCCGAGCCTGATGCTTCACGCCGCTCTCCGGTTTCCTCTGAGGGTCCCCTGACGGTGGCCTACAACTGGGTGAACGACTTCGCCACCGCCATAGCTAAGGACCTCCAGCTGCTCGACCGCCATCATGCGGTAAGCTCTTCAACTTTCCTTTATGGCTTCCTTCAAATCGGGAGACTTTTCTTCCGGTGGGTGCGCGCAAGCGCACCCACTGGGTGTAGTCCTCGAGATTCGGGTCGATTGTTTGCAATCGGTTCGGATCTTTATGCTCTTTGCTTTTTCTCCCGCCTTCCTCCAATCGGGAGACTTTTCTTCCGGTGGGTGCGCGCAAGCGCACCCACTGGGTGTAGTCCCCGAGATTCGGGCCGATTGTTTGCAATCGGTTCGGATCTCTTATGCTCTTTGCTTTTTCTCCTGCCTTCCTCCAATCGGGAGACTTTTCTTCCGGTGGGTGCGCGCAAGCTCACCCACTGGGTGTAGTCCCCGAGATTCGGGCCGATTGCTTGCAATCGATTCGGATCTTCTTTTGGCTGCTGTGTCTCTAAAGTGCATCTTGTTTTTCTTCTCAGGCTGTTATGGAGGAACGACGCGATGTCTTTGAGAAACTCCTCGAAGCTTACGCCGCCAGCCTTCGAACCCTTTCTCAGGCCCAGCTCGAGGTCAACAACCAGTCGGCCGAGATCAATAAGCTGAAAGGTAACCTCTTCATTACTTCTATCTTCCCTTTGGTTGATAATTTCTCTTGTACTAACATCTTTATGTCTTCCTCTAGTTTCTGTTCCCATGGTGGATGATCTTCAGGGCCGAATCGCCGAATTGACCACTGAACTCAATCAGCAAGGGCCCGCACTCGCCGCAGCCAAGAAAGAGACAACCCGACTGCAGGGGGTGGAAACCGATTTGACTCGGACCATCCAAAACCTCCGCTCCGAGCTGGCTACTCTGAAGATGAAACACTCGGACGACTTGGCTGCCGTGACTGCCGCTGGCGATGGACTTCGCGCTGAACGAGATGCAGCTGTAGCCGCCCGAGAAGCGATGAAGGCCGAGAGGGATGCCGCCGTTGCTTCCCGTGACTCCATCCGAAAAGATCTTGATGAGCACATTGCCAAGTATGAAGACTTGGAAAAACGCAATTATGAAGAAACAACCCGACTGCGCCGCCGGGCCAAGGGTTTTTGTGATACAATGACTGAGATGGACGTCCTCCTTAGCGGTGGGTGTTTCTCGCATCCGAGTACGCTTTCCGACTGCTTCCTTGTTCTACATTATTACTCATATTTTCCTTCGTGATGCAGAGGCCTGGCCTGAATCTGAGGCCGCTGCTTATGCAGCGGTGGCCAAATCCCGAGAGGAGACCATCGCTGCCGGACGGACCTGCCAACTTGATGATAATGTCTGGACTCGGCACGAATATCTGATTGGCACAGAAGCTCGCAGTCCTGTCATCAAGGGGATTGCACTGTCTTTCAAACTTGGCATTCTGAAGATTGCCGAGTTGCTGTGGACGCCGACTGAGCTTAAGGTTGGGCTCCAGAGAATGAAGCATGCTGCCGGCTCCTCCGCCGAGACCCGCGAACTGGAAACTCTGGACGAAGAAGATTCTGACAAGGGAGAGGCTCCGAATGCTACCACCGAGCAGACTCGGATTCTTCTGAAGGTCATCCCACGTCAGATTGATGTCTTGCTTAACTCTGCTGGTCGGACTGGTGCGGAGACTGCTCTTCAAACTGTGATGAGCTGGTACCCACAAGTGAAGCTTCCCCAACTCTACAGCCTCAGAGAAAATGCGGCCGATTTGCTTGAGAAGACTTATACCGAGGTGAATCGGCTAGCCAGCGCCATGGTGAACTGGTTTTCTCCCTATGACTACACTCCATATCTTGACGAGGGAGGGAACCCACTGGCAGCAACTACCATCTCTGTCCTGGCCGATGAGCTTTCTGACATCGGTTCTTCCCATACTTCTCTGAGATCCAAGCAAACTGGAGCTACATCTACTAACGCACAGTCGGAGCTGGATGCCGCCACTGCGCAGGCCGATCCGACTGCTCCGACTGCGAGCTCTGCGCCATCAACTGCCCCGACCTCTTGAGCCGTGCCGCCGCCGACGCCCTCTACCTCTGCCGCCGACCTCTAATCGGCCTTATCTTTATGTTTACTCTCAGAATAGTTGCTTCTAAGACATGGTTTTAATTCCACCGACACCCGCTGGGTGTGGTTTCGATGTAATGAACTTATTCGGCCTTAGGTCTGTTATCTCTATGCAATCCGATTGCTCGCTGCAAGTTTTATTTGTGCGATCGACTTTGCGTCTTTGTCGGTTTCTTTTATCGGTCTGCACTTGGGGGTGTCATGCCTCGTCCATGTTGCTGCCGACATGCGGACTGCAATCGGATCGAAGGTTGATTTCCAGCCAAGGTTCGATAATCTTTTTCGAATTTACACGACAAGATTTAACGCAAAGGATTCTGCAATGTTAGGAGCCGATTGCTCGCTGCCGTGCTCGATGCACCGGTCTGCGGCACAATCGGTAACTGACCTTATCAGCTATGCCCTTTTTAGAGCGTTTCGATTTGTTTCTCGGGAATTTTTACTGCCGACTGCCCCAACCGCTGCCCTTCTCAATGCCACAACCACTTTCGTGACTTGTGCTTAAGTCAGGTGCTAAGTTGAGTGCCAGCCCGCAGTCCCCGTGCCTCATTGGCTTATTTTTCTGACCTCGTGGTCGGTCAGTCCCCGAGTGCGTTACTCACGTCTCGGGTATGACTAAGCGTTGCCGACTTGGGCTAGCTTTTCGAATGAAATTATGCAAAGGTAATCGAATGCTCTTTTTCAGAGGCATGATAGCTTTACTGATCGTTTGCCGAATGGCGTACATAAATTTCTGCCGCTCAACTATAGAACGGGCATAAAAGCTCGGCGTTCCACGGCCGCTCTGTTTCTACTCCTGACGTGTCCTTATGCCGAGTGCCCTTGGTGCAGTCGATCAAATAGTACGAGTTGTTCTTGAGTGCGCGGCTGATGACGAAAGGTCCCTCCCAGGGTGAGGATAGCTTGTGCTGCCCATCTGACTTCTGAATTCGGCGGAGCACTATGTCCCCCTCTCGGAAAGCGAGAGGACGAATCTTCTTGCTGTGGTAGTGCCGCAACTTCTGCTGGTAGACCGCCGATCTGGACAAAGCCAGCAGGCAGGATTCTTCCTTGAGATCGACGCCGTCTTCTCGTGCTAACTTGGCTTCTTCTTCGGTATACAAGGCATGCCGAGGTGAATCAAAACTCGATGTCGGACGGGATGATAGCTTCTAACCCATACACTAGGAAGAAAGGAGTGAATCCAGTCGACCTATTTGGTGTGGTCCTTAAGCTGAACAATACTGCTGGGAGTTCTTCAATCTAAGCTCCAGGTGCCCTCTCAAGTGGCTCCACCAATCGGGGTCTGATACCCGAGAGGATGAGGCCATTTTCTCTTTCTACTTGACCATTTGACTGAGGATGTGCCACAGACGCAAGATCGAGCCGAATGCCCTGCAGAGACGCATACCGATCCAGTGCGCCCTTTGCAAAATTGGTGTCATTGTCTGTGATGATGCTATTGGGCACGCCGTATCTGCACACGATGTCGGCCACAAAGCGGACCGCAGTCGGACCATCAAGCTTTTTGATCGGGCGGGCTTCAATCCACTTGGTGAACTTGTCCACTGCAACCAGGAGATGTGTCATGCCACTTTGGGCCCTCTTGAATGGACCAACCATATCCAAACCCCACACCACAAACGGCCATGCTATTGGGATTGTCTTCAATGTTGATCCTGGCTGATGACTTTTCGCCTTGAAACGCTGGCAGCCTTTGCAATATTTTACCAAGTTCTCAGCCGCTGCGAGCGCAGTCGGCCAATAGAAACCATGTCGGAAAGCTTTGCTGGCAATGGCTTTTGCTGATGCGTGATGACCACATTCACCTTGGTGAATGTCTCTGAGAAACTCCAAGCCTTTGTCTTCTTTTACACATCTCTGAAAGACACCAGTTTCACTCTTGCGCACTAGCTCGTTGTTGATTATCGTGTATGCCCAAGATCGGCGACTGATTTGTCTTGACTCGGCTTCGTCTTCTGGAAGGACTCCGTCCGCTAGGAAATCTCTAATCGGCTGTGCCCATGATGGCGCACTGACGACTACCATCACTACTGCTTGCTGGGGTGCAACCTCTTCTTGGATCTCGGCCTCTTGGATTTCGGCCTCTTGAACCTCTGCCATGTTGATTTCTGTCTCTGAACTGCCGGTTGCGGCGCCTGGCACGCATTCGGCATCCCCTGGTGACAACTGCTCATCTGGAGCTGGAACATCTTCAATGCAATCGGCAATGCCTGACGTCATTGGCTCTTCTGAGGCTGTGCCATCTGGTGCTGCCTCTGCTTGCTTCCCTTTTGCCTTGTTCTTCTTGCTGCACTCGGCATCCCCTGGTGCTGTCGGCTCGGCTGAGACTGAAGCACCTTGGGCGCTTTCCTGCTTCTTCAGAGTTGGAATTTTTGCCGGTTGAGCTTATTTTGGCTTCCTCAACGCTTCAAGGTCAGTCTCTGAGATGAAGATGGACTCAGATTCTGGGGATGGCATGATGGATGGCTTCCTGATGTTCTCAAGTGACACGCCTGGCGGGATAGCTTGCCTTGTTGAGCCGAGTTTGGACAGTGCATCTGCTGCTTCGTTGTTTGCTCTCGGCACATGGTGGAACTCACATCCTTCAAAGTACCCACTGATCTGCTGCACTAGGAAACGGTAGCTTGTCATATTTGCATCCTTTGCGTCCCAGGTGCCTGTGCACTGCTGTACCACCAAATCGGAGTCACCAAAACACTCAATATTCCGAATGCTGATTTCCTTGGCCAGCTTGATACCATGCACAAGGGCTTCGTACTTGGCGACGTTGTTTGATGCTGCAAAGTGAATCTGGAGTACATAGTGTAGTTGATCTCCTCTTGGTGAAGTAAGCACTACGCCAGTCCCTAGGCTGCTCTTCATCTTGGATCCATCAAAATGCATTCGCCAGAAGTCCGATCCTGGGACGGATGGCATATATTGAGTTTCAGCCCAGTCCACCAGGAAATCGGCCAGCGCTTGCGACTTGATTGCTCTTCTCGGCTCATACTGGATGCCATGGTTGGCGATCTCGATTGCCCACTTCGCCACTCTTCCGGTTGCATCTCTGCTTCCTATGATGTCGGCTAATGGAGCCGAGCTGACGACCGTGATCAGATGGGCTTGAAAATATGGCTTCAATCTCTTGGCCGCCATATACACTCCATAGCACATCTTCTGGTAGTGAGGGTAGTTCTGCTTGGATGCCGAGAACACTTCACTGATATAATATACAGGTCGCTGAATCTGCTATGCCTTGTCCTTCTCGGGCCGCTCCACCACCATGACTGCACTGATCACCCGATTGGTTGCCGCAATGTACAACATCATTGGCTCCTTCTCAATCGGGGCAGCCAAAATCGGCGCAGTGGAGAGCATGCGCTTGAGCTCTCGGAACGCTTCGCTTGCTTGAGGTGTCCAGAAGAATTTCTCTGTCTTCTTCATCAGTTGATACAACGGGATTGCTTTTTCACCCAGCCGACTGAGAAATCGGCTGAGCGATGCGAGGCAACCGGTGAACTTCTGTACTTGCTTCAGGTTCTTGGGTTGCTCCATTCGCTCGATTGCGGCTATCTTCTCGGGATTGCATTCGATTCCTCTCTCGGAAACGAGAAATCCCAAGAGCTTGCCGGCTTGGACCCCAAAACCACATTTTTTCGGATTGAGCTTGATCTGGTAAGTTCTCAGATTTGCAAATGTCTCTCGGAGGTCATCTAGGAGTGTGATTCCCTTGGCCGACTTCACTACCAGATCATCCACATAGACGTGGAGATTTCTGCCGAGTTGGGAGTGTGTACATCTCTGAATTGTGCGCTGATAAGTGGCACCTCCGTTTTTCAAACCAAAAGGCATGATGATATAACAATAAGCCCTGAAAGGGGTTATAAATGCAGTCTTTATTTGATCTTCTACAGCAAGTTTGATCTGGTGATAGCCAGCTGTGGCATCCAGAAAAGACAAAAGCTCGCAGCCGGCCGTAGAATCAATCACTTGATCAATACGGGGCAGAGCAAACAGATCTTTCGGGCACGCCTTGTTCAGGCAAGTGTAATCGATACACATGCGCCAGGTCTTGTTCTTCTTCATGACGAGGACTGGATTCGCCAGCCACTCGGGGTAAAACACTTCCATGATGAAACCTGCAGCTAGCAGCTTCGCAATCTCTTCGCCGATTGCCCTTCTCTTATCTTCAGAAAAACGCCTCAGGGGTTGCTTGACCGGCTTCGAGCCCGGCCGAATGTGTAGCTTGTGCTCGGCGAGTTCTCTCGGCACACCAGGCATGTCTTGTGGAGACCATGCGAAGATGTCCCGATTCTCACGGAGAAACTCGACGAGCTTGCTTTCCTATTTGTCGCTAAGTCCAGCTCCGACTACAACGAACTTGGTTGAGTCGGAGGGATCTAGAGCGACCTTCTTGCTGTCCTTGGCCGACTGAAAAGCCAATTCCTCATCTGCTCTCTTGGCTGGGCCGACTGGGAGTGGATTCTTGTTCTGTGCTTGCGCCATTGCTATCACTTTGCCGAGCTGACGCTTCTTTGTTTCAACCACTTGGGAATCAGCCAAACCGCCGCCAACCGACGTGCACTCGAGGGACTTCCTGAAGTCCCCGGTGACAGTGATGACGCCGCTTGGCCCTAGGATCTTCATCTTGAGGTAAGTCTGCTGTGCGTTGAACATGAACTTGGAAAATGTAGGCAATCCCAACAGAGCATGATAAGGACTGCTGAGGTCGGCGACCTCGAACCAAATTGGCTCCCTCCTGAAGTTCTCCTTTGTGCCAAATATGACGTCCAGCCGAATGCGGCCCATGGGGGTGCTAGACAACCCAGGGACAATCCCATGAAAAGTCGTCTGACTGCGCTCCAGATCCTTCTCGGTGAGCCCTAGCTTGATCAAGGTGTCTCTGTACAGAATGTTGATCGTGCTTCCTCCATCAACAAGCACTCGGGAGAATTTGCATGAAAACCTTGGTCCTGCGAACAAAGCATCACCCACAAGCGGATAATGTCCTGGATTCGGCAAAATGGTCGGGTGATCTGCTCTGTCCCAGGATATGGGACACTCGGACCAATGCATGAACTGAGGAATCGGTGGCATGGTAGCGTTGACTTCTTGAGCTCGGGCTCTCCGACTGCCCTTGTCGGTGGACTCGCTGGTGAAAATCATGTAAGCGGCATCTTGCCGCGGGAACTGGTTCTGCTGCTGAGGTGGTCCACTGTTCTGGGGTGGTGGTGGGGGTGGAGGTGGTAAAGCTTCTCCCTTCGCAAATCCTTCTCACGAAATCACACTGTCGAGTGGTATGCGCAGACGGCCTGCCAGGAGTGCCGTGCAACTTGCACGGTGCATCCAACATATCATCAAACGTGTACTTGGGCTTCATCTGCCCCGGGGGCCTCACATTGGGTCTCATCTTTCGACTGGCTCCTGCAGCCCCTGGATCTTCTTCATTTTGAACAGCGGCCACCTGCCGACTGCCGTAATGAGTGTCTGGCTGCTCATCCTTGCGCTTGCCATTGTTCTGCTAGTTGTTGTTGTTGTTGTTGTTATTGTTGTTGTTGCGGTTGTTCTCTCTTCTTTCCTTCCGACTGAGGCCTTGGTTCCCTGTGTCCGACTGCGGAGCCCCTGGTGACTGAATGAAACCTCCAACTCCGAGCTAGATAGGGCGCATCGCAGAATCGGACACCGCAAACGAGTTGGCCACCTTCATGAGCTCGGCGAGCGATGTGAAATCCTTGCGGAGCAACTTGTGCTTCAACATCGAATCGGCCAGGCATCCATCCGTGAAGTACTGAATGGCCTGGATCTCATGGACTCCTTCACATGAATTCTTCAACTTGATCCACCGAGATAAGTAATCTCGGAGAGGTTCATCCTTGCCTTGCACACAAAGAGCCAACTGCCGCGGGAGGTTGGGCCGCTCATATGTGCTCGTGAAGTTGTGAATGAATGCACTTGTGAAATCCTCCCAACAATTTACACTGTCCTTGGGCAAACTATTCAACCACGTCCGAGCTGAACCCTGCAGCATCAAAGGTGCATAGCGGACTGCCACGCGCCGACTGCCCCCTGCAATGCGAACTGCGGTCAGGTAATCGGACAGCCAATCTTCTGGCTTCACAGAACCATTGTACTTGGGTGTGTCTCTCGGCAGCGTGAATCCTTTGGGAAACTTCTCGGTCCGAATGCGATGACCGAAACACGACGGGCCAGCCTCTCCTTCTTCATCTTCTTGAGCTTCCTTCTCCATGAGCTCAATGCGATGCCTTGCGTCATTCTGACCGATTTGGCGAGGGCCAAGTCGGGCGCTGATTGCTGGTCTTGGTGCCGACTGCTGAGGCATGTCATTGCGCCTGCTGTTAACAGCTGGATCTTCAACTCTTCTGCTTGCCGCTGGGGGTGGCCGATTGCTTCTGACCCTGCTCTCATGCCGAGACGGGGCCGGTTGGTGTCTGTTCTGGCGCGATGCATTCGGTCGCTGGCTAGCTTCCGGAATCGGCCTCACAGTTCCTCTTGACGCTCCAGGTCCTGCATTCTGATTCTCCATTTCCACGAGCCTCTGCTCCTTTGCGGCTTCCAACAGCTCGCGCATTAGGCGTGACTTCTCTCGCCGCTCATCTCCCTCTAGGTCTTCTAGCTTGATTGCTATCTGCTCGGCTGCTCTCAGGTTCTTGTCCAGCGTGCTGTACGTCGGCCTCTGGATGAACGTCGATTGCGCCGGCTGCTCCGGCTGCACCGGCCTTCTCGGCCGCTCCGGTTGCTCGGCTCCCGACAGCTGTTGATGGACTGCCCGACCTCGGCTTCTCAAATCTTCTAAGACCGCGGGCTCAATCAGCCGACGCGGTCCGGCATGCGCCGCGTTGTACTCTCTGGTGATGGCTCCCAGCCTACGCTCTTCTACCAACACTTGCTCGGCCCTGCGAGCGAGGGCAAGCCGTGTTGTTTCCAGCTCAGTGTGGACTTGATCGGGATCCCCATTCCTGTTCACGGGTGTGTACAACACATCCCACAACGCGCTGCTGCCGACTCGCTCTGCGGCGTCAGCTGCCTCCTTGGCTCTCCTAGCCGCACTCGCTGCGCCGTGATTGCTTGATGAAGACGCCCCCGCCATCATGACGGCTGCGTGGACACGGACATCCTCTCCGCTGGGTGCTGCGGTGCAGCCCCTGGTCGAGAGCGGCTCCGTGACGCACGAGAAGATGCGTATCTCCCTGGGATATGCCTCGGGAAAGCTGCCGATGAAGAGGCGATGCCTGCCAACCTACAGTGACACACTGGGCGGCAGGGGTGCACCGGCCCCGTACCGCGCCGAGTAGTCCACCACATAATCGACTGCCCCACGCCTAAGAATCAGGCCAGAGGCGTGGCTACCGCCCGACGCAGAGGAAAATCCCGTCCGGATCTTTACTCCAGTCGGCGCCTCGGTCTTCCCCATGGTGGGCGCCAACTGTCGTCGATATGTGACAGCAGATGCCATGGGGATGGCTAAAGTGAGGGGAAGATGCGAGGAAGAAGATGTCGATGGTTCCGAAATCGGGTTGGGCACAAACACGGTGACGTACACCACGATGTACCCAGGTTCGGGGCTCTCCGGAGAGATAACACCCCTACTCCTGCTTGTCTCTTCTATATCAATGGAACTGAACTACAATAACTGCTTCTCTATCTACTCAGGGGAAGGTGAGAGCCGCCGTGGGCAAGGTTCTCTCCTGCTTCCCTGAGGAGGAACTACAAGCAGTAAATGAACTGAGTGAGTAGTGAGTAATGGTGCGAATGTGTGGATCGTCCCCCAAGCAGGAGGGGTACCCCGGGCTCTTATAGTGTCAGCCCGGGGTAAATCGGTAACTTCACTGCCGATTAGGACCAGCTGTCATCCTCTAATCGGCTGGGTCCCACCGACTGCTCCTCTCCGGGTGATCCGGACCCGACGAGCGGCGGCCCATGCCGTAGACTCGTAGGGCATGATGGTGAACAGTGGAGCTAGGAGGTGCGGTCTTGTCGTCCTGTCCGCGGAATCGGCGGAGAGGTCGACACCGCATCTCTGCGAGATCTTCGATGTGACTTGGCTTTTCTGCCACCCCGATATCCCGGGATTGCGCATTTATGACCTCGTACTTGTACCCTCGACTGATCTCGGGGTCAACTTCTCCAGGGGTAGTAGGTTGCACCGATTGCGCCTGGGCCGACTGGTGGTTCTCGGCAGGGTCGATTGGTCTGGGCAATCGGCCGTGCTGATGCCCACCTCGGCCCAGCTGCGGGCCAATCGGATAATCGCCTTGGTGACGAAAGGGTGGACCGGTTGCGATTGGCCGACTGTTGGCATTCGGTACGGCTGATTGCCTTGGAGCAATCGGCCGTACTCCTGCCCAGCTCGGCCCAGCTCTGGCCCAATCGGTCCATCCTTGTCTTGAAAGGTTCCTTTCGCTTGGGTGAGCCTACCCGGGTACCAATCCCCCGACAGACACCATAAAGCACACAGTTTGTGTACGACAACCGTTTGCTTAACCTATACCCTGCAAAATTCGCCCATGCGTTCTGATTGGCCAGAACGCAGCACCACGGACCGCACGCCCTGCACCGTCCAATGCGCACGGACCGAACGGTCGCCAATGAACCAACATCATGATGCTGCAGTTCCGGTGGATATTGTATTTAACAATTTTTTCCTGGTTTGTAAGTGCAAAAAAAGTTTAAAATACCAAAATAACAAGGAATGCGTCCAAATTCGAAGACATATCACGTATAGACGCGTGGCAGTTGTGGAAAAAAATCAACCACGATCGACGAAGTAACAATGCAATCTACTTGTAATCCGAAAATTTCACGACTCGTTCCATACATATCGAAACCATGGTCCTTCAGTAGAGATGCCCCCGTTTGCAAGGCGATCGCATGATAGCCTTTCTCAAAATGCCTGAAAATTTTAGCACATGACATTATTAGCTTCTCACGACGCCACGCAAAGTCTCGTGTATTTCCGAGCTATTGTATTTTAAAAAAAAATGTAATTTAAAACCCACCAAACTCAATGTTTTGTGGTCGAAAGACACGACCGAGGTGCGGCAAGTTCATTTCAATTCCACGTTGTGTGCTGCACGTTAACACGAGAGCACTTACATGATATTTCAACACACATTTGGTCAAATTTCGTTGCACTAGTAGTGAAAATCCAAATAAATTCATATCGAGTGCACATGAAACTGACTTAGCGCCATATATCAAACGGAAGATGAAAATGACGAAAAAAATTCATAGCTCAAGTGTAAATAAACCCATAGGAACTATCTAATCTATACTTAATGACTTACATGTATCAAACACGTCTCGTTAGATGGCATAATTTCGGTGAAACGGTAAAGCACACAGTTCGTGTACGACAACCGTTTTCTTAACTTATACCCTGCGAAATTCGCTCGTGCATTCTGATTGGCCAGAACGCAGCACCAAGAATCGCACACCCTGCATCGTCCAATGCGCACGGATCGAACGGGCGCCAATGAACAAACATCATGCTGCTTCAGTTCCAGTGGATATTATTTAACTCTGTTTTCTCGGTTTATAAGTTCAAAAAAAGTTTAAAATGCCAAAATAACAAGGAATGCGTCCAAATTCGAAGACATATCACGTATAGACGCATGGCAGTTGTGGGAAAAAAATAAACCACGATCGACGAAGTAACAATACAATCTACTTGTAACCCAAACATTTCACGACTCGTTCCATACATATCGAAAACATGGTCCTTCATGAGAGATGCCCCCGTTTACAAGGCGATCGCATGATAACCTTTCTCAAAATGCCTGAAAATTTACCACATCACAGTATTACCTTCTCACGACGCCACGCAAAGTCTCGTGTATTTTCGAGCGATTCTCGTTTTTATTTTTATTTTTTTGTAATTTAAAATCCACCAAACTCAATGTTTCATGTTAGAAAGACGTGACCGAGGTGCGACAAGTTCATTCTGCGTTGTGTGCTGCACGTTAACACGAGAGCACTTACATGATATTTCAGCACACATTTGGTCAAATTTCGTTGCACTCATAGTTCAAATGCTAATAAATTCATATCGAGTGCACATGAAACTGACTTAGCGCTATATATCAAACGAAAGATGAAAACGACAAAAAAAATCATAGCTCAAGTGTAAATAAACCCATAGGAACTGTCTAATCTATACTTAATGACTTACGTGTATGAAACATGTCCCGTTAGATGGCAAAATTTCGGTGACACCGTAAAGCACACGGTTCATGTACGACAACCGTTTGCTTAACCTATACCCTGCGAAATTCGCCCATGCGCTCTGATTAGCCAGAACACAGTACCACGGATGGCACGCCCTACACCGTCCAATGTGCATGGATCGAACGGTCGCCAATGAACCAACATCATGCTGCTGTAGTTCCGGTGGATATTGTATGTAACTCTTTATATATTAAAACTGTTTGCTTAACCTATACCCTTCACAAGTAATCAAGTTTTATGAATTATACACCAATAGTAAATACGTACATATATAACTACATGCATAATCTGACAGATTAATTAAAACATACTAATAAGTGTTTTACAACCATAACTACGGTAAATGTATGCACTTTCAGTTCGATCCTCGTTCCATGCGCGCTTCATCGTCATCGCCGACTGCTCCCACCGCGCTTGTTCTTCTTCCTTCCGCTGCTCGCCATTAGGTTATCCGCACGATCGTCATGGATTTCTTCTAGGACGAGGCACTCCCGCATTGCTGAGATGTGCCTGTACGAGTCATAACTGATAAAGGCGTCCAACGCCGCGTAGACGACGTGAGGCCCAGTGAGCTCGCCCTCCCATGACGAGTGCAACCTTTCCTTCGTAGCATTGTCCATCCCGCTCTTCTTGAATTTGTAAGAAGGGAAGATGATGGAAACGACGAGGTATTCAAGGGAATCCCGTGCACCTTCCTTCTTGAGGCCGCCCGCCACCCTGTACTGCTTCTGTAGGTCGACGAGGTTGGTTACCCGCAAGCCAGAGTTTCTGAGAACCTTCTTCTCATTTGCGGTGTCGACGGTGGAAAAGGTGTACTTCTCGCTGGAGAGGAACTCCTCGAGCCTCTGGCAGCGGCCGATAGCCCTACTGATGTGGTAGAGGACGACTTTCTGCCCGACGCAGAACTGCACGGCGGTGGCCCTATGTGATCCCTTGTGTACTCGATGTCAAGGCCGACAACCTTGTGGCGCATCATCGCCAGTTCTTCCTCATGCTCCTCAATGCAGATGGCGGCATTGCAGTGGTCGTTGGCGTACCAGACGGAGAGTTTCATCCCAAGTTGGGCATCGATGGTGTGATCATGGTTGATGTTCCGACACTCTTCCATCGGCGTGGTGCTTTTTTGCAACTGCAGGGTGGTGGTGTAGTGGCCACCGGCGGCGGGGATCGAAGGGGCGCGTGCATGCAAGCACAGGAGGAGCAAGACGATGGTTAATTTGGAGGCGAATGACGCAAGGGAGGGCTGAGTGACCTGGTTATCATAGAGGGGATGGACGAATCAGCGGTTTTCCCCACTACAAATTCCTCTTTCTGAACTGCATGCAGTTTCTTTTTGAGCCTCAACTACATGCAGTCAAGTCTCCATGGTAAGTAATGGCACACTTACTTCCCCGAGACGTGCATGTAGTCCCATCGGTGCCGCGTTGTATGCCGCGCCCGGACCTCACCCGTGTGGTCCATGGGTTATATTTTCACGCATGATTCTTCTAACAAATCCGTGTGGGATAGTCACCCTATTACGGACGCCCGGAACAACCTTACCATGTGCGATATCTATCACCACACCTACCCCGAGTGTTTGGAACTCAAAGAGAGGTGGCTCCAAATTTCGGGGATGAGGGGTTCCATATGGATAGTTTCCACTGTATGGCACGCGTTTATCGAAAGGAACTGTGTGCAATGTATGTTCCCCCGCTCAAGTTTTCAGTTTCCAAGCGAAATTTTTAGTATCCGCGCCTTATGTGTGTATTTCAACCTTCTTCCCCCCACCCCAGCCCCCAACCCACTCATTGCCCCCCTCCTCCTCGGGCCGCCGCCACCATCTGCTCCGAGCTGGGGCGCTCCTCTCGTTCTTATTAGGTAAACCACCGAGCTACACACCTTCCTTGTACCATTTGCGTACATGGATCTAGCGAAACAACTTCTTCCATCCATATCCCCACACTCTACCCCAAAGAATCGCTGCCTAAGCATTTCCACATATCACCGTGAGCTCGAGGAGGTAGATGTGGTCACCGATAGTCATGTCCCAGCCGCACTAGCTGGCTCAACACATCAGATCCCGGTGCATTCCTTCCTTGTACCCCCGGACAAACACCTCACTGCGGTTGCGGCCGAGTGGGGTGCTTACTTTGCGAGGTTGGAGTGTATAAACCAGCGTGCATGTGTCTTTCTTCATCTGCTGCGTGTTGGTATCGACATCAAGCTCGTCAACAGCGACGGCTTGACAAGGGCTATGACACATATGAAGTCTCCCAACTTTGATCTATTGGATTCCCCCCTTTGATCTCGTCGAGCGCTTAGTGAAGGACATGCGATGCATGTACCCCTGGGAGCCCCTTTTGCTGTTTATGAAAGCCGCTTGCAGAACTGGTGGCTCGACATCACCGCCCGCCAAGTCAGATTTGTTCGACAACTACATCCACGAGGAAGGCACCCACGATGTGTCCTCTCCCAAGGGGAAGAAGTTGTTTAAATTACTATCTTTATCAAAATAGCTAAAAAAGTTGGTTCTTGGGTAAGCATTTCTGGGGATGAAAATCGTAAACATATCTCTTTGCACCAATGCCATTTTAATGTCCATATGTAGGTATCAACTAGTATGTTATTCTCCTTTTGCTTTGTTGATGATGCAATGACATGTTCAACTATGTTGTGTTTGGCTATGTAATGCATGATCTGCTAAAAACTTGGTTCTTGGGAAATCATTTCTGGGGAAGAAAATCATAAACATATCTCTTTGCAACTCATTCCAAGTAACTAAATGTTGCTAATATGATCTACCTATTCACTGATATTGATGCCATGATATGTTAAACTATGACATGTTTGTCTATGTTAGATATTTAGGTATCAACTAGTCAGTTTGATTCCACCAATACCATTTAACGTCTATATTTAGGTATCAACTAGTATGATATGCTCCTTTTGTTGGTTTGATGATGCACTGCCATGTTCGACTATGTTGTGTTTGGCTATGTAATGCATGATCTGCTAAAAAACTTGGTTCTTGGGTAAGCATTTCTGGGGATGAAAATCATACACATATCTCTTTGCAACTCATTCCAAGTTTCTAAATGGTGCTAATATGATTTACATATTCACTGATATTGATGTCATGATATGTTAAACTATGATGTGTTTTTCTGTGTTATGCACACTGATATTTAGGTATCAACTAGTCAGTTTGATTCCACCAATACCATTTAATGTCTATATTTAGGTATCAACCAGTCTGCTATGCTCCTTCTGTTGTTCTGATGATGCAATGACGTGTTCAACTATGATGTGTTTGGTTACCACTAAATCAAGTCCGATCCGTGCATAATGGTACTCTTCTCTTGTGAGAACCTTTACTGCTCTTTTGACTGCTCTCTGGCACCATGGAAAATGGTGCCACATTACAGGATTAGTTAGCGTCCACCATATATCTATAAGGGTCAAGTGAATCCACACACAGTATCTCTCAGGTGTGTCATACAAGATCCTTACTAGAGCTGTGTACCATTATGCACAGCTAAAAAACTTGGTTCTTGGGTAAGCATTTTTGGGGATGACAATCATGTACATATCTCTTTGTAACTCATTCCAAGTTTCTAAATGGTGCTACTATGATCTACTTGTTCATTGACACTGATGCCATGATATGTTAAACTTTGATCTGTTACCTCTGTTATGCATACTGATATTTAGGTATCAACTAGTCACTTCGATTCCACCAATACCTTTTTTAATGTCTATATTTGTTTCTTGCCAATCCCCATCTAGTTAACATGAATCCCTACTTTTCTCTATGTTGCTTCCCCTTGGATATTAATCTACACAATCAAACTATCTTTTTACTGCCATGATCTGCCATGGACTATGTTGTGTTTCCTTCTTATGCCCAAAGTGATATTTAACTATTAATAAATACTCAGTTAAACTTCACCAATACCAGTTGTAATCACCGTAATTGGTTGTTGTCAATCATGTTCCAGTTAACAAGCTTTTCTATTTTCATCTTGTTTCTTTACCATCATGTTAAATGCTCACATCCGAACAATCTATACTGTGATTAATTTTGATTTATCTAATTCCGTGTTTACCCACCAAAACAATGGTTCAGTTTTACCCCTTCCTTTACCACCAACTTAAAACTTAACAATCAAGATATCTTTCATAGTCTGATGATTTGTAACCCGTTGTCCAGCATCGAGGTTAGTTTCATCCCATGGCCTTTATTGCCTCATTCCACAAGTACATAATATATTTTAATGGTTTAGTGGTTTCTTCTATAGGTACATACATCAGGGGTTCAGATCCACACTTCGACCCTTTTTGCGTATGGGGTAATGAAATATTCATGACCGATCGCCAAGTGAGGAAAATAAAAAAGATTGTTAGGAAAAAGAGACAGGAGATGAGAATTAAACTCTTTGTCTATTCTGTATCCAAGACAACAATGAACTTCAGGATGGTAAAAACTACGCAACCTTCCTTTTTCATGCTCATATTGAGTTGTTAGTCATCACTCACCAGTATCTGAATGTTATAATTTTTAGTGGTTCCCAAAGAAGTTTACTCAATATTACCTAGCAAACTCCATGCTTGGTGCGGAGGCAACCAAAATAAAATTCTAACATCCAGACTATCATGAAGACGGTCTACAGTTCTTCCTGAAGTCTGTGAAGGATGGACGGGCGGTCATCATAAGAGGTTGGACCAAAGTTGTGCGCGCCTTCCGCATGAAGAAGGCCACAATATGGGCATTCCGCTTCTACAACTGCCCTGACAGCGAAAATGACTTTTGGCTCTCTCTATACCTCCTTTAATACTAATCTCGTTCATTGTTGTGATTATGCTATTTCTGTAATTCTTCAACATTAGTTTTTTTGAGGGTAGACCATTAGTTGTTGTGAGTTGAATTATTCTTTGATTGTTGAACCTTTGTAAATTGGATGTATATAATTTAGAGTTTCACCTATTATTAAATTCAAATACAGGATAATTGTAATTGCTAGTAATAAATTTACGTGAAATAATTGTTGTTCTATAGATTAAGCTGCACACGGTTTCTTCGGACCAATTGTTTGCATAGAGTTCAACAACACGAACGTTGTCCCTACGAAAACTATGTTGATTAGATCATGCATCATACACGTTCTACGTATAAAAACCGTCAGCCAGTATCCACAACAGACCACATGTTTTGATTACAAAAACTGTCTGCGATTCTGAATATCATCCCACACAATATGGAAACATGAAATGTGTGTGATCTATCCTAATAGCACACACGCGTTGCGAAATACAAACGTTTGTGATCTCTCTAAATTGGCACACATGTACTGAAATAAAACCGTTTGGAATATATAGATGGTGCACACATTTAAAATTTAGTAACCCTGGCTGATAATAGTATGGCCGCAAACAAACAATTATAGCAAATCGTCAGTCATACATAAAGGGTTACAACCCGAAGCCCAAAACCCGATAGTGTAAACCCAAACCCGGTACCATAAAGAAACTGTGTGGGATCTATGTAGTGTCACAGACGGTGCTTTTCTATTGCTTGTTTGTGTTCGTGGTCGCATTGCAAATGATCGTGTCGAATGAACTGCATGTGATACATATGTTATGTCCACACGGACATTCTGGCAATGGCCGTGTGGGATATCGTCGTACATCAGACACAATTTTTTCAACGGAAACTTCTTCCTGACATCGCCACATAGAAAACGGTTTATCGCTCTCGTGTGGAAAAGGCACACCTATTGCAATCGAGTGCAAGACGACGGTTCCAATTCCCGTAGGCGATAGGGTCAAAAACCGTTTGGATAGACCCTAACAACACTAGTGATACCTACCTATCAAGGGATTTCCATAGCTTTTCCGAGATACATTACCATGCAACATCCACCATGTCATGACTTGATCTTCATGTCATACATTCTTTTGCTTGATCGAGGAGCCGCATGTTAGTAGGGCCTTGCCCTTATTATTGCTACATGACGCGCTAGTATCATTGCATATCCTGCTACACTGGCAGAGGCATACATTTGCATACATCATGATAGCTTTCATATTTCTTTATGTTGAGTACTTATAAAGTGTGAAGATCTTCTATACTCTTGTAAAATATAGAAGGTTGCCCTCAAGTGAGGAAAAGATCCCAAAGAGGACAAATTAAAAGATCCCAAAGAGGACAAATTAAAAGATCCCAAAGAGGACAAATGAGAGATAAATAGAAAGAGCAAAAGAGGCCACAAAAATATAAAAAAATAGAAAAAAGAGAAAAAAAGAGAGAAGGGGGCAACACTACTATTCCTTTTGAAAGATCCACACTCGTACTCCATTGTTATGTTTGTACTCCATAAAGATTATCATTCATGCATAACTATGTGGGGGAGCCTTACACTATAGAACTTGGCTTGCATATTCCAAGGATGAGCCTCCTCAAATGAGCTCTAGGCCTTCATGAGCAAGCAAGTTGGATGCACCCCCACTAGTTCCATTGGAAAGCTTACCTTAGCTCATATGTGCCTCCGTTGCATGGTAATCCCAACTCCTCACGTCATATCTATCATTTGACTTTCTCTCGCCTATGATTGTCCTCATTGATGTGAGCCTTTCACACCCTTTTGTCTTCCTTCACCATCATTTCTCTCTTTGCCATCCTAAGTGCCAACGTATCTTGCTCGCGCTCATCCATTGCATGAGTGCTCAAAGTCAAAAGGGAGAGGATCAGTTTGACTTGTACCTGACTAGTGGTCTGGGGATGAGTAAAAATAAGATACCAAAGGAGACTAAGTGTGAAATTTTAGTAGATTGAGTTCTCAATTAAACTATATATTATTTTTTATTCTCTAAACCCATCTCCCATTGCTTGCACGCAAACACCATTTTGAGACATTCGAGTTACGGACAGTGAGAGCTCTTGCACCCTTATGTTCATACTTTGCTAGTTTCAATACTAGTTATATACTCTTTCTTGTTATTATCTAGACTTGAATTGCACATATTACTTGCTTTACTTTGAAGTTCTTATATGTGTGTTAGCATGTCACCACATAAATTATCTGTGTTATCATTTACCTACTCGAGGACGAGCAGAAATTAAGCTTGGGGATGTTGATATGTCCCAAACGTATCTATAATTTATGCTTGTTCATGCACTTTTATGTGAAATTGCTACATGTTTCGCTACACTTTCATATCATTTTACACATATTTGGACTAACCTACTAACTCAGTGCACCCGGTTCCAGTTTCTGTCTGCTGATGTCTGTACGTTGCAGGTATTTTACCTCAACTTTCAGAGCTCCAAAAATTTCAGAAAAAAAATAAAAATCAGCGAGACGGAAGCTTACGGAACCCCGAAGGAGGACCTAGGGGGCCCACCTGGCACCCAGGCGGCCAGGTGACGTGCCCCCCTCCCTGGCCGCGCCACCAGGGCGCCTGGGAGGTAGGGCCGCCCCCTGGCGGCCCCCTTTGGCCTATATTAGCTCCTTGTCCTGAAACCCCTCAAGGAGAACCCCGCATCGCGAATTTTCTCTCTGTTCCGCCGCCGCCGCGCTTTCGAAATCGGAAGCATCAGAAGACCTTTTCTCGACACCTTGCCGTAGGGAGGATCGACCTCCAGGAGCTTCTCCACCACCATGGACGCTTCCCGGATGTGCCGTGAGTAGTCTCCCTTGGACCACGGGTCCATGACTAGTAGCTATGTGATGTCTTCTCTTCAATTTTGTTCTTCAAGTCTTAGTCCTTGTGAGCTGTCCTACATGATCAAGGCTATAACACCCCGGATTTTTCAAACACTCGATTAGAAAAATTCATCGTGAAGTTGACCGAAGTCTGACCTTTTTAAGTTGTATGACTAATGAAGAATCTGAGACCATGATTGCGCCCATCTTCTCGAGTAGATCAAAAAAAATATACAGTTGCCCGAAATGGAGTTCATATACGTACTTAGCGAGCCGATCAATTCTAGCCTTTCATTAATTTTATTTCAAAAATAATAATAAACAACACTCCTGGTTGGTTTAGAATCTACGCTATTAAAAGGGAACATGACGGTCGTCGTGGTGATGGTTCAACCTCGATCGTACGTTTACTCCCACACAATCCATCCCACGTACGCACAAAATAAAAAAGAAACCCATCCCACGTAGGCACGTTCCACCTCTCGTTCCCTTCCCAGGGGCAGCGCTCGGCCCTTCCCCCGCCCCGCCAAGGACGACGAGCCCCCCCTCATCCACTCCGCCCCTCAATGCCAAGGCGTCCAAGGCCGCCGCCCTTGACACTGCCGAGGGGAAGCCGCTCGATGCAGCCCTGGTGCCGATCGAGGTAGTCGGCCAAGATGTCGCCGCTGGAAACCTAACCCTGCCCCCACCACGCACGTCTCTCCCTCACACCGCTGCCCCCTCATATCCAGCGCCGGAGCGATACCCCCGGCGCCACCCCCAGCTCCCCATGGCCCCATGCATCGCGTCGTCATCTCCTGCATCCTCGGGATCTCCAAGTTCCGCGCAGGCCCGGCCCCGGAGGGGGGCGAGATGGGCGGCCGCCCCGCCCCATGTCCTGCACTACTGGCCTAAGAGGAAGAAGTTGGCAGAATACTCAGGCGCACCCATGCAGTCACACATAGCTAAGATCCTCTGCTAATCCCTGATGTTTATATCTCATTTTACCCTTTTGAAAAAATTAGATCGGTCTCACTGTCGTAGATTTGGAGGTTGTTATTTCTATGTGATGATCAATTAGCGATCCCACTGATATAAGGTGAAACAGGGGCTTTAATTTTATACAGATTTTCTCTGAATTTTCACAACTCTTGGGATGTGATTAATATAAGTGTGCATCTTACAAATTTCTGAGGATATATCCATTTTAATAACTAATACAATCGCCACGGAAAGAGGAATCATAGGCATTTGATTTGTGATTCTTGCAATTAGACGAACTTCTTCATGTTGTATTCTGTAGTGGTCACGTTTGGATGTCAGTCTCTCATCCTTATATGATATTTATGTTAAGGGAATTACTAGACACTGTCCAATTAGGCCAAGAATTATCTTATATTCCCTCCGTTTCAAAATAACTGTCGTAGCCTTAGTACAAATTTGTACTAGAGCTAGTACAAAGTTGAGTCAGTTATTTTGGAACGGAGGGAGTAATAATCTTCAGTACTGAAAGGAAGTTCATGGAAGTGACACCATGCATTTTTAGGAAGCTCAATGGGAATGCAATTCCAGCCTTCATACTTAGACATGGAAATTTTAATTTTGTATTCAAACTTCATATTTCCTACGGTAGTATACAATGCACTAGCTTCGCCTATGTGTACATATGTTTGATAATATTTTCGGATTGTATGTTACCGATGGATATCTCAACTTCTTGTTCACCTAATATATGGCATTTATTTATGCCCGTTTTCTTATGTTCTTCCAACAAGTGAGTTTTAGCCTTTTCTTAAATTAAACTATCATCTGCACACTTGGTATTAAAGGGACCAGCCCTGGTTCCGCGGTGAGTAATCGACAAGATCACACCCCGTTTCTCTTCTTGTTTTTCTGTTGTGGTTTTGGGATGAGTGATTCGCGTGCATGTGTGCAGTGACCGCCGTGGATAGCGGGAAGAGGGTACTGGAGCTTCTAGATTTCTTACATGATCTTGCTCAGCTTTGATGTATCCCTTTTCTTTTGGTTGTTTTCTGCGCTTTGCATGTGATTAATTATATCATGTGTTTTTGTGTCACAGGAGGCCAATGTGCACATGATAATCACGGACTACCGGATGCCTGAGATGACAGGCTACGAACTCCTCAAGAAGGTCAATGTAAATACTCCTAAGAACTTAATATTTTTTTGCAGCTCGCCGATAATGCTAAGAACTTAAGATGTACTTTGCATATATAAATTCCTGACACAATTTATACCTGCTATTTCTTGATTCATATGTTCATGCATTTTTCGTTGGACTGGTGAAATGATTAGGCACATATATGAGCATGTTTTCTATAGTAAAGAAACCTGAATATCCAATTTTGACACATATTCTGACTATCTATTTGGTAAATAAAATGAAGTGAAATGGTATTGTAGAGAATCTTAAATCCAAAGGCATATAAAAGACAGTGCCATAACTTTTCTACTTGCTCCTGCGCACAATCGATCATGTTAAAAAAAAGGTGCAGGTATACAATGTCTACTTTGGCCTATCCCTAATTTCATAGCAGTTTGTAGTAGTATTAGTTTGTTATGTGATAATAACATGGCTGGCATATAATTTTTTCTAAAGGGTGTCCATGCTATCCGAATCAAGGGACATACATCAAAATAGATACCATCATTTTCTAACAGGACCAGACAATATATAAACAAGTATTGTTGTACTGACCTTGCAACAAAAATGGAGAGGCTTTTGAGGGTCCTTTTGTGAGCAAATGGTAGGAAACTAGCAATCCGAAAGAAATATGTTTTTTATGTAGGTCATCAACTTTCTGTTATGTAGACTTTTAGAATTGTACTACCATTTAGATAGCTTTCAGAGTGGCAGAATAAGTTCAGTGTGAATACTTCATTGTCAATTTTCTGTTTGTTCGCATACACTCATGCTACGCTTCAAAGCTAATATTTCAACTGCAATCCTTATAGATCCAATTAAGATTATTATTCACAAAAAATCCATTTAGCCGATTTTATTGGGATACTTTGATCTATATGTCAGCTGCAACTTTACCTTTCTTTCCTTTGTTTTTGTTTCCGTGGCAACTAGCATACTGCAATTGCATGATGAATTTAACTCCCCTTTTATCAGTTCTTGTTGCTTTTACAAGATGTAATAACGTGTCATACAAATTTGATTAAACTAGATGATACCCCGCGCGTTGCTGCGGGAATAGTTCGCAAATAAATTAATATTTAAAATATTAGAAAATTATGAAACTTTGTATAATTTAATCATTAAATCATTTTTGAAAGAAATATTGGTTTGAGTAAAAATCTATGAAAATTGGATCCAAGGGCTCTCTTGTCATCTCTCCAAGACCCGTAATTGGATTGTAAGCATCGTTCCTGTCCATTTATGGTTTTTGATCATTTTGCCTTGGATGATAGCTCGTTGACACAAATTTTTTTGTCCTGTCTAATGAGACTGGTTCTATATTTGGCCTCTTAGGCGACGTTTAGTAGGAACTTGTAATTGTTGTAGTATGTTGCCAATCTGTAACTTCACTTGCAAGATGTAACACAGATTGGTTGTTGTAGTTTCTCACTAGATGTTGGACTCTGTTATGTGTTGATGTCGGTGGATTATCCATTGAATTTACTTTAAGAGCGTCTTTGTTGGTATAGACTGTGAAAATGTTAGTGTTGTTGATTCGATCAAAACAGATGACAAAATTGTATTAAATGCTGGAACAAATGTGCAGTTTCACAATGCCAGAGCTGTTGATTTTGCATCTATTATTTTTGGGTATCATACAGGTAGCACTGAGAACACTTGTGGTCGTTTTGACTGAACAAGAAGAAGGCGGTGATCGGGCAGCCCGACCGTGTCACCGCCGGCAATGGCCCGGTGTTTGGCTGCATTATGATGAAGGCCTTCCTGTCGGAGCTGGCGAACACTTCAAGAAGAACACGACAGCGTATGAGAACGACGTTCGAGGAGGAGACAACGATGGCGATTGAGACGACGACGGAGGAGAAGGAATGCCTGTGCTTCATCGGGGTGGTGGTGCATGAGGACAATACCAGAAGGAGCTCCCTGGAATGGGGATTCAGGGCCTGCACGGCCAACTCCAGGCCACACAACCCGCAACAGTAGTCTATGTTGATCCATGATTTGAAAGAGGCAGTTAGAGTCCAAAGATTGATATGACTTGCATGCGTGCATGCAAACTTTGCATGCTATTTTTAGGATCAAATAATTGATCGATTGATTCTTCTAAACTTTTGTGCTCTTTCTACCACTGAGAGTTGACGTATCATGTTGGTCAATCCCATGGATGATCCTGTTTTTTGTGACGTGTTATTAAGAGGTAGTACGGATATGTAATCAACATCCGTTATGTGAAATAGGTCATTTGAGAATAAAAGTCATATAGTGTGGATTCACGGAAAATGACTGCTTAACTATCTTTAACTGTTTACCCGCAAAAGAAAACTTTAATCATTTAGCCTTTGGTCTTTGTAATTGTTTAGGTCTAATGTGTCAAGTGTAGTGTTGTGAGTTCTTTGATGTGAACATGTGTAATGTTCTTAGTTATTAGTATTGAAAATAAAAATATTTAGCCTTTGCTGATATATTCGATATTCCGTGGCAACGCACGGGCAACCAACTTGTAGCAGTCTAAAAGGGATAGAATCCTTCACGCCAGCCCTAGCCCGTTCAATCCAGCCGATCCAAATCCTCTGTTGCTGCCGCCGCCGCCAATTCCGTGAGAGTCCCCTGCTGGTGGAAGCCTCGGTGTGGTTGGGCGTCGTGGGTGAGCTCGGCGTCGTCGCCTCTGTACCTTGCCGTTGCTTCCGCTGGTCACCCGTCTCCAGGTAGATGACTCCGTTCCGATTCTTCATGGTCGTAATAATGATCCATCTTGTTTGATGCAACTCCAATCACGTGAATGGATGCCTAGTATTACTAGCACACTTGCATCTGTCTCATATTGTTTAATTGATTGGATAAGTATGCAATGATGAATGCCTAGTGTTACTAGCACACTTGCATCTCTATCTTTTTCTAAGTAAACACAACTTTATTGAATTAAAAGCAGTGAACAGCAGAAATTACAAAGCCAGGGATGGAGAGAGAGGCTAGTTTAGAAACTAGATGATAAGAATCATGTCTATGAGAGGGGGCATAACAAACAATTTCAGGAGAAAGACTTTGTTGAGCCAGATTGTGAGCAATCCCATTAAGATCTCTTTTGATGTGGTAAATTGAGGCTTGAGAATCAACAGTTGCAGCAATGTATGCTGCAAGATCAGTTTTGATCTTCTAGTGAGCACAGGGGCTTCTGATGTTCTTGTGAGCTGCCATGCTGGCAAGCTGCAGGCAGTCGGTGAGAAAAGTGGGGTTATGGACGTTCATACTTTGAGCAATCTTGGAAGCCATATGCAGAGCTTGCGCTTCTACCTCCAAGGGAGAGGAGACTAGAGGGTCGTGACCTTGCACATAAATAGAGACCTGAGTTTGATCCTGCAAGAAAGAAATATGAATGCCAATTCCGGTGCCTTGTTGTTCCGGAGGGAGGGCTTTTGATGTTGGAGCGAGAGTGAGCCGCATCGGAGAAAACCTTGGGCCCTGTAATGAGAAGATCAGTAGAAATGTTGCATCCAGAAGCCGGGAGGTTAGGGGCCAAAGTATTTGGGATGGTATCCTCTGTGATGACCATGGGGTTATGAGAATCAGAAGATAAAGCAAGGTTAGCAAAGTCTGAGATGGCTTTGACAGCCTCCTAGATGTGATGAGGCTGAGAATTCTTCTTCCTGAAAATAGCATCGTTCCTATCCTTCCAAATACACCATAGAAAGTTAAAAATGTTAGGTAAGTTTGCTTGAGGGTGATTAGAATTGAGAATAGCCGCAAACCAAACAGTCATGGTATTATCAGGTGTGATGAAGCGATCAATGACCATATGCCAAGGCTCAGAAAACCATACCGCACGAGCGAAAGGGCAAAGGAAGAAGAGGTGAAATTCATCCTCCTCTTGGCCACACCTCACACACATTTTAGAAATGTGAATGGATAAGCGCCCAGCTGTGAGTCTCGTGGGAAGAGCTTTCCTAAGAAGCCTCCAGACAAAAGCTCTAATTTTGGGAATGGTTGATTTTTCTTTCGAAATGGTTTTTAGCAGTTGCTTCGTGCTGGTAGAAAGCACCGAGGGGGAGTTCCTCGGGTGGGAGTGAATATCCTACAAGCATAACTTATAAGTAGATTTGGGGTTACAAACACCAGATGGTGTGAGGTCCTAGCACAAAATATCAGGGCTGTCATCTTGAATGACAGTGGTATTCATAATGGCATGAGCGAGAGGCTGCTGAAAAATAGTGGTAATGAGATTAGCATTCCAACTTGTAGTACTAGGAAGTCATAAATCAGAGATAGTAGCAGGGTAACTGAAGGGAGGAGTCTGGGTAATCAAGTTGTAATGAACATTTTTCCATCCAAGACACCAAGGGGAACTCCATATTGACTTGTTCCCTTGGGTGATTTGGTAGGAAGAGTGAGCTGCAAGCTTGGGCATTAATTTCATTATAGAAGACCATAACCCAGATTTAGGAGTAGATGAAGTGGCTTTCCAAATAGAGGAGTCATACAAGTATTTGGCTTTAAGTACCTTGTATAAGTGGGAGGTGGGCGTGCTTGCAATTCTCCAAGCCGAGGCAAGAATTAGGCCTTCATTTATTGCTTGCAAGTTTTGGATTTCAAGACCTCCTTCTTTTGGAAGGCAGCCATCTTTCCAAGCTCTGAGGCAGAGGCTTCTACCTGTCATATTGTCTCTGATTCTAGACAACCAAAAAGTTCTAATAATAGAAGTGAGCTGGGTGATTTGTTTCTTAGAAAACAGAATGTTGGACAAGAAGTGCAATGGGATGGATGAAAAAACTGATCTGATGATTTCGATTCAATCACAAAATTGTAGGCAGAGGATCTGTTTTTCGCAGGGAGGATGAGAGGGTGGCCCAGGTGAGAAAAGGAACCATCCATGTCAGGGACTCTGAATAGGTTTTTAAGTTGCATTTGACATGAGGAGTAACCTTTTTGCTAAAAAGAATAGAATATTTTTCCCAATTGGGAACCTGACCAGAACCTGCACAAAAATGTTGAAGAACATTATACATCACAGTAGCTTCCTGCACATTTTCTTGTCCACAAAGGAGGAGGTCGTCTGCACAAAGTAGTGAGTGAATGGCAGGGCAGTTATGACCAAGGGATATACCCGCAAGCTGGTTAAAATGCAGTGCTTCATTAAGCCCAAGAGGGAGTTCATTAATAGCAAGGACAAATAAATAGGGAGATAAAGGACATCCTTGTCGTATACCTCTCTTGCTTTTAAATATCTGGGTTGGTTGGCCATTAATGATAACTGAGAACGTGGGGCTATAAATACAAGCATGGATAAGGTTGATGAAATGAACATGTAGCCCTTTACGTAGCAGACTAGCAATAAATTTATTCCATTCAATACGATCAAAAGCTTTAGCAAGATCAATTTTAACCATGAAAGCTTGGTGGTTCCAAGAAGTAAGAGTGAAAGAATGAGTAATTTCCTGGGCAATGATAATGTTGTCACTGATTCTATGTCCCTTAATGAAAGCTTGTTGATCTTGATCCACATAGTCAGGAAGGTGAGGTTTTAGTCTATTAGCAATGGCTTTGGCTATAATCTTATAAATCACATTGCAAAGACTAATAGGCCTAAAATCAGTGGAAAGGATAGGAACCAGTTTTTTGGGGATCGGGGCAATATTAGTATCAGCAATGTGAGGAGGGAGGATACCTATAGTGAAGAAATTTTGGACCAAGATGGTAACCTCATCACCATTCCAGTTCCATGCTGCAAGATAGAACTCCACATTGAAACCGTCTGGACCAGGGGAAGCATTGCGTTTCATTTCTTTTACAATCTGCAAGATTTCATCTCTTTTGGGAATGGAGTAAGTTGAGTCATTAGTTTGATCAGGGAGATTGGTGGCATGAAAAGGGGGGCACAATTATCATTGGGAGAGGAGAAAATGAATCTGAAATAGTTGAAAAAGTAGCAACAATCAAATCAGGTTTCTGGTGAGTAATATTGTTCTCATCTTTAATGGAAAGAATGGTGTTTCTTTTCCTTCTTTTAAGCACCGTTTTAATCGATTAGAAGCAGTACTAATTGTTCAGATTCAGGATTTAGCATCTCAATGTATACTGTAGTATGTCTTTCCCTAATAGGACTTGTGCGTATAGGTGTTCTCACTCAAGATATATAAGCAAATACTTATTTCTTCACTAGCATATCCATTGGGGAGATGTACTAGTGTAGATTTCTTATAGGTTAAGGAAAGAGAGTTATGTTAAACAAGTAGCTATTTGGAAGTGGTTGGTTATGCAAGACTCGGTTTGGTTTCTAATTCTAGAATCCACTAGATAAGTTGTAACTGCACCATGTCGTTGCTCCTGTTGTTTTCTATTTACCCTCAATCAACCGTCCTAGTGAAGTTACAGCCGCAGCTGGCTCAATAAGAAATTGTAGTTCAACTCTGAATTTAAGTGTATGCCTAGAATTGTGTTAATAATCTATATTATTGGACATGATTAGTGTTTTCAAAACTGCTCCTAATTGGTACATAATTTCGGGATGACACCAAAATAATAAGTGTTTGTTAAGCTTGTCGATATCTTTCCAAAGGGTCTGGCATTTCTTAATTCGGATAAATGGTTGTTGAGATGTCACCAAAACACTGCTGCTGTACCAGTACTGCAGTTTGAGCAGATTTCTATTTCGCTAGATTTTGTGTGTTTTGAGGCAGAACTAGTTTCTGGTTACAACATTAAAAAAGTAGACGATTTCCTACTGAAATTCATAGTGTTCTCATTTTGCTAATTTGGTGAAGTGGATCAAACTTTATAGCATGGTATAAACCTGTCCTAAACAGTTTCAGAATCCAGTTTAAAGGAGGACGTTAGTAATTTAGTTCTTGTTGAGGATTGAAGTTATATACCTACATATAATTGTGGTTATCATTTTGCAAGTCCTAAGAAAAGGTTTACACATGTTATGGGCGTTTTAGAGCCAAGGTTAATCTACTGGTCCTCTCTTGGAGCTAAGGCAAGTATATGATGGGATTTTTCTTATTATCGTTACCATCACTGGTTCTTCTTGGCTTGATTTGGTCATTCGGTATCTACTGCATTTATGTTCTAGTTTTCCTAAGTTGCTGATACGTCTCAAACGTATCTACTTTTCCAAACACTTTTGCTATTGTTTTGGCTTCATTCTTGCATGATTTGAACGAAACTAATCCGGACTGACGCTGTTTTTAGCAGAGCTACGAGTGCTGTTTTCTTTTGTGCAGGTTTCTGGATATTTAGGTACGCTGGAAAAATCCCAAAAATATATATATAAAATCAGCGTTACGGAAGCTTCCGCCAGTCCAAAGGGGGGCCACAGGGCAGCCAGGGGGCAGCCAGGAGGGTGTCTGGTGCGGCCCAGCCCCTTGCCGCGCCACCTGCCCTCCTGGCTTGGTCCCACGTCCCCCGGTGCCCTACTTTGGCCCTATTAATTCTCCCGACGCAGAAACCCCAGAACAGAAGTCGCTTTTCCAATCTACGTCGTGGAGCCGACGCAACCCTCTGTTCTTCTCCGGGAGAGCTAATCTGGAGGCTGCTTTGGCCTCCAGTGAGGGGAAATCATCGCCATCGTCATCATCATCGCCTCTCCATCACCCCTCCATGACTTCCTCTCTCATGTGTGAGTAATTCCCTGCTGTAGGCAAAGGGGATGGTAGGGATTGGATGAGTTAGATCATGTAATAGTTCAATCAGATTGTTGGGGGCATGTTGCCTATCATCTACTTAGTGTTTATCATCTCTGTTACAACTTGTTGCTCTTAATACTTGTCACTTTGGGCCCGAGTGCCATGATTTCAGATCTGATCACCCTTTTGTTTCTTGAGTTTGTGGTGTTCTTGATCCTATCTATGAGTTGTATGCACCTATTATAGTCCGGAACCGGCGATCCCAATGGTGACATCTTGGGACACCAAAGGGGATGGACTATAATTTGAGGATTCCGTGTATCCATGAAGTGTTAATGCTTTGTTTCGGTGCTCTTTGACATGAGTACCTTAATCTCCCTAAGTTCCTTTTGGCCCCGTTTGTAGCGGGAGGGTAGGACAAAAGATGTTGTGCAAAGTTCTTATTGCAAGCACGTACAACTACCCTGGGATACACGCCTGATGTTTGATATTTGCCTAGATGATCCTTTATTTTCTGTGAGCCTTGCCCGTGTTAGAATCTATTACATGTTCGTTCTCATCCAAGAAGCGCCCAACCATCCATCTCCCTAGCCTACAGTGTTTTCTTGCCTGTTGGTTACTAGTTGTTTTCTTTTGCTGTTTTACTTTTGCTGTTTCACCATCACCATCACCACTATTATCAACACCACTACTACCACCGTATCATAGTTGCTACTAATACCTTTGTGCAAGCAAGTGTTTATTTCAGGTGCGGTTGAATTGACAACTCAATTGTCAAAGCCTGTACGTATTCTTTGTGTCCCCAAGTGTCGAATCAATAAATTGGGTTATCTTGCCCGCGAAGACTATCTCGATCCCCTACAGTTGAGGGTTATCAAGTACTCCCTCCGATCCATAATAAGTGTCGCTCATTTTGTACTAAGCTAGTATAAACTTTATACTACATGAGCGACACTTATTATGGATCGGAGGGAGTACTATTTTCTGGCGCCATTCCCGGGGACCATAGCTTTATTTACAGGTCTACTTGAAGTATCCTACCTGCTGCACTCTATCCACTATGGGTAAGAAAGGAGACCCCAAGGTTCCGATCTTACCATCCCGTACGAGATGAGGTACTTCTCTTAACACTAGTGCTAAACTTGATTCACCTTCAGTTATGAGTCAGTTTGATTCACCTCAGTTACATGCTACTTCTGCTGAGTCTGGCAATATGTCAGATACTTTTGATGATGCTTCTAGTACCTTTGAGACTACATGTTCACTTGGTTCTGTTATTGAAGAACAGATTGCTGCTGCTGCCTGATTCTCTGGTGTTGAAATTCCTGTTACGCAAACACCTATTGGAAAAGCTCATAACTTTTCTAGCCTTAAGGAGAAACTCCTTGAGGATGATTATATTACGCTTGATGATGATTTTTGCAGGGAGCTTAATGAATGTGCTGATTCCGACCCTGCTACTATAAAGAAGTTGCTAGCAAAGCATTCCCTGAAAAACAAGTTTACTCCTGATCCTACTTTTGCTACGTCTCCTATATGCATCACTGATCCTGATTATGATTTCTCTGTTGATCTTTCACTTATATCCACAGTTGAAGCTGATCCCTTTTATGGCAGAGAAAATGATGATGCTATCGAGCACCTGACCAAACTCACTGAGTTGGGTGGCTTGTTGACTACTGATGAAAGGATCCGGAACTTTTATGTGACCAAGCTTCTTCCTTTTTCCTTGAAAGGAGATGCTAGAGCATGGTATGATGCACTACCATGTGGTTCCATTCAAAGTCCTCAAGATATGGCTATATCTTCCGTTGATAAGTATTTTCCTGCTCATATGCAACATGCCGCTTTGCAAAGAATTTATAACTTTAAACAGTTGCAGGATGAGCATCTCCCTAAAGCTTGGGGGAGATTTTGCAGTTTGCTGAAGGCTAGACCGGGACATGAAATCCCTAAGAATGAATTACTTGATATATTTTATGCTGGTCTAACCGATGGGTCTAAATCCTATCTAGATAGTTGTGCTGGTTGTGTTTTCAGGCAAAGAACACCGGACGATGCAGAAGAATTGATGGGCAAGATTGCCAAAAACCATGAAGATTGGTCCGTGCCTGAACCACCTCCACCACCAAAGAAGAGGGGCATGATTGTCCTAAGCCCCGAAGATATGCAAGAAGCAAAGAAGTCTATAAAAGAGAAAGGAATTAAAGCTAAAGACGTGAAGAATCTACCCCCAATTGAGAAACTGTGTGAGCCTACCACTCACCCACCTATGGTAGAGGTACACTCTCTTTTAGAGTTCAATGCAAGTGACATCCCTAAAGGTAAACCTCCTGACCAATGTTTAGATGAGCTTGATAATTTTATTATGAAGCAGAGTCACTTCAATGAGAAGATACAAGGTCAGTTACATGATAATACTCTTGCTATCAAAAGTTTGCTTGATGTTCTAGGAATAACAATTAATAATGTTAAATGTCTTGTGAAGCATTTTCATATGGTTCAGACTCAACTTGAACAAATTTCTAATGTGCAAAAATATTTGCTTGCTAATAATGCCAAACAGGACAATTTACAAGCTTATGGTATAAAGACCAGGGGTGGAACACACACCCATGACCCTCTCTATCCAGAAGGGCATCCAAAGAGGATCGAGCAAGATTATCAAGTGCAGGAAAAAGAAATTGTTAGCTCTCCAAAGAAGAAGAAGAAGAAACACAAGGAATCTGACAATTCCAATGATCCTATAGAAGAAGAAGAAGCTGTTGATCCAAACAGCATATCTACCTCCGATGCTGAGACTGAAGACGATGCTGAACCTGAAAAAGATGCTGAAAAGAATGATCCACCCGAGGTTCGAGAAGAAGAAGCACCGGATAAGCGCAAGAAGTATACTAGAGAAGACTTTCTTGCAAGGAGACATGGGAAGGAACGAGAACCATGGGTACAAAAACTCATGCCTTTCCCAAGAAAGTCCGTCGAAACCAAAGAAGAAGAGCACTACAACAAGTTTTGTGAGTGGATGCAACCTATTTTTCTTCAAATCCCTTTGACTGATGCTATTAAGTTACCTCCTTACTCTAAATATATGAAAGATATTCTCACTAATAAAAGAAAAGTCCCTAATGAGGCAATATCTACTATGCTTGCTAACTACTCTTTCAGTGGCAAGATTCCTGAAAAGCTCGGTGACCCAGGTATACCCACCATTCCTTGCTCCATAAAAAATAATTATGTTAGAACTACTTTATGTGATCTTGGTGTAGGAGTGAGTGTTATGCCCTTTTCTCTCTACAAAAGACTTTGTTTAGAGAAACTAATTCCTACAGATATCTCTCTCCAGATGGCAGACAAGTCCACAGCCGTCCCGATCGGTATTTGAGAGGATGTTCCTGTTGAAGTCGCCAATTGCTTAATACTTACTAATTTTGTTGTGCTTGACATGCCCGAGGATGGGAGCATGTCCATTATCCTTGGTAGACCTTTTCTTAACACCGCAGGTGCTGTTATTGATTGCAATAAAGGGAAGGTTACCTTCAACGTGAATGACAAAGAACACACGGTGTATTTTCCAAAGAAGATCGACAAAAGGAATTGCCTTAACTCAATTGAGAATTTTGAGACCGTGAAGATTGGAGAATGGGATTGTCCACTACATGTATACCATAAATACAAGACAATTATGGTGGGGACAATGTTCATTAAAGTGAGAGTGCAATGATCACTTCATAAGAGGCGAGACTTCCTGCGCTATATACCACATGTTTGTTGGTAAGACTTGATAAACCTTGCTAACTAGCATGTTTTATATAGGTAAAAAGTTGAGCTTTTTATGTTTTCATTTCCTTTAGCTTTTATTCTCCTTGCTGTACCCAAGTTTTTGTGTTTAAAGCTTCACTTGTTCTAACTTTTGTCTCAAGTTCACGAAAGTTTTTGCAGCTTTTTGAACTTTGAAAAATTCTCTACAGTGAAGTTGCCCAAAAAATTCCAGAAAAATCAAAATCAAAATTTCCAGGTAAAAAGCCATCAGGAGGCACCTGAGGCTGACCAGGGGGGGGGGGCTCCACCCCTGGCCCAGGAGGCCAGGTGGCGCGACCCAGCTCCTGGCCGCGCCACCCACCCTCATGGGGCCCACATGCACCCCCTGGTGGCCTCTCTTCCCTCACTCTCTCTCCTTCCTCCCAAAAACTCGTGTTCTTGCTCTGGTTCTGCTGTTCTTGCTGTTCTTGAGCATGAAACCTTGATCTCCTTCTACAACCACTCATTTGAGCTGAAATTTGGAACAAATACTCTCTGGTATGTTACTCCCTCACCCCTCCAATTAGATTTCTAGTTGGCGGCTTCATTAGTGAGTATTTAGTGGTTCTTGGTGCTGTTTAGTTGAGCTTAAATGTTTGTGTAGAAATTTATTTTTCAAGTTTTGTTGCTAGTTTGAGCCTTGGTAAAGTAAGTAGAATGTTTTGCCCAAACTAGTTTTTCTTAAATCTTCGTTTTTGTGAATTGTTAAAAATTTCAGAAATGGAGAGGCTAGGAAAGTGGCTTGGGAAGAAGAAACCCGATCGCTCTAGCCGTGTTACGCGTTCCGCAGCTTCACCTTCGACCGCGAGGGTGAGCTACAATGAAGATATCGTACCCATAGAGATGTTGGACGCGTCACCCGCGAAAGCAATGGCATTTCCATGCGAAGATTTCATGGAGGATGCCGGCAAGAAGAGTTCTATGCTCTATGTGCCAATGCAGGTTTGACACGGCTTGTTACGAGCCGTGTACCACAGTACGAGACACTCACCGCTATTTTTGTTAGCATTTTCAGGTTTTATTCTGACAATGATACTGTGGTGTTTTGACTTTATGAAAGATTGCTGACCATGCCTATGAGTATATTTTGTGAAGCTTTAGGTTTGCTAGGCCTGGTGACGAGGGGGTGACCCCACGACTCCTATGGATGAGCCTACCCAGTGTACCCGAAGACAGAAGGCCCACAAAGATGCCGCCTGGGCCCAACCTTGGCCCACTATTGGCACCGACGTAGGAGTCCACGACTCATAAGGAAGGCGCAAACTTGCCATACGGTACAAGACCAGGGTTAGGAAACCTCATCTGTAATCTTGGACGGACTCCCCGAGACCTAGCCTAGTATATAAAGGCTAGGAGGGGAGACGTCGAGAGCATCCAATACACAATCTGTAACCCTAGCCTTGTGCGCACTAGCCTTGGCTTCCCTATAATCGCCATCTCCAATCAATAACATCGAGCAGGAACGTATCCTACTGTTAGCCGACGAGCTATCGTCCAACCTGTGCCTCTCATAACTAACCCAGGGTCCCTGACCATGGGATTTGCCGGGGTACATCCCCGTCAATTGGCGCCGTCTGTGGGAACTACACAGGTTGGAATTATGATCTCGGCGGTTCCGTCTTCAGTAAGCCACAACTCAAGAGCAAGAACCAGATGCAATCCACCCGAAGAATTCAAGATCACGGCAAACATCTCTGCCGCCCCAGCGAGATCGCTCAGCCTGCAGCCATACCAAGACCAATACTACGGCCGCAATCGAGCTCACCGCCAGCGAAAGAGAACTCGACGACCCAAAAGAAAGGCGCGAGGGTTCCACATGGAGATCCCGATCGTCGAGCTACAGCACGAAGCAGAGGGCTTGCCGACCACTCGATGACCCACCGCCACCCAGGCACCCGCCGCGTAACAAAATACCGACTCCGAGCTCGAGATCAGCGATCGCCAAGATCATCGCCAATGAGAAAGAAACCGTCGACCCAGAAGACAGGCGCGAGGATTCCACGGAGAGACCCCACTCGACGAGTCGAACTATACAACCACGCGCTCACTGACCACTCGACGACCCGTCGCCGTGCAGTCAGATGCCGCCCGCCAGGACAACGACTCCGAGACTCGGACCTGTGAATACTACGACCCAGATCGAAGACCAGACGAATTCGCCAATCTTATAAGGAACCAGAATCTAATCGAGGGGATTGAAATCGACCTGCGAGTTCATGAGCACCCAGCGGATCACGCGCTGTTCTTCCGAATCTCATGGAAGAAGCGACACGCCGGATCCAGCAAACTCACGGTCAGGGAGCAGCTAGAAGGACCCTGCACGATCCACTGCTTCGAAGACAACTGGGGATACATCAGATCGAGTCACACTCTGGGAGCCTGCCTCCTGTTCAACGAACTCGCCGACAGCCTCAAGGAAGAAAAACAACAAGAATCCAAGCGCACCCGACGAACCGAGCAGTCGCCGACTCAAGGACAGGTGTACACGATCCAAGAGGGCAGGGTATCGCAAGCCCAACAGGACGCCTACACCCTGCAAGGCAGAGCAGCCGAGAACCTAAACACAGTCAAAGTCTACCAGCTACACAACGCAGAAACCAGCATCACGTTCTCCCAGAGTGATCACCCGCCCGTAGTCCCAAGGCCGGGACACGCGCCCCTGGTACTCGACGCTCAAATTGGAGGGTACGACATGGACAGAATCTTCATGGACGGAGGCAGCAACATGAACATAATCTTCGTCAGCACCCTACGCAAGATGCTGATCCCACGATCAGTATGGAAGAAATCAAGCACCGTTCTATACGGAGTAGTACCAGGAGAAGCGGCCACTTCCCTTGGAGTAATCGAGCTCGAAGTTGTCTTTGGCAGCAGACGCAATTTCTCAAGACACACCCTCGAGTTCGAAGTACTCGATTGGCAGTCGCAATACCACGCCATATTGGGACGTCCAACATTCGCGCAATTCATGGCGTATCCGCACTACGCCTACCTCAAACTCAAGATGCCAGGATCCACGGGCGTCATCACAGTCAACGGGAGCTTCACCAAATCAGACAAGTGCGATCGCGATTTCCACCAAGTCTCCGACACCTTCGGAGCCGAGCAAGAACTCACAGAAATAGCCATGGCGACAGACAAAAGTATCTTTCCGCTAGCAAGCTGAAGCGAGTCAAAAGAGTACGGGCGGGACTTCAGGATCGACAGCGACACGATCACCCACCAGGTGCATCCGACGGACCCAGAAAAAATAGTCTGCGTATACGCCCACCTCCCGGAAGAGCAAGCGACTTCCCTCATCGCTTTCCTCCGCGAAGAATGGGAAATATTCGCCTAGTTCCCATCCGACATGCCAGGAGTATCGCGCGAGTTCGCGGAACACGCGCTGCGCATGAAGCCAAACACCAAGCCAGTGAAGCAGGCGCTACGGAGATTCTCAGAACCCAAGCGTAGAGCAATCGGAGAGGAGGTCAATCGATTACTCGACGCCCAAATCATCCGAGAAACGAAGAAAGCCACTTGGGTCGCCAACCCTGTGCTGGTCCCGAAGAAAGACACAGTCGTACTGCGAATGTGCGTCGACTATGGGCCAGTCAACAAACATAGCCTAAAGGACCACTTTCCCCTGCCAAGAATCGATCAGATAATCGACTCGACAGCAGGATGCGATCTACTATCGTTCCTCGACGCCTACTCAGGATACAACCAGATCAGGATGAAAGAAGAAGACGAAGAGCATACATCATTCATCACCCCTTACGACATATTTTGCTACAGAACAATGCCCTTCGGACTCAAGAACGTCGGTGCCACATACCAGCGGATGATGCAAGCCTTCTTAAAAGATCAAATAGGAAGAAACGTGCAGGTCTACGTGGATGACATTGTCATCAAAACCTACAGTGCAAACATGCTACTCGACGACCTGCACGAGACCTTCGCAGCACTCAACAAGTACAGACTCAAGCTCAACCCGAAGAAGTGCGCATTCGGCGTCCCAGCCGGGAAGCTGCTCGGGTACATGGTCTCCGCTCGAGGAATCGAAGCGAACCCCGAGAAAGTTCAAGCAATCGCCAGGATGCAGGAACCAACCAACATCACAGGCGTGCAACAGCTCACCGGAAGACTCGCAGCCCTGAGTCGTTTCATCAGCAGATTGGGAGAGCGCACATTGCCATTCTACCAGTTGCTGAGAAAAGGAAAGAAATTAGAGTGGACTGAAGAAGCCCGCAATGCATTCGCAGACCTGAAGAAAACACTCTCGACCCCACTGATCTTGGCGGTACCCTAAGAAAAAGAAAGTCTATACCTCTACGTGGCAGCACGCAACAGCGTGGTAAGCACAGCACTCGTCGTCGAGCGCACGGAAGAAGGCAAGGTCCAGAGCATACAAAGGACGATCTACTACCTCAACATGCTCTTGACAAAACCCCAGCAGCGGTACCCGCACTACCAGAAGCTACTACTGGCCATCATCACGACCTCAAGAAAGGTGTCGCACTACTTCCACGAACACCCCATCACAATCGTGAGCAGCGCGCCACTCGCGAACATCCTCAACAACCCGGGAGCGACTGGACGAGTCGCCGAGTGGAACATTGAGCTCAGCCCGCGGGACCTGCAATTCAAGCACCTAATAGCAATCAAAGCCCAAGTACTGACAGACTTCCTGGTTGAGTGGACGGAAGTCCAGACACCAGGCCCCCCGGACCTATCGAACTCATGGGCAATGTTCTTCGATGGGTCCAAAAGACAGCAAGGAGCCGGAGCAGGAGTCATCCTGATCTCCCCCAAAGGAACCAAGCTCAAATACGTCCTCCAGATAAACTTCAGCCACACCTCCAACAACGAAGCCGAATACGAGGCACTGCTCTATGGCATGCGCATGGCCAAAACATGCGGTGCCACTCGCCTCGTAATCTATGGAGACTCCAACCTCGTCGTCCAAAAAGCGATGAAAGACTGCAATGCAGTAGCCGACAACATGGCGGCCTATTAGAAGCTATACAACGCGCTCGAAGGAAGTTTCGACGGCTGTGAGCGCAATCATATCCCCAGAACAAACAACACAGAAGCCGACGGACTCGCAAACATCGGCTCGACTCGAGGACCAGTACCACCCGGCGTCTTCCTCGAGACCATCAACCAGAGATCCATCAAGGAAAAAACAACAGCACCAGAGGCAGCTGTAGATGACGACACCACAGAGCCAGCACAGGTGGCATCAACAAACCCAGCTGAAGGCAGCAGCAACCAAGCGGCCGAACCTGCGGATGCAACATCACTCGAAGGACCAGCATGGACAAAACCGTTCCTCCGATTCCTAATCGAAGGTGCGCTACCGCAAGACGTCTCAGAAGCTCGGCGCATCAGTCGTCGATCCAAGGCATTCACAGTGATCAACAAACAACTATACAAGCGCAGCATCACCCAGATACTCCAGAAGTGCATCGATGAAGAAGACGACAAAGTCCTACTGCTCGAAATACACGAGGGCACCTGCGGGAACCGCGCGAGCAGTCGAGTGCTCGTGTCCAAAGCATTCCGAGCAGGGTTTTATTGGCCCACTGCGATGAAAAACACAGAAGACATCGTGCAGCGTTGCATTGCCTGTCAAAAATTTGCTAGCAGACCGCACACTCCAGCTTCAGAACTCAAGACCATACCACTATCATGGCCGCTCGCCACCTGGGGACTCGACATGGTGGGCCCGCTCAAAAAATCATCAAAAGGAGGAAGAACACACCTGCTGGTAGCAGTCGACAAGTTTACCAAGTGGATCGAAGCAGTGCCCATCACCAGCTCCACAGCCCTCACGGCAGTGAATTTTATCAAATCAATCATCTTCAGGTTCGGGGTGCCACACAACATCATCACGGACAACGGTACGAACTTCACAGCGGCAGAATTCCTGAACTTCTGCGAGGAACTGGGCATCTGTGACGCCCCCAAAATCAGACCGTGTACAGTAATCATACACGCAAGGTACACGATCGAGATTAGGGACTCACGGTGAGATGTCACAACACAACTCTACAAATATAATAATACAAGCTGTTTAATACAAGCCAGGGGCCACGAGGGCTCGAATACAACAGCTCGAGAGCACAAAGTCAGCGGAAGCAATAGTATCTGAGTACAGACACAAGAATACAAGTTTGCCTTAATAAGGCTAGCACAAAAACAACACGATCGAAAAGGCGAGGCCTCCTGCCTGGGAACCTCCAAGCTACTCTTGGTCAACGGGGAACTCGACGTCGTAGTAGTCGCCTCCGGGGTACTCCTGCTCCTGGGCTCCAACGTCGACTGCAGCGGCCGATCAGGCAAAACAGTAAAGGAAATAAAGCAGGGTGAGTATCTAGTATACCCGCGAGTCTTACGTCCGCTACTAAGCCTTATGCATTGTATCAACGGAAAGAAGAGGCTGTATATAGTGGACTGAAAGACAGAAATCCAGAGCAAGGGTAAGAAGCTAGGCCTAACGAAGACTAGCATCTTCCGACGATGTCTTGCAGCATGAGGTAAGAATCAGCCAACAGTTTATATAAAGCATAAAGTAACAATGCAGCAGAAGTTGCTGCAGCATTGTATAATAATAAGTTGTAATAATTAACAATGCCTCCGAGTTCACCTCCTCGACATCCCCGCGAGGAAGAAAACCCGGAACCATACAGTTTAATAATAATAGTTTCTAGTGGTAAGATCCAGCTTCAGCATAAAGCGTCCTGTTACCGTGGGCACGACTATTCGAATAGATTAATCTTCCCTGCAGGGGTGCACTTGTGTTACACTACACGCACGGATCTCCAGGGTGGCGGGAACCTTGTTAGGGAACGCTCCATCGAGGCTATCCGACACTTCATAGCCCATCTTTCAAACTCAATAGAGAGGCCATCCGCCGGTCTAAATCCTAAGTACGCCGGGCCTTGGACCCCAACCCGAACGTACTCTTGCACGGTGCGTGGCTGGCCGGTGAAGTTAAAGCAAATCCAAATAATACACCACCGCGCGAGCAAATAAGACAACACCACTTCCCGGCAATCGGCCCGCAGTACTGCTGACGTCTGAAGAGTCCTCGGACGACACTAAGAAGCAAATGAGCCCATAACTCGCAGTTCCCACGGGTAGGTAGTGCGTACATGGCATATAGCCAACTCAAGACATCCGCCGAACCATTTAGCATTTTAATTAACCTGCGTGACAACCGTTATCGTTGCCTCGACTTAACTGACCCGCGGACAACGACTGCAGCCAGGACCACCAGTACATCGGTGCCTGCCCCGTCGTCCCACCAAGTCACTACGGTTACCAACAAGGTGAACCGTCTCCTTACCTTGTCTCGCGTGTGCTCCTGGAGGAGCTCGACTTTCGTGGTTTTGGTAACTCTCGCGGCCAACGATCAGGGGCCAAGCACACCGGTACACTGGTCGTACCCTCCTTGTCGTCCCGTCGCAATACCACTCGCGGGCACCGTTGGGTCGCCCGACTTCTTACCTTTAAGGACACCAGTTGGTTCGAGTTCCTACCATTAAGTGAAACCAGGAGGAAGTACCCTCGATGGCACACTTAAGAGGTTTGACAGAGACATCAGCGGAATGAACTAAAGAGGTAAACCTCGTATCATCCCGGTGATGCTACGCTACTGAGCCGACGAGAGTGAAATACGAGTCCATTCCACTCGTAAGCCAAACTCGAAGCGACTTGGCAGAGTCTCGCCGTTGTAGGTTCCCTAGGGTGTCTGCATTGATCCGTACCTGTTTCAGTTGTAATATATCGTTCCCGCGATCACTCCCAGAGTGATCACGGCCCGCTATCTAATCCTAACTAACAATGCGCAGGGTTTACTGCTGAATAATGCATAAGTAATAATAGGCAGCATAGGATTAAAGGAAGGTACATCAAGGGGCGACAAAAAATTCAGGCTATGCAATTGAATAGGATTGTAACGTAGCAGCAGCAGTAACAATGCCTAGTGCAAGAAATGTACGGAAAGATAGGCGATATCTGGGGAAGAGAATGGATCTGCTTGTCTGGAAGCTCGACGGTAGTAGTAGGGTCGTCGACGAAGTAGTCGTACTCAGTAGCGGTGTAGTCGACGGCAGAAGCGGGGTCTACCGGAGATTAAGGGGGGAAGAAACAGTAAATACACAGCAAGCATATACAAACAGATGCATGACATGACAGATGAAATGTTAACGGTGTTCTAACGCAGTGCAATGCACATTGCTCGGAACGGAAATTCATCTGAGGATGAACTACCGGCTCCGGATGATTACCGGACAGGGTGTCCGGAGGGGGAAGGATCAAGCCGAAGGTGTCGTGGGTACCGGACAAACATAAGGGGGTGTATCCGTGCTAGTTGACCTATTCCGAGGAACATTCGTGTTCGGAATAAATTCATCCGGGTACTTTAGCAGTACCGGACAATTCATCGGACAGATGGTCCGGAGGGGGACGGTTCGACGTTCGGTAAGTTAGAGGGGGGTGGTGGGGGTATGGGTATCGTATCCGTAATCGTTGATCCGTTTCGATCAACTTTCGTATACGAAAGTTTTTGATCCGGGCAATTTTTATCGGTCCCGGAAATTACCGACAAACAGCCCGGGAGGGGGGTGTCGATGTTCGATGATTTAGGGGGGTGTGACAGACATACAGATATCGTATTCATATTCATTATATTTTTCTGATCAATTTTCATGTATAAAGTTTTTTGATCTGAGCTACGGTTTAAAAGATATTGAAATTTCAAAGTTTAAATCATTTAAAAAGAATTTATGATTTTCTTTTTATTATTATTACAACATTATCCAAAAGATTATCCAAAACAGTGCTGACATGTGGGACCCACATGTCAGCCTCTATTTTAATTAAACAATTTTATTAATCCTAATTATCCAGTGGGGGCCCACTGTCATACTCTGCAATTTATCAAAATTCATTTCTAAAACAATTAACCAGAGGTGGACCCCACCTGTCATACTAATAGGGACATGATTAATTTGCTATTAAAATTAACCAGGGGTTAAGTGGGACTGGGCCCCACATGTAAGTTGCTTAGGGGGTATTTCATTTTATTTAAGCAGTGGCTTAGTCCTTAACAGTGGTGTTATCCCTAACATGCCATTAGCCTTAATTAAAACGGGCGAGGCCCAGCCGTCAGTGGCCTAGCCACAGGCCAGCCACGGCGCGCCCACGCCGGCGGCGACACAGGGGGACGGCGGCGAGGCTAGCGAGCGGCACCGGCGACCAAATCACACGGGAGGGCGGGGAATCGAACGAGCAGCTCCACCCGCATCCATTTGAGCAAAAATCGCGGGCTGAGATTGAGCAGGGCCACGGCTAGGTCAACGACAGCGGCAGCCGGAGCACGGCGGATGCGGGGACGACGTTCTAACGCACAAGATCGAGCAAGGCAGCGGGTAAAACGGGCGCATGCTCACCGTGGAGCCAAAGAGCTGCTCGGGGAGGCGGGGTGTGCGCCGACGACGACGAATTCGTCGGGGTGGAAGACGACGGCCAGCGGGAGGGATCGGCCGATTCACGGTGTACGCGGCGTCCCGGCGATGAACGAATGCTTGGGAGGACGTGGGTGACCACTGTGCGGCTCCCGGACAACTTGGCGCAGCCCGACGTGGCCCGTGGCCGCGTCCACGGCAAAGCGGAGGCGACGGCCGTGGTGGTGCTACGCGGGGAACAGCATGGGAGAGCACGAGGGGGGAAGAAGAAGTGGGGGCTAGGGTTTCTGGGGTGGTCAGGGGGCTCGGGGTAGCCTCCTTATCCAGAGGGGAAGGGGGGAGCAGGTAGAGTGGGGGAGCCGGCGCCCTGGCCATGGCCATGCTGCCACGGGAGGGGAGCAGGTGAGGGGTGGTTGGGGGGGGGCGTAGGGGAGAGAGAAGAGAGGAGGGGGGGGGGGGCTGGGCCCGGGTGGGCCTCGCCCCAGGCGAGGCTTAGTTTTTTTTTGATTTTCTTTGTTTATCTTTTATTTATTCTTTTATGTTTCTATTTTATTTGTTCAACAAATGATTTTTTGTTACATATGAGACTTGCTCCATAATTTCATTTGCAATTAAATATACTTCTATAAAATGTTTGGGACTCATATAAAATCATTTGCGTTTTTGTTATATTTAAAATGGATTAAATGCCTCTGATTTGACACTGTTTTTTATTTGTTTAACATTTTTAAACATGGTAATAAAATCCCATTCCACTATTACTGTAGCCTACTGATATTTAGGCATTTTATAAAATTGGTCCACCAATTTTTAGTACATTTAAAATTCCCACATTTTTATTAAAATCATCATGGCAATTTAATAATTTTCAAGCCATTGTTTTTATTTCATATTACTTTCTAAAACACTTTAATAGAATATCCATGGTTATTTCAATCATGGCCTAATGATTGCTAGGCATTCCATAAATAGGTTCCATCATTTTTGGTTGGACTATTATTCCATTACCATTTTAAATTCCATGATAATTTTGATAACCCCACAACATTGGGTTCATGATCATCATTGGCTTGGGATCATTCAAATGACTAGGGATGATTTGGTTTAACCAAGATCAAGTCGATTGACTTGCATCCACAATTTTTGGAGCAGAGTTTCATCATTAACCCAATTTGAAAATTTTATCCGGGTTGGAAATTGATAGAGCTATGATCAAAGGTGATCATGGATTGATCATCAACAGTAATGATCACTAACAGTGGAATCACTGTAGTGATTACTGTACTGGATCTGAGGGTGTTACAACATCAAAATCAACTATGCATCAGTCGCGCTCCCGCAATCCAACGGTCAGGTGGAAAAAGAAAACGGCCTAGTATGCGGAGGAATCCAAAAACGGCTCCTCGCACCACTCGACCAGGCCGCAGGCAACTGGATAGAAGAACTCCCTGCAGTACCATGGAGCCTGCGCACCACCCCAAATACCGCAACCCAGTACACACCTTTCTTCATGGTGTACGGGTTAGAGGCAGTACTACCACACGACCTCAAATTCGGGGCACCCAGGATCTCGGGATACGAAGAAGAAGAAGCAGAAGAAGCACTGCAAAATGACAAGGACACAACAGATGAAGCAAGGGACACAGCCCTAGCAAGGTCAGAGGGATATCAGGAAAAACTGCGCACTTACCAAAGCAGCCGCCTGCGCACCCAAACCTTCAACAAAGGCGACCTTGTCCTACGGCTCATACAACAGAAAGTCCACAAGCTTGCCCCCCAATGGGAAGGACCGTTCATAATCTCAGAAGTCATAGGAGGAGGCGCCTATAGATTGAAGAACCCGAAGACTGACGAGGACGGGGGAAATCCATGGAACGTAGCGAACCTACGCCTGTTCTACCCATAGTCTCCACCAGTCATGCTCATTTGGAAGCTCATGTAAACCTTCGACACAATAAAATGATGTTGCCCAAATACTATCACAAAGCACTCAGGGGCTCGAGTCCAAAACTCCCCCCGAGAGACGCTATTGTCGCTCATGCGATCTTTACCCAAAGCACTCGGGGGCTCGAGTCCAAAACTCCCCCCGAGAGACGCTATCGTCGCTCACGCGATCTTTACCCAAAGCACACGGGGGCTCGAGTCCAAAACTCCCCCCCGAGAGATGCTATTTTCGCTCACGCGATCTTTACCCAAAGTACTCGGGGGCTCGAGTCCAAAACTCCCCCCAAGAGACGCTATCGTCGCTCACGCGATCTTTACCCAAAGCACTCGGGGACTCGAGTCCAAAACTCCCCCCCGAGAGACGCTATCGTCGCTCACGCGATCTTTACACAAAGCACTGGGGGCTCGAGTCCAAAACTCCCCCCGAGAGACATTATCGTCGCTCACGCGATCTCTACCCAAAGCACTCGGGGGCTCGAGCACGACCTCCCCCCGAGAAACGCTCACCGAAACTTAAAGGGCCCAAGCAACAACCCCCGCCAGGCTCCACTTGGTGAGAAACGGTTCAGAAGACACGTTTACAACCAGACGAAACACAAAGCACTCTGGAGAAATATGAATGGTGCGCAGGACGCAGACAATACTTTAGTCTTCACCTGATCGCCAACGATCACCTAAAGACTCGGGGGCTACTCCCATCGGGAGCGCTGCCGCGCACCCGATAAAAGACAGAAACTAATGGAAGAACGACAAAGGAAACAAATTTCAGCCTACATTCGACCCTACGACTCGAACGTAGCCTCGGGGGCTACTCCCATCGGGAGCGCTGTCGCGCACCCGATAGAACCTACAGTGCAAAGACTTGGTGGACTCGAAGACAAATCTTGATGGCAAAGGACCCAAAGACACATTCCATTACAAAGACTCAAGCAAAGTTCGCATTACAAGGACTCGAAGACAGCTCTTGATGGCAAAGGACCCAAAGACACATTCCATTACAAAGACTCAAGCACAGTTCCCATTACAAGGACTCAAAGATCATTCTCACATTGGATAGAAGGCAGCACTGATTACTCGAAGGCAATCCTCATTACATGGAGAACTAACCTAGTTACAAAAGACACAAGCAGCCGATAAGCCTACAACACCAATTACCCAAGGAATTATGACTTCTACATGTGTGCCCATGCTGGGATGATTGGCACCAAGACATCGAGCATCATCACAGACAAAGGAGGAGTCGAAGCAGCCAGATCATGATGTCAATGACATAACAAAAGGTGAAGCACGACTTATTTGCGGAGCACCGAAGACGATGCTCCACCAGCTTCTTCTCCTGCTCCACCAACTTCTTCTCCAGTTCCACCCGAGCTGCCGGCGAAGATGATGCCGCTGCCTCCAGTTCTACAAGGTCGCCTGGCGCGGCCGCTTCATTGGTGGCTTGACATCGAGATCCTATTCAGAGCCGGAAGAGGAAGCGGTTGAAGACGGCTCATCATTTGCACCCGAAGAGTCGCCGGAGGAGGAAGCAGTTGAAGACGCAGATGAAGGACTCCTCGACTTGTTAGAACTATCGCTGCTTGTTTCCGGCCAGTACGGATCCATGCGGTTGCCGCTCGGATCAAAGGCGCGGATGATAAGAGTGTCGTCGCCATCATAACGGCAACAAAGAGTATCACCATCACGCAAGTTCAAGCCTCGAGCAAATGATTTCCAGCCAAAGCCAAGAAAAATCAAGCGGGAACTATCAATCTCCAACTTAACATAAGAAGCAGATCGAGCGCACCCCTGAAGACGAAGCAGCAAGCCATCAAGACCGCGCTCAGAAATAAGGGCAGAAAATGCAGAAGGAAGAAGAATGCGAGCAGCGTTCCGGCCACGGACGCGCAGGAGGAAATCGTAGCACCAGAAACCCTCCTCCGAGTAAGAGGAGGAAGGTGTCGACGGTGCACCACGACGGCCACCGCGAGAAGAGCGCGGAGTACGACCACCGCGACCACGGCGAACCCGGCCGCGGCTAGTCATACCTGCACCTTGTTTTGTTCCCATGAGAAGATGAAGAAGACGAGATAGAGAGGTAGAAGACGAACTACTGCCAGATGAAGAAAAGGGATCTATTTATAGCAGAACCCCAAGGGCACGCAGAAGCCCAGACGACGACATCAATTAATTCAAAGACCAAGCATGCCGGGCGATTCGAATTCCGGGACAAAGATGCCTTCACACGGGAGGCACTGTGCGCTGGACGCGTAAAATCTCGCGCGTTTTCAATGAAGCGCATCGATAACTCAACAGACGGCTGTAGCACGCCACCAACATCCATCATTATGACCGGTCATGAAGACATGACGGTTCGTAGACAAAGCATCTTTGATGGTCCTACAGTAAAGAGATCGTTATCCTTACCAAGAAGAGGTAAATTAAAATGGCAGCGCAAAAAATACAGCCTGGAAGCACTTTCTTTACTAACTCAAATACATTTTTCAAATATATTCAACTCCCATCGGGATCATCTCCACTAGAGTTTCGGGTGCTCCCTCACCTAAAGAGTAAATATGTGCTCGAGTGATTACTCGCTTCCATGAGAGTTTCGGGTGCTCCCTCACCTACAAGAAAAGACGTGCTTGAGTGATTACTCACACACATGAAGAGTATCGGGTGCTCCCTCACCACGACAGAAGATAAGCAGACCTGCACTCTCCAGATCGAGCGATCCCAGAGTATCGGGTGCTCCCTCACCCCGAGAGCAAAAACAATACTCGAGTGATTACTCACAAAACTCTATGCACCCGAACACTCGAAGACCTCCCGATCAAGTACTCCTCTGACGGGGATGTACCCCGGAAAATCCCATGGTCAGGGAACCTAGGTTAGTCATGAGAGGCACAGGTTGGACGATAAGCTCGTCGGCTAACAGGAGGATACGTTCCTGCTCGATATAATTGATTGGAGATGGTGATTACAGGGAAGCCGAGGCTAGTGCGCACAAGGCTAGGTTTACATATTGTCTATTGCTTGATCTCGACGTCTCCCCTCTGATGCCCCACAGACGTAAGGGATCGAGATAGTCTTCGCAGGTAAGTTAACCCAATTTATTGATTCGACACACGGGGAGCCAAAGAGTATTTATAAGCTTTGACAGTTGAGTTGTCAATTCAACCGCACCTGAAATATACTTGCTTGCAACAAAAGATAAGTGGTAATGGTAATATGATAGTAATGGTGGCAACAACAAAAGTAAACAGCAAAAGTAACAACTAATGACCAGCAGGATTGAAAAAACTGTAGGCTAGGGAGATGGATGGTTGGGCGCTGCATGGATGAGAGTGAACATGTAATAGATTCTAGCACGGGGCAAGGCACACAGAAAAGCAATGATCATCTAGGCAAATATCAAATATTAGGCATGTATCCCGTAGGTAGTTGTGCGTGCTTGCAATAAGAACTTGCACAACATCTTTTGTCCTACCATCCCGCTACGAACGGGGCCAAAGGGAACTTATGGAGATTAAGGTGCTCCTGTCAAAGAGCACCGGAACAAAGCAATAAACTCAATGGATACATGGAATCCTCAAATTATGGACCATCCCCTTTGGTGTCCCAAGCTGTCACCTTTGGGATCGCCGGTTCCGGACCATAATAGGTGCATACAACTCATAGATAGGATCAAGAACACAAATATATTCATGAAAAGACATAGGGTTCAGATCTGAAAACATGACACTCGGGCCCAAAGTGACAAGCATTAAGAGCAACAAATTGAAGCAAAGAAGATAAACACCAATCTAGATGATAGGCAACATGCCCCCAACAATCTGACGAACTATTACATGATCTAACTCATCCAATCCCTACCATCCCCTTTGCCTACAGCAGGGAATTACTCACACATGTGAAGAGAAGTTATGGAGGAGGGATGGATTGGTGATGGTGATGACGATGGCGACGATCTCCCCTCTCCGGAGGCCAAATCAGCCTCCAGATTAGCCCTCCCGAAGAAGAACAGAGGGTGGCGGCGGCTCCGCGACAGAAACTGGAAAAGCGACTCTTTTTCTAGGGTTTTCGCGTCACGGGAATAAATAGGAGTCAAGGTAGGGCACCAGAGGAGGGGGGAGGCTCCCAGGTGGCTAGAGGGCACGGCCCACCCCTGGCCGCGCCAGGGGGGCGCCTGGGGCCCTCAGGACTCCCCTTTGGTCCCACTTCTGGCTGGTGGAAGCTTCTGGTGCGTGGATTTTCTGTGAATTTTCCCGGAATTTTCTGAGATACCTAAAAATCCATTTTCCTGCACACAATAAAACAATACAGGCAGCTCTGCTGAAAACATCGTTAGTCCGGGTTAGTTTCGTCCAAATCATGCAAGAATGAGGGCAAAACAATAGCAAAAGTGTTTGGAAAAGTAGATACGTTTGAGACGTATCAACTCCCCCAAGCTTAGCATATTGCTTGTCCTCAAGCAATTCAGTTCAGCAAACTGGAAGCGACAAAGAAAACTTTGACAAACTCTTTTGCTTCATTAGATGTATATAAGCATGTACTACGAAAAGAGTTTAGCAAGTATTCGAACAATGCTATAAGGACAATGCACGAAGCAATTCTTATTTCATGTGATCAATCACAAACAACTAAAAGTAAATAATATGCTACTGAAAATCAAGACAGGATCACAATGCACATAGCTTGAACATACTTGAGTGGCATTTCGCTAGCCTCCATGAGTGAAGCAAAACATAAATGCAGAAACTCCTCCGGAGTTTTAAAGGTGACTAGAACTCAGTATTTCAGACTAGCAATAACACAAGCATGCAGAAGACAATGTAATACTTTGGGACAATGCATGTTACACTAAGAATGACAATTGTTCTCTCATAGTTGGTGCTTTGAAGAAAGAAGGGGAGACTCTCGAACCGTGGCTTTTGATGGCAAGGTTGAAAACCCGTGAAAGGAAGCAAAGACTAAACATGTGCCAGAGCTATTGGTTTTGAAAACAGAGATAAAACTCTTTTGAGAGGTGTAACTTTCCAGTCAACGGTGAACGGTAAAGGAGGCCCCGATCTACACTTCCACCAAAGGATATTTGATTCCCCCCCACTAATCCCGTGTGGATCTTGTTACTCTTGGGTGCGTTGGTGCCCTAGACGGAAGAGGTCACCTCGAAGCCACATTCCATTGTGTTGAAGCTTCGTGGTTTTGTTGGGAGCCTCCAATTAAGTTGTGGAGTTTGCCCCAACCTTTTTTGTAAAGGTTTGGTTGCCACCTTCAAGGCCGCCTCGTAGTGGTTCATGGCATCTTACATCGGTAAGAGCATGAGGAGAAATAGGGTGGCCCTCATTGGCTTCGTGTGAGCATTGTGCTCCTCACCCTCTCCAAACGGAGACGTACTTCTCGAAAGAGAAGGAACTTTGGAAACATATCCTTGTCTCCCGTGATCCCCTTTACCTTTACTTTGTGCAAGTTACTTTCCTTGCTTATTTATTGCTTGCTTGTTATATCGTAGTTGTTGGCATATAGGTTGCTCACATAGTTGCATATCTAGACAACCTATATTCTTTGTTGAGCCCAAATTGTTAAGAAAAATTAAAAAGTGTTAGTCGCCTATTCACCCCCCCTCTAGTCGACATTCCGATCCTTTCAATTGGTATCAGAGCCTCGTCTCTTTTCAAGGGCCTTACCGCCTTAAGAGGATGTCGCAAGAGGATAAACCGAAATAGGTTGAGGTTACAGGAGCTACTTCGAACCCTCCCCTCTTGGAAAGGGTTCCGAGTACCAAGGGCTTCACGAATGCGTTCGCGAAGGATGACTCGTCATCTATCTCTCGACATGAGTACAATGAAGGAATGTCCGCCATTAAGGCGCACATGAATAAAGTTACCGACATGCTTGGTAGTCTCATGTCGAGGATGCCCTCGGAGAGCAACCCCACCATCATCTCCAACATTCCAACGTTGGGTGGAGGAGATGTCATCTCCCAACCTAGTGATGATGGTAGGAATGATAGCCGATCCATTCCTCGTTCAGGGAATGGATCGGGTATTCACTCCGCGGTGGCTCCTCCGGTTACCTATAACTCACTACCTCTTCCTGAGCCTCATTTTTCACATGCAGGCACTATTCCCATCCTTAACAAAGATGCTTATCTGGTTTGGGCTCATCACACGAAGAGACATTTGAAGGGGTCCTCCGTGGAACTGTGGCGCATCGTTGAGGAGGGATTCAATCCTCGTGACCGCCACAACATGACCCCAAGAGAATATCGGGACAACATCATCAATAGTCATGCTATGCTTGTGATAGGAAATGGGTTGAAGGAAGAGCAATACAATCTTGTCCTAAAGTGTGAAACAACCAAAGAGATGTGGGATCTTCTTGAGAGGACTCTCATGGGAAGCTCTAGCATACGGTGCTCGAAGTTTGACAAGATTCAAGATCAAGCCGATCACTTTGTCAGGAATGAAGGGGAGTCTTCCGAAGATGTACATCAAAGGTTGGTGGCCCTCGCCAACTCCATGACGGACCACGGGAGCATGGACACCGATGACGGATGGATAAAAAGAAAGTTCATCACGGCTATGCTCCTACACAAGAAGCATATCACCAAGGTCATTCGTCAAAGACCCGACTTTCGCGAGTTGAGTTCAAACCAAGTCTTGGATGAATTTGTTGCCGTGGAAATCTTGGACTCCACGGCCGAGTTAAAATTGGCTCGCCAAAGTGGCTCCAAGATGCCGTCTCTCGCATTGAAGGCCAAGGAGGTTCAAGTTGAGAAAGATGAAGATGAAGAAGATGTGGGTCCGGAGGACACCAAGGATGCGTGCAATGAGCACATGTCTCTAGCCTCAAGACAATTTTGGGGCAACAAGAAGAACTTCAAGTCCAACACAAGTAGCTTCAAGCCAAAGGGGCAAAGAATATGGACTTGCTTCAATTGTGGCAATGTGAGTCATTTTGTTGCGGATTGTCCATATGAGAAGAGAGAAGACCACGGTGGAAAGCTCATCCGTAAGGAGAAGAACAAGCCACCATTGAACAAGACCTTTGTGAAGAAGAAGCCACAACGTGTGTTGGTGGCTCAAGAAGAATACTATTCCGATGATGAGGAGGATGAAGATAGTGGTGAGATTGTGGCAACCGCCACCGTTGCTATCGCCATTGAATCCCCCTCATCAAAGTATCTCTTCAACTCCCCCAACGAGAACCCTCACATCATCCACAAGTGTCTTATGGCCAAGACGACCTCGGTAACTCCTCACTCTAAACCTTTTACTCCCACTAACCCTTCATTGTTGGATTGTGTGGAGGAAAATGAGGAGCCCAAAGCACAAGAAGAAAATGAATTCGAGCTGTTCATGTCCAAACTCAAAGGTGTTGCCAAGGGACACTTTGTGGCTCTCTTGGAACAACTAGGTGAAGCCCATGCTCACATTGACCAACTTGATGAGACTATCACCGAGTTGCAAGGTCATAGTCGCAACTATGCGGATGAGATAGGATCAGTTGAAAAGATGCCAACATGCACTGAAGTTGGAATGATGGAAGGATGGGAAGAACAGGTTGGTTCTGGTTGAGGTGGTCACACCCTGTCCACTTGATTTGCACATAACCTCAGATGGACATTACCATTGCAAACCATGCAGAATTCTAACCCAAAACCATATGTGATATGGTACCACTTGGATTTGCAAACACAGTTGCAGATTCAAATGAGTTTCAGGGGGCTGAGTGCAAAATTGCACTACATGCATTTTGAAAAAGGCTCAAATGGACAAACTACTATCACCATGCAAATCCTTGGGAGAAACTACCCCAAAATCATATATGGCATGGCCATTTTTGAATTTGGGAAAAACTTGACAAAAAAAAGAAATGGAGGGCTTAATTTGCAAAATTGCAACACTCCAATTATTTAGAGGAGCAAAATGCAAAATTGGACCTCACCATGATGATCAGTGGGTCAAGCTACCCCAAAAACATATATGGGATGCCCCAAAATGATTTGAAGCTCAAAACAGATTTGAATTTGGAATCAAACTCAAATTTGAATTAAACACAAAAGAAAAACAAAAGAAAAGGAAAAGAAAAAGTGGCACTGGCCTGCTGGGCTGCCCTCGGGCTCCAGGCCCACCTCTCTTCTCTGCAGGCCCACTGGGCAAGGCCCACGTCCAAGAAAAAAAACAGAAAACAAAAGAGGGGGGGGGGGTGCCTCGGCTGGGATTCGAACCCAGGCCGAGTCCTGCTTCCACTGCACCCAACCACTGCGCCACTCGACGTTTGCTGAAATAAAACGAGGTGCTGAAATGTTAAGCTAAGCCGTGGTTAACTGAACCAGACTGCACTGACAGCCATCTCTGCAGCTCAACTTCGGTGAACACCCCGTCACGCTCCGGCCACCTTCCGACGAGCCACCCCGGGGAAACCCGAGAGGGCACATCCCTCTACACATGCGCAAACTCTAAGCTCTCCATATCCTCCTCTCCTCGGCGGAATCCTCACGGGAACAGAGCGGCGGCGAGCTGTTCTGAAGATTCGGTACAACCCGTTGACGATGCCAACTTCAGACGTCCCGGGCGTCGAGCACACGACGCCTGCGACCCCGGCAGCACTCGCAACACTGAGAGGGCAGAACCACGAACATGCGGGTGCCCAGGCTATGACCCAGACCTCACCGGAGGGGATGGCAGGCTCGCTTGAATCCCACGGCGGCGAACTGTTCTGAAGACGCAGCTTCAGACACGGCGCGACTTCAACTACTAAACACGCAAAACTCCCTCCTTTGCGGTCATATCCGTGCTCTGGACGAGCAGGGAGCGTGCACGCATACTCCTCGGCATCACCTGGGCCACGGTGATCACCGGACTGGCCGGGCTCCATGGCACGGCGGCCGGAAACGCGCGGCTACGGCTACAGATGGCTACACGATCACGGCGGAGAAAAGGGGCACTCGGGGCTCACCTAGAGGTTGCTGGAGGCGACCCTGAGCTCCGTGAAGAGGAAGCCGAGGACGCATCCGTCGTCGGGGAAGACGAGGTCCCGCAGCAGGCGTTGAACGTCGCGGGCCCGATTCGAGGTGTTCCGCTCGCCCTGCATGACGGGAACGGTGTGGTGATGTGTTGGAGACGACGCTGAAGGACGCACGGACACAAACGAGGGAAGACGGCGGCGAATTTGGATTCCCCACCGGCGGAACAGGGGAGGTCCTAGAGGACGAACCAGGCGGCGGCGGAAATTGGAGGGAGGAGTGGAACCCTAGGGCCCCAGGAGGGCTCTGGGGCTCGGAATATATGGAGGGGAGGCCTCCTGGCCACGTCGGTGGGCGTCGACGTCGATGCTAGCGTCGGCTGTGAGAGGGACTCCGGCGGGGTTCTCTCCAGCGTGGAAAGGCGATGGAAGGGGGGCGTCCGATGGAGATCCAACGGCCACGGTAGCTCCCGCGTACCGCTTCGCTGGACAGGCCACGGTGGGCTGAGGATAAAGGGACGCTTAGCTGGGCCGGCCTGCTGGATTGCCTGCAGGGAGAAAAGAAAAAGAAAAGGGGTTTTCCATTAAGAAAATTAACAGAAATTCCCAAGAGGTTTTGTGGCCAATCCACAAAAGAGAAAAACATATAAAAATATGTTTTGAAAACCTTGGAATATTCTCCATTTTCTAAAATTGGTTTGAACAATTTTTGAGCAACTAATATGTGTGTCATTTTTCAAAATTCAAATCACATTGAACTGTGGCCCAAATTTTTAGAGTTGCAAAAAATGGAGCAAGGCTTTTGAAAAGCTTGGGAGGGGCAAGCAATTGGCTATGCCAAGTTTGGGGTCAAGGAGAGCAAGCATGCAACATTGAAAAATCTTCAAACACCCTTCTTGAACCAGTTTGGATGCAAAATCAAACAAACCAAATGGGTTCCAATCCCCATGCAAATTTAAATCACCACATGAAATTACAATCTTTAGCATCATGCCAAGTTTCAAAGTCAACAGACAAGGTACAATCTCATGGTGATTTCTTATTATTGCAAATGGGCTGTTACACCATCAAAACTTGTTGCTTCTCTAGGGTTTGGAAGAGGAGGCCCCGATCTACACTTCCACCAAAGGATATTTGATTCCCCCCACTAATCCCGTGTGGATCATGTTACTCTTGGGTGCGTTGGTGCCCTAGACGGAAGAGGTCACCTCGAAGCCACATTCCATTGTGGTGAAGCTTCGTGGTTTTGTTAGGAGCCTCCAATTAAGTTGTGGAGTTTTCCCCAACCTTGTTTGTAAAGGTTCGGTTGCCACCTTCAAGGCCGCCTCGTAGTGGTTCATGGCATCTTACATCGGTAAGAGCGTGAGGAGAAATAGGGTGGCCCTCGTTGGCTTCTTGTGAGCATTGTGCTCCTGACCCTCTCCAAACGGAGACGTACTTCTCGAAAGAGAAGGAACTTCGGAAACATATCCTTGTCTCCCGTGTTCCCCTTTAACTTTACTTTGTGCAAGTTACTTTCCTTGCTTATTTATTGCTTGCTTGTTGTATCGTAGTTGTTGGCATATAGGTTGCTCACATAGTTGCATATCTAGACAACCTATATTCTTTGTTGAGCCTAAATTGTTAAGAAAAGTTAAAAAGTGTTAGTCGCCTATTCACCCCCCTCTTGTCGACATTCCGATCCTTTCAATTGGTATGAGAGCCTCGTCTCTTATCAAGGGCTTTACCGCCTTAAGAGGATGTTGCAAGAGGATAAACCGAAAGAGGTTGAGGTTACATGAGCTACTTCGAACCCTCCCCTCTTGGAAAGGGTTCCGAGTACCGAGGGCTTCACGAATGCGTTCGCGAAGGATGACTCGTCATCTATCTCTCGACATGAGTACAATGAAGTCATGTCCGCCATTAAGGCGCACATGAATAAAGTTACCGACATGCTTGGTAGTCTCATGTCGAGGATGCCCTCGGAGAGCAACCCCACCATCATCCCCAACATTCCAACGTTGGGTGGAGGAGATGTCATCTCCCAACCTAGTGATGATGGTAGGAATGATAGCTGATCCATTCCTCATTCAGGGAATGGATCGGGTATTCACTCCGCGGTGGCTCCTCCGGTTACCTATAACTCACTACCTCTTCCCGAGCCTCATTTTTCACATGCAGGCACTATTCCCATCCTTAACAAAGATGCTTATCCGTTTTGGGCTCATCGCATGAAGAGACATTTGAAGGGGTCCTCCGTGGAACTGTGGCGCATCGTTGAGGAGGGATTCAATCCTCGTGACCACCACAACATGACCCTAAGAGAATATCGGGACAACATCATCAACAGTCATGCTATGCTTGTGATAGGAAATGGGTTGAAGGAAGAGCAATAAAATCTTGTCCTAAAGTGTGAAACAGCCAAAGAGATGTGGGATCTTCTTGAGAGGACTCTCATGGGAAGCTCTAGCATACGGTGCTCGAAGTTTGACAAGATTCAAGATCAAGCCGATCACTTTGTCAGGAATGAACGGGAGTCTTCCGAAGATGTACATCAAAGGTTGGTGGCCCTCGCCAACTCCATGACGGACCACGGGAGTATGGACCCCGACGACGGATGGATAAAAATAAAGTTCATCACGGCTATGCTCCTACACAAGAATCATATCACCAAGGTCATTCGTCAAAGACCCGACTTTCGCAAGTTGAGTTCAAACGAAGTCTTGGATGAATTTTTTGCCATGGAAATCTTGGACTCCACGGCCGAGTTAAAATTAGCTCGCCAAAGTGGCTCCAAGATGCCATCTCTCACATTGAAGGCCAAGGAGGTTCAAGTTGAGGAAGATGAAGATGAAGAAGATGTGGGTCTGGAGGACACCAAGTATGCATACAATGAGCACATGTCTTTAGCCTCAAGACAATTTTGGGGAAACAAGAAGAACTTCAAGTCCAACACAAGTAGCTTCAATCCAAAGGGCCAAATAATAAGGACTTGCTTCAATTGTGGCAATGTGAGTCATTTTGTTGCGGATTGTCCATATGAGAAGAGAGAAGACCACGGTGGAAAGCTCATCCGTCAGGACAAGAACAAGCCACCATTGAACAAGACCTTTGTGAAGAAGAAGCCACAACGTGTGTTGGTGGCTCAAGAAGAATACTATTCCGATGATGAGGAGGATGAAGAAAGTGGTGAGATTGTGGCAACCGCCACCGTTGTTATCGCCATTGAATCCCCCTCATCAACGTCTCTCTTCAACTCCCCCAACAAGAACCCTCACATCATCCACAAGTGTCTTATGGCCAAGACAACCTCGGTAACTCCTCACTCTAAACCTTTTACTCCCACTAACCCTTCATTGTTGGATTGTGTGGAGGAAAATGAGGAGCCCAAAGCTCAAGAAGAAAATGAATTCGAGCTATTCATGTCCAAACTCAAAGGTGTTGCCAAGGGACACTTTGTAGCTCTCTTGGAACAACTAGGTGAAGCCCATGCTCACATTGAGCAACTTGATGAGACTATCACCGAGTTGCAAGGTCATAGTCGCGACTATGCGGATGAGATAGGGGATCTATCTCATTCTCTTGAAGAAGAGCGTGAGCTTAAATTGTCTCTTGATGAGACTTATGCTAGTTATATCTCTGAGCTAAAACTTGACGTTAAACATTCTAATGCTATTGCTTGTGATCTCAAGACTAAAAATGATGAACTTTTTGAGGCTCATGAAAGACTTCTTGTGGATCATGAGAAAGTCGAAAACGACCAAAAGTCCTTAAAGCACGAACTCATGGCTCTCAAGAAGGCTCATGATGAAAAAAGTATGCAACTCACTAAAGAAATTAGTACCTTTTCTCCTATTATTGTGGTAGATAAACCTAGTTCCTCTAACTCTTGTTGTGAGCATGCTCCTCTCGTTGAGTAAAACGCTAGGTTGAAGGTACAACTTGAGAAGGGACTTGTCTCGTGCATTCAGGGATAAAAGAACCTTAATGATCTCTTGAGTTCCCAAAAGGAGGTCATTGGCAAGGAAGGCATTGGTTTTGGTGCAAGTTCATCAAAGATGAAGAACAAGAAGAGGAAGAACAAAAAGAAGAAAGGCAAGGCCCCTCCTCCTTCAAAGCAAGTCACTTTTGTGAAGGAAGGAGAGAAGCCTCAAGAAAAGGTGGCAAAGGCCATTGAGGGTGGAGTGACCAAGAGAAGTGGTGCCATTCCCAATGACTTTGCTGGACCAACTAACCCCTCTTATGTTCTTTGTTGCACTAATGATGGGCATGTTTATGCCAAATTTGTTGGTTCCTTTGATGAGTATATTGCATGGTCGATTTGGGTGCCCAAGACCCTTGTTACTAACGCGAAATGACCCATTCATGAATGGGTACCTAAACCCAAGCATTGATCTCATGTAGGTGGCGGATTCCGATGGTGGTTCATGGATACTTGATAGCGGGGCTACAAGTCATATGACCGGAAGCAAGGACATGTTGGTGGACATTGATTTTGGACCATCTTGAACCACCCGTGTCCAATTTGGAGATGCAAACATGTCAAAGGTATTAGGTCTTGGCAAAGTCATAATTTCTCCGGACTCGTCCATTGAGAAAGTATTGCTAGTTGAGACTTGGGCCTTTAATTTACTTTCCGTTCTTCAACTTGCCATGATGGGCCTTTGCACTTTCTTTGATAAAGACATGGTCACCTTGATGTGGAGCAAAACTCTTAAAGTGGATTTTGTTGGACACGTGGAGGACGGTATGTACGTGGTGGACTTTTCAAAAGTCCCCACCAAAACCGCCATGTGTCTAATGGCTAAAGTTGATGTGGGATGGCTTTGGCACCGCCGAATAGCCCATGTCAATATGAGGTCTTTGCAAACACTTCTCAAGGGTGAGCATGTCATTGGACTAATAAATGTTAGCTTTCCCAAAGATCGTGCTTGTAGGGCGTGCATTGAAGGGAAACTACATGAGAAGAAACATCCCGTCAAGAATATCATCTCCACCAAGAGGCCTCTGGATCTCCTTCACATGGATCTCTTTGGGCCTCCATCTTATGATAGCCTTGGAGGAAAAAAATATTGCTTGGTTATTGTTGATGACTACTCAAGATATACATGGGTTTATTTCTTCAAGAAGAAAAGTGAGACCCAACAAACCTTCATTGAGTTTGCCAATGAAGCTCAACGTCAACACAATTCAAAGATTTTGGCAATTAGGAGTGACAACGACACCGAGTTCAAGAACTACACATTGGATGAATTCCTTGGAGATGAGGGGATCAAACATCAATATTCCGCTGCTTTTACCCCTCAACAAAATGGTGTTGCGGAGAGGAAGAATCTCACTCTGATTGATGCAGCAAGAACAATGATGGCAAAGTTCAAGAGTCCATAAAACTTTTGGGCAGAGGCCATCAACACTTCTTGTCATGCAACCAACCGTCTTTATCTCCGCAAGATCTTGAACAAAACGCCGTATGAAATCATCACCGGGAAGAAGCCCAACATCGAGTATTTTCGGGTCTTCGGGTGTAAGTGTTTCATTCTTAAGAAAGGTGCTCGTTTGTCTAAGTTTGATTCTAAGACAAATGAGGGCATATTTGTTGGTTATGCTTCAAACTCTCACGCCTATAGAGTCTACAACAAGTCTTCCGGACTTGTTGAAGAATCTAGCAACGTGGAGTTCGATGAACATAATGGCTCCCAAGTGGGGCAAGGTGATCTTAATGATGTAGGTGATGAAATTCCTCCTCAAGCCATAAGAAGAATGGGTGTGGGTCATTTCCTACCCATTGAGGAACCCCTTGTGGTGGAAGGAGAAGGACAATGCTCTACGCATGTGGAGCCATCGCCTCCTCAAGATCCACAAGCTAACCAAGAACAAGATGAAGGCCCTCTCTCGCCCGAACAAGATCAAGGTCAAGATCCAATCATTGAAGATGGTGGTGCACCAAATAATGACCAAGATGAAGTTCTCGTTCAAGGGCATGCTCAACATGGTGAGCAAGTTCTTGAGGATGCTCCTTCTTCCGAAAATGGTCCTCTTGCTCCCTCTCAAGAAACTTTGGAAGAAGAAAGAGTTCGCCGAGCACTCAAGATTGCATCCCGGTTAAAATCACAAGATCTTTCGGTGGATAAAGTGATTGTAAGCATCCAAAAGGGGGTAACAACTCGTAGTCAATTGAGAAACTTTTGTGCCCATAATGCATTTGTTTCTTGTGTTGAACCCCAAAAGGTAGGTGAGGCGCTTGAAGATCTGTATTGGCGTGAGGCCATGCATGATGAACTCAATAACTTCAAGCGCAATAAAGTGTGGACATTAGTGGAGAGACCCAAAGGTGATCATAATGTTATTGGGACCAAGTGTATATTCAAGAACAAGCAAGATGCACTTGGTATTGTCATCCGAAACAAGGGAAGGTTGGTGGCTCAAGGTTTTTCCCAAGTCGAAGGTATTGACTATGGTGAAACTTTTTCCCCCGTGGCTCGTCTTGAGTCCATTCGCATTGCTCTTGCTTATGCTTCTCATCACAACTTCAAGTTATATCAAATGGATTTGAAGAGTGCTTTTCTTAATGGTCCCATTAATGAGTTGGTATATGTCAAGCAACCCCCCGGGTTCGAGGACCACAATTTCCCCAATCATGTCTATAAACTCGACAAGGCGCTCTATGGCCTTAAGCAAGCACCACACGCTTGGTATGAGCACCTTACCGAGTTCTTAGTCGATTATGGGTTTGAAATTGGGAAAATCGATCCCACTCTTTTTACCAAGAGGGTTGGTGGGAAATTGTTCATATGCCAACTATATGTTGATGATATTATCTTTGGCTCGATTAACAAATCTTTTAATGAGGAGTTTGCTAAGCTAATGACCGACAACTTTGAGATGTCCATGATGGGAGAGTTGGAGTTCTTTCTCGGTTTTGAAGTCAAGCAATTTTCAAGATGAACTTTCATCAACCAAGCCAAATATACTCAAGACATGCTCAAGAGGTTCAAGTATGATGGTCATAAAGGAGCCAAGACCCCCATGCCACTCAAGTGTCAACTTGATCTCGACCCGAACGGTAAAGAGGTAGAACAAAGGGAGTATCGTTCTATGATTGGTTCTTTATTGTATCTTTGTGCATCTAGGCCGGATATCATGCTGAGTGTGGGCATGTGTGCAAGATTTCAATCCACACCAAAAGAGAGTCACGTAGTGGCTGCCAAAAGAATCTTTCGAAATTTGGTTCATACCCCAAACTTTGGCTTGTGGTATCCTAAATGCTCAAGCTTCAACCTCGTCGGGTACACGGATTCGGAATTGGCGGGAGACAAGGTGGAGAGGAAGTCCACTTCCGGAGGATGCCAATTCCTTGGTAGGTCTTTGTTGTGTTGGTCATCCAAGAAGAAAAATTGTGTTTCCCTCTCCACGACCGAAGCCGAGTACATTGCCGCCGCAAGTTGTTGTGCACAATTATTATGGATGAGGCAAACTTTGAAGGATTACGGTGTCATTTGTGACAGAGTGCCTATTTTATGTGACAATGAAAGTGCTATCAAGATCGCCTACAACCCCGTTCAACATAGAAAGACGAAACATATTGAGATTCGTCATCACTTTATTCGAGATCATGTGAAGCGGGGTGATATTGACCTTTCATATGTGGGCACTGGAGATCAACTTGCGGATATTTTCACCAAGCCTTTGGATGAAGCAAGATTTCGAGAGTTAAGGCATGAGCTTAATATCATTGGTTCAAGTAATGCGGTTTGAAGACTTGCCCACACTTCCCATCTCAACATGACGTCTAGCTTGGATGTAGGCATGGACATAGGGGGAATGTTGCTTAATTCATAGGCAACCACTCCACCTATTATGCGGAAAGAGACAAAATTCTTTCACTATGGTCACGTTCGGCGGCCGTCATGGTCACCCAAGGTGACAACAGTTCTTCAAAGAAGAGCATTGGCAATGAACCCAAGATACATCTTTGTGGTGTCATACCAAATACGCTCAAACATGGTGGCTTCGGCCACCGCCCCTCTCTTTGGGAGGATTGGGTCATTTCTGTGTTTCTTTCTTGAGTTTGGTTTGCTTATTTTCATCTTGATCACTCCGAGTTTGATCTTGCATTTTCTTGTTGTCCTTCATCTCGGAGTGTTCTCCATCCAGCTTCTGTGTTTCGAGTCATCCCAAGCCCTTCTCCCTAAGACATTCGATGCACTTTCCCGTTATCTCTCGTATCTTGGTGGGCTGCTCTGCTGCCAGCGGTACTACCGCAGCAGTCACGGTACTAATGCTCTCGCGGTACTACTGTGCCTGGCGCGGTACTACCGTGGTCCCGAGGAATCTTATAACTGAAGGGGTACGGGGAGTTCCTCCCCATTACCCCCATTCAGTTTCTTTTTCCTCTCCTCTGCAGCCGCGGCGCCCCCTCCCGGTGTGCCGCATCCGTGCCGTCTCTCCCTGTTCTTCTCCGATGGGATTGTTCCCAATCCTCCCCGGGTGCCATGGATACCAGTATTGCCCTATTTCCCTTCTCCTTTGGTTCAGTTTCTTGAACTTTGTTGCTAGGTCAATACTTGTAGATCCACTAGGTTTTTGGCTATGCCTAGGCACTTTGAGAACATGGATAGACTGCTAGATAGGAATGGAGTAGATGTGTTGGAGTGGTTTGAGTTTTTGGACCCACGGTAGTACAGGATCTCAGATCTGTGTCCTCTGCTCCAGGACGGTACTACCACTCAGCCCGCTGCGGTACTACCGCTTGCGCGGTACTACCGCGGGGCGGTACTACCGTGCCTCGGGCGGTACTACCGTGGTTCCAAAAACCTGCACCTCCCCAATAGACCTGCCTTGTTCACTTGTTTCCGGCTCGTGCATCTCATGTGTTTTGGTTTCCATTTCTCTCTGTTAGTGTTGGTCAGGTGATGGCTCTCGTCGGAATCCCAGGCGCAAGGCCCCTGGTCAACCCGGAAGCAACTTCAAGAAGACTGCTCACAAGAAGAAGGAACCAGTCAAGCCTGTTTCAGAGATGCCTCTTCCCGAGTACAGGGCCTACCGGTGTGCCAATCCGTACCGTGCAGAGCAAGATCCAGAGTTCGTTGGCTCTCAGTTCTGGAACAAGACTCAAAGGGATGTATTCCATATGATTATGAAGCACATGAAGAACAAGTTTGTTCCACATGTGAAGTCTATCCAACTGATGCACATGCGGGCTCACCCCGATTACTTTGGAGAGGCATATGCCCTTTGCGAACAGTTTGGGATTCTGGACATCATCTCCTTCAACAAGCGGTTCGATGCCGAGCTTCTTGCCCAGTTCTTTGCCACAGTGTTCTTCACCAATCGCGATGATCGGACCATCATTTGGACGTGCAAGGACGAGCAAGTGAGCTGCACGTGGGGGGATTTCATGACATCTCTGCACATTCCCTTCTCCACGAAAGAGGCGCCCGTTGGTGTTAGCCCATTCGCTACAACGCCTGCCAAGCCCAAGAGTATGCTAGGGCCTTATCAGAAATCGATTCCATATACTGATGCCAAGGGACATCAGAAGTACAGAGTGGTTCTCTGCCCGTTCTTGGACATCATGCACTGCATCTTCCGGACTTCTCTGTTTCCCCGTGTGGGCAATCTGGACATGCTTCTCCTCTGTGTGGAGTGCAAGGGCACCGAGCAGACCTTGGATGTCTGTGACATCATGTGGGAGGAGCTACATGCTGCTGTGATGGAACGAAAGGTTCCCATTTATGGCCCTTATTTGCAGGTCCTCTTCGAGATCACTTGGGCAGTTACCTTTGCCGTTAAGCGCCTTCTCGTTGGGCCTCTGACTACTCACGAGGGGGTTCAGTTACGCATCAAGGACAACTGGGTTGGCGGTCATGGTCCTACTCATGACTCTCCTCGTGCCGGGTCTGATGAGGAGATTCAGGAGGAGCCGGAGGCAGGTGGCGGCAGTGTTCCCCGCACTCGGTTTGGTGCGAGCTTTGGTGCTGGTGGTTCGTCTTCTGCACAGGGTCCCGAGCAGGCAGGATGGGCAGCCAAGCTCACCAGGAAGGTGAGGCAGATCTTTTGCCTTCAGACTGACATTCAGCACCACATGTATGAGGCCCACAGGAGGGAGAAGGAGAATAGGCAGATGCAGAAGGCTTTCTTCAGGCAACAGGGTATGACTGTGAAGGACGGGTCCGAGAAGAACATTACTCCCGAGCACAAGTGGATCTCCAAGTTCAGCACGTGGGACCTCAATGATGATGTTCCTGGCCCTTCGTCTTCGGGTCAGCAGCCATCTACTGATGACACCGAGGCTGTCGTGGAGTCCGAGGAGTCCGACGATGACGAGGACTACGACCAGGACGACGAGTCGTTCATCACCATGGGACGCTAGGTCATTCTCTACCTTTTTGGCATCTCGATGACAAAGGGGGAGAGAGTTCTAGGATTCTGATTTACATCTTCTCAGGGTTGGGCGAGTCACAAGCGTGTTTTATTTGTCTCATTTGCTCCACTTGTGAACTCGTTTATTTTCTTTGGTTTTTAGTTTGTCTTGTGAGACTTCCATGATATATGGTGTGAGACATATGCTATCCTATGTTCGTACTCTTATTGTCTGGTTATGTGATGCTAGTTATGACTTGTTATCTTTATGCTCACATATTTGTCTTGTCTAGCTTAGTATGGCCTAGTTTATAAAATATAGGGGGAGTGTCTTCCTTATGTGTGTGTCTTGCATTCCAGAGGCATATCTAAAATGATGCACACATCAAGGGGGAGCATGTCTATATTTTATAAACAAATGGCATGTTTTAAAATTCCCTATTTTTATTGTGCAAATCTTGTGTTGTCATCAATACACCAAAAAGGGGGAGATTGATAGGGCATGTTTTCCCTTGATTGGTTTTAGTGATTGATGACAATACATTTGCGGACTAACCGGGTGCGATGAGCATTTCAGATAATTACATTAATGACACAAACGGTTATTGCCTCCTCGGTGTATGAAGCGTGAAGACGGAGTTTTTCTTTCGATCTCCTTTTTGATATTTGAGTCGTAGGAAAACCGTACTATGAAGAGGGGATCCGCTTTGGATATGGTGGGTGGAATCATCACACGGTCTCACTTTCTGCACCCACATATTTCTCTTGCGTCGTGGAGGTGTGGGAACTTGTTGGAAATGGCTCCCTGGCTCTGCCAGGGCGGTAGTACCGCTCCAGGAGCGGTGGTACCGCGCCGCGGTAGTACCGTACCCAGTACCGCACCCACTACCGGAATCCCACTGGACTCTGCGGTAGTGGGGACGGCACTGGGGCTCGGTATTTCCGCGGAGTGGTAGTACCGCTCCGGGGGCGGTAGTACCGCCCCACGGTAGTACGGGAACCAGTACCGCATCCACTACCGGATTCCCACTTGACTTTGCGGTAGTGGGGGCGGCACTGGGGCTCGGTAGTACCGCGCCCCGGTAGTACCAGGGCCAGTGCCGCACCCACTACCGGAATCCCTCTGGACTTCACGGTAGTGGGCACGGTAGTGACCCTGAATACTACCGGTGGCACGGTAGTACCGCTCCCGGTACGGTAGTACCGCACCGCGGTAGTACCGCTTCAGAAGCGGTACTACCGTGATTGGTGGGCAGCCAACGGCTGGATTTAAGGCCACCTACAAAAGGGGGTCTTCTTCCCCATTGAGACTTACCTCATTTATTGCTCTCACCTCCATTGACGCCCAAGCTCCATTATTTCCCGATCTCCCTCCCTAGCCATCAAAACTTGTTGATTCTCTAGGGTTTGGAAGAGGAGGCCCCGATCTACACTTCCACCAAAGGATATTTGATTCCCCCACTAATCCCGTGTGGATCTTGTTACTCTTGGGTGCGTTGGTGCCCTAGACGGAAGAGGTCACCTCGAAGCCACATTCCATTGTGGTGAAGCTTCGTGGTTTTGTTGGGAGCCTCCAATTAAGTTGTGGAGTTTGCCCCAACCTTGTTTGTAAAGGTATGATTGCCACCTTCAAGGCCGCCTCGTAGTGGTTCACGGCATCTTACATCGGTAAGAACGTGAGGAGAAATAGGGTGGCCCTCGTTGGCTTCGTGTGAGCATTGTGCTCCTCACCCTCTCCAAACGGAGACGTACTTCTCGAAGGAGAAGGAACTTCGGAAACATATCCTTGTCTCCCGTGTTCCCCTCTACCTTTACTTTGTGCAAGTTACTTGCCTTGCTTATTTATTGCTTGCTTCTTATATCGTAGTTGTTGGCATATAGGTTGCTCACATAGTTGCATATCTAGACAACCTATATTCTTTGTTGAGCCTAAATTGTTAGGAAAAGTTAAAAAGTGTTAGCCGCCTATTCACCCCCCCCTCTAGTCGATATTCCGATCCTTTCACCTACTTACCCGCAAATTGTGCAGGCCCGAAGCCTCTTAAGGTTTACCTCCCTTTGCATCGGGGTGACAAGGAGGGATCCCAAGAAAATCTTTGTAAATTCCTTCCATGTAATCTCCCTCTTTGATTCGATAATCGCCTGATGCATTTTCCACCAAGTAGCAGCCTCTTCTGCAATGTACTTGACAACATAGTGGGCAATGTCATCACTTCCAACCTTGTTACGCTCCATGTGTTCCTTTATATTATGAATCCATTGTTCCACCTTCAGTCTAGTCATCGCCCCGAAAAAGGTGAGTCCTACTTCATACTCCATCTATTGAGCCCACGGGACAAGGGATAGGGGAACTAGGATACAGACAGAAAAAAAATCTAAAGATAGCACCAAGCACATGCGCATAGACAAGAACAGGGCAAAACACTTACGTTCAAACAACATTACATAACATTAATCAATAAAAGTCACAAAAGTCACACCACACAAATAACATCTAGAGTAGGGTCATATGTGCAAGACATACGATCTCATCATACTACACGCAATTCATTTATTTAACTTCACCTAAAAGTGGTGGTCTGAATCTAAGCTTCATCCTTCTCCGCTAAGCTGATCTTAAAAATCATTAGTGTTAAAACTAATCCATATAGAATCCATAGTATAATCCTTGTAATTATGGTAGTGGTAACTTCAATTGATCCACAAGGTTGATGATATACTTCCCAAAATTCATGTCGTCAGGGGCATAAGCAACTAGGATGGTCATTTACATTAGCACAAGACAAGGAGTTTAGAAAATGAATAATAGATGAGAGATACTAATGGAGAGAGTAATTAACTAAACAGTGAAATAACAGTTTTGTTCCTATGGCTTCTCCTATCCATTTTCTAGGGTCACGACCTACAGTCAACATGGGCTCTGATACCATCTGTAACGACCCGATTCACTAAGAATCAAAGTCTCTGTGCTTACTATGCTAGTCCCTGGATCAATAGCTAGCACACACCGTACATGATGTAATATCAAGAATAAACCACATGTCATAAACATTACATCGAAGATCCAGTCTTAATATAAACATACCTTCATAGCTCAAGGCCAGTTTACAAATAGAATACAGCGGAAAAACAATAAAGAGCTTTGTGGTGTCCATCAAATCCACCGACACAGTTGAGTGTAGACATCGTAACCCTACAACGCATCACTTACTCGTCGTATACAATCCGGCAACACTGAAGGTCACAACCCAAAATGGGTCAGTACATTTGAATGTACGGCAAGCCACACGAAAAAGGATATAACAGACCTACAACTACATGCAAGGTAAGTCAAAGGAAGGCTTATGGTTTTATTCTTCAGAAAGATGATTTTTCCGTGAATCTACCTATTAGTCAAATTTTAGTTTATCTTACTACATTAAACATTAGGTTGAATTGGGAAACACCAATTCCAACCCATACCCTTTATTAAAGTTTCCCACTCAAGTTTATTAAGGTGAATCATCTGTCAAGATTCTCCAACAACAGTAATGCCTAGTTTATCATAGTACTCCATAACCGGGGACACGACTAATCATGATTAGTTTATACACTCTGCAGAGGTTTGTACACTTTACCCACTGGATTCAACCTGAAGATTGAGACAAAGTCTTTCAGAAGAGGTCACCTCCACCCTTTGGTAGCTGGTACACCTATCATATCTACATATGCTAGCTACCAGGGCAAGGCTACCCACAACGTACTCAACTAAGACAGAGCCCATATAGCCAGTGGTTGTACATGGAAGCTACTAGTCACTAAGTTTGTTCGATCTTTTTGAGCCTGGACAGCGCCAACTTACTTAGGGTGCACTCTGATGGGCGTTGTCCTTAGATAAGGTGCAAGACTCAACATGATCCCTTCCCTCCATACCATGCAAAACCATTGGGAGCATTTAACCCTGAACCTGCCCTTAGAGAAGGCACAACCTCAAGGATGCATCCCGCCCGGCCAGAGGTGAATTCTATTTAAGGTTGCTATTCGAGTCATTAACATCCTCACATAACTCAATGTATTCTCAAGTCAATCCCCGTCTACATAGCATAGCAATAATATAAACAAACACAAACTATAGCGACAAAGAATACAAGATTAGATCATATGGCTATCCTACTAGGTTGCAGCATAATAATATAATATACACCTACACATGCATAGGGTGATAATACTACATGGATAATGAAAAATATAGGATGAGGTACGGTCAAAGTGTAACTTGCCTTATACATTCGATGAAGTTCTTCGCACTCACAATCCGGATAACTCTACTCGTCAAACTCCGAGCAATCTCGTAAACGAAAGAACCCAAATAAATAATCATGACAAAGCAAAGAATCAAAAGAGCAACAAGTCAAACCCAACAATGTTTAGCAACAATAACAAATGGGCTTAACACGATATAGGTGTCGATGTGCTCGAAGGTGATAGGTGGAAGGTAAAATCAAGTGAGTAAATGGATAAAGAATTGTCGTCATAAAATATTATGACTAAGGACATTATGAATTCAAGGTGAAGAACATGCCAATATGAACGGTGTGTGGATACAGCTGATAAGATGTAACAGGTGATCCAATATGCAAAAAGAATCACATGAATGGATTACTACAACACAAGTCATAGTAAGTTGAAGTTTGAATTAAATTTAATGTCAAATAGACCAAATATGTTTGAACGCTGTGCATACATGATGCGGACAAAAAGTATATGAGATGAGTGATCCTACGAAAAAGGATCAATTCAATTGGATCAACCGTATAAAAGATACGACCTCCATAGGATTGAATTTGAATCTAAATAAATTCAAATCCAAATAGTGCAAAACTGTGAAAATTTAGCTCTATGATAATCTATAGATCAATATGAGTGCATAGGAAAAAGATTCACCTAACTCCGATTTACAATTTAAAAGATATAACTAAACAAATTTTTGATCAAAAAATTTCCCAAATTATTATAGAATTGGCTAGACTAATGTAACACTGCCACTTAGCATGATGTGATTAGCCAATACCCTTCGCTAGTGTGAAATATCAGCCGTTGATCCAAGTGGTCATGGATGGGTGCATATAATCCACATCGGCAACAAAAAGTAGGAAAAAAAATACAAGGATAGCCGATGGTTTACCATAACATACAGAACATGGACATCGTTGCCTCGGACGTCATCAACTAGGAGACTCTGGTGCATCTCCGAAGAAATAAATATGTTTTGCACGTACACCTTTCGATGGAGAACGCTCCAACGCTCGATGTCGTGAACGCGGTGCTCCCGGTGAACTCCGGCGACTTGTGAAGTTGCAACCTATCCCACGATACCTTGTCAATCGGGTGCGGCACTCAGTGTACGTTACAGAGGTGTACATGGGGGCGTTGGAAATGGACTAACCGTTTATGGCGAAGTGCTGCGGCGTACGCGAACTCGGCGAGATCTGGAACTTCGGCATTGTCATCTCCGCTTGGGGAAAATGAAGAAAAGAGGTCGGGGGTTGGGGGTCTTAGAAAAAAATCAAGGACAACACGGACATAACGGAAATGATATCTTTAATTCAATTTGTAGAATGTTAGGATTCGATCTGGACATTGCATCCGCGTACAGAACACGTACAAAAAAAGAATGAGGGAAGGGGTGGATCGGCTGGTCTTTGAGGCCCGCTTTTGTTTATGAGGGAACACTGCGCACGCGGCCACAGAAAAGAAATGGGCCGCTGCGCTTGCCTCGACTGCATATTTTGTTTTTACAGAAATTAGAAGAGTTTATAAAATAAAATAGCCATCATAAAAATACAAATTAAATTACTAAATTCATAAAATACTTTCAAGAAAAATATGCAGTGCAAATACTGACCAAAATGATAAATCAATAAAATATTATATTTTAATGACTTTATTTTGGCAAAAATTATTAGTTTAAAGTTATTCAAGAAAACCAAATTAAGTATTTTAATAATTTCCTCTCATTTTATGAATAATTCATTTTATCTTCTCTCAAGTTATTATTATTTTTGAATGGAAAGATTATTTAAATAAACTCCAATTAACATAAAGTCATATTTAAATCATATTCCAACTTTTTTTTATATTGAAGGAGTCATGTTACCTTCCCTCCTTTGTTTTTACTTGGATTCGTTTGACTCGGTGAACATAGGCAAAGCTGACTGGTAGCCCACCGGGTAATCTGCCATCTACACTTATCAGACAGCTCATTAGAGAAAAGAATATTATCTATATACAGCAAACAAATGCATCACACAATCAAGCTATGAACACTAGCTCTAACGTCGATCTAAAGTCCTTCTTACGTTCGCGCGGACTAGGGTATCCTACAGCCAGTCCGGCTCTGATACCAAGCGCTGTGGCACCCCGGCTTAGAGGAACGGAACGCCCCGTGCTCCAGCCCAGCGATCAAGTCTTCTGTAACACGGAACTGCTTGATATAGAACTGAACATCTTTCTATTACCAAATGTATGGGTACAAAGGGTTTAATTACAACGTCAGCAGAGAACAAGCTTTCTCCCCAAGCTAGCCATGGATCTACATCAAGTACCAGACTAACTTCCTAGCAGCGAAATATAACTCAGCAGCGGAACAACGACGACTGTGATGAACTCCACTCCACAGGGACGCTGGCTGGGACACCTCCTAGCTCGCAACCACCGTAATATCGTCCTATGCATCCATAGCATCGCCTGCAAATCTGGCATGAAACGCCAGGTCAGTACATAGAATGTACTTGCAAGCTCACAACAACCAAAGCACGAAGGAAAAACCATAACATGGCATCAACAGGTTAAAGTATATGAATAAAACATGTGAGCATCAACATCGTACCAACGGGTAATCATCAAGCATACCACCCGCATTAAGGCCAATGCACATACAACCAATCCCCACATGATCATCACATGATCGCATGGCTTACCTCGGAGTCCTTGCAGACTCAAGCATCGGGTCACCTCGTAGCCAAACAACCTGCACGGGTCACTGCATGGCCAAACGGGCCATCGCATGACCAATCAATGGGTTTGGTGTGATCGTGTTTCCACCCAGCCAATCCAGTCATCGCATGATCAAATGTGTCATCGCATGACCAACCACTTAACAAGATTATCCAACCGATCACATGTTGATCTCATGGTGTGACCTAGTACGAATTGTGTCCAATACCGTGGACTCGGCTATTCGAATAGATTTGTAACACTCTACAAAGTTTGTGCACTTTACCCACACTATGGAGCTCCTTGTCCAACGGACTGGGACTACTCCAACGAGACCGTTCTACCGCGTGTCTCCCTAACCGTATCACCCGACATCCCGCCTTGGGTAGCCCCGTGTCATCCCGACACACCTGACATCACCTGGAAAAGGGCCAAATCCCTTGGAAAAACGGCCAAAGTCGTGGAAAAATTGTCCCTAACGGGGACGGAACTCCAAATAAACCAACCAGCTCTCTCAAGACTATCGCCGCTTACCTGATCAGGGTAACCGTGCGCGCATAGCCTCCCCTCTTTGGGTGATACGAATAAAAGAGCGCACCAATAGACCGATCCAAGGCCTTCCCATAAAGGCGAGCGTGGCTGCACCAACAAGTTCGGTTCGGTGGCACCTAATCAATTTGGCACAAGCATGTCTCCAACAACAGATACAAGTGTTAGGTGCAACAAGAAATAACAATATCATGCCGTACTTATAGAACAATCCAAGGTTATAGTTGAATCATTTCAAGGCATGTTTAGGTGATTAACTTAACCAAGTTAACTTGATTAACATGTAGCATATCAGGTTCATGAACGTTGGTGGGATTACGATGCACAAGAGTATAACCAAATCATGAACATAACATGGTAATTGCATATCATAAATGGACTAGTTCAAAGCATATCAGGATAAGGTCATGGTCAAAGCATAGCATCAATATCAAAAATATTAGGCAATGTAGCATCACCAACATGGTCCCATGATGTTAACATAGCATGGTTCCATTGTATCAAGATAATCATTATTCATCGAAGATTAAAGCACATTTTAAAACATCTCAAGGCTTTGCAAAATTTCAAAAGAAATTGTGGCTTTTCTTTCACCAACAAGGTGTAGGGGAAAGCTCCTCGTCTTCACCAAGAAAACCTTGAAAAATATCCTAAAATAAAGAAATGGTGAAAAGGGTCAAATATACTTTTATTTGTCCAGCGAAAAACAACAGAACATCATGGAGAAAAATCTATGCCAAAATAAAGAGGGGAACAAGAGCAATCCAATGCAACAAGAATCAACTCATTTGGACTTGTGGTTTGAAAGTTATTCTTGGTCAAAGTCTGGTCAAAATAATCATTTTAATTGATTTAAAAATGTTTTTCTCTGGAAAAATGCAGTGGGTGACGTCGAAGGCGTATTTTGGAGGGGCGCCTCCACTTGATACCCCTTCAGGCTGGGAGACAGAGGCTTCCAGGTGGGCCAGCCATGTCATATGTCTGAGGGGGAGAGAGACCGAGGGAGGGGAGGGGGCTCACCGGCGACGAAGCTCTCGCGAGAGACCACGAACGGGTCTGGGACCAGGGGGAATCGACGAAGGGCATCACGGCGGACCTGCCCGTACCCACGGCACTCCAAATGGTCGCCGTTTTATAGGGGGGAGATTGGTCGCGGTGGCGCGGGTCTCGGCTCCGACGTCGGCGACGATCCTGGCGAGGGCTCGAGCGGGGTTGGGTTGCTGGAGCACCAGTGGGACGCCAGGAGTCGAATGGGGGTGTCGGCGGGGTCTGGGAGGTTCTGGAGTGGACGGGCGGCAGCGGGGGCACCACGCATTTGAAATGGGCTTATGGGTGGCACATTTCAAAATGCGCCACACAAAAGAGTCTAAGGGGTGGCGCATTTGAAATGCGCCACTACTAAGGCCTTATTAGTGGCTTGTCCTTAGTGGCGCATTATAAATGCCCCACTAAAGGCAAAAAAGGACGCCACCATAAGGAATTTTCCTAGTAGTGGCGGCAGTAGCTACCGAATCTAGGGAAGAAAGGAGCTGGGCCTCGATTGCTTGGCCCGGGGGTGGATTGGAGAGGAGGAGAGGTGCTGGTGAGGCTAGGCCTTGCTGGGGCACGTTTTTATAGAGGGGCGAGATGCGGGGGCTCGGGCGGCGACAAGCAGAGGCGACTGCGGTGGCGGTGCTCGGGGTGCTGCGAGAGGGTTCTAGGGAGGTCGTGGAGCACGCGTGCGAGCACGGGGAAGTGCTTGGAGCAGGGGAAATGAAGGGGCGATGGCGACGGGTCAGGGGCACTGCTCCACCGTTTTCCTCCGTGGTGGTGAGCGGCCGACGGGAATCCGACGAGGATAGGGTGGCTGGGAGGCGACGCGTGGAAATGAGCCCCGTGCGGCATGGCTGGACAAGAGCATGATGACGAGGGCGCTCTGTCGCGCGTGCTGGACATGGCCAGGGGCACGCGGGCGTGGCTAGAGAACGCATGTTGCATCCTGGGGGCGTGGCCACCCTGGGCTGGGCATCTGGGGGAGGCTTCTACGCGGCCAACCTTGTCTAGGGGATTGTCCTTCTGGTGATGATCACTTTGGTGCCATGGAAGGGTCAAGGGGCCCACTAAGTCGATCTCTATCTCAATGAAAAGATTGCTACAGCAAACTTGGGCAAGAGGCTGAGCTCAAATGGTGAGGATTGGGACATGGCTAGGATGTCACATGTCTTTGGGCTTGGGAGGACTAGGTATCTAGAGAGTTTCAGCCCAAATGGCCAAAGGAAAAGTATACTTCCTTTGTAAGTGCCAAAATGGACCAGAAATATTCTGTTGAAGCTGGCATCATATATTCTTGATGAAATGGGCTCAAATTTGGTGTAGCTGGGTTATATGGGGGTGTGCTCATGTGTGTAAAATTTCATGGCCATTGGATACACATAGCTAGTACTTGCTTCACAATCTGTCCCACTGGTCAGAAACTTCCACATGGTGATGCACTCATATAGTTGATGGGGTTTGGCTCAAATTGGTTTGGTGGAGCTATATGATGGTGTAATCATGCTCAAAAAGTGTCAAGGAAAATGGAGTCCCCTAGCTTGAACTTCCTTCACAATGTCCCTTTCTGCATCCACACTTTGGGAATTTATGGTGGAAGTTTGGCTAAGAAAATGGTGGTGGAAGTTGGTGGAGGCTCATGATATGACCACATGAGATTGCACAAAAAGTTTCACCAGCAATGGATCAAGATAAATAGCACCTCCTTCACAAAGTGTCAATCTGCCCCCACATACCATACAATGTTTTTGAAGAATTTGGAAAGATATGGTGTCAAGACTAGGTGGGAATTATTTGGGGATTTATGAGACATATAAATATGGGTTGCTTCACAATCCTCAAATAATAGGGATTATTCCTTTTGTGAAAAAGGAATATATGGCTTGAATGAAAATGGTGGCTTGGATGGGTGTAGCAATGGAATGACATGGGAAAGGCTTGGAAACAAGGATCACTTGAGCATGGAAAGGAAATATGCTCAAGTTCAAGTCCAAAGAGTTGCTCAAACTCCAAACCAAATGGAAAATCCAGAAATAAATCAGGAAAGTTTTTGGAAAAAAATAGTTCCAAAATCCAGGGTGTCACCAACCTACCTGTCGGGGGGGATTAATCACAACTAAGACCCGTCTAGAAGACAGCACCCCAAAGTAAGACTCAACCAGAAGACATGTCATATTATGTAACCTGGTAACATAAGTCGGCTGGTAACATAAGTCCGCTGGTAACATAAGTCGGCCGATAACGTAAGTCGACCTGACAGAAACATAAGTCGGCCGATAACGTAAGTCGACCTGACAGAGACTCCTCTTCAGAGTCCACTTAACTTGGAAGATTACAAGACTTAGAGTAGGACTCAGATTGATATCCGACTTGTAATACAAGATGAGACTAGTTTGTATCAGAATAGGACTCTACATGTAAACCTCCCCTTCCACCTATATAAGGAGGGGTAGGGCGCCCATAGAGTCCAAGTTCCACCAGGTTCCACCAGAGTAGGATTTCTCCATGAGAGTAGGCTTTCACCATGAGATTAGGCTTTCGACATGAGAGTAGGCTTTCTCCATGAGAGTAGGCTTTCGCCATGAGAGTAGGCTTCCGCCAAAGTAGACTTTCGCCAAAGTAAGCTTTCGCCTGAATACAACTGTAGGAGAGTCGGCGACACGCCGGCGACTCCTTGTGAGCAAAGGAATAAGACCTGGCCATAAATAGCATGTAGAGTCTTTACCGGACGGTGTTTCCCCGGGCCTAAAGCTGTATAAAATCGCGTTTTCTCTCCCTGTGATGTTCTTCTTCCCGGTACACTCGTAGCCAAGGCCCCATAATCTAGTTCTCTTATGAGGACATCTACCGTGACTTTCCCATGATAGTTAGCGCCCACCGTGGGGCCTACGCACAAGGGTGTTATCATCTCGAAGGAAGTCCTCACAGGGATCAAGAAACTCATGATCGGTCGGACGAAGAAGAACCGGCACGAACAAATCTACATCAACAAGTCGACGATCCGCCAACTCTGGCAGGACTTGATCCGACCCGGGTGCATTGCAACCTCGGTTTCTCCAACATCTACATCAAGATCTACATCAAGTTCATGGAGAAAATAAGAAAAAAATCGAGCGCGCGACTTGAAACTCGACTTCAACAATTGACCCTCATGCGTAGCTTGCGGTACAGAAAAAACATCTGCATTACGGACGCTCCAGGAGATGACTCGGAACTCATATTTAAGATCCCTCGGTGAAACGATTAGAAATTCTGTTGGTGATAATATGTTAAAATTTCAGCCAATTCCGACGTCTAGATCTCCCTGGCCGACCCCTTCACTGAAGCACTATCGAAATCTGGCGGAACTCTGCACGACTTCAGCAAAAAATTTCCCGAGGTCGACTCGTACATCAATTCGATGATCCCTTCAGTGGAAAGCTGTTTGATATATTCCTTTACTACCACAAAACATTTCAGAAAATTCCAACGGGTAGATCTCTGTGACCGACTCCCGCACTAAAACTTATTTTTGGATCTACTCAAGGTTGCGAAACCCAACCACAAATTTAGCTTAGCCTATCACCAGTTTGCACTCCGGACATTGGAACAACTACCGCTTGAGCAAAATTATCACATACATATGTGTCGAATTACACCGCTTGGTCGTCGCTATCACCGGCTCGACATATTGGTCGGACTATCAACCGTCGACTCCTATGAAGATCAGTCACAACCTCACCATGGTTGCCTCCCATGGTTCTCCGGGTTTTCTATGCATCATCAGATCAATACTTGTTTCTTTATCAAGTCAGATACATGGAGTCTCCAGCCGACTCCTCGAGTCGACTCAAGACTTGGGGGCTACGCCTCCTATAGGATCCATCAGAGATTGACGAATTATAATTGACCATCACAAATTTTGGTCCATTCATTTCGATGGTAAAAATTCCGACTCCCTTCGTGAGTTTCGGTTTATTGAAAATCCCGTCTCCCTTCGTGAGTTCCGGTTAATTGAAAATCCCAGCTCCCTTCGTGAGTTCCGGTTTATTGAAATATTCCGGCTCCTTCAATGAGATTCTGGTTCATCAAAAATTTTGTCTCCTCGATGGGTTCCGGTTCGTCAAAAATTCCGGCTCCTAGATGAGTTCCGGTTCATCAAAAATTCCGGCTCCTCGATGGGTTCCGGTTCATCGGACTTCTGGCTCCTTTACGGATCTAGAATCATTAAAAATTACCGGCTTCACAAGATATCTCGGTAAGACCCGACATTTCTGAAAACTCGGAATTTGTCACCTTATGCATTGCACCTTCTCATATCATGATGCAATACATCTTATGCATCCATAAGGAGAATCTTTATCGCACCCGGCTCTCGCCACACTTATGCATAAAATCACCTTACATATTGCATAGTCTTTTATACATACTGCATCATATTGCATCATACTTAATCATATTGCATCATATTACATTACATTACATATTGCATCATATTACATCGCATTGCATATTGCATCATCAATATCATAATTCTCAAAGACCTGGGGGCTTGATCAACCCTCTATTGGCTTTGGGCATGTATATTTCTTGGATAAGGTGAATGAGGGGAGCCTGATGATACTCATCGACTCCTACCAGAAAAAGCCGGCTTATAAATGTACAAACTTCACATGTGTTTGTTTTGATAAGGGATAAAAGGGGGGTTCGATGGCTCCCATCAACTCTTACATAACAAAGATATCCTGGCATACACATGAAATTGGCCACGCCGACCAACATGTACAGTTTAGAGCTTCCATAACTAACTCGCAACCGATTAGTCTAAACTTTGAGGTTTATATAAACCATCTATCAAATTTAGTCCTAAGAGCCGGGCACGCTAGTTACTGGAAAGCCAGATATACAGAGATTTTTCGACTTCTGAACCAATAATCTCTCTCAACGCGAGAAGATGAGGTCTAAGTCGTCTTATACTAGCCTTTGCATATCCATTTTTTCATTCATAAACATCATTGCATCTTCTTCATTCTTAAAGTCGATCTTCGATCGCAACCGGCTTTCGCCACGAATAAAGTCGATCTCCGATCGCAACCGGTTTTCGCCACAAATAAAATCGATCTTCGAGCACAAAACGGCTCTCGCCATATATCCAAAGTCGACACTTGTCGCACTGGCTCTCGCCATATAAAATATATAAGTGGACTTTCGTCGCACCGGCTCTCACCACATTCAGATGCTCATACCGACTTAGAGTTGGCACACATTATTCAGGGTAGCTGAAGGAAACATACTCCAGCACTCGAAGGGCCACTCTATTTTGAAGTTGGGAACACAACCCATCATATCATATCTATCGGATTCAGCAAATTCGCATTCATCGGATTTTATCAGCAAGCAAACATTTGCCAGCTTCACCAAAAATTGCCGGCTTTGGCATATAATGCTTACCGACGTTAGAAAACAAGCAAGAAATTGTAAGTCCCAGGTTGCTGCAGGCAAGACAACCTGGCACTTGGGGGCTACACTATTTTCTAAGCAAAATTAACAAGTACAAGTCCAAGGTTGCTATAGGCAAGACAACCCAGCACTTGGGGGCTACACCATCATGGTTGTTTTATATACGAAACTCCTCTGATCTTGGAGGCTACAGGTGATATGGACATATAATTGCCCGTAAAAAAATTCGCGAGTCCCTTTGACAAGACACGGAAGAGAAAAAAGCATCATTGAAATCAAAAGTGGAAGAGCTCAAAATTGAATCATATCGGGTTCATTGACATGAATCAGTGGAGAAAGCCGGCTTAATATTTTGGCCTCCAGACCCGGTTTTTATCCTTGCTATTCATTATAGTGGAAGTTTACCATGGATGCACACCCAGAGTTCTCTTCTACGACAATCTCATTGCCAAGCAAAATCAGAGGAAAGATGAAGACGACGCCAAGTTTGCGTCCAAGCTAAACTTGGGGGCTACTATCGGGGGTATTACTCACTGCTAAGACCTGGCTAGAAGAAATCACCCAAAAGGAAGACTCAGCCAGAATACATGTCATATTATGTAACCCGGTAACATAAGTCGGCTGGTAACATAAGTCCGCCGGTAACATAAGTCGGCTGGTAACATAAGTCGGCCGGTAACGTAAGTCGTCCTAACGGAGACTCCTCTTCAGAGTCCACTTAACTTGGAAGATTACAAGACTTAAAGTAGGACTCGGATTGATATCCCACTTCTAATACAATATGATACTAGTTTGTATCCGAATAGGACTCTACATGTAAGCCTCCCCCTTCCACCTATATAAGGAGGGGTAGGGCGCCCATAGAGGCCAAGTTCCACCAGATTAGGGTTTCTCCATGAGAGTAGGCTCTCGAAATGAGAGTAGGCTTTCACCATGAGAGTAGGCTCTCGACATGAGAGTAGGCCTTCGCCATGAGAGTAGGCTCTCGACATGATAGTAGGCTTTCGTCATGCGAGTAGGCTTTCGACATGAGAGTAGGCTTTCACCATGAGAGTAGGCTTTCGCCATAAGAGTAGGCTTCCGCCAAAGTAGACTTTCGCCAAAGTAGGCTTTCACCTGAATACAACTGTAAGAGAGTCGGTGACATGCCGGTGACTCCCTGTGAGCAAAGGAATAAGACCTGGCCACAAACAGCATGTATGGTCTTTACCGGACAGTGTTTCCCAGGGCCTGAAGCTGTATAAAATCGTGTTTTCTCTCTCTGTGATGTTATTCTTCCTCGTACACTCATAGCCAAGGCCAAATAATCAAGTTCTCTTATAAGGACATATGTCTTTACTTTCCCTTGACACTACCCCCCTTAGAAAAAAATCTCGTCCTCGAGATTTGGTTGCTCAGGGAACCACTACAAACTTACCATCCTCGGGAAACTTATTGCTTCTCGGATTTCCTTTTTACAGCATACTGTTTCCTCGGAAGCATCCAATATCTTTGGCTCAGGGGGGATTTCTTCAACAAATCCATGTCTCTGACTGAATGTTCTTCCTTGATAATTCAGATCCTTTCCTGCTGGCCTCCATACTCGTTTTTGCTGACTTGTACGATAACGAGATGTCTTGTCATAGGATGAATGCTGACGATACCCATACTGTTCTCGTGGTCTCTAGGGCTTTATCCGCGACGCAGTCTTGAATCCCTTGCGTTGGCCTCTTCGAGAAAGGCTTGGCCTTCGTCGGTAGCTGATATCTCGGAAGGCTTACCGTCACGGGGTTCCATGATGCGGGACTTTGACTGAAGGCACATGGGCTGCATCACGCTGCTTTTGGCTGGTCCATCTTGTTTGACAATTCGGAGTGAGGCCCATATTCTAAGCATTTACTTCACGTTGAGATTCATTTTTCATGCTGCCATTTCCATGGGTGGCGATCGATCAGGTTCTGCGCTGACACAGTCCTCATAGTCAAAATGCTGAGATGGGTAAGTGGTCTCTAGCAGACTGAGGTCTCCCGGCAAGACAGACAATTCTGAACTTGAGCACGTGCTTGGGATGGCGGGCGGGGCACGTGGTCCTTTGCTCAAATAGTGAGATCCCTCCGTTGTAGGTGTCCGTGGTGGTCCATCTGACTTCCACTGATCGAGGAAACATTTGACCCCGAGGTCCATACCGTTCACCCCTTTGTCGTACTCGTTGGGCTCGCAAGAGGTGCATACTTTTGACAGCTGGCGAGGTGCAACGCTTACTCTTGCAGCATATGTATTGCAGTGAGATTCGGCATGGGTCATGTCTGTATGCCCTGGGCCTTGCTACTGCGGAAATCATTTTCTTGTACTGGCTTCACTTTCGTCAAAATTCTTTCTTTGTACTTCTTGCATAACGACTTACTATTCTGTCAGAATCTTCCTCTGAGACAGACGGGTTACCTTCAGCTTTTGTCTCTTGGCTCACCATGATAGTCTTGGTTGCAATAAATGGGGTCTCACAGTTGTCCTTTTTCAGGGCCTTGTCGGACGTGAAGAGCTGACTCTCATGATTGGGCCAGGTCCAATGCTTCATTGCTTCCTTTCCTCAGGGTGTTCCTTCGTGACTTTGTCACTCTTTCTTCCGGCTGATGTGTGTATCTGACTCTTCTCCTGACTTGTCTCCCGAGGGCTGCGGTCCTGATGAAGCTGAAGCCTTTACTGCTTTTGAATAACTGGAGTTTTGACAACACAGTTGCAGACATGATGACGTGTCGAGGAAGAATGGATAGCTTGTCTGCGAAGCTTTGCCAGGGTAGGTTGCTGGGGAAGGCGGGGTGTCGTACCTTAGAAGATTCCTCCGGTGGCATATCGAGGAAGGCGGGGTGTCGTACACGGAAAGATGCCTTGGTAGCGTGCTAAAGAAGACTGGGTGCCTTGCCTCGGAAGCTTGGATCTTTGTACTGTAGGGATCCTGGTTCCTTGCACTGGAAGTTTCTGCGTCTGATCACTATAGACAGCTGGGTGGCTTGTGCTGGAATTCATCCATGGGGTGTACTGAGCACGACTGGGTGTCTTGCAAGGTAAGCTTCACTCGGTGACTTGTGGTAGAAGACTACCTATCTTGGCCAAGAAGATATCCGGATGGCGTGCTGAGGAAGGCTGAAACATTGCACATGTCGGCTGTTCCCGGTATCTCGTCACAGAAGACTGAGGTTCCTTACGGCCAAAACTTTCCCATGGTAGAATGTGTACCAAACTGAAAAATTTATTGACTGCTGGCTTGTTACAGGGAGACATCCTTCCAATCATCGTCTTGCTGGACTTTGACTTCATGATACATCCTGTCTTTCTTCCGGAGAGTGCCATAATAGCTTGCGTTGGATAAGATTGCATTTGGTGTATGCATTTGACGCATATGTTCCTAGGTCAAACTTATATGTTCCTTTTCTTGAATCTTCACGGCTGTCGTAGTTGAGGAGGACTTGATCTGGATGGTCCCGCCAGGCAGAACTTATACTGGAGTCGGTTATTCCCAATGCATTTTGTGCGCGTCCTTCTTGACTTATTACTCTTCAGGATGCTCTGCGATCTTTCCCTGAGTCTTCGAGGTATGCCGGGGTTATGAGAAACTTTCCATCGGGATGGATAAGGTGACACCAACGAACTAAACGAGGCTCGAATGAAAACCATCAAAGAAATCCAACGGAGCGAAGATCGACAGCAATCGATAGGAGAATCTTTACAAAAACTTTAGCGGTAGTCGATGACCATCTGAATCCCTTGTGTAAAACCGGAAAATAACCCAGTAGCCGCCAGAATGGTTTTTCCAACTCTGATCTGGGACGTTTACTGGCGTACTCAAGCACTGCTCAAGACGGCCAACTAAGAATCAGCTCAGAGCATGAGACAGCGCTGATAAAAAGAATGCGGCGGTCCCCTAAGACTGCCGAGAAAACAGCTCAGAGCATAGGGTCTCCACTTCGAAAAGAAACTCAACAACTAGCCGAGACAACCGAAAAGCATCTCAGAACACGGGACAATTATTGAAAAGAGAAATGTAAAATAGGCATCCACCCCGGACGGCCGATAGCGAATCAGCTCAGAACCAGGCGTGGTGCCATTATCCAAAGAGAGAGAACAAGGGTTCGTCTGAGTCATGTGCTACCTGCAGAACCCATTCGTTAAACACTGAAGAATCAAATGATAAATTGACGAGGAACTTCAACGAAGAAAAGAGCAATAGCATCGAAGGTGCATCGGGATTACATGTAAATCGATCATAAATTACTGCTAGCACATCACCAACATGCAACAAGAAATATGCAACATGAACTACGCGCACTAGACGCTACGGTCCATCGACGGGTCTCCGGATGCAGAGGGAGCTGTCGGAGGGGTTGCTGAAGCCAGAGCTACAGCAAGAGCTCTTCTCGCATGCCTTGCAACGCAGACCAGCTCAACGATGAGGGCGTACTCGACGATCATGTAGCGGGACATGCCCACTACCGTGGTGTTGGCTTCCGCAAAAGGACGCGGAAATCTCACTCGTTGTGGGGTGTCGGCCCAGATGGGATATAAGTGGAAGGCACGATTCTGAGGTATCACGGCTTCCTGGTGGCGAAGTCCTGTGATGCCGGCCAAAGCGGCAAGCTGGACGGCACGGTCTGGGGTAGAGGCGGGTGCGCCTTGATAGTTGTAGGTGTGCATGCCGATGGGGAGGTGGACTGTCATAATGACATTGGTGCGAAACTCAAGTATCTTCCCTCCGAGCGGTGTAGAAGAAACTTGGTACATCGGCATTCCTCCCTTTGGGTAGAGGCAACGCCAAACGTTGGCGAGAAGTTAGGTAAAGCTGACCGGTGAAAGGTCTGACTCGTAGCCCACCGGGTACTCTTCCATCTACACTCATCAGACAGCTCGTTAGCGAAAAGAATACTATCTATATGCAGGAAACAAATGCAACAATCAAATGCATCACACAAGAAATCTATAAACCCTATCTCTAACGTCGATGTAACAACCTTCTAACGTTCGCGCGGACTAGGGTGTCCTATAGCCAGTCCGACTCTAATACCAAGTGTTGTGGCACCCCGGCTCAGAGGACCGAAACGCCCTGTGCTCCAGCAAACCGATCAAGTCTTCTCGAACACGGCACTGCTTGACATAGAACTGAATAGCTTTCTATTACCAAATGTACGGGTACAAAGGGTTTAATTACAACGTCAGCGGAGAACAAGCTTGCTTCCCAAGCTAGCCACAGGTCTACATCAAGCAGCAGACTAACTTCCTAGCAGAAGAATATAACTCGGCAGCGGAACAACGACGACGGTGATGAACTCCACTCCACAGGGACACTGGCTGGGACACCTCCTAGCTCGCAACCGCCGGAATATCGTCCTATGCATCCATAGCATTGCCTGCAAATCTGGCATGACACGCCAGGTCAGTACATAGAATGTACTTGCAAGATCACAACAACCAACGGACCAAGGCAAAACCATAACATGGCATCAACAGGTTAAAGTATATGAATTAAACATGTGAGCATCAACATTGTACCAACAGGTAATCATCAAGCATACCACACACATTAAGGCCAATGCACATACAACCAATCCCCACATGATCATCACATGATCGCGTGGCTTACCTCGGAGTCCTTACAGACTCAAGCACCGGGTCACCTCGTGACCAAACAACCTGCACGAATCATTGCATGGCCAAACGGGCCATCGCATGACCAATCAACGCGTTGGGTGTGATCGCGTTTCCACCCAGTCAATCCAGTCATCGCATGACCAAACGGGTCATCGGATGACCAACCACTTAACAAGATTATCCAACTGATCTCATGTTGATCTCATGCTGTGACCTAGTACGAAATGTGTGCAATACAGTGGACTCGGCTATTCGAATATATTTGTAACACTCTGCAGAGTTTGTGCACTTTACCCACACTATGGAGCTCCTTGTCCAACGGACTAGGACTACTCCAACGAGACCGTTCTACTGCGTGTCTCCCTTACTGTATCACCCGACATACCGTCTTGGGTAGCCCCGTGTCATCCCGACACACCTGCCATCACCTGGAAAATGGCCAAATCCCTTGGCAAAACGGCCATCGTCATGGCAAAACTATCCCAAACGGGGACGGAGCTCCACATAAACCAACCGGCTCTCAAGACTATGGCCGCTTACCTCATCAAGCTAACCGCGCGCACATAGCCTCCCCTTTTTGGGTGATACAAATAAAAGAGCCCACCGATAGACCGAACCAAGGCCTTCCCATAAAGGCAAGCGTGGTTGCACCAATAATTTCGGTTCGGTGGCACCTGATCAACTTGCCACAAGCTTGTCTCCAACAGCAGATACAAGTGTTAGGTGCAATAAGAAATAACAATATCATGCCGTACTTATAGAACAATCCAAGGTTATAGTTGAATCATTTCAAGGCATGTTTAGGTGATTAACTTAACCAAGTTAAATTGATTAACATGTAGCATATCAGGTTCATGAATGTTGGTGGGATTACGATGCACACGAGCATAACCAAATCATGAACATAACATGGTAATGACATATCATAAATGGACTATTTCAAAGCATATCAGGATAAGGTCATGGTCAAAGCATAGCATCAATATCAAACATATTAGGCAATGTAGCATCACCAACATGGTCCCATCATGTGAACATAGCATGGTTCCATTGTATCAAGATAATCATTATTCATCAAAGATTAAAGCACATTTTAAAACATGTCAAGGCTTTGCAAAAGTGAAAAGAAATTGTGGCTTGCCTTTCACCAACAAAGTGTAGGGGAAAGCTCCTGATCTTGAACAAGAAAACCCTGAAAAATATCCCAAAATAAAGAAATGGGGAAAAAGGGTCAAATATAATTTTATTTGTCCATCGTATAACAACAACACATCATGGAGAAAAATCTATGCCAAAATAAAGAGGGGAACAAGAGCAATCCAATGCAAGAAGAATCAACTCATTTGGACTTGTGGTTTGAAAGTTATTAATGGTCAAATCTGGTCAAAATAATCATTTTAATTGATTTAAAAATGACTTTTCTCTGGAAAAATGCAGTGGGTGACGTCGAAGGCGTATTTTGGAGGGGCGCCTCCACTTGATACCCCTTTAGGCTTGGAGACAGAGGCTGCCAGGTGAGCCAGCCCTGTCATATGTCCGAGGGGGAGAGAGACCGAGGCAGGGGAGGGGGCTCACCGGTGGCGACACTCCCGAGAGAGACCACGAACGGGGCCGGGACCAGGGGGAATCAACGGAGGGTGTCACGGTGGACCTTCCCGTACCCACGGCGCTCAAAATGGTCGTCGTTTGCTAGGGGGAGATGGGTCGCGGCGGCGCGGGTCTCGGCTCCAACGACGTCGTCGATCCCGACGTCGATTCCGGAGATGGCTGTAGCGGGGTTGGGCTGCTGGAGCACCAATGCGACGCCAGGAGTCGAATGGGGGTTTTGGCAGGGTCTGGGAGGTTATGGAGTGGACGGGCGGCGACGGGGGCACCACCGTGGCAGTAGTTGCTGGAGCTGGGGAAGAAAGGAGCTGGGCCTCGATTGCTTGGCTTGGGGGTGGATTGGAGAGGAGGAGAGGGTGTTGGTGAGGCTGGGCATTGCTGGGACACGCCTTTTATCGCGGGGCGAGATGCTGCGGCTCGGGCTGCGACAAGCAGAGGCGACTGCGGCGATGGCGGCGGGTCAGGGGTGATGCGAGAGGGTTCTAGGGATGTCGTGGAGAACGCGTGCGAGAACTGGGACGTGCTTGGAGAAGGGGCAAAGGCGGGGCGATGGCGATGGGTCAGGGGCAGTGCTCCGTCTTTTTCCACCGTGGCGGTGAGCGGCTGGAGGGAATCCGACGATGATAGGGTGGCTGGGAGGCGACGCGTGGAAAGTAGACCTATGCGGCGCGGCTGGACAAGAGGATGACGATGAGGGCACTCTGCCTCGCGTGCTGGACATAGCCAGGGGCACGCGAGCGTGGCCAGAGCACGCATGTTGCAGCCTGGGGGCGTGGCCACCCTAGGCTAGGGATCTGGGGGAGGCTTCTACGCGGCCAACCTTTTCTAGGGGGTTGTCCTTCTGGTGATGATCACTGTGTTGCAATGGACGGGTCAAGGGGCCCACTGAGTTGATCTCTATCTCAATGGAAAGGTTGCTGCAGTAAACTTGGGAAAGAGGCTGAGCTCAAATGGTGAGGATTGGGACATGGCCAGATTATCACATGTCTTTGGGCTTGGAAGGACTAGGTATTTGGAAAGTTTCAGCCACACTGGCCAAAGTAAAAGTATACTTCCTTTGTAATTTCCAAAATAGAGAAGAAATGTTTTGTTGAAGCTGGCATCATATATGCTTGATGAAATGGGCTCAAATTTGTTGTAGCTAGGTTATATGGGGGTGTGCTCATGTGTGTAAAATTTCATGGCCATTGGATACACATAGCTAGTACTTGCTTCACAATCTGTCCCACTGGTCAGAAACTTCCACATGGTGATGCACTCATATAGTTGATGGGGTTTGGCTCAAATTTTGTTTGTTGGAGTTATATGATGGTGGCATCATGCTCAAAAAGTTTCAAGGAAAATGGAGTCCCCTAACTTGCACTTCCTTCACAATGTCCCTTTCTCCATCCACACTTTGGGAATTTATGGTGGAAGTTTGGATAATAAAATTGTGCTGGAATTTGGTGGAGGCTCATGATATGATCACATGAGAATGCACAAAAAGTTTCACCATCAATGGATCAAGATAAATAGCACCTCCTTCACAAAGTGCCAATCTTCCCCCACAGACAAATGAATTTTTATAGGGGAAATATTAACTTGGGCCATGCAATGTTTATGAATAATTTGGCAAGATATGGTGTCAAGACTAGATGGGAATTATTTGGGGATTTATGGAGCAATATAAATATTGGTTGCTTCACAATCCTCAAATAATAGGGATTATTCCTCTTACGAAAAAGGAATATATGGCTTGAATAAAAATGGTGGCTTGGATGGGTGGAGCAATGGAATGACATGGGAAAGGCTTGGAAACAAGGATCACTTGAGCATGGAAATGAAATATTCTCAAGATCAAGTCCAAAGAGTTGGTAAAACTCCAAACCAAATGGAAAATCCAGAAATAAATCAGTAATTTTTTTGGAAAAACATAGTTCCAAAATCCAGGGTGTCACACTCCACCACCATGGACGCTTCCCGGATGTGTCGTGAGTAGTCCCCCTTGGACCATGGGTCCATGACCAGTAGCTATGTGATGTGTTCTCTCCAATCTTGTTCTTTAATTGTTAGCCCCTGTGAGCTGCCCTACATGATCAAGGCACCTATGTAATTTTCCTGTTATTGCTATGTTGTGTTTGCAGGGATCCGATGGATTATGAGATTATGTTCAGATCGTGATGAGTTATATATTTGGGTTACCTTTTATATTTTCTTCTTGAGTAATTCTTGCATGTTCTCCGTTACTTTTTATTGCTTTGGCCAAGTAGTAGATAGTAACTCCAAGAAGGAGCGCTATGCATGATTGTGGGTTCATGCCCCCCGATGTCCAGCTTGAGTGGCAGAAACAAGAGATTAGGGGTTGTGTTGTTGCCACCAGGGAGAAAAGAACGGTGCTTGTAACCGCGGTTTCAAGAATTGTTTACCTTACACAAAGTTTGTTACTGCAGTTGTCTATATCTTTGAGTTTATACTTTGGATGGGGCTCGCAACTTAATACCGGCGAGATGTTCTGCATAGATAACTCAAGGTGGATGATTAGTGAGTAGATGCAGATGGATTTAGGTCTACTTGTCTTGGCATACTGCCCATACTTTTGACCCTCTAACTTTACAGTAGCATAATTAGCATGGCAGTGCGTTTATAATTCTGTCAATTGCCCAATTGTAATTTGTTTACCCAACAAGCTATTTTATCGTATTTTGGGAGAGAGACATCAGTAGTGAACATCATGGGACCCCGGTCCATATTTCCACCACTATTTACACCTCCACTTTATTTACTTCTGTTACTTTTGTTGCAATTATCACTACTATCTACCCTTGTGTTTGATCCTTTGTAAACAACAAGGCCGGAGATAGTGACAACCTCTCTGAACTCGTTGGGAGCAAAGTTACTTGTTGTGTGTGCTAATCCAGGTAACGCAAGTGATTATCTTCAAACGGCGCATCACTTGCCACGCCACCTACTTGTCGATCCTTGGAGTCCAACCGACCGACTCAAACCTTGGCATCTTCGCCAAGGGAAATTTACTGCTAGGCTACATCCAACCTTCCACTTAGGGTAACCAATGAGGAGCACTACTTCAGTGTCGTCAGACCCCGGCCTATATTTCCACCATTGTTTACATCTCCAATTTATTTTCCTGCTTTTAATTTCCGTTGCAATTATCACCACTATCATTATTATCCTCTTGAGTTTGATCCTTTGTAAATGACATGCCGAACGGACAGATAACCCCTCTGTACTCGTTGGGACCAAAGTTATTTGTTTCTGTGTGCAGGTCCACGTCATCTCTCGCGCCGTCAAGCAATTTCTGGCGTCGTTGACACCTACTTGTCGATCCTTGGAGTCCTCCTGGATTCGATAAACCTTACCGTCCTCATGTAAGGGAAATTTTTTGATGCGCTACATCTCAACCTTCCACTTTGGGTAACCAACAAGGGGCGAGAAGCCATCATGCGGCAAGTGATGCACCGTCTGAATAGAATCACTTACTTAACCTGGACCTGCACACACAACAAGTAATTTTTCTCCCAAAAGGTACAGAGGGGTTTTCAATCCCTCCGGCCTTGTCGTTTACAAAGGATCAAACGCAAGAGGATAGTAGTGGTAATTGCAATGGAAATTAAAAGGAGAAAGTAAAGTGGAGATGTAAACGGTGGTGGAAATATGGACAGGGGTCCCATGATATTCACTAGTGATGTCTCTATCCCAAAAGACGATAAAATAGCTAAGCTGGGTAAACAAATTACAGTTGGCAATGGACAGAATTATAAGCGCAACGCAATGCCAATTATGCTGCAAAGAAAGTTAGCGGCTCAAAACTATCGGCAGTACGCCAAGACAAGTAGACCGTAATCCAATTGCATCTACTCACTAATCATTCACCTTGAGATATCTATCCAGAACATCTCGGTGGTATTAAGTTGCGAGCTCCACTCAAAGTGTAAACTCAAAGCAACAGACAACTGCATTAAAAAACTTTGCATAAGGTAAACAATCCTTGAAACCGTAGTTACAAGCACCGTTGTTTTCTCCCTGGTGGCACTAGCACATCCCCTAGTCTCATATTTCTGTCACTCAAGCTAGACATCGGGGGCATGAGCCCACAATCAAGCATAAATTCTCCCTCTTGGAGTTACTATCTACTACTTGGTCAAAGAAATAAAAAGAAACAGAGAACATGCAAGAATTACTCAAGAACAAAATATAAAAGGAGAACCAAATATATAACTGATCACAATCTGAACATAATCTCATAATCCATCGGATCCCAGCATAGCAACAACAGAAATAATTACATAGATGCCTTGATCATGTAGGGAAGCTCACAAGGGCTAAGAATTGATGCACAAGATTGGAGAGAAGAGATCACATAGCTACTGGTCATGGACCCATGGTCCAAGGGGGACTACTCACGGCAAATCTTGGAAGCGTACATGGTGGTGGAGAAGCTCCCGGAGGTCAATTCTCCCTCCGGCAGGGTGCTGGGAAGAGGTCTTATGGTGCTCCTGATCTTGGAAGCGCGGCGGCGGCGGAACATAGGGGAGGTAATATAGGCCAAAGGGGGCACCAGGGGGTGTCCCCACCTCCTAGGCGCCTTGGTGGCACGGCCAGGAGTGGGGCTGCGCCCCTTCTCCGCCTGGGAGGGGACTGGCCCCCCTTTGGCCCTTCTTTGGTGTTTCCAAAAGCTTCTTCTGTGCTGATTTTTTATCTCATTTTATTGGAATTTTAGGAGTGTCGTGGATATAATCCTGACAATAGATATAGGGGTGAAGTTTGGAGCTATATGAATCTGTACACAGAGAGGTTGACACAAAAGGATTATACAAGTTAGGCCTCTCCTTAGAGATAAAAACCTTAGTCCTGTCCCAGGCTGAATGGGGTGTTCTTGCTCAGTGTTTGAGGAATGATGTGCGCGTAAACCTTTCTAGGGCAAGGGTGAGGTTTATATAGAGTGCGCCTCTGCCCCTTCAATGCCCCAATAAATGGTACATAATTACAGGAGTAAACGTCTATACTAATTACAGGAAACGGTCTACCCATTACTGCTAATTAAGAAGGTGAAATGCCTTTGGCTTTAATGCTCCACGCTCGTTGCTCTTCCTTCCTCCGAGCAGTGACCAGCTCGACGGTTCCCTCTTCCGAGTAGCTAATTACTCGGAGCTCATCTGCTCTCTGAGTGACTGATTATTCGGAGACGATCACCTCTTCCGAGTAACAGATTACTCGGAGATCTTCTCATTCTTCCGAGTAATGGATTATTCTGGGACGTCGTGACCTATGTCCCTTTGTTTTTTTATACCCTTTATGTTTCGGTGATGTCCTTTTATTTTCTTGGGTATTCTTGGGAGATCACGATACTAAGGGTACCCCTTGGTTCCTAATAATTAAGGGTATACCTTTGGTATGACCACGACAGTAGCCCCCAAGTGGTTGCGGGCGATCGTGATTGCGGCAGTCGATGCCTTCAGGATTCATGAGGTATATGAAGATTAAACTCAATAAGAGGCCCGGAAGGACTTTACTAATATTTGAACTTTTCCCTCGAACATGGGTCGGGCAAGTTAATGGAAAAACTGGCGACACTCAAGCGTCTCTCGGAAGAGGTGGACTGAGGACCCGGAGGGCGTGTCTCGGAGTAAAAGGCCTTAAACTTCATATGAACCAGATTTTTAAAGTTTGATATTATAAAGCATCATTAAATGAGCTTTAGATCATACCACGTGGGATAACAATTCTTTACCCCCTGTTCCTTATCCTACTAGCAATATGGCAATCTACATCAGAGACGTACTACTAGCGAATTAATCACTCGGAACTTTTCTCAAGCAACTACCAAATACAAGATTTTTTGTTTGTGGTACGCTTCGGAATGCAATTACTTCATAACTCGTTACTTAGCTTCAGGTGGTATCCCTTCTTGTTGCTGCTTTGAGTTATTTGAGCACTGCCTGCATTCTTTAGCGTTCCGAGTGACAGCTTACTCGATCGTTTTGGTACGATAACCCTTTCCGAGTGGTAGCTTACTCAGAAAGATTTCCGAGTAATGTCTTAGTCGGTTTGTGATGTTCTCGTCGGAGTAGTGATTCACTCGGCCGGGATATAAGAGGAGAGGTTTCCAAATAACTTCTCTCCGTGATGCGAAGCTATTTTCATTCCGAGTAGACCAATCAATCTCGGGCTTTGCATTGAATCTACTGCGCTTCGAGGGAGACAAATCTCTCTTGTCACAGAATCTTCCTGTCAGGGAAAGTGAGATATGCTGTCAGATATGTCGCCTCGATTCTTGCGCTAGTCAGTTATTATATTTATAATTGTGCGCTATTAATGGGGTTGGATTTCGGGGAACCGCAACGGTCTTCATTAATGTGACGCTAGATTGACGTGTGTCAGGCGGGGCATCTGCGCTATATAAGTCCCCATCCGCCCCGGCCAACCGCATCTGGATTCACATCTCTCTTGCCCTGGCAGTTCCTCTTCTTCTTCCTCTCTCCTTCTTGCGTCCTCGCTGCCGGCGGAGCGTGTTGCCTCCTCCTCGTCAGCCGTCCACACCCCTTTCGCTACTTCATTTCTCCGGCGGTGGCGCCCTGCTGGAGCCATGTCTGCTGGGGAGTGGCTACCTTCCATTGTTACAGCGGAGATGCTTCAATTCTACCAAGACTCCGGTATGATTCCTCGCCATGGTTGTCGCCTTCCATCTACTTGGGAAGAAGAACCTCTTCCGCGGTACGATGAGCGAGTGCTGCTCCTATCCCACATGGATCGGGGATTTTCTTTGCCGCCTCATCCTTTTTTGTTGGATTTTCTTGCGTTTACTGGATCCGAACTCCACCATCTTGGGCCCAATGCTATCACCTTGCTGTCTAGCTTCGTTACGCTTTGCGAGGGCTACATAGATATAGAACCCCACTGACATCTTTTCCGCACCATCTATACCATCAAACCTCAAAAATTGAAGAAATCTAGTGAGGGTGGTGGTACGGAGATGAATCATTTGTGCGGCGGATTATTTCTTGCTAGGAAGCAGGGGAACCAATATTTCCCTTCTAGCATACCCGATTCTGTAAATAATTGGCAGAATACTTGGTTTTATTGCAAGGTGGGAGCAGAGCCCGACACTCGGACGTTGCCTCGGATGTGAGACTGACCAATTCTCAGGGCTGGAATACCCGACTAATGAAAGTTGAGAAGGAGCAAGCGCTTCCTTTGATGCAGGAGATTATGAGGTTGAAGAAGAATGGCCTCCATGCCATGGCTTTGATCGCCACCTTCATAACTCGGAGGGTACAGCCTCTTCAAGCCCAAGGTCGAGGAATGTGGGCTTATACTGGGCTGACTGACAGCACTCGGTACAGCAACGCCGAGATGTTGCAGGAGGAATTCGAAAAGAGAATGAAGGTTATCACCAGTTTGACTCATGCTGTGAAGATGTTGGGCTGAGTTAGGCCTCTCGACAGTGAGCATCCTCCTACGCTGTTAAGCTTGTTTCATTTTGCATCCTTCCTTTTGAAGCTGTTTTGCGTATTTTAGTTCTGACCAGAGCTTTTTTATTTTCATAGCCGGATATTTCTTCGTTTCACTTCCCTATTCCTTTGGCTCCCCAACATCCCATTGAGGAGGATGAGGATAGTAACACAGGCACGGGAGTCGGGGTTAAGGTCAGAGAGGAGTTAGAGTTCAAGGTGGCTCGTACTCAAGTGTCTTCCGAGTTGAGATCAAAGAATAATCAAGATCGTGACTCGGCGCGGTAGGGCCTTACTCGGAGCTGCAAGAGGTCTCTTCTTCCGAGTGGTGAAGAGAGCAGTAGCAAACTCCCTGCATTGGGCTCCAGTCATGGAAAGGTTGCCCCTTTGAAACCCAAGAAAGTTCTTACCACTCTTGGGGGTAGGAAGATTAACCCTTCGGGGGATGCTGCCAAAACTGGGAAGACAAAAGACGATGGGACTGGTCCAGCCAAAGTTGTTGTATCTCCCCAAGGCGCGCTTTGAAGACTGCTCGCAAGTAATATTTTCATTTTTCCTCCAACTTGGTGTAACAACCCAATTCACATAGTGTAGACTCGCAACCCCTAAACGCACCTTACTGGTCGTCTGAAAAACCTTCAACACCGAAGGTTACAGCCCGAAAACGGGTCAGTACATCTGATTTGTACGGCAAGTGACACGGAAAAGTCTATATAAAGGACCTACAATTACATGCAAGGTAAGTCAAAGGAAAGGCTTATGATTTTGTTTTGCAGAAAGCCAATTTTCTCCTGAACTAAACTAGTCAAAATTTTAAGTTGAACTTACTACTTAAGAACGAACTGGGCATACCAGTTCTAGCACCACACCCTTATTTAATCTTGCCCACTCAAATTATTATGGCGATTCATATGTCAAGATCCTCCAGTAACAGTAATGTCTAGTATCTCAAGAATTTCCATAACCGGGGACACGGCTAATCATGATTAGTTTTTACTCTGCAGAGGTTAGTACACTTTCCCCGCTGGACTCAACCCAAAGATTGAGACGAAGTCTTTCAGAAGAGGTCACCTACACCCAACGGCAAGCCGGTACCACCTATCACATCTACATCTGCTAGCTTTGCACGGGAGAGGCTTCCTACATCATACTCAACTAAGCCAGAGCCCATATGGCCAGCGACTGTACATGGAAGCTCCTAGTCACCAAGTATGTCTGATATTTTTGAGGCTGGACGGATCCCACTTACGTTAAGAGGGTAGCACCATGACGTACTGTCAACCATCAAACCAACCATTAGGGGTACAACCTGGTCTCGCCCTTAGATAAGGCACGAGCCCCCAGGAACCACTCCCTGCCCGTCCAGAGGTGATTTCTATTTATGATAAAGTTGCTACTCAAATTATTAAATAGCTCACATGCACTCCATGAATGTACACAACCCAAACCACGTCTACAAAGCATAGCAATAAAGCAACAACACGGCTAGGTTGATCTACGGTAGACAAGTCAAGACATGTGGCTATCCTAACTGGTTTTGCAGCAACAGTAAAATAAACTACCTATCATGCAATAGGGTGATATTTCTTAACATAATGCATATATAAAACATAGGTATGAGTATGGTCAAAGCATCACTTGCCTTCTTGCTGGTCCTGACGGTCACAATCGTCACAATACGAGGCGGCACACTCCGGACAATCTATACGAGCAAACATAGCACCAATCAACATATATTCAATACAAATATGCTCAAGCAGTAATAAACATTCAAAGAACAGTAGCAAAACTTTCCTAACAGTAGCTAAACTTAAAGTACTTGTCAAAATAAAACCAACGCAAAAAGAAACGGCGCAAACGGGCACACCGGTAAAAAGTTACGGCTGCCGGAAGTTCAAATTTGGATCATCTTGAGATTCAAATTTTAAAACTTCAAACTTCTGTAAAACTTGTTCTACTGGCTAGGAAATTTCATCACGGTCGCAACGCAACTGGAATCTCTCGATTCCGAGTTACGGTTAAAAAGTACTCGCAAAAACGGTACCGGGTGGAAAACGGGGTCTAATCTGCAAACAGGGACCTATCCGTAAATAAAATAACGCGAAAAACGCGATCGGGTCCCTGGCGGTTTTGGATCCAAATCTGGACTTTTTTTTTAAAAAACGAATCTAACTCATTTTTTTTTCAGAACTCTCTCTCTCCTCACGCACGGGGAGGAAGGCCATGGCCATGGCTCTCGGCCGAGGCCTCGGCTCGGGCCGGCTCCGGCCCCGGCTCCGGCGAGCGCCGGCGAGGGCGGCGGCGGGCGCGACTGTGGGGCGCGGGGCGCCATGGAGCTCGCGGCGGCGGCGGCTCACAGCGGCCGGCGGCGGCGGCTCGGTGACGGGGCAGCGGTGGCGCTAGGGCACGGGGACGGCGGTGCTAGGCGCGGGGACGGCGGCTATAAGGTGGTGCGGCGCGAAGTCCGAGAGAGATGCGCGAAGGCCTCACCGGTGGAGAAAAAAACGGCGAACTTCGGCGAAAAAAAACGAACTCCGGCGATCCTCCGGCGAAATTCCGGCGAACTCCGGCGATGACGTCGGCGGCGGCGGGTCCCGCGGATTAGTTTAAGGCTAACCTAAAAACGCCAAAAGAAAATAATCTAGCCCTAAACGGGGCTATTTATAGACAGCCTCTAATCCCCTTTTTTTTCTTTTTAAATCCGAGATAAATACAAAACCGGTCTGCGGGAAAAAAACAGAACAGGCCCATTAGGCCCAAAATATTAGTAGAAAAATCACGGAAATTTATTTTTAAATTCCGTCTTCGCCAATATTTTGAAAATAATGAAAATGAATTTTTGGCTTTACCAAAATATTAAACAAAAATAAAAACTTTGCAACTTATTTTTAAATATTTTTAAATACTTTTCTGGCATTTTAAAAATACTGAAAACTCCGAAAATTGATTTAAAAACGTTTCCGGAGCATAAATAAATTCCCAAAATATTTTTAGAAAATATTTATAACTCCAAAGTAAGTTTAAAAAGTCTCCCAAAAATATTTTAAACTATTTTCCAACAAATTAAAAATGGGGATAAGTCCTTTTATATCCTCTCCAACGAACTGCCATGTGTTGAAAAATGTTTAAAAATATTTTAAAACTCCAGAAAAATGCGGAAGCAACATGAGATGCATAAGATGATATATTAACATCTGAATTTAGAAAATTGGGATGTTACAAACCGACCCCCCTTAAGATGAATCTTGTCCTCGAGATTCGGGCTGGCTAGCAAAGAGATGCGGGTGGTCTTGCTTCAGATCCTCTTCACGCTCCCAAGTTGCCTCCTCCTCGGTATGATGATCCCACTGAACCTTGCATAGCCTGATCGTCTTGGTGCGGGTAACTCTCTCGGCAGTTTCCAGAATCTGCACATACGTCAAGTCACTCTCCGACTGAATTGCCTCAAGTGACACTGTATCTCTCAAAGGAATATCTTCCATCTCTGCATGACACTTCTTCAGCTGGGATACGTGAAACACATCATGAACTCCTGACAAAGCTTCTGGCAACTCCAACTGATAAGCTACCTCTCCTCTGCGTTCCAAGATCTTGTAAGGCCCCACAAAACGTGGTGCTAACTTGCCCTTGATTCCAAATCTCTTGATTCCTCGAATTAGTGAAACTCTGAGATACGCACGGTCTCCAACCTCATAGGTTACATCCTTGCGCTTAGCATCTGCATAACTCTTCCGCCTGGACTGTGCTATCTTCAGTCTATCACGGATCAACTTGACTTTCTCCTCAGCATCTCTGATCAGGTCAGTTCCAAACAACTGACGTTCTCCTACCTCATCCCACATCAACGGAGTTTTGCACTTCCTGCCATACAGTAACTCGAATGGTGCCATCTGAAGACTAGCTTGGTAACTGTTGTTGTATGAGAACTCAGCATACGGTAAGTTGTCATCCCAACTCGAACCATAATCCAACGCACAAGCCCCCAACATATCCTCCAAGATCTGATTGACTCTCTCGGTCTGCCCATCTGTCTGAGGATGGAACGATGTACTGAACTCCAGCCTAGTGCCCAAGGTCTCATGCAACTGACGCCAAAACTTCGAAGTAAACTGAGTACCTCTATCAGACATAACCTTGCTTGGAACTCCATGCAAACACACGATCCTGGACATATAAATCTTGGCTAGCTTGGCATTGTTATAAGTTGTCTTCACTGGAATGAAGTGAGCAACCTTGGTCAAACGATCAACAATCACCCAAATAGAATCATATCCTGACAGAGTCCTGTGTAAACCAGTAATAAAGTCCATACCTATCTGATCCCACTTCCAATCTGGTATAGGCAAAGGCTGCAACAATCCTGCTAGCTTCTGATGCTCAGCTTTGACTCTCTGGCAAACATCACACAAAGCAATATACTGAGCTATCTCTCGCTTCAGGCTAGGCCACCAACATCTCTCCCTCAAGTACAAATACATCTTGGTATTCCCGGGATGAATAGAAAAGGTGAATCATGTGCCTCCTGAAGAATCAACTTCCTGATCTCTGCATCTTGCGGTACACAAATGCGCTTCTCAAACCAAATGGCTCCATGCTCATCCTCACGGAAACCCTCTGCTTTCCCTCTGGTCATATTCACCTTTATCTCATCAATTTCTGCATCACTCTTCTGAGCTTCTCTGATTCTTTCCAACAGATTTGGCTTCACTTCCAATGTTGCTACATATCCCTTAGGAACTATCTCCAACCTGAGATTCTTGAACTGCTCACATAACTCACGTGGCATATCCTCAACATTAGCAACATTGATATGACTCTTACGGCTCAATGCATCAACAACCACATTCGATTTACCAGGATGATACTGCACATTCAAATCATAATCCTTAATAAGCTCCAGCCATCTACTTTGCCTGAGATTCAAATCCTTCTGAGTAAAGATATACTTCAAACTCTTATGATCAGTAAAAACACCACAATGATTACCAACAAGATATTGCCTCCATGTTTTCAATGCATGAACAACTGCAGCTAACTCCAAATCATGTGTGGGATAGTTCTGCTCATGGTTCTTAAGCTGACGAGAAACATAAGCAACAACTCTACCTCCTTGCATCAAAACACAACCAAGTCCTCGACGAGATGCATCACAATATACTTGGAAATCCTTATGTATATCAGGCAAACATAAAACAGGTGCAGTTACTAACCGTTTCTTCAACTCCTGAAAGCTGGTTTCACATGCTTCGCTCCAAACAAACTTATTCTCCTTCTTCAACAGCTCAGTCATCGGTTTCGCAAGTTTGGAGAAATTCTCAATGAACCTCCTATAATATCCTGCAAGACCCAAGAAACTGCGAATGTCTCCAACTATCGCGGGTGTCTCCCATTCCGTAATTGTTGAAACCTTGGATGGATCCACAGCTACTCCTTCTCCTGACACAACATGTCCGAGGAATCCTACCTCCTTCAGCCAAAACTCACACTTGCTGAACTTGGCATACAACTTGTGCTCCCTGAGCTTCTCCAATACCAAACGCAAATGTGCCTCATGCTCTTGCTCATTCTTGGAATACACCAATATATCATCAATGAACACCACAACGAATTTATCCAAGAACTCCATAAACACCTTGTTCATCATATTCATGAAGTATGCAGGAGCATTAGTCAATCCAAATGACATAACAGTATACTCATACAACCCATACCTTGTAGTAAAAGCAGTCTTCGGAATATCCTTCTCCCGAATCTTCACTTGATGATAACCAGAACGAAGATCAATCTTAGAGAATACACAAGCTCCCTCCAACTGGTCAAATAGATCATTAATCACAGGTAAAGGATACTTGTTCTTGATAGTAACATCATTCAGAGAACGGTAATCCACACACATCCTCTGGGTTCCATCCTTCTTCTCAACAAACAACACTGGAGATCCCCAAGGTGACGAGCTTGGGCGAATGAATCCCTTTGCCTGCAACTCTCTGATCTGCTCCTTCAATTCTACAAGTTCATTAGCGGGCATCTTATACGGTCTCTTAGCAATAGGCCCAGTGCCTGGTATTGAATCAATAAGGAACTCAATCTCCCTATCCGGTGGCATACCTAGCAATTCCTCCGGAAACACGTCCGGATACTCCCTCACAACACGCACCTCATCCAGGCTACCCCCCTTAAGAGAATTCACCTGAGCGTGTTGATGCTTATACTTGGACACATATCTGATCTTCTGTCCATTCGGTGTACAGAGAGTGATAGACCGACTGGCACAATCAATAACACCTTGGTACTTGGCTAACCAATCCATGCCCAATATAATATCCAAACCTTGTGACTTCAACACAATCAAGTCTATAGGAAAAACATGCTTCCCTATGGCTAGGCTCAACTGATAGCATCCCAAACTAGCTGACATCTACGCTCCCGGTGAACTTATGAGCATATATGACTTAAGAACTACGGTAGGTAACTCATGCTTATCCACAAATACCCTCGATATGAAAGAATGCGATGCACCAGAATCAAAAAGAACAAGTGCGGGTACTGAATTGATAAAAAACTTACCAATCACAGCATCAGGATCATCATAGATCTCCTCCATGTTGACATGGTTCACATGCCCCTTGTTGAAAGGGTTGGGCTTGCTGACTCCAGAATTCCCATTGTTGTCCTTGTTCTCCGGGCACATGTTGGAGTAGTGTACCATCTTCCTGCACTTGAAACACTGAACTCGACTAAGGTCCTTCTGAGCATTCACCACTTGACGGTTCTGGTTGTAGTTCTCTCCATTTCCATTTCCTTTCCCATTGCCATTGCCATTCTTATGCCCATTGTGATGATTGTGGCCATTATGGTTGTGACCATTACCTCCATTATGATGGTGTCCTCCACTGTGAACATGGCCATTCCCACCATTGTGGTTATGTCCATGGTTATGTCCTCCATTGCCACCATAAGAATTGTGTGGCTTTTGATGCGGTCCAGAGTTATACTTGCCACCATTGTTGTTGTTGTACTTCCTCTTGCGGTTCTCAATGGCCTGCTGCTTGCCTTCCAACACAATAGCTTTGTCTATGAGAGCCTGGCAGTTAGCAAAAGTAGCCACTGTCAACTGGACTCCCAACTCATCATTCAGCCCCTCCAAGAACTTCTCCTACCTTGCTGCATCATTCCTGACATCATCTGGAGCATATCTGGCAAGCTTGTTGAACACCTCAACATACTCGGCCACTGAACGGCCTCCCTGACGCAAACTGCAGAACTCCTTCTTCTTCAAGCTCATGGCGCCTGCTGAAACCTGTGCGGCGCGAAAGGCAGACTGGAACTGCGCCCAAGTGATGGTGTCGATGGGGTACGTCAGCAAGTAGTTGTCCCACCATGCTGCGGCAGGACCCTCCAGCAAATGTGAGGCAAACCTCACCCTCTCTGCCTCAGTGCAGCCAACTATCTGCATGTTCTGGCCCACTGAATGAAGCCAGTCATCCGCCACTATGGGCTCAGGAGTGCTAGAGAACCTCTGAGGGTTCAACCTCAGGAACCTTGCAAGCGTGTCCACAGGTGGTGGTGGTGGCGCATTGTTGTTGTTGCCCATGTTCTGAGTGAGCAACTGGATCAGCTGAGCTTGTCCCTGAAGTAACTGTTGCATATAAGCTGGCACTCCATTGTTGTTGTTCTCATTCCCCGTGGGATCACGTCTCGGCGGCATCTGTTGGGTAAGAATAGGTAAGTTTTAGACAGAAAGTAGCTAGGGAAATATATTCCTACCCCATATGCTTATGATGATCATGACAAGCATTATATATACAATACAATACATATATCACCAATCAACTTCACCAAACAATATCACCATAGCATCAAACATATAACAATCATCAACCAATGCACTCATACGGAAAACCATCACATATCACACCATATAGTTTAAAATATATTTTATAACTGATATAAGATCCTCAAAACAACCACGGGTAATATAAGATCATCAACACAACCACGAATAACATAAGAGTATATCAAGAAACCTAGTATTGCCACACCGAATAAGTCGACATGGTCAAATACGCTAACACGATAACGATAGTAATAGCCGGTGAAGTAATTCTTAATGCTATCTTTGCTAAACAGCATGCGGTATTCGCGCCCGCTAATGCGGTTGCGCCTTTTGGGACTCGGATCCTCTTCTTCTGCCGAGGTGTCTACTTCTGGCTCCTCTTCTGGTTCTTCAATTCCATTGGCCTTCATCTTCTCCTTCAGCCTTGTAATCTCTTCTTGCATCTCCAACTTCTCCTTCTTCAGCTTGTTGTTGTCTCTCTTGAGCCTGGTGTTCTTCTGCTGCAACTCAGTGATGGTCTAGAGGTCTGACTGAGTGCACTTCTCCAGGCAATGGATGTGCTTCTCCAGGCTTTGGATGATGTAGCTGGTTGTACCTGGCCAAATGGCCCCAGGCACATACCTGAACCTCTTTGGTATTATGTTCCCCGATGGGAGAACCTTAGCCATCTCCGCATACACCGTACCCTTTAGCCGGGCGGCATACGTCTCCACAATGCGTCCAAGAGCTATGTGAGCGGCCATGCGCACACACCACTCCTTCTCCTGGGCATGCACCTCGAATGACTCCGTGATCACCCTTTCCTCATTCTCCATGCTTCCAAGGATGAAAGTCTCCACTTGCCAGTAGTCATCAGCTCCCCTTGTCTCCACGATGTCCGGCTGAAAGACCGGCGCGTAGATGTTCAGGAAGTGGCAAATCCCCCTGAGCTCAGGTCCAAATGCCATAGCGCGGTAGGACAAAGTGGTCATCTATAATCAAAGAGAGGTAAGGCAAGATTAGAACAGGTATGAATACGAGATAGAGAAGGTAAGTAAGTACAAGACAGAGTGCTATAAAGTAATATTTTTATTCCTATGGCTTTTCTAGTCCATTTTCTAGGGTCACGTCCTACAGTCAACACACTGCTCTGATACCATCTGTAACGACCCAATTCACACAGAATTGAAGTCTCTGTGCTCAAGTGCCAGTCCCTGGATCATACTCGCTGGCACACACAGTATTATAGATGTATATCAAAGTACAAGTGCATAATTATTACAACGTATGATCCAGAGTAAATAAATAACAAGTTGCATAGCTCAAGGCTAGCTTATTCAATATAAATATAGTGGAAGCAAAAGCAAGTAACGTGGAGTCCCATCAACATCCACATGCAAACATGCTGAGTGTAGACTCGCAACCCCTAAACGCACCTTACTGATCGTCTGAAAAACCTGCAACACCGAAGGTTACAGCCCGACAACGGGTCAGTACATCTGATTTGTACGGCAAGTGACACAGAAAAGTCTATATAAAGGACCTACAACTACATGCAAGGTAAGTCAAAGGAAAGGCTTATGGTTTTGCTTTGCAGAAAGCCAATTTTCTCCTGAACTAAACTAGTCAAAATTTTAAGTTGAACTTACTACTTAAGAACGAACTGGGCACACCAGTTCCAGCACCACACCCTTATTTAATCTTGCCCACTCAAATTATTATGGTGATTCATATGTCAAGATCCTCCAGTAACAGTAATGTCTAGTAGCTCAAGGATGTCCATAACCGGGGACACGGCTAATCATGATTAGTTTTTACTCTGCAGAGGTTAGTACACTTTCCCCGCTGGACTCAACCCGAAGATTGAGACGAAGTCTTTCAGAAGAGGTCACCTACACCCAACGGCAAGCCGGTACCACCTATCACATCTACATCTGCTAGCTTTGCATGGGAGAGGCTTACTACATCATACTCAACTAAGCCAGATCCCATATGGCCAGCGGCTGTTCATGGAAGCTCCTAGTCACCAAGTATGTTTGATCTTTTTGAGCCTGGACGGCGCCCACTTACGTTCAGAGGGTAGCACCATGACGTACTGTCAACCACCAAACCAACCATTAGGGGTACAACCTGGTCTCGCCCTCAGATAAGGCACGAGCCCCCAGGAAGCACTCCCTTCCGTCCAGAGGTGATTTCTATTTATGATAAAGTTGCTACACAAATTATTAAATAGCTCACATGCACTCCAGGAATGTACACAACCCAAACCACGTCTACAAAGCATAGCAATAAAGCAACAACACGGCTAGGTTGATCTACGGTAGACAAGTCAAGACATGTGGCTATCCTAACTGGTTTTGCAGCAACAGTAAAATAAACTACCTATCATGCAATAGGGTGATATTTCTTAACATAATGCATATAGAAAATATAGGTATGAGTATGGTCAAAGCATCACTTGCTGTCGGGACCCGGGGTTAGCGTATGCAAGCCTCACTACAACACAATCATATGGAGAGCCGAGAACCGTATCCACTTCTCTAAGCAGACAATGCCAAGCACAGAACGTTCTCGGAAAGCATCGAACGTGAGGGGCATCCCATCCAGGCCGGATGATCAACTGAAATGGGTCCTCATCGTCCGCACACAAGTCTAAATGATATGGGTGGTGAACTCCCATACTCATAGACAAGTCGCCTCAACCATACTATCGATTGTATTATAACCCTTACATAGACTTACTCCAGCCCGATCACTTAGTCGGGGTATAGGGCGGGCTCGATCATACATCAAAGTGTGCACGAGACGGAGTCTCGAGAAATCGCATCACGATGCCCCAAGCTGCGCACATCTAAGGTCCACTTGGTGTATAAAAGACCGCCAGCCAGATCACAACTAAGGTCTCGAAAACCCATACAAAGACATGCATGTTATAAACATACACGCAGCACACATGCCTTGTATGAACAGTAGGTATCATTGCAATTCTCTACAAAGTATACATACTTTATTGATAACTCTTACAGAGTGCACACAGAGATCACAAGTCTGTGATCCAACATTACATCAAACATGCGGAAGCAAAGTAGGTCCGAGTACAGACAAGTTTAACAAATGGCTTAGAGAAGCCTTATCTAAAAACAAGCCCTTCACGAGGGAACCAGTCGTCTGACTGGGACTACACTAGCTTGGTCTTTGTCTGAGTCTTCATTCTTCGAGCTTCAGGTAGAAGCCACCATCGGGGTCGGTGGTTTCATCTAAAACATAGATTAAGCAAACGTGAGTACAAAGTCGTACTCAGCAAGACTTACATAGGAACTATACTACTCATGCACATGTATCAAGGTAAGGGAGGTGGGGTTTCACTTGCAGAAGTGCCAGCTTTGACTTGGCTAGTCCTGAACTACGAGTACCAGACTTGAGGTAAGAAGCGTACACGAGTCCACTACATCTCTTCAACCAATTACACCACTATGGTTACTTCCTCGACTTCCCCACGAGAAGCACACCATAGCACTCACGCTTATCTTGGTGTGTTTTAGAAGTATCCAGTTCAAGTTGTCTAATAATCAAGCTAAGCTTTCCAAGCAGTCCTTAACCGCGGACGCGGCTATTCAAATAGTTTTGTTAACCCTGCAGGGGTGTACCGCTACACACACATGATCATCAGTTACCGCCTTTTGCGTGTCACCGTTCAAGAGATGACAGCGGGGATGCCACCACAACTGTTACCTCATAGCCGATCTAGTCCATGAAAGCCGCCTACTTGGGTTGGCTACCACTATCGTGAACCCGGCCGGTTTACCGAAATGGACCCAAGTGATGTGTGTGTGGTGCATAAGCCGGTCTCGGATGAGCCGTTCTCTCACTTAGCAGCCAGGCCACAGACCTACCAGAACTCCGAACTATTGCGACATCTGGACATCGAAAGGGATGAGTTAATAGGTTGATAGGGGTCAATGATCCCAATGTGTGGTTGTATACTCTTCATCTTGGATCACCACACAAGAACTCGGACTTAGGGCAGTGTTCAACGAGACAACCCACCGTGTACTCCTACACAGCCTCTCATCGTTCACCTTGTATTAGAGTAGATTCACCAACACTTTTCTACCATCAACATCATGATCACTACCATCCCGACTCACATAACAATATCATCATGGTATCACTCTAAGCATGCAATAAGCAGTAACAATTGCAGGGGCCACATGATATCAATCAACTCCTACAGTTGCTAGGATTGTGGTTTGCCTACTACTGTGACAAATGATAGGTCATGCAAAGGAATGGGTTCATCTATGAGGTAGAAACGTAGCATGGTAATCATCCTATAAAATGCATAAGTGAGACATGAGAGGGAAGTGGGATTTTATCGACATGATCAATGGGGGTTTGCTTGCCTTGCTGACGAAGTTCGGGTTCGGGGTCTTCAACGAAGGGGGTGATCTCGGGTTCCGGCTCCACTTCTATCAGCAACATGACAATCATAGGATCAACATAATGTACAATGCACAATCACATGAATAAGATTTTAATGGTGATGTTCAAGGTACTGATGTGTTGAGCATTCCATTTAAAAGGAGTATATTGCATTTGAAATGCAAATTCAAACTCCATTTGATTTATCGATGAATTTCAAATGCATTTGAATGCATGAAAGTTCATTTGAAAAGGTTGATCATGAAGTGATGTGGTATAGTTGAGATAATGTTTCTGATGTGGGGGTGAAACCATTCAAATTAAGTGTGTTGCAAAGTCAATTGCAAAATCACTCCAAATTTGAATTTGAAAAGGATCCATATGCATGTTTGCTACTGTTCACCCATTTTAAAATGGTCAAACATGAAAAAATTGCATATTCATAATCCTTGTCTTTTTCTGATAATTTTAGACATATTATTTGCCCAATTTGGAGTTAAAATGAATTAGTTATTGAATTTCGAAGTTTAAAGCCTTTTCTGGAATTTTCTGGATTTCTTTTAATCTGTAAAAGGGTTTATTGCGTCATCACTGCATCAGCATGACATCAGGGGCTTGACTCTGGTCAAACTGACCTGTGGGGTCACCCTGTCAGCCTCTCTGGGATAAATTCCTGTTAATTAAATTAACAGAGAGATTAGAGGGGGCCCTGGGCCCACCTGTAAGTGACTCTGGGGGTGGTTAATTAGTGTTAAGCGCCCACCCACGTCAACTCGCCGGCGGCTCAACGCCAGCGACCACCCAGCACGGCGGAGCTCCTCGGGACGGCGGTGCGGGGCATGATTTGCAGCGCCGGAGGCACTGGAGTGCAGCCCGTGCACTCGCGCTTCACGTGGAAGCCACGGCGCGGCTAGGGGGTGACGGAGGCGACGGCGGGGACCTTGCCGGCGGCAACCGAAGCACAGCGGCAACGTGGATGGTGCTACGGTGCAAAGCAGGGGGAAAGAGGTAGGGTGCTGCGCTCCTGGTGGCTCCGGGAACTCAATGGACACCACCACGAGGAAAAAGGGTCACAGGAGCGACCTCACCGTCGGCCATGGCGGCGACGGAGCTCGGCTCCCATGGTGGCGCAGGACACAGGGCGAGAGGGGGCTAGCTAGGTGAGGGGAAAAGCTCACCGAGATGCGGGGAGCGCGGTGGTGCAAAGGTTGGAGGCGGGGAGGTCTCAACGACGACGGAATTCAGCGAGGATCTTCACGGTGGCCGGCGGCGACTTGGTGACGATGGCGGAGTCTCCAGGGATCCCAGGCTCGATTCACTGCACGGGGAGACGAAGACAACGGCTGCGGTTCCTCTGGACAGCTCGAGGCGTCGCGGGGAGCACGGTGGCCACGCGGGTGCAGCGGCCGCTCCGGCGCAAGCTTCGGGTGGTCGTCGTCGGCGTCGAAAACGGGCGAGAGAGAGGGAGGAGGAACTGCGCTCTTGGGGGAGAAGGTGCGGGGGACGTCCAGAAGCCTCCATATGCGAAGAGGTGGCGGCAGGGAGCTGCTGCGTGGCTGCTGCTCGTCGGCGGCGTCGGTGGAGTGTTGCATGCATTCCACCGAGCAGCTTGTGGGCGCGGGGAGGAAGAGACAAACGGGGTGGCTGGGCTGGGGGATAAGTTGGGCCGAATGGCCAGGTAAGTCCTTTTCCCTTTTCTGTTTCTGTTTTCTTTCTATCTTTTTGTTTTGCTGTGCTAAATAAATAGCTAGGCATTTTATTAAATGTTGAAACTTTTTATGTGGCATCACAATATACTAGGTTAGCCACTTGTAAAGTTTGAACATTTTAAAAATTCAAATAATTTGAATCTTAACTCAAATAGGGTTTTTTGATTAATTCCAAGGTACTGTTTGAATATTTGAAAAATCCATGAGTATGGGGTAGGTCCCACATCACTTGATATGTGATCACACTCATTTATAAGACTTTTAGAAAATCTAACATGAATTTTTGGAGAAGATTTTTATCTGGCCTTTTGAATTAATTCATCTGGGGTGTGTTCTGTCACAACCCCAATTTAGGCAAGTGCTAGGGTTTGAGTTCCCTTTGCATCATGTGAAAAATTTCAAAAGAAAATTCAAAACTGGGGAAAAGAAAAGCCCTGAGAAATTTAATTAAATGGCCAGATAAAAAGTTGCTCCAAAAATCACTGTGATATTTTTGAAAAGTCCTAGAAATAAGTGAGATCACATATAAAGTGGAGTGGGTCCCACTCAAGGCTCACTGATTTTTCAAATATATTATAAGTGCCTTGGAATTAAAATAAAACCCCTATTTGAATTGAAATTCAAATTGTTTGAATTTCAAAAATTCCCAAAAGTTATAAGTGACTAGCTATATATATTGTGAGGCCACATAAAATATTTGGGCATTTATAAAAATACTTTGGTATTTATTTATCAGAGCAAACAAATGAAAGAAAAAGAAAACAAAAAGAAAAATAGAAAAAGAAAAGAGGCTCACTCACCTGTTGCCCACGGCCCAGCCCACCAGGGCGTGTCGTCTTCCTCCCCAGCCCCCAAAGCAGCTCGCTGGAGAGCTGGGGGCACGCGTCGACGGCCACCGACGAGGAGAGCCTCCTAGGCCTCTCCCTCGCGCACCCGAGCACGCCACGCAGCTGCTCACTGCCTCCCACGCACACCTTGCCTCTCCCTGTTCCCTCTCGCTCTCTCTATCGCCGGATTTCGCGGCCACCAGAGAGCACGTCGTCACCGCCGTCGCGCGCAAGCATGGCCACCTTGCCCTAGGGATCCAGCGACCTTGTCCAGTGGCTCCGCCGCAGACGCCTTCCTCCTCCCGAGCCCTCAATCGAGACGAATCCGCAGCAGCGACGACGCCAGCTTCGCGAGAAGCTCCGGCCACCCGTGAAGCTCCAACGGGAAATACGCCGCCGTCTCGCCTCCTCCGGCTTCCCCGACTCCTCCAACGTCCTCAGGGTGAGCCGCGCTGCGTTTTTCCCTACTCACTGCTCCTCCCCGTGCCTTCTGCTGCCATCGCCGCCTTCTGATGCTCCGGCCGCCGCGCCCTTTGACCTAGCTGAGCTCCAGAGCCTCCCCAAGACCCACCAATGGCACGGTTGGGTGCGGGACCCCGCGAGGAGCACAACCGTACCAGCCAAACCCCACCCCGAGCCCGTTTTGCAACTCCGGCGAAACTCCGGTGCACCCCCCCGGCGAGCTCCACCATTACAGCTAACCTAACCCCCACTAAATCTAAACCCAGACACTGACAGTGGGACCCACAGCCCCCTAACCCCTCGGTTTAATTTAACTAAAACGGGGTTAGCCCCAGAGCCTATGACAGGAGGGCCCCAGCAGTCAGAAGCCCCCCCACGTCATGCTGATGTCAGCATGACGCATTAAATCAGTTTCTGTTTTAAAAGAATTAAAATAAATCAGAAAAATCCAGAAAATACCCAAAACTTCAATAATTCATAGAAAATTCATATTAACTCCAAATTGGACAAATAATATATGAAAAATGATCAGCATAAAATTCTCTATCCAAATATGCAACTTTCAACCATGTTTGAGTTGATTTTAAAATGGGACCAGTAGCTTTTGCTATTTGGTTTAAATGGAATTAATTTAAATTTAATTCAAATGCTAATTCAATTTGAACCATTGCAATACACCACATCTCACCTGAACTTCAGAAACATATCACACACATGATCACATGGTTTCAAATGATCAAACTTTTTCAAATGCAATTTGATTAAATTGAAATTCATATGTGGAGTTTGAATTTGCATTTCAAATGCAATACACTTCATTTAAATCAAATGTGGCACAAATCAGTAGCATTCACATCAGTGACAACATAAACATGTTCTTTTGCATTCTATTACAATGTTGTCTCCCCCCCCCCTCTTGTTGATGATTGTGCCGATAACAGTGCCTCCGAGACGGTGATCACCCCCGACGAAGAAGAAGATCGGTAAACCCCGTGTATCGTCAACAAGGCAAGCAAACCCCATTGATCATGTCTATAAAATCCTATTTCCCTCTCAGTCTCGCTTGTGCATGTTTAGGAGATCACCGAGACACGTTCTTTCGCATAGTTGAACCCATTCCAATGCATGACCTATCATTTTGTCACCGTATTAAGCAAACTACAATCCTAGCAGATTTAGGAGTTGACTGATGAGCATGTGGCCCCTACAATTGTTACTGCTTTTGCTGCTTAGTGATACCATGAGGATGTTATGATTGTGAGTCGGGATGGAATGAACACACTGATGCTGGTGTTAACGTGTTGGTGAATCCACCCTAAGCAAAGGTGAACGATGAGAGGCTGTGTAGGAGTACACAGTGGGTTGTCTCGTTGAACACTGCCCTAGGCCCTGAGTTCTTGTTTTGTGATCCAAGACAAAGAGTATGACCACATGTAGGGTTTTATGGGAACCCCGTTTGGCCTCTTTACATACCCGATCCGGTCCAGGAGTCACAATAGAGTCGGGCTTTCCATTTGGCATGTGCATAGAAAAAGAATGAAGAAAAGGTTGCATCATATAGATATGTGGGTGGACTTGTGAGGCAGTGAAACCATCTGGCAGAGGTGGCGTCTCGGTCCCTTACATTATCTGAGTCCGTTTCGTGGAACCGGCCGGACTCTCGAGCGGTGCCAAACTCAGGTAGTCGACTCCTGGATTACAGAAGGTGATGTGAGGTTAGTGCCTTGGTTTCATCCACGTCCGACACCCGCTTGAAGGATGACAAGAACGAGGCGATAAGTGATGACACGCATGTGAAGATGTACACCCCTGCAGGGTTAATGAACTATTCGAATAGCCGTGTCCGCGGCTATGGACTACTTGGAGACCTCTACTTGATCAATAGATAACTTGAATGGATACTTATAAAATCCGCAAGATAAGTGTGAGTGCTATGGTGGGCTTCCTCGTGGGGAAGTCGAGGAAGTAACCATAGTGGTGTATTGTTTGGAGACATGTAGTGGACTCGTGTACGCTTCTTACCTCAAGTCTGGTACTCGTAGTTCAGGACTAGCCAAGTCAAAGCTGGCACTTCTGCATGATGAACCCCACCTCCTTTACCTTGATACTTGAGCATGAGTAGTGTAGTTCTGATGTAAGTCTTGCTGAGTACGACTTTGTACTCACGTTTGCTTATTCTATGTTTTAGATGGAAACCCAGACCCCGATGGAGTCACCGACCTGAAGCTCGACGTTGACCTTGTTAGTATAGTTCCAGACAGCAGTCTGGTCCCTCATGGATGGGCATGTATGTTTACGAGGCTTCTCTAAGCCATTTGTTAAACTTGACTGTACTCAGACCTAATTTGCTTCCGTTGTATGATGTAATGTTGATCACCGATATGTGATCTTTGTATGCTCTATGTGTATATCAATAAAGAGTACTTGTAGAGTTATGTGATGATACCTGCTGTTCATACTAGACATGTGTGATGCGTGTATGATTATAACATGCATGTCTTAGTATGGGTTTTCGAGACCTTAGTTGTGATCTGGATGGCGTTCTTTTATACACCAAGTGGCCCTTAGATGTGCGCAGCTTGGGGCATCGCGATGCGATTGCTCGTGGCTCTGCCACGTGCACACTTTGTTGTATGATCGAGCCCGCCCTAGACCCCGACTAAGTGATCGGGCTGGAGTTTGTTTATGTAAGGGTTATGATTCAATCGAAAACATGGTTGAGGCGACTTGTCTATGAGTATGGGATTCATCACCCATAAGCATTTAGACTTGTGAGCGGACGATGAGGACCCATCTCAGTTGATCATCCGGCCTGGATGGGATGCCCCTCACGTTCGATGCTTTCCGAGAGTGTTCTGTGCTTGGCCTTGTCTGCTTAGACAAGTGGGTAAGGCTCTCGGCTCTCCATGTGATTGCATCATGACTGGAATTACATACGCATATTCCGGGTCCCGACAGACTTGGTATCAGAGCAGGACTGTCTGTAGGATTATCAAACCCTTGGTCGAAGTCGAGTCTAGCATTCTATAGTTATATAGTTACTTGGGTATAAAGGGAACAACGTAAGGCTTCTTTTTCTCCTTATCCTCATCGATCTGAGTTCTGAGTCACCCTTATCTTTTCTACGGGATGATAGGACTAGGCTCATCTATGTCTTACTACAACATCTCGTTGAGTGCTTCCTTGTAGCCGTAGGAAAGTTGTGTTCGGTTGTCTAGAGTCTTTGTGCTTCCTATTTTGAGACTTCCTATATAAGTTCTGTTGAAATGTTGTGAGGATTTCCATTTCTCTTGCAATTACAGCCGTTATGCTGTCCGAGTCATTCCAGGTTTCTTCACAATCTGATGCATTTGCAAAATCCTTCTATCCATTTCGATTGTCCTTTTAGAAGAGCTTTTAGGTGGCATGCCCGACAGTTCTCTAGAGTTTGTTGTAGGTTTTGTTCTAGAAACCTTTAGTGATTCATTTCCAGTTCTTCCTCCCAGTTTAGAGGTCTTCTAGCAAGAAGAACCACACTAATCATCGTGTTGGGGTACTTTGCTACTCTGAAATATCTGTTGTAGCCCCTAGTAAACCTTGGTCATCCTCTAGGAAGCTATCCAGAGATCCAACTCCTTAAACCTAGTCACCCGACAGGTGTGTAGAATTCATAGTTGATCTAATACCAGGAACAACCCCAATTTCCGGACGCCCATATAGAATGGCCCCACATGAGTTAGCTGAGCTAAAAATCCAATTTGAAGTATTGTTGGCAAAAGGCTTCATCCGCCCTAGCTCATCGCCATGGGGATTGCCTCGTTCTGTTCGTAACGAAGAAATATGGAACAGAAAGGATGTGCGTAGACTATCGCCCGCTAAATTTAGCAACGATAAAGAACAAGTATCCACTGCCCAGGATCAATGATCTTTATGATCAACTTGCAGGATCCTCTGTCTTCTCCAAGATGGATTTGAGATTAGGCTATCATCAAATCAAAATCCGAAACGAGGACATTCCAAAAACGGCTTTCACTACTCGGTATGGTCTTTACGAGTACACCGTCATGTCCTTCGGTCTGACCAATGCCCCGCCACTTTTTCACACATGATGAACTCGATCTTCATGGAGTATTTGGACAAGTTCGTCGTGGTTTACCTCGATGACATCCTTATATACTCGAAGATCGAAGAAGAACATGTCGAGCACCTAAGGCTGGTATTGATGAAACTTAGAGAGCACCGCCTTTATGCCAAGTTCTCCAAATGTGAATTTTGGCTACCAGAAGTGACCTACTTAGGCCACGTGATTTCTGCGAAAGGTGTTGCAGTCAATCCCGAGAGAGTTCAGGCCGTCCTTGACTGGACTCCACCTGAATCGGTTAAGCAAGTTAGGAGTTTTCTTGGCCTAGCCAGCTATTGCCGCCGCTTCGTCGAGAACTTTTCTAAAGTTGCAAAGCCTCTAACTGAACTCCTCAAGAAAGATAATAAATTCCTATGGACTCCCAAGTGCGAGGAAAGCTTTCAAGAGCTAAAAAGAAGATTGACTTCTGCACCCATATTTGCGCCTCCAGACACCAAAAAGGGATTTCGAGATCTATTGTGATGCTTCACGGCAAGGGTTAGGATGCATACTTATGCAAGATAGACATGTGGTAGCTTATGCTTCATGCCAGTTGCGGCCACATGAAGAGAACTATCCTACCCATGATCTTGAACTCGCTGCCGTAGTTCATACCCTGAAGACTTGGCGACATTACCTCCTTGGTAATCGTTGTGAGATCTATTCCGACCACCAAAGCCTCAAATATATTTTCACCCAGCCAGATCTTAATCTCAGGCAAAGACGCTGGATAGAGTTGATAAAAGATTATGACTTAGGAATTTCTTACACCCCAGGCAAGGCCAATGTCATGGTTGATGCACTAAGTCGTAAGTCGTATTGTAACAACCTCATGTTACAACAGTATCAACCACTTCTTCATGAGGAATTTCGAAAGCTCAACCTCGAGATTGTTCCTCGTGGATCTCTTTTCAACTTGGTGGCGAAACCAACCCTTGAGGATCAAATCATAGTTGCCCAAAGGCGTGCACGAGGTGTTCGCTGGATCAAGGAGAACATTGCTAGCGGAGTTGCTAAATGTTTCTCCACAGATAGTAAAGGAACGTTATTCTTTGGAAATCGTTTGGTAGTACCTAAGAATAGGGAACTAAGGCAAATCATCCTCAAGGAAGCCCATGACACACCCCTCTCGATTCATCCCGGTAGCACAAAAATGTACCGAGATCTACGCCAGAGATTTTGGTGGACTAGGATGAAGAGAGACATTACTCAATTTATTGCCGAATGTGATGTTTGTCGTCGCATTAAGGAAGAACACCAAAGACCTGCTGGTACACTTCAACCTTTGCCTATTCCCGAGTGGAAATGGGACAAAGTCGGTATGGACTTCATCACCGGCTTTCCAAAAACCCAGAAAGGAAATGATGCCATCTTCGTGGTCATTGATAGACTTTCCAAAGTTGCTCACTTCCTTCCCGTTCGCGAGTCTATAACTGCTAGTCAGTTGGCAGACTTGTACGTCTCTAGAATTGTGTCTCTTCACGGTGTTCCTTTGGTAATCAATTCTGATCGTGGTAGCCTTTTCACCTCTAGATTTTGGGGAAGCTTCCAACATGCTATGGGAACTCATCTCTCCTTTAGTACAGCTTTCCATCCTCAGTCTAGTGGTTGTAACACCCTCAGTTGCTGTAACAGTAATCATCATCACTGTTGACCCTCACTGTTTATTAATCACTGTTATTCCCTGTCCTTAATCAAACTTTGCTTCTGCTCCTTTCAAACCATGCTAGTTGGTAATCAAAACCCAAAGCCCAATGCATCTTGCTCATCAAGAAACCAAACCCTAGTTGAAACTACTTTAAATGGGAATTAAAACAAAAGTGCTCAAATAAAGTTGTTCCAAAAATCATGAAACTATTTTTGTAAATTGCCTAAAATCATTATAACCATGTTGGACCAACTTTGGTAATTTTTGAAGTTACAGAAAATTCCAAACAATTCAAACAATAGGTTAAAACCCCTACTTTGGGCATTTAATATTTAAAATAAATATCTAATGATTTTATTCTGCTGCAAAAACTTTTGTGGCACCTTAGTAATATGTAAACCTCATTTACAAACACTAATAACCTTTTACAAAAATGCTAGGGTTAATAAATCAATTACAGAAGGAAATAGAATAATTGGCAACACAAAACAAATTGGGAAAGGCTTAAAACCCGCCCAGGGCGAGGCCCACCTCAGCCCAGCCCAACCCCCCTTGTCTTCTTCCTCCCCCAACCACCCCACCTGCTCCCGTACGGCGGCCGCCGTGGGCACGCCGCTGCCAGGCCGGCCCCGCCCTTCACCTGCTCCCTGCCGCCGCGGTCGCGATAAGGACAACCCGTTCGACCCCCTGGACACCCCCGCACCTCCATTCCCCTCCTCCTCCGCTCGCCATCGACGGGCAAAACTGCCCAACGCCGCCATGGCCACCTCGACGAACCACCGTGGCCATTGACCACCTTAGCCCCCGCAACCGTGTCCGGAGTGCTCGGAGGCGACGTCCTCGCCATCACGCAGAAGCTCCCGTGCCCGGAGCCACCACTGCGCGCGCGATTGCTTCGTCTTCAACCTCGGCTCCGGCGAGATCCCCGACCGATTCCGGCCGCTCCAAGTCACCATCGAGCCCACTCTCTCGGCTACAACACCCCGGTGAGCAGTCGCCCCTTCCCCAACCCCCCATAAACGCCCGCCTAGCCTGTAGTCGTTACCCCCAAATGGCCGAGCTCTGGCCGCCGCCATTGACGACCTAACTCGAGCTCTCGTGCACCATAGACCGCGCCAGTTGCTCCATTACGTTGCTAGGATTCCGTATGTACTTTTTGGCACCACCGTTAGCTCGATTTCGTCTCGTATGTGCATTCGCCATTGGAGCCCGACGCCGTTCGCCGCCATTGTTGAAGCTGCACTCACCTCCGTGCGTCCCAGCCCGCGGGAACACTGCAGATCAATGCGGCGTCGAGTTCTTCGTCGAATGCCGCAAGCGGCGCCTCTAACGGCGCTCGGAATCGCGAGTTAGCTCGACCTCGCCGCCGGCGAGCCTCCGGCGAGCTTACCGGAGTCGCTGACCGGTGGGTCCTCCCTGTCGGGTTCGCTGTTAGTGGCTAATGAGCCACTGACAGTGGGCCCAGCCCCAGTTAATTATCCCTCTGGTTAATTAAAATTAAAATAACTTTCAGTCACTGACATGTGGGCCGTAGTCATTAGGATAATCACTGGATTAATAAAAGGGTTAATTAAGTGGTGGGTCAATGACACCTGGGCCCCCTTTGTCAGCTTATTAATTAAGAGATTTAAATAAATTCCAGTGGCTGATAGGTGGGTCCAGAGGAATTTTCTAATTTAATTAAATGTTTTATAAATAACAGAGGCTGACATGTGGGTCCCACATGTCAGCACTGTTGTGGATAATGTTGTGGATAATGTTTTGGATAATTTTTAATAAATAATAAAAGAAATTCAGAAAATCATTTAAATTGATTTAAACTTTGAAATTCAATAACTTTTAAACCGTAACTCGGATTCAAAAACTTTATACATGAAAGTTGATCAGAAAAATATAACGAATACGAATACGCTATCCGTATGTCTACCACACCCCTCTAACACAATGAACATCGAACATTCCCCCTCCGGACCGTCTGTCCGATAAATTGTCCGGTACTGTTAGAGTGCCCGGATGAATTTATTCCGAACACGAAAGTTGTCCGGAATGGTTCAACTAACACGGATACACCCCCCCCCTTATGTTTGTCCGGTAACCACGACACCTCCGGCTTGATCCTTCCCCCTCCGGACACCCTGTCCGGTAATCATCCGGAGCCGGTAGTTCATCCTCAGATGAATTTCCGTTCCGAGCAACGTACATTGCACTGCGTTAGAACACCGTTAACATTTCATCTATCATGTCATACATCTGTTTGTATATGCTTGCCGTGTATTTACTATTTTCCTCCCCCCCTTAATCTCCGGTAGACCCCGCTGCTGCCGTCGACTACACCGCTGCTGAGTACGACTACGTCGTCGACGACCCTACTACTACCGTCGAGCTTGCAGGCAAGCAGAGCCATTCTCTTCCCCAGATATCGCCTACCTTTCCGTACATTTCTTGCACTAGGCATTGTTACTACTGCTGCTATGATTACAATCTTATTCAATTGCATAGCCTGATTTTGTCTCCCCTTGATGTGCCTTCCTTTATCCTATGCTGCCTATTGTTATTATTATGCTTTATTCAGCAGTGAGCCCTGCGCATTGTTATCTAGGATTAGATAGCGGGCCGTGATCACTCAGGGGAGTGAACGCGGATACAAATATTATAACTGCACAGGTACGATACAATGCAGACACCGTCGAAGGCCCCTATCTGGGTTATGCCAAGTCACCTCAAGTGTGAGCTATCAAGGAGTAATCTTTGTACTCCACTCGAGGCTGACTTTGTCTTGCCGCCATAGGGTCCTGTAAACGAGTGTCCTTCAGGTAAGAAGTCGGGCGACCCCACGGTGCCCGCGAGAGGTATTGCGACGGGACGACAGGGAGGGCACGACCAGTGTACCGGTGTGCTTGGCCCCTGATCGTTGGCCGTGAGAGTTACCAACCCCCGAAAGTCGAGCTCCTCCCGGAGCACACGCGAGACAAGGTAAGGAGACGGTTCACCTTGTTGGTAACCGCAGTGACTTGGTGGGACGACAGGGCAGGCACCGATGTACTGGTGGTCCCGGCTGCTGTCGTTGTCCGCGGGTCAGTTAAGTCGAGGCAACGATAACGGTTGTCATGCAGGTTAATTAAAATGCTAAATGGTTCAGTGAATGTCTTGAGTTGGCTATATGCCATGTACGCACTACCTACCCGTGGGAATTACGAGTTATGGGCTCCTCTGCTTCTTAGTGTGGTCCGAGGACTCTTCAGACGTCAGCAGTACCGCGGCCTGCGCCGGGAAGTGGTGTTGTCTTATTTGCCGCGGCAGTGTGGTTTGTATTTGCTTTGATTTAACTTCACCGGCCAGCCTCGCACCGTGCAGGAGTACGTCGGGGTTAGGGTCCAAAGCCCCGCGTACATAGGATATAGTCCGGCGGATGACCTCTCTGTTGAGTTTGAAAGATGGGCTATGAAGTGTCGGATAGCCTCGGTGGAGCGTTCCCTAACAAGGTTCCCGCCACCCTGGAGATCCGTGCGTGTAGCGTAACACAAGTGCACCCCTGCAGGGAAGATTAATCTATTCGAATAGCCGTGTCCACGGTAACAGGACGCTTTATGCTGAAGCTGGATCTTACCACTAGAAACTATTATTATTAAACTGTATGGTTCCGGGTTCTCTTCCTCGTGGGGATGTCGAGGAGGTGAACTCGGAGGCATTGTTAATTATTACAACTTATTATTATACAATGCTGCAGAAACTTTTGCTGCATTGTTACTTTATGATTTATATAAACTGTTGGCTGACTCTTACCTCATGCTGCAAGACATCGTCGGAAGATGCTAGTCTTCGTTAGGCCTAGCTTCTTACCCTTGCTCTGGTTTTCTGTCTTTCAGTCCACTATATATAGCCTCTTCATTCCGTTGATACAATGCATAATGCTTAGTAGCGGACGTAAGACTCGCGGGTATACTAGATACTCACCTGCTTTATTTCCTTTACTGTTTTTCCTGATCGGCCGCTGCAGCCGACGTTGGAGCTCAGGAGCAGGAGTACCCCGAAGGCGCCTACTACGACGTCGAGTTCCCCGTTGACCAGGAGTAGTTCGGTGGATCCCAGGCAGGAGGCCTCGCCTTTTCGATCTGTATCTCTGATGTGATTTGTGCTAGCCTGCTTAAGGCAAAACTTGACTAACTATGTATGTACTCAGATATTATGGCTTGTATGACTTATATATTCGGGTCCACGTGACCCCCTCTATTGTAATATATTTGTTTATCCTTTTGTGTTTAGTGTTGTGCTGTGATATTATCACCGTGGCACCCTAATCTCAGTCGTGTACCCTGTGTGTATGATTACTGTACACGGTCTGATTTTGGGGGCGTCACAAGTTGGTATCAGAGCCGACTGCCTGTAGGAAGCCACCCCACCACTACTTGGTCGATGTTGAGTCTAGACTTTGAAAAACTATTTTGCTAACTTAATATTTGGCTTACGGGCCCACATCGATGTCACTACGTGTGATATCTATGGTATTAGGATCCTTTTCTCCTTACCTATGCTCAGGGAATCTGCTCTCTTATCCTTGCTGGTAAGTTTTACAAAATCTGACATTAGGATCATGTTCTCTTGATTCCACCCGGCGTTTTTGGTGCTTCCCCCATTGATGGAGTCGTGTCGCAGGAGTCGTACCCCAGGTCCCGAACCGCGGATCCCATTCTCATTCTGGGCAGGCCGCGCGTTCTCTGGCATCAACTCCTGTGGCCAACAGTTTTCTTGCGGCGTGATTGACATAGTGGAATCTATGTCGCGTCGTGTAATCCCTACCGCGGTCTGCGCGCCGCCTAGTGAGTCCTTTTTCCTTAATTTCTACGACGTTACGCTGCCCGATTTTCGATTGATTCTGTGTGCGAATGTGTAGGTCTTATATGACTACTCCTTTATATATCTGCGCCTCCTTTTCGTTGTTGTTTTACTTAAGGCTTGGTTCCGGTATCTCGTTAAAATTTTCATCGCTGAAATACCCCTGTTAAATTCTAGCAGGATGGCTGGTCGTGGTGGTCGTGGTCGTGGTCGTGCTGCCAAAGACCCACCTCCGCCGCCGGATTACATGGCCGCGATGATGCAGCAGTTCGAGATGAACCGTTAGTTCATGCAGAATATCATGGCTCAGTTCCCCCAGCCGAATCAGAATGGGCACCACCATCAGCATGCCACCGTGACTCTGCACGACTTCACCCGCCTCAACCCCACTATGTTCCGCAACACTGTTCAGCCGCTGGATGCTGATGACTGGCTTCGCGACATCACTCACGAGCTGGAGTCTGCTAATGTCGATCCAGCCGACTATGTGAACTTTGCGTCTTATCATCTGAAAGGCGCCGCTGCTCAGTGGTGGAGCACCCACAAGCGTTCCATGCCAGTTGAAGAAGTCATCACTTGGGATGAATTTCAGTCTGCTTTCCGCGCCCGCTACATTCCTCAGGGGATCATGGATCGTAAGGCGGAAGAATTCCGTAACCTCACTCAGGGCGACATGACCGTTGAAGCCTATCAGCGCGAGTTCCTCAACCTCTCTCGCTATGCGAAAGGAGAGATCACCACTGATGCTCGCAGGCAGCAGAAGTTCCGTCGTGGCCTCAACCCAGACCTCAGGCTCGCTCTTGCCGTTCATGATTTCGCCAACTTCGCCACCATGGTGAACAAGGCTATCACCGTCGAGACTGCCCAGATGGAGCACAAGAACTCTCTAAAGCGTTATCGTGACGTTGGCTCATCTTCGGGCGCAACGCAGAAGCGCCGTATCTGGCTCCCTACCAGTGTGACCCATTCACCTGTCCCTGCTTCAAGGCCGTCTTATGCTGCACCCCGTCTGCCTCCGCCACCGCAGATGCAAAGAGCTCTGCCTGCACCACCCAATGCTACCCCCCTTCGTCCTCAGGATGGACTATGCTTCACGTGCCGCCAACCTGGGCATTTTTCCAGAGAGTTCCCCCAAAAACAGAAGCAACTGGTAGTTCACCCCGCTGGCCGTGGAAATGGTCGTGGCAACAACAGGACCCCCAACTATAATACTGGGTCTGCTGCTTATGCTCGTGGACATGCTAACCACGTCAATGTTGAAGAAGCTCAGCAACAACCCGCTACCGTGATGGGTACCCTTCTCGTTAATTCCGTACCTGCTGTTGTTTTATTTGATACAGGAGCATTGCATTCATTCATATCGGAAGCATTTGCATTTTCGCATAACTTCAAGTACGAAACGATGAAACCACCAATGGTTGTTCGCACCCCGATTGGCCAATGCCGAACCACCATGATAGTGCCAAACACCACCATTGAAATCGAAGGAGTTGAATTCTTTGCGTCGCCCATCCTCCTGAAGTCTTCCACCATAGACCTCATTCTGGGAATGGATTGGTTGAAATTTCACGATGCCGCACTGTATTGTGGCACCAAGTCTGTCCAGCTTTTTCACCCCTCCGGTGGGATTGTTAACCACACCGCCCGAGTTACCCGTAATGCTGAAACACAGATCTTTATGATGAATGCTTTGAATATCTCACCTTTGCAAGGCATCGAGAACGTTCCGGTCGTTCGCGATTTTTGCAACGTCTTCCCAGAAGAACTGCCGGGAATACCCCCGATCAGAGAAGTTGAATTCGTCATCGACTTGAAGCCAGGCACTATTCCTATTGCCAAGCGTCCTTACAAGATGCCGCCACATGAACTCCTTGAACTTAAGGAGGAAATCGACAAGGCACTTCAGAAAGGATTCATTCGCCCCAGTTCCTCAGCTTGGGGAGCACCTTCGCTCTTTGTCAAGAAGAGCGATGGGACAAACCGATTGGTCCAAGATTATCGGCCCATTAACCAAGCCACCATCCAGAACAAATACCCACTTCCCCGGATCAACGATCTGTATGATCAACTTGCCGGATCCAAGGTGTTTTCTAAACTCGACTTGAGGTTGGGTTATCACCAAATCCGAGTCCGTGATGAGGACATTCCGAAGACTGCCTTCATTACTCGCTATGGTTCATACGAGTACACCGTCATGTCCTTTGGCTTAACCAATGCTCCAGCCACCTTCTCCAGATTTATGAATTATATTTTCATGGAGTACCTCGACCAGTTCGCCGTGGTTTATCTGGACGATATATTGATATATTCCAAGAATGAAGAAGAACATGCTGAACATCTTCGTCTTATACTGGAGAAGCTTCGAGAACACAAACTCTACGCTAAGTATTCTAAGTGTGAGTTCTGGCTTCCCGAAGTAACCTACCTTGGACATGTGATTTCCAAGGATGGCATTGCCGTCACCCTAGAACGTATCCAGGCTATTCTGGACTGGACTCCTCCCAAGACCGTCAAGCAAGTCCGCAGTTTCCTCGGGCTCTCTAGCTATTGCCGCCGTTTCGTCGAGAATTTCTCCAAGATTGCCAGGCCTCTGACTAATCTGCTTCACAAAGGCATCAAGTTTGAGTGGACAGATAAATGTCAAGAAAGTTTTCAAGCACTCAAGGACAAGCTAACTTCTCCCCCAGTGCTCGCTCCCCCTGATACTCAGAAGGACTTCGTGATATATTGCGACGCGTCTCGTCAAGGATTAGGCTGTGTCCTATTGCAAGAGCGCAAAGTGATTGCTTATGGCTCTCGTCAGTTGCGTGCTCACGAAGAAAAATATCCAACACATGATCTCGAATTGGCAGCAGTAATTTATGCATTGAAGCTGTGGCGACATTACCTCGTTGGTAATCGTTGCGAGATCTACACCGACCACCAAAGCCTGAAGTACTTGTTTACTCAGCCCGACCTGAATCTCCGCCAACAAAGATGGCTCGAGACAATAGCCGATTTTAACATGGATATTCATTACACCCCTGGCAAGGCTAACGTGATGGCCGATGCCTTGAGCCGCAAAGCGTACTGTTCTGAACTTGAGGTTCAGGTGTAGCAAACCCTTCTGTATGAAGACTTTCAAAAGTTGAACCTCGAGATTGTTCCTCAAGGTTATGCGAATAACCTGGTCATCGAACCGGATCTCGTCAAATCCGTCAAGGGTATACAGTTCTATGATGATTTCGTACACAAGATTAAGCGTGACATCGCCAATGGGAGACCCTCACCCTTCACCATTGATAGTAAAGGTGCGGCGTTCTACCAGAACCGTTTGGTGGTTACACACAGCAAGGGCAGGCATGAGAACCTGGATATGACCCCGAAGGTCATGAGAGCGGCTCACGATACCCCGTTGTCCATTCATCCTGGAAGCACCAAGATGTACCAAGACATTCGTCAGCAATTCTGGTGGCCTAACATGAAGCAAGACATTGCCCGATATGTTTCTGAATGTGACGTTTTCCGTCGCGTCAAGGCAGAACATCAAAGGCCTGCTGGAACTCTACAACCACTCTCTATTCCTGAATGGAAGTGGGACAAGATCGAGATGGACTTCGTCACCGGTTTTCCCCGATCACAGAAGGGTCATGATGCCATCTTTGTCGCCATCGACCGATTCTCCAAGGTTGCCCACTTTCTGCCAGTCAAGGAGACGATCTCTGCTAGTCAGTTAGCAGACTTGTATGTTTCCAGAATTGTGTCCCTCCATGGTATTCCGCTGGAGATCAGTTCAGACCGTGGCAGCATTTTCACCTCAAGATTCTGGGATAGTTTCCAAGAAGCTATGGGCACGCATCTGAATTTCAGCACCGCCTATCACCCCCAGTCGCAAGGACAAGTCGAACGAGTTAATCAAGTGCTTGAAGATATGCTTCGAGCTTGTGTCATCTCCTTCGGCAAGAAGTGGGAGGAATCTCTTCCATTTGCAGAATTCTCGTATAACAATAGCTATCAAGCTAGTCTGAAGATGGCCCCCTTTGAAGTTATTTATGGACGTAAGTGTCGAACCCCTCTGAATTGGTCAGAAACTGGGGAACGAACTCTCGTTGGTCCGGACATTGTACAGCATGCTGAAGATCAGGTTCGCGTTATCCGTGAACACCTGAAAGCCGCTCAGTCCCGCCAGAAAAGCAACTATGACCGCAAGCACAAAGAAATGGTCTATCAACCTGGCGAATATGCATACCTTCGTGTCACTCCCATGAGAGGCACTCATCGCTTCGGTATCAAGGGCAAGTTGGCTCCTCGCTACATTGGCCCGTTCCGTATCCTTTCCAGGAGTGGACCCGTGGCATACCGGTTGGAATTGCCGCCAAATATCTCCCAAGTCCACGATGTCTTCCACGTGTCGCAACTCCATCGCTGCTTCAAGGATCCTATCCGCGAAGTGGAACATGATATGATCGAGCTGCAACAAGACTTGACTTATCGAGAACATCCGAGCCGCATTCTCGATCAGTCTGAGCGTCGAACCCGCAACAAGACCGTCAAGTTTCTCAAGGTCCAGTGGTCGAATCATTCTGAAGATGAAGCCACCTGGGAACGCGAAGATCGCCTTCGCGATGAATACCCCGATCTTTTCCTCGCTACCACTTAAATTCTCGGGACGAGAATTCTTGTAGTGGGGGAGATTTGTAACACCCTTAGTTGCTGTAACAGTAATCATCATCACTGTTGACCCTCACTGTTTATTAATCACTGTTATTCCCTGTCCTTAATCAAACTTTGCTTCTGCTCCTATCAAACCATGCTGGTTGGTAATGAAAACCCAAAGCCCAATGCATCTTGCTCATCAAGAAACCAAACCCTAGTTGAAACTACTTTAAATGGGAATTAAAACAAAAGTGCTCAAATAAAGTTGTTCCAAAAATCATGAAACTATTTTTGTAAATTGCCTAAAATCATTATAACCATGTTGGACCAACTTTGGTAATTTTTGAAGTCACAGAAAATTCCAAACAATTCAAACAGTAGGTTAAAACCCCTACTTTGGGCATTTAATATTTAAAATAAATATCTAATGATTTTATTCTGCTGTAAAAACTTTTGTGGCACCTTAGTAATATGTAAACCTAATTTACAAACACTAATAACCTTTTACAAAAATGCTAGGGTTAATAAATCAATTACAGAAGGAAATAGAATAATTGGCAACACAAAACAAATTGGGAAAGGCTTAAAACCCGCCCAGGGCGAGGCCCACCTCAGCCCAGCCCAACCCCCCTTGTCTTCTTCCTCCCCCAACCACCCCCACCTTCTCCCGTACGGCGGCCGCCGTGGGAACGCCGCTGCCAGGCCGGCCCCGCCCTTCACCTGCTCCCTGCCGCCGCGGTCGTGATAAGGACAAACCGTTCGACCCCCTGGACACCCCCGCACCTCCATTCCCCTCCTCCTCCGCTCGCCATCGACGGGGCAAAACTGCCCGACGCCGCCATGGCCACCTCGACGAACCACCGTGGCCATTGACCACCTTAGCCCCCGCAACCGTGTCCGGAGTGCTCGGAGGCGACGTCCTCGCCATCACGCAGAAGCTCCCGTGCCCGGAGCCACCACTGCGCGCGCGATTGCTTCGTCTTCAACCTCGGCTCCGGCGAGATCCCCGACCGATTCCGGCCGCTCCAAGTCACCATCGAGCCCACTCTCTCGGCTACAACACCCCGGTGAGCAGTCGCCCCTTCCCCAACCCCCCATAGACGCCCGCCTAGCCTGTAGTCGTTACCCCCAAATGGCCGAGCTCTGGCCGCCGCCATTGACGACCTAACTCGAGCTCTCCTGCACCACAGACCGCGCCAGTTGCTCCATTACGTTGCTAGGATTACGTATGTACTTTTTGGCACCACCGTTAGCTCGATTTCGTCTCGTATGTGCATTCGCCATTGGAGCCCGACGCCGTTCGCCGCCATTGTTGAAGCTGCACTCACCTCCGTGCGTCCCAGCCCGCAGGAACACTCCAGATCGATGCGGCGTCGAGTTCTTCGTCGAATGCCGCAAGCGGCGCCTCTAACGGCGCTCGGAATCGCGAGTTAGCTCGACCTCGCCGCCGGCGAGCATCCGGCGAGCTCACCGGAGTCGCTGACCGGTGGATCCTCCCTGTCGGGTTCGCTGTTAGTGGCTAATGAGCCACTGACAGTGGGCCCAGCCCCAGTAAATTATCCCTCTGGTTAATTAAAATAAAAATAACTTTCAGTCACTGACATGTGGGCCATAGTCATTAGGATAATCACTGGATTAATAAAAGGGTTAATTAAGTGCTGGGTCAATGACACCTGGGCCACCTTTGTCAGCTTATTAATTAAGAGATTTAAATAAATTCCAGTGGCTGATAGGTGGGTCCAGAGGCATTTTCTAATTTAATTAAATGTTTTATAAATAACAGAGGCTGACATGTGGGTCCTAATGTTGTGGATAATGTTTTGGATAATGTTTAATAAATAATAAAAGAAATTCAGAAAATCATTTAAATTGATTTAAACTTTGAAATTCAATAACTTTTAAACCGTAACTCGGATTCAAAAACTTTATACATGAAAGTTGATCAGAAAAATATAACGAATACGAATATGATATCCGTATGTCTACCACACCCCTCTAACACAACGAACATCGAACATTCCCCCTCCGGACCGTCTGCCCGATAAATTGTCCGGTACTGTTAGAGTGCCCGGATGAATTTATTCCGAACACGAAAGTTGTCCGGAATGGTTCAACTAACACGGATACACCCCCCTTATGTTTGTCCGGTAACCACGACACCTCCGGATTGATCCTTCCCCCTCCGGACACCCTGTCCGATAATCATCCGGAGCCGGTAGTTCATCCTCAGATGAATTTCCGTTCCGAGCAACGTACATTGCACTGCGTTAGAACACCGTTAACATTTCATCTATCATGTCATACATCTGTTTGTATATGCTTGCTGTGTATTTACTGTTTTCCTCCCCCCCCCCTTAATCTCCGGTAGACCCCGCTGCTGCCGTCGGCTACACCGCTGCTGAGTACGACTACGTCGTCGACGACCCTACTACTACCGTCGAGCTTGCAGGCAAGCAGAGCCATTCTCTTCCCCAGATATCGCCTACCTTTCCGTACATTTATTGCACTAGGCATTGTTACTGCTGCTGCTACGATTACAATCCTATTCAATTGCATAGCATGATTTTGTCTCCCCTTGATGTGCCTTCCTTTATCCTATGCTGCCTATTGTTATTATTATGCTTTATTCAGCAGTGAGCCCTGCGCATTGTTAGCTAGGATTAGATAGAGGGCCGTGATCACTCAGGGGAGTGAACGCGGATACAAATATTATAACTGCACAGGTACGATACAATGCAGACACCGTGGAAGGCCCCTATCTGGGTTATGCCTAGTCACCTCAAGTGTGAACTATCAAGGAGTAATCTTTGTACTCCACTCGAGGCTGACTTTGTCTTGCCGCCATAGGGTCCTGTAAACGAGTGTCCTTCAGGTAAGAAGTCGGGCGACCCCACGGTGCCCGCGAGAGGTATTGCGACGGGACGACAGGGAGGGCACGACCAGTGTACCGGTGTGCTTGGCCCCTGATCGTTGGCCGCGAGAGTTACCAACCCCCGAAAGTCGAGCTCCTCCCGGAGCACACGCGAGACAAGGTAAGGAGACGGTTCACCTTGTTGGTAACCGCAGTGACTTGGTGGGACGACAGGGCAGGCACCGATGTACTGGTGGTCCCGGCTGCTGTCGTTGTCCGCGGGTCAGTTAAGTCAAGGCAACGATAACGGTTGTCACGCAGGTTAATTAAAATGCTAAATGGTTCAGTGAATGTCTTGAGTTGGCTATATGCCATGTACGCACTACCTACCCGTGGGAATTACGAGTTATTGGCTCCTCTGCTTCTTAGTGTCGTCTGAGGACTCTTCAGACGTCAGCAGTACCGCAGCCTGCGCCGGGAAGTGGTGTTGTCTTATTTGCCGCGGCAGTGTGGTTTGTATTTGCTTTGATTTAACTTCACCGGCCAGCCTCGCACCGTGCAGGAGTACGTCGGGGTTAGGGTCCAAAGCCCCGCGTACATAGGATATAGTCCGGCGGATGACCTCTCTGTTGAGTTTGAAAGATGGGCTATGAAGTGTCAGATAGCCTCGTTGGAGCGTTCCCTAAAAAGGTTCCCGCCACCCTGGAGATCCGTGCGTGTAGCGTAACACAAGTGCACCCCTGCAGGGAAGATTAATCTATTCGAATAGCCGTGTCCACGGTAACAGGACGCTTTATGCTGAAGCTGGATCTTACCACTAGAAACTATTATTATTAAACTGTATGGTTCCGGGTTCTCTTCCTCGCGGGGATGTCGAGGAGGTGAACTCGGAGGCATTGTTAATTATTACAAGTTATTATTATACAATGTTGCAGCAACTTCTGCTGCATTGTTACTTTATGATTTATATAAACTGTTGGCTGACTCTTACCTCATGCTGCAAGACATCGTCGGAAGATGCTAGTCTTCGTTAGGCCTAGCTTCTTACCCTTGCTCTGGTTTTCTGTCTTTCAGTCCACTATATATAGCCTCTTCATTCCGTTGATACAATGCATAATGCTTAGTAGCGGACGTAAGACTCGCGGGTATACTAGATACTCACCTGCTTTATTTCCTTTACTGTTTTGCCTGATCGGCCGCTGCAACCGGCGTTGGAGCTCAGGAGCAGGAGTACCCCGAAGGCGCCTACTACGACGTCGAGTTCCCCGTTGACCAGGAGTAGTTCGGTGGATCCCAGGCAGGAGGCCTCGCCTTTTCGATCTGTATCTCTGATGTGATTTGTGCTAGCCTTCTTAAGGCAAAACTTGACTAACTATGTCTGTACTCAGATATTATGGCTTGTATGACTTATATATTCGGGTCCGCGTGACCCCCTCTATTGTAATATATTTGTTTATCCTTTTGTGTTTAGTGTTGTGCTGTGATATTATCACCGTGGCACCCTAATCTCAGTCGTGTACCCTGTGTGTATGATTACTGTACACGTTCTGATTTTGGGGGCGTCATAGTGGTCAAGTCGAAAGGGTTAATCAAATCTTAGAAGACATGCTCAGAACTTGTGTTATCTCATTCGGAACGCCGAATTTGCTTATAACAATAGTTTTCAATCTAGTCTGAACATGGCTCCTTTTGAACTCATTTATGGACGACGATGTCGAACACCTTTAAACTGGTCAGAAACCGGTGAAAGACAATTCTTTGGACCGGATATGATCATGGAAGCAGAAGAGCAAGTTCGCATTGTTCGTGATCAATTGAAAACAGCCCAGTCTCGTCAGAAAAGCTACTATGATCGTCATCATAGGCAAGAGAGCTACAATCTGGATGAGAAGGCTCACCTCCGGGTTACTCCTCTGAAGGGAACCCAAAGATTCGGTATCAAAGGCAAGTTGGCCCCACGTTACATCGGACCTTTCCGCATTCTCTCTAAACGTGGAGAAGTTGCCTACCAACTTGAACTACCCCCTCACCTTTCCCGAGTACATGATGTAATCCATGTGTCACAACTCAGGCGTTGCTTCAAAGACCCCATCCGCGAAGTCGACCATGAAACGCTTGATCTCCAAGATGACCTTTCTTATCGAGAGTACCCTGTTCGTATTCTTGATTCAGCAGAGCGTGTCACTCGTCGTCAAAAGATCAAGTTTCTCAAAGTTCAATGGTCACATCACTCCGAGAAAGAAGCAACCTGGGAAAGAGAAGACCGCCTCCGTGCCGAGTACCCCTCCTTCCTCCCGACGACTTCTGAATCTCGGGACGAGATTCTTTTGAGTGGGGGCGAGTTGTCACAACCCCAATTTAGGAAAGTGCTAGGGTTTGAGTTCCCTTTGCATCATGTGAAAAATTTCAAAAGAAAATTCAAAAATGGGGAAAAGAAAAGCCCTGAGAAATTTAATTAAATGGCCAGATAAAAAGTTGCTCCAAAAATCACTGTGATGTTTTTGAAAAGTCCTAAAAATAAGTGAGATCACATATAAAGTGGAGTGGGTCCCACTCAAGGCTCACTGATTTTTCAAATATATTATAAGTGCCTTCGAATTAAAATAAAACCCCTATTTGAATTGAAATTCAAATTGTTTGAATTTCAAAAATGCCCAAAAGTTATAAGTGACTAGCTATATATATTGTGAGGCCACATAAAATATTTGGGCATTTATAAAAATACTTTGGTATTTATTTATCAGAGCAAACAAATGAAAGAAAAACAAAACAAACAGAAAAATAGAATAAGAAAAGAGGCCCACTCACCTGTTGCCCACGGCTCAGCCCACCAGGGCGTGTCGTCTTCCTCCCCAGCCCCCAAAGCAGCACGCTGGAGAGCTGGGGGCATGCGTCGACGGCCACCGACGAGGAGAGCCTCCTAGGCCTCTCCCTCGTGCACCCGAGCACGCCACGCAGCTGCTCACTCCCTCCCCCGCACACCTTGCCTCTCCCTATTCCCTCTCGCTCTCTCTATCGTCGGATTTCGCGACCACCAGAGAGCACGTCGTCGCCGCCGTCGCGCGCAAGCATGGCCACCGTGCCCTAGGGATCCAGCGACCTTGTCCAGTGGCTCCGCCGCAGACGCCTTCCTCCTCCCGAGCCCTCAATCGAGACGAATCCGCAGCAGCGACGACACCAGCTTCGCGAGAAGCTCCGGCCACCCGTGAAGATCCGACGGGAAATACGCCGCCGTCTCGCCTCCTACGGCTTCCCCGACTCCTCCAACGTCCTCAGGGTGAGCTGCGCTGTGTTTTTCCCTACTCCCTGCTCCTCCCCGTGCCTTCTGCTGCCATCGCCGCCTTCTGTTGCTCCGGCCGCCGCGCCCTTTGACCTAGCCGAGCTCCAGAGCCTCCCCAAGACCCACCAATGGCACCGTTGGGTGCGGAGCCCGCGAGGAGCACAACCGTACCAGCCAAACCCCACCCCGAGCCCGTTTTGCAACTCCGGCGAAACTCCGACGCCCCCCCCCCCCCCCGGCGAGCTCCACCATTAGAGCTAACCTAACCCCCACTAAATCTAACCCCAGACACTGATAGTGGGACCCACAGCCCCCTAACCCCTCAGTTTAATTTAACTAAAACGGGGTTAACCCCAGAGCCTATGACAGGAGGGCCCCAGCAGTCAGAAGCCCCCCCCCCCACGTCATGCTGATGTCAGCATGACGCAATAAATCAGTTTCTGTTTTAAAATAATTAAAATAAATCAGAAAAATCCAGAAAATACCCAAAACTTCAATAATTCATAGAAAATTCATATTAACTCCAAATTGGACAAATAATATATGAAAAATGATCAGCATAAAATTCTCTATCCAAATATGCAACTTTCAACCATGTTTGAGTTGATTTTAAAATGGGACCAGTAGCTTTTGCTATTTGGTTTAAATGGAATTAATTCAAATTTAATTCAAATGCTAATTCAATTTGAACCATTGCAATACACCACATCTCACCTGAACTTCAGAAACATATCACACACATGATCACATGGTTTCAAATGATCAAACTTTTTCAAATGCAATTTGATTAAATTGAAATTCATATGTGGAGTTTGAATTTGCATTTCAAATGCAATACACTTCATTTAAATCAAATGTGCCACAAATCAGTAGCATTCACATCAGTGACAACATAAACATGTTCTTGTGCATTCTATTACAATGTTGTCTCCCCCCCCCCTCTTGTTGAGGATTGTGCCGATAACAGTGCCTCCGAGACGGTGATCACCCCCGACGAAGAAGAAGATCGGTAAACCCCGTGTATCGTCAACAAGGCAAGCAAACCCCATTGATCATGTCTATAAAATCCTATTTCCCTCTCAGTCTCGCTTATGCATGTTTAGGAGATCACCGAGACACGTTCTTTCGCATAGTTGAACCCATTCCAATGCATGACCTATCATTTTGTCACCGTATTAAGCAAACCACAATCCTAGCAGATTTAGGAGTTGACTGATGAGCATGTGGCCCCTACAATTGTTACTGCTTTTGCTGCTTAGTGATACCATGAGGATGTTATGATTGTGAGTCGGGATGGAATGAACACACTGATGCTGGTGTTAACGTGTTGGTGAATCCACCCTAAGCAAAGGTGAACGATGAGAGGCTGTGTAGGAGTACACAGTGGGTTGTCTCATTGAACACTGCCCTAGGCCCTGAGTTCTTGTTTTGTGATCCAAGACAAAGAGTATGACCACATGTAGGGTTTTATGGGAACCCCGTTTGGCCTCTTTACATACCCGATCCGGTCCAGGAGTCACAATAGATTCGGGCTTTCCATTTGGCATGTGCATAGAAAAAGAATGAAGAAAAGGTTGCATCATATAGATATGTGGGTGGACTTGTGAGGCAGTGAAACCATCTGGCAGAGGTGGCGTCTCGGTCCCTTACATTATCTGAGTCCGTTTCGTGGAACCGGACGGACTCTCGAGCGGTGCCAAACTCAGGTAGTCGACTCCTGGATTAGAGAAGGTGATGTGAGGTTAGTGCCTTGGTTTCATCCACGTCCGACACCCGCTTGAAGGATGACGAGAACGAGGCGATAAGTGATGACACGCGTGTGAAGATGTACATCCCTGTAGGGTTAATGAACTATTCGAATAGCTGTGTCCGCGGTTATGGACTACTTGGAGACCTATACTTGATCAATAGATAACTTGAATGGATACTTATAAAATCCGCAAGATAAGTGTGAGTTCTATGGTGGGCTTCCTCGTGGGGAAGTCGAGGAAGTAACCATAGTGGTGTATTGTTTGGAGACATGTAGTGGACTCGTGTATGCTTCTTACCTCAAGTCTGGTACTCGTAGTTCAGGACTAGCCAAGTCAAATCTGGCACTTCTGCATGATGAACCCCACCTCCTTTACCTTGATACTTGAGCATGAGTAGTGTAGTTCTGATGTAAGTCTTGCTGAGTACGACTTTGTACTCACGTTTGCTTATTCTACGTTTTAGATGGAAACCCAGACCCCGATGGAGTCACCGACCTGAAGCTCGACGTTGACCTTGGTAGTATAGTTCCAGACAGCAGTCTGGTCCCTCGTGGATGGGCATGTATGTTTACAAGGCTTCTCTAAGCCATTTGTTAAACTTGTCTGTACTCAGACCTAATTTTCTTCCGTTGTATGATGTAATGTTGATCACCGACATGTGATCTTTGTATGCTCTATGTGTATATCAATAAAGAGTACTTGTAGAGTTATGTGATGATACCTGCTGTTCATACTAGACATGCGTGATGCGTGTATGATTATAACATGCATGTCTTAGTATGGGTTTTCGAGACCTTAGTTGTGATCTGGCTGGCGGTCTTTTATACACCAAGTGGCCCTTAGATGTGCGCAGCTTGGGGCATCGCGATGCGATTGCTCGTGGCTCTGCCACGTGCACACTTTGTTGTATGATGGAGCCCTCCCTAGACCCCGACTAAGTGATCGGGCTGGAGTTTGTTTATGTAAGGGTTATGATTCAATCGAAAACATGGTTGAGGCGACTTGTCTATGAGTATGGGATTCACCACCCATAAGCATTTAGACTTGTGAGCGGACGATGAGGACCCATCTCAGTTGATCATCCGGCCTGGATGGGATGCCCCTCACGTTCTATGCTTTCCGAGAGTGTTTTGTGCTTGGCTTTGTCTGCTTAGACAAGTGGGTACGGCTCTCGGCTCTCCATGTGATTGCATCGTGACTGGAATTACATACGCATATTCCGGGTCCCGACATGTTCTCTCTCCCATTTCAATTTCTTTTGAAATTTTTAACATGATGCAAAAAAACTTGCTATTCCTAGCACATACCTAACTTGGGGTTGTGACACTTGCCTTCTTGCTGGTCCTGACGGTCACAATCCTCACAATACGGGGCGGCACACTCCGGACAATCTATACGAGAAAACATAGCACCAATCAACATATATTCAATACAAATATTCTCAAGCAGTAATAAACATTCAAATAACAGTAGAAAAACTTGCCTAACAGTAGCTAAACTTAAAGTACTTGTCAAAAAAAACCAACGCAAAAAGAAACGGCGCAAACGGGCGCACCGGTAAAAAGTTACGGTTGCCGGAAGTTCAAATTTGGATCAGCTTGATATTCAAATTTTAAAGCTTCAAACTTCTGTAAAACTTATTCTACTGGCTAGGAAATTTCACCACGGTCGCAACGCAACTGGAATCTCTCGATTCCGAGTTACGGTTAAAAAGTACTCGCAAAAATGGTACCGGGTGGAAAACGGGGTCTAATCTGCAAACAGAGACCTATCCGTAAATAAAATAACGCGAAAAACGCGATCGGGTCACTGGCGGTTTTGGATCCAGATCTGAAAAAAAATTTGAAATCGAATCTAACTCATTTTTTTCAGAACTCTCTCTCTCCTCACGCACGGGGAGGAAGGCCATGGCCACGGCTCTCGGCCGAGGCCTCGGCTCAGGCTGGCTCCGGCTCCGGCGAGCGCGGTGGCCAAGCAGGCGAGGGCGGCGGCGGGCGCGGCAGTGGGGCGCGGGGCGCGGGTCGCGGGCGCGGGGCGCCATGGAGCTCGCGGCGGCGGCGGCTCACAACGGCCGGCGGCGGCGACTCGGTGGCGGGGCGGCGGGGCCTCTAGGGCACGGGGACGGCGGTGCTAGGCGCGAGGACGGCGGCTATACGGCGGTGCGGCGCGAAGTGCTCACCGGTAGCGAAAAAAATGGCGAACTCCGGCGAAAAATAACGAACTCCCGCGATCCTTCGGCGAAATTCCGGCGAACTCCGGCGATAACGTCGGCGGCGGCGGGTCCCGCGGATTAGTTTAATGCTAACCTAAAAACGCTAAAAGAAAATAATCTAGCCCTAAACGGGGCTATTTATAGACAGCCTCTAATCCCTTTTTTTTAAATCCGAGATAAATACAAAATCGGCCTGCGGGAAAAAAAATAGAACAGGCCCATTAGGCCCAAAATAATAGTAGAAAAATCACGGAAATTTATTTTGAAATTCCGTCTTCGCCAATATTTTTAAAATAATGAAAATTAATTTTTGGCCCTACCAAAATATTAAACAAAAATAAAAACTTTGCTACTTATTTTTAAATATTTTTAAATACTTTTCAGGCATTTTAAAAACTCCGAAAATTGATTTAAAAACGTTTCCGGAGCATAAATAAATTCCCAAAATATTTTTAGAAAATATTTATAACTCCAAAGTAAGTTTAAAAAGTCTCCCAAAAATATTTTAAACTATTTTCCAACAAATTAAAAATGGGGATAAGTCCTTTTATATCCTCTCCAGCGAACTGCCATGTGTTGAAAAATATTTAAAAATGTTTTAAAACTCCAGAAAAATGCGGAAGCAACATGAGATGCATAAGATGATCTATTAACATCCGAATTTAGAATATTGGGATGTTACACTTGGTATTTTGCCCGCTTTTCAATCTCTTCACTCGTCTTGTTTTGCAGTGTCCGTCCAAGTGGTTCTGAATCACTTCCTGGAGTAGTGGACCAGAGTGCGGAGATCTATAATGATGTCAGTACGTGCGGAGTCACTGATTTTCCTGCCATGGAAACCATTCCCGAGCATGATTCAACCAGCGGTAAGAGTTTTCCCTTGCTCTTGATGTTATAGCTTCGCGTTTTCTAAGAATGTCTTTTGATCTTGTTTTTCTTTAGTGGATATGGATGTTGATGTCGGTGCAACTTCGAGTCAGCTAGTGGATGAGCAAGTTGCTTCAGAAGCAACTACTCCCGAGCTGGCTATTCCCATCGAATATGTCTTTCCCAAACCAAGTCAGGCTGCTGCCGATAGTCCACTTTCTCCTTCTACTCCATCGAAGGCTCCTGTTGAAAAAGTTTCTCAGAAGACTGCTGACGAGAGTGCTCCATCTTCTTCCTCTACCATCCCAATAGTTTTTCCAATCGAGAATGCCATCATTAGTGGATTAAAGGACTCTTTGCTAAATTCTTCTCAATTTGAGTCGCATCTGAGCAAGTTGGCCTCTAAAGCGGAGTTAGTGAAGGCAAACATGCACGTAAGTACTTATGTAAGTTTTCCACCCACTGGGTGTCCGAATGACTCCTCTGTCTGAGTTATTTTTAGTTTTGCTAGTTTGGAACTTTCAGAGGGGGCACTTCTTAGTGCAGCCAGTGGGTGTAGCCCCCAAGGATTCGAGTAACTTCTTGAGGTTACTCGGAGACTTATATTAAGAAACTTTTGTTGTTGATTCTTCCAGTGGGAGCACTTCTTAGTGCACCCAATGGGTGTAGCCCCCAAGGCTCCGAGTAACTTCTTGAAGTTATTCGGAGTCTTTTGTTAAGAGACTTGTGCTGTTGATTCTTCCAGTGGGAGCACTTCTTAGTGCACCCACTGGGTGTAGCCCCCAAGGCTCCGAGTAACTTCTTGAAGTTATTCGGAGTCTTTTGTTAAGAGACTTTTTCTATTGATTCTTCCAGTGGGAGCAATTCTTAGTGCACCAATTGGGTGTAGCCCCCAAGGCTCCGAGTAACTTCTTGAAGTTACTTGGAGTCTTTTTATTAAGAGAACTTTCTGATTATGATTTTTCTCCTGTATTAGGAGGCTTTCAAGTTGGGTTCTTCCTTTGAAAACTTACAAGAGGAGAATGCAGCCACGAAGAAAGCCTATGAGACGCTACTAGAAGAGTACAACAAGCTGAAAAAAAACATGCTGAGGATAATGGTAACTTATTTTCTCCCGAGTTGTTCAAAAGAAACTCATTTCTTCACTTAAAAAGCTCACTCGTCAGCGTTATACAGAGGCTGCAAAGAAATCTTTCGATGCCAAGGCTAAGGAGAATGAGGATTTCGTGAAGAAAATGAAGAAGGAAATTGAGCAGGCCGAGAAACGCGCGAAGGAGAAAAATCTTAGGAGAAACAAGTGCACTATTTGCAAGAAGCTGCCAAGGAGAATGAGGCCAGCATCGCCAAGCTTCAGTCTGACCTGGAAAAGTTGTCTAAGCTGCGCGCTAAGGAAGAGGAGTCACATAAGACATAACTTGAGACAACTCGGAAGGCTCTGAAGTCTGCTGAAGAGTATTGTGCTGGGAGGTTCGCTGTTTTCAGCGAAACTCTAGCTGGTAAGTTGCAAGAAGTTTGGGATGATGGCCATTTTCCTCCTTGCCTATTAATGTTGACTTGTTTCCTTATAGAACATGGTGCCAATCCAGAAGAGGAGCAAGCCCGGATGGCTGAATTTGCTGAAATCATGAAGAGGGACAACTAGAGTCTAATGACGACAGAATTTGCGTTGGCTCGGGGCTTGCTGACCATGAGATGCGCCAAAGCTGCCAAGTTTGCCGAGGAGACCATGGGCGCGAGCCTGGCATTGAAGAACATCATGTCACCTGGTGAAGATAATCGTGTCAATGTTGATTCAGTTGTTCCCTTCCTACAGGCTGCTCCTCAGCAAATTGCTCGCTGGAAACGGTCGTCCTCTCGGAGTGGTGCTAACTATGCAATGGCCTTGAATAAGGCACACTTTCCCGAGAGGGTTCATAACCTTGAGAGGGTTCGTGCGGGCAATCCTGAGCAGGGGCCGAGTTGCACCACTTTCCTGGGCCGCTATGCCGAGACTGCTAGCCGGATTACCTTGATGCCGCATCTCGACTTCTTCGTGGAATCAACTGGCGTCATGAATGAGTCAGATGAAGCTGGGGATGAGTAGACAACTGATGGAAGCGGTGAAAAACTTCTATGTGTAGGAGGTACTTATAATTTTTTTTGCTAACCTTGCTATTGATATGCTACAAAGTACTTTCATTCATCTTGTGATGTGATTCGTTAACTAATCCTATGTGTAGGAGGTACTTATAATTTTTTTTGCTAAGTGCCTCGTCCGAGTTGTGCGCAGCTCGGACGAGGAACTTGATTATGAATCGTTAAGCAGCCCCCAAGTTATAGATAACTTGAAGGGGACACTTAGAATTTTTTTGCTAAGTGCCTCGTCTGAGCTGTGCGCAGCTCGGGCGAGAAACTTGATTATTAATCGTTAAGAAGCCCCCAAGTTATAGATAAACTAAAGGGACACTTAGAATATTTTTTTGCTAAGTGCCTCGTCCGAGCTGTGCGCAGCTCGGACGAGAAACTTGATTATTAATCGTTAAGCAGCCCCCAAGTTATAGATAACTCGAAGGGGGCACTTAGAAACATTTTGCTAAGTGTCTCGTCCGAGCTGTGCGCAGCTCGGACGAGAAACTTGATTATTAATCGTTAAGCATCCCCCAAGTTATAGACAACTTGAAGGGGACACTTAGAAATATTTTGCCAAGTGCCTCATCCGAGCCGTGCGCAACTCGGACGAGAAACTTGATTATTAATCGTTAAGCAGCCCCCAAGTTATTGATAACTTGAAGGGGACACTTAGAAACATTTTTCTAAGTGCCTCGTCCGAGCTGTGCGCAGCTCGGATGAGAAACTTGATTATTAATCGTTAAGCAGCCCCCAAGTTATAGATAACTTGAAGGGGACACTTAGAAATTTTTTCCTAAGTGCCTCGTCTGAGCTGTGCGCAGCTCGGGCGAGAAACTTGATTATTAATAGTTAAGCAGCCCCCAAATTATAGATAAACTGAAGGGGACACTTAGAATTGTTTTTGCTAAGTGCCTCGTCCGAGCTGTGCGCGGCTCGAACGAGAAAATTGATTATTAATCGTTAAGCAGCCCCCAAGTTAGAGATAACTTGAAGGGGACACTTAGAAACATTTTTATAAGTGCCTCGACGAGAAACTTGATTATTAATCGTTAAGCAGCCTCAAGTTATAGAGAACTTGAATGGGACACTTAGAAATTTTTTGCTAAGTGCCTCGTCCGAATTGTGCGCAGATCGGACGAGAAACTTGATTATGAGACGAGGGTTCGTATAAACATTCATCCGAGCCAGGACTTTATTTTATTAATATTGCATAACTAACTTTATGCATAAAACAGACTTAACAACTAAGCATTCCATGCATGTAGTTCGTCTTTGTCATTAGTTACATCATATAGCCGATAGGCCCCATTATTAAATACACGATATATGATAATGGGACCCTCCCAGGGGATTCCTGTTGATGATCGGAAGTTTGCTTCACACGTAGCACCATGTCGCCTTCTTGAAAGGAACGAGCTTGGACGTGTCGATACTGATATCGACGCAAATCTTGTTGGTAGAATGCAGAGCGTGTGAGGTCCAAATTTCGCTCTTCTTCAAGAAGGTCCACACCATCTTGTCTTGCGGCTTCTTCTTCTTCAATGTACTGACTTACTCGGGGGGCATTGTGCTTGAGATCACTTGGAAGGACTGGCTCTGACCCATACACCAGGAAGGAAGGAGTAGATCGGGTGGAACGATTTGGTGTCGTCCTCAGTCCCCATAGGACCGAGGGGAGTTCATCTACCCAAGCTTCGGTTGCTTCTTTCAATTCCCGAAGGAGACGCGGCTTGATTCCCTTCAAGATCAACCCGTAAGCCCGCTCAACCTGGCCGTTGGATTGAGGATGTGCTACCGAAGCATAGTTAACTTGAATTCCATTATCCCGGCAGAAATCCTTGAATTCTTCCGAGGTGAAGTTTGAGCCATTATCTGTGAGGATGTCATGTGGCACGCCGAAATGATGTATGATGCCTTGAATAAAATTGATTGATGTCGCCAAGTCTAAGGATTTGATGGGTTTTGCTTCTATCCACTTTGTAAACTTATCGACAGCAACCAAAATGTGTGTGAAGCCATACTTGTCTGTCTTGAGTGGTCCGATCATATCAAGGCCCCACACAGCAAAAGGCCAAGCCAATGGTATTTTCTTCAGCTCGGAAGAAGGTTTATCTGGTTGGTTTGCATAGAATTGACATCCTTTGCAATGATCCACAATGTTCCGAGCATCACTGAGTGCCTTGGTCCAGAAGAAACTAGCTCGAAATTTTTTTGCCACCAATGTCCGACTTGAAGCATGATGCCCGCAGTCGCCCGCATGGATATCTTGCAAAATAAGACATCCTTCCTCTTCTCAGATGCATCGTTGAGGTAGCTTAGTGACGCTGTTTCTGTACAACTTTTCATTGATCACCGAGTAGGACTTAGATTTGCGAAAAATCTGTTTGGCCTCCAACTCGTCTTCTGGAAACTCCTGTTTTTTGCAAATAAGTCAAGATTGGCAATGTCCATTCGGGTCGGATCACCTCCACATCAAAGACCATATCTATGACTGCATGTATGTCTTCCTTCTCTGGTATGTTTTTATCTGGCGACATCTCTGGATCGGCTTCCGAGAAAGGGTCCTCTTTGACGGTAGGAGAGTGCAAATGTTCGAGATAAACTCTTGATGGAATTTGACTCCGAGTTGATCCAAGTTTGGCCAAGTCATCTGCTGCTTGGTTTTGAGCCCTTGGAATGTGATGGAGCTCGATCCCATCAAAAAATTTCTCCAATTTTCTGACTAGTACACAATAAGTTGTCATTGTTGGACTCCGAATATCCCATTCCTTCATGACTTGATTTATTACCAGGTTTGAATCTCCGAATACCATCAACCTCCGAACTCTGAGTGAAATGGCCATACTTAAACCGTACAGAAGGGACTCATACTCGGCTTCATTGTTTGTTGCTGGGAAATGTATTTGGAGGATATATCTCATTTCATCTTTTCTTTGTGAGACCAACACCACTCATGCTCCAGCTCCATTTAAAATTTTGGATCCATCAAAGAACATAGTCCAATGCTCGGGGATTGACTGTGGGGGGTTATGTACTTCAGTCCACTCGGCCAAGAAGTCCACTAGAGCTTGTGACTTGATCGCCTTCTTGGGCTGGTAGTGGATATCATAAGGAAGTAAATCTAGTCCCCACTTTGCAATTCTTCCTGTTGCATATCTATTGTTCATGATCTCTGCCAGAGGAGCTTCCGAGACAACAGTAATGGAGTGGTCTTGGAAATAATGTGCAAGTTTCTGAGATGCCAGGTAAATTTCCATTACCAGTTTCTTATAGTGAGGATAATGTTTCTTGGATGGTGTAAGTACCTCGGAGATGAAGTACACAGACCTTTGCACCTTCTGTGCTTTTCCCTCCTCCTCTCTTTCCACCACTATAGCTACACTGACAACTTGGCTTGTGGCTGCAATATATAACAGGAGTGGTTATTTTTCTTTTGGTGCTGCGAGAACTGGCTGAGTTGAAAATTGCCTTTTGATCTCATCAAAACCTACTTGAGCTTCTTCAGTCCAAACAAACTTTGGAGAATTTTTCATCAGCTGGTAGAGAGGTAAGGCTTTCTCTCCCAATCTGGAAATAAATCGGCTAAGTGCTGCAAGGCACCCTGTCAACTTTTGGACATTTTGGAGCTCTCGTGGTGGGTTCATGTTTTGAATTGCAGCAATTTTTTCCAGGTTAGCCTCGATCCCTCGGTCCGAGACCATAAATCCGAGTAGCTTCCTTGCTGGTACTCCAAAAACACATTTTTATGGGTTCAACTTGATGCTGTAAGCTTGGAGACTTTGAAAAGTTTCAGCCAAATCTGATAACAAATTGTTTCCTTCAGCCGACTTGATGACAATATCGTCCACATATACTTCAACATTTCTGCCGATTTGCCAAATCAAACATTTTTGCATCATGCGCTGATATGTGGCCCCTGCATTCTTAAGTCTGAATGGCATTGTAGTGTAACAGAAACATCCAAATGGGGTTATGAATGTTGTTTTCAATTCGTCTCATTCATATAGCCGGATTTGATGATACCGAGTATGCATCAAGGAAACACAATCTCTCGCATCCTGATGTGGAATCCACAATTTGGTCAATGCGAGGAAGAGGAAAATGGTCCTTTGGACAAACTTTATTAATATGACGGAAATCAACACAAGTTCTCCAAGTTTTTTATTTCTTCGGAACCATTACAGGGTTAGCTAACCACTCGGAGTGGAAAATCTCCCTGATGAATCCGGCTGCTAAAAACCTTGCTACTTCCTGTCCGATAGCTTTTTTCTGAAGAAAAACGCCTAAGGGACTCCTTAACTAGTCTTGCTTTTGGATCGACATGTAACTTGTGCTCAGCCAACTCCCTTGGAATTCCAGGCATATCAGAGGGCTTCCATGCGAAGATATCCCAATTCTCACAGAGGAAGTTGATGAGCTTGAGTTTCTATTTTGGGTCCAAGTCGGTTGCAATATTGGTGAACTTATCCTTATCCGTGGGATGAATTTGCACCTTCTTGGTTTACCCTGCTAACTCAAATGATGCTGCCTTCTTAGCCTGAAGCAACTAGGACGAATCAGCAGATTTCTTGTACTCGGCCAACTCCACCTCAGCCATCTGCTGATCAGCAATCAATGAACCTTTCTGCAATAGGTCTTCAGCTTTCTTGTAATACCCTGAAATGGTAATGACACCATGTGGCCCAGGCATCTTCAGCTTCAGATAGACATAATAGGGTATGGACAGGAATTTGGCAAAGGCTGGTCGTCCGAGTAAGGCATGGTCTGCACTCGGAAAGTCAACTACCTCAAAGGTAATCTTTTCCTTCCGGAAATTACTCAGGGTTCCAAAGACGACATTGAGAGTGATCGTGCCCATTGAGTGTGCCTTCTTTCCTGGAATGATACCATGAAATTCCAAGTAGCTCTTCTACAGTTTGGACATCGGGATATTCATGCTTTTCAAGGTGTTGTCGTACAAAATATTTATGCCGCTGCCTCCATCCATTAGGACATTTCTCAACCTGAAATTTCCGTTTCCTGTCTCGACCAGTGGATCGAATATCAGAGCATGCCTTCCTGGATGAGGAATATGAGGAGGGTGATCCGACTGGTCAAATGTGATCGGAGTATCATCCCATTTCATGTAACTCGGAACTGTTGGGGCTGCCGAGTTGACCTCTCTAAACCATATTTTCTCAATTCTTTGGGACTCTCGACAAGCAAAAATAACTAGAACGCCGTCTTCTCGGGGGTAACCATCACTATCCAAGTCCGAGTTGGCAGCCTTTTTCTTGTCGGTTTCTTTGTCTGGTTGAGGTCCCGCCTTCGCACTCTGAGCCTCCCTTTTGATCAATCGACATTGCCGAGTTGTATGCTTCGAGAGGATCAACTTTCCTTCGGCATCTCGGGTTGTATGGAGAGGACAAGGTTGGTCTAAGACATCATCATCATTTGCTGGCTTTTTCTGACGAGGCTGTCATTCCTTTCTTGGCTCAGCATCGGTCAGAGCATCTGCTGCCTTCCGCTTGTTGTTGTTACCAGCCTTTGGTTTTGGGTTTGGTGCCGAGCTACTACCTCCCCCTCGGTGATGTTGGTTTTTCTGACGGACTTCTTCTTCGCCATTAGCTACTACCTCCCCCTTGGTAGTCACCCAACCACGTCTGAGGCTTGGCATCACCTCGGTACTTGTCCACCCCTTGTGCTATTCGGAAGTGAGGAGGAATTGGAGTGGATCGAATCCTCTCGCTGAAACAAACTGGCCCTGTAGCCATTGAGGGGCGAGCCTGATCTTGCCGATAGGACCTAGCACGATCAACTCGGCTCTGCACCAGATGGCTTCGGGCGTCATCATCAACATCAATGTATCGACCACCCTGATGACCGGCCCGGCACTGATGGAACTCCTCCCTTCGTGGAGCACCTTATTTAGATCTATGAGCTTCATAATTATCCTGCCCTCGATGCTCTGTACACCGATATTGGTCATGGCAATATCCTTCTCGGGGATCATTTCTGTGCCGAGGTGATGTCACCATAGGGTGTGTGCACTGATTGTGATGTTCCAGCGGGAGGAACTTGAGAATGAACACGCTGCAGTGATTGACTAACCACAGCATTTTGCCCTACTAATGTCTGCAATATAAATGCGAAGTGCTGAAATCCCTCAGCTGATGACCCACTAGGTTGCAAAGAGTTTGCAATCCGAGTTGCCACTATGAGGTTCTCCACTGGAGTTTCCATGGCTTGGAAAGGATCTCTTCCCTACCCTCGCAACTGTCGACTGGTTCTGCTCTGCATAAGACGATCAATCTCTCGGACCTGACGTTCTAAGGTATTTTGCAACTTGGTTAGGCGTTCTCGCTCAGCAAGGTTGGTTAAATTTGCTGCTTCTAGGCATCGTCCTTCCGGGGTGGTCGTGTCAATGGGAGTGTGCAGCAGTCGCTCTGCTGCCTCTGCCTCTTCTTGCTCTTTTCGAGTAAGAGGTCGGGGCTGCCGGCTCGGTCCTCCAAGTCCCAACCTCCGGAAGGCAGACGTACGCCGAACTGGTTCACGACCATCGGCACCAGATGGGGTATTAGCTTCATTCCGAGATGGATCAACTCGGACTGGCGACGGTTGAGGCGGTGGTGTTTCTGCCATGCAAACTTCCGCAACTGCGATTGGGACGCCGTTGCTGCCTTCTTGCTCCTCATCAGGCTCTGGGTCAGATATCTGCATGCCTTCATCTTTGACCGAGTTGAAAAGATGCAAGATGGACGTCGCTGGGCCTTCTCTTGCTATCAGTTCATCAAGGGCTCGTTGAGCCGACTCCACCGAGTCGATGACCGCCACTTGCTGCACCCTTACTTGCTTGTTGCAATGAGGAGCGCGTGGGCGACCTGAACGCTTCTTTTTGCGGAAGACGGATAGAGGAGCAGACGCCTTTTGCTGAGCGGGCAGTTGGAGACGTAAATCCCCCAACTCATCAGCTCGAAAATGGACGCTTCGAGTGGCGCGTCTGCCAACCAAGCAGAATGATCAGCCACAAAGGCCAACGATCCGAAGAAAAACATCTCGTCGTGGACAAGCTCGGGGTCGCGGATCGACAAGGAAGACGGAGAGGAAACCATCTCTGCGATTGCTGATCAATTCAGCCCCACGGTGGGCGCCAACTGTCGTGGATATAATCCTGACGATAGATATAGTGGTGATGTTCGGAGCTATATGAATCTGTACGCAGAGAGGTTGACGCAAAAGGACTATACAGGTTAGGCCTCTCCTTAGAGATAAAAACCTTAGTCCTGAGGCTGACTGGGGTGTTCTTGCTCAGTGTTTGAGGAATGATATGCGTGTAACCCTTTCTGGGGCGAGGGGGAGGCTTATATAGAGTGCGCCTCTGTCCCTTCAATGCCCCAGTAAATGGGCCATAATTACAGTAGTAAACGTCTATACTAATTACAGGAAACGATCTACCCATTACTGCTAATTAAGAAGGAGAAACTCCTCTGGCTTTAATGCTCCACGCCCATTGCTCTTCCTTCCTCCGAGTAGCGACCAGCTCTCCGGTTGCCTCTTCCGAGTAGTTGATTACTCGGAGCTCATCTGCTCTCCGAGTGACTGATTACTCGGAGACGGTCGCCTCTTCCGAGTAATAGGTTACTCGGAGATCATCTCATTCTTCCGAGTAACAGATTATTCGGGGACGTCGTGACCTATGTCCATGTGGTTTTGTTAGACCCTTTATGGTTTGGTGATTTCTTTTTATTTTCTCGGGTATTCTTTGGAGATCATGATACTAAGGGTACCCCTTGGTTCCTAATACTTAAGGGTATACCACTGGTATGACCACGACATGGAGCTCTGTAAATATGGGTAAAACCTGCAACTTACAGTCATCAGCAGACAGAAACTGGCACTGGGTGAACTGAGTTAGTAGGTTAGTCCAAATATGTGTAAAAAGGTATGAAAGTGTAACAAAACACATAGAAATGTCACCTAAAAGAGCATGGAACAAACAGAAATTATAGATACGTTTGGGACGTATCACTAAGTCTCCCAGATTCTCAGGAATTTTACCATTAAAGGAATAATTAGCAAGCATAGTAGAAATCTCCTCATTAGGAACTTTCCTTCTGTTAGTAACAATATCCTTCGTATACTTGGAACAAGGAAGTAACTTAATAGCATCAGTGAAAGAAATTTGCAAAAAAAAGTAGTTTCATCTAGTCACAAAATTTATTATAATGTTCCTCCTCCTAAGTTTTGGAAGACTTTCCTAGAAAGGGCATATAATTTTGTACCCAAAGTTATCTTTCTTTTCCATGCTTCTTGACAATAAACTCTTCCTTATTATCCTTCCTGTTCTTAGGAAGTTTTTTAGGCTCTTCTTCACTTTCTTCCTTACCAGGAGCATCATTCTTGTCATTCTCATTATCATGTTCATTGCCACTTTAGGTCTCAGCATAGAAAATAGATGTTCTATTAGGATTCAAAATAGGTTCTTCAGCAATATCCAGATCATTAGACTCCTCTACTGTCTTGTGTTTCTTCTTCTTCTTAGGAGAGATAACAATATTTTCTTCAAGCAATTGGGAATCCTGTTAAATTCATTTGGAATGTCCCTCGGGATACAAGGGATCTTTAACATTGTAAGCCTTTTTATCAACTTGATTGACATGACATCAAGTGTTTGTTTTGCAGTTTAGTAATTTCTTCAAGTTGAATTTGAACCATCTGAAGATGCTTAACAACTATTCTAACATCATTAATAGTTTTCTCTAAAACATCATGCGAGTTTTTGATAACAAGAGAATTATCATGCAATTGACTTTGAACTTGCATATTAAAATGATTTAGCTTAACAATAAAATTGTCAAACTCATTTAAACGTTGATCATGAGGTTTATCATAAGGAATATCACTTGCATTAAAATCCCAAAGAGAATGTACCTCTACCATAGGAGGGTGAGTGGTAGGCTCACATAACTTTTCAATAGGATTTAGATTCTTAACATGATGCAAAAGATCATCAGGAGGAACAACAATAGAAGCAATTATTTCAATAAAAAAGTCCTCATTAGGTAATTCCTTATGATGATGTTGTCTAGCAACCTTGGCAAATTAAATTCACAAGGCTCACCATCGAGTTTAAAAGAAACTTTCTCTTTCTTAAAATCAATAACAACTCCACAAGTATTAAGGAAAGGCCTGCCAAATATAATAGGACAAAATTTATCTTCAACTGAACCAAGTACTAAGAAATCAGTAGGATATTTTACCTTACCACATAAAGTTCAACATCTCTAACAATACCCATTGGAGAAATAGTTCCTCTGTTAGCAAGCTGGATAATTACATCAATATCTTTGATCTCATATGGTGCAATTTCATTCATGACTTATTGATAAAGTGAATAAGGAATAGCACTTGAGCCAGCTCCCATGTCACAAAGTCCATAATTGATGTGACCCCTATCTTGACAGAAACAACAGAAGTACCAACAATTCTAGCATTCTTATTATGTCTACCAATATTAGAAGCAGCCTCACAAAAGCATATAGAACTTCCTTCAACATTTTCAGTGATGATATCTTTAACTAAAGCTACTTGAGGTCCAACTTTGATTTGTTCTTCAGGTTCACTAGATTTTTTCACTTTTATTTACCACACTAGCAACTATAGAGTGTTCTCTCATTCTAACAGGAACCAATGGTTTTTCAAAGTGAAGAGCAAGCAAAACAGATTCAACGTTGTCGACTTGTACCTATTTAGTAGAGAGTGAACTCTCCTTCTTAACATATTTAAAAGGTTCATGATACTTGTCCCACTTTAAAGTAGGGATATTAATATGAGAAGCAAAAGTCTTGTAGATCTCAACAATTTTTTGAGAATCAAGCCCAAACTTAGCACTAAGCTTATTAAAACATTCAATTTCAACAAAATACAACCGTACTCATAATTTGTACCTTTTCCAATCTCCCAATCTTCAGTATTGCATTTAATTCTTTCAATAACATCCCATTTAGCGTCAACCTTCTTACTTCTAAAGGAACCCATAGAAAAAGCATCATAACGAGAAAGCCTTGCAAAAAAAATGGTGATCGGTGTAGATAACACCTCCTTGTTGGTTACCCCAAGTGGAAGGTTATGTTGTAGATAGCAGCAAATTTCCCTCGATGAAGATACCAAGGTAATCAATCCAGTAGAATTCTAAGAGCTACAAGTAGGTGGCAACGATGCCTGAAATTGCTTAGGGACAAGTTGGTGAGTTGACCTGGACCTGTACACAAGAATGCAAATAACTTTGCTCCCAACGAGTCAAAGATGTTGTCAATCTCTCCGGTCTTGTTGTTTAAAAAGGATCAAAACACAAGGGGAAATAATAATAGTGATTGCAATGAAAAGGAAATAAAAGCAGTAAATTGGAGCGGTGTAAAGTATGATTATAATATGGACCGGGGTCCCACGACTTTCACTAGTGATGTCTCTCTCCCAAAATACGATAAACAACTATGTTGGGTGAACAAATTACAGCTGGGCAATTGAAAAAATTATAAACGCACCGCAATTCTAATTATGCAACAAGAAAGCTAGGGGGTCAATCGTATGAGCATTACACCAAAACGAGTATATCTTTTATTAATCAGCATCTACTCACTAATCATCCACCTTGAGATATCTATACAGAACATCTCACTGGTATTAAGTTGCGAACCCCAACCAAATTGTAAACTTAAAGCAACGGACAATTTCCTTAACCACTCTATGCGTAATGTAAGCAATCCTTGCAACCGCAGTTACAAGCGTTGTTGTTTTCTCCCTGCTGGCAACAACACATCCCCTAGTCTCATGTTTCTGTCACTCAAGCTAGACATCGGGGGCATGAACCCACAATCATGCATAAAGCTCCCTCTTGGAGTTGCAATCTACTACTCCAAAGCAAAAAACGTAACAGGGAACATGTAAGAATACTCAAGAACTAAAATAAAAAGGTAAACCAAATATATTACCATCAAAAACTTAACATAATCTCATAATCCATCGGATCCCAGCAAACACAACATAGAAAAACATGAACTAATACAAAGGTGCCTTGATCATGATAAGAAGCTCACAAGGGCTAAACATTGAAGCACAAGATTGGAGAGAAGACATCATCTAGTTACTGATCATGGACCCATGGTCCAAGGGGGACTACTCACGGCGCATCCCAGAGGCGATCATGATGATGGAGAGGCCTCTAGAGGTCAATCCTCCCTCCGGCACGGTGCCGGGATAGGTTCTTCTGGAGATCCCGATGTCGGAATCGCGACGGCGATGGAACAGTGAATGAAATCGCGTAATGGGCTCTCCTCGAGGGTTTCTATAACAAGGGCTAAATATATGCCAAAGGGGAGCCTAAGAGGTGCCCCCTGGCCCAGGCGTAATGAGGGCGCGACCACCCCCTGGCCGCACCAGCAGGGCGCCTGGGTGGGGGTTGGCCCCCCTCGTGGGCCCTTTGGGCTTTTGGAGTCTTCCTTTGTGGATATTTTTTGGTATTTTTTCTAGAATTTTCCGAGCATTTTTATTTTTGTCCTTTTTCTACAATGCACGGACAATAACAGACAGAAACTGGCACTGGGCACTGAATTTGTAGGTTAGTCCGAAATATGTTGTAAATGATATGAAAGTGCATCAAAATATATAGCAATATCACCAAAAGAAGCATGGGGCAAGTAGAAATTATAGATATGTTTGGGACGTATCAAATAGTAATGATAGTCTCCCTTGAAAGCTCATGATTGGGATATTTAAGCATTAATGATTCCAGTCTCCCCCAAGCTTGAGCAATGCTCTCTTCGTCACAAGGCCAGAAGTTCTAGATATAATTACTGCCTTGATGTATTTCATGAAGAGGATAAAATTTAGAATAAATGATAAACACAAGCTCCTTCCAAACAATAAGTAAGAATCATCCAGTAGCCCTTACTACTTCCTTGCCATATCTTTTAGTGATAAAGAAATTAATATCCTCATGATTACTTCTCTTGATACACCTGCAATCTTAAATAGCTCACATAATTCCTTAATATAAAGCAGGTGAACACCGGGATGGACAGCTCCATCTCCTGCATAACGGATACTCATGTATAACATGATCAACTATCCCCATAGGTATCTTAAAAGGGAGAATTTCAGTAGGTGGAAGACCCTTCTCTACCATGACTATGGTCGAGTGATTTCCCCAAAGAAGCGAATTAAGAGTATAATTTTCCATAATACAACAAAGCAACAAACAGAAATAAAAAAAGTTTACAATAAAAAGGGTTCCTTATCAATTCCAGTCACCAATAAAGCTACACTACCCAACAACAGGGCCTGAAAAGAGTCTTGATGACCCAAAAATGTAGGGGATCTATCGTAGTCCTTTTGATTAGTAAGAGTGTTGAACCCAACGAGGAGCAGAAGGTGTTGATAAGTGGTTTGGACCAGGGTTTCACTATAAATACTGCAAGGTAATTTTGTAGGGTTTTTGGGGGTGATAGATAAATTAACAACAAGTAAATAAAAGCAAAAGATAATGATTGGAACAAGTTCCTGAAACCTTTTTAGCACAAAGGACATATCACTGGTGTTTCTTATGATGACTAAAACATTCCTGAGGACACACATGAGGATTCTCAAGTTACTTTAATCACATGCCATTGATTAACATTCATCATTCTGATAAGTGTTGTGTGGGTGGACCTATGCCAGTGCATCGTCCTATCCTAGGCAAATGCACACTCACGGTTACACTCCTTGTAAGCATCCGCGAGTAGAAGAAAGTAATTAAGATAAATATAACCTTAGCAAAAAACTCTGGAATCGTACGCTCCCTTGTGTAAGAGCTTGCAAACATGGGTTTAGGTTTCTGTCACTTTAGCAACCCTACCATAATAAAACCAACACACAATGCATTCTTCTAGGCCCATAAAAGGTGAAGTACCATGTAGTCGACGTTCACACAACACCACTAGAAGAATAGACCACAACTTAAATATCAAACCATTAAATATTACTCAAAAAAATGACTACCTATGACAAGACTTATCCCATGTCATCAAGAACTAAACGAACTACTTAAAAGACATCAAATGGATCACGATCAGAGGTGACTTGTAAGGCCCGCGATGCGGTACCATCTCCAAGTTATCGCTTTTGCGCCGATCTCAAAGATGGAAGCGCATAACTAGCCACCCGCGCATGGACAAGGCAAGCGTCTGCTGCGGGATTTTCGACAACAGGTATACAAAACATGAACATAAGCTAATAATATAAGTTCCCAGGCATACAGTGCCTAAGATATTATTACATCATCTAGAGACCACATGGTCCAACATTACATCATTCAGTCACAGCGGAAGACAAGCACGTCCGATTACGTACAAGAAGCAAATAGCCCAAAGGGGCTCGAAATAAACATGGATCCCACACGGTGGATCGCTGATAACCCAACTGAAGAACTCTACTGCTCAAAGTCGTCGTCGCCCTCCTCCGACGGGATCTCCATGAAGTACTTTCATGTAGTCGGGTCGAGGCAGTAGCCTGATGATCCAATCGTTTTGTACATAACGTGAAAGAAAGATGCAAGGGGTGAGAATATATCAATACAGTATAACTAACTTCTCACGGTAAGGAAAGGGTAGTGGTTGAGGTTGCAGCCGCACTAGCTTATATGAGTGGCTAATGATGTAAATTAGAGTAAGGAAAGAACCAAGAATCCATTGATGATCGCAGCAATAAGGCCCTACTCACCTACTTACGCAAACATAACACAACCTTGTCCCCTCTTTGTCACTCCAGACGAATAAGAGAAATCAAGGCAACTCACACGTTGGCAATTTTAATCAAGGTTATTTTGATGTTATTCTATGAACAAGGAGTAGGTCTCAAGTCGTCCATAACCGTGGACACGGCTTTTCGAAAAGATTTAACCCTGCAGGGGTGTACCAACTGCCCATTATAGGCTTCGCATGTACGCCCGGTTTCCACTTGGCGGGTGAAGGCACCTGAAACTCCGGAACGTCAGAGTCCCTCTAACTAACAACGCACAATTTCGGTGGCCCCCGGTGAGTCGACATCCAACTCACAAGCCGGTCGTGCTCTCGAATCGGCCACTACCGTCCGGACGAGGTCGGGGTAACTAACCCATCAATGTGGGAAGCCCCCTAGCTTCCAAGTGTGGACCAACAAGGGATCTCTGTCCTCGCTGGCCCAAGTTGTTTTAAAGTCTGCTGGAGCGCTAATCAGGCACACACACGATTTCAAATGGTAAAATCAGCTCGTGCCACCACTAGAACTATTTAGATCTAGGTAGGTAAGACAAGGGGACCCCATAGAATCCCACACACGATTAGGCACGCTCATCAAGAAACACAATACCCGGAACTCAGGACCTAGGTGACTCAAATGGAACAAAACACCTGGCGGGAACAACCCCGTATCCCATCCTTCGTCAAGTATAAGTTAACATCATTATTAATAATATCAACCAACTTCTGATAATAGCATGATATTCCACCAAGAAGAAATGGGTATAAGCAGCAGGCAAAGTCCTACACATGCTAAGCAATGGTTAAGCAAGCAAGTTACATAGCCAAACAAGGTTTTTCTAGGATGTGGGGGCATGGCTGTTTGGGTTTAATTGAGAGGCACAAGTATATGGTGGTAGGATCAAACAACCGTTCTAAATACAGCTAGGCAAGCAAGCCGAGAGCTACAAAGAATGATATATTTCCCCCGTTTCCTGAGTAGGTAGTCGACGGATCAGACGTAGCAGGGTCCTCGGGCTCGGTGCCAAAAACCTCCACGTAAGTCTACTCGGCAGGCTCGGGCTCTAACGTATGGTACCGGCAAAGAGAAGCACCACAAATAAGCATCGCGGATCAAGAGATGCACAAGCATGAGACTAGCATGTTCAGGTTTAATAAACGTTGGTGACCCTAGCTAATCAAGTTTAAACGAAGATCGTGATGACAGATCAACGATGCTCCATATGGATTAAGTTAGGGTTAAATGGTCTTGGTCGAGACCTTAAGTTTAGGTGCAAGTGTCATGGAACATATGACATGGCATAGACATGAATGAACAAAAGAATGCATAACAACGTTAAAGTAAACTATCGATTCCGGAGACAGAAGGTGTCGACAAAGGTTGACACCGGACAAGTTTCAAAAGGAAGGGAATGGAGACAAGCCAGTATCATATGACAATATGTTAGGGGTTGCCTTCAAAGAATTAAGATGACCACTGATGACATGGTGCATGATCAAGAATAAGAGCAATGAATCAAGGACATGACATGCACCAATTTGGAATTTCCAAAGGGGAACCACACCAAGGAAAAGGGTTTGTTCATATGCAAATATGAACATCAACAATTTGGTACCCCTCACCTTGTTGTCCTAGATGCAAATGTTATGCTCACATGAACATAAGCGCAAAATAAAGATAGAAAAATGGAGCAAAGAAAGGAAAATGAAAAGGAATGGATTACAAGTGTTATATGCATGGCCCTCGCCCAGCTAGCCCAATAGGCACAAGCCACTGACGAGAAGGGCCCACCTGTCAGCCTCTCGATAATTAGCCAAAAAGGTTGGGAAAATGTACCGGCGAGGCTTGAACTCGTGCCCCCCCTCGCTGCGCTACTTGCTCGCTACCATTACGCTGCGGTAAGTTTTCTGAACAGAAAGGGGTGACAACCAAGCTAAGATTGCTGCACCCTGTTAACTGAACCCAACCATGGCGACTAACAGACGACGACAGTGAACGGCGGTGACACTGGCGTCGCCTTCTCTGCACCAGAGGCCAAACGCGAAGGCGCTACGCATAGATGGGACCACCACGGTTCCATTTTGCATCACGGCCACGCCAGAGGCTCGTCAACGGTGACGGGCGCCTCGTGTAAGGTCCGATATGCGGTACTGTTCCAGATCTAGGTGTTTCCACCCAGATCCAGGGACGAAGCACATATCGGTCCCACCGCGACATATGACAAAGCCATGTGCCCCGGATTTCCAACATGATATCACAACATTACAGATACAAGGATACAACATCTCATACAATCGGCATACAACTGCCTTAATACAATACAACAGCGGAAGATATATGTCTAAGTACAGACTACAATCAAATGCCTAGTGGCAAAGAGAAAAACATTGATCCCCATAACCACACGGGTACAGGCCCTCCGCCGGGATCCGCCTAACTAGTCGTCGTCGAGTCTCCACATGAAACGTCGATCACCATACCTATTGTCGGTCAAGAACCCTGAAAAGAGTTTGGGGGTAGTATCATGAGTACAGAGGTACTCAGCATCCAACTGTAGTGGTCATCTGACCCAGCAAGGACTTCATCACTCGTCATTCTAGGACAACTAGTAGTTTACGGTAAGGATGAGGTAACTGGTGAGGTTGCTGCCGCATAACACCTATCCTATCCTTGTCCTCCTCTTCGCATCCCGACGAAGAAGAAGCAGTCAAGGCACACACACATTGATCAAGTTATATTAAGATTATCTCAGTTGTTGTTATCTATGAACAAGGAGTAGGTCTCAAGTCGTCCATAACCTTGGACACGGCTTCTCAAAAATATTTAACCCTGTAGGGGTGTACCAACTTCCCATTACAAGGCTCCGCACGCACGCCAATCTCTCTCAGTTGCTACCCATCACAGGCAACAACTTTATGATTTAGTTCCAAGAGATCCGAAACGACAGGTCCCTCTAACAAATCCGGGTGGCCCCCGGTGAGTCAACATCCAGCTCAGGAGCCGGCCGCGCTCTCGATCTGGTCTCTACCGTCTGTCGCAGGTTTGGATAGCCGGTTAATCACACATGGGAAACTGGGTCCTCAGCCAGACAAAGTGGGCGAGCCAAGGAACAAGTCCCCCTGGCCCAGGGTGGTTTGTAAACAACTGGCGGCCGACCAGCACACACACGTTTCAAATGGTAAATCAGCTTGGGCCACCACTAGAAATGTTTGAAGCTAGGTAGGTAAGAAAAGGGGACCCCATAAAATCCCACACGCGGTTAGGCACGCTCAATCTTAAAACCAATACCCGGAACTCGGATCCTGGGTGACTCGAATGGAACAAAGCGTCTGGGCGGGATAGCCTAGACCTTCCATCCTTCGTCGAATATAGTCAACATTTATAATAATCAATATCATCAATAACAATATAATAATGTGATAGCCCAAACCAAGGAGTAACAGGGTAACATCGTAGCATCCTAAGCATGCATACTAAGCAGGGGCTAAGCAACGAGAAATAGTAACATAGCAGTACAAGGTTTGCTGGGAGGGGCCATGGCTGTATCGGTTTGAAACAGGCTGTAAACATGTGGTAGGATCAAACATCGAACCTAGCCTAGACTAGCATGCAAACCGCTAGTTGAAATAGAATGGATCATAAGTAATGTATAGTCCTTGCCTGTTGATAAGTCGGGTTCCGAAGGTGTAGTTGATCGTAAGCTCGCATCGTCTCCGAGAGGTATCCGCGGGAGCACACAAGAAGTAAACACTGGAAAAGGCAATCGACGAGCAAGCATCTATTACTACGAAGAAATCACCAACAAATAACATCAAGAAGGTAACACGAGACAAAGCACAACATCGCACCTACCGTCGAGAGCGGTTAGAAACAGGTTAAGTGGAGTACTCGTCACACACGACGATACCGCACATTTAGCAAGGTTTCAAGTTGTTTAGCTACAGGTGATCAACAAAGGTTGTTAACATGGCATCTCACTCAATCATGGCATAGCACACAACATTACAAGAGGTGAAGCATAAGATAAACTATCTATGCTAGTCAATTTAAGTGAGGCACAACCTAAACATGGCATAACACTAAGTACCCCACGACAATTAAAACATTTGGTAATGTTCTGTCCTAAACCATATTTTAGGTTGGTTAACAGCAGAAAACAATAGCGTAAACACAAAGTACACAAACAACTAATCAATTTACATATAAAGAACAATCCAAACGGAGTTACGGTTAAAAAGATACAAGCAAAACAAGTTACGTGTACAATCTGCCAACATTGGGAAGTACACTTTAGAGCAATGCATAAACAGGGTAATGAATGCAAACATGCTCACAAATGATATGCAACTAAAGTAGACATGGCAGGGAAGGCATGGCAAAAAGAATCATGCAAAAAGGCATCATGAACAACTAATTATAGCTCATGCAAAATGCAATAAAACATTACTGTTCTAGGACTTAGTGAAAATAATGAAAACAGGGCAGAAACTGTTATTTTTACGCTATATAAACATGGGTAAAGCTATTTGAAAAAGTGCAGAAATATGAGATAATAATACATGGGCATGAAGTAGACATGATGATGATCAGGTACAAAAAAGAATCAAGGTCATAGGCATAACAGATCAAAAGATATTAAGCATGCAACATGGCATCGAAACGTTACAGACTTAGTGAAAAACAGAGGTGGCTATCAAAAACAGCAGCATAGCAACTTTGGAGCTCAATAACTATGTGACCAGCAAGCATATCATGACAATGCAATACATATAATGGAAGTAGACATGATGCTTAATATTATGCAAAAAGAATCAATGCAATAGGCCTCATGGATGTGTCACAATCATCAATCAAAGTTGCAACAAAATAACATCAGCAGCACATAACACCAATTAGTAGCAGTTAATGGCCTGATGCCCACTTCAACACAGATTAACAACATTAAAATGTCCTCAAATCAAAATGCTCACAAAAGATGAACTGAAGTACACACAATTCTAAGCAAATTTCCTTTTGGGCGCAACGCGATACGGGCTACGGTTTACTCGTTAATCGCAGCACAAAATTGAAACAACAGCAAATAATTACAGGACTTAGCAAAAATGATAAAAGGAAAAAAACAGAGCAAGAAAAAACAAGAACCGGCCTCACCATGGGCCTCGACCCACTAGCCTGGAGAGGGGAGAAGGCCGGCCTGCGCTGGATCTGGACCGGATGGCGGCTGGGCCGGCCCACCAGCGGAGGAGGCGGTGGCCACTCGATCCAGGTCGGAGGGACGCCGGCTCGATCGGCAGCCATGGCGGCTCCGGCCACCGGCGACGACGACGTGGTGGGGAGGCGGCGCAGGGCGGTTGGCGCGGGCGCGGTGGCCAGGATCCGGCTGGATCCGGCGACGGGGCAGCCCCTCGGGGCCTTCCAAGGTGGCGACGAGGCAAGGCACGCGGGGACGAGCTCGCGGCCAGGCTGGCCATGGACTTGGCGGCGGCGGCTCAGTCTCCCGCCGGCGACGACCTGCAACAGTTGGCGGCGTGTGAGAGGGAGGAAGGAGGAGAGGGCGCGGGAGGAACGAAGAGGAGAGGGAGGCCGGGGCGTGGTGGCTCGCCGGAGGCGCGGCGGCCGGAGGGCTCGGGTGCGGCGGCCGTTGCCCACGGGCAGGAGTTTGGAGGAGAGAGAAAGTGGAGGCTGAGCGCGATCTGGGCCGTTGGATCGGCCGATACGACGGTCCAGATCCGCTGGGAGGCTGTGGGCAGAATTTTGAGGCAGAACTCAGGGGGGTGCTGCAATTTTGGACTAGGGGAAACACCAGAAGAGGGGTGGGAGAGTGGTGGTCTTTATATAGCCCAGGTGGCTGGCAGTTTGCAAAAACATCCCCGGTTTTTCTCTCGCGCACGCGGTGTTTACGTTTTTGACCGCCGGGGGTCCGAAGGACCTCCGATTCGGGTAAAACTTTGAACTGCGCGATCAGCGCGTCGAGCCGGCGGCGTTCACCTCGCGCTGGAACCGTTCCGAGAACACTTTCCGGCGCGCTATAAAAATATCCCGTTTAATTATTAAACGGGGTTTTCGTTCCGTTGGCTGCGGTTGGTCTCGTGCGGGTTTCGCGACGGTGATCGGGTGAAACTCGGTGTCGCAAATGTCGAGTGTCAGGGTGGCAAGGGTCGGTCTCCGTCCGGTACGAGATAAGAGGGGAAAATAATCGCCGATCGATAAATCGGGGATGCAAACACCGCAAACAAATCAGACAATCAAACAATTCACGCAGAAAACAAAAATTTTAATTTTTGCAAAATCTGGGTTGTTACACCTCGCCAGAATATCACAGCGGAAAAATGAACCACGGGTTTAGTATTGGGCCATGGCCTTCACTATAGGGCACAAAGGTGACCCCTTGGAGGGAATGTGCACGCTCTGGACGTTCCTAGGGCACACACGCACGCGGCCTGGTCACACCACGGGCACGGCGGGCACGGCTTGCACGGCGGTGACTTCTACGGCGGGGAAGACAGAGGACGACGCGGCTGCGAACTACTCATCTACGCGCTACAGGCACGGGTCTCGTCGAGGCTCACCTAGGGGTGGTCGGCGGTGAGCTCGCGTGCACAGAGGGGAAGAATACGCGGCGACCGCCGTCGAGGAAGACAACTCCAGTGGCAGCGTCGACGGCTCGGGGTCAAATCGCAAGGCCCTGTTCGACCTGCACGTCGGGGATAGGAAGGTGTAAGGCCCCCAATGTGTTACTATCTCGAGTTAGTCACTTTCGCGTCCGGCCTGAGATAGAAGCTCATAAGTGGCCACCGATGCACGATACTCGCACTCGTATCGCTATAGGATTCTCGACAACATGTAAATGAAGCATTGATGGCGTTGAAGTTAATAGGTTTAGTTGGGTTGCCTCCCCCGTTAAACGCGCCAATAAACGATTCTTGATAACCTAAAAGTCTAGGGGATCAATTGTAGCTTTCCGAGAAATAAGGATGTCGATCCCACGAGGAGCAGAAGGTGCTGATAAGTGACACTGGATAAAGAAAAGCTGCATGCACTCAAAGGTAAATATTTAGGGGTTTTTGGTTTAAGTAACAGAAAAGTAAAAGACAAGCAAAGTAAACAGGGTAACTGAGGAGTAGCAAGTGGCCCAATCCTTTCACAAGGATAATCCTAGGAACTAAACTTATAAAAGCTAAAGCGTTCTCGAGAACACACGGGAGAGATAGCCAAGTTACTTTCACCATACTCCGCCAAGTAATATGTATTGTGTTGATAAGTTTTGGTGGGTCGATCAATGCTAGTACACCTTCTAGACTAAGATAAGTGTACTCTTATGATTACACACCTTGCAAGCATCCGCAAATACAAGGTAGTAATTAAGGCATAAGCTTAACCACGGCGATCAAGGATCCATAACTCCCTTGTGCAAAAGTGTGTGAACTGGGGTTCAGGTTTCTGTCACTCCGGCAACCCACCATAAGCATCCTTTGTGCACAATGTATTCCTCTAGGCCCATGAAAGGTGAAGTGTTAAGTGCTCGACTCACATAACACCACTAGAGAAATAACAACACAGCTTAAGTATCAAACAACACATAATACTTAAACATCATATGACTACTAACAAGTAGACTTCTCCCATGTTCTCAAGAACTAAAGTAACTACTCACAAGACATAAAAGAGATCATGATCAGAGGTGATAGATTGGTGGCAAACAATTTGGACACAATGATATTTCTCCAACAAAACTCAATAGCATTCACCACAAAGTAGTAATCAACACCAACAGAGTAGAGAGGATAGATAGTACGGATTACAACACAAGTTGCAATTGTGAGATGAGATGGGATGGTGATGGAGATGGTGCTGATGTTGGGGATGATGTTGATGATGATCTCGATGATGCCCGTGACGATGATGATGATGATGATGGCGACGATCTCCCGTTTCGGGAGGTGATCTCCACGGCGGAATCTTCCCATCGGAGATGACTTTTCTCCTCTGTAGGTTTCCGCCCCGTGGCGGCGGCGAAACACGGAAACTCTTATGTACTTAGGGTTTTCACCCAGGGGGGTCTTATAGGCGAGAGGGGGCACCGAGGGGGGCCACCAGGCATCCAGGAGGGTGCCTGGCGCTGCCAGGAGGGGGGCACGCCAGGAACCCTTCTGGCTGCCTGGTGGGTCCCCTCACCTCCATCTTCGGTGATCCCCAGTCAATTCCCATAAAAATGATCCCCTTAAATTTTCATCGCATTTGGACTTGATCTGATTGAGCAACTTGATGTCCACTTTTCACCGCTGAATTCTGGTTCTGCTGCTTCGGCACCGGAAATTTGTAAACTGTGTAAAACAAGCCAAAACAACATAAGAATAATACTTTAAAATGGAATATATCAATGAATAGGATGAAATTACAATATAAAATAGTGATGCATTTTGGACGTATCAACTCCCCCAAGCTTATACCTCGCTTGTCCTCAAGCGATTGCTGAGCTCGGTAAACCTGTCCACAAGTTTAGAGAGTGAAGCGTCGATAAAAGAATACAGACAAGAAGCATCAATATTTCTCACCAAACTGAAGCATCCTCAACAGCAACCTCAACTCATAAGGTCCTTATGAGAAAGTAGTAACAATTATAACAAAGTAGGACCAGGAAAACTCATCAAATCATGGAAAACATAGCTTTGGTCAAGGAACAACTAATAACTTTTACTTTTGCTCTTTCACTTATAAAGGAACCAGTTGAAGCGTTGGAAAGAACATGTTGTTAGTCAAGAAGTGCACAAGTTTACACAAAGGAAGATGTTTACTAAGCATAATCCTTTGCAAACAACTCACTTATCAAAAGATAATGTCAACAAAGATGTAACATGCTAACTTTCAATGCAGCTTTGTATGCCAGAATCTTTATTAACATCAAGTGTATGTTCTCTCTCAAGAAGGAAGGAAGTAGGAAGGACTGACTCAGCACAAAATAAAGGATAAACCCCGTGCAAAAGGGTAAGCAGGGAAAACTCATGTGCCATCTCTAGATCAAACCGAATAAAAACAGACTTTTGGGAGGTGCATGATCCGTCAACGACTGCTGATAGATAACTCACTCACTTCATGATTTGGACAAGTTTCGAGGAACGTCTCCCATGTGGGGATGATCACATCCCCTTAAATTCCTTTGTTTATCACTCATAAATGGGCGAAGGAACTTGTGTGTTAGTATTTATCTTTTATGAGCTGGGCACTCATGCCAGTCCCTTCTCGTATTAGGGGTTTGCAGATTAGACATGCAATCCCAAGATAAAACTTGTCCAAATTAAGAAGATCATGGGTTACCCACCACTTCCTCATGAGCTGAATCAGTGGCACAAAACAGAAGATTTTGAACATCTAGAGATAGCACATAAATTATATACTTTAGGAGTGGTAGTAGAATACCACAAATAGGAAGGTATGCTGGAGTCAAGTGGAAGATGTTGGTTTCAGGGTATGGAAGTACAAGCAGAATTCCGCTTAGTACAGAGTTTTGGCTAGCAAGGCTTTGAGTGACCAGACAATTGATGACAACTTAGATGCAAGCAATACAAAGCATAAACATTAAAACTAGCATGAAACATCAAGTTGTCTTCCTTGTCAACATAACACTTCAAACATAATAACACAAAGGTTTTGGCTATGTCGCTACTTTGAGAAAAACATGCTTGTTGTTATGGCCAAAGCTATACTTGCCAAGATTTAAATAAAGTTATCGAAGGCATACCTGATATAAGGTCAATACTCCCCATAAAAATCAACGCATAATGTCGATTGCGTGAAGAGAATAGCGAGTGCAGCGAAGAGACCAATAGACTTCTTATTAATATTCCTTCATAGATGACCCCAAACTCACGGATACAAAGCTCTCCACAAAGGAGTGATAGACCTCAAAGCAACACCTATTTTATAAAGTAACTTCCCTAGACATGATACGACTCTACTTGACTCCTAAAGACAAAGATAAAGATAAAGATACCGTTGACGGGGATCAGCCCCGGCAAATCCCATGGTCAGGGACCCTGGGTTAGTCATGAGAGGCACAGGTTGGATGATATCTCGTCGGCAAACAAGGAGGTTCGCTCCTGCTCGATATTATTGATTGGGGAGATGCGATTACAGTGGAGGCCAAGGCTGGAGTGCTCAAGGCTAGGGTTACAAGTAAGATTCGATGTCTTTGGCGTCACCCCTCCTAGCCCTTATATACCAGGCTAGGTCTCGAGGAGCCCCTCTACGTGTACAAGTATGTCGGGGAGTGGCAATAGCATGGATCCGCATGGGCAGGAGTCGATGTCTTTTTGGTGCTCCGCCTGTTGTTTCTGAGTGCTGTTTTTGCCTCGCAGGTCGTCGCCAGGCTGCTGAGAAACGAGCCGAAAAGGCGGAAAGGACTGTTTCCGTTCTCGAGGCTGCCTTGGCTTCCAAGGAGGCGGAGCTGCATGGTCAACATGAGGATCTGGTTCGCCTTCGCCAGTCTGAGGACGCGCGTGCTCAGGTGGAGGTACTCGAGGGAAAACGTCTTCGCACCTTGGCGGGCTCGCTTGTGTGTAAGTTTTGTGTTTGACTGTTGTTGTTTCCACTGTTTGCCTTTGGTGACGTTTTTTTTGTTTGGTGCAGCTGCTGTAGGGGCTGAGCCGAAGGAAGCTGCTGCGTCGGGGTCTTGGATTCTTCAAGGTGTTGTTGATGCTGTTGCAGTGGTCGAAGACGTCTGTGCCCGGGCTTCCAATGTTGTGGGTCTTGCGTACGAGCACCTTACGCCGGAGGGTACGAAGGTGCCCGATGGCCTGGGTTCCCGGGTTGCGGCGTTCGGCCCTGATGGCAAAGATGTGGTGGAACTGGTGGCGGAGAGCGTGGTGAGTGGTTCTTCCACGGCCCTGGTCGTTCTTATAGGGCATGGGGTTTCCTTTGATGATTCCTTGGTTGAGACCATCCTGCAATATTCTGGTGAGCAGGACGACCGAGCCGACAGGCTGGCTCGTCGCCTGCAACAGGTTGTGGATGCTCAGGGTCCTCCTGCCATAGGTGAAGGGGAGGTGCAGTAGTGTTACACCTCTTTTGTCTGTAATTCGCGACTCTGTTTGAGACGATTGATCATGTGCAACTTCTATCTGAATGTCTGCTTTGGCTGTTCTTCTTGTTTGAATTTGATTAGTTTTTTTTTATCCTGCGGTAGGCCACTCCGGGATTTCTTCGTCCTTGGAGTTCACTGAAGGATGATGCTCGCGAGGGTGCGTATGAGTCTGTTTGCTTGCGGCTGAAGGACGCTGAGCGGGACGTTCTCCGACTGAACGGGTCCGTGGCCGTTCATCGTACTCGGCGTGAGCGTGCCGAGTTCGTGGTTGAGGGCCTTGCTTCGTGGGTGGTGAAGTTGTCTGACCTCCTGCGGGGTTAGTCTTGCCTCTGCTTGCTCGCTTAGTTCCGCTTGGTGGGTTTTCGCCGTCTTTGTCTTGATCATAGTTCTTGACTTTCGAAGTGCTGGCAGGGAGGACTCGGGATGAAGAGAGGGCCGTTCAGTCGGAGATGTCACGGCTTGATGACCCTAGTGTGCAAGCAAGCAATCCCTTCTGGGCGGATGGGGCTCGTGCTCGAGCTTTTGCGTTGCTTCGTCGCCGAGTTGAGCGAGTTCCGGAAGCTCTCAGCTACTGCCAGCGTGTATTGGGTGGTATCCATGCTGAGTTTTATCCGTTGGAGGTGGTTCCTTCGTCCCTCGAGAGGCTTTGTCGCATATTTTCTCAGCCTGCCGAGTTGTGCCGAATGATGGACCACCAAATTCGTGCTGGAGCCCGGGCTGCTTTGGGCTTAGTCCATAGTCATTGTCCAGGGGTGGATTTTGCTCAGGTGGTGGCGGGTCCTCCAGGTGGTAGGAGTCACGCAATGAATGAGCACTACGCGGTTGTAGATAGGCATGCGCTCCAAGTTGTGGGGCGAGTTTGCGAAGAGAACGACCGCCATCTGGGTGCACTTATTAAGGAGAAGTTGGAACCTAAAGATTAGGTGCCTCCCTTCGTTGTGTATGCTTCTTCTTGATTATATATGTCATCTGTATTTGTGGTTGCGTGTGGTGCCTCGGGGGGTGGCTTCGTCGGCGAGCCCCCGAGCGCTGAATTTATTTTTGCTGCGATTGCGGAGGACTCCTCGGGGGGTGGCTGCTTTGGCGAGCCCCCGAGTATCGAGTTTAGTTTGCCGCGATTGCGGAGGACGCGTCGGGGGGTGGCTGCTTTGGCGAGCCCCCGAGTGCCAAGTTAGTTTGCCGCGATTGCGGAGGATGCGTCGGGGGGTGGCTGCTTTGGCGAGCCCCCGAGTGCCAAGTTAGTTTGTCGCGATTGCGGAGGACGCGTCGGGGGGTGGCTTCTTTGGCGAGCCCCCGAGTGCCAAGTTAGTTTGCCGCGATTGCGGAGGACGCGTCGGGGGGTGGATGCTTTGGCGAGCCCCCGAATGCCAAGTTAGTTCGCCGCGATTGCGGAGGACGCGTCGGGGGATGGCTGCTTTGGCGAGCCCCCGAGTGCCGAGTTTAGTTTGCCGCGATTGCGGAGGACGCGTCGGGGGGTGGCTGCTTTGGCGAGCCCCCGAGTGCCGAGTTTAGTTTGCCGTGATTGAGGAGGACGCGTCGGGGGGTGGCTTCTTTGGCGAGCCCCCGAGTGCCGAGTAATTTTGCGGAAAAATATTTATGAAATATCTTCCCTGCTGTTCCTTTACAAATATGAAGAGGGTAGGTTCCTTTTAGGGTGATGATGTAGCGGCTCGAAGGGCCAGGTAGCTTTGTCTCCCAGTTCTGGGTTTCTTCGGGCGATGTTCTTTCCTTCTACGGGAGCGCTTCTTCCGCGAGTCCCGTGGTTCTGTTGTCATGGTGGGTTATGAATGCTTCTGCTATCTTGTGGAATTCTTTGTTGCAGCGGTCGGATCTGATGAAACTGCCGCTGATTGTGATGATCCCGTTTGGGCCTGGCATCTTTAGCTTGAGGTAGGCGTAGTGGGGTACGGCCATGAAGCGAGCGAAAGCTGGCCGCCCGAGGATTGCGTGGTATTGCGACTTCCAATCGACCACTTCGAAGTCAAGTGTTTCCTTGTGAAAGTTCGTCGCATTCCCGAAGACTACCTCCAGGCTTATCCTCCCGATGGGATAGACTGCTCTTCCTGGTACGATCCCGTGGAAGGTTGTGCCCGAGGATTTGAGTGCGTTGTTTTGGATGAGCATGTCGTCGAGTGTTCGGGTGAAGATGATGTTGATCCCGCTGCCGCCATCCATGAATACTCACGACAAGTCGTAATTTCCGATTCTGGCCTCGAGTACCAGCGCGGCGTGCCCTGGTTGGGGGACGACTGGTGGGTGGTCGTCCCGGGAGAAGGAGATTTCTGTCTCCGACCTGCGCAGGTACTCTGGGACGGCCGGGTATGCGGAGGTTGCCAGGAAGACTTGTCTGGTGACTTGTTTCTGCTGCCTATTGGAAGGTCTGCCTTCTTGTATCATGTAGATCCTCCCGTGGGCTTCTGGGTATTGGTTTTCTTCTTCTGGCGTCCTTTGTCGTTCCTGGATGGTGGCCACCTGTCTTGTTGGCAGGGGGGCTGGTGGTGCACCGTGGGCGACTGGCCCAACTTCTACGCTTGCGAGTGGTCGTGCTGCTGCGACCGAGGAGCGGCTTTTCTCTTCGGCCAACTCGTTGAAGCTTCGACAGTTCCTGAGGGTGTGGGATGATTTGATCTCTCCTCGCTCGTTTCTGAATCCGTGTAGAGAGCACGGTCCATCGAGTTGTTCTTTGGCGGAGCGGAATGTGCGTGTGCCGTCGCGTGGCTGTCTTGTCCTCCATTCTCGTCTTTGAGCCTGAGGCTCGTCTTCTGGGTTGTCTCGGCGTTGTGGTCTATTGTCATCACGATGCCTGCCGTTCCGGTCGTCCGAGAAACCGGCGGCGACCATGTCAGGTCCTCTGTCGTTGTAGAAGTTCCGTCTGGGTCGCTTCCTTCTTCTGTCGTCTCCTCTGTCTCCGTTGTAGTCGTAGTCGTATTCTGATCCTGCGTTGTGAGTTTCTGTTTTGTTACGAATGGAGTCTTCTCCGTCTGCCCAGCTGTTGGCTAGTTCTAGTAGCCGGGCGAGTGTTCGGACTTTCATCTGTCCGAGCTGCTCTTTGAATTCAACGCGCTGAAGACCTCGCCTGAATGCGTCGATTGCACTTTCGTCCGAGATGTCTTCCGCTGAGTTCTTGAGTATCGTCCATCGCTGGATGTATGCTCGCAGGGCCTCCCTTGTTCCTTGTTTGCATGCCCGCAGCTCCTCGAGTGAGGTTGGTCGCTTGTATGTTGATTTGAAGCTTTCTATGAAGGCTCCTCGGAACTGGCTCCAGGAGCTGATGGATCCGCGCCGAAGATTTTTCAGCCAGTGTCGAGCGGAGCTCTCGAGAATGAGTTGTACGTACTGCATCGTCGTGACATGGGTCCCTCTTTGAAATTTGACTGCTGTTAGGTAGTCGTCGAGCCAAGCCTCCGGCTCCTCGAGTCTATTGTACTTTGGAGTCGTGGAGTTCAGTTTGAACCCGTTGGGCATGCGCGTCTCACGTATGGCACGTGTGAAGCAGAGTGCTCCACATGGCTCAATTTCCTCGTCGGAAGTCTCTTCCTCTGAGTACTCCTTGCGTGTTGCGCGTCTTCACCTGCTGCGGTTGACTTTGTTCTGCGTGATGTCGTCCCGCGCGTCTCGTCGAGTGTTGCGGCGTCTGCCGTTGTCGTCGCTGTCGCGTTTCTTGTGCTTGTCGTAGAGCCTGCATCTGTCCGGTGTCCGCTCGCGAGTCTGCCGCTTTGCATTGGATTTTTTAGGTACCAAGGCGTCGATAGCGTCCTTCATTATCTGCAGAGCTATGGAAGTGTAGCGATCTGTTTTGCCCTTTCTTCTTTTCTGGGCACGGGACAGGTAGTCTTGGGCAGTTATGAGCGCTTCCGCCAGAGTGAGAGGCTCCTCTTCGTCGTCGTCTTCCTCTGACCTGAAGTCGTCTTCCAGTTTCCGCACTACTCTTGCCCTTTCTGTCTTCCGCAGGTCGTTGAGTTTCGACCTATTTCGGATGGGGGAGTCGTGACTTGGCGAGTCGCTTCTGGGAGATTGTCTGCGGCTGCTTTTGCTTTCGGGTTCTGCTATGGCTTGCTTCTCCATGGCTAGGCGCCACTGTCTCGTCTTCTTTGTTAGTTCTTCCGCTAGCTTGTTGTATGCCCTTAGCTCGTCTCTTGTGGCGTCTGATGGTAGTAACCCTCCGCGGGCGACTGCTTCTTTTACCATTGCCATCTATTCCTTGGACAAGTATATTTTTTCTTTGGATGATTCGCCCGCCACTGCCACCGGGGTTTGCTGCCTGCTTCGCGATGGTTGGCTGCCCTGGCCAGGTGCTTGCTGTTTGTTGCTTGGCAGCTGACTGCTTTTTTGATTGCTTGGTCCTTGCTCCCCCGGGACTTTCTTTGGTATGGTCCCCGGTTCTCCTAGCTGTACGACCATCTGACTGGTGTTGCCAGGGCCAGCCGCCCTGTTGGTGGTTGGGGTGTCTTGCCGAGTGCCTAGGACGTCGGCTCGCCCGTTGTTACCTGGCGTTGATGTGCCGACTTCTGCCATGAATACTTGCGATGGTGCCCTTGCAGTTTCCTTGCCGATGCGTGCGATCGTGCTTCTCCATGCTGGGGCTTTACCCGGGCGGTCGCGAGTAGCGTGGAGCCATGAGTTGGGTGTGTAGCTACAACCGCCAGATAGATCGTCCGTGCGGGCGGCATCTGCTATGGTCGTTGCTTAGATGTTGCCGTGGGTGCACGGGTGTCGTCGACGAGGCGGAGGGTGCCCCAGTGGTTGATGTAGATCTGGTACTCTCCGAAGATCAGATTGATGTCGGAGCGTAGATCGGTGAAGACTGGTTTGAGTGTTGGGAGGTGGGCCGTGAATCCGAGGGACTCGAACAGGTTGGATCTTGCCGGAGACGCTGAGTCGATGAGCGCTGGTGATGATGAGGCTGCCAAGATCGCGTTCCCAACCTGCGCGGTTCCCATAGACGGCGCCAATTGACGTGGATCAGCCCCGGCAAATCCCATGGTCAGGGACCCTGGGTTAGTCATGAGAGGCACAGGTTGGACGATAGCTCGTCGGCAAACAAGGAGGTTCGCTCCTGCTCGATATTATTGATTGGGGAGATGCGATTACAGTGGAGGCCAAGGCTGGAGTGCTCAAGGCTAGGGTTACAAGTAAGATTCGATGTCTTTGGCGTCACCCCTCCTAGCCCTTATATACCAGGCTAGGTCTCGGGGAGTCCCTCTACGTGTATAAGTATGCTTTCCTAACCCTAGCTTGCTCCGCACGGCAGGTCTTCGCACCTTCCTTGCGAGTTGCAGACTCCTATGTCGGTACCAAGTAGTGGGCTGAGACCGTATCTTCATGGGCCTTCTGCCTTCATGGACACCAGGTAGGCTAATCCGTAGGAGTCATGGGGTCACCCCCTCGTCAACCGTGCACTCCCCCAAGCTTGGAACAAGCTAAGGGGATGCCATTACCCGAGGAGATTTACTCCTCATTCTTGTTCTTGTCGGTCACGTACTCCTTGGAGAAGCGCTTCCATGCCAGATCTTCTCCAGTCTCGAAGCACATTCTCGTCTCCAAGATCCTGCACTCAGCACCTAAACCCATGCGCAGAAACTTTAGTTCATACTCACAGTTCTGGTTTTGTAGATCATAGATCTGTGCTTTCTTGTGGGAAGCCTCGATTTCGTTCATGATGTCGAAACTAGCTTCAACACCACGCTCCACCATCTTCTTGAACTTGAAGACCTCATGTTCCATCTCCTTCAGCCACTCCTCGGTGTTCCCTTCCTTGACTGGTCCCTTCAGATCTTCCTTGTGGAGAACACCGTCCTCCACACGAAGGACCTGGGGGTTCTTCCTCACCTCAGCGAGGTAAGGGTTGACGACGTTGACGATGAACTTGTCCTCGGGGGAACATGGGGAAGTCATGGCACCTAGATCTGCTGAAAGTTTTCCTGGCAGAAACAAACCGAGAAAGAAAACACGCGAAATCGAGAGATACGGTGCCGGGACTATCCGGGAAAAATATATAGCAAAAATTTCTGCAACAGAAGGAAGGTTTCAAGCCTAGGTGGAGTCGGAGTCGGAGTCCAGGGCACCCAGGAGGGTGCCTGGCGCGGCCAGGAGGGGGCCGCGCCAGGAGGCCTCCTGGGCCCCCTGGAGCTCCTTTCCGGCTCCACTCGGGCTTGGAATTTTCCTAATTTTTCAAAAACCTTGAAAAGTAAACTTTTATTGACGTTCGCGATGTTTCCTTACCGTAATGCATACCTTTTCGTATTCTGCTCCTGCCGGAGTCTGAAACTGGGCTGCAACATGCTCTTCATGAGTCTTTGTATATATCATATTTGCATCCACATTGATTGGATCACCTGCCATATAATGTTTGAGTCTTTGTCCATACACAACTTGAGGTTTGGTTCCTTCGAAATTATTGATCTTGATTGCACCAGACCGATATACTTCTTCGATATGAAAATGTCCTTCCCATCTAGAAAGTAGTTTACCTGGAGAAAACCTGAAACGAGATCTAAACAACAAAACTTTATCACCAACATTAAATTCATGTTTCAGAATTCTTTTATCGTGCCACTTCTTTACCTTTTCCTTGAACATTTTAGCGCTCTCGTAAGCTTCACTCGTCCACTCATCTATAGAAGTTAAGTTCATGAGACGCTTTTCACCAGCTAACTTTGGGTCAGCATTTAGCTCTCTGACAGACCAGAAATCCTTGTGCTCTAACTCTAAGGGTAAATGGCAAGCCTTGCCATAGACCATTTTATACGGAGACATGCCCATGGGGTTTTTGTAAGCAATTCTATACGCCCACAAAGCATCTCCTAGCTTCTTTGACCAGTCCTTTCTAGAACTGTTTACTGTTTTCTGTAAGATCAACTTGATCTCCCTATTGATGAGCTCAACTTGCCCACTAGTTTGAGGGTGGTACGATGATGCAATCCTATAATGGACATCGTACTTGGCTAGAGCTTTCCTAAAAGCTCCATGCGTGAAGTGTGACCCTCCATCTGTCATCAGGTACCTTGGTACTCCAAACCTAGGAAAAATTATATCCTTGAGCATTTTCCAAGATGTCTTGTGATCAGAACTCTCAGTGGGGATTGCTTCAACCCACTTGGTTACATTATCAACAGCAACTAAGATGTGTGTGTACTTGTGTGAAGGAGGAAAAGGACCCATAAAATCAAAACCCCAGCAATCGAAAGGTTCGATCACTAGTGAGTAATTCATAGGCATATCATTTCTCCTGCTAATGTTACCAACTCTCTGACACTTATCACAAGATAGAACGTACCTTCGGGCGTCCTTAAAAAGAGTAGGCCAATAAAAACTTGATTGTAAAACTTTATGTGCGGTCCTTTCACCGGCATGATGTCCTCCATAGGGACTATCGTGACATTGTCGAAGAATGTCCTGCTGCTCGTGCTCCGGTATACACCTTCTTACGATCCCGTCCGCACCTTCTTTGAACAGATGTGGGTCATCCTAAAAGTAGTTCCTCAAATCCGTGAAGAATTTCTTCTTCTGCTGAAATGTAAAACCTGGAGGCAAAAACTTTGCAACGATAAAATTAGCATAATCTGCAAAGCAAGGGTCGGAATGAGATTGTACTTTTACAACAGCAAGCTGTTCATCTGGGAAACTGTCGTTGACTGGAATAGGATCGTGCGGGATATCTTCCATCCTTGAAAGATTATCCGCCACCGGATTTTCTTCTCCTTTTCTATCGACAATCTGCAAATCAAATTCTTGAAGAAGGAGTACCCATCTAATGAGTCTTGGTTTGGCGTCCTTTTTCTGCATAAGATACTTAATGGCAGCATGGTCAGTATGAATAATAACTTTAGAATCAACAATATACGGTCTAAACTTATCACAAGGAAACACCACTACCAAGAATTCCTTCTCGGTAGTAGCATAATTCTTTTGAGAACTATCAAGTGTCTTGCTGGCATAGTGGATGACATTCAGCTTCTTGTCAACCCTTTGTCCTAAAACAGCTCCAACAGCAAAATCACTAGCATCACACATAATTTCAAAGGGAAAATTCTAGTAAGGTGGTTGTACTATAGGAACGGTTATCAAGGCTTTCTTAAGAACTTCAAAAGATTCCTTACAATCCTCATCAAATACAAAAGGAGAATCCTTCTGGAGAAGATTGGTAAGGGGTCTCGAGATCTTAGAAAAGTCCTTGATAAATCTTCTATAGAAACCAGCATGACCTAGAAAACTACGAATACCTTTGATGTCCCTTGGATAGGGCATCATTTCAATAGCTTCAATTTTTGCCTTGTCCACTTCAATTCCCCTTTCGGAAATCTTGTGTCCAAGAACTATCCCTTCGTTAACCATGAAATGGCACTTCTCCCATTGGAGCACCAAATTCGTTTCTTCACATCTCTGCAAAAATTTATTAAGATTGTGGAGACAGTGGTCAAAGGAGTTTCCATAGACGGAAAAGTCGTCCATGAAAACTTCTACAATCTCCTCACAGAAACCATGAAATATTGCAGACATACACCTCTGAAAAGTAGCAGGTGCATTACACAAACCAAATGGCATACGCCTATAAGCATAAGTATCGTAAGGACACGTAAAGGTGGTTTTCTCTTGATCCGCGGTGTTAACGTGAATCTGGGAGAAGCCAGAATACCCATCAAGATAGCAGAAGTGGGTGTTTTTAGACAGCCGCTTGAGCATCTGATCAATAAAGGGAAGAGGATAGTGGTCCTTCCTGGTGGCCTTGTTCAACTTCCTGAAATCAATACACATTCTATATCCAATAATAGTCCTCTGAGGTATTAGTTCATTTTTATCATTAGGAACAACAGTCATACCTCCTTTCTTAGGAACACAATGAACGGGACTTACCCACTTACTATTTGCTATAGGATAGATGATACCTGCGCCTAGAAGTTTAAGAACCTCCGTTCTAACCACGTGTGGGTTCAACCGTCGTTGATGATCAACAACTGGTTTAGTATCGGGCTCGAGATTCATAGTATGTTGGCAAATGGATGGACTAATATAGCCAATAGCACCTCGGTGTCTGCGGAGTGTCTCCAATAATCGCTCTTCTTCATACCCTGTAAGGTTAGAATTGATAATAACAGGATATACTTTCTTTTCATCTAAATAAGCATACTTGAGTGTATCGGGTAGTGGTTTTAGATCAAACACCGGGTCTTCTTTTGGTTGCGAGAGTATTCCTAAAGGTTCAACCGGGAGGTTGTGCTTCCGGATAGGAGTTTGTCTTAAAAATATGTCTTCTAGTTCATCCCTCTCCTTCATATGTATGTCATTCTCGTGGTCTTCCATAAATTGCTGCAAAGTATCATCAGGAGGAATAGCAATAGAAGCAATTTCTTCAATAATTTTGTCATTACTTGACAAGTCAATACCACGAGGTTGCTTAGAAAACTTAGAAAAATTAAATTCATACGGCTCACCGTTGAATTCAACAGAACTTTACCTTTCTTGCAATCTATTATAGCTCCACAAGTGCTGAGGAAGGGCCTACCAAAGATAATAGGGAAAAAACTATCTTGCACTGAACCAAGTACAAGAAAGTCAGTAGGATATTTTACCTTCCCGCAGAGTACTTCAACATCTCTCACAATCCCAACTGGAGAGATTGTTTGTTTATTCGAAAGATGAATTGTGACATCAATGTCCTCGATCTCAGACGGCTGAATCTCGTGCATGATCTCTTGATAAAGTGTGAAGGGAATAGCGCTGACGCTAGATCCCAAATCACATAGCCCATAGTAATTATGATCTCCTATTTTGACAGATACAACTGGTGTACCTGAAATTGGGCCTTTGTTCTTGGCTGTGACAATGTTAGTGGAAACAGCACAAAAACTAATAGTGGATTCTTCAATATCACCGGTTACCAGATCCTTGACCATTGAAACTTGAGGCTTGACCTTGATCATGTTCTCAGGTTCGTCAGTGGTCCTTCCATTTTTGTTTAGAATACCTGTAACAAAAGAGTGATCCTTTATCCTTGAGGGATAAGGAGGTTGTTCATACACAACTGCAGGTAAAACAGAATCAGTAACATTAATCTCAATAGGTGACTCCTTGAAAGGTTTATGATGTTGACTCTCCTTCTTCTTAGAAGAATCAATATGAGAAGCAAAGTCCTTGCAAAAGTCAACCATTAGCTGGGAATCAAGACCAATTTTAGAGCAAAAGGTATTAAATTAATCAGTCTTCACATAACTCTCAATGTAGTCATGCTCCTAGTTTATAGCGGGTTCAATACCTTTATCAATTTCCCAGTCTTCCATTTTTCTTCCATACTTCTGGTCTGGAATACCCCGCTAGAGGAGGCATCCAACATCTCCCTGTCCTGACGAGAAAGCCTGGCATAAAAATTTGTAAGTATAATTTCCTTGGGGAGCTCATGGTTTGGGCATTTGAGCATCAGGGACTTCAGTCTCCCCCAAGCTTGAGCGATGCTCTCTCCGTCGCGAGACCAAAAGTTGTAGATGTAGTTCCTGTCTTGGTGAATTTCACGAAGAGGATAAAACTTTGCATAAAAGAGAGACATAATCTCTGGCCATTTCAAGCAGATCAGAGTTATCGAGTAGTTTATACCAATCTGAAGCTTTATCCTTGAGTGATACGGAGAATAGTTTCTTCATGACGAACTCCATCGTTACACCTGCAAGCTTAAATAAAGAACATAATTGTGATAGATATAGAAGGTGTTCTCCCGGATGTCCTTCTCTTGTATAACGATTAGCCAAGACATAATCAATAATACCAGATGGTATTTTATAGGGCACAATTTCAGTAGGGGTAGGAGTGAACACCACAGTCGTGGGGCGGCTCCTTACCAGCAAAGAACCAACAGTAGAAGAGTCCATAAGGACTGAAGGTAACAACAGAAAATAAAGGTTTCCTTACCGGCTTCACTTACCAGTAGCGCTACACTCCCCGGCAACGGCGCCAGAAAAGCTCGTTGATGGCAGTGAAGTTAATAGATTTAGTTGGGTTACCTCCCCCATTAACCGCACCAATAAACGATTCTTGATAACCCACAAGTCTAGGGGATCAATTGTAGCTTTTCGATAAATAAGGATGTCGATCCCACGAGGAGCAGAAGGTGCTGATAAGTGACACTGGATAAAGAAAAGTTGCACACACTCAAAGATAAATATTTAGGGGGTTTTGGTTTAGGCAACAGAAAAGTAAAAGACAAGCAAAGTAAACAGGGTAACTGAGGAGTAGAAAGTGGCCCAATCCTTTCATGAGGATAAGCCTAGGAACTAAACTTATAAAAGCTAAAGCGTTCTCGAGAACACACGGGAGAGATAGCCAAGTTACTTTCACCATACTCCGCCAAGTAATATGTATTGTGTTGATAAGTGTTGGTGGGTGGATCAATGCTAGTACTCCTTCTAGACTAAGATAAGTGTACTCTTATGATTACACACCTTGCAAGCATCCGCAAATACAAGGTAGTAATTAAGGCATAAGCCTAACCACAGCATTACGATCAAGGATCCATAACTCCCTTGTGCAAAAGTGTGCGAACTGGGGTTCAGGTTTCTGTCACTCCGGCAACCCACCATAAGCATTCTTTGTGCACAATGTATTCCTCTAGGCCCATGAAAGGTGAAGTGTTAAGTGTTCGACTCACATAACACCACTAGAGAAATAACAACACAACTTAAGTATCAAACAACACATAATACTTCAACATCATATGACTACTAACAACTAGACTTCTCCCATGTTCTCAAGAACTAAAGTAACTACTCACAAGACATAAAAGAGATCATGATCAGAGGTGATAGATGGGTGGAAAACAATCTGGACACAATGATATTTCTCCAACAAAACTCAATAGCATTCACCACAAAGTAGTAATCAACACCAACAGAGTAGAGAGGATAGATAGTACGGATTACAACACAAGTTGCAATTGTGAGATGAGATGGGATGGTGATGGAGATGGTGCTGATGTTGGGGATGACCAAAGCGATACTTGCCAAGACTTAAATAAATTTTTCGAAGCCATACCTGATATAAGGTCAATACTCCCCATAAGAATCAGCTTATAATGTCGATTGCGTGAAGAGAATACCGAGTGCAGCGAAGAAACCAATAGACTTTCATTAGTATTCCTTCATAGACGACCCCACACTCACGGATACAAAGCTCTCCACAAAAGGAGTGATAGACCTCAAAGCAGCACCTATTTCATAAAGTAACTTCCCTAGACATGATACGACTCTACTTGACTCCTAAAGGCAAAGATAAAGATAAAGATACCCGGCACTCCCCCAAGCTTGGAACAAGCTGAGGGGATGCCATTACCCGAGGAGATTTACTCCTCATTCTTGTTCTTCTCAGTCACGTACTCCTTGGTGAAGCGCTTCCATGGTAGCTGTTCTCCAGTCTTGAAGGACATTCCCGTCTCCAAGATCATGCACTCGGCACCTAAACCCATGCGCAGAAACTTTAGTTCATACTCACAGTTCTGGTTCTGTAGATCATAGATCTGTGCTTGGAGTTCATAAACCTTTTCTTGTAGTGCGGCCAAACTTGACCACATCGCCTTCATCTCTTTCTTGTGGGAAGCCTCGATCTCGTTCATTATGTCGAAGTTAGCTTCAACACCACGCTCCACCATCTTCTTGAACTTGAAGACCTCATGTTCCATCTCCTTCAGCCACTCCTCGGTGTTCCCTTCCTTGACTGGTCCCTTCAGATCTTCCTTGTGGAGAACACCGTCCTCCACACGAAGGACCTTGGGGTGCTTCCTCACCTCAGCGAGGTAAGGGTTGATGACGTTGACGACGAACTTGTCCTTGGGGGAACTTGGGGAAGCCATGGCACCTAGATCTGCTGAAAGTTTTCCTGGCAGAAACAGACCGAGAAAGAAAACACACGAAATCGAGAGATACGGTGCCGGCACTATCCGGGCAAATATATAGCAAAAATTTCCGCAATAAAAGGAAGGTTTCAAGCCTAGGTGGAGTCGGAGTCGGAGTCCAGGGCACCCAGGAGGGTACCTTTTCCTTGAACATTTTAGGGCTCTCGTAAGCTTCACTCCTCCACTCATCTAGAGAAGTTAAGTTCAGGAGACGCTTTTCACCAGCTAAGTTTGGGTCAGCATTTAGCTCTCTGACATCCCAGAAAGCCTTGTGCTCTAACTCTAAGGGTAAATGGCAAGCCTTGCCATAGACCATTTTATACGGAGACATGCCCATGGGGTTTTTGTAAGCAGTTCTATACGCCCACAAAGCATCTCCTAACTTCTTTGACCAGTCCTTTCTAGAACTGTTTACTGTTTTCTATAAGATCAACTTGATCTCCCTATTGGTGAGCTCAACTTGCCCACTAGTTTGAGGGTGGTACGGTGATGCAATCCTATGATTGACATCGTACTTGGCTAGAGCTTTCCTAAAAGCTCCATGCGTGAAGTGTGACCCTCCATCTGTCATCTGGTACCTTGGTACTCCAAACCTAGGAAAAATTACATCCTTGAGCATTTTCAAAGATGTCTTGTGATCGTCACTCTCAGTGGGGATTGCTTGAACCCACTTGGTTACATAATCAACAGCAACTAAGATGTGTGTGTACTTGTGTGAAGGAGGAAAAGGACCCATAAAATCAAAACCCCAGCAATCGAAAGGTTCGATCACTAGTGAGTAATTCATAGGCATCTCATTTCTCCTGCTAATGTTAGCAACTCTCTGACACTTACCACAAGATAGAACGTACCTTCGGGCGTCCATAAAAAGAGTAGGCCAATAAAAACCTGATTGTAAAACTTTATGTGCGGTCCTTTCACCGGCATGATGTCCTCCATAGGGACTATCGTGACATTGTCGAAGAAAGTCCTGCTGCTCGTGCTCCGGTATACACCTTCTTACGATCCCGTCCGCACCTTCTTTGAAAATATGTGGGTCATCCCAAAAGTAGTGCCTCTAATCCGTGAAGAATTTCTTCCTCTGCTGAAATGTAAAACCTAGAGGCAAAAACTTTGCAACGATAAAATTAGCATAATCTGCAAACCAAGGGTCAGAATGAGATTGTACTTTTACAACAGCAAGCTATTCATCTGGGAAACTGTCGTTGACTGGAATAGGATCGTGCAGGATATCTTCCATCCTTGAAAGATTATCCGCCACCGGATTGTCTTCTCCTTTTCTATCGACAATCTGCAAATCAAATTCTTGAAGAAGGAGTACCCATCTAATAAGTCTTGGTTTGGCGTCCTTTTTCTGCATAAGATACTTAATGGCAGCATGGTCAGTATGAATAATAACTTTAGAATCAACAATATACGGTCTAAACTTATCACAAGCAAACACCACTGCCAAGAATTCCTTCTCGGAATCTGCCCGCCGGAGATGTCTTTTCTCCTCTGTAGGTTTCCGCCCCGTGGCGGCGGCGAAACACGGAAACTCTTCTGTACTTAGGGTTTTCACCCTAGGGGGGTCTTATAGGCGAGAGGGGCACAGAGGGGGGCCACCAGGCATCCAGGAGGGTGCCTGGCGCGGCCAAGAGGGGGGCCGCGCCGGCACCCTTCTGGCTGCCTGGTGGGTCCCCTCACCTCCATCTTCAGTGATCTCCAGTCAATTCCCATAAAAACGATCCCCGTAAATTTTCATCGCTTTTGGACTTGATCTTATTCAGCAACTTGATGTCCACTTTTCACCGCTGAATTCTGGTTCTGCTGCTTCGGCACCGGAAAGTTGTAAACTGTGTAAAACAAGCCAAAACTACATAAGAACAATACTTTAAAGTGGAATATATCAATGAATAGGATGAAATTAAAATATAAAATAGTGATGCATTTTGGACGTATCAAGCATGAACAAAAACTAAGACATAGAATATATAAGTCCAGGGCATACACTCACCACTGGTATTTATTACATCATCTCAGAGATCATAAGATCCAACAGTACATCATAACATCATGAAGAAGACATACACGACCGGGTACGGTCAAGATCCAAATGGCCCTAGAGAGGGTTGCACACAAAACATGTCATCTACCCACGGATCGTCGAAAACCGAACTGCAGGATCTACTGAACGAAGTCGTCGTCATCCTCCTTCGGTGGAACTTCCACGAAGTACTTGTCGGTGCTCGTGTCAAAGTAGTAGTCTGAGGGCCCAAACGTTTGTACATAGAGTGAAAGAAAATGCAAGAGGTGAGTATATATCAATACAGTATAACTAACTTCTCATGGTAAGGAAAGGATAGTGGTTGAGGTTGCAGCTGCACTAGCATATATGAGTGGCTAACGATCTATTAGAGTAAGAGAAGATCCAAGAACTCATTGATGATCGCATCAATAGATCTCTATCCACCTACTTACACATAACATAACACAACCTTGTCCCCTCTTTGTCGCCCCGGACGAAGAAGAGCAATCAAGGCAACTCACACATTGGCAACTTTTAAAGCATGATTCAATTTATGTTATTCTATGAACAAGGAGTAGGTCTCAAGTCGGCCATAACCGCGGACACGGCTTTTCGAAAAGATTTAACCCTGCAGGGGTGTACCAAATGCCCATTGTAGGCTTCGCGTGTACGCCCGGTTTCCGCTTGGCGGGTGAAGGCGCCTGAAACTCCGGAACGTCAGAGTCCCTCTAACTAACAATGCACAATTCCGGGTGGCCCCGGTGAATCGACATCCAACTCAAAAGCCGACCGCGCTCTCGAATCGGCCTCTACCGTCTGGACGAGGTCGGGGTAACTAACCCATCACTGTGGGCAGCCCCCTATCTTCCAAGGTTGGACCAACAAGGGAACTCAGTCCTCGCTGGCCCGAGTTGTTTTAAATCTGCTGGAGCGCTAACCAGACACACACACGAGTTTCAAATGGTAAAATCAGCTCGGGCCACCACTAGAACTGTTTGGAGCTAGGTAGGTAAGACAAGGGGACCCCATAGAATCCCACACACGATTAGGCACGCTCATTGACGAGGGGGTGACCCCACGACTCCTATGGATAAGCCTACCCGGTGTACCCAAAGACAGAAGGCCCACAAAGATGTCGCCTGGGCCCAGCCTTGGCCCACTAGTGGCACCGACGTATGAGTCCGCGAGTCACAAGGAAGGTGCAAACTTGCCGTACGGAACAAGATCACGGTTAGGAAACCTCATCTGTAATCCAGGACGGACTCCCCGAGACCTAGCCTAGTATATAGGGGCTAGGAGGGGAGACGTCGAGATCAAGCAATACACAATATGTAACCCTAGCTTTGTGCGCACTAGCCTTGGCTCCCCTGTAATCGCCATCTCCGATCAATAACATCGAGCAGGAACGTATCCTCCTGTTAGCCGACGAGCTATCGTCCAACCTGTGCCTCTCATGACTAACCCAGGGTCCCTGACCATGGGATTTGTAGGGGTACATCCCCGTCAATTGGCGTCGTCTGTGGGAACTACACAGGTTGGAATTACGATCTTGGCGGTTCCGTCTTCCGCAAGCCGCAACTCAAGAGCAAGAACCAGATGCAATCCACCTGAGGAATTCAAGATCACGGTGAATATCTCCGCCGCCCCAGCAAGATGGCTCAGCCTGCAGCTGATGTCTACGCACGCTTCTATTCTTGTAGACTATGTTGGGCCTCCAAGCGCAGAGGTTTGTAGGACAGCAACAATTTCCCTCAAGTGGATGACCTAAGGTTTATCGAACTCAGGGAAGTAGAGGTTGAAGATGGTCTCTCTCAAGCAACCCGGCAATTAAGATACAAGAAGTCTCTTGTGTCCCCAAGACACCTAATACAACTAGGAGTTGTATAGGTGCACTAGTTCGGTGAAGAGATGGTAAAATATGGGTGATAGGTGTGATAAAATGAAGTAATATAAATCTGTAATAAAAAGTGCAGCAAAGAAACAAGTAACAAAACTGAGTGCAAACGGTGTAACAATGATGGAAACAAGGCCTAGGCTTCATACTTTCACTAGTGGCAACTCCCAACAACATTAACATAGTCTAATCACATGATATTTCCCATAAAACATGCAATGGAGACGTACTCGGAGGTCATTCCTTTGTGGTCAAGAGAGGACGAGAATTGTGTAGGGCTACAAAAGCACACCTAGAGTTCGTAGTTCTCAGTCTATGGATTTCCCAATGTCACCGCGGCCATCCAAAGAGAGTACCACAATCACCACAACATATCTAAAGTATAGTCAAAGACAAGCACCAAGAGACTCTCAATCTTCAATCCACACACAAAAGAGGAAATCACTCATGATAATATTATTCTAACCCATGTCCAATAGACCGCTGTCACCTTGGTCTCGGAGATTATACTAGATAAGATCAATTGAGTACATCAATCCAATACATAGAGGAAGGGGAAATATCATGGGATCACCCTAGATTAACATAGCCTATGATCACAACAAAGATCACATCATGGGAGAGAGAGAAACCACATAGATCAAGATATAAGCCTTAGCCCCGAAGGGAACTACTAACACATGGACATGGTGAGAGGGAGAGTTGTTGATGGAGAGGTGCAGCCCGGAGGAGATGATGGAGACGGCGACGGCGGCGGCGGCGCCCACGGCCACGGCCCTTGGGGGCAGCGGCCCTTGGCCCCTTCTTCTTCCTTGGAGATGGTGCTGCTGTGGAGATTGATCTCCCCCTCAAGACGGCTGCCAAGGGGGAGGAATTTTCGTGGTACCCTTTGACCTAGGTTTCCTCTCACTCTCGGAATCCCGTCATCTAGATTACGTCTTCTGTATTTTGGGGTTTCTGGAAGCATCCTAACTCCGATTGAGCTGACTTTTATGTCTAAATCCACCGGAAACAAATTCCCTACAACTTTTTAGTTTTAAGTTTTTCCGTTTGAGGCCGTCTTCTAGCGTTTCCGAGGCGATCTTTAAAACCTGTCTGGTGGGGACATATTTCGGGAGAGTTAAAGTCCAACTCCTACAAGGCTCCTTTTGTGATTTTTCATTTATCCAAGTAATTCCTACACATAAAGTACAAAACCAAGAACTTTTGCACTCTTGCAACCATTAATAGGTTAGTTCCAAAATATGTTATAAAGATATATGAAAGTATATCAAAAACATAGCAATATCACACAAAACATGCATGAAGCAAGCAGAAATTATAGATACGTTTGGGACGTATCAGCAGCCGTGCCAAGACCAATACTACGGAGGAAACCGAGCCCACCGCTAGAGAAGGAGAAAAAGACGACCCAAAATAAAGGCACGAGGGTTCTACACGGAGATCCCGATCGACGAACTACAACATGAAGAAGAAGACCTGCCGGCCACACGACGACCCACCGCCACCCAAGCACCCGCCGGTCAACAAGACACTGACTCCGAGCTCGTGATCAGCGACCACAAAGACCATCGCCAACGAGGAAGAAATCGACGGCTCAGAAGACAGGCGCGAGGATTCTACGAAGAGACCTCACCCGACGTGTCGAATTATACAGCCACGCGATCGCCGACCACTCGACGATCCGCCGCCGTGCGGAAAGCCGCCGCCCGCCAGGACATCGACTCTGAGACTCGGACCGGCGAATAATATGACCCAGATCGAAGGCCAGACGAATTCGCAATTCTAATAAGGAACCAGAACCTAATTGAAGGGATCGAAGTCGACCCGCGAGCTCACGAGCACCCAGCAGACCACGCATTGTTCTTCCGAATCTCAAGGAGGAAGCGGCACGCCAGATCCAGCAAGCTCACGGTCAGGGAACAGCTAGAAGGACCCTGCACGATCCACTGCTTCGAAGACAACTGGGGAAACATCAGATCGAGCCACACTCTGGGAGACTGCCGCATGTTCAACGAACTCGCCGACAGCCTCAAGGAGGAAAAATAGCAAGAAGCCAAGCGCGCCCGACGAACCGAGCAGTCGCCCACTCACGGACAGGTGTACACGATCCAAGAAGGCAAGGTATCGCAAGCCCAACAGGACGCCTACACCCTGCAGGCCAGAGCAGCCGAGAACCTAAACGCAGTCGAAGTCTACCAGCTACACGACGCAGAAACCAGCATCACGTTCTCCCAGAGCGATCACCCGCCTGCAGTCCCAAGGCCGGGGCACGTGCCCTTGGTACTCGACGCCCAAATCGGAGGGTACGACATGGACAAAATCTTCATGGACGGAGGCAGCAGCATGAACATAATCTTCGTCAGCACCCTGCGCAAGATGTTGATCCCTCGATCAGTATGGAAGAAATCAAGCACCGTGTTATACGGAGTAGTCCCAGGAGAAGCAGTTGCTTCCCTTGGACTAATCGAGCTCGAAGTCGTCTTCGGCAACAGAAGCAATTTCGCAAGACACACCCTCGATTTCGAAGTACTCGATTGGCAATCACAGTATCACGCCATGCATATTGGGACATCCAGCATTCGCTCAATTCATGGCGATTCCGCACTACGCCTACCTCAAACTCAAGATGCCAGGATCCGCGGGCGTCATTACAGTCAACGGGAGCTTCATCAAGTCAGATAAATGCGATCGTGATTTCCACAAAGTCTCTGACACCTTTGGAGCCGAGCAAGAACTCGCAGAAATAGCCATGGCGACAAACAAAGGTATCTTTCCGCTAGCAAGTCGAAGCGAGTCAAAAGAGTATGGACGGGACTTCAAGATCGACAGACCCAGAAGCAGGTGATGAGGACAGCGACACGGTCACCCACCAGGTGCACCCGACAGACCGAGAAAAAACAGTCCGCGTGCACGCCCACCTCCCAGAAGAGCAAGCGACTGCCCTCATCACCTTCCTCCGCGAAGAATGGGAAATCTTTGCCTGGTGCCTAGCCGACATGCCAGGAGTACCGTGCGAGTTCGCGGAGCATGCGATGCGCATCAAGCCAAACACCAAACCAGTGAAGCAGGCGCTACGAAGATTCTCAGAACCCAAACGCAGAGCAATCGGGGAGGAAGTCAACCGACTACTTGACGCCCAATTCATTCGAGAGACGAAGAAATCCACTTGGGTCGCCAACCCTTTGCTAGTCCCCAAGAAAGACACGGACGTACTGCGAATGTGCGTCGACTATGGTCCAGTCAACAAACACTGCCCAAAGGACCACTTTCCCCTGCCAAGAATCGATCAGATAATCGACTCGGCAACAGGATGCGATCTACTATCGTTCCTCGACGCTTACTCAGGATACAATCAGATCAGGATGAAGGAAGAAGACGAAGAGCATACATCATTCATCACCCCTTACGGCGTATTTTGCTACAAAACAATGCCCTTCGGACTCAAGAACGCCGGCGCCACATACCAACGGATGATGCAAGCCTGCTTAAAAGAGCAAATCGGAAGAAACGAGCAGGTCTACGTGGACGACATAGTCATCAAAACCTACAGTGCAAACACGCTACTCGACGACCTGCGCGATACCTTTGCAGCACTCAAAAAGTACAGAATCAAGCTCAACCCTAAGAAGTGCGCATTCGGCGTCCCAGCCGGGAAGCTGCTCGGGTACATGGTCTCTGCTCGAGGAATCAAAGCGAACCCCAAGAAAGTACAAGCAATCACCAGGATGCAAGAACCAACCAACATCACAGGCGTGCAGCAGCTCACCGGAAGACTCACATTCCTGAGTCGTTTCATCAGCAGATTGGGAGAGCGCACATTGCCATTCTACCAGTTGCTGAGAAAAGGAGAGAAATTCGAGTGGACCGAAGAAGCCCGCAAAGCATTCGCGGACCTGAAGAAGACACTATCAACCCCACCGACCCTGGCGGTACCCAAAGAAAAAGAAAGGATGTACCTCTACGTGGCAGCACGCAACAGCGTGGTAAGCACAGTACTCGTCGTCGAGTGTACAGAAGAAAGCAAGATCTAGAGCATACAGAGGCCGATCTACTACCTCAGCATGCTCTTGACAAAATCCCAGTAGCGGTACCCGCACTACCAGAAGTTACTACTAGCCATCATCACGACCTCAAGAAAGGTGTCGCACTACTTCAACGAACACCCTATCACAATCGTGAGCAGCGCACCACTCGCAAACATTCTCAACAACCCCGGAGCGACTGGGCGATTCGCCGAGTGGAACATTGAGCTCAGTCCGTGGGACCTGCAATTCAAGCACCCAACAACAATCAAGGCCCAAGTACTCCCAGATTTCCTGGTCGAGTGGACGGAAGTCCAGACACCAGGCCCCCCGGACCTATCGAACTCATGGACAATGTTCTACGATTGGTCCAAAAGACAGCAAGAAACCGGAGTAGGAGTCGTTCTGGTCTCCCCCAAAGGAACCAAGCTCAAATACGTCCTCCAGATCAACTTCAGCCACGCCTCCAACAACGAAGCCGAATACAAGGCACTGCTCTATGGCATGCGTATGGCCAAAACATGCGGTGCCACTCGCCTCGTAATCTACGGAGACTCCAACCTCGTCGCCCAGCAGGCGATGAAAGACTGCAATGCAGTAGCCGACAACATGGCGGCCTATCAGAAGCTCTACAACGCACTCGAAGGAAGTTTCGACGGCTGCGAGCTCAATTATATCCCCAGATCAAACAACACAGAAGCTGACGAACTCGCGAACATCGGCTCGACTCGAGGACCAATACCACCCGGCGTCTTCCTCGAAAGCATCAGCCAGCGATCCATCAAGGAGAAACCAACAGCACCAGAGGCAGCTATAGATGACGACACCACAGAGCCAGCACAAGTGGCATCAGCAAGTCCATCTGAAGGCAACAGCAGCCAAGAGGCCGAACCTATAGATCCAACAGCACTCAAAGGACCAGCATGGACAAGACCGTTCCTCCGATTCATAATCGATGGCACACTACCGCAAGACGTCTCAGAAGCTCGGCGCATCAGCCGCCGATCCAAGGCATTCACAGTCATCAACAGACAGTTATACAAGTGAAGCATCACCCAGATACTTCAGAAGTGCATCGACGAAGAAGACGGCAAAGCCCTACTGCTCGAAATCCACGAGGGCACCTGCGGGCACCACGTGAGCAGCCGAGTACTCGTATCCAAAGCGTTCCGAGCAAGGTTTTATTGGCCCACTGCGATGAAAAACGCAGCAGACATTGTGCGGCGTTGCATTGCTTGCCAAAAATTTGCCAGCAGACCGCACGCGCCGGCCTCAGAACTCAAAACCATACCACTATCGTGGTCGTTCTCCACCTGAGGACTCGACATGGTGGGCCCGCTCAAAAAATCATCAAAAGGAGGAAGAACTCACCTACTAGTAGCAGTCGACAAATTCACCAAGTGGATCGAAGCAGTGCCCATCACCAGCTCCACAGCCCTCACGGCAGTGAATTTCATCAAATCAATAATCTTCAGGTTCGGAGTAGCACACAACATCATCACGGACAACGGTACGAACTTCACAGCGGCAGAATTCCAGAACTTCTGCGAAGAGCTGGGTATCAAAATCAACTATGCATCAGTCGCGCACCCGCAGTCCAACGGTCGGGTGGAGAAAGCAAATGGCCTAGTATGCGGGGGAATCAAAAAACGGCTCCTCGCACCACTCGAGCAGGTCGCAGGCAACTGGGTAGAAGAACTCCCCGCAGTATTATGGAGCCTGCGCACTACCCCAAATACCGCAACTCAGTATACACCTTTCTTCATGGTATATGGGGCGGAGACAGTGCTACCACATGACCTCAAATTCTGGGCACCCCGGATCTCAGGTTACGAAGAAGAAGAAGCAGAAGAAGCGCTGCAAGATGACAAGGACACAGCAGACGAAGCAAGGGACACAACCCTGGCAAAGGCAGAGGGGTACCAGGACAAACTGCGCACTTACCAAAGCAGTCGCCTGCGCACCAGAACCTTCAATAAGGGCGACCTTGTCCTACGGCTCATACAAGAGAAAGTTCACAAGCTTTCCCCCCAATGGGAAGGACCGTTCATAATCACAGAAGTCATAGGAGGAGGCGCCTATAGACTGAAGAACCCGAAGACTGACGAGGACGTGGGAAATCCATGGAACGTAGCGAACCTACGCCTGTTCTACCCATAGTCCCCACCAGTCATGCTCATCTGGCAGCTCATGTAAACCTTCAACGCAATAAAATGATGTTGCCCAAATACTACCATACCAAAGCACTCGGGAGCTCGAGTACAAAACTCCCCCCGAGAGACGCTATCATCACAATCGCCATCTTTTACCAACGCACTCGTGGTCTCGAGTACAAAACTCCCCTCGAGAGACGCTATCATCGCAATCGCGATCTTTTACCAAAGCACTCAGGGGCTCGAGTACAAAACTCCCCCTGAGAGACGCTATCGTCGCAATCGCGATCTTTTTCCAAAGCACTCGGGGGCTCGACTACAAAACTCCCCCCGAGAAACGCTATCATCGCAATCGCGATCTTTTACCAAAGCACTCGGGGGCACGAGTACAAAACTCCCCCCCCCAAGAAACGCTATCATCGCAATCGCGATCTTTTACCAAAGCACTCGGGGGCTCGAGTACAAAACTCCCCCCAAGAAACGCTATCATCGCAATCGCGATCTTTTACCAAAGCACTCGGGGGCCTGAGTACAAAACTCCCCCCGAGAGACGCTATCGTCGCAATCGCGACCTTTTCACCAAAACACTCGGGGGCTTGATTACAAAATATCCCCCCGAGAGACATCATCATCGCTCACGCAGCCCGAAACTCAAAAGGGTCCAAGCAAAAACCCATCGACAAGCGCCACCCGTTGAACTCTGCCCGTAATCAAAAGGAAAGATACGGCTACACCATGTACTCTGAAAAGATATGGACGGAGCGCAGGACACAGACAATTCTTTAAGTCTTCACCTGATCGCCAACGATCACCTAAAGACTCGGGGGCTACTCCCATCGGGAGCGCTGCCGCGCACCCGATAAAAGACCAAAAATAATGAAAGGACGACAAGGAAACAAATCTCAGCCTACGTTCAACTCTCCGACTCAAACGTAGCCTCGGGGGCTACTCCCATCGGGAGCACTGTCGCGCACCCGATAGAACCCGCAGTGCGAAGTTTTTGATGGACTCGAAGACAGCTCTCGATCGCAAAGGACTCGAAGAAAGCTCTCGATCACACAGGACTCGAAGACAGCTCTCGGTTGCAAAGGACTCGAAGACATCTCTCGATCGCCAGGACTCGAACATAGCAATCAGTTGCAAAGGGCTCAAAGACAAATTCCGATGCAAAGACTCAAGCACAGTTCACATCACAAGGGTCATTTTCAGTAACAAAAAGATTCAAAATACATTGGATAGAAGGCAGCTCTGATTACTCGAAGGCAATCCTCATTACATGGAGAACTAATCTAGTTACAAAAGGCACAACCAGCCAATAAGCCTACAACAAGGAATTATGACTTCTACATGAGTGCCCATGCTGGGATGATTGGCACCAAGACAACGAGCATCATCACAGACAAAGGAGGAGTCCAAGCAGCAGGCTCATGATGTCAATGACATAACAAAAGGTGAAGCTCGACTTATTTGCGGAGCAGTTGAAGACGATGCTCCACCAGCTTCTTCTCCTGCTCCACCAGCTTCTTCTCCAGTTCCACCCGAGCTGCCGGCGAAGATGACGTTGTCGCCTCCAGTTCTACAAGGTCGCCTGGCGCACCCGCTTGACCGGTGGTTTGACGTCGAGATCCTCTTCAGAACAGGAGGGAGAAGCAGTTGAAGACGGCTTAGCACCAGCACCCGAAGAGTCACCGAAGGAGGAAGCAGTTGACGACGCAGGCAATGGACTCCTTGACCTGTCAGAACCATCACTGCTCGTCTCCGACCAGTACGGATCCATGCGGTTGCCGCTCGGGTCAAAGGCGTGGATGACAAGAGTGTCTTCGCCATCAAAACGGCAACAAAGAGTGTCACCATCACGCAAGTTCAACTGACGAGCAAAGGATTTCCAGCCAAAGCCAAGAAAAATCAAGCGGGAACTATCGATCTCTAGCTTAACATAAGAAGGAGATCGAGCGCACCCCTGAAGACGAAGAAGCAAGCCACCAAGGCCACGCTCAGAAACAATGGCAGCAAATGAAGAAGGAAGAAGAATGCGAGCAGCGCCCCGGGCACAAACGTGCAGGAGAAAGTCATAACACCAAACACCCTCCTCCGAGGAAGAGGAGGAAGGCACCAGCGCTGCACCATGACGACCACCGCGAGAAGAGCGCGGAGTACGACCACCACGGCCGCGGCGAGCATGACCGCGGCCAGTCATACCAGCTCCACGCTTGGGCGCCATGAGAAGAGGAAGAGAAAGAGGAGCAAGATGAGCAGAGGTCGAATACCGCTGCTAGATGAAGAAGAGGGGTCTATTTATAGCACAAACCCAAGAGCATGTAGAAGCCCAGACGACGGGAGCCATTAATTCAAAGACCAAGCACGTCGGGCGATTCGAAGTCTGAGACAAAGATGCCTTCACACGAGAGGCACAGTGCGCTGGACGCGTCAAATCTCGCGCGTTTTCAATGCGCGCATCGATAACTCAACAGGCGGTTGCAGCACGCCACCAAAAGCCATCATTATGACCGGTCATGAAGACATGACGGTTAGCCGCCAGAGCATCTTTGACGGTCCTCCAGCAAGGAGATAGTTATCTTCACCAAACAAGAGGTAAAATCAAAGGGGCAGTGAGCAGAAGAGGCAGCTTGCAAGCACCGTTTTCTTCATAGTTTAAATACATTTTTTTCAAATATATCTAACTCCCATCGGGAGCGTATCCACCCATTAGAGTTTTTCGGGTGCTCCCTCACCCAGAAGGAAAAATGTGCTCGAGTGATCACTCGCACCTACGAGAGTCTCAGGTGCTCCCTCACCTAGAAGAAAAGATGTGCTCGAGTGATTACTCGCACCCATGAGAGTTTCGGGTGCTCCCTCACCACGACGCAAGATGAGCAGACCTGCGCTCGCCAGATCGAGTGGTCCCGGAGTATCGGGTGCTCCCTCACCCTGAGAGCAAAAGCGATATTCGAGTGATTACTCGCAAAACTCTATGTACCCAAGCACTCGACGACCTCCCGAGCAAATATTCCTCTATGTTACTCCTCGCCCGAGCACTCGGTGAAGCTCCGCGAGTGACCGCTAAAACAGCTCACTTGATTGTTTATTCCAAGTGGGTGCATTATCTACTAGGCTCCGCGCCTCAATAAAAATACATATTCCTGGAACACGATACACTGTGCCCAGATGCCACGCAAGCCTAGCGTGTAGGTAAGACCCTGCTGCGAAGATCGGCCGGGTTGGGACTTGCCGAAGAGCGATTTCACTCCCAACCTTTTCCATGCGCTTGCAAGATAGAAAAAGGCGGGCGGACGCGCCTAGGCTACGAACTTTACTGGCGGCAATTGATCACTGTAAGACCTGCAGCGGCATGACTTTTGCTAGACACCAGTGTTCCAAGCTCATGTCGAGGGACATGGGTTTGATTGGGCTACTGCGGTTTTTTCCACTAGTGAAATTCACCAAGGCTCAACCCGTCGACTCCTTGGGCTCTTTCATCTTAGCATCCCTCGAAACAGGTTTTGTCATGGCCCCAGACTACCAGCGACCCGCGGTTAAAACCGTGCATACATCAAAAACGACACAAGTATGGACTCGAGTCCCTGCGCGCCTCTTCGAGTCCCCCAAACACTCGGGGGCTACTGACGAGGGGGTGACCCCACGACTCCTATGGATGAGCCTACCCGGTGTACCCGAAGACAGAAGGCCCACAAAGATGCCGCCTGGGCCCAGCCTTGGCCCATTAGTGGCACCGACGTATGAGTCCGCGAGTCACAAGGAAGGTACAAACTTGCCGTACGGAACAAGATCATGGTTAGGAAACCTCATCTGTAATCCAGGACGGACTCCCCGAGACCTAGCCTAGTATATAAGGGCTAGGAGGGGAGACGTCGAGATCAAGCAATACACAATCTGTAACCCTGGCCTTGTGCGCACTAGCCTTGGCTCCCCTGTAATCGCCATCTCCGATCAATAACATCGAGCAGGAATGTATCCTCATGTTAGCCGGCGAGCTATCGTCCAACCTATGCCTCTCATGACTAACCCAGGGTCCCTGACCATGGGATTTGCTGGGGTACATCCCCGTCACTCATCAAGAAACACAATACCCGGAACTCGGGACCTAGGTGACTTGAATGGAACAAAACACCTGGCGGGAACAGCCCGGTCTTCCATCCTTCGCCGAATATAAAATTAACATCATATTGATAATTATCAACCAATTTGTGATAATAACATGATATTCCACCAAGAAGCAATGGGTATAAGCAGCAGGTAAGGGCCTACACATACTAAGCAATGGCTAAGCAAGCAAGGTACATACCCAAACAAGGTTTTGCTAGGATGTTGGGGGATGGTTTTTTGGGTTTAATTGAGAGGAAAAAGTATATGGTGGTAGGATCAAACAACCGTTCTAAATACAGCTAGGCAAGAGAGCTGAAAACTATAAGGAATGTTATATAAACCCACTTGCCTGGGTAAGTAGTCGACGGAGCAGACGTAGCAGGGTCCTTGGGCTCGGTGTCGGACAGCTCCACGTAGGTCTTCTCGGCAAGCTCGGTCTCTAACGTACGGTACCGGCCAAGAAGAACACCACAAGTAAGCATCGGCATCAAAATGCACAAGCATGGTTGCATGTTCAAGTTTATATCATGGTGTGACCCTAGCTAGTCAATTTAAATGGAGGTGGTGATGACATGTCAACAACTCCATATCCATTTGTTAATTTATTATGGGTTTGGTCATAGCCTTAGCATTTTGTGTAAGTGACATGGGAACATGACATGGCAAGATCATAAAACAATGGATGAACAACGTGAAGTAAACTACTCGATTCCGGAGACTGAAAGGTGTCGACAAGGGTAGACACCTCGGGAAGTATCAAGAATTAAAAGAGAAAGGAAAATAAAGGATTTGCATGGAAAACTTCCACACCTTGCCACATGTGTTGTCAAACACACATGGGCCCCATGCAACCTCTTTGACTTCCCATGACTAACACTTGTGTTGGAACCACAAATGATTTCAAAGGAATATGAAGGAGCAAAAAAAAGAAAATAATAAGAAACAAATTGAGGATGACCAACATCTTCATTGTAAGTTTATCAAGCCCCTGTTCTGACCTCACCATGGTGATCAGTAGCTTCTCCTACCCCAAAAACACATATCGGATGCCCCAAATTGTCCAGGGGTCACTCAAACATACAAACCAGGGGGGTTTGAATTTGGAATTAAATTCAAATTCAAACAGAAAAGAAAAAAAGGAGGGAAAGCCCCAGCTGGGCTGGTCTCAGGAAATCTGGCCCAGTTTCAGGACAGCCGGTGGGCTCAGGCCACAGCCCACTCGGGCAACACCCCACTGACGTGAGGAGCCCACCTGTCAGCCCCTCAAATAAAAATAAAGGGGGAGCCAGGGATTCGAACCCAGGTCTCCTAGGTGAAAACTTCACTCCCTAGCCACTGCAGCCCGAATCGGTTTTTGAACGAAAGGGGGGCAGCAATCAGGTTGACATCTCCCTGGCGGCCACTTCACTCTGACAGAAAACCGAACCCCGACGCCGGCGACTGTTCCGGTGAGCATAGCCTCACCTGCACCCACACTCGAGCAAACCACCATGGGGGAACTCGAGCTAGCCCCTTCCTCTACACGGGCACACAGGCCATGGTCACCAGCTCCCCTCTGCCTCGCCGGAATCAGGCCGGGAACAGCACGGCGACGAGCACGTTCTGCATCTTCAGACACCTCACATCACCCCTACCTTCAGGAGACCCGTGCGTCGAGCACACGGTGACTCCTACCATGGGGTTGCTTGCAAACGCGAGAGGGCAGCACCACGATCACGTGGGTGCCCTAGCCCAGACCTAAACCTCACCTGAGGGGAGGCCAGGTTCGCCTGAATTCCTGGCAGATCTGACAACCAGACGTGCTCAAGTTCAGACGCGGGCGACTCTATCTAGCTACGCGAAAAAGGGAGGCCCTTGGGCGCCAAATACACGCCCTGGACGCTCCTAGAGCACGCGGGAGGTCGTCCGAGACGCACCACGGGCACGATGATCACGAACTCCTCGCCGGCGACGAGCTACGCGGCAGATGTCCTACTGCTAACACGAACCCGGAGCTACACGCATCTACAAGCAAAGGGGAGGGCTTGAGCTCACCTTGTGGGTCACGCATCGTGTCCCAACCTTGCCGTAGAGGAAGGAGTCGGACTTGAAGACGACGACGCGGTGCAGGGGCTCCACGGCGACGTCCACGGCTCCGCGACGAATCCGCGCACCTCTCCGCTACCTGCGATCGGGAGCGGGTTAAAGACTCACATGAGAAGGTGTGTGCCAGCGCACGTCCAAGAATTTGAGCGCACGACAACGAATTGGAAGAAATCGGCCGGCGGCCATGGTGGAACAGGGGAGTACCTGCGGGGTCAAACGAGGCGGCGGCGGCGGAAACCTGGGGGGAAAACGGGTCCCCTAGGGTTCCAGGACGGCTCAGGAGCGCTGGTTATAAAGGAGGGGGCTCCTGGCCACGTCGACGAGCGTCGACGTTGATGCCTCCCGCCGGCTGTGAGAGAGAGAGGGGGGACCTTGGATATGCTGGAAAGAAGATGACCTAGGGCCCTCCGATCTGAATCCAACGGCCACGCGTGCGCCTGCGCAGCGCTTCGGTGGCACGGGCTGGACGGGCTGCGGGGAAGTGGGGAGAGGCCTGCTGGGATGGGCCTGGCAGGACCTCTGTCTCCAGAAAAAAAATGGGGATTTTCTATTTATTAAAAACAGAGAAATCCCAAGAATTGTTGGGGGCAAACCATGACAGATAAAAACATATAAAAATATGTTTTTGGACCCTTGCAATATTTCCCATTTTATAAAAATGGCTTCGCCAATTTTAGAGCAACTAAAATGTGGGGCCATTTTGAAATTCAAATTCACTTTGAACTATGGACCACATTTTTGGAGGGGACAAAAATAGTGCAAGGTTTTTGAAATGCTTGGGAAGGGGAAAGGTTGAGCTATTCCAACTTTGGGGTTTAGGGGAGCACACATGCACATGGGTAAATTCATCCAACACCTCTCTTTAGCCATCCAAATTGAATTCAAAAGCAATTAAAATGAACCCAAAACTCATTGGCATTTAAAATCATCACATGGAATTACATGCTCTTGCATCATAACAAGTTTCAAAGCCATTGATGAAAGCAAAATTACAACTTGGAATATAAAATTGCTTCTGGGTTGTTACAGAAGGTGAGGTGCATGAGGTGGTGAGGATGAGTGCACGCTCGTCGAGGACGCCAGGCGACGGCGAATTTGCAGAGCTCACCAACGGAACCATGGAGGTGCTCCTCGGCCCTGGAGGCAGCGGCGGGCGGAATTTATTGGGGGAAGCAAACCCTAAGGGGCGCGGGCCTCTTATAGGGGTGCGTCCGCGTCATGTGATGACCGGAGACGACCGGAATTGGACGGTGCCGGCCTCTCCTCTCTCTCGGCGTCCACACCGTGACGTGACGTAGCAGGTGGCCATCTCGCCACCGTTATGTCTGAGCCATTGATCAGATCCAACGGCTGCGGAGGGGCTCTGTACCGCTTCGTTGGGCTGGGCTGCGGGGTGGAGTAACAGGCCAGCTGGGCTGGGACAAGTTTCACCTTTTGCAGAGAAAAGAAAAGTAAGGGTTTTCCCATTCATTAAAAATAGTCATCCTCTTGGAGTTTTCGAGAGCAAAAGGAAAAGGAGAAAAACATAATAAAACATGTTTTGTAATCCTGAGATTATTTGTGATTTTACAAAATTGGTTTGAACCAATTTGGTGCAAGTAAAATAGAGGGCAAAAATTCAACGCAAACTCATGGACTAGCTCGGTAGGGAGAGAGATTTGGCTATGCAAGATTTGAAGCTTACGGGAGCACACATGCACATGGGAAAAATGCCACAAGACTCTTCTTTAATCACAAAGGTAGGTTTGAATTCAAATTCAAATGAACCTCAACCATGGATCCAACACAAGATCACCACATGGAATTACACCATCTTGCAACATAACAAGTTTGAGACTCATGGTGAAAGGCAAAATTACATGGTGAAATGCAAAATCACTTTTGGACTGTTACATGACTGGAGGGTACGCTTGGGGGTGGACCCGTGCCCCCTGGACGCCTTCTTGACTGGTGGATCCCCTTCGGGAAATTTCTGGTCTCCTCGGGCAATTTCTTGTAAAACGGACTTTCCTAGTTTTTCATGATTTTTGGAGCTCCAGAAGTGGGGTCACTTGGCAGATGCCTTTTCCTGCTATTTTCTAACGTTGGTAAATAAATCCAAGAAACTGCAAAACATGTAAAATATGGCAAAATAACATAATTAAAGCATTCTAATATGAAATATATCGATGAATAAGAACAAATTAAAATATAAAATAGTGATGCAAAATAGATGTATCACACGTCCATCGGTAATGACAAACCTAACATGCGCACGAAATTCATCATGAAGCTTAACCAAATTCCTCCATAACTAGGAACCACGGGAGGGGGCGAACATAGGTTTTACGACCGGGAGATATTTTTCCTTAAGAAAATCAAACCAAAGGGTCCCAGAAAAAGTATGCATAACACGCCACCACCACTTATTGATGAAAAATTTATTCATAATCACGGTGTTAACAATATTTAGGCCTCCAACATTTTGAGGTATGCATAAAATCTTTCATTTGACCATCCGGTATTATTACTTTATTATCAGAAGATTTATAGTAGAAAGCACCCCGATACTTGTCGAAACCCTCATGGATACAGCCCGAGAGTGGTGGAAACCCATTTATTACATTGGAAATAAAGGCATAGATGTGTTAATGAGGCAAACCTTACTAGCTTTAGAGTTATATCTACCCCTCACTAACGTAACTTAGTTCCCCACCTTATGGAGTCCGGCTCAAAGGCAACGAAGGATAGATTATGAGGAAAAAATTGCTATGGAAAAATATTAGTTGTGGAAATTGCCATAAAGGACGGTAGCAAATGTGAGGGATAGAACTAGAAATTCGCATGGCGATTCAGAGAGTAACACATGCCATTTTTTGTTCAAAAAGCATGCATATGGAAATTGTAAAAGGATCAAAGATAAGACACTACATATGGCAACAACAATGAAACCCTAGCATCAGTAGGGCAACCACATGGCAAAATAAGGAATGATTAATTCATATTAGGGATGGAAAATTAAACCTAAACTAGTATACATAAGCAAAAAACAAATTGCAGTATAGCTATGGATACATATTAATTGGGGCAAGTGCTATGAAGGGCCATGGCAAATATGAAGGGTAAAACAAGAAATTCACATAGCAAATCAGAGAGCCACATATGGCAATTTTTGTTCCAAATAATGAATGTGACAATCGTAAAAGGATAATAGTGCAAACATTACATATGTCAACATCAAACGAAAATACTGGCATCAGCAAAGCAACCACGTGAGAAAAATAAAGAATGATGAATTGATGTCAGAAATGACAATTTATACTTATAACTAATATACACAAACAAAAACAATGGTAAAATAACTATGAATCCTATCAGTTATGGTAAATGGTATGATGAACTATGGAAAATGTAATACAACAACAAAATTACACATGGCAAATAATGCTAAAACAACACATACTTTGCTTGTTGAACTAAAATAACCCAATAATCGCTATCAATTGCAAATTCTACAATAAAATTATTGAATTCCCCCGAAGAAACGCTCTACCAATGCTACTCCTCTTTACCACAAAAATACCATAGAGGTGTATTAATTATTGGATTGGATTGGGATTTGGTATGTTGAGTTGTATTGATTTTTTGCCAAATCCCAATCCAAAACGCCGTCGTCGTCGATTCCATTCGAATATCCTACATTATTGCCAAATAGAAAAAACGAACAAGGGGAGAAGCTCATGAATAACGAGTGTGTAATACTACGCTACCCTCTAAACCAAACCAAAGCTGATGAGAAAACTACCGACGATTCTTTATAAATCCACACGAAAGGCTCGCCAAAAATCTCATGCCTTCTTCATTGGAACAGAGAATGGACCAAGAGATCAAGGGGGGGAAGCTCAAGTCGCACAATTTACTTATCCGGGGTTTCCTGCAAAATAATGCGCATGAACATCGATGACTGGGTAGCGGTAGCGCTACAGTCGCCGATGGCCGGATCCAACGGCTTGGCGGAACCTTTGGAACCACCTTTATTTGTTGGGCAGATGAACGTACCAGATTACGTCGCGCGAGGAGCTGAAAACGCATATATTCACTTCCGATTAATAGAGTAATTTAAAGAGAATATAAATCTTTGAAGTACATGAAAGGTTTGTTTCAAGGATAATGATACGCATTGCACGTTCGGTTGGCCTCTCCCTTCCCGAATGCCTATATACCCTGCGCGTCAATATTAAAGCACACATCCATCCACACTCAGCTTTTACGATTTTCGTATTTATAAAAGTTTTATCTCCTAAATAAAAATTCCAATTAAAATTCCGTTTTCACCATTAACTCCGTCTCGACGAGATCTTTAAAACTAGATGTCATATTGATATGTTTCGAGAACTTTTTTTTTAACCAAAAGTTGCCATGTTGTTTACACTGAAGTTTCCATCTTGTTTACACTAAAGTTCCCATGATTTTTTCCGTCTATTTTTTTCTCCTAGATTTAAAGCCACCATTGTATTTTAACGCCTTTTGACTCATCGCCTGTAAGGCCCGATATGCGGTACTGTTCCAGATCTAGGTGTTTTCACCCAGATCCGGGGACGAAGCACATATCGGTCCCACCGCGACATATGACAAAGTCATATGCCCCGGATTTCCAACATGATATCACAACATTACAGATACAAGGATACAACATCTCATACAATCGGCATACAACTGCCTTAATACAATACAACAGCGGAAGATACATGTCTGAGTATAGACTACAACCAAATGCCTACTGGCAAAGAGAAAAACATCGATCCCCGTAACCACACGGGTCCAGGCCCTCCGCCGGGATCCGCCTAACTAGTCGTCGTCGAGTCTCCATGTGAAACGTCGATCACCATACCTGTTGTCGATCAAGAACCCTGAAAAGAGTTTGGGGGTAGTATCATGAGTACGGAAGTACTCAACATCCAACTGTAGTGGTCATCTGACCCAGCAAGGACTTCATCACTCATCATTCTAGGACAACTAGTAGTTTATGGTAAGTATGGGGTAAGTGGTGAGGTTGCTGCCGCACTAGCATTTATGAAGTGGCTAACGATCTAGAGAGTAAGGTAAGAAGCCAAGCATTCGATGAGGAATCGCCTCCAACAAGTCTGCTATCCACCTACTACGCAAACATAACACCTATCATATCCTTGTCCTCCTCTTCGCATCCCGACGAAGAAGAAGCAGTCAAGGCACACACACGTTGATCAAGTTATATTAAGATTATATCAGTTGTTGTTGTCTATGAACAAGGAGTAGGTCTCAAGTCATCCATAACCGTGGACACGGCTTCTCGAAAAGATTTAACCCTGCAGGGGTGTACCAACTGCCCATTACAAGGCTCCGCATGCAAGCCCATCACTCTCAGTTGCTATCCATGATAGCCAACCATTTTATGATTTAGTTCCAATTGATCCGAAATGACAGGTCCCTCTAACTGATAACGAACAAATCCGGGTGGCCCCCGGGGAGTCGACACCCAATCCAAAAGCTGGCCACGCTCTCGGATCATACTCTTCCGTATCAACAGGGTTTGGGTTACCGAGACGCCTCACGTGAGGCCTCGGGCCCTCGTCGGTCATAGGTGGACCAATAGGGAAACAAAGTCCTCACTGGTCCGGTTTGTTTTAAAGGATGTCTGCCAGGAGCTACCCGACAGGCATATATGCATGGTTTTCAAATGGTAAATCAACTTGGGCCACCTCTAGAAATGTTTGAAGCTAGGTAGGTAAGAAAAGGGGACCCCATAAAATCCCACACGCGGTTGGGCACGCTCAGTCTTAAAACCAATACCCGGAACTCAGATCCTAGGTGACTCGAATGGAACAAAGCATCGTGGCGGGATAGCCTAGACCTTCCATCCTTCGTCAAATATAGTTAACATTATAATAATCATATCATCAACAAAAATATAATAATGTGATAGCCCAAACCAAGGAGTAACAGGGTAACATCGTAGCATCCTAAGCATGCATACTAAGCAGGGGCTGAGCAACGAGCAATAGTAACATAGCAGTACAAGGTTTGCTGGGAGGGGACATGGTTGTATCGGTTTGAAAGAGGTTGTAAACATGTGGTAGGATCAAACATCGAACCTAACCTAGACTAGCATGCAAACCGCTGGTTGAAATAGAATGGAGCATAAGTAATGTATACTCCTTGCCTGTTGATAAGTCGGGTTCCGAAGGTGTAGTAGATCGCAAGCTCGCATCGTCTCCGAGAGGTACCCGCGGAAGCACACAAGATGGTAAACACTGGAAAGCAATCAACGAGCAAGCATCTATAACTACGAATCAAACACGAGAAAGCATCAACAAGAAGGCAACACGAGACATCGCACCTACCGTCGAGAGCGGTTACTAATAGGTTAAGTGGAGTATTCGTCACACACGACGATACCGCACGTTTACGATGGTTCAAGTTGTTTAGCTACAGGTTATCAACAAAGGTTGTTAACATGGCATATCACTCAAGCATGGCATAGGACACAAACATGACAAGAGGTTAAGCATAAATAAACTATCCAATCTAGTCACCTTAAGTGGGGGGTAAAACCTATACATGGCAACTATTACGGACCCCATAATAATTATTGCATCTGGTACTGTTCTTCCCTAAACTTAATTTTATTATTTTTATTAGCAAGCAAGAGCAGCATAAACACAATCTACAGGAAATTCTAGTCAAGTTACATATAAAGAACATTTTTATCGGAGCAACGGTTAAAAAGTTATAGCAATTACAGTTTTCAGTGGCAAGGGTTGTAATTAGCAGTAAAACAACATGTAAACAAAGTCAAACATGGCAAAGGAGCATATTTTATTAAACTAGACAAAATTCTAAGCAAGTTTCATGTTTAAAGCGTCGCGATCCGAGCTACGGTTAAAAAGATACGGGCATCGCAAAACGCAACACAATCTGTAAATTATTAAAACCTGAAAAGAAAGAAAAAAATCCTAGCGGGCCGAAACTGCACTGTTGGGCTTAACAGGACGGTCGCAAAATAAAAAAAACGCCCACTGGCGTGAGGTATCTAACGGGCCGGCCCAACAGTAGCACATCAAAATAAATAAAAAAAGAAAGAAAAAATGGGGGCGCCTTACCTTATGGGCTCCGGCCCAGGAAGCACGCGGCGGGGGATAACAGCTCCTCGCACATGGGTGCGAGGAGGGGCGCTGGCTAGGGCGGCTCTAGCGGGCCAGGGGTTGACGGGGCCGACTAGAGGTGGGCCTCGCGGGGGCGCCGGCCCAGGACGCGGGCGGCTGCCGCTTCGTCCGCACGGGACAGAGGGCAACAGAGGCGCCGGTTGCCGGCCTGGGCGACCTCCGGCGAGGTTGCCGTGCATGCGGGGGGGGGGGGGGCGAGAACGGCCGAGAACGGGGGAGGCGCGGCGGATCCGGCCTGGATCTGGTCGCCGGCGGGATTTGGGCGGCCCGTCGAGGTCCATGGGGCGTCACGGGCAAGCTTTCTCACGGCATGGCCATGGTGGCTAGCTCCATCCGGCGCGGCGGCCTGCAGGTAACAAGGAGGAGGTGAGGAAGAAGAGAGGGAGAAGAGCAAGGGGCGCGGTGCAGCCTGCTGAGGGTGGCGCGCGTCGCGGCGGCTCGCGAGCCGGCGGTCTCCACGGGCGGCAGCGCGGGAGACTCGAGCGCGGGGCGACTCGGGAGGAGGAGGCTCCACGGGTGATAGGGGCGCGTCTGGGCCGTTGGATCGGCCGATCCGACGGTCCAGATCGCAGGGAAGTTAGGGTTTGACCAAAATGGGGATAAAAACTGCGAAAATGGGGTGTTTTTGTGCCAGATCTGGGGCTGGTGGCTGCCTAGGTGCTTAGGGGAAACCCTAAGTGGGGTGGTTGTCTATTTATAGCCCAGGTGGCTAGAAGTTTGCAAAAACATCCCCGGTTTTTCTCTCGCGCGCGCGGTGTTTACGTTCCTGACCGCCGGGGGTCCGCTGGACCTCCGATTCGGGTAAAACTTCAAACTGCGCGATCAGCGCGTCGAGACGGCGGCGTTCACCTCGCGTTGGAACCGTTCCGAGAACACTTTCCGGCGCGCTATAAAAATATCACGTTTAATTATTAAACGGGGTTTTTCGTTCCGTTGGCTACGGATGGTCTCGTAAAGTTTTCGCGACGGTGATCGGGTGAAACCCGTTGTCGCAAAGGTCGAGTGTCAGGATGGAAAAGGTCAGTCTCCGTCCGATACGAGATATGAGAGGGAAAATAATCTTTGATCGATAAATCGGGGATGGAAACACCGCAAACAAATCAGACAATCAAACAATTCACACCGAAAACAAAATTTTTTATTTTTTGTGAAATCTGGGCTGTTACAATACAACAACACCAACAAGGGATCTCGTCCCGAGATCCTGGACGATCCGGGAGAGAGGGGGGAAGAGAAAAGAGAGTCGACAATCTTCAACACCGCCAACAAGGGACTCTGCTCCATGTCGACGTCGAGCTTCGGTCGAGATAAATTTTCGCAGAGAGACGGCAACGTCGAAGATCGAAGCCATCGGGAGATCAAGAGGAACAACGAAAATTCAAAACGATGATCAAGGGAAGCATTCTCACTGGAATCGTGAGGATACTGGGAAAGAGGGTTGAAGTCAACAGATGACCAAGATATAAACCAGAGTCGGACAGACTACAGGTACTACAAGATTTCTCAAACCTGAGATCAGAATCGAGACAATACACTGCAAGCAATGCATTGTAACTATTCCGAAACTCCACACTCTCGAGATCCTAAAGTTTGAAGGGGATAAGACGAGATTAAAACACTTACAACACTTGTCCTGACCAGAGCAAAGATAAGGAGTAAAAATATTCCTACTCTCCGATAACTAACTTAGTAACTATAAAATAGTTTTTGTCTAGACTCGACTTCGGCCAGAAAAGGGATCCTACGGTCGGTAAGGCTCTGATACCAAGTTGTAAGGCCCGATATGCGGTACTGTTCCAGATCTAGGTGTTTCCACCCAGATCCAGGGACGAAGCACATATCGGTCCCACCGTGACATATGACAAGTCATATGCCCCGGATTTCCAACATGATATCACAACATTACAGATACAAGGATACAACATCTCATACAATCGGCATACAACTGCCTTAATACAATACAACAGTGGAAGATACATGTCTGAGTACAGACTACAACCAAATGCCTACTGGCAAAGAGAAAAACATCGATCCCCGTAACCACACGGGTCCAGGCCCTCCGTCGGGATCCGCCTAACTAGTCGTCGTCGAGTCTCCATGTGAAACGTCGATCACCATACCTGTTGTCGATCAAGAACCCTGAAAAGAGTTTTGGGGTAGTATCATGAGTACAGAAGTACTCAGCATCCAACTGTAGTGGTCATCTGACCCAGCAAGGACTTCATCACTCGTCATTCTAGGACAACTAGTAGTTTACGGTAAGGATGGGGTAAGTGGTGAGGTTGCTGCCGCACTATCATTTATGAAGTGTCTAACGATCTAGAGAGTAAGGTAAGCAGCCAAGCATTCGATGAGGAATCGCCTCCAACAAGTCAGCTATCCACCTACTACGCAAACATAACACCTATCCTATCCTTGACCTCCTCTTCGCATCCCGACGAAGAATAAGCAGTCAAGGCACACACACGTTGATCAAGTTATATTAAGCTTATATCAGTTGTTGTTGTCTATGAACAAGGAGTAGGTCTCAAGTCGTCCATAACCGTGGACACGGCTTCTCGAAAAGATTTAACCATGCAGGGGTGTACCAACTACCCATTACAAGGCTCCGCACACACACCCATCACTCTCAGTTGCTACCCATGATAGGCAACCATTTTATGATTTGGTTCCAAGAGATCCGAAATGACAGGTCCCTCTAACTAACAACGAAAAAATCCGGGTGGCCCCCAGGGAGTCGACACCCAATCCAAAAGCTGGCCACACTCTCGGATCAGACTCTTCCGTCTCAACAGGGTTTGGGTTACCGAGACGCCTCACGTGAGGCCTCGGGCCCTCTCCGGTCAAAGGTGGACCAATAGGGAAACAAAGTCCTCACTGGTCCGGGTTGTTTTAAGGGATGTCTGCCAGGAGCTACCCGACAGGCATATATGCATGGTTTTCAAATGGTAAATCAGCTTGGGCCACCTCTAGAAATGTTTGAAGCTAGGTAGGTAAGAAAAGGGGACCCCATAAAATCCCACACGCGGTTATGCACGCTCAGTCTTAAAACCAATACCCGGAACTCAGATCCTAGGTGACTCGAATGGAACAAAGCGTCGGGGCGGGATAGCCTAGACCTTCCATCCTTCGTCAAATATAGTCAACATTATAATAATCATATCATCAACAACAATATAATAATGTGATAGCCCAAACCAAGGAGTAACAGGGTAACATCGTAGCATCCTAAGCATGCATACTAAGCAGGGGTTGAGCAACGAGCAATAGTAACATAGCAGTACAAGGTTTGCTGGGAGGGGACATGGTTGTATCAGTTTGAAAGAGGTTGTAAACATGTGGTCGGATCAAACATCGAACCTAACCTAGACTAGCATGCAAACCGCTGGTTGAAATAGAATGGATCATAAGTAATGTATACTCCTTGCCTGTTGATAAGTCGGGTTCCGAAGGTGTAGTAGATCGCAAGCTCGCGTCGTCTCCGAGAGGTACCCGCGGAAGCACACAAGACGTTAAACACTGGAAAGCAATCAACGAGCAAGCATCTATTACTACGAAGCAAACACGAGCAAGCATCAACAACAAGGCAACACGAGACATCGCACCTACCGTCGAGAGCGGTTACTAACAGGTTAAGTGGAGTATTCGTCACACACGACGATACCGCACGTTTACGATGGTTCAAGTTGTTTAGCTACCGGTTATCAACAAAGGTTGTTAACATGGCATATCACTCAAGCATGGCATAGCACACAAACATGACAAGAGGTTAAGTATAAATAAACTATCCAATCTAGTCACCTTAAGGGGGGGTAAAACCTATACATGACAACTATTACGGACCCCACAATAATTATTGCATTTGGTACTGTTCTGCCCTAAACATAATTTTATTATTTTTATTAGCAAGCAAGAGCAGCATAAACACAATCTATAGGCAATTCTAGTCAAGTTACATATAAAGAACATTTTTATCCGAGCAACGGTTAAAAAGTTATAGCAATTACAGTTTTCAGTGGCAAGGGTTGTAATTAGCAGTAAAACAGCATGTAAACACAGTCAAACATGGCAAAGGAGCACATTTCATTAAACCAGACAAAATTCTAAGCAAGTTTCATGTTTAAAGCGTCGCGATCCGAGCTACGGTTAAAAAGATACGGGCATCGCAAAACGCAACACAATCTGTAAATTAATAAAACCTGAAAAGAAAGAAAAAAAAAAGCCTAGCGGGCCGAAACTGCCTTGTTGGGCTTAACAGTACGGGCGCAAAATAAAAAAACGCCCACTGGCGCGAGGTATCTAACGGGCCGCCCCAACAGCAGCACATCAATACAAATAAAAAAAGAAAGAAAAAAATGGGGGCGCCTTACCTTATGGGCTCCGGCCCAGGAAGCACGCGGCGGGGGATAACAGCTCCTCGCACATGGGCGCGAGGAGGGGCGCTGGCTGGGGCGGCTCTAGCGGGCCAGGGGTTGACGGGCCGACTGGAGGTGGGCCTCGCGGGGCGCGCCGACCCAGGACGCGGGCGGATGCGGCCTCGTCCGCACGGGATAGAGGGCAACGGCGGCGCCGGTTGCCGGCCTGGGCGACCTCCGGCGAGGTTGTCGTGCATGTAGGGGGCGAGGACAGCCGAGAACGGGGCAGGAGCGGCGGATCCGGCTTGGATCTGGTCGCCGGCGGGATTTGGGCGGCCCGTCGAGGTCCATGGGGCGTCACGGGCAAGCTTTCTCACGGCATGGCCATGGTGGCTAGCTCCATCCGGCGCGGCGGCCTTCATGTAACAAGGAGGAGGTGAGGAAGAAGAGAGGGAGAAGAGCAAGGGGCGCGGTGCAGCCTGCTGGGGGTGGCGCGCGTCGCGGCGGCTCGCCGGCCGGCGGTCTCCACGGGCGGCGGCGCGGGAGACTCGGGCGCGGGGCGACTCAGGAGGAGGAGGCTCCACGGGTGGCTGGGGCGCGTCTGGGCCGTTGGATCGGCCGATCCGACGGTCCAGATCGCAGGGAAGTTAGGGTTTGACCAAAATGGGGATCAAAACTGCGAAAATGGGGTGTTTTTGTGCCAGATCTGGGGTTGGTGGCTGCCTAGGTGCTTAGGGAAACCCTAAGTGGGGTTGTTGTCTATTTATAGCCCAGTTGGCTGGCAGTTTGCAAAAACATCCCCGGTTTTTCTCTCACGCGCGCGGTGTTTACGTTCCTGACCGCCGGGGGTCTGCTGGACCTCCGATTCGGGTAAAACTTCAAACTGCGCGATCAGCGCGTCGAGCCGGCGGCGTTCACCTCGCGTTGGAACCGTTCCGACAACACTTTCCAGTGCGCTATAAAAATATCCCGTTTAATTATTAAACGGGGTTTTTCGTTCCGTTGGCTACGGATGGTCTCGTGCAGTTTTCGCGACGGTGATCGGGTGAAACCCGGTGTCGCAAAGGTCGAGTGTCAGGATGGCAAGGTTCAGTCTCCGTCCGATACGATATATGAGAGGGAAAATAATCGCGGATGAATAAATCGGGGATGCAAACACCGCAAACAAATCAGACAAACAAACAATTCACATCGAAAACAATTTTTTTTATTTTTTGTGAAATCTGGGCTGTTACATCGCCGAGGACCGGGAGAGCTGCGGTAATGCTCAATGGACCCCGAGCATATATCTGGCGCGGGGGGAGGGGTGCGCGACATGATAGTCTCCTATGTTACGTATGCGTCGAGGAGATCCTCCGACGCATCTCAACGCGTGACGGTGGGGGAGGAGACATGGATTGGGGGTGGAGAGTTTGTCGACGCTGTGGAATAGACATGGCAATTTCTATTCATAGGACATGGCAATTTCTATTCATAGGACATGTCAATTTCTATTCATAGGACATGACAATTTTTATTCGCAGGACTAGCGTCTATAACTTGAAGTTGCCACCCTCACATAACTAAATTTTCCATATAAAACATTAGGGATTGCCATGTACTCATGTCACACATGTGGTAGTTATCAGCATCCCAAGTTTTTTCTATCCATCAATGGCAAACTATTTCCTTTTTGTGTTCATGGCAAATTTAACATATCTTTCGCCATGACAATTTAACATCTCAACGCGTGATGGTGGGGGAGGGGACATGGATCGGTGGGTGAAGAGTTTGTCGACGGTGTGGTGCTGCTCTGGCGGCGACTCTTTTTTGTGCCCATGGAAATTTTTATTCATATGACATGGCAATTTCTATTCATAGGACATGGGAATTTCTATTCATAGGACATGACAATTCTTATTCGCAGCACTAGCGTCTACAACTTGAAGTTTCCACCCTCACATAACTAAACTTGCCATAAAAAACATCAGGGATTTCCATGTACTTGTGTCACACATGTGGTAGTTATCAGTATTGCCATAAAAATATGTCACACGTGTGGTTGGAAAGATGGCAAGCCCACACGATTTGTTGGCAACTTTAGCACATATGAGATGACAACTTTTGCTAAAACGTGAAAACTACCCTAAATACATGTCAACTTTAGCTAATAATTTGTCTCATATATATGCAATTTTATTCATAAAACATGACAATTCTTATTCATAGGACATGACAATTTTTATTCATAGGACATGAATTTTTTTTATTCGCAGGACTAGCGTCTATAACTTGAAGTTGGCACCCTCACATAACTAAACTTGCCATAAAAAATATCAGGGATTGCCATGTACTCGTGTCACACATGTGGTAGTTATCAGCATCTCAAGTTTTTTCTATCTACCAATGGTAAATTATTTTCTTTTTGTGTCCATGGAAAATTTAACATATCTTTCGCCATGGCAATTTAATATGTGTTTTTGCCATGGCAAAAATAACATGTGTTTACCCAAGGTAAATTTTAAAAGTCTTATTTTATGAATTACGATAAATTTACTTAGAACATTGAAGAAAACGTGCAAAAAAACATAATTGAAGCAAACAACGTTAATTTTAGTGCAAACAACATGACAATTTACGTGCAATAGACATGACAATTCTAAACTCAATTTTTTTATCGAAACATATCAATATGAGATCTAGTTTCAAAGATCTCGTCGCGACGGATTTAATAGTGAAAATAGTTTTTTAATTGGATTAGTTATTTAAGAGATAAAACATTTTTAAAAACTGAAAATGATAAAAAAAAATTATGTTAACATGATATACTTCCTCTGTAAACTAATATAAGATGTTTTAGATAACTACTTTAATTATCTAAAATATCTTATAACGGGTCAACTAGCCTCTACCTGACCTATATCTGCGTCCTTGTTTCAATTTTGGAAGAGACCTCTTTCCGACTAGATGTACACGCGCGGTGGCACGCACACGCACAGGCGCGTCTTTTGCTCGCTGCAGTCGGGAAAATATTCAGTCGTAGGCGTGTGCAGGCATCCCACTGCGTGTCACACAACACAACCTGGCAGTCACGCCCGGCGGCAGATCTTCTGTCTGGTAACCTGTCGCTGCCGTCCATCTCCTGCCGCCGCACGGTCGAGCCGGCGCCAGCCGCCGTCCATGGCGACGGTGGAGGAAGGGGAGGGAGGAGAGGCACAGGTATCGATGTTATCTATCTTTACTTTTATTGGGTGGGTGTGTGGGTGGGTGTGGGTCGATCTACATCTTTAACTCGGTGACCTAAAGATGGTGTTTTTTTTTCCCGCTGAGCAGCCACCAGGATTAGGAAGGCGGAGGTGTCCAAGATTCCGGCGATCTGAGGCGACCCGCGACATGGCCGGGGGCGGCGGCGTTGGCGTTGGCGGGAAGGAGGATGCCGGCACGGAGCCCCCACTCCTCTACACCCTCGCTCTCCCTGCCACGGCGCTGCCTGCCGTCGTCTCCCGCCTGGAGGCCGCCGTCCCGAGGAAGGCGCGCAGCTACCTCCCCCGCGCCGTCCCGTCAGCCTGGTGGTCACTCAGGATCCCCTTCCTCCAACCGCTGCCGCCGGCTGGGGAGGACCCGGCAAAGGAAGAGGAGGGGAGAAGTTTCCCCGCCCCGTCGCTCGATCCAGGCACGGCCGATAATCCGTCCAAGAGGTTGAGGAGGTGCCTCCACTGCAACGCGGCGGAGACGCCGCAGCGGAGGTCAGGGCCGATGGGGCGGGGTACCCTCTGCAACGCCTGCGGAGTCTGGTACAGTAAGACCGGGGCGTTGCCGGAGCACCGTCCGTTGGCGAGCCCAATTGTGGATTCGCCGCTGGAGACCCCGATCTGGGAGCCTGAGGTACCTGGGGCAATCTATCTGGTCAGAAAGTCAGCTTCGGAGAGGAGGCCTCCTAAGACAGAAGCCATGCCAGGGCCACGGCTCGGGACGAGCTGCTTGCACTGTGGGTCGTCGGAGCCACCATTGTGGATAGAAGGGTCGATGGGGCGGAGGGAGGTCTGCACCACCTGCGGCATGCGCTACAAGAAGGGGAAGCTCCTGCCGGAGTGCGGTCCAGCAGCGAGTTCAGTGAAGGATTCTCCGCTGGAAAGCCCAATCATCAACTCCCGACCGGAGAGTCCAATCTGGGAGCCCGAGCCTGAGGCGCCTCGGTCCGTGTTCCTGTCTAGAAAGTCTTCCAAGAAGAAGAGAAGGCGTCAGAGAAACCAAGCCCCTTCTGTGCCATGGCCGGCAAATAAGGGGAAGACCTGCCTGCACTGTGGATCGTCGGAGACGCCACAATGGAGGGAGGGCCCAAAGGGGCGGGGCACACTGTGCAATGCGTGCGGCGTACGGTACAGACAGGGGAGACTGCTGCCGGAGTACCGGCCCATGGCAAGCCCCACGTTTGTGCCGTCGAAGCACGCCAATTCCCACCGCAAGGTGCTCCAGTTGCATCGGAACAGGCCAAGCAATGAAGAGCATCCATCACCGCCTGCGCCTGTCGACAGCGTCACCAACCTGCCCCCACCAACCAACATGGCAGGTCTTGCCGTTGAGAACCCGTCCGATGCACTGGGCTACACCGGCAACCCAATCGGTGTGCCGAGCTCACTAGACTCGCTGCTGCTCGATGGGCCATCGGCACCGCTCATCATAGAGAGTGATGATTTCATGATTAGCTAGCCTATGAAGAATAATTGAGCTGAGATGAGAATACTGATCCTTTTTTCCTGGTATCTTTGGATATTTTCACCATCTTTCTTTTTGCAGTATAATCTTCTATCCTTTGAAATTTAAGCTTCCAATCACTAAAACCCATTGCACAGGCCCTAGTAGTGATCAAGCCAATTATATGAATTTAACCACTTAGGTCAGCTACAACCAGGAGGACTTTCAAATTCTGTTTCTATGATTTTTTTTTCCTTTGCTTTTCGTGCTCCAGGGAAAATTAGTGCTTACGAACTAGTTTGTAAAATGTGCATTGAAAACACAAATATGCATAGTTTGGCACAAGCATCAGACAATTGGCAAACCAAGATGGGTGTGTAGCTAGATAGCCTTGGTTCCTCAAACTGGGAAAGATGGTGTAGCTAGAATCTTGTAACTGATACCTACCCATTTCTGGAGCTCCAGATTGGGCAAGATGATGGCAGTGGCAGTTCTGCACCTCAGCTGCTTCCGGTCCCAGACACCAAAAGCACAGACATGTCACCTGCCTTACATTCTGCATGCCTCCTCCAGTTAGGAAACTGCTCTCCCTGAAGTGACCTGGGGTTTTTTCTTTTCGCACAAATGCACATCATAGGGACATCAGATTTGCAATAGATTCCGTTTCGAAAAAGAAAGACTTGCAGTAGATTGAGAAATGCCTGTGACAATGGGTTGGCACCCCAAGTTGGAGATGGGCCTAATCTGGGTTAATGATGTAGTCTACATGTAAGGAAAATACTCAAATTTACTCAGCACAGCCATGCTGAGCTCTTGCGACTGGGAGCCTAAAGCTGCGTGCTAATTAGGTAATTTTAAATAGGGAAAAGATTTGTATCACCCGGCGGATCCCACGCGGGCGTCCGCTGGCTCCTCTGGGTGAAACGTGGTATGCTTGCTACTATACGGAATACTACGCATGTGAAAAATAGTTTGTTCCAACAGCATCTATGTTGCAAACTTTTTTCGCAACAACTTATATGTTGCAAAAAGTTTAAAAAATATAAAAAAATTATGCAACATCATTCGTATTGTAAAAAAAATTCATTCGCAACAACAGTCATGTTGCGAAAAAGTGAATACAAATAAATGATTTTTTTTCTGTAACATCCCATGTGTTGCAAAATTTATTTCCGTAATAATAATCATGATGTAAAAAAATGAAAAAAAAAATCTACAACGTCATCTATATTGTAAAAACTCTTCGGAACATAAGCTTTGTTGCGAAAACAGTTTGCAACACAACTTCTGTTGCAATGATATACCCTGTGATTTGCTAGATCCAATGACCCACCAACCGGCGGATCTTTTTGAAAGATTCGCTAATCAACGTGTTTTAAATAAGGTGGCATGTAATTTCACGAGAAAAGAGACTGTCGAGTATTTATGATACCGTATCAGGCTGCTCATAGTGAGGAGTAACTTAGACTAGTAACATACATATGTTATTAGTTTATGTTACTACCTTCATAGTGGGTAGTGCCATAGAGGTAGTAACACATGTATCATATGTATTATCTTTGTAGATTCATTTAACATTGGGAAGCACTATGTGATGGTAACATATTATGTTACTTTATTTGCTTCTCTCTTCATTAATTACTCGTCACATCATTACTTTTGCTTATGTGGCCTCTATGTTACTACTTATGTTACTCTCACTATGAGTAGTCTCATATTACATATCCTATTAGTATATATCCTTCGTTGTAATAAATAAGATCATTTATATACTACTACATGATCTATGTATTATGAAGGTAATATCATACATTAATTCTATATGCATGATACTAATTTATGATATTATCCATTAGACCTTCGCAATTGACAGTATCCTAAATTGATATCATATACATAATACTAAGGAAAACACTTACTATCTATAGTCTGGTGACGGAACAATGTCAGACCGCTACGGATGTCATCAATTCTATTAGAATCTCACGGTCATAAATAAGCCTAAAAGGTCCCATCGATCAAGGAGCTAATTAACTGCGAATGCAGTTCACTCGTCGATTTTTTGTTCTGCGAAAACCATGTGTGTTCTGTCTGGCGATAATGCAGTGCGGTTGTCCCGGCGAATGCAGTTCACGTCGTCGATTCCGGGTCCGCGAAGAACGGAGTTCCGCGATTTACTAAAATCGACACAACTTTTAAACCGTAAGGAATTAGAGGATATGTTTTACATACAAATGGAGCGCCTCGACGATAGCTATCCAATGGTGTATCAATTGCATCAATCAGACGAACGAATCAAACGAATTTAAGCAAAATCTCCCGCTGTCCAAAAGAGGGCAACAACACCGTTTTTCAAATTACTTCAAAAACGTGTGGAATATGGAAAAGTGTTCAACATATGGATTAATATACTACTCCAGGCGAATCCAACGGTGTATCATACGCATCGATCGGACAAACGGTTAAAAAGTTCTACCCTCTACAAGATCCAAAAACGAAAAACAGAGTTGCTGCATTTTTTTGCAGCTAGATTTCTCTCAAATCCGTAGAGAATTAGACAAAGTGTTCTACATATGGATGAAGCGCCTGATCGATATCTTTCCAGCGGTATATCATTTGCATCATTCCGATGAACGGTTTAAGAGAAATCGCGAAAAAACGCCCGCTGTGAAAGTGGGTCGCCGCACCATTTTAACAACTGCTCTTAATCCGTGAAGAATCGGGGGAAGTGTTCAACATACGGAAGATGCTCCTTTTCCATACAAATCCAACGGTGTATCATCCACTCAATTCCGACCAACGGTTAAAAAGTTATCGCGAAAACGGTCCATGCGGTTCTGTTTTACCCGAACTGCAGTGCTCCGAATTCAGCAGTGCGGTTCTCTTTTGCAATACGATGTAGTTCGGAATGTTGTGAGAATAGTTATTCTGACATCGATGATAAAATAAACCGACTATATATATATATATATATATATATATATATAAAGTCTATTAATAATCCAGGGTGAAGAATAATTATTCTTCACACTAGTCGATCGCTCGAGCGTGGGATAGGTCAATCAAAATCTCACCGATATAAAATTACGTTTCAACAATGTAAATTTACTTCATTGAAGCTAGCTGGTCTCTAGGAACCAGCGCACCCCCTACCCGTTTCTAATCTGGTGTGTGCAGTTTCCACCGAATAGCACGCGGTTAACGGCGGCTGGGCTCGACGGCGTTCCTCTCTAGCGACTGCGGAGGCTGCGGCGGGGACGGCGCCGGAGTGTTGACCTGGAGGTCATGGCGACTCCCCGCTCTCACGCGTGGAGTAGTCACCTTTTCCTTTGTCATGCGGCAGCGACTCGGAGGTGGAGTGGGCGATGCAATTCACCGAGGTGAGCGCTTGGATGAGAAGATCTTCTCCGGCGTCTCTCTCCATTGCTGAAGGTATTCTCGACGGTAAGCTCTGCCTCCTACACTTCTTTCCCTCTTCGCCTCCACGAATTTCTGAATTTCTAGGGCTAGGGTTCATGGTTTTGGGAGCCGGGCAGAGGAGTAGAAGAAGTCCATGTCAATGACGGAGAAGAAGAGGAGTAGCTCATGTCTGCAGAGAACGAGGAACAACGCTAGACTATCTTCTTTGTTCTAGCCAAAAGGCATAGCGATGTTTCTTATTTGTTTTAAACGAATTGTTCTTCTTTCTTCCTTGGAGCTCCACTGTTATGGATCAACTACATTGGGCCTACCTAATTATTTATTTTCTCATGGAAATAAGGTAAGAATACAATTTAATTGATGCGTGCTTAATTAGCCGTTCCCTTTCTGAATGGAGGTTGCACTGTTTTTTTATGGAGAGAACTCCTATTCATTTGTGCTTAAGGCGAATGGTGAATGATTTTGTACCATACGCTAGATTTCTTATATGGGTGGTTAGATAGCTGAAGTTGGTGGACACATTGACACTCACAAAAGCTGCAAATTCGTGTTAGATTTATTACAATGGCATGAGGTGGACGCTGACCCTCACCCAAGATCCAGCCTATCAATCTTTGCAGATTTTTTGATTTAATCTTCCCTCAATCTGGTCTGGTTAGCCCTGCTCGGCCACTATGAGCTCTCCTGCAGCGCTTCGGACAATGCCCAGCTGGTAGAATGGTGTCCGCATATGTTACCCTGCCCAAGCAAATGCGTCTCGGCTTTATGGATCAAGGCTAGTGCAAAAAGGGTTGTGCGACATATGGAAATAGTTACACCTAGAGGTTCTTGTTCCGGTGTTCTATTGTTTTTGCAATGATGGTTAGGCTGCCTGCCCAATACCCACGCCTCTACTGTTGTGTTGTCTGCAAGATGCGCCACCTTAACTCTGTTCACTCTAATTCTGCTCTAACATATCGACACAAATATTTGGCGTGCTTTGCAAAAAAAAGGAAAAAATATGAGTTTGTTCATATTAACCTATGTTCTTAACTTGCTGAGCTATCCATTGGAATATGTTTTGTTTCTTCTTCCCCATGTTTTCAACTACTGTACCACTAGATTTGATATGTTTTAATTTAATTCCATTTAATATTGATTCATCTATATTATGGGTGGTTTTGGCATTTTGCCCTTACAATTGTGTGTGCCAGACAAATTATGGGGAGTGCTTCTTCACACTAATTTTCGTTGCAAAGAAATCATGAAATTCAATTACTTCGGGTCTTCACTTACAACATGATTTACCTCCAATTCTTGATTCTTTTGTTTCATCACAAAGCAATGAAGTTTTTTTTAAAACTGTCACCAGGGGGGAAAGAGTCCCCACCTGAATAAATTTCATTTTTTGGTTTTTTTGTCACTTTACAAGAGATCATGAGAGGCGGGAAGAGAATAAGTCACGCCACAATCCGGCGTGATGTTTGGCCTCACCCTTTTGCAGGCGATGAGACCATGGAGTTAGGTCATCTATGACCGCCTTAATTACATCATTTGGAGTCATGTTTAAATCCCTAAATGTTTTTGCGTTTCTAGCATCCCAAATTTTCCAGAGAAGGAGTAGTAGAATGAACGGCCAAATAGATGCCGGCAGTCCAAGTGAAGGAGGCAGCACCCATATGGCTGCCAAGGGGGCGTGTAGCGGGGCAACACCGAGAGCTTCCCAAATCGCCCGCGAGGCCGGGCAGGTGAAGAAGAGATGGCCGCGGTCTTCCGAAGCGGCGGAGCATCGAGGGCATGCAGAGGAAGCAATGATGGTCTTGCGATGAAGGTTGGCCCGCGTGTTGAGCCGGTCCAGGTAGAAGAGCCACCCAAAAACTCGCACCCTACTGGGGACCCGGCTGTCATAGATGTGTGCGAGGTTGGGGTCCGCGAGCTGGGAGGCAAGGGCGTCGTATGCCCCCTTAGTGGAGAAGGGAGCCCCATTGAGCAGCGATCTTATGTCGGGAGCCTGAGAGAGAGCCACATCCTGCAACAACAATCTTAAAGAGACCAATTCACGTGAGGCAGTTAAGGTTAGCTGGCTACACAAGCCCAGATCAATTCCATCCATCATAATAGTGGCTACCCTAACATTTTGCTTGGTGTGGTGGGTGAACAAGGCCGGGAAAGCCAAGCATAGAGGCTCAGAAAGAAGCCACCTATCTAATCAGAAGAAGGTAGCAGTGCCATCTCCAATGACTACTTGGGATATCTCTCGAAGTGAATGCAAGTGTTTGAATATTGCTTTGCCAAGGAACGATGCATTTTTACCTAGGCCTATATGAAGTGGTGAGTGATTTAGGATCGACTCTTTCCAAGGCTGCAGTGCTCCGAATTCAGTAGTGCGGCTCTCTTTGCGAAAATACTGCAGTTCGGAATGTTGTCAGAATATTTATTCTGACATCGATGTCAGAATAGACCGGCTATATCTATATTCTGCCAACACTAGTTAAAAATCCTGAACCGAACACCTTAAGACCTTATTCTAACAACACTTGGCTTATTCTGCCAACACTAGCTAAAAATCCCGAACCGAACCATGCGCGCGGAGATAAAAAAAGTCACGGGCTGCCCACCCCCACACTGATTCTCCCCACCTACCCCCACTCCTCCCCACCTTCCCCTCCCCCATGCCATCTTCCACCGGCCGCGCACCAACCCACCTCCAGCCAGCGCCGCCCAAGCCACCAACCTCCTTCCCGTCCGGCAGCGGACGTGTTCAGCGGATCGAGGCTAGCCCTCGCGCCCCCCCGAATCCACCTCTCCCCCCCGCCCCCTCGCCCCGACCACGGATCCGGCGCCGGTCGCCACGACCACCATTCACGCTGGACGTGGATCCACCTTGCCCCGACCACGGATCCGGTGCACCCAGCATCCCTCCCCTCCCGACGTTTTCCCGTGGCCGCCACGCCAGCGGGCGCTCCCGTGGCCGCCACGCCCTCCAGTTGCCGAGGCGTCGGATCCTGCCCTCCCCCAACCCCTGGATCGGTGGTGGATCTGGGCCTGCGTCAAGATCAAGGTCAACGGCAGTTTTCTCCATGATCCCCTCCACCTCGCGATTCCCTCTTCCCGCGCCGGATCCATCGACTTGAGCCAAGATCAGCGGCGACCTCCCCTCCGTCATGTCCTTCGAGTTTCCCACCGCTCCACGACAAGAAGTGCACAACGTCGTCGGTCAACTTCCCGTGTTTTTCCCGTCGTGGGTGCGGGCATGGACAATGCAGTGCGCAACAACTTCTTTTCTGAAGAATTTTTATATTTTTTAGATTTGGTTGTAAGGAATTCTGTCCAGTTTGGTTTGTTCAGAGTTAATTTTTGATGTTTCTACAGTTCAAAAGAAAATTGGTCGTGCAGCAAAAAAATAAGCATTTGCAGTGCGCTTGCTCAACAAAACGTGCAGTGTAAAATAATCATGCAGTTCGATTTTAATTTGTATGCGCGAAAAAATGCAGATTATTTGTAGCAAAAAAATATTATGGATCGATTGCCAAGGATAATGCGGTTCACTTTCAATAATGTTGTGGTTCACTTACTTCGTCTCTACATTTTGCTCATTAACAACAATGTTGCCAAAAAATATTGTGCAGTTCACGTCGATTTGTATCGCGGTTCACGTTCCTCGAAGCGAATTGCAACGTTTATGATAAAAACATAAAAAATGCGTGTAATTTTTCTTCCGAGAAATGCAGTGCGCTTGACCGTTTGATGTGGTGCACTTCGTCGATTTTCTATCCGTGAAAAAACACATGCATTTCTGTTTTGCGATAATGCAGTGCTCTTGCCCGTTGGATGCGGTGCGGTTGCCCGGCGAATGCAGTTCACTCGCCGATTCCGGGTCCGCGAAGAACATGTGCGCTTTGTCTATCGATAATGCAGTGCGCTTGACTGTCTGATGCGGTGTGGTTTCCGGCGAATGCAGTTCACTTCGTCGATTTCGGGTCCGCGAAGAACGGAGTTCCTTGATTTACTAAAATCGACACAACTTTTAAACCGTAAGGAATTAGAGGATGTGTTTTACATACAAATGGAGCGTCTCGACGATAGCTATCCAATGGTGTATCAATTGCATCAATCGGACGAACGAATCAAACGAATTTACACGAAAACTGTCGCTGTCCAAAAGAGGGCAGCACCACCGTTTTCCAAATTACTTCAAAACCGTGTGGAATATGGAAAAGTGTTCAACATATGGATTAATCTACTACTCCATACGAACAAACGGTGTATCATACGCATCGATCGGACAAGCGGTTAAAAAGTTCTACTCTCTACAAGATCCGAAAACGAAAAACAGAGTTGCAGCGTTTTTTTGCGGCTAGATTTCTCTCAAATCCGTAGCGAATTAGACAAAGTGTTATGCATATGGATGGAGAGTCTGATCGATATCTTTCCAACGGTATATCATTTGCATCATTCCGATGAACGGTTTAAGAGAAATCGCGAAAATACGCCCGCTGCAAAAGTGGGTCGCCGCATCATTTTCGAAACTGCTCTTAATCCGTGAAGAATCGGGGGAAGTGTTCAACATATGGAAGAAGCTCCTATTGCATACGAATCCAAAGGTGTATCATATGCTCAATTCCGACCAACGGTTAAAAAGATATCGCGAAAACAGTGCATGCGGTTCTGTTTTATCCGAATTGCAGTGCTCCGAATTCAGCAGTGCGGTTCTCTTTTGCGATACGATGTAGTTCGGAATGTTGTCAGAATAGTTATTCTGACATCGATGTCAGAATAGACCGGCTATATATATATATAAGGTAAATTATTTAGGACACCTAGGTGCTTGGGCACCTTAATTAGCATAAGGTATGTTTGCTTTATTTCCTCATTTTACATTAAGTTTAGGTATTAGTACATACCTTACTTAAAACAGAAATTAATTCTAGATATTAATACATACTTTATTTAAAAATTTACTCCCTCCGTAAACAAATATAAGAGTGTTTAGATTACTACTTTAGTATTCTAAATGCTCTTATATTTCTTTACGGAGGAAGTATTAATGCATACCTCTTTTATCAACGAAATCAAGATATGATCCAACGGTATGTAGGCAAGGTGCCTAGGCACCTAGATGGATGCCCGTTTGGGACACCTAGGTGTCCAAGCACCTTGCCTAGATGTCGGTGGATTATATCTTGCTTCGAATGGGAAGATGGGTATAAAGATTATTGGGTTTGACCTGTTAACCAAAAAGTATAAATGTTTCATGCATACATCAATCGACAAGAGGAACATTCCATACTTGTTTTGCATCCTACACTCACGTCCATGAATCATATGGTTTCCATACAAAATCTGCATGCATGGTGTATAAAAGGAAGTAACTTTCATACGTCAATTTATCAAGACTGGTTTTTAATACCTACCAAGTTTATTTTCCATTAAGACTAATTCGGAAAGGTTAATTAATTCCTGATGGAGGTTAGAACGAAAGGTAACTAGTTATATACGTTTTTCCCTCATAGAAATGTGGTTTTGATGCAAAATTTGATGATGATACTTCATTTTAATAAATGAATAGATCAGATGTACGTTCTTAACTTAGTGACTGGGTATGTGTGCTGGCCAGTAGTTAAATTAGGAATGTTTTGTGGTAATAGGTATATCTTTAATTCAAGGAATTATTGATTTCTAATAGGTAGGTATCAGATTATATGGTCGTGGGTATATCAAATAAGAACTTCGGTAATTGTGTTTTATTAGTTATATTTACAAGGAATATGAAAAATAGATATGAGTTGCTTACCCGAGTATGCAACATATTGTCGTGGAATAATGGAGAAAAAAGTCACCTGGGTATGCAAAATGGAGAAAGGATTCATCTAGGTATGCAATGTGTTGCCAAAGAAAAATGATGAAAAGTTCAATCTAGGTATGCATGCATACGTGATGTAGTACATGGATTCCTACTAGGTTTAATTAACCGGCTAGATTATGGGTGATGTACTACTACCTCCGTCACAGTTTAGAAAGTCTACGCGTATTTCTAGGTTGCCAATTTAACCAACATAACATAAGATAAATATTATAAAAATCATATCACTATAAACTTCAAATGTTATATTTTTATATGGTATAATTTTTATGTTATAAATCTTATGTTATGTTGATTAAATTGACGACCTAGGGATACGCGCAGGCCTTATAAACTGTGATGGAGGTAGTACTTGGATTGCTCCAGGTTTAATTAGCCGGTCAGAATATGGAGTACACAGGGAGTTGTGGTACATTTAATTAGCCGGTCAATCAGAAGGCATCGTTACATTTGGAAACAATCTGAATTAAATATCAACACCATAATATGGATAATTATGGAGAGAATAAATATGCACATGCAGCTTATTTGGAAGGTGAGAATGGTTGCACAATTGAGACCACTGGAATCTTTCAAAGTCGGTAATGAATGTTTTAATGGGTTATAGATACAGAAACCCGATAAGTATTGGTTACATCGCGATTGATCCAACGGTTGCCGCTTTAGGTGCCCAGACACCTAGATGCCCCAAACAGTTTACCTATATATATAAGGTGGGTCTATTATGATAACATCCCTTAAAACCTTATTCTAACAACAAAACTGGTTATTCTACTAGGACCCTAACCGTCCCGTAGCTACACTAACCCCGCGGTGCACGAACAAAATGAAAAAAAATCACACACCCACCCCACTGACACGCTGCCTTATCCACACCCACACACTCATGCACGCACGCACCTGCCTCCAGAACGCACGCACCCACCTCCCCCACTCCCCCAGGCCGCCCCAACCACCACCACTGCGCCGGCAGCCCTTGCCGCCCCCGGCCATCTAGGGCGCGCGACCCTTCCCCACCGCCCCCGACCAGCGCGCGTTGGCCGTCCAGGGCGCATCGACCTTCCTCACCGCCCCCGGCCAACAGGGCGCAACGATCCCAGATCGGCGGGCGATCCTTGCTCCGGCGACGGATCTGGCTAGGGCGACCCCACGCGGCGCAATAATCTCCCTCACCCGCGGCCCTGCCAGCAGCCACCCTGCGATTCAACCTCTCTTCCCCATCACTCGTGGGGATCTCGTGCGTTCCCGGACGGAATCAGTCGCCGGTAGCATAGACGTGGAGGCGGTCGCGGCAGCCGGGCTGACCGGGTACCAGGCGGCGGCGCTGTCGAGCGTGGCCAGCTAGGTGTGGGTGGCCTCCTACTTCGACCTCACGCGTCGGGCGCGCGCGTTGGAGCAGCCCTGGGTCACCCGCCACGTCCATGCCGAGACGCCCTCCATCCTCGCCTTCTGCCCCGGCTCGATCTGCCCCGCCCTGGCCTCCTCTTCTTCCCAGCGACGGCCAACCCCCGGATCAGCCCAGATGCCATCCTCCCGTGGCTGCCTATCGCCGGATCCATTGCAGTGCAGTGCGTTTGATGCTTATATTTTAGAGAAAAAAGACAATAGTGTGTGCAGAACGCTTTGAATTTTTTCTTACTTCATGTATGTTGTTGTATCCAGATTGTAAGAGCCTATAAGCAATAATATCTGAGCCATGAAAAAGTTTTGAATTTAAATGCGGTTCACTTTAAAATTATGTTGTAGTTCACTTGCCTCGTGTATGCGTTCACTTTTGTTTGTAATTTTTTTTGAAAAATAATAATAACAAAAATTGTGAAGTTTGTTTGCCTGTCTGATGTAGAATTATTTTTTGTTCAAAGCAGTGCAGTTGTTTCTCCAATGCGGTTCACTGGTGGTTCTATTTGTGTCAAAGATTTTGTGAAAAAACAAAAATGAATCATGCGGTTCACTTCATTTTTACTTGTGGTTCACTTCCACCTGTGCGAACTGCGAAGTTCTGATAAATGATTCAAAAAACGCATGTAGTGCTCTCTATAGACAAATGCAGTGCGGTTGCCACGCCGAGGCAGTTCACAAGACCGATTTCGGATCCGCGAAAAACACGTGCGTTCTGTTTTGCGATAATGCAGTGCGCTTGCCTGTCGAATGCGGTGCGGTTGCCCGGCGAATGCAGTTCATTTGGTCGATTTCAGGTGCGCGAAAAACGGGGTTTCGCATTTTTTGTAGAATCGACACAACTTTTAAACCGTAAGGAATTAGAAAGTGTGTTCTACATGAAAATGGAGCGCTGGACGATATCTATCCAACGGTGTATCAATTGCATCGACCAGATAAGCGAATCAAAATAATTTTCGTAAAAACACCCGCTGCCCCAAATGTGGACAACCACACCGTTTTTTAAATTACTTCAAAACCGTGAGGAATCTGGAAAAGTGTTCAACATATGGATTAATCTCCTACTCCATACAAATCCAACGTATCGGACGCATCGATCGGACAAGCGGTTAAATAGTTCTACTCTCTACAAGATCCGCCGGGGAAAAACAGAGTTTGCGCGTTTTTTTTGCGGCTAGAGTTCTCTCAAATCCGTAGCGAATTAGACAAAGTTTTCTACATATGAATGGAGCGCCTGATTGATATATTTCCAACAGTATATCATTTGCATCATTCCGATAAGAGGTTTAAGAGAAATCGCGAAAAAACGCCCGCTGTGAAAGTGGGTCGCCGCACCATTTTCCAAACTGCTCTTAATACGTGAAGAATTGGGGGAAGTGTTCAACATACGGAAGATGATCATTTTCCATACGAATCCAACGGTGTATCATACACTCAATTCTGACCAACGGTTAAAAAGTTAAGGCGAAAATACTGCATGTGGTTCATTTTTACCCGAGCTTCAGTGCTCGTGAATCAGTAGTGTGGTTCCCTTTGTGATACGATGCAGTTCTGAAGTGTTATCAGAATAGTTATTCTTCTAATATTAGCAAAATAAACCGGCTGTATATATATATATAAATATATATATATATATATATAAATATATATATATACTAGTAGAATGCCCATGCGTTGCGACGGGCTTTTAAAATATTTTTCTAGAGTTATATATAAATATAATACATGTTAAATTTTGTACGTATACAAAATAGAGCCAGTAACAATTGGGTAATAATTGAAATCTATGAAAAAACTTTAATTTAGGCGTTCTTCATTGATCAAACCATATCATCTACTGTGTTATTTGTAGTCATTTTGGAAACAAAGAAACTAATTTTAAGCTCAAATCTGCCAAGAATTAAAATTGAGAAAATATCATTTTTATTTTGACAAGTAGTCTAATCACTGCCTCCTCGAGGTCCTATGAGTGAGCCCGTAAAAACCCCGAACACTTCAACATCTCCTCGACGTCGTCGAACATGGGCCCTCCTTGAGGGTCCTATGAGTGAGCCCGTACAGACCCGACATTTGAGCATCTCCTCAACGTTGTCAAAACCATTCTAATAAAGCATAAAGTTTTGTAGCAATGTTTGAGCATCGCCGGCATAACAACAATGTTTGATTACTAATCAGCAATGTTGAGTATTATTAATCTAACGCACGGGCATCCTAGTATTCAAATCAAAATTGTCTTCGGAATTCAATTAGAAGTGGAATAAAAATTACCTTAGAATCAGAAGTTCCAAAAATCCCGTAGCAATACACGGTTGATGCTTTAGAGAGGCTGGAAGCCTGAAAGATGAAACCTCACTATGGGTCAATCTGTACAAAGCTCTTAATCAACGCTAGCTATCAAGTGCAACAAAAATGGTTGCATTAATAACCTGAAGAAATAAAATATCAAGTGCTTAGTACATATATCCTTGGTCCCAAAAATGATGCCACCCAGGTTCTAAAATAAAACATATTGAAAAAAATTAAGATCAAGGTACTATGGCAAGACCAAGCTATCAAGCAAGAACTGTGCTCTTGTTACCGACCAATCCATAGTTTAGCATGTAGTAGTCGACGCCTTCGACAAGGACCACCTCTACAACGACGGTGAGGATAAGGTTGATGGGGATAATGTTGCGGAAGTAGTTGAGGGTGTTGCCGTCGAGGAGAAGGGTGCCATTCTACAAGGTGTTTCCCATGGTACTGTGAGTTCAAACTTCGTACTTCCGAATCTAAAGCTGGGAAAATTGTTGAAGGTTGAGCAATTACCTTGCACCAGACAGCCTTGGGACCACAGTTTGCACCAAACTTGTTTAGTTCCTCCGGGATGATGAAGTCGGTGGCACCGAGAATGGCTCGTCTCGCATGGATGAGATCAAAGGCCTGGTACCTAAAAGCAAGATAACGAAGGTTTAGCTATATGTACTCATATTCAGAACAAGAGAACAAAGTTTCTGCAGAATCCAAATATTATTAGGAAGTCAAAGCATGGATTCAATTTTCACCCTCTACCAAGGTATACTATTCTATTGCACCTCTAGAAAGGAACTCCACACCAACACAATTTCCATTTTTTGCTACATCAGTGTATGTGTTGTAGTTCTTTGAATACAGATCAAATTTAATAAGATCCTTACTACAGAGCAAGAATCCCCTTTTCTAAAAATAATGTCCAGGTTTAGTGTGACTGTGCTTGGACAGTTGTTCATTCTGAAAATATCAATCATGTGTAGCCAGCTAATGTGCATCCATCTATTTGACAAAATATTCATGGGCATACCCTCTCAAATCCTGCACTAACACTGCCATGACTCAACTTCCCATATTCGACAAGAATGTAAGAAGAGACTCGTATATATATTCAAAGTAATACCAATCTACAACTTGCAAATTCAGACCCGTGACAAAACACAATTGCATATTGGAGAAGCAGGGGCACGAAGAGAGGGCTGGACCTTGAGGGCTGGGCGGTAGAGCTCTTGATGTCGAACGCAGACGGCGACCTCCCACTTGAAGTCGTGCTTCCGGCTGCTGAGGAAGCAGTCCACCTCTGATATGTCCCAAACGTATCTATAATTTCTGCTTGCTCCATGCATGTTTTGTGTGACTTTTCCATGATTTTCTTGAACTTTCATACACTTTTGAGCATATTTGGACTAATCTATTAACCCAGTGCACCCAGCTGCCAGTTGCTGTTTTCTGCTGTTTTTGTATTTCAGGTTTTCCGGCCATTAAAAGTGCTTCAAAAATCCGTAAAAATCAGATAAAAAATCAGTGACCCGGAAGCTTCCGGAATCACCAAGGCAGCGGAGGGGGCCACCACAGGGACTCCAGAAGGGTCCCTGGCGCGGCCCCACCCTAGGCCGCGCCAGGGAGCCTCCTGGCTGCCCTATGGATCCCCTCGACACCCCCCTCCGCCTATATTTAGCCCTCGGGGTGGAAACCCCTAATATCGATCTCTTTTCCGCGAACTCGCCTCTGTACCGCCGCCGCCGTTTATAGATCGGGGCTGCCTGGAGAAGCTGCCCCGGCACCCTTCCGGGAGGAGGAACCCCCTCCGGGCGACCATCCATAGCCATGGACGCCTCCCGGATGTACCCTGAGTAGTCCCCCTTGGACCATGGGTCTGTGACCAGTAGCTATGTGATGTTCCTCTCGCCTCTTTGTGCTTCCACTTTCGAGACCTCGTGAGCTGCCTCACATGATCGAGGCACCTTTGTAATTTCTGTTGTTGCTATGCTGAGTTTGTTGGGATCTGATGGATTATGAGACTATGTTCAGATTGTGATGAGTGATATATTTGGTTCTTCTCTTTTATATTTTGTTCTTGAGTAAATTCTTGCATGTTCTCCGTTGCCGTATTTTACTTTGGCAAAGTGATTTGTTGCAACTCCAAGAGGGAGCGTTATGCTTGATTGTGGGTTCAACCCCTTGATGTCTAGCTTGAGTGACAGAAACATGAGACTAGGGGATGTGATGTTGCCACCAGGGATAAAACAACGGTGCTTGTATCCGCGGGTGCAAGGATTATTTACTTTACGCAAAGTTCTTTTAATGCAGTTGTCTGTTGCTTTGAGTTTACACTTTGGGTGGGATTCACAACTTAATACCAGCGAGATGTTCTGGATAGATATCTCAAGGTGGATGATTCGTAGTAGATGCAGTTGGCTTTCTGTCTACTTACCTTGGCGTACTTCTCATTGCTTTTGAGCCCTTCCTTTCTTTGCAGCATAGTTAGCATTGCGGTGCCTTCATAATTCTGTCAATTGCCCAGCTGTGATTTGTTTACCTCGCTAGCACTTTTATCGTCTTTTGGGAGAGAGACATCACTAGTGAAAATCACGGGACCCCGGTCCATCTTCACATCACTGTTTACATCCTTAGTTTACTTTCAGTCTTTACTTTAAGTTGCCACTATTATTATCTCTTGCATTGATCCTTTGTAAACAGCAAGGCCGGAGGAATTGACAACTCCTCTGTACTCGTTGGGAGAAAAATTATTTGTTGCTGTGTGCAGGTCCATGTCAAGCGCCGTGACACCTTCTTGTATCTCTTGGAGTCCTACTGGTTCGATAACCCTTGTATCTTTACCGAGGGAAATTTGCTGCTACGCTACATCTCACCTTCCACTTGAGGTAACCAACGAGGAGTGAGAGATCCTCAACGTATCAAGCCAATTTCTGGAGCCGTTGCCGGGGAATCGAGTCTACAAGATAGGGGAGTTGCACACTATCTTTTATCTTTGCTTTTTAGTCTTGTTAGTTTACCTTTCAGTTTTTACTTTTGTGTCCCTTATCAAAAATACCAAAAATACCTGTTACCTTTTCAGTAGTTACCACTATGGCTGGTCCTTTTGCCTTTGGTGAGGCAGAAGTACTTACCTTTACTCAAAGAGGTGGTGAAAGTTTGAAAGATGCTTGGTATAGAATTAATGATTCTCAAAAAAGAGCCACCAAGAAGCAATCCACTACTATCTTGCTTAGAAATTTTTATGTTGGGATCACTTCTTGGAATAGGCTTCTTTTAGACACTGCTATCAATGGGAACTTCATAGAGGCCCCAGTTTGGGAAGCCCTTAATGTTATTGAAAATCTTGTTGGAAGTATCCTAGTTGTTAGTATTAAGGAGGACATTACTTTATCTCCATTATGAGAAAACTTGAAAAAATAGAGCTAGAGATGCCAAGTATTGATAGGGTGAATGAGTTGGATCGTAAGATTCAAGGGAATTTGAATAGGCTAGATAACTCCATGCAGAAAATTGTCAAAACTTTGGAGACTATTAAATCCCTTGATGAGAAGTCTTCTAGGATATAAAAGATTGGGAAAGTTATTGAAACTCTAGGAACTACCTTTTCCTCAATCAAAACCAAAAAGGATGAAACTCCGGCAAAGAAGGAACCTAAGTTCGTTTACGTCCCCAAGGTTCCTCGAGCTAAAGCAAACACACCCATTGCCAAGAGAGTTGAAACGGTGAAAACTTTGGAGGAGACACCTATCTTTAACTTTAATGCAACTCCAATTGATTTCCCACCTTTTGATTTTATTCCAAGAAGAATTTTCATTCGTCCTTTATTTTAGAAACCTATTAAGACTAGTTGTACTATTGAAGAGCTTTTTGATGATCGTGATGATGGTTCAATGGATACGACTTGATCTTTTGCATTAAGCCTAGCTAATGGCTTTAAAGAAGCGCTTTCGGGAGGCAGCCCGCAACGAATTTAGGTTTTTATTTTTGCTTTTCTTCTGTTCTTAGTGGTTTTGATGATTGGTACTACTGTAGAAACATCATTGTATCTTTATTTTTCAAGTTTTGTGCCTTTTATAGCCTCATACGACAAGGGAAGTGAAACTTGTGACATGCTGTCCAGAAAATAGATTATGTCCTCGTGACTAGAAAAATCACAGAAAAATCCCAGTTCATCTTTTTGAGCTGAAGTTTTTACACAGCATGATCTATACAATTACTAAACTTTCATATGTTCTGAGTTTTTTGATTTGAGTTACAGAAGTACCCCTAAAAAATTCGTTTCTACCTGCTGGTCTGTTTTTCACAGATTCTGTCCTGTTTTTCCTTTTCTTCGTTTTGCAAACCTTAAGCTTCTTTTTCTTTGCAAGAACTTGTTGGAAATCTTTAGAAACAGTATCTCTTCAAGTTTATCTTTATTTCCAGTAGAGGAAAAATTATTTTAGTTGGGCACTAACCTCTCTAATCAGTCTACAATGAGTTATGTATGAAGGGAGTTTTCAAGTGCGCGATGGAAGATGATGAAAGAAGATCTTGGAGTGTCAAACGCTCAAGCTTCGGGATGCTCATGTGCACCCCCAGGAAATATTCAAGGAGACTCAAGCGTCTAAGCTTGGGGATGCCCCCGTGCATCTGATACGTCCCAAACGTATCTATAATTTCTGCTTGCTCCATGCATGTTTTGTGTGACTTTGCCATGTTTTGCTTGAACTTTCATACACTTTTGAACATATTTGGACTAATCTATTAACCCAGTGCACCCAGCTGCCAGTTGCTGTTTTCTGCTGTTTTTGTATTTCAGGTTTTCCGGCCATTAAAAGTGCTCCAAAAAATCCAGGAAAATCAGATAAAAAATCAACGTCGCGGAAGCTTCCGGAAACACCAAAGCAGCGAAGGGGGGCCACCACCAGGGATCCAGGAGGGTCCCTGGTGCGGGCCCACCCTTGGCCGCGCCAGGAGGCCTCCTGGCTGCCTGGTGGGTCCCCTCGACGCCCCCCTTCGCCTATATTTACCCCCCGTGACGGAAACCCCTAGGACAAACTCCTTTTTCGCGATCTCGCCTCTGTTCTGCCGCCGCCGCCGTTTCAAGATCGGGGCTTCCTGGAGAAGCTGCTCCGGCACCCTGCCGGGAGAAGCTACCCCCTCCGGGAGACCATCCATAGCCATGGACGCCTCCCGTATGTACCGTGAGTAGTTCCCCTTGGACCATGGGTCCGTGACCAGTAGCTATGTGATCTATCTCTCCCTCTTTTGTGCTTCCACTTTCGAGTCCTCGTGAGCTGCCTCACATGATCGAGGCATCTATGTAATGTCTGCTATTGCTATGCTGAGTTTGTTGGGATCTGATGGATTATGAGACTATGTTCAGATTGTGATGAGTAATATATTTGGTTCTTCTCTTTTATATTTGTTCTTGAGTAAATTCTTGCATGTTCTCCGTTGCGGTATTTGCTTTGGCCAAGTATTTTATTTGCAACTCCAAGAGAGAGCGTTATGCTCGATTGTGGGTTCAACCCCTTGATGTCTAGCTTGAGTGACAGAAACATGAGACTAGGGGATGTGCTGTTGCCACCAGGGATAAAACAACGGTGCTTGTACTTGCGGGTGCAAGGATTGTTTACTTTACGCAAAGTTTTTTAATGCAGTTGTCTATTGCTTTGAGTTTACACTTTGGGTGGGATTCGCAACTTAATACCAGCGAGATGTTCTGGATAGATATCTCAAGGTGGATGATTCGTAGTAGATGCAGATGGATTTCGGTCTACTTACCTTGGCGTAATGCCCATTGCTTTTGAGCCCTTCCTTTCTTTGCAGCATAGTTAGCATTGCGGTGCCTTCATAATCCTGTCAATTGCCCAACTGTGATTTTTTTACCTCGCTAGCACTTTTATCGTCTTTTGGGAGAGAGACATCACTAGTGAAAATCACGGGACCCTGGTCCATCTTCACATTATTGTTCACACTACCAATTTACTTTCAGTATTTACTTTCCGTTGCTATCACTATCATTATTATCTCTTGCGTTAATCCTTTGTAAACAGTAAGGCCGGAGGAATTGACAACTCCTCTGAACTCGTTGGGAGCAAAGTTATTTGTATCTGTGTGCAGGTCCAGGTGAAGTTAGCAACCTAGGTTGTGAAACAGCGCCATTGTTCACTTTACCACCTACTTGTATCTCTTGAGTCCTACTAGAGACAATCTAAACCTTAGCATCTTCGCTAAGGGAAACTTACCATTGTGCTACATCAAACCTTCCACTTGGGGTAACCAACGAGGGGCGAGAAGCCATCAAGCAAATTTCTGGCGCCGTTGCCGGGGACTCAAGTCTACAAGATAGGGGAGTTACACACTATCTTTTACCTTTTCTTTTTAGTCTTGTTAGTTTACCTTTCAGTTTTTACTTTTGTGTCCTTAATAAACAATACCAAAAATACCTGCTGCTACTATGGGTTCCAATGAAAACACTAAGTTATGTGACTTCACTAGTCACAACAACAGTGACTTTATCTGCACTCCTATTGCTCCACCTGCCACTTCAGCACCTTCTTATGAGATTAAACCTGCTCTGCTTAACCTTGTTACGAAAGATCAATTATCAGGAGCAGGAGAAGATGCTGCTTTGCACCTAAACAACTTTATCGAGCTCTGCGACATGCAGAAGTACAAGGAAGTGGATGGAGACATCGTCCAGCTGAAGCTTTTTCCTTTCTCTTTGAGAGGAAGAGCCAAGGAGTGGCTACAATCTTTGCCCAAGAACAGTATCGATTCTTGGAGTAAATGCAAAGATGCTTTTATAGGGAAGTACTATCCCCCTGCTAAAATTATTCAATTATGGAGTAAAATTATGAATTTCAGGCAATTGGATAATGAACACGTTGCCCAGGCTTGGGAACGTATGAAGACGCTTGTCAAGAACTGCCCCACACATGGACTGACTACCTGGATGGTTATCCATACTTTTTATGCAGGCTTGAACTTCACCTCGCGGAACCTGTTATATTCGGCCGCGGGAGGAACTTTTATGTCAACCACGCTTGGTGCTGCCACAAAGCTACTAGATGAGATGATGCTGAACTACTCTCAGTGGCACACCGAAAGATCTCCAACTGGTAAGAAGGTAAATTCTGTCGAGGAGATCTCCTCTTTAAATGAAAAGGTTGACCTTATCATGTCTCTACTTACCAAGCAACCTTCTATTGATCCTCAAGATGTTCCTTTAAATTCTTTGGTTGCTCAGGAGCAAGTAGATGTCAATTTTGTCTCTAGAAACAACTTCAATAATAATGCTTATAGGAGTAACTTTGGTAACAACAATCCTAGGCCTTTCCCATCCAACAACTATGGGAACAACACTTATCCTACCACCAGAAACTCCGCTTCAGAACTAGAGAGTATGCTTAGAAACTTTATCACTACCCAAAAGGCCTTCAACAAGAATGTGGAAGAAAAACTAGCTAAATTAGATTATCTTTTTTTGAAGGTAGACAACTTAGCCCTTGATGTTGAGATGTTAAAAATTAGAACCTCTCCCCTTGAGGAGAGTAAGGTCACTCCTATTAATGCTATCCAGTTACAAATCAATGAAAATATTAGGATGATGGCTAAACTTATAGAGAGATGGGCTAGAGAAAAGGAGGAAGAAGAGAGAACTAAGAGCCTTCCTACCTACCACACAGTAGCCACTATCCAAGTAGTTGAGGATGTCCAAACTGTTAGCACCCATCACACCCCTAGTCCCACTGGACCTATCAATGGTGATGCTACCACCTCAGCCTTAGAAGAGGAAAACTCTATGAACATAGAGTCTTTCAAAAAAGTGAGCTTAAATAATATCACTACTTCCTTCGTAGATAGTAGTGATTTAGACTTTGACAACTGCACTTTACCAGAAGTTATTGGTTTACTACACAAGATTTCTAGAGACCCCCCACACTACCACACTCAATCTTGCCTTCACAGAGCATATCACCAATGCTCTAATCAAAGTTAGGGAGGAGAAGCTTAGACTAGAAGCCTCCATACCTAGGAATCTAGAAGATGGTTGGGATCCTATGATAAAAATTAAATTGAATAACTTCTCTTGCTATGCTCTTTGTGATGTTGGAGCAAGTACCTCTGTTATGCCCAAAAGAATGTATGATATGCTTGAATTGAAACCTTTTGATTCTTGTTCTTTTGGTGTTCGTCTTGTTGATTCTTTCGTAAAGAAACCTTTGGGGAAGATCGACGATGTTCTTATCATTGTCAATGACAATTATGTTCCCATTGATTTCACTATTATGGACATTGAGTGTGAACCTTCTTGTCCAATTATTTTGGGACATCCTTTTCTTCGCACAGTTGGTGCTATCATTGACATGAAAGAGGGAACTATCAAATTCCAATTCCCTCCCAATAAAGGTATGGAACATTTCCCTAGGAAAAAGATTAAGTTACCTTTTGAGTCCGTCACACGGGCTAGTTATTCTCTTGAAAATACTTGATCTTCTGCTTTAAGCCTAGCTAATGGCTCTAAAGAAGCGCTTTCGGGAGGCAGCCCGCAACGAATTTAGGTTTTTCTTTTTTCTTTTGTTCTGTTTTTATTGGTCTTGATGATTGTAACTACTGTAACAACATCATTGTATCTTTATTTTTTAAGCTTTGTGCCAAGTTTAGCCTCATATGGCAAGGGAAGTAAAAGTTGTGACATGCTGTCCAGAAAACAGATTCTGTCCTTGTGACTAGAAAAATTACAGAAAAATTACAGTTCATCTTTTTGAGCTGAAATTTTTACACAGCGTAATCTATACAATTACGAAACTTTCGTATGTTCTGAGTTTTTTGATTTGAGTTGCAGAAGTACCCCTAAAAAATTCGTTTCTATCTGTTGTTCTGTTTTTCACAGATTCTGCCACGTTTTGTCTCTCCGTACTTTTGCAAACCTTAAGCTTGCTTTTTCTTTGCAAAAACTTTTTGGCAATCTTGAGAAACAGTAGCTCTTCCTGGAAATCCTTATTTTCAGTGGAGTAACATATATTTTATTACGGTACTAACCTGTCTAATCAGTCTACAATGAGTTATGTATGAAGGGAGTTTTCAAGTGCGCGATGGAAGATGATGAAAGAAGATTCGGGAGTGTCAAGCGCTCAAGCTAGGGGATGCCCCCATGCATCCCCAACAAATATTCAAGGAGACTCAAGCGTCTAAGCTTGGGGATGCCCCCGTGCATCCCCTTCTCCATCAACAATCATCAGTTTGTCCCTCGTTGCACTATATTTTTATCACTTCATGCGTTATGTGCTTTTCTTGGAGTGTCTCGCTCTTAGGTTTTGTTTCGTTTTTAGTTTTCTTTAGCTTTGTTTGCTGTAGTAACAAGTTAGATCCCAGCTTACTTACTCTTTTGTGTGGGAGAGATTCACGCTCCTCTTGAACTAGAACTCCTCATAGGATTTGCATGCTTATTCTTTTATCTGTGAGCTGTTCTTCTTCTTTTCTTAGCTGCTATTCTGTTTAGTTGTAGTGCTTTAGTTTTTTTCTAGAGCTCTTCTTTTGTCTTAGGTTGAAATTTTAGGTTGCATGTTTTATCTTGTTAGAGAGTTTGCCTGTTGCACTGAGTTCTGTGTCTTGACTGAAAGTAGGTAGTTAAAGTTGATGTTCTCTTTGTAGTAGTAACTTGCAATAGTTTTGAGGTATTGACTAGAGTAATGGTTGAACTTATGCTATCAAGAGCTCTTGCCTATTAGTGATAGATGTCGTATTTTGGGCAATCCGTGTGTTTTTCGAAACCAAAAACCCTTGTTGAGAACTCTAGATACTAGATGGATCACTAACCTCTGGAGGGTTCGAATATTAGAGTACACTCACGTACCATGAGTCGAGGATGCGCAAGGATAATCAAACCCCCATACACTCCTCCTCGGGGTACCTGTCTCTTTGTGAACCTCCCGATTAGATTGAGAATTACCGATAATAAGTGCATGAGTTCTTCAGACTAATGTGAGTATTCGAAAGTTGACACTTCCACCCACCTATACTTTTTCTAGCCTCTTAGGTACCGTGCATTGCCCTTTCTCACCTCGAGAGTTGGCGCAAACTTCGCCGGTGCATCCAAACCCTTGGCACGATACGCTCTGTCTTCATAAGCCTCCTTATATCTTTCCTCAAAACAGCCACCATACCTACCTACAAGGCATTTCCATAGCCTTTCCGAGATACATTGACATGCAACTTCCACCTTCTCATGACTTGATCTTCATGTCATACATGCTACTTGCTTGATAGATGAGCTGGATGCTAGTTGGGCCTTGCCCTAAACATTGCTAGATGACGCGCTAGTATCATTGCATATCCTGCTACACTGCAGAGGCATACATTTGCATACTTCATGATAGTTACATTTTCTTTATGTGAGTACCTGTGTAAAGTGTGAAAGATCTCCTATATCCTTTTAAAATATAGAGTATTTCCCATAAAGTGAGGAAAAGATCCCAAAGAGGACAAAATCAAAAGATCCCAAAGAGGACAAATGAGAGTCAAATAGAAAGAGCCATTGAGGCCACCAAAAAAATAAAAAAAAATAGAAAAAAGAGAAAAGAAAAATAAAAAGAGAGAAGGGGGCATACTACTATTTCTTTTGAGAGATCCACACTAGTACTTCATCTTCTATCCCTTGTACTCCATAGAGATCATCATCATGCATATAGCTATCTGGGGACCTTCACACTATAGAACTTGGCTTGTATATTCCAATGATGAGACTCCTCAAATGAGCTCTAGGTCTTCTTGAGCAAGCAAGTTGGATGCACCCCCACTAGTTCCATTGGAGAGCTTACCTTAGCTCACATGTGCATCCATTGTATGGCAATCCCTACTCCTCACATCATATCTATCATATGGCTTTCTTTCGCCTATGATTATCCTCATTGATGTGAGCCTTTCACACCTTTTTGTCTTCCTCCTCCACCTTCTTTCTGTTTCGCCTTTTAGGTGTCAACTTTCTTGCTCACGCTCATCCATTGCATGAGTGCTGAAAATATCGAAAGGGAGTGGATCAGTTTGACTTGTACCTGACTAGTGGTCTGGGGACGAGTCCAGATAAGAATCCAAAGGAGACCAAGTGTGAAACTTTTAGTAGATAGTTGTTCTCAACAACCTTTTTTCTCTATCTTACCAGTCCCTTGCTTGCACGCAAACACCATTTGGAGACATTCGAGTCACGGACAGCAAGAGCTCTCGCACCTTTTGTTCTTTTGTTGCTTGTGTCAATGCTAATATAGACTCTTTCTTGTTAAGAGTTGAATTGAATTGCATGCTTTGATTGCTTTACTTAAAAGTCCTTTTATGGTTGTGTGGCATGTCACCACAGAAATTATGCGTGTTATCATTTACCTACTCGAGGACGAGCACGAATTAAGCTTGGGGATGTTGATACGTCCCAAACGTATCTATAATTTCTGCTTGCTCCATGCATGTTTTGTGTGACTTTGCCATGATTTGCTTGAACTTTCATACACTTTTGAGCATATTTGGACTAATCTATTAACCCAGTGCACCCAGCTGCCAGTTGCTGTTTTCTGTTTTTTTGTATTTCAGGTTTCCCGGCCATTAAAAGTGCTCCAAAAAATCTGAAAAATTCAGATAAAAAAGGGTCCCTAGCGCGACCCCACCCTAGGCCACGCCAGGGGGCCTCCTGGCTACCCTGTGGGTCCCCTCGACACCCCCTCCGCCTCTATTTAGCCCTCGTGGTGGAAACCCCTAATATCGATCTTTTTCCGCGAACTCGCTTCTGTACCGCCGCCGCCGCCGTTTCTAGATCGGGGCTGCGTGGAGAAGCTGCTTAGGCACCCTGCCAGGAGAAGCTACCCCCTCCGGGAGACCATCCATAGCCATGGACGCCTCCTGTATGTACCGTGAGTAGTTCCCCTTGGACCATGGGTCCGTGACCAGTAGCTATGTGATCTATCTCTCCCTCTTTTGTGCTTCCACTTTCGAGTCCTCGTGAGCTGCCTCACATGATCGAGGCATCTATGTAATTTCTGCTGTTGCTATGCTGAGTTTGTTGGGATCTGATGGATTTTGAGACTATGTTCAGATTGTGATGAGTAATATATTTGGTTCTTCTCTTTTATATTTTTTCTTGAGTAAATTCTTGCATGTTCTCCGTTGCGGTATTTGCTTTGGCCAAGTATTTTATTTGCAACTCCAAGAGAGAGCGTTATGCTCGATTGTGGGTTCAGCCCCTTGATGTCTAGCTTGAGTGACAGAAACATGAGACTAGGGGATGTGATGTTGCCACCAGGGATAAAACAACGGTGCTTGTACTTGTGGGTGCAAGGATTGTTTACTTTACGCAAAGTTATTTTAATGCAATTGTCTGTTGCTTTGAGTTTACACTTTGGGTGGGATTCACAACTTAATACCAGCGAGATGTTCTGGATAGATATCTCAAGGTGGATGATTCGTAGTAGATGCAGATGGATTTCGGTCTACTTACCTTGGCGTACTGCCCATTGCTTTTGAGCCCTTCCTTTCTTTGCAGCATAGTTAGCATTGCGGTGCCTTCATAATCCTATCAATTGCCCAACTATGATTTGTTTACCTCGCTAGCACTTTTATCGTCTTTTGGGAGAGAGACATCACTAGTGAAAATCACGGGACCCCGGTCCATCTTCACATTATTGTTCACACTACAAATTTACTTTCAGTATTTACTTTTCCGTTGCTATCACTATCATTATTATCTCTTGCGTTAATCCTTTGTAAACAGCAAGGCCGGAGGAATTGACAACTCCACTGAACTCGTTGGGAGCAAAGTTATTTGTATCTGTGTGCAGGTCCAGGTGAAGTTAGCAACCTAGGTTGTGAATGGCGCCATTGTTCACTTTACCACCTACTTGTATCTCTTGAGTCCTACTTGAGACAATCTAAACCTTAGCATCTTCGCTAAGGGAAACTTGCCGTTGTGCTACATCAAACCTTCCACTTGGGGTAACCAACGAGGGGCGAGAAGCCATCAGCATCCTCTTCTTCATCAACAATTATCAGTTCGTCTCTCGTTGCACTATATTTTTATTACTTCATGCGTTATGTGCTATTCTTGGAGCGTCTCGCTCTTAGGTTTTGTTTTTAGTTTTCTTTAGCTTTGCTTTCTGTTGATAACAAGTTAGACCCCAGCTTACTCTTTTGTGTGGGAGAGATACACGCTCCGCTTGAACTAGAATTCCTCATAGGATTTGCATGCTTATTCTTTTTAGCTGTGAGTTGTTCTTTTTCTTTTCTTAGTTGCTACTCTGTTTAGTTGTAGTGCTTTAGTTTTTCTAGAGATTTTCTTTTGTTTTAGGTTGAACTTTCTATAGGTTGCATGTTTTATCTTGTTAGAGAGTTTGCCTGTTGCACTGAGTTTTGTGTCTTGACTAGAAGTAGGTAGTTCAAGTTGCTATTCTCTTTGTAGTAGTAACTTGCAATAGTTTTGAGGTATTGACTAGAGTAATGTTTGAACTTTTGGTGTCAAGATCTCGAGCCTATTAGTGACAGATGTCGTATTTTGGGAAATCCATCTGTTTTTCGAAAACCAAAAACCCCTGTTGAGAACTCTAGCTACTAGATGGATCACTAACCTCTGGAGGGTTCGAATATTAGAGTACACTCACGTACCATGAGTCGAGGATGCAAGGATAACCAAACCCCCATACACTCCTCCTTGGGGTACTTGTCTCTTTGTGAACCTCCTGATTAGATTGAGAGTTACCGATAATAAGTGCATGAGTTCTTCGGACTAATGTGAGTATTCGAAAGTTGACACTTCCACCCACCTATACTTTTTCTAGCCTCTTCGGTACCGTGCATTTCCCTTTCTCACCTTGAGAGTTGGCGCATACTTCGCCGGTGCATCCAAACCCTTGGCACGATACGCTTTGTCATCATAAGCCTCCTTATATCTTTCCTCAAAACAGCCACCATACCAACCTACAAGGCATTTCCATAGCCTTTCTGAGATACATTGCCATGCAACATCCATCTTATCATGACTTGATCTTCATGTCATACATGCTACTTGCTTGATCGATGAGCCGCATGCTAGTTGGGCCTTTCCCTAATCATTGCTACATGACGCGCTAGTATCATTGCATATCCTGCTATCCTGGCAGAGGCATACATTTACATCATGATAGTTATATCTTCTTTATGTGAGTACCTTTGTAAAGTGTGAAAGATCTCCTATATTCTTGTAAAATATAGAGTGTTTCCCCTAAAGTGAGGAAAAGATCCCAAAGAGGACAAAATCAAAAGATCCCAAAGAGGACAAATGAGAGTTAAATAGAAAGAGCCATTGAGGCCACCAAAAAATACACAAAATAGAAAAAAAGAGAAAAAGAAAAATAAAAAGAGAGAAGGGGGCACACTACTATTCCTTTTGAGAGATCCACACTAGTACTTCATCCTCTATCCCTTGTACTCCATAGAGATCATCATCATGCATATAGCTATGTGGGGACCTTCACACTATAGAACTTGGCTTGTATATTCCAATGATGAGCCTCCTCAAACGAGCTCTAGGTCTTCTTGAGCAAGCAAGTTAGATGCACCCCCACTAGTTCCCTTGGAGAGATTTTAGCTCACATGTGCATCCGTTGCATGGCAATCCCTACTCCTCACGTCATATCTATCATATGGCCTTCTCTCGCCTATGATTGTCCTCATTGATGTGAGCCTTTCACACCTTTTTGTCTTCCTCCTCCACCTTCTTTCTGTTTCACCTTGTAGGTGTCAACTTTCTTGCTCACGCTCATCCATTGCATGAGTGCTCAAAATATCGAAAGGGAGTGGATCAGTTTGAATTGCACATGGCTAGTGGTCTGGGGACGAGTCAAGATAAGAATCCAAAGGATACCAAGTGTGAAACTTTAGTAGATATTTGTTCTGAACAACCTTTTCTCTCTCTTTTTTCACGCAAACACCATCTGGAGACATTCGAGTCACGGACAGCGAGAGCTCTTGCACCTATTGTTCTTTTGTTGCTTATGTCAATGCTAATATAGACCCTTGCTTGTTAAGACTTCAATCGAATTGCATGCTTTGATTGCTTTACTTAAAAGTCCTTATATGGTTGTGTGGCATGTCACCATAGAAATTATGCTTGTTATCATTTACCTACTCGAGGACGAGCAGGAATTAAGCTTGGGGATGTTGATACGTCCCAAACGTATCTATAATTTCTGCTTGCTCCATGCATGTTTTGTGTGACTTTGCCATGATTTGCTTGAACTTTCATACACTTTTGAGCATATTTGGACTAATCTATTAACCCAGTGCACCCAGCTGCCAGTTGCTGTTTTCTGTTTTTTTGTATTTCAGGTTTCCCGGCCATTAAAAGTGCTCCAAAAAATCTGAAAAATTCGGATAAAAAAGGGTCCCTAGCGCGACCCCACCCTAGGCCACGCCAGGGGGCCTCCTGGCTACCCTGTGGGTCCCCTCGACACCCCCTCCGCCTCTATTTAGCCCTCGTGGTGGAAACCCCTAATATCGATCTTTTTCCGCGAACTCGCTTCTGTACCGCCGCCGCCGCCGTTTCTAGATCGGGGCTGCGTGGAGAAGCTGCCCCGGCACCCTGCCGGGAGGAGGAACCCCCTCCGGGAGACCATCCATAACCATGGACGCCTCCCGGATGTACCTTGAGTAGTCCCCCTTGGACCATGGGTCCGTGACCAGTAGCTATGTGATGTTCCTCTCCCCTCTTTGTGCTTCCACTTTCGAGACCTCGTGAGCTTCCTCACATGATCGAGGCACCTTTGTAATTTCTGCTATTGCTATGCTGAGTTTGTTGGGATCTGATGGATTTTGAGACTATGTTCAGATTGTGATGAGTAATATATTTGGTTCTTCTCTTTTATATTTTGTTCTTGAGTAAATTCTTGCATGTTCTCCGTTGCCGTATTTTACTTTGGCCAAGTGATTTGTTGCAACTCCAAGAGGGAGCGTTATGCTTGATTGTGGGTTCAGCCCCTTGATGTCTAGCTTGAGTGACAAAAACATGAGACTAGGGGATGTGTTGTTGCCACCAGGGATAAAACAACGGTGCTTGTATCCGCGGGTGCAAGGATTGTTTACTTTCGCAAAGTTCTTTTAATGCAGTTGTCTGTTGCTTTGAGTTTACACTTTGGGTGGGATTCACAACTTAATAGCAGCGAGATGTTCTGGATAGATATCTCAAGGTGGATGATTCGTAGTAGATGCAGTTGGATTTCGGTCTACTTACCTTGGCGTACTGCCCATTGCTTTTGAGCCCTTCCTTTCTTTGCAGCATAGTTAGCATTGCGGTGCCTTCATAATTCTGTCAATTGCCCAGCTGTGATTTGTTTACCTCGCTAGCACTTTTATCGTCTTTTGGGAGAGAGACATCACTAGTGAAAATCACGGGACCCCGGTCCATCTTCACATCACTGTTTACATCCTTAGTTTACTTTCTGTCTTTACTTTGTAACATCCCAAAATTTTCTAAATTTTGGAATGTTAATAAATTAATTATAATAATGATTGTTTGCTTGACATGTTTGATTTTCAGTAAGACTTAAAACTTTTGGAGTTGAATTGAATATTAAAAAAATGAGAGGGAATAAAAGGACTTTCCCTAATATTCATTGTTGGTGTTTTGGAATTTTATATTTAAAATAAATCCTACAAAATGAGAGAAGGTAGTATGACTCCTTCAACATATTAAAAGAGTTGGAAAATGATTTAATTAATTATTTGGATTTTCCGAATATTCAAAACATTTTTTAACTCAAGGAAATTCATTGGAGAGGATATAAAATGACTTATCCCCTATTAAAATAAAGTTGAAAATGTTAAGAATGGTATTTGGTGTTCTTGGAATTTGTTATGAGAATTTGCATTAAAGGATTTATCAGTTTTGCATAATAGCTAGGAAAGTATTTTTAGCAAAAATATTTTATTTTAATATTTTATTTTATTTTTGTGACACTTTTAACGTTATTATTTTATTATTTAAAAATGTTCTCCAAAGTTGGTTGACCAAGTAAAAATATTTTAAAAACGGGTTTCGTTTGGGCCATTTTAGATGGCCCAGAGCTGTTTTTGTCGCTGCTGCGCTCAATTGGAGGTTGGGCCGGATTCGGAAAGTTTTTTTTTCCCGGCCTATATATATTTCGAATTTTTCTCTTTTTACTTTTCTTGCAAACCCTTTTTTTCCGCCTCGCGGGACCCACGCGCCGCTGCAGCCGGACTCCACCGAGCCTGCCGGAGGAGCCCGCCGGCCGAGCCGCCGCCGCGTCGCCGCCCGCGCCTCCTGTGGACGCCACCGCCTCCGCCTCCGCGGTCGCGCCGCCCCTGGCCACCGCCCCGCAGCTGGCCGCCCGCCGCTAGAGCGCCGCCGTCCGCCGCCACTCGCCGGAGCACCGCCGACGCCAACCGCCGAACGGTATGCACCAGCCTCCCTCGTCCGTCGGATGATGATCCGACGATCTAGATCTCAGATCTGTTTCTGGGTTTTTTTAGGGTTCCGGTTAACCGGAGTTGACCCGGTTTTCCCTGGTTAACCGCAGTGCTATTCAGCGAACGCTCGCCGGAATATTCACCGGATCGAACGTTGTTCGTCCCGTAGCGTCCAGGGACCTAGCGGTGATGAAGAAGTTATTTTATTCACGGTTGAGTCATTTTTCATAATTTACACCCTAGTATCGTTTTAGCCGTATCTTTTAAACTGTGTATCGGAATTAGATGATTCTTTTTTCTACACGCTCGTAGTGATCTGTAGTTTAACATAGAGTTAAGTTTCCACACTTTTGCACACTTTTTAATTTGAATTTATTTCAAATTCAAATTCAAATTCCGGAGGTCGTATCTTTTCAACCATTGATCCAAATCGAGTGATTCTTTTTGCGTTGGATCACTCGTGTCATGTACTTTATGTCTATATCATGTGTACACAAAATTTCACAAGTTTCTTGATCTGTTTAAAGTCAAATTCAATTCAAATTTGAACTTGCTATGACCTGTGTTGTAGTATTCCGTTTCACGTGATTCTTTTTGCATATCGGATCATTTGAGACATGTTATCGGTAACATTCATACACTTTTCATGTGGGCATGATATTCACCTTGAATTCATAATGTCCATGATCACAATTCTTTACCGATAGTTCTTTATCTGTCGACTCTCTCGAGTTCACGTTCCACCGATCACTTCGAGCACTTCGAGCACATCGACACCCTTGCACTTCAAAGCTTTTGTTTTGTTGCTAAAACTTTTGTGATTGTTTTGTTGATCTTTTGTTTTGTCCTTGTGGTGTGATTGCTTATTCGAGTTCCTTCGTTTGCGATAGATTTTCTCAAAGTGTGACGAGTAGAGTTGACTGGACCGCGAGAGTGAAGAACTTTACCGAATGGAAAAGGCAAGCCATACTTTGATAATTTCACAACCTATATTTTTCTTATGCATGTAGCAAGTATCACCCTATGCATGTGTAGGAAGTTTTATATTATTATTGCTGCAAAGCTGGTAGGATAGCCATATGATCTGATCCTGTATTCTTTGTCGCCCTAGCTCGCGTTTGTTATACATATTGCTAAGCTTGTAGACGGGGATTGGTTGAGATTACATTGAGTTATGTGAGGATTTATTAACTTGATTAGCAAACATTAAATAGAATTCACCTCTGGACGGGCTGGATGCATCCTGGAGGCTGCGCCTTCTCTAAGGGCAAGTTTCAGGGTTAAATGCTCCCAATGGTATGAATGGTTTGGAGGGAAGGCATCGTGGGGTCGTGCACCTTATCTAAGGCAATGCGCCCATGAGAGTGCACCCTAAGTGGGCGCCGTCCAGGCTCAAAAGGATCGAACAGATTTAGTGACTAGTAGCTTCCATGTACAACCACTGGCTATATGGGCTCTGGCTTAGTTGAGTACGTTGTGGGGAGCCTGGCCCTGGTAGCTAGCAGATGTAGATATGATAGGTGTACCGGCTACCAAAGGGTGGAGGTGACCTCTTCTGAAAGACTTTGTCTCAATCTTCGGGTTGAGTCCAGTGGGGAAAGTGTACAAACCTCTGCAGAGCATACAAACTGATCATGATTAGTCGTGTCCCTGGTTATGGACAACTTTGAGCAACTAGGCATTACTGTTGTTGGATGGTCTTGACAGATGAAACACTTTAATAAAACTTGAGTGGGCAAGATTTAATAAAGGGTGTGGATTGGAACTGGTGTGCCCAGTTCAATCTTAAGTAGTAAGATAAACTAAAATTTTGACTAGGTATATTAGGAAAAATCAGCTTTCTGCAAAATAAAACCATAAGCCTTTCCTTTGACTTATCCTTGCATGTAGCGATAGGTATGTTATATCCTTTTCCGTGTGACTTGCCGTACAAATCAGATGTACTAACCCATTGTCGGGCTGTAACCTTCGATGTTGCTGGATTACACGACGAGTAAGTGATGCGATGTAGGGTTACGATGTCTATACTCAACGCCGGTGGAGCTGCTGGACGCCACGAAGTTTTTATTGTTTTTTCCGCTGTAATCTATTTGTAAGCTAGCTTTGAGCTATGCAGGTATGCTTTATTGTAATACTGGATCTTCGATGTAATATATATGACATGTGGTTTATTCTTGATATTACATCATGTACTGTGTGTGCTAGCTATTGATCCAAGGACTAGCACAGAATGCAAAGAGACTTGGATTCTTAGTGAATCGGGTCGTTATAGATGGTATCAGAGCCCATGTTGACTGTAGGTCGTGACCCTAGAAAACGGATAGGAAAAACCATAGGAACTAAAATATTTTATCACTCCTTGGTTACTTACTCTCTCCGCTGGTATCTCTGATCTATTATTCATCTTCTAAACTTCTTATCTTGTTTTAATGTAAATACCCCTCCGAGTGGGTGTCAGAACCATCTGTTCGGTAATTTGCTAGGGTTAGCAAGTACTCTTGCATCATGTCAAAATTTCAAAAGAAATCTTTGAAATCAAAATCAAAAGCAAAATGGGAGAAGGAACCCCCCCAGATGAATTAATTCAAAAGGCCAGATAAAAATCTTCTCCAAAAATTCATGTTAGATTTTTGAAAAGTCTTATAAATGAGTGTGATCACATATCAAGTGATGTGGGACCCACCCCATGCTCATAGGTTTTTCAAATATTCAAACAGTGCCTTGGAATTAATCAATTACCCCTATTTGATTTAAAATTCAAATCATTTGAATTTTAAAAATGTTGAAACTTTATAAGTGGCTAGTCTATTTTATTATGAGGCCATATAAAAGTTTTCAGCATTTATTAAAATGCCTAGCTATTTATTTTAGCTAAACAGAACAAATGTCAGAAAAGAAAAACAGAAAAGGGATCAGAAAGACTTACCAGACGCCCAGGCGAAGCCGGCCCATCCAGCCCACCCGGCCCAAAGGGGCAGCGGGGTCTTCTTCCCCGCCCCGCGCCTCCAAGCTGCTCGGTGGAATGCCACCGAGCCAGCCGTGGACGCCACGTCGCCGCCGAGCGCCTTCCAGGCCTCCCCGTGCCCCCTTCTCGCGCCTGGAGACGTCCCTCTCCCGTCCCGATCCATTCCCCCCCTCCATAGCTTCCTACTCCTCCCGTGCTCAATTTCGTCGCCGCCCAAGGACCGCCGTGGAGCACGCCGCCGAGTCCACGCAGCCAACGTCGTCCCCGAGCCGTTCCGCCGTGTCCAGGACAACCGCAGCAGGCGTCTTTGTCGTTCCCATCAATCAATCGAGCCCGAGCGCCTCAGCAGACGTCGCCAGCTTCATCGAGGAGTCGCCGGACCCGCGAGCTCGCCGTCGTCGATTCGCCGTCGTGGAAGCCTCCCCGAGCTTGCCGTTGCTTCCGTTCGAACCGCGGTGAGCTTCTGAGTTTTCCCCCAAGCTCCTAGCACCCCGTAGCCTCTCTAGCCGAATCCGCCATGAGAACCGAGCTCCTCGCCGCCATGGTTGAGCTAGAGCTCGCCCTCGTGCTCCTCGCGACGTCCCAGTGCGCGCGTTTGACTCGCGGGCGTGCCAGCTTTCGGACGCACGCAAGATCAGCCCAAGCCGTGCACCCTAGCCTCTTCCCCAACCTCGCCGTCATTCTGTTTCCGCCCAGCACGTCGCCATCGTCGCTCCCGACCTCCCCATGACACCCTGTTGCTTCCTCTCGACGCGGACGACCTCCAGGAGCACGCCGATGCCCTCCGTTTCCTCTCTCGTGGCCTCTAGCAGTTTCCGGCAAGGGCTCCGCCGTGGCCAGGCCACCGGCGTCAAGCCGCCGGTGGGTTAGCCCTTAACCCTCGCTAAACACCCCCTGGGCCACTGACCAGTGGGCCCAGTGGCTTAATTAAGCCACTGGATTAAATTAACCAGCCGGGTTAATTAGCCAGTGACACTGACAACCCTGGCCCACCTGTCAGCCCCCTGGTGACGCCAGCAGTGCATCATGCTGATGCAATAAAAGGATTAAAGGAATTTTCGAAATAGAAAAGAAAATAAAGAAATTCCAGAAATTCCAGAAAATACCCCAAACTTTGGAAATTCATAGAAAATTCATATTAACTCCAAATTGGACAAATAATATATGAAAAATGATCAGGAGAAGATAAGCTATCCAGAAATGCAACTTTCAACTATGTTTGAGTTGATTTTAAAATGGGACCAGTAGCATATGTCATTTGGTTTATTTGAAATTAATTCAAATTCAAATCAAATGCTTTTGCAACTTGGACCTTGGAATTATGCTACATTTCAACCACACATCAGAGGCATATCATACACATTTGAAGATGATACAAATTGATCAAACCATGTCACATATAACTTGACTAAGTTTGAATTCAAATTGGAGTTTGAATTTGCAATTCAATTTGCAATATACTCCATTTAAATGGAATTGCCTCACACATCAAAGCTTTTACATCAAGTTTCAACCTATCATCATGTGATTGTGCATTGTATTTACTTTGCTACTTTGCTTGTTGTTTGTTGAGTAGAGGTGGAACCGGAGCAGGAGGATGCCCCCAACGTTGAAGACCCAGAACCCGAACCTCGTCATCAAGGCAAGCAAACCCCCATTGATCATGTCGATAAAATCCCACTTCCCTCTCATGTCTCGCTTATGCATTGTTTAGGATGATCACCATGATTCGTTTCTACCGCATAGATGAACCCATTCCATTGTATGACCTATCATTTTGTCACAGTAGTAGGAAAACCACAATCCTAGCAAATGTAGGAGTTGTTTGATATCATGTGGCCCCTGCAAATGTTTATCGCTTATTGCATGCTTAGTATGATACCATGTTGTTACTGTGATGTGAGTCGGGATGGTAGTGATCATGTTGATGTTGGTAGAAAAGTGTTGGTGAATCGACCCTAATACAAGGTGAACGATGAGAGGTTGTGTAGGAGTACACGGTGGGTTGTCTCGTTGAACACCGCCCTAAGTCCGAGTTCTTGTGTGGTGATCCAAGATGAAGAGTACAACCACACATTGGGCTCACTGACCCCTCTCAACTTATTAACTTATCCCTTTCGATGTCCAGATGTCGCAATAGTTCGGAGTTCTGGTAGGCTTGTGGCCTGGATGCTAAGTGAGAGAACGGCTCAACCGAGACCGGCTTATGCACCACGCACACATCACCTGGGTCCACTTCGGTAAACCGGCCGGGTTCACGATAGTGGTAGCCAACCCAGGTAGGCGGCTTTCTTGGACTAGATAGGCTATGAGGTAACAGTTGTGGTGAGCATCCTCGTTGACACCCCTTGAATGGTGTCGAGATCAAAGGCGGTAAATGATGATCATGTGTGTGTAGCGGTACACCCCTGCAGGGTTAACAAAACTATTCGAATAGCCGCGTCCACGGTTATGGACTGCTTGGAAAGCTTAGCTTGATTATTAGACAACTTGAACTGGATACTTCTAAAACACACCAATATAAGTGTGAGTGCTATGGCGTGCTTTCTCGTGGGGAAGTCGAGGAAGGCACCATAGTGGTGTAATTGGTTGGAGAAAGTAGTGGACTCGTGTACGCTTCTTACCTCAAAGTCTGGTACTCGTAGTTCAGGATTAGCCAAGTCAAAGCTGGCACTTCTGCAAGTGAACCCCACCTCCCTTTACCTTGATACATGTGCATGAGTAGTATAGCACCTATGTAAGTCTTGCTGAGTACGACTTTGTACTCACGTTTGCTTAAGCTATTTTTTAGATGATACCACCGACCCCGAAGGTGGCTTCTTCATCGAGCTGGACGACTGAAGATCAAGCTAGTCTAGTCCCAGTCAGACGACTGGTTCCCTCGTGGAGGGCTTGTGTTTAAATAAGGCTTCTTAAGCCATTTGTTAAACTTGTCTGTACTCAGACATAATTTGCTTCCGCTTGTGTTGTAATGTTGGATCACATGTTTGTGATCTCTGTTTGCACTCTATAAGAGTTATCAATAAAAATATATACTTTGTAGAGAATTGCAATGATACCTGCTGTTCATACAAGGCATGTTTGTTGCGTGTATGTTTATAACATGCATGTATTTGTATGGGTTTTCGAGACCTTAGTTGTGTTCTGGCTGGCGGTCTTTCATACACCAAGTGGCCCTTAGATGTGCGCAGCTTGGGGCATCGCGATGCGATTGCTCGAGACTCCGTCTCGTGCACACTTTGTGGTATGATCGAGCCCGCCCTAGACCCCGACTAAGTGATCAGGCTGGAGTAAGTCTATGTAAGAGCTATGAGATAGTTGATAGTATGGTTGAGGCGACTTGTCTTTGAATATGGGAGTTCACCACCCATATCATTAGACTTGTGTGCGGACGATGAGGACCCATCTCAGTTGATCATCCGGCCTGGATGGGATGCCCCTCACGTACGATGTTTTCCGAGAACGTTCTGTGCTTGGCCTTGTCTGCTTAGACAAGTGGGTACGGTTCTCGGCTCTCCATATGACTATGTCTTAACTGTACTTGCATACGCTAACCCCGGGTCCCGACAGACTTGGTATCAGAGCAGGACTGACTGTAGGACTAGTAGCCTTGGCCGAAGTTGAGTCTAGCTTGCTATAGTTATATAGTTATTCTGGGTATATAAGGGAACAACGTAAGGCTTCTTTTTTCTCCTTACCCCTTCGTTCTGAGTTTTGAGTCACCCTCATCTTATTCTACAGGAAGATAGGACTAGGCTCTCCTCTGTCTGATTAGAACATCTCGTTGTTTGCTTCCTTGTAGCCGTAGGAAAGTTGTGATCGGTTTGTTAGAGTGGTTATGCTTCCTGATTTATTACATCGTATGTAAGTGCTGTTTCCATGTTGTAAGAAATTGTCTTTTTCTTGCAATTACAGTCGTTATGCTGTCCGAGTCATTCCAGGTTTATCTCATAATCTGATGCATTTGCAAACTCCTTCTTTCTATTTCAGATGGCAGATCTTCCCCCTCGGCAGATTGTTCGTTTGACCAGGTGCCTCGGCGTGCGTGGCCATCCCGCCACGTTGATCGAGATGATGTCCTACGTGGGATATCGGTGGTACCCTGAGTACACCGTCGAGGAGCAGTTCCACGACTTCAACCAGACGCAATTCCACTGCATTGTCAGGATCTACCCGCACCACGTTGGAGTCACCCAGCCTATCCACTTTGGACATGGCATTGGTATTACCGAGAACATGGCTGTGCAGGATGCTGCATACTCATGTATTACCCTACTGAGAGAGGAGCACACCATGCTGAGAGAGACCTCATTCCGCTATATCCCTACTGCACTTCCAGGAGAAGAGGGATATTACATCGGACTCTACTCAGATCACTCTGCAGAGGATCCCGCACTTCAGATGGCTGCTAGGTTTGCTAGTGATCGAGATCGTGATGCACGCGCTCTCCGTTTCGAGCTCCACGCCACCCGTGTTCGTCTGTATCGAGCACTGACCCTTTTGGCACCCTTTGTGAGCGTGGGATCAGTTGAGCATGATGCTATCTACCCAGTGAGGACTCAGATGCCTTCTCGAGTTGCTTGGCCCGAGATTGGAGGCATTTTTCCACCCCGTGATCCTTTGCTTCCACCCTACGCTGGACCTAGGCCCCATCCTTGCCCAAATGGATATCAGGGTCCACAGGCCTCCGTGTTTTCCGATGGTCACCTCCAGCTACCGGGATACGCGGGTAACTTTTACGAGGACTACTATGGAGATGGAGATGAGTGAGACCGCCTGTGGTCTTACTTAGTGAGGATGTAGTAGTATCGTAGTATATTATGAGCAAGGTGTCTAAGTTCCAGAGGCTTAGATAAATCATGTATAGGAAGTCAGAGTGCCTCTGAAGGATGTATCATCTTCATCACGTTTGTATTAGCTTGGTGCTTGTACTAAAACGATGTATGGATTGTATGACAGCTTTTGAATATATGGCTTGTATGCTTTTATCACCATGTTGTCAAGATGATTACTTCATTTGCTCTGTAATCCTTCCAGTACTTCAATACCTTGTTTAGACTCTCCCAATCAACTCTGTTTGACTTTGGTTTTTCACCTTCAGGATGTCTCAAGAAACCCGTGGCCAGATTGGTCGTAACCAGGGTCGTGTGAATGACCAGGAGGAAGGCAACCTTCCACCCCCACCCACGATGGCTCAGGTTCTGATGGAGGTCGAGAGGAACCGCCGAGACTCTCACCATCTCTCGGAAGTCATTGCTCGCAACACCACTCAGCAGCGAAATGAGTTGGTGTCCCTGAACGACTTCATCCGACTTCATCCCCCGGTTTTCAGTTACTCCACCGAGCCCCTTGACGCCGATTACTGGCTTCGCAGCATCGAGAGGAAGCTCCAAGCAGGCCGTGTTGCAAATGGCGACAAGGTCAGCTATGCCACCTATCACCTTGAAGGTGCAGCTAGCTCTTGGTGGGAGAACTTTCTGAATATGCGTCCCGTTGGACCGCCTGCATCTTGGGAGGAATTTTGCACGTCCTTCCGTGAGCACCACATTCCCAAGGGTCTCATGGACCGCAAGCGTGAGGAGTTCTGCAACCTCACCCAAGGCAGAAGGACCGTTGACGAGTTTAGTCGTGAGTTCAACCGACTTGCTCGTTATGCTACCGAAGAAGTCTCCACCGACTCCAAGAAACAAGAGAGGTTCTGTCGTGGCCTCAACTCTGGACTTCGTCGTGAGCTCAACCTGCATGACTTTTCCACATTCCAGGTCCTTGTCAACAAGGCCATCAAGGACGAGGACATGAACACCCCCAATGATTTCCGCAAACACCCTAGAGACGACAGTTCATCCAGTTCAGGCTCCCAGAAGCGCAAGATCTGGATCCCCAATAGTATGTTCCGCCAGAACAACCCACCGAGGCCATCCTATGTGGCGCCTCGTCCACCAACCCAGTTCCACCCAGCTCCACCAAACAACCCAGCTCCACGCACTGTTTTCGGAGCCTGTTACAAGTGTGGTCAGGCAGGCCACTATTCTCGTGAGTGCCCCCAGAACCAGATCTAGAATTAGAATGCTCCACCCCGTGCCGGAGGCAACAACAAATATGATCGTGGCAAGCCACCCCAGAAGGTCTACACCGCCAAACCCGCTCCTCCCGCCACTCGTGGACGTGTGAACCAGATCTCCGCCGAAGAGACTGACGACACCACTGACGTCATTCTTGGTACGCTCCCAGTCAATTATGTTCCTACTTCCGTTCTTTTCGACCCAGGAGCATCTCATTCATTCATGTCGGAAAGTTATGCACTTCGTCATGAGTTATCTTTTGTTGAATTGTCCACCCCAATGATTATTCAAACTCCAGGGTCAAGATGGCAAACTAATAGAGTAAGCCATGGTAATCAGATTGCAATTGAGGGTTTAGTATTCCTTGCTTCACTCATAGCCCTCAAGTCTTCAGACATTGATGTCATCCTTGGCATGGATTGGCTATCAAGACAGAATGCCTACCTGGATTGCAAAGGCAAATCCGTGAAACTCACCCACCCTTCAGGCAAAACAGTCAACTATACATCACCCAGAACAAGAACCCAAGTGCATTCTTTGAATGTACTTCCCCTTCCAGAACTTGAAGATATTCCGGTGGTTCGTGACTTCCCGGATGTCTTTCCTGAAGAGCTGCCGGGCATGCCACCCGACAGATGTGTAGAGTTTATAGTAGATCTTGCCCCAGGAACCGCACCAATTTCTAGACGCCCATAAAAAATGGCCCCACGTGAGTTGGCTGAGCTTAAAACCCAACTGGAAGCTTTGTTGGAAAAAGGCTTCATCCGCCCTAGCTCATCGCCATGGGGTTGCCCCGTTCTGTTCGTAACGAAGAAAGATGGAACAGAAAGGATGTGCGTAGACTATCGCCCGCTAAATTTAGCGACGATAAAGAACAAGTACCCACTGCCCAGGATCAATGATCTTTATGATCAACTTGCAGGATCCTCTGTCTTCTCCAAGATGGATTTGAGATTAGGTTATCATCAAATCAAGATCCGAAACTAGGACATTCCCAAAACGGCTTTTACTACTCGTTATGGTCTTTACGAGTATACCGTCATGTCCTTTGGTTTAACCAATGCCCCCGCCACTTTCTCACGCATGATGAATTCTATCTTCATGGAGTACTTAGATAAATTTGTTAAGGTTTATCTCGATGACATTCTCATCTACTCGAAGAACGAAGAAGAACATGTCGAACACCTAAGGCTGGTATTGATGAAACTTAGAGAGCATCGCCTGTATGCTAAATTCTCCAAGTGTGAATTTTGGCTACCAGAAGTGACCTACTTAGGCCACGTGATTTCTGCAAAAGGCATTGCTGTGAATCCCGAGAGAGTTCAGGCCGTCCTTGACTGGACTCCACCTGAATCGGTTAAGCAAGTTAGGAGTTTTCTTGGCCTAGCCAGCTATTGCCGTCGCTTCGTCGAGAACTTTTCTAAAGTTGCAAAGCCTCTAACTGAACTCCTCAAGAAAGATAAGAAATTCCTATGGACTCCCAAGTGCGAGGAAAGCTTTCAAGAGCTAAAAAGAAGATTGACTTCTGCACCAGTACTTGCACCTCCAGACACCAAAAAGGATTTTGAGATCTATTGTGACGCATCACGGCAAGGGTTAGGATGCATACTTCTGCAAGATCGACATGTGGTAGCTTATGCTTCACGCCAGTTGCGGCCACATGAAGAGAACTATCCTACCCATGACCTTGAAATCGCTGCCGTAGTTCATGCCCTAACAACTTGACGGCATTACCTCCTTGGTAACCGTTGCGAGATTTATTCCGACCACCAAAGCCTCAAATACATTTTCACCCAGCCAGATCTTAATCTCAGGCAAAGACGCTGGATTGAGTTGATAAAAGATTACGACATAGTAATTTCTTACACCCCAGGCAAAGCCAATGTCATGGCTGATGCCCTAAGTCGTAAGTCGTATTGTAACAACCTCATGTTACAACAGTATCAACCACTTCTTCATAAGGACTTTCGCAAGCTCAACCTTGAGATTGTTCCTCATGGCTATCTTTCTACCTTGGTGGCGAAACCAAATCTTGAGGATCAAATCATAGTTGCCCAAAGGCGTGCACGAGGTGTTCGCCGGATCAAGGAGAACATTGCTAGCGGAGTTGCTAAATGTTTCTCCACGGATAGCAAGGGAACGGTATTCTTTGAAAATCGTTAGGTAGTACCTAAGAATAGGGAACTAAGGCAACTCATCCTCAAGGAAGCCCATGACACACCCCTCTCAATTCATCCCGGTAGCACAAAAATGTACCGAGATCTACGCCAGAGATTTTGGTGGACTAGGTTGAAGAGAGACAGTGCTCAATTTGTTGCCGAATGTGATGTTTGTCGTCGCATTAAGGCAGAACATCAAAGACCTGCTAGTACACTTCAACCTTTGTCTATTCCCGAGTGGAAATGGGACAAAGTCGGTATGGATTTCATCACCGGCTTTCCAAAAACCCAGAAAGGAAACAATGCCATCTTCGTTGTCATAGATAGGCTTTCCAAAGTTGCTCACTTCCTGCCGGTTCGCGAGTCTATAACTGCTAGCCAGTTAGCGGACTTGTACATCTCTAGAATTGTATCCCTCCATGGTGTTCCTTTGGAAATCAACTCTGATCGCGGTAGCCTTTTCACCTCTAGATTTTGGGGAAGCTTTCAGAATGCTATGGGAACTCATCTCTCCTTTAGTACAGCTTTCCATCCTCAGTCTAGCGGTCAAGTCGAAAGGGTTAACCAAATTCTTGAAGACATGCTCAGAGCTTGTGTTATCTCATTCGGAAAAAATTGGGAGAAGTCTCTTCCATTTGCCGAATTTTCTTATAACAATAGTTATCAATCTAGTCTGAACATGGCTCCTTTTGAACTCCTTTATGGACGACAATGTTGAACACCTTTAAACTGGTCAGAAACCGGTGAAAGACAATTCTTTGGACCGGATATGATCAAGGAAGCAGAAGAGCAAGTTCGCATTGTTCGTGATCAATTGAAAGCAGCCCAGTCTCGTCAGAAAAGCTACTATGATCGTCATCATAGGCAAGAGAGCTACAATCTGGATGAGAAGGCTTACCTTCGGGTTACTCCTCTGAAGGGAACCCAATGTTTCGGTATCAAAGGCAAGTTGGCCCCACGTTACATCGGACCTTTCCGCATTCTTGCAAAACGTGGAGAAGTTGCCTACCAACTTGAACTACCCCCGCACCTTTCCCGAGTACATGATGTATTCCATGTGTCCCAACTCAGGCGTTGCTTCAAGGACCCCATCCGCGAAGTCGACCATGAAACGCTTGATCTCCAAGATGACCTTTCTTATCGAGAATACCCCGTTCGTATTCTTGATTCCGCAGAGCGTGTCACTCATCGTCAGAAGATTAGGTTTCTGAAAGTGCAATGGTCACACCACTCTGAGAGAGAAGCTACGTGGGAAACAGAAGACCGTCTCAGTGCCGAGTACCCCACCTTCCTCCCGCAGACTTCTGAATCTCGGGACGAGATTCTATTGAGTGGGGGCGAGTTGTCAGAACCATCTGTTAGGTAATGTGCTAGGGTTAGCAAGTACTCTTGCATCATGTCAAAATTTCAAAAGAAATCTTTGAAATCAAAATCAAAAGCAAAATGGGAGAAGGAACCCCCCCCCAGATGAATTAATTCAAAAGGCCAGACAAAAATCTTCTCCAAAAATTCATGTTAGATTTTTGAAAAGTCTTATAAATGAGTGTGATCACATATCAAGTGATGTGGGACCCACCCCATGCTCATAGATTTTTCAAATATTCAAACAGTGCCTTGGAATTAATCAATTACCCCTATTTGATTTAAAATTCAAATCATTTGAATTTTAAAAATGTTGAAACTTTATAAGTGGCTAGTCTATTTTATTATGAGGCCATATAAAAGTTTTCAGCATTTATTAAAATGCCTAGCTATTTATTTTAGCTAAACAGAATAAATGTCAGAAAAGAAAAACAGAAAAGGGATCAGAAAGACTTACCAGACGCCCAGGCGAAGCCGGCCCATCCAGCCCACCCGGCCCAAAGGGGCAGCGGGGTCTTCTTCCCCGCCCCGCGCCTCCAAGCTGCTCGGTGGAATGCCACCGAGCCAGCCGTGGACGCCACATCGCCGCCGAGCGCCTTCCAGGCCTCCCCGTGCCCCCTTCTCGCGCCTGGAGACGTCCCTCTCCCGTCCCGATCCATTCCCCCCCTCCATAGCTTCTTCCTCCTCCTCCCTTGCTCAATTTCGTCGCCGCCCGAGGACCGCCGTGGAGCACGCCGCCGAGTCCACGCAGCCAACGTCGTCCCCGAGCCGTTCCGTCGTGTCCAGGAGAACCGCAGCAGGCGTCTTCGTCGTTCCCATCAATCAATCGAGCCCGAGCGCCTCAGCAGACGTCGCCAGCTTCATCGAGGAGTCGCCGGACCCGCGAGCTCGCCGTCGTCGATTCGCCGTCGTGGAAGCCTCCCCGAGCTTGCCGTTGCTTCCGTTCGAACCGCGGTGAGCTTCTGAGTTTTTCCCCCAAGCTCCTAGCACCCCGTAGCCTCTCTAGCCGAATCCGCCATGAGAACCGAGCTCCTCGCCGCCATGGTTGAGCTAGAGCTCGCCCTCGTGCTCCTCGCGACGCCCCAGTGCGCGCGTTTGACTCGCGGGCGTTCCAGCTTTCGGACGCACGCAAGATCAGCCCAAGCCGTGCACCCTAGCCTCTTCCCCAACCTCGCCGTCGTTCTGTTTCCGCCTAGCACGTCGCCATCGTCGCTCCCGACCTCCCCGTGACCCCCTGTTGCTTCCTCTCGACGCAGACGACCTCCAGGAGCACGCCGATGCCCTCTGTTTCCTCTCTCGTGGCCTCTAGCAGTTTCCGGCAAGGGCGCCGCCGTGGCCAGGCCACCGGCGTCAAGCCGCCGGTGGGTTAGCCCTTAACGCTCGCTAAACACCCCCTGGGCCACTGACCAGTGGGCCCAGTGGCTTAATTAAGCCACTGGATTAAATTAACCAGCCGGGTTAATTAGCCAGTGACACTGACAACCCTGGCCCACCTGTCAGCCCCCTGGTGACGCCAGCAGTGCATCATGCTGATGCAATAAAATGATTAAAGGAATTTTCCAAATAGAAAAGAAAATAAAGAAATTCCAGAAATTCCAGAAAATACCCCAAATTTTGGAAATTCATAGAAAATTCATATTAACTCCAAATTGGACAAATAATATATGAAAAATGATCAGGAGAAGATAAGATATCCAGAAATGAAACTTTCAACTATGTTTGAGTTGATTATAAAATGGGACCAGTAGCATATGTCATTTTGTTTATTTGAAATTAATTCAAATTCAAATCAAATGCTTTTGCAACTTGGACCTTGGAATTATGCTACATTTCAACCACACATCAGAGGCATATCATACACATTTGAAGATGATACAAATTGATCAAACCATGTCACATATAACTTGACTAAGTTTGAATTCAAATTGGAGTTTGAATTTGCAATTCAATTTGCAATATAATCCATTTAAATGGAATTGCCTCACACATCAAAGCTTTTACATCAAGTTTCAACCTATCATCATGTGATTGTGCATTGTATTTACTTTGCTACTTTGCTTGTTGTTTGTCGAGTAGAGGTGGAACAGGAGCAGGAGGCTGCCCCCTTCGTTGAAGACCCAGAACCCGAACCTCGTCAGCAAGGCAAGCAAACCCCCATTGATCATGTCGATAAAATCCCACTTCCCTCTCATGTCTCGCTTATGCATTGTTTAGGATGATCACCATGATTCGTTTCTACCGCATAGATGAACCCATTCCTTTGTATGACCTATCATTTTGTCACAGTAGTAGGCAAACAACAATCCTAGCAAATGTAGGAGTTGTTTGATATCATGTGGCCCCTGCAAATGTTTATCGCTTATTGCATGCTTAGTATGATACCATGTTGTTACTGTGATGTGAGTCGGGATGGTAGTGATCATGTTGATGTTGGTAGAAAAGTGTTGGTGAATCGACCCTAATACAAGGTGAACGATGAGAGGCTGTGTAGGAGTACACGGTGGGTTGTCTCATTGAACACCGCCCTAAGTCCGAGTTCTTGTGTGGTGATCCAAGATGAAGAGTACAACCACACATTGGGCTCACTGACCCCTCTCAACTTATTAACTTATCCCTTTCGATGTCCAGATGTCGCAATAGTTCGGAGTTCTGGTAGGCTTGTGGCCTGGATGCTAAGTGAGTGAACGGCTCAACCGAGGCCAGCTTATGCACCACGCACACATCACCTGGGTCCACTTCGGTAAACCGGCCGGGTTCACGATAGTGGTAGCCAACCCAGGTAGGCGGCTTTCTTGGACTAGATAGGCTATGAGGTAACAGTTGTGGTGAGCATCCTCGCTGACACCCCTTGAATGGTGTCGAGATCAAAGGCGGTAAATGATGATCATGTGTGTGTAGCGGTACACCCCTGCAGGGTTAACAAAACTATTCGAATAGCCGCGTCCGCGGTTATGGACTGCTTGGAAAGCTTAGCTTGATTATTAGACCACTTGAACTGGATACTTCTAAAACACACCAAGATAAGTGTGAGTGCTATGGCGTGCTTTCTCGTGGGGAAGTCGAGGAAGGCACCATAGTGGTGTAATTGGTTGGAGAAAGTAGTGGACTCGTGTACGCTTCTTACCTCAAAGTCTGGTACTCGTAGTTCAGGATTAGCCAAGTCAAAGCTGGCACTTCTGCAAGTGAACCCCACCTCCCTTTACCTTGATACATGTGCATGAGTAGTATAGCTCCTATGTAAGTCTTGCTGAGTACGACTTTGTACTCACGTTTGCTTAATCTATGTTTTAGATGATACCACCGACCCCGAAGGTGGCTTCTTCATCGAGCTGGACGATTGAAGATCAAGCTAGTCTAGTCCCAGTCAGACGACTGGTTCCCTCGTGGAGGGCTTGTGTTTAAATAAGGCTTATTAAGCCATTTGTTAAACTTGTCTGTACTCAGACATAATTTGCTTCCGCTTGTGTTGTAATGTTGGATCACATGTTTGTGATCTCTGTTTGCACTCTATAAGAGTTATCAATAAAAATATATACTTTGTAGAGAATTGCAATGATACCTGCTGTTCATACAAGGCATGTGTGCTGTGTGTATGTTTATAACATGCATGTCTTTGTATGGGTATTCGAGACCTTAGTTGTGTTCTGGCTGGCGGTCTTTCATACACCAAGTGGCCCTTAGATGTGCGCAGCTTGGGGCATCGCGATGCGATTGCTCGAGACTCCGTCTCGTGCACACTTTGTGGTATGATCGAGCCCGCCCTAGACCCCGACTAAGTGATCGGGCTGGAGTAAGTCTATGTAAGAGCTATGAGATAGTTGATAGTATGGTTGAGGCGACTTGTCTTTGAATATGGGAGTTCACCACCCATATCATTAGACTTGTGTGCGGACGATGAGGACCCATCTCAGTTGATCATCCGGCCTGGATGGGATGCCCCTCACGTACGATGTTTTCCAAGAACGTTCTGTGCTTGGCCTTGTCTGCTTAGACAAGTGGGTACGGTTCTCGGCTCTCCATATGACTATGTCTTAGTTGTACTTGCATACGCTAACCCCGGGTCCCGACAGTGGGTTATGCCCCTGAAGTTATGACTTTTGAGAAGTAGATCATCAACCTTGTGGATCAATTGAAGTTATGACTGCCAGAAATAGAAGGAGTATCTTATGGAGTTCAATAAGTTTTGACACTACGAGAGGATCTTCAAGATCAGATTAGCTGAGAAGGATGAAGCTTAGATTCAGACCACCACTTTTAGGTGAAGTTAGATAAACGATTTGCGCATAGTATGATGAGATCTTATGTCTTGCACATATGACCTTACTCTAGGAGTTGTTTGTGTGGTTTGATTTTTTTGTGACTTGATTGATTGTTGTTATGTGGTGTTGTTTTCAAGTAGGTGTTTGCCTTATTCTTGTTTGTGTGCATATGCTTGGTGCTATCTTTAGATTATTTTCTTGTTTGTATCCTAGTTTCCCCTACCCTTGTCGTATGGGCTCAATAGATGGTGTATGTAGTAGGACTCGCCTTTTCTGGGGCGATGACTAGACTGAAGGTGGAGCAATGGATTCATAATATGGAAGAACAAATGGACCGTAACAAGGTTGGAAGTGAGGACATGGTCCAGTATGATGTCAAGAATTTTGTAGAAGAGGTTTCTTCTTGGTGAAGAATGCCCCACTGCCCAAGTCACATGTTTTGTGTGTGACGGAACTGGTCATTACCCCGTTCAGTGTCACCTTTACACCATGACACAACAAGTGATTCAACAAAAAAAGGAAGGAATGGAGAAAATTATCCAGGAGTTCAGGGAAGCACCAATGAAGAAGAAAAAGAAGACCTTAGCCAAGTTGAGTGTTACCGGTGCAGGAATAAGGGACACTACGCCAACATGTGTCCAGAATTGAATGGAAATAAGAAGTTGTGAAAGCGGAAGCAAGGATGCTGACTTGAAGAAGCTTATGTTTGGTGATGGGAGAATAGAATTTCGTAGGTGTGCACTAAGTGTACGGTGGTACCTTTTCATGTTAGCTGGAAATGTGGATCGATGCGTGTTTTTGCTATGGATGAACTAGATATGTCATGTCATGATTAGTTTTGTTAAGTTTTGTCTTGTGCCCTGTGACATTGATATGTCTTTGATTGATGTTGTGTGTTTTGCCTGGCATTTCTTCTACGTGAGTAGAATAAGTTTACGTTACCTTAGACCCCTCATCTATTTAGTATGCTTCAAGACTGAAAGAGACATCACAACAAGAAGAATAAGTTGACAAGTGACTCAACGATACGAAGATTGCTTCGACGATAAGAAGATTGCTTCGACGATGTAAAAATGAAGCTACCGACATTGAAGACTTGAAGACCAGAAAGATTTAAAGTTCTACCGTTAGATCGTTTATGTGCGCTTTCATTTCTCGTTTTACGGACAGCTACACATCAAAACTTATTTTCAAAACTAGTGTGATGTTTGTATGGGTATCTCTCTCTACATCCTATTCCCCCTCAACTAAATTCCTACACTGAAGATGTTACTACAATGGCTGCTAATGTCAAGGCTGGAATAAAGATGGATGCAACCGATGCCGCGTTCAAAGTTAACCCCTTGTGCCAGGATCTTACAACAAGGAAAGCACAATCTTGCTGAAGGAAGAACCCTGGAGGAATTTATAGTTCACCAGTACACGTTTTATAGTAGCTTGCGCAAACCTGGGAGCTGTGAAGAAACGATAGATGTTTGGTTTGGCTTGCAGAATTAGGGATTTGTCTGAACCCAATTCATGAACAAGAGGAACTTTCTGCAATGCTCGTGAGGATGACCGAGTGTTAGATTACGAGATTCGCTAAACCATATAAAAGGTAATGATTTGGGTGCGGAATGGATTGGCCCCCATGACGACTACTCTTATTATTCGCTCTTGCTATGCAAGATAGTAAATCTTGAGTGACTTACTTATAACAGAAAAACGACGATGTTAAGCCTAACCATAAAATGGTACGATGTTTGACCCCTATAAGATATTATCATTAATAATAGTAAGTTATACGGTGAGTATAGGCCAAGACCATTTCATGAAGGTATCCCGTAGAAGTATTCTTGATGACCACCATGAGGGAATCGATAGTTGCTTAGTATTGGCGCCTGACTTGTCGACCATGAAGGTTTAGTACTTGGAGGACCCATCTTTTGGATATAGGATACAAGACAACAAAGGAGTATATGATATATTCTAAGGATGCAATCGAAGGTACAACACTCTTGAAGACCAATGTATTTGGAAGACTCCTCTTTTGCTAAGGATTCAAGACCTGATAGGAGGAGGTGAATCTCTTTGAAGGATGTCATCGATGGATTAAGATTTTGAAGACCATGTCGATTTCCTTTTAAGGGTGGTAGTACCCTAGACCTTCGGAGGATTAAAGGATTGTCATGAAGACCCGAACCCTAACCTTTTCCTTCTAGCCTCTTTGAATCTCGGGGACGAGATTCCTTTTAAGGGTGGTAGTTTGTAACATCCCAAAATTTTCTAAATTTTGGAATGTTAATAAATTAATTATAATAATGATTGTTTGCTTGACATGTTTGATTTTCAGTAAGACTTAAAACTTTTGGAGTTGAATTGAATATTAAAAAAATGAGAGGGAATAAAAGGATTTTCCCTAATATTCATTGTTGGTGTTTTGGAATTTTATATTTAAAATAAATCCAACAAAATGAGAGAATGTAGTATGATTCCTTCAACATATTAAAAGAGTTGGAAAATGATTTAATGAATTATTTGGATTTCCTAAATATTCAAAACATTTTTCAACTCAAGGAAATTCATTGGAGAGGATATAAAATGACTTATCCCCTATTAAAATAAAGTTGAAAATGTTAATAATGGTATTTGGTGTTCTTGGAATTTGTTATGAGAATTAGAAATAACTCTAAAATTATTTTAGGGATTTTTATAATGCCCATAAAGTTTTTATTGCATAAAAGGATTTATCAGTTTTGCATAATTGCTAGTAAAGTATTTTTAGCAAAAATATTTTATTTTAATATTTTATTTTATTATTGTGACACTTTTAAAATTATTATTTTATTATTTAAAAATGTTCTCCAAAGTTGGTTGACCAAGTAAAAATATTTTAAAAATGGGTTTCGTTTGGGCCTTTTTAGATGGCCGAGAGCTGTTTTTTTCGCTGCTGCGCGCAATAGGAGGTTGGGCCGGATTCGGAAAGTGTTTTTCCCAGCCTATATATATATTTCGAATTTTTCTTGTTTTACTTTTCTTGCAAACCTTTTTTTTCGCCTCGCCGGGACCCACGCGTCGCCGCATCCGGATTCCGCCGAGCTCGCCGGAGGAGCCCGCCGGCCGAGCCGCCGCCGGGCCGCGTCGCCGCCCGCGCCTCCCGTGGACGCCACCGCCTGCGCCGCCGCGGTCGCGCCGCCCCGCAGCTGGCCGCCCGCCGCTAGAGCGCCGCCGACACCAACCGCTGAACCGCCGCCGACCGGTATGCCCCAGCCGCCCTCGTCCGTCGGATAATGATCCGACGATCTAGATCGAACCGATCTAGATCTCAGATCTGTTTCTGGGTTTTTTCGGGTTCCGGTTAACCGGAGATGACCCGGTTTTCCCCGTTTAACCGCAGTGCTATTCAGCGAACGCTCGCCGGAATATTCACCGGAGCGAACGTTGTTCGTCCCGTAGCATCCAGGGACCTAGCGGTAACGAAGAAGTTATTTTATTCACGGTTGAGCCCTTTTTCACAATTTACACCCTAGTACCGTTTTAGCCGTATCTTTTAAACCGTGTATCGGAATTAGATGATTCTTTTTTATACACGCTCGTAGTGATCTGTAGTTTAACATAGAGTTAAGTTTCCACACTTTTGCACACTTTTTAATTTGAATTTATTTCAAATTCAAATTCAAATTCCGGAGGTCGTATCTTTTCAACCGTTGATCCAAATCGAGTGATTCTTTTTGCGTTGGATCACTCGTGTCATGTACTTTCTGTATATATCATGTGTACACAAAATTTAACAAGTTTCTTGATCTGTTTAAAGTCAAATTAAATTCAAATTTGAACTTGCTATGACTTGTGTTGTAGTATTCCGTTTCACGTGATTCTTTTTGCATATCGGAACATTTGAGACATGTTATCGGTAAGATTCATACACTTTTCATGTGGGCATGATATTCACCTTGAATTAATAATGTCGATGATCAGAATTATTTACCGATAGTTCTTTATCTGTCGACTCTCTCAAGTTCACGTTCCACCGATCACTTCGAGCACATCGACACCCTTGCACTTCAAAGCTTTTGTTTTGTTGCTAAAACCTTTGTGATTGTTTTTTTGATCTTTTGTTTTGTCCTTGTGGTGTGATTGCTTATTCGAGTTCGTTCGTTTGCGATAGATTTGCTTGGAGTGTGACGAGTAGAGTTGACTGGACCGCGAGAGCGAAGAACTTCACCGAATGGAAAAGGCAAGTCATACTTTGACCATTTCACAACCTATATTTTTCTTATGCATGTAGCAAGTATCACCCTATGCATGTGTAGGAAGTTTTATATTATTATTGCTGCAAACCTGGTAGGATAGCCATATGATCTGATCATGTATTCTTTGTCGCCCTAGCTCGCGTTTGTTATACATATTGCTAAGCTTGTAGACGGGGATTGGTTGAGATTACATTGAGTTATGTGAGGATTTACTAACTTGATTAGCAAACATTAAATAGAATTCACCTCTGGACGGGCGGGATGCATCCTGGAGGCTGCGCCTTCTCTAAGGGAAGGTTCAGGGTTAAATGCTCCCAATGGTATGAATGGTTTGGAGGGAAGGCATCGTGGGGTCGTGCACCTTATCTAAGGAAATGCGCCCATGAGAGTGCACACTAAGTGGGCGCCGTCCAGGCTCAAAAGGACCGGTCAGACTTAGTGACTAGTAGCTTCCATGTACAACGACTAGCTATATGGGCTCTGGCTTAGTTGAGTACGTTGTGGGGAGCCTGGCCCTGGTAGCTAGCAGATGTTGATATGATAGGTGTACCGGCTACCAAAGGGTGGAGGTGACCTCTTCTGAAAGACTTTGTCTCAATCTTCGGGTTGAGTCCAGTGGGAAAAGTGTACAAACCTCTGCAGAGCATACAAACTGATCATGATTAGCCGTGTCCCTGGTTATGGACAACTTTGAGCAACTAGGCATTACTGTTGTTGGATGGTCTTGACAGATGAAACACTTTAATAAAACTTGAGTGGGCAAGATTTAATAAAGGGTGTGGATTGGAACTGGTGTGCCTAGTTCAATCTTAAGTAGTAAGATAAACTAAAATTTTGACTAGGTATATTGGGAAAAATCAGCTTTCTGCAAAATAAAACCATAAGCCTTTCCTTTGACTTATCCTTGCATGTAGCGATAGGTCTGTTATATCCTTTTCCGTGTGACTTGTCGTACAAATCAGATGTACTGACCCGTTGTCGGGCTGTAACCTTCGGTGTTGCAGGATTACACGACGAGTAAGTGATGCGATGTAGGGTTACGATGTCTATACTCAACTTGCCGGTGGAGTTGATGGACGCCACGAAGTTTTTATTGTTTTTCCGCTGTAATCTATTTGTAAGCTAGCTTTGAGCTATGCAGGTATGCTTTATTATAATACTGGATCTTCGATGTAATATATATTACATGTGGTTTATTCTTGATATTACATCATGTATTGTGTGTGCTAGCTATTGATCCAGGGACTAGCACAGAATGCACAGAGACTTGGATTCTTAGTGAATCGGGTCGTTACATACTTTCGGTTGCCACTATTATTATCTCTTGCGTTGATCCTTTGTAAACAGCAAGGCCAGAGGAATTGACAACTCCTCTGTACTCGTTGGGAGCAAAGTGTGTGCAGGTCCATATCAAGCGCCGTGACACCTTCTTGTATCTCTTGGAGTCCTACTGGTTCGATAACCTTGGTATCTTTACCGAGGGAAATTTGTTGTACGCTACATCTCACCTTCCACTTGGGGTAACCAACGAGGAGTGAGAGATCCTCACCGTATCAACCTCCTTCCGCACAACATGTGACATCGACCACCGCCAGAACAGCCACCGGTACCGGGCCTCCTCCAGGACCGTAGTGAGGAAGCAGTGGCCTAGCTAGAACGCGTTTTTCGCCTACTGAAGCAATCCAAACGAAAATGAACCCAACCACAGTTAGTAGCTCCGCCAGATTATTCATTGCAATTAGGACTCAATTATGGGCTGAATTAACCATCAGAATCAAATACCGTGAACGCTTTAAGAAAACTGATAGCACACCACAATGACATCTTGTTATAAACACCCTCATTGATATCTCTAGAGCAGTTTTCCTGTTTGGGTCCAAATCAAACTCTACAGGTGCTTTCCCAATTATAACCTTGTAAATTTCAACAATCAATATCGAACGAGTTAGAAAAACCAACAAACGACAAAAAAGGAGGTGATAAATAACTGAGAAAATTTCACATAAAAATACAAGTTCAGGTCTAGTTTAAACAGATGAGAAGAGTGGTCATGATTGAAAATAGATTTATTTAGATCAGAACGGACTTCAATGTTACTATTTTTCATTTGATTGATCAACAAATCCAAAAACTCAGCCAACACAACTGCATTTAGTTTTCAAACCAGATAGCTAAAACGGAACAGAGGCATACAAAATCAGGGGCACCTCCATATTATCAATTGTTTAGTCCGATGTATCAACCAATTGACAAAAAATAAGTACATCTGCATTCTTATTTTAATGTCATAATTGACATTGCAACATAACTAAACATATATGGTTACACATGCAAATTTTGACAGATCATACTATTTTTCGGCCAAGCAACCTCAAAAGAACAAGCAAATTAGTACTGCTATGTACACTGCCCTAATCAATACGGAAAACTGATCAAATTTTATAACAATCCTCAAACCTACACCATGTTATAAACTGAAATCCCCACAACAATGTCAGGAACTAACTTTGTTATATTTCTTTGAATCTTTGTGGTCATTAGAAGTACATTCAATATGGCTAGCCACAATGTCTGTCAACCAGTATTATATAACAAAATCTGAACAATTCTTTGCATATCATTTTATTTTTGGCAGTTTATGCATGTTTCGGTGGGTGCCTCAGATCAGGATTTACCTAAGTATACATCTTAATGTTGAAACATTTGGTGAAATTTTAGCACAAATAGGAATACCTTAAGTAGATTTCATCAGTGTAAAGTGCCTTACTGTTGGACTTTCCACCATGATTGCAAGAATCAATTGTCACAAGAAAGAAACCGTCGGAACCATATGGATTTACATGATGCTAATGTGCCCTGCGCAATGGTAGAATGAAAATTATCTCAAGCCGCAACATACAGTAAGTAGGTTCCTTTTAGGAGCAATTACCTACTAAAGCAAACTACTACGCTTCCTGTAATTTATTAGTCTATTTTCTTCCTTCGAACAGAGTAAAAAGAAGCTTGTGATTACTAATTCCCCTGCAAGGAACTGAAGTCAGGTTAGAAGTAGGTCTATTTCATTACATACAAGAAGTTAAAAACACATCAAAGGGTTCACAAATGAAAAGAGAAAATTTTAATAGTCCGTACAAAAACAAAATAAGTCTCTGTATCATAAACGTTTTGCGTCAAAATTGCAAGGAAGATATCCTCTGTTCGACTACTTCTGCAAGGACGTCTAGCATGTTGCATCTATTACTTCTAAACACATGAACAAACCAACATGCATGCACTGAATAAAATATCCTCACAAACCAAAGGGGGGGGTGAAAAATTGATCCGACACTTGAGAGGTGGAGATGGTGACCGCTTGGGCCTCCTGACGATGCCTGGTCTGACCAGCAGAGCTGCGCCGCGGTGGTGCCCTTGGTCGACATCGGGGAGGGCCGCAAAGGACGTTCAACGTCAACCAAGGCGCTCGGACAGGAGGTCTCCCTTGCGGAGAAAGGAAGGAGTGAGGAGAGGAGCAGGTTCCTGTGGCACAAGCGGCGACCGGTGCCCTCTGAGCTGGGTGACAGACAACCATGGCGCTGGCTGGGGCAACAGGAGGCAGGGAGGCAGTGGTTGTGGCATGGTGGCGGATGGAGGGGAGAGGAGGAGGAGTCAAGGGGCACCAGTGACGCATCCGTCCCGGCCTGGATCACGAAGTCGTGGAACGTGACGCTCTGCGTAACAGAGAGAGATCATCAGTTCTTGTGTGCAACGTTCGTCAAGAAGATGAACCATGAATCCGGCCGACAGCCAAGAGAAATTCAAGGAAGGATGGGTTTCTGACGTACATTGACGGAGACGACGGGCTTCTGGTTGCGGGCGAAGAAGAAGAACATGAAGAAGGCGCCGACGAAGCCGAGGTCGTAGGCCGTAGCGCACCTTATTGGGGGCGCGGGGAAGCCGGCGGCGGTGGCGTCGTCCTCCATGAGGACTGTAAGGCCCGATATGCGGTACTGTTCCAGATCTAGATGTTTTCATCCAGATCCGAAGACGAAGCACATATCGGTCCCACCGCGACATATGACGAAGTCATATGCCCCGGATTTCCAACATGATATCACAACATTACAGATACAAAGATACAACATCTCATACAATCGGCATACAACTGCCTTAATACATTACACCAGCGGAAGATACATGTCTGAGTACAGACTACAATCAAATGCCTACTGGCAAAGAGAAAAACATCGATCTCCATAACCACACGGGTCCAGGCCCTCCACCGGGATCCGCCTAACTAGTCGTCGTCGAGTCTCCACGTGAAACGTCGATCACCATACCTGTTGTCGATCAAGAACCCTGAAAAGAGTTTGGGGGTAGTATCATGAGTACAGAAGTACTCAGCATCCAACTGTAGTGGTCAACTCACCCAGCAAGGACTTCATCACTCGTCATTCTAGGACAACTAGTAGTTTACGGTAAGGATGGGGTAAGTGGTGAGGTTGCTGCCGCACTAGCATTTATGAAGTGGCTAACGATCTAGAGAGTAAGATAAGAAGCCAAGTATTCAATGAGGAATCGCCTCCAACAAGTCTGCTATCCACCTACTTACGCAAGCATAACACATATCCTATCATTGTCCTCCTCTTCGCATCCCGGCGAAGAAGAAGCAGTCAAGGCACACACACGTTGATCAAGTTATTTTAAGATTATCTCAGTTATTGTTGTATATGAACAAGGAGTAGGTCTCAAGTTGTCCATAACCGTGGACACGGCTTCTAGAAAAGATTTAACCCCGCAGGGGTGTACCAACTGCCCATTATAAGCTCCGCATGTACGCCGACTCTCTCAGTCAGGCCCGTTAAAGGCACCCATTGAAGAGTTGTCCCGAGAGATCCGGACATCATAGTCCCTCTAACTAACAACGAACAAATCCAGGTGGACCCCGGTAGATTCGACACCCAACTCAAGAGTCGGCCGTCTCTCGAATTGGCATCTTCCGTCTCACGTCAGGTTGGAATGACATCTGTAAAGCAAGTAGGCATCCCGCGCTCCGCAAAGTGTGGACCAACAGGAACACTGTCCCGCTGGCCCTCGTAAACCTATTCTGAGAACCTGCGGGGCCCTGCCCGCCTCTCCTACGGTGCAAATGGAAAACCAGCTTGGGCCACCACTAGAAATGTTTGAAACTAGGTAGGTAAGAAGAGGGGACCCCATAGAATCCCACACGCGGTTAGGCACGCTCGTCAAGAGACAAAATACCCGGAACTCGGGTCCTAGGTGACTCGAATGGAACAAAGCATCGGGGCGGGATAGCCTAGACCTTCCGTCCTTCGTCGAATATAGTCAACATTATATTAGTCACATCATCCACAACAATATAATAGTGTGATAGCCCAAACCAAGGAGTAACAGGGGTAACACTCGTAGCATCCTAAGCATGCATACTAAGCAGGGGCTGAGCAACGAGCAATAGTAACATAGCAGTACAAGGTTTGCTGGGAGGGGACATGGCTGTATCGGTTTGAAAGAGGCTGTAAACATGTGGTAGGATCAAACATCGAACTTATCCTAGACTAGCATGCAAACCGCTGGTTGAAATAGAATGGATCATAAGTAATGTATAGTCCTTGCCTGTTGATGGTCGGGTTCCGAAGGTGTAGTCGATCGCAAACTCGCATCGTCTTCGAGAGTATCCGCGGAAGCACACAAGAAGTAAACACTATAAAGCAATCAACGGAGATACCACTATCACTACGGAGCAAAACAAGCAAGCAAGGAACAAACAAGTATGATGCATGTCGTTTTAATATCATGGCTTGAACATAAGAATAGGCAAGTTTAAATGAAGCATCGGGAAGCAAGGGTGCAATGCTACCGACAACCTTCTTATGCATTAGGTAGGTGATTAATGAATCCGGGGAATCCTTATGTTGAAGTTGTTACGATGCATGATCATGGCAGATGCAAAAGACTAGAACATAATATTAGCAAGAATTGCCCACACATGAGAATAAACCTCGAGGTGGGGTTCCTCAACATAACATATATGAAAATGGCATGGCATATTATGATGCAACTAATGCAATCTATTACAAGCAACAAAATAAAGAGCGAGACAACGCTACCGGCAAGCTACGGTCATCGCGGAACTACGATGATCGAAACACACGAAGCCAAGTGCAACATGTGAGGGGTTTACGTGCAAAATGCACCATCACCAAAATAATGCATGCCCATTTAACAAAATGAACAGCACCATCATCTTCCTCATATTTTTCTAGCCCAAAAACATATATGATATGTCAAATTTGGAGCAAGGATGCACATAGCACTAACAAAAACAAAACGAGGCAGATATGAAAGAATCTGCAAAAGAAAAGAGGCAAAAGGGAGCTCTTTGCCTTCTGTGGGATTCGATCCCAAGACATCCTGGTTACACCCAAGCGCCCACACCAATGGGCTAGCTATAGCTGATCGACAAAAAAAGAGACTAACATATGATTAGCTAACCAGCGCGACTATCCAAAACTGAAGAAGCAAAACAGGAAAAGGTTACACCCAAGCGCCCACACCAATGGGCTAGCTATAGCTGATCGACAGAAAAGGAGACTAACATTGGATTAGCTGACCAGTGTGACTATCCAAAACTGAAGAAGCAAAACAGGAAAAGGATCGACATAAAAGGAGACTAACATTCGATTAGCTAACCAGTGCGACTATCCAAAACTGAAGAAGCAAAACAGGAAAAAAGATGGTATTCAATTCGTCCCCGTGGGGGATCGAACCAGGGACCTCACTGATAGGGAAAAAGGATGGTATTCAATTCGTCCCCGTGGGGGATCGAACCAGGGACCTCACTGATAGAACCAGTGGTGCGCAGCCACTTGGCTACGCCAAAGAATTAGAACAGAGGACGAGAGCTTGTCTAGGTGAACTAATCCCCACGGCTTTCTGAAATCAAACGGGAGAAAACCTCTCTGCATCTCCGACGAACTTACGGACGCGGCGGCCGGCAGGGCAAAACCAGCAGGGAATGGAGGTGCTGGCGGCCACCGGCTCGCCCGGGAGGCATCAAGGCACGCACTTGGCGTCCAAACGCGCGCGCAGCTAGTACCCAGGGCTCAAAGGGAGCACGTTCCTGGTCATGGCTACCAGAGCGGTTTACAGCTACGGGAAGAGAACTGCCTACGGTAAGAACAACAAAGAGAGGGAGGACGGAGGCGCAGCTCACAGAGTGGGTGGTTGCAGGAGGCGATCGGGCTCGGGGAAGACACTTCTTGGGGAGGCGCAGTCCGGCGGGGAAGAAGACGACATCATCGAGGAGGTCTCGCCACGTTCCTGGAAGAAGACGATCAGGGGCCACACCATGGCACCTCCGACCCGAATTTGAGGACGCAGGAGACGCGCCCAACAACGGGGATGACGACGCAGTCGCCGGCGTCGAGGAGAACCAGCTCCATGGGCCTCCTTTCCATGGTGAGCAACGAAAATAGAGAGAAAAACAGGGGAAGAAGAGGAGAATTGTGGAGGAGAGGAAAGCATGGCGGCGGCTGAGAGGGAACCCTAGAGAAGAGGGGCGCGGGGGCGATGGCAAGGGCTTGATATAGGGGAGGGAGAGGAGGCCGCATGTGGCTGCTGGGAGGGCTCCACCTCCTCCCTCACGCCATGGCCGTGAGAGAGAGGAGGGGTCCTCCACATGCTAGGGGAAAAATGAGGGGAAGTTGTTCTGGGCTAGGTTTTGGGCTGGGGAAAAGGAGGTGGGCTGGTTGGAGAGAAGAGGTCCAAGACGCTAAGAGAAAATATCTGCATTTTATTCTTTTATAAAAGATAACAGAGGAAAAGTCTAAAAAAATAGCAAAGGACATAATAAAATCATATAACAATATGATTATGAGTCCTTTGCAATTGTAGGATTTTTAGGAAAAGAAATGGGTCCAAAATATTTAAGTAATTCACCGGGCATTTAAATCAATTTAAATGCTAGTTGAACTACAACCCAATTTTCTGAACATGAAAAAATCATGGATTTTTGCACAAGCCTTCATCATGATAAAACATGATGATTTCCAAAAACGCTCGATCAAAGGATGAAAGATGATCATGAATGAAAATGGAAAAGAATAAATGTGCAAGTTTTTTATCCCCAATGGGAAAAATAAAAGTGCAATTTTTTATGGATTTTCGTTAGTTTTGGGTTGTTACAAGGAGCCCCTCCTCCTCGATGTCCGCCTCCTTCATTCATGGGCTGCTGCCGCATCCTCCCGAGGACTCGCCGCCGGCACCTCCACCGCCACGCTTGCCGCCGCCTTCGGCACAGCGGGAGGGGACGACGGAGGGGACCTTGCCGGAGAAGCGCGAGGGGGAGGAATCACTGGAGTGGTTGCCGAGCGAGCGCGACGGGGACGCGGCCGGGGAGGATTAGAAGGAGGAGGCGACCGTCTTGGAGTGGTTCTCACCGCGTCGTGGCTTTGCTTCGAGCCGCCGCCGCCGCTCCTAGGAGGGAGGGAGAGGGGTGGGGTGCGAGCGTGTGGTCAGGAGGATTAGATTTCGGTTTTTTCGTTGGTTTTCTTCGCATGTCGCTGAGAGAGAAAAAAAATCGGTGGGAGGCGGGCTTCTTTCGATGGAAGGGTGTGTCAAGATACGATATATACTAGGAAATATGCCCGTGCGTTGCAACGGCAGAAAAAATATATGAAGTGACGTTAGGGATCTATAATATTAGATGTGTCGGGGCCATCAAATGAGATGCATGATGATTGAACTTTTCGTGGTTCACCAACGGATTGTTCATCGTCGTCGCTCCTTCTATCTCCATCTCCACTACTATAAAACAAGCAAACTTTAGTTTTTCTATGTCCACCAAAGCTATTGTACACAGATCAACCAACACCCTTTGATTAATCCACTTAAGAAGATCTAAGCATCCATATTAGTTCAATGGTCTGTCATCTCCATCTCCATCTCCACTACTATTAAAAGAGCAAACATGAATAATTCTAAAACCACACAACAAACTGTACACAGGACATTCAGGACCCTCTGATCAGATCAACCTAACCAGATCCTATTTCCCATATTACGCTGGTGGTCTGCCACCCAAATCAACGTCTCAGATGCAATGTTTTGCCCAGCAAACGTCGTGGAGTGCCCAATCGTCCTAGCGCTCCGCTCCCTGCGGCCCCTCCTGTAGCTCCTTGATTTGCGGATCCATTCAACCGGGCCTCCCGATCCTTCCTTCTCTAGGCCCCGATTAAGAAGAACAGATGAAAACATTGCATCCTCCGCTTCCCTTCCCTTCCCCTTCTCCTCCCTTCTCTCTCCCTCTACTCACTAAGCTATCTCCCTTTCTGTGTTTCCGCGCTGCAGGAGCCGGACACCACGGCGATGGACCAAAGCTCCACCGAACCTTCCTTCGCGAGTCGCGACTGTCGGCCTTCTTCCCGACCAGATCGACGACGACAACGATCGAATCTATCCTACCGCGACCCGTTTCTTCCTCGCATAGGCGCACCGCACATCCATCATGGATATTGTGCCCTTGTGTACGTACATGTCTGCTTCAGCTATCCTTCTGTATGTTTTCCTATAACCATCTACATGCATCCTTGGACTAGCCCTTGTGTTAAATTATTTCGTTTTCAAAGGCATTAATCATGCTGAATGGATCCAACCCATGTCCGGCCGTGCGATGCCAAGGGGAAGCCTTTCCCAGAATTGCTTATCATCCATATCGGATCAAGAAGCCATAAAAAGAACAAAAATGATGCAGGTTTCCAATTTTTTATTTATCTGTTCTTTAGTTTGTGTTCGGTGTTCATTACAAAAGTACTGACATCTGCATGGTCTTAATAATTTTTCAGGCCCTACCTCCTTTTGATATTAAAATATGAATCCAGTACCTTCAGTTGTGACTGCATTGGATTAAGGGTCTCCACTCCCCACGTAAAATTGGTATAAACATGTGAGGATCTCTAACTATAAACTATTCCTAATTTTCATAACCCGTTGGGTCGTAAATTCATGTTTTGTATAGGACAAACTGTAAATTATATGACAAAATTCACTCAATTGTACACCAAAGATTTGTCATCAAAGACTAGCTAAAGCATTCAGATTTCCGGCAAGCGAGAAATAATGCTATGACACTGGAACTAATTCTATAACATCACCGAATAGTACACATCTGGTACATAGTACAGACCTCTCACTCAACTTATGTGGGGTATCCAGAAAACATTTTAAGGTGCAAGGAAAACATGGAATATCAATCAAGGCTATCCAGTGCCAAGAGAGGAATAACCCCAACAATTCAATTAATCACATCTCAGCATAAATAAATGAGGAGGTCCCACTTTAAACAGGGAGGGGGCACATAAGGGACAACAAGAACAAAATGTTTTTACTTGATCTATAGGCTATGCAAATTCTGCTGTGCAAGAGCCAGGTCCCGGGAACTTTTATTTGATAATAGCCAAGATGATAGCCCACTGATTCTTCCTTTGTTCAAGCAATGCAGACTAGAAGCAGATCTGACAATTGGAGACTATGCATTATGCTTCAAAGTCCACATTGTTGTGTTTTTAATCTCATATAAAATGTATTACATTTTAGTCTGAGGATTGGTCGATGCCCTCCCTTTGTATTTTAATCTGGTTATGAACTTGTGGTGCATACCTACTTGCAATTTTACTGTACTTATCTTAAAAATTTGTTATTCCATGTCACCAGTGCACATCTTTCTCTCGCAGTTATTCAACAAACGGCAGTTTTAGATGGCATCTTTCATATGGCTGAAAGTACCAGGAACCTTTTGCACTTCCTTTTCCCATCAAGTGTTGACAAGCTTGAAATAGGGCACTATGGTTAGTGTTTTAAAATCTACTTCCCTATGATGTAACATTCCAGAAAATTAGAGAAATGATTTGTGGTATAAATGCGATGCTGAAAATAATGGCCACTGACCTTTGTTTGCAGTAGAGACACTGACGGGAGAGTGCCCGTCACTTCCAGTTGAGACTCCGTCAACCAGCTCCAGCTCCCTATGGCGGTAAAATGGAGGGCATGGTTCATCAGCACCAAGGTGCTTACCGGTCATCACCTTTTCCGCACCTGAATCTTTTAACTGCAACAAGCTAACATGGGGAATTATTGCTAACACTCATAATTCAGTTGCTAGAGAAGAGCTCGAACCCGATAATAAAAATGGGAGATTTTGAAACCTTGAAGCTTCCATATCATGATTATTACCTGTTTCTGCTCGGACTCAGAAGACATAATGATCTTTGTTCGATCTTGTGAACGCAGGGTGCCGGAGAAGTGGGTGGATACATTGTGCAGTACAAGGGCGACCTCAGCTTGTAACTGTTAGAGGTGCAGACCATGAGGTCCCTAGCTACCAACTGCGGCGAGCGCTCATCCTTGTCCAGAGTTTCCTCGCAGGCAAGGCTCTCCCTGACTGCAAAGATTGTGATGCTGACGCGTCACACATGGGGTCGCACATGCCAGGCGTCATGGCCGCGCTGCTGGCGATGCGGATTATACATTAGTGCAAGAGTTCAAGCAACAAAGTTCTTACATAATCAAGTGGTTCAGGTGCATAACAGAGCAAAGCTAGTCTTCCATCGGCAAGGTGAAAAAAAGAATTGACTGCCTTGGACCAAAAATCCCTAGCGGCGATCACCAGCTCCAACTCGGTGAAGAGCAACAACACACTGAGTACCCTATCTCACTGGCATAAAAAAGTAAAAGTAAAGTAACCGAGCAGCAACACCATTGTTATCTTAATATTAAAAAACCAATTGATGCTAGATTGCACACAACAGTTTCAGCAGGAATTGTGAATTCAACTATCTGTTGCACAAGCTGGAAGACTTAATTGTGCCCAGATTTTGTTGATTACTTTTTCCGTTGCAAGTATCCTGCACATCGTCGTCGTGTACTTTTAAGCCAAACAATTTGAAGAGAAAGCAGGGTGTTCAGGGACTTGCAAAATTTAGATAGTGACACACCTTATAAAGCATATATGTTGTTCCAGTTTCTAACGTCTGCACAGAGATAGTTGAATAGGAAGGAAGGAACTGCAGGTCGCGACCAGTAGCTGCTCCTGCTCCAGACCGAATCGAACGGGCAAATAAAGATGAGGTCGGAGAGCAGAGCATCCAGATCGAGGGGAGAATAAGAGTAGGAACCTGACCTTCATGGCGTCCCGAGCAGGGGGGAGGGAAATTCGTGCTGCGTTGGAGAAGGTGGACGGGGAGGCTATGGCCGCGACGACGAGTGCATCAGGAGGAGGGAGGTCCCCGGCGTCGCCGACGAGCTTGCCGAGCTCGAGCGCCTCCTCCAGCACTTCGTCGACCATATTCGAAGAAGGGGCTGGGCAGAGCAGAGGCGTGCGCGTCCGCCAGCGGTGGTGACGAAGGGGAGGGGCGGCCACCAGAGAGCACCGCTGTGGATGGGGGTCTGGCGTGTGGCGACAAAGGAGGAGGGAGTGAGCGTAGAATGGGGAAGAGAGAAGAAATTTGAGGGGCGGTGGAAGGATGACTGAGGTTTTTTTCTTCTAACAATACTTACTATTAGGCAGTGCTCAGAGAGGGATTGTGAGTTAGTGCGGCGTTGTTCAAACCAATTTTTCCTCTCTTTTAAAAAAACCATTTTTTTTATAGAGCATATCAGATTCACCTGCGTGGGTGGGATTTTTAATATAAATATTTATAATTTGATATAAAATATTATTGTGTATATTTAAATTTTCTAATCAAGCAGATCATCTCATGTTTTGTGGATAGTAAATTTTATGGAGTACATATTTTGAAGTATGATGAAGGGAATGATGCCCAAAACAATATACCATCTATTGAACGAAACATCATAGCTGGCATCAATAGATGGACCTTCATGAGATAATGGTCCTTAGTTGTGGGTTTAAAATGATTTTTGTAACAAATCATTACACAATTATATGATCATGAATTTTATGTGAACACATGTTTTTGGAAATGATACACGTGTTGGATCATAAATATGATTCACTTTAAAAAATACAATTTAAATGGCATAACAACATTTATATTCATTCATTTTTTTATAAAAATTGTTTTAACAATATATTATGTGAACTCACTTGTAAAACTTATGAAACAATGCGTTTCACGTGCACGTTTACTAGTACTAGTAAGCTTGCACGTGCAATGCACGTTTTAATTAATAATATTATTTTCTGGTAAAAGCTTGTACAATTTTATTTTCAGCAAGGTTAAGGTTAAAATTATATACTTATTGATATGCGTGAAAACATAACATAAAATTTTTATGCGTAAATACGTAAAACAAAAGTACATATCGTTATTATCGGTCTCGTTGAAAAACAGGTTGTGTTTCCACATTAGATTATTCCAACTTCTCCATCCACTCAATCAGAGCCACCCACGCATCCGAGGACCTCCACATCTTCCAACCCGAAGATGTTATAAGGGTGATGTTGCACCTCACCTCACCACCGGCACCGTGGGTTGAGCTTGTGGACCTGGGAACCGAGATCGCGGTGTCGCTCCGTGTCAAGCGCCACCGATGGTCTCGACGCACCACCTTGAACTGTGGAGGCTTTACCGTCGTTGTACTTCCTCACCACCGTTACCACCTCGGGAGTGAGGCGTCTCGACTAATGCACATATAGTTTTTGTTAGTATGAAATTTTAATTTTAATTTTAATTTTACAGGAAAAGAAGTGACGTGCACCACTACATTTGTATTAGTTGAGCATGGAAAAACCTGATCTAGCAACCTATTTTTTGCGTTGGTCCTTTTTACTCTGCATATTACATTTATCTGAAGTTAATTTGTAATTAAAATTATAACTACAGCACCCCCACCCCACCGACACCCAGCTCGAACCGTCGTCCGCTGAGTGTAGCTTGTTTCTGGTCGTGGTCTTGCTAGCGTCCTCGGCGAGCGATGGTGCCGCGCCTCAAGCTCCTTGATGAAATCAGTTACACACACAAAAAATCAATCGACTTGCATATAACCCGTTTGGAAAATTATAGTAACACCAATCAAATACAGGGATTAAGATTATAATCCAAGAACGAGGCAAATTTTTTTGAGTATAATTATACTTAATGTACTTAATCTGTAACTGAAGCTTCATTGAGAAAATTTATATCGAATATTAAGATCATCTTTAGACTCGGTGGGTTACAGCTTTGGAGACCTATTGCTTCTCTTTTTCAGCATTGAAGACATGCTACCATCTGCTAAAGGAAGGAAGGATGACTCGCGAGTGAGTGCAAAAGGAACGGCGCCTGATCGAGCGCCTGAGTGTGTGTATACATACGCATGCTCAAAGGACCCAAATGCATATACATACACGTGCACATGCGTACGTACAGCCTGGCCAAAAAGGATCGAACGACTCGCTCACTCGCCTCCAGTTCACACGCGAAAACATTTTTTCCTTTTTTAAGGTTTTTTTTTTCACTGAATGGATTGGGTTCGCTTCAGCCCTTTTTGTAAGGATTTTTTTTCAGCTGGATGGATTGGATTTTTTTCCCTGGCCAAAGGAACGATTCCTTCGACCGATCTTTCGCGGTGATGTCATGTTGTCATCCGTTGCATTCTTCTATGCCTTTGGATTTATTAATTAAACGAACCGACATGAGAAATAAAAAGGAGCAGTCGATTTGTGCATTGCATTTGCATGCGATAAACAAGGAAGGAAATTAAGGATGACGCCTAATTAAAATGGAGAATTTATGGGCAGCAATAAAGGAAATTGTGCATGTAATTACACTTGGTTTATGGGCAGCAATAAGTGTTTAGACGTGTTGTGCCATACAACATGGGTGTAATGTATGGTTCCGGGTTTTCTTCCTCGCAGGGAAGTCGAGAAAGGGAACTCAGAGGCATATATTATTATTAATCATTACAACTTACTATTATACAATGCTGCAGCAACTTCTGCTCCATTGTTATTACATTCATGCTATTGAACTGTTGGCTGTTCTCTTCTTGTGCTGCAAGACTCGTCAGAAGATGCTAGTCTTCATTAGGCCTAGCTTCTTACCCTTATTCTAATTTCTACCTTGCAGTCCACTATATATAGCCTCCCCTTTCCATTGATACAAATGCATAAATGCTTAGTAGCGGACGTAAGACTCGCGGGTATGCTAGATACTCACCCTTGCTTTATTTCCCCCTTTATGTTTTGCCTGATCGGCCGCTGCAGTCGACGTTGGAGCCTTGGAGTCCAGAAGCAGGAGACCCCGCGATGTCGACCACCGCAACATGAAGATCTCCGATGCCTTCTATGACGTCGAGTTCCTCGTTGACCAGGAGTAGTTTTGAGGTTCCCAGGCAGGAGGCCTCGCCTTTTTGATCTGTTGTTATTTGTGCTAGCCTTCTTAAGGCAGATCATGCGTACCTTGCGTCTGTACTCAGATACTATTGCTTCCGCTAACTTTGTGCTCTCGAGCTGTTGTATTCGAGCCCTCGTGGCCCCTGGCTTGTATTAAACAACTTGTATTATTTTATTTGTAGAGTTGTGTTGTGATATCTCACCGTGAGTCCCTAATCTCGATCATGTACCTCGCGTGAATGATTACTGTACACGGTCTGATTTTTGGGGCGTCACATGCTTTTATCCTTTTAACTATAGAAATTAACCTATATGGGATTAGTTGTCATCTTTTTAAACTCTGCCAGGCCTGATGTGCCATATATGAAGGAGTCAAAGGGTATAGAAGATATCTGCACAACACATGTGAGTTAGTGACCACTTGATTGCATAGTTCAGATGCTAATTGTATATATATATATATTCTCAGCCTATATGAAATAAAGATAGAATTCTACCGAGTTCTCAGCTTAACGAAAGGGTATTATGGGTGGTTGGAGGGGAAAAGATATCAGACATTTTCTCACTTTGATGTGCATGATGCCAAAAAACTAGATTGAAAAGTAATGCTAAATTTGTTGGATTTCAGTAGATAGTTGAATACATATTGGTAGACAAAATAGAGGGCAAACCTAAAATGGTTCGTGTTGTATAAATAATATTTAATTATCTTTTACATTTTTAGATTTTAGAGCACTTAATTTGGTTTATATATAGCGATACATTGCAATGATTTGGAAAGGTGACATATTTTCCAGCTAGGAGCCACTACTAGCTGGAGAATGAGTTGCGCACGGCGGAGCAGAAGACGAGGGTAGTTGTGACGCCCCTAAAATCAATCCGTGTACAGTAATCATACACGCAGGGTACACGGCTGAGATTAGGGTGCCACGGTGAGAATATCACAGCACAACACTAAACACAAAAGGATAAACCAATATGTTACATTAAAGGGGGGGTCGCTCGGACCCGAATACATAAGTTATACAAACCATAATATCTGAGTACAGACATAGTTAGTCAAGTTTTGCCTTAAGAAGGCTAGCACAAATAACATCAGAGATACAGATCGAAAAGGCAAGGCCTCCTGCCTGGGAGCCTCCGAAACTACTCCTGGTCCTGGTCAGCGGGGGTCTCGACGTAGTAGTATCCGCCTCCGGGGTACTCCTGCTCCTGGGCTCCAACGTCGACTGCAGCGGCCGATCAGGCAAAACAGTAAAGGAAATAAAGCAGGTGAGTATCTAGTATACCCGCGAGTCTTACGTCCGCTACTAAGCATTATGCATTGTATCAACGGAAAGAAGAGGCTGTATATAGTGGACTGAAAGACAGAAATCCAGAGCAAGGGTAAGAAGCTAGGCCTATCGAAGACTAGCATCTTTCGACGATGTCTTGCAGCATGAGGTAAGAATCAGCCAACAGTTCATATAAAGCATAAAGTAACAACGAAGCAGAAGTGACTGCAACATTGTATAATATAAGTTGTAATGATTAACAATAGTAATAATGCCTTCGAGTTCCCTTCCTCGACTCCCTGCGAGGAAGAAGACCCGGAACCATACAGTTTAATAGTAGTAGTTTCTAGTGGTAAGATCCAGCTTCAGCATAAAGCGTCCTGTTACCGTGGACATGGCTATTCGAATAGATTAATCTTCCCTGCAGGGGTGCACTGGCGTGACTCTACGACGCTCGGATATCCAGGGTGGCGGGAACCTTGTTAGGGAACGCTCCACCAAAGCTATCCGACACAAAGTAGCCCATCCTTCGGCAATCAACAGAGAGGTCATCCGCCGGACTATATCCTATGTACGCCGGGCTTTGGACCCTAACCCGAACGTACTCCTGCACGGTGCGTGACTGGCCGGTGAAGCAAAATCAAAGCAAATACAAATACACCGCTCGAGCAAGAGAAGACAACACCACTTCCCGGCAATCAGCCCGCGGTACTGCTGACGTCTGAAGACCCTCGAACGAGACTACGATGCAGGGGAGCCCACACTCCTTATCCCACGTGTAGGTAGTGCGTACAAGCCAAAAGGCTACTCAAGACATCCGCCGAACCATTTAGCATTTTAATTAACCTGCGTGACAACCGTTATCGTTGCCTCGACTTAATCGACCCGCGGTCAACGACAGCAGTCAGGACCACCAGTACATCAGTGCCTGCCCTGTCGTCCCACCAAGTCACTGCGGTTACCAACAAGGTGAAACGTCTCCTTACCTTGTCTCGCGTGTGCTCTTGGTAGAGCTCGACTTTCGTGGTTTGGTAACTCTCGCGAGATACGAACAGGGGCGAAGCACGCCAGTAACGTCGGTCGTACCCTCCCTGTCGTTCCCGACGATATATCGCTCGCGGGCACCGTTGGGTCGCCCGACTTCTTACCTTTAAGGACAACTGCTGTCCAGGACCCTATGGCGACAAGACAAAGTCAGCCTCGGGTGGAGTACAAGGATTACTCCTTGATAGCTCACACTTGAGGTGACTAGGCATAACCCAGATAGGGGCCTTTGGCGGTGTCTGCTATGTACCGTACCTGTGCAGTTGTATATATTGTATCCGTGTTCACTCCCCTGAGTGATCACGGCCCGCTATCTAGTCCTAGCTAACAATGCGCAGGGCCCACTGCTGGATATATGCATAATTATAACAGGCAGCATAGGACAAAGGAAGGTACAACAAGGGGCGACAAAAATTAGGCTATGCAATTGAATAGGATTGTAATCGTAGCAGCACCAGTAACAATGCCTAGTGCAAGAAAGTACGGAAAGGTAGGCAATATCTGGGGAAGAGAATGGCTCTGCTTGCCTGGAAGCTCGCGGGTAGGGGCAGGGTCGTCGACGAAGTAGTCGTACCCGGCGGCGGCGTAGTCGGCGGTAGCAGCGGGGTCTACCGGAGATTAAGGGGGGAGGAAACAGTAAATACACAACAATAATATACAAACATATGCATGACATGACAGATGAAATGTTAACGGTGTTCTAACGCAGTGCAATGCACGTTGCTCGGAGCGGGAATTTATCCGGGGATGAACTGCCAGCTCCGGGTGATTACCGGACAGGGTGTCTGGAGGGGGAAGGGTTCATGCCGGAGGTGTCGTGGACATCCGACAAAGATAGGGGGGGTGTATCCGGGTTAGTTGAACCATTCCAGACAACTTTCGTGTTCGGAATAAATTCATCCGGGTACTTTTTATCGGTACCGGGAATTATCGACAGACAGCCCGGAGGGGGGGAATGTCGATGATCGGTTTGTTAGGGGGGTGGGGTTGGTATACAGATAGCGTATCCGTATTCGTTATATTTTTCTGATCAACTTTCATGTATAAAGTTTTTCGATCCGATATACGGATTAAAAGATATTGATTTTTATAAGTGTAATCAATTTTAAAACATTAAACATCCTTTTTAATAAGTTCTTTTATTATTTTAGTAACATTATCCAGAACAGGGTTGACTGGTCAAACCTGACCAGTGGGACCCACTGGAACCTCTGGACCCACATGTCATTCTGCTATTAGCTAATTAACAGTTTTAATTAACTTAAAGGGGCATGGGACCCACATGTCTGTCACTCAGGGGGGGGGGTTATTTTGTTTTAGTTAAAAGTGGGGGGGGGATTAGCTGTTAACTAGGGGGGTTAACCCCCTAATCTAATCCGGTTGGGCCCCACTGGCCAGGGAGACAAAGGAGGGGGGGGGGGGGCTGGAGCCCGTGCTCTCGCCGGCGAGGTAGAGCCCGGCGAGCTCGAGCTAGAGCTCGCTCCGGTGGGCCATTTCGGGCGCCGCGAGGGGGAACGGGAGGGGGTAACCAACCCGCACCCCGTGGTGCTCCAGTAGGACGCCGGGGCGGACTAGTTCGTCAGGGGCGGGCATAGCCGCAGCGTTCGGAGCGTGAGCTCGCGGGCATGGGGCTACGGTGGGCAAACGGCGCGGGTGAGCGAGGGGAAAGGGTCGGGGTGCTCACAGGGGCCAAGCAGGGCTGGCAGCAGGCGCGGGGGAGGTCGGGGCAGAGCTCGGTGGCGTCAATAGCGCGACGGCCCGAGGAGGAAGAAGCTCGCGATTCGCGATGCGCGGCGCGTCCCGGTGTCGATTGCGAGCACGAGAGGAAGGAGTCGAGCGCGGCCGACCTCCTGGACAACCTCCCGTGGCACGGGGAGGCCGTTGGCCGCGTAGACGACGACCTCCCGGCGACGGCGAGCTCGGGCGAGCTCCTGGCCGAGGGAGAAAACAGCGAGGGGGAGGGCTACTGCTCGATCTAGGGTTGCGCGAGAGGGGAGGCTGCTCGGGGGCGTCGTCTTATCCTCTCGCCACCCCCTGTAGCGACCGAGGCGGCGAGGAGGTCCGGTGGCGACGGCCACTGTCGCCATGGCCGTGTCGGCCAGAGGAACAGGAAGAGGTGGGGGGGAAAGAAAAAGAAAAAAGGGGCCCGGGTGGGCCGATGGGTGGGCCATTGCTCCGTGCGACAGATAATCCGAGCCCAATTTGTTCTTTTCTTTTTTTTTCTGTAAAATTCTGTTAGCATTTATTTAAATGGCTTAGGCATTTTTATAAAATGCCATTTTGGTTCCATAATTAGTAGAGCATATACCTAGAGTACCACAAAAAGTTTAGGGTTTTTCTAAACTCTTTGGGTATTTTATTTTATTATAAAATGGGTAATTGGCCTGGAATTGCGACTGTTATTAATTGTTTACAATTTTCAGTAGCCCAATAAATACCAATGATTACATGGGCATGGTCCAATGATTATTTGGGATTTTATAAAAGTAGTTCCAAGATTTTTGGAAAAGATTTTATTGTCACCATATTTTTAATATTCATCAAAAGGCATTTCAGGGTTTGTTTGAATTTTATTTCAAATGGCTTGGACTTTAGTTGGCCAATGATGACCAAGGTCCATGGTTCATATTTTCTTGCAACAATACCAAAGGAGAATTTGAATTTGAACTGAACCAGTTGATCAAACAAAAGTTTTGAACAGTAGTGATGAACAGTAACAGTGATTACTGTTCACTGAAAGTGAGGGTGTTACAAATCTCCCCCACTACAAGAATTCTCATCTCGAGAATTTAAGTGGTAGAGGTGAAAAGATCGGGGTATTCTTCACGTAGACGATCTTCGCGTTCCCAAGTGGCTTCATCTTCAGAATGATTCGACCACTGAACTTTGAGGAACTTGGTTGTCCTGTTGCGGGTTTTTCGTTCAGACTGATCGAGAATGCGGCTCGGATGTTCTTGATAAGTCAAATCCTGTTGCAGCTCAATCATATCATGTTCCACTTCGCGAATAGGGTCCTTGAAGCAGCGTCGGAGTTGCGACACGTGGAAGACATCGTGTACTTGAGAGAGGTTTGGCAGCAATTCCAATCGGTATGCCACTGGTCCACTCCTGGAAAGGATACGGAACGGGCCAATGTAGCGAGGAGCTAACTTGCCTTTGATCCCGAAGCGGTGAGTGCCTCTCATGGGAGTGACACGGAGGTACGCGTATTCACCAGGTTGATAGACCATTTCTTTGTGCTTGCGATCATAGTTGCTCTTCTGACGAGACTGAGCATCTTTCAAGTGTTCACGAATAACGCGAACCTGATCTTCAGCATGTTGTATGATGTCTGGACCAATGAGAGTTCGTTCTCCAGTTTCTGACCAATTCAGAGGGGTTCGACACTTACGTCCATAGAGAACTTCAAAGGGTGCCATCTTCGAACTAGCCTGATAGCTATTGTTGTACGAGAATTCAGCAAATGGAAGAGATTCCTCCCATTTCTTACCGAATGAGATGACACAAGCTCGCAGCATATCTTCAAGCACTTGATTAACTCGTTCGACTTGTCCTTGCGACTGAGGGTGATAGGCGGTGCTGAAATTCAGGTGAGTGGCCATAGCTTCTTGGAAACTATCCCAAAATCTTGAGGTGAAAATACTGCCACGGTCTGAACTGATCTCCAACGGAATGCCATGGAGGGACACAATTCTGAAAACATACAAGTCTGCTAACTGACTAGCAGAGATCGTCTCCTTGACTGGCAGAAAGTGGGCAACCTTGGAGAAACGGTCGATGACGACAAAGATAGCATCGTGACCTTTCTGCGATCTCGGAAAACCGGTGACGAAGTCCATTTCAATCTTGTCCCATTTCCATTCAGGAATAGAGAGTGGTTGTAGAGTTCCAGCAGGTCTTTGATGTTCTGCCTTGACGCGACGGCAAACGTCACATTCAGAAACATATCGGGCAATGTCTTGCTTCATGTTAGGCCACCAGAATTGCTGACGAATGTCTTGGTACATCTTGGTGCTTCCAGGATGAATGGACAACGGGGTATCGTGAGCCGCTCTCATGACCTTCGGGGTCATATCCAGGTTCTCATGCCTGCCCTTGCTATGAGTAACCACTAAACGGTTCTGGTAGAACGCCGCACCTTTGCTATCAACGGTGAAGGGTGAGGGTCTCCCATTGGCGATATCGCGCTTAATCTTGTGTACGAAATCATCATAAAACTGTATACCCTTGACGGATTTGACGAGATCCGGTTCGATAACCAGGTTATTTGCATAACTTGAGGGACAATCTCGAGGTTTAACTTTTGAAAATCTTCATACAAAAGTGGTTGTTGTACTTGAACTTCAAGTTCACTACAGTAAGCTTTACGGCTTAAAGCATCGGCCACCACATTAGCTTTGCCAGGGGTGTAAGAAATTCCCATGTTGTAGTCGGCTATTGTCTCGAGCCATCTCTGTTGGCGGAGATTCTGGTCTGGTTGAGTAAACAGGTACTTCAGGCTTTGGTGGTCGGTGTAGATCTCGCAACGATTACCGACGAGATAATGTCGCCACAGCTTCAATGCAGAAATTACCGCTGCCAATTCGAGATCATGAGTTGGATATTTATCTTCGTGAGCACGCAATTGACGAGAGCCATAAGCAATCACTTTGCGCTCTTGCATTAGGACACACCCTAATCCTTGACGAGATGCGTCACAATATATCACGAAGTCCTTCTGAGTATCAGGCGGAGCAAGCACTGGGGGAGAAGTGAGCTTGTCCTTGAGGGCTTGGAAACTTTCCTGACATTTATCTGTCCACTCAAATTTGACGCCTTTGTGAAGCAGGTTAGTCAGAGGCCTGGCAATCTTGGAGAAGTTCTCGACGAAACGGCGGCAATAGCTGGCGAGTCCGAGTATTCTCCTGACTTGCTTGACAGTCTTGGGAGGAGTCCAGTCAAGAATAGCCTGGATACGTTCTGGGTTGACGGCAATGCCATCCTTGGAAATCACGTGACCAAGGTAGGTCACTTCAGGAAGCCAGAACTCACACTTAGAATACTTAGCATAGAGTTTGTGTTCTCGAAGCTTTTCCAGTATAAGATGAAGATGTTCAGCATGTTCTGCATCGGTCTTGGAGTAAATCAATATATCATCCAGATAAACCACGACAAACTTGTCGAGATATTCGATGAATATAAAGTTCATCAATTTGGAGAAAGTGGCTGGGGCATTCGTCAAGCCAAAGGACATGACAGTGTACTCGTATGAACCATAGCGAGTAATGAAAGCGGTCTTCGGAATGTCCTCTTCACGGACTCGGATCTGATGGTAACCCAACCTCAAGTCGAGTTTCGAAAACACCGTGGATCCAGCAAGTTGATCATACAGATCGTTGATCCGGGGGAGCGGATATTTGTTCTGGATGGTGGCTTGGTTGATGGGTCGGTAATCTTGTACCAAACGATTTGTTCCATCGCTCTTGTTGACAAAGAGCGAAGGGGATCCCTAAGAAGAGGAACTTGGGCGAATGAATCCTTTGTGAAGTGCTTCGTCGATCTCCGTCTTCAGTTCAAGGAGGTGGTGAGGTGGCATCTTATACGGGCGCTTGGCAATAGGGACGGTGCCGGGTTTCAAGTCGATGACAAATTCAACCTCTCGGATCGGGGGTATTCCCGGGAGTTCTTCTAGGAAGACGTCGGGAAAATCACGAAATACTGGAACGTTCTCAATCCCGTCAAGAGGTGAGACATTCAGAGCATTCATCATATAGATATGCCTTTCAGCATCACGGGTAATCCGGGTGGGGTGGTTAACAATCTCGCCGGAGGGGTGAAAAAGTTGGACAAAACTGGTGCCACAATAAAGTGCGGCATCGTGGACTTTCAACCAATCCATGCCCAGAATGAGGTCTATGGTGAAAGACTTCAGGAGGATGGGGGAAGCAAGGAACTCAATTCCTTCAATTTCGACGATGGTTTTGGGCACTATCTTGGAGGTGTGGCAATGACCTATCGGAGTGCGGACAACCATCGGTGGATCCATCTTTTCTACCATGAAGTTATGCGACAATGCAAATGCTTCCGACATGAATGAATGCGATGCTCCTGTATCAAATAAAACAGCAGAAGGTATTGAATTAACAAGAAGGGTACCCATCACGGTAGCAGGTTGCTCCTGAGCTTCTTCGACATTAATGTTGTAAGCATGTCCGCGAGTGTGAGAAGAAGATCTAGTGTTATAGTTGGGGGTCCTGTTGTTGCCACGGCCATTTCCACGGCCAGCAGGGTGAACTACCAGTTGATTCTGTCGCTAGGGGCAGTCTCTGGAAAAGTGACCTGGCTGATGGCACTTGAAGCACAGGCCATCCTGAGGACGGAGGGGTACAGTCTCAGTCTTCGGCTGTCTCGGCGGGGGCGGAGGCAGACGAGGTGCAACATACGACGGCCTTGGTACAAGGGCATTTGGACGAAACACACTGTGTGGAAGCCAAACGCGTTGCTTCTGTGCTGTGCCCGAAGATGAGCCAGCATCACGGGGGCGCTTCGCCGAACCACCGAACTTAAGCTGAGCGGTCTCAAGGGTGATAGTCTGATTCACCATGGTAGCGAAGTCGGGGAAGACGTGCAAAGCCAGTGCAAGCTGGAGATCTGCGTTGAGTCCATCACGGAACTTCTCTTGCCTACTTGCATCATTGGGGAGGTCACTTGCAGCATAGCGGGAGAGGCGGAGGAACTCCCTCTGATATGCCTCGACAGTTTTGTTGCCCTGAACGAGGTTGCGGAACTCGGCCTTCATACGGTTCATAATCGCCTGGGGGACATAACGAGCACGGAAGGTAGCCTTGAAGTCATTCCAGGTGACGACAGTCCCTTCAACTAGCGAGCCCTTGTAAGTGTCCCACCACTGAGCAGCGGGGCCACGCAGGAAATAGGACGCAAAGTTGACGTAATCAGCAGCGCTCACATTAGCGAACTCCAGCTGTCGAGTGATGTCACGAAGCCAATCATCAGCATCCAGCGGCTGTTCAGGCTGGTGGAAGAGAGGGGGATTGGGACGCATGAAATCCCGCAGAGTAACCACAGGCGGCTGATGCTGGTGCTGGTTCTGGTTCTGGTTCTGATTCTGGAGCTGATCTATGACTCCTTGCATAAACACTTGGTTCATCTGAAACTGCTGCATCATCGCGGCCATGTAATCCGGCGGCGGAGGTGGATCGTTGGCACCACGACCACGACCACGACTACCACGACCAGCCATCCTGCTATAATTTAACAGGGGTATTTCAACGATGAACATTTTAACGAGATGCCAGAAACGAGTAATAGGGAAAGCGACAACAAAGAGGAGGCGCGGATATATAGGAGTAGTCATATAAGACATACACATCCACACATAGAATCAATCAAAAATCGGGCAGCGTAACGTCGCAGAAATTAAGGAAAAAGGACACACTAGGCGGCGCGCAGACCGCGGTAAGGATTACACGACGCGACATAGATTCCACTATGTCAATCACGCCGCAAGAAAACTGTTGGCCACAGGAGTTAATGCCAGAGGACGCGCGGCCTTCCCAGAATGAGAATGGGATCCGCGGTCCGGGACCTGGGGTAGAACTCCTGCAACACGACTCAATCAATGGGGAACGCACCAAAAACGCCGGGTGGAATCAAGAGAACGTGATCCTAATGTCCGCGTTTGTAAAACTTACCAGCAAGGATAAGAGAGCAGATTCCCAGAGCATAGGTAAGGAGAAAAGGATCCTAATACCATAGATATCACACGTAGTGACATCGATGTGGGCCCGTAAGCCAAATATTAAGTTAGCAAAATAGTTTTTCAAAGTCTAGACTCAACATCGACCAAGTAGTGGTGGGGTGGCTTCCTACAGGCAGTCGGCTCTGATACCAACTTGTGACGCCCCTAAAATCAATCCGTGTACAGTAATCATACACGCAGGGTACACGGTTGAGATTAGGGTGCCACGGTGAGAATATCACAGCACAACACTAAACAAAAAAGGATAAACCAATATGTTACATTAAAGGGGGGGTCGCTCGGACCCGAATACATAAGTTATACAAACCATAATATCTGAGTACAGACATAGTTAGTCAAGTTTTGCCTTAAGAAGGCTAGCACAAATAACATCAGAGATACAGATCGAAAAGGCAAGGCCTCCTGCCTGGGAGCCTCCGAAACTACTCCTGGTCCTGGTCAGCGGGGGTCTCGACGCAGTAGTATCCGCCTCCGGGGTACTCCTACTCCTGGGCACCAACGTCGACTGCAGCGGCCGATCAGGCAAAACAGTAAAGGAAATAAAGCAGGTGAGTATCTAGTATACCCACGAGTCTTACGTCCGCTACTAAGCATTATGCATTGTATCAACGGAAAGAAGAGGCTGTATATAGTGGACTGAAAGACAGAAATCCAGAGCAAGGGTAAGAAGCTAGGCCTATCGAAGACTAGCATCTTTCGACGATGTCTTGCAGCATGAGGTAAGAATCAGCAAACAGTTCATATAAAGCATAAAGTAACAACGAAGCAGAAGTGACTGCAACATTGTATAATATAAGTTGTAATGATTAACAATAGTAATAATGCCTCCGAGTTCCCTTCCTCGACTCCCTGCGAGGAAGAAGACCCAGAACCATACAGTTTAATAGTAGTAGTTTCTAGTGGTAAGATCCAGCTTCAGCATAAAGCGTCCTGTTACCGTGGACACGGCTATTCGAATAGATTAATCTTCCCTGCAGGGGTGCACTGGCGTGACTCTACGACGCTCGGATCTCCAGGGTGGCGGGAACCTTGTTAGGGAACGCTCCACCAAAGCTATCCGACACAAAGTATCCCATCCTTCGGCAATCAACAGAGAGGTCATCCGCCGGACTATATCCTATGTACGCCGGGCTTTGGACCCTAACCCGAACGTACTCCTGCACGGTGCGTGACTGGCCGGTGAAGAAAAATCAAAGCAAATACAAATACACCGCTCGAGCAAGAGAAGACAACACCACTTCCCGGCAATCAGCCCGCGGTACTGCTGTCGTCTGAAGACCCTCGAACGAGACTACGATGCAGGGGAGCCCACACTCCTTATCCCACGTGTAGGTAGTGCGTACAAGCCAAAAGGCTACTCAAGACATCCGCCGAACCATTTAGCATTTTAATTAACCTGCGTGACAACCGTTATCGTTGCCTCGACTTAACCGACCCGCGGTCAACGACAGCAGTCAGGACCACCAGTACATCGGTGCCTGCCCTGTCGTCCCACCAAGTCACTGCGGTTACCAACAAGGTGAACCGTCTCCTTACCTTGTCTCGCGTGTGCTCTTGGTAGAGCTCGACTTTCGTGGTTTGGTAACTCTCGCGAGATACGAACAGGGGCGAAGCACGCCAGTAACGTCGGTCGTACCCTCCCTGTCGTTCCCGACGATATACCGCTCGCGGGCACCGTTGGGTCGCCCGACTTCTTACCTTTAAGGACAACCGCTGTCCAGGACCCTATGGCGGCAAGACAAAGTCAGCCTCGGGTGGAGTACAAGGATTACTCCTTGATAGCTCACACTTGAGGTGACTAGGCATAACCCAGATAGGGGCCTTTGGCGGTGTCTGCTATGTACCGTACCTGTGCAGTTGTATATATTGTATCCGTGTTCAGTCCCCTGAGTGATCACGGCCCGCTATCTAGTCCTAGCTAACAATGCGCAGGGCCCACTGCTGGATATATGCATAATTATAAAAGGCAGCATAGGACAAAGGAAGGTACAGCAAGGGGCGACAAAAATCAGGCTATGCAATTGAATAGGATTGTAATCGTTGCAGCAGCAGTAACAATGCCTAGTGCAAGAAAGTACGGAAAGGTAGGCAATATCTGGGGAAGAGAATGGCTCTGCTTGCCTGGAAGCTCGCGGGTAGGGGCAGGGTCGTCGACGAAGTAGTCGTACCCGGCGGCGGTGTAGTCGGCGGTAGCAGCGGGGTCTACCGGAGATTAAGGGGGGAGGAAACAGTAAATACACAACAATAATATACAAACATATGCATGACATGACAGATGAAATGTTAACGGTGTTCTAACGCAGTGCAATGCACGTTGCTCGGAGCGGGAATTCATCCGGGGATGAACTGCCAGCTCCGGGTGATTACCGGACAAGGTGTCTGGAGGGGGAAGGGTTCATGCCGGAGGTGTCGTGGACATCCGACAAAGATAAGGGGGGTGTATCCGGGTTAGTTGAACCATTCCGGACAACTTTCGTGTTCGGAATAAATTCATCCGGGTACTTTTTATCGGTACCGGGAATTATCGACAGACAGCCTGGAGGGGGGGAATGTCGATGATCGGTGTGTTAGGGGGGTGGGGTTGGTATACGGATAGCGTATCCGTATTCGTTATATTTTTCTGATCAACTTTCAGGTATAAAGTTTTTCGATCCGATATACGGATTAAAAGATATTGATTTTTATAAGTTTAATCAACTTTAAAACATTAAAAATCCTTTTTAATAATTTCTTTTATTATTTTAGTACCATTATCCAGAACAGGGTTGACTGGTCAAACCTGACCAGTGGGACCCACTGGTCAGCCTCACATTTCTAATAATTCATTTAATTAAATTAAATTAACCTCTGGACCCACATGTCATTCTGCTATTAACTAATTAACAGTTTTAATTAACTTAAAGGGGCATGGGACCCACATGTCTGTCACTCGGGGGGGGGGGGGTTATTTTGTTTTAGTTAAAAGTGGGGGGGGGGGTTAGCTGTTAACTAGGGGGGTTAACCCCCTAATCTAATCCGGTTGGGGCCCACTGGCCAGGGAGACAGAGGAGGGGGGGGGGGCTGGAGCCCGTGCTCTCGCCGGCGAGGCAGACCCCGGCGAGCTCGAGCTAGAGCTCGCTCCGCTGGGCCATTTCGGGCGCCGTGAGGGGGAACGGGAGGGGGTAACCAACCCGCACCCCGTGGTGCTCCAGTAGGAGGCCGGGGCGGACTAGTTCGTCAGGGGCGGGCATAGCCGCAGCGTTCGGAGCGTGAGCTCGCAGGCATGGGGCTACGGTGGGCAAACGGCGCGGGTGAGCGAGGGGAAAGGGTCGGGGTGCTCACAGGGGCCAAGCAGGGCTGGCAGCAGGCGCGGGGGAGGTCGGGGCAGAGCTCGGTGGCGTCATTGGCGCGACGGCCCGAGGAGGAAGTAGCTCGCGATTCGCAATGCGCGGCGCATCCCGGTGTCGATTGCGAGCACGAGAGGAAGGAGTCGAGCGCGGCCGACCTCCTGGAAAACCTCCCGTGGCACGGGGAGGCCGTTGGCCGCGTAGACGACGACCTCCCGGCGACGGCGAGCTCGGGCGAGCTCCTGGCCGAGGGAGAAAACAGCGAGGGGGAGGGCTACTGCTCGATCTAGGGTTGCGCGAGAGGGGAGGCTGCTCGGGGGCGTCGTCTTATCCTCTCGCCACCCCCTGTAGCGATCGAGGCGGCGAGGAGGTCCGGTGGCGACGGCCAGTGTCGCCATGGTCGTGTCGGCCAGAGGAACAGGAAGAGGTGGGGGGGGGGGGAAAGAAAAAGGAAAAAGGGGCCCGGGTGGGCCGATGGGTGGGCCTTTGCCCCGTGCGATAGATAATTCGAGCCCAATTTGTTCTTTTCTTTTTTTTTCTGTAAAATTCTGTTAGCATTTATTTAAATGGCTTAGGCATTTTTATAAAATGCCATTTTGGTTCCATAATTAGTAGAGCATATACCTAGAGTACCACAAAAAGTTTAGGGTTTTTCTAATCTCTTTGGGTATTTTATTTTATTATAAAATGGGTAATTGGCCTGGAATTGCTACTGTTATTAATTGTTTACAATTTTCAGTAGCCCAATAAATACCAATGATTACATGGGCATGGTCCAATGATTATTTGGGATTTTATAAAAGTAGTTCCAAGATTTTTGGAAAAGATTTTATTGTCACCATATTTTTAATATTCATCAAAAGGCATTTCAGGGTTTGTTTGAATTTTATTTCAAATGGCTTGGACTTTAGTTGGCCAATGATGACCAAGGTCCATGGTTCATATTTGCTTGCAACAATACCAAAGGAGAATTTGAATTTGAACTGAACCAGTTGATCAAACAAAATTTTTGAACAGTAGTGATGAACAGTAACAGTGATTACTGTTCACTGACAGTGAGGGTGTTACAGTAGTGGTGAGCAGAAACATTCTGGAAGGACCGGCGCGCGGCGCAGCAGCTGTTGTCGGCGTCGTTGCGCTTAGGCACGGCGGTGGCGTCCGTGGCATGCATCCATGGAGGAGCCAATACGGAGTCCGGGATGTGTACGCCAGAAAGAGGGGATGGGGTGACTCGCCCAGATATTTGCAAATCATTTCATTGGACGTCCAAACATAAATTAGAATTGGTTCCCCGTTTTAGATTTCAGCTATCTATCTAATACCTGTACATCTAAACAGAAAATCTTGAATTGCACTTCATTCAATACCTTGCTTGATTTTGTATTGCAGCCCAATTCAATTCTCTGGGCTGAATACAATACATACATCCGAACAAAGCATTACAAAATTTGTTTGGAGATACACCATACATGATGAAACCTCATAAGTTCTACTTTGCTGATTCTTTCAGAGAGTTGCTTCATTTCTAATGCTTGGTTCTCTGCCGATTTCGGTTCAGGGTCTTGGTACCTCCAAAATCTCAGATATGCAGAATATTTTAGGAAAAATTTCAGTTTAGGTATGATATTGAAGCTTGCTGGAAAAATGCCTACCATGACTACACATTTCAGCTATGACCTTCTGTATTATGCTCATCATCTGTTTAATTTTTGTTGAATTTTAGTTTTCAAGCACATAACATTATTCCACAAGATCTATTTATATTTGCACTTGTATTTACTTGAGAATCCGTTTTTTTTGTAAGAAAACTGCAATATATATGTTGCATTCCCTTATTTTTGAAACTCAGGTGATTTTATATGTACCATAGGAGCAAAATGTGATTTGGCATGGCTTGTTCTGTTGCATGTTCGTGGGTTTGATTTTGGTAGCTTTCCTCCTTATGTTTGCTTCTACATATAATATTCGTTAGATTTATTCCAGGTCCGTATGATTATGATGACTTGGAGGATATGATGTTTGAGAGCATATCTGAATCCTTCAATGCTGACTCTGAGGATGGTACCGTTGGGGAGGTAATTATTATTTTTCCTTTGTATGCTCTTAACTAGGTTGTATCCTTCTTGGTGAATATGGAGAAGTAATGAATATCCAAGGAAGCAGTTTTTGTAGCTGAAAGGGTATACCTGCTCTAACCAAAGGACCTTTAGGTGCTTGGCCCGGGTTCACCCATTGTATTTGACTGTCACTAACTCACTACTAAACTTTATATTGTCATTTTTAGAAAACTTTGTCCATATGTATTCCATTTATTAGTTTAACTTCCATGCGCAACAACAAACCCGCCAAGGGCAATGCCTACAAATTGTGGGTCTATGCCACTATTATATTTTGCTTAATGAATTTACTAATGAAGATTTACCGCTTCCATACTAAATTGTTGAGTGATGCAAAGAAACCACATATGGTTGGAAGTTCTTCAATGGTGCTATATTACTATTAATTCATAGTTCCTGAACAAACATATCTCTGCAGTCTTGCAATGTATTTTTTAAATATATTTTTGTCAACAAAACTTGATTTTCTCAGTGATATATTATTGGATTTTTCATGGAAATGATGCTTCACTTGGATCAAGTGATACATTTCATGTGTAACGATATTAATTCAGTGACAATAGAAAATGTCTTCATAGTACACCTGTCTGCATGTATTTGCTTGTCCAGAATGGTGATGTACATTTAAAAATATTTTGTTTTTTCTAGAAGGATATTCTAAATTATGAATAATTATGTACTACACATGAAATTTCCAAGATAGTTATTCTAATATTTCAATGAAAATCTGTTTAGTTGATGTGTATTAAATTTTCCTCATATTATTTAATTTAATTATTATATATTGGTACGAACGTGCATTGCACACACTTACTAGTACTCCATAAGTGCCCATATCATGATGTCTTGAGCTTTGCACCTCTGAGGAATAAAATATGAAGCGCAACCCTTTTATTGGATAATGTCGCCATGAAAGAGTTACAACATACCCATGATGTCTCGGAGCGGAGTGGTGATGGAGTTATCATCATTGGTAGCCTCGTGAACCATCGCCGGGTCTACACTAAGAAAAACCTGTAACATGTCCATGATGTATCGAGTAGAGTGGTGACAGAATTATCGTCATGGGTAGCCTTGTCGACCATTCGTCGGTTCGAAGGCAAGAAAGAGCTGCAGAATGTCCATGGTGTCCAAGTGCAAAGTGATGATCGATTTGCAATCATTGATGACCTCATCAAGTACCAACCATTTTGAAGATTTGTTAATCTTGAGTTGTCATACAGTAGTTCTTCTTTCGCTCGGACGTCATGCACTATTCAGAATAAATGCACGAAGAAGTGTTTTTCAAGTGGTATATAGTAGAATATTCCTAATGAATTCATCATGGAGTAATTCTTTCTATTTATCACCACCAATTCTTACAAGGATAACAGTAGAATGATCATGGACAAAACTTAAAAGAATAGCAAGGGAGGAGAGAACTTAATTTTTTATCGAGAATGCTATTGAACTCACCGAAGGGGATAGGAAATCGAACATATTTATAGCAACTTATATTATTGACATGTGGTATATATATCATATGTACTCCTTTTTATTTACCACCACCATTCTTATGAGAGAACTTAATTATTTTAATCGTTAATGTTATTCAACCGAAGGGGGATGAAAATTAAATATATTTCATGGCAATTATTTTGTCACAATGATGATAAATTTAGTTAGCAAACATGAAAAATCTTCACAAAAAACATCATTTTTTATTTGCCCTCACCTCTCGGATTGATAAAGTAATAAAAGAACAAAAAAATGAAGATCAGATTTACACTTGAAATCATAGTCATCAGACTCCACGGCGACGGTCGTAGTGTCATCAACTTAACTGCAACTGCAAATATGCCCGCGTGTTCGATGATAATAAAATTATAGCTTTTAAATCAAACCACTAAAAATATAATATGTGTAATGACTATAGATGGCAGTGGCCTTTAAAATTATTGTCTTCTACAATGTTTCTGTGGGCTTCTCTACGGAGCAAACACCAATTATAAAACCTAACGACAATGTATTGAAGTAATAAATTATGATTATTGAACTAATAAATTTGGGACATTTTATCTCTTTAGCTCAATGTCCATGTCTTGACAGAAAAAACAATAAAAAACACGAGGCTGCATTATGCACTACACACACTTTGTATGTTTTGTGACACTTATACAATTTATGGTCAACAATTCATATGACGGACGCGATACATTATGTAAACTATAGGCAATTGGTCAGTGCTATTGCACGTGTTAGCTTTACGAAAATTATAGCAAATCGTACATCTAGCTAGAGATTGTACGTGTGTTTGCTTTAGGAAATATATAGAAAACTAGACATTAAGGTAAACATTTATCCATGTTTATTAAATGAACTATTCCAATTATTATTTTTAATTAAAGAAAGAACTAAAAAAATGAATTAAAATCAGGAAAGCAGCCATGCCGTCATGACTCATCACACTCATCAAATCCCACAACAACCCACACATATTTCTTTTAATTACAGCCAACTGGAGCTGATAACACCCCCGCCCCCTCCCTCCTCTTTCTTCATTTTCTGCAGCACAGAGGTCACGTTTAATTTGGCTATAGACGGCTACATTTTTTTCTTTATTTTTGACACCTACAAGTCACGTTTAGTTAGATAGAGCCCACCTTTTTATTGCATCCATCCTTTCCTTTCCTTTTTTATTGTATACAACGACATCCCACAATTCACGACTAATAAGGATCACCTTTTGCTTCTCTTTATTGCACGCTCTGTACAAATCACGGAAGTATATAAACAGGTAGAATTTACTGCAAAGAAGCAAGGTGGTACTATTTAATCTCTAAACGAACCATCTCTACAGCACACAAAGCCCATCACGTCGGCGCACGCCGCATGGTGAGCGTGCGTACCAAGTTCACGGCCCATAAACGTAGCCCAATAGGTCCTGATGGCGAACCGTTTTTCTTTCTTTTTTTGCGCTGTAAAGACATAAGCGCGGGCCTATATTTTTGCACATAACTGATGAGTGGTGTGGTGGCGTGCTCGTGCTGTCCCGTACGAAAGGTCCTGGGTTTGAATCCCTGCTTTCCTACTTGATTTAATTCATGTTTTCCCGAGTGAAGTTGGAAAAATGTTTTTTTTGCTAGAAATAGATGAAGTGCGGGTTGATTCAATAGAAAAGGAGGGGCTTTTTAGCAAAAATGCTAAAACGAACTAAGAAAGCCACCTCCCTTTATTATTAGGTATATATATAGACTAGCAAACATGCCCGTGCGTTGCAACGGGAGATAAAAAAAATCATATACATACGTCATTTCCAACATAAATTTACAGTATTTATTTCAACGTGACTATTATTTGTGTCGCGCTTACCTTTTTGTCACCTGATCACATGCGTCAGTACCCTACAACAATTAATGCATTTGGTACTGTTATTTACTAAATTATTTTTTGTACTCTCTTTGTCCTTTAAAGAGCGTACTTCTAATCTTCTTGGAGATTTAAACTATTTCAAACTTTGACCGAGTTTACAAAAAAATATAGCAGTACTTATGAAACCAAATAATTATATAATAAAAATATATTTCATAACGAATTTAATGATACTAATTTGGTGATATAAATATCGATGTATTTTTGTTCAAAGTTTTAAAAGTTTAACTTACACTCTTTCAAGGACGGAGGAAGTATTTATTAACAACAACAAACAATAGCATAAACATATTCTATACGCAATTCCAGTCAAGTTACATATAAATATCATTTTTATCGAAACAATGATTAATTAGCCGGTAAACAACATGTTAACAATCTCAAACATGACAAAAGAGCACATTTTATCAAAAATCACTTTGAATTCATCAGCCTGAATCCCTCTTATGTCTGCGCGCCCCAAGGGCCACGTGTACACTGTACTTTTGTGTAGTCAAGAGAGCCTGGCTTCAGTGATGATAAGAATGGACGCATCTTTCTCATTTCTATTGCATGCACTGTACTTCTAATCTTCTTGGAGATTTAAACTATTTCAAACTTTGACCGAGTTTACAAAAAAATATAGCAGTACTTATGAAACCAAATAATTATATAATAAAAATATATTTCATAACGAATTTAATGATACTAATTTGGTGATATAAATATCGATGTATTTTTGTTCAAAGTTTTAAAAGTTTAACTTACACTCTTTCAAGGACGGAGGAAGTATTTATTAACAACAACAAACAATAGCATAAACATATTCTATACGCAATTCCAGTCAAGTTACATATAAATATCATTTTTATCGAAACAATGATTAATTAGCCGGTAAACAACATGTTAACAATCTCAAACATGACAAAAGAGCACATTTTATCAAAAATCACTTTGAATTCATCAGCCTGAATCCCTCTTATGTCTGCGCGCCCCAAGGGCCACGTGTACACTGTACTTTTGTGTAGTCAAGAGAGCCTGGCTTCAGTGATGATAAGAATGGACGCATCTTTCTCATTTCTATTGCATGCACCTGTTTTTTTTTCTTATTATTAGAGCCAATCAAGCATATGGGTCTCCCTTAATTCTTTCCTTCCTTTTTCCCATAGTAATCAACAAGGGCCTTAAATTCTTTCCTTCCTTTCTTCTCACAATTCAATGCGCCTTAATTCGTTTGCTTCATTCCTTCCTTTTCCCATAGTTCTGATACGTATGAGCCAACCAACCCCTTAATTTTTTTCTCACCCATGATCTCCAAGAGGCTGGTTGATTGTCTAGCATCGGCGTATTTAAATTGGTGAGAGTATCTGAAAAGCAGCGATGTGGGACTATTGATCAATGTCTCTCTGTTTATTCTGTGTTACACGAAGGAAGACTGGGAGTTCGATTCCCTCTGCGTATGCAGAGCAGGCCCAACATCACTTTGTGTGGTAGTTTGGGCTGGTGGCTGATGGGCCTACACAGTGATGAACGGCCCAATAAAAGGATGGACTAAGCGCTGGTCAGGAAGGACACGAAGCAGGTGCCTCTTATTTAACTTTTCTGACGTACGAAATTACCGAACGTACGAACCGTTATTGGGAAAAAATATGACGTACGAAATTATAGGAGAAATTGATCATCTTTTATTAGTAGGTATAGGAAACATGCCCGTGCGTTGCAACGGGATAAAAATCACATACACCTTTTCCCGACAACACACATTTTAGTGGACACCCTAATTCATCGTCTGCCCAGGATTCCTTAAGATTCTACTTTAAAGACATTTATTAAAACCCATAGTTTTTGTTAGCCTTAAATTTTGAGACTCTCGGTCAAAACTAAGTGAACTATCCTCAACTTATCTCCCAATTCCCGACTCTCCATCACCTTGTTTTTCTCCAAAAATACATCACACCGGCAAGATCTTCCAACCAGCTAAATCTCAGAATTAGAGCATGGATTGATCTTGATGCCGCCCAGTTGGAAAATCACGCCTTGTATCTTATCATACGCACTAATGTTTTTATTAACATAATAATTCTCACAATAATATATTAAATATTCAGACCATTACCAAGTGAAATTTGTAGAAAAGAAATTATTAGCCACAATAACATGTCTTTCTATCTTTTTCTGGAGCAATATAAACCCATAAATTTTTTGGATGTAAAAGTTTTCTCGATCTCGCGCGACTACCTATTTAATTTGATGGCATGTAATTAATTTAAAAATATAGTTCATCGTACTTTTATCTTCAATTTGCTAACTCCATTGTGAAAGATCATATTATTCTCAATTTTAAGCATATAATGGATCTTTTTTATCACATTTAATTAGCCCACGACACACACCAGATCAAATGCCATACACACACTTAATTTTTCGTTCATGTTCCGTTTTAATTAGGATGCTAAATCCTCTTTGCATGTTCCGTTTGATTAGCCCACACATGAACGCCTTTGTCTGCGGGTAATAATGATAGGCATAATCCCTTGTTATCTCCTTCCTTTTTCTCTTTAATTTTGCACCAGATTTACTATAATATGGTAGGCAACAGACCTCATAATGCCTTATATCCCTCGTTTAATGCTATGCTAATTTATTTGCATGCATGGCGCTTCACATATCTCTCTTTCCTTGTAATTTGAGCCGCCTATCCTATTTGGGCTCTCTCTTTTTTATTGCCACGTGATATTCATATAACTCGTGGGATATATAAATTGGTGAATTTTGGTTTAAAGTAGCGAGCTGGGATTATTTATCAGATGAATCCTTCGCTCAATCAAAGTGAGAAGCTAGCCTAGTTGGCAACCTTTTGTTAGCGCTTGAACGCAAGGTTTCGGGTTCGATACTTCTTCCTTTCCTGATCTTCTGTTTTTCGCCCACGAGAAGGCCCGATGTGGCCCAGAAAATCGTGGCTCGAGCCCAGCCGAGCGAACTGTTTTTTGTTTTTTCTACACTGTGTTTTTCCTTTTCCTTTTCCTTAACAATAGGACCGCGGGTTGTTTTAGTTAAAAGGGAGGGGCTTTTTAGCAAAAATATTAAAACGGACTAAGAAAGTCACCTTTCTTTATTATTAGGTAAATGCCCCTAGGTGCCCCATGATGGAAACCTCCATAGCAATCTCTTTATGAGCACTACCGTCCAAAAATCTCTTTAGGAACACAGTCTAGCAGGAGTAATGTTTCATCTAGAATTGATATACCTCTCTTTTTAGATGGAATAATTGAATCCCAGCAAGAAAGAGCAAATGATCGATCCCATAACTAATGGTGAGCTGTTCTTAATTTTGATAGCTACACATTTCACATGAGTATGATAGAAGATGAAATGATTTCCTGTGCAACAAATTTCTTGTGTTGACATTGTCATAGAGAAACAACTAGAAGACAATTTTGTACTTCACGATGGCAACATGTTTTCAAATATATAAGAAGATCTTGTGTGAATCTTATTTAGGGAAGATGATTTTGTAAAGCTTAGAAGCAGAGAAACCATTGTTTCTCTAAGGGTATTTCCATTGATCAAATTCTTAAGTGATATGGATGGATGTAGTCTGGCACATGAGTTCATGGAATTGAGTAAATGCCTGTACTAAGAGAGTGTTGGAAATATGCCCTAGAGGCAAACAATAAAGTATGTTTATTAGCATATTTTATTAGTTCATAATAAGTTTTATACTATGCTATAATTATATTAAGTGGAAACATTAATATACGTGTAGTATATAAACAATCAGGTCCCTAGTTAACTTTAGTATACTAGTTCATTGTGCAATTGATGATTAAGGTTTTTTGATCATGGAGATACATACTTCCGTTAACAATGAACTCATGTCATTAGGAGAATGATATGATGGACGCAGACCTAACTCAAAGTATTGCGATGTGATCCGGTCACATAGTTTAACATTGCGATAACTCGGTAACATAGTAACCCGATCCTTAGACCGCAAAGATCATATGTAATCACCAGAGGATACTTAGATTGTATCCACCATTACACCGTAACAGGGTAACCATAAATTTGCAACTCAGGTATTCTGAAGGAATATGTAGAGGAGTATGAATCAGAGCAGGATTTGTCCATCCGAGGGACGGATAGGTACTCTCGGCCCACTCTGTGATATTACATCATAAAGCTTGCACAAGTGTGTGACTAGGTCACGAGGTTGTAATATCACAGGACGAGTAAATATGTTTGTCGGTAATGAGGATGAACTAGGTATAGGATACCGACGATCAAACCTCAGACAAAACAAAGTACTGTAGCGATAAAGGGATTAGGACTCAACGTTAAAGGTTCAAACGATGAAGGGAAATTCGATGGAAGCATAGGGGCCATCATGGACTGTAACCAGGTACCACCTGATGGTCATTGATCAGAGAGTGTCTCGATCATGCCTATTATTGTAGGTGTCACACTTAAGGGTGCTCGACGCATTTAGGATAGATTCGGGATCACCGAAGAAATAAGAGAGAACTCCGGAATTGTTCTGGAGGGGTGTTAGAAATAGTCCAAGGTTCTGAATTGTTCATAAAGTTATTTAAATATGTTTTAGTATTCAATTAATGAATTATATATTAAATATTGATTTAAATAATTTAAATAATTTGCTAAGGGTATATGTGCCCCATATGGCCCTTTAGGTGGAGAGGGAGGCTCCCCCTTGGGCCCTTGCGCCAAGGGAGGCCCCTCGTCCCCCATTGCCAGCGCACCCCCTCCCCCTTGTGGGTATAGTCCCACATGGGAAGGGGAGGGGGGGGGGTTGCACCTCCCCTTGACCTATATAAGAAGGGGAGGGGTGGCCTTATTTGGCACAGAATCCAATTGATCTCAAATTTGAGACAAATTCTCTCTCCCTCTTTCTTCTGCCTTTGTCGGGTTCCAATTGTTTGGAGCTTGTACTAGGTTTGGGATTTCTCCACCATACGCATGCCTTCATGATGCTGGAATCAGGATCCAAATCAGTCTTCTTCTGCTGCTCGCGTGGTTAGGAGCCCGGGGGAACGTCGCTTAAATCATATGCATGTGAGACTATGCGGTGTTGCATGTGCGGTACTCCTTCATCGTCGAGGTCATGGTGTGTACGTCTTCACCGATAAAATTACGATGGGGATGTAATCCCATCATCGGTCTTCAAGGACTGGGTGGCTTCTGGAGTCGTGCGAGGATCCTCGCGGCATCGAGGATCGACGAGTATGACTACATCAACCACGTTAACACGGGGACGTTTCCATCTTAACGGACTATATCTAGGTATGTTACCGTTTTCCTTCCGTTACTTAAATCAGCATAGCATAGGTCCTTGGGTTTGGGTCTCGTTGCTTGAAAAATTATTGTTTTTTTGCACTGGAGCCTTGATACGTCCCAAACATATGTATAAATTTTGCTTGTTCCATGCTTGTTTTGGTGACATTGCTATATGTTTTGACGCACTTTCATATCATTTACAACTTATTTGGACTAACCTACTGACTCAGTGCGCAGTGCAAGTTTCTGTATGTATTTGTCCGTGCATCGCATAAAAAGGCGAAAAATAAAAGTGCTTGGAAATATCCAAAAAAATTCATAAAAAATATCCAAGTCTAAAGACTCCAGAAGCCTGAAGGAGGGCCGAAGGGGGTCCACCCCTCGCCCAGGCGCCTACCTCGGGCTTCCAGGGTGGTGGTGACGCCACCTGGACGCCTAGGCCTGGGGGGGCCACCTCCCAGGTCCCCCTTTGGCCTATATTTACCTCTTGTCCGAAAAATCTCAGGAGAGAACTGATACGTCCAAAAAGCATCACTATTTATATCGTAATTTCATCCTATTCATTGATATATTCCACTTTAAAGTTTTGTTCTTATGTTGTTTTGGCTTGTTTTACACAGTTTACAACTTTCCGATGCCGAAGCAGCAGAACCAGGGTTCAGCGGTGAAAAGTGGACACCAAGTTGCTGAATCAGATCAAGTCCAAATGCGATGAAAATTTACGGGGAGTATTTTTACACAGATTGACTGGGATCACCGAGGATGGAGGTGAGGGGACCCACCAGGCAGCCAGAAGGGTGCCTGGCACGCCCCCCTCCTGGCCGCGCCAGGCACCCTCCTGGATGCCTGGTGGCCCCCCTCGGTGCCCCCTCTCGCCTATAAGACCCCCTGGAGTTAAAACCCTAAAATAAGACGAGTTTCCGTGTTTCTCTGCCGCCAAGGGGCGAAAACCTACAGAGGAGAAAATCCATCTCCGGCCGGAAGATTCCGCCAGGGAGATCACCTCCCGGAAGGGGAGATCGTCGACGTCATCATCATCATCGTCACGGGCATCATCGAGATCATCATCAACATCATCCCCAACATCAGCACCATATCCATCTCCATCCCATCTCATCTCACAATTGCAACTTGTGTTGTAATCCGTACTATCTATTCCCTCTACTCTGTTGGTGTTGATTACTACTTTGTAGTGAATGCTATTGAGTTTTGTTGGAGAAATATCATTGTGTCCAGATTGTTTGCCACCCATCTATCACCTCTGATCATGATCTCTTTTATGTCTTGTGAGTAGTTACTTTAGTTCTTGAGAACATGGGAGAAGTCTAGTTGTTAGTAGTCATATGATGTTGACGTATTATGTGTTGTTTGATACTTAAGTTGTGTTGTTCTTTCTCTAGTGGTGTTATGTGAGTCGAACACTTAACACTTCACCTTTCATGGGCCTAGAGGAATACATTGTGCATAAAGGATGCTTATGGTGGGTTGCCAAAGTGTCAGAAACCTGAACCCAGTTCGCACACTTTTGCACAAGGGAGTTATGGATCCTTGATCGTAATGTTGTGGTTAGGCTTATGCCTTAATTACTACCTTGTATTTGAGGATGCTTGCAAGGTGTGTAATCATAAGAGTACACTTATCTTAATCTAGAAGGTGTACTAGCATTGATCCACCCACCAACACTTATCAACGCAATACATATTACTTGGCGGAGTATGGTGAAAGTAACTTGACTATCTCTCCCGTGTGTTCTCAAGAATGCTTTAGCTTTTATAAGTTTAGTTCCTAGGCTTATCCTTGTGAAAGGATTGGGCCACTTGCTACTCCTCAGTTACCCTGTTTACTTTGCTTGTCTTTTATTTTCCTGTTTCTTAAACCAAAACCCCCTAAATATTTACCTTTGAGTGTGTGCAGCCTTTCCTTATCCAGTGTCACTTATCAACACCTTCTGCTCCTCGTGGGATCGACATCCTTATTTATCGAATAGCTACAATTGATCCCCTAGACTTGTGGGTTATCAAGAATCGTTTATTGGCGCGGTTAACAGGGGAGGCAACCAAACTAAACCTATTAACTTCTCCGCCATCAACGAGGTTTTCTGGCGCCGTTGCCGGGGAGTGTAGCGATATTGGTAAGTGAAGCCGGTAAGGAAACCTTTATTTTCTGTTGTTACTTTCAGTCCTTATGGACTCTGCTACTGTTGGTTTGTTGCTGGTGAGGAGCCGCCCCACGACTGGGGTGGTCACTCCTACCCCTATTGAAATTGTGCCCTATAAAATACCAGCTGGTATTATTGATTATGTCTTGTCTAATCGTTTTACAGGAGAAGGACATCCGGGAGAACACCTGCTATATTTATCACGATTATGTTCTTTATTTAAGCTTGCAGCTGTAACGATGGAGTTCTTCATGAAGAAACTATTCTCCATATCACTCAAAGATAAAGCTTCAGATTGGTATAAGTTGCTTGATAACTCTGATCTGCTTGAATGGCCAGAGCTTATGACTCTCTTTTATGCAAAGTTTTATCCTCTTCGTGAAATTCACCAAGACAAGAACTACATCTACAACTTTTGGTCTCGCGACGGAGAGAGCATCGCTCAAGATTTGAGGAGACTGAAGTCCCCGATGCTCAAATGCCCAAACCATGAGCTCGCCAAGGAAATTATACTTACAAATTTTTATGCCAGGCTTTCTCGTCAGGACAGGGAGATGTTGGATGCCTCCTCTAGTGGGGTATTCCAGACCAGAAGTATGGAAGAAAAATGGGATCTTATAGAAAGGATCCAGAAGAACACTGAAGACTCGGAAATTGATAAAGGTATTGAACCCGCTATAAACTATGAGCATGACTACATTGAGAGTTATGTGAAGACTGATTACTTTAATACCTTTTGCTCTAAAATTGGTCTTGATTCCCAGCTAATGGTTGACTTCTGCAAGGACTTTGCTTCTCATATTGACTCTTCTAAGAAGAAGGAGATTCAACATCATAAACCTTTCAAGGAGTCACCTATTGAGATTAATGTCACTGGTCCTGTTTTACCTGCAGTTGTGTATGAAGAACCTCCTTATCCCTCAAGGATAAAAGAGCACTCTTTTGTTACATGTATTCTAAACAAGAACGGAAGGACCACTGACGAACCTGAGGACATGATCAAGGTCAAGCCTCAAGTTGCAATGGTCAAGGATCTGGTAACCAGTGATATTAAAGAATCCTTTATTAGTTTTTGTGCTGTTTCCACTAACATTGTCACAGTCAAGAACAGAGGCCCAATTTCAGGTACACCAGTTGTATCTGTCAAAATAGGAGATCATAATTACTATGGGCTATGTGATTTGAGATCTAGCGTCAGCGCTATTCCCTTCACATTTTATCAAGAGATCATGCACGAGATTCAGCCGTGTGAGATCGAGGACATTGATGTCACGATTCATCTTGCAAATAGACAAACAATCTCTCCAGTTGGGACTGTGAGAGATGTTGAAGTATTCTGCGGGAAGGTAAAATATCCTACTGACTTCTTGTACTTGGTTCAGTGCAAGATAGTTTTTGCCCTATTATATTTGGTAGGCCCTTCCTCGGCACCTGTGGAGCTATAATAGATTGCAAGAAAGGTAAAGTTTCTATTGAATTTAACGGTGAGCCGTGTGAATTTAATTTTTCTAAGTTTTCTAAGCAGCCTCGTGGTACTGACTTGTCAAGTAATGACAAAATTATTGAGGAAATTGCTTCTATTGCTATTCCTCCTAATGATACTTTGCAGCAATTTATGGAAGACCACGAGAATGACATACATATGCAGGAGAGGGATGAACTAGAAGACATATATTTAAGACAAACTCCTATCCTGAAGAACAACCTCCCGGTTGAACCTTTAGGAATCCTCTCTCAACCAAAAGAAGACCCGGTGTTTGATCTAAAAACACTACCCGATACGCTCAAGTATGCTTATTTAGATGAAAAGAAAGTATATCCTGTTATAATCAATTCTAACCTTTTAGGGTATGAAGAAGAGCGACTATTGGAGACACTCCGCAGACACCGAGGTGCTATTGGCTATACTCTTGATGATCTCAAGGGTATTAGTCCATCCATTTTCCAACATACTATCAATCTCGAGCCTGATGCTAAACCAGTTGTTGATCATCAACGACGGTTGAACCCAAAGATGAAGGACGTGGTTAGGACGGATGTTCTCAAACTTCTAGCCGCAGGTATCATCTATCCTATAGCTAATAGTAAGTGGGTAAGTCCTGTTCATTGTGTTCCTATGAAAGGAGGTATAACTGTTGTTCCTAATGATAAAAATGAACTAATACCTCTGAGGACTATTATTGGATATAGAATGTGTATATATTTCAGGAAGTTGAACAAGACCACCAGGAAGGACCACTATCCTTTGCCCTTTATTGATCAAATGCTCGAGCGGCTTTCTAAAAACACCCACTTCTGCTATCTTGATGGGTATTCTGGCTTCTCCCAGATTCACGTCGCGCACGCGGACCAAGAGAAGACCACCTTTACGTGTCCTTACGGTACTTATGCTTATAGGCGTATGCCTTTTGGTTTGTGTAATGCACCTGCTACTTTTCAGAGGTGTATGTCTGCAATATTTCAAGGTTTCTGTGAGGAGATTGTAGAAGTTTTCATGGACGACTTTTCCGTCTATGGAAACTCCTTTGACCACTGTCTCCACAATCTTAATAAAGTTTTGCAGAGATGTGAAGAAACGAATTTGGTGCTCAATTGGGAGCAGTGCCATTTCACGGTTAACGAAGGGATAGTTCTTGGACACAAGATTTCCGAAAGGGGAATTGAAGTGGACAAGGCAAAAATTGAAGCTATTGAAAGGATGCCCTATCCAAGGGACATCAAAGGTATTCGTAGTTTTCTAGGTCATGCTGGTTTCTATAGAAGATTTATCAAGGACTTTTCTAAGACCTCGAGACCCCTTACCAATCTTCTCCAGAAGGATTCTCCTTTTGTATTTAATGAAGATTGTAAGGAAGCTTTTGAAGTTCTTAAGAAATCCTTGATAACCGCTCCTATAGTACAACCACCTGACTGGAATTTTCCCTTTGAAATTATGTGTGATGCTAGTGATTTTGCTGTTGGAGCTGTTTTAGGACAAAGGGTTGACAAGAAGCTGAATGTCATCCACTATGCCAGCAAGATACTTAATGGTGCTCAAAAGAATTATGCTACTACCGAGAAGGAATTCTTGGCAGTGGTGTTTCCTTGTGATAAGTTTAGACAGTATATAGTTGATTCTAAAGTTATTATTCATACTGATCATGCTGCCATTAAGTATCTTATGCAGAAAAAGGATGCCAAACCAAGACTCATTAGATGGGTACTCCTTCTTCAAGAATTTGATTTGCAGATTGTCAATAGAAAAGGAGAAGACAATCCGGTGGCGGATAATCTTTCAAGAATGGAAGATATCCCACACGATCCTATTCCAGTCAACGACAGTTTCCCAGATGAACAGCTTGATGTTGTAAAAGTACAATCTCATTCCGACCCTTGGTTTGCAGATTATGCTAATTTTATTGTTGCAAAGTTTTTGCCTCCAGGTTTTACATTTCAGCAGAGGAAGAAATTCTTCACGGATTTGAGGCACTACTTTTGGGATGATCCACATCTTTTCAAAGAGGGTCCGGATCGGATCGTGAGAAGATGTATATCGGAGCACGAGCAGCAGGACATTCTTCGACAATGTCACGATAGTCCCTATGGAGGACATCATGCCGGTGAAAGGACCGCACATAAAGTTTTACAATCAGGTTTTTATTGGCCTACTCTTTTTAAGGACGCCTGAAGGTACGTTTTATCTTGTGATAAGTGTCAGAGAGTTGGTAACATTAGCAGGAGAAATGAGATGCCTATGAATTACTCACTAGTGATCGGACCTTTCGATTGCTGGGGTTTTGATTTTATGGGTCCTTTTCCTCCTTCACACAAGTACACACACATCTTAGTTGCTGTTGATTATGTAACCAAGTGGGTTGAAGCAATCCCCACTGAGAGTGCTGATCACAAGAAATCTTTGAAAATGCTCAAGGATGTAATTTTTCCTAGGTTTGGAGTACCAAGATACCTCATGTGATCAGTTGGACCGAACGGTTCTAGGATGGCTCTCCCTCCTCCTCATGTGATCAGTTGGACCGAACGGTTCTAGGATGGCTCTCCCTCCTCCTCATGTGATCAGTTGGACCGAACGGTTCTAGGATGGCTCTCCCTCCTCCTCCCACCTCCCTACTCCACCTTCACCTCCCCACCCTAGTTCCCCATGGCGCAAGGTGAACTCTCACCATGGAAGGTCTCCTCCACTGGGATTTTCATCCTGGGCTTGAGGTGGAGAAACAGGTTCGTCGTCGCTTTCAATCTAGGGTGCACTTTTCTTCCTCATCTGCCTCCAAGGAGTTCTTTTTGGTGGCTTCTTTTTCTTCGGCGTCCTTCCCTCTCTCGTTTTCTTCGGTCTCTTTGGTGCTCCAATGTTTTATTGGTGGAATTGCAGAGAAGTTTAACATGAAACATTTGAATGCCTGGAATTACCGTTTCTCTGTGAATTCAAATAAGGTTGGTCATTTCATCTATGGGCTTAAAGATCGCATTTGGCCAGATTTTATTTGTCATTTCAATCTATACAAGAAGCATTGCTACTTGTTGGCTCCTGGGAATTCTGGTTGGACCTTTGATCAGAGGATTAATGAGATTGCCATTCGATCTCCTACTGCAGTGCGTTCTAATCTTCATTTCTTGAAAGTTAGTGCTGCGAAAGATCGATCATCTGAATCCAATTTGAGCAAATTTGACTCGTGTGGAGATTTGCAAATTAATCTTCATGACCTTTTCAAGCAATCTCTGCTGGATGATCATAGTGTCAACTTGAGCTGCGCTACTGTTCGTCAGGATGATTCGTTGCATGCAGGTCCAATTTTGGGCAAGTCCTTGGATTGCGGGATACAATTTGGACATATCAATTTTCCTGTGGATCCTAATCACGCTCCGGTCATTAAGAGGTTATTTATTGGGAGGGATTTTAATGGTAAGTCCTGGTGCAATTTGTCTGCATGGGTTTTGGAAACAGTTCTCGATTGGAGGCAAGCAGGATATTCGAAATCTGAAATTTGTGGGCTCCTCCATTTACCATATATCCCGCCAACTCATACCATTTTGCGGGTGCTTCGCAAATCTACCGTGATCAAAACAACGTGCCACATGGTCAACCTCGGTACATTTTCTCTGGATGTAATTCTCCAGCCACGAATTGCATTTGTCCTGTGAATACTGTTCTGGTCCCTCGGTGCATTGCTTGTGACAGCAGTTCTCACGTTTATCGTAACTGTCCCTCTCGTACCAAATGTGTAGATTGTGGTCTCTTGGGTCATTTGGCTCGGGCATGCCATTTCTCTCTTGCGTTTTCTGTGGAAAAGAAAAGGTACGCAGTTTTATACGGAAAATCTGGACTCTAAGGATATGCTACATGTTCTTGCTACAAGAGGTAAAAAAGGAACTAGACAGTCTAACTTGGTATGGCGTCCTAAAAAAGGTATATCTCCTAAAACCGAATCGTCACCCAATAGGCTGTCTCTCCCCCTTCCTTGTAGTGCTTCTGAGCGCACGCCAAAGATTACAGAAACCCCCCGCTGCTCTGCTCCTGTCCCATCTCCACCGCCTCATCTCCAAGACCCTCCCATGGCGAACTTCCCGGTGCTTCCGTTTCAGTTCCTTCTGTTGGGAGCGGAACTTGAGCATGGACCTGACCATCGGACTGCCCGCAGCCGGCTGGTGGTGGAAGACCCGCCCTTGAGCCATGAGAGGTATGCTCTGGTTATTATTCATCATGAGATCCCGGATCATCACAAGCAGATGGTGTTGCAAGATGTGGTTCGCATTATGCGTGATGACTTCCTGCTTCAAGTGCCTGACCACTTTGTTTACCCTATTGGTGTTGGTATGGTTGACTTTGAGGATGTAGTGCTACGCGATCAGTTTATTAGAGAAAGCCCGCATCAGCTTGACCCGCTGGATGATGATCTCTTGTTTTCATTTATCCCCCATGATGAAGGCCCAAATATGCGTCTATGTCCTTTTCAATATGTTGCTTGGGTAGCAATGCTGGCCTTTCCTATGGATTATCAGACTGATCAGGGCATAAGAAAGAGCGAGTTCTTGTCAGGGTTATTATCAGTGACATTGCTCAAGTTCCTCACATCCTTGTGGTTAGTAGGATTGGATCTCTGCCGGGCATGGGCAGGTCTTGGACAGTGCAAATTTATATCCTCAATGGCCGACATACTATCCCGGGCCTAGTTGGCAATGAGGATGATGTTCCGCCCATGAATGCTTCACCTCACCCATTTGAGCTTCCCTATCTATCGGCAACTCAACAGTGGTCGCTTGATCAGTAACTCCTGCTGCAGCAACAGGTGGATGAGGCATGGAATCAAGGGGCTACTCCGGCCCAAAACCTGCAACAGGATGGTTGGGGCGCTTGGCCTGTCACCCCTCTTGCTCCTCAAGCCTACAGAGGTGTTGATCTGCGTCAGTTTTTTCAATATCATGGACCATCTCTGATGGATGGTGTCCCACAAGAGTGCAATGACTCTGATGACCCGCAGATGAGTGGTCTATTTATTGAGATGTGGTTACTGCTGCTGATGACCTTGTGAATGGCACTCACAACTCGGATTTTCAGTTTGTGCGTGCTGAAGGAATTGCTGTAGACATTGAGGTACCTGACCTTACATAATACATGCTTTGGCTACGTTCGATTCTCCTCTGCAAGTATGTCAAGCGTATCACTTGGTACTCTGTTCTGCAAGATCCACAACCCTCTGGTTTTCTTCCTCTGAACCCTGCTATGTTGGTTTTCAACATAGTTCAGGCTATTGGTTTTGCTATGGATCAGGATATCCCTCGGTGTATGTTTACCAAGCTGCCCACCACATTTGTGATTCCCTCTTTGATTTGGAATGAAATGCTCACGAAATCTGGTCCTGTTGTTCCCATGCATAGTTGTGTGCTCACACCCATCTCTGAATCCACTGATTCAGACACTATGGAACAACAGCTACCTCCTAACGTTTTGAGTAGAGATTCTCTTTCGGGCCAGGAGGCGCTGGGGAAGAAAATTGCCAATGAATATTTGCCGATTGTCACCACTCAACTCAGGAGAAGCACACGTACCACCCGCTACGATGGCTTCAGGCCTCCGTCCATGGCTGATACCAAAGCTGCTGTGTCCAAAGTTAAGCCTCGAGCTGCTCCGTCGGTGGCCTCTGCTTCTGCTATTCAGGTTCCTTCAAATGGTCTAGGCCTGGTGATTCCTGTTGATGATGATGCGCCGCCTCCTTCTACTCCGATCAAGACGCTACAGAAGATGGGTCTAGCCTATGTGGCATCCCTATGGACGAGCTTAGTGTGGGCAAGCTTCTCAAGGGCACGCGCAAGCCGAAGCAGTAATTTTCTCTTAGATGCGTAATAATAAATCCTGGAATGTGCTTTGTTGGAACATTAGGGGGATAAATTCCGACGAAAAACATCTCGCTGTCCGCAATGCCATTGATTCCAGTGGATGATCGATAGTCTACCTACAAGAAACTAAGCGTGAATCTTTTGATCTTAGCTATATTAAACGTTTATGTCCTAAGAAATTTGATATGATTGCTTATATTCCGTCGGTTGGTAATTCTGGTGGTATCTGCACAATTTGGATGAGTTCTGTGTTCTCTGGTTCATTTGTGCTGTCTGAAACGTTTGCTTTAGGAATTCAATTTTCCTCCACGCAGTCTGATGATGTTTGGACACTTCTGAATGTTTATGGCCCCTGCTCTGGTCCAAATCGTGTGGCATTCTCCAATTGGTTCTTTGATTTTGATATTCCTTTTGGGGAGAATTGGCTTCTGTTGGGCGATTTTAACTTCATTAGAGCGCCTGATAATCGTAATAGGGGAGGTGGTGATGCGAACGACATGCTTCTCTTTAATGATTTCATTCACTTTCACTCCCTGGTGGAACTGCCGATCAAAGGCAGATCATATACCTGGAGTAACATGCAATCTGATCCTCTGCTTGAACAGCTAGATTAGCACTTCACCTCGGTCAATTGGGCTGCCAAATACCCTAATACAGTAGTTCTACCCTTGGGGAAACCTGTCTCTGATCATGCGCCCTGTTATGTCAGTATTCAGTCGATGATACCCAAATCTAATTTATTCCGCTTCGAGGACTACTGGATTTCCCTCCCTGGGTTTTTGGAAACAGTTGAACTTTCGTGGAATAAGCGCTGCCATGCTTCAAACTCTGCTGCTCTTTTGTGCAAGAAACTGAAAATACTTAGACGAGACCTTAAACATTGGAGCAAACAATCCTCGAGGCTCTCTTTTTTCATCAACAACTCCAATCAAATTTTGAGTGATTTGGATGAGTTGGAAAATCTGCGCCCCCTTTCGATCCCGGAGACAAATTTAGGATAATCCTGAAAAATCACCTCCTAAGGCTGCTGGACTGCAAGAAACAGTATTGGAAGCGCAGATGCACAATCAGGTACTTTAAATTTGGTGATGGGAACACAATTTTTTTTCACCGTGTGGCCACTGAACGCTTTAGACGGAACTCCATTGCATCAATCAGAACCACCGATGATGTGCTCATCACTGATCATGTTGGGAAGGAGGCGGTCCTGTTTCAGGCATACAGAGAGTGGCTGGGCCAATCCAATCAGGCGAATATGAAATTTGATCTGCCTAGCATAATTAAAAGAATTGATGATCTTGAGGAGCTTACTATACCCTTTACCAGAGAGGAGATTGATAGTGTGGTCAAGCAAATGCCAGGTGATAGGGCTCCAGGTCCGGATGGGTTCAGTGGTAGTTTTCTGAAAGCGTGCTGGCATGTGATCAAGGATGACTTCTATCGATTCTGTGATGACTTTTAGGCAGGTAATTTGAATCTTGAGAGTGTCAATGAAGGATTTATTACGCTAATTCCCAAAGTTCAGTCGCCTGAGACGGTTAACGACTACCTCCCTATCACCTTGTTGAATTGTTGCTTAAAACTGATCACAAAAATTCTAGCTAATCGGCTGCAGAAACTCATCCTCAAGATCATCCACCGTAACCAGTATGGCTTCCTAAGGGGGCGATCTATACACGACTGCTTGGCGTGGGCTTTTGAGTATATCCATCAATGCCAGGCTTCCGGGAATGGATGTGTGATCCTCAAGCTTGACTTTGCCAAAGCTTTTGACACCATCGAGCATGAGCCGATGATAGAGATTATGAAGCACATGGGGTTTTGTGAGAAATGGCTTGGTTGGGTCACTTCACTTTTCTCTTCTGCTAAATCGGCTATACTTCTCAATGGAACACCAGGTAGGCAGTTCTTCTGTAGGAGGGGCGTCAGACAAGGTGACCCACTCTCACCCTTGATCTTTGTATTGGCTGCGGATTTGTTGCAAGCTGCTATTAATGATGAATTCAGAAGAGGCAACCTGCATCTCCTTATCCCCATGGACACTGGTGACTACCCGGTGATTCAATACGCGGATGACACGATTGTCATTATGCCGGCCGATCACCAGCAGGTGGGACAAATGAAGCGCATTCTTCAGGCGTACGCGGTGTCTGTGGGTCTGAACATCAACTTTAGAAGTCCACCCTTGTCCCGATCAACATTTCGGATGAGGTCACGTCTGATTTGGCTTACATTTTGGGCCGCGCTGTGGGGGCGATGCCTTTTACATATCTTGGCCTACCCATGGGTACTACTAGACCAAGTGTGAATGATTTGATGCCCATGATCTGCTCTGTCGAGCGTCGTCTGTATACTGCAGCCTCACTATTAGATTATGGCTCGAAACTCACTTTGGTCAACTCGGTTGTTACCTCGATCGCCATTTATGCCATGTGTTCAATTAAACTGCCACCCAAGGTAGTTGAGCATTTGCACAAGATGCGCCGACAGTGTCTCTGGACCAGGAAAATTAGGGATGAACCTAAGTGCAATGCTTTGGCTGCTTGGTCACTTGTATGTAGGCCCAAGAACAAGTGGGGTTTAGGGGTTGTGGATCTCAAACTTCAGAACCAGGCCTTGTTGCTCAAACAACTCCACAAATTCTATAACTGGCATGATATACCCTGGGTTTAGTTGGTGTGGGGAGCATACTATACTGGTCGTATACCGCATGCTATGGATCCATGCGGGTCATTCTGGTGGCGGGATGTTCTCCAACTCTTCCCTGTCTACAGAGCCGTGACCTCTGTGTCAATTGGAGATGGTGCGCATACTCTTTTCTGGAAGGATGCTTGGCTGGGAGAGGTCCTGGAGGAACGTTTTAAAAGGATGTTCTCCTTCTCTAAAACCCCGGATGCTTCTGTCCAAATGGTACTGACTGCAGATACCTCGCGAGCTAACTTTGACCTGCCACTCTCTGTGCCTGCAAGACAAGAACTAGGGCTGTTGCAAGATCTGGCCGAGGGAGCTTGCTTGACTTTGGGCCAGGTGGATGCGTGGAATTGTTTGTGGGGAGATCGACACACCTCGCGGAAATTCTACCTGCATTGCTTCAGAGAGGTTCAGGTCGATGCAACTTTTCTGTGGGTCTGGGCAACCAAATGCACTAACAAGTGGAAGGTGTTTGCTTGGCTCCTCCTGGCTGATCGCCTAAACACCAGAAATATGTTGCGCCGTCGTCATTGTGTCCTGCAGAATGATGACTACACCTGTATGTTGTGTGATGTCCAGGCTGAGGAGATGGTGGAGCACCTGTTCTTTCATTGTCCATTTAGTCAGTTGTGTTGGTCTGAGCTGGGAATTACCTGGAGGGCTTCGGGATGTAGACTTGAGCTGATACATGCTGCTAAAGCCCTTTGGTCCAAGGGTTTGTTCATGGAGGTTTTCATCGTGGCCTCCTGGAGTATTTGGAAGGTGAGGAATGACTCTTACTTCACGGATATATTACCCACGGTGGATTCGTGGAAACAAAGATTCTTGAAGGACTTTGACATGCTCAGGCATAGATGTAATGAGGGGGGTGTTCCCCTCATATCTGCTATCCTAAACTCCCTTTTGTAACACCTCTCTACCCCCTCCCCCCCACCTCTTCCCCTCTACTTTCATCCTCCCATTGTACCTCTAACCTCCTGCCCCCCTCTCTCACCTTGTATATCTAACCTTGTTCCCCCCTACCCCCCTCTCTTTTCCCTCTCACATGTAAATTTTATACTCTGGCTCTGACCCACTAATATAGGGCAGTGGGGAGTTTTCCTCATTGTCATAAACGGCTAAAAAAAACAAGATACCTCATGACAGATGGAGGGTCACACTTCACACATGGAGCTTTTAGGAAAGCTCTAGCCAAGTATGATGTCAATCATAGGATTGCATCATCGTACCACCCTCAAACTAGTGGGAAAGTTGAGCTCACCAATAGGGAGATCAAGTTGATCTTACAGAAGACAGTAAACAGTTCTAGAAAGGACTGGTCAAAGAAGTTAGGAGATGCTTTGTGGGCGTATAGAATTGCTTACAAAAACCCCATGGGCATGTCTCCGTATAAAATGGTCTATGGCAAGGCTTGCCATTTACCCTTAGAGTTAGAGCACAAGGCTTTCTGGGCTGTCAGAGAGCTAAATGCTGACCCAAAGTTAGCTGGTGAAAAGCGTCTCATGAACTTGAATTCTCTAGATGAGTGGAGGAGTGAAGCTTAAGAGAGCGCTAAGATGTTCAAGGAAAAGGTAAAGAAGTGGCACGATAAAAGAATTCTGAAACGTGAATTTAATGTTGGTGATAAAGTTTTGTTGTTTAGATCTCGTTTCAGGTTTTCTCCAGGTAAACTACTTTCCAGATGGGAAGGACCTTTTCTTATCGAAGAAGTATATCGGTCTGGTGCAATCAAGATCAACAATTTCGAAGGCACCAAACCTCAAGTTGTGAATGGACAAAGACTCAAACATTATATGGCAGGTGATCCAATCAATGTGGATGTAAACATGATATATATAAGAACTCATGAAGAGCATGTTGCATCCCAGTTTCAGACTCTGGCAGGAGCAGAATAAGAAAAGGTATGTATTACGGTAAGGAAACATCGCGAATGTCAATAAAAGTTGACTTTTCAAAGTTTTTGCAAAATTAGGAAAATTCCAAGCCCGAGTGGAGCCGGAGAGGAACTCCAGGGGGCCCAGGAAGCCTCCTGGCACGGCCCCCCTCCTGGCCGCGCCAGTCACCCTCTTGGGTGCCCTGGACTCCGACTCCGACTCCACCTAGGCTTGAAACCTTCCTTTTATTGCGGCAATTTTTGTTATATATTTGCCCGGATAGTCCCGACACCGTATCTCTCGATTTCGCGTGTTTTATTTCTCGGTCTGTTTCTGCCAGGAAAACTTTCAGCAGATCTAGGTGCCATGGCTTCCCCAAGTTCCCCCAAGGACAAGTTCGTCGTCAACGTCATGAACCCTCACCTCGCTGAGGTGAGGAAGCACCCCAAGGTCCTTCGCGTGGAGGACGGTGTTCTCCACAAGGAGGATCTGAAGGGACCTGTCAAGGAAGGGAGCACCGAGGAGCGGCTGAAGGAGATGGAACATGAGGTCTTCAAGTTCAAGAATATGGTGGAGCGTGGTGTTGAAGCTAACTTCAACATAATGAACGAGATCGAGGCTTCCCACAAGAAAGAGATGAAGGAGATGTGGTCAAGTTTGGCCGCACTAGAAGAAAAGGTTTATGAACTCCAAGCACAGATCTATGATCTACAGAACCAGAACTGTGAGTATGAACTAAAGTTTCTGCGCATGGGTTTAGGTGCTGAGTGCATGATCTTGGAGACGGGAATGTCCTTCGAGACTGGACAACAACTACCATGAAAGCGCTTCACCAAGGAGTACGTGACTGAGAAGAAAAAGAATGAGGAGTAAATCTCCTCGGGTAGTGGCATTCCCTCAGCTTGTTCCAAGCTTGGGGGAGTGCCGGGTATCTTTATCTTTATCTTTTCCTTTAGGAGTCAAGTAGAGTCGTGTCATGTCTAGGGAAGTTACTTTATGAAATAGGTGTTGCATTGAGGTCTATCAATCCTTTTGTGGAGAGCTTTGTATCCGTGAGTGTGGGGTCGTCTATGAAGGAATATTAATGAGAAGTCTATTGGTTTCTTCGCTGCACTCGGTATTCTCTTCACGCAATCGACATTATAATCTGATTCTTATGGGGAGTATTGACCTTATATCAGGTATGGCTTCGAAAACTTTATTTAAATCTTGGCAAGTATAGCTTTGGTCATAACAACAAGCATGTTTTTCTCCAAGTAGCGACATAGCCAAAACCTTTGTGTTATTATGCTTGAAGTGTTATGTTGACAAGGAAGACAACTTGATGTTTCATGCTAGTTTTAATGTTTATGCTTTTTATTGCTTGCATCTAAGTTGTCATCAATTGTCTGGTCTCTCAAAGCCTTGCTAGCCAAAATTCTGTACTAAGAGGAATTCTGCTTGTACTTCCATACCCTGAAACCAACATCTTCCACTTGAGTCCACCATACCATCCTATTTGTGGTATTCCACTACCACTCCTAAAGTATATAATTTGTGTGCTATCTCTAGATGTTCAAAATCTTCTGTTTTGTGCCACCGATTCAGCTCATGAGGAAGTGGTGGGTAACCCATGATCTTCTTAATTTGGACAAGTTTTATCTTGGGATTGCATGTCTAATCTGCAAACCCCTAATACAAGAAGGGACTGGCATGAGTGCCCAGCTCGTAAAAGATAAATACTAACACACAAGTTCCTTCGCCCTTTTATGAGTGATAAACAAAGGAATTTAAGGGGATGTGATTGTCCCCACATGGGAGCCGTTCCTCGAAACTTGTCCAAATCATGAAGTGAGTGAGTTATCCATCAGCAGTCGTTGACTGATCATGCACCTCCCAAAAGTCTGTTTTTATTCTGTTTGATCTAGAGATGGCACATGAGTTTTCCCTTCTTACCCTTTTGCACGGGGTTTATCCTTTATTTTGTGCTGAGCCAGTCCTTCCTACTTCCTTCCTTCTTGAGAGAGAACAGACATTTGATGTTAATAAAGATTCCTTCATACAAAGCTGCATTGAAAGTTAGCATGTTACATCTTTGTTGACATTATCTTTTGATAAGTAAGTTGTTTACAAAAGCTTGCTTAGTAAACATCTTCCTTTGTGTTAACATGTGCACTTCTTGACTGATAACATGTTCTTTCCAAAGCTTGAACTGGTTCCTTTATAAGTGAAAGAGCAAAAGTAAAAGTTATTAGTTGTTCCTTGACCAAGGCTATGTTTGCCATGATTTGATGAGTTTTCCAGGTCCTACTTTGTTATAATTGTTACTACTTTCTCATAAGGACCTTATGAGTTGAGGTTCCTGTTGAGGATGCTTCAGTTTGGTGAGAAATCTTGATGCTTTTTGTCCGTATTCTTTTATCGACACTTCACTCTCTAAACTTGTGGACAAGTTTACCGAGCTCAGTAATCGCTTGGGGACAAGGGAGATCTAAGCTTGGGGGAGTTGATACGTCCAAAAAGCATCACTATTTTATATCGTAATTTCATCCTATTCATTGATATATTCCACTTTAAAGTTTTGTTCTTATGTTATTTTGGCTTGTTTTACATAGTTTACAACTTTCCGATGCCGAAGCAGCAGAACCAGGGTTCAGCGGTGAAAAGTGGACACCAAGTTGCTAAATCATATCAAGTACAAATGCGATGAAAATTTACGGGGAGTATTTTTACGAAGATTGACTGGGGATCACCGAGGATGGAGGTGAGGGGACCTACCAGGCAGCCAGAAGGGTGCCTGGCGCGGCCCCCCTCCTGGCCGCGCAAGGCACCCTCCTGGATGCCTGGTGGCCCCCCTCGGTGCCCCCTCTCGCCTATAAGACACCCCTGGGGTGAAAACCCTAAAAGAAGAAGAGTTTCCGTGTTTCGCCGCCGCCACGGGGCGGAAACCTACAGAGGAGAAACGCCATCTCCGCCGGGCAGATTCCGCCGGGGAGATCACCTGCCGGAATGGGAGATCGTCACCGTCATCATCATCGTCACGGGCATCATCGAGATCATCATCAACATCATCCCCAACATCAACACCATCTCCATCTCCATCCCATGTCATCTCACAATTGCAACTTGTGTTGTAATCTGTACTATCTATTCCCTCTACTCTGTTGGTGTTGATTACTACTTTGTAGTGAATGCTATTGAGTTTTGTTGGAGAAATATCATTGTGTCCATATTGTTTGCCACCCATCTATCACCTCTGATCATGATCGCTTTTATGTCTTGTGAGTAGTTACTTTAGTTCTTGAGAACATGGGAGAAGTCTAGTTGTTAGTAGTCATATGATGTTGAAGTATTATGTGCTGTTTGATACTTAAGTTGTGTTGTTATTTCTCTAGTGGTGTTATGTGAGTCGAACACTTAACACTTCACCTTTCATGGGACTAGAGGAATACATTGTGCATAAAGGATGCTTATGGTGGGTTGCCGGAGTGACAGAAACCTGAACCCCAGTTCGCACACTTTTGCACAAGGGAGTTATGGATCCTTGATCGTAATGTTGTGGTTAGGCTTATGCCTTAATTACTACCTTGTATTTGCGGATGCTTGCAAGGTGTGTAATCATAAGAGTACACTTATCTTAGTCTAGAAGTTGTACTAGCATTGATCCACCCACCAACACTTATCAACGCAATACATATTACTTGGCGGAGTATGGTGAAAGTAACTTGACTATCTCTCCCGTGTGTTCTCAAGAACGCTTTAGCTTTTATAAGTTTAGTTCCTAGGCTTATCCTTGTGAAAGGATTGGGCCACTTGCTACTCCTCAATTACCCTGTTTACTTTTCTTGTCTTTTATTTTCCTGTTTCTTAAACCAAAAACCCCTAAATATTTACATTTGAGTGTGTGCAGCCTTTCCTTATCCAGTGTCACTTATCAACACCTTCTGCTCCTCGTGGGATCGACATCCTTATTTATCGAAAAGCTACAATTGATCCCCTAGACTTGTGGGTTATCAAGAATCGTTAATTGGCGCGGTTAACGGGGGAGGCAACCCAACTAAACCTATTAACTTCTCCGCCATCAAGAACTCCTCCACGTGAAAAGACATACTAGTTCGCCGTCGCTGCGATTCCGATCTCGGGATTTCCTAAAGAACCTGTCCCGGCACCCTGTCGGTGGGAGGATTAACGTCCGGAGGACTCTCCACCACCATGATCTCCTATTGGATGCGTCGTGAGTTGTTCCCCTTGTACCATGGTTCCATGATCAGTAGCTAGATGATGTCTTCTCTCCAATCTTGTGCTTCAATGTTTAGCCCTTGTGAGCTGCCTATCATGATCAAGGAACCTATGTATTAATTCCGGCTTTGCTATGTTGTGTTTGCTGAGATCCGATGGATTATGACATTATGTTCAGATTGTGATGAGTAATATATTTGCTTTACCTTTTTATCTAGTTCTTGAGTAGTCTTGCATGTTCTCCGTTGCGTTTGTTCCTTTGCCCAAGTAGTAGATTGCAACTCCAAGAGGGAGCGATATGCTAGATAATGGGTTCATGCCTCCTGATGTCCGGCTTGAGTGACCGAAACATGGGACATGGCAATGTGTTGTTGCCATTAGGGGTAAAACAGCGGTGCTTATGACTGCGTGTCATAAGGATTCCCTACATTACACATAGAGTGTTAAGGCAGTTGTCCGTTGCTTTCAACTTACAATTTGGTTGGGGTTCACAACTTAATACCAATGAGATGTTTTGGATAGATATCTCAAGGTGGATGATTAGTGAGTAGATGCTTATGAATAAACGATCTACTTGTCTTTGTGTAATGCCCGTACGAGTGAGCCTCTTTGCTTTCAAGTAGCATAATTAACATTGCGGTGTGTTCATAATCTTGTCAATTGCCCAGCTGTAATTTGTTCACCTTACTGTCTTTTGGGATAGAGACATCACTAGTGAAAGTCATGTCACGGTCCATATTCTCACCATAGTTTACACCGTTACTTTTACCTCTTTATTTTCTTTCAGCCGCACAATTATTATTTCCCCTTGTGTTTTGATCCTTTGTAAACAGCAAGGCCGGAGAGATTGACAACCTCTCTGAACTCGTTGGGAGGAAAGTTATTTGCGTTCTTGTGTGCAGGTCCACGTCAACTGGTGTCCTCAAGAAAATCTCTGGCTCCATTGTCACCTTCTTGTCATCTTCGGAATCGTACTGGAGACAAACCTTGGTAACTTCACCGAGGGAAATTTACCCATGTCTGCATCATAACCTTCCACTTGGGGTAACTAAGGATGAGGTGTTATCTACACCTATCAGTCCCTAACAGTGGTATCATGAGCGAGGGCTATGCGTAGATGTATAGTAAAGATAGAACACATCGTGGATGTGGGCATCAATTCTCCAATTGCAACCCTATCACGTGCACTCATTGAGTATTGCGGCAATGTTCTGATGAAGCGGCCCGACCGACCTTACGCGTACGCTTACGCGAGACTGGTGTTCCACGCTTGACATATGACTTGTACCATATAAGTGGCTTTGGGGTGTCTATCTCTCTAACAATAGTGATACAAAGACGTTTAGAACGGAGGGCCCCAAAAGGGGTGTAATAGAGACAATTGCATAATAGTTGTTGTGGCTTCTTTTCGTAGGATAGAATCAGTTCTCTCTCGAAACCCCTATCAACCACGTAAAACTTGCAAAAGATAAAGTAGAAGCGTATAAACTTTAATTTGCAAAAAAGGGGGATCATATCATGTATGATTTGATGTTGACATCTTGTTTTTCTTGTATGATAAATATACGATGGTAGCATTATAGGATGATCTCTCACTAATACATTACAAAAATGTTCTCCCTTAGTGAGCACCATCTGGAGAGATCTCCATTATGAGGCACCACGTGACGATCGGGTGTCACACATCTTGGCGTTCACATTTGTAACAGCTCGGGATTTCCCCCTAATTAAAATTTTGCGTGTTATTTTATTTTGTTGTTTGTCTGTATTGTTTGTAGTATTTTTCGCCAAATTAATAATTGGTGAAATATATTCCCCCTTCTTTCTTGTACTGGCATGCGTGCTCAAACCTTTCCACGATGGCACACGACCTCGTTGCGGCACCGGGTAGTCACCTGATCACCGTCGCAAATTCCGACAGAAGACCAACCATCGCCATCGGAACAGAAACCCCATTTATATAATAAATGGATTATTTTATCGGGTGGTGTTTCGAGTTTCATGTGATTCCGACTTCGTCGGCTAGGTAAGCGATCAGATGTGCTAGGCATAGTAGCCGGTAGATTTACAAGGGCGTATGTTCAAAATGTCGCATGCGTTGTCAGCTAGCCACCTAGTTTTCCCTCTTATCTTCTAAACCTAGCCCATCCAAAACTAGGCCCAAAATCCCCTCTAAACCGCCCATTTTGTAACCCATATAGCTTCCCCTAACCATCTTCTATAAATGGATAGACCCCTAACCATTTTAGACAAACCCTAGCCAACCGATTTCGTGCCTCCCCGCTACCCTGCCGCCACCTGGTGCAACCCTCCTCACCAACTGCATCTCCCCACGCCAGCTCTGGTCTCTTGATCTAATCCGTCGAATCTAGATCTAAGGGATTCTAGAATGCCACATCACCAGATTGGGATTTCTCCCACACCCGGATCCTATCCTCCTCGAGCTGCCACACACGAGCCACCACATCCCCGTGCGCCTCTACGCCGGCGAGGGCTGCCGCGACCAGCCACCGGCGAGCCACGCGACCAAGAAGGTCCACGCCCCGCGCTCCCTCTCGTGTTCTCTTCTTTCTCCTTTCGCCCCCATGGCTCTCTCTCTCCCGTTATAGATCACAACCGCGCCGCCATGAGCGCCCAGCCAAGCTCGCCGTGACCGCGAGACCACGCTGGCGACCTTCAACACCTTCGTCCGTGGTTGTTATGTCCAAAATGCATCACTATTTTGTACTATAATTTACCACCATTCATTGATATATTTCACATTATGATGCCTCTCTCATAGTGTTATGGCTTGTTTTACACAATGTACAACTTTCCGGTGTCGAAACAGCAGACTCAAGAATCAACGGAGAAAAGTGCACGTAGACTGGACATATCAGCACATCTCCAAATGACTTGAAAATTTCAGGTAAGAGTTTTTTGAAGGAATAACAAGGACATGCAAAACAGCTCTCGAAAGGGGGCCACCAGGCCACCAGGCGGCCTGGTGGCGCGAACACCCCTTAGGCCACGTCAGGTGTCCGCCTGGTGAGGAGAACCCACCCCCGAGGATCTCCTTTGGCACATATATCCGTCGTGACCTAATTCTTTGAAGGGGGGGCAAGATAGATCGAGAGTTCTGCCACTGCTTCGAGGCGGAAACCACCAGAGAAGAAAAGACCTTTCCGGCGGGCAGATTTCCCTAAGGAGAACTCATCCCGGAGAGGGAGATCGTCCTCATCGTCATCACCATCGTCATGAGCATCATCAAGATCATCATCACCATCATGCCCATTACCAGCACCATCTACATCTTCGTCCCATCTCACTTTACCATTTGATACATCCCAAATGTATCTATAATTTCTGCTTGTTCCATGCACTTTTATGTGACATTGCTAAATATTTTTCTACACTTTTATATCATTTTACTCATATTTGGACTAACCTTCTAACTCAGTGCACCTAGTGCCAGTTCTTGTCGGATGATGTCTTTAGTTGCAGTGATTTTTCGCCAATTTAAAATGCTAGAAAAATTCCAGAAAAATCAGAATAAAAATCAGCGTCAAGGAACCTTTCGGAATCACCGAAGGAGAGCCGGAGGGGGCCACCCCTCCCAGGCGGCTAGGTGGCGTGGACCCACCCTGACCGCGCCACCAGGGCGCCTGGGAGGTGGGCCCCACTTCTGGTGCCCCCTTCGGCCTATTTTGACCCATCGACACAGAAACCCTCGAGGAGTATCCTGCATCGCGGAATACCTCTCTTCGCTGCCGCCGCCTCGCTTCGAAGATTGGGAGCACCGGAATACCTCTTCCCGGCACCCTGCCGGAGGGAGGATTGACCTACGGGAGCTTCTCCACCGCCATGGACTCTTCCTGGATGTGCCGTGAGTTGTCCCCCTTGGACCATGGGTCCGTGATCAGTAGCTATGTGATGTCTTCTCTCCAATCTTGTTCTTGACTGTTTAGTCCTTGTGAGATGCCCTACATGATCAAGACACCTATGTAATTTTCTTGCTGTTGCTATGTTATGTTTGTTGGGATCCTATGGATTATGAGATTATGTTCAGATCGTGATGAGTTATATATTTGGTTTACCTTTTATATTTTGTTCTTGAGTAATTCTTGCATGTTCTTCGTTACTTTTTATTGCTTTGGCCAAGTATTAGATAGTAACTCCAAGAGGGAGCGTTTATGCATGATTGTCGGTTCATGCCCCCCGATGTCTAGCTTGAGTGACGGAAACATGAGACTAGGGGATGTGCTGTTGTCACCAGGGAGAAAACAACGGTGCTTGTAACCGCGGTTGCAAGGATTATTTACCTTACGCAAATTTTGTTAGTGCAGTTGTCTGTTGCTTTGAGTTTACACTTTGGGTGGGGCTCGCAACTTAATACCAGCGAGATGTTCTGGATAGATATCTCAAGGTGGATGATTAGTGAGTAGATGCAGATGGATTTCGTTCTACTTGTCTTGGCGTACTCCCCATAATTTTGAGCACTCTTACTTTCAAGTAGCATAATTAGCATTGCGGTACGTTTATAATTCTATCAATTGCCCAGCTGTAATTTGTTCACCCAACTTAGCTGTTTATCGTCTTTTGGGAGAGAGACGTCACTAGTGAACGTCATGGGACCCCGGTCCATATTTCCACCACTGTTTAAACCTCTACTATTACCGCTTTATTTCCTTTAGTTGCAATTATAACTATCATTATCTCTTGCGTTTGATCGTTTGTAAACGGCAAGGCCGGAGGGATTGACAACCCCTCTGTATTCGTTGGGAGCAAAGTTATTTATTTTTGTGTGCAGGTCTACGTCAAATCTCGCTTCATCAAGTAATTTTTGGCGTCGTTGACACCTACTTGTCGATCCTTGGAGTCCTCCTGGATTTGATAAACCTTACAGTCCTCGTGTAAGGGAAATTAGGCGCTATCTACATCTCTACCTTCCACTTGAGGTAACCAATGAGGAGCACTACTTCAGTGCCACCACCATTGTAATCTGTGTTGTACCTTGCACTATTCATCCCCTCTACTTTACCGGTGTTGATTACTGTTTTGTGGTGAATGCTATTGAGTTTTGTTGGAGAATTATTGTTATGAACAGATTGTTCATCATATATTCATCACCTATGACCATGATCTCTTTTATGTTTTGTGAGTAGTAACTTTAGTTCTTGAGGACATGGGAGAAGTCTTGTTGTTACTAGTCATATGATGTTGAAGTAATATGTGTTGATTGTTATTTAATTTGTGGTGCTATTCTTCTAGTGGTGTTATTTGTACATCGACTACCTAACACTTCGCCTTTTTAAGGACCTAGGGGAATGCATGAATGATATGGAAAATCTCTATGGAGTACAAATATAACTATAAAGTACGAGTGTGGATCTTTCAAAAGGAATAGTAGTGTTTCCCCTTTCTGTCTTTTTATTTATTTTTTATTTTTTATTTATTTTTTTGTATTTCTGTGGCATCATTGGCTCTTTCAATTTATCTCTCTTTTGTCCTCTTTGGGATCTTTTAATTTGTCCTCCTCTGTGATCTTTTATTTTGTCTTCTTTGGGATCTTTTCCTCACTTTAAGGGCAACACTCTACATTTTACAAGAGTATAGAAGATCTCTGTAAGGCCCTGATCGCGGAGAAGTTAATAGGTTTAGTTGGGTTGCCTCCCCCGTTAACCGCACCAATAAATGATTCTTGATAACCCACGAGTCTAGGGGATCAATTGTAGCTTTTCGATAAATAAGGATGTCAATCCCACGAGGAGAAGAAGGTGTTCATAAGTGACACTGTATAAGGAAAGGCTGCACACACTCAAAGGTAAATATTTAGGTTTTTTGTTTGTTTAAGCAACATGAAAATAAAAGGCAAGAAAAGTAAACAGGGTAACTGAGGAGTAGAAAGTGGCCCAATCCTTTCACAAGGATAACCCTATGAACTAAACTTATAAAAGCTAAAGCGTTCTTGAGAACACACGGGAGAGATAGTCAAGTTACTTTCACCATACTCCGCCAAGTAATATGTATTGCGTTGATAAGTGTTGGTGGGTGGATCAATGCTAGTACACCTTCTAGACTAAGATAAGTGTACTCTTATGATTACACACCTTGCAAGCATCCACAAATACAAGGTAGTAATTAAGGCATAAGCCTAACCACAACATTACGATCAAGGATCCATAACTCCCTTGTGAAAAAGTGTGCGAAATGGGGTTCAGGTTTCTGTCACTCCGGCAACCCACCATAAGCGCTCTTTATGCACAATGTATTCATCTAGGCCCATGAAAGGTGAAGTGTTAAGTGTTCGACTCACATAACACCACTAGAGAAATAACAACACAACTTAAGTATCAAAAAACACATAATAATTCAACATCATATGACTACTAACAACTAGACTTCTCCTATGTTCTCAAGAACTAAAGTAACTACTCACAAGACATAAAAGAGATCATGATCAGAGGTGATAGATGGGTGGCAAACAATCTGGACACAATGATATTTCTCCAACAAAACTCAATAGCATTCACCACAAAGTAGTAATCAACACCAACAGAGTAGAGGGGATAGATAGTACGGATTACAACACAAGTTGCAATTGTGAGATGAGATGGTATGGAGATGGAGATGGTGCTGTTGGGGATGATGTTGATGATGATATCGATGATGCCCGTGACGATGATGATGATGACGGCGACGATCTCCCCTTCCGAGAGGTGATCTCCTCAGCGGAATCTTCCCGCCGGAGATGGCTTTTCTCCTCTGTAGGTTTCCACCCCGTGGCGGCGGTGAAACACGAAAACTCTTCTTCTTTTAGGGTTTTCACCCCAGGGGGGTCTTATAGGCGAGAGGGGGCACCGAGGGGGGCCACCAGGCATCCAGGAGGGTGCCTGGCGCGACCAGGAGAGGGGCCGCGCCAGGCACCCTTCTGGCTGCCTGGTGGGTCCCCTCACCTCCATCCTCGGTGAACCCCAGTCAATCTTCGTAAAAATACTCCCCGTAATTTTTCATCGCATTTGGACTTGATCTGATTCAGCAACTTGGTGTCCACTTTTCACCGCTGAACCCTGGTTCTGCTGCTTCGGCATCGGAAAGTTGTAAACTGTGTAAAACAAGCCAAAACAACATAAGAACAAAACTTTAACGTGGAATATATCAATGAATAGGATGAAATTACGATATAAAATAGTGATGCTTTTTGGACGTATCAACTCCCCCAAGCTTAGACCTCCCTTGTCCCCAAGCGATTACTGAGCTCGGTAAACCTGTCCACAAGTTTAGAGAGTGAAGTGTCGATAAAAGAATACAGACAAGAAGCATCAAGATTTCTCACCAAACTGAAGCATCCTCAACAGCAACCTCAACTCATAAGGTCCTTATGATAAAGTAGTAACAGTTATAACAAAGTAGGACCTGGAAAACTCATCAAATCATGGCAAACATAGCCTTGGTCAAGGAAGAACTAATAACTTTTACTTTTGCTCTTTCACTTATAAAGGAACCAGTTGAAGCTTTGGAAAGAACATGTTATCAGTCAAGAAGTGCACATGTTAACACAAAGGAAGATGTTTACTAAGCAAGCTTTTTTAAACAACTCACTTATCAAAAGATAATGTCAACAAAGATGTAACATGCTAACTTTCAATGCAGCTTTGTATGCAGGAATCTTTATTAACATCAAATGTCTTTTCTCTCTCAAGAAGGAAGGAAGTAGGAAGGACTGACTCAGCATAAAATAAAGGATAAACCCCGTGCAAAAGGGTAAGAAGGGAAAACTCATGTGCCATCTCTAGATCAAACAGAATAAAAACAGACTTTTGGGAGGTGCATGATCCGTCAACGACTGCTGATAGATAACTCACTCACTTCATGATTTGGAAAAGTTTCGAGGAACGGCTCCCATGTGGGGACGATCACATCCCCTTAAATTCCTTTGTTTATCACCCATGAATGGGCGAAGGAACTTGTGCGTTAGTATTTATCTTTTACGAGCTGGGCACTCATGCTAGTCCCTTCTCGTATTAGGGGTTTGCAGATTAGACATGCAATCCCAAGTTAAAACTTGTCCAAATTAAGAAGATCATGGGTTACCCACCACTTCCTCATGAGCTGAATTAGTGGCACGAAACAGAAGATTTTGAACATCGAGAGATTGCACACAAATTATATATACTTTAGGAGTGGTAGTGGAATACCACAAATAGGAAGGTATGGTGGACTCAAGTGGAAGATGTTGTTTTCAGGGTATGGAAGTACAAGCAAAATTCCGCTTAGTACAGAGTTTTGGCTAGCAAGGCTTTGAGAGACCAGACAATTGATGACAACTTAGATGCAAGCATAATGACACAAAGGTTTTGGCTATGTCGCTACTTTGAGAAAAACATGCTTGTTGTTATGACCAAAGCTATACTTGCCAAGATTTAAATAAAGTTTTCGAAGCCAAGATACGGTGCCGGCACTATCCGGGAAAATATATAGCAAAAATTTCCGCAATAAAAGGAAGGTTTCAAGCCTAGGTGGAGTTGGAGTCGGAGTCCAGGGAACCCAGGAGGGTGCCTGGCGCGGCCAGGAGGGCGGCCGCGCCAGGAGTCCTCCTGGGCCTACTGGAGTTCCTCTCCGGCTCCACTCGGGCTTGGAATTTTCCTAATTTTGCAAAAACTTTGAAAAGTAAACTTTTATTGACTTTCGCGATGTTTCCTTACCGTAATACATACCTTTTCTTATTCTGCTCCTGCCAGAGTCTGAAACTTGGCTGCAACATGCTCTTCATGAGTTCTTATATATATCATGTTTACATCCACATTGATTGGATCACCTGCCATATAATGTTTGAGTCTTTGTCCATTCACAACTTGAGGTTTGGTGCCTTCAAAATTGTTGATCTTGATTGCACCAGACCGATATACTTGTTCGATAAGAAAAGGTCCTTCCCATCTGGAAAGTAGTTTAGCTGGATAAAACCTGAAACGAGATCTAAACAACAAAACTTTATCACCAACATTAAATTCACGTTTCAGAATTCTTTTATCGTGCCACTTCTTTACCTTTTCCTTGAACATTTTAGCGCTCTCGTAAGCTTCACTCCTCCACTCATCTAGAGAAGTCAAGTTCATGAGACGCTTTTCACCAGCTAACTTTGGGTCAACATTTAGCTCTCTAACAGCCCAGAAAGCCTTGTGCTCTAACTCTAAGGGTAAATGGCAAGCCTTGCCATAGACCATTTTATACAGAGACATTCCCAAGGGGTTTTTGTAAGCAGTACTATACACCCACAAAGCATCTCCTAACTTCTTTGACCAGTCCTTTCTAGGACTGTTTACTGTCTTCTGTAAGATCAACTTGATCTCCCTATTGGTGAGCTCAACTTGCCTACTAGTTTGAGGGTGGTACGGTGATGCAATCCTATGATTGACATCGTACTTGGCTAGAGCTTTCCTAAAAGCTCCATGTGTGAAGTGTGACCCTCCATCTGTCATGAGGTATCTTGGTACTCCAAACCTAGGAAAAATTACATCCTTGAGCATTTTCAAAGATGTCTTGTGATCAGCATTCTCAGTGGGGATTGCTTCAACCCACTTGGTTACATAATCAACAGCAACTAAGATGTGTGTGTACTTGTGTGAAGGAGGAAAAGGACCCATATAATCAAAACCCCAGCAATCGAAATGTTCGATCACTAGTGAGTAATTCATAGGCATCTCATTTCTCTTGCTAATGTTACCAACTCTCTGACACTTATCACAAGATAAAACGTACCTTCGGGCGTCCTTAAAAAGAGTAGGCCAATAAAAACCTGTTTGTAAAACTTTATGTGCGGTCCTTTCACCGGCATGATGTCCTCCATAGGGACTATCGTTACATTGTCGAAGAATGTCCTGCTGCTCGTGCTCCGGTATACATATTCTCACGATCCCATCCGGAACCTCTTTGAAAAGATGTGGATCATCCCAAAAGTAGTGCCTCAAATCCGTGAAGAATTTCTTCCTCTGCTGAAATGTAAAACCTGGAGGCAAAAACTTTGCAACGATAAAATTAACATAATCTGCAAACCAACGGTCGGAATGAGATTGTACTTTTACAACAGCAAGCTGTTCATCTGGGAAACTGTCGTTGACTGGAATAGGATCGTGTGGGATATCTTCCATTCTTGAAAGATTACCCGCCACCGGATTGTCTTCTCCTTTTCTATCGACAATCTGCAAATCAAATTCTTGAAGAAGGAGTACCCATCTAATGAGTCTTGGTTTGGCATCCTTTTTCTGCATAAGATACTTCAGGGCAGCATGATCAGTATGAATAATAACTTTAGAATCAACAATATACGGTCTAAACTTATCACATGCAGACACCACTGCCAAGAATTCCTTCTCGGTAGTATCATAATTCTTTTGAGCACTATCAAGTGTCTTGCTGGCATAGTGGATGACATTCAGCTTCTTGTCAACTCTTTGTCCTAAAACAGCTCCAACAGCAAAATCACTAGCATCACACATAATTTCAAAGGGAAAATTCCAGTCAGGTGGTTGTACTATAGGAGCGGTTATCAAGGATTTCTTAAGAACTTCAAAAGCTTCGTTACAATATTCATCAAATACAAAAGGAGAATCCTTCTGGAGAAGATTGTTAAGGGGTCTCAAGGTCTTAGAAAAGTCCTTGATAAATCTTCTATAGAAACCAGCATGACCTAGAAAACTACGAATACCTTTGATGTCCCTTGGATAGGGCATCATTTCAATAGCTTCAATTTTTGCCTTGTCCACTTCAATTACCCTTTCGGAAATCTTGTGTCCAAGAACTATCCCTTCGTTAACCATGAAATGGAACTTCTCCCAATTGAGCACCAAATTCGTTTCTTCACATCTCTGCAAAAGTTTATTAAGATTGTGGAGACAGTGGTCAAAGGAGTTTCCATAGACGGAAAAGTCGTCCATGAAAACTTCTACAATCTCCTCACAGAAACCATGAAATATTGCAGACATACACCTTTCAAAAGTAGCAGGTGCATTACACAAACCAAAAGGCATACGCCTATAAGCATAAGTACCGTAAGGACACGTAAAGGTGGTCTTCTCTTGATCCACGGTGTTGACGTGAATCTGGAAGAAGCCAGAATACCCATCAAGATAGCAGAAGTGGGTGTTTTTAGACAGCCGCTCGAGCATCTGATCAATAAAGGGCAAAGGATAGTGGTCCATCCTGGTGGCCTTGTTCAACTTCCTGAAATCAATACACATTCTATATCCAATAATAGTCCTCTGAGGTATTAGTTCATTTTTATCATTAGGAACAACAGTTATACCTCCTTTCTTAGGAACACAATGAACATGACTTACCCACTTACTATCAGCTATAGGATAGATGATACATGTGACTAGAAGTTTCAGAACCTCCGTCCTAACCACGTCCTTCATCTTTGGGTTCAACCGTCGTTGATGATCAACAACGGGTTTAGCATCAGGCTCGAGATTGATAGTATGTTGGCAAATGGAAGGACTAATACCCTTAAGATCATCAAGAGTATATCCAATAGCACCTCGGTGTCTGCGGAGTGTCTCCAATAATCGCTCTTCTTCATACCCTGAAAGGTTAGAATTGATAATAACATGATATACTTTATTTTCGTCTAAATAAGCATACTTGAGCGTTTCGGGTGGTGGTTTTAGATCAAACACCGGGTCTTCTTTTGGTTGCGAGAGGATTCCTAAAGGTTCAACCGGGAGGTTGTGCTTCAGGATAGGAGTTTGTCTTAAAAATATGTCTTCTAGTTCATCCCTCTCCTCCATATGTATGTCATTCTCACGGTCTTCCATAAATTGCTGCAAAGTATCATTAGGAGGAATAGCAATAGAAGCAATTTCTTCAATAATTTTGTCATTACTTGACAAGTCAGTACGACGAGGCTTCTTAGAAAACTTAGAAAAATTAAATTCATACGACTCACCGTTAAATTCAACAGAAAATTTACCTTTCTTGCAATCTATTATAGCTCCACAGGTGCCGAGGAAGGTCCTACCAAAGATAATAGGGAAAATACTATCTTGCACTGAACAAAGTACAAGAAGTCAGTAGGATATATTACCTTCCGGCAGATTACTTCAACATCTCTCACAATCCCAACTTGAGAGATTGTTTGTCTATTTGCAAGATGAATCGTGACATCAATGTCCTCGATCTCACACGGCTGAATCTCGTGCATGATCTCTTGATAAAGTGTGAAGGGAATAGCGCTGACGCTAGATCCCAAATCACATAGCCCATAGTAATTATGATATCCTATTTTGACAGATACATCTGGTGTACCTGAAATTTGGCCTCTGTCCTTGGCTGTGACAATGTTAGTGGAAACAACACAAAAACTAATAGTGGATTCTTTAATATCACTGGTTACCAGATCCTTGACCATTGCAACTTGAGGCCTGACCTTGATCATGTCCTCATGTTCGTCAGTGGTCCTTACGTTTTTGTTTAGAATACCTGTAACAACAGAGTGCTCCTTTATCCTTGAGGGATAAGGAGGCCGTTCATACACAACTGCAGGTAAATCAGGATCAGTAACATTAATCTCAATAGGTGACTCCTTGAAAGGTTTATGATGTTGACTCTCCTTCTTCTTAGAAGAGTCAATATGAGAAGCAAAGTCCTTGCAAAAGTAAAACATTAGCTGGGAATCAAGACCAATTTTAGAGCAAAAGGTATTAAAGTAATCAGTCTTCACATAACTCTCAATGTATTCATGCTCATAGTTTATAGCGGGTTCAATACCTTTATCAATTTCCGAGTCTTCAGTGTTCTTCTGGATCCTTTCTATAAGATCCCATTTTTCTTCCATACTTCTGGTCTGGAATACCCCACTAGAGGAGGAATCCAACATCTCCCTGTCCTGACGAGAAAGCCTGGCAGAAAAATTTGTAAGTATAATTTCCTTGGGGAGCTCATGGTTTGGGCATTTGAGCATCAGGGTCTTCAGTCTCCCCCAAGCTTGAGCGATGCTCTCTCCGTCGCGAGACCAAAAGTTGTAGATGTAGTTCCTGTCTTGGTCAATTTCACGAAGACGATAAAACTTTGCATAAAAGAGAGTCATAAGCTCTGGCCATTCAAGCAGATCAGAGTTATCAAGCAACTTATACCAATCTGAAGCTTTATCTTTGAGTGAGACGAAGAATAGTTTCTTCATGACGAACTCCATCATTACACCTGCAAGCTTAAATAAAGAACATAATCGTGATAAATATAGCAGGTGTAATCCCGGATGACCTTCTCCTGTAAAACGATTAGACAAGACATGATCAATAATACCAGGTGGTATTTTATAGGGCACAATTTCAGTAGGGGTAGGAGTGACCACCCCAGTCGTGGGGCGGCTCCTCACCAGCAACGAACCAATAGTAGCAGAGTCCATAAAGACTGAAAGTAACAACAAAAAATAAAGGTTTCCTTACCGGCTTCACTTACCAATAGCGCTACACTCCCCGGCAATGGTGCCAGAAAATCTCGTTGATGGCGGAGAAGTTAATAGGTTTAGTTGGGTTACCTCCCCCGTTAACCGCGCCAATAAACGATTCTTGATAACCCACAAGTCTAGGGGATCAATTGTAGCTTTTCGATAAATAAGGATGTCGATCCCACGAGGAGCAGAAGGTGTTGATAAGTGACACTGGATAAGGAAAGGCTGCACACACTCAAAGGTAAATATTTAGGGGTTTTTTGGTTTAAGCAACAAGAAAATAAAAGACAAGCAAAGTAAACAGGGTAACTGAGGAGTAGCAAGTGGCCCAATCCTTTCACAAGGATAAGCCTAGGAACTAAACTTATAAAAGCTAAAGCGTTCTTGAGAACACACGGGAGAGATAGTCAAGTTATTTTCACCATACTCCGCCAAGTAATATGTATTGCGTTGATAATTTTTGGTGGGTGGATCAATGCTAGTACACCTTCTAGACTAAGATAAGTGTACTCTTATGATTACACACCTTGCAAGCATCCAAAAATACAAGGTAGTAATTAAGGCATAAGCCTAACCACAGCATTACGATCAAGGATCCATAACTCCCTCGTGCAAAAGTGTGCGAACTGGGGTTCAGGTTTGTGTCACTCCGACAACCCACCATAAGCGTCCTTTATGCACAATGTATTCTTCTAGGCCCATGAAAGGTGAAGTGTTAAGTGTTCGACTCACATAACACCACTAGAGAAATAACAACACAACTTAAGTACCAAACAACACATAATACTTCAACATCATATGACTACTAAGAACTAGACTTCTCCCATGTTCTCAAGAACTAAAGTAACTACTCACAAGACATAAAAGAGATCATGATCAGAGGTGATAGATGGGTGGCAAACAATCTGGACACAATGATATTTCTCCAACAAAACTCAATAGCATTCACCACAAAGTAGTAATCAACACCAACAGAGTAGAGGGGATAGATAGTACGGATTACAACACAAGTTGCAATTGTGAGATGAGATGGTATGGAGATGGAGATGGTGCTGTTGGGGATGATGTTGATGATGATATCGATGATGCCCGTGACGATGATGATGATGACGGCGACGATCTCCCCTTCCGAGAGGTGATCTCCTCAGCGGAATCTTCCCGCCGGAGATGGCTTTTCTCCTCTGTAGGTTGGTGTCCACTTTTCACCGATGAACCCTGGTTCTGCTGCTTCGACATCGGAAAGTTGTAAACAATGTAAAACAAGCCAAAACAACATAAGAACAAAAATTTAAAGTGGAATATATCAATGAATAGGATGAAAATACGATATAAAATAGTGATGCTTTTTGGACGTATCAGGCCCGATATGCGGTACTGTTCCAGATCTAGATGTTTCCATTCAGATCCGGGGACGAAGCACATATCGGTCCCACCGCGACATATGACCATGTCATACGCCCCAGATTTCCAACATGATATCACAATATTACAACTACAAGGATACAACATCTCATACAATCGGCATACAAATGCCTTAATACATTACATCAGCGGAAGATACATGTCTGAGTACAGACTACAATCAATTGCCTAGTGGCAAATAGAAAATCATCGATCCCCATAACCACACGGGTCCAGACCCTCCACCGGGATCCGCCTAACTAGTCGTCGTCGAGTCTCCACGTGAAACGACGATCACAATACCTGTTGTCGACCAAGAACCCTGAAAAGAGTTTGGGGGTAGTATCATGAGCACAGAAGTACTCAGCATCCAACTGTAGTGGTCAACTGACCCAGCAAGGACTTCATCACTCGTCATTCTAGGATAACTAGTAGTTCACTGTAAGGATGGGGCAAGTGGTGAGGTTGCTACCGCACTAGCATTTATGAAGTGGCTAACGATCTAGAGAGTAAGATAAGAAGCCAAGCTATCGATGAGGAATCTTCTCCAACAAGTCTAGTATCAGCTACTTACGCAAACATAACACCTATCCTATCCTTGTCCTCCTCTTCGCATCCCGACGAAGAAGAAGCAGTCAAGGCACACACACGTTGATCAAGTTATAGTAAGATTATCTCAGTTGTTGTTGTCTATGAACAAGGAGTAGGTCTCAAGTCGTCCATAACCGTGGACACGACTTCTCGAAAAGATTTTACCCTGCAGGGGTGTACCAACTGCCCATTACAAGGCTCCGCACGCACGCCCATCTCTCTTAGTTGCTACCCATCACAGGCAACCATTTTATGACTTAGGTCCGAGAGATCCGAAACGACAGGTCCCTCTAGCTAACAACGAACAAATCCGGGTGGCCCCCGGTGAGTCGACATCCAGTTCAGGAGCTGGCCCCACACTCAATCTGGTCTCTACTGTATGCCTCGGGTTTGGATTGCTGGTAAATTGTCACATGAGGCCAGGTCCTCAGCCGGAAAGGTTGGACCAACAAGGAAACCATGTCCCTGCTGGCCCAGGTTGTTTTAAAGAATATCTTCCAGGAGCTACCCGACAGACACACACACACAGTTTGAAATGGTAAATCAGCTTGGGCCACCACTAGAAATGTTTGAAGCTAGGTAGGTAAGAAAAGAGGACCCCATAGAATCCCACACGCGGTTAGGCACGTTCAGTCTTAAAACCAATGACCGGACCTCGGTTCCTAGGTGACTCGAATTGAACAAGGCGTCAGGGCGGGATATCCTAGACCTTCCATCCTTCGTCGAGTATAGTCAACATTATAATAATCATATCATTTACAACAATATAATAATTGTGATAGCCCAACCCAAGGAGTAACAGGGTAACATTCGTAGCATCCTAAGAATGCATACTAAGCAGGGGCTGAGCAACAAGCAATAGTAACATAGCAGTACATGGTTTGCTAGGAGGGGACATGGCTGCATCGGTTTCAGAGAGGCTGTAAACATGTGGTAGGATCAAACATCGAACCTATCCTAGACTAGCATGCAAACCGCTGGTTATAATAGAATAGAAAGTAAGTAATGTATAGTCCTTGCCTGTTGATTAGTCGGGTTCCGAAGGTGTATTCGATAATCTCGCATCGTCTCCAAAAGTATCTGCAGGAGCACACAAGAAGTAAACACTGGAAAGGAATCAACGAAGATACCACAATCACTATGGAGCAACACAAGCAAGCAATGAACAAACAAGCATGATCAGTATGATGCATGTCATTTTTATATCATCATCTGAACATAAGAATAGACAAGTTTAAATTAAGCATCGGGAGGCAAGGGTGCAATGCTATCGACAACCTTCTTATGCATTAGTTGGATGATCAATGGATCCGAAGGATCCCTATGTTATAGTAATTATAATTCATGAACATGGCAAGAGAAAGGAATGTAGAACATGGCATGAACAAGAATTTCCCACTCACGAAGATTGGCCTCGAGATGGGGTTCCCCAAATTAAATATATGCAAATGACATGGCATGGTATGATGCACCTAATTAATGCTTTCTATTGCAAGCAAAGAAATAAAGAGCGAGGCAACGCTACCGGTAACTACGGTGATCGAAAACACGCGAAGCCAAGTGCAACATGTGAGGAGTTTACGTGCAAAATTCTATATCACCAAAATAAAGCATGCCCATTTAACAAAATGGACAGCACCATCACCTTCCTCACAATTTTCTACCCCAAAATCATGTATAACATGACATACTTTCGGCGAGGATGCACAAGACACAAGGATGGAAAAAATGGGACAGATTTAGATCAATTCAAATGGATTTGAATTAATCAGAAAAGGAAAAGGAGGAAAAAAATCCTCCCTGGGATGGCCTCGGCCGAAACTGGCCCAAACCATCGCGGCCTTCTCTATGGAGCGCCCATGGGCGACGAACTCCACTGGGCTGAGCCTAACTTGTGCTATGGAAAGAAAAAAAGAGCAAAGAGGTGGGTTTTGTTGCGCTCCAAGGGGAGCTCGAACCCAGGATCTCACGGTTAAACCCCCAGGTGCGCTACCACTGCACCACTGCTGAATTGACGAGCAATAGCGAGAATGAAGCTATATGGAGCAACTAGGAGGCGCGACTTGAACCCAAACTGAAGACCTTGGGGGAGATGGGGATTTGATCCCACGCCCTCTTAGTTCAAACCACAGACGAGCTACCACTACGTTATTAATCGATTCGCTACACACATCAAAACTGAAACAATAAGAAGCAGGAACATGCACTAACTGAAACTAAACACAAAAACTAACATGACGGCCAACTGATGGAACTGAAGAACATTGCTGCAACTTCAGATGTCCGACACAGGGACGGGAGGCTGCCCAGCAGAGAACCAGCAAGGGCGTGGCCAAGGCACACCACGGGCATGCACTGGACGCAACACGGAGGCCAGGGGCAAGAGCTGCTCGTGCCCAGGGCTCCAAGGGAGAACGGCTGGGTCACGCGGGCACGGGCTGGTCACACACGGCGCGTGCGAACGGGAATGAGGAACACGACGAGCGGCCTACGGCGACTACACGCGAGGAGGAGCAGGGAAAGGAGGGGAGGGCACAACTCACAGAGGGACTCAACGTCGTCGATCTGCTCGGGGAGGCGCCGACTCGACGACGAGGACGAGGCGAAGGCGACGACTCCGGGCGCGGGAAGAAGACGCGCCTCGACTCCTTGGAGGAAGGAACGCCGGCCCCCTTCCTGCTGCTCGGGGACGTGCTTGAGTTCGAGGACATCCACGACAAGGCCACGATGAAGACGACGAAGACGCACTCGGGTCAGAGACGGTGATCGATCATGAGCTTCCCGGGCTTGTCTCGGTAATGGCAAGCAAAAAAAGGGGAAAACTTCAGAGGAGGGTGGAAGAAGAAGAGGGGAAAGGGAGGCTGGAGGCGGAGAGAGGGAGAATGGGAGGCCTTGGGTTCCTAGAGAAGGAGATGGGGCTGAAAAAAAGGGGGGCGCCAGAGAGGCTGGAAGGAGGGCTCCACTGCTCTCCATGGCCAAGGGTGTGAGAGAGGAGGGGGTCCTCCATGTGATGAGGGAAAGGGAGGCGGTGTCTCGGCTGGGGGAGATGGGCTGAGTTGGGAGATGGGCTGGGTTGGAGAGGAAGAGAGGCAAAGGGGCCCAATCCCACTGGAACAATTCCTCTGCATTTTGTTCTTTAAATAAAAGATAGCAGAAGAAAAGGGCAAAAATAAATAGAAAATATAGTGCAAAAATCATATACAAATATGATTCCTGATCCATATGAAATATGGGATTTTTAGAAAATGATTTGGGTCAAAAATATTTAAGTAATTCAAAGCCATCTAAATTCATTCAAATGCCATTTAGAACTACAACCCCATTTTCTGGACTTGAATAAATCATGGATTTTGGCACAGGCCTTCTTCATGACAAAACATGATGATTTCCAAAATATCTTGCTTAGGGGAGAGAAAAAATGGAGGCTTGGAAAATTTGACAAAGGCCAGCAAAGAGAGAAAAGAGAGAATTCAAAATAATTCCTTACATGACATGAAAAATGATTTGACATTTTTCTGCCACATGGAATATGGCAAAGATTTAATGTGCAAATTTTTATCCCCAATGGGAAAAATAAAAATGCAAATTTATATGGAATTTGCTAGTTTTGGGCTGTTACAACTCGCCACCACCAACAGAGGATCTCATCCCGAGATCCGGCATATCCCGGGGGGAAGGACGAAGATGTTGCAAGAAATATTGGATGAGAGGTGAAACTTCCCGACACCACCAACATAGGCTTTGCTCATCGTGACAATGACGTTTGCTTCCGTCAGGATCCAACCTGACTGCAGGGTTCCGATATCGAAGACGAAAACTTCCGAAGGGTCGGGAAACGAATCGAGAGCAAGCTCGGATTCAACGAGGGGATATCACAACAAAATTGATTCCACTTGGGGAAAGAAACTTGAGGTTTCCGTAAAAGATTACCTAGGTACTACTGGATGCCACGAAAATGAGAATCCGAATAGAAACAATACCATACCAGCATTTCTACAATAACATCACTCAGGAAGGTGCGAAAACCTGGACAACGAGACGGGACAGAGGAGGATCCACACACAGTGCCGACTGAAGCGGACCAAGGGGGACAGCCGAAGCGGGAGGTTCAGAATCCATTAGTTGGATAATAACCAGGCAACCCGGTTCACTGTTTCACGTCGGCCGCACATATGTCGATGTAGAGTGACAAGCCCACGAGCCATGCTCAGCCAGTTCGAAGTACGCTGACCAACCCGCTGCTGATAAAGTATTGGTCCGACTGAAATCTCCTAAAGGAGAACCTAGATTTGGTTTTGAAGAAGATAAGTTGAAGGAGAAAATCATTACGTCGCACTTTCTTACCATAGGGAGGGGATAAGGAGTAAAAAGAATCCTACTCTCCGATAACTAACTTAGTAACTACAAAATAGTTTTTGTCTAGACTCGACTTCGGCCAGTAAAGGGATCCTACAGTCGGTAAGGCTCAGATACCAAGTTGTAAGGCCCGATATGCGGTACTGTTCCAGATCTAGATGTTTCCATTCAGATCTGGGGACGAAGCACAAATCGGTCCCACCACGACATATGACAATGTCATATGCCCCGGATTTCCAAGATGATATTACAGCATTACTGCTACAAGGATACAACATCTCATACAATCGGCATATAACTTCCTTAATACATTACATCAGCGGAAGATACATGTCTGAGTACAAACTACAATCAATTTCCCTGTGGCAAAGAGAAAATCATCGATCCCCATAACCACACGGGTCCAGGCCCTCCGCCGGGATCCGCCTAACTAGTCGTCGTCGAGTCTCCACGTGAAACGTCGATCACCATACCTGTTGTCGACCAAGAACCCTGAAAAGAGTTTGGGGGTAGTATCATGAGAACAGAAGTACTCAACATCCAACTGTAGTGGTCAACTGACCCAGCAAGGACTTCATAACTCGTCATTCTAGGATAACTAGTAGTTCACGGTAAGGATGGGGTAAGTGGTGAGGTTGCTGCCGCACTAGCATTTATGAAGTGGCTAACGATCTAGAGAGTAAGATAAGAAGCCAAGCACTCGATGAGGAATCTCCTCCAACAAGTCTACTATTAGCTACTTACGCAAACATAACACCTATCCTATCCTTGTCCTCCTCTTCGCATCCCGACGAAGAAGAATCAGTCAAGGCACACACACGTTGATCAAGTTATATTAAGATTATCTCAGTTGTTTTTGTGTATGAACAAGGAGTAGGTCTCTAGTCATCCATAACCGTGGACACGACTTCTCAAAATGATTTAACCCTGCAGGGGTGTACCAACTGCCCATTACGAGGCTCCGCACGCACGCCCATCTCTCTCAGTTGCTACCCATCACAGGCAACCATTTTATGACTTAGTTCTGAGAGATCCGAAACGACAGGTCCCTCTAGCTAACAACGAACAAATCCGGGTGGTCCCCGGTGAGTCGACATCCAGTTCAAGAGCTGCCCGCACTCTCATTCTGGTGTCTACCGCATGCCTCGGGTTTGGATTGTCTGTAAATTCTCACATGAGGCCGGGTCCTCTGCCGGACAGGTTGGACCAACAAGGAAACCATGTCCCCGCTAGCCCAGGTTGTTTTAAAGAATATCTGCTAGGAGCTACCCGGCAGACAGACACACAGTTTCAAATGATAAATCAGCTTGGGCCACCACTAGAAATGTTTGAAGCTAGGGAGTTAAGAGAAGGGGACCCCATAGCATCCCACACGCGGTTAGGCACGCTCAGTCTTAAAACCAATACCCGGAACTCGGGTCCTAGGTGACTCGAATGGAACAAGGCGTCGGGGCGGGATAGCCTAGACCTTCCATCCTTCGTCGAGTATAGTCAACATTATAATAATCATATCATTTAGAACAATATAATAATTGCGATAGCCTAACCCAAGGAGTAACAGGGTAACATTCGTAGCATCTTAAGCATGCATACTAAGAAAGGGCTGAGCAATGAGCAATAGTAAAATAGCAGTACATGGTTTGCTAGGACGGGACGTGGTTGTATAGGTTTAAAAGAGGCTGTAAACATGTGGTAGGATCAAACATCGAACCTATCCTAGACTAGCATGCAAACCGCTGGTTATAATAGAATGGATCATAAGTAATGTATAGTCCTTGCCTATTGATAAGTCTGGTTCCAAATGTGTAGTCAAACTCGCATCGTCTCCAAAAGTATCCGCAGGAGCACACAAGAAGTAAACACTGGAAAGCAATCAACGAAGATACCACTATCACTATGGAGCAACACAAGCAAGCAATGAACAAACAAGCATGATCAAGTATGATGCATGTCATTTTTATAGCATCGCCTGAACATAAGAATAGACAAGTTTAAATGAAGCATCGGGAAGCAAGGGTACAATGCTATCGACAACCTTCTTATGCATTAGGTGGGTGATCAATGGATCCGAAGGATCCTTATGTTATAGTAATTATAATTCATGAACATGGAAAGAGAAAGGAATGCAGAAAATGGCATGAACAAGAATTTCCCACTCACGAAGATAGGCCTCGAGATGGGGTTCCTTAAATTAAATATATGCAAATGACATGGCATGGTATGATGCACCTAATTAATTCTTTCTATTGGAAGCAAAGAAATAAAGAGCGAGGGAATGCTACCGGTAACTACGGTGATCGAAAACACGCGAAGCCAAGTGCAAAATGTGAGGAGTTTACGTGCAAAATGCTATATCACCAAAATAAGTCATGCCCATTTAACAAAATGGACAGCACCATCACCTTCCTCACAATTTTCTACCCCAAAATCATGTATAACATGACATACTCGGGGAGAGGATGCACAAGACACAAGCATGGCAAAAATGGACAGATTTAGATCAATTCAAATGGATTTGAAATAATCAGAAAAGGAAAAGGAGGAAAAAATCCTCCCTGGGCTGGCCTCGGCCGGAACTGGACCAAACAATCGCGGCCTACTCTATGGAGCGCCCATGGGCGACAAACTCCACTGGGCCAAGCCCAAGTTGTGCTATGGAAAGAAAAAAAGAGCAAAAAGGTGGGTTTTGTTGCGCTCCAGGGGGAGGTCAAACACAGGATGTCACGGTTAAACCCCCAGGTGCGCTACCACTGCAGCACTGCTGAATTGAAGAGCAATAGCGAGACTGAAGCTATATGGAGTAACTAGGAGGCGCGACTGGAACCCAAACTGAAGAAATCTTCAGGACCGATCTCTGACGAAACTGAAGATAAACTTCAGGAACACGACTCGGGGTGCGCACGATGCAAAAATAAAGAAAAAGGGGGCGCCTTGGGGGGATGGGGATTTGATCCCACACCCTCTTAATTCAAACTATAAATGAGCTACCACTACGTCATTAATCGATCCGCTACACACATCAAAACTGAAACAATAAGAAGCAGGAACATGCGCTAAATGAAACTAAACACGAAAACTAACACAACGGCCAACTGACGGAACTGTAGAAAATTGCTGCAACTGCAGATGTCCGGCACAGCGACGGGAGGCTTCCCAGCAGAGAACCAGCAAGGGCGTGGCCAAGGCACACCACGGGCACGCGCTGGATGCAGCACGGAGGCCAGGCGCATGTGTTGCTCGTGTCCAGGTCTCCAAGGGAGAACGGCTGGGTCAAGCGGGCAAGGGCTGGTCACACACGGCGTAGGGGAACGGGAATGAGGAACACGAAGAGCGGCCTACGGCGACTACGCGCGAGGAGGAGCAGGGAAAGGAGGGGAGGGCATAGCTCACAGAGGGACTCGACGTCGTCGATCTGCTCGGGGAGGCGCCGGCTCCACGACGAGGACGAGGCGAAGGAGACGACTCCGAGCGCGGGAAGAATACGCGCCTCGACACCATGGAGGAAGGCACGCCGGCCCCCTTCCTGCTGCTCGGGGACGGGATTGAGTTCGAGGACGTCCACGGCAAGGCCACGATAAAGACGACGAAGACGCACTCGGGTTGGAGAAGGTGATTGATCATGAGCTTGCCGGGCTTGTCTCGGTCATGGCAAGCAAAAACAGGGGAAAACTTTAGAGGAGGGTGGAAGAAGAAGAGGGGAAAGGGAGGCTGGCGGCGGGGAGAGGAAGAAGGGGAGGCCTAGGGTTCCTAGAGGAGGAGAGGGGGCTGAAAAAAAGGGGGGGGGGGCGCCGGAGAGGCTGGAAGGAGGGCTCCACTCCTCTCCATGGCCAAGGCTGTGAGAGAGGAGGGGGTCCTCCACATGATGAGGGAAAGGGAGGGGGTGACTCGGCTGGGGGAGATGGGCTGAGTTGGGAGATGGGCTGGGTTGGAGAGGAAGAGAGGCAAAGGGCCCCAATCACAGTGGAACAATTCCTCTGCATTTTATTCTTTAAATAAAAGACAGCAGAAGAATAGGGAAAAAAGAAATAGAAAATATAGTGCAAAAATTATATACAAATATGGTTCCTGATCCACATGAAATATGGGATTTTTAGAAAATGATTTGGGTCAAAAATATTTAAGTAATTCAAAGGCATCTAAATTCATTCAAATTCCATTTAGAACTACAACCCCATTTTCTGGACATGAATAAATCATGGATTTTGGCACAGGCCTTATTCATGACAAAACATGATGATTTCCAAAATATCTTGCTTAGGGGAGAAAAAATGGAGGGTTAGAAAAATTGACAAAGGCCAGCAAAGAGAGAAAAGAGAGAATTCAAAATAATCCCTTACATGACATGAAAAATGATTTGGCATTTTTCTGTCACATGGAATATGGCAAAGATTAAATGTGCAAATTTTTATCCCCAATGGGAAAAATAAAAATGCAAATTTATCTGGAATTTTCTAGTTTTGGGCTGTTACAACTCGCCACCACCAACAGAGGATCTCGTCCCGAGATCCGTCATAACCCGGGGGGAAGGACGGAGATGTTGCAAGAAGAAAGATCGAACGAGAGGTGAAACTTCCCGCCACCACCAACATAGGCTTTGCTCATCGTGACAACGACGTTTGCTTACGTCAGGATCCAACCTGATTGGAGTTTCCGATATCGAAGACGAAAACTTCCGAAGCTGCGGGGAACTATTCGAGAGCAAGCTCGGATTCAATGAGGGGATATCACAAAAAACTGATTCCACTCGGGAAAAGAAATTCGGGGTTTCCGTAAAAGATTACCTAGGTACTGCTGGATGCCACGAAAATGAGAATACGAATCGAAACAATACCATACCCGCATTTCTACAATAACATCACTCAGGAAGGTGCATAAACCTGAACAACGAGACGGGACAGAGGAGGACCCACACACAGTGCCGACTGAAGCGAACAAAGGGGGACAGTCGAAGCGGGAGGTTCAGAATCCATTAGTTGGATAATAACCAGGCAACCCGGTTTGCTGTTTTCATCGGCCGCACATATGTCGATGTAGAGTGCCAATCCCACGAGCCATGCTCAGCCAGTTTGAAGTACGTTGACCAACCCGCTGCCGATAAAGTATTGGTCCGACTGAAATCTCCTAAATGAGAACCTAGATTTGGTTTTGAAGAAGATAAGTTGAAGGAGAAAATCATTACGTCGCACTTCCTTACCAGAGGGAGGGGATAAGGAGTAAAAATAATTCTACTCTCCGATAACTAACTTAGTAACTACAAAATAGTTTTTGTCTAGACTCGACTTCGGCCAGTAAAGGGATCCTACGGTCGGTAAGGCTCTGGTACCAAGTTGTAAGGCCCGATATGCGGTACTGTTCCAGATCTAGATGTTTCCATTCAGATCCGGGGATGAGACATGATGATTTCCAAAATATCTTGCTTAGGGGAGAAAAAATGGAGGCTTGGAAAAATTGACAAAGGCCAGCAAAGAGAGAAAAGAGAGAATTCAAAATAATCCCTTACATGACATGAAAAATGATTTGGCATTTTTCTGTCACATGGAATATGGCAAAGATTAAATGTGCAAATTTATATCTCTAATGGGAAAAATAAAAATGAAAATTTATATGGAATTTTCTAGTTTTGGGCCGTTACAATCTCACACTTTACAAGAAGTAGTCAACATAAAGAAAACTAAAAAATCTATCATGATGTATGCAAATGTATGCCTCTGTCAGTGTAGCAGGATATGCAATGACACTAGGGCATCACGTAGAAATGATAAGGGCAAGGACCAACTAGCATGCAACTCCTCGATCAAGAAAAAGTATGTATGACAAGAAGATCAAGTCATGAGATGATGGATGTTGCATGTCAATGTATCTCGAAAAGGCTGTGGAAATGCCTTGATAGGTAGGTATGGTGGCTGTTTTGAGGAAGATATAAGGAGGTTTATGATGACAGAGCGTATCATTCCAAGGGTTTAGATGCACCGACGAAGTATGCACCAACTCTCAAGATGAGAAAGGGCAATGCATGGTGCCGAAGAGGCTAGAAAAATTTGGAAGGTGGAAGTGCCAATAATCGAATACTCGCATTAGTCCGAAGAACTCATGCACTTATTATTGGTAACTCTCTATCTAATCAGGAGGTTCACAAAGAGACAAGTACTCCGAGGAGGAGTGTATGCTGGCTTGGTTATCGTTGCGCATCCTCGACCCATGGTACGTGCGGGTACTCTATATATTTCAACCCCTCCATAGGTTAGCGATCCATCTAGTTGCCAGAGTTCTCAGCTAATTTTTTTGTAGTTTTCGACAATAAACACGGATTGCCCAAAATACGACACCTATCACTAATAGGCTCAATCTCTTGGCACCAAAAGTCCAAACATTACTCAAATCCATACCTCTATTGCAAGTTACTACTACACTTATAATAGCAACCTTAATTACCTACTCATGCAAGACACAAAACTCAGTGCAACAGACAAACTCTCTAAAAAACATAAGCATGATAACTCAAGAGAGTTACAAAAACAACAACCTAAATAAAGCTCTTAAAAATATAAGCATGAAAACTAAGAGCTAAGCATGGCAGCATCTACGAAAAGGTAAAGAACACACAAAAAGGATAAGCATGCAAACCTATGTTGTGTTCTAGGGTGGAGTGAAGCATGTTTCTCTCCCAAACAATGAAGGCTAGGGTCCAACTTGTTATGAACAACAAACAAAACTAAAACACACTAAGAAGTAAATAGCGAGACGCTCCAATCATAGCACATAACACATGAAGTGATAAAAATATAGCATGGAGAAGGACAAACTGATGATTGTTGATGGAGAAGGGGATGCACGGGGCATCCCAAAGCTTAGATGCTTGAGTATCCTTGGATATTTCTTCGGGGTCCATGGGGGAATCCCCAAGCTTGAGCTTTTGGCACTCCCGTATCTTCTTTCATCATCTTCCTTCGCATACTTGAAAACTCCCTTCATACTAAACTCATCATAAGCTGATTAGAGTGGTTAGTACCCATAAATAAATATTTTTTCTCCACTGGAAATAAAGATTTTCAAGAAGAGCTATTGTTTCTCAAAGATTTCCAAACAGTTTTTGCAAAGAAAAAGCAAGCTTAAGATTTTCAAAACGGAGAAGAAGAAAAACATGGCAGAATCTGTGAAAAACAGACCAGCAGGTAGGAAATAATTTTTTTGGGGCACTTCTGCAACTCAAATAAAAAACTCAGAACATATGCTAGAAATTCAATTTTATAGAGCATACTGTCAAAAAAATTCAGATAAAAAAGATGATCTAGTGATTTATGATGAATTTTTTCGGCAAGCCGACAGAATCTGTTTCTGGACAGCATGTCACAACTTTTGAACTTTCTTGCAATCGTTGGCTAAAACCTGGCACAAAGCTTGAAAATAAACATACAATGATGTTTCTACAGTAGTAACAAGCATCAAGATAACTAAAACTGAAAGTGAAAACATTTTTGTTTTCCTCCCAATAAGCGCTTTCTTTTATGCCTTTTAGCTAGGCATGAAGATTATAAAAGGTGCTCTCATAAGAAGAAGAGTTTGAAGCAAAAGAGAGCATCAAGAGGAAAATACGAAACACATTTAAGCCTAACCCACTTCCTATGCATTGGAAACTTGTAAGCAAATACATCATGGAAGCACAAAGTGACAAGCATAGGAAGGTAAAACAAGAACAACTTCAAAACATTCATCATAAAGAGAGGTGTTTTTGTAACATGAAAGATTTTACAGCCAAGCTTTCCTCTCTCAAAATAATTTTTAGTAGAATCATGAACAACATAAATAATATAACTATCACATAATGCATGTTTTTCATGATCTACAAGCACATGTGTATTACTTTCAATACAATCATTATGATCATAAGATAAATGCATCCCATCACATTGAGCCTCAATAAGAGAAATATTCTCCGGAATATGATTTGGAGATTTCAAAAGGATAATAGGATAATCAAATGTGGGTGCAATAACAACAATTTCATGCTTAACATAAGGAACTATAGCAAGTTCATCATCGTAAGCATCATCCATAGTGGCATCTTGGTCAAAAACACAACAAGTATCAAGATCTTCAGAAAGGGATGTATCAAGTGAGTCCTCGGAATCATAGGATTCCTCATTATAGCAATCATTAGACTCTTCTTGGCCAGCAAACATTTTGTTTTTAAAATCCTCAATATAAGCATTGTAAGTATAATTATCGAAGCAATAAGCAAGAACTGTAAAGTTTTCGAATTTGTGAATAGCATCGTAATACTTTTCAATCAAAGAAGCAATCTCATAAGGACCTTTAAAAGCAATAAACTCTTAAATCTTTTCAACATCAAAGTAATCATAAGCACCTTTAGCATAAGAAGATAGGATCTCATTTTCTTTAAAAACTTTCATCATAAAGAGAGGTATTTTTGTAACATGAAAGTTTTTACAGCCAAGCTTTCCTCTCTCAAAATAATTCTTAGTAGAATCATGAACAACATAAATAATATAACTATCACATAATGCATGTTTTTCATGATCTACAAGCACATGTGTATTACTTTCAATACAATCATTGTGATCATAAGGTGTTTACAATCTATATTAGAACAACAAGTAAAATCATAAATGTGGCATAAACACTCAACATAGCAATAAGAAACTTGTATTTGATCCCATAAATGTTTCCCTTTCTGAGATAAGCGGTGTCGCGTATAATGAGCGTGCTCATCCAATGATTTTCCCTCAACCAAGTCGGTTGGGTTTTGATACGTCCAAAATACATCACTATTTTACATCATAATTCACCTCTATTCATTGATATATTTTACGTTATCATGATGTTCTTATAGTGTTTTTTCTTGTATTACACAGTTTACAACCTTTCGGTGCCGAAACAGCAGACGCATGAATCAGCGGGGAAAAGTGCATATCAAGTGGCCATATCATCACATCTCCAAATGACCTGAAATTCACGGGGTGCAATTTTCTGAAGAATTGACGAAGAATAGCCAAAGGGCACCCGGAGAGGGGCCACCAGGCTCCCAAACGCCCTGGTGGCGCGACCCACCCTCAGGCTGCGCCAGGTAGCCGCCTGGGATGTGGGGCCCACTCCAGGAGCCCCCCTTTGTCCTATATCATTATCGTGACCTAAAGACTCCAGAACGAGAAGAGTTTCCGGAATTCCGCCGCCGCTCCGTGGCGGAAACCTACAGAGAAGAAAAGACCTTTCCGACGGGCAGATTCCGCCGGGGAGAACTCCTCCCGGAGGGGGAGATCGTCCTCATCGTTATCACCATCGTCACGGGCATCATCGAGATCATCGTCAACATAATTCTCATCACCAACACCATCTCCATCTTCATCCCATCTCATCTCACCATTGCGATTCAAGTTGTAACATGCACTATCCATCCCCTCTACTCTACCGGTGTTAATTACTCTTTGTGGTGAATGCTATTAAGTTTTGTTGGAGAATTATTGTTATGACTAGATTATTTATCATATATTTATCACCTCTGATCATGATCACTTTTATGTCTTGTGAGTAGTTCCTTTAGTTCTTGAGGACATGGGAGTAGTCTAGTTGTTAGTAGTCGTATGATGTTGAAGTAATGTGTGTTGTTTGATACCTAAGTTGTGGTGTTATTCTTCTAGTGGTGTTGTGTGAACGTCGACTACATAACACTTCGCCTTTTGAAGGACCTAGGAGAATGCATTTTGTATAAAGTATGCTTATGGTGGGTTGCCGAAGTGACAGAAACCTGAACCCCAGTTCGCACACTTTTGCACGAGGGATTGTTGGATCCTTAAGTTTATTATTGCTATGGTTAGGCTTTGCCTTAATTTCTCTCTTGCATTTGCGGATGCTTGAAGGAGGTTTAATCATAAGAGTGTACTTATCTTAGTCGAGAAAGTTCACTAGCGTAGGTTCACCCATACAACACTTATCAACACAAAACATAGTACCGAGACGGAGTATGGCGAAAGAACATGACTATGTCTCCCGTGTGTCCTCAAGAACATTTTAGATTTTATAAGTTTGATCCTTAGGCTTATCCTTTGCACAAAAGGATTGGTCCACTTGCTGAACCTTATCACAATTTACTTTATTTTATTTTATCTCTTTATTGCTTATACCAGAAAACCCATAAAAAGTTACCTTTCAGTACTTGCAGTTATTCCTATCTCAAGATCACTTGTCAGTAGCTTATACTCCTCGTTGGGTATGAAACTCTTACTTATCAAAAATGCTACGATAGATCCCCTATACTTGTGGGTCATCAAGACCATTTTCTGGCGCCGTTGCCGGGGAGCGTAGCGCTAGTGGTAAGTGAAATCGTTAAGGAAACCAGTATATTGTAAGTGCTGATTTTATTTTGCTGTTGTTACTTTTAGTCCCTATGGACCACTCTGCTCTTGGTTCTTTGCTTGCGGGGAGTCTCCCCGCCATTACTGTTGTGGAGAAGGCTCCCCCACCTACTGAAATTGTGCCCTTCAAAACACCAACTGGCGAACACCTACTGAAATTATTGAGTGTGCCCTTCAAAACACCTACTGAAATTATTGATTGTGTTTTGGCTCATCGATATGCAGGAGATAGACATCCAGGCGAATACTTGCTATATCTTTCAAAACTATGCTCCTTATTTAAGCTTGTAGGCATATCGATGGACTTTGTTATGAGAAAACTATTCTCTCTATCATTAAAAGATAAGGCTTTGGATTGGTATAGGCTTGTTGATGACTCTCATTTATTAAATTGTCAAGAACTTATGCCTCTCTTCTATGAAAAGTTTTATCCTCTTCATGAAATACATTGAGACATGAACTATATTTATAACTTTTGGTCTCGTGACGGAGAAAGCATCGCTCAAGCTTGGGGGGGATTGAAGTCCCTAATGCTCAAATGCCCCAATCATGAGCTCCCCAAGGAAATCATTCTTACAAATTTTTATGCAAGACTTTCTCGTCAAGATAGAGAGATGTTTGATGCATCGTCTAGTGGGGTATTCCGCACCAGAAGTGTTGAACAAAGGTGGGATCTCATTGGAAGGATCCAAAAGAACACTGAAGATTGGGAGATCAATAAAGTTATTGAACCCGTTATAAATTATGAACATGATTACATTGAGAGCTATGTGAAAACTAATTACTTCAATACCTTTTGTGCTAAGATTGGTCTTGATTCCCAACTTCTGATTGACTTTTGAAAAAACTTTGCCTCTCATATCGATTCCTCTAAAAATAAGGAGGATTGGCATCATAAACCCTTTAAGGAATTACCTGTTGATATTCATGTTGCTGACCCTACTTTGCCTGCAGTTATATATGAAAAGTCCTCTTTTCCCACAAGGATGAGGGAGCATTCTTTTGTGACAGGTATATTAAATAAACATGAGGGAAGAACTGAAGAGCCCGAGGACCAGATCAAGGTCGATCCTCAAGTCGCATTGGTTAAAGATCTTGTTACTAGTGATATTATAGATTCCAAAATAAAATTTTGTGCTGTTTCTACTAACCTTATCACAGCCAAGAATAAAGGCACAATTTCAGGTACTCCAGTAGTATCTGTTAAAATAGGAGATCACAATTATTATGGGCAATGCGATTTGGGATCCAGTGCTAGTGCTATTCCTTATTCACTCTATCAAGAGATCATGAGTGAGATTTCACCTTGTGAACTTGAAGAAGTTGATGTTACTGTTCATCTTGCAAACAGAGAAACAATTTCTCCTATTGAAATTGTGAAAGATGTTGAAGTCTTATGCGGAAAGGTAAAATATCCTACCGACTTTTTTGTACTTGGTTCAGTGCAAGATAATTTTTGTGCTATTATATTTGGTAGCCCTTTTCTCAAGACTAGTGGAGTTATTATAGATTGCAGGAAAGGAAAGGTATCTGTTGAATTCAATGGTGAGCCATGTGAATTTAACTTTTCTAAAATCTCCATGCAAACTCGTGGAACTGATTTGCCTAGTAATGATAAAATTATTGAAGATATTACCTCTATTGCTTTTCCTCCTGACAATCCTTTGCAGCAATACATGGAGAACCACGAGAATGATATTCATATGCAGGAAAGAAATGAATTAGATGAAACCTTCTTGAGACAACCTGCTATCCTGAAGCAAAACCTTCCGGTTGAACCTTTAGGAATTTTATCTCAACCCAAAGAAGACCTGGTGTTCGATGTCAAGCCTCTTCCCGATACGCTCAACTATGATTATTTAGTTGAAAAGAAAGTATATCTTGTTATTATCAATTCTAACCTTTCAGGATATGAAGAAGAGCAATTATTGGAAACCCTTCATAGGCACCGAGGAGCAATTGGATATGCCCTTGATGACCTCAAGGGAATTAGTCCATCTATTTTTCAACATACTATCAATCTTGAGCCCGATGCTAAACCGGTTGTTGATCATCAACGACGGTTGAACCCGAAGATGAAGGATCTTGTGAGGACCGAGATCCTCAAGCTTCTAGCCGCAGGTATTATCTACCCTATAGCTGATAGTAAGTGGGTAAGTCTAGTACATTGTGTTCCTAAGAAGGGGGGCACAACTGTTGTTCCTAATAATAAGAATGAACACATCCCTCAAAGAATTATTATTGGATATAGAATGTGTATTGATTACATGAAGTTGAAAAAACGAGGAAGGATCACTATCCGTTACCGTTCATCGACCAAATACTTGAAAGGTTATAAAAAATACCCACTTTTCCTATCTTGATGGATATTCTGGCTTCTCTCATTTTCATGTTAACACTTCCGATCAAGAGAAGCCCACTTTTACTTGTCCTTTTGCTACTTTTCAAAGGTGTATGTCTGCTATCTTTCATGGTTTTTGTGAGGAAATTGTTGAGGTCTTCATGGACGATTTCTCCGTCTATGGAACCTCTTTTGACCATTGTCTCCACAACCTTAATAAAGTTTTGCAGAGATGTGAGGAGACAAATTTGGTACTCAATTGGGAGAAGTGCCACTTCATGGTCAACGAGGGAATTGTTCTTGGCCACAAGATTTCTGAGAGGGGAATCGAGGTGGACAGGGCCAAGATCGAGGCAATCGAGGAGATGCCCTATCCAAGGGACATAAAAGGTATTTGTAGTTTTCTCGGTCATGCTGGTTTCCATAGAAGATTTATAAAAGACTTTTCTAAGACTTTGAGACCTCTCACTAATCTTCTCCAGAAGGATATTCCTTTTGTGTTTGATGAAGATTGTAAGGAAGCCTTCGAAGTTCTTAAGAAGCTTTGATAACTGCTCCTATAGTCCAACCGCCTGATTGGAATTTACCATTCAAAATTATGTGTGATGCTAGTGACTTTGCCGTAGGATCTGTTTTAGGACAAAGGGTTCACAAGAGATTGAATGTTATACATTATGCTAGCGAGACCCTTGATAGGGCTCAAACAAATTATGCTACTACTAAAAAAGAATTTTTAGCCGTAGTGTTTTCTTGTGATAAATTTAGACCTTACATTGTTTATTCCAAAGTCATTATTCATACTGACCATGCTTCTATTAAGTATCTTATGGAGAAGAAGGATGCCAAACCTAGACTATCAGATGGGTTCTTCTTCTTCAAGAATTCGATTTGCAGATCGTTGACAAGAAAGGAGCGGAAAATCCAATAGCGGACAACCTCTCCAGGATAGAAAACATACCACATGATCCTATTCCTATTAATGATAGTTTTCCTGATGAACATTTAGCTGTTTTTAGAATACAATCTATTTCTGATCCTTGGTTTGCAGACTATGCTAACTTTATTGTTACCAAGTTTTTACCTCCAGGTTTAACATTCCAACAAAGGAAGAAATTCTTCCACGATTTGAGGTATTACTTTTGGGATGACCCACACCTTTTCAGAGAATGCGCGGATGGAATCGTGGGAAGGTGCATACCGGAGCATGAGCAGAAGGATATATTGAGGGATTGTCACGATAGTCCCTATGGAGGACAACATGCCGGTGAGAGGGACGCACACAAGGTTCTCCAATCAGGTTTTTATTGGCCCACTCTCTTTAAAGATGCTAGAAAATATGTTTTATCTTGTGATAAGTGTCAGAGAGTTGGTAACATTAGTAGGAGAAATGAGATTCCTATGAATTACTCTAGAGTTATTTAGCCTTTTGATTGTTGAGGTTTTGATTTTATGGGTCCTTTTCCTCCTTCACACAAGTACACTCACATTTTAGTAGCTATTTATTATGTAACCAAGTGGGTTGAGGCAATCCCCACTGAAAGTGCTGATCATAAGACATCTTTGAAAATGCTTAAAGATGTGATCTTTCCTAGGTTTGGTGTACCAAGGTACCTCATGACCGATGAAGGGTCACATTTTACACATGGTGCTTTTAGAAAAGATTAAGCAAAGTATGGTGTTAACCATAGGATTGCTTCACCTTACCACCCTCAGACGAGTGGGCATGTTGAGCTCATAAATAGGGAGATCAACTTGATGCTACAAAAGACAGTGAAAAGTTCTAGAAAGTACTAGTCCAAGAAGTTAGGAGATGTCTTGTGGGTGTATAGAACTTCTTACCAAAACCACATGGGCATGTCTCCTTATAATATGGTATATGGCAAGGCTTTCCATTACCTTTAGAATTAGAGCACAAAGCTTTCTGGGCTGTTAGAGAGCTTAATGGTGACCCAAAACTTGCTGGTGAAAAGCGTCTCATGAACTTGAATTCTCTAGATGAGTGGAGTAGTGAAGCTTACGAGAGCGCAAGAATGTTTAAGGAAAAGGTAAAGAAGTGGCATGATAGGAGAATCATGAAACGCGAATTTAATGTTGGTGATAAAGTTTTGCTGTTTAGATCTCATTTTAGGGTTTCTCTAGGTAAATTACTTTCCAGATGGGAAGGACCTTTTCACATTGAAGAAGTCTACCACTCCGGTGCAATCAAGATTAACAATTTTGAAGGCACCAAACCTCAGGTTGTGAATGGTAAAATATGGAAGCATTACCTGGGAGGAGACCCTGTATGACGCCCCCAAAATCGAGTCGTGTACAGTAATCATACACGCAAGGTACACGATCGAGATCAGGGACTCACGGTGAGATATCACAACAGAACTCTACAAATAAAATAATACAAGATGTTTAATACAAGCCAGGGGCCACGAGGGCTCGAATACAACAGCTCGAGAGCACAAAGTCAGCGGAAGCAATAGTATCTAGGTACAAACACAGGGTACACATGATTTGCCTTAAGAAGGCTAGCACAAAAATAACAACGATCAAAAAGGCGAGGCTTCCTGCCTGGGAACCTCCAAACTACTCCTGGTCAAAGGGGAACTCGACGTCGTAGAAGGCATCGGTGATCTTCACGTTGCGGTGGTCGACATCAGGGATCTCCTTATCCTGGGCTCCAACGTCGACTGCAGCGGCCGATCAGGCAAAACAAAAAGGTGGAAATAAAGCAAAGGTGAGTATCTAGCATACCCACGAGTCTTACGTCCGCTACTAAGCATTTATGCATTTGTATCAAATGGAAAGGGGATGCTGTATATAGTGGACTACAAGGTAGAAATCAGAATAAGGATGAGAAGCTAGGCCTATCGAAGACTAGCATCTTCCGACGAGTCTTGAAGCACAAGAAGAGAACAGCCAACAGTTTAAATAAACCATAAAGTAACCATGCAGTGGAAGTTGCTGCAGCATTGTATAATAGTAAGTTGTATTAGATAAGAATTATATATGCCTCCGAGATCCCCTCCTCGACTTCCCTGCGAGGAAGAGAAACCGGAACCAACAGTTAAATAGTAGTAGTTTGTTGTAGTAGGCTCTGGCTTCAGCATAAAGCGTCCTGTTACCGTGGACACGGCTATTCGAATAGATCAAAATCCCTGCAGGGGTGCACTACTGTTCAGCCTGCACGCTCGGATCTCTAGGGTGGCGTACACCTCGTTAGGGAATGCCCCACCGAGGCTATCCGACACGCCGAGGCCCATCCTACGGCTCATCAGAGAGTTCCCCGCCGGTCTACAGCCCTAAGGGCAAGGGGGTCATGGGCCTATCACCCCTCGGTCTCCGAGTCGTTGTGAGGAGGGTGAATTCCAGTGCCGCAGCGCGATCCCTCCCTGCCACAATGCTGAACTGGACGTATTTTAGAGCTTTCGAACGAGACCACAACGCGGAGGGCCCGCACCGTAATCCCACGTGAAGGTATGGTACGTCCCAAACGTATCTATAATTTCTGCTTGCTCCATGCATGTTTTGTGTGACTATGCCATGTTTTGCTTGAACTTTCATACACTTTTGAACCTTTTTGGACTAACCTATTAACTCAGTGCACCCAGTTGCCAGTTTCTGTTTTCTGCTGTTTTTGTATTTCAGGTTTTCCGGCCATTAAAAGTGCTCCAAAAAATCCGGGAAAAATATATAAAAAATCAGCGCAACAGAAGCTTCCGGAAACACCAAAGGAGCGGAGGAGGGCCACCACCAGGAGGCCAGGAGGGCCCCTGGCGCGGCCCCACCATAGGCCGCGCCAGGAGGCCTCCTGGCTGCCTGGTGGGTCCCCTCGACACCCCCTTCGCCTATATTTACCCCTCGGGGTGGAAACCCCTAATACGGACTCCTCTTTCGCGATCTCGCCTCTGTTCCGCCGCCGCCGTCGTTTCTAGATCGGGGCTGCCTGGAGAAGCTGCTCCGGCACCCTGCTGGGAGAAGCTACACCATCCGGGAGACCCTCCATAGCCATGGACGCCTCCCGTATGTACCGTGAGTAGTTTCCCTTGGACCATGGGTCCGTGACCAGTAGCTATGTGATCAATCTCTCCCCCTTTTGTGCTTCCACTTTCGAGTCCTCGTGAGCTGCCTCACATGATCGAGGCATCTATGTAATTTCTGCTATTGCTATGCTGGGTTTGTTGTGATCTGATGGATTATGAGACTATGTTCTGATTGTGATGAGTAATATATTTGGTTCTTCTCTTTTATATTTTGTTCTTGAGTAAATTCTTGCATGTTCTCCGTTGCGGTATTTGCTTTGGCCAAGTATTTTATTTGCAACTCCAAGAGAGAGCGTTATGCTCGATTGTCTAGCTTGAGTGACAGAAAATGAGACTAGGGGATGTGCTCTTTCCACCACGGATAAAACAACGGTGCTTGTACCTGCGGGTGCAAGGATTGTTTACTTTATGCATAGTTCTTTTAATGCAGTTGTCTGTTGCTTTGAGTTTACACTTTGGGTGGGATTTGCAACTTAATACCAGCGAGATGTTCTGGATAAATATCTCAAGGTGGATGATTAGTAGTAGATGCAGATGGATTTCGGTCTACTTACCTTGGCGTACTGCCCATTGATTTTGATCCCTCCCTTTCTTTGCAGCATAGTTAGTATTGCGGTGCCTTCATAATCCTGTCAATTGCCCAACTGTGATTGACAACTCCTCTGTACTCGTTGGGAGCAAAGTTATTTGTATCTGTGTGCAGGTCCAGGTGAAGTTAGCAACCTCGGTGCCATTGTTCACTTTACCACCTTCTTGTATCCTTCGGAGTCCTACGGGAGACAAACCTTGGTATCTTTGCCAAGGGAAAACTTGCCGCTGCACTATATCTCACTCTGCACTTGGGGTAATCAACGAGGGCTTGAAGAGTATTAACACTCTCTTGCCATCAGCAAGTTTTCTGGCGCCGTTGCCGGGGACTCCAGCCTACAAGATAGGGCAGTTGCACACTATCTTTTATCTTTGCTTTTTAGTCTTGTTAGTTTACCTTTCAGTTTTTACTTTTGTATCCTTAATCAAAAATACCAAAAATACCTGCTGCTATTATGGGTTCCAATGAAAACACTAAGTTGTGTGACTTCACTAGTCACAACAACAGTGACTTTATCTGCACTCCTATTGCTCCACCTGCCACTTCAGCACCTTCTTATGAGATTAAACCTGCTCTGCTTAACCTTGTCATGAAAGATCAATTCTCAGGAGCAGGAGAAGATGCTGCCTTGCACCTAAACAACTTTATCGAGCTCTGCGACATGAAGAAGTACAAGGAAGTGGATGGAGACATCGTCAAGCTGAAGCTTTTTCCTTTATCTTTGAGAGGAAGAGCCGAGGAGTGGCTACAATCTTTGCCCAAGAACAGTATTGATTCTTGGAGTAAATGCAAAGATGCTTTTATAGGGAAGTACTATCCCCCTGCTAAAATTATTCAATTGCGGAGTAACATTATGAATTTCAGGCAATTGGATAATGAACACGTTGCCAAGGCTTGGGAACGTATGAAGACGCTTGTCAAGAACTGCCCCACACATGGACTGAGTACCTGGATGGTTATCCAGACTTTTTATGCAGGCTTGAACTTCACCTCGCGGAACCTGTTAGATTCGGCCGCGGGAGGAACTTTTATGTCAACCACGCTTGGTGCTGCCACAAAGCTACTCGATGAGATGATGCTGAACTACTCGCAATGGCACACCGAGAGATCTCCAACCGGTAAGAAGGTAAACTCTATCGAGGAGATCTCCTCTTTAAATGAAAAGGATGACCTTATCATGTCTCTACTTACCAAGCAACCTTCTATTGATCCTCAAAATGTTCCTTTCAATTCTTTGGTTGCTCAGGAGCAAGTAGATGTCAATTTTGTCTCTAGAAACAACTTCAACAATAATTCTTATAGGAGTAACTTTGGTAGCAACAATCCTAGGCCTTTCCCATCCAACAACTATGGGAACAACACTTATCCTACCACCAACAACTCCTATAGCCAGAACTATAGGGAAAAAGACCTGCCCAGCTATGAGAAACTTGTAGAGATAGAAAAGGCCACCAAAAGATATATGCACACTCAGTTTGAACAAAACAAGGCCTTTTCTAGACAATTTGATGAGCACTCCTCTATCCTGCAAAACATTAGCAAACAGCTTGAGAGCCTGAACGGTGACATTTCCAGTCTCCAAACTAGGCTCACTGCCATCAAGACTTATGTTTCAAACATGTCTCATACCCAATCTACCTTCATAAACCAAATGGCAGCTAAACCCGAAGTTGTACCCAAGGAAGAAGAGAGAATTAAGAGCCTTCCTACCTACCACACAGTAGCTACTATCCAAGTAGTTGAGGATGTCCAAACTATTAGCACCCATCACACCCCTAGTCCCACTGGAGCTATCATTGGTGATGCTACCACCTCAACCATAGATGAAGAAACCTCTATGAACATAGAGGCTTTCAAACAAGTGAACCTAAATGATATCACTACCTCCTTGATAGATAGTAGTGACCTAGACTTTGACAAATGGACTTTACCTGAAGTTATTGGTTTCCTACACAAGATGTCTAGAGACCCCCACACTAGCACACTCAATCTTGCCTTCACAGAGCATATCACCAATGCTCTAATCAAAGTTAGGGAGGAGAAGCTTAGACTAGAAACCTCTATACCTAGGAATCTAGAAGATGGTTGGGATCCTATGATAAAAATTAAATTGAATAACTTCTCTTGTTATTCTCTTTGTGATGTTGGAGAAAGTACCTCTGTTATGCCCAAAAGAATGTATGATATGCTTGAATTGAAACCTTTTGATCCTTGTTCTTTTGGTGTTCGTCTTGTTGATTCTTTCGTAAAGAAACCTTTGGGGAAGATCGACGATGTTCTTATCATTGTCAATGACAATTATGTTCCCGTTGATTTTACTATTATGGACATTGAATGTGAACCTTCTTGTCCAATTATTTTGGGACGTCCTTTTCTTCGCACAGTTGGTGCTATCATTGACATGAAAGAGGGAACTATCAAATTCCAATTCCCTATCAAGAAAGGGATGGAACATTTCCCTAGGAAAAAGATTAAGTTACCTTTTGAGTCCGTCACATGGGCTAGTTATTTTCTTGAAAAGACTTGATCTTCTGTTTTAAGCCTAGCTAATGGCTCTAAAGAAGCGCTTTCGGGAGGCAGCCCGCAACGAATTTAGGTTTTTATTTTTGCTTTTTTTCTTTTCTTACTGGTCTTGATGATTGTTACTACTGTAGCAACATCATTGTATCTTTATTTTTCAAGCTTTGTGCCAAGTTTAGCCTCATACGGCAAGGTAAGTAAAAGTTGTGACATGCTGTCCAGAAAACAGATTCTGTCCTCGTGACTAGAAAAATCAGAGAAACATCCCAGTTCATCTTTTTGAGCTGAATTTTTTACACAGCGTGCTCTATACAATTACGAAACTTCCGTATGTTCTGAGTTTTTTTATTTGAGTTGTAGAAGTACCCCTAAAAAATTCGTTTCTATCTGCTGTTCTGTTTTTCACAGATTCTGCCACGTTTTGTCTTTCTTCACTTTTGCAAACCTTAAGCTTTCTTTTTCTTTGCAAAAAACTTTTGGAAATCTTGGGAAACAGTAGCTCTTCCTGGAAATATTTATTTGAAGTAGAGGAAAATTATTTTATTAGGGTACTAACCTCTCTAATCAGCCTACAATGAGTTATGTATGAAGGGAGTTTTCAAGTGCGCGATGGAGGATGATGAAAGAAGATTCAGGAGGGTCAACCGCTCAAGCTTGGGGATGCCCATGTGCACCCCCAATAATATCCAAGGAGACTCAAGCGTCTAAGCTTGGGGATGCCTCCGTGCATCCCCTTCTTCGTCAACAATTATCAGTTCGTCTCTCATTGCACTATATTTTTATCACTTCATGCATTATGTGCTTTTCTTGGAGCGTCTCGCTCTTAGGTTTTGTTTTTAGTTTTCTTTTGCTTTGTTTGCTGTAGTAACAAGTTAGATCCCAGCTTACTTACTCTTTTGTGTGGGAGAGATACACGCTCCGTTTGAACTAGAAGTCCTCATAGGATTTGCAATGCTTATTCTTTTAGCTGTGAGCTGTTATTTTTCTTTTCTTAGCTGCTGTTCTGTTTAGTCGTAGTGCTTTAGTTTTTCTAGAGCTTTTATTTTTGTCTTGGGTTGAACTTTCTATAGGTTGCTGATGGATTCTCGCCCTTCGTTGGTTACCCCAAGTGGAAGGTTTGAGATGTAGTGCAGCAGCAGTTTTCCCTCGGTGAAGATACCAATGTTTGTCTGCAGTAGGACTCCAGAGATGATAAGTAGGTGTCAGCAGCACACAGACACAAATAACTTTGTTCCCAACAAAGTTCAGAGAGGTTGTCAATCTCTCCGGTCTTGTTGTTCACAAAGGATAAAACGCAAGGGATAATGATAACAAGTAAAAGCAGTAAAGTAAATATAGCTTGGAAACAGTAATGAGGATATGGACCGGGATACGTGATGTTCACTAGTGATGTCTCTCTCCCAAAAGACGATAAAACTGCTATGCGAGGTAAACGAATTACAGAAGGGCAATTGACAGGATTATGAACGCACGGCAATGCTAACTATGCTACAAAAGAAAGGAAGAGGCTCAAAAGCACGGGAAGTACGCCAAAATAAGTAGACCGAAATCCATCTCCATCTACTACTAATCATCCACCTTGAGATATCTATCCAGAACATCTCGCTGGTATTAAGTTGCGAGCCCCACCCAAAGTGTAAACCCAAAGCAACAGACAACTGCAATAAAAAGAACTTTGCATAAAGTAAACAATCCTTGTAACCGCGGTTACAAGCACCGTTGTTTTCCCCCTTGTGGCAACAGCACATCCCCTAGACTCATGTTTCTGTCACTCAAGCGTGTCATCGGGGGGCATGAACCCACAATCTAGCACAACGTTCCCTCTTGGAGTCACTACCTACTACTTGGCCAAAGCAATAAACAGCAACGGAGAACATGCAAGAATTACTTAGGAACAAAAAAATAAGAGATAAAAACCAAATATATTACTCTATCACAATCTGAACATAATATCATAATCCATCAGATCCCTCCAAACTCAGGATAGCAACAACAGAAATATTACAAAGGTGCCTCGATCATGTAGGGAAGCTCACGAGGTCTAAACAATGAAGATCAAAGAGGGGAGGAGAACATCACATAGCTACTGATCACGGACCCATGGTCCAAGGAAAACTACTCACGAGACATCCGGGGAGCATCCATGGTGGAGAGGAGACTCCCGGCGGTCAATCCTCCCTCCGGCAGGGTGCCGGGAAGAGGTCTTCTGGTGCTCCCGATCTTGGAAGCGCGGCGGCGACGGAACAAAGGCGAGTTTGCGGAATAGGATTCCTCTTCTGGAGTTTTCCCGTGACGGAGAATAAATAGGCGAAGGAGGGCAGCCAGAGGTGGACCAGGGGCCCCAGGCGCCCCCCCTGGCGCGGCCAGGGGTGGGGCCGTGCCGGGTGGCCGCCTCGGCCCCCCTGGCTCCCCTCTGGCCTCTCCCGGGCTCTTCTCGAAGCTTCCTGTACGCTGATTTTTCCTGTATTTTTCCCGGATTTTTTCTGGCACTTTTTATATGGGGGAAAACTGAAATAGAAAGACATCAGAAAACAGGAACTGGCACTGGGGTGCACTGAGTTAATAGGTTAGCCCAAATATGATCAAAAGTGTATGAAAGTGTATCCAGATCATAGCAATATCACACAAAACATGCATGGAGCAAGCAGAAATTATAGATACGTTTTGGACGTATCAGTTGCATGTTTTATCTTGTTAGAGAGTTTGCCTGTTGTACTGAGTTCTGTGTCTTGACTGAAAGTAGGTAGTTAAATTTGCTGTTCTCTTTGTAGTAGTAACTTGCAATAGTTTTGAGGTATTGATTTGAGTAATGTTTGAACTTATGGTGTCAAGAGCTCTTGCCTATTAGTGATAGATGTCGTATTTTGGGAAATCCGTGTTTTTTTCGAAAACCAAAAACCCCTGTTGAGAACTCTAGCTACTAGATGGATCACTAACCTCTGGAGGGTTTGAATATTAGAGTACACTCACATACCATGAGTCGAGGATGCACAAGGATAACCAAACCCCCATACACTCCTCCTCGGGGTACCTGTCTCTTTGTGAACCTCCTGATTAGATTGAGAGTTACCGATAATAAGTGCATGAGTTCTTCGGACTAATGTGAGTATTCGAAAGTTGACACTTCCACCCACCTATACTTTTTCTAGCCTCTTCGGTACCGTGCATTGCCCTTTCTCACCTCGATAGTTGGCGCATACTTCCGGTGCATCCAAACCCTTGGAACGATACGCTCTGCCATCATAACCCTCCTTATATCTTTCCTCAAAACAGCCACCATACCTACCTACCAAGGCATTTCCATAGCCTTTCCGAGATACATTGCCATGCAACATCCACCTTCTAATGACTTGATCTTCATGTCATACATGCTACTTGCTTGATCGATGAGCCGCATGCTGGTTGGGCCTTGCCCTAATCATTGCTACATGACGCGCTAGTATCATTGCATATCCTGCTACCCTGGCAGAGGCATACATTTGCATCATGATAGTTACACTTTCAATATGTGAGTACCTTTGTAAAGTGTGAAAGATCTCCTATATTCTTGTAAAATATAGAGTATTGCCCCTAAAGTGAGGAAAAGATCCCAAAGAGGACAAAATAAAAAGATCCCAAAGAGGACAAATGAGAGTTAAATAGAAAGAGCCATTGAGGCCACCAAAAAAAAAAGAGAAACAGAAAAAAAAATGAGAGAAGGGGGCATACTACTATTCCTTTTGAGAGATCCACACTAGTACTTCATCTTCTATCCCTTGTACTCCATAGAGATCATCATCATGCATATAGCTATGTGGGGACCCTTCACACTATAGAACTTGGCTTGTATATTCCAATGATGAGCCTCCTCAAACGAGCTATAGGTCTTCTTGAGCAAGAAAGTTAGATGCACCCCCACTAGTTCCCTTGGAGATCTTTTAGCTCACATGTGCACCCGTTGTATGGCAATCCCTACTCCTGACATCATATCTATCATATGGCCTTCTCTCGCCTATGATTGTCCTCATTGATGTGAGCCTTTCACACCTTTTTGTCTTCCTCCTCCACCTTCTTTCTGTTTCGCCTTTTAGGTGTCAACTTTCTTGCTCACGCTCATCCATTGGGTGAGTGCTCAAAATACCGAAAGGGAGTGGATCAGTTTGACTTGTACCTGGCTAGTGGTCTGTGGACGAGTCCAGATAAGAATCCAAAGGTGACCAAGTGTGAAACTTTAGTAGATAGTTGTTCTCAACAACCTTATTTTTTCTCTCGTATTTCCCTAGCCCTTGCTTGCATGCAAACACCATCTGGAGACATTCGAGTCACGGACAGCAAGAGCTCTTGCACCTTTTGTTCTTTTTTTGCTTGTGTCAATGCTAATATAGACTCTTGCTTGTTAAGACTTGAATTGAATTGCATGCTTTGATTGCTTTACTTAAAAGTCCTTTTATGGTTGTTAGGCATGTCACCACAGAAATTATGCTTGTTATCATTTACCTACTCGAGGACGAGCAGGAATTAAGCTTGGGGATGTTGATACGTACCAAACATATCTATAATTTCTGCTTGCTCCATGCATGTTTTGTGTGACTTTGCCATATTTTTCTTGAACTTTCATACACTTTTGAACCTTTTTGGACTAACCTATTAACTCAGTGCACCCAGTTGCCAGTTTCTGTTTTCTGTTGTTTTTGTATTTCAGGTTTTCCGGCCATTAAAAGTGCTCCAAAAATTCCGGGAAAAATATATAAAAAACTAGCGCAACAGAAGCTTCCGGAAACACCAAAGGAGCGGAGGAGGGCCACCACCAGGAGGCCAAGAGGGCCCCTGGCGCGGCCCCACCCTAGGCCGCGCCAGGAGGCCTCCTGGCTGCCTGGTGGGTCCCATCGACACCCCCCTTCGCCTATATTTACATCTCGTGGTGGAAACCCCTAATACAGACTCCTCTTTCGTGATCTCGCCTCTGTTCCGCCGCCGCCGCCGTTTCTAGATCGGGGCAGCCTGGAGAAGCTGCTCCGGCACCCTGCCGGGAGAAGCTACCCCCTCCGGGAGACCCTCCATAGCCATGGACGCCTCCCGTATGTACCGTGATTAGTTTCCCTTGGACCATGGGTCCGTGACCAGTAGCTATGTGATCTATCCCTCCCCCTTTTGTGCTTCCACTTTCGAGTCCTCGTGAGCTGCCTCACATGATCGAGGCATCTATGTAATTTCTGCTGTTGCTATGCTGAGTTTGTTGGGATCTGATGGATTATGAGACTATGTTCAGATTGTGATGAGTAATATATTTGGTTCTTATCTTTTATATTTTGTTCTTGAGTAAATTCTTGCATGTTATCCGTTGCGGTATTTGCTTTGGCCAAGTATTTTATTTGCAACTCCAAGAGAGAGCGTTATGCTCGATTTTGGGTTCAGCCCCTCGATGTCTAGCTTGAGTGACAGAAACATGAGACTAGGGGATGTGCTGTTGCCACCAGGGATAAAACAACTGTGCTTGTACCTGCGGGTGCAAGGATTGTTTACTTTACGCATAGTTCTTTTAATGCACACGTCTGTTGCTTTGAGTTTACACTTTGGGTCGGATTCGCAACTTAATACCAGCGGGATGTTCTGGATAGATATCTCAAGGTGGATGATTCGTAGTAGATGCAGATGGATTTCGGTCTACTTACCTTGGCGTACTGCCTATTGCTTTTGAGCCCTTCCTTTCTTTGCAGCATAGTTAGCATTGCGGTGCCTTCATAATCCTGTCAATTGCCCAACTGTGATTTGTTTACCTCGCTAGAACTTTTATCGTCTTTTGGGAGAGAGACATCACTAGTGAAAATCACGGGACCCTGGTCCATCTTCATATCACTATTTACACCCTTATTACTTTCAGTTGCCACTATTATTATCTCTTGCGTTGATCCTTTGTAAACAGCAAGGTCGGAGGAATTGACAACTCCTCTGTACTCGTTGGGAGCAAAGTTATTTGTATCTGTGTGCAGGTCCAGGTGAAGTTAGCAACCTCGGCTCCATTGTTCACTTTACCACCTTCTTGTATCCTTCGAAGTCCTACGGGAGACAAACCTTGGTATCTTTGCCAAATGAAAACTTGCCGCTGCACTATATCACACTCAGCACTTGGGGAATCAACGAGGGCTTGAAGAGTATTAACACTCTCTTGCCATCAAGGTAGTGCGTACAAGCCTTTGCGGCCTCTCAGGTCATCCACCTGAACCATTAAGCATTTTATTATTATCTGTCGTGACAACCGTTATCGTTGCCCCTTTCTGGGTGAGTCGCGGACAAGGACATCAGTCAGGACCACCAGTAATGTCGGTGCCTGCCCTGACGTCCCACCAACTCGTGCGGTTACCAACAAGGTGAACCGTCTCCTTACCTTGTCTCGCATTTGCTCTTTGAAGAGCTCGACTTTCGTACAACAGGATATCTATCGGCCACGAACAGTACCAGGCCCGCCGCACACCGGTGGAATACACCTGACCTGTCGTTCCGCTAAGATACCCTGCGTGGGCACCGTTGGGTCACCCGACTCCTTACCTGTAAGGACACCAGTTGATTCGAGTGCCTACCATCAAGTGAAACCAGGAGGAATCACCCTCGATGGTACACTTGAAGAGGTTCGACAGAGACATCAGCAGAATGAACTAAAGAGGAATATTCTCGTATCACCCCGGTGGTGCTGAGACACCAGCGGAATGAACTAAAGAGGAATACCCTCGTATCATCCCAGTGATGCTACGTTACTGAGCCGACGAGAGTGAAATACGAGTCCTTCCACGTGTAAGTCAAACTCGAAGCGACTCGGCAGAGTCTCGCCGTTGTAGGCTCCATAGGGCGTCTGCATTGATCCGTACCTGTTGCAGTTATAATATTTATAATCCTCTTTCACTCACCAGAGTGATCACGGCCCGCTATTCTAAACCTAGCTAACAATGCACAGGGTTCACTGCTGAATATTATATATATTTTTATGAGGCAGCATAGGATATAGAAGGTACATCAAGGGTCGACAAAAACAGGCCATGCAATTGAATAGGATTGTAACGTAGCAGTAGCAGCAATGCCTAGTGCAAGAAAGGTACGGAAAAGGTAGGCGATATCTGGGGAAGGAAATGGCTCTGCTTGCCTGGAAGCTCGACGATAAGGGTACGGTCGTCGACGAAGTAGTCGTACTCGGCAACGATGTCGTCGGCGGCAGCAACGAGGTCTACCGAAGAATAAGGGGGAGAAACAATAAATACACAGCAATAAGAGCAATACAAATTCAAGACATGGCAATACGTTGTATACGATGTTCTAACGCAGTGTAATGTGTTATGCTCGGAGCGGATTCATCCAAGGATGAAATGCCAACTCCGGGGTAATTACCGGACAAGGTGTCTGGAGGGGGAAGGTACCATGCCGGAGGTGTCGTGGACATCTGACAAGCACATGGATGGTGTATCCATGTTAGTTGATCCATTCCGAACAACTTTCATGTTCAGAATAAATTCATCCGGAAAGTTTTACCGGCTCCGGTCGTCTGACAGACGGATGAACCGGAGGGGAAATATTCGACGTTCGGTATGTTAGATGGGGGTGGTGGACATACGGGTAGCATATTATTATTCATTATATTTTTTTGAGTAACTTTCATGCATAAAGTATTTTGATCCAACTTACGAATTAAAAGATATTGATTTTTAAAGATTTAATCATTTTAATCATTTTCTGAAAATTCTTTATTATTAATAATTCAAAATTATCTACAATAGTGATGTTGACTAGTCAAACTGACATAGAGGGCCCACCTGTCAGTGACTGAGAGTTAATGTATTTAAATAAAACATGTCTTATAATTAAAAAAGCTAGGGCCCACTTGTCATAGACATTAATTTTGGAACCCACTGAATTATTGCTAACTCTGGGATTCTTGTTGCTAAACAACATTTAGCCGTTTTTGAGAGCCTACGGTTTGATGTTCTGCTCATCCGATGATTTAGTGTCTTATATAATTTAACAGTTTTCTATGATCTACAATTCGGTATGGATGGCAAATGTATTAGAGTTCATTAACTTAATTAAAACTTGGTATGAAAGGTGCTACTCGAGGTTAATCCCAGAAATTGTTAAAATCTGTAAAGTTTGCTAGATAATTACGATTGATCCATAACTCAAATGGAGATATTTCCAACACATGTTTTGCTCTATATTATGTGCACTATTATGCAAACCCCTCTGATGCCATGTCCAGCCCATGTAGCATGTTTTCTCTCTCTAACTTAGCAATGGTGATACAAATATTTTATGTTAATAGATATGTGTGTTTTTGTGATTTTCATAGCATTTAATCCATGCATCAATTGAGGTTGGTCCAGTGGGGTAAGATGAAGCTGGTCAAGAGTACTATCTGTCCATATCAGTTTTAGCTTCATTAGAATTCATCTTGCAATGGTGTTTCTACTATTTTGGGAGGCACAATTAACAGCAACAGATAGTAGCAGCAACAACAGTAGCAACAACTGTATAAGTAGCAACTGCAAGTAGCAGCATCTACGGGTCGGGGCGACGGTGGCGTCCTGGGTGGCTAGGGGTTGATGTGCTTGTACGGGCACAGTTCACCGGAGCCAGCAGCCGTCGGGCTGTGCACACACTCAACACACACATACACACACACACACATACACACACACACATCACGCACACCACACGACTTCCATGGCCGTGGCCGGGCCGACATCAACAGTGGGGCGAGCGGGGGGGGGGGGGGAGGTGGCAGCTCACAACTAGTTAAGTGGGGAGCTCAGGGGAGCCGAGGGCGGCCGAAGGGGGTCCGGGTGAAGAGGTGCGAGCGGCGACGACGCGGTGGCCGTGGCCATCATGGACGGCTAGGGTTAGCCCGTGCCCACGGGAGGAGGAGCGAACGGCGGTTCGACGGCCATGGGGAGGTGAGGCGTCGCCAGAGGGCGGCGGGGCGTGCTTCACAGCGTCCTAGGGGGTTGGCAGCGGCGGGGGTCGGCCGACGACCGCGGCTTCCAGGAGATGGGATCGAGAGGAGGAACGGGGTCGGGAGAGAGAGAAGAGAGAGATCGAGGGTGGGGGCTTGGCCGTGTTTATCCAGTGCGCCAGGGGCAGAGGTGGGCTGGGCCGGATGGGGGGGGGTTGCCCTAGGCGGGTTTTACCCCTTCCCCTTTTGTTTATCTTTTTCTTTTCTGTTTCATTTTATTTCTGTTAGTAATAATTTAATGTCTTTGGCCTTTCTGAAAAATATAATTCTTGCTCCATAATGATCATGGCACATAACCAGAGTGCCACAAAAAGATTGGGACTTTTATAAACTCATTTGATATTTGTTTGGAATTTGCAAATAGCAAACGGTGATGTTTTGCTGCTGGTATGATTTTTTTGCAATTTTCCATACATTGATAAATACCCACAACCACACTAGCAGGGTCCAGTGATTATTTGAGATTTAATAAAATTGGCTTCACAATTTTTGGACAAAGTTTTATTTGTCACATATTTTTAATATTCACCAAAAAGGCATTTTGAGTTTGTATTGATCCAAAGATGATCAAGGCATGATTAGCAACAGTAATTGTGATTACTGTAGGTGATTACTGTTGCGTGACACCCGGGGCGTTACACCCTGTCAATGTTGATGTGGATACAATACGCACAACCACTCACGAAGAACATGTTGCAGCCCGGATCCAGACGCCAGCAGAAGCAGAATAAGTATAGGTATATAATACGGTAAGAAAACTTTGCGAACATCCATAAAGGTTCCATATTACATGTTTTTGGAAAATTAGAAAATTCAGAGCCGAAGTGGAGCCGGAGACGTGCTCCAGGGGATCCAGGCGCCCGGGTGGCGCGGCGTGCTTCCTGGCCGTGCTAGGAGGCCGCCTGGCCCACCCGGAGTTTGTCTTCGACCCCACTTTGGCTTGTTACTTTCCTTTTGTTGCAGAAATTTTTGCTATATATTTTCCCGGATCATCCCAGCTTTGTATCTTGTGATTTCATGTGTTCTCTTTTCGATCTGTTTCTACCAGGATAAGAGGCTGTTGTTCAAGATGTCTTCATGTGACTCAAGCGAAGAGGACTACATGGGTCGTCGTCTTCGCCGTGTCCAGCAAGACGTCAACCATGGGAAGGTCGTCGGATGGGCTATGAACGAGGAAATTGCAGCAAGACAAGCGGAGATGGAGTGCTCCGTGAGGGAGGAAGTCAAGATGGTCACCATCCAGCAGGAAGGAGATCCATCAACGAGATGATCAAGCTCCAACAACCCCGTCTTCGTGGGGTTTGTTAACCCTCAACATGATCTTTATCTGAACCTTTCAGGAACTGCTCCACCACTTGAAGCCCCACACGCGTCATCTTCTATATCCGAAGCTCACCGAATTACTAACCCATTCTGTGAAGACTTCCGTGTGCTTAAAGTACAGGTGGCTGTGTTGGAAGCTGAAAACCAAACCCTCCGACGCATAATGGAGGATTTGAAGATAAACAAGTAGATCAAGAATGAAATCTTCATGGGTAATGGCATCCCCCTAGCTTGCTCCAAGATTGGGGGAGTGTCTGGTATATTTATCTGTATCTTTGTCGTTTGTGGTCAAGTTTAGTGCCGTATCATGTTTAAGGAAGTTATCTTATAAAATAAGTGTATGCATTGAGGTCTGCATTGAGGTCTATCACTCCTTGGTGCAGAGTCATGTATCCGTGAGTGTGCATTGTCTATGATGGAATATTAATGAGAAGTCTATTGGTTTCTTCGCTGCACTCGATATTCTATTCACGCAATTGACCTTATATGATGATTCTTATAGGAGTATTGATCTTATATATCAGGTATGGCTTTGAAAACTTTATTTAATCTTGTCAAACATAGCTTTGGTCATAACAACAAGCATGATTTTTTCTAGTAGAGACATAGACAAAACCTTTATGTTCTTATGCTTGAGGTATTATGTTGACAAGGAAGACCACTTGATGTTTCATGCCAATTCTTAATGTAGACTTTATATTTTTTTGCATCCAAGATAACATCATTTGTCTGCTTTTAAAAGCCTTTGCTAGCCAAACCTTGTACTAAGCGGGAATACTGCTTGTGCACCCATACCTTGAAACCTCAACCTTCCAAAGAGTCCACTATACCTTTCCTACTCGTGGTATTTCACCGCCACTCCTAAAGTATATTATTCATGTGCTATCTTTAAACCTTCAAAATAGTATATTCCTTGTTTTTTGCCTCTGTTTTAGCTCATGAGGAAGTAGCAGGTAATTCATGATCTTCTTATGCTGGACATGTTTTATCTTGGGATTGCATGTCTAATATGCAAACCCCTAATACTAGGAGGAACTGGCATGAGTGCGCTCAGCTCATAAAAGATAATAGTAACAAACAAACCCTCCTTCATGCTTTGTTCATGAGAAATCAGAAAACTTTGGAAGTGATAAACAAAGGAAACTAAGGGGCTGTGATCGTCCCCACTTGGGAGCCGTTCCTTGAAACTTGCCCAACATGAGAAGTAATTGGGTTATCTACTAGCATTCGTTGACGAATTATGCACCTCCCAAAATCTTATTTTATAATCTTATTTATTCCAAAACCTATAAAAGGTCTAGCACTTGAGTTTTCCCTACTTCCGTCTGCGAAGGGCTAAGCCTTTACTTTTATGTTGATTCAGTAAACCCACTTCTTTCTATCCCACAAAGAGCAGACACCTTATGTTGACAAAGATGCATGCCTTTATATTGTCTCATTGAGAATTGCCATATTACATCTTTCTTGACATTATCATTAAGATAAACAAGTTGTTTGTTGAGCCTTGCTACATCAAACATCTTCCTTTCTGTTAGCATTTTCACTTCTTGACTAATAACATGTTCTTTCAAAAGCTTCAATTGATCTCATCAAAATATAAAGCAAACATCAAAAGTTCAAAGTTATTAGTTGTTCTTTGACCAAATGACATGTTTGCCATGATTTGAGGAGTTTTCTCGGTCCAACTTTTGATTGTAATTGATATTACTCTTTCATAAGGGAAATATGAGTTGAAGTTGCTATTGAGGATGCTTGAGTTTAGTAGGAGAAATTATGATGCTTCTTGTCAGTATTCTTATTATCGACACTTGACTCTCTAAACTTGTGGACAGGTTTACCGAGCTTAGTATTCGCTTGGGGACAAGCGAGGTCTAAGCTTGGGGGAGTTGATACGTCCAAAATGCATCACTATTTTCCATCATAATTCACCTCTATTCATTGATATATTTCACATTATGATGATCTTCTTATAGTGTTTGGCTTGTTTTACACGTTTACAACTTTCCGGTGCCGAAACAGCAGACTCAAGAATCTGAGGGGAAAAGTGCACATCAAGTGGCCATATCAGCACATCTCCAAATGACCTGAAATTCACGGGGTGCAATTTTCTGAAGATTTGACGAAGACCAACCGAAGGGCGCCCGAAGGGGGCCCACCAGACTCACATGCGCCCTGGTGGCGCCCCCCCCTCAGGCCGCACTAGGTGGCCGCCTGGGAGGTGGGGCCCACTCCGGGAGCACCCCTTTGGCCTATATCATTGTCATGACCTAAAAATCCCAGAACAAGAAGAGTTTTCGAAGTTCTGCCGCCGCTCCATGGCGGAAACCTACAGAGAAGAAAATTTCTGGTCGGCAGATTCCGCCGAGGAGAACTCCTCCCGGAGGGGGAGATCGCCCTCATCGTCATCACCATTGTCACGAGCATCATCGAGATCATCATCAACATTATCCTCATCACCAACACCATCTCCATCTTCATCCCATCTCATCTCACCATTGCGATCCAAGTTGTAACATGCACTATCCATCCCCTCTACTCTACCGGTGTTGATTACTCTTTGTGGTGAATGCTATTGAGTTTTGTTGGAGAATTATTGTTATGAACAGATTGTATATCATATATTTATCACCTCTGATCATGAACTCTTTTATTTCTTGTGAGTAGCTTAATTAGTTCTTGAGGACATGGGAGAAGTCTAGTTTGTAGTAGTCATATGATGTTGAAGTAATGTGTGCTATTTGATATTTAAGTTGTGGTGTTATTCTTCTACTGGTGTTGTGTGAACGTTGGCTACATAACACTTTGCCTTTTTAAGTACCTAGGGGAATGCATTGTGTATAAATTATGCTTGTGGTGGGTTGTCGGAGTGACACAAACCTGAACCCTAGTTCGCACACTTTTGCACGAGGGATTGTAGGATCCAAAAGTTTATTGCTATGGTTAGGCTTTGGCTTAATTTCTCTCTTGTATTGGCGGATGCTTGCAAGAGGTTTAATCATAAGAGTGTGCTTATCTAGTCTACAAAGTGCACTAGCATAGGTTCACCCACACAACACTTATAACCACAAAACATAGTACCGAGACGGAGTATGGCGAAAGCACATGACTATCTCTCCCGTGTGTCCTCGAGAACGTTTTAGCTTTTATAAGTTTGATCCTTAGGCTTATCCTTTTCACAAAAGGATTGGGCCACTTTCTGCACCTTATCACAATTTACTTTATTTTCTTTTATCTCCTTATTGCTTATACAAGAAAACCAATAAAAAGTTACCTTTCAGTACTTGCAGTTATTCCTATCTCAAGATCACATGTCATTACCTTGTGCTCCTCGTTGGGTTTGACACTCTTACTTCGAAAAGCCTACGATAGATCTCCTACACTTGTGGGTCATCAGGTTTTCAGCACGAGCACAAATAGATCGAAGACGATCCAAGTGAAAGATGTCCATCCTACAATATTTGGGTGATTCCACACCCATGGTAAAGATAGCATCAGTAGGCAGACAAATACAAAGACAAAAGGTAGCAATAATTTTTTGTGTTTTTTATATAAGACACACAAGCAAAAGAAAAAACTAGAAAGTAAACTAACAAGACTAAAAAGCAAAGGTAAAAGATAGTGTGCAACTCCCCTATCTTGTAGACTAGATTCCCCGGCAACGGCGCCAGATATTCGCTTGATGGCACTAAAGTAGTGCTCCTTGTTGGTTAACCCAAGTGGAAGGTCGAGATGTAGCCTAGCAGAAAATTTCCCCTAACGTAGAGGATAGATTTTATGTCTCCAGTAGGACTCCGAAGATTCAAGTAGGTGGTCAAACGAGCAAGGCTCCATTTTCAATAAGTTACTCACTTGACCTAGACCTGCACACAAAAGCAAAAACTTTGCTCCCAACGAGTTAGAGAGGTTGTCAATCGCTCCATTCTTGTTGTTTACAAAGGATGAAACACACGATGGAAATAGTGATGGTGATTGCAACTGAAAGGAAATAGAAGCAGTAAAAAGTTGAGGTGTAAACAATGGTTGAAATATGGATCGGGCTCCCATTATTGGGGTTCGCAGCAGAAAACAATAATTTTTATAACTAGCGTTCCCATTGCCTAAGATCTATCTAGCCGTATTACCGTAACAGAGAGACTTGCGGATAACATACCTCGGGGTGTAGTCCGTTGCGCGGGAAACTTTCCTGCAAACATGGTCGACGTAGTCGATCGAAGTTCATAGCCCCCTGGCTGTGTTAGCACACTATCGGGCGGAGTGCCTCACGTGTAGCATGTCGTAGTACTCGCACACGTACGAAATCTATGACGACCTCCGATCTCCGATCCACCGAAGGTGGCGGAAGTAGACCTCCAAAACCGGAGTATCAGCAGCACGACGACGTCTATTTGGTGTAGAAGTTTCAATACCACTACAGACTCCAAACGATGGGAGCCCGCCGTGGAAGAGACAAGGGAGTGGAGAAGACAAGAGAAAACTGATCTCGATTCGGGATTATATTTAATTTACCACGAATGTCTGTGTATTAAATAAATCCACCCACCACATCTATATATAGGGGGAGGGGAGGGAGTCAACCCCCCTCCCTTAGCAATCTGGTAATAAATTCCCTTTCCAAGGGGGGGAGGGGGGCGCACCCCACATGGGCCCTAGGGCCCATGGCGCGTCCCCCTTCCTTTTTTTCTTTTTCCTTTTCCCTTTTATTCCCCTTATGTGCTTCTTTCATAAATAAGTCCCATTGCACTTTTTAATTATAAATAAAATGTTTTTAATTATTAATTCATTTAATTAATTAATAAAATATATTATTTCTTCTCCCGGTGATTCGAAACACCTTCCGGCTCACTCCGAACATCCTTTGGACCAACACGGAACATTTCCGGTATGTCTTCCCTTATTCTCCGGTAACTCCTATAGTTCTGAAAAGGTCTCCGATAACATCGATCCCTTAAGTGTGTTACCCTACAGTCCGAGAATACTCCAGTCATGACCGAGATGAGGCTACGGTCAATGATCATCAGCGGGACCTGGATGCCCATAATGACCCCTGTGCATTCTGGATATATTAACACCGATTGAACCATCACGTCGTATAGAATTCCCTTTGTCATCGGTTCTATCTCGTTACTAACAAATCTTATTTCACCCGTTCCGTGATATTCATCCCCGTGACCTAGTCACACGCTGCGCATCTTTATGGATGTAGTCTCACAGAGTGGGCCCTTAGTATGTTTCCATTACATGGATTGACAAATGCCTCTCCTGAATCAAAACTCCTCAACATATCTCAACGGAACAACCAATATACACCTTTATGGCCAGCATATTTCAGTCGGGCGGTGGATATAGGTCAAAGCATCCGAGAAGATAGCAATTATGCATGATCTCACGGTCTAAGGAACGGTCTACTACGTTTTTTAATTACAACACTGAACCTTCATGATTTGATCATGTTGCAATACTTACATTGGGTAATGTTCATCATGTCATTCATCTAATGAGGTGACCTCACAACCAATTGACTTGATTGTCCATGATCGCGAAACTACGATCATCGGTTGGCCATGAACTAGTTATATAGAAAGAGAATAACTAAGAAAGTTGGTTGTTTCTATACTACACATGTATCATTGTTTTACTGATACAGTTCTAGCGGAGTATGAAACCGGTTATGAACATGCTTAGATATATTGGAATAATCACATATTATTTTCCTCTAGAGCATATATCCAACATCCATGATGTTCACTAGTGAAGTCTCTCTCCCAAAAGATGATAAAACAACTAAGCTGGGTGAACAAATTGCAGCTAGGCAATTGAAATAATTATAAACACACCACAATGCTAATTATGCCACAAGAAAGTTAGAGGCTCAAAAGTATGGGCAGTACGCCAAGACAAGTAGACCGTTTATCCATCGGCATCTACTCACTAATCATCCACCTTGAGATATCTATCCAAAACATCTCGCTGGTATTAAGTTGTGAGCCCCACCCAAAGTGTAAACCCAAAGCAACAGACAACTTCTTTAACAAACTTTGCGTAAGGTACAAAATCCTTGCAACCGCGGTTACAAGAACCGTTGTTTTCTCCCTGGTGGAAACAACACATCCCCTAGTCTCATGTTTCTGTAACTCAAGCTAGACATCGGGGGGGCATGAACCCACAATCAAGCATAGCGCTCCCTCTTGGAGTTACTATCTACTACTTGGCCAAAGCAATAAAAAGCAACGGAGAACCTGCAAGAATTACTCAAGAACAAAATATAAAAGGAGGACCAAATATATAAGTCATCACGATATGAACATAATCTCATAATCCATCGGATCCCAGCAAACACAGCATAACAACAACAGGAAAATTACATAGGTGCCTTGATCATGTAGGGCAGCTCAAAATGGCTAAGAATTGAAGCACAAGATTTGAGAGAAGACATAACATATCTACTCGTCATGGACCCATCGTCCAAGGGGGACTAATCACGGCACATCCGGGAAGCGCTCATGGTGGTTGATGATGGCGTGGAAGTGAAGGTGAGATGTAAAATAGCAGTAAATTTCCCCTATGTAGAGGATAGGTTTTGTCTCCTGTAGGACTCCGGCGATGATAAGTAGTTGTCAGCGGCGCACCTTACGCGGACCTGCACACAACACAATTAACTTTGCTCCCAACGAAGTTCAGAGAGGTTGTCAATCTCTCCGGTCTTGTTGTTTACAAATTAACAAACACAATAGATAATAATAATGATAGAAACTGAAAGTAAATAATGAAAAGGAAATAAGCTTGTAAACAGTGATGAGAATATGGATCGGGGTCCCGTGATGTTCACTAGTGATGTCTCTCTCCCAAAAGACGATAAAACTGCTATGCGAGGTAAACAAGTTACAGCTGGGCAATTGACAGGATTATAAACGCACCGCAATGCTAACTATTCTACAAAAGAAAGGAAGAGGCTCATAAGCATGGGTAGTACGCCAAAATAATTAGACCGAAATCCATCTGCATCTACTACTAATCATCCACCTTGAGATATCTATGCAGAACATCTCGTTGGTATTAAGTTGCTAGCCCCACCCAAAGTATAAACCCAAAGCAACAGACAACTGCATTAAAAAGAACTTTGCGTAAAGTAAACAATCCTTGCAACCGCGGTTACAAGCACCATTGTTTTCCCCCTTGTGGGCACAACACATCTCCTAGACTCATGTTTCTGTCACTCAAGCGTGTCATCAGGGGGCATGTACCCACAATCGAGCATAACGTTCCCTCTTGGAGTCACTACAGACTACTTGGCCAAAGCAATAAATAGCAACGGAGAACATGCAAGAATTACTTAGGAACATAAATATAAGAGACAAAAACCAAATATATTACTCTATCACGATCTGAACATAATCTCATAATCCATCAGATCCCATCAAACTCAGCATAGCAACAACAAAAGAATTTGTGCCTCGATCATGTAGGGAAGCTCACGAGGTCTAAACCATGAAGAACAAAGAGGGGAGGAGAACATCACATAGCCATTGATCACGGACCCATGGTCCAAAGGAAACTACTCACGGCACATCCGAGAAGCGTCCATGGTGGAGGAGAAGCTCCAAGAGGTCGATCCCCCCTCCGGCAGGGTGCCGGGAAGGGTCCTGACGGTGATCCCGATCTTGGAAGCGGGACGGCGGCGGAACAGAGGCGAGTTTGCGAAATAGGTTCGTTCTTTGGAGTTTCCCCGTGACGGAGAATAAATAGGGGGTCCAGGGGGGGCCACCAGGGGTCCAGGCGCCCCCCTGGCGCGGCAAGGCCCCTTGCCCCGCCAGGTGGCTGCCTGGACACCTAGTGGTGGCCCTCTAGCCCCACTCTGGTGATTCTGGAAGGCTCCGTTGCGCTGATTTTTTATCCGATTTTTCCCGAATTTTTGGAGCATTTTTTAATATGGGGGGAACCTGTAATAGAAAAATACCAGAAAACAGGAACTGGCACTATGGTGCACCGAGTTAGTAGGTTATTCCAAATATGATCAAAAGTGTATCTAGATCATAGAAATATCACAAAAGACATGCATGAAACGAGCAGATATTATCGATACGTTTGAGACGTATCAACATCCCCAAGCTTAATTCCTGCTCGTCCTCGAGTAGGTAAATGATAATAAACATAATTTCTGTGGTGACATGCTAGCAACCATATAAGAACTTTGAAAATTAAAGAAATCAAGGTATGTGATTCAATTTAAGTCATAACATGCAAGAGTCTATATTAGCATTGAAACAAGCAACGAAAGAACATTAGGTGCAAGAGCTCTCGCTGTCCATGACTCGAATGTCTCCAAATGGTTTTTGCGTGCAAGAAGCGGGATAGGGAATACGAGAGAAAAATATTTTTCTTGAGAACTCAATCTACTAAAGTTTCACACTTGGTCTTCCTTGGAATCTTATCTTGACTCGTCCCCAGACCACTAGCCAGGTACAAGTCAATTTGATCCACTCCTTTTCGATATTTGAGCACTCATGCAATGGATGAGTGTAAGCACGAGAGTTGACACTTAGGATGGCAAAGAGATAATATGGTGGAGGAGGAAGACAAAAAGGTAAGAAAGGCTCACATCAATGAGCACAATCATAGACGAGAAAGCCAAATGATAGATATGATGTGAGGAGTAGGGATTGCCATGCAACGGATGCACATATGAGATGAAAAGCTCTCCAATGGAACTAGTGGGGGTGCATCTAACTTGCTCGCTCATGAAGACCTAGAGCTCTTTTGAGGAGGCTCATTGTTGGAATATGCAAGCCAAGTTCTATAGTGTGAAGGTCCCCACATAGCTATATGCATCATCATCTCTATGGAGTAAAAGGATAAGAGGTAGTACTAGTGTGGATCTTTCAAAAGGATAGTAGTGTTGCCCCTTTCACTCTTTTATTTCTTTTTTTCTTTTTTCTATTTTTTATATTTTATGGTGGCCTCAATGGCTCGTTCTATTTAACTCTCATTTGTCCTCTTTGGGATCTTTTATTTTTTCCACTTTGGGATCTTTTCCTCACTTAAGGGCAACACTCTAATTTACAATAGGGTATAGAAGATCTTTCACACTTTACAAGGTACTCAAATCATAAAGAAGATTTAGCTCTCATGATGTATGCAATGTATGCCGCTGCCAGTGTAGAAGGAACATGTATGGCATGAAGATAGGGTCATGAAGAGGTGGATGTTGCATGGCAATATATCTCGGAAAGGCTATAGAAATGCCTTGATAGGAAGGTATGGTGGATTTTTTGAGGAAAGATATAAGGAGGTTTATGATGACAGAGCGTATCATGCCAAGGGTTTGAATGTACCGGCGAAGGTGCACGTCAACTCTCGGGGTGAGAAGAAGGCAATGCACGGCACGGGAAAGGCTAGCAAATATGAGGAGGTGGAAGTGTCAACTTTCAATACTTACATTAGTCCGAAGAACTCATGCACTTATTATCGGTAACTCTCAATCTAATAAGGAGGTTCACAAAGAGACAAGTACCCCGAGGAGGAGTGTATGGGGGTTTGGTTATCCTTGCGCATCCTCGACTCATGGTACGTGAGTGTACTCTAATATTCGATCCCTCCAAAGATTAGCGATCCATCTAGTAGCTAGAGTTCTCAACTAGTTTTGTAGGTTTTGAAAATAAATACGGATTGCCCAAAATACGACACCTATCACTAATAGGATAGAGCTCTTGACACAAAAATTTCAAACATTACTCACATCAATACCTCAAAACTATTGCATGTTACTACTAAAATTAAATAGCAACCTCAATTACCTACTCTCAAAACAAGACACAACTCAGTGCAACAACCAACTCTCTTAAAAAGATAATCATGAAAACTAAAGAGAGTTCCAGCAACAAACTAAAAAAAATCCAAGGCTCTTGCTAAAGACAAACTAAAACTAAAACTAAACATGGCAGTAGCTACGAAAAGATAAAGAACACACAACAGCAAAAAGATAGGCATGAAGAATCCTATGATGTGTTCTATATTTTGAAAGTGGAGCATGTTTCTCTCCCACACAAAGTAAGACGGGGTCTAACTTGTTATGAACAACAAGCAAAGCTAAAGAAAACTAAAAATAAAACCTAAGAGCGAGACGCTCCAAGCATAGCACATAACACATGAAGTGATAAAAATATAGTGAGACGAAGGACGAACTAATGATTGTTGATGGAGAAGGGGATGCACGGGGGAATCCCCAAGCTTAGATGCTTGAGTATCCTTGAATATTTGTTGGGGATGCACGGGGGTATCCCCAAGATTGAGTGCTTGACACTGCCGAATCTTCTTTCATCAACTTCCATCACACACTTGAAATCTCCCTTCATACATAACTCATCACAAGCTGATTAGAGAAGTTAGTACCCTTAATAAATATATTTTTCCCACTGGATATAAAGATATTCTTGAAGAGCTTCTGTTTATCAATATTTCCAAAAGTTTTTTGCAAAGAAAAATCAATCTTAAGGTTTGCAAAAGTTAGGAGAGACAATATGTGGCAGAATCTGTGAAAAACAGAACAACAGGTACTAAAGAATTTTTAGGGGTACTTCTGCAACTTAAATAAAAAAACTCAGAACATACGAAAGTTCTGTGATTGTATAGAGCACGCTGTGTAAAAAATTCATCTCAAAAATATGAACTGGTGATTTGATCCTATTTTCCCCGTCACGAAGACAAAATCTGTTTTCTGGACAGCATGTCACAACTTTCACTTCCCTTGTGATATGAGGCTATAACTTGGCACAAAGCTTGGAAATAAAGATACAATGATGTTGCTACAGTTGTAACAATCATCAAGACCACTAAAAGTAGAAGTAAAAACATCTTGGGTTTCCTCCCAACAAGTTCTTTCTTTTACGCCTTTAAGCTAGGCATAAGGCAAAAGAAAACTCAAGTTTTATCAAGAGAAATAGAATAGCTAGCCCGTGTAACAGACTCAAAAGGTAACTTCATTTTCTTTCTAGGGAAGTGTTCCATCCCCTTTTTGAGAGGGAACTAAAATTTAATATTCCCCTCTTTCATCTCAATGATAGCACCAACGGTGCGGAGAAAAGGACGTCCCAAAATAATTGGACATAAAGGCTCACACTCTATATCCATAATAATAAAATCAATGGGAACATAGTTGTCATTGACAATGATAAGAACATCGTCGATCTTCCCCAAAGGTTTATTTATGGAAGAGTTGACAAGACGAACACCAAAAGAACAAGAATCAAAAGGTTTCAATTCAAACATATCATACATTCTTTTGGGCATGACGAAGGTACTAGCTCCAACTTCACATAAAGCATAGCAAGAGAAGTTACTTAATTTAATTTTGATTATAGGGTCCCAACCATCATCTAGCTTCCTAGGTATGGAGGCTTCTATCCTAAGCTTCTCCTCCCTAGATTTGATGAGGGCATTTGTGATATGCTCCGTGAAGGCAAGGTTAAGTGTGCTAGTGTGGGGGTCTCTAGAAATTTTGTGTAGTAAGCTAATAAGTTCTGAGAGTGTGCAACTATCAAAATGAATATCACTACTATCAAAGGTGGTAGTAGTTTCATCTAGGCTCACTTGTTTGAAACCCTCTATGTTCATAGGGGTTTGTTCTTCTACAGTTGAGGTATTAGCATCACCATTAATAGGTCCAATGGGAACATGAGTGCATTGGGTCCTAATAGTTTCGGTGTCCTCAACAATTTGGATAGTGGCAACTGTGTGGTGTGTAGGAAGGCTCTTAATTCTATCATCTTCCATAGGGATAACTTCTGGTTTGGCTGCCATTTGATTTATCAAAGTAGATTGGGTGTGGTACATATTCGAAACAATGGTTTCAGTGGTAGTAAGTCTAGTTTGGAGATTAGAGATCTCACCGTTAAGGCCCTCAAGTTGTTCACTAATGTTTTGCAGAATGGCAGTGTGCTCACCTATTTTCTTAGAGAAGGCTTTGTTTTGTTCAAACTGGGTATGCATATAATTCTTAGTAGCCTTCTCTATTTCCATTAATTTCTCATAGCTTGGTAGGTCGCTTTCCTTGTAAGTAGGATGATAGGAGTTGTTGCTAGGGTAGGTGTTGTTTTCCCATAAGTGGATGGAAACGGTCTAGGATTACTAGCAAAGTTGCCCCTATAAGCATTATTATTAAAGTTGTTTCTAGCAATGAAGTTCACATCTACTTGTTCCTGAGCAACCAAAGAATTTAAAGGAACATCATGAGGATCAATAGAGGGTTTCTTGGTAAGTAGAGACATAATTAAATCAACTTTATCATTTAGGGAGGTAATTTCCTCGATAGAATTTACCTTCCTACCTGTTGGAGCGTGTTCGGTGTGCCATTGGGAATAGTTGTTCATCATCTCATCGAGGAATTTTGTGGCAGCACCGAGTGTAGTTGACATAAAGGTTCCTCCCGCGGCCGAATATAACAGGTTCCGCGAGGTAAAGTTCAAGCCTGCATAAAAAGTCTAGATAACCAACCAGGTAGTCAAACCATGTGTAGGGCATTTCTTAACAAGAGATTTCATACGTTCACAAGCTTGGGCAACGTGTTCATTATCCAATTGCCTAAAATTCATAATGTTACTCCTTAATTGGATAATTTTAGCAGGTGTGTAGTACTTCCCAATAAAAGCATCTTTGCACTTGTCCCAAGAATCTATGCTATTCCTAGGCAAAGATTGAAACCAGATTTTAGCTTCTCCTCTCAGAGAGAAAGGAAAAATCTTGAGCTTAACAACATCACCTTCTACTTCTTTATAATTTTGCATATCACATAGTTGAACAAAATTATTCAAGTGTAAAGCAGCATCATCTCCAGCACCAGAGAATTTATCTCTAATAACAAAGTTTAGCGAAGAAGGTTTAATTTCATAAGAGGTAGCTGAAGTGGCAGGTGTGGCAATAGGAGTGCAGATAAAGTCTTTGTTGTTGTGACTGGTGAAGTCACACAACTTGGTGTTTTCAGTGGAACCCATAATAGCAGCAAGTGTGGCAGATTTTTTTTTCTAATTTCGATATAAGACACAAAGATAAAAACAGAAAGGTAAACTAACAAGAAGAAAAAGTAAAGGTAAAAGGTAGTGGGCAACTCCCCTATCTTATCACTCGGAGTCCCCGGCAACGGTGCCAGAAATTTTCTTGATGGCGTGGAAGTGATAATGGCTTCTCGCCCTTCGTTGGTTACTTCAAGTGGAAGGTGAGATGTAGGATAGTAGCAAATTTCCCCTATGTAGAGGATAGGGTTTGTCGCCCGTAGGACTCCGGCGATGAGAAGTAGGTGTCAGCAACGCACCTGACGCGGACATGCACACAACACAATTAACTTTGCTCCAAACGAAGTTCAGAGAGGTTGTCAATCTCTCTGGTCTTGTTGTTTATAAAGGATCAAACACAAGAGATAATGATAATGATAACAACTGAAAGTAAATACTGAAAAGGAAATAAGCTTGTAAACAGCGATGAGAATATGGACCCGGGTCCCGTGATGTTCACTAGTGATGTCTCTCTCCCAAAAGACGATAAAACTGCTATGCGAGGTAAACAAATTACAGATAGGCAATTGACAGGATTATAAACGCACCTCAATGCTAAATATGCTACAAAAGAAAGGAAGAGGCTCATAAGCATTGGCCGTACGCCAAAATAAGTATACCGAAATCCATATGCATCTACTACTAATCATCCACCTTGAGATATCTATGCAGAACATCTCGTTGGTATTAAGTTGCGAGCCCCACCCAAAGTGTAAACCCAAAGCAACAGACAACTGCATTAAAAATAACTTTGCGTAAAGTAAAAAATCCTTGCAACCGCGGTTACAAGCACCATTGTTTTCCCCCTTGTGGCCACAACACATCTCCTAGACTCATGTTTCTGTCACTCAAGCGTGTCATGAGGGGGCATGTACCCACAATCGAGCATAACGTTCCCTCTTGGAGTCACTAACTACTACTTGGCCAAAGCAATAAACAGCAACGGAGAACATGCAAGAATTACTTAGCAACAGAAATATAAGAGATAAAAACCAAATATATTACTCTATCACGATCTGAACATAATCTCATAGTCCATTAGATCCCATTAAACTCATCATACCAATAGTAGAAGAATTACATATGTGCCTCAATCATGTAGGGCAGCTCACGAGGTCTAAACCATGAAGAACAAAGATGGGAGGAGAACCTCACATAGCTACTGATCACGGACCCATGGTCCAAAGGAAACTACTCACAGCACATCCGGGAAGCGTCCATGGTGGAGGAGAATCTCCCGGAGGTCAATCCTCCCTCCGGCAGGTTGCCGGGAAGGGTCCTGACAGTGCTCCCGATCTTGGAAGCGCGGCGGCGGCGGAACAGAGGAGAGTTTGCGAAATAGGGTTCTGTCTTCGGAGTTTCCCTATGTCGGAGAATAAATAGGCGAAGGGGGGAAGCCAGGGGGGCACCAGGGGTCCAGGAGCCCCCCTGGCGCGTCCAGGCCCCTGGCCGCGCCAGGTGGCCGCCTGGACACCTGGTGGTGGGCCTCTGGCCCCACTTTGGTGATTCTAGAAGGCTCCGTTGCGCTGAATTTTTATCCGATTTTTCCCGAATTTTTGGAGCATTTTTAATATGGGGGAAACCTGGAATAAAAAAAACAGTAGAAAACAGGAAATTGCACTGAGGTGCACTAAGTTAGTAGGTTAGTCCAAATATGATCAAAAGTGTATGAAAGTGTACCTAGATCATAGGAATATCACACAAAACATGCATGGAACGAGCATAAATTATCGATACGTTTGAGACGTATCAGTGGAGAAGCTCCCGGAGGTCACACAAAACATGCATGGAACGAGCATAAATTATCGATACGTTTGAGACGTATCAGTGGAGAAGCTCCCGGAGGTCAGTCCTCCCTCCGACAGGGTGTTGGGAAGAGGTCTTATGGTGCTTCCGATCTCGGGATCGCGGCGGCGGCAGAACAGAGGTGAAAATCGCGATGCGGGGTCTTTTTCAGGGTTCTGTTCCAAGGACTAAATATAGGAGAAAGGAGGGCCAGAGGGGAGGGCCCACCCCTCCAGGCGGCCTCCCTGCATGGCCAGGGTGGGGCCACACCCACTAGCCGCCTGGTAGGGCGGTGACCCCCCTGAAGCTCCCCTTCGGTCTTCTGGAGTCTTCCGAAATGCTGATTTTTTATATATTTTTCTTGGAATTTTTTGGGCAATGTAAATATGGGTATAAACCTGCAATTCACAGACATCAGCAGACAGAAACTGGCACTAGGTGCACTAAGTTAGTAGGTTAGTCCAAATATGTGTAAAAGGTATGAAAGTGTAGCAAAACACATAGTAATGTCACCTAAATAAGCATAGAACAAGCAGAAATTATAGATACGTTTGGGACGTATCACCGATACATTTTATATGGAGTTGGCCCCGACCCACATGTAATCTAGCTTATGTTGTGGAGGCCCTTGATACGTCTAAAATGCATCACTATTTTATATCGTAATTCACCCCTATTCATTAATATGTTTCATGTTATGATGCTATTATTATGTTATTTTGGCTTGTTTTACACGGTCTGCAACTTTCCGATGCCGAACCAGAAGACGCAGGATTCAGTGGTAAAAGTGGATGCAGAGTTGCTGAATCAGAAGACATCCAAATTACCTGAAAATCAACGGAGGACATTTTCCAGAAGGATGACAGGGACACGCAAAACGGAGACCAAAGGGGGGCCACTAGGAGCCCAGTCACCCCCCTGGCACAGGCCCACCCCTTGCCGCGCCGGGTGGCCGCTTGGTGCCCTAGGGCTACCCCAGGCTCCCCCCTCTGGCCTATCTATCCCTTGTCGTCCAAAAATCCTAAAAAGAGAGGAGTTTCGCGAGTTCCGCCGCCGCTCCGTGGCGGAAACCTACATAGAAGAAAAGACATGTCCGGCGGGCAGATTCCGCCGGGGAGAACACCTCCTGGAAGGGGATATCATCACCATCATCATCATCATCATCATCATCATCATCATCATCACGGGCATCATCAACACCATCCCCACCATCAGCACCATCTCTATCTTCATCCCATCTCACCTCACAAGTGTAACTTGTGTTGTAATCCGTACTATCTATCATCTCTACTCTACCGGTGTTGATTACTACTTTGTGGTTAATGCTATTGAGTTTTGTTGGAGAAATACCATTGTGTCCAGATTGTTTATCATCTATTTTTCACCATTGATGATGATCTCTTTTATGTCTTGTGAGTAGTTACTTTAGTTCTTGAGGACATGGGAGAAGTCTAGTTGTTAGTAGTCATATGATGTTGAAGTAATATGTGTTGTTTGATATTTAAGTTGTGTTGTTATTTTCCTAGTGGTGTTGTGTGAGTCGAACACTCAACACTTCGCCTTATTAAGGACCTAGGGGAATGCATTGTGTATAAAGAATTCTTACGGCGGGTTGCCAGAGTGACAGAAACTTGAACACCAGTTTGCACGCTTTTGCACAAGGGAACAATGGATCATCGATCGTATTGCTATGTTTAGGCTTTTGCCTTAATTACTACCTTGTATTTGCAGATGCTTACAAGGTGTTTAATCATAAGAGTGCACTTATCTTAGTCTAGAAGGTATACTAGCATAGATCCACCCACTCAACAATTATCAACACAAAACATAGTACCAAGATGGAATATAGCGAAAGCACATGACTATTTATTCCGTGTGTCCTCAAGAACAATTTAGCCTTTATAAGTTCAGTTGCTAGGCATATCCTTTTCTCAAAAGGATTGGGACACTTATTACTCCTCAGTGCCTTTTACTTTGCTTGCTTTTACCTTCTTGTGGTTATACAAAAAGCCCCTAAAAAGTTATCTTTCAGTGCCTGCAGTTATTTCTTTGCCAAAGTCACTTAACAATACCTTATGCTCCACGTTGGGTTTGACAATCTGATTTATCGAAAACGCTACAATCGATCCCCTACAGTTGAGGGTCATCAAGTATTGTTTTTGGCGCCTTTGCCGGGGAGCGTAGCGCTATTAGTAAGTGAAGCTGGTATGGAAGTTTTTATATTTGTGTTGCCGTTGCTGCTTTTTGTCCTTATGGACACCTCTACTCTTGGTTCGTTGCTTATGGGGAAATGCCCCACTACTGTGGTGGTCACTCCTACCCCTACTGAAATTGTGCCTTATAAAATACCAACTGGTATTATCGATTATGTCTTGGCTAATCGTTATGCAGGAGACAGACATCCAAGTGAACACCTGCTATATTTATCACAATTATGTTCATTATTCAAGCTTGCGGGTGTGTCAAGGGAGTTTGTTATGAAGAAATTATTCCCCGTATCACTTACAGATAAAGCTTCAAATTGATATAAGATCCTTGATAACTCACATTTTCTTAATTGGCAAGAGCTTATGTCTCTCTTTTATACAAAGTTTTATCCTCTTCATGAAATTCATCGAGACATGAACCACATATAACTTTTTGCCTCGTGAAGGAGAGAACATCGCTCAAGCTTGGGGGAGACTGAAGTCCCTAACGTTCAAATGTCATATTCATGAACTCTCCAAAATATTATACTTACAAAATTTATGCCAGGCTTTCTCGTCAGGATAAGGAGATGTTGGATGCCTCCTCTAGTGGGGTATTCCAAAAAAGAAGCGTTGAAGAGAGATGGGATCTCATTGAAAGGATCCAGAAGAATACCAAAAACTGGGAAATCGATAAAGGTATGGAACCCGTTATAAATTATGAGCATGATTATATTGAGAGCTATGTGAAAACTGATTACTTTAATACCTTTTGCTCTAAGATTAGTCTTGACTCCCAGCTTATGATTGATTATTGTAAGAACTTTGCCTCTCACATTGAATTTTCTAAAGAAGAGAAGGATCAGTATCATAAACCCTTTAAAGAATTACCTGTTGATATAAATGTTGCTGACCCTATTTTGCCTGCAGATATGTATGAAAAGCCCCCTTTCCCCACAAAGATAAGGGATCACTCTTTTGTGACAGGAATAATAAATAAAAGTGAGAGAAGAACTGACGAACCTAAGGACCAGATCAAGGTTGATTCTCAAGTTGCGGGGGTTAAAGATTTGGTTACTAATGATGTCTTAGAATCCGATATAAATTTTTGTGCTGTTTCAACTAACATTGTTACTGCCAAGAATAAAATCCCAATTTCAGGTACACCAGTTGTATCTGTCAAAATAGGAGATCAAAATTATTACGGGCTATGCGATTGGAGATCTAGTGCTAGCACTATTCCTTATTCAGTCTATCAGGAGATCATGGGTGAGATTTCACCCTATGAACTTGAAGAGGTTGATGTTACTATATTTCTAGAAAACAAAGAAACTATCTCTCCCATTGGAATTGTGAGAGATGTTGAAGTCCTATGTGGAAAGGTAAAGTATCCTACCGACTTTCTAGTACTAGGTTCAGTATAAGATAGTTTTTTCCCTATTATCTTTGGTAGGCCTTTCCTCAGCACTTGTGGAGCTATAATAGATTGTAAAAAAGGTAAAGTTTCTGTTGAATTCAATGGTGAGCCATATGAATTTAACTTTTCTAAGTTCTCCAAGCAGCCTCATGGTACTGATTTACCTAGTCATGATAAAATTATTGAAGATATTTCTTCCATTGCTATTCCTCCTAATGATCCTTTGCAGCAATATATGGAAGACCAGGAGAATGATATGCATATGCAAGAAAGAAATGAGTTGGATGAAATATTCACAAGACAAACTGCTATCCTGAAGCACAACCTTGCGGTCGAACCTTTAGGAATCCTAGCACAACCAAAAGAAGACCCGGTGTTTTACCTCAAACCACTTCCTGATACGCTCAAGTATGCTTATTTAGTTGAAAAGAAAATATATCTTGTTATTATCAATGCTAACCTTTTAGGATTTGAAGAAGAGTGATTATTGGAGACACTTCGCAGACACCATGGTGCCCTTGGCTATACCCTTGGCGATTTGCCAACATACTATCAATCTCGAGCCCGATGTTAAGCCAGTTGTTGATCATCAACGACGGTTGAAACCAAGGATGAAGGACATGGTTAGGACTGAAATTCTCAACCTTCTAGCCGTAGGTATCATCTATCCTATAGCTGATAGTAGGTGGGTAAGTCCAGTTCATTGTGTTCCCAAGAAAGTAGGTATGACTGTTGTTCCTAATGATAGAAATGAACTAATACCACAAAGAGTTGTTATTGGATATAGAATGTGTATTTATTACAGAAAGTTGAACAAAGCTACCAGGAAGGACCACTACCCACTGCCCTTCATCGATCAGATGCTTGAGAGCTTGTCCAAAAACACCCACTTTTGCTATCTTGACGGTTACTCTGGCTTCTCTCAAATTCATTTTAACACTACCGATCAAGAGAAGACCACTTTCACATGTCCTTATGGTACTTATGCTTATAGGCGTATGCCTTTTGGTGTATGCAATGCACCTGCTACTTTTTCAGAGATGCATGTCTGCTATTTTTCATGGTTTCTGTGAGGAGATTGTGGAAGTCTTCATGGACGATTTCTCCGTCTATGGAACTTCCTTTGACCACTGTCTCCAGCTTCTTAATAAAGTTTTGCAGAGATGCGAGGATACAAACTTAGTTCTAAACTGGGAAAAGTGCCACTTCATGGTTAACGAAGGGATCGTTCTTGGTCACAAGATTTCCAAGAGGGGAATTGAAGTGGACAAGGCAAAAATTTAAGCTATCGAAAGGATGCCCTATCCAAGGGACATCAAAGGTATTCGTAGTTTTCTCGGTCATGCTAGTTTCTATAGAAGATTTATTAAAGACTTCTCTAAGACTTCGAGACCCCTCACTAATCTTCTCCAGAAGGATGTTCCTTTTGTATTTAATGAAGATTGTAAGGAAGTATTCGAAGTTCTTAAGAAAAGCTTTAATAACCGCTCCTATAGTACAACCACCTGATTGGAAATTGCCCTTTGAAATTATGTGTGATGCTAGTGATTTTGTTGTTGGAGCTGTTTTAGGACAAAGGGTTGATAAGAAATTGGATGTTATACATTATGCTAGCAAAACCCTTGGTAGTGCTCAAAAGAATTATGCTACTACTGAGAAGGAATTCTTAGCAGTAGTGTTTGCTTGTGATAAATTTAGACCTTATATTGTTGATTCAATAGTCATTATCCATACTGACCATGCTGCTCTTAAGTACCTTATGGCGAAGAAGGATGCCAAATATGGACTCATCAGGTGGGTACTCCTTCATCAAGAATTTGATTTACATATTGTTGATAGAAAAGGAGCAGACAATCCGGTGGCGGACAATCTTTCAAGGATGGAAGATATACCGCATGATCCCACTCCTGTCAACGACAGTTTTCCAGATGAACAACTTGTCGTTGTAAAAGTACAACCTCTCTCCCATCCCTGGTTTGAAGATTATGCTAATTTTATCGTTGCAAAGTATTTGCCTCCAGGTTTAACATTTCAGCAAAGGAAGAAGTTCTTCCATGATTTGAGGCACTACTTTTGGGATGGCCCTCATCTTTCCAAAGAAGGTCCGGACGGGATCGTGAGAAGATGCATACCGGAACACGAGTAGAAGGAAATTCTCAAGTAATGTCATGATAGTCCCTACGGAGGGCATCATGCCGATGAGAGGACCACACATAAGGTTCTCCAATCAGGTTTTTATTGGCCTACTCTCTTTAAATATGCTTGAAATTATGTTTTATCTTATGATCAGTGTTAGAGAGTTGGGAATATTAGTAGGAGGAATGAGATGCCTATGAATTACTCTCTAGTGATTGAGCCTTTTGATTGCTGGGGTTTTGATTTAATGGGTCCTTTTCCTCCCTCACACAAGTACACTCACATTTTAGTAGCTGTTGATTATGTAATCAAGTGGGTTGAAGCAATCCCCACTGAGAGTACTGATCACAAGACATCTTTGAAAATGCTCAAAGATGTAATTTTTCCTAGGTTTGGTGTACCGAGGTACCTCATGACTGATGGAGGATCACACTTCACACATGGAGCTTTTAGAAAAGCTTTAGCCAAGTACGATGTCAATCATAGAATTGCTTCACCGTACATCCTCAAACTAGTGGGCAAGTTGAGCTCACCAATAGAGAGATGAAGTTGATCTTGCAAAAGACAGTTAATAGTTCTAGAAAGGATCGGTCAAAGAGGTTAGGAGATGCTTTGTGGGCATACAGAACTGCTTACAAAACCCCATGGGCATGTCCCCCTAGAAAATGGTCTATGGCAAGGCTTGCCATTTGCCATTAGAATTAGAACACAAAGCTTTCTGGGCTGTTAGAGAGCTTAATGCCGACCCAAAGTTGGCTGGTGTAAAGCGTCTCATGATCTTGACTTCTCTAGATGAGTGGAGAAGTGAAGCTTACAAGAGTGCTAAAATATTTAAGGAAAAATTAAAGAAGTGGCATGATAGAAGGATTCTGAAACGTGAATTTAATGTTGGTGATAATTTTTTGTTGCTTAGATCTTGTTTCAGTTTTTCTCCAGGAATACTACCTTCTAGATGGGAAGGGCCATTTCATATCGAAGAAGTCTATCGCTCCGGTGCAATCAAGATTAACAATTTTGATGGCACAAAACCTCAAGTTGTGAATGGGAAAAGACTCAAGCATTACATGGAGGGAGACCCCACATAGCTATATGCATAAATGATCATCTCTATGGAGCACAAAGATAAGAGGGAGTATGATTGTGGATCTTTCAAAAGGAATAGTAGTGTTGCCCCTTTCTCTCTTTTTATTTCTTTTTCTCTTTTTTCTGTTTTTGTGTATCTTTTTTGTGGCCTCAATGGCTCTTTCTATTTCACTCTCATTTATCCTCTTTGGGATCTTTTAAATTTTGTCCACTTTGGGATCTTTTCCTCACTTAAGGGCAACACTCTATTTAACAAGAAGGTATAGAAGATCTTCACACTTTACTAGGTACTCAACATAAAGAAGATGTAGCTATCATGATGTACGCAAATGTATGCCTCTGCCAGTGTAGCAGGAACATGTATGACATGAAGATTAAGTCATGAGAAGGTGGATGTTGAATGGCAATATATCTCGGAAAGGCTATGGAAGTTCCTTGATAGGTTGGTATGGTGGCTGTTTTGAGGAAAGATATAAAGAGGCTTATGATGATAGAATGTATGATGCCAAGGGTTTGGATGCACCGGCGAAGTTTGCACCAACTCCCACGAGAAGGGCAATGCGTGGTACCGAAGATGCTACCAAATATGAGGAGGTGGAAGTGTGAACTTTCAAGAATTACATTAGTCCGAAGAACTCATGCACTTATTATCGGTAACTCTCAATCTAATGAGGAGGTTCACAAAGAGACAAGTACCCCGAGGAGGAGCGTATGGGGGTTTGGTTATCCTTGCGCATCCTTGACTCATGGTACGTGAGTGTACTCTAATATCCGATCCCTCGAAAGATTAGTGATCCATCTACTAGCTAGAGTTCTCAATTAGTTTTGTAGGTTTTTGAAAATAAACACGGACTGCCCAAAATACGACACATATCACTAATAGGCTAGAGCTCTTCACACAAAAAGTTCAAACATTACTCACAACAATACCTCAAAACTATTGCAAGTTAATACTACAATTGAATAGCAACCTCAATTACCTACTTCAAGACAAGACACAACTTAGTGAAACAACCAACTCTCTTAACAAGATAAACATGAAAAATAAAGAAAGGTCCAACAACAAACTAAACTAAACTAAAAATAAAGCTCTTTAAAAATATAAACATGAAAACTAAGAGCTAAACATGGCAGCAGCTATGAAAAGATAAAGAACACACAAAAGAGAAAGATAAGCACGAAAATCCTATGATGTGTTCTAGTTTGAAGTGGAGCGTGTTTCTCTCCCACACAAAGTAAGCTTGGGTCTAACTTGTTATAAATAGCAAGAAAATCTAAAGAAAACTAAAAAGTAAACCTAAGAGCGAGACGATCCAAGCATAGCACAAAACGCATGAAGTGATAAAAATGTAGTGAGACGAAGGACGAACTAATGATTGTCGATGGAGAAGGGGATGCACGGGGGCATCCCCAAGATTAGATGCTTGAGTCTCCTTGAATATTTATTGGGGATGCATGGGGGCATCCCCAAGCTTGAGCGTTTGATACTCCCAGATCTTATTTCATCATCTTCCCTCGCACACTTGAAAACTCCCTTCATACATAACTCATCATAAGATGATTAGAGAGGTTAGTACCCTTAATAAAATAATTTTCCTCTACTGGAAATAAAGATATTCTTGAAGAGCTACTGTTTCTCAAGATTTCCAAAAAGTTTTTGAAAATAAAAAAGAAGCTTAAGGTTTGCAAAAGTGAAGAAAGACGAAACGTGGCAGAATCTGTGAAAAACAGAACAACAGGTTGTAAATAATTTTTTCGGGGTACTTCTGCAACTCAAATAAAAAAACTCAGAACATACGAAAGTTTCAAAATTGTATAGATAATGCCGTGTAAAAAATCATCTCAAAATATGAACTGGTGATTTTTTTTGACTTTTTCCTTCAAGAAGACAGAATCTATTTTCTGGACAGCATGTCACAACTTTTGCTTCCCTTATCATGAGGCTAGAACTTGGCACAAAGCTTGAAAATAAAGATACAATGATGTTGATACGGTAGTAACAATCATCAAGACCACAAAAAACAGAAGTAAAAACATCTTTGGTTTCCTCCCAACAAGCGCTTTCTTTTACGCCTTTGAGCTAGGCATAAAGCAAAAAAAGAATCAAAGGTCTCCGAGATCATCGGAATAATAAAAACCTTCAAATTAATTTTAAACAAGCTCATTATTCTTTTTCCTAGGGAAGAGGTACTTACCTTTCGCTTTTCCACGTAAGCGTATGTGCCCCTTACCAATATCAATGAAGCCTTTCATATCTCGGAGGAAGTCCCTTCCAAGCACGATGTTACTTTGATTTGGCTCCATGACGAAGAAATCCATCGTTGCAACCCTATTAAGGAATGCAACTTGGAGATCTTTTACCTTTCCTTTAACCTCTGAAATATCTCCATTAGCATGTTGATGATAAGATGACAATTTATCCATGTCTAGTTTCAAAGAATCATAAACTATTTTTGGCATTGTAGAAACCATGGATCTAATATCACAAAAGCAAGGAAGTCTTGGTTAGAGATGCTAATCCTAACAAAAGGCTCCCAATCATCATCTATCTCCAACATTTCTTTCTTGTTGGACTTCAGTTCCTCTACTTTTCTCAAGTCCGGATCATCCATTCTCTTTTCAATAGTGGCAAGTCTATCTATAACAGTATCAAAACTATGATCATAAACAAAATAACTAGATAGACCATGCAAAATATCAAGAGCTCTAGCTTCATCACACTCTAAAAAGTCTCCTTCAGCTATAATATCAAGAGAGTGTATACACCACTTAAAAAGACCATGGTAAAAAATTCTAAGAACAATATTTATATGTATCCAAGGCATAATTCTCTTATGTGCCTTAGAAATTCTGTCGCATGCCTTCTTCATATTTTCTCCATCCCTTTGACAGAAATCTAGAACTTCCGATTCCCTCAAAGCACCAAGTCCTAACATGTTCATCTAAACAAGAAGGACTACTAAAAGCAAGGTATTTTTTTGTGATTTTTGATAAAGGACACTAAGATAAAACTGAAAGATAAACTAACAAGACTAAAAAGAAAAGGTAAATGATAGTGTGCAACTCCCCTATCTTGAAGATTGGAGTCCCCGGCAACGGCGCCAGAAATTTTCTTGATGTGCGAGATATGGTAATGGATTCTCGCCCTTCGTTGGTTACCCCAAGTGGAAGGTGAGATGTAGGATAGCAACAAATTTCCCCTATGTGGAGGATACGGTTTGTCTCCCGTAGGACTCAAAAGCGGCAAAGTAGGTGACAACGACGCTAGAAATTTAGTGGTTGACATGGACCTGCACACACACAACAAATAACTTCAGAGAGGTTCAGAGAGGTTGTCAATCTCTCCGGTCTTGTTTATTAAAAAGGATCAAACACAAGGTATAATGGTAATGATGATAGCAGCTAGAAAGTAAAAGCAGAAAATAAATAAGCGTGCAAAAAGTGATGAGAATATGGACCGGGGTACCGTGATGTTCACTAGTGATGTCTCTCTCCCAAAATACGATAAAACTGCTATGCGAGGTAAACAAATCATAGCTGGGCAATTGACAGGATTACGGGCGCAAACCAATGCTAACTATGCTACAAAGAAAGGATGAGGCTCAAAAGCAAGGGTGGTACGCCAAAATAAGTAGACCGAAATCCAACTGCATCTAGTACTAATCATCCACCTTTAGATATCTATCCAGAACATCTCGCTGATATTAAGTTGCGAGCCCCACCCAAAGTGTAAACCCAAAGCAACAGACAACTGCATTAGAAAGAACTTTGTGTAAAGTAAAAAAATACTTGCAACCGCGGTTACAAGCACCGTTGTTTTCCCCCTTGTGGCAACAGCACATCCCCTAGACTCATGTTTCTGTCACTCAAGCGTGTCATCAGGGGGCATGAACCCACAATCGAGCATAACGTTCCCACTTGGAGTCACTACCTACTACTTGGTCAAAGCAATAAACAGCAAGGGAGAACATGCAAGAATTACTCAAGAACATAAATATAAAGATAATAACCAAATATATTACTCAATCACAAACTGAACATAGTCTCATAATCCATCAGATCCCAGAATACTCAGCATAGCAATAGAAGAAAATTACATATGTGCCTCGATCATGTAGGGCAGCTCACGAGGCCTAATCCATGAATAACAAAGAGGGGAGAAGAACATCACATAGCTAATGATCACGGACCCATGGTCCAAGGTAGACTACTCACGGATCATCCGGGAAGCGTCCATGGTGGAGGATGAAGGGATCGCAACAAGGAAAACAAAAAATTTCCTACGGATTGCAACAAAACTGCCAAGATAATATCGATGAGATAACTTGTAACGGTTTGGGACGGACTCACCCTCGAAGACCGAAAGTGTTCAACAAGAACAATTCTCATCAGTGATGTAGACGTTCACTTGACGATCTCAAGATCGTGATGAGGAACGTTGCAAGAGGAAACGCTTTCGTAGTCGGTCACACGTACAGCTTGATGACAACCTCCGTCCCTTGCTCCAGTTGGGCAGAGGAATTAGTGGATCCTCGGGAACTCCAACAACACTATGGCATGGTGGTGGTGGTGGAGAGAAAAACTCAGCAGGGCTTCGCCTAAGCACGTGCTCGAGTAGAGGACAAGCAAGGAGAGGAAGATGTCAACCAAAGGACATGTGAGAAGGAGAGGGAATGAGCTAGTGGAGAGGAGGTCTCCACCTCCTCCTTTTATAGGAGAGGGGGCAGCCCCCAAGGGAGGAATGTCACCCCCATTACTCCCCTCTTCATGGGAGAGGTAACTCCCTCTTAAACTCATTTAATACCTCCTCTTAATTTGTAGAAAACTTCCACTCATAAATCCCAAGAGTTTATCTCCCATAAATGAATAAAAAAAATCTTTTATTTGAGATTTAATATTTGTTAATTCTTGTAATAAAAAAACATTAACATTTAACCCCCTGAACTATTCAGATATCCTGAAACAATTTCAGTGATGTCCAATATTTTCTCCGGCGTTCCGTATCCGTTAAAAAAGCGTCAACAAACCTTAAGTGTGTCACCCTACGCTTCGTGAACAAGATAGACATGACCGTTACATTTCTTCGATCAATAATCAACAGCGGGATCTGGAGATCCATAATGACTCCCATCTATTCAACGATGAACTAGTGATCGTGTGAACCTTCAACGTCTTAACCAATTCCTTTTGTCTCGCGATATTTTACTTGTCCGAGATCCGATCATCGGTATCAACCATACCTTAGTTCGATCTCGTTACCAACAAGTACTCTTTTCTCGTTTCGTGATATAACATCCTCATGAGCCAGTCACGTGCTTGCAAGCGATGTCGATGCGATATCACCGAGTGGGCCCAGAGTATATCTCTCCGTCATCCGGATGGAAAAATCCCACTCTTGATCCCCGAGCCTCAACTAACACTTTCCGAGTACCCAACTACACCTTTATAGTCACCCTGTCACGGTGTGATGTTTGATGGAATGAAGGTACTCTTCCGGTGTTAGTGATTTACGTGATCTCATGGTCTAAGGATTAGAGTTACTTCGTATGAGTTTGATATAACAATATAAACTTGATGACATGATCGTATTGTTATACCTATTGTGGGTGTATGTTCATCACATCATTCTTCTAATGATGCGGCCTTGTTATTAACAACATCCAATGTTCATGATCAGGAAACCTTGATCATCCGTTAATCAACAAGCTAGTATATTGAGAGTCATAACTAGGAACCTATACCTTGTTTATTATACACACATGTATTAACGTTTCCGATTAATACAATTATAGCATGAGAAATAAACATCTATTATAAAAAAGGGATAAGATAATTACCATTTTATTATTGCCTCTCGGGCATATTCCCTTCAGTCTCCCACTCGCACTAGAGTCAATAATCTAGATTACATTGTGATGAATCTAACACCCATAGAGTTCTGGTGTTGATCATGTTTTTCCCTTGGGAGAGCCTTAGTCAACGGATCTGCAATATTCAGATCCGTGTGTACTTTGCAAATCTTAATATCGCCATCTTTGACATAGTCACGGATGGAGTTGAACTGGCTCTTAATATGCTTGGAATTCTTGTGAGACCTTGGTTCTCTAGCATTGGCAATGGTACCATTGTTGTCACAATAGATAACCATTGGATCCAAAGCACTTGGAACCACACCTAGTTCAGTTATGAACTCCTTCATCCTAACCGCTTCTTGTGCTGCTTCGGAAGCAGCAAAATATTCTGCCTCCGTTGAAGATGACGCCACTACGGGTTGCTTGGAGCTCCTCCAACTCACCGCTGCTCCATTCATGAGGAAAACGTATCCAGATTGTGACTTAGAGTCATCTGTATCGGTGTCAAAGCTAGCATCGACGTAACACTTTGCGACGAGCTCTTCTTCACCACCATACACGAGAAACATATCCTTAGTTCTTCTTAAGCACTTAAAGATATTCTTAGCCGCTGTCTAGTGTTCCAAACCTGGATCAGATTGGTACCTGCTAGTCAAACTAATAGCATGTTCCACATCCGGTCTTGTACACAGCATAGCATACATGATAGAGCCTATGGCTGAGGCATAGGGTTTCGTACCTTATCCATTCTGAACTTTGAGTCTTACTCAACTTCGTACCTTGTAACATGGGTAAGAACCCTTTCTTACTCTCATCCATTCTGAACTTCTTCAGAATCTTGTCAAGGTATGTACTCTGTGATATCCCAATTAAACGTCTCGATCTATCTCTATAGATCTTGATGCCTAAAATGTAAGCAGCTTCACCAAGGTCCTTCATTGAAAACTTACTATTCAAGTAATCCTTTACGCTTTTCAAAAGTTCTACATCATTTCCAATCAATAATATGTCGTCCACATATAATATCAGAAATGCTATAGATCTGCCACTCACTTTCTTGTAAATACAAGCTTCTCCGTAAGTTTGGACAAATCCAAACCCTTTGACCACCTCATCAAAACGGAGATTCCAACTTCGTGATGCTTGCTTGAATCCATAAATGGATCACTGAAGTTTCCACACCTTGTTAACATCCATAGGATCAACAAAACCCTTGGGTTGTATCATATACAACTCTTCCTCGATGTTGCCATTAACGAATGCGGTTTTGACATCCATCTGCCAAATTTCGTAATTAAAAAATGCAGCAATTGCTAACATAATCCGAACTGACTTTAGCATCGCTACGGGTGAGAAAGTCTCATCGTAGTCAACTCCTTGAATTTTTTGGAACCTTTTCGCGACAAGTCGAGCTTTATAGACGGTCACATTACCGTCAGCGTCTGTCTTTTTCTTGAAGATCCACTTGTTCTCAACGGCCTTGCGGTCATTGGGTAAGTCTACCAAAGTCCATACTTGGTTTTTGTACATGGATCCCATTTCGGATTGCATGGCTTCAAGCCATTTGTCGGAATCTGGGCTCATCATCGCTTCATCATAGGTCGCAGGGTCATCGCTCTCAACTACCATGACATTCATAGAATGACCATAAAAGTCGGGAGCTGAATGTATTCTTGTTGACCTGCGAGGTGCGGTAGTGTCCTCTATCGGAGTTTCATGATCCTCATCATTAGTTCCCTATTCACTCGGTGAAGTCAACACTCGAACATCTTCCGGTGCTGCGCCACTCGCCGTTTCATGAAGAGAAGGTTCAATAAATTCGTCGAGTTCTACCTTCCTACAACTCATCCCTTTTGAGAGAAACTCCTTCTCCAAAAAGGATCCATTCTTGGAAACGAAAACTTTGCCTTCGGATCTGTGATAGAAGGTATGCCCAATTGTTTCTTTAGGGTATCCAAAGAAGAAGCATTTTTCCTCTTTGGGTTCGAGTTTATCAGGCTGAAGTTTCTTCACATAAACAACGCATCCCCAAACTTTTAGAAATGACAGCTTAGGTTTGTTGCCAAACCATAATTCATACGGTGTCGTTTCAACGGATTTCGATGTTTCCCTATTTAAAGTGAATGCAGCTGTCTCTAGTGCATGACCCCAAAATGATACTGGAAAATCGGTAAGGGACATCATAGATCGTACCATATCTAATAAAGTTCGATTACGACGTTCGGAAACACCATTACATTATGGTGTTCCGGCAGGAGTGAGTTGTGAAACTATTGCACATTGTTTCATATGTGTGCCAAACTCGTAACTAAGATACTCTCCTCCACGATCGGATCGTAGCAATTTGATCTTTTTGTTAGGATGATTTTCAACTTCACTCTGAAATTCTTTGAACTTTTCAAATGTATCAGACTTGTGTTTCATCAAGTAAATATATCTATATCTACTAAAATCATCCGTGAAATTCACAAAATAACGATATCCACACCGTGCCGACACACTCATTGGAACGCATACATCAGTATGTATTATTTCCAATAAGTCGGTCGCCCGCTCCATAGAACCGGAAAACGGGGTCCTAGTCATCTTGCCCATAAGGCATGGTTCACATGTCTCCAATGATTCATAATCAAGTGATTCAAGTAGTCTATCGGAATGGAGCTTCTTCATGCGTTTTACACCAATATGATCTAAACGGAAATGCCACATGTATGCAGCAATATCATCATTCAGCTTGATTGTTTTGGCATTCACATTATGAATATGTGTACTACTACTATCAAGCTTCAAAAGGAATAAACCATTCTTCTCAAGTGCATGACCATAAAAGATATTATTCATATAAAAAGAGCAACCATTATTCTCAGACATAAATGAATAACCGTCTTGCAACAAACAAGATCCAGATATAATGTTCATGCTCAACGCAGGCACCAAATAACATTTATTTAGGTTTATCACTAATCCCGATGGTAAATGGAGAGGTAGTGTCCCGACGGCGATCACATCAACCTTTGATCCATTGCCGACGCGCATCGTCACCTCATCCCTTGCAAGTGGTCGACTATTCCTTAGCCCCTGTTTCGAGTTACATATGTTAGCAACTGAACCGGTATCAAATACCCAGGCGGTACTGCGACTACTATTAAGGTACACATCAATAACATGTATATCATATATACCTTTGTTCACCTTCCCATCCTTCTTATCCACAAGATATTTCGGACAGTTGCACTTCCAGTGCCCAGTTCCCTTGCAGTAGAAACACTCAGTATCGGGCTTAGGGCCAGCCTTGGTCTTCTTCTCAGAACTGGCAACAGACTTGTCGTCCTTCTTGAAGTTCCCTTGGAGTTGCCTTTCTTGCCTTTCTTCTTGAAACTGGTGGTCTTATTCATGATCAACACTTGATGTTCTTTCTGTTGGATATATGCTCTAGAGGCAAATAATATATGATTATTCCAATATATCTAAGCAAGTTCATAACCAGTTTCATACCGTTCTAGAACTGCATCAGTGAAACAATGATGCAGGTGTGGTATAGAAACACCCAGAGTTCCTAGTTAGCCTCTACATCGATAACTAGTTCATGGTCAACATGATGGTCGTGGTTTCCCGATCATGGGCAATTAAGTCTCTTGACTATGAGGTCACCTCACTGCCTAAGTGACGTGATGAACATTACCCAAAGTAAGCATTACAGCATGATCAAATCTTGTGAAGGTTCAGTGTTGTAATTACAGAACGTGGTAGACCGTTCCTTTGACCGTGAGTACGTGCATAATCACTATCTTCCCAGATTCTTTGACTTACATCCCACCACCTGACTGAAATATGCGGGTCATAACGGTTGTATCTTAGGTATTCCGTGGAGATACGTTGAGGAGTATTGTTTACAAGAGCGGGATTTGTCAATCCATATAATGGATAGATACTCGGGGCCCACTCGGTGAGATTCCATCCATGAAGCTGCGCAGCGTGTGACTAGGTCACGGGGATGAATATCACGGGAACGAGTGAATGAGGATTTAGTTCGGAACGAGATTGAACCAGACATAGGATGTCATTGATCGAATCTCGGAACAATCCAGTATCGCTGACAAAGGGAATGCTATACGGCGTAAGGTCCAATCGGTATTGATATCCGGAATGCACAGGGGTCATTATGGGCATCCAGGTCCCGCTGATGATCATTGACTGTTGCCTCTGCTCGGTCATGACTGGAGTGTTCTCGGACCGTAGGGTAACACACTTAAGGGCTCGATGAAATCGGAGACCTTTTCGGAACCATCGGAGCAACCAGAGAATAAGGGAGACAATATCGGAGGAGTACCGTATTGAACCGAAACAAGTTCGGAGTGAGCCGGAAGTGTTTCCGGAGCACCGGGAGATGGAATAATATGTTTTAGTTATTAATTAATTGAATTAATAATTAAAATCATTTTATTTCTAATTAATATGTGCTATGGGCCTTAGTGGAGAAAAAGGCCCATTAAGGATTGAAGGGAAAAGAAAAAGAAAAGAAAAAGGGGGGAGGCGCAATGGGCCCGAGGGCCCATGAGGGGTGCGCCCCCTCTCCCCCCTTGGCCGGCCACCCCCTAGCAAAGGGTTTAGTCCCACATTGCTAGGGGAGGTGGGTTGACTCCCTTCCCCAGCCTATATAAAGACAGGTAGGGTGCACATAATTAATACACAGAAATTCGTGAGAAAATAAATATAACTCCGAATTGAGATCGGTTTTCTCCGGTCTCCTCCCCTCTCTGGTCTCTTCCATGGTGGGCTCCCTAGTGTGAGCCTGTAGTGGAATTGAGACCTCTCTGCTAGAATCGGAGGCCGTCGTGCTGCCGAAGCTCCGTCCGGAGGTCTGCTTCCGCCCCCTCCGCTGGATCGGAGAACGGAGGTCGTCATCGAGTCTCGTACGTGTGCGAGTACTATGAGGTGCTGCACGTGTGGCACTACACCCATCCGGGTGCTCAACACAGCCAGGGGGCTGTGAAACTTGATCGGCTACATCAACCACGTTTGCGGGAACGTTTCCCGCGCAACGGACTACACCCCGAGGTATGTTATTTCCGCACTACTATCTGTTACGGTAATACGGCTAGCTAGATCTTGGGTTAAGGGAACGCCAGTTAGGAAAAATTTGTGTTTTCTGCTGCGAACCCCAACAGTGGTATCAGAGCTAGGTCTATGCTTAGTATTACTGTACGGATAGAACACATCGGGGATGTGGGCGTTGATTGTATGATTGTTACCCTCTCATGTGCACTTGTTCATATCTGCGGCATTGTTTGATGAAGCGGCCCCCGACCGACTTTACGCGTACTCTTACGCGAGACTGGTTCCACGCTTGACATGCGGCTTGTACCGTATAAAGTGGCTAGGGGGGTGTCTGTCTCTCTACTTTAGCGGATGTGGCATTTGCAACGGAGGGCCCCGTGCGGGGTGTAATAGAGACAATCGTATGGTTGACGTTGTGGTTGACTCGTAGGTTAAAACCTGTTTAACTATGAAAGCCCTAGCAGCCACGTAAAACTTGCAATATACAACTAGATCGTCTAAACCTTGTATTGCAAAGTGGGGGCTATCGTTTGTTTGTTTGTGATGTAGTGATAGCTTTTGCTATGTGTTACTAATAAGTAGTAATCGTCATCATAAAACAAACTAAAATGGAGACACTGTAGACTTAGTGTTGCCATAGCCCAGACATCTTAAAACTTGCTAGTATAAGATACACGACGGTAGCATGTGATAAGATGATCCCTTAACAAAGCCAAACACAAGTATTCTACCGAAGTGTGCACCACCTGGAAGGTTCTCCCATATGGCTTGATGCTCCGTACATACCGGAGTTGTCCTACATATTCAATGGAGTTCGCATGAGGTTGGGTTCGGCAAGCCTGGCATATGAAAATATGGCCTTGCTGAGCAGCATATAACATGGAGGTTAATTTGGCGAGCCTAGCATATGCAGATATGGCCTCGGAATACTAGAGATCGAAAGATCGAGCATGAGTCACAGTATATATAAGATAATGTGATCGCACAAGTTGTTGTCTACCTTTGAAACTGACCCGTCGGCCGTGTGATATTCGAGGTCGGGCAGTGAATCTGGATCATGTAATCAATAAAACTTCCTAGGGATGAAATGTTTTAGTGCGAGCTCATATGATTATATGAACTCATTTGTTGTGAACTAGTCTTAATTGTGTTCCTTGCAATTATGTTTGTAGAAAATGAATGCACTAGAGCAACGTGAACTATCTTTCTTCATGGAAGGTGAAAGACTTAGAGAAAATGGGTCAAACTTTGCTGATTGGTATTCACGCCTTAGGACGTCGCTCAAGAGAGCATACATCTTGTTTACAATAGAAATGCATGTGGAAGAACATCCGGACGATGATGTTGGCGATCAAGAGATACTTGATCATTATGCTCGCCGACAGAAATGCTCCGTAGTCAGGAAAGTCATGTTCTTCAGCATGTCAGAGGAGTTGGGCATACAGTTACAGGACACTGGCCCATATGACATGATGGACACGCTAAAGACAATGTTCGTACGTGAGTTCAGAATTGCCAGATTTGAGTTAGAAAGCAAGTTTCTATCTACAAAGATGGAAGAACGCACAAGCCTTGATGATCACTTAGACAGGATGCATGAGATGTACCTGACCCTAGTGGAGGACTATGAATATTGGACAATGAACGAAAGCACCACGGAGGAGTTTGCAATAAATACGTTATTGCACTCACTCCCTCCGAGTTATGGTGATTATGTTCATAGCTATGTCGGAAGAGGAGCTAATATGAGTCTCCAGAACTTCATGACTGATCTCTTGACCACGGACATTGCTCCTTTCGAGGATGCAGAAGTCATCGATGGAGAAGGTATATACTTGATATACTTTATAAATGTTTACTCCCTTATACAACAGATGCAGTAAATGAGTATTTGATACTTATTCTGTTTTATGAAACAGGACCTGCTGTTGCATGGACGGGAAGAGGTGAAATCGAGGATTGATGGATATCAAGTCAGTTGATGGCCAGCATGGATTCCACCGAGACATCTATCATAGGAGATACTTAGAGTATTAGATAAATCTTATGTAATCATTATAGTATGAACACTTAGTTGTGTGTCTTGCATCTCGCGAGACAAAGTTATTCATGTAATGAGACAAGTCAGTTGTTCCATCTCTATGAATAAAAGTGTGCTTATACTTTGATTACGTCTTGATTTATGATATGATAGAAAGCATTTATAATACTACTATTATTGTCAAGAAATATTCAATGTTTAATGATAAAGTTGTCTTGATTATAACAAGTCAAAGATCTGATTCCATGAGGTGACTTCATAACTGATGAATTCATTAAATGTATGATCTATTAACTTGTGAGTTCATTATCGAATGAAGAATCATAACTTGATTGCATGAGATGGATTAGATACATGATCTATGAACCTCTGCAATAAATATGATCATGACAAGGTTCTAGCAAGTAGAACTTGTGCCAATCATTATACATAAATGATGTAGAATGGGCATGTGAGTTATCATTAAAAACTTCATATGATTAATTGAAAGTTGTATTCAATTGAGATCATAAAACTGAGATTCGGGAATCACAGTAAGAAGTGAGAATACAAGGATACATATCACTACGCTACGATCTGGAGTGAAAAGTATTGATATTGACATAATGGGAGACTTGTGGAAGTTGTACCACAAACTACGATGGAAGTTGAAAGTGCTGGACTACTTAAACCATGCGTAGTCATACTAAACCGTAGTATGGTCTAAACGTTCTTTCCCCTAGCACTATAGTTATTGTCGAATAAGTTGTTTAATTCATTAAGTTAAAACACCCACTTCATGAATAGGAAACCATCCTGGTTTTAACGAGACATGATAGCTCCATAACTGATGGTGTTATAAGGTTTCTTAAAAGAAAGAATTTCTTTGTAATAGAACTACGAGCAATTGAAATTACATATTCTCCCCGAATAGCAAAATTTGTGTTGCTTAATTGGTAATACGAGAAAAGTATCTCAACACAGATCCAATGGGAGATAATGGAAACTTTGACCGAGGTATTGGACCTTGCCTTCAGAATATCAGAGTATTGCAACGGAAGCATGTTCCGCTGTAATGACACTGCATAAGGAAGGATATGCCAAAGATGATTGATCTTGGTATATGAGTTGAAGCCAGTGTTGAATTTAGAAGGTTGTCATGAATACGTTCTGTACAGAACAATAATCATGAGTCTTCTTAATAAAACAATAGGGAATAATATTTCTTGAAGACACAAAGGAATGATGGTAACCTAGAACACGAGGAGAAATGAAAAATATTGAATTACATTAAGGATGGCTCACGTCCTGTGAAATAAATCGGTTATTTCATATTCTCGACAAACTGGAGAGTTATTGAGAATAATGTAATGGACATAAATCATTATTTGGTTATGACCAAAGTTCAATGGTGATTGACTACGGAAACGTAGGAATGCTTTAATCAATAAAATATTTCATTTACACTACGATGGACCATAGCCTGAAATTGCATCTCAGTCAAATTTGGATTTGAAAGGGAATTGTAATGGGCAAGACGAAGGTTACTTCGTTAAAAGGATGGACTATAGTACCTCAAGACAGGAACCCTCAAACTTGATTTGATCAAGTGATTTTGTGATGACCAAAATATTGAGTGGGCCTGCAGTTTCATGAAACTGAGTGGGAGCTTTGAAGACTTCCCTGAAACTTGGAATGCAGAGGGCATTTTCTGAGTGGGAGCTTTGGAAGCTTTGTCATTATGTGAGACATAGTGAACAATAAAATGACTTGATGAAAGCTGAACCACAAATATATGAGTATAAGATGGATATATTTGAGTGGGAGCATGATCATTGTCTCAAACATATATGCATTGATATGTGTGAAGAATGATCTCATATGTATATATATGGATATGCATTGATTGTGTGTATAGAGAATCGTCTCATGTACATATGTGCATTATGATATATATAGAGCATAAGGCAAATAAAATACAAGATTGCAAGAATCTTCTTTTATGTGAAATACCAACACATTACACGTTGAAATCTATATGAGTAGATTAAGATACGGATAATGAAACGAAGTGAAGGTTGGAATAATCTTCTAGACAAGAAACAGGTTCTTGTGGCTAGAAATTATATAATGGATGAAATCCAAATATCACAAGCAATGTCTTGATGGAAGAATAGAGATGCACCATGTACTGGACATGTGATCTTATATGTTCTTGACATATGATTCTACCATATAACATGCGTTGTGAATCCAACAACAGAATGACTCAAAAGTTCTTGGAGAAGAACAGATTCCGATGTGCTTTAGGAATAAAACACAGAATCTGAATAAAGTCCATGCATTCAGTATATGAGAGGCATACTGAGGACTATTCTCTAAAATATAGAAATGATAATAGACTTGAATGTAATGCAAGATTACAATTGCAAGCCATATTATGGGTCTATATGGAATTAGAGACATCACCAAAGACATGAAAGAAATGTGAGCAAAATTCACGGTACTACAAACATAATACTACTTAAGAAAGTAGACGTATGGATAAAATTTTAGCGTTAGAAGTATTGGACTTCTGGCTGAGTGTATTTCTCAGTATATATGACTATGGATGAGTCTTCTTAAAGACTGAACCAAGAGATCATTGGAGGATACTGTGAAATAATAGTCTCACTCTCCCGCGAAACTTATATCCAACCATTATATGATAATGAGTGGTATGTCAAAAGAGCTTTTGACCTATACCAGTTGCAAAGGAAACATACGAATCTGAATTGGTGCAGTTCGTTGACGAACCCTCTTCCATGAGCGTGCATGATCAATGAAACACTTATGTGATAAGATGTTTATGATCGGAAAAATGCGGCTAGATTATTAGCACTCTAGTGCAAGTGGGAGACTGTTGGATATATGCTCTAGAGGCAAATAATATATGATTATTCCAATATATCTAAGCAAGTTCATAACCAGTTTCATACCGTGCTAGAACTGCATCAGTGAAACAATGATGCAGGTGTGGTATAGAAACACCCAGAGTTCCTAGTTAGCCTCTACATCGATAACTAGTTCATGGTCAACATGAGGGTCGTGGTTTCGCGATCATGGACAATTAAGTCTCTTGACTATGAGGTCACCTCACTGGCTAAGTGACGTGATGAACATTACCCAAAGTAAGCATTACAGCATGATCAAATCTTGTGAAGGTTCAGTGTTGTAATTACAGAACGTGGTAGACCGTTCCTTTGACCGTGAGTACGTGCATAATCACTATCTTCCCAGATGCTTTGACTTACATCCCACCACCTGACTGAAATATGCGGGTCATAACGGTTGTATCTTAGGTATTCCGTGGAGATATGTTGAGGAGTATTGTTTACAAGAGCGGGATTTGTCAATCCATATAATGGATAGATACTCGGGGCCCACTCGGTGAGATTCCATCCATGAAGCTACGCAGCGTGTGACTAGGTCACAGGGATGAATATCACAGGAACGAGTGAATGAGGATTTAGTTCGGAACGAGATTGAACCAGACATAGGATGTCATTGATCGAATCTCGGAACAATCCAGTATCGCTGACAAAGGGAATGCTATACGGCGTAAGGTCCAATCGGTATTGATATCCGGAATGCACAGGGGTCATTATGGGCATCCAGGTCCCGCTGATGATCATTGACTGTTGCCTCTGCTCGGTCATGACTGGAGTGTTCTCGGACCGTAGGGTAACACACTTAAGGGCTCGATGAAATCGGAGACCTTTTCGGAACCATCGGAGCAACCAGAGAATAAGGGAGACAATATCGGAGGAGTACCGTATTGAACCGAAACAAGTTCGGAGTGAGCCGGAAGTGTTTCCGGAGCACCGGGAGATGGAATAATATGTTTTAGTTATTAATTAATTGAATTAATAATTAAAATCATTTTATTTCTAATTAATATGTGCTATGGGCCTTAGTGGAGAAAAAGGCCCATTAAGGAATTGAAGGGAAAAGAAAAAGAAAAGAAAAAGGGGGGGAGGCGCCATGGGCCCTAGGGCCCATGAGGGGTGCGCCCCCTCTCCCCCCTTGGCCGGACACCCCCTAGCAAAGGGTTTAGTCCCACATTGCTAGGGGAGGTGGGTTGACTCCCTTCCCCAGCCTATATAAAGACAGGCAGGGTGCACATAATTAATACACAGAAATTCGTGAGAAAATAAATATAACTCCGAATTGAGATCGGTTTTCTCCGGTCTCCTCCCCTCTCTGGTCTCTTCCATGGTGGGCTCCCTAGTGTGAGCCCGTAGTGGAATTGAGACCTCTCTGCTAGAATCGGAGGTCGTCGTGCTGCCGAAGCTCCGTCCGGAGGTCTGCTTCCGCCCCCTCCGCTGGATCGGAGAACGGAGGTCGTCATCGAGTCTCGTACGTGTGCGAGTACTACGAGGTGCTGCACGTGTGGCACTACACCCATCCGGGTGCTCAACACAGCCAGGGGGCTGTGAAACTTGATCGGCTACATCAACCACGTTTGCGGGAACGTTTCCCGCGCAACGGACTACACCCCGAGGTATGTTATTTCCGCACTACTATCTGTTACGGTAATACGGCTAGCTAGATCTTGGGTTAAGGGAACGCCAGTTAGGAAAAATTTGTGTTTTCTGCTGCGAACCCCAACACTTTCTTGATCTCCACTTCTGCAGTCTTTAGCATTGACAGAAGCTCGGGGAGAGACTTCTTCATGCCCTGCATGTTATAGTTCATCACAAAGCTCTTGTAGCTTGGTGGTAGAAACTGGAGAACACGATGAACTCCTAGCTCAATGGGGATCGATATTCCCAGAGCTATGAGCTTCTCGGCGTACCCAGACATTCTGAGTACATGCTCGCAAACGGAGCTGTGTTCCTCCATCATGCAGCTAAAGAACTTTTCTAAAGCTTCATAACTCTCTACATCAGCATGGCAATCGAAAATCATTTTCAGTTCCCGCATTGTATCATAGGTTGTGCTGTTCTCGAAACGCTTTCGGAGTTCAGGCTCAATTTCATACAATATGCCGCAATGAACCAAACTGTGGTCCTCCTGGCGATTCAAGAAAACATTTTTCTCTTTGTCGAGAGCGTCATCAGCAGGTGGGTCACCTAGAGGCGCATCAAGCACATAGGTCTTTTGAGCAGCTTTACAAAGAATCCTCAAGTTGAGGTCCCAGTTGGTGAAATTGCTACCATTGGTAGCTACTCTCTCTTTCTCCATGAACAAATTGAAATCGAAAGCAGGGGGTTCCATCTACAACATATTTTCAAAGTTATTTAGACTAAGTTTATAATAGATTGAGTTCAAGCTAATTCATAAAATTGCTATGATAACTCCCACTCAAAAACAAAATCCCTCTAGTTGATTTTAGTGATTACACGAACCAAATTCATTACACCATGACCGATCATCACGTGAGGTGGTGCAACTACAATGGCGAACATCATATGTTCATCATATCATTTATATGACTCATGCTTAACCTTTCGGTCCATGTTCCGAGGCCATGTCTGTACATACTAGGCTCGCCAAGTAGAACCTTAGTATTCACATGTGTAAAACTGTCTTACACCTGTTGTATGCGAATGTAGAGTATATCACACACGATCATCACGTGGTGCTTCGAAACGACGAACTTTCTTAACGGTGCATACTAAGGAAGAACATATTATTATCTTGATATTAAAATGAGGGGTCATCTTATAATGCTACCGTCATGATCATATCTAAGCAAAATAATATGCATAAAAGGATTAACATCACATGCATGATAATGTTATATGATATGGTCCTTCTTGCACTTGATCTCCATCTTGTGCGTCATGGCATGATCTCCATCATTCCACCGGCGTGGCTCCAAGGTCCATGGCGCCTCCATCTTGCTTGACTCTCATCATTACAATATATATCACATGGATATATACATATATAGCACGCAGGCCATGAAAAGAATAAACAACCATATGGCTCCTGCCGGTTGTGACATTTCCATTTACAAAAGAGATCATTTCATACATCAATTTTGTAACATTAACCATATCACATCACATGCCCCTGCAAAAACAAGTTAGACGTCTCTAATTTATTTTTGCATATTTTACGCGGTTTTGGGCTTTCTAGGATAGAACCGTTCTTACCAAAGAACAACAAACCACAACGGTGATAAACATATTATTAGCAAACCGTTGTAGATTAGATCACAACTATAGTGAAAGAAACTGACACCCGCTAGCCACTTATGCAAAGCAAGTTGCATGTCAATCGTGGAACAAGTCTCATGTGCGCGGACATGTAAGGTTAGTCTGGGCCGCTTCAATTCCACTATGCCACCATGATCCAAAATACGAAATTTTTTGCAATAACATGATCATCAACGCCCACATCCATATGTGTTCTAATGTACAAAAAAAATGTACGCATAGAAACGGCTCTGATACCACTGAAGGGATCGAAACAAGGAAAACAAAAATTTCCTACGAATTGCAACAAAACTGCCAAGATCATATCAAGGAGATAACTTGTAACGGTTTGGGAAGGACTCACCCTCGAAGACCGAAAGTGTTCAACGAGAACAATTCTCATGGATGATGTAGACGTTCACTTGCTGATCTCAAGATCGTGATGAAGAACGTTGCAAGAGGAAACGCTTCCGTAGTCAGTCACACATACAACTTGATGACGACCTCCGTCCCTTGCTCCAGTTGGCCAGCGGAAGTAGTGGATCCTCGGGAACTCCAACAGTACTACGGCATGGAGGTGGTGGTGGAGAGAAAAACTCAGCAGGGCTTCGCCTAAGCACGTGCTCGAGTAGAGGACAAGCAAGGAGAGGAAGATGTCAACCAAAGGACATGTGAGAACGAGAGGGAATGAGCTAGTGGAGAGGATGTCTCCACCTCCTCCTTTTATAGGAGAGGGGGAAGCCCCAAAGGGAGGAATGGCACCCCCATTACTCCCCTCTTCATGGGAGAGGTTACTCCCTCTTAAACTCATTTAATACCTCCTCTTAATTTGGTAGAAAACTTCCACTCATAAATCCCAAGAGTTTATCTCCCATAAATGAATAAAATATTTTTAATTATTTTATTTGAGATTTAATATTTGTTAATTCTTGTAATCAACAAACATTAACATTTAACCCGCCTGAACTATTCAGAAATCCTGAAACAATTTCAGTGTTGTCCAATATTTTCTCCGTCGTTCCGTATCCATTTAAAAAGCGTCAACAAACCTTAAGTGTGTCACCCTATGGTTCGTGAACAAGATACCAACAAGTACTCTTTTCTCGTTTCGTGATATAAAATCCTCGTGAGCCAGTCACGTGCTTGCAAGCGATGTCGATGCAATATCACCGAGTGGGCCCAGAGTATATCTCAACGTCATCAGGATGGACAAATCCCACTCTTGAACCCCGAGCCTCAACTAACACTTTCCGAGTACCCAACTACACCTTTATAGTCACCCTATCACGGTGTGATGTTGGATGGAATCAAAGTACTCTTCCGGTGTTAGGGATTTACGTGATCTCATGGTCTAAGGATTAGAGTTATTTTGTATGAGTTTGATATAACAATATAAACTTGATGACATGATGGTATTGTTATACCTATTGTGGGTGTATGTTCATCACATCATTCTTCTAATGATACGACTTTGTTATTAACAACATCCAATGTTCATGATCAGGAAACCTTGATCATCCGTTAATCAACAAGATTGTATATTGAGAGGCATAACTAGGAACCTATACCTTGTTTATTAAACACACTTGTATTAATGTTTCCAATTAATACAATTATAGCATGAGAAATAAACATCTATTATAAATAAAGAATAAGATAATAACCATTTTATTATTGCCTCTCGGGCATATTCCCTTTAGAGGAGAGGCTCCCGGAGGTCGATCCTCCCTCCGGCAGGGTGCCGGGAAGAGGTCTGCGGGCGCTCCAGATCTTGGAAGCGCGGAGGCGGCGGAACAGAGGCGAGATCGCGAAAAAGGGTTCTCTCTTCGGAAAAATCCCATCACGAAGAATATATAGGAGAAGGGGGGCAGCCGGTGGGGCCACCAGGGGTCTTGGCGCCCCCTGGCGCGGCCAGCCCCTAGGGCGCGCCACCAGGGCGCCTGGGCCCCTGGTGGTGGCCCTCTAGCCCCACTTTGGTGATTTCGGAAGGTTCCTTCACGCTGATATTTTATCTGATTTTTCCTGAATTTTTGGAGCACTTTTAATATGGGGGAAACCTGAAATAGAAAACAGCAGAAAACAGGAACTGACACTGTGGTGGACTGAATTAATAAGTTAGTCCGAATATGATCAAAATTGTATGAAAGTGTATCTAGATCATAGCAATATCACACAAAACATGCATGGAGCAAGTAGAAATTATAGATACGTGTGGGACGTATCACCCGTCCGAGCTGTCCACCACGCTCGTCCTCGTCGAATTTGTCTAACTGACAAGGATTCGTCCCTGGAGCCTCAACACGGCGCGAATCGAGCTCGTCTTCTTCCTCAAGCCCACCAGCGAGCTTCTCCATTTCCGGCCACACCGCACCCTCCCCGAGCCCGCTGCCCTCCACTACGCGCTCCTGGTGAGCACCTCTGCAGTCGCCCATGTCACAACCCAAGTTTAGGTATGTGCTAGGGTTCAAGTGCTCCTTTGCATCATGCAAAAATTTCAAATGAAATCCAAATGGGGAAAGCAGAAATCCCCAATAGAATTTAATTCAAATGGCCAGAGAAAAATCTTTTTCCAAAAAATATTCTGAACATTTTTAAAATCTCTATAAATGGGCATGATCACATTTCATGTGTTGTGGGTACAACCTCATGCCCTAAGATTTTTCAAAAAGTCCAAAAAGGGCTTGGAAATTAAATAATAACCCTAATTGATTTGAAATTTAAATTATTTGCTTTTCAAAAATCTCCGAAACTTGTGAGTGGCTAGCTATATATATTCTAGGCCCACATAATTTTTTTGAAGATTCTACAAAATGCTTTGCTATTTATTTCAAAGAAAAACACAAAGCAGAAAAAGGAAAAAGAAACAGAACCAGAGAAAAAGATTAAAACAGAAGCCAGCCCACCCCTACCAGGCCCCGGGCCCAACTCATCCCCCACGTCCCAAGCCCACCCCGCATCTTGTTGTCTTCCCCACCGCATCGACAAGCAGCTCGGTGGCGAGCATGTCGATGCCGACGAGGGCCACGTCCCCCTCTAGGCCTCCCCTCTGCCTCTCCTTGCGCCACGACGACACGCAGCACACCTAGCATCTCCTCCCGCACTCCCTGGTCGTCTTCCCCCTCTCCTCCTCGCCATTCCCGTGCAGCCCGAGAACTCGCCAGAGCGTGCAGCCGCGCCAGCGTGGCCATCGACGACGAGCTGCCCGACAAACTTGTCCATTAGATCCGCCAGCTTCGACTCCCTCGAGCAGCTCCTTCAATTCGGACCCAAGACCAACGGAGGCGACGCCCCCTTCTCCAGTTCTCCGCTGGGCACAGAGGACTCCGGCGAGCGATTCCGCTTCGGCTAGCTTTTCCCCGGCCACGCCGTGCTGCCCATCGTTCTCAGGGTGAGCTCCTCTTCCTCCTGCCCCCTCTTGTGCGTCTCCCCGTGGCCTCCTTCGCCGTCTTCGTCGAGGACAGTGGCCAGCCATCGCGCCAATCGAAGCTGTCGTCGCCCTAGTGCCCCTCCATGACCCCTTCTTGCAGCACTTGACGCGGGAGAGCACGGGGCACCTCCCAGTGCAAGCCCCGTGCCACCCCGTGGCCTTTTTGCAAGTCTGGCGAGCTCTCCGCCGTGGATTTGGTCGCCACCGTCAAGCCCCAGCCATTAGGGCTTAATTTACCTAGCTAATTACCCCCCACACCCACTGACAGGTCGGCCCCCTAGGCCCTTAACCCCCTCTCTGTTAAAATAACAGAGAGATTAACCCCTGGGGCCACTGACATGCTGGCCCCACATGTCAGCCCGACCTGACGTCACTGTGACGCAGGCATGATGCAGTAAATGGTTTTAATTTAAAAGAAATTCAGAAAAAGCCAGAAAATAGTTTAAACTTTGGAAAATCATAGAAAAATCATACTAACTCCAAATTAAACAAATAATATATGAAAAATTATCAAAAAAATATAAGGATTATGAATATGCAATTTTTTATATGTTTGACCATTGTAAAATGGGGCAACAGTAGCAAATGTGCATATGTCATAATTTGACTTTGAATTTGGAGTTTGAATTTGCAAATCCTTTGCAATACACTTCAATTCAATTGAATTTTCCACAAACCAGTACCCTATACATCATGTCACAAATTATCATGTGCTTGTGCATTTACTTTCGATGTTGCCCCCCTTTGTTGATGATTGTTCCAGTAACAGTGTTTCCGAGACGGAGGTCACCCCCGAAGCAGAAGACTGATAAACCAGTGTATCGTCAGCAAGGCAAGCAAACCCCTTTGTTCATGTCGATAAAAACCGATGTAACGACCCGGTCCCGAAGGGAACCAAGTCTACTGTGCTTCTGTGCTATCCCTGGATCAGTATGCTAGCACACACAGGTACTCGATGAAATACCATAGTATCACATGTCATAAATTAACGTAAATACATGGTATTTATTACCTTACAGCCCTTAGGCTAGAATACACAGCATAACGATCAACATATAAGTGGAGTCCCATCAACGCCAACGGCAAAGTTGAGTGTAGACTTCACGACCCTAAATCGTATCACTTACTCGTCGTATATAATCCTGCAACACCGAAGGTTACAGCCCGACAACGGGTTAGTACTTTTGAATGTACGGCAAATCATATCCCAGAAAAAAGTAAAATTTCCTACAATACATGCAATTTGGCTGGTGGAGCTTCTACATTTATTTTTGCAAAAAGCTAATTTTTCCTTATAGAATAATAATAACTAAGTTCTACAATAGCACACGATTGAGATGGGACCCCCACTCAATCTATCCCAAAGTGATTAAACCAATCAGTTAATTAAAGATGATGAGGCAAATCAATATTACCACATCTAGTCGCTCAAATTGTCCATAACCGGGGACACGGCTAATCGATTAGTTTTACACTCTGCAGAGGTTTGTGCACTTTTCCCCACAAGACTCGATCGCCTCCTTTGTAGTTCGTCACACTGCATGATGTATGACAACTGGAAGATCGAGACATGGTCTTTCAGAAGAGTTTCCCTTACTCCGGTAGCACCCATCCCACCTACTCACATCTACTTTCGTAGCGCTACCTAGTAAGAGTCCCTAAAACTGATCAACCAAGCCAGAGCCCATAGTAGCTTGTGGCTGCACACGTAAGCTTCTAGGTATGTCAATACAAACAGTCCCTTTGAGCCTGGGTGGCTTTCCGCAGTCATCACTGGCCACCCCCAGGATACTCGCAACCATCCCACCCAGGTAGTTCATTAACTTTATCTTGGTCCTAATTACTACATTATCACTCATACCTCATAATGATTCACTTCCCAATCCATGTCTACTTAGCATAGCAATATCCTATTATACGATGGTGAAAATGATGTAAGGATCAGACCTTCCTCAATGATCTACTGGGTGTAATAGCATAGCAACCTATCATGCAATCTAAAGAAGAAGAACTAATGCATTAAAAACATAAGTAATAGGGAGTATGATCAAAGATATGACTTGCCTTGAATCTTGATGAAGTTATTCGCGCTCACAATTCCAACAATTGTAATCGTCACACTCCGAGAAATCTATCGTAACCAAGCAAACAAGGTTGCACACAATAAATCAACAATCCAAAAGAAGGCGAACAATTTTATTTTATTTTGAAACTTCAAAAGAAAAACCAAATAAAAGTTTTTTCAAAACAGATCATGATTGAGTTCAAAAGTGGGTTGCAAAGTATCTAGAATATGGGGTTTAGCTAGGGTTTTAGTTTGCAAAAAGAATCAATCAAATCCGAGTTGTAAAACAAAAGATACGATCAACTAAAGTTGAAAACAAAATCTGATCAGATCTGAATATTTTCGAAAATTAAAAAATAAATTTTAGGGTTGTACTGGATAGAGGACTTTGAAAGAAAACCATGGGCTTTGAAATCACGCAAAACGGATATACGGTCAAAAAGATATTACAAAAACAAATCTACATAGGATTTAGATATATTTTTTTTATCAAACGCAAAATATTTTTTTTCCTCGAAACTTGGATCGACGTTACCTAATGTGTAGAGGATTTAAAAAGAAACAAGTGGCCGCTAGTTTCATCTAAAACGGAGCAACGGATAAAAAGTTACGGCGTTTTTACTAACCGCGGCGTGTAGATTTGACGCGACGAAGACGACGACTCCGGCGATCTTCGGCGTCAACGAGGACGTCTAGGATGTAGGGCTTGATTAAAATATCACAACGGTGGTGGTGATGATCTCCAACGTCGTCCGTACGGACATGACAACGCGGTGAACCGAGTGCGCTCCGATGAACTCCCGCGGTACGCGTACAATTTGGGGATCAATCTTGCGCAAGAAAAGAAGAGAGAAAAGATGTCAATTAGATGCACAACGAAGAGAGGAGTCGGTCTGCAGAATTTGGGGTCAAGGGGAGGCTCACCGGTGACGAAATTCGTCCAACAATGGAGCTCCGTTGGACCTAGATCTACCCCGAAATTAGCTCGAGTTGGAACGGTTTGCTGCGAAATTTTGTGGGGAATTGGTGGAGAGAGACGTGAGGTATTTATGGGACAAGTTTGATTGGGAAAAGGGCAACCGAAGATGAAGTTTTGGACAGACACGGCCGCCGGCGTGCAGGTACAGAGTCCGGCCCGGACTCTGTTTTCTTGCTGGAGAAGGAGAAGAACGCGCGGGCGCACCCGGCTCGCTGGCCGCTCGGCCGGTCTGGCCGCTGGCTTGGCTGGGCCACGCCCTGGCCTTTCGGCCGTTGGCTGGTCGGCCTCTGGCCGCTGGCTGGCTGGGCTGGCCTCGGCGCGGCTAGCCGCGACATATTTTTTTTTCGCGAATTTTTTTTAACGAAAAGTTTTGTTTTAAATTTTTTTTCTTCAAAAACACTGAATATAGAGATATTTTTTAAATAATATAATAACTCCAAATAAATAACGCAATATTAAAAAAAATATTTATTTATTTACTTTATTTTAACACAACTTCAGAGAGTTTTGTAAAATAATTTACAACTCCAAAAATTCCCAAATAAATTTCTAAAATCTTAGAATCCTTTAAATAGAATATTTAATAACTTTTTATCCAAAATAAAAGGATTCAAAAAACATTTTCTAATAAATCCAAATAAAACCAAAATAAGGTTTTAAATCATTTTCAAATAAAATTAAAGAAGTCATGTTATCTTACCTCCTTTAAGTATTTTTATTTTAAATATAAAATTATTAAAAATAAGATCCAATAAAATACAACTTCTATTGAAAACATTTTTCCAACTTTTATTTTATTTATTGAAGGAGTCATATTACCTTCTCTCTATTTTTATTTGTTGGATTTATTTTGAAATAATAAATGTAAAAGAACAAAAATGAATATTAGGGAAAGTCATTTTATTCCCTCTCATTTTTAATATTCATTTAAACTTCAAAAGTTTCAGATCCTAGTCTATCTCACTCAGATCAATTACACATAAATCAAACAAGATAATCATAATAATTTAATTATTATAACATTCCAAAATTTAGAATTTTGGGATGTTACAAATCTACCACCCTGAAAATGAATCTCGTCCTCGAGATTCGAAGAGGCTAGAAAGAAAATGTTAGGCTTGGGGTCTTCCGTCTCCGAAATCCACTCATCCTCTGAAGCTCTAGGGTGCTACCACCCTTAAAACAAAATCCCAGGTCTTCAAGAATATAGCTCCTTCGATAACTTCCTTCTTACATATACCCCTGCTCCTTCGAGGTATTTAATCATTTATCAACTAATTGGTCTTCCATATACTGTACCTTCATGAATGACAGGTCGAACGCCAATACTAACAAATATCGGTACTATCATGGTGTTCAACAAGAGGGTCTCCTGTAGAAAATTGGTCTTGGCTTATTGTCACCGTATTACTTATGATTCGAGAAGGTTGCACTGTACAGGGCCAACATCGTACCATTCTAAAGTTTTGGTTTAGCGTCGTCGTCATCTCTCTACTATAGGTAAGTCACTCTAGATCTACCATCCCACATAGCAAAGCGAATAATAAGAGTAGCCAGTATGGTGATCAATCCATCCTGCACCCAAATAATTACCTTGTATATGGTTTAGCGAATCTCGCATTCTAACACTCGGGCATCCTCGCAAGCACTACCAACTTATCTTCTCCACGAACTGAGTTCGGGTAAATCCATGGTTTCTGCATGCCAAACAAAACAGCTATCGTTTCTTCACAACTCTCAGGTTTTACGTATACTCCTATAAGATTTTCGGTTGGAAAAGTCGTAACTTCCTCCATGGTCCTTCTTTCCGGAAGGGCGTGCTTGATTCTTATCCGATCTTGCGGCTTGGGGTTTATGGCCCACCTCATCTATTGCAAATCTTAACTCCTCTTTGGGTTGCAAATATTCTCCATCTCAAACATAAGTCTTGCTTCTCATTCTTAAAATCCGACTATACTCCTTCCTTAATATCTTAATGCAGACCATCACATCTCCAAACGGACTCACGATTTACTTTTCAAAACTCTATTATGAGGTCTGATGTAGTTAACACTTCGATCATTCTTCGGGTAATAATACAAAATACTACCACCCTTAAAATGAAAATCTAGGGTCTCTTCCTTATCCTTACATTAGCTTCCGAATCACTTCTCCTTGCTTGTAGTGTTACTACTCATAAATATCCAATTCACACATGTGGTTGTTTCCTGACCAAAGGCGCATACTAGCTCTATTGAATCTCAAATTGATCATTGAAATCTCATAGAATTACACATCTCCATCCGAAGTTTCTATTTTTTTACAAAAAACTTCCCTACTCTACTTATTGAACGCTTCACATCTAATCTCTCAGCATAAGACTTCTATAAATTAGGACATTCTCCCGGTAAACTGAAGTTCCTCCTTGCAGCAAAACAAATTACTTCTTTCCAGTCTCGGGGTCTCATTGTGAGTACTTAAGCTCCTGGAGGCTTTGTCATCCTTTCGGGGCATTTGGTAGAGTAGTGCCCTGTTTCTCTGCACCTAAAACATATGACTTGACTTCGATCCTTCCTTGCAGAAATTGGGTTCTTCTGGGGATACACACTGCTTTCATCATCTTCATCCTTGGATTTCTGAGATGCATTCGTCTCCTCTATATTCTTGACATATTTAAAACACGCGGTGTTCTCTCGGGTGTAAGGCTTCTTCTGTGAATCTTAAGTCATCCTCTTCTTCTTGGTCTGGGTTTTTCGTCTTGTGAGCAGGTCGTAGTCTCTACAAGGGCAACCAGGTGCATGACGTCCATCCTTGCTACAATGCCAACACATGACCCTTCCAAACACCTTGTGTTTCTTTCTCAACTTTCTATGTTACTCCAATCGTCTATTTCTTGTTGGTCATACTCCACTTCTATTGTCGGGAATTTACCCAGATACTCGTCCTCCTTCATGCACTTTTTAAAATATGTCCTTCTTCTCCACATGAATAGCACAACTTGGTGCAAATTGGGTTTGATGTTTCTTCAAGAGGGTCTTTAACATCTCCCTTCATCATGAGTACCTCTATCTGTTTACTAAGAGCTTCCTTCATCCCTTCCTTATGTTGTTGGATCACCTTCTGTACCATGGGGTATAAGTTACACTGGGCGGGGTAATGGGTAGTTCCTTCACACAAGAAACAGGTAACCTGCCTAGTGGGACAATCTTCAGTTTGGGTGAGTTTCTTCACAATAAGGGCATTCATCCTGATGTTCCTCGTGGGTGTGTCCTATATCTCCATAGATCTTGCATGCGCATGGTTTCTTCAGATCGTTTACACTAGGCTTCCTTGTTCGGGAGACAAGACGTGATTTTAGCAGAGTCAGTTTGAATTCATCCCAAGTGATTTCTTCTCGCCATCCATTGATAGCTTGGTACATCCTCCACCAAGTAGCAGCACCTTTTGCAAAGTACTGAAGAGCATATTGCACCATATCGTTTCTTCTAACACTGCTATCCTTCATGTGATCCTCCATGTTCTGAATCCATTTTTCGGTCTTCAACCGAGTCATCGCTCCGGAAAAGATGAGTTCATCTCCATACATCATCTATGGGGTCCAAGGGTTTTGGTTTAGGGGATAAGTTTGGAGGGGGGGGAGAACAACACAAAAAGATAACACACAAATCACCGCATCTAACGTTTTCATATAATAGGGGTTTAGTCCTCTAAGGGTCATGGGTAGTCTTGGGATCTTCAGAGTCTTCAAAAAAAAAATCTTCGAGTCTTCAAAATCTTTGATACTTCTAGTTGGTAACTTCCATTCTTCCAATGCACGGTATAATCCTTTACACTTAATTGATCATGAATCCAATAACTTGTCCTTCTCGGTGTAGCGTAAGATGATCCTTCCAAGGAGTCAAGTGGCACGGGTATAGTCTAACTTGTTTGGGGGCAAGAGGGAGTGTAAAAAAACTCAGAAAAGATGAGGAGTAATGGATTTTTTTTTCAAAATAATATTTTTAGCAATAGAATTTCCTATGGCTTTCAAGTTTCTAGGGTCACGACCTACAGTCAACCTGGCTCTAATACCATCTTGTAACGACCCGGTCCCGAAGGGAACCAAGTCTACTATGCTTCTGTGCTATCCCTGGATCAGTATGCTAGCACACAGAGGTACTCAATGAAATACCATAGTATCACATGTCATAAATTAAAGTAAATACATGGTATTTATTACCTTACAGCCCTTAGGCTAGAATACACAGCAGAACAATCAACATATAAGTGGAGTCCCATCAACGCCAACGGCAAAGTTGAGTGTAGACTTCACGACCCTAAATCGTATCACTTACTCGTCGTATATAATCCTGCAACACCGAAGGTTACAGCCCGACAACGGGTCAGTACTTTTGAATGTACGGCAAATCATATCCCAGAAAGAAGTAAAATTGCCTACAATACATGCAATTTGGCTAGTGGAGCTTCTACATTTATTTTTGCAAAAAGCTAATTTTTCCTTATAGAATAATAATAACTAAGTTCTACAATAGCATACGATTGAGATGGGAACCCCCACTCAATCTATCCCAAAGTGATTAAACCAATCAGTTAATTAAAGATGATGAGGCAAATCAATATTACCACATCTAGTCGCTCAAATTTTCCATAACTGGGGACACGGCTAATCGATTAGTTTTACACTCTGCAGAGGTTTGTGCACTATTGTAACATCCCAAAATTCTAAATTTTGGAATGTTATAATAATTAAATTATTATGATTGTCTTGTTTGATTTATGTGTAATTGATCTGAGTGAGATAGACTAGGATCTGAAACTTTTGAAGTTTAAATGAATATTAAAAATGAGAGGGAATAAAATGACTTTCCCTAATATTCATTTTTGTTCTTTTACATTTATTATTTAAAAATAAATCCAACAAATAAAAATAGAGAGAAGGTAATATGACTCCTTCAATAAATAAACTAAAAGTTGGAAAAATGTTTTCAATAGAAGTTGTATTTTATTGGATCTTATTTTTAATAATTTTATATTTAAAATAAAAATACTTAAAGGAGGTAAGATAACATGACTTCTTTAATTTTATTTGAAAATGATTTAAAACCTTATTTTGGTTTTATTTGGATTTATTAGAAAAAAAAATTGAATCATTTTATTTTGGATAAAAAGTTATTAAATATTCTATTTAAAGGATTCTAAGATTTTAGAAATTTATTTGGGAATTTTTGGAGTTGTAAATTATTTTACAAAACTCTCTGAAGTTGTGTTAAAAATAAAGTAAATAAATATATTTTTTTAATATTGCCTTATTTTTTCGGAGTTATTATATTATTTTAAAAATATCTCTATATTCAGTTTTTTTGAAGAAAAAAATTTTAAAACAAAAATTTTCGTTAAAAACAATTCGCGAAAAAAAAATATGTCGCGGCCAGGCGGGCCGAGGCCGTCCCAGCCAGCCAGCGGCCAGAGGCCGACCAGCCAACGGCCGAAAGGCCAGGGCGTGGCCCAGCCAAGCCAGCGGCCAGACCGGCCGAGCGGCCAGCGAGCCGGGTGCGCCCGTACGTGCGCGTTCTTCCCCTTCTCCAGCAAGAAAACAGAGTCCAGGCCGGACTCTGTACCTGCACGCCGGCGGCCGTGTCCGTCCAAAACTTCATCTTAGGTTGCCCTTTTCCCAAGTAAACTTGTCCCATAAATAACTCACGTCTCTCTCCACCGATTCCCCACAAAATTTCGCAGCAAACCGTTCCAACTCGAGCTAATTTCGGGGTAGATCTAGGTCCAACGGAGCTCCATTGTTAGACGAATTTCGTCACCGGTGAGCCTCCCCTTGACCCCAAATTCTGCAGGCCGACTCCTCTCTTCGTTGTGCATCTAATTGACATCTTTTCCCTCTTCTTTTCTTGCGCAAGATTGATCCCCAAATTGTACGCGTACCGCGGGAGTTCATCGGAGCGCACTCGGTTCACCGTGTTGTCACGCCCGTACGGACGACGTTGGAGATCATCACCACCACCGTTGTGATCTTTTAATCAAGCCCTACATCCTAGACGTCCTCGTTGACGCCGAAGATCGCCGGAGTCGTCGTCTTCGTCGCGTCAAATCTACACGCCGCGGTTAGTAAAAACGCCATAACTTTTTATCCGTTGCTCCGTTTTAGATGAAACTAGCGGCCACTTGTTTGTTTTTAAATCCTCTACACATTAGGTACCGTCGATCCAAGTTTCGAGGAAAAAAAATATTTTGCGTTTGATCAAAAAAAAATATCTAAATTCTATGTAGATTTGTTTTTGTAATATCTTTTTGACCGTATATGCGTTTTGCGTGATTTCAAAGCCCACGGTTTTCTTTCGAAGTCCTCTATCCAGTACAACCCTAAAATTTATTTTTTAATATTCAGATCTGGTCAGATTTTGTTTTCAACTTTAGTTGATTGTATCTTTTGTTTTACAACTCGGATTTGATTGATTCTTTTTGCAAACTAAAACCCTAGCTAAACCCCATATTCTAGATACTTTGCAACCCACTTTTGAACTCAATCATGATCTGTTTTGCAAAAACTTTTATTTGGTTTTTATTTTGAAGTTTCAAAATAAAATAAAATTGTTCGTCTTCTTTTGGATTGTTGATTTATTGTGTGCAACCTTGTTTGCTTGGTTACGATAGATTGCTCGGAGTGTGACGATTAGAATTGTTGGAATTGTGAGCGCGAATAACTTCATCAAGATTCAAGGCAAGTCATATCTTTGATCATACTCCCTATTACCTATGTTTTTAATGCATTAGTTCTTCTTCTTTAGATTGCATGATAGGCTATTACACCCAGTAGATCATTGAGGTAGGTCTGATCCTTACATCATTGTCACCATCGTATAATAGGATATTGCTATGCTAAGTAGACGTGGATTGGGAAGTGAATCATTATGACGTATGAGTGATAATGTAGTAATTAGGACCAAGATAAAGTTAATGAACTACCTGGGTTGGATGGTTGCGAGTATCCTGGGGGTGGCCAGTGATGACTGCGGAAAGCCACCCAGGCTCAAAGGGACTGTTTGTATTGACATACCTAGAAGCTTACGTGTGCAGCCACAAGCTACTATGGGCTCTGGCTTGGTTGATCAGCTGTAGGGACTCTTACTAGGTAGCGCTACGAAAGTAGATGTGAGTAGGTGGGATGGGTGCTACCGGAGTAAGGGAAACTCTTCTGAAAGACCATGTCTCGATCTTCCAGTTGTCATACATCATGCAGTGTGACGAAATACAAAGGAGGCGATCGAGTCTTGTGGGGAAAAGTGCACAAACCTCTGCAGAGTGTAAAACTAATCGATTAGCCGTGTCCCCGGTTATGGACAATTTGAGCGACTAGATGTGGTAATATTGATTTGCCTCATCATCTTTAATTAAATGATTGGTTTAATCACTTTGGGATAGATTGAGTGGGGGTTCCCATCTCAATCGTATGCTATTGTAGAACTTAGTTATTATTATTCTATAAGGAAAAATTAGCTTTTTGCAAAAATAAATGTAGAAGCTCCACCAGCCAAATTGCATGTATTGTAGGAAATTTTACTTCTTTCTGGGATATGATTTGCCGTACATTCAAAAGTACTGACCCGTTGTCGGGCTGTAACCTTCGGTGTTGCAGGATTATATACGACGAGTAAGTGATACGATTTAGGGTCGTGAAGTCTACACTCAACTTTGTCGTTGGCGTTGATGGGACTCCACTTATATGTTGATTGTTCTGCTGTGTATTCTAGCCTAAGGGATGTAAGGTAATAAATACCATGTATTTACGTTAATTTATGACATGTGATACTATGGTATTTCATCGAGTACCTGTGTGTGCTAGCATACTGATCCAGGGATAGCACAGAAGCACAGTAGACTTGGTTCCCTTCGGGACCGGGTCGTTACAACTGATTTCCCTCTCAGTCTCTCTTATGCATTAATTAAGATGATCACCTTGTTATGGATTCTACCACATAGTTTAACCCTTATCCGATGCATGACCTATCATCTTGTCACAGTAGTAAGAAAACCACAATCCTAGCTGACATAGGAGTTGATTGATATCATGTGGCCCCTGCAACTGTTATAGCTTATTGCATGCTTAGAGTTTACAATGAGGATACTTTTGATGTGAGTCGGGATGGTAGTGATCATGGTGTTGATGAAGGTGAAGCTGTGTTGGTGAAACTACCCTAATACAAGGTGAACGACGAGAGGTTGTGTAGGAGTACACAGTGGGTTGTCTCGTTGAACACCGCCTTAAGCCCGAGTTCTTGTATGGTAATCCAAGACAAAGAGTACAACCACACATTGGGCTCAGTGAACCCTCTCGGCATAGTACCTCAATCCGTGTTGGAATCAGTTCGGGTGTTCCATTTGGCATGTGCATAGAAAAAGAGTGACTGGATTGTTGCATCATCTTAGATATGTGGGTGGATCTGTGAGGCAGTGGAACCATCCCCGGATGGCGTCTCAGTTGGCTACATTGTCTCGGTCCGTATCGTTGATCCGGACGGACTCTCGAGCGGGGCTACTCAGATAGTCGACTCCTGGAATAGACCGGTTGTGAGCGAAGTGTCGTGGTGAACATCCTCGCCGTCACCCCTTGAATGGTGACGAGTACTTGGCGGTAACTGATGCTCATGTGTGTGTAGCTTACACCCTTTCAAGGTTAACAAAACTATTCGAATAGCCGCGCCCGCGGTTATGGACTACTTGGAACCTGTACCTGATTATTAGACAACTTGAATGGATACTCTAAAACTCGCAAGATAAGCGTGATTGCTATGGCGTGCTTCCTCGTGGGGAAGTCGAGGAAGTATTCATAGTGGTGTATTGGTTGGAAACTTGGTAGGGGACCCGTGTACGCTTCTTACCTCAAGTCTGGTACTCGTAGTAAAGGACTAGCCAAGTCAAAGATGGTACTTCTGCATATTGAAACCCCACCTCCCTATATCTTGAAACTTGAGCATGAGTAATATAGTTCTGATGTAGTTCTTGGTGAGTACGACTTTGTACTCACGTTTGCTTATTCTATGTATTACATGAGAACCCAGACCCCGATGGAGGAACCTTCCTGAAGCTCGACGTTGACTAAGTTATGATAGTCCTAGACAACAGTCTGGTCCCTCGTGGAAGGGCGTGTATATTGAACAAGGCTTCTCTAAGCCATTTGTTAAACTTGTCTGTACTCAGGCCTAATTTGCTTCCGTTGTTTGATGTAATGTTGGATCACAGACTCGTGATCCCTTTGTGTACTCTATGTAAGTCAATAAAGATATACTTTGTAGAGTAATGTGATGATACCTGCTGTTCACACTAGACATGTATGCTGCGTGTATGATTATAACATGCATGTCTTAGTATGGTTTTTCGATAGCTTGGTTGTGATCTTGCCGGTGGTCTTTTGTACACCAAGTGGCCCTTAGATGTGCGCAGCTTGGGGCATCGCGATGCGATTGCTCGTGACTCTGTCACGTGGCACACTTTGTTGTATAATTGAGCCCGCCCGAGACCCCGACTAAGTGATCGGGATGGAGTCCGTTTATGTAAGTGTTATGATTCAATCGATAGTATGGTTGAGGTGACTTGTCTATGAGTATGGGATTTCTACACCCATAAGCATTTAGACTTGTGAGCGGACGATGAGGACCCATCTCAGTTGATCATCCGGGCCTGGATGGGACGCCCCTCACGTTCGAGCTTTCCGAGGGTGTCTTGTACTTGGCCTTGTCTTCTTAGACAAGTGGGTATGGCTCTCGTCCCTCCATATGATTGAGTTGTGACTGGAATTACATACTCATATCCGGGTCCGGACAGCCCACTGCTCACGGCCTCCGGCTAACCCCCCTGGACGATTCCCCCTTTCACCGAGCTCCGGCCGCCGTTGCTTGTCGTCCTAGCCATCGCCTTGGACCGCTTCAGCTCACACCTATCGTTCGGTTGGACGCGGCACATCGAGTAGGTAACGTAGAGCCAAACCGCAACTAGAATGGTGGCTCCTAGCGATCACACGCTCATCGTCTCCACCGTCAGCTGAGCACCGCCGCGCGCCATTGCTCCCGCCACTGCCTCTGGCTGCGCCAATGACCCCCTTACTCGTGCCCCGCACGTGCTCTGGTCGCGCACTGCGCGTACCCTCGCCCGGTCGCAACCCCTCCGCGGGCCCCTCGTCGGAGTGTCGTCCCGGGCGACGCTGCCGTGCCCCGAGTCACTGGCGGGCACGTCCTGGCTAAGCCAGTAGGCTTGTCCCACTGACTGGTGGGCCGGCCCGAGGGAATTGCCCCTAATCCATGATTAACAAAATTAATTCTCCCTGTTAAGTAATATGTGTCATTGACATGTGGGCCTGATGAGGCCATTAGGTTATTTACAATAACATTTACAATATCTCTGTTAGGCTGGCATGTGGACCCCAACTGGCAGTTTTAATAAATAAAATGATTTATTAAATTGCTTACAGTGTATGACATGTGGATCCCGTGGATTTTAGAATAAAAATAATTATTTAATTAAATGGCTAGAGGCTGACTAGTGGGACCCACTGGTCAGGTTTGACCAGTCAACCCCTACACTGTTTTGGATAATGTTTGAATTTATTAAATAAAAGAAATTTAGAATTCTTTTAAATTGATTTACATTTGGAAATTCAATATCGTTTAAACCGTAAGTGAGATGGAAAAACTTTATACATGAAAATTGATCAGAAAAATACAACGAATACGAATATGCTACCCGTATACCTACCACCCCCCTCTAACACAAGGAACACGAGACTTTCTCCCTCCGGGTCTTCTTTCGATAATCACCCGGAGCCGGAAATTTGTCCCCGGATAATTTCCCGCCCCGAGAAATCACCTAGTACTGCATTAGAAACACCGTTAACGTTGCTTCTGTCATGTCATGCATATGTTTGCATATGCTTGCTTTGTATTTACTGTTTCTCCCCCCCCCCCCCTTTATTCTCCGGTAGACCCTTCTGCTGCCGACGACTACACCGCTGCTTAGTACGACTACTTCGTCGACGATCGTACCCTTACCATCGAGCTTCCAGTCAAGCAGAGCTATTTTCCTTCCCCAGATATCGCCTATCTTTTCCGTACATTTGTTGCACTAGGCATTGTTGTTGCTATTACGTTAATTCCTATTCATTGCATAGCCTGTCATTGTCACCCCTTGATGTACCTTCCTTTATCCTATGTTGCCTAATATAACTATGCAATATTCAAAAGTAAGCCCTACGCATTGTTATTCAACTAGGGTTAGATAGCGGGCCGTGATCAGTCTGGGGGAGTGAACGCAGATACAATATATTATTAATGCAACAGGTACGGTACAATGCAGACACCGCCTAAGCCCCCTACCTCGGCTCTACCGAGCCACATCAAGTGTGAGCGATCGAGGAGTAATCCTCGTACTCCACTCGATGGTGACTATGTATAGCCGCCCTTGGATCCTGAACCATGAATGTCCTTAAGGTAAGAAGTTGGACGACCCAACAGTGCCCGCGAGCGGTATTGCGACGGAATGACAGGGAGGGTACGACCGACGTACTGGCGTCCTTGGTGCTTGTATTCCACGAGAGTTACCAAACCAAAAAATTAGAGCTCTCCCAAGAGCACACACGAGATAACGTAAGGAGAAGTTCACCTTGTTGGTAACCGCAGAGCTTTGAATGGACGACAGGGCAGACCCTGATGTACTGGTGGTCCTCGCTTCTGTTCCTTGTCCGTTGTGTCAATCAGTCAGGAAACGATAACGGTTGCCTGCGAGAAAATAATAAAATGACTAATGGTTCGGTGGATGACTTGAGAGGTCGCAAAGGCCTACACGCACTACCTACACGTGGGATTACAGTGTGGGTCCTCCGCGTCGTAGTTCGTCCGAAAGCTCTTCAGATGTCATCAGTTCCGCGGCCTGATTTCCGGGAAGTGGTGTCTTCTTTTCTCATGAGCGGTGGTATTTGCTTTTTTCTTCCCGGCCAGACTAGCACCGTGCAGGAGCATGGAAGGGTGAGGGACCTAGACCCCTGAGCGCATAGGATTTAGTCCGGCAGATGACCTCTTTGTTGAGCCTAGGATGGACTGCGGCATGTCGGATAGCCTCGGTGGGGCATTCCCTAACAAGGTGTATGCCACCCTGGATATCCGAGCGTGCAGGCTGAACATTAGTGCATCCCTGTAGGGAGTTTAATCTATTCGAATAGCCATGTCCACGGTAACAAGACGCGTCATGCTGAAGCCAGATCCAACTACTAGAAACTACTACTATTAAACTGTTGGCTCCGGGTTTTCTTCCTCGCAGGGAAGTCGAGGAAGGATTCTAGAAGGCATTTATAATTGTTAATCATTACAACTTACTATTATACAATGCTGCAACAACTTTTGTTGCATTGTTACTTTATTCTTTATATGAACTGTTGGCTATTCTCTTCTTGTGCTGCAAGACTCGTCGGAAGATGCTAGTCTTCGATAGGCCTAGCTTCTCATCCTTATTCTGATTTTCTACCTTTCAGTCCACTATATACAACCTCCCCTTTCCATTTGATACAAATGCATAAATGCTTAGTAGCGGACGTAAGACTCACGGGTATGCTAGATACTCACCCTTGATTTATTTCCCCCCTTTGTTGTATATACCCAGATTTTTGCAATCAGACATTGGAGCCCAGGAGCAGGAGTACCCCGGAGGCGGATACTACTACGTCGAGACCCCCGCTGACCAGGACCAGGAGTAGTTTCGGAGGTTCCCAGGCAGGAGGCCTTTCCTTTTCGATCCGTATCTCTGATGTGATTTGTGCTAGCCTTCTTAAGGCAAAACTTGAATAACTATGTCTGTACTTAGATATTATGGCTTGTATGACTTATGTATTCGGATCCTCGTGATCCCTGGTTTGTAACATAAAAGATTTATCTTATTTGTGTCTAGTGTTGTGTTGTGATATTCTCACCATGGCACCCGGATTTCGGTCATGTACCCTGCGTGTATGATTACTGTACACGGCTTGATTTTGGGGGCGTCACAAGTTGGTATCATATCTGACTTCCTGTAGGAAGCCACCCACCCACTCCTTGGTCGAAGTTGAGTCTTGTGTTTGAAAAACTATTTTGCTAACTTAATGTTTGGCTTACGGGCCCACAATGATATCAGGCCGTTGTGGTATCTATGGTATTAGGATCCTTTTGTCTCCGTACCTATGCTCTTGGACTCAACTCTCTTATCCTTGCTGGTAAGTTTTACCAAATCTGACATTAGGATCACGAGCTTGTTGATTCCACTCGGTGTTCTGCTTCTAAACCCTCTATTGAGTCGTGTCGCAGGAGTTCTGACCCAGATCCCGGACCGCGGATCCCCTTTCTCATTCGGGGTAGGCCGCACGTTCTCTGGCACAAATTCCTGTGGCCTACAGTTTTCTTGCGGCGTGATTGACATAGCCTTTTCTATGTCGCGTCGTGTATTCCTTACCGCGGTCTGCGCGCCGCCTAGTGTGTCCTTTTTCCTTAATTTCCACGACGTTATGCTGCCCGATTTTCGATTGATTCTGTGTGTGGATGTGTATGTCTTATATGACTACTCCTATATATCTACGCCTCCTCTTTGTTGTCTCTTTACCTCATGCTTGTTTCCGGTATCTCGTTAAATTTTCATCGCTGAAATACCCCTGTTAAATGTTGGCAGGATGGCTGGTCGTGGTGGTCATGGTCGTGGTCGTGGTGCCAACGATCCACCTCCGCCGCCAGACTACATGGCCGCGATGATGCAGCAATTTCAGATGAACCAAGTTTTATGCAAGGAGTCATAGATCAGCTCCAGAACCAGAACAGGCACCAGAATGAACCGCATGTGGTTGCTGTACGGGATTTCATGCGTCTCAATCCCCCTACCTTCCATCAACCTGAACTGCCGCTGGATGCCGATGATTGGCTTCGTGACATCACTCGTCAGCTGGAGTTCGCTAGGGTGCACGCTGCCGATTACGCCAGCTTCGCGACTTATTCCCTGCGTGGCCCCGCTGCTCCGTGGTGGGACACCCACAAGAGCTCGCTAGTTGAAGGGACTGTCATCACCTGGAATGAATTCTGGACTTCTTTCCGTGATCTTTACGTCCCCCAGGCGGTCATGAACCGTATGAAGGCCGAGCTCCGCAACCTCCTTCAGGGCAGTAAATCTGTCGAGGCATATCAGAGGGAATTCCTCCACCTCTCTCGCTATGTGGCAAGAGACCTCCCATATGATGCAAGTAGACAAGAGAAGTTCCGCGATGGAATCAACTCAGATGTCCAGCTTGCTCTGGCCCTACATGTCTTCCCCGACTTCGCCACTATGGTGAATCAGACTATCACTCTTGAGACCGCTCAGTCTAAGTTCAAGGGTTCGCAGAAGCGGTACCATGACGCTGGCTCATCTTCGGGCATAGCACAGAAGCAACGCGTCTGTATTCCGTCCACCTGCCCCTGCACCAAGGTTGTCGTATGTTGCACCCCGTCTTCCTGCGCCCCCGCCGAGACAGCCAAAGGCTGAGACTGCTCTGTCTAACACTGCACCCCTCCGTCCTCAAGATGGACTGTGTTTCAAGTGTCACCTCCCAGGTCACTTTTCCAGAGACTACCCCCAGAGACAAAATCAATTGGTAGTTCACCCTGCTGGCCGCGGAATGGCCGTGGCAACAACAGGACCCCCAACTATAATACTGGGTCGGTTGCTCATGCTCGTGGTCATGCTTACCACATTGATGTTGATGAAACTCAGGCACATCCCGCTACAGTGATGGGTACTCTCCTCGTTAACTCAATACCTACTACTATTTTATTTGATTCAGGAGCATCACATTCATTCATGTCAAGAGCATTTGCATTCAATTATGGCATACAACACGAAAAGATGCATACCCCCTTAATACTCCGGACTCCCGGTACCCAGTGTCGTGTTGACATGGTTGCACCTAACCTTACCGTCGAGATCGAGGGATTCAAATTCATTGTTTCTCCATACATTCTGAAAACCTCCACATCGACCTTTTCCTTGGCATGGATTGGTTGAAGGCTCATGATACCGCACTCTTTTGTGGCAATAAAACCGTCCAACTCTTTCACCCCCCAGCGAAATTGTGAACCACACCGCCCGAATTACCCGAGATGCTGAAACGCAGATCTATATGATGAATGCTTTGAATGCCGCACCTCTGGAAGGAACTGAGAAAGTTCCAGTTGTTTGTGATTTTTCTGACGTCTTCCCAGAAGAACTGCCGTGGATACCCACGATCAGAGAAATTGAATTCGGCATCGACTTGAAGCCTGGCACCGTCCCTACTGCTAAGTGTCCCTATAAGATGCCGGCTCATCACCTCCTTGAGCTGAAGAAGAAGATCGACATGGCACTCGACAAAGGCTTCATCCATCCAGTTTCCTCTGCTTGGGGAGAACCTTCACTCCTTGTCAAGAAGAGTGATGGAACGAACTGTTTGGTCAAAGATTACCGACCTATCAACCAGGACACAATACAGAACAAGTACCCACTTCCTCAGATCAATAATCTGTATGATCAACTTGCTGGATCCATGGTATTCTATAAACTCGACTTGAGGTTGGGTTACCATCAGCTCCGGGTCCGCTAGGAGGACATCCCGAAGACCGCTATCATTACTGATACGTCCAAAATGCATCACTATTTTATATAGTAATTCTTTCTTATTCATTGATATATTTCATGTTATGATGTTGTTCTTATGTTGTTTTGGCATTTTTACACAGTTTTCAACTTTCCGATGCCGAAGCAGCAGACGCAGGATTCAGCGGTAAAAAGTGGACGCTGAGTTGCTAAAGAAGAATACCTCCAAATTACCTGAAAATTGACGGAGGGAATTTTTCAGAAGATTAACGAAGACACGTCGAAGAGGGGCCAGAGGGGGGCCACAGGGTGCCCAGGCGGCCACCTTGCGCGACCCCCACCTTGGCCGCGCCGGGAGGGCGCCTGGACCACTGGGGCCACTCCCGACTCCCCCCTTTGGCCTACATATCGCTCATATAACAAAACCCTAAAAGTGGGAGAGTTTCCGGAGTTCCGCGCCGCTCCGTGGCGGAAACCTACAGAGGAGAAAAGACATCTCTGGCGGGCAGATTCCGCCGGGGAGACCACCTCCCGGAAGGGGAGATCGTCACCATCGTCACGGGCATCATCGAGATCATCATCAACATCATCCCCAACATAAGCACCATCTCCACCACCATCCAATCTCCCCTCACAAGTTCAACTTGTGTGGTAATCCGTACTATCTACTCTCTCTACTCTACCGGTGTTGATTACTACCGTGTGATGAATGCTATTGATTTTTTTTTGGAGAATTATCATTCTGTCAAGATTGTTTATCATATATTTATCCCCTATGATCATGATCTATTTTATGTCTTGTGAGTAGTTACTTTAGTTCTTGAGGACATGGGAGAAGTCTAGTTGTTAGTAGTCATATGATGTTGAAGTAATATGTGTTGTTTGATATTTAAGTTGTGTTGTTATTTTCCTAGTGTTGTTGTGTGAGTCGAACACTCAACACTTCGCCTTATTAAGGACCTAGGGGAATATATTGTGTACAAATTATGCTTACGGTGGGTTTCCGGAGTGACAGAAACCTGAACCCAAGTTCACACGCTTTTGCACAAGGGAACAATGGATCATCAATCATATTTCTATGGTTAGGCTTTTTCCTTAATTACTGTCTTGTATTTGCGGATGCTTGCAAGGTGTTTAATCATAAGAGTGCACTTATCTTAGTCTGGAGGGTTGTGACGCCCCCAAAATCAGACCGTGTACAGTAATCATACACGCAAGGTACACGATCGAGATTAGGGACTCACGGTGAGATATCACAACACAACTCTACAAATAAAATAATACAAGTTGTTTAATACAAGCCAGGGGCCACGAGGGCTCGAATATAACAGCTCGAGAGCACAAGTCAGCGGAAGCAAAAAGTATCTGAGTACAGACACGAGGATACAAGGTTGCCTTAAGAAGGCTAGCACAAATAACAACAGATCGAAAAGGCGAGGCCTCCTGCCTGGGAAACTCCAAGCTACTCCTGGTCAACGGGGAACTCGACGTCGTAGAAGGCATCGGGGATCTTCATGTTGCGTTGGTCGGCATCAGGGATCTCCTACTCCTGGACTCCAACGTCGACTGCAGCGGCCGATCAGGCAAAACAGTAAAGGAAATAAAGCAGGTGAGTATCTAGTATACCCGCGAGTCTTACGTCCGCTACTAAGCATTATGCATTGTATCAACGGAAAGAAGAGGCTGTATATAGTGGACTGAAAGACAGATATCCAGAGCAAGGATAAGAAGCTAGGCCTATCGAAGACTAGCATCTTCCGACGATGTCTTGCAGCATGAGGTAAGAATCAGCCAACAGTTTATATAAAACATAAAGTAACAATGCAGCAGAAGTTGCTGCAGCATTGTATAATAATAAGTGGTAATGATTAACAATGCCTCCGAGTTCACCTCCTCGACATCCCCGCGAGGAAGAGAACCCGGAACCATACAATTTAATAATAGTTTCTAGTGGTAAGATCCAGCTTTAGCATAAAGCGTCCTGTTACCGTGGACACGGCTATTCGAATAGATTAATCTTCCCTGCAGGGGTGCACTTGTGTTACGCTACACGCACGGATCTCCAGGGTGGCGGGAACCTTGTTAGGGAACGCTCCACCGAGGCTATCCGACACTTCCTAGCCCATCTTTCAAACTCAACAGAGAGGCCATCCGCCGGTCTAAATCCTAAGTACTCAGGGCCTTGGACCCCAACCCTGACGTACTCCTGCACGGTGCGTGGGTGGCCGGGAAGCCGTAACAAAAACAACCCAGCTCGAGCCAAGAAGACAGCGCACTTCCCGGCAATCAGCCCGCGGTACTGCTGACGTCTGAAGAGTCCTCGGACGACACTAAGAAGCAGAGGAGCCCATAACTCGTAGTTCCCACGGGTAGGTAGTGCGTACATGGCATATAGCCAACTCAAGACATTCACTGAACCATTTAGTATTTTAATTAACCTGCGTGACAACCGTTATTGTTGCCTCGACTTAACCGACCCGCGGACAACGACAGCAGCCAGGACCACCAGTACATCGGTGCCTGCCCTGTCGTCCCACCAAGTCACTGCGGTTACCAACAAGGTGAATCGTCTCCTTACCTTGTCTCGCATGTGCTCCTGGAGGAGCTCGACTTTCGTGCTTTGGTAACTCTCGCGGCCAACGATCAGGGGCCAAGCACACCGGTACACTGGTCGTACCCTCCCTGTCGTCCCGTCGCAATACCTCTCGCGGGTACCGTTGGGTCGCCCGACTTCTTACCTTTAAGGACACCAGTTGGTTCGAGTTCCTACCATTAAGTGAAACCAGGAGGAATCACCCTCGATGGTACACTTGAGCTGGCTCGACTGAGACATCAGCGGAATGAACTAAAGAGGTAAACCTCATATCACCCCGGTGATGCTACGCTACTGAGGCGACGAGAGTGAAATACGAGTCCATTCCACTCGTAAGTCAAACTCGAAGCGACTCGGCAGAGTCTCGCCGTTGTAGGTTCCCTAGGGTGTCTGCATTGAGTCGTACCTGTTGCAGTTGTAATATATCGTTCCCGCGATCACTCCCAGAGTGATCACGGCCCGCTATCTAATCCTAGCTAACAATGCGCAGGGCTCACTGCTGAATAATGCATAATAATAATAGGCAGCATAGGATAAAGGAGGTACATCAAGGGGCGACAAAAACAGGCTATGCAATTGAGTAGGATTGTAATCGTAGCAGCAGCAGTAACAATGCCTAGTGCAAGAAATGTACGGAAAGATAGGCAATCTCTGGGGAAGAGAATGGCTCTGCTTGCCTGCAAGCTCAACAGTAGTGGTACGGTCGTCGACGAAGTAGTCGTACTCAGCATCGGTGTAGTCGACGGCAGCAGCGGGGTCTACCGGAGATTAAGGGTGGAAGAAACAATAAATACACAACAATAATAACAATACAAATGCAAGACATAACAGATGAATTGTAAACGGGGTTCTAACGCAGTACGATGCACGTATCTCGGAGCGGGAATTCATCCGGGGATGAAATACCGGTTCCGGATGATTACCGGACAAGGTGTCCGGAGGGGGAGGGTATCATGCCGGAGGTGTCATGGACATCCGACACAGGTGTGGGTGGTGTATCCGGGTTAGTTGATCTATTCCGAACAACATTCGTGTTCGAAATAAATTCATCCGGGTACTCTAACAGTACCGGACAGTTTAATGGTTATCGGGCAATCTATCGAACAGTGCCACCGGAGGGGGGAACAGTTCGATGATCGGTATGTTTGAGGGGTGTGATGAGGATATGGGTATCGTATCTGTAATCGTTGATCCGTTCTGAGTAACTTTCGTATACAAAGTATTTTGATCCGGGCAATTTTTATCGGTACCGGAAATTATCGACAAACGGCCCGAAGGGGGGAATGTCGATGTTCGGTACGTCAGAGGGGGTGATAGACATACGGATAACGTATCCGTATTCGTTACATTTTTCTGATCAATTTTCATGTATAAAGTTTTTGAATCCGAGTTACGGTTTAAAAGATATTGAATTTCTAATATTTAAATGGTTTTTGGAATTTCTGGAATTTCTTTTAAGATTTAAATCAACATTATCCATATGGGGTTGACCAGGTCAAACTGACAGAGGGGACCCACTTGCCATAGGCTAGGTGGCTTTGACTGGTCAACTGACCAGTGGGCCCCAGGTGTCATAGACACATGCAACAAAATCATTTTATTTAATCAAAAAAAATCAGAGGGCCCACATGTCATTCTCTGAGTTATCTAACTTAACCATATTACATTATTAGGGGTTGGGCCCCATGTGTCATTCCAATAGATATACAAACAGGGGGGGTTATTATGTTTAAACCATAATTAGGAGGGGGGGGGTTAGCCCCATGGTTGAAGTCAACCGTGCCCGCCGGTGAGGCCAAGCACGGCGAGGCTGGCCGGGGAGGGGGCGTGGCCCAGCCAGCGCAGGAGGGCGCCGCCGCGCCGAGCGAGCACAGCAGCAAAAGCGTGACGCGCAGCAAGGGCGCGCAGCGGGCCGCCGAGCTCGAGCCCACAGTCATGGCGACCGGCGGCTCGGGCGTCGACAGGGGGGGCTACGGCGAGAGATTGTTGCGGGAAAGGGAGGGGGAAAAGTCGCTGCTCACAGCGGGGTGGACGATGGCGAGCTCGGCGTCGATGGGCAGTGGCCGGAGGCGAGGAATTGCGGCGGTGGTTGCCGGCGACCGTGACGGTGTGGGCGGAGGGATGCTTAGAACTTGAGGATCCGAGGCTCGACTCAACGCTCGGGAAGACGATGCCGATGAAGATGGGGCTCCTGGTCATCTTGGTGCGTCCCTAGGTGGCTGTCGGCCACGGCGGTGCAGTGGTGTGACGGTGAAGGCCGCGGCGCGCAAGGGCGAAGGGGAGGGAGGACGAGCCAAAGGAAATCGGAGAGGGGGGGCTAGGGTTCGACCACGGGGTGGCCTCATTATCCATGGGGGGAGCAGGTGGAGGGGGAAGGGAGCAGGTGAGAGGGGGGCCGGCGGCATGGCCGTGACGCCACGGGGGGGGAGCAGGTGAGGGAGAGAGAGAAGAGAGGGGTGGGCTGGGCCCGGGGTAGTTGGGTGGGCCTTGCCCATAGCGGTAGTTAGGTGTTCCCCTTTTTGTGTTTTCTTTTCCTTTATTTCTCTACTGTTAGCAATTATTTTAGCTACTTTTGCACTTTTGTATAACATGTAACCTGGTCCATAATTAGTAAGGTATATTACTAGAGTGCTACAAAAAGATTTGGAGTTTTATAAAAACATTTAGTACTTGGTTTTATTTAAAAGGTATTAAATTCTACTGTTTTACCACTGTTATTATTTATTTAACATTTTTAAACATGGTAATAAAATCCCATTCCACTTTTAATAAAGCCTACTGATTTTTAGGCATTTTATAAAAATGGTTTCATAAATTTTGGATCAACTTTATTTTCCACTTGTTTATTATAATTCCATGGTAATTTTAATATTTTTGAAGCCATTGTTTTATTCCATTTATTATTCCCTAATATTACTATACCATTTTAATTAAAATAACCAGTACCATAGTAACATGGCTTAATGATTGCTAGGCATCCCATCAATAGGTTTCATCATTGTGGTTTATCTAAGACTTCCACTTTATTTTAATTTATAAAACAATTTGATAACCCCACAACATTGGGTTCATAATTATCATTGACTTGTGATTATTCAAAGGACTAAGGGTGACTTGGTTTAAGTTTTTGCATGATGGTTACCAGTCACCCATAAATTCTTGGAGCAATTCAATAGTCCACACAAATTTTAAAATTTTATCAGGGTTGGAATTTGACAGAGCTATGATCAAAGGTGATCATGGCTTGATCATCAACAGTAATGAGCCTTAAACAGTGGAATCACTGTAGTGATTACTGTACTGGATCTGAGGGTGTTACAAGGGTGCATTAGCATAGATCCACCCACTCAACTGTAACACCCTCAGATGCCTGTAACAGTAATCATCATCACTGTTGACTATCACTGTTTGTTAATCACTGTTATCCCCTGTCCCTAATCAAACTTTGCTTCTGCTCTTTTCAAACCATGCTGGTTGGTAATCAAAACACAAAGCCCAATGCATTTTGCTCATCATGAAACCAACCCTAGTTGAAACTACCTCAAATGGAAATTAAAACAAAAGTGCTCAAATAAAGTTGTTCCAAAAATCATGGAACTATTTTTGTAAATTGCCTAAAATCATTAAAATGATGTTGGACAAACTTTGGTAATTTTTGGAGTTGCAGAAAATTCCAAACAATTCAAACAGTAGGTTAAAACCCTAACTTTGGACATTTAATATTTAAAATAAATACCTAATGATTTTATTTTGCTTCAAAACTTTTTGTGGCACTGACATATAATGTTATACTAATTTTGGGACACCTAACCCTTTTTACAAAAATGCAAAAGGCACTAAAGTAAAATACAAACCACAGGACAGTACACAAAAACCAGAAAATGGAGAAAACACAATAACTCGCCTGGGGCGAGGCCCACCGCAGCCCAGCCCAACCCCCCCCCCTTGTCTTCTTCCTCCAACCACCCCCCCCCACCTGCCCCGTACGACGCCCGCCGTGGCCACGCCGCTGCCAGCCGGCCCCGCCCTCCAACTGCTCCCTGCCGCCGCTGTCGCGATAAGGATGACGCCCTCGACCCCCTGGACACCCCCGCACCTCCATTCCCCTCCTCCTCCTCTCGCCATCGTCGGGGAATGAATCACCCGAGCGCAGCCTCGCCGCCGTGGTGAACCGCCGCGGCCAACAGACTCCCCGAGCCCCGAAGACCTGTCCAGCGTGCTCCTCGTCGACGTCCTCGTCTCCGAGCGCAGGGAATCGAGCCGTGACGCCTCGGAGCCCCCGCAGTCATCGTCTTCTTCTACCTACCGCCGCCGGATCGCCTCCAAATTGCCACTCCGTCGAGCCCTCCCCGAGCAGCCTGCCGTCCACTACGCATCGCCGGTGAGCACGGCTTCCGCATACAGCACCCCGATAACGTGTAATCTACCCGTAGCCGTCGCCCCCCTATACCGTGCTCCGGCCGCCGCCGTTTGCCGTCGTAGTCGAGCATACAAGCCGCCCCAGGCCACGCGTTTGGCACCGTTAAACTCCCCGTGCTCCGTAGGGTTAGTTCCACCCACTGGCCCGCCCGTTTTCGACTCGTGGACGCGTTCGCCATTGGAGCCCGACGACCTTCGCCGCCATGGTTGAAGCTGCGCTCACCTCCGTGCGTCCCAGCCCGCGAGACCACTCCAGATCGACGCGGTTTCGAGCTCTCCGTCGACTGCCACCAGCGGCGCCTCAAACGGCGCTCGGAATCATGGGCTAGCTCGACCTCGCCGCCAAAGAGCCTCCGGTGAGGTTCCGGTGAGGCTGCCAAGTGGGACCCCGGTGTCAGCCAGTTGCTTAGGGGTTAATCTCACCCCTAATGGGCCACTGACAGTGGACCCCCCCGGCTAATTACCCTGTTAGGTTAACTGAGTAGATTAACAGAAAATAAACCCCCCTTAGGCACTGACTTGTGGGTCCCCTAGCCATTTAATTTAATTAAACATGTTTAATCAGCTCTGGAGTCTATGACACCTCGGCCCCACCTGTCATTTTGTTTATTAAAAGGTTTATTAAAAATCCAGAGACTTACATGTGGGTCCAGAGGCATTTTCTAATTTAATTAAATGTTTTATAAATAACAGAGGCTGACATGTGGGTCCCACATGTCAGCACTGTTCTGGATAATGTTGTGGATAATGTTTTGGATAATGTTTAAATGAATAATAAAAGAAATCCAGAAAATCATTTAAATTGGTTTAAACTTTGAAATTCAATAACTTTTAAACCGTAACTCGGATTCAAAAACTTTATACATGAAAGTTGATCAGAAAGATACAACGAATACGAATACGCTATCCGTATGTCTACCACCCCCCTCTAACACAATGAACATCGAACATTTCCCCTCCGGACCGTCTGCCCGATAAATTGTCCGGTACTGTTAGAGTGCCCGGATGAATTTATTCCGAACACGAAAGTTGTCCGGAATGGTTCAACTAACACGGATACACCCCCCTTATGTTGTTCCGGTAACCACGACAACTCCGGCTTGATCTTTCCCCCTCCGGACACCCTGTCCGGTAATCACCCGGAGCCGGTAGTTCATCCTCAGATGAATTTCCGCTCCGAGCATATTGCATTGCACTACGTTAGAACACCGATAACATTTCATCTATCATGTCATGCATATTTTGTATATCATTGCTGTGTATTTACTGCTTTTCCCCCCCCCCTTAATCTTCGGTAGACCCCGCTGCTGCCGTCGACTACACCGCTGCTGAGTACGACTACGTCGTCGACGACCCTACTACTACCGTCGAGCTTGCAGGCAAGCAGAGCCATTCTCTTCCCCAGATACCGCCTATCTTTCCGTACATTTCTTGCACTAGGCATTGTTACTGCTGCTGCTACGATTACAATCCTATTCAATTGCATAGCCTGTTTTTGTCGCCCCTTGATGTACCTTCCTTTAATCCTATGCTGCCTATTATTACTTATGCATTATTCAGCAGTGAACCCTGCGCATTGTTAGCTAGGATTAGATAGAGGGCCGCGATCACTCAAGGGAGTGAACGCGGATATTAATATTATAACTGCACAGGTACGGTACAATGCAGACACCGTCTAAGGCCCCTATCTGGGTTATGCCTAGTTACCTCAAGTGTGAGCTATCAAGGAGTAATCTTTGTACTCCACTCGAGGCTGACTTTGTCTTACCGCCATAGGGTCTTGACAACGCTTGTCCTAAAGGTAAGAAGTCGGGCGACCCAACGGTGCCCGCGAGAGGTATTGCGACGGGACGACCGGGAGGGCACGACCAGTGTACCGGTGTGCTTGGCCCCTGATCGTTGGCCGCGAGAGTTACCAAACCACGAAAGTCGAGCTCCTCCAGGAGCACACGCGAGACAAGGTAAGGAGACGGTTCACCTTGTTGGTAACCGCAGTGACTTGGTGGGACGACAGGGCAGGCACCGATGTACTGGTGGTCCTAGCTGCTGTCGTTGACCGCGGGTCGGTTAAGTCGAGGCAACGATAACCGTTGTCTCGCAGGTTAATTAAAATGCTAAATGGTTCAGTGAATGTCTTGAGTTGGCTATATGCCATGTACGCACTACCTACCCGTGGGAACTACGAGTTATGGGCTCCTCTGCTTCTTAGTGTCGTCCGAGGACTCTTCAGACGTCAGCAGTACCGCGGGCTGATTGCCAGGAAGTGGTGTTGTCTTATTTGCCGCGGCGTGTGATTTGTATTCGCTTTGATTTAACTTCACCGGCCAGCCACGCACCGTGCAGGAGTACGCTTGGGTTGGGGTCCAAGGCCCGGCGTACTTAGGATTTAGACCGGCGGATGACCTCTCTGTTGAGTTTGAAAGATGGGCTATGAAGTGTCGGATAGCCTCGGTGGAGCGTTCCCTAACAAGGTTCCCGCCACCCTGGAGATCCGTGCGTGTAGCGTAACACAAGTGCACCCCTGCAGGGAAGATTGATCTATCGATAGCCGTGTCCACGCTAACAGGACGCTTTATGCTGAAGCTGGATCTTACCACTAGAAACTATTATTATTAAACTGTATGGTTCCGGGTTTTCTTCCTCGCGGGGATGTCGAGGAGGTGAACTCGGAGGCATAGTTAATTATGATTACAACTTATTATTATACAATGCTGCAGCAACTTCTGCTGCATTGTTACTTCCATTTCTGTTATATAAACTGTTGGCTGATTCTTACCTCATGCTGCAAGACATCGTCGGAAGATGCTAGTCTTCGTTAGGCCTAGCTTCTTACCCTTGCTCTGAATTTCTGTCTTCAGTCCACTATATACAGCCTCTTCATTCCGTTGATACCATGCATAATGCTTAGTAGCGGACATAAGACTCGCGGGTATACTAGATACTCAACTGCTTTATTTCCTTGACTGTTTTGCCTGATCGGCCGCTTCAGCCGACGTTGGAGCCCAGGAGCAGGAGTACCCCGGAGGCGCCTACTACGACGTCGAGTTCCCCGTTGACCAGGAGTAGTACTGTGGATCCCAGGCAGGAGGCCTCGCCTTTTCGTTCTGTATCTCTGATGTGATTTGTGCTAGCCTTCTTAAGGCAAAACTTGACTAACTATGTCTGTACTCAGATATTATGGCTTGTATGACTTATATAATCGGGTCCGCGTGACTCCCTCTATTGTAATATATTTGTTTATCCTTTTGTGTTTAGTGTTGTGCTGTGATATTATCATCGTGGCACCCTAATCTCAGTCGTGTACCCTGTGTGTATGATTACTGTACACGGTCTGATTTTGGGGGCGTCACATCAACACTTATCAACACGACACATAGTGTCGATACGGAATATGGCAAAAACACGTGACTATTTCTCCCGTGTGTCCTCAAGAACGCTTTAGCATTTATAAGTTCAGTTGCTAGGCCTATCCTTTGCTCAAAAGGATTGGGCCACTTGTTACTCCTCAGTGCTCTTTACTTTGCTTGCTTTTATATATTTTTTCCTTATATCAAAAACCCCTAAAAAGCTATATTTCAGTTCCTGCAGCAATTTCTTTTCCAAAGTCACTTACCAATAGCTTCTGCTCCTCGTTGGGTTCGACACTCTTATTTATCGAAAGCGCTTCAAACGATCCCCTAAAGTTGAGGGTCATCAAGTACTTTTTTCTGGCGCCGTTGCCGGGGAGCGTAGCGCTATTAGTAAGTGAAGCTGGTAAGGAAGTTTTTATATTTCTGTTTTTTTTTGCCGTTGCTACTTTTGTCCTTATGGACACCTCTACTCTTGGATCGTTGTTTATGGGGAAACGCCCCACAACTGTGGTGGTCACTCCTACCCCTACTGAAATTGTGCCTTACAAAATACCATATGGTATTATCGATCATGTCTTAGCTAATCGTTATCCAGGAGATAGACACCCAGGTGAACACTTGCTATATTTATCACAACTATGTTCATTATTTAAGCTTGTAGGTGTGTCACTGGAGTTAGTCATGAAGAAATTATTCTCCGTATCCCATATAGGTAAAGCATCAGATTGGTATAAGCTCCTTGATAACTCACATCTACTTAGTTGGGAAGACCTTATGTCTCTCTTTTATACAAAGTTTTGCCCTCTTCATGAAATTCATCGAGACAGGAATTACATCTACAACTTTTGGTCTCGCGACGGAGAGAGCATCGCTCAAACTTGGGGGAGAGTTAAATCCCTAATGTTCAAATGTCCTATTCATGAACTCCCCAAAGATATTATAATTATAAATTTTTATGCCAGGCTTTCCCGTCAAGATAAGGAGATGTTGGATGCCTCCTCTAGTAGGGTATTCCAAACAAAAAGCATTGAAGAAAACTGGGATCTCATCAAGAGGTTCCTGAAGAATACTGAAGACTGGGAAATAGATAAAGGCATTGAACCAGCTATAAATTATGAGCATGATTACATTGAGACCTATGCGAAAACTGATTACTTTTATACCTTTTGTTCTAAGATTGGTCTTATTCCCAACTCATGATTGATTTTTGCAAGAACTTTGCCTCTCACATTGACTCTTCGAAAGAAGAGAATGCTCAGTATCATAAACCTTTTAAAGAATTACCTGTTGATATAAATGATGCTCACCCTATTTTGCCTGCAGTTTTCTATGAAAAGCCCGCTTTTCCTACAAGGATGAGGGAGCACTCTTTTGTGACAGGCATAATGAATAAGAGTGAGAGAAGAACTGATGAACCTGAGGACCTGATAAAGGTCGATCCTCAAGTTGTGGTGATTAAAGACTTAGTCACTAATGATATTTCAGATTCCAAGATAAATTTTTGTGCCGTTTCAACTAACATTGTCACAACCAAGAATAAGAGTCCAATTTCAGGTACACCAGTTGTATCTATCAAGATAGGAGATCACAACTATTACGGGCTCTGTGATCTAGAATCCAGTGCTAGCGCTATTCCTTATTCACTCTATCCGGAGATCATGGGTGAGATTTCCCCCTGTGAACTTGAAGAGATCGATGTCACTATTTATCTAGCAAACAAAGAAACTATCTCGCCCAATGGAATTGTGAGAGATGTTGAAGTCCTATTTGGAAAGGTAAAGTATCCTACCGACTTTCTCGTACTTGGTTCAGTGCAAGATAGTTTTTGCCCTATTATCTTTGGTAGACCTTTCCTCAACACTTGTGGTGTTGTAATAGATTGTAAAAAAGGTAAAGTCTCTATTGAATTCAATGGTGAGTCATATGAATTTAACTTTTCTAACTTTTCCAAGCAACCTCGTGGTATTGATTTACTTAGTGATGATAAAATTATCGAAAATATTGCTTCTATTGCTATTCCTCCTAATGATCCTTTGCAGCAATATATGGAAGACCACGAGAAAGACATGCATATGCAGGAAAGAAATGAGTTGGACGAAATATTCACAAGACAAACTGCTATCCTGAAGCACAACATTCCAGATGAGCCTTTAGGAATCCTAGCACAACCAAAAGAAGACCCGATGTTTGACCTCAAACCACTTCCCGATACGTTCAAGTATGCTTATTTATAAGAAAAGAAAATATATCATGTCATTATTAATGCTAATCTTTCAGGATTTGAAGAAGAGCGATTATTGGAGACACTTCGCAGACCCCGTGGTGCCTTGGGCTATACCCTTGATGACCTTAAGGGGATTAGTCCATCGATTTGCCAACACACTATCAATCTCGAGCCTGATGCTAAGCCAGTTGTTGATCATCAACGACGGCTGAAACCAAGGATGAAGGACGTGGTTAGCACGGAGATTCTCAAGTTTCTAGCCGCAGGTATCATCTATCCTATAACTGATAGTAGGTGGGTAAGTCCAGTTCATTGTGTTCCTAAGAAAGGAGGCATGACTGTTGTTCCTAATGATAAATATGATTTAATACCTCAAAGAGTTGTTATTGGATATAGAATGTATATTGATTACAGGAAGTTGAACAAATCGACCAGGAAGGACCACTACCCGCTGCCCTTTATTGATCAGCTGCTAGAGAGGTTGTCTAAAAACACCCACTTTTGCTATCTTGATGGGTACTCTGGTTCTCTCAAATTCATGTTAACACCACCGGTCAAGAGAAGACCACCTTCACGTGTCCCTACGGTACTTATGCTTACAGGCGTATGCCTTTCGGTTTATGCAATACGCCTGCTAATTTTCAGAGATGTATATCTGCAATTTTTTATGGTTTCTGTGAGGAGATTGTGGAAGTCTTCATGGACGATTTCTCCGTCTATGGAACTTCCTTTGACCATTGTCTCCACAATCTTAATAAAGTATTGCAGAGATGCGAGGATACAAACTTAGTTCTAAATTGGGAAAAATGTCACTTCATGGTAAACGAAGGGATCATGCTTGGTCACAAGATTTCGAAGAGGGGAATTGAAGTGGACAAGGCGAAGATTGAAGCTATCGAGAGAATGCCCTATCCAAGGGACATTAAAGGTATTCGCAGTTTTCTCGGTCATGCTGGTTTCTATAGAAGATTTATTAAGGACTTTTCTAAGACTTCGAGACCCCTTACTAATCTTCTCTAGAAGGATGTTCCTTTTCTATCTGATGAAGATTGTAAGGAGGCTTTCGAAGTTCTTAATAAAGCTTTGATAACCGCTCCTATAGTACAATCACCTGACTGGAAATTGCCCTTTGAAATTATGTGTGATGCTAGTAATTTTTCTGTTGGAGCTGTGTTAGGACAAATGGTTGATAAGAAATTGAATGTTATACATTATGCTAGCAAGACCCTTGATAGTGCTCAAAAGAATTATGCTACTACTAAGAAGGAATTCTTAACAGTAGTGTTTGCTTGTCATAAATTTAGACCTTATATTGTTGATTCTAAAGTTATTATTCATACTGACCATGCTCCTCTTAAGTACCTTATGGCGAAGAAGGATGCCAAACCAAGACTCATCAGGTGGGTACTCCTTCTTCCAGAATTTGACTTATAGATTGTTGATAGAAAAGGAGCAGACAATCCGGTGGTGGACAATCTTTCAAGGATGGAAGATATACCGCATGACACCATCCCAGTCAACGAAAGTTTTCGAGATGAACAACTTGCCGTTGTAAAAGTACAATCTCTCTCCGATCCTTGGTTTACAGATTATGCTAATTTTATCGTTGCAAAGTATTTGCCTCCATGTTTAACATTTCAACAACGAAAGAAGTTCTTTGATGATTTGAGGCACTACTTCTGGGATGACCCTCATCTTTTCAAAGAAGGTCCTGACGGGATCATGAGAAGATGCATACCGGAACATGAATAGAAGGACATTCTCAAGCAATGTCACGATAGTCCCTATGGAGGACATCACGCCGGTGAGAGGACCGCACATAAGGTTCTCCAATCAGGTTTTTATTAGCCTACTCTCTTTAAAGATGCTAGAAATTATGTTTTATCTTGTGATAAGTGTCAGTGAGTTGGTAATATTAGTAGGAGGAATGAGATGCCTATGAATTACTCACTAGTGATTGAGCCTTTTGATTGCTGGGGTTTTGATTTTACGGGTCCTTTTCCTCCTTCAAACAAGGACACTCACATTTTAGTAGTTGTTGATTATGTTACAAAGTGGGTTGAAGCAATCCCCACTGAGAGTGTTGATCACAAGACATCTTTGAAAATGCTCAAAGATGTAATTTTCCCTAGGCTTGGTGTATCTTATGACTGATGGAGGATCACACTTCACGCATGGATCTTTTAGAAAAGCTCTAGGAAAATACGATGTCAATCATATGATTGCTTCACCGTACCATCCTCAAACTAGTGGGCAAGTTGAGCTCACCAATAGAGAGATCAAGCTGATCTTGCAAAAGACAGTTAACAACTCTAGGAAGGACAGGTCAAAGAAGTTAGGAGATGCTTTGTGGGTGTATAGAACTGCTGACAAAAACCCCATGGGCATGTCCCTGTATAAGATGGTCTATGGTAAGGCTTGCCATTTTCCATTGGATTTGGAACATAAAGCTTTCTGGGATGTTAGAGAGCTTAATGTTGACCCGAAGTTAGCCGGTGAAAAGCGTCTCATGAGCTTGACTTCTCTAGATGAGTGGAGAAGTGAAGCTTACGAGAGCGCTGAAATGTTCAGGGAAAAGGTAAAGAAATGGCATGATAGAAGGATTCTGAAATGTGAATTTAATGTTGGTGATAAAGTTTTGTTGTTTAGGTCCCGTTTCAGGTTTTCTCCAGGTAAATTACTTTCCAGATGGGAAGGGCCATTTCATATCGAAGAAGTCTACCGGTCAGGTGCGATCAAGATTAATCATTTTGATGGCACCAAACCTCAAGTTGTGAATGGGCAAAGACTCAAGCATTACATGGCGGGGGACCCTGTCAATGTTGATGTAAATATAACACACTCAACAACTCATGAAGTACATGTTGCCGCCCCGTTTCAGACTTCAGCAGAAGAAGAATAAGAAAAGGTATGTATTACGGTAAGGAAACATCGCGAACCGCCATAAAAGTTCCAGATTACGCGTTTTTGCAAAATATAGAAAATTCAGAGCCTGATTGGAGCCAGAGAGGTGCTCCAGGCGGCGCAGGCGCCCCCCTGGCGCGGCCTACCTCCTGGATCCACTTTGGCTCGTTTCCGTCCATATGTTGCAGAATTTTTGCTATATATTTTCCCGGATAGCCCCGGCACCGTATCTCTCGATTTCGTGTGTTTTCATCTTGAGTTGTTTCTGCCATGAAATCTTTTAGCTAGACCTAGGTGCCATGGCTTCCAAAAGTTCCCCCAAGGACAAGTTCGTCGTCAACGTCATCAACCCTTACTTGGCTCAGGTGAAGAACCATCCTCGAACCGTCCAGTTGGAGGATGGTGACCTTCACCAAGAGGATATGAAGGAACCTGTCAAGGAGGGGAGCATCGAGGCCAGGATAGAAGAGATGGAGCAAGAAGTCTTCAAGTACAAGAAGATGGTTGAGCGGGGTGTTGAAGCCAACTTCGACATCATCAACGAGCTGAAGACGTTCTACAAGAAGGAGATGAGGGGGATTTGGTCAAGCATCACCGCTGCCGAAGAAAGAATTGATGATCTCCAAGGGCAGATCTATTGTCTTCACAACCAGAACTGTGAGTATGAACTAAAGTTTATACGCATGGGTTTAGGTGCTGGAAGAAGGATCTTGGAGAGCGAAGCCTCTCATGTGAATGGGCACTAGTAGGAAATAGCCTATTGCTGGCGTACAGTTTTTTGTTACCGCTGGCGGGCAAGCGTACGCCAGCGTTGCCACGCCAGTGGTAACAAGTACCGCTGGCGGACAAATTGTACACCAGCGCTAGGAAGGTTACCACTAGCGTGCATTCGATTAACTCGCCAGCGGTAGCCTCTGGCATACCGTTTATTCTATTCGCCAATGCTACCGTTTCCAGGATTTAAAAAAAAGACGTTGCTCAACCGCTCATTTTGGAAGCGGTCGACCAGCTCCTCGCCTGGCCTGCCAGGGCGCCATCGGCCACGGGACCCTCTTTCTCGACTTCGCCCGGCTTCAACCTCGGTGAACAGAACGCCACTTTTGTCGCTGCTATGCTCGAGGCGCACCTCTACGTGGAGGAGGTCGACCATGGCGGGGTCTCGGTCGGCGAGCGCGTGCACCCGGTTCCAGGTGACCTCGATGCCCTCCTCAAGGTCAAGGCGCCAGCCCATGAGCGAACATCAGCTCAGCGGAGCGACGGGAGCGCAGACTCCGCTCATCCCGATCCACATCGGGATTGAGGCGGCGGTTGACAACGTCGGCGGCTTCCGGATTCTAGCGAGAAGGAGGAGGGGAGATCACGGGGACGGGGAAGGCCGGATATGGCGCGGAGGCCCTCCTGGCGGCTGGGAACAAGTGGGGGTGGTGACTCGAGCTCGGTTCACGTTGATGGCAGTCGGCACCTGCGGACAGAGAGATAAGGAGGGAGAGAGGAGAAGAAGGAAGGAGAGGGAAGGGAGAAGAGGAGGTCGCGGGAGAGCTCACTAGGGTGCACAGTGATGCAGCTCGGCGGCCGGAGGCGCTCGGCGGAGGAGGCGCTCGGCAGAGGAGGCGCTCGGGTGTGGGGCGCTTGGCTCGGGAGGGAGGAGTGGCGTGGCAGTTTGTTTTGGACCAATCTAATTGGATCACGCGGATTGTGTGTTTGTTTTAAGTTACTAGGAGTCATCGGATTGGATGGATGTGTGGCTAAGAGAGAGAGAGAGAGTGGTGCTTGCATGCATTGTGTACTGTTGCCAGAGGATAAGGAGGAGAGAGAGCGCACCCCGCATTTTACACGCAAAAGATAATTTGTTAGCGCTGGAGGACAGAAGTATTTGTACGTCAGCGGTAGTTGGTCGCATCGGCTATATTTGGTCTACATTATTTTTGGCGTACACAAAAATTTGTACGCCAGCGATATGAAAATACCGCTGGCGTGCAGATTATTTTGTATGCCAGTGGTAGTTGGTCGCATCAGCTATACTTGGTCTGCATTTACCTTTGGCGAACACAAAATTTTGTATGCCAGTGATAACAAAATACCGCTGGCGTACAGATTATTTTGTATGCCAGTGTTAGTAGCGCTGGCGTACAACTTTTTCAGTTCGCCACCATGGAAGCGCTTCGTCCATGAATACATCAACAACAACCACAACAAGAATGAGGAGTAAATCTCCTTGGGTAATGGCACCCCCTCAGCTTGTTCCAAGCTTGGGGGAGTGCCCGGTATCTTTATCTTTATCTTAGTCTTTTAGAGTCAAGTAGAGTCGTATCATGTCTAGGGAAGTTATTATATAAAATATGTGTTTGCATTGAGGTATATCACTCCTTCTGTGGAGAGTTTGTATCCGTGAGTGTGGAGTCGTCTATATTGGAATATTAATGAGATGTCTATTGGTTCCTTCGCTGCACTCAATATTCTCTTCACGCAATCGACCTTATATGATGATTCTTATGGGGAGTATTGACCTGATATCAGGTATGGCTTTGAAAATTTAATTTAATTTTGGCAAACATAGCTTTCATCTTGACAACATGCATGTTTTCCCAAGTAGTGACATAGCCAAAACCTTTATGTTATTATGCTTGAAGTGTTATGTTGACAAGGAAGACAACTTGATGTGTTATGATTACCTTAATGTTTATGCTTTATATGTTTTGCATCTAAGTTAGCATCAGCTGTCTATTCTCTCAAAGCCTTTTCTAGCCAAACTCTTTGCCTAGCAGATTTCTGCTTGTGCATCCATACCCTGAAACCAATACCCTCCATTTGAGTCCACCATACCTTCCTATTCATGGTATTTTCCTACCACTCTTAGAAGTATAGAATTTATGTGTTATCCTTAAATGTTCAAAATCTTCTGTTTTGTGCCTCTTGTTTAGCTCATGAGGAAGTAGTAGGTAATTCATGATCTTCTTAAGTTGGACAAGTTTTACCCCGGGATTGCATGTCTAATGTGCAAACCCATAATTCGAGGAGGAACTCGCATGAGTCCTCCCATCTCAAAAGATAATATAACAAACAAATCCTCCTTCACGCTTGGTCTATGAGAAATCAGAAACTTTGGCAGTGATAAGCAAAGGAGATTAAGGGGATGTGATAGTCCGCACTTGGGAGTCGTTCCTCGAAACTTGTCCATCTTGAGAAGTAATTTAGCTATCTATTAGAATTCGTTGACAAACTATGCACCTCCCAAAATCTATTTTCATTCTGTTTGATTTAGGGATAGCACATGACTTTTCCCTGCTTGCCTTTAACAAGGCCTTTCTTTTACTCTTATGTTGAGTCAGTTTTAACTACTTCTTTCCTTTCCCAAAGAGAACAGACACTTGATGTTGATGAGGATTCATCCATATAATGCTGCATTAAGTTTTGCCATGCCACATCATTGTTGACATTATCCTTTGATAAGTAAGTTGTTTGCGAAAGCTTTTCCCAAGCAAACATCTTCCTTTGTGTTAACATTTGCACTTCTTGACTAATAACATGTTCTCTCAAAATCTTCAAATTTCATTATAAATAGAAAGAGCAAAAGTGAAATTTATTGGTCGTCCTTTCACCAAGGATATGTTTGCCATAATTTGATGAGTTTTCTCAGCCTTACTTTTGATTATAATTGTTATTACTTTCTCAGAAGGGCCTTATGAATTGAGGTTGTTGTTGAGGATACTTGAGTTTGATGAGGGAACCTTAATGCTTCTTCCCCGTATTTTATTTATCGACACTTCACTCTCTAAACTTGTGGACAGGTTTTCTGAGCTCAGTATTCTCTTGGGGACAAGCGAGGTCTAAGATTGGGGGAGTTGATACGTCCAAAATGCATCACTATTTTATATAGTACTCCCTCTGATCCATAATAAGTGTCGGTCATATAGTACAAAGTTTGTACTAGCTTAGTACAAAATGAGCGACACTTATTATAGATCGGAGGAACTAATTCTTTCTTATTCATTGATATATTTCATGTTATGATGTTGTTCCTATGTTGTTTTGGCTTAATTACACAGTTTGCAACTTTCCGATGCCGAAGCAGCAGGCGCAGGATTTGGCGGTAAAAAGTGGATGCTGAGTTGCTGAAGAAGAATACCTCCAAATTACCTGAAAACCGACGGAGGGAGTTTTTCAGAAGATTAACGAAGACACGTCGAAGAGGGGCCACAGGGTGCCCAGGCGGCCACCTGGCACGGCCCCACCCTGGCTGCGCCGGGAGGGCGCCTGGACCCCTAGGGCCACTCCCGGCTCCCCCTTTGGCCTATATATCGCTCATATACCAAAAAACCTAAAAGAGGGAGAGTTTCCGAAGTTCCGCCGCCGCTCTGTGGCGGAAACCTACAGAGGAGAAAAGACATCTCCGGCGGGAAAATTCCGCCGGGGAGACCACCTCCCGGAAAGGGAGATCATCGCCATTGTCATGACCCTCGTCACGGGCATCATCAACATCATCCCCAACATCAGCACCATCTCCACCACCATCCAATCTCACTTCACAAGTTCAACTTCTGTTGTAATCCGTACTATCCATCCTCTCTACTCTACCGGTATTGATTACTACCGTGTGATGAATGCTATTGAGTTTTGTTGGAGAATTATCATTGTGTCCATATTCTTTATCATATATTTATCCCCTATGATCATGATCTCTTTTATGTCTTTTGAGTAGTTACTTTAGTCCTTGAGGACATGGGAGAAGTCTAGTTGTTAGTAGTCATATGATGTTGAAGTAATATGTGTTGTTTGATATTTAAGTTGTGTTGTTATTTTTCTAGTGGTGTTGTGTGAGTAGAACACTCAACACTTCGCCTTATTAAGGACCTAGGGGAATATATTGTGTACAAAGTATGCTTACGGTGGGTTGCCGGAGTGACAGAAACCTGAAACCTAGTTCGCACGCTTTTGCACAAGGGAACAATGGATCATCGATCGTCTTGCTATGGTTAGGCTTTTGTATTAATTACTATCTTGTATTTTTGGATGCTTGCAAGGTGTTTAATCATAAGAGTGCACTTATCTTAGTCTAGAGGGTGCACTAACATAGATCCACCCACTCAACACTTATCAACACAGCACATAGTACCGATACGGAATATGGTGAAAACACATGACTATTTCTCCCGTGTGTCCTCAAGAACTCTTTAGCCTTTATAAGTTCAGTTGCTAGGCCTCTCCTTTTCTCAAAAGGATTGGGCCACTTGTTAATCCTAAGTGCTCTTTACTTTGCTTGCTTTTATATTTTTGTTGCTTATATCGAAAACCCCTAAAAAGCTATCTTGCAGTTCCTGCAGCAATTTCTTTACCAAAGTCACTTACCAATCCCTTCTGCTCCTCATTGGGTTCGACACTGTTATTTATCAAAAATGCTACAAACGATCCCCTAAAGTTGAGGGTCATAAATTACTCGCTATGGTTCATACGAGTACACCGTCATGTCCTTTGGACTGATCAATGCACCATCCACCTTTTCCAGATTGATGAACTATATATTCATGGAATACCTCGACAATTTTTCGTGGTTTATCTGGATGATATATTGATTTACTCCAAGAATGATGAAGAACATGCAGTACATGTTCGCCTTGTGCTGGAAAAGCTTTGAGAACACAAACTCAATGCTAAGTATTCTAAATGTGATTTCTGGCTTCCCGAAGTAACCTACCTTGGTCATGTGATTTCCAAGGATGGCGTTGCCGTCAACCCAGAACGTATCCAGGCTATTCTTGACTGGACTCCGCCCAAGACAGTCAAACAAGTCAGAAGTTTCCTTGGACTTGCTAGGTATTGCCGCCGTTTCGTCGAGAATTTCTCCAAGATTACCAAGCCTCTAACTAATCTGCTTCACAAAGGCGTCAAGTTTGAGTGGACCGATAAATGCCAGGAAACTTTTCAAGCTCTGAAGGACAAGCTCACTTCTCCCCCAGTGCTTGCTCCCCCTGATACTGAGAAGGACTTCGTGATATATTGTGACGCATCTCGTCAAGGATTAGGTTGTGTCCTAATGCAAAAGCGTAAAGTGATTGCTTATGGCTCTCGTCAGTTGCGTGCTCACGAAGATAAGTATCCTACTCATGATCTTGAATTGGAAGCTGTAATTTATGCATTGAAGCTGTGGCGACATTACCTCGTCGGAAATCGTTGCGAGATCTACACCGACCACCAAAGCCCGAAGTACTTGTTTACTCAGCCCGACCTGAACCTCCACCAGCAGAGATGGCTCGAGACAATAGCCGACTACAACATGGGAATTTCTTACACCCCTGGCAAAGCTAACGTGGTGGCTGATGCCCTGAGCTGCAAAGCCTATTGTTGTGAACTGGAAGTTCAGGTACAACAACCACTTCTGTATGAAGAGCTTCGAAAGGTGAACCTCAAGATTGTTCCACAGGGACTTGTGAATTTCCTGTTTGTCGAACCAGACTTATACAATCGCATGAATTTGCACATAAATGTGACTCTGACATTCTGAAGATTAAGAGGTATGTCGCAAGTGGAAAGCCCTCGTCCTTCACTCTTGCCGATGATGGTACATTGTACTTCAAGGGTCGGTTAGTGGTCCCCATAAACAGGCCCAACCGGAACTACGCCCCGGATGCCATAAAGGAAGCTCATGATACACCCTTGTCAATCCACCCTGGTAGTACCAAGATGTACCAAGACATTCGTCAGCGGTACTGGTAGTCTAACATGAAACAAGACATTTCTCGTTATGTTGATGACTGTGATGTTTGCCGTCGCGTCATAGCAGAATATCAAATACCTGCTAGAACTCTGCAACCACTCTCTATTCCTGAATGAAAATGGGACTAGATCGAAATGGACTTCGTCACCGGATTTCCCCGATCACAGAAGGGTCATGATGCTATCTTTGTCGTCATTTGACCGGTTCTCCAAGGTGGCTCACTTTCTTCCAGTCAAGGAGACGATCTTTGCTAGTCAGTTAGCATACTTGTATGTTTCCAGAATTGTGTCCCTCCACGATATTCCGATGGAGATCAGTTCAGAACGTGGCAGCATTTTCACGTCAAGGTTTTGGGATAGTTTCCAAGAAGCTATGGGCACTCACCTAAACTTCAGCACCACTTATCACCCCCAGTAGCAAGGACAAGTTGAACAAGTCAATCAAGTGCTTGAAGATATGCTTCGAGCTTGTGTCATCTCATTCGGTAAAAAATGGGAGGAATCTCTTTCGTTTGTTGAATTCTCGTACAACAACAATTATCAAGCTAGTGTGCAGATGGCCCCCTTTGAAGTTCTTTATGGACGTCGGTGTCGAACCCCTCTAAATTGGTCAGAAACTGGGGAACGAACCCTCATTGGTCCGGACATTATACAACATGTTGAAGATCAGGTTCACGTTATTCGTGAACATTTGAAGGCTGCTCCGTCGCGCCAGAAGAGCAACTATGACCGCAAACACAAGGAAATGGTCTATCAACCCAGCGAACAAGCTTACTGATACGTCTCAAACGTATCGATAATTTCTGCTCACTCCATGCATGTTTTGTGTGATACTGCTATGATCTAGATACACTTTCTTACACTTTTGATCATATTTGGACTAACCTACTAACTCAGTGCACCCCAGTGCCAGTTCCTATTTTCTGCTGTTTTTTTTATTTCAGTTTCCCCCATATAAAAGTGCTCCAAAAATCAGGGAAAAACCGATAAAAAACCAGCGTGTCTGAAGCCTCCAGAAGCCCGAAGGAGGCCAGGGGCCCACTACCAGGCGCCCAGGCGGCCACCTGGCGCGGCCAGGGGCCTGGCCGCGCCAGGGGGCTCCTGGACCCCTGGTGGCCCCCCTGGCTGCCCCCTCCCCTTCGCCTATTCATTCTCCGTCACGGGAAACTTCCGAGGACAGAACCCTATTTCGCAATCTCGCCTCTTTTCCACCGCCGCCGCGCTTCCAAGATCGGGAGCATCGTCAGGACCCTTCCCGGCACCTTGCCGGAGGGAGGATCGACCTCCGGGAGCTTCCTCTCCACCATGGACGCTTCCCAGATGTGCCGTGAGTAGTCTACCTTGGACCATGGGTCCGTGATCAGTAGCTATGTGATGTTCTCCTCCCCTCTTTGTTCTTCATGGTTTAGACCTCGTGAGCTGCCCTACATGATCGAGGCACTTATGTAATTCTTCTGCTGTTGCTATGCATAGTTTGATGGGATCTGATGGATTATGAGATTATGTTCAGATCATGATAGAGTAATATATTTGGTTTTTATCTCTTATATTTTTGTTCCTAAGTAATTCTTTCATGTTCTCTGTTGCTGTTTATTGCTTTGGCCAAGTGGTAGGTAGTAACTCCAAGAGGGAAAGTTATGCTCGATTGTGGGTACATGCCCCATGATGACACGCTTGAGTGACAGAACCATGAGTCTAGGGGATGTGTTGTGGCCACAAGGGGGAAAACAACGGTGCTTGTAACCGCGGTTGCAAGGATTGTTTACTTTACGCAAAGTTCTTTTTAATGCATATGTCTGTTGCTTTGGGTTTAAACTTTGGGTGGAGCTCGCAACTTAATACCAGCAAGATGGTCTAGATAGATATCTCAAGGTGGATGATTAGTAGTACATGCAGATGGATTTCGGTCTACTTATTCTGGCGTACTGCCCATGATTATGAGCCTCTTCATTTCTTTTGTAGCATAGTTAGCATTGTGATGCGTTTATAATCCTGTCAATTTCCCATCTGTAATTTGTTTACCTCGCATAGCAGTTTTATCATCTTTTGGGAGAGATATCACTAGTGAACATCACGGGACCCCGGTCCATATTCTCATCACTGTTTACAAGCTCATTTATTTTCTCTCATTTACTTTCAGTTGTTATCATTATCATTATCTCTTGTGTGTTTTACCCTTTGTAAACACCAGGACCTGAGAGATTGACAACCTCTTTGAAATTCGTTGGGAGCAAAGTTAATTGTATTGTGTGCAGGTCCGCGTCGGATGCGCCGCTGACACCTACTTATCATCGCCGGATTCCTACGGGAGACTAACCTTATCCTCTACAGAGATGAAATTTTCTGCTATCCTACATCTCACCTTCCACTTGGGGTAACCAACGAAGGGCGAGAAGCCATTACCACTTCCACGCCATCTAGCAAATTTCTGGTGCCGTTGCCGGGGACTCTGAGTGATAAGATAGGGGAGTTTCCCACTACCTTTTACCTTTACTTTTTAGTCTTGTTAGTTTATCTTTCAGTTATTGCTTTACTATCCTTTATGAAAAATCAAAAAAATATTTGCTACCTTTTTTCTTTGTCTGCCTACTGATGCTATCTTTATCATGGGTGCGGAACCACCCAAATATGGTAGGATGGACATGCTTTACTTGGATCGTCTTCGATCAATTTGTGCTTGAGCTAAAAACCCAACCGACTTGGTTGAGGGAAAAATCATTGGATGAGCATGCTCATATTATGCTGCACCGCCTATCTCAGAAAGGGAAACACTTATGGGATCAAATACATGTTTCTTATTGCCATGCTGAATTTTTGTGCCACATTTATGATTTTACTTGTTGCTCTAATATAGATCATAAACACCTTCCTTTCCAATGTGAGTTTAATGAAAATAGGATCTTATCTTCTTATGCTAAAGGTGTTTATGATTACTTTAATGTTGAAAAGATTGAAGAGTTTGTTGCTTTTAAGGGTGCTTATGAGATTGCTTCTTTGATTGAAAAGTATAATGATACTAGTCACAAGTCCAAAAACTTTGCAGTTCTTGCTTATTTCTTCAAGAATTATACTTCCAATTCTTATATCGAGGAATTTAAAAACAAAATGTTTGCTGCCCAAGAAGAGGCAATGATTGCTTTGTGGAGGAATCCCATGATTCCGAGGAGTCACTTGAAATATCACTTTCTGAAAAACTTGTTACTTGCTTTGTTGATGGCCAAGATGCCACTATGGATGATGCTGAAAAAGATTAACTCTCTATGGTTCCTTATGTTAAGCATGAAATTGTTGCTATTGCACCCACACTTGATTGTTCTATTATCCTTTTGAAATCTCAAACTCATCTGGAGAATTGTGCTTTTATTAAGGCTCAATGTGATGGGATGCATTTATCTTATGTTCCTAAAGACCGTGTTGAAAACTATACACGTGTGCTTGTAGGTCATGAAAAAAATGATTTATGTGATAGCTATATTATTTATGTTGTTCATGATTCTACTGAAATTACTTTGAGAGAGGAAATCTTGGTTGTAGAAAATTTCATATTACAAAAACACCTCTCTCTATGATGAAATTTTTGAAGTTGTTCTTGTTCCACCTTCCTATGCATGTCACTTCGTGCTTCTTTGATTTATTTTATTACAAGATGCCTATGCATAGGAAGTGGGTTAGGCTTAAATATGTTTAATATTTCCTTCTTGATGTTCTCTTTTGCTTCAATTCTTATTCTTGTGAGAACATCTTCTATTATTTTCATGCCTAGCTTAAAGGCGTAAAAGAAAGCGCTTGTTGGGAGGCAACCCAAGATGTTTTTACTTCTGTTTTTAGTGGTCTTGATGATCGTTACTATTGTAGCAACATCATTGTATCTTTATTTTCAAGCTTTGTGCCAAGTTATAGCCTCATATGACTAGGGAAGTGAAAGTTGTGACATGTTGTCCAGAAAACAGATTCTGTCCTCGTGACGGAAAAATTAGATCAAATCACCAGTTCATATTTTTAAGCTGAATTTTTTACACAGTGTGCTCTATACAATCACGGAACTTTCGTATGTTCTGAGTTTTTTTGATTTGAGTTGCATAAGTACCCCTAAAAAATTCTTTATTACCTGTTGTTCTGTTTTTCACAGTTTCTGCCACGTTTTGTCTCTCCTAAATTTTGCAAACCTTAAGCTTGCTTTTTCTTTGCAAAACCTTTTTGAAGTCTTGAGAAACAGTAGATCTTCAAGAATATCTTTATATCTAGTGGGGAAAAATTATTTTATTGAGGGTACTAACCTCTCTAATCAGCTTATGATGAGTTATGTATGAAGGGAGTTTTCTAGTGTGCGATGGAAGATGATGAAAGAAGATTCGGGAGTGTCAAGCGCTCAAGCTTGGGGATGCCCCCATGCATCCCCAACAAATATTCAAGAAGACTCAAGCGTCTAAGCTTGGGGATGCCCCCGTGCATCCCCTTCTCCATCAACAATCATTAGTTCATCCTTCGTCTCACTATATTTTTATCACTTCATGCGTTATGTGCTATGCTTGGAGCGTATCGCTCTTAGGTTTTATTTTTAGTTTTCTTTAGTTTTGCTTGCTGATCATAACAAGTTAGATCCCGTCTTACTTTGTGTGGGAGAGAAACACGCTCTACTTTCAAAATCTAGAACACATCATAGGATTCTCCATGCCTATCTTTTTGCTGTTGTGTGTTCTTTATCTTTTCATAGCTACTGCCATGTTTAGTTTCAGTCTTAGTTTGTCTTTAGCAAGAGCCTTGTCTTTTGTTTAGTTTGCTGCTGGAACTCTCTTTAGTTTTCATGTTTATCTTGTTAAGAGAGTTGGTTGTTTCACTGAGTTGTGTCTTGTTTTGAGAGTAGGTAATTGAGGTTTCTATTTAATTTTAGTAGTAACCTGCAATAGTTTTGAGGTATTGATGTGAGTAATGTTTGAACTTTTGGTGTCAACCGCTCTAGCCTATTAGTGATAGGTGTCGTATTTTGGGCAATCCGTGTTTATTTTCAAAAACCTACAAAACTAGTTGAGAACTCTAGCTACTAGATGGATCGCTAATCTTTGGAGGGATATTATATTAGAGCAAACTCACGTACCATGAGTAGAGAATGCGCAAGGATAATCAAACCCCCATACACTCCTCCTCGGGGTACTTGTCTCTTTGTGAACCTCCTCATTAGATTGAGAGTTACCGATAATAAGTGCATGAGTTCTTTGGACTAATGTAAGTATTGAAAGTTGACACTTCCATCTCATTTTTGCTAGCCTCTCCTGTGCCGTGCATTTCCTTCTTCTCACTCCGAGAGTTGGCGTCCACCTTCGCCGGTACATCCAAACCCTTGGCATGATACGCTCTGTCATCATAAACCTCCTTATATCTTTCCTCAAAAAAACTCAGAACATACCTACCTATCAAGGAATTTCCATAGTCTTTCCGATATATATTGCCATGCAACATCCACCTCTTCATGACTTAATCTTCATGTCATACATGTTCCTGATACACTAGCAGCGTCATACATTGCATACATCATGATAGCTATATCTTCTTTATGATTTGAGTACCTGATACGTCCCAAACGTATCTATAATTTCTGTTTGCTCCATGCATGTTTTGTGTGATATTGCTATGTTTTTTATATACTTTCATATATCTTTATAACATATTTTGGAACTAACCTATTAATAGTTGCAAGAGTGCACAAGTTCTTGTTTTTCTACTTTATGTGTAGGAATTACTGGGATAAAGGAAAGATCACAAAAGGAAGCCTTGTAAGAGTTGGACTCTAACTTTCCCGAAATCTGTCCCCACCAGACAGGTTTTAAAGATCGCCTCGTAAACGCTAGAATACGGCCACAAACGGAAAAACTTAAAACTACACAGTTGTAGGGAATTTTTTTCCGGTGGATTTAGACATAAAATTCGGCCCAATCGGAGTACGGATGCTTTCAGAAACCCCGAAATACAGAAGATGTAATCTGGATGACGGGAATCCGAGAGTCTATATAAAGAGAGGAAACCTAGATCAAAGGGCACCACGAAATTTCCTCCCCCTTGGAATCCGTCTTGAGGGGGAGATCAATCTCCACGGCAGCACCATCTCCAGGGAAGAAGAAGGGGCCAAGGGCCGCTGCCTCCAAGGGCCGTGGTCGTGGCCGTCGCCGTCTCCTTCATCTCCTCCGGGCTGCACCTCTCCATCAACAACTCTCCCTCTCACCATGTCCATGTGTGAGTAATTCCCCTTGGGGCTAAGCCTTATATCTTGATCTATGTGTTTTATCTCTTTCCCATGATGTGATCTTTGTTGTGATCATAGGCTATGTTAATCTAGGGTGATCTCATAATATTTCCCCTTTTTCTATGTATTGGATTGATGTACTCAATTGATCTTATCTAGTATAATCTCTGAGACCAATATAACAGCGGTCTATTGGACATGGGTTAGAAGAATATTATCATGAGTGATTTCCTCTTTTGTGTGTGGATTGAAGATTGAGAGTCTCTTGGTGCTTGTCTTTGACTATTCTTTAGATATGTTGTGGTGATTGTGGTACTCTCTTTGGATGACCGCGGTGACATTGGGAAATCCATAGATTGAGAACTACGAACTCTGAGGTGTGCTTTTGTAGCCCTACACAATTCTCGTCCTCTCTTGACCACAAAGGAATGACCTCCGAGTACGTCTCCATTGCATGTTTTATGGGAAATATCATGTGATTAGACTATGTTAATGTTGTTGGGAGTTTCCACTAGTGAAAGTATGAAGCCTAGGCCTTGTTTCCATCATTGTTACACCGTTTGCACTCACTTTTGTTACTTGTTTCTTTGCTGCACTTTTTATTACAGATTTATATTACTTCGTTTTATCACACCTATCACCCATATTTTACCATCTCTTCGCCGAACTAGTGCACCTATACAACTCCTAGTTGTATTAGGTGTGTTGGGGACACAAGAGACTTCTTGTATCTTAATTTCAGGGTTGCTTGAGAGAGACCATCTTCAACCTCTACTTCCCTGAGTTCGATAAACCTTAGGTCGTCCACTTGAGGGAAATTGTTGCTGTCCTACAAACCTCTGCGCTTGGAGGCCCAACATAGTCTACAAGAATAGAAGCGTGCGTAGACATCAGTACCTTGTAAAGTGTGAAAGATCTTCTATACCCTCTTGTAAATTATAGTGTTTCCCTTAAGTGAGGCAAAGATCCCAAATTGGACAAAATGAAAGATCCCAAAAAGGACATATGAGAGTTAAATAGAAAGAACCATTGAGGCCACCAAAAAATAGAAAAAAGAGAAAAAAGAGAAAAAGAAAATAAAAAGAGAGAAAGGGGCAACACTACTATCCTTTTGAAAGATCCACAGTAGTACTCCCTCTTATCCTTGTACTTGATACGTCCCAAACGTATCTATAATTTCTGCTTGCTCCATGCATGTTTTGTGTGACTTTGCCATGTTTTGCTTGAATTTTCATACACTTTTTATCATATTTGGACTAACCTATTTAATCAGTGCACCTAGTTGCCAGTTCCTGTTTTCTGCTTTTTTTGTATTTCTGGTTATTCGGTCATTAAAAGTGCCAAATAAATCCCGGAAAAATTATATAAAAAATCAGCAACCAGGAAGCTTCCCGAATCACCAAGGAAGGAAGAGGGTGGACCCACCAGGGCCCCAGGAGGGTCCCTGGCGCGGCCCCACCCTAGGCCGCGCCAGGAGGCCTCCTGGCTGCCCTATGGCCCCTCTCGGTGCCTGTGACGCCCCCAAAATCATATCGTGTACAGTAATCATACACGCAAGGTACACGATCGAGATCAGGGACTCACGGTAAGATATCACAACACAACTCTACAAATAAAATAATACAAGTTGTATAATACAATCCAGGGGCCACGAGGGCTCGAATACAACAGCTCGAGAGCACAAGTTAGCGGAAGCAATAGTATCTGAGTACAGACACAAGGATACAAGGTTGCCTTAAGAAGGCTAGCACAAAATCAACACTCGATCGAAAAGGCAAGGCCTCCTTCCTGGGAACCTCCAAACTACTCCTGGTCGACGGGGAACTCGACGTCGTAGCAAGAACCGGGGATCTTCATGTTGCGGTGTTCGGCATCGGGGATCTCCTGCTCCTGAGCTCCAACATCGACTGCAGCAGCCGATCAGGCAAAACAAAAAGGGGTAAAGAAAGCAAGGGTGAGTATCTAGCATACCCGCGAGTCTTACGTCCGCTACTAATCATTTATGCATTTGTATCAAATGGAAAGGGGAGGTTGTATATAGTGGACCGAATGGTAGAAATTTAGAATAAGGATGAGAAGCTAGGCCTATCGAAGACTAGCATCTTCCGACGAGTCTTGCAGCACAAGAAGAGAACAACCAACAGTTCAATAGCATGAATGTAATAACAATGCAGCAGAAGTTGCTGCAGCATTGCATAATAGTAAGTTGTATTAGATAACAATAATATATGCCTCTGAGATCCTCTCCTCGACTCCCCTGCGAGGAAGAGACCCCGGAACCAACAGTTTAATAGTAGTAGTTTGTAGTAGTAGGCTCTGGCTTCAGCATAAAGCATACTGTTACCATGGACACGGCTATTCGAATAGTTCAAACTCCCTGCAGGGGTGCACTACTGTTCAGCCTGCACGCTCGAATCTCTAGGGTGGCGTACACGTTGTTAGGGAATGCCCCACTGAGGCTATCTGACACGCCGAGGCCCATCCTACGACTCATCAGAGAGGTCCCCGTCGGTCTACATCCTAAGCGCAAGGGGGTCTTGGACCGTCGCCCCTCACCCTCCGGGTCGTTGTGTGCCAGGTGATTCCACGCAACTCTTCTAGGATGCGGATCGACCCAACCACAATGCTAAACTGGACGTCTTTCAGAGCTTTCGAACGAGACCACAACGCGGAGGGACCACACCGTTATCCCACATGAAGGTAGTGCATACAAGCCTTTGCGGCCTCTCAAGTCATCCACCTGAACCGTTAGTCGTTTTATTATTATCTGTCGGGACAACCGTTATCGTTGCCCCTTATCTGGGTGAGTCACGGACAACGACAACAGCCAGGTACACCCCCATAACCAGAGTCGGTGGCCGCCTGCCCTGTCGTCCCACCAACTCGTGCGGTTACCAACAAGGTGAACCATCTCCTTACCTTATCTCTCGTGTGCTCTTTGAAGAGCCCGACTTTTCGTACAACAGGGTATCTCACGGCCAACGAGAAAGGACCAAGCCCACGATGGTATCCGCCTGTCCTGCCGTCCCGATACAATCCCTGCGCGGGCACCGTTGGGTCACCCGACTCCTTACCTTTAAGTACACCAGTTGATTCGAGTGCCTACCATCAAGTGAAACCAGGAGGAATCACCCTCGATGGTACACTTGAAGAGGTTCGACAGAGACATCGGCGGAATGAACTAAAGAGGTAAACCTCGTATCATCCCGGTGATGCTACGCTACTAAGCCGACGAGAGTGAAATACGAGTCCATTCCACTCGTAAGGCAAGCTCGAAGCGAATCGGTAGAGTCTCGCCGTTGTAGGTTCCCTAGGGCATCTTCATTGATCCGTACCTGTTGCAGATATAATATTTTGTAATCCGCGTTCACTCACCAGAGTGATCACGACCCTCTATTCTAAACCTAGCTAACAATACTAACAATTTATAAGGCAGCATAGGATAAAGGAAAGTACATCAAGGGGCGAAAAAAACAGGCTATGCAATTGAATAGGATTGTAACGTAATAGCAGCAGCAATGCCTAGTGCAAGAAATGTACGGAAAAGATAGGCGATATATGGGGAAGGAAAATGGCTTTGCTGCCTGTAAGCTCGACGGTAGAGGTACGGTCGTCCACGAAGTAGTCGATCACAGGGGCATCCGCAGCGGACGTCGGGACTACCGGACAATAAGAGAGGGGGAAGAAACAATAAATACACGACAATAATAGAAATACAAAAATGTGACATAACAGATACAAAACAAAGGGGCTCCAACGCTGTGTTCGGTGATTTGCTCGGAGCAGGAATTTATCCGGGGATGACTCATCGGTACCGGCTGATTACCGGACAGATGATCCGGAGGGGAAGGTTCCATGCCTACAGTGTTAGAGACATCTGACAGACATGTGGATAGCGTATCCGTGTTAGTTGATCCATTCTGAGCAACTTTCATATTTAGAAGAATTTCACCCGTAATGTTTTACCGGTACCGGGTAATTACCGGACAGACAATCCAAAGCGGGAAAGTGTCGAGTTCGATATGTTAGAGGGGTGCGGTGGGTATGCGGGTAGCGTATCCGTAACCGTTATATTTTATTGATCAACTTTGATGTATAAAGTTTTTCTATCAGAGCTACGGATTAAAAGATATTAATTTCTTAAGTTTAAATCAATTTAAAAGCATGTTATGGTTTTTCTTTTATTATTTAAATACAACATTATCAATAAGTCTATCCAAAACAGTGCACTGATATGGGGGTCCCACATGTCATAGATAGTGCTAAAAAGATTTAACTTAATCTAAATATCCTATTGGGGCCCACTTGTCATTGTCACATCTCCAGTTTTCCTTGAATTTGGCTAAGTCTGGAATTGCTCAGTTTTAACATCCATTAGACGACTTCGGGAGGCTAGGGTTTGGTGTTCTGCTTATCTGCTGAGTTAGTGCCTTATATCAAGTCGAACAATTTGCTGTGATCTCGAAACTGGTATGGAAGGAATTTTTACTAGAGTTCATTTACTTGTACCAAAACTGCTCTAAAGTAGCTAGTTAACGTTCTATTTTTCCGCCGTTTTCAGTTAACAGAAAAGTGCACTTTGTCAATTTTACTGGATTTAATCCATGCCTCAAATGAAGTTAATCCAATGAAACAAATTGAATCTTGTTATGTCTACTTTCAGTTCATATCATTTTTGGATATTTTAGAACTTATTAGGGTTGCTTTTCTGCTCACCAAAGAGGGTTCAGGAACAGAAATTTACAGCCACAACTGTTAAGCAGCGGCAGCAGCTATAACAACAGCTGCAAGCAGCGCAGCATTAGCAGCCAGCAGGGCGGCCACGCGCGGGCGGACGGAGCTGGGCGCGGCCGGCGGCGGCGGAAAGATCCAGCCGGCGCTGTCGCTCACACACACGCAGTACACCACGCACACACACCACACGTACGCACATATAATGGTCAAACCATCCAGGGCCATGGCCATGGCTGGGGCAGCAGCACGCGGGGCACGGGGTGGCGGCCTAGGTGACCAAACGGGATGGGGGTGAGTTGGGATCGAACGATTCAAGCACGGCAAGTCTACATGTGCACGAGTTAGACGCGGAGGATGACCAGAACGGTGGCCACGGCGAACGCAAGCAACGGCCGAAGCACACGTACATGGCGGCTACGGCTACGGACGACGGCGAGGAAAAAGGGAGAGGCCAGGGAAGTGAGGAATGCTCACACTGAGCTCGGGAGTGGTCACGGGGAGGTCGGGGCGCGGTGTGGACGGCGTATTCGTCGCCGGAACACGGCGACCGTGGCAGAGGTCGTCGTCCGATTTGCAACCAGTGTTGCGCCTCTACTCGATTTGACGCGCAGGGCTTATGTAGTCGTTGGCGCCGACGCCCATGGACATGCTCGCGGAGTTTGGGGAGGCCACTGGTCGCGTCTTCTACGGAGGCAGTGCCATGGCTGTGCTCGAGCTCGTGCGGGGAAAAAAGGGGCAAGCGAGAGAGAGGAAACAGGGAGGCTAGGGTTCCATGGGGGCGCGCCTTCTTATTCCCGCCGGCGGCTCACCGGATGGATGCCACGGCGACGGCCGTGCCGTGGCCGGCGTGGATGCTTCCACAACGCTCTGTGTACATGGGAAGGGGGTGGGTGGGCTGGGCTGGGCCTGGGTGGGCCTCGCCCTAGGCGGGACATAGCGATTTTCCAATTTTTTATTTGCCAGCAGTTCTGTTGACCTATTTTATTTATGTTTGGCATCAAACGATTTTTAGAAAGTATGAAACTTGTTGATATATTTGTGTTGCACATTATTGAAGTGCCACAAAAAGTTTGGGGCTTTTATATATTCCTTTGTATTTTGTTTTATCTTAAAAGATATTAAATGCCACTGTTTTACTACTTTTTTGAATTGTTTAAATATTTATTTATTGCAATAAAATACCCAAGGTTGGTTTAACATGGACCACTGATTTTTATGCACTGAACAAAATTGGTTTCACAATTTTTGGACAAAGTTTTATTTTGCACTTTGTTTTTATTATCAATTCAAAGGTGTTTTGAATTTTGATTGATTCAAAGAACAGAGCAAGATTTAGGAACAGTAATTTCCATTAACAAAATGATTACTGATCATGACAGTGAGGGTGTTACAAATCTCCCCCACTACAAGAATTCTCGTCCCGAGAATTAAAGCGGTAGAATAAGGGGTAAATTTTGGTTTCGTATTCTAACGAATTTTCTAGGTCTTTTTGTCCTTCTCGACGAAGTTAATCCTTCTCATTGATGTCTTAATTTTCCCCTCATTGGTGCAACTCGACGAGTTGTCATCTTTTCTTCGGGGTCTTCATCGTACCTACGGATAGGGTAGGAGGGAAAACTTAAGGGGTCGGATTGGTATCAGGTTAATCAACCCAAGCTGTTCAAGGGAAAGGGCTACAAAGTATCTTCCGAGTTTAACTCAGGGGAATACATCGAGAGAAACAAAAGAAGCATGAGAAGTTTCAAGAGGATAGGCATGCATTCGACGTCGATGACGGATTATGAAAAGGGGTCCAAAGCATCAGGCATAAGCATGATATCGGGCCGAATATCGCAAGGTAGATGAAAGAGTCAGGTTTCGATCCTGTGGAACTGTGGGTTATGGGCTCATAGGGGGTGGTGACATTTTATGCGATCACGACGCAAGGTTTGTCAAAGAATAGCTTGTCAAAAAATTTGGCAACAACGTCGATACCAAGGGCGATGGACAATGAGAACCATTTTCCCGCTCGTTAAAACGAGGCAGACCAATCGGCAAAAAAAATCTCGTCCATCGGTGGTAACCGAAAGGTTATACATGATAGTAACAGGTTGTACCGGCAGAGTAGTACACCAAAGTGTTTACATAAGCATGGAATTATCACTTCTCAGATAAGTTATATCACAAGAAAGCTTAAACAGACCAATGGAAGGGAAAATGTGATTGTCACGCAAGCATTAGGTGTATGTCCTTCCCAAGGGAAAGCAGAGCAAGATATACATGACCAAGTTTGTATTGGCAGGGAGTCAAGGGAGGTTGTCGTTGATAACAAAAATCATCGAGGGGCAAGGATGGTATTTCACACGGTGAATCCAATCGACACATGGGAGAAGCCATGTCAGATTAGTCGGATAATAATCCACCAAAGGTCGGGTGGTTCGCAAAGAATCTGATGTGAGTATCAGCACTCAACCAGAAGGAGAAGGAATGCAAAGGCATCGAGTGATAGAAGCATCGGAATAATTCGATGCTTAAGTACAAGGGAATTAAGATTTCCAGATCGAGAGGTGGATGTAATAATCCATATGGACTTATCGGTGGCAGGGGATTGCAAAGGCGATGAACACATAGGTTCGGGAATTTATCGAAGAGTAATCTCCGGAATCTTCTGGTGAAGCAAGCGATCAACTTGGGTGAAGGGCTCTCTGGGTAGATGCGACCACGAGATCCTAATGTCAGAGTTATCAAAATCTTTAACCCGAAAAGATGAGAGAGCGGAGTCCCAGAGTAAAGGTGCGGAGAAAAAAATCCTAATACCACCAAGTTTGCGACGTGGGCCGATAAGCCACATGACACTGTTAGTAAAGTAGTTTTGCAAAGACTAGACTCAACTTCGACCAAGGAGTTGGAAGGGGTGTCCTACAGGCAGTCGGCTCTGATACCAACTTGTGACGCCCCCAAAATCAGACCGTGTACAGTAATCATATACGCAAGGTACACGATCGAGATCAGGGACTCACGGTAAGATATCACAACACAACTCTACAAATAAAATAATACAAGCTGTATAATACAAGCCAGGGGCCACGAGGGCTCGAATACAACAACTCGAGAGCACAAGTCAGCGGAAGCAATAGTATCTGAGTACAGACACAAGGATACAAGGTAGCCTTAAGAAGGCTAGCACAAAATCAACACTCGATCGAAAAGGCAAGGCCTCCTGCTTGGGAACCTCCAAACTACTCCTGGTCGACGGGGAACTCGATGTCGTAGCAAAAACCGGGGATCTTCACATTGCGGTGGTCTGCATCGGGGATCTCCTGCTCCTGAGCTCCAAAGTCGACTGCAGCGGCCGATCAGGCAAAACAAAAAGGGGGAAATAAAGCAAGGGTGAGTATCTAGCATACCCGCGAGTCTTACGTCCGCTACTAAGCATTTATGCATTTGTATCAAATGGAAAGGGGAGGTTTTATATAGTGGACTGAATGGGAGAAATTTAGAATAAGGATGAGAAGCTAGGCCTATTGAAGACTAGCATCTTTCGACGAGTTTTGCACCACAAGAAGAGAACAGCCAACAGTTCAATAGCATGAATGTAATAACAATGCAGCAGAAGTTGATGCATCATTGCATAATAGTAAGTTGTATTAGATAACAATTATATATGCCTCCGAGATCCCCTCCTCGACTCCCCTGTGAGGAAGAGAAACCGGAACCAACAGTTTAATAGTAGTAGTTTGTAGTAGTATGCTCTGGCTTCAGCATAAAGCGTCCTGTTACCGTGGACACGGCTATTCGAATAGATCAAACTCCCTGCATGGGGTGCACTACTGTTCAGCCTGCACGCTCGGATCTCCAGGGTGGCGTACACCCTGTTAGGGAATGCCCCACCGAGGCTATCCGACACGCCGAGGCCCATCCAACGACTCATCAGAAAGGTCCCTGCCGGTCTACATCCTGAGCGCAAGGGGGTCCTGGACCGTCGCCCCTCACCCTCCGAGTCGTTGTGTGCCACGTGATTCCACGCAACTCTTCTAGGATGCGGATCGACCCAACCACAATGTTGAACTGGACGTCTTTCAGAGCTTTCGAACGAGACCACAACGCGGAGGGACCACACCGTTATCCCACGTGAAGGTAGTGTGTACAAGCCTTTGCGGCCTCTCAAGTCATGCACCTGAACCGTTAGTCGTTTTATTATTATCTGTCGAGACAACCGTTATCGTTGCCCCTTATCTGGGTGAGTCGCGGACAACGACAACAGCAAGGTCCACCCCCATAACCAGATCCGGTGGCCGCCTGCCCTGTCGTCCCACCAACTCGTGCGGTTACCAACAAGGTGAACCGTCTCCTTACCTTATCTCGCGTGTGCTCTTTGAAGAGCCCGGCTTTTCCTACAATAGGGTATCTCACGGCCAACGAGCAAGGACTAGGTCCACGATGGTATCCGCCTGTCCTGCCGTCCCGATACAATCCCTGCGCGGGCACCGTTGGGTCACCCGACTTCTTACCTTTAAGGACACCAGTTGATTCGAGTGCCTACCATCAAGTGAAACCAGGAGGAATCACCCTCGATGGTACACTTGAAAAGGTTCGACAGAGACATCAGCGGAATGAACTAAAGAGGTAAACCTCGTATCATCCCGGTGATGCTACACTACTAAGCCGACGAGAGTGAAATACAAGTCCATTCCACTCGTAAGGCAAACTCGAAGCGAATCGGTAGAGTCTCGCCGTTGTAGGTTCCGTAGGGCATCTGCATTGATCTGTACCTATTGCAGTTATAATATTTTGTAATCCGCATTCAGTCACCAGAGTGGTCACGACCCTCTATTCTAAACCTAGCTAACAATGCGCAGGGTTTACTGCTGAATATTATATATATATATTTGTAAGGCAGCATAGGATAAAGGAAGGTACATCAAGGGGCGACAAAAAGAGGCTATGCAATTGAATAGGATTGTAACGTAATAGCAGCAGCAGCAACAATGCCTAGTGCAAGAAATGTACGAAAAAGATAGGCGATGTCTGGGGAAGGAAAATGGCTCTGCTTTCCTGTAAGCTCGACGGTAGAGGTACAGCCGTCGATGAAGTAGTCGATCACAGGGGCATCGGCAGCGGACGTCGGGACTATCGGACAATAAGAGAGGGGGAAGAAACAATAAATACACGACAATAATAGCAATACAAAAATATGACATAGCAGATACAAAGCAACGGGGCTCTAACGCAGTGTTCGGTGATTTGCTCGGAGCAGGAATTTATCCGGGGATGACTCATCGGTACCGGTTTATTACCGGACAGATGATCCGGAGGGGAAGGTTCCATGCCTGCAGTGTTAGAGACATCTGACAGACATGTGGATAGTGTATCCGTGTTAGTTGATCCATTCTGAGAAACTTTCATATTCAAAATAATTTCATCCGGAAAGTTTTACCGGTACCGGGTAATTACCGGACAGACAATCCAAAGGGGGAAAGTCTCGGGATCGATATGTTAGAGGGGTGCAGTCGGTATGCGGGTAGCGTATCCGTAACCGTTATATTTTACTGATCAATTTTGATGTATAAAGTTTTTCTTTCGAAGCTACGGATTAAAAGATATTAATTTCTTAAGTTTAAATCAATTTAAAAGCATTTTCTGGTTTTTCTTTTATTATTTCAATACAGCATTATCTATAAGTCTATCCAAAACAGTGCACTGACATGGGGGTCCCACATGTCATAGATAATTCTAAAAGAAGATTGAACTTAATCTAAATATCCTAGGGGGGCCACTTGTCATTGTCACATCTCATGTTTTCCTTGAATTTGGTTAAGTCTGGAATTTCTCAGTGTTAACATCCATTAGACAACTTCGGGAGGCTACGGTTTGGTGTTCTGCTTATCTGCCGAGTTAATGCCTTAAATACTTCGGGACAGCATTATCTATAAGTCTATCCAAAAAAGTGCACTTTGTCAATTTTATTTGATCTAATCCATGCCTCAAATGAAGTTAATCCAATGAAACAAATTGAATCTTGTTATGTCTACTTTCAATTCATATCATTTTTGGATATTTAAAACTTTTCAGTGGTTGCTAGGCTGCTCACCAAAGAGGGTTCAGCAGCAGCAATTTACAGCCACAACAGTTAAGCAGCGACAGCAGCTGTATCAACAGCTGCAAGAAGCGCAGCAATAGCAGCCAGCAGGGCGGCCACGCGGGGGCGGACCAGCCGGCACTGCCACGCACACACACTACACACACACGCAGTACACCACGCACACACACCACACGTACGCACGTATAATAGACAAACCATCCAAGGCCATGGCCATGGCTGGGGCAGCAGCACGCGGGGCACAGGGTGGCGGCCTAGGCGACCAAACGGGATGGGGTGAGTTAGGATCGAACGATTCAAGCGCGGCAAGTCTACATGTGCACGAGTTGGACGCGGAGGATGACCAGAACGGCGGCCACGTCGAGTGCAAGCTACGGCCGAAGCACACGTACATGGTGGCTACGGCTACGGACGACGGCGAGGAAAAAGGGAGAGGCCAGGGAAGTGAGGAATGCTCACACTGAGCTCGGGAGTGGTCACGGGGAGGTCGGGGCGCTGTGGACGGCCTATTCATCGCCGGAACACGGCGACCGTGGCAGAGGTCGTCGCCCGATTTGCAACCAGTGTTGCGCCTCTACTCAATTTGACGCGCAAGGCTGATGTAGCCGTCGGGGCCGAAGCCCATGGACATGCTCACGGAGTTTGGGGAGGCCACTGGTCGCGTCTTCTATGGAGGCAGCGCCATGGCTGCGCTCGAGCTCGTGCGGGGGAAAAAAGGGGCAAGCGAGAGAGAGGAAACAGGAAGGCTAGGGTTCCATGGGGGGCGCAACTTCTTATTCCCGCCGGCAGCTCACCGGATGGGTGCCACGGCAACGGCTGTGCCGTGTCCGGCGTGGATGCGTCCACGACGCCCTGTGTACAGGGGAAGGGGATGGGCAGGGGTGGGCTGGGCCTGGTGGGCCTCGCCCTGGGCGGGACATAGCGATTTTTCCTATTTTTTGTTTGACAGCAGTTTTGTTGACCTATTTTATTTATGTTTGGCATCAAATGATTTTTAGAAAGTATGAAACTTGTTGGTATATTTGTGTTTCACATTATTGAAGTGCCACAAAAAGTTTGGGGCTTTTATAAATTCCTTTGTATTTTGTTTTATCTTAAAAGGTATTAAATGCCACTGTTTTACTACTGTTTTGAATTGTTTGAATATTTATTTATTGAAATAAAATACCCAAGGTTGGTTTAACATGGACCACTGATTTTTATGCATTTAACAAAATTGGTTTCACAATTTTTGGACAAAGTTTTATTTTGCACTTTGTTTTTATTATCAATTCAAAGGTGTTTTGAATTTTGATTGATTCAAAGAACAGAGCAAGATTTAGGAACAGTAATTTCCATTAACAAAATGATTACTGATCATGATAGTGAGGGTGTTACAGTGCCCCCTTTGGCCTATATTTTCCCCCGTGACGGAAACCCCTAATATTGATCTGCTATTCCCGTTCTACTCTCTGTACCGCTGCCGCCGCCGTTTCAAGATCGGGGCTGCCAGGAGAAGCTGCCCCGGCACCCTGCCGGAAGGAGGAATCCCCTCCGAGAGATCATCCATCGCCATGGACGCCTCCCGGATGTGCCGTGAGTAATCCCCCTTGCACCATGGGTCCGTGACCAGTAGCTATGTGATGTACCTCTCCCCTCTTTGTGCTTTCACTTTCGAGACCTCATGAGCTGCCTCACATGATCGAGACACTTTTGTAATTTGCTATGTTGCTATGCTGAGTTTGCTAGGATCTGATGGATTATGAGATTATGTTCAGATTGTGATGAGTAATATATTTGGTTCTCTTTTATATTTGTGTGCTTTAGTAAATTCTTGCATGTTCTCCGTTGCCGTATTTTACTTTGGCCAAGTGATTTGTTCAACTCCAAGAGGGAGCGTTATGCTTGATTGTGGGTTCAACCCCTTGATGTCTAGCTTGAGTGAAAGAAACATGAAACTAGGGGATGTGTTGTTTCCACCAGGGTTAAAACAACGGTGCTTGTAGCTGCGGGTGCAAGGATTGTTTACTTTACGCATAGTTCTTTTAATGCAGTTGTCTATTGCTTTGAGTTTACACTTTGGGTGGGATTCACAACTTAATACCAGCGAGATGTTCTGGATAGATATCTCAAGGTGGATGATTCGTAGTAGATGCAGATGGATTTCGGTCTACTTACCTTGGCGTACTGCCCATTGCTTTTGAGCCTCTTCCTTTCTTTTTTAGAATAGTTAGCATTGTGGTGCGTATATAATCCTGTCAATTGCCCAGCTGTGATTTCTTTACCTCGCTAGCAATTTTATCGTCTTTTGGGAGAGAGACATCACGGGACTCCGGTCTATATTCACACCACTGTTTACACCCTCAATTTACTTTCAGTCTTTACTTTTAGTTGCCACTATTATTATCTTTTGCGTTGATCCTTTGTAAACAGCAAGGACGGAGGAATTGTCAACTCCTCTATACTCGTTGGGACCAAAGTTATTTGTTTCTGTGTGCAGGTCCTGTCAACTCCCTAGCCAGAAGCCAATTTCTAGCGCCGTTGTCACCTTCTTGTATTTTTGCGAGTCCTACTGGAGATAAACCTTGGTATCTTCACCGAGGGAAATTTGCCGCTATGCTACATCTCACCTTCCACTTGGGGTAACCAACGAGAAGTGAGAGAACTATCCTCACCGTATCAAGCTAATTTCTGGCGCCATTGTCGGGGACTCCAGTCTACAAGATAGGGGAGTTGCACACTATCTTTTATCTTTGCTTTTTAGTCTTGTTAGTTTACCTTTCAGTTTTTACTTTTGTATCCCTTATCAAAAATACCAAAAATACCTGCTGCTACTATGGGTTCCAATGAAAACACCAAGTTGTGTGACTTCACTAGTCACAACAACAGTGACTTTATTTGCACTCCTATTGCTCCACCTGCCACTTAAGCACCTTCTTATGAAATTAAACCTGATGTGCTTAATCTTGTTATGAAAGATCAATTCTCAGGTGTTGGAGAGGATGCTACCTTGCACTTAAATAATTTTGCTGAGCTTTGTGATATGCAAAAGTACAAGGAAGTAGATGGAGACATCATCAAGCTGAAGCTTTTTCCTTTCTCCTTGAGAGGAAGAGCCAAGGAGTGGCTGCAATCCTTACCTAAGAATAGTATCGATTCTTGGGACAAGTGTAAGGAAGCTTTTATTGGGAAGTACTACCCCCCTGCTAAAATTATCAAGTTTAGAAGTAACATTATGAATTTTAGGCAATTGGAAAATGAACACGTTGCCCAAGCTTGTGAACGAATGAAATATCTTGTTAAGAGCTGCCCTACACATGGTTTGACTACCTGGATGGTTATCCAGACTTTTTATGCAGGCTTAAACTTTACCTCGCGAAATCTGTTAGACTCGGACACGGGAGGAACTTTCATGTCAACCCCACTTGGTGCTGCCACGAAGCTACTTGATGAGATGATGCTGAACTACTCTCAATGGCACACCGAATGATCTCCAACTGGTAAGGAGGTAAATTCTGTCGAGGAGATCTCCTCTCTCAATGAAAAGTTTGCCTTGATCATGTCTCTACTTACCAAGCAAGCTCCTATTCATCCTAAGGATGTTTCTTTAAATTCCTCGGTTGCTCAAGAACAAGTAGATATGAACTTTATCTCTAGAAATAACTTCAACAATAATGCTTATAGGAGTAATTTTGGTAGCAACAATCCTAGACCTTTCCCATCCAACAACTATGGGAACAACAACACTTATCCTAGCACCTAAAACTCCACCTCTGAACTAGAGACCTTGCTCAAAGACTTTATCACTACCCAAAAAGCCTTCAACAAGAGTGTAGAAGAGAAATTAGACAATTAGATATTCTCTCTTCGAAGGTAGACAACATAGCCCATGATGTTGAGATGCTTAAGATTAGAACTTCTCCCCCCGAGGAGAGGAAGACCACTCCTATGAATGTTATCCAAGTGCAAATTAATGAAAACATTAGGATTTTGGGCAAACTTAAAGAGAGATGGGCCAGAGAAAAGGAGGAAGGAGAGAGAGTTAAGAGCCTTCCTACCTACCACACAGTAGCTACTATCCAATTTGTTGAGGATGTCCAAACTGTTAGGACCCATCACACCCCTAGTCCCACTGGACCTATCAATGGTGATGCTACCACCTCAACCATAGATGAAGAAACCTCTATGAACATAGAGGCTTTCAAACAAGTGAGCCTAAATGATATCACTACCTCCTTGATAGATAGTAGTGATCTAGACTTTGACAACTGAACCTTACCTAAAGTTATTGGTTTCCTACACAAAATGTCTAGAGACCCCCACACTAGCACACTTAATCTTTCCTTCATAGAGCATATCACCAATGTTCTAATCAAAGTTAGGGAGGAGAAGCTTAGACTAGAAGCCTCCATACCTAGGAAGCTAGAAGATGGTTGGGATCCTATGATCAAAAACAAATTGAATAACTTCTCTTGCTTTGCTCTTTGTGATGTTGGAGCTAGTACCTCCGTTATGCTTAAAAGAATTTATGATATGCTTGAATTGAAAACTTTTGATCCTTGTTATTTTGGTGTTCGTCTTGTCGATTCTTCCGTAAAGAAACCTTTGGGGAATATTGACAATGTTCTTATCATTGTCAATGACAATTATGTTCCCGTTGATTTTACTATTATGGACATTGAGTATGAGCCCTCTTGTCCAATTATTTTGGGGCGTCCTTTTCTTCGCACCGTGGGTCCTGTTATTGACATGAAAGAGGGGAATATCAAATTCAGTTTCCCTCTAAATAAAGGGATGGAACATTTCCCTAGGAAAAAGATTAAGTTGCCCTTTGAGTCCGTCACACGGGCTAGTTATTTTCTTGATTAGACTTGATCTTTTGCTTTAAGCCTAGCTAATGGCTTTAAAGAAGCGCTTTCGGGAGGCAGCCCGCAACGAATTTAGGTTTTCATTTTTGATTTTTATTCTTTTCTTAGTGGTTTTTATGATTGTTACTAATGTAGCAACATCATTGTATCTTTACTTTTCAAGCTTTGTGCCAATTATAGCCTCATATGACAAGGGAAGTGAAAGTTGTGACATGCTGTCCAGAAAACAGTTTATGTCCTCGTGAAGGGAAAAATCATAGAAAATTACCAGTTCATCTTTTTGACCTGAATTTTTTACACAGCGTGCTATATACAATCACGTAACTTTCGTATGTTCTGAGTTTGTTTATTTGAGTTGCATAAGTGCCCCTAAAAAATTATTTACTACCTGCTGTTCTGTTTTTCACAGATTCTGCCACGTTTTGTCTCTCCTAACTTTTGCAAACCTTAAGCTTGCTTTTTCTTTGCAAAAACTTTTTGGAAATCTTTAGAAACAGTAGCTATTCAAGAATATCTTTATTTGCAGTAGAGGAAAATTATTTTAAATAGGTTACTAACTTCTCTAATCAGTTTACAATGAGTTATGTATGAAGGGAGTTTTCAAGTGTGCGATGGAAGATGATGAAAGAAGATCCTGGAGTGTCAAGCGCTCAAGCTTGGGGATGCCCATGTGCACCCCCGATAAATATTCAAGGAGACTCAAGCGTCTAAGCTTGGGGATGCCCCCATGCATCCCCTTCTTCATCAACAATTATCAGTTCGTCCCTCGTCTCACTATATTTTTATCACTTCATGCGTTATGTGCTATGCTTGGAGCGTCTCCCTCTTTACTTTTCTTAGGTTTATTTTTGGTTTGTTTTCTGTAGTAACAAGTTAGATCCCAGCTTTCTTTTGTGTGGGAGAAATAAACGCTCCACTTGAACTAGAACTCCTCATACGATTCGCATGCTTATTCTCTTAGTTGTGAGTTGTTCTTTTTCTTTTCTTAGCTGCTGCCCTGTTTAGTTGTTGTGCTTTAGTTTTTTTTCTAGAGCTTTTGTTTTGTCTTAGGTTGAACTTTCTATAGGTTGCATGTTTTATCTTGTTTAGAGAGTTTGCTGTTGCACTGAGTTTTGTGTCTTGACTAGAAAGTAGGTAGTTGAAGTTGCTATTCTCTTTGTAGTAGTAACTTGCAATAGTTTTGAGCTATTGACTAGAGTAACGTTTGAACTATTGGTGCCAAGAGCTCGAGCCTATTAGTGATAGATGTCGTATTTTGGGCAATCCGTGTGATTTTCGAAATCCAAAACCCCTGTTGATAACTCTAGCTACTAGATGGATCACTAACCTCTGGAGGGTTCGAATATTAGAGTACACTCACGTACCATGAGTCGAGGATGCGCAAGGATAACCAAACCCCCATACACTCCTCCTCGGGGTACTTGTCTCTTTGTGAACCTCCTGACTTGATTGAGAGTTACCGATAATAAGTGCATGAGTTCTTCGGACTAATGTGAGTATTCGAAAGTTGACACTTCCACCCACCTATACTTTTTCTAGCCTCTTTTGTGCCGTGCATTGCCTCCTTCTCACTCCGAGAGTTGGCGTCCACCTTCGCCGGTACATCCAAACCCTTGGCACGATACGCTCTGTCATCATAAACCTCCTTATATCTTTCCTCAAAACAGCCACCATACCGACCTATCAAGGCATTTCCATAGCCTTTCCGAGATACATTGCCATGCAACATCCACCTTCTCATGACTTGATCTTCATGTCATACATGCTACTTGCTTGATGGATGAGCCGCATGCTAGTTGGGCCTTGCCCTACTCATTGCTACATGATGCACTACTACCATTGCATATCATGCTACCCTGGCAGAGGCATACATTTGCATCATGATAGTTACATCTTCTTTATGTGATTACCTTTGTAAAGTGTGAAAGATCTCCTATATTCTTGTAAAATATAGAGTGTTTCCCCTAAAGTGAGGAAAAGATCCCAAAGAGGACAAAATCAATATATCCCAAAGAGTACAAATGAGAGAAATCGAAAGAGCTATTGAGGCCACCAAAAAAATACAAAAAAATAGAAAAAAGAGAAAAATAAAAATAAAAAGAGAGAAGGGGCACACTACTATTCCTTTTGAGAGATCCACACAAGTACTTCATCATCTATCCCTTGTACTCCATATAGATCATCATACATGCATAAAGCTATGTGGGGACCCTTCACACTATAGAACTTGGCTTGTATATTCCAATGATGAGCCTCCTCAAAAGAGCTCTAGGTCTTCATGACCAAGCAAGTTAGATGCACCCCCACTAGTTCCCTTGGAGAGGTTTTAGCTCACATGTGCATCCGTTGCATGGCAATCCCTACTCCTGACATCATATCTATCATATGGACTTCTCTCCCCTATGGTTGTCCTCATTGATGTGAGCCTTTCACACCTTTTTGTCTTCCTCCTCCACCTTCTTTCTGTTTCGCCTTTTAGGTGTCAAATTTCTTGCTCACGCTCATCCGTTGCATGAGTGCTCAAAATATCGAAAGGGAGTGGATCAGTTTGACTTGTACCTGGCTAGTGGTCTGGGGATGAGTCAAGATAAGACTCCAAAGGAGACCAAGTGTGAAACTTTAGTAGACAGTAGTTCTCAACAACTATTTTTATCTCGTATTCCCTATCCCCTTTCTTGCACGCAAACACCATTTGGAGACATTCGAGTCACGGACAGCGAGAGCTCTTGCACCTTTTGTTCTTTTGTTGCTTGTGTGAATGCTAATATAGACTCTTGCTTGTTAAGACTTGAATTGAATTTCATGTTTTGATTGCTTTACTTAAAATTACTTATATGGTTGTGTGGCATGTCGCCACAGAAATTATGCTTGTTATCATTTCCCTACTCGAGGACGAGCAGGAATTAATCTTGGGGATGTTGATACGTCCCAAATTTATCTATAATTTCTGCTTTCTCCATGCATGTTTTGTGTGACTTTGCCATGTCTTGCTTGAACTTTCATACACTTTTTATCATATTTGTACTAACCTATTAACTCAGTGCACCCAGTTGCCAGTTCCTGTTTTCTGTTGTTTTTGTATTTCAGGTTTTCCGGCCATTAAAAGTGCCAAATAAATCTGGGAAAAATTATATAAAAAATCAGCGACCCGGAAGCTTCCCGAATCACCAAGGAAGGAAGGGGGTGGACCCACCACGGCCCCAGGAGGGTCCCTGGCGCGGCCCCACCCTAGGTCGCGCCAGGAGGCCTCCTGGCTGCCATATGGCTCCTCTCGGTGCCCCTTTGGCCTATATTTACCCACCGTGACGGAAAACCCCTAATATCGATCTGCTATTCTCGTTCTCCTCTCTGTACCGCCGCCGCCGCCGTTTCAAGATCAAGGCTGCCAGGAGAAGCTTCCCCGGCACCCTGCCGGAAGGAGGAATCCCCTCCGGGAGACCATCCATCGCCATGGACGCCTCCCGGATGTGCCGTGAGTAATCCCCCTTGGACCATGGGTCCGTGACCAGTAGCTACGTGATGTACCTCTCCCCTCTTTGTGCCTTCACTTTCGAGACCTCGTGAGCTGCCTGACATGATCGAGGCACTTTTGTAATTTGTTGTGTTGCTATGCTGAGTTTGATGGGATTTGATAGATTATGATATTATGTTCAGATTGTGATGAGTAATATATTTGGTTCTCTTTTATATTTGTATTCTTTAGTAAATTCATGCATGTTCTCCGTTGCCGTATTTTACTTTGGCCAAGTGATTTGTTGCAACTCCAAGAGGGAGCGTTATGCTTGATTGTGGGTTCAGCCCCTTGATGTCTAGTTTGAGTGACAGAAATATGAGACTAGGGCATGTGTTGTTGCCATCAGGGATAAAACAACGGGGCTTGTACCTGCGGGTGCAAGGATTGTTTACTTTACGCATAGTTCTTTTAATGCAGTTGTCTGTTGCTTTGAGTTTACACTTTGGGTGGGATTCGCAACTTAATACCAGCGAGATGTTCTAGATAGATATCTCAAGGTGGATGATTCGTAGTAGATGCAGATGGATTTCGGTCTACTTACCTTGGCGTACTGCCCATTGCTTTTGAGCCTCTTCCTTTCTTTTGTAGCATAGTTAGCATTGTGGTGCGTTTATAATCCTGTCAGTTGCCCAGCTGTGATTTGTTTACCTCGCTAGCACTTTTATCGTCTTTTGGGAGAGAAACGTCACTACTAAACATCACGGGACTCCGGTCCATATTCACACCATTGTTTACACCCTTAATTTACTTCCAGTCTTTACTTTCAGTTGCCACTATTATTATATCTTGCGTTGATCCTTTGTAAAAAGCAAGGCCGGAGGAATTGACAACTCCTCTGTACTCGTTGGGAGCAAAGTTATTTGATTCTGTGTGGAGGTCCTGTCAACTCCCTAGCCAGAAGCCAATTTCTGGCGCCGTTGTCACATTCTTGTATTTCTGTGAGTCCTACTGGAGACAAACCTTGGTATCTTCACCGAGGGAAATTTTCTTCTACGCTACATCTCACCTTCCACTTTGGGTAACCAACGAGAAGTGAGAGAACTATCGTCACCGTATCAGTACTCCATAGAGATGACCATGCATATAGCTATATGGGGACCTTCACACTATAGAACTTGGCTTGCATATTCCAAAGATGAGCCTCCTCAAAAGAGCTCTAGGTCTTCATGAGCGAGCAAGTTAGATGCACCCCCACTAGTTCCATTGGAGAGATTTTCAGATCATATGTGCATCCGTTGCATGGCAATCCCTACTCCTCACATCATATCTATCATTTGGCCTTCTCGCATATTATTGTCCTCATTGATGTGAACCTTTCTAATTATTTTTGTCTTCCTCCTCCACCATATTCTCTCTTTGCCATCATAAGTGTCAACTCGTGCTTAAGCTCATCCATTGCATGAGTGCTCAAAATGTCGAAAAGGAGTGGATCAAATTGACTTGTACCTGGCTAGTGGTTTGGGGACTAGTCAAGATAAGATTCCAAAGAAGACCAAGTGTGAAACATTAGTAGATTGAGTTCTCAAAAAAATACTTTTTTCTCGTATTCCCTATCCCCCTTCTTGCACGCAAACACCATTTGGAGACATTCAAGTCACGGACGGCGAGAGCTCTTGCACCTAATGTTCTTTTGTTGCTTGTTTCAATGCTAATATAGACTCTTGCATGTTATGACTTGAATTGAATTTCATACCTTTATTTATTTACTTTTCAATTTTCTTATATGGTTGCTAGCATGTCACCACAGAAATTATGCCTGTTATCATTTACCTACTCGAGGACGAGCAGGAATTAAGCTTGGGGATGTTGATACGTCTCAAACGTATCGATAATTTCTGCTTGGTCCATGCATGTTTTGTGTGATATTGCTATGATCTAGATACACTTTCATACACTTTTGATCGTATTTGGACTAACCTACTAACTCAGTGCACCCAGTGCCAGTTCTTGTTTTCTGCTGTTTTTTATTTCAGTTTTCCCCCATATAAAAAGTGCTCCAAAAATCCGGGAAAAATCAGAAAAAAAATCAGCATGTCGGAAGCCTCCAGAATGGAGAAGGAGGGCCAGGGGCCCACCACCAGGTGCCTAGGCGGCCACCTGCCGCGGCCAGGCCCCTGGCCACGCCAGGGGGGGCACCTGGACCCCTGGTGACCCCCCTGGTTGTCCCCCTTCACCTATTTATTCTCCGTCACGGGAAACTTCCGAAGACAGAACCCTATTTCGCAATCTTGCCTCTATTCTGCCGCTGCCGCGCTTCCAAGATCGGGAGCACCGTCAGGACCCTTCCCGGCACCCTGCCGAAGGGAGGATCGACCTCCGGGAGCTCCCCCTCCACCATGGACGCTTCCCGGATGTGTCGTGGGTAGTATTCCTTGGACCATGGGTCCGTGATCAGTAGCTATGTGATGTTCTCCTCCCCTCTTTGTTCTTCATGGTTTAGACCTCGTGAGCTGCCTACATGATCGAGGCACTTATGTAATTCTTCTGCTGTTGCTATGCTAAGTTTGATGGGATCTGATGGATTATGAGATTATGTTCAGATCGTGATAGAGTAATATATTTGGTTTATATCTCTTATATTTTTGTTCCTAAGTAATTCTTGCATGTTCTCCGTTGCTGTTTATTGCTTTGTCCAAGTGGTAGGTAGTAACTCCAAGAGGGAACGTTATGCTCGATGGTGGGTACATGCCCCCTGATGACACGCTTGAGTGACAGAAACATGAGTCTAGGGGATGTGATGTGGCCAGAAGGGGGAAAACAACGGTGCTTGTAACCGCGGTTGCATGGATTGTTTACTTTACGCAAAGTTCTTTTTAATGCAGTTGTCTGTTGCTTTGGGTTTACACTTTGGGTGGGGCTCGCAACTTAATACCAGCGAGATGTTCTGGATAGATATCTCAAGGTGGATGATTAGTAGTAGATGCAGATAGATTTCGGTCTACTTATTTTGGCGTACTACACGTGCTTTTGAGCCTCTTCCTTTCTTTTGTAGCATAGTTAGCATTGCGGTGCGTTTATTATCATGTCTATTGCCCATCTGTAATTTCTTTACCTCGCATAGCAGTTTATCGTCTTTTGGGAGAGAGACATCACTAGTGAACATCACGGGACCCCGGTCCATATTCTCATCACTGTTTACAAGCTCATTTATTTTCTCTCATTTACTTTCAGTTGTTATCATTATCATTATCCCTTGGGTGTTTGACCCTTTGTAAACAACAAGACCGGAGAGATTGAGAACCTCTCTGAACTTCGTTGGGAGCAAAGTTAATTGTATTGTGTGCAGGTCCACGTCAACTGCGCCGCTGACACCTACCTATCATCGCCGAAGTCCTACAGGAGACAAACCATATCCTCTACATAGGGGAAATTTGCTGCTATCCTACATCTCACCTTCCACTTGGGGTAACCAACGAAGGGAGAGAAGCCATCACCACTTCCACGCCATCACTTACCTCCGTGTCACTCCCATGAGGGGCACTCAACATTTTGGGATCAAAGGCAAGCTAGGTCCTCTCTACATTGGCTCGTTCTGTATCCTCTCCAGAAGTGGACCGGTGGCTTATCGATTGGAGTTGCCATCAAACCTCTCTCAAGTCCAGGATGTCTTTCACGTGTCGCAACTCCGTCGGTGTTTCAAGGATCCGATCCGCACAGTGGATCATGGAATGCTGAAATTGCAACAGGACTTGTCTTATCAAGAACATCCGAGCCGCATTCTTGATCAGTCTGAACGTCGAACCCGCAACAAGGCAATCAAGTTACTTAAAGTTCAGTGGTCGAACCATTCTGAAGACGAGGCCACTTGGGAACGCGAAGATCGTCTTCGTGAAGAATGGCCCGATCTTTTCCCCTTCACCTCTTAGATTCTCGGGACGAGAATTTTTGTAGTGGGGAGATTTGTAACACCCTCACTGTCATGTAACAGTATACATTTTACTAATGACCATTACTGTTGCTAATCATGCCTTGATCAACTTTGCATTTGATCATATCCAAAAATCCTGTTGGTTGTTATTAAAAAACAAAGTGCCAAATGAAACTTTGTCCAAAAATGGTGCAACCAATTTTATAAAATGGCTAAAAACCAGTGGACCATGTTAAACCAACATTGGGAATTTATTAAGCTATAAAATAATACAAACAATTCCAAACAGCAGCCAAAAGTCACGTTTAATCAGTTGCAGTACAAAAATAAATATCAAATGAATTTATAAAAGTCCCAAACTTTTTGTGGCACTGCTACATAGTGCAACACAAATTTAAAAACAAGTTTCATCACTAAAAAAAACCTAAACTACGCCTAGGGCGAAGCCCACCCAAGGCCCAGCTCTCTTCCCCTCTGTTTCTTCCACCTCGCTACAGTGGGGAGAGGCTGGCCATGGCGTGGCGCGCATCCCACGGTCGGCCGCTGCCATGCCGCCATGGAGGCCATCCAACGGATGCCGGCGAGGGTAAGTAACCCTCGCACCCATGGAAACCCTAACCCTAGCCTCCCCCTCCATTTTCCCCCTCCCTCTCTCTGGACCAACCTCGCCCGCGCAGCCGTGCACGCCCCATCGTCACCGGCGCGGCCAACTAGTCACCCTCGCCCGTCCGAGCTGTCCACCACGCTCGTCATCGTTGACTTCGTCTACCTGCCGAAGGATTCGTCTCGGAGCCTCAATACGGCGCGAATCGAGCTCGTCTTCTTCCTGAAACCCGCCAGCAAGCTTCTCCAATTCCGGCCACACCACACCCTCCCCGAGCCTTCTGCCCTACATTACGCGCTCCTGGTGAGCATCTCTGACGTCGCCCATTTCTCACGGCCATCGGCTAACCCCATGAACGATTCCCCCTTTCACCGAGCTCCGGCCGCCGTTGCTCGTCGTCATAGCCGTCGCCCTGGACCGCTTCAGCTCACGCCTATCGTTCGGCTGGACGCGGCACATCGAGTAGGTCACGTAGATCCAAACCGTGATGAGAATGGTCGCTCCTAGCGAGCACACACTCATCGTTGCCACCGTCAGCCGAGCACCGCCGCACGCCATTGCTCCCGCCAGTGCCTCTGGCCGCGCCCAGGACCCCTTGCTTGCGCCCCGAGCGTGCTCTGGCCGCGCACTACGCGTACCCTCGCCCGACCGTAATCCCTCCATTGCCTCCTCGTCGGAGCGTCGTCTCGGTCGATGCCGCCGTGCCCAGGGTCACCGACGGGCACGTCCTGGCTAAGCCAGTGGGCTTGTCCCACTGACTTGTGGGCCAGCCCGAGGGAATTAGCCCCTAATCCATGATTAACAAAATTAATTCTCCCTATTAAGTAATATGTGTCATTGACATGTTGTCCTGAGGCCATTAGGTTATTTACAATAACTTTTATAATATCTCTGTTAGGCTGACATGTGGACCCCAACTGACAGTTTTAATAAATAAAATAATTTATTAAATTGGTTAAAGTGTATGACATGTGGGTCCAGTGGATTTTAGAATAAAAATATTGATTAAATTAAATGGCTAGAGGCTGAACAGCGGGACCCACTGGTCAGGCTTGACCAGTCAACCCTACGCTGTTCTGGATAATGTTTAAGTTTATTAAATAAAAGAAATTTAGAAATTCTTTTAAATTGATTTAAATTTTGAAATTCAATATCTTTTAAATCGTAAGTCAGATGAAAAATTTTATACATGAAAATTGATCAAAAAAATACAACGAATGAGAATGCGCTACCCGTATACCTACCACCCCCTCTAACACAATGAACACGAGACTTTCCCCCTCCGGGTCGTTTGTCGATAATCACGCGGAGCAAGAAATTCGTCCCCGGATGATTTCCCGCTCCGAGCAATCACCTAGTACTGCGTTAGAAACAGCGTTAATGTTGCATCTGTCATGTCATGCATCTGTTTGCATATGCTTGCTTTGTATTTACTGTTTATCCCCCCTTTATTCTCCGGTAGACCCCGCTGCTACCGCCGACAAGACCACTACTGAGTACGACTACATCGTTGACGACTGTACCCCTACCGTCGAGCTTCCAGGCAAGCAGAGCCATTTTCCTTCCCCAGATATCGCCTATCTTTTCCCTAAATTTCTTGCACTAGGCATTGCTGCTGCTATTACCTTAATTCCTATTCATTACATAGCCTGTCATTGTCGCCCCTTGATGTACCTTCTTTTATCCTATGCTGCCTAATATAACTATGCAATATTCAGCAGTGAGCCCTGCGCATTGTTAGTTAACTAGGATTAGTTAGCGGGTCGTGATCACTCTGGGGAGTGAACACGGATACAATATATTATTACTGCAACAGGTACGGTACAATACAGACACCGCCTACGGCCCCTACCTCGTCTCTGCCGAGCCACATCAAGTGTGAACCATCGAGGAGTAATCATCGTACTCCACTCGATGCTGACTCTGTATAGCCGCCCTAGGGTCCAGAACCACGATTGTCCTTAAGGTAAGAATTCGGGCGACCCAACGGTGCCCGCGAGCGGTATTGCAACGGGAACGACAGGGAGGGTATAACCGACGTACTGGCGTGCTTGGCCCCTGCTCGTATTCCGCGAGAGTTACCAAACCACGAAATTCGAGCTCTCCCCATAGCACACGCGAGATAAGGTAAGGAGACGGTTCACCTTGTTGGTAACCGCAGAGCTTTGATGGGACGACAGGGCAAGCCCCGACGTAGTTGTGGTCCTCGCTGTTGTTCGTTGTCCATTGTGTGAATTAGTCAGGCAACGATAACGGTTGCCCACGAGAAAATAATAAAATGACTAATGGTTCAGCAAAGGCCTGTACGCACTACCTACACGTGGGATTATGGTGTGGGCCCTCCGTGTTGTAGTTCGTCCGAAAGCTCTTCAGACATCAACAGTTCTGCGGCCTGATTGCCGAGAAGTGGTGTCTTCTTCGCTCGCAAGCGGTTGTATTTGCGTTTTGCTTCGCCGGCCAGACTCGCACCATGCATGAGCGTGGAAGGGTGAGGGACCTAGACCCTGGAGCGCATAGGATTTAGTCCGGCGGATGACCTCTCTGTTGAGCCTAGGATGGGTTGCGGCGTGTCGGATAGCCTCGGTGGGGCATTCCCTAACAAGGTGTACGCCACCCTGGAGATTCGAGCGCGCATGCCGAACAGCAGTGCACCCATGCAGGGAGTTTAATCTATTCGAATAGCCGTGTCCACGGTAACAGGACGCTTTATGCTGAAGCCAGATCCTACTACTACAAACTACTACTATTAAACTGTTGGTTCCGGGTTTTCTTCCTCGCTCGGAAGTCGAGGCAGGATTCTCGAAGGCATTTAGAATTGTTAATCATTACAACTTACTATTATACAATGTTGCAGCAACTTCTCCTGCGTTGTTACTTTATGCTTTATATGAACTATTGGCTATTCTCTTCTTATGCTGCAAGATTCGTCGGAAGATGCTAGTCTTTGATTTTCTACCTTTCAGTCCACTATATACAGCCTCCCCTTTCCATTTGATACATATGCATAAATGCTTAGTAGCGGGCGTAAAACTCGCGGGTATGCTAGATACTCACCCTTGCTTTATTTCCCCCCTTTGTTTTATATACCCGGATTTATGCAATCAGACGTTGGATCCCAGGAGCAGGAGTACCCCGGAGGCGGATACTACTACGTCGAGACCCCCGCTGACCAGGACCAGGAGTAGTTTCTGAGGTTCCCAGGAAGGAGGCCTTGCCTTTTCGATCTATATCTCTGATGTGATTTGTGCTATCCTTCTTAAGGAAAACTTGACTAACTATGCATGTACTTAGATATTATGACTTGTATGACTTATGTATTCGGATCCTCGTGATCCCTGGTTTGTAACATAAAAGATTTATCTTATATGTGTCTAGTGTTGTGTTGTGATATTCTCACCGTGGCACCCTGATTTCGGTCGTGTACCCTGCGTGTATGATTACTGTACACGGCTTGATTTCGGGGGCGTCACACAGGTTTTCCCATTACTTAAAGTGCCCAAACAATTCTGAGAAAACTATATAAAAATCAGCGACACCAAAGATTCCATATGCCCGAAAGGGGGCCAGGGGGGCCCAACTGGCACCCAGGCGGACAGGGGGCGCTGATCCATCCTAGGCCGCGCCTGGGGGGCGCCTGGACCCCCTGGTCCACCCCTAGGTGCCCCCCTTCGCCTATATTTTCCTCTCGTCCCAAAACCCTCGAGTACATAACCCTTTTTCGTGATCTCCCCTCTGTTCCACCGCCGCCGCACTGCCAAGATCGAGGCTGCCAGGAGACCCTGTCCCAGCACCCTTTCGGAGGGAGGATTGACGTCCGGGAGCTTCTCCACCACCATGGACGCTTCCCGGATGAGCCGTGAGTAGTCCACCGTGGAACATGGGTCCACGATCAGTAGCTATGTGATGTATTCTCTCCATCTTTGTTCTTCGATGTTTAGACCTTGTGAGCTTCCCTACATGATCAAGGAACATATGTAATTTTCCTGCTGTTCTTATGTTGAGTTTGCTAGGATCTGATGGATTATGAGATTATGCTCAGATTGTGACGAGTAATATATTTGGTTCTTCTCCTTTTATATTTATGTTCTTGAGAAATTCATGCATGTTTTCCGTTGTTGTTTATTGCTTTGGCCAAGTAGTAGGTAGTGACTCCAAGAGGGAGCGTTATGCATGATTGTGGGTTCATGCCCCCAATGACTAGCTTGAGTGACAGAAACATGAGTCTAGGGGATGTGATGTTGCCACCATGAGGAAAACAACGGAGCTTGTACTTTCGGGTGCAAGGATTGTTTACTTTGCGCAAAGTACTTTTAATGCAGTTGTCTATTGCTTTGGGTTTACACATTGGGTGGGGCTCACAACTTAATACCAGCGAGTTGTTCTGGATAGATATCTCTAGGTGGATGATTAGTGAGTAGATGCAGATGGATTTCGGTCTACTTGTCTTGGCGTACTGCCCATGCTTTTGAGCCTCTTCCTTTCTTTTGTAGCATCGTTAGCATTGCGGTGCATTTGTAATCCTGTCAATTGCCCAGTTGTAATTTGTTCACCTTGCATAGATGTTTATCGTCTTTTGGGAGAGAGACATCACTAGTGAACTTCATGGGACCCCGGTCCATATTTCCACCACTGTTTACACCCTCAATTTACTTCCTGTTTTACCTTTCTTTGAATTTATCACTACTATCTACCCTTGCATTTGATGCTTTGTAAACAACAAGGCCGGAGAGATTGACAATCTATCTGTACTCGTTCGGAGTAAAGTTATTTGTTGTGTGTGCAGGTCCAGGTAAAGTAAGCAACCTCGGTTGTGAATGGCGCCATTGTTCACTTTGCCACCTACTTGTCGTCGTTGGAGTCATACTGGTTCGATCTCAACCTTCATATCAACCTTCCACTTGGGGTAACCAACGAGGGGAGAGAAGCCATCAACTACCCCTGCTCCAATTCTTTAGTGACTGCATTATGTCAGGAATGAGGGCGGTTATCATCTTTCCCACTTCGTCCCGGACAAGCTGCGGAATCAAGTTCACTTTCTCATCCAGTCCACGAACATAAGCGGCGTATTCTTCGGTCCTTCTCGCCTTGCGCCCTCTGGAGCCCGACGCCTCCAGTTTTCCATAATATTCAGACCAATTTATGTTCGCACCAAAGGCGATCGCATGGCCGGCTTTCGATGGCTTCGCCACCAGGTCAGCCTACCTGACATTGTTCAACGCCATATTAAAAGGGGTGTCCCACGGGCCGACCGCCTTAACCAACGCCCCCTTGATACGTCCCAAACGTATCTATAACTTATGCTTGTTCCATGCATGTTTTGTGTGACTTTGCCATGTTTTGCTTGAACTTTCATACACTTTTGAACCTATTTGGACTAACCTATTAACTCAGTGCACCCAGTTGCCAGTTTACGTTTTCTGTTGTTTTTGTATTTCAGGTTTTCCGGCCATTAAAAGTGATCTGAAAATTCCGGGAAAAATATATAAAAAAACAGCGCAACAGAAGCTTCCGGAATCACCAAGAGAGGGAAGGGGGCCACCACCAGGCATCCAGGAGGGCAGGTGGCACGGCCCAACCCTAGGCCGCGCCAGGGCCCATCCTGACTGCCTCGTGGGTCCCCTCGACGCCCCCCTTCGCCTATATTTACCCCTCGGGTGGAAAACCCTAATACGGACTCCTCTTTCGTGATCTCGCCTCTGTTCCGCCGCCGCCGTTTCAAGATCGGGGCTACCTGGAGAAGCTGCTCCGGCACCCTGCCGGGAGAAGCTACCCCCTCCGAGAGACCCTCCATAGCCATGGACGCCTCCCGTATGTACCGTGAGTAGTTTCCCTTGGACCATGGGTCCGTGACCAGTAGCTATGTGATCTATCTCTCCCCCTTTTGTGCTTCCACTTTCGAGTCCTCGTGAGCTTCCTCACATGATCGAGGCATCTATGTAATTTCTGTTGTTGCTATGCTGAGTTTGTTGGGATCTGATGGATTATGAGACTATGTTCAGATTGTGATGAGTAATATATTTGGTTCTTCTCTTTTATATTTTGTTCTTGAGTAAGGCCGGCTTTCGATGGCTTCGCCACCAGGTCAGCCTACTTGACATTGTTCAACACCATATTAAAAGGGGTGTCCCACGGGCCGACCGCCTTAACCAACGCCCCCTTGATACGTCCCAAACGTATCTATAACTTATGCTTGTTCCATGCATGTTTTGTGTGACTTTGCCATGTTTTGCTTGAACTTTCATACACTTTTGAACCTATTTGGACTAACCTATTAACTCAGTGCACCCAGTTGCCAGTTTATGTTTTCTGCTGTTTTTGTATTTCAGGTTTTCCGGCCATTAAAAGTGCTCCGAAAATTCCGGGAAAAATATATAAAAAAACAGCGCAACAGAAGCTTCCGGAATCACCAAGAGAGGGAAGGGGGCCACCACCAGGCATCCAGGAGGGCAGGTGGCACGGCCCGACCCTAGGCCGCGCCAGGGCCCATCCTGACTGCCTCGTGGGTCCCCTCGACGCCCCCCTTCGCCTATATTTACCCCTCGGGTGGAAAACCCTAATACGGACTCCTCTTTCGCGATCTCGCCTCTGTTCCGCCGCCGCCGCCGTTTCAAGATCGGAGCTGCCTGGAGAAGCTGCTCCGGCACCCTGCCGGGAGAAGCTACCCCCTCCGGGAGACCCTCCATAGCCATGGACGCCTCCCGTATGTACCGTGAGTAGTTTCCCTTGGACCATGGGTCTGTGACCAGTAGCTATGTGATCTATCTCTCCCCTTTTTGTGCTTCCACTTTTGAGTCCTCGTGATCTTCCTCACATGATCGAGGCATCTATGTAATTTCTGTTGTTGCTATGCTGAGTTTGTTGGGATCTGATGGATTATGAGACTATGTTCAGATTGTGATGAGTAATATATTTGGTTCTTCTCTTTTATATTTTGTTCTTGAGTAAATTCTTGCATGTTCTCCGTTGCGGTATTTGCTTTGTCCAAGTATTTTATTTGCAACTCCAAGAGAGAGCGTTATGCTCGATTGTGGGTTCAGCCCCTTGATGTCTAGCTTGAGTGACAGAAACATGAGACTAGGGGATGTGTTGTTGCCACCAGGGTTAAAACAACGGTGCTTGTACCTGCGGGTGCAAGGATTGTTTACTTAACGCAAAGTTCTTTTAATGCAGTTGTCTGTTGCTTTGAGTTTACACTTTGGGTGGGATTCGCAATTTAATTCCAGCGAGATGTTCTGGATAGATATCTCAAGGTGGATGATTCGTAGTAGATGCAGATGGATTTCGGTGTACTTACCTTGGCGTACTGCCCATTGCTTTTGAGCCCTTCCTTTCTTTGCAGCATAGTTAGCATTGCGGTGCCTTCATAATCCTGTCAATTGCCCAACTGTGATTTGTTTACCTCGCTAGCACTTTTATCGTCCTTTGGGAGAGAGACATCACTAGTGAAAATCACGGGACCCTGTTCCATCTTCACATTATTGTCACACCCTCAATTTACTTTCAGTTTTTACTTTCCTTTGCACCTTTTATCTCTTGCGTTGATCCTTTGTAAACGACAAGGTCGGAGGAATTGACAACTCCTCTGTACTCGTTGGGAGCAAAGTTATTTGTTGGTGTGTGCAGGTCCACGACAACACCCTACTCAGGAAGCAATTTCTGGCGACGTTGCCACCTACTTGTATCTCCTGAGTCCTACTGGTTCGATAACCTTGGTATCTTCACCGAGGGAAACTTGCTGCTGCATTGCATCTCAAACCTTCCACTTGGGGTAACCAACGAGGGGCGAGAAGCCATCAAGCAAATTTCTGGCGCCGTTGCCGGGGACTCAAGTATACAAGATAGGGGAGTTTCACACTATCTTTTACCTTTGATTTTTAGTCTTGTTAGTTTACCATTCAGTTTTTACTTTTGTGTCCCTAATCAAAAATACCAAAAATACCTGTTACCCTTGTTGTGTGGTTAAGTATGTTAGGAGTTGTTACTATGAGGGAATCCGAAGTCTTGGATTTCCATCAAAGGAACGGGGAGAATATGAAGAAGGCATGGGACAGAATTTTCGAAGCACATAAGGCAAATATGCCTTGGTTACCTATAAGAATTGTGCTTAGAAATGTTTACTTTGGCCTTTTTAAGTGGTGTAAGCACTCTCTTGATCTTATATCTGAAGGAGACTTTTTAGAGTGTGATGAAGGTAGAGCTCTTGAAATTATACATGGTTTATCTGGTTATTTTGTTTATGATGGCCTTAACACTGTTGTAGACAGAATTGCTACTATTGAGAAGAGACTTGATACTCTAGACTTAAAAGAAGTAGAGAATTTAAATCCCCCTAGAGAGGAGATTTTGGAAATAGAAAATGACTGGGAGCCTTTTGTTAGGGTTGTTATCTCTAATCAAAACTTCCTTGTTTTTTGTGACATTGGATCTACAGTTTCTATAATGCCAAGCTTTATTTATGATTCTTTGTACCTTGCAAGCATGGACATATTTCCATCTTTCCATGAACATTCTAATGGTGATATTTCTGAGATCCAGGGAAGATTAAAAGATGTCCAGGTCATGTTTCTTAAAAGGAGTGTAGAGATTGACTTTGCCATCATGAAGGCCAACAAAGGAAATATAGTGCTCGGAAGGGACTTCCTCCGAGCCATGACAGGCTTCATTGATATAGGTAAAGGACAAATACGTTTGCGTGGTAAGGCAAAAGGTACGTACCTCTTCCCTCGGAAGAACAAGGATGAGCTTATTGAAAACCCTTTTGAAATCCTTGGTGAACCTTCCGATGATTTTGGAGAACTTTAATCTTCTGCTTTAAGCCTAGCTAATGGCTCTAAAGAAGCGCTTTCGGGAGGCAGCCCGCAATGAATTTAGGTTTTTTTTTTCTTTTGTTCTGTTCTTAGTGGTCTTGATTATTGTTACTACTGTATCAACGTCATTGTATCTTTACTTTTCAAGCTTTGTGCCAAGTTTAGCCTCATACGGCAAGGGAAGTAAAAGTTGTGACATGTTGTCCAGAAAACAGATTCTGTCCTCGTGACTAGAAAAATCAGTGAAAAATCCCATTTCATCTTTTTGAGCTGAACATTTTACACAGCATGCTCTATACAATTACGAAACTTCCGTATGTTCTGAGTTTTTTTATTTGAGTTTCATAAGTACCCCTAAAAAATTCGTTTCTATCTTCTGTTCTGTTTTTCACAGATTCTGCCATGTTTTGTCTCTCTGCACTTTTGCAAACCTTAAGCTTGCGTTTTCTTTGAAAAAAAAATTTGGAAATCTTGGGAAACAGTAGCTCTTCCTGGAAATCTTTATTTGCAGTAGAGGAAAATTATTTTATTAGGGTACTAACCTCTCTAATCAGCCTACAATGAGTTATGTATGAAGGGAGTTTTCAAGTGCGCGATGGACGATGATGAAAGAAGATTCAGGAGGGTCAAACGCTCAAGCTTGGGGATGGCCATGTGCACCCCCAATAAATATTCAAGAAGACTAAAGCGTCTAAGCTTGGGGATGCCCCCGATGCATCCCCTTCTTCATCAACAATTATCATTTCCTCTCTCGTTGCACTATATTTTTATCACTTCATGCGTTATGTGCTTTGCTTGGAGTGTCTCGCTCTTAGGTTTTGTTTTTTTTAGTTTTCTTTTGCTTTTTTTAATGTAGTAACAAGTTAGACCCCAACTTACTCTTTTGTGTGGGAGAGATTCACGCTCCGCTTGAACTAGAACTCCTCATAGGATTTGCATGCTTATTCTTTTAGCTGTGAGCTGTTCTTTTTCTTTTCTTAGCTGATGTTCTGTTTAGTTGTAGTGCTTTAGATTTTCTAGAGATTTTCTTTTGTTTTAGGTTGAACTTTCTGTAGGTTGCATGTTTTATCTTGTTAGAGAGTTTGGCTGTTGCACTGAGTTCTGTGTCTTGACTGAAAGTAGGTAGTTAAAGTTGTTGTTCTCTTTGTAGTAGTAACTTGCAATAGTTTTGAGGTATTGACTAGAGTAATGTTTGAACTTATGGTGTAAAGAGCTCTTTCCTATTAGTGATAGATGTCGTATTTTAGGCAATCCGTGTGTTTTTCGTAAACCAAAAACCCCTATTGAGAACTCTATCTACTAGATGGATCACTAACCTCTGGAGGGTTCGAATATTAGAGTACACTCACGTACCATGAGTCGAGGATGCGCAAGGATAAGCAAACCCCCATACACTCCTCCTCGGGATACCTGTCTCTTTGTGAACCTCCTGATTAGATTGAGAGTTACCGATAATAAGTGCATGAGTTCTTCGGACTAATGTGAATATTCGAAAGTTGACACTTCCACCCACCTATACTTTTTCTAGCCTCTTCAGTACCGTGCATTGCCCTTTCTCACCTCGAGAGTTGGCGCATACTTCGCCGGTGCATCTAAACCCTTGGCATGATACGCTATGTCATCATAAGCCTCCTTATATCTTTCCTCAAAACAGCCACCATACCTACCTACAAGTCATTTCCTTAGCCTTTCCGAGATACATTGCCATGCAACATCCACCTTCTCATGACTTGATCTTCATGTCATACATGCTACTTGCTTGATCGATGAGCCGCATGCTAGTTGGGCCTTTCCCTAATCATTGCTACATGACGCGCTAGTATCATTGCATATCCTGCTATCCTGGTAGAAGCATACATTTGCATCATGATAGTTACATTTTCTTTATGTGGTTACCTTTGTAAAGTGTGAAAGATCTTCTATATTTTTGTAAAATATAGAGTATTGCCCCTAAAGTGAGGAAAAGATCCCAAAGAGGACAAAATCAAAAGATCCCAAAGAGGACAAATGAGAGTTAGATAGAAAGAGCCATTGAGGCCACCAAAAAATAATAAAAAAGAGAAAAGGAGAAAAACAAAAATAAAAAGAGAGAAGGGGGCATACTACTATTCCTTTTGAGAGATCCACACTAGTACTTCATCTCCTATCCCTTGTACTCCATAGAGATCATCATCATGCATATAGCTATGTGGGGACCCTTCACACTATAGAACTTGGCTTGTATATTCCAATGATGAGCCTCCTCAAAGGAGCTCTAAGTCTTCTTGAGCAATCAAGTTAGATGCACCCCCACTAGTTCCCTTGGAGAGCTTTTAGCTCACATGTGTATCCGTTGTATGGAAATCCCTACTCCTCACATCATATCTATCATATGGCCTTCTCTCGCATATGATTGTCCTCATTGATGTGAGCCTTTCACACCTTTTTTGTCTTCCTCCTCCGCTTTCTTTCTGTTTCGTCTTTTAGGTGTCAGCTTTCTTGCTCACGCTCATCCATTGCATGAGTGCTCAAAATATCGAAAGGGAGTGGATCAGTTTGACTTGTACCTGGCTAGTTGTAAGGCCCGATATGCGGTACTGTTCCAGATCTAGGTGTTTCCACCCAGATCCGGGGACGAAGCACATATCGGTCCCACCGCCACATATGACAAAGCCATATGCCCCGGATTTCCAACATGATATCACAACATTACAGATACAGGATACAACATCTCATACAATCGGCATACAGTTACCTTAAATATAATACAACAGCGGAAGATACATGTCTGAGTACAGACTACAAGCAAATGCCTACTGGCAAAGAGAAAAGCATCGATCCCATAACCACACGGGTCCAGGCCCTCCGCCGGGATCCGCCTAACTAGTCGTCGTCGAGTCTCCACGTGAAACGTCGATCACCGTACCTGTTGTCGATCAGAACCCTGAAAAGAGTTTGGGGGTAGTATCATGAGTACAGAGGTACTCAGCATCCAACTGTAGTGGTCATCTGACCCAGCAAGGACTTCATCACTCGTCATTCTAGGAAAACTAGTAGTTTACGGTAAGGAAGGGGTAAGTGATGAGGTTTAGGGTTTAGGGTTTAGGGTTTAGGGTTTAGGGTTTAGGGTTTAGGAAGGGGTAAATGATATACCATTGTAAATCTGCTGAAATTTACAATCGTTTTCGTTTTTTATGTTTTTTCAAATTATGCATAGTTCTTGAATAGTTTTGAAAATACTAAAAATATGATATTATAAAATATGATCATTGATGTTAATTTGACCTCGGAATGATGCAAATGATATGGCGTTGAAAAGGTACTGGAATTTAGCAACTTTTTCGGGTTTTAACAATTTTCCAATTCTTCACGGTTTTTGAACTATATTGAAAATACCAAAAAAAATCCTGTTCCAAGGAAACATAGTATTGTACTTCTGTGAGATATAAGTTTCGTACTGCCCGGCAAGAAAGAAGTTTTTGTACTCCTCAAAATGATTAAATTGTACTACCCATAATTATTTTCTAGAGAACTCAAATTCCCTCCCCATGTACCTTGTACTTCTGTGTTTTTGATTTTCGTACTGCCCGATAATAATAATAATAATAATAATAATAATAATAATAATAATTGTACTACTCGAAATAAATAAATTGTACTGTTTGGAATTTTTTAGATAGCACAACTTTGCCTTTACTTCAGTGGAATACAAGTTTCGTACTGCCCAACAATAAAAAGTTTGTTTTTGCTTAAAATGATTAAATTGTACTTCCCGTCTTGTACTTCTGCGGAATAAGAATTTGGTACTGTTCGACAATAAAAAGTTTTGTACCGCTCAAAATGAATTTTTGTACTGCTCATAATGTTTTACCATAGAACTCAAATCCCTCGTCATGTATCTTGTACTTCTTAGGATTATCAGTTTCGTACTTCTCGATCTTATAAGGTTTGTACTTCTCAATTCCTCAATTTTTATTAAGGCTAGTTTTGCATTTTATAAGGTTTGTGCTACCGGTAATGAATGTATGTTACCTTCAAATCCATGATTTTTATGAAGCATATTTTCAATATATTTTTTGCATTGCTCAACAATTAAAAAAGTGTTGTACTGAAATAAAAAAAATTGTATTGCCTAAAATGGAATGTTGGTATTGCCCAGATTAGTTTGATGGTACTGCCAGGATGACCAGAACCATGTGGATAGCTTCGTATGGTTCGGATGGTGGATTATGTTAGGAGAAACGTGATTTCATCACGGGTAGATTACTAGTGTATATTGTGTTGTGGCTGAAGAAAAAGAAAAAAAGAATCTTTTGCAGGATGTATCAGACCTCCAATTCGTTCGTGCATATGAGTGCATCCTTGCCACGAATTAATCTGGTGTGTAGGAGATTTTATGTGCATCTCATGAAATTGGATTCCAATCATGCTCCTTCCTGCTGCTACAGATACAGACGCATTTCCACTGTCTTTGAAAAACGTGTGTGTTGCCCGTATGGAACAATTTACTTGCAGCACCATCACACGCAATCACTGGAGCACTGCTAATCAAAGAAAATCGTTTGAATCAAATCAAGTGCCACTGTACATTCAAATTCAGAGTCGTGACATACAAAGCAACCAGCCTCATCCGTGCTGGCGCCGACGAGGCCGCGAGGACCGTGCGCCTGTTTGGAGAGGGCGCTAGAGCCCCGTCGCGGGGGAAGGCCCGGTCTCCGACGCGGGGTAGGTCAGGCGGTCGTGCTCAAGCGCGTGGAGGAGGAAGGCCGGGAAGCTGCGACGCGTGGGACTAAGAAGGAGGACGGGCGACGGAGGCGCACGGAGGAGGGAGGGAGGGCTACAGCGGCGCAGAGGACCGGGAGGGAGGCCGGGCGTGGAGGAGGGACGCCGAGCGGCGCGGCGTAGCGGGGAGGAGAAAGGTCGGGCGACGCTCGGGGAGGAGGAAGGTCGGGCGGTGCGCCGCGGAGGAGGTTGGCCTGGCGGCGCGGCTAGGAGGATTGACGCCGGTCGTCGGCGCGGCTCGGAGGAGGATGGGCAGGCAGATTCCGGCGCGAAGGTGGGTGGTCGGGCGGCGCGCCGCGGAGGATGCGGCCGACGCGTTGAGGGGAGAGAAAAGGGGAGAGAGGTGGAGTGGATCGTGGGTAGTTTTTTTCTTTTTTCTGGAAATTGTCCTATATAGGGGCCACCTATTGTAGGATACTATTCTACAATCAATTGTAGAATAGACCCTCATATATATCTATATATATATATATGGATAGACTATTCGTCACCCTGGATGAGGAATAGTTATTCTTCACCCCCCTCTGATTTGACATTAATACACCATAATTTTACATTTCGTAAATTTGATCTTATTTCATACGTAAAAAGAGAACGTAAATAAATATAATCACCATAAAATATATTTTATGTTACGTAAAATTACAAACGTAAAAATAATGGGGTAAAATATACATAAAATGTAATTTTTTTGATCTTATGAGCTATATTTTTATTTTTTTATTTGTATTACAAATGTATTTTTTTATGAAAGGTTCGTAAAATTACCTCGGGTGAAGAATAAATTATTCTGTATCCTGGGTGATGAACAGCTACACTATATATATATATATATATAGGATTGACTATTCGTCACCCTCTGTTTTGACATCAATGCACGATAATTTTACATTACGTAAATTTTGTCTTATTTCATACGTAAAAAGAGAATGTTAAAAAATATAATCGCCGTAAAATATATTTTCTATTACGTAAAATTACAATGGTAAAAATGATGGTGTAAAATATACATAAAATATAAAAAATTTAATCTTATAACCAATATTTTTGTTTTTTATGTCAAAATTTATGAAGTGAATCCATATTAATGTAACTATTTGTATTAGAAATGTAAAAAATTTATGAAAGGTTCGTAAAATTACCTCGGGTGAAGAATAAATTATTCTATACCCTGGGTGAGACTATTCATCACCCAGGGTGAAGAATTGTTATTCCTCACCCCAGCCCATCCACGGACAAAATTTCAGAACATGAGAAATAAAGCATGTGAGGTAATATTATGAGGAACGGAAGCCATCTCCCACCGCAAACAAAAGGGAAAGGTAATCTTACAGTGTGCATGTAAGTAACTTACGTTTTGCTTGAAAGAAACTAGTACTGTGAACTAAAAAAGAACACTTAAAAAACAAATGATATGGCTGTAATTTTACAATAATGAGTAGGGATACGGTGAAGATTTTTGTGTAGGATAAGACTGCCTTCCTATATTATCTGTATTTTTGCTAGATCTATCAATGGTCATAATGTATTGATCTATTAATAATCATAGGACTGCGTTCTTGACACTTTTATATGCATGAGTTGCATCACATGACAAATTTTCCTCCTTTTTCTCACTGATAAACAACGAGGCAGGGTTGAGGGTGAGACGTGCTCCTAGTCGCCGTCATCCTTCAGCCGGTCACTCGGCCAAGCGATGTAGTTGAAATCTTATTTCGAATTCTTCTGGAAGTATCATTTCTAGAATTGCATTCTCATTTATCCGAAAGATTTATCATTTCTAGAATTGCATTCTCAGTTATCCAAAATATGTATTTGAGTGTTGAATGAAATTTCTGGAGGTAAGATGTCCTCAAAACTTACATTCCTGGAAATAAATGTATAGCTATCGCTATATAAACACAACATAAATATGAGAGTATTTTTATTTCAAAGGGCCTAAGGCTGCACTTCATTAAAATACAGGGAAGAATTTATAGGATCTAGTCTAACAAAATAGAGCTAGAATTTGTTGGATCAACTCTCAAGAAAATAGGGTTGTAACTCTATTCATGGCCTCAGAGCTCTGAGTCAGAAAGCACGCTGACTACACTACCCATAATACACTCCCAGCAGGGAGAAAACAATAGGAACATGATTCAGAAAGAAGACAAGCATCCTGAAACTCGCCAGGGTTGAACCTCGTCAATGATAGCCTCAAACTCCCTATCATGAACTTTGTTCTATCAAAGATCCTGACATTGCATCTAAAAAGTTTATCCTGACATCGTGTTCTTTCCAGATTTTTCAATGTATGAATATTACTGTAATATCAGCACAACCTGTTGTTATCAGGGTACTTAATACATATAGATGAGCTACCTATAGTGTAAATGAAAGTTGATTAGTACAAAGAAAACCTGCAACTATTTTGACAAAAGATGATACATTAATTATAATGCAACTAGATTTACAGAAGAAAAAAAGACATTTCATTGAAATACAAATCTTCTCCAACGAGGTGGATTGATAAATTACTTAAAATAATTATGTTAGAGGATTCAACCAAAGACTAGAAGGACTGTTGATAGAGAGATTAATCCCATGAAGCATATATGCACACGGAAAGAAGTATGCTTTCTCAAAATTATCAACTTATGGACCATGGATTAATCAAACAATTGCAGCTTGTAGTTAAGACTGCAATATAGGAAATTCAATCTGCACACTCTCATAAAACTAACTATTACATGTACTATTTGCCAGAATAGATTTTAGGCATGTAGGATAACCAATCCCTGTTCTCTGGAGATGTGGTACATCTGGTGCAAGCACGACTGATTTGCTCTTTACCTTTGAGAGTTGTTCAACAGCAGCATCAGATGGAATCATGAAAGGGTTGCCTCCAGAAGTCACACATTACAACCAAAATATATTAAAAAAACATTATCCCTGTGGAAGCAAACAAGCACAACTTGGTCATCCGAAGCTCCAGCAGTGTCCCTCTAGACATGGAACCACATTCCACTCTTTGGCGCACCTTGTGAGTCATCAAAATGAAAGGCTGAGAAAAGTTTATGGAAATGTTGACTCCCTTGAAAATGGATTTTCTTAATATTTCTAGGAGTAGTGCCTGGAAACTTCATCGCTCTGTCAAATAAACCCGAATAAATTAGTTACTGTGATAAATCCAAAAGCAACATGTTACAGCATCACATATAGAAGAGACTAGAAAACACAAAGGTTTTGCACCCTGTAAATTCTTAATCCAAATGAAGAAGTAAACCAAATAGAAAAAAACTAATAGAGAATTATTATTCTATTTTTTCTTAATCCAATGTAAATGGTCAAAATGAGAAAATTCTACTAGAACAAAAAGAACATTGAACTTCCGATTTATCCTCTTAAACAAAAAGTAAAAAAAAATCTTTAAGATTATGATTTCGTTGACCATTGGCTTCCTCGGAATAAGTAGAACTCCGTTGCTTACCTCCTCACGTGTACTCAGACCAAAAAAGATCTCAATCCAAACAACAGCAATGTCCTCACATACTATGGAAGTAAAAAAACTATTGGAACCACACCACCAGACTATTAGACTATAGATTGTTCAAGACAAGTAAAGTCAGGCAAAAACAAAGAGCAATGATCAGGTTATGTAGTTTCTTATTTTGCACCACAACATCAGACTCCAAATTGTATCTCTTATTAGCATAATGGCTACCGATTACAGCCAACCTTGTATTCTTATGCATAGGAAATCTAGTTTCTAAACCCCTAGTACTAAAAATTTATATAACAAGACCTAGCAGAATGTTTTTCCTTTTTTTTCAAGCGAACCACATACTGATCAAAATACAAAACTAGCAACTTGGAAAAAGGTTGCCAAGGTAATTTAAAAAGATCATGAAAAAAGAGAAGCGTAGGTGGAAGCCAATTGGGATTTTGGAACGACCATCACTAGAATTGGAGTTGCTCGCTCACCTCCACACGAACGCCCACACCCAACAGAATTTGCAATCCAAACAACAACAATGTTCTGATGTAGCATCCATGCACGGCCACCCACTTCAGTCTGTCGTGATCAACCTCCGCCGCGATCAACAACCACAACTCCGCTAGCTAGTATGCAGACGCCGGCAAGACGCACACCACGCGCGCGGAACCAATATGATAGGGAACAACCTTGTCGTCGTTACCACACGGTCCAACAGCACGTCGGCACGCTAGGCAGGCAAGCAATGAGAACGCCGAGCACCACGCCGGCGTTGCCGTGGATATCTCAAACTGGAACCATCAACAACAACTGTACAGGAAAGACGTAGACGTGGGCAAGATACGGGTGAACTCAACAACCATAAAAAAAGGCATCCACGCTGATGTAATCTTACAACGTACGACCACACCCTGATGTAATCTTACAACGTAATATTACGACAACAATTTGAATCTGCCTCGGCGGATGGTTTAGTCCAGGTTAGACTCAAACTATGGCACGGCCGAACGACTAGGGTGAGGAATAACTTATTCTTCCCTAGGCTACTAATAGAGTTTATATATATATATATATATATATATATATATAGGACAGCCATTTGGGACACCTAGGTGCCCAGACTCTTCGCCACTAAATTTAATCTCGGAGGATTTATTATGTTAATTAATTGTGCGTATATATTAGTTGTGGGTATATATACCTACCTACGATTAAAATTTATTTCTAGGTATGTGCGTATTAATCGTATTTGTCTAAAATTAAATAACCAAAATGAAATGTACGTGTACATACCCAAACATAAGTACGTATCGTACAACATCATGAAATGAAAAAATAATCATGGGTATATATATACCTAGCAAAAGTTAAAACTTATTTATAAGTATATGCGTACTCATCGTATTTATTCATAACGAAATACCCCATGAAATATAGGCGTACATGTTGTAAGGTGCCCAGGCACCTAGATTTATTCTGCTAATATTAGTAGAATAACTATTCTGATAACACTTCAGAACTGCATCGTATCGCGAAGGGAACCTCACTGCTGACTTAAAAGCACTACAACTCCGGTAAAATAGAACCGCATGCACCGTTTTCGCTTCAACTTTTTAACCGTTCATTGGAATTGGGCGTATGATAAACCGTTGGATTCGTATGGAAATGGAGCATCTTCCGTATATTGAACACTTCTTCTAATTCCTCACGGATTAAGAGCAGTTTCGAAAACGATGCGGCGACACACTTTCACAGCGGGCGTTTTTTTGCGATTTCTCTTAAACCGTTCATCGGAATGATGCAAATGATAAACCGTTGGAAATGTATCGATCAGGCGCTCCATCCATATGTATAACACTTTCTCTAATTCCTCACGGTTTGAGAGGAATTTCAAATCGAAAAAAATACAGCAACTCTATTTTTGGCCGACGGATCTTGTAAAGAGTCAAACTTTTTAACCATTTGTCAAAACGATGCGTATGATACATCGTTGGATTCGTATGGAGTAGGAGCATCTCCGACATGTTGAACACTTTTCGAGATTCTGCAAGGTTTTGAAGGAATTTAGAAATCGGTGTGCTGCCCCTCTTGTGGACAGCGAGCGTTTTTGCGTATTTATTTTTGATTCGTTCGTCCGATCGATGTAATTGATACAGCATTGGATAGCTATCGTAGAGGCGCTCCATTTGTATGCAGAACACATCCTCTAATTCTTTACGGTTGAAGAGCAACGTCGATTTTAGTAAATCGCGGAACTCTATTTTTTTCGGACCCAGAATCGACCAAGTGAACTGCATCGGACGGCCAAACACACCGCATTTGTCGACAGAGAGAACTGCACTCGTTTTTTGATTCTTTTAACAGAACTTCGCAGTTCGCTACAGAAAAAGTGAACCGCGACATAGAGCGTAGCGAATTTCATGATTTATTTTTCATTTTTATAATATGAATATGGATACGAAGAATTGGAAGTGAACCGCATTTGACAGTATAATGAACCGCATGCGACGGATAACCACACTGCAATATTTTTTCTACTAATAAATGTGAACTACAGGGAGCGCAACCGAAATGTTGTAACATTATTAGACGGGCGTTCGCACTGCTTCAGGCTAAAAACCGCACTGCATCAAGGGGAAGCAAATTGCACAATTTTTTTGTCTTTTTCCAACTCTTTTATATACAAGAGTGAACTGTAGAGATGGGAGCAAGTGAACTACAACAATATCGAAAATGAACCACATTTACCAAGTGAAGCATCCCACCACAACGTGAACCTCATCATTTATTTTTCGAAGTTCACTTCACATCAAAATACTACAATTTTGTTACTCAAATTGCATCGGAGCACCATACACCAGGGAGCTATATCATCATGGACCTGTACTACATGTATCCATATGGGAAAGTGGACTACACGCGACCTAAGACATGAACACACATGCACATCGGATGTACTGCACAGGAGCGGGAGGTGGAGTTCTCCGGCGCCCGAGATCGTAGAGACCATCTCCGGCCGATGCTCTCCCCGCCACTGCGCTGGATGTGGACGCGTCCACCATGCTGAACCGCAGACAGGGCCGGCCCTGGTGTATGGCCGAAGGGACGACGGCCCAGGGCCCAGGCCGGAGGGGGGCCCATGATCTATACTGTGTACATATAGTAGCTCAGTAAAAAATAGCAAAAAGTAAAAAATAGCAAAAAAAAACTAGGAACCACGCTAGGAGTCGAGGAGACGGAGGAGTTTCGGCTGAATCGTCGGTTCCTCTTCGCTCGTCAGGGCCCCGTCCTTGGCCTCTCGCCGCCACGCCGACCGCCGCCTCGCCTGTCACCTCGGCCAGTCGGACGGCAGCTGCCACGCCTGCACGCACGGCTGCGTGTCTGCGTGCGCCCCTGCCCCTGGACTGCTGGACATCGCTCTCTCATTCTCTCCCCGTCAGACTGCTCCCTGTCCCTAGTCTCCGGCTATTGCGTCCTCCATTGCTCTGTACATTACTGTAAGTGAATCCCCCGTATGTGCTACCAATCCATCCATCATCTAATTTCAGATTTGTAAATTGTGTACACTGTAATTCAATGATTCTAATTTAGTAATTTTTATCATGTATAGGACTGTAGGGTTTCAAACTTTCAATCACTGAAAAAGTCTGAAGGGTTCTATTTTTGGATAGCCTATTGTCATGTTGAATAAGAAGCATTTATCAGGGTAGCAAATAACTTTTTCTGAAGCACTGAAGTATTATTATTGTCCATGGAATCGATCAAATTTGGATCTTCTTTGAGGTAATCATGTCATGTTAGTTTCATTTTCCTATCTTTTTAGTATATCTATCGTAACATGGTGATGTGTAACTGAAAATTCATTCTTAATGAAGATAATCATATTATATATGTTAGTATCATGTACACATATACATATATTAGATATTAGAATATAGGGGCCCATACAGTTGAGTGCGCCTAGGGCCTCCGAAAACATAGGACCGGGACTGACCGCAGATGTCCGCCAAACTGCACAAAGAATAAATAAATCGTACTGCATCAGATATTTTTCACCGCACTGTCATCAATAGAAAAAAAATCTGAAAATCACAATATATCTAGTAAATTGCAACTCTGCATCTAGTGATTAAACCAAAACAATGATATTACCTCCGACCCATATTAATGTACTCAACTTTGTCTAGATTCGTATGTATCTAGTTAAGTATTTAAACTAGATGCATGTGTATCTAGACAAACTTAAGTACATTAATATGGATCGGAGGGAGTATTTATTTCAGACTTCAACCAAACAAAAAAATCAACTTCACAACTAGTAGTGCTGAACATATCTATCGACTAGTACTTATACAAGTACTTGAACTAGTACTACTTAGCGGTAGAAAATCAGAAGCATGCAACATGAACAGACATCAGGGAATCAACAGAGAAATACGTATCGATTAGTACTTGACAAGGGGGATGCTGCCGCTGGCTTGCTTCAGAGTCCAGACATTGGTGGTCGCTGCCACAGGGGATTGGCGCCCGCACGTACACAGATGAGGCAAGCTTCGGACCGCAGATGAAGATGATGATGACGGCTGGCCATCTAGCCCACGACACCTTGAACCGCCCGTGATTTCTCCATGCTCAGACGCGGTTCATGGCGGGCGGCGCGCGGAGGCAGACTGCGTGCGGCGCGAGTGGTAGCCGTAGCTGCCCGAGGGGCGGACTGCGTGCGGCGGATGCACGGTCCGGCGAGGTCGAGCCGTGGAGGCCGACGCGGCGGGGGACGGGCGGCCTGCGCGCGGCGGGAGACGGGCGGCCCGGCGGATCTCGGGGCCGGCGAGGTGGAGCCGTGGAGGCCGGCGCGCGGATGGGGCCGGGGCGGCAATGCCGGAGGCTGCCGACGCAAGGTGGCCGGGCCTGTCGGCAGGCGGCGAGGGCCAGGGCGGCCGAGGAGTGGTGGCGGCCGGGTGACCTGGGGAGGTTGGTTCGTGTGAGGAGGGAGGCGTGGTGGCTTGGTGGGTGGGGATAAGGCAACGTGCGGGTTGGGTGGACCGTGGATGGCTATTTTTTTCGTTTGTTCGTGCGCTGCCGATGTTGCATTGTTTTTTCAGGGCGCTATCAGAATAAGCTCAAGTGTTGTTAGAATAAGGTCTATTCTATTAAGGCGTCATATCCTATGCATCCGAGACATTTCGTGTATCCATGCATCCCTCCAATCTAAACCCAACGATCAAAATCCAGAGCCTCACGTCGAGTCAAAAGAATATTTGCAATTGCATGCCCGCTTCCGAATTTAACCACGTCTTTTTTGTAAAAACCCCCCTAACTCCCTAATCCCCAAAACCTGATCCGACCCGTGCTCCCCTGCTCCAATCTAGGGCTCGCGGCCTCGTTTTCCCCTGCTGCCGACCCAGGGTGAGGAGACCACGGCCACCGTTGTGCTCCTCAAGTTCGTCTGCGCGCGCCTCCTTCGACGTGCTCTGCAAGACCCTCCGCTGGCGCAGCGAGCCGAAGAGTCTCAGCTTCATCGCCGGCGACGGCAAGCTGCTGCCAGAGGAGTCGCTGAGGGGCGCCACCGACATGTAAGGCGGCAAGGCGAGGTGTATCCGGTGGAGGATGTGCGCCATGAAGCAACACATAGTTGGCCTCGACCTCAGGTCCCGTCGCCGCTGCAGGTGTCAGCCTCAAATTGCTTCTGCATTTGTGAGGAATTTGTGTACCAATTAACTTGCAGTTTGTGATGAGTGAAGTTGGCCAGTGATGGTCAATGCTAGTTCAGTTCTGGAAGTATGTTCCAACGCCGATGAAGCGGAGGCAATGGCTTGCTAGTGATTCAAAACTTGCTTCGCAGAAACCTGAACACACTTTTCTACGGCAGCTAGCACACAGACCACTGTAACCTGATTCACTTGGATGCAGACTCGACAGAATCGACAGAATCACTTGGCTGCAGACTTGATAGAATCGACAAACTCACTCGGGCTGAGAGCACAACAGGGGATTCATTGGAGAGGAACGATCACCATATCTCTGAATTTACTTTCTTATGTCTGATGTATCCAGTTGTTTCTTAGATGCAATGTATCAATTGTTGTGCCTGTAGCAAGAGAGAGTTTATAATGTGAATACACATCATTGGTGAATATTTTTTTCTCCAGAGTGAATTGTAAGCGCTGTTGTGAATGGAAATACAGAAAGAAACAATTTTGTGTTGTCATTTTCGTACTAGCAATTTGAGGTTTTAGTATGTGACTTAATATAACTGAATCAAATCAGAGAAACATTCTGACATGTTCACATTAAAATGATTGCTATAAGGAACATTGAAAATTAAGATTGAGCACATATGAAAGAAGTACATGTTCAGATTCATAACTTGAAGAAGTCTGTATGTCTGACAGGTGCCTATGCTTGCTTTGTTACATGTGTACAACAGTACAATGCATTCTTTGCCCTCTCACTAACTCGACGAATATCTTATAGTATTAGTTTACGAAGGAAGTATCTTTTAGTGCAAACTAGCTCATTGTCTAACTTTTTCTGTTGTCCAACACGATCTCCAAAACCAGATTCATGTGCATAATACTTGTAAAACTTCTCAACAGCCTCCAGTCCTTTAAATGCCATCCCTAATTTAGGCTTCAAATTCTCTTCACATTCTTGTGTAAAATACAAACACTTCAACAAAAATCAATGAATCAATAGGCATCATTTATGTACAATTAACTGAACTGAATACAACCACGAAGTATTTGATTTACAGGAAGAAGACACTTGTTTTCTTTACGGGTGTGCTGAATCGTTCCTCGTTCATCTGCATTTGCAAGCTGTTCGTAGATTGCATTGCTGCAGAAAGACAGAAACAGAATAATTAGCCTTTGTACCGAGAAGCACTCATGTACAACATACTAATCAATCCTTTGGAAATCCAGACCAGTTCTTTTTTTTTGTGGGAAAGAAAATTTATTAAATCATACAGAGGGTACAATCTCCAGCAATGGCTTTGGTAATCTAGCTAACCACGTTACTGTCACATCTAATTTGTCTTTCCCTAATCAGCTCAGGTATGGCGGTGATAGTGTGATACTGAAATCATGGATGGATTTGTTTGATGTGTTCACACCAATTTTGCATGCGTGATTACCAGTTGCGTCATAGCAAGCTAGATACTTTTGGTGGTTCCTATACGTGAGGCACCAGCTCTAGGAGAACGCGGCCGCTTCAGGATGTCGTGCTGAATCGATCGGATCTCGTGCAATCAAAATTTAGGGCGTACACGAGTTCTTCGTCTCTAGACGCGGGCAAGGTCGCCGCCCTAGTGACTTATTGGAAATCTGACCTGCGATCGATCAAGGAGAGGTCGTGGAGGGGTGCCCACGCAAATTAGCAAGGCTAACAGAGAGAGGCTGCGGGCCTATTTTTGCAAGATTACATCGGAACCAGCTCTAACGCTACGATTCAGATCGGCCGGTCATACGTACTTTGGATGCACGGATACACGAATGTCTCGGATGCATAGGATATGACGCATATATATATATGTATATATATGTGGCCATGCGCCTTAAGTTATTGGGTCTGACCCGATAATAAATAGGTTTAAATTTTGTAATTATTTCATTGGCCAAGAAATGACCTTCCATTATTTCTTTTAGGTGCATACCCACGTACAACAATTAAGAACTTTCCAAAAAGAAGTTGACGCATGACACTGAAATACCTTCCAAACAATTTTGCATTAACACGATTACTATGGAAAGGTGCAATCTGGTTAATTAATAGACGCGTTTGACCCATCGATTGAACAAACTATGCCGCTATTTATTTTATACCTACTGCCATGTATTGAAGGCTAAAGTTAAATAAAAAGGTTCTTTTTTGTATTAGGAATTTATAAAAAAATTGTTAATTTCTTGTATTCTAATCCATTTATTAGGCGTGGGTATATACCTATTATTTTTAGAAAAAAAAACTAAAGTTGGATATGACATCATTATAAATATTTGTATTAGTATAGTTTATCGCCCACAAATTAATATGCACATACGATAAATGATCATGTACCTTATGAGATTTGCTTCCATCAGTTCTTTTTTCCATTAGCCGTGGTTTGCTGAATCATTTATGGTATGTGCACATTAATTTAACATCTAATTATGTGGGTACATAATCTGTTCAGCAACCAAAGGTAACGTGTATCCCCCATCATTGTTCTCAAAGTAAAAAATAATATCCTCATCAGTTCTTTATATACATAGTGGGGAGTATGTCATACCTACGGCAAATATATCATACAAAATATGTCTATCCAGTTTTTTTTCAAACTACATGGTTATCCAATTATTAGGATATAAGGTCCATTTTGTTTGCCGAGATACAGAGTAGAATATAATGTTCATATGGATATGAAAACTTGCGACCCAATGTAAATGTTTTAAAAAATTAGAAAGGCAATAATTACGGAAATTTATGAAAGGGAATCATTTATGCTCATGCAATAATATTTGGAAGGTGGGAATCGTAGTCAATTGAGACGCATGCAATATTTAAGATATGCTATTGAATCTCCACTACTATTAAAAGAGCAAACATGAATAATTCTAAAACCACACAACAAACTGTACACAGGACATTCAGGACCCTCTGATCAGATTGTAACACCCCGAGTGTCACACTACAGTAACCCAACAGTAATCACTGTGATTAAGGTCAAGACATCTTGATAGGCATGTGATGATCACCCTTGACCAAGGCTTGTTCAAATTCAAACCGATTAAAAATTCCAAAACAAAGTGGCAATAAATGTTCAACCAAAAATTGTGGAACCAATTTTATAAAATGTCTAATAATTAGTAGGTCATATTAAAAATGAAATAGGAGTTTATTAAAATGTTTTACTAATTTAATCAAATCAAAAGTCAAATCAATGACATTTAATCCCATTTAAATAAAACAAAAATGCAAATGGTTTTATTTAACAGCAACACTTTTGTGGCATCATAATGTAGTGCAACATAATTAATTAGTTAGCTAAACAAATAAAAGAAGGGAAAATAAATAACACAAAAGAAAATAAAATGGAAAGGAAACCAAAAAAAGCCTATGTGACGCCTAGGGCAAAGGCCCAGTCAGCCGGCCCAAGCCACCTAGCCCCCCTGGTGGCCTAGCCAAGGAGCCCGAGCCGGCTCCTCCCCCATCTCTCTCGTCTCCACTCTCCCTCCCGACCCCCTCGATCCCGATCTCCAGCCGGCCGACCCCCGCCGCCCCGACCCTCTGGCCGCCGTCCAGCACCCCCACCCCCCCTTGAGACGCCGCCCACCTCCACCCACCGGAGTCCTCGCTCGCCTCCACCTCGCGCGGCTGCGGCGAAACCCTAGCTTCCATGGCCTCGGCCGCCCCTTGGCACCACGGCCACCGCGATGCGCCGCCGTCCTCTGGGCCGCCCGGCTCGACATCCCGGCACCCTTCGGTGCCGCCGCGCCTCCCATGGCCGCCGGCTCCTCCCCCGGGCATGGGTGGACCCTAGCATATCACTTCTTGTCGGTGCCGCCGTGACCACCGCTGTGGCCCGACCACCTCCCCGTGCCCTGGAGGCCATGCTTCCTCCCCCTCGCCTGGCCCTCGGCCCCAGCAGCCTCTGGTGCCCACGACCGTCGGCAGGACGGCCCCACGATGTAACCCCAGCGAATGCGCCACTGACATGGGTGCCCTGCTCCTCCTCACTGCGCTCTCCGCTAGCCCCCCAGCACGGCCTCGGCTACCTCCCCCCCCATTGTGAGCTCCTACCCTACCAGTTTTGTGCTAAGGCTAGGTTCTTGACGAATTCGTTGAGGATTTCAGATGCGCATTTGGTTGTGTGATGCATGTGGCCTTTTGCTATGATCCGTTGTCCGTGTGGTCTCCAGTTTACTTACTGGCTAAGGTGGCTTGCTTATGCACTGCAATTGCCTCCTATTTTGGTCATTTATGCAAGCATGGTGGGATGCTTTGTTGAAGTATTATGCTAGGATTTAACTTCTCTTGTACTGATCCTTGTTGTGCGTCTCTGCTGCTAGTTCATAAGCTGGTTGCTTATATGTGGTTAGTAGTACTGTTGCTGGTACTACTATCCACTGTTATTGATTGTGCCTCCCTAAACAGTAGCAAAACCATAGAAAAATGAATTGCCATGTAGATAAAAATGACATGTGTAGAAGGTACACTTGATCAACTTCAGTTTACCCCACTTGACCAACTCCATTTGATGCATGGATTAAATCCAATAAAATTGACAAAGTGCCCTTCTCGGTTAACTAAAAACATGGGAAAACAGAATGTTAACTAGCTACTTTAGAGCTAGTTTTTGATAAGTAAACGAACTCTGATGTGGATGATTTTCGTACCAGATTAAAGATCTTAGAGAACTTACAAACATTGATATAGGGCACTAATTCGTCGGGTGAGCAGAACGTTAAACCGCAGCCCTTCGAAAGCAGCTAAGTGTGTTAAGTTCTCCGACTAAGAAAATTTAGAGGTTTCCAAACCAGGTGGCAATGACATGTGTCAGAACCCCAACTAGGGTAAGTGCTAGGATTGTTTGTGCCCTTTTGCATCATGCAAAAATTCAAAAGAAATTCAAAAATGGGGAAGCAGAAAGCCCTGAGAAATTAATTCAAATGGCCAGATAAAAATCTTTTTCCAAAAATCATTTGAAAGTTTGGAAAATTCCTATAAATGATGCTGATCATTTTAAAAGTGGTTTGGGTATTTTCCCATACTCATGGAATTTTCTAATTTTCAAATAGTGCCCTGGAAATTAAATTTGACCCCTATTTGAATTGAAATTCAAAAGTATTGAATTTAAAAAATGCTCAGATTATACAAGTGGCTTGCTACTGGCCACCTAGGGTTTTTAAAAAAATATTTGGGCATTTTTATAAAATGCTATGGTATTTATTTTACTAGAGCAAAACAAATAACAGAAATAAAAAGAAAAGAGAAAAGACAGAGAGAGGAGACTTACCTCTCGCACCAGGCGAGGCCCAAGCCGGCCCAGCCCACTGGCCTCCCTTGTCGTCTTCTCCACGGCGCCAGAGCAGGCAGCTCGTCGCCGTGGCGAGCATGCCACGGCTGCCGTGCCATCTAGGGCCTCCCCTTCCTCTTCTCCTCGCCACCGCGACACGCAGAAGCCGCCCGCACCTTTTCCCCCTCCTCTGGACCCCTTTCCCCGTCGTCTCCGGCGAGATTTCGCGAAGACGCGAGAGCACGCCGGAGCACCTCGCTGCGCCTCCGTGGCCACCCGCCTCCTCAGCCGCTGCGACCATGTCCAGGCGAAGCGCCGCTGTCCTCTCCGTCGAAGCCCTCGACTAATCGAGCCGGGCAAGCTCCTCACGCGACGCTAGGTTCTCCGACTTGCCGCCGGCCGCCGCGGAGTTCCTCGACGATTACCTCGTCGTCCGGCGTCCCCAGCACCCCTGGCTAGCACCAGAGAGCTCCTGGTGAGCCCCTCTATCTCCCTGTGCCCTCCGTTGCTCTTGCCGTAGCCGGAATCACCAAGCCCGCCGGTACAGTGCCACGGCCTCTGCCGTTCCTCGTCGCCGGTGAGCCCCTGGTCCTCCCCACACTCCCCCGAGCCTTTCCTTTGAACCGCGGCTCCTTGGTGATCAGTTTGGTGCAAGCCCCGCACCAAATGGCCACCGGGAGCACCACCCCGTGCTGCGCCGCCGTGGCTAGGTCGCCGCCGGTTAGCCGCCGACCGATTAGTGCTAATCACGTGCTTTTTCCCCCCTGGAGTCCATGACAAGTGGGCCCCAAGCCACCCCTAACCCACTGTTAGTTTAAACTAACAGAGGGGTTAACCCCTGAGAGACTGACATGGGACACCAGTCAGACCCCCCCTGATGTCATCATTGCATCATGCTGATGCAATAAAGTTTTTCCAGAGATTTAAAAGAATTACAGAAAAGACAGAAAATCATATAAACTTTGGAAATTCATAGAAAATTCATTTTAACTCCAAATTAAACAAATAATATATGAAAAATTATCAGAAAAATGCAAGGATTAAGAATATGCAATTTGTTTTTATGTTTGACCATTTTAAAATGGGGCAACAGTAACAAATGTGCATATGGCTTAATTTGAATTCAAATTTGAAGTTTGAATTTGCATTCCAAATGCAATATACTTCAATTAAATTGAATTTGCCACAAATCAGTACCCTTTACTTCATGTCACAACAATATCATGTGCTTGTGCATTTTACTTCCGAAGTTGTCCCCCCTTGTTGATGATTGTTTCCGGTACCAGCTTTTCCGAGACGGTGATCACCCCGAAGAAGAAGACCACCGATAAGACCCGTGTACCGTCAGCAAGGCAAGCAAACCCCATTGATCATGTCTATAAAATCCCAATTCCCTCTCAGTCTCGCTTATGCATGTTTAGGAGATCATCGAGACACGTTCTTTCGCATAGTTGAACCCATTCCGATGCATGACCTATCATTTTGCCACCGTATTAAGCAAACCACAATCCTAGCAGATTTAGGAGTTGATTGATGAGCATGTGGCCCCTAGAACTGTTACTGCTTATTGCTGCTTAGTGATACAATGAGGATGTTATGTTTGTGAGTCGGGATGAAATGAACACAGTGATGCTGATGATAAACGTGTTGGTGAATCCACCCTAAACAAAGGTGAACGATGAGAGGTTGTGTAGGAGTACACAGTGGGTTGTCTCGTTGAACACTGCCCTAGGCCCCGAGTTCCTGTTTTGTGATCCAAGACAAAGAGTATGACCACATGTAGGGTTTATGGGAGCCCCGTTTGGCCTCTTTACGTACCCGATCCGGTCCAGGAGTCACACTAGATTCGGGCCTTCCATTTGATTTATGTATATATATGTGGGTGGACCTGTGAGGCAGTGAAACCATCTGTCAAAGGTGGCGTCTCGGTCCCTTACATTATCTGAGTCCGTTTCGTGGAACCGGCCGGACTCTCGAGCGGTAACAAACTCAGGTAGTCGACTCCTGGATTAGAGAAGGTGATGTGAGGGTAGTGCCTTGGTTTCATCCACGTCCGACATCCGCTTGAAGGGTGACAAGAACGAGGCGATAAGTGATGACACGCGTGTGAATATGTACACCCCTGCAGGGTTAATGAACTATTCGAATAGCCGTGTCCGCGGTTATGGACTACTTGGAAACCTCTACTTGATCATAGACAACTTGAATGGATACTTATAAAACTCGCAAGATAAGCGTGAGTGCTATGGCGTGCTTCCTCGTGGGGAAGTCGAGGAAGTAACCATAGTGGTGTATTGGTTGGAGAAAGTAGTGGACTCGTGTACGCTTCTTACCTCAAGTCTGGTACTCGTAGTACAGATATAGCCAAGTCAAAGCTGGCACTTCTGCATGTTGAACCCCACCTCCTTTACCTCGATACTTGAGCATGAGTAGTATAGTTCTGATGTAAGTCTTGCTGAGTACGACTTTGTACTCACGTTTGCTTATTCTATGTTTTAGATGAGAACCCGGACCCCGATGGAGTCACCTTCGTGAAGCTTGACGTTGACCTTTTTAGTATAGTCCCAGACAGCAGTCTGGTCCCTCGTGGAAGGGCATGTTTGTTGTACAAGGCTTCTCTAAGCCATTTGTTAAACTTGTCTGTACTCAGACCTAATTTGCTTCCGTTGTATGATGTAATGTTGATCACAGACATGTGATCTTTGTATGCTCTATGTGTATATCTATAAAGAGTACTTTGTAGAGTTATGTGATGATACCTGCTGTTCATACTAGGCATGTGTGCTGCGTGTATGTTTATAACATGCATGTCTTAGTATGGGTTTTCGAGACCTTAGTTGTGATCTGGCTGGCGGTCTTTTATACACCAAGTGGCCCTTAGATGTGCGCAGCTTGGGGCATCGCGATGCGATTGTTCGTGACTCTGTCACGTGCACACTTTGTTGTATGATCGAGCCCGCCCTAGACCCCGACTAAGTGATCGGGCTGGAGTAAGTATATGTAAGAGTTAGGATTCAGTCGACAACATGGTTGAGGCGACTTGTCTATGAGTATGGGATTTCACCACCCATAATCATTTATACTTGTGAGCGGGCGATGAGGACCCATCTCAGTTGATCATCCGGCCTGGATGGGATGCCCCTCACGTTTGATGCTTTCCGAGAGTGTTCTGTGCTTGGCCTTGTCTGCTTAGACAAGTGGGTACGGCTCTCGGCTCTCCATGTGATTGTATCGTGACTGGAATTACATACGCTAACCCCGGGTCCCGACAGACTTGGTATCAGAGCAGGACTGTCTGTAGGATTATTTAACCCTTGGTCGAAGTCGAGTCTAGCATTCTATAGTTATATAGTTACTCTGGGTATAAGGGAACAACGTAAGGTTTCTTTTTCTCCTTATCCTCATCGATCTGAGTTCTGAGTCACCCTTACCTTTTCTACGGGATGATAGGACTAGGCTCATCTATGTCTTACTAGAACATCTCGCTGAGTGCTTCCTTGTAGCCGTAGGACAGTTGTGGTCGTCCAGACTCATCGTTCTGTTGAGTTCCTTGAAGAAGTTATGTCCAATTTCTTCGAGGTTGTTTCATTTTTCATCCCGGTGTAGCCGTTATGCTGCCGGAATTATTCTGAGTTTCTGTGGATCATTGCCTTCGCATTATAATCCTTTCCGCCTTCATCATGTCTTGTTATCCTTGAATCCATCCTTCAACCTATTCTGATTGTTGATTGTTATCACGCAGGATGGCAGGTGGAACTCGTAGTGTTGTTCGTCGGAATCGAGACCGTGTTCGGAATCGAAATGATGATGAACCTCTACCACCGCCTTCTGCGGCGGAAATCATGATGGAAGCTGAGAAGAATCAACGTGACCAAACACGCCTTCTGGAGCTCATCGAGCAGAATACCTCACGTCATTGCAATGTGGTTGTGAGCATTCATGACTTCATCCTCTTCAAGCCACCGGTATTCCGATGTTCTTCTGAGCCCCTTGAAGCTGATGATTGGCTCCGTTCCATCGAGCGTAAGCTTGATACTGCACATGTTGCTCCCGATGATCGAGTTATATTTGCGGCATAATTTCTGGAAGGTGCTGTTGTTGAATGGTGGGAGAACTATGTTGCGATGCAGCCTGATGGTCACGTAGTGACTTGGCAGGAGTTCTGTGATGCCTTTCGAGGGTACCACCTTCTAGATGAGTTAATGGAGCGTAAGAAGGAAGAGTTCTGCAATCTGACTCAAGGAGAGATGTCCATTCATGAGTATGTGAGAGAATTCAATCGTCTTGCTCGATATGCCCAAGATGAGATCACCACCGATGCCAGAAAGCAGGCAAGGTTCCGTAAGGGACTTAGCCCCATCCTTCGTCATGATCTCAACCTCATCGAATTTGCCACCTTTGAGGATTTAGTCAACGGATCCTTTAGAGCTGAGCATGGCAATGAAGTGTTCGAAGAGTCTCGCAAGCATGCTCTTGAGCTTGCTCCTTCTTCAAGTTCAGCCCCTCAGAAACGCCGAATTTGGATTCCAACCCGTGCCATACCTCAAAACCTTCTTCAGAGACCACCACCGGATATATGCCATCCACCTCAACACATTGTTCCTCCCAGGAATGATGTTGTGCAATCAAGTAATCCTGCTCCCAGCAATTCAGGCAGAGTATGTTTCACGTGTGGTCTGACAGGCCATTACTTCCGACAGTGCCCTACAGTGTTGGTGGCACCACGTCGACCTAGTCACAAGCCTCCAAAGAAATCAACCACCAAAGCCATCCCAGCAAAGCTTTCAGCCACAAGTAGTGGTTGTGTGAACCAAATCTCAGTTGAGGAAACCACTGTTGCTTCCGACGTCATCCTTAGCACACTCCCAGTCAATCATGTTCCCGCCTCCGTTCTTTTCGATCCAGGAGCTTCTCATTCATTCATGTCGGAGAGTTATGCACTTCGTCATGGATTTTCTTTTGAAGAAATGTTTTCTCCAATGATCATTCAAACTCCTGGTTCAAAGTAGCAAACTAATAGAGTAAGCCATGGTAATCAAATTGCAATTGAGGGTTTAGTATTCCTCGCTTCTCTTATAGCCCTCAAGTCTTCGGACATTGATGTCATCCTAGGAATGGATTGGTTATCAAGGCAGAATGCTTTCCTTGATTGTAAAGCCAAATCAGTCAAACTCACCCATCCTTCAGGCCAGATCATTGACTACACATCACCCAGCTCTAGAATCCAGGTGCAGACTTTGAATGTGCTTCCACTTCCTGACCTTGAAGATGTTCCGGTGGTTCGTGACTTCCCGGATGTCTTTCCTGAAGAGCTGTCGGGAATGCCACTCGACAGGTGTGTAGAATTCATAGTGGATCTTATACCAGGCACAACCCCAATTTCCAGACGACCATATAGAATGGCCCCACATGAGTTAGCTGAGCTAAAAACCCAACTTGATGCTTCGTTGGCAAAAGGCTTCATCCGCCCTAGCTCATCGCCATGGGGTTGCCCCGTTCTGTTCGTAACGAAGAAAGATGGAACAGAAAGGATGTGCGTAGACTATCGGCCGCTAAATCTAGCGACGATAAAGAACAAGTACCCACTGCCCAGGATCAATGATCTTTATGATCAACTTGCAGGATCCTCTGTCTTCTCCAAGATGGATTTGAGATTAGGTTATCATCAAATCAAAATCCGAAATGAGGACATTCCCAAGACGGCTTTCACTACTCGATATGGTCTTTACGAGTACACCGTCATGTCCTTCGGTTTAACCAATGCCCTCGCCACATTCTCGCGCTTGATGAATTCGATCTTCATGGAGTACCTAGATAAAATGGTTGTGGTTTATCTTGATGACATTCTCATCTACTCGAAGAACGAAGAAGAGCACGCAGAACATCTTAGGTTGGTATTGATGAAACTTAGAGAGCATCGCCTTTATGCCAAGTTCTCCAAGTGTGAATTTTGGCTACCAGAAGTGACCTACTTAGGCCACGTGATTTCTGCGAAAGGTGTTGCAGTCAATCCCGAGAGATTTCAGGCCGTCCTTGACTGGACTCCACCTGAATCGGTTAAGCAAGTTAGGAGTTTTCTTGGCTTAGCAAGCTATTGCCGCCGCTTCGTCGAGAACTTTTCTAAAGTTGCAAAGCCTCTTACTAAACTCCTCAAGAAAGATAAGAAATTCCAATGGACCCCCAAGTGCGAGGAAAGCTTTCAAGAGCTAAAAAGAAGATTGACTTCTGCACCCGTACTTGCACCTCCAGACACAAAAAGGGATTTCGAGATCTATTGTGATGCTTCACGGCAAGGGTTAGGATGCATACTTATGCAAGATCGACATGTGGTAGCTTATGCTTCACGCCAGTTGCGGCCACATGAAGAGAACTATCCTACCCATGATCTTGAACTCGCTGCCGTAGTTCATGCCCTGAAGACTTGGCGACATTACCTCCTTGGTAATCGTTGCGAGATCTATTCTGATCACCAAAGCCTCAAATACATATTCACCCAGCCAGATCTTAACCTTAGGCAAAGACGCTGGATAGAGTTGATAAAAGATTATGACTTAGGAATTTCTTACACCCCAGGCAAAGCCAATGTCATGGCTGATGCACTAAGTCGTAAGTCGTATTGTAACAACCTCATGTTACAACAGTATCAACCACTTCTTCATGAGGAATTTTGCAAACTCAATCTTGAGATAGTTCCTCATGGATTTCTTTCAACTTGGTGGCGAAACCAACCCTTGAGGATCAAATCAGAGCCGCCCAGAAACAAGATAGTAGTATTCAAGAGATCAAGCAGAACATTGCTAGCGGAGTTGCTAAATGTTTCTCTGCAAATGATCAAGAAACGATATTCTTTGAAAATCGTTTAGTAGTTCCTGAGAATGAAGACCTAAAGCAGCTGATCCTTAAGGAAGCTCATGACACTCCCCTCTCAATTCATCCCGGTAGTACAAAAATGTACCGAGATCTACGCCAGAGATTTTGGTGGACTAGGATGAAGAGAGACATTGCACAATTTGTTGCCGAATGTGATGTTTGTCGTCGCATTAAGGCAGAACACCAAAGACCTGCTGGTACTCTTCAACCATTGTCTATTCCCGAGTGGAAATGGGACAAGGTCGGTATGGACTTCATCACCGGCTTTCCAAAAACCCAGAAAGGAAATGATGCCATCTTCGTTGTCATTGATCGACTTTCAAAAGTTGCTCACTTCCTTCCAGTTCGCGAGTCTATAACTGCTAGTCAGTTGGCGGACTTGTATGTCTCTAGAAAAGTGTCTCTTCACGGTGTTCCTTTGGTAATCAATTCTGATCGTGGTAGCCTTTTCACCTCTAGATTCTGGGAAAGTTTTCAAAATGCAATGGGAACTCATCTCTCCTTTAGTACAGCTTTCCACCCTCAGTCTAGCGGTCAAGTTGAAAGGGTTAATCAAATCTTGGAAGACATGATCAGAGCTTGTGTTATCTCTTTCGGAAAGAATTGGGAGAAATCTCTTCCATTCGCCGAATTTGCTTATAACAATAGCTATCAATCTAGTCTGAACATGGCTCCTTTTGAATTCCTCTATGGCCGACGATGTCGAACACCCCTGAACTGGTCAGAAACCGGTGAAAGACAACTCTTTGGACCGGATATGATCAAGGAAGCAGAAGAGCAAGTTCGCATTGTTCGTGATCGATTGAAAGCCGCTCAGTCTCGTCAGAAAAGCTACTATGATCGTCATCATAGAGAGGAGAGCTACAATCTTGATGAGAAGGCTTACCTTCGGGTTACTCCTCTGAAGGGAACCCAAAGATTCGGTATCAAAGGCAAGTTGGCCCCACGTTACATCGGACCTTTCCGCATTCTTGCTAAACGTGGAGAAGTTGCCTACCAACTTGAACTACCCCCTCACCTTTCCCGAGTACATGATGTATTCCATGTGTCACAACTCAGGCGTTGCTTCAAGGACCCCATCCGCGAAGTCGACCATGAAACGCTTGATCTCCAAGATGACCTTTCTTATCGAGAGTACCCTGTTCGTATTCTTGATTCCACAGAGCGTGTCACTCGTCGTCAGAAGATCAAGTTCCTCAAAGTGCAATGGTCACATCACTCCGAGAAAGAAGCAACGTGGGAAAGAGAAGATCGCCTCCGTGCCGAGTACCCCACCTTCCTCCCGACGACTTCTGAATCTCGGGACGAGATTCTTTTGAGTGGGGGCGAGTTGTCAGAACCCCAACTAGGGTAAGTGCTAGGATTGTTTGTGCCCTTTTGCATCATGCAAAAATTCAAAAGAAATTCAAAAATGGGGAAGCAGAAAGCCCTGAGAAATTAATTCAAATGGCCAGATAAAAATCTTTTTCCAAAAATCATTTGAATGTTTGGAAAATTCCTATAAATGATGCTGATCATTTTAAAAGTGGTTTGGGTATTTTCCCATACTCATGGAATTTTCTAATTTTCAAATAGTGCCCTGGAAATTAAATTTGACCCCTATTTGAATTGAAATTCAAAAGTATTGAATTTAAAAAATGCTCAAATTATACAAGTGGCTTGCTACTGGCCACCTAGGGTTTTTAAAAAAATATTTGGGCATTTTTATAAAATGCTATGGTATTTATTTTACCAGAGCAAAACAAATAACAGAAATAAAAAGAAAAGAGAAAAGACAGAGAGAGGAGACTTACCTCTCGCACCAGGCGAGGCCCAAGCCGGCCCAGCCCACTGGCCTCCCTTGTCGTCTTCTCCACGGCGCCAGAGCAGGCTGCTCGCCGCCGTGGCGAGCATGCCGCGGCTGCCGTGCCATCTAGGGTCTCCCCTTCCTCTTCTCCTCGCCACCGCGACACGCAGAAGCCGCCCGCACCTTTTCCCCCTCCTCTGGACCCCTTTCCCCGTCGTCTCCGGCGAGATTTCGCGAAGACCCGAGAGCACGCCGGAGCACCTCGCTGCGCCTCCGTGGCCACCCGCCTCCTCAGCCGCTGCGACCATGTCCAGGCGAAGCGCCGCTGTCCTCTCCGTCGAAGCCCTCGACTAATCGAGCCGGGCAAGCTCCTCACGCGACGCTAGGTTCTCCGAGTTGCCGCCGGCCGCCGCGGAGTTCCTCGACGATTACCTCGTCGTCCGGCGTCCCCAGCACCCCTGGCTAGCACCAGAGAGCTCCTGGTGAGCCCCTCTATCTCCCTGTGCCCTCCGTTGCTCTTGCCGTAGCCGGAATCACCAAGCCCGCCGGTACAGTGCCACGGCCTCCGCCGTTCCTCGTCGCCGGTGAGCCCCTGGTCCTCCCCACACTCCCCCGAGCCTTTCCTTTGAACCGCGGCTCCTTGGTGATCAGTTTGGTGCAAGCCCCGCACCAAATGGCCACCGGGAGCACCACCCCGTGCTGCGCCGCCGTGGCTAGGTCGCCGCCGGTTAGCCGCCGACCGATTAGTGCTAATCACGTGCTTTTTTCCCCCCTGGAGTCCATGACAAGTGGGCCCAGGCCACCCCTAACCCACTGTTAGTTTAAACTAACAGAGGGGTTAACCCCTGAGAGACTGACATGGGACACCAGTCAGACCCCCCCTGATGTCATCATTGCATCATGCTGATGCAATAAAGTTTTTCCAGAGATTTAAAAGAATTACAGAAAAGACAGAAAATCATATAAACTTTGGAAATTCATAGAAAATTCATTTTAACTCCAAATTAAACAAATAATATATGAAAAATTATCAGAAAAATGCAAGGATTAAGAATATGCAATTTGTTTTTATGTTAGAACATTTTAAAATGGGGCAACAGTAACAAATGTGCATATGGCTTAATTTGAATTCAAATTTGAAGTTTGAATTTGCATTCCAAATGCAATATACTTCAATTAAATTGAATTTGCCACAAATCAGTACCCTTTACTTCATGTCACAACAATATCATGTGCTTGTGCATTTTACTTCCGAAGTTGTCCCCCCTTGTTGATGATTGTTTCCGGTACCACCTTTTCTGAGACGGTGATCACCCCGAAGAAGAAGACCACCGATAAGACCCGTGTACCGTCAGCAAGGCAAGCAAACCCCATTGATCATGTCTATAAAATCCCAATTCCCTCTCAGTCTCGCTTATGCATGTTTAGGAGATCATCGAGACACGTTCTTTCGCATAGTTGAACCCATTCCGATGCATGACCTATCATTTTGCCACCGTATTAAGCAAACCACAATCCTAGCAGATTTAGGAGTTGATTGATGAGCATGTGGCCCCTAGAACTGTTACTGCTTATTGCTGCTTAGTGATACAATGAGGATGTTATGTTTGTGAGTCGGGATGAAATGAACACAGTGATGCTGATGATAAACGTGTTGGTGAATCCACCCTAAACAAAGGTGAACGATGAGAGGCTGTGTAGGAGTACACAGTGGGTTGTCTCGTTGAACACTGCCCTAGGCCCCGAGTTCCTGTTTTGTGATCCAAGACAAAGAGTATGACCACATGTAGGGTTTATGGGAGCCCTGTTTGGCCTCTTTACGTACCCGATCCGGTCCAGGAGTCACACTAGATTCGGCCCTTCCATTTGATTTATGTATAGATATGTGGGTGGACCTGTGAGGCAGTGAAACCATCTGTCAAAGGTGGCGTCTCGGTCCCTTACATTATCTGAGTCCGTTTCGTGGAACCGGCCGGACTCTCGAGCGGTGACAAACTCAGGTAGTCGACTCCTGGATTAGAGAAGGTGATGTGAGGGTAGTGCCTTGGTTTCATCCACGTCCGACATCCGCTTGAAGGGTGACAAGAACAAGGCGATAAGTGATGACACGTGTGTGAAGATGTACACCCCTGCAGGGTTAATGAACTATTCGAATAGCCGTGTCCGCGGTTATGGACTACTTGGAAACCTCTACTTGATCATAGACAACTTGAATGGATACTTATAAAACTCGCAAGATAAGCGTGAGTGCTATGGCGTGCTTCCTCGTGGGGAAGTCGAGGAAGTAACCATAGTGGTGTATTGGTTGGAGAAAGTAGTGGACTCGTGTACGCTTCTTACCTCAAGTCTGGTACTCGTAGTACAGGATTAGCCAAGTCAAAGCTGGCACTTCTGCATGTTGAACCCCACCTCCTTTACCTTGATACTTGAGCATGAGTAGTATAGTTCTGATGTAAGTCTTGCTGAGTACGACTTTGTACTCACGTTTGCTTATTCTATGTTTTAGATGAGAACCCGGACCCCGATGGAGTCACCTTCGTGAAGCTTGACGTTGACCTTGGTAGTATAGTCCCAGACAGCAGTCTGGTCCCTCGTGGAAGGGCATGTTTGTTGTACAAGGCTTCTCTAAGCCATTTTTTAAACTTGTCTGTACTCAGACCTAATTTGCTTCCGTTGTATGATGTAATGTTGATCACAGACATGCGATCTTTGTATGCTCTATGTGTATATCTATAAAGAGTACTTTGTAGAGTTATGTGATGATACCTGCTGTTCATACTAGGCATGTGTGATGCGTGTATGTTTATAACATGCATGTCTTTGTATGGGTTTTCGAGACCTTAGTTGTGATCTGGCTAGCGGTCTTTTATACACCAAGTGGCCCTTAGATGTGCGCAGCTTGGGGCATCGCGATGCGATTGTTCGTGACTCTGTCACGTGCACACTTTGTTGTATGATCGAGCCCGCCCTAGACCCCGACTAAGTGATCGGGCTGGAGTAAGTATATGTAAGAGTTAGGATTCAATCGACAACATGGTTGAGGCGACTTGTCTATGAGTATGGGATTTCACCACCCATAATCATTTAGACTTGTGAGCGGGCGATGAGGACCCATCTCAGTTGATCATCCGGCCTGGATGGGATGCCCCTCACATTTGATGCTTTCCGAGAGTGTTCTGTGCTTGGCCTTGTCTGCTTAGACAAGTGGGTACGGCTCTCGGCTCTCTATGTGATTGTATCGTGACTGGTATTACATACGCTAACCCCGGGTCCCGAAAACATGTGGGCCCTACCCCTTTAACCTAATCATTGGTTAATTAAAATATCCCTATGACATGTGGACCCTTCTGTTAATTGGATAAATAAATCAAAATAAATCAATTGATTAATACTATGACTATGACACATGGGCCCTACTTGTAATGAATTAATAAAATGTTATATATAAAATGTATGGATGACATGTGGGACCCACTGGTCAGTTGACCAGTCAACCTTACAGGTGGGTCCCCTCTGTCAATTTGACCAGTCAACCACTTGTGGATAATGTTGCTATTGTATTAATAAAGATAATTCAGAAAATGATTTAAATTGATTTAAACTTTGAATTTGAATATCTTTTAAACCGTAAGTCTGATTCAAAAAATTTATACATGAAACTTGATCAGGAAAATATCACGAATCCAACTACGCTACCCGTATACCCACCGCATCCGTCTAACATACCGAACGTGGAATATTTATCCTCCAGTCCATCTGTCTGTCAGACGACCGGAGCCAGTAAAACTTCTCGCATGAAATTGTTCTGAACATGAAAGTTGCTCAGAATGGATCAACTAACACGGATACACTATCCATATGTCTGTCAGTTGTCTCTAACACTGTAGACATGGAACCTTCCCCCTCCGGATCATCGGTCCGGTAATCAACCGGTAATGAGGAGTCATCCCGCGATAAAATTCCCGCTCCGCCTAAAATGCTTAACACCGCGTTAGAACATCGTGTACAATTCAATTGCCATGTATTGCTTTTGTATTGATATTATTGCCGTGTATTTATTGTTTCTCCCCCCTTTATTCTCTGGTAGACCTCGACATTGCCGCCGACAACACCGTTGTTGAGTACGACTACTTCATGGACGACCGTACCGCTACTACCGAGCTTCCGGGCAAGCAGAGCCATTTTCCTTCCCCAGATATCGCCTATCTTTTCCGTACATTTCTTGCACTAGGCATATGCTGCTGCTGCTACGTTACAATCCTATTCAGTTGCATAACCTGTTTTTGTCGCCCCTTGATGTACCTTTCCTTGTCCTATGCTGCCTTATAAATATATATAATATTCAGCAGTGAACCCTGCGCATTGTTAGCTAGGTTTAGAATAGCGGGCCGTGATCACTCTGGTGAGTGAATGCAGATTACAAAATATTATAACTGCAACAGGGTACGGATCAATGCAGACGGCCTAGGGAACCTACAACGGCGAGACTCTGCCGAGTCGCTTCGAGTTTGACTTACGAGTGGACGGACTCGTATTTCACTCTCGTTGGCTCAGTAGCGTAGCATCACTGGGATGATACGAGGGTATTCCTCTTTAGTTCATTCCGCTGGTGTCTCGGCACCACCGGGGTGATACGAGAATATTCCTCTTTAGTTCATTCCGCTGATGTCTCTGTCGAACCTCTTCAAGTGTACCATCGAGGGTGATTCCTCCTGGTTTCACTTGATGGTAGGCACTCGAATCAACTAGTGTCCTTACAGGTAAGGAGTCGGGTGACCCAACAGTGCCCGCGCAGGGTATCTTAGCGGAACGACAGGTCAGGTGTATTCCACCGGTGTGCGGCGGGTCTGGTACTGTTCATGGCCGATAGATATCCTGTTGTACGAAAGTCGAGATCTTCAAAGAGCAAACACGAGAAAAGGCAAGGAGACGGTTCACCTTGTTGGTAACTGCACGAGTTGGTGGGACGTCAGGGAAGGCACCGACGTTACTGGTGTTTCTGACTGCTGTCGTTGTCCGCGAATCACGCAGAAAGGGCAACGATAACGGTTGTCCCGACAGATAATAATAAAATTCTTAACGGTTCAGGTGCATGACTTGAGAGGCTGCAAAGGCTTGTACGCACTACCTTCACGTGGGATTATGGTGTGGGCCCTCCGCGTTGTGGTCTCGTTCGAAAGCTCTGAAAGACGTCCAGTTTCAGCATTGTGGTTGGGTCGGATCGTGCTGCGGCACTGGATCCACTTGGCGCACAACGATCCGGAGTGCGAGAGGTGATGGCCCATGAAGCTCTTGCCCTTAGGGCTGTAGACCGACGAGGACCTCTCTGATGAGCCGTAGGATGGGCCTCGGCGTGTCGGATAGCCTCGGTGGGGCATTCCCTAACAAGGTGTACGCCACCCTGGAGATCCGAGCGTGTAGGCTGAACAGTAGTGCACCCCTGCAGGGAGTTTGATCTATTCGAATAGTCGTGTACACGGTAACAGGACGCTTTATGCTGAAGCCAGAGCCTACTACTAAAAACTATTACTATTAAACTGTTGGTTCCGGTTTCTTTTCCTCGCAGGGAAGTCGAGGAGGGGATCTCGGAGGCATATATAATTGTTATCTAATAGAACTTACTATTATACAATGCTGCATCAACTTCTGCTGCATTGTTATTACATTCATGCTATTGAACTGTTTGCTGATTCTTACCTCATGCTGCAAGACTCGTCGGAAGATGCTAGTCTTCGATAGGCCTAGCTTCTCTTCCTTATTCTTATTTCTACCTTGCAGTCCATTATATACAGCCTCCCCTTTCCATTTGATACAAATGCATAAATGCTTAGTAGCGGACGTAAGACTCGCGGGTATGCTAGATACTCACCCTTGCTTTGTTTCCCCCTTTTTTTTTGCCTGATCGGCCGCTGCAGTCGACGTTGGAGCCTTGGAGTCCAGGAGCAGAAGATCCCCGGTGCTTACTTCATCATGGAGTTTCCCCCTCGACCAGGAGTAGTTTGGAGGTTCCCAGGCAGGAGACCTCACCTTTTCGATCGTGTTGATTTTGTGCTAGACTTCTTAAGGCAACCTTGTATCCTCGTGTCCGTACTCAGATATTTTTGCTTCCGCTAACTTTGTGCTCTCGAGCTGTTGTATTCGAGCCCTCGTGGCCCCTGGCTTTTATTAAACAGCTTGTATTATTTTATTTGTAGAGTTGTGTTGTGATATCTCATCGTGAGTCCCTGATCTCGATCGTGTACCTTGCGTGTATGATTACTGTACACGACTTGATTTTGGGGCGTCACACAGATCAACCTAACCAGATCCTATTTCCCATATTACGCTGGTGGTCTGCCACCCAAATCAACATCTCAGATGCAATGTTTTGCCCAGCAGACGTCGTGGAGTGCCCAATCGTCCTAGCGCTCCGCTCCCTGCGGCCCCGCCCGTAGCTCCTTGATTTGCGGATCGATTCAACCGGGCCTCCCGATCCTTCCTTCTCTAGGCCCCGATTAAGAAGAACAGATGAAAACATTGCATCCTCCGCTTCCCTTCCCTTCCCCTCCTCCTCCCTTCTCTCTCCCTCTACTCACTAATCTATCTCCCTTTCTGTGTTTCCGCGCTGCAGGAGCCGGACGCCACGACGATGGACCAAAGCTCCACGGAATCTCCCTTCGCAAGTCGCGACTGCCGGCCTTCTTCCCGACCAGATCGACGACGGCAATGATCTAATCTGCCCTATCGCGACCCGTTTCTTCCTCGCATAGGCGCACCGCACATCCATCATGGATATTGTGCCCTTGTGTACGTACATGTCTGCTTCAGCTATCCTTCTGTATGTTTTCCTATAACCATCTACATGCATCCTTGGACTAGCCCTTGTGTTAAATTATTTCGTTTTCAAAGGCATTAATCATGCTGAATGGATCCAACCCATGTCCGGCCGTGCGATGCCAAGGGGAAGCCTTTCCCAGAATTGTTTATCATCCATATCGGATCAAGAAGCCATAAAAAGAACAAAAATGATGCAGGTTTCAAATTTTTTATTTATGTGTTCTTTAGTTTGTGTTCGGTGTTCATTACAAAAGTACTGACATCTGCATGGTATTAATAATTTTTCAGGCCCTACCTCTTTTTGATATTAAAATATGAATCCAGTACCTTCAGTTGTGACTGCATTGGATTAAGGGTCTCCACTCTCCACGTAAAATTGGTATAAACATGTGAGGATCTCTAACTATAAACTATTCCTAATTTTCATAACCCGTTGGGTCGTAAATTCATGTATTGTACAGGACAAACTGTAAACTATACGAAAAAAATCACTCAATTGTACACCAAAGATTTGTCATCAGAGACTAGCTAAAGCATTCAGATTTCTGGCAAGCGAGAAATAATGCTATGACACTGGAACTAATTCTATAACATCACTGAATAGTACACATCTGGTACATAGTACATACCTCTCACTCAACTTAATTATGTGGGGTATCCAGAAAACATTTTAAGGTGCAAGGAAAACATGGAATATCAATCAAGGCTATCCAGTGCCAAGAGAGGAATAACCCCAGAAATTCAATTAATCACATCTCAGCATAAACTAAATGAGGAGGTCCCACTTTAAACAGGGAGGGGGCACATAAGGGACAACAAGAACAAAATGTTTTTACTTGATCTACAGGCTATGCAAATTCTGCTGTGCAAGAGCCAGGTCCCGGGAACTTTTATTTGATAATAGCCAAGATGATAGCCCACTGATTCTTCCTTTGTTCAAGCAATGCAGACTGGAAGCATCTCTGACGATTGGAGACTACGACACACCATGGTCAGTTCTAGATAGGCTAAGCATTATGCTTCAAAGTCCACATTGTTGTGTTTTTAATCTCATATAAAATGTATTACATTTTAGTCTGAGGATTGGTCGATGCCCTCCCTTTGTATTTTAATCTGGTTATGAACTTGTGGTGCATACCTACTTGCAGTTTTACTGTACTTATCTTACAAATTTGTTATTCCATGTCACAAGTGCACATCTTTCTCTCGCAGTTATTCAACAAACGGCAGTTTCAGATGGCATCTTTCATATGGCTGAAAGTATCAGGAACCTTCTGCACTTCCTTTTCCCATCAAGTGTTGACAAGCTTGAAATAGGGCACTATGGTTAGTGTTTTAAAATCTACTTCACTATGATGTAACATTCCAGAAAATTAGAGAAATGATTTGTGGTATAAATGCGATGCTGAAAATAATGGCCACTGACCTTTGTTTGCAGTAGAGACACTAACGGGAGAGTGCCCGTCACTTCAAGTTGAGACTCCGTCAACCAGCTCCAGCTCCCTGTGGCGGTAAAATGGAGGGCATGGTTCAGCAGCACCAAGGTGCTTACCGGTCATCACCTTTTCCGCACCTGAATCTTTTAACTGCAACAAGCTAACACGGGGAATTATTGCTAACACTCATAATTCAGTTGCTAGAGAAGAGCTCGAACCCGATAATAAAAATGGGAGATTTTGAAACCTTGAAGCTTCCATATCATGATTATTACCTGTTTTTGCTCGGACTCAGAAGACATAATGATCTTTGTTCGATCTTGTGAACGCAGGGTGCCGGAGAAGTGGGTGGATACATTGTGCAGTACAAGGGCGACCTCAGCTTGTAACTGTTAGAGGTGCAGACCATGAGGTCCCTAGCTACCAACTGCGGCGAGCGCTCATCCTTGTCCAGAGTTTCCTCGCAGGCAAGGCTCTCCCTGACTGCAAAGATTGTGATGCCGACGCGCCACACATGGGGTCGCACATGCCAGGCGTCATGGCCGCGCTGCTGGCGATGCGTATTATACATTAGTGCAAGAGTTCAAGACACAAAGTTCTTACATAATCGAGTGGTTCAGGTGCATAACAGATCAAAGCTGGTCTTCCATCGGCAAGGTGAAAAAAAGAATTGACTGCCTTGGACCAAAAATCCCTAGCGGCGATCACCAGCTCCAACTCGGTGAAGAGCAACAGCACACTGAGTACCCTATCTCACATGCATAAAAAAGTAAAGTAAAGTAACTGAGCAACAACAACATTGTTATCTTAATATTAAAAAAACCAATTGATGCCAGATTGCACACACCAGTTTCAGCAGGAATTGTGAATTCAACTATCTCTTGCATAAGCTGGAAGACTTAATTGTGCCCAGATTTTGTTGATTACTTTTTCCGTTGCAAGTATCCTGCACATCATCGTCGTCGTGTACTTTTAAGCCAAACAATTTGAAGAGAAAGCAGGGTGTTCAGGGACTTGCAAAATTTCGATAGTGACACACCTGATAAAGCATATATGTTTTTCCAGTTTCTAACGTCTGCACAAAGATAGTTGAATAGTAAGGACGGAACTGCAGGTCGAGACCAGCAGCTGCTCCTGCTCCAGACCGAATCGAACGGGCAAATAAAGATGAGGTCGGAGAGCAGAGCATCCGGATCGAGGGGAGAAGAAGAGTAGGAACCTGACCTTCATGGCATCCCGAGCAGGGGAAGGGAAATTATTGTTGCGTGGGAGAAGGTGGCCGGGGAGTCTATGGCGGCGACGACGAGTGCATCAGGAGGAGGGAGGGCCCCGGCGTCGCCGGCGAGCTTGCCGAGCTCGAGCGCCTCGTCCAGCACTTCGGCGACCATATTCGAAGAAGGGGCTGGGCAGAGAAGAGGCGTGCGCGTCCGCCAACGGTGGTGACGAAGGGGAGGGGCAGCCACCAGAGAGCACCGCTGTGGATGGGGGTCTGGCGTGTGGCGACAAAGGAGGAGGGAGTGAGCGTAGAATGGGGAAGAGAGGAGAAATTTGAGGGCGGTGGAAGGATGACTGAGGTTTTTTTCTAACAATACTTACTATTAGGCAGTGCTCAGAGAGGGATTGTGAGTTAGTGCGGCGTTGTTCAAACCAATTTTTCCTCTCTTTTAAAAAATCCATTGTTTTTATAGAGCATATCCGATTCACCTGCGTGGGTGGGATTTTTAATATAAATATTTATAATTTGATATAAAATATTATTGAGTATATTTAAATTTTCTAATCATGCAGATCATCTCATGTTCTGTGGATAGTAAATTTTATGGAGTACATATTTTAAAGTATGATGAAGGGAATGATGCCCAAAACAATATACCATCTATTAAACGAAACATCATAGCTGGCATCAATAGATGGACCTTCATGAGATAATGGTCCTTAGTTGTGGGTTTAAAATGATTTTTGTAACAAATTATTACACAATTATATGATCATGAATTTTATGTGAACACATGTTTTTGGAAATGATACACGTGTTGGATCATAAATATGATTCACTTAAAAAAAATGCAATTTAAATGGCATAGCAACATTTGTATTCATTCAATTTTTTATAAGAATTATTTTAATAATATATTATGTGAACTCATTTATACTCCCTTCGTTCCTTGATGTAAGGTGTATAGTTTTCTTAAAAAAAGTCAAACTTTTATAACTTTGACCAAATGTATAGTTAAAAATATCAACATCTATGATATTTAAGAAATATAATATAAAAATAGATTTTAAGGTGAGTTTTATGATACCCTTTTTTATAATTAATATAAATATATTTATCTACAAATTTGGTCAAAGTTGAATAACTTTGACTTTTAAAAAAAAACTATACACCTTATAATTAGGAATGGAGGGAGTAAAATTTATGAAACGTGCATTGCAAGTGCACGTTTACTAGTGCTATTAACGGGTTGTAGTAATTAAAAATTCGATCTGTGTTGAATTCATCGAACGGCCGATGGGCACCTAGGTGCCCCATATATATTATATATATATATATATATATATATATATATATGTAGGCGTCATATCCTATATCCTATGCATCCGAGACATTCGTGTATCCGTGCATCCAAAGTACGTATGACCGGCCGATCTGAATCGTAGCGTTAGAGCTGGTTCCCATGTAATCTTGCAAAAATAGGCCCGCAGCCTCTCTCTGTTAGCCTTGCTAATTTGCGTGGGCACCCCTCCACGACCTCTCCTTGATCGATCGCAGGTCAGATTTCCAATAAGTCACTAGGGCGGCGACCTTGCCCGCGTCTAGAGACGAAGAACTCGTGTACGCCCTAAATTTTGATTGCACGAGATCCGATCGATTCCGCACGACATCCTGAAGCGGCCGCGTTCTCCTAGAGCTGGTGCCTCACGTATAGGAACCACCAAAAGTATGTAGCTTGCTATGACGCAACTGGTAATCACGCATGCAAAATTGGTGTGAACACATCAAACAAATCCATCCATGATTTCAGTATCACACTATCACCGCCATACCTGAGCTGATTAGGGAAAGACAAATTAGATGTGACAGTAACGTGGTTAGCTAGATTACCAAAGCCATTGCTGGAGATTGTACCCTCTGTATGATTTAATAAATTTTCTTTCCCACAAAAAAAAAGAACTGGTCTGGATTTCCAAAGGATTGATTAGTATGTTGTACATGAGTGCTTCTCGGTACAAAGGATAATTATTCTGTTTCTGTCTTTCTGCAGCAATGCAATCTACGAACAGCTTGCAAATGCAGATGAACGAGGAACGATTCAGCACACCCGTAAAGAAAACAAGTGTCTTCTTCCTGTAAGTCAAATACTTCGTGGTTGTATTCAGTTCAGTTAATTGTACATAAATGATGCCTACTGATTCATTGATTTTTGTTGAAGTGTTTGTATTTTACACAAGAATGTGAAGAGAATTTGAAGCCTAAATTAGGGATGGCATTTAAAGGACGGGAGGCTGTTGAGAAGTTTTACAAGTATTATGCACATGAATCTGGTTTTGGAGATCGTGTTGGACAACAGAAAAAGTTAGACAATGAGCTAGTTTCACTAAAAGATACTTCCTTCGTAAACTAATACTATAAGATATTCGTCGAGTTAGTGAGAGGGCAAAGAATGCATTGTACTGTTGTACACATGTAACAAAGCAAGCATAGGCACCTGTCAGGCATACAGACTTCTTCAAGTTATGAATCTGAACATGTACTTCTTTCATATGTGCTCAATCTTAATTTTCAATGTTCCTTATAGCAATCATTTTAATGTGAACATGTCAGAATGTTTCTCTGATTTGATTCAGTTATATTAAGTCACATACTAAAACCTCAAATTGCTAGTACGAAAATGACAACACAAAATTGTTTCTTTCTGTATTTCCATTCACAACAGCGCTTACAATTCACTCTGGAGAAAAAAATATTCACCAATGATGTGTATTCACATTATAAACTCTCTCTTGCTACAGGCACAACAATTGATACATTGCATCTAAGAAACAACTGGATACATCAGACATAAGCAAGGAAATTCAGAGATATGGTGATCGTTCCTCTCCAATGAATCCCCTGTTGTGCTCTCAGCCCGAGTGAGTTTGTCGATTCTATCAAGTCTGCAGCCAAGTGATTCTGTCGATTCTGTCGAGTCTGCATCCAAGTGAATCAGGTTACAGTGGTCTGTGTGCTAGCTGCCGTAGAAAAGTGTGTTCAGGTTTCTGCGAAGCAAGTTTTGAATCACTAGCAAGCCATTGCCTCCGCTTCATCGGCGTTGGAACATACTTCCAGAACTGAACTAGCATTGACCATCACTGGCCAACTTCACTCATCACAAACTGCAAGTTAATTGGTACACAAATTCCTCACAAATGCAGAAGCAATTTGAGGCTGACACCTGCAGCGGCGACGGGACCTGAGGTCGAGGCCAACTATGTGTTGCTTCATGGCGCACATCCTCCACCGGATACACCTCGCCTTGCCGCCTTACATGTCGGTGGCGCCCCTCAGCGACTCCTCTGGCAGCAGCTTGCCGTCGCCGGCGATGAAGCTGAGACTCTTCGGCTCGCTGCGCCAGCGGAGGGTCTTGCAGAGCACGTCGAAGGAGGCGCGCGCAGACGAACTTGAGGAGCACAGCGGTGGCCGTGGTCTCCTCACCCTAGGTCGGCAGCAGGGGAAAACGAGGCCGCGAGCCCTAGATTGGAGCAGGGGAGCACGGGTCAGATCAGGTTTTGGGGATTAGGGAGTTAGGGGGGTTTTTACAAAAAAGACGTGGTTAAATTCGGAAGCGGGCATGCAATTGCAAATATTCTTTTGACTCGACGTGAGGCTCTGGATTTTGATCGTTGGGTTTAGATTGGAGGGATGCATGGATACACGAAATGTCTCGGATGCATAGGATATGACTATATATATATATATATATGTATATGTATATATATAGCAGAATAATATTCTGCTCAAACTTCTGCACTGTATCGTATCGCTAAGGGGACCACACTGCTGACTTAAAAGTCCCGCAGCTTGGATAAAAAAGAACCGCATGCACCGTTTTTGCTATAACTTTTTAACCGTTTATCGGAATTGAACGTAAGATACACCGTTGGATTCATATGGGAATGGAGCATCTTTCATATGTTGAATACTTTCCGTGATTCTTCACAGATTAAGAGCAGTTTTCAAAACAGTGCGGCAGCCCACTTTCACAGTGGGAGTATTTTCACGATTTCTCTCAAACTGTTCATCAGAATGATGCAAATGATACACAGTTGGAGAGATATAGATCAGGCGCTCCATCCATATGTATAATCGTTTCTCTAATTCCTCACGGTTTGAGAGGAATTTCAATGCAAAAAAAACGCAGCCACTCTGTTTTTCTCGGCGGACCTTGTAGAGAGTCAAACTTTTTACCCGCTTGTCCGAACGAGGTGTATGATATACCGTTGGATTTGTATGGATTAGGAGAACAATCCATATGTTGAACTCTTTTTGAGATTCTTCCCGGTTTTGAATTTTTCTGAGAAACGGTGTGCTACCATCGTGTGGACAGCGAACATTTTTACGTAATTTTTTTGATTCGCTTGTCTGATCGATGCAATTGATACACCGTTGGATAGGTATCATCAAGATGCCCCATTATCATGTAGAATACACACTCTAATTACTTACGGTTTAAAAGTAGCTTCGATTTTACTAAAACGCGAAAGTCTGTTTTTTCATGGACACGGAATCGACGAAGTGCACTGCGTCCGCCGGGCAACTGCACTGCATTTATCGACAGCGAGCACTGCACGCGTTTTTTTGTTCTTTTTTAAAAACATCGTGGTTCGCTTGGAGGGAAGTGAACCGCAGGGCACAAACGAAATGAACTACAAGATTTTTTTTAACATTTATATACAACGAACCGCGAATGAATTGCATGCAGTGCACTTCATTGGACGGGGCAACCGCACTACAAATGAGGTTGTTACAAACTGCATTTTTTATTCAAACTTAATTTAAAAATGAACTTATGTATTAACTTTTTTGTTTCCCTAAACGTTTTTCACACTTGAAGCAGGGGCAAACGAACAACATCACTCACGAAAGTGAACCACATTATCTTTTTATTGTATGTATCTCCTAATATTTTTTGCACTTCACAAACTGCATCGCTAATCGAAAGCTGGCTGCGACTTCATATTTTTTACACACGCCACACAGAACCGAACTACGTTGGGAACATACAAAATGCGAACTACATGACTGGCCGTGCGCATAAAAATGATTAAACCGAGATGCATGGGCACTGCAAAACAAAGCGAATTCTAATCTCCAAAAGATAGACAGAGAACTACATCCTTCTGCAAGGCGAGGAACTACATCAATATTTACTACTACTTCAGTCTAAATAGCACTGAACCATTCGCAGCACTAAATTGCCCAATAGCACTGAACCATTCGCAACACTAAATTGCTCTACATAGCGCTGCACGCTACACTTCAGGGTATTCGGCCAGGGCAACACCATTGCCAGTCTTATCTCCACGCAAGAAGCAACAGGATCGCCTCCAACCCAAGCCTAAGAATGCAGTGCACACTCGCAATATGGCCAATAATTTCAGTAGATATGTGCAGCCTCTCCCAAGACAGAATGATAGCTCCCATCCACGATCTACAAGGGGGTCGTGCGAGTGGTACAGCGCCATGATCCATTGCACGACTGGAGAGGTTAGCCATTAGATAACAGACGCGCTCCACACCGAACTACCCTGCGGCGTCAGAAGAACTACAAACATGAGGTTTTGAGCACCACCGTGGAACGAATTGCACCAAGCTCGTGGTGTTCAGCAGCGCCAATCCAACGATGGGGAGGCGCCGTGGTCCAGTCGTCCAAGAAGTGCCGGGGGCTAGGGCGTCTCCCCGGCGCCGTGTGTTCTTCGCCTCGCCGCTGCTGCAGTCCCGTGGCGCACTTGCCGCCGGAGTAGCCGCCTTCGATGGCACAGCCCATGGCACCCAGAACCGGCCCGACCACCCCACGAGCGCCGCCATCGACAGCGTCTCCCCGTCGTCTCCAGCGTTGGGCTGCCAAAGTTCACCAGCACCCCCCGGATCTGCTGATGTTGTGCGCCGAATGACCCGATCCAACGACCCCGGTGTTCGCCTGAGGGGTATCCGCCATCGGGGAGTTTAGTGGACGCCAACCTGCGCGGCGGTCCATATCCGACGATGCGGCGCGCTGAGTTGCCGGATCCTGCGGCGTGGGCAGCGTGGGGAGCTGCAGGTCCTGGATCCATGGCGCGCGGTGGGAGTTGGCCGGCCTGTGGCACAACGCGGCTGGAGCCGTGGACCGATGTGTGGAGAAGCAGAGGAAGAAGGGGTTGGATTGGGGGAGTTCATGGGAGGGGTGGGTGGGATGGGCCGGTCCGTGGCTACCTTTCATTGTCTTCCTGCGTACGGTTCAGATCGGTTCGGTGTGGTTTGTGGTGCGCGTCGGTTCGGTTCGCGGGGGTTTCGTAGAGTGTTAACAGAATAAGGTTAGTGTTAGTAGAATAAGGTATTAGAGGGTGTTAGTAGAATAGACCCACTCTCTCTCTATATATATAGGCGTCATATTCTATGCATCCGAGACATTCCGTGTATCCATGCATCCCTCCAATCTAAACCCAACGATCAAAATCCAGAGCCTCACGTCGAGTCAAAAGAAAATTTGCAATTGCATGCCCGCTTCCGAATTTAACCACGTCTTTTTTGTAAAACCCCCCCTAACACCCTAATCCCCAAAACCTGATTTGACCCGTGCTCCCCTGCTCCAATCTAGGGCTCGCGGCCTCGTTTTCCCCTGCTGCCGACCTAGGGTGAGGAGACCACGGCCACCGCTGTGCTCCTCAAGTTCGTCTGCGCGCGCCTCCTTCGACGTGCTCTGCAAGACCCTCCGCTGGCGCAGCGAGCCGAAGAGTCTCAGCTTCATCGCCGGCGACGGCGAGCTGCTGCCAGAGGAGTCGCTGAGGGGCGCCACCGACATGTAAGGCGGCAAGGCGAGGTGTATCCGGTGGAGGATGTGCGCCATGGAGCAACATGTAGTTGGCCTCGACCTCAGGTCTCGTCGCCGCTGCAGGTGTCAGCCTCAAATTGCTTCTGCATTTGTGAGGAATTTGTGTACCAATTAACTTGCAGTTTGTGATGAGTGAAGTTGGCCAGTGATGGTCAATGCTAGTTCAGTTCTGGAAGTATGTTCCAACGCCGATGAAGCGGAGGCAATGGCTTGCCAGTGATTCAAAACTTGCTTCGCAGAAACCTGAACACACTTTTCTACGGCAGCTAGCACACAGACCACTGTAACCTGATTCACTTGGATGCAGACTCGACAGAATCGACAGAATCACTTGGCTGCAGACTTGATAGAATCGACAAACTCACTCGGGCTGAGAGCACAACAGGGGATTCATTGGAGAGGAACGATCACCGTATCTCTGAATTTCCTTGCTTATGTCTGATGTATCCAGTTGTTTCTTAGATGCAATGTATCAATTGTTGTGCCTGTAGCAAGATAGAGTTTATAATGTGAATACACATCATTGATGAATATTTGTTTCTCCAGAGTGAATTGTAAGCGCTGTTGTGAATGGAAATACAGAAAGAAACAATTTTGTGTTGTCATTTTCGTACTAGCAATTTGAGGTTTTAGTATGTGACTTAATATAACTGAATCAAATCAGAGAAACATTCTGACATGTTCACATTAAAATGATTGCTATAAGGAACATTGAAAATTAAGATTGAGCACATATGAAAGAAGTACATGTTCAGATTCATAACTTGAAGAAGTCTGTATGCCTGACAGGTGCGTATGCTTGCTTTGTTACATGTGTACAACAGTACAATGCATTCTTTGCCCTCTCACTAACTCGACGAATATCTTATAGTATTAGTTTACGGAGGAAGTATCTTTTAGTGCGAACTAGCTCATTGTCTAACTTTTTCTGTTGTCCAACACGATCTCCAAAACCAGATTCATGTGCATAATACTTGTAAAACTTCTCAACAGCCTCCAGTCCTTTAAATGCCATCCCTAATTTAGGCTTCAAATTCTCTTCACATTCTTGTGTAAAATACAAACACTTCAACAAAAATCAATGAATCAGTAGGCATCATTTATGTACAATTAACTGAACTGAATACAACCACGAAGTATTTGACTTACAGGAAGAAGACACTTGTTTTCTTTACGGGTGTGCTGAATCGTTCCTCGTTCATCTGCATTTGCAAGCTATTCGTAGATTGCATTGCTGCAGAAAGACAGAAACAGAATAATTAGCCTTTGTACCGAGAAGCACTCATGTACAACATACTAATCAATCCTTTGGAAATGCAGACCAATTCTTTTTTTTGTGGGAAAGAAAATTTATTAAATCATACAGAGGGTACAATCTCCAGCAATGGCTTTGGTAATCTAGCTAACCACGTTACTGTGACAGCTAATTTTTCTTTCCCTAATCAGCTCAGGTATGGCGATGATAGTGTGATACTGAAATCATGGATGGATTTGTTTGATGTGTTCACACCAATTTTGCATGCGTGATTACCAGTTGTGTCATAGCAAGCTACATACTTTTGGTGGTTCCTATACGTGAGGCACCAGCTCTAGGAGAACGCGGCCGCTTCAGGATGTCGTGATGAATCGATCGGATCTCGTGCAATCAAAATTTAGGGCGTACACGAGTTCTTCGTCTCTAGACGCGGGCAAGGTCGCCGCCCTAGTGACTTATTGGAAATCTGACCTGCGATCGATCAAGGAGAGGTCGTGGAGGGGTGCCCACGCAAATTAGCAGGGCTAACAGAGAGAGGCTGCGGGCCTATTTTTGCAAGATTACATCGGAACCAGCTCTAACGCTACGATTCAGATCGGCCGGTCATACGTACTTTGGATGCATGGATACACGAATGTCTCGGATGCATAGGATATGACGCCATATATATATATATATATATATAGACAGAGAGAGAACATGGTTTCTGTATGTTGTGACTCTATGGTCACCACAATCAGAACCTTTCGTTTGCTTTGAGATCCGTAGCACCTTTGAGAAAAGGTTATCATTTTATGATTTATTGAATTTCGCCATACCAAAGAGGAAGGTGCATTTGAGTCTTTGCATCTAAGCATGAGCTCACTAGGCAAAACAACAAAACTATACAAAGTAAGTGACAGTCTTCCTTTTACTCTTTGCACAGACATATAAGGAAACAAACAAAATGGAACCACCACAATCATCACATGCTAACACACACTACCACATGCATATGCATGTGAGCACGCTCGCAGCACCACATCATGCATGTTAGTTTTACTAAGTTGGGTCATCTTTTTTATTTTTTGGGTGTTTGAAGTGATTTAGCTTTCCTGCCACTTCATTTCTACTTTCAAAATCAATAGAAAATAATGATAATTCAATCGGTAGCCATATAAGGAAATTAATCAAAGGCTTCTGATCTTCATATAGCCAAAGTAAATTAATGAAAGTTGAATTATTGTCTAGTTCATTTGTACGTGTGACAACCATCACATGAATTCACTAGGTGCCAAACATGTATACACAAGATTTTTTCACAACCACCACATGAATTCATTCGGTGCCAAATACAAGTGCAACCCCTCCTTTGAATCTTGGCAGACTTATAAGGCAAAATTTCAAAGTACCACATGCATGTGCCACTTCATATTTACTTGCTGTCTTAAATTTGTATTAAAATATATAAGTGACATAACACATTCTAGTGCACAAGGAGTGCAAATGGACCAAACATTAGGTGCCAATAAACACATTCTTATATACAGAGAGTGCGAATGGCCCAAACATTCGGTGCCAAAAAAAGCATAGTCCAAAGGGAGTGAAAACGTGTAAGGCCCGATATGCGGTAATGTTCCAGATCTAGATGTTTCCATCCAGATCCGGGGACGAAGCACATATCGGTCCCACCGCGACATATGACAATGCCATATGCCCCGGATTTCCAACATGATATCACAACATTACAGCTACAAGGATACAACATCTCATACAATCAGCATACAACTGCCTTAATACAATACATCAACGGAAGATACATGTCTGAGTACATACTACAATCAAATGCCTAGTGGCAAAGATAAAATCATCGATCCCCATAACCACACGGGTCCAGGCCCTCCGTCGGGATCCGCCTAACTAGTCGTCGTCGAGTCTTCACGTGAAACGTCGATCACCATACCCGTTGTCGATCAAGAACCCTGAAAAGAGTTTGGGGGTAGTATCATGTAACACTCTCACTGTCAGTGAATAGTAATCACCATTACTGTTCAAAATTTTGCTTTGATCAACCTGGGTCGGATCAAAAATTCAAATTTCCCTTGTGATGTTATTGAAAGCAATATGGCCATGGGCCTTGATCATCTTGAATTACAACAAGTCTAACCCCTTTGAATTGAAATCAAATCAAAACTCAAAGTGCCTTGTGGTGAATATATAAAAAAGGTGACGATTAAACTTTGCTCAAAAATGAAGAAACCAGTTTTGTAAAATGCATAATAATCATTTGATCATGTCCCTATAGTTTGGGAAATTTATTGAACTACTAAATAAATCAAACAATTAAAACAGTAGCTTAATTTGTCCATTTTGATCATTTGTTAATTAAATAAAATACTAAATGATTTTATAAAATCACAAAAACTTTTATGGCACTGTTATCCAGTGCACTACTAATTTAGAGACACGCTACATAATTTAAAAAGTAGCACAACTAGTTAAAACAAATACAAAAGGAATTTTACAGAAATAGAAAAAGAGGAAAATAAAATTAAATTAAAAATAGAAGGCCCTATCTACCACACTGGGCGAAGCCCACCCCATCCCTCTCCCTCACCGGGCCAAACCAGCCCAACCCCGGCCCATCCCCACCATCCCCACCTCCCCTGTTCACCTTCCAGGGCGTGGCGGCCATCGCGCCGTGGCAGGCATCCGGCGAGCCGCTGCCGCGTTAAGGCCTTGAGCCCCTCCAGGGGAACCCTAGCCCACCCCCGTTGCCTCCCTCGTGCGCCAGATCCCGCTCCTCTCCTCGCCCCCCCTTTTTTCGCTGCAACCTACGACCGACGTCGCCATGGCTCACCGTGGCCATGGCCTGGGACCTCGCCGCGCCTCACCTCCGTGTCCGCCCTCTCCGTTGCCGGCCGCCAGTGCGTCTTCGCCCTCAAGATCAAGCCAGGACGCCCGCCTCGGCCGAATCGAGCTCTTCCTCGCCATCGGCCATGGAGCTCCGCCGTCGTCGTTTCCTGCGTCTCGGGCCGCCTCCGGTTTCCTGGTCGCCCTGCTAGCCTCCCCGTGAGCATCCTCCCCCCAATCCCTCTCCCTTCGCCTCTTTCGCCGTAGGTGCCCCGGCGCCCGCAGCTCGCCATGGCCGGGAGCACGGGAGCTCGTGGTGCTCGCTGTCACCGCCGTTGTGCGGCTCGCCTGGGCCGCGCACTAGTTGCGCTCCGACCGCGCCCCTAACTCGCCCCGCGCATCTGCCTTGCTCCCCTCCCCAGCTCCGGCTCGCCGCCGTGACGGCTCTGCTCGTCGGCGAGCACGCCTGACTCGACTGTTAAACTAACCCCCCTAACTGTTGTTAATTAAGTTGACTAAGCCCTCTAACCCCCACTGCCACGTGGGCCCACATGCCTCTAATTAAACTGCTAATAAAATTGTACCAGAGAAACCCTACTGCCTATGACAAGTGGGCCATGCCCCTAGTTAAATTAAGTAAATTAAATTTATTGTACTAAGCCTATGACATGTGGGACCCAGGTTAATTAATCAAATACTTGGATATTCTAGCCTATGACATATGGGACCCACTTGTCAGTTGACCAGTCAAAGGCTCCAGCCTATGACATGTGGGTCCCCTCTGTTAGGTTTGACCTGGTCAACACTTCTGTGGATAATGTTTCTTTTAATAAGAAAAGAAAATATAAAATGTTTTAAAATTGATTAAACTTATAAAATCAATATCTTTTAATCCGTATATCGGATCAAAAAACTTTATACATCAAAATTGATCAGAAAAATATAACGGATACGAATACACTATCCGCATACCAACCACACCCCTCTAACACAACGAACATCGAACCGTCCCCCTCCGGACCGTCTGTCCGATGATTTGTCCGGTACTGTCAAAGTACCCGGATGAAGTTATTTCGAACAAGAAAGTTGTTCGGAATAGATCAACTAACCCAGATACACCACCCACACATGTGTCGGATGTCCACGACACCTCCGGCATGATATCTCCCCCCTCCGGACACCTTGTCCGATAATCACCCGGAGCCGGTAGTTCATCCCCGGATGAATTCCCGCTCCGAGCAACGTACATTGCACTGCGTTAGAACACCGTTAACATTGCATACGCCATGCTATTCATCTGTTTGTTTATGCTTGCTTTGTATTTACTGTTTCTCCCCCCTTTATTCTCCGGTAGAGCCCGCTGCTACCACCGACTACACCGCCGCCGGGTACGACTACTTCGTCGACGACCGTACCCCTACCGTCGAGCTTCCAGGCAAGTAGAGCCATTCTCTTCCCTAGATATCGCCTAACTTTCCGTACTTTCTTGCACTAGGCATTGTTACTGTTGCTGCTACGATTACAATCTTATTCAATTGCATAGCCTGCTTTTGTCGCCCCTTGATGTACCTCCCTTATCCTATGCTGCCTATTATATTTATGCATTATTCAGCAGTGAACCCTGCGCATTGTTAGCTAGGACTAGATAGCGGGCCGTGATCACTTAGGGGAGTGAACACGGATACAATATATACAACTGCACAGGTACGGTACAAAGCAGACACCGCCAAAGGCCCCTACCTGGGTTATGCCTAGTCACCTCAAGTGTGAGCTATCCAGGAGTAATCCTTGTACTCCACTCGAGGCTGACTTTGTCTTGCCGTCATAGGGTCCTGGGCAGCGGTTGTCCTTAAAGGTAAGAAGTCGGGCGACCCAACGGTGCCCACGAGAGGTATATTGTCGGGAACGACAAGGAGGGTACGACCGACGTTACTGGCGTGCTTGGCCCCTGCTCGTATCTCGCGAGAGTTACCAAACCACGAAAGTCGAGCTCTACCAAGAGCACACGCGAGACAAGGTAAGGAGACGGTTCACCTTGTTGGTAACCGCAGTGACTTGGTGGGACGACAGGGCAGGCACCGATGTACTGGTGGACCTGACTGCTATCGTTGACCGCGGGTCGGTTAAGTCGAGGCAACGATAACGGTTGTCACGCAGGTTAATTAAAATGCTAAATGGTTCGGCGGATGTCTTGAGTAGCCTTTTGGCTTGTACGCACTACCTACACGTGGGACGAGGAGTGTGGGCTCCCCTGCATCGTAGTCTCGTTCGAGGGTCTTCAGACGTCAGCAGTACCGCGGGCTGATTGCCGGGAAGTGGTGTTGTCTTCTCTTGCTCGAGCGGTGTATTTGTATTTGCTTTGATTTTGCTTCACCGGCCAGTCACGCACCATGCAGGAGTACGTTCGGGTTAGGGTCCAAAGCCCGGCGTACATAGGATATAGTCCGGCGGATGACCTCTCTGTTGATTGCCGAAGGATGGGCTACTTTGTGTCGGATAGCTTTGGTGGAGCGTTCCCTAACAAGGTTCCCGCCACCGTGGAGATCCGAGCGTCGTAGAGTCACGCCAGTGCACCCCTGCAGGGAAGATTAATCTATTCGAATAGCCGTGTCCACGGTAACAGGACGCTTTATGCTGAAGCTGGATCTTACCACTACAAACTATTATTATTAAACTGTATGGTTCCGGGTTTTCTTCCTCGCGGGGATGTCGAGGAGGTGAACTCGAAGGCATTGTTAATTATTACAACTTATTATTATACAATGCTGCAGCAACTTCTGCTGCATTGTTACTTTATGCTTTATATAAACTGTTGGCTGATTCTTACCTCATGCTGCAAGACATCGTCGGAAGATGCTAGTCTTCGATAGGCCTAGCTTCTTACCCTTATTCTGATTTCTATCTTGGAGTCCACTATATACAACCTCTTCTTTCCGTTGATACAATGCATAATGCTTAGTAGCGGACGTAAGTCTCGCGGGTATACTAGATACTCACCCTGCTTTATTTCCTTTACTGTTTTGCCTGATCGGCCGCTGCAGTCGACGTTGGAGCCCAGGAGCAGGAGATCCCCGATGTCGACCACCACAACTTGAAGATCCTCGATGCCTTCTACGACGTCGAGTTCCCCGTTGACCAGGAGTAGTTTGGAGGTTCCTAGGCAGGAGGCCTCGCCTTTTCGATCGATTATTATTTGTGCTAGCCTTCTTAAGGCAGATCATGTGTACCTTGTGTCTGTACTCAGATACTTTTGCTTCCGCTAACTTTGTGCTCTCGAGCTGTTGTATTCGAGCCCTCGTGGCCCCTGGCTTGTATTAAACAACTTGTATTATTTGATTTGTAGAGTTGTGTTGTGATATCTCACCGTGAGTCCCTAATCTCGATCGTGTACCTTGCGTGTATGATTACTGTACACGGCTTGATTTTGGGGGCGTCACATATCATGAGTACAAAAGTACTCAACATCCAACTGTAGTGGTCAACTGACCCAGAAAGGACTTCATCACTCTTCATTCTAGGATAACTAGTAGTTCATGGTAAGGATGGGGTAAGTGGTGAGGTTGCTGCCGCACTAGCATTTATGAAGTGGCTAACGATCTAGAGAGTAAGATAAGAAGCCAAGCATTCGATGAGGAATCGCCTCCAACAAGTCTTCTATCAGCTACTTACGCGAACATAACACCTATCCTATCCTTGTCCTCCCCTTCGCATCCCCACGAAGAAGAAGCAGTCAAGGCACACACACGTTGATCAAGTTATTAAGATTATCTCAGTTGTTGTTGTCTTTGAACAAGGAGTAGGTCTCAAGTCGTCCATAACCGTGGACACGGCTTCTCGAAAAGATTTAACCCTGTAGGGGTGTACCAACTGCCCATTACAAGGCTCCGCACGCACGCCCATCTCTCTCAGTTGCTACCAATCATAGGCAACCATTTTATGATTTAGTTCCGAGAGATCCGAAATGACAGGTCCCTCTAGCTAACAACGAACAAATCCGGGTGGCCCCCGGTGAGTCGACATCCAGCTCAGGAGCCGGCCGCGCTCTCGATCTGGTCTCTACCGTATGCCTCGGGTTTGGATTGCCGGTGAATTCTCACAAGAGTCCGGGTCCTCAGCCAGACAGGTTGGACCAACAAGGAAACCATGTCCCTGCTGGCCCAGGTTGTTTTAAAGAATATCTGCCAGGAGCTACCCTACATACATATATGCATGGTTTTCAAATGGTAAAATCAGCTTGGGCCACCACTGGAAATGTTTGAAGCTATGTAGGTAAGAAAAGGGGACCCCATAGTATCCCACACGCGGTTAGGCATGCTCAGTCTTAAAACCAAAACCCGGAACTCGGATCCTAGGTGAATCGAATGGAACAAAGCGTCGAGGCGGGATATCCTAGACCTTCCATCCTTCGTCGAGTATAGTCAACATTATAATAATCATATCATCCACAACAATACAATAACGATATAGCCAAACCAAGGAATAACAGCGTAACATCGTAGCATCCTAAGCATGCATACTAAGCAGGGGCTGAGCAACGAGCAATAGTAACATAGCAGTACATGGTTTGCTGGGAGGGGGACATGGCTGTATCAGTTTGAGAGAGGCTGTAAACATGTGGTAGGATCAAACATCGAACCTAACCTAGACTAGTATGCAAACCGCTGGTTATAATAGAATGGATCATAAGTAATGTATAGTCCTTGCCTGTTGATAAGTCGGGTTTCGAAGGTGTAGGCGATCGCGAGATCGCACCGTATCCGAGAGTAACCGCGGGAGCACGCAGGAAGGAAAACACTAGAAAGCATCAACGTGCAAGCATCTATTACCACGAAGCAATCGCGAGCAATCAACAACAAGAAAGAAACACGATACAACACAATACGGTATCACATCTATCGTCGAGAGCGGTTACTAACAGGTTAAGTGGAGTACTCGTCACACGCGATGATATCGCACATTTACAAGGGTTCAAGTTGTTTAACTACACAAGATGAGCAATGGTTGTTAACATGGCATATCACACAATCATGACAAAAGGTGAAGCATAAGTAAGCTATCTAAGCTAGTCAATTTAAGTGGGGAAAACTCCTAAACATGCTTATCACTATTTACCCCAAGAAAATTATAACGTTTAGTACTATTTTCCCCTAAACAATATTTTACTATTTTTATTAATAAGCAAGAGCAACATAAACACAATCTACACGCAATTCTAGTCAAGTTACATGTAAAGACCATTTTAATCGGAGCAACGGTTAAAAAGTTATGGCAAATTACATTTCACAGTGTCATGCAACGTAATTAGTAGTAAACAACATGTAAAAAAACTCAAACATGGGAAAGGAGCACATCTTATTAATCTACACAAAATTCTAAGCAAGTTTCATGTTTAACGTGTCGTGATCCGAGCTACCGTTTAAAAGATACGGGCAACACAAAAATACTAATACAATCTGCCATAATTAATAAATCCTAAAAAAGAAAAAAAAGTCTAATGGGCCGAAACAGAGGCGCTGTCTAATTAAACAACGCTCAGGGGCGCTACTTAGCTACTGGGCCGACCCAACAATAGCCCAACAAATAAATAAATAAAAGAGGGAAAGGAGAGGCGCCTCACCTCGTGGGCCTTAGGCCCGGCTGACAGTGGGCGGAGGTTAGTGGGACTGTGCCCTGGGCTGCGAGGAGCGACAAGATGGGAGTGGGCCATGGGGGGAGGCCGGCACACGCATGCTGGGCAGCCCAGCCAGGCGCACTGGACGCTAGGGCTCCCGTTGCCTCATCCCGACGGGGACTTGACGGTGGCGGCGGCTAGCGCACGGCGGCCGGGCGTGGTTCTCTGGCGAGGGGAGGCCGGTGCCGAGCGGGATCTGGCGGATCCGGCCAGGGCAGCGGTCGCCGGCATGCTGTTTGGGGCGACGCGGGACGAGGACCCCCATGACGGTCGCGCGAGCTTCCTGGACGGGCATCCATGGCGGCTTGCCGTCGGCGGCTCGGGCTGCGAGAGAGGATGAGGAGGAGGTTAGGAGGAGGAAAGGCAAGGAGAGGGCGCAGGGGAGGAGGTGACTGGCGGCAGCGGACGCGGACCAGAGTAGGCTGGCCGGTGCGGCGGTCCGACGGCCGGAGGCGGGCGACGCTCCTCGGGCAACGACGGCGCGGCTGAGGGCCTCCAGGCCCAGATCGGGGCCCGGGGGGCTGGGAGGTTGGTGGATGAGCTCGGGGCCAACGTGGCAGCTCCAGGAGCGTTGATTTTGCGATACGACGGCACTGGTGCTCTGGGATCTAGGGTTTCTGCTGGGTGGAGGGGTTTTGATCAGATCTGGCAATTTCTAGAGGGGGATGGCTGCAAATTGTATTTGGGGAAACCCTAGAAGGCTAGGAGAGAGTGGTGGTATTTATATAGGCTAGCCTGGATGGCAAGTTTACGCAAAAGCCCTCAGGTTTTCTCTCTCGCGTCCGATACTACACATTTCTGACCGCCGGGAGGGCATACGACGTCCGGTTCGGGCAAAATCTCGAACCACGTGCTCAACGCGTCGAGCTCGTCAGTCGTACCTCACTTCGATACCGTTCCGAGAAATTTTTTATGGTTCCCAATAAAATAATCCATTTATTAAATAAACGGGGTTTTCGTTCCGATGGCAATGGCTGGTCTTGTGCCGGTTGCGACCGTGCTCGGGTGAAACCCGGTGTCGCAAAGGTCGTGTGCCGTGGCAAGGGTCGGTCCCCGTCCGTTACAAGATTAAAGGGGGAAATATAATCACCGATCGATAAATCGGGGACGCAAACACCGCAAACAAATCAGACAATCAACCAATTCACGCAGAAAACAAATTTTTTATTTTTTGTGAAAATCTGGGCTGTTACAATACAACACCACCAACAAGGGATCTAATCCCGAGATCCTGGACGATCCGGGGGAGGGGAGGGGGAAGGAAAGAGAGACGAGGTTCTTCAACACCACCAACAAGGGGCTATACTCCATGTCGAACGATGAACTTCCGTCGAGAAACTTTCCGCAGGGAGATGGCGACGTCAAAGAACAAAACAATCGAGACGTCAAGAGGAGGAACGACAATGAGAGATGACGATCAATGGAAGCATTCTCACTTAAATCATGAGGATGCTAGGCAAGAGGATGGATTGAAATGAATGACCAAGATGTTAACCGGAGTCGGAGAAGCTAAAGGTCAAACATCAAACAGGTCATGAGCTGGTACAGATTCCTATAAGGATTTGATTGAGGCCATCCAAATCAACATAAGTGATTAAGCAAGATCTTCAGGAAGTCCTGTAGCTGGAAACTGAAGGTGATGGCGGCCTCTAAGCCCCAAATCCCACGCTCTCCGAGTGATCTAGAGCACGACCACCACCTACCCAGCCGAGTGACAGGTAGCACCGGAGGGGAGGATGACCTGCAGCCGTCGGATCCATTCGAGGGAGCACGGTAGTAGGCCAAGGCAGGCCCCTGCTCGGGGATCCTCATGGGTTTGCGGCGGCGCAGTCCGAAGGTTACTTCGAGCCGTTTCCATGGTTTCCTAGTGCTATGGCAAGAGAGGGAGGGACACGAGGACGGGGGTAGAAGGACCAGACCTGGGTGGGACCTTGCCGTGGGCCTGGAGCCGCAGGGCCGGAGTCCATGGCCGCCACCCGTATCCCTCCTCCATCACCCCCTGGAGGCACCAGATCAAGGACAAGCGACGGTGACGACGACCACCATGATCGAGAACGCCTCGTCCTCCATCCCTTACCCGCAGGCACCTCGAGACGGGGAGTACGCAGAGCCTTCCTGATCTCGTGGTGGCTCGCGGGATTTGTGACTCGAGTCGTAGCATCTGGTGGATTGGAGATTGGAGATATGGAGAGAGTGGGAGAGAGGAGGCACGTGGTGAAGAATATGGGTTGCGTACGGGTGGGGGAGTCGTTCACGTGGGCTGTATAGAGATGGGGTTGTGCAGTGTGTGGATAAAAATGTACATGCATGAGTGGTACATTGGCATGGCGTGATGGTTCTTTTTGGCTTCATGTGTTATTGTGTTCACGTGAGGACTAAAGCGGCTGACAATTTTTGGCTTTGATTTGCTGCGTATACTGAGCGTATTACCCTAGGTAACATAAAAGAGAAAATAAATAAAACCAGTAGAAAATGAAGAAAGGAAATAAGAGGAAAGTTTGGACCACCTTCAATTCGTATCCTCATGCAAAGCTAATGGTTATGATTGCAGTGAGCCGGAAGTTACAACATACATAGACTTTCCCCCCCCCCACACACACACACACACACATATATATATATATATATATATATATATATATATATTGGGATTGACTATCTGTCACCCTGGGTGAGGAATAGTTATTCTTCACCCCCTCTGTTTTGACATCAATGCACCGTAATTATTTTACATTTCATAAATTTTGTCTTATTTCATACGTAAAAAGAGAAGGTAAAAAAATATAATTGCCATAAAATATATTTTATATTACGTAAAATTACAAATGTAAAAATGATGGTGTAAAATATACATAAAATGTAAACTTTTTGATCTTATGACCAATATTTTTGTTTTTTTATGTCAAAATTTATGAAGTGAATCCATATTAATGTAACTATTTGTATTACAATTTTTTTTTATTAAAGGTTCGTAAAATTACCTCAGGTGAAGAATAAATTATTCTGTACCCTGGGTAATGAATAGCTTAACTATATATATATATATATATATATATATATATATATATATATGGTGGGTCTATTCTAACAACACAACCCTTAAGACCTTATTCTAACAACACTAATCCTTATTCTGCCAACATCTTGCTTAACTAACCTTCTAGCGTGGAGCGCACGCAGACAGCACCCGCTCCCCGTCCCGACCTGCGGAGCGCCCACGCAGCACAACTGCGGCCCGCTAATTTTTTTTTGCAATGCCCACCCTAACCTCGCCTCAGCCGCCCCACGACCTCCCACCTCCTGTCACACTCCCTCCCCCTACCACGCAAAGAAACTGCTGCCGATCCCCCACCCAGCGCTCCCCAACCCCGTCGCTACCACGCACGCCCGATCCGCCCCACCTTCCCTCACGCCTAGATCCGCCCCACGCTCACCGACGCCGGAGAGCCACCTCCTTCCTCCCAGCGCCCCGGTCCTCGCAGCGCGCCGGCAACCACACGTCGGCTGCCCCCGACACCTGGATCCACCGCGCCTCGCGCTTCGGCCGCCACCTCCTGGGTCCTTTCAATAGATGCCGAGTTGGCTCGCTGCGGCGCTCCAGATCGAGGAGGCGGCCTCCCACGACGATGGCCTCTCTGCACCCCGCCTCCCACGACGACGGCCTCAGTGCGCCCCGCGCCAGCCCCTGCTACGTTCTCGCCGGCTGACCCTGTGACTTCGCCGCCGCCACATCACGCATCGAGATCCGGTGAGATCCTGTGACTTCGCCCGCCTAATTTAGCCACCGGGGTCATGCCCCTGCAACTCCACCCTTCCCTCACCACGGCGGCCACGAATCGCACCCCCCGTCTAGGCGTCAGATCTGTTGGAATCCGTCTCCATCGAAATCGTTTCTCCTGGATCCGCCTCCAACTCGATTTGTCACCACGGCGAGCCCCAGAAACTGCAGTTCGCCGGCAAGCGGCTTGCATTACGCCCTGCTTGTGCATGTAGTTCACAGAAATCGGTTTTAATGATTTATATTAATTTTATAGATTTTTATAATTGATTTGGATGAATTCAGTTCTCTAATGAAATTTGTTAATTATTTCTGTGTAGTTCGGTTGACGCTAACATGAGGTTCATCGGCTGCTGCTTTGAAGTTCCGGTATGGTAGTTTGGATGCGAGCGGGCAAGCAGTTACTTTGTAGTTTTTGTCTTTTTGTGCTAAATGTATCTGATGTGTATGTAAAGTATGATGTATTATCTGTAAAAAAATATTGATCCAGCTCGCTTCGAGGAATTTTGTGGCTCACTTTAATTGATAAAAAGGAAAAGCGCACTGCATACTCATTTGATAAAAATAATTTGGAAGAATAAAATTTATGAAGAGCAAATCGATTCGTGTCACGGTTCACTTCGTTGCAGTGCGGTTTTTTATGCAATGCAATAAAAAAGTTGCGCCTCAAGAAAATGCAGTTCACAAGCCTCGCCCTTGCGGTGCACGCTCGTTGATAAAAAATTATCTAGAAAGTTAAAAAAATATATGCAGTTCTCTTTGTCGATAAATGCAACCGATCTCTGAATGATGCAGTTCGCTTCCCCGATTTCGGATCCACGAAAAACACGTGCAATTCTGTTTGGTGATAATGCAGTGCGCCTGCACCATGGGATGCGGTGCGGTTGCTCGGCGAATGCAGTTCACTTGGCCGATTCCTGGTCCACGAAGAACACGTGCGGTTTGTTTGGCGATAATGCAGTGCGCTTGACTGTCGGATGCAAACCAATGCAGTTCACTCGCCGATTTTTTGTTTCGCGAAAAAAGTTAGTCCGCGTTTTAGTAAAATCAACGCTACTTTTAAACGTAAGGAGTTAAGAGAGGAAGTTAACATGAAAATGGAGCGCCTCGACGAGAGCTATCCAACCGTGTATCAATTGCATTGATCGGACGAACGAATCAAAACAATTTAGGCAAAAACGCCCGCTGTCCACAAGAGGGCAGCGCCACTGACGAGGGGGTGACCCCACGACTCCTACGGATGAGCCCATCTGGTGTCCATGAAGGCAGAAGGCCCATGAAGATACGGCCCCGGCCCACTAGATGGCACCGACGTAGAAGTCCTCGACTCACAAGGAAGGTGCGAAGACCTGCTGTAAGGAGCAAGCTAGGGTTAGGAAAGTTTACCTGTACACGTAGATGAATTCCCCGAGACCTAGCCCGGTATATAAGGGCTAGGAGGGGCGACGCCAAAGATATCCAATCTCATCTGTAACCCTAGCCCTGAGCGCTCCAGCCTTGGCTTCCTCTGTAATCGCATCTCCCTAATCAATAATATCGAGCAGGAGCGAGCCTCCCTGTTTGCCGACGAGCTATCGTCCAACCTGCGCCTCTCATGACTAACCCAGGGTCCCTGACCATGGGATTTGCCGGGGTTGATCCCCGTCAATTGGCGCCGTCTGTGGGAACTACGCAGATTGGGATCACGATCTCGGCGGTCCCATCTTCAGCAAGCTACAACTCAAGGGCAAGACCCATAGTTAGCCCACTCGAAGGATTCAAGATCACGACGGACATCTCCGCCGCCCCATCAAGACCACTCGAGCTACAGTCATGCCAGGACCAACATTACGATGACAACCAAGCACAGCGCCAGCGCCGTAGGAGTTGACGACCCAGAAGAACGGCGAGGGGCCTCTACGAAGGGATCCCGCTTGACGAACTGCGACGCACAGCGGAGGACTCGCAAATCTTCCGACAACCCACCACCTCCCGGGCACCCGCCGCACATCAAGACAATGACTACGAGATCGAACCCAGCGATCAGCAGAATCACCGTCAAGGCAGAAGGAACCGACGACCCAAAATGCGCGCATGGGATAACTACGGTAGAGCCCCAATGAACGAGCCACATCACGCAGTCGCGCAACTGACGACCACTCGACGACATACCGCCGCACGAGCATCTGCCGTCAACCAAGACAGCGACTCTGAGACACTTGTTGGCGAGTACTACGACCCAGATCGAAGGCCGGATGAATTCGCCAAACTCATCAGGAACCAAGACATGAGTCGAGGAATCGAAATCGATCCTCGCTTCCACGTGCACCCGGAAGATCACGAGCAGATCTTCAGAATCTCAAGAAGGAAGAGGCATGCCGGATCCAGCAAACTCACGGCCAGAGAACCTCTAGCAGGACCCTGCACGATCCACAACTTCGAGGATGACTGGGGACGCGTCAGGTCAGGGCACACTTTGAGAGACTGCCGCCTGTTCAACGAGCTAGCCGACGACCTCAAAAAGGAGAAGCAGAAAGACGACAGACGCAACCGACGACCCGAGCAATCGCCGACCTCAAACCCAGAAGGACGTCGCAGCCCGTCGCAAGCACAGGTGCTCATGATCCAAGAAGGAAGAGTACCGCAAGCACAATGCGACGCCCAAACCCTGCAGGCCAGAGCAGCCGAGAGCATAAACATAGTCGAAATCTACCAATTGCATGACACGGAGACCAGCATCACGTTCTCACAGGACGACCATCCACTCGCAGTCCCAAGACAGCGGCAAGCACCCTTAGTGCTCGATGCCCAAATCGGAGGATACGACATGGACCGGGTCTTCATGGACGGAGGGAGCAACATGAACATCATCTTCGCCAGCACCCTGCAAAAGATGCTGATCCCACGATCAGTGTGGAGAAAATCAAGCACCGAGTTGCACGGGGTAGTCCCAGGAGAAGCAGCCACATCCCTCAGAATCGTCGAACTCGAAGTCGTCTTCGGAAACCGACGTAACTTTGCAAAGCACGTCCTCGAGTTCGAGGTACTCGACTGGCAATCGCAGTATCACGCCATACTGGGACGACCAGCATTCGCGCAATTCATGGCGGTCCCGCACTACGCCTACCTCAAGCTCAAGATGCCAGGATCATCAGGAGTCCTCACGATCAGCGGAAGCTTCATCAAATTAGATCAATGTGATCGTGACTTACACAGAATCTCCGACACATTTGGAGCCAAACAAGAACTCAGAGAAATAGCCATGGTGACGGACAAGAGCACCTTCCCATTGGTGAACCGAAGCGAATCCAGGGAGTACGGATGTGACTTCAGCATCGACGGTGACACAGTCACTCACCAAGTACACCCGACGAACCCAGACAAAACAATCCGCGTGTACGCCCACCTACCAGAGGAGCAGGCAGCAGCTCTCGTCTCCTTCCTTCGAGACGAGTGGGAAATATTCGCCTGGTGCCCAGCCGACATGCCTGGGATACCACGCGAATTCGCGGAACACGCCCTACGCATCAAGCCAAACACGAGGCCAGTGAAGCAAGCGCTGAGACGATTCTCGGAGCCCAAGCATCGAGCAATCGGAGAGGAAGTCAACCGGTTACTCGACGCGCAGTTCATCCGAGAAACGAAGAAAGCCACCTGGATAGCAAACCCAGTGCTGGTGCCAAAGAAAGACACGACCGTGCTGCGCATGTGTGTCGACTACGGACCAGTCAACAAACATTGCCCGAAGGATCACTTCCCCCTGCCTAGAATCGATCAGATAATCGACTCAAAAGCAGGGTGCGACCTACTCTCCTTTCTTGAAGCTTACTCAGGATACAACCAGATCAGAATGAAGGAAGAAGACGAAGAACACACATCGTTCATCACCCCCTACGGAGTATTCTGCTACAAGACCATGCCCTTCGGGCTCAAAAACGCAGGCGCCACTTACCAACGAATGATGCAGGCCTGCCTGAAAGAGAAAATCGGAAGAAACGTGGAAGTCTACGTGGATGACATCGTCATCAAGGCCTATAAAGCATCCACACTACTCGAAGACCTGCGCGAAACCTTCACGGCACTCAACAAATACAGAATCAAACTCAACCCAAAGAAGTGCGCATTCGGCGTATCGACAGGAAAGCTGCTCGGCTACATGGTCTTTGCCTGCGGGATCAAAGCAAACCCCGAGAAAGTCCAAGCCATCACCCGCATGCAAGAACCAACCGACGTCAAAGGAGTACAGCAGCTCACTGGAAAACTCGCAGCCCTAAGCCGCTTCATCAGCAGGCTGGGAGAACGCACGCTGCCTTTCTACCAGCTGCTCAGGAAAGGAGAGAAATTTGAGTGGACGGAGGAAGCCCGCCAAGCATTCGTGGACCTGAAAAAGACGCTTTCGACCCCACCAATCCTGGCGGTACCCAAGGAGCGAGAGAAGCTATACCTCTACGTGGCAGCACACAGCAGTGTGGTAAGCACAACACTCATTGTCGAACGCGCAGAAGAAGGCAAAGTCCAGAGCATCCAGAGACCAATCTACTACCTCAGCATGCTACTGACCAAATCCCAGCAGCGGTACCCGCACTATCAGAAGCTACTACTAGCCATCATCATGACCTCAAGAAAGGTGTCCCAATACTTCGACGAGCACCCTATCACAATCGTGAGTAGCGCACCACTCGCCGACATACTCAATAACCCTGGAGCAACCGGGTGAGTCGCCGAGTGGAACATCGAGCTCAGCCCACGGGACCTGCAGTTCAAGCACCCAACAGCCATCAAAGCCCAAGTACTCCCAGATTTCCTGGTTGAGTGGACGGAGGTTCAAACACCAGGCCCCCCAGACCTATCAAGCTCATGGTCAATGTTCTTCGATGGCTCCAAGAGACAACAAGGAGCTGGGGCAGGAGTTGTACTCATCTCCCCCAAAGGAACAAAGCTGAGATACGTCCTCCAGATCAACTTCAGTCACGCCTCCAACAACGAAGAAGAATACGAGGCACTCCTCCATGGCATGCGCATGGCCAAAACGTGCGGAGCCACTCGCCTCATAATTTACGGGGACCCTAACCTCGTCGTCCAGTAGACGATGAGAAACTGCAACGCAATAGCCGACAACATGGCAGCATACCAAAAGCTCTACAACGAACTCGAAGGAAATTTCGACGGTTGCGAGCTCAACTACATCACCAGGGACAACAACACAGAAGCGGACGAGCTCGCGAACATCGGTTTGACCAAGGCGCCCGTTCCACCAGGCTTTTTTCTCGAAAGCATCAACCGGAGGTCCATCAAGGTGCAGGCAGCAACATCTGAAGCAGTCGCGGACGGCGAAGACGCAACAGAAATAGCGCAGGTGGCAGTAGCAACCCTATCAGAAGGCACAGGCACCAGCACATCCGACAGCACAGCCCCGACAGAGTTCGAAGGACCCGTCTGGACAAAACCATTCCTCCGATTCCTAATCGAAGGCCTGCTACCACAAGACGTGGCCGAAGCACGACGCATCAGCCGACGATCCAAGGCATTCACGGTGATAAACAGACAACTATATAAGCGCAACATCACCCAGATACTCCAAAAGTGCATTGACGAAGAGGACGGCAAAGCCCTCTTGCTCGAAATCCACGAAGGCACCTGCGGACACCACGCGAGCAGTCGAGTGCTCGTGTCCGAAGCGTTTCGAGCTGGGTTCTACTGGCCCACAGCAATGAAAAACGCAGAGGAAATCGTGCCACGTTGCGTCGCCTGCCAAAAATTCGCCAACAGGCCATACGCTCCCGCATCAGAGCTCAAGACCATACCACTATCCTGTCCGTTCGCCATCTGGGGACTCGACATGGTAGGCCCACTAAAGAAATCAACAAAGGGCGGAAGGACACACTTGCTCGTCGCAGTCGACAAGTTCACAAAGTGGATCGAAGCAGTGCCCATCACCAGCTCTACAGCTCTCACGGCTGTCAACTTCATCAAGTCGATCATCTTCAGATTCGGAGTGCCACATAACATCATTACGGACAACGACATGAACTTCACGGCCGCAGAATTTCAGAACTTCTGCGAAGACCTGGGCATCAAAACAAATTATGCATCAGTCGCGCACCCACAGTCCAACGACCAAGTAGAAAAAGCAAACAGCCTTGTCTGTGGAGGAATCAAGAAACGACTCCTCGCACCACTCGAGCAGACTCGACATGGTAGGCCCACTAAAGAAATCAACAAAGGGCGGAAGGACACACTTGCTCGTCGCAGTCGACAAGTTCACAAAGTGGATCGAAGCAGTGCCCATCACCAGCTCTACAGCTCTCACGACTGTCAACTTCATCAAGTCGATCATCTTCAGATTCGGAGTGCCACATAACATCATTACGGACAACGACACGAACTTCACGGCCGCAGAATTTCAGAACTTCTGCGAAGACCTGGGCATCAAAACAAATTATGCATCAGTCGCGCACCCACAGTCCAACGACCAAGTAGAAAAAGCAAACAACCTTGTCTGTGGAGGAATCAATAAACGACTCCTCGCACCACTCGAGCAAGCCGCCGGTAACCAGGTAGAAGAACTCCCCGCGGTCCTGTGGAGCTTACGAACCACGCCAAACACTGCAACCCAATACACAACCTTCTTCATGGTGTACGGGGCAAAGGCAGTTCTGCCACATGACCTCAAGTTCGGAGCACCCCGGGTCACCGGATACGAGGAAGAAGAAGAAGAAGCATTACAAGACGACAAAGATACGGATGACGAAGCAAGAGACACAGCCCTGGCAAAATCAGGAGGATACCAAGACAAACTACGTACCTACCAAAGCAGTCGACTGCGCACTAGAACCTTCAACAAAGGTGATCTAGTCCTACGACTAATACAAGAGAAGGTCCAAAAACTTGCCCCCCAATGGTAAGGACCATTCATAATCTCAGAAGTCATCGGAGGCGGCGCCTACAGGCTGAAGAACCCAACGACAGACGAGGACGTGGGAAACCCATGGAACGTAGCAAACTTGCGACTATTCTATCCATAGCCCCTATCGGTCGGACATGACTGGCAATTCATATAAATCGTATGACCGCAATAAAATAAATGTTGCCCAAACACTCCCATCTCAAAGCGCTCGAGGGTTGAAGAGGAAACTCCCCCCCGAGCAACTCTATCGCCTACGCGATCTCAACCGAAGTACTCGGGGGCTTAAGAGAAAAAACTCCCCCCCGAGCAACTCTATTTCCTACGCGATCTCAACCGAAGCACTCGGGGGCCGAAGAGGAAACTCCCCCCGAGCAACTCTATCGCCTACGCGATATCAACCGAAGTACTCGGGGGCTGAAGCCCCCCGAGCAACTGCTATCGCACATGCGATCTTAATCGAAACACTCGGGGGCTTAAGAGAAAAAACTCCCCCCGAGCAACTCTATCGCACATGCGATCTTAATCGAAACACTCGGGGGCTTAAGAGAAAAAACTCCCCCCCGAGCAACTCTATCGCCTACGCGATCTCAACCGAATCACTCGGGGGCTGAAGAGGAAACTCCCCACCGAGCAACCCTATCGCCTACGCGATCTCAACCGAAGTACTCGGGGGCTGAAGAGGAACCCCCCCCGAGCAACTGCTATCGCACATGCGATCTTAATCAAAGCACTCGGGGGCTTAAGAAGCAAACCCCCCTCCCCCCCGAGCAACTCTACCGCCTACGCGGTCTTCTTCATGAAGCACTCGGGGTCTCGAGCACAAACCCCACCCGAGAGACGACCATCAACACTCCCATGACATCCAAGGACTTTTGAAAACACTTCGGAGGAAGCACAAGCTCATCTAGTCTTCACCTGATCGCCAACAATCACCTAAAGACTCGGGGGCTACTCCCATCGGGAGCGCTACCGCGCACCCGATAAAAACAACAACAAAGGAAACAAATTTTAGCCTACGCCTGACCCTTCGAATCAAGCGTAGCCTCGGGGGCTACTCCCATCGGGAGCGCTGTCGCGCGCCCGATAGAGCCAACAGTACCAAGTATAAGATGGACCCGAGGACAGTCCCCAGCAGTAAAAGACTCTCAGCTACAAAAGGATTCGAAGACAGCTCCTGATGGTCAAGACCCAGTTTTGGTGGCATAAAAAGCTCAAATATAAATTCCACTACAAAGGATAAAACACAGTTTCCATCATAGATATCATCTTCAGTACAAAAGGACTCAACTACATTTGCATAGAAGGCAGCTCCTGTTACAAGAGAAATTCACCCAAGGAACTATGACTTCTACATGTGTGCCAGGGATAATCTACTCTAGTACAAGAGCATCATCACAGACAAAGTAGGGGTGGAAGCAGCAGGCTCATGATGTCAATGACATAACAAAAGGTGAAGCTCGACTTATTTGGGGAGCCATTGGGGACGCTGCTCCACCAGCTTCTTCTCCTGCTCCTCTAGCTTCTTCTCCAGCTCCGCCCAAACTGCCGGCGAAGATGACGCCGCCACCTCCAGTTCTACAAGGTCGTCTGCCGCGCTCGTTTAACCGGTGGCTTGACATCGAGGTCTTCTTCAGAGGCAGAGGAGGAAGCCGTTGAAAACGGCTCGCCACCACCACCAGAAGAGTCCCCGGAGGACGAAGCAGTCGAAGACGCAGGCAAAGGAATCCTCGACTTTATGGAGATGTTGCTGCTCAACTCCTGCCCATGCGGATCCATGCTATTGCCACTCGGATCGAATGCCGGACAGCAACAGTGCTCTCACCATCAAAACGACAGCTGAGCATATCACCATCCCGCAAATTCAACCGCCGAGCAAATAAACTCCAACCAGAGCCAAGAAAAATCAAGCGAGAGCTATCAACCTCCAAATCAACATAAGAAGGAGATCGACAGCTCCCTTGAAGGTGCAGAAGGAAGCCATCCAAGCCACGTTCAGAGACAATGGCAGAAAAAGCAGAGGGAAGAAGGATGCGATTGGCACTTTGGCCACGAACACGCAAAATAAAATCGTAGCGCCAGAATCCCTCCTCCAAGGGAGAGGAGGAAGGCACTGGCACCGTACCATGGCGACCACCACGGCATGAACGTGGTGTGCGGCCACCACAGCTACGACGACCACGGCCACGGCCAACACCTCGCCCAGGAACCATGAGCGGAAGAAGAGACGGAGAAAGAGGCGAAGCAGCGAGTTGGATAGAAGCGTGGAAGAGAAAGGCCTATTTATAGAACAACCACCATCAAGGCACAGAGAAGCCAAAACGACAGCAACAATTAATTCAAAGACCAATCGTCGCAGCCTTCTCGGACTCCAAGACGAAGATGCTCTCTCACGGGATGCACTGTACGCAAGACGCGTCAATTCGCGCGCGTTTCCAAACGCGCGTATGGGAAACCCAACCGGCGCCTGCCGCACGCCACAGCGGCCATCATTATGACCGGTCCTGAAGATGTGACGGTTCAATGACAGAGCATCACTGCCAGCCATCAAAATAGAGGCATCACTGCCCCTCACAAACAGCAAAGGAAAAACCAAAGAGACATCAATGCCAACAGACTCCATCTTTCAGATCTTTTCCCCCAAGGAAGAAAAAACATCTTACTCCCATCGGGAGCGTACATCATAAGAGTCCCGGGTGCTCCCTCACCTAAAGGTTAGCCACGTGCTCGAGTGAACACTCACACTTATAAGAGTCTCGGGTGCTCCCTCAACCCGACGAAAAACAAACAAACGTTCGCCAAAGACCATACGACGCTAAGAGTTCCGGGTGCTCCCTCACCCGAAGAGCCGAAAAAGGCATTCGAGTGACTACTCGTGAAAAACCCCCCGACTGAGCACTCGAAAACAAAGCTCCTCGGGTGAATGAGTGAACAACTCGCTTGATGTTTTGTTCCAAGCGGGTGCAATGCTATAAGACTTCGCGCCTCAAAAACACACTTTCCTGGAACACGATACACTGTGCCCAGATGCCACGCAAGATTAGCGTGTAGGTAAGACCCCGTTGCGAAGTACGGCCTGGCTGGGACTTGCCGAAGAGAGATTTCACTCCCAACCTTTCCCATGCGCAGAGCATGATAGATAAGCCGGGCGGACGCGCCTTAGGCTACACACATTACTGGCGGCAAATGAACACCGTAAGACCTGAAGCGGCCGAACTTTTGCTCGACACCAGTGTTCCAAGCTCACGTCGAGGGACGTGCGTTTGATTGGGCTACTGTGGTATTTGCCCTAGTGCAATTCACCAAGGCTCGATCCGTCGACTCCTTGGGACCTTTCAGCTTAGCATCCCTCGAAACAGGTTTTGTCATGGCCACCAGACTGCCAGCAACCCACGGATGAACCGTGCATATCAATGAACGACATATAAATGTACTCGATTCCCTGCGCGACTCTTCGAGTCCCCCAGGTACTCGGGGGCTACTGACGAGGGGGTGACCTCACGACTCCTACAGATGAGCCCACCTGGTGTCCATGAAGGCAGAAGGCCCATGAAGATACGGCCCCGACCCACTGGATGGCACCGACGTAGAAGTCCTCGACTCACAAGGAAGGTGCGAAGACCTGCCGTAAGGAGAAAGCTAGGGTTAGGAAAGTTTACCTGTACACGTAGATGAATTCCCCGAGACCTAGCCCGGTATATAAGGGCTAGGAGGGGCGACGCCAAAGATATCCAATCTCACCTGTAACCCTAGCCCCTAGCGCTCCAGCCTTGGCTTCCTCTGTAATCGCATCTCCCTAATCAATAATATCGAGCAGGAGCGAGCCTCCCTGTTTTCCGATGAGCTATCGTCCAACCTGCGCCTCTCATAACTAACCCAGGGTCCCTGTCCATGGGATTTGCCGGGGTTGATCCCCGTCAGCCACCGTTTTCTAAATTCTTTCAAAACCGTGCAATATCTCGGAAAGTGTTCAACATGTCGAAGATGCTGCTACTCCATACGAATCCAATGGTGTATCATACGCATCGTTTCGACAAACGGTTAAAAGTTTGACTCTCTACGAGATCCGGAAACCAAAAACAGAGTGGTTGCATTTTTTTCAATTTGAAATTCCTCTCAAACTGTGAGGAATTAGACAAAGTGTTCTACATATGGATGGAGCGCCTGATCGATATCTTTCCAAAGGTATATCATTTGCATCATACCAATGAACGTTTTAAGAGAAATCGCAAAAATACGCCCGCTGCAAAAGTATGTTACCGCACCATTTTCGTAACTTCTCTTAATCCGTTAGGAACTAGAATAAGTGTTCAACATACGGAAGATGCTCCAGTTCAATAAGAATCCAACGGTTTATCATATGCTTAATTCCGACAAACGGTTAAAAGGTTGAAGCGAAAACGGTGAATGCGGCTCTGTTTTACCCGAGCTGCAGTGCTTCGAATACAGCAGTGCGGTTCTCTTTGCGATACGATGCAGTTCGGAATGTTGTCAGAATAATTATTCTGACAACGATGTTAGAATAGACCGGCTGTATATATATATATATAAAGTACTCGTCTATTCTGCTAATATTAGCAGAATAACTATTTTACTAACACTTCTGCACTGCATCGGACGCTAATGAGAACCGCACTGTTGACTCACGAGCACTGCAGCTCGGGTAAAACAGAACCACATTCAGTATTTTCTCTCTAACTTTTAACCGTTGATCGGAATTGAGCGTATGATACACCGTTGGATTCCTATGGAAAAGGAGCATCTTTCGTATGTTGAACACTTCCCCCGATTCTTCACGGATTACGAAAAGTTTTAAAAATGGTGCGACGACCCACTTTCGCAGCGATAGTTTTTCCGCGATTTCTCTTAAACCTTTTATCAGATTGATTCAAATTATATACCGTTGGAAAGATATCGATAAGGCGCTCCATCCATATGTAGAAAACTTTGTCTAATTCACTACGGATTTGAGAGAAATCTAGCCGCAAAAAAATGCGCACACTCTGTTTTTCGCCGGCGGATCTTGTAGAGAGTAGAACTTTTTACCCGATTGTCCGATCGATGCGTACGATACACTGCTGGATTTGTATGGAGTAAGAGATTAATCCATATGTTGAACACTTTTCCAGATTCCCCATGGTTTTGAAGTAATTTGAAAAACGGTGTGGCTGTCCACATTTGGGGCAGCGGGTGTTTTTGCGAAAATTCTTTTGATTCACTTATCCGATCGATGCAATTGATACACCGTTTGATAGATATCGTCGAGGCGCTCCATTTTCATTTAGAACACACTTTCTAATTCCTTACGGTTTAAAACTTGTGTCGATTCTAGTAAAAACGTGGAACTTCGTTTTTCGCGGACCCGAAATCGACCAAGTGAACTGCATTCGCTGGGCAAGCGCACCGCATCCGACGGGCAAGCGCACTGCATTATCGCTAAACTGAACGCACTTGTTTTTTGAACTGCATCACCGTTTTTGCACTAAATTTTTAACCGTTGGTCGGAATTGAGCGTATGGTACACCGTTGGATTCGTATGGAAAAGGAGCATCTTTCGTACGTTTAACACTTCCCCCGATTAGTAACGGGTTAAGAGCAGTTTTGAAAACCATGGGGTGGCCCACTTTCACAGCGATAGTTTTTCCGTGATTTCTTCTAAATCGTTTATCGGATTGATGCAAACGATATACCGTTGAAAGATATCGATCAGGTGCTCGATCCATATGTAGAACACTTTTTCTAATTCGCTACAGATTTGAGAGAGATCTAACCGCAAAAAACCGCACGCACTCTGTTTTTCACCGGCGGATCTTGTAGAGAGTAGAACTTTTTAAATGCTTGTCCGATCGATTCGTAAGATACACCGCTGGATTTGTATGGAGTAGGAGATTAATCTATATGTTGAACACTTTTTCAGATTCCACACGGTTTTGAAGTAATTTGAAAAACGGTGTGGCTGTCCATATTTGGGGCAGCGGGCGTTTTTGCGGAAATTCTTTTTATTTGCTTATCCGATTGATGCAATTGATACACTGTTGGATAGATATCATCGAGGCGGTTCATTTTCATGTAGAACACACTTTCTAATTCCTTACGGTTTACAAGTTGTGTTGATTCTATTAAAAACGCGGAACTCCATTCTTCACGGCCCCGAAATCGACCAAGTGATTTGCATTCTCCTGGCAATCGCACCGCATCCGACGGGCAACCGCACTGCATTAGGCCAAACAGAACACACTTGTTTTTCGCGGATCCGGAATCGACCAAGGGAACTGCATTGGACGGGCAATCACACCGCATTTGTCGACACAGAGCACTGCACGCGCTAGATACTTAGGTTAGAAGGGTGTTAACAGAATAAGAATTTTGTTAGTAGAATAAGCTCTTAAGGGGTGTTAGTAGAATAGGCCCACCCTATATATAAAACCCTAAACCCTATATATATATTTGCGCTAAGTCTGTTTCATGTGCACTCGATATGAATTTATTTGAATTTGAACTACAAGTGCAATGAAATTTGACCAAATGGGAGCTGAAAACTCATGTATGTGCTCTCGGGTTAACGTGTAGCACACATACATCAAATTGGAATGAACTTGCTGCACCTTGGTCACGTCTTTCCACCCAGAAACATTGAGTCGGTGTTTCTTAAATTACAAAAAATAAAAAAATGAGATTCGCTCGGAAATATATGAGACTTTGTGTGGCACCATGATAAGGTAAAACTACGATGAGGTACAAATTTCAGAAATTTTGAGAAAGGTATCATGCGATCGCCTTGCAAACGGGGGCATCTCACATGAAGGACCATGGTTTCGATATGTATGGAACGACTCGTGAAATGTTCGGGTTACAAGTAGATTGTATCGTTACTTCATCAATCGTGGTTGATTTTTTTTAACATCTGCCACACGTCTATACGTGATATATCTTCTAATTTGGACGCATTCCTTGTTAATTTGGTATTTTTAAACATTTTATTGCACTTACAAACCGTAAAAAAGAGTTAAATATAAATCCGCCGGAACTACAGAAACATGATGTTGGTTCATTCGTGACCGTTCGATTCGTGCGCATTGGACGGAGCATAGCGTGCGATCCGTGGTGCTGTGTTCTGGCCAATCAGAACACACGGGCGAATTTTGCAGGGCATAGGCTAAGCAAACGGTTTTAGTAATGAACCGGGTGCTTCACCGTATCACCGAAATTTTGGCATGTAACAGGATGTGTTTCATATATTTAAGTCATCAAGTGTAGATTAGAAAGTTTCTATGGTTTATTACATTTGAACTATGATATTTTTTTCATTTTCATTTCCTGTTTCATATATATATATATAAGGCGCTAAGTCCGTTTCATGTGCACTCGATATTAATTTATTTGCATTTGATTTATAAGTGCAATGAAATTTGACCAAATGTGTGCCGAAAAATCATGTATGTGCTCTCGAGTTAACATGTAGCACACATACTTCGAATTGGAATGAACTTGCTGCACCTTGGTCACGTCTTTCGACCCGGAAACATTGATGTCGGTATTTTTTAAGTTAAATATTTTTCAAAAAATTGAGATCGCTCAGAAATATATGAGACTTTTCTGTGGCGCCGTGATAAGGTAAAACACCGACGTGGTAAATTTTTCAGACATTTTGAGAAATATTATCATGCGATCGCCTTACAAACGGGGGCATCTCACATGAAGGACCATAGTTTCGATATGTATGAAACGAGTCATGAAATGTTCGGGTTACAAGTAGATTGTATCGTTACTTCGTCGATTGTGGTTGATTTGTTTTTCACACCTGCCACACGTCTATACGTGATATGTCTTCGAATTTGGACCCGTTCCTTGTTAATTTTGTATTTTTAAATTTTTTATTGCAGTTACAAACCGTAAAAAGAGTTAAATACAATATCCACCGGAAGTACAACAGCATGATGTTGGTTCATTCATGACCGTTCAATCTGTGCGCATTGGACGGTGCATGGCTTGCGATCCGTGGTCCTGCGTTCTGGCCAATCAGAACGCACGGGCGAATTTCGCAGGGTATAGGCTAAGCAAACGGTTTTAATACACGAACCGTGTATTTCATCGTATCACCGAAATTTTGGCATGTAACGGGATGTGTCTGATATATTTAAGTCATCAAGTGTAGCTTAGGAAGTTGCTATGGGTTTACTTACATTTGAACTATGATTTTGTTTGTCATTTTCATCTTTTGTTTCATATATATAAGTCGCTAAGTCCGTTTCATGTGCACTCGATATGAATTTATCTGCATTTGAACTACAAGTGCAACAAAATTTGACCTAACGTGTGTTGAAAAATCATGTATGTGCTCTCGGGTTAACGTGTAGCACACATACGTCGAACTGGAATAAACTTGCTGCACCTTGGTCCCCTTTTTCGACCCGGAAACATTGAGGTCGGTGTTTTTTAAATTACATAAAATTCAAAAATTAAGAACCGCTCAGAAATATATGAAACTCTGTGTGGCGCCGTGATAAGGTAAAACAACGACCTGGTAAAATCTTCAGACATTTTGAGAAAGTTTATGATGCGATCGCCTTACAAGCAGGGGTATCTCATAGGAAGGACCATGGTTTCGATATGTATGGAACGATTCGTGAAAGTTTTGGGTTACAAGTAGATTTTATCATTACTTCGTCGATTGTGGTTCATTTTTTTCACAACTGCGACGCGTCGATACGTGACATGTCTTCAAATTTGGACGCATTATGTGTTATTTTGGTATTTTTAAACATTTTATTGCACTTACAAACCGTAAATAAGAGTTAATACAATATCCACCAGAACTACAACATCATGATGTTGTTTCGTTGCGGACCGTTCGATCTGTGCGCATTGGATGGTGTAGGGCGTGCGATCCGTGGTGCTGTGTTCTGGCCAATCAGAACGCACGGGCGAATTTCGCAGGGTATACGTTAAGGAAACGATTGTACCACACGAACCGTGTGCTTTACTATATGACGGGAATTTTAGTTCTGTTTAATTTCAATGTTCAGATTGAAAACATAACTACATTGAAATGCCACGAGCCCATGACTGGTTGATCACCATCAACATCACAAGTCAGAATCATACATGAACAGAAGGCAACTTCATTTGCCATCACAATATATAGGGAAATCAACATAGATCCTTCCATACATTAAATATCACCAATCATGCTCAAAAGCAATAATTTACAAACAGTTCACTATTACACACATGTCTATACTTATGAACTGCATAATATAGCTACAAACCTTACGTTATCCGTCATGCATTCATATAGCGTTGTTGTGCTTGTACTCGATCGTCGGGCGTCAAAGTTTTTCCATCGCAGATCCTCTGTACTCTCAGTAGGTGCCATTGGCGGAGAAGGAGCTTGTCAGGTCGACGATCTCCATACCTTTCCCAAATGCGGTGGCGACGGCACTGATTGTACGAATTAACGCCCCCTTGTTGGTTACCCAAAGTGGAAGGTTGAGATGTAGACATCAGCAAGTTTCCCTTAGCGAAGATGCTAAGGTTGAATGTCGAACCAATAGGACTCCAAGATCGACAAGTAAGTGGTGAAGTGAACAATGGAGCCGTTCACAACCTAAGGTTGCTTACTTCACCTGGACCTACACACACAACAAATAACTTTGCTTCCCAACGAGTACAGAGGATTTGTCAATTCCTCCAGCCTTTTTGTTTAAAAGGATAAAATGCACGGGATAATAATGATAGTGATAGCAACGGAAAAGAAAATAAAGCAGTAAATTGATAGCGGGTGTAAACAGTGTTGGAAATATGGACTGGGGTCCTATGATGTTCACTAGTGATGTCTCTCTCCACAAGACGATAAAATAGCCATGCGAGGTAAACAAAATACAGCTGGGCAATGTACAGGATTATGTGCGCAAACCAATGCTAACTATTCAATAAAGAAAGGAAGAGGCTCAAAACCATGGGCGATACGCCAAGACAAGTAGAACGAAATCCATCTGCATCTACCTAGTAATCATCCACCTTGAGATATCTATCCAGAACATCTCGCTGGTATTAAGTTGCGAATCCCACCAAAGTGTGAACTCAAAGCAACGGACAACTGCATTAAAGAACTTTGCGTAAAGTAAACAATCCTTGCACCCGCAAGTACAAGCACCGTTTTTTCCCCCTTGTGGCAACAGCAAAAAGATTACATATGTGCCTCGATCATGTAGGGCAGCTCACGAGGTCTAATCCATGAAGAACAAAGAGGGGAGGAGAACATCACATAGCTACTGATCATAGACCCATGGTCCAAGGTGGACTACTCACGGTTCATCCGGGGAGCATCCATGGTGGTGGAGAAGCTCCCGGAGGTGATTCCTCCCTCCAGCAGGGTGCCGGGAAGAGGTCTTCTGGTGCTCCCGATCTTGGAAGCGCGGCGGCGGTGGAACAGAGGAGAGATCGCGAAAAAGGGTTCCCGTCACGGGGGTTTCACGTCACGAGGGATATATAGGCGAAGGGGGCAGCCAGGGGGGCCACCAGGGGTCCAGGCGGCCCCCTGGCGCGGCCCCGCCCTAGGGCGCGCCGGGAGGGAACCTGGGGCCCTGGTGGGTCCCCTCTGGCCCCCCCTCGGTGATTCCCGAAGCTTCTTCTGCGCTGATTTTTTATTGTATTTTTCCCGAATTTTTGGAGCACTTTTAATATGGGGGAGACCTGAAATAGAAAAACAACAGAAAACAGGAAATGGCATTGGGGTGCACTGAGTTAATAGGTTTGTCCAAATATGATCAAAAGTGTATGGAAGTTCATCAATATCATAGCCATATCACACAAAAGAGGCATGGAGCAAGCAGAAATTATAGATACGTTTTGGACGTATCAACATCCCCAAGCTTAATTCCTGCTCGTCCTCGAGTAGGTAAATGATAAAAGCATAATTTCTGTGGTGACATGCTAACAATCATATAAGAACTTTTACTTAAAGCAATCAAGACATGTAATTCAATTCAAGACAAAACAGGCAAGAGTTTATATTTAGCATTGAAATAAGCAACATAAGAACATAAAGGTGCAAGAGCTCTCGCTGTCCATGACTCGAATGTCTCCAAATGGTGTTTGCGTGCAAGAAAGGGGATAGGGATATACGAGAAAAAGAATTTTTGTGTTGAGAACTCAATCTACTAAGATTTCACAATTGGTCTTCTTTGGAATCTTATCTTGACTCATCCCCATACCACTAGCCAGGTACAAGTCAAAATGATCCACTCCTTTTTGACATTTTCAGCACTCATGCAATGGATGAGCGTAAGCAAGAAAGTTGACACTTAGGATGGCAAAGAGATAATATGGTGGATGAGGAATACAAAAAGGTGTGAAAAGCTCACATCAATGAGTACAATCCTAGGCGAGAGAAAGCCAAATGATAGATATGATGTGAGGAGTAGAGATTGCCATGCAACGGATGCACATATGAGCTAAGGTAAGCTCTTCAATGGAACTAGTGATGGTGCATCCAACTTGGTTGCTCAAGAAGACCTAGAGCTCATTTGAGGAGGCTCATCATTGGAATATACAAGCCAAGTTCTATAGTGTGAAGGTCCCCTCATAGCTATATGCATAAATGCTAATCTCTATGGAGTACAAGGTATAAGATGGAGTACGAGTGTGGATCTCTCAAATGGAATAGTAGTGTGCCCCCTTCTCTCTTTTTATTTCTTTTTCTCTTTTTTGTATTTTTTTGTATTTTTTTGGTGGCCTCAATGGCTCTTTCTATTTATCTCATTTGTCCTCTTTGGGATCTTTTAATTTTTCCACTTTGGGATCTTTTAAGTTGTCCACTTTGGGATCTTTTCCTCACTTTAGGGCAACACTCTATATATTACAAAAAGTATAGAAGATCTTTCACACTTTACAAAAGTACTCAAATCATAAAGAAAATGTAACTATCATGATGTATGCAAATGTATGCCTCTCCCAGGGTAGCAGGATATGCAATGATACTAGCGCATCATGTAGCAATGATTAGGGAAAGGCCCAACTAGCATGCGGCTCATCTATCAAGCAAGTAGAATGTATGACATGAAGATCAAGTCATGAGAAGGTGGATGTTGCATGGAAATGTATCTCGGAAAGGCTATGGGAATGCCTTGATAGGTAGGTATGGTGGCTGTTTTGAGGAAGGATATAAGGAGGTTTATGATGAAAGAGCGTATCATGCCAAGGGTTTGGATGTATCGGCGAAGGTGGACGCTAACTCTCGGAGTGAGAAGAAAGCAATGCACGACACAGGAGAGGCTAAAAAAATATGGGAAGGTGGAAGTGTCAACTTTCGAATACTCACATTAGTCCGAAGAACTCATGCACTTATTATCGGTAACTCTCAATCTAATAAGGAGGTTTCACAAAGAGACAAGTACCCCGAGGAGGATTGTATGGGGGTTTGGTTATCCTTGCGCATCCTCGACTCATGGTACGTGAGTGTACTCTAATATTCGACCCCTCAAAAGAGTAGTGATCCATCTAGTAGCTAAAGTTCTCAACTAATTTTGTAAGTTTTGAAAATAAACACAAATTTCCCAAAATACGACATCTATCACTAATAGGTTAAAGCTCTTGACACCAAAAGTCTAAACATTACTCAAAACAATACCTCAAAACTATCGCAAGTTACTACTACAAAAGAATAGCAACCTCAATTACCTACTTCAAGTCAAGAAACAAAACTCAGTGCAACAGGCAAACTCTCTAAACAAGATAAACATGAAAACTCAAGAGAGTTCCAGCAACAAACTAAACAAAAGCTCTTAAAAATATAAGCATGAAAACTAAGAGCTAAACATGACAATAGCTGTGAAAAAGATAAAGAACACACACAACAAATAAGGTTAAGGTTTTCAAACTGAAGAAGAGGCGAAACATGACAGAATCTGTGAAAAACAGACCAACAGATAGTAAAGAATATTTTAGGGATACTTCTGCAACTCAAATAAAAAAACTCTGAACATACGAAAGTTCCATAATTGTATAGAGCACGCTGTGTAAAAATTTCAGCTCAAAAAGATGAACTGGTATTTTCTATGATTTTTCTAGTCACGAGGACAGAATCTGTTTTCTTGACAGCATGTCACAACTTTCACTTCCCTTATCATATGAGGCTATAAATGGCACAAAGCTTGAAAAGTAAAGATATAATGATGTTGCTACAGTAGTAACAATCATCAAGACCACTAAAAACAGAAGAGAAACAAAAAGCAAATCCTAAATTCGTTGCGGGCTGCCTCCTAAAAGCGCTTCTTTATAGCCATTAGCTAGGCTTAATGCAAATAGGAGGAATCAAAGATCATCATAATAATCAGAGTTGTAAATCGATTCAAATGGTTCCTCGACAAGTTCATCCTTGTTTCTTTTGGGAAAGGGGTATATACCTTTTTCTTTCCCGCGTAGGCGTATTTGTCCCTTACCTATATCAATGAAGCCTTTCACGGCCCGGAGGAAATCCCTTCCAAGCACTATATTTCCTTGGTTTGGCTTCATGACGAAGAAATCAACTATTGCAATCCCTTTAAGGAATGTCACTGGTACATCTTTTATCCTTCCCTGGATCTCAGAAATATCTCCATTAGCATTTTCATGATAGGATGACAATTTGTCCATGTTAAATTTTAAAGAATCATGAACAACTTTTGGTATAGTAGAAACCATGGACCCAATGTCACAGAAAGCAAGGAAGTCTTGATTAGAGATACTAATTCTAACAAAGGGTTCCCAGTCACCATCTATCTCATAAACATCTTTCTTATTTGGCTGGGGTTTCTTTACTTTTCTCAAGTCTAGAGCATCCAATTTATTTTCAATAGTAGCAAGTCTATATATGACAGTATCAAAACTATGATCATATACAAAGTAACTTGATACACCATGTATAATTTCAAGAGCTCTAGCTTCATCACAAGATAAGAAATCCCCTTCGGCTATAATATCCAAAGAGTGTTTGCACCATCTAAAAAGACCATGGTAAAAATTTCTAAGCACAATTTTTATAGGTATCCAAGGCATAATTCTTCTATGTGCATCATAAATTCTATCCCAAGCCTTCTTCATATTTTCTCCATCCCTTTGATGGAAATCTAAAACCTCAGATTCCCTCAAGGTACCAAATCCTAACATGCTTGACTAAACAGAAAGGATAACTAAAATCAAGATAACTATTTTTTTGATTTTTGATAAAGAGAACTAAAGCAAAAACTGAAAGGTAAACTAACAAGACTAAAAAGCAAAGATAAAAGATAGTGCACAAGTCCCCTATCTTCAAGAGTGGAATCCCTGGCAACGGCGCCAAAAATTTCTTTTGATGGTACGAATTAACGCCCCCTCGTTGGTTACCCAAAGTGGAAGGTTGAGATGTAGACAACAGTAAGTTTCCCTTAGCGAATATGCTAAGGTTGAATGACGAACCAATAGGACTCCAAGATCGACAAGTAGGTGGTGAAGTGAACAATGGCGCCGTTCACAACCTAAGGTTGCTTACTTCACCTGGACCTGCACACACAACAAATAACTTTGCTTCCCAACGAGTACAGAGGAGTTGTCAATTCCTCCGGCCTTGTTGTTTACAAAGGATAAAACACACGGGATAATAATGACAGTGATAGCAACGGAAAATAAAATAAAGCAGTAAATTGATAGCGGGTGTAAACAATGTTGGAAATATGGAATGGGGTCCTATGATGTTCACTACTGATGTCTCCCTCCCAAAAGACGATAAAATAGCCATGCGAGGTAAACAAATTACAGCTGGGAAATTGACAGGATTATGTGCGTAAACCAATGCTAACTATGCTATAAAGAAAGGAAGAGGCTCAAAAGCATGGGCTGTACGCCAAGACAAGAAGACCGAAATCCATCTGCATCTACCTACTAAAAATCCACCTTGAGATATCTATCGAGAACATCTCGCTGGTATTAAGTTGCGAATCCCACCCAAAGTGTAAACTCAAAGCAACGAACAGGTGCATTAAAGAACTTTGCGTAAAGTAAACAATCCTTGCACCCGCAAGTACAAGAACCGCTGTTTTCCCCCTTGTGGCAACAACAGAAAGATTACATATGTGCCTCGATCATGTAGGGCAGCTCACGCGGTCTAATCCATGAAGAACAAAGAGGGGAGGAGAACATCACATAGCTAATGATCATAGACCCATGGTCCAAGGTGGACTACTCACAGTTCATCCGGGAAGCATCCATGGTGGTGGAGAAGCTCCCAGAGGTGATTCCTCCCTCCGGCAGGGTGCCGGGAAGAGGTCTTCTGGTGCTCCCGATCTTGGAAGCGTGGCGGCGGCGGAACAGAGGAGAGATCGCGAAAAAGGCTTCTTGTCATGGGGGTTTCATGTCACGAGGGATATATAGGCGCAGGGGGGGTATCCAGGGGGCCACCAGGGGTCCAGGCGGCTCCCTGGCGCGACCCCACCCTAGGGCGCGCCGGGAGGGCGCTTGGGGCCCTGGTAGGTCCCCTCTCACCCCCCTCGGTGATTCCCGAAGCTTCTTCTACGCTGATTTCTTATTATATTTTTCCCGAATTTTTGGAGCACTTTTAATATGGGGGAAACTTGAAATAGAAAAACAGCAGAAAACAGGAACTGGCACTGGGGTGCACTGAGTTAATAGGTTAGTACAAATATGATCAAAAGTGTATGGAAGTTCATCAATATCATAGCAATATCACACAAAAGAGGCATGGATCAAGTAGAAATTATAGATACGTTTTGGACGTATCAGGCACGCGCATGCGCTCCCTGCCCGCGCGACGGTGCTGCTGACTCGGACGACGAATTTTCCTGGTTTGCTTCCTTGGCCTCCGCATCCGTCTGCTCCTTCGGCTCGAACTCAAACACGAGCCTGCAACGGCGCCTTCCGATTCACGTTGGGCGTGCCTCCTCCTCCCGAAGCCTCTTCCGCTGCAACCTATCATTTTCACACAGTACCAATCGATGCCGATCCCTATTCATGGAGAGGGCCTCGGTAAAAGCAATGGATTCATGCTCATCTAGGTCGCCGAGGTCCACGACGAAGCGCGAATCCTCGAGGGACTCAGCTATGGCCATCTCCATCATGCGATTGTACTTGGAGTCGTCGTTTTCGGGAGTGGCGGGTTGTGCACCCAACACAATGCCGGCCAGTAGCGCGCTGGACATGTAGACTCCTCCGTCCTCCATCTCCATCTAGGCGTGGTCCATATGCAATGGGTGTGGTGGTGGTGGTGGTGAGCTATAGGTGACGAGGCGAAGGGTGTGGTGGTAGTGGTGGAGAACTAGGGGATGAGCGTGTGTTTGTGTGTTGCCGCCACCGCTTGCCATGGCGAGCTTTATTTGTAGAGCTAGAGCTCGGATTGTGGATCGATATATGCCCTAGTGGGAGCTTGCGCAGGAAGGATATGCTAAAGCGCGCGGGAAAAATAACAAAAGTTCGAAAATTCTTGTGGAGCCCATGCTTTGGCTGCCGCGACGAGCGTGCTCTAGTGATGAGGAAGCCAGTCTGCCGGAGAGAGAAGTGGAGGTGGCGACGCATTGCAAACGGTTGTTTCCATCTACTCGTCGGTGTTACGATGGAACTCATCACCCATGGCTATTCAATTAGATCCGTGTATGTTTACTTAATTTCATCATAATTAATTTCCTTCTCCTCACATATAATGCGACGTTTTCAACTATTACACCCAAAATAGATCACTAAAAGTTCCTTGTTAAGGCCACACGAAACTAAAGAGAGACTAAATTAATTCCAGAGTCGAAGTCGGGCACTGCGGCGAAGGCGCCCAACTACATTGATTGTAACCTTGATAGGCTGCTGGGGCGTGCACTCCAGATTGCGAAGCTGTCCGGAGCGGCGGAGCTGGGTTGCGCGCTGACGCTCAATGATGGGGCGCATGCCGTCGACTTAGTCGGAGACGGAGCCGGAGTCCATGTCTATGTCCAGCATCCGCGCAATGAGTGGACCTGCTTCGAAGGTGGAATTGCGGTGAAGGCTCCCAACTACACTCATGGTAACCTCGAGGGTCTGCTGTTGGGGTTCGGGGCAGAAAACACAAATTTTTCATAACCTACGATACCCAAAACCAAGATCTATGCTATGGCGATGCAAGTAATGAATGGAATAGGTCACATACCAGTATGTAGTCCGTTAAGCGGGAAACGTTCCCGCGTGAATGTGGTTGGTGTAGTCGTACCGGCAATCCCCGATGCCGTGAAGCTCCACGATGACTCCGATAGCCACCCGGTCCTTGAGACCGATGACGGGATTGCGTCCCCGTCGGAATGTTGTCAGTGAAGACGCCGCGATACGGCCACGACGATGAAGGGCCACCAGAAGTGTAGGGCCTCGCGGGATTACACACATACGGTGTACCCGACGTCCCTCCAGACTCCGAAACAGAAGAGCAGCAGAAAGAAGATGGATTCAGATCCCGATTCCAGTAGCACGACGGCGTGCGTATGGTGGAGAAATCCCCAACCTAGTGTAGCCTCCAAAAAAGGGGAGTACGCTCATAGGAGGGAGAAGGGAGGAAGAAAGAATTTATTGGATGAATCAAAAGGGCACCCCTACCCCTCCTTATATAGGCTGAGGGGGGGGGGTGGGAACCTTCATCCCTCCCTGAGGTGGGACTAATCCCACCAAGGGGGGTGGTGCGCCGGCCAGGGGGGCGTGGGCACCTCCCTTGGCGCAAGGCCCAAGGGGGAGGCTCCTGCTTCCCCTAATGAGCCCTATGAGGCCCATATGCCTTTAAATTCATATTAGTTATATTTAATTATATTTTAATATTTAATTCAGATAATTAAATAACAAAACATTAACTAAACATTATTAAATATATTTTGAACCTTTCAAAATACCCAAAACAACTTCCGGCCTTCACCGGAACAATTCTGGTGTTCTCTCCTATTTCTCCGGTGATCCCGAATCTATCCTATTTGCGTCGAATACCCTTAAGTGTAACACCCTAGGGTCAGGGAAACAGCAGACATGATCGAGACAATCGTATTGATCAATGACTAATCAATTGGACCTGGTGATACGTCTCAAACGTATCTACTTTTCCAAACACTTTTGCTATTATTTTGCCCTCATTCTTGCATGATTTCGATGAAACTAACCCGGACTAATGCTGTTTTCAGCAGAGCTGCCTGTATGGTTTTATTGTGCGCAGGAAAATGGATTTTTAGGTGTCTCAGAAAATTCCCAGAAAAAACACAGAAAATCAACGCACCCGAGGGGCCATTGTGCCAGAAGTGGGACCAGAGGGCTGCCAAGGGGCCCCATGCGTCCCCCTGGCCCGGCCAGGGGTGGGGCCGCGCCCTCAGGCCTCCTAGGAGCCTCCCCCTCCTCTGGTGCCCTACCGATGCCCCTATTTATGTTGGGATACGGGGCAGAAAACACAAATTTTTCCACACCTACGGTACCCGAACCCAAGATCTATGCTATGGTGATGTAAAGTAACGGAGGGAATCGGTGTTCATACCTTTGAAGACCGAAAATGGGAAACGTTCTTACGAACGTGGTTGGCGTAGACTCAGAACTACGACCTCCCTGTCGTGTAGAAGACCACCACCGGCGAGGATGACTCCCGGTAAACCTCCAGCGATGAAGCAGCACCACAGGTGTAATGCCTCGAAGAGATTATACACGTACGGCACAATCGATGTTCCTCCCGGGCTCCGAACCAGGCGAGCAGCGGAAAGAAGACGGCTACGGATCCCGACTCCGGCAGAGCGACGGCCTGCCTTATGGTGGAGAACTCCAATCCTGGTGCAGACTCCAAACAAGGGGAGTCCACTTCCAGAAATGGAGAAGGAAGAAGAAGGAGATCAATTGTTGTATGGAAAAAGGGGGGTCTACCCCTCAATATAAAGGCCAAGGGGGGGTGTGATCCCTCTTCCCTCCCCCATGTGGGACTAAACCTCCAAGGGGGGAGGGGTGCGCCGGCCTAGGGGGGGTTGGGCCCCACCCCTTGGCGCCAAGCCCAAGGGGGGGAACCCCCTCCTCCCCTAATGGGCCTCTAAGGCCCATATAGCCTTTTTTCCATTATTTTAATTATTTAATAAGTTTTAAATATTTAATTCAGATAATTAAATAATAAAAACATTATTAAAACAATTAAACTTTATTTTGAACTATTCAAAATGTCCGGAAACCATTCCGTTCTCCTCCGGAACTATTCCGGTGATTTCTCCTATTTCACCGATTGATCCCGTAACTGTCCTATGCATCGATTGCCCTTAAGTGTAACACCCTAACGGTCCGGGAAACAGCAGACATGGTTGAGACTCTTCTCATGGACCAATGACTAGTCAGTTGGACCTGGTTACAGTCCTTGACAGCCCCTGCGCTTCCATCGAATGAGCTTCGATCGCTTTTGGAAACCGTTAACGATACAACGTAATCCCTTTGTTCTGCGGTACCTTGTTTGTCCGAGGTTTGATCGTCGGTATCCCACATACCGTGTTCACATCTCGTTCATGACAAACAACTTCTCTCGTCCATGATCATTGCATCTCTTTGTGACCTAGTCACGTCCTTGCAAGGGTTGATGCAATATCACCGAGTGGGCCCAGAGTACCTGTCCTGTCACAAGGACTGACAAATCCCGCTTTGATCTATTAACATACTTATCAACCATCTATTTCGGAATACCCAAAGTGCTCCGTTATAGCCAGCATATTTCAGTCAGGTGGTGGGATACAAATCAAAGTCTCCTCATAGATCGTGATTACGTATGATCATTACGGTCTAAGGACTAAGCCATACGTTACAAAGTCATAGCAACGCTGAACTATGTGACTCGATCACATTGCATTACTTTAGGTGGGTGTCTGTCCATCACATCATTCCCCTAATGATATGACCTCATTGTCAATGGACTTAAGTGTCGCCATGATCAGGAAAGCTTGATCAATCAATTGCCCAATGAGATAGTTTACCCGAGTTAAACTACGGACCATGTTTTATACTACACCTGTATTAGTATTTCCAAGTAATACAGTTATAGCACAGTATAAAACTTATTATGAACAAAACGGATATGTGAAAAATATCTTTATTAATTTGTCTCTAGGGCACATATCCAACAGTCTCCCACTTGCACTAGAGTACAAATTACACTAGTTTACATCAGGTATGTATCTAACACCAATGGTCTCTCGGTGTTCTTCAAACTTGCCCTGTGGAAGAGGTTTAGTCATCGGGTCTGCTGCGTTCAGATCCGTATGTATCTTGTGAATCCTAGTGTGTCCATCCCTGACGTAGTCTCGCGTCACATGGAACTTTCGGAGGATGTGCTTGGCTGTAGAGTGAGTTCTTGGCTCCTTCGCGTTAGCAATGGCACCCGTGTTGTCGCAGTAGATTCCCACGGGGTCAGTGCAACTGGGAAAAACGCCAAGCTCGATCACGAACTTCTTCAGCCACAGCGCCTCGTTTGACGCTTCTCAAGCGGCAATATACTCCGACTCCATTGAAGATTGAGCGACGACTGACTGTTTGCCGCTCCTCCAGCTAATCGCGCCTCCGTTCAACATGAAGACATATCCGTCTGGGATTTCGAGTCATCTAGGTCTGAGCCGAGGTTTGCGTCAACGTAACCCTTTACGGTGAGCTCCTCATCAACTCCTCCATAAACAAGAAAGAGATCCTTGGTTCTTCTCAAGTACTTAAGGATGTTCTTCACTGCTGTCCAATGGGCCATTCCCGGATTACTCTGGTAGCGATTAGTCATACTAATGGCCAGCGCTAAATCCGGTCTGGTACATAACATAGCATACATGAGAGAACCTATGGCTGAGGCATAGGGCTTTGAGGACATCTCCTCTTTCTCTTTAGCTGTGGTCGGGCATTGAGTCACGCTTAGTTTGACACCTTTCATGACTGGCAAGAGACCTCTCTTGGAGTCATCCATTTTGAACCTTTTCAAAATCTTGTCAATATAAGTATTCTGACTCAAGGCCAACCTTCGATTAGGTCTATCTCTATAGATCTTAATCCCCAGTATGTACGCAGCTTCACCTAGGTCCTTCATGGAAAATAGTCCATTCAGATATTCCTTCACTTCCTCTAAGAATTTCTTATCGTTCCCTATTAGTAATATGTCATCCACATATAACACAAGGAATGCTACAGAGCTCCCACTCAGTTTCTTATAGACGCAGAACTCTTCGACGTTTTGGACAAATCCAAAAGCTTTAATGACCTCATCAAATCGAAGATTCCAGCTCCGAGATGCTTGCTTCAACCCATAGATGGACCGTTGAAGCTTGCAAACCTTACCAGCATTCCTTGGATCGACAAACCCCTCTGGTTGCATCATATACAACTCTTCCTCAATGTTGCCATTTAGGAATGCAGTTTTCACATCCATCTGCCATATCTCGTAACCATGATATGCAGCTATTGCTAGTACGATCCGAATAGACTTTATCATCGCTACAGGAGAGAATGTCTCCTCGTAGTCAACTCCTTGAATTTGTCGGAAACCCTTCGCGACAAGTCGAGCTTTGTAGACAGATACGTTTCCGTCTGCGTCAGTCTTTTTCTTGAAAATCCATTTATTCTCGACGGCCTTGCGGTCCTCGGGAATATCCACCAAAGTCCATACTTTGTTGGTGTACATGGAGTCTATTTCGGATTTCATGGCTTCAAGCCATTTCTCGGACTCGGGTCCCTCCATTACTTCTTTGTAACTCGTAGGTTCATCCGACTCAACAGCCGAGATTGTATTCACAAGCTGTCCGTAAAACTCAGTAGGTTGACGGACTCTTGATGACCTACGGGGCATAAAAGGTTCCTCTTCATTCTCATCATGATCATCGTGAATGTCATGATCGTTATGAATGTCGTTCTGGCCATTCTCTTCAACTCCCACTGTGGAAGATGGTTCCAGAAAAAATTCCGTAGCCATTTCATCCAATTGGAGTGACTGGTCAGTTACTTCATCGAGGTCTATTTTCCTCCCACTCAACTCTTTCGCGAGAAACTCCTTCTCAAGAAAGTGTCCCGTCTTGGCAACAAACGTTTTGCTGTCAGACTTGTTGTAGAAGGTGTACCCACAAGTTTCCTTGGGATAGCCCACAAAGATGCACTTATCCGCCTTGGATTCAAGTTTGTCAGGCTGTAGTTTCCTAACATAAGCCTCACAACCCCAAATCTTCAGGTGAGACAACTCAGGTTTAGTGCCATGCCATTCTTCAAATGGTGTTGTCTTTACGGATTTGGATGGTGCCCTATTAAGAATATGAATGGCGGTTTCTAATGCATACCCCCAGAATGACACAGGCAAATCAGTATGAGACATCATCGATCGTACACTATCCAATAGGGTTCGATTACGTCGCTCAGCTACACCGTTTCTCTGAGGTGTGCCTGCCGGCGTAAGCTGTGGTACTATGCCACAAGACTTCAGATGATTGCCAAACTCGTGACTCAAATACTCGCCACCTCGATCCGATCGAAGGTGCTTGATTTTCCTTCCGAGTTGATTTTCGACCTCATTCTGAAATTCCTTGAACTTTTCAAAGGTTTCAGACTTGTGTTTCATCAAGTAAATATACCCATATCTACTCAAGTCATCAGTAAAGGTCACGAAGTAACGAAGATCATTGCGAGTGGGGATGTTCATGGGTCCACATACATCCGTGTGTATGATCCCCAATAAGACATCCGCACGCTCCATCACACCATTGAATGGAGTCCTTGTCATTTTGCCCATGAGGCATTGTTCACATGTATCAAGGGATCCAAAATCCAATGAGTCAAGAAGTCCATCCTTATGGAGCTTCTCCATGCGTTTTACACCAATATGACCAAGTCGGCAATGCCACATCATCATGTGATCTTCATTATTCTTCAATCTTTTGGCCTCAATATTGTTAACGTGACTCACGTCACCATCGAGATTAAGTATGAATAAACCATGCGACTCCGGTGCGTGAACATAAAACATATCATCCTTATAAATCAAACAACCAATTGTATCGGACTTAAAAGAATAGTGGTCTCGCTTCAAGCAAGAACCACTCACGATGTTCACACTCAACGCGGGTACATAGTAACATTTATTCAGAACTAAAACCAATCCCGAAGGGAGACTAAGATGCTTCGTGCCGACCGCCAAGACTTCAATCTGGCAGCCATTCCCCACGCGCATCGTCACTTCATCCTTGACCAAGCGTCTCCTATTCCTTAGTCCCTGAATGGAATTAGAAATATGAGCGACAGATCCTGTATCAAATATCCAGGATGTGTTCCCAGCGCTTGTCAAGAGAAGATCAACAATATGTATATCAAATATACCTTCGTCTCTCTTGGCGACCTTGCCAGCCTTCTTGTCCTTTAGGTACTTGGGACAGTTGCGCTTCCAGTGACCTTCACCCTTGCAGTAGAAGCACTCTACTCCGAGTTTAGGCTTGGGTGCCTTGGGAGGAGCGGCAACTGACTTGCCATCCCTCCTGGGGCCACCTCTCCTGGCCTTCTCCCGTATTCTTGACTTCTTGAAGTCAGTGGTCTTGTTGACCATGAAGACGGCGTGCTCCTTCTTGATTTCAACCTCAGCGCTCTTTAGCATGGCGAACAACTCAGAAGGGGTTTTGGTCATCCCCTGCATGTTGTAGTTCAGCACAAAGCCTTTGTAGCTAGGGGGAAGCGACTGCAACACCCTATCAACCGCAAGTTCATCTGGAATCTGACATTCCAGAGCATTCAAGCGCTGAACGTAGCCAGACATTTTGACCACGTGCTCACTCACGCTGCCGTGCTCATCCATCTTTGCTGAGAAGAAGGCTTCAGAAGCCTCGTACCGTTCAGCCTTGGCTTGAGGTGCGAAGACCGCCTTGAGGTCGGTGATAATCTCATATGCACCCATCCTCTCAAAACGTTTCTGCAGCTCAGCCTCCATGGAGTAGAGCATGCCACTCTGGACAAGGTTGTAATCATCAGTCTTGGAGAGATAGACATTCTTCTCGTCCTGACTGGCATCATCTGCTGGTGCGTCACCTAACGCGTCCTCTAGTACGTATGCCATTTTGAGGGGAACGAGGAGAATCCTCAGGGTGCGGAACCAGTTGGTGAAGTTTGTCCCATCTGTTTTTAGCTTATCTTTCTCTAGGAATGATCCTAAGTTGAACGAGGGGCGAGCTGCTGCCATCTACAAGGTTGGATTCACAACGATACATATTTAGACTTTTGTTCATAATGTGGAGTTTCAATTTAATCTTAAAATTCTAGAAAGCTCCCACTTAGATAAACACCTCTCAATTTAACTAAGTGATTACACAATCCCAGCCCCCATACCTCCCCCGATATGTACGACCCAGTATGCGAACCAGGTAGGCCTCTAAGCCAATCACATCAGCCATGTGACTCGTGCTCGACCTTTCGGTCTTCTGTGTTCCAGGCCCGCATCTACATACGTCAAGCCTGCCAATCGAACCTTGATGTTAGCTGTTCAGGCAAGGCCATATCTGCATATGCCAGGCTCGCCGAACCCAACCTCATGCGAACTCCGTTGAATATGTAGGAGAACTCCGGTATGTACGGAGCATCAAGCCATATGGGAGAACCTTCCAGGTGGTGCCCATCAAAAGGGAGAACACAATGTTGGTATTGTGAGAGATGGTCCTGTTTCGTGCTACCGTCGATGTATCTAGCATACTAGCATAAAACAGGAAGTAAAACTTTAAATCATACAACCTATGATCCCCCTTCATGCAAAGCAAAGTTTAGAACGTCTTTCTACTTTAGCTTGTGCAAGTTTTACGTGGGTGCTAGGGGTTTCGAGAGAGAGAACCGATTTCTATCCTGCGAAAAACAAGCCACAACACCGTCTCTTATTCGTCTCTATTACACCCCTGTCGGGGCCCTCCGTTGCAAACATCTTCGCATCGCTAATGCAGAGAGACAGACACCCCCCAGCCACTTTATATGGTACAAGCCATATGTCAAGCGTGGAACCAGTCTCGCGTAAACGCGTAAGGTCGGTCGGGGGCCGCTTCATCAAACATTGCCGCAATGCTGAATGAGTACACGTGGGAGGGTAACGAATGAAGATTCGATGCCCACATCCTAGATGTGTTCTATCCGTACAATACATCTACGCATAGCTAGCTCATGATACCACTGTTGGGATACGGGGCAGAAAACACAAATTTTTCCACACCTACGGTACCCGAACCCAAGATCTATGCTATGGTGATGTAAAGTAACGGAGGGAATCGGTGTTCATACCTTTGAAGACCGAAAGCGGGAAACGTTCTTACGAACGTGGTTGGCGTAGACTCAGAACTACGACCTCCCTGTCGTGTAGAAGACCACCACCGGCGAGGATGACTCCCGGTAAACCTCCAGCGATGAAGCAGCACCACAGGTGTAATGCCTCAAAGAGATTATACACGTACGGCACAATCGATGTTCCTCCCGGGCTCCGAACCAGGCGAGCAGCGGAAAGAAGACGGCTACGGATCCCGACTCCGGCAGAGCGACGGCCTTCCTTATGGTGGAGAACTCCAATCCTGGTGCAGACTCCAAACAAGGGGAGTCCACTTCCAGAAATGGAGAAGGAAGAAGAAGGAGATCAATTGTTGTATGGAAAAAGGGGGGTCTACCCCTCTATATAAAGGCCAAGGGGGGGGTGTGATCCCTCTTCCCTCCCCCATGTGGGACTAAACCTCCAAGGGGGGAGGGGTGCGCCGGCCTAGGGGGGGTTGGGCCCCACCCCTTGGCGCCAAGCCCAAGGGGGGGAACCCCCTCCTCCCCTAATGGGCCTCTAAGGCCCATATAGCCTTTTTTCCATTATTTTAATTATTTAATAAGTTTTAAATATTTAATTCAGATAATTAAATAATAAAAACATTATTAAAACAATTAAACTTTATTTTGAACTATTCAAAATGTCCGAAAACCATTCCGTTCTCCTCCGGAACTATTCCGGTGATTTCTCCTATTTCACCGATTGATCCCGTAACTGTCCTATGCATCGATTGCCCTTAAGTGTAACACCCTAACGGTCCGGGAAAAAGCAGACATGGTCGAGACTCTTCTCATGGACCAATGACTAGTCAGTTGGACCTGGTTACAGTCCTTGACAGCCCCTGCGCTTCCATTGAATGAGCTTCGATCGCTTTTGGAAACCGTTAACGATACGACGTAATCCCTTTGTTCTGCGGTACCTTGTTTGTCCGAGGTTTGATCGTCGGTATCCCACATACCGTGTTCACATCTTGTTCATGACAAACAACTTCTCTCGTCCATGATCATTGCATCTCTTTGTGACCTAGTCACGTCCTTGCAAGGGTTGATGCAATATCACCGAGTGGGCCCAGAGTACCTGTCCTGTCACAAGGACTGACAAATCCCGCTTTGATCTATTAACATGCTCATCAACCATCTATTTCGGAATACCCAAAGTGCTCCGTTATAGCCAGCATATTTCAGTCAGGCAGTGGGATACAAATCAAAGTCTCCTCATAGATCGTGATTACGTATGATCATTACGGTCTAATGACTAAGCCATACGTTACAAAGTCATAGCAACGCTGAACTATGTGACTCGATCACATTGCATTACTTTAGGTGGGTGTCTGTCCATCACATCATTCCCCTAATGATATGAACTCATTGTCAATGGACTTAAGTGTCGCCATGATCAGGAAAGCTTGATCAATCAATTGCCCAATGAGATAGTTTACCCGAGTTAAACTACGGACCATGTTTTATACTACACCTGTATTAGTATTTCCAAGTAATACAGTTATAGCACAGTATAAAACGTATTATGAACAAAACGGATATGTGACAAATATCTTTATTAATTTGTCTCTAGGGCACATATCCAACAATTTATTCCCGTGACGAAGAAATCCTGAAACAGAACTCATTTTTTCCAATCCACGTCGCGGAGCCGCCGCCACCCTCTGTTCTTCTCTAGTAGGGCTAATCTGGAGGCTGTTTTGGCCTCCGGTGAGGGGAGATCATCGCCATCGTCATCACCATGACCACTCCATCCTCCCTCCATGACTTCTCCATCCATGTGTGAGTAATTCCCTGCTGTAGGCAAAGGGGATGGTAGGGATTGGATGAGTTAGGTCATGTAATAGTTTATCAGATTGTTGGGGGCATGTTGCCTATCATCTAGATTGTTGTTTATCATCTTTGCTTCAACTTGTTGCTCTTAATGCTTGTCCCTTTGGGCCCGAGTGCCATGATTTCAGATCTGAACCCTATGTGTTTGCATTAATATATTTGTGTTCTTAATCCTATCTATGAGTTGTATGCACCTGTTATAGTCCGGAACCGGCGATCCCAAAGGTGACAGCTTGGGACACCAAAGGGGATGGACTATAATTTGAGGATTTCATGTATCCATTGATTGTTAATGCTTTGTTTCGGTGCTCTTTGACAGGAGCACCTTAATCTCGATAAGTTCCTTTTCACATCGTTCATAGAGGGATGGTAGGACAAAAGATGTTGTGCAAGTTCTTATTGCAAGCACGTACAACTACCTATGGGGTACATGCCTATTGTTTGATTTATGCCTAGATGATCATTGCTTTTCTGTGTGCCTTGCCCCAAGTTAAATACATGATGTGACTTATGCATGCAGCGCCCAACCATCCATCTCCCTAGCCTAAAATGTTTTTTAATTCTGCCGGTTACTAGTTGTTTACTTTCGCTGTTTTACTATCGCTGCTTCACCACCACTATTTCCGTTGTGATCATCACTTCCATATTGCAGTTACTATTAATATCTTGTTGCAAGTAAGTGTAGGTTAGGTGCGGTGGAATTGACAACTCCACTGTTAAAGCTTGTGGGTATTCTTTGGCTCCCCTTGAGTCGAATCTATAAATTGGGTTATTCTTACCTGCGAAGACTATCTCGATCCCCTGCAGTTGTGGGTTATCAAGCCTGTTTACTGGCGCCGTTTCCGGGGAGCATAGCTTTATTCACAAGTCTACTTGAAGTATTTTACCTGCTGCAATTTATCCGCTATGGGTAATAAAGAAGACCCCAAAGTTCCGATCTTACCATCCCGTACGAGAAAAGGTACTATTCTGAAGACTAGTGCTACACTTGATTCACCTTCAGTTATGAGTAAGTTTGCTTCACCTTCACCGCATGACGCCTCTACTGAATCTGTTACTATGTCCGATACTTTTGATTATGTTTCTACTACTCTTGATGATATTGGTTCACTTAGTCACGCTCTAGAGAAACAGATTGCTGCTGCTGCAAGAACATATGGAATTGAAATTCCTGATACTTGCTACCCTTTTGATGGAACTTAAAATTATCCTGATTTGAGTAAACTCAAGGAGAGACTCCTTGATGATGATTATATTATACATGATGATGATTTATGCATGGAGCTAACAGAGTTTGTCGACTCTGACCCTGATGCTATGAAGAAGCTTCTCGAAAAACACTCTCTGAAGAACAAGATCGTTCTTGATCCTAAATTTGCTACATCTCCTATATGCATCAATTATCCTGATTATAATTTCTCTTTTGATCTTTCACTTATATCTCTGGTTGAAACTAACCCCTTTTATGGCAGAGAAAATGATGATGCTATTACACACCTGACCAAACTCACTGAGTTAGGTGGCTTGTTTACTACAGATGAGAAGATACGAAATTTTTATGTTACTAAGATTTTTCCTTTCTCTTTAAAGGAAGGTGCTAAAGCGTGGTACGATGCATTACCATGTGGTTCCATTAGGAGTCCTCAAGACTTAGCTCACTCTTTTGTTGATAAGTACTTTCCTGCTCATATGCAACATGCTGCTTTACGAAGAATTTATAACTTTAAACAGTTGCAGGATGAGAACCTCCCTAAAGCTTGGGGGAGGTATTGCAGTCTGATCCAGGCTAGACCGGGACATGGAGTCCCTAAGAATGAATTAATTGATATATTTTATGCTGGTCTAACTGATGAATCTAGATCCTATTTGGACAGTTGTGCTGGGTGTGTTTTCAAGAAAAGAGCCCCGGACGATGCAGACGAATTAATGGAAAAAATTGCCAAGAACCACAAAGATTGGTCCGTCCCTGAACCACCTCCACAACCAAAGAAAAGCGGCATGCTTGTCCTAAGCCCCGAAGATATGCAAGAAGCAAAGAAGTCTATTAAAGAGAAGGGTATTAAAACTGAAGATGTGAAGAATCTACCCCCCACTGAGAAGTTGTGTGAGCCGACCACTCACCCTCCTATGGTAGAGGTACATTCTCTTTTAGATTTCAATGCAAGTGACATTCCTCATGGTAAGCCTCCTGATCAATGTTTAGATGAGCTTGATAATTTTATTATGAAGCAAAATCACTTTAATGAGAGGATACAAAGTCAGTTGCATGATAATTCCCTTTCTATCAAAAGCTTGCTTGATGTTCTAGGTAGAACAGTTAATGATGTTAAATGTCTTGTGAAGCATTTTCATATGGTTCAAACTCAGCTTGATCAAATTTCTAATGTGAAAAAAGATTTGCTTGCTAATAATGACAAACAGGATATACAGGCCTTCGGGATTAAAACCCGAGGAGGAACTAGCACTCAAGATCCTCTCTATCCGGAGGGGCATCCGAAGAGGATCGATCAAGATTCTCAAATACAGGAGGAAGAAATTGTTAGCTCTACGAAGAAGAAGAAGAAGCACAAAGAAGCTGACAATTCCAATGATCCAAATAATATATCTACCTCCGATGCTGAGACTGAAGACGGTGCTGAACCGGAAAAGGATATTGAAAAGAATGATCCACTCGAAGTTCGAGAAGAAGAAGCACCCGATAAACGCAAGAAATACACTACAGAAGACTTCATCGCAAGAAGACATGGGAAGGAACAAGAACCATGGGTACAGAAACCCATGCCCTTTCCAGGTAAGTCTCTCAAAACTAAAGAAGAAGAGCATTACAATAAGTTTTGTGAGTGGATGAAACCTCTTTTTCTTCAAATTCCTTTGACTGATGCTATTAAGTTACCTCCTTATTCGAAATATATGAAAGATATTGTTACTAATAAGAGAAACGGTCCTAATGAAGCAATATCTACTATGCTTGCTAACTACTCTTTTAGTGGCAAGATTCCTGAGAAGCTTGGTGATCTAGTTATACCCACCATTCCTTGCTACATAAAGAATAATTATGTCAGAACTGCTTTATGTGATCTCGGAGCAGGAGTGAATGTTATGCCTTTCTCTCTTTACAAGAGATTATGTTTAGAAAAACTAATCCCTACAGATATCTCTCTTCAGATGGCTGACAAGTCAACATCTATTCCCATAGGTATTTGTGAGGATGTTCCCGTTGAAGTTGCTAATTGTTTAATCCTTACCGATTTTGTTGTGCTTGACATGCCCGAGGATGGGAGCATGTCTATTATTCTTGGTAGACCTTTTCTTAAAACCGCAGGTGCTATTATTGATTGCAATAAAGGAAAGGTCACTTTCAATGTGAATGATAAAGAACACACGGTGTATTTTCCGAAGAAGATTGACAAAAGGCATGGCCTCAACTCTATAGAGAATATCGAGACCGTGAAGATTGGTGATTGGGATTGTCCTTTTCATGTGGACCACCAATACAAAACCATTATGGTGGGGACAAGATCCATTAAAGTAATACCATGAATGCTTCATAGTAAGTGAAACTTTTTACTTTGGGTATTGCTAGTTTGGTAGTAGGACTTGATCAACCTTGCTATTAAATGAGTTTTATATGAGTAAAAAGTAGAGGTTGTTATGTTTGCATTTCTTTTAGCTTTATCTTTCTTTCTGTACCAAGTTTATATGTTTTTGAAGCTTTACAATTCTAATCACTGCTTTAAGTTTGCAGAAAGTTTCGCAGCTTTTTGAACTTCGAAATTTTTTCAACAGTGAAGTTGTCAGAAAAATTCCAGAAAATTATATTAAAAATTTCCTTGCCGAGAGTGACCCAGAGGCACCTGGGGCTGACCAGGGCGGGGGGGGGGGCACTAGTGGCCCAGGCGGCCAGCGGGCGCGGCCTGGCCCCTGGCCGATCCCATAGGCCGCCTCGGGCCCACAGGCCCCACCTCCAGGTATGTCTTCTTCCTCCTCCTTACTCTCTCTCAAAAAACACGAGTTCTGCTCCAGTTCTTGCATTCTTGCTGTTCTTGGAGGTGATTTTCGATCTCTCTCTACAGCCCACCGTTTGAGCTGAGATTTTGAGAAAATACTCCCTGGTATGTAACTCCTTCACCCCTCCAATTAGATTTTTGATTGGTGGCTTCATTTGTGAGTATTTAGTAGCTCTTGGTGTTGTTCATATGAACTTGCATGCATGTATAGAAATTTATTTTCCATGTTTTGATGCAAGTTTATGCCTTAGGTAAGTGAGTAGAGTAGTTTGCCTCAACTCACTCTTCTTAAATTCTTGTTTTTGTGAATTGTAATTTTTTTCAGAAATGAGTTCCTTTGGAAAAGCAAATGGGTGGCTTGGGAAGAAGAAGCCCGAGTGCTCCGATCGAGTTACTAGAGTTGCAGCTTCACCCTCAGCAGTTAGGGTGAGCTACAATGAAGATCACGTGCCCCTGGAGTGGTTGGAAGATACAAGTCCAGCATGCGCAATGATGTATCCATTCGATGATTTTCTTATAGCTGCAGGAATTAAGGAGGAATTTTATGGCCTTTGTGCCAATGCAGGTTTGACACAGCTAGCTTTATGCCGTGTGGTACAATAAAAAAAAGCTTACCTCCTGCTTTGTTAACAGTTTTTGTTTTAACCATGATGCTGGAACCGTCGAGTTCAAACTTTATAATGATCTCATAACCATGTCTTTGGCACAGTTTTTTGATATAATAGGGGTGTCGAACGTTGGTCAGACAACGAAGATGACCATGCAGCCTTCCGGGTTGAGGACTCTCTTCCACTCCCTTTGTTGCCAGGAGGAGACCGACATTCGGCGTACGAAGATTTCCAGCATTCAGTTTCCACACCTCAGGTATTTTGCGTATTTTATTGCTAGAGGGGTGTTAGCTCGTGAAAACACGAGCAATGGTTCTGCACCAGATTTCGCTATTTATGCAAACACCCTCTCTGATAAGAATGAGTATAATGTGGGTACCTTGATTTCGCGACGCCATGTTACGAACAGTAACAAAGGCGATTTATATGGTGGCGTTTACACCACACTTATCCTTTAGTCTCTTGAGTGCACCCCGCATCCTGATGATGTTCCCTTTTCATACGCGAGTCTCGATCTTGTAGCTATGAAGAGGCACAAGTTTGTTACCATGACTTCCCAGTTTGGTAACCTTGATTATATTTTGAGGTTTGAAAGGACAATTACTCGTGAGATCCGTATACCTGCACCACTTTTGTTTGATAGCACTCACAGGAACGGATGGTCCTTCAACGAGATTCAGTTCGATGAGTTCATGGCTCATTACCAGCCGCATAACCCCATGGAGGGGGTTGTGCCCGATGAGGAGGAGCATGGTGAGTTCCCACCTTTCCAGGGAGAGACCTTCACCGAGCATGGCGAGGGATCTTCTTCCGCTTGGAGCGCAGGGCCTTCCTCATGGGAGGACCCGAGGACTTCGGTGTATGCACCGGAGGGCTCATACGATTCCTGGGCTCACCATTACCCCGGAGAAGGAGGCTCCAGGGGGCAGGAGCTGTTACCAACTTAGGCCAAAAGCTTAAGCTTGGGGGAGTACGTGCCCTTCTCACCTTTCCATTGTATTATCTGTTTTTATTCGCTTTGATCTCTTCGGAGTTTTTGCCCGTTCTTCTTTGTTCTTTTATTTTGCAAAAACAACAAAAAGATTTCTCTTTTCTCTTTTCTTTCGTTAATCTTTGAAAAACCCAAAAATATTTTCTTTTCTCTCTTTAGTTTGCTTTGTTGCAGAGCTCAGCTCGAGTCCATGATGGCATTTGGTTATATATTTCCTACATTCGATTGTGCAAGTGACAAGGAAGTAATGACGAAGATCGACAAAAGGGATGCAACAAGAAAAACCGGTATGAACTCTTCTTGTTTCTACTTTTGTACATATGCTTGTCCTTATGATTTAGAGACCAGCTTGTAGCAACATAGTGCTATGTTTACAATGCTTTCCCAGTGTTCATGCTTTCCTTGTGGATAATCTCAAATAGCTAGAGTACATAATGTGTTGTTGAAATGATTTACATGCATTGCATTGTTCATAGTTTAGCATACTGAAGTGGTATTTCCCTTTGGAGAATTCTTGGATTGACTTGGCACATGCTTACACATGTTTATGACTGAAAAGTCTACTATGCCTTTATGATCTGTGAATTTCAGAATATTTGTATCATTTTCATGCCCATTTCAATGTTACTTTGTCGCTCTGCATGATTATGACTGTTATTGCTCTCTAGTTGGTCGCTTCCCAGTCTTTTGCTAGCCTTCGCTCGCACTAAGCGGATTTCTGCTTGTGCATCCAAAATCCTTGAAACCAGTTTTTCCATATGAGTCCACCATACCTTCCTATGTGGTATTTACCGGCCATCCTAATGAAGACTTTCTTGGACCATCTCGAAATTATTCAAAAGCACTCCTGTGTTGTGCCTCTATTTTAGCTCATGAGCAAGTAGTAGGTAATTCATGACCGTCTTATGTTAGACATGTTTTATTCCAGGATTGCATGCCTAATCTGCAAACCCCTAATACGAGGAGGGACTGGCATGAGTGCGCCCAGCTCACAAAGATAATCACAACCAACAAACCCTCCTTCACGCTTTGTCTATGAGAAATCAGAATACTTTGGCAGTGATAAACAAAGGAGATTAAGGGGATGTGATCGTCTCCATCTTGGGAGCCGTTCCTCGAAACAGGTCTAGCGTAGGAGGTGATTGAGTTGTCTACTAGCATTCGTTGACGAAGCATGCACCTCCCAAAGCACTTTTCATCTCTGTTTTCAAAACCAAGGGCTCTCGTACATGTTTAGTCTTTGCTTCCAACCACGGGTTTTCAACCTTTCCATCAAATTCCACGGTTCGAGAGTCTCCACCTTCTTTCTTCAAAGTACCAACTAGGAGAGCATAATTGTCATTCTAAGTGTAATGTGCATTGTCCCAAAGTACTACATTGTCTTTTGCATGATTGTGGTATTACTTATTCTAAAGTTCTTAGTTCTAGTCTCCTTTAAAACTCCGGAGGAGTTTCTACATTTATGTTTTGCTTCACTCATGGAGGCTATCGAAATACCACTCTAGTATGTTCAAGCTTTGTACATTGTAATACTATCTTGATTTTAAGTAGCATATTATTTACTTTTAGTTGTTTGTGATTGATCACTTGAAAGAAGGATTGCTTCGTGCATTGTCCTCATAGCATTGTTTGGATACTTGCTAAGTTCTTCTCATAGTACATGCTTATATACATTTATTGAAGCAAAAGAGTTTGTCAACGTTTTCTTTGTCGCGTCCAGTTCATTGAACTGAATTGCTTGAGGACAAGCAATATGCTAAGCTTGGGGTAGTTGATACGTCTCAAACGTATCTACTTTTCCGAACACTTTTGCTATTGTTTTGCCCTCATTCTTGCATGATTTGGATGAAACTAACCCGGACTAACGCTGTTTTCAGCAGAGCTACCTGTATGGTTTTATTGTGCGCAGGAAAATGGATTTTTAGGTGTCTCAGAAAATTCCCAGAAAAAACACAGAAAATCCACGCACCCGAGGGGCCATTGTGCCAGAAGTGGGACCAGAGGGCAGCCAAGGGGGCCCCAGGCGCTCCCCTGGCCCGGCCAGGGGTGGGGCCGCGCCCTCTGGCCGCCTAGGAGCCTCTCCCCTCCTCTGGTGCCCTACCGATGCCCCTATTTATTCCCGTGACGGAGAAATCCCGAAACAGAAGTCGTTTTTCCAATCCACGTCGCGGAGCCGCCGCCACCCTCTGTTCTTCTCCGGGGGGGCTATTCTGGAGGCCGTTTTGGCCTCCGGTGAGGGGAGATCATCGCCATCGTCATCACCATGACCAATCCATCCTCCCTCCATGACTTCTCCATCCATGTGTGAGTAATTCCCTGCTGTAGGCAAAGAGGATGGTAGGGATTGGATGAGTTAGATCATGTAATAGTTTACCAGATTGTTGGGGGCATGTTGCCTATCATCTAGATTGTTGTTTATCATCTTTGCTTCAACTTGTTGCTCTTAATGCTTGTCACTTTGGGCCCGAGTGCCATGATTTTAGATCTGAACCCTATGTGTTTGCATGAATATATTTGTGTTCTTGATCCTATCTATGATTTGTATGCACCTGTTATAGTCCGGAACCGGCGATCCCAAAGGTCACAGCTTGGGACACCAAAGGGGATGGACTATAATTTGAGGATTCCATGTATCCATTGGTTGTTAATGCTTTGTTCCGATGCTCTTTGACAGGAGCACCTTAATCTCCATAAGTTCCTTTTCGCCCCGTTCGTAGCGGGTTGGTAGGACAAAAGATGTTGTGCAAGTTCTTATTGCAAGCATGTACAACTACCTATGGGGTACATGCCTATTGTTTGATTTATTCCTAGATGATCATTGCTTTTCTGTGTGCCTTGCCCCAAGTTAAATACATGATGTGACTTATCCATGCAACGCCCAACCATCCATATCCCTAGCCTACAATGTTTTTAATTCTGCTGGTTACTAGTTGTTTACTTTCGCTGTTTTACTATTGATGTTTCACCACCACTATTTCCGTTGTTATCATCACTTCCATATTGCAGTTACCATTAATATCTTGTTGCAAGTTAGTGTATCTCAGGTGCGGTGGAATTGACAACTCCACTGTTAAAGCTTGTGGGTATTCTTTGGCTCCCCTTGAGTCGAATCTATAAATTGGGTTATTCTTACCCGCGAAGACTATCTCGATCCCCTGCAGTTTTGGGTTATCACCTGGTTACAATTCTTGATAGCCCCTACGCTTTCATCGAATGAACTTCAATCGTTGTTGGATATGTTAACCATGTGCTTGTTCCTGAAAGTCCAAGTATGTGATCAGAGGGGGAGGGGGTGAATGATCACTTCAAAATTTTCTACTGAAACTATTGAAGTGAAGCATAAGCAGTGCGGAATAGTGAAGAATAACTGGAAGTGAAACTAAATGCAGTGAATCAAAACACATTGAAGCATAACAGTGAAGCAAATGCAATACTGAAGGTAAATGCTTGAAGTAAAACGAACTGGGACTCGGCAATGTTTGTTCGACCAGTTCACGCTCTGCAAAGCTCTACGTCTGGTTGGAGGGACTGGTGATTGAACACCTGGAGCAAATCTCTCTCCGTCCGTTACTCCACTGCATCAAACTCCTTGAGCTTGATCAGTTCTTCACTCGTGGTTGATTATTGAGGAAATCACCGAAACCTTTGACAAACTGGACTTCGAGGCGACAATTACTCTTCGCTCTCTGAAGAACAACTCTCTAACCGTCTAGGAGAATTGCAGTTCTCCAAGATAAAAAGGCTAGCAAGCTTTCACCTAAGTCATCTCGAATGTACTCAGATCAATTGGACTTAGGTTAAAGTATCTGGATTTTGGGTTTTGTTTCGGTGGGGTTTTGGGGTGCTGTCTTCAGTCTCTCTTGGAATGATCTCAGAGCAGCCACCCGCAAATGGAGGAGGGGGCGGCGTATTTATAGTTGGCGATCCCGAGGTGCGGAATGACCAAACTGACCCGAGGTGACAGCTTGACACGTGTCCACAACGGTCAGATTTGTCATCAATGTGCAACTTTACTTGAGGAACAAGTAAAGATGACTCACGGACTTAGTTCTGCTTCAGAAGCCAAAGAACGAAGTCTTTGCTACCGAAGCTTATCTTAGTGCACATGAGATTTCTTCACTCAGGCTTCTCACTTGGCTTGGATTTGATCTGAGCATTTCTCAATGACTTCGATGTCCACAAACTAAATACCCCTCTTGATAGTACGATTTGTCCTATGACTCAAGGAACAGAAAAAGAACTACACAAAAACATCTAAGTCTTGCGCCGTCTTCTTCATTTCCTTCAATGAGTAGAGCTTCAGGACACCTTCATTTTTGGGGGTCAACCTTCGTGATTAAGCTTCGCTCCGAGGGTAATGCATCAATAACTTGAAAACCTTCACTGAAGCTTTATCACATGGCTTGTCCTTCAGGATTCTATGCAACTGTTTATACTAGAAAACATTGTTAGTTCCTCTACTGTTTTGTCCAACAATATCCAAAACACACGGGGGCAAAACTTTGCTCTTACAATCTCCCCCTTTTTGGACTATTGTTGACAAAACAGGCATCGATAAAAGATATTGAAGTTTTTTTTAGAAGGATGGGACAAACTCTAAGATATGAAGTTTTAGGCTCCCCCTGAATACAAGCATCGAAGATTTATATAATCAAAGTTAATGCTTGAGATAATTTTTCTTCGGTGGAGAGCAAAACGAGATATCTTAGCGAATACAATTGCATTGATGATATTTATCTAGGAATGTATGCAATAACTTCCAATGACATGTGACTTAGAAATAATAACCACCTGCAAGATAGAAGATACGAAGCAATACTTGCAAGCAAAGGGGTTATTAAAATTTAAATGTAGTACAGGAGTAGCATGACTGAAGTTAAACTTAAGTTACAACCCAATCGAAGGAAATGGAATGTTTGTTGTAACTTAACCAAACGAAGCAAATAGCAAAAAGCAAGAACCCTTTCCCCGAAGAAAAACTAACTCATCGATGCCCTCATTCTCCCCCTTTTTGTCAATGATTGGACAAAAGGTTGAGAAGAGGTTCGAGAGAACTATTACGCAGCATCAGCACCCTGAGAACCCGACGAAGCGGAGCTCGACGAAGACTCATCCGACGAAGACTGGTCGCCTGAGGATTCTTCTTCGGAAGAAGATGTAGGAATAGCTTCGTGGCGTGCCTGAGTGATGAGATTGATGTCGAGGTCGCTGTCGTCGAGGCCGTCGTCGTACTTTGAGGTGATGGAGTCAATCTCTGAGACGATATCTGGCCGGATAGGTTCAGGCTCGTTGACGAAGAATACTTCATCAATCTTGTGTAGGGGAGGGATCTTCTGATTCGGGCGGTCCACTGAGTCATCACGAGCAAAGTTTCACCGGAGGTGCGGATACTCTTTGTAGATGCAATCTTTACGAATGCCATTGACATAGTTGAATTTCCGGAGTCCTTTCCAGGAATGACGCTTGAGCACACGCAAGTACTGATTGTTGTTGAGTGCTATATTGCCAACACGGTTGATCTCATCAGCAAGAAACTGCATCTGGCGTTGATTTGCTTCAATGAAATTGTCAAGCATTTGCTGCGTGCGAAGATTAACTTCAAAATGATGGCAGTCTTTCTGGAACGTCTTGGATAAGTTTCGTTCATTGACTTCATGGCGCACACCAACATATGTGGCAAATGGATCATTGGGTTTCCTTAGCAGTTCCATGGAGTCACGCACTGGTGGGAGGAAAAGCTTCGGATGATGGCGTGCCACAAAGTCTTCGTTCCAACCATAGTTACAAACTACTTGCAGCCAGGGAGCATAGGGTTTCAGTTTGAAAGGTAGCTCTGCTGCATGAACCAAATTCCTAATGAAGCAATCCTCAAAGTCGAAGAGAAGGCCATGAGTGAGTTTCATAATAGCATGCCTTGTCTCTGGATAAAGATTCGATTCTTCCGAAGCGGTACTCAAAGGAATCAATGAGTTTGATAGGATGAAGAACCAAGTCCTTGAAATGAAGTTCAAGTGCTTCGGGCGAATGTTTTGAGGAATATGGTTATCGGTGGTTTCAGGATCCAACAAAGTTGCAAATTCTTCTTCAGACAGATCAGGTACAGCATGAATCTTTTCATGAACTCCCGAATGCCTAGGAATGTTGACAATTTCCATGAATTCAGCAGAGGACATCCTGAAGACTTTGCCTTGAATCATCCATTCCAGCGTCCATGAGCTGGGTTCATTGGCATCACCAGACACATAAAGGGTTGCATAGAATTGTTTGATGAGCTCTGAGTTGAAAGGAGTGCTCAACGCAAAAAACCTAGACAAATTCTGATTTTCAATAGTTTCGAGGACGTTCTGAAAGCAGGATGCAGTGGAAAGACTTCGCAAGTCCAGAAACTTGTGCCTAAACAGAACTCCTTGTTGGAAGAAGACTTTGGTGTATAAGACTTGTTGTTCAGAAGTCCAAAAACGAAGATCATCCGCTGTGCGGTCAGAAGCATAAGGACTAACACCAAAGAATCGATGGCGCTTCCTATGTTGTTCCAGGTTGAATTCCGGGCCATGCCTTGAAGAATAACCAGCACCCTTGAATATAGGAAAAGTTTCACGAGGGTAATTGGAGTCAAGCTGGGTATCTTGGCAGGGGCGCGAACGGTCACGAATTCTTTGCAGAGGAGCAATAGGGTTAGCTCTTGAAGGGCCAGCAGATTGAGCGACTACAAGCGCTTGCTCTTGCGACGGATTCAGAATTTGTACTTTTTCGTCTTCGTCATCATGTGCTTCGGTGTCGGGCACATGTGCTACAGACTCTTGAACTGTTCTGGCGGGGGAAAAATCTCGGGATACATGGGTTCTGGAGTGGGTTGGGGATGGAGCATTAGCTTCACGGGGAGGTAATGGAGGTGGTGCGGGAGCAATTGGTGGAGAGGAAATCCTTTGTGGTTCGGGGGTTGGAGCACGGATGGGTGTGGGAACTCGAGGTGGTATAGGTGAGGGGTTTCGTGCAGGCGTTGGGTTGGGGGTAGGAGCTTTCTGGGGTGGAGCTTGCTTGGCGGTGGTTCTGGTAGGAGGAGGTGTGGGAGTCTTGGTGGGTGGAGCTGAAGGCTTTGATGCGGTCTTGGATGGCTTTGGCTTCGGAGCAGGAGTGGGAACGGCTTCAGGAGATTCCGGGGGCTGTTCATCACTTGTATCCATGTCTGCGGCTGAGGCCAAAGTAATCTTGCGCCTCTTGGTGGTTTTCTTCTTCGGTGAGGGTCCTGTTGCCTTTGATGGAGCAGGCTTAGGAGATTGAGCCGGTGCAACAACTCGTTCAGCTTCGGGCGAAGCCTTACGTTTCCTCGAATCCCTTTCCATAATGGAAGCATTATGGTTCTTCACCATGTCATCTGCAGCGGCCTTTACTTTGCCTTTGTAGATTTTGATATTGTCCTTGGTGGTAGAATTGACTTCTGTCACTTGTTGAAGCAATTTCAGGGCGTGCTGTTTGAATTCTTCATCAGGTTCTGATTCAGCTCGCTTCTGATAGTTGTGAATCTTTTTCATTTCAGCCCTGTCTCTGGAATGCAGATCCTTCAGCTGACTAATCATAGTAGTGATCATATCTTCGATAGATCTTGAAATGTACACTTCTCCAAGATCAACGGCATCAGGATCTTCAGCTGCACACTTCTCCCAAAGGGCTTCAGTGATGCCCAACTGATCCCAGAGATCGCCTTCACGTGAGTCAGGGAAAGGATGGTCACTCTGAGGATCAGCTTCAGCTTGAGCTTCAGGCAAAGATATGCCTTTCTGCTTCGTTTAAATAGCCGAGGGAGTCATATCAACTACGGGCTTCTTCTGACTTGCCCTAGCAGCTTTCTCAGCTTTCTTCGTTCTGAGGCTTTCTAATGAAGCCTTGCGTTTAGCTTCATGTTCAGCTAGCTGTTTAGCTTCAGCAACAGCTTTCTCTTAATTCTTTGCGGCTTCGGCGAGCTTGCGCTTCGTCTCAGCCTTCTCTGCAGCCATCTTGGCTGAGTCCAACTCCTTTTTCAGTTTGGTAGCATCCTCATCTGCCTTCTTCTTATCAGCTGCGCTTCTGGCATGGATGTTACGCTCAAGTGCCTCTTCGAGGTCTTTCTGTCTCAATTCTTCTTCAGTGAGCTTGTGCTTCGCTGAAGGGATTTTTGCAGCAGACTGCTTGGGCTTCGTTGATGCTGAAGCCTTTGTAGGTTGTCTCTTGGCGGGGTCGTGCTTCTGCTTTGATCGCCTCTCAGAGTCGGGGGCATCAGCCGGTGGCTTGGAGGCCAAGGGCTTCGTGACAACTAAGTTGGAGAGATCAATAGTGGGACGAGCAGAAGGCTTGACCTTAGCATCAGGTTTCTCTCCTGGCTTTTTCTTCAGTGGGATCTGAAGTTTTTGCTTCTTGGGGGGAACAGGATCATCCGATTCGTCATCTGCTTCGAAATCAGATTCGTCATCAGCGGCATTGGATTCATCCATGATGGAATCTTCCAGAGCAGCTTGTTCTAATCTGGCATGTTCTTCATCCTCTGTTGTAGCATGGGGTGGATAAGCTGACTTCTTCTTCAGCTTCTTCTTCTTCTTTGAGCTTTGCCCAGCACCTTGGGCTTCAGCTTCAGCCAATTTGGCCGCCTTTTTCTCTTCTTTCAGCCTCTTGGCTTCAGCAGCGATTCTCAATCGTTCTTGTTCATCTGGGTAATCATCTGGTGTCTTGAGGGTGTTGGGGTGAGGAAACTTCGGTGGAACTGGGTAGTACAGGTGACGATTTTCTTTAGTGTACTGACTGCACATGGTTGTAGTGTACCGAAAGGGCGGACTGAAGGCAAAATGCATAGTCCACTTCCAGGTAGGAATGCTCTTGTACTTGTACCATCGAACAGCCCAGTACCTGCGAATGTTTTGCAAGCGGTTCTTGCGCTGATCCTTGGTCTCTTCAGGAGGTGTGTCATAACCCAGAGCAATGCGAATTGATTCGGGGATGCCTCTGGCGTTGTTTCTTTCCTTTGTTTTTCCTCCTTTCTTCTTCGGAGCAGTACGTTCTGCTTCGTTGATGTGATCAAGGTTTGGTGACTCATTACCGAAATCTGACTCTCCAGACATCCTATGAAAAGCATAAAGGTAGCGAGGGAAAAGGCGAGTATGGAATGAGCACCAACAAAAGTTTCGATCCAAAAACAATTTTGACAAGAGATTCAGTGAAGAATTTTGGGTAGGGATTCTGGTCTGTTCTGAGCTAGACTTAATCTCACACAAGATGAGCAGAAACCGTAACACAGAACAGATAGATACTAACCCTAACTTCTAACCTGAATCGAGGAGGAAACCTTGACTAGCAGAAACAGGTTTCGCAACGGTGCAACGATCCAATGGATCAAACAAACCTAAAGAAATCATCCAAAAAGACTAAGAACACGGATCCAATTTGAAAAGGAAGAACAGATGAGATGGTGATTGGATCGTGGCTCATCGTACCCTAACTTGGTGACGTCGAGCAACTACGGCGGCGATGAGCGGTGAAGACGTGCTCGTCGACGACGTGAAGTCCACGGCGGCGCTCTTCCGGCAGTGAAGCGGCGAGAGCGGCGACGGAGACGAAGAGCTCAACGGCGCTCGGGGGAAAGGGTTCCGGGGAGATGCGGATGAGGAGGTGAGTCGGCTTCGCTGGGGTGGGATGCCTTATATAGGCCGGTCTGACAGGAGCTGTGAGATCAGATCGAACAGCCCCCAGCGTCTGTCTCTCCGGATTCTACGGCGAGGATCTCGTGGCGAATCGCAATAAAATCTCAACGACCCGGATTTGATGGGATATCAACGACCGAAGAATATGTCCTCGACTTGAGTAAAACTTCGATGAATTTTTTTTGAAGCTTTCAAACTGGAGGGTAAAGCACCCCAAGTATTTTATTACCAGGAACACAGTATTTACAAATTTACAGAAAAAGCTTCAAAAAACACCACTCAAGGTGGAAGGAAATCAATCCATCTAAGCAGGAGATCCTTAAATCTAGGCTTAATTCTATAACTAAGCAAGGATAAGTCATGAATGAAACCAACCCTCCACTTAGCAAAGGAGGGCCTGACATGCTTGAAACATTTTTCATTCCTGATCAACCAGATGTTCCACCAAGCTGTAAACACCACTTCAGCAAAGAAGGGTTTATCGAAGGACTCCTTGGCACTCTTGGCAATCTGAATCATGTCATCACCATGGTTCCAGTGAATTTCAAGGTATGCCCATACTCTAGCACTGAAATTACACTGGAAAAAGAGGTGATCTCTGGTCTCCAAATGTTGTGTATGGCAAAGCACACACTCCGGACCATCCTGGATGTTCCAATGTCGTCTGACCAGCATGTCCTTTGTATTGAGACGATCCATGATCACCAGCCAAGCGAAAACTTTTGTCCTTAGGATGCAGCAGGATTTCCAAATCCAATTTAGAAGAGGATTTTCCTGTATAGGATCATGCACCAGTCTGTAGAATTTCTTAGCAGCGTATTGTCCTTTGCCATTCAACCTCCAAGTCCAGCAGTCCTTTATTGTATCACCATTTTGACTTGGTAGCATTAGCTGCATCTCAGAGAGCTCCTGGAAGGCCTGTGCAGATAGGGGCAGATTGAAAAGCTCGGTGAGATCAGTTATCTCCATGGCCTCTTTAACAGACAGAAAAGGATCCTTAGCAAAGGAGAACAATCTTTGGAACTTCTGAGCTAAAGTGGCATTAGAGGTCCAAGAATCATTCCACAGCAAAACAGAGTCACCAGTACCAACTTTAACCTGGGACACAGCTACAAAAGTATCCATCAATTTGGCCACATATTTCCACCAAAAAGAACCACAGAGCTCAGTTGCATGGGGCACTCTTTCATGGTAATATGAATTCCATACAAGAGAGACCCATGGCACATCCTCTTTGTTGTAAAATTTGTGTAAGTGTTTCATCAACAGGGCCTGGTTCTGCAACTGTAAATTGAGGATGCCCAGACCACCCTTGTTTTTTGGTCTACATACTAGATCCCAAGCAGCAAGTGATTTACCAGAATCCTGTCCATACTTTCTCCAAAGACATTGTCTCTGGATCCTCTCCAATTGCTTGATGATCCCAGCAGGAATGTGCAAAGAACAAAGGTAGTAAATAGGCATGGAAGAAATCACAGAGTTCAGCAGCTGCAGTTTGCCCCCTTGAGTTAGGAAGTAGGAACTGGCAGTAAGCCTCCTTTCCATGCAGTCCACTAGGGGAAGCAGATCCACAATTTTTGGCCTGGTGGTGCCCACAGGCAGCCCCAAATAAGTGAAAGGGAGTTTCCCCACTTGACAACCAAAGACATTGGCCAACTCCTTGATAGTGACCTCACTTATATTGATGGGGATCATGGAAGATTTGTTGTAATTGATATCCAGACCAGTCGATTGGGTGAAATCTTGAAGTGCTTCCTTGAGTCTTAGGACTTGTGATGACTCTGCTGGCATAACTAAAATTGTATCATCAGCATACTGAACAATTGGGAAATCAGTATCATGGCATGGAATGGGAAAGATGAGATGCCCTTTCCTCAGAAGATCATTGACCACAGATTGTAGCAAATCCGCAGCCAGCACAACAAGCAAAGGGGATAAAGGATCACCCTGTCTGACCCCCCTTTTGCATTTAAACTGTCTACCTGGTATGCCATTTAGAAGCACAGATGAAGACCCAGAATCCAACAACTGCTGTACCCAGATTCTCCATTTTAATGGAAAACCCTTGTGTTTTAAAATTTCTAAGATGGCATCATGCTCTATAGAATCAAAAGCTTTCTCAAAATCAATCTTGAGCAAAATTAAGGGTCTTTTGGAATGGTGACACTAATGCAGATATTCCAAAGTCCAAGCAATACAGTCCTGGATGGACCTCTCCTTGATAAATCCATATTTATTTTTGTGAATGCATCTCCTGATGTCCTTTTGTAGCCTGTCAGCAGCCATCTTAGTCAGGAACTTAATAACCACACTAGTGAGGGAGATAGGCCTGAAATCATTCACTGTCTCAGGAATGGCTTTCTTGGGGATAAGAGTGATGAAAGATCCATTTAAGCCTTCTAAATCAGCATTACCACTGTGGAAATCTTCAGCCAACCTGTAAAAGTCATTGCAGATTATAGTCCAACAAGATTTGAGGAATCTCCCATTAAAACCATCAGGTCCAGGTGACTTATCATGTGGCATGAACTTGATTGTATCATCCATTTCTTTCTTATCAAAAGGTGCAACCAGAGCTTCCAGGCCATCCACAGGATCAAGCAGATCATTTAGGTTGCAGGCCATTATAATACCCTTGGCTATCCCCATTCTATTTTTAAAAGCAGCCCAAAAGGCATTAGCCAGTAAAGCATGAGAGGAACAGGTAGTTCCATCAGCTAGCTGAAGAGAGGCAATTGAATTTCTTCTATGTCTCTCAGCGGCCATTGCTTGAAATTTTTTGGAATTCTCCTCCCCCACTTTGACATATCTCTGTGTGCATCTTTTCTTCCAGTACATATGTTTCCAATGTAATAGTTTCTTCATATGCAGCTTGACAATTCTCCTAAAATTGGATTCAGGTATAGTAAGTTTCCTGAGCTCCTCCAAACAGTCAAGAAGAAAAATGACCCTGTTGCACTTGGAAATAAGCAGCTTGAAGCTAGAGAATTTTTTTTGCCAGAGTTTGAGTGCCCTCCTAAGTCTCTTGAACTTATCCACAATTCTAGCCACAGAATGATCTTTAGAGCACCCAACATTCCAAGAGGCTTTTACACAATCTAAAAAGCCAGGCATCTCCACCCAAAAGTTTTCAAATCTGAAAATGTTAGCTTTTGGGATGGAGGTGTTGATAGATACCACGCAAGGTACATGGTCAGAGGCAGTTCTAGCTAATGGCAGCACTTGAGTAGCAGGGTAAGATAGGATCCAATTAGCAGAGGTGAAGAACCAATCCAGCTGCTCCAGCAAAGGATTATCCTGCATATTGGACCATGTAAATCTTCTACCTTTCAGAGGTAGTTCCAACAGCCCCAGATGACCAATTATCTCATTGAATATGAACATGTCATTGACATCTCCTCCAGGAAAATTCCTATTATCTAAAGACCTGATGAAATTAAAATCCCCAAGTAAAAGCCAATTAGCATCAAAAGGGATAGAAAGATGATAAAGCCAGTCCACAAAATTATCTCTTTGCTGTTGCTCACAGGGACCATAAACATTCACCAGAGTCCAGGATTCAGCATTATGGGAAGAAGTGAACTGAATCACCATCCCAAAAGGTGTGGTATCCATTAGTTGCCCATGAAAGATAGATGAATTCCATATGGTCAAAATTCCCCCAGAAGCCCCTCTCGAGGGGATCACAGCAAATTGGTCAAACCGCCTAGGGCAAAAGGATTTAATGAAATTGTGGTCAACAATCTCACATTTGGTTTCTTGCAGGCAGATAACTGCACACTGACTATGCTCAATTTTCTCCCGAACTGCACTTTGTCGAGCTGATGAGTTCAGACCACGAACATTCCAACAAAGCACTTTCCAATCTTTAGTGGTTGTATAATTCATGTAGGGGAGCAGAAAGGAAAAGTAGGATAACCATAAACATTACAGTTATCGTCCAGTCACATAGAGAACACCACGGGCCAAAAAAACGCTGCCCATTAACAGTATCACAAGCGGCCAAATTAGAGGCTTGCCACACCCAGATAACATAAAGGTAATTAAACATCATCATTAGCCCCCTGGGATGCAGATGATGAGGCAGCCATAAGCTGCTCCTTCGTCAGAAGAGACGGATCGATTTGCAGGTCCGCGCCAATGGTCTGAATGACCCTGATTGGAGTGGGTGGCACCACCTGCTCATCCTGTTGGGCTGGGCCTTGGGCTTCTCCTTGGGGCTCTTCCTCCATCACCAAATGGATGGGCTTGGCCTTGGGATTCTTCCGTTTTGGAGCCATAGGGAGCTCAGCCAGAGTTCCCGCCTTAAAGCCATCCCGCTTGATTGCGCTCCTGGTGCAGCGTCTAACAGAAGTGTCGACCACCGGTGTTGCCCTCTTCTTGCGCCTTGGAGCAGGCACCCTTGCTAGCGGCGGGCTGGAAAAGGTGACTGTCTTGGGAAGCTCAACTTCAGGCCATGAAGGGCGCGAAGAGTGTGAACCTGCATCATCCTCAATAAAAATAAGTGAAAGTTCCCTGGAACTCTCGTCAAACGCCATGCTCCAAGATCTCTTGGAACAAACCAAAGGGAGAGCTGGAAACACGTTTAGACTCCTGGGGATCTGTAGGGAGCAGAGTTCAGGCATCACTCTGGAGAAAGCCCTGCTCCATTGCATTTCCGGGGGCAATTCAGGACCAGCAGCAATTTTGATCATCCCCACAAACACTTGTTGCGGAGGGAGAGGTGGTGGGGCATAGGGAACCATTGCCAAGATGGGTTCCTCCTCAACTGGCTGCTGAAGCACTGGCTCATCATCAGCAATGTTGACAACTTCTATCATTGGTTGTTCCACCGAATCAGAAGGTTCAGGATGGTCCAGTACCATGGACTGTTGATCCTGATCAGGGGCCTCCTGCTGATTCCGGTTCTCCAGCTGTTGTTCTGCAGCCTCACCCCAAACCGCATTTCCCCAACCCGAAGGATCCTGTGGAGGAGGAACATTGTCCGGAGCTGGTGCGGGGACTTCATTCCAGCCAATCGGCGGGAATTGGGGGAGCACCCATGGAATGTTATCTGGCACTAGCTCCCCAGGCAGAGGATGTGGGTTCCCATTGAGCGGCATCGGGTCCTCAGCTTGCGGCATTTGGTTCGCCCAATCTGCTCCTAAGATATAGCAGGCCGCCGTCCAGTTGACTCTGTTCCCTCCCCATTCAGCATAATCCCCAAAAACTACATTTCGTGGAACCAGCTCGTTGGAAGGGAAGGATGCATGAATAATCGAGCGCACCAGATAGGGATCATCAGAGTTCCAAGAGTGAAATTTACCAAAAGTATTAATGGCCTCTGACAAATTCTTGGTGTTGCGGTAATCAAGAGGAACTCCCACAAGCATGAGCCAGCCCGTACGGAAATCATCCGCACCACGGAAACCAGCACCCTGGTCGTGGTTATAAAAAAGCACGAATCTATCATCGCCGAGATCAAAAGGGGGGTGCTGTGTGAGAGTGTACCTAACCACTGCATCCCGGACTTGAAAAAGCCCCACTGCCAGAAACCATGGTTGCACTGATCGCACCATAATGCCGTGGGCCTGGAGGAAATCCGCAATCTCTTCACGGGCTGGCCCCAAAGCTTCAGGTGGTGGCGGCGACATGATCTCTGCCACCATGAAGTCCTCGTGTCGCCGCTCCGGCCTTGCCCCCGCAGTGACAAAGGTGCGCGGCAGCCGATTGGGCCCACCATCCACGATAAGATGGCCGGCGGGGAGGTACCGATGGGGGTCAAGCTCATAGACCGCCATGGATGTCGAGCTGGTAGTGCAGCGCGAGCAGGGAGGAGCGGTGAGGTCGATTGGAGGCGGCAAAGCGCAAGCGGCAGATGGGGTTTTCTCCTCGGAGACGCTTGGGCAGAGAAGAGAGGTGGCGCGAGTCCCAATATGGGAGGAAGAGTCCAGTATGTACTCAATGGGTTGCGTGTGAATAGGCCTCCAGACGTGTCCCTCTCTACGTGCAATCGCATTGCAGTCACTTCTACGGTGTCCCACGCGGTTGAATGCCATGCAGAGGCGTTTAGACGGACAAGACGATGACAGGTGGCCCTGAATGTTGCAGATAGAGCAGGTCATGATCCGGGCCACCATGTCATCCACCATCGCTTCAAACGCATCAGTAGAAGACTCACCCAACGTGGTGGAGGGAGAAGCCTGCACCGAATCTTTTTGTTTCTCCTGTAGGGAAACTCCAGATATGGATGCATGCTGATTGCCCCAAGAAGGCGAGGCACAGATGTTTAAAGATGGCAGAAGAGTCCGTTGCACCGTATCCGGAAAAGAATCCTTATCACCTGCAGAAGATCCGGGATCCCCCATGGAAAGCGGAACTGTGCCAAATTGAATCACCGGCGTTGCCTCCGTCTGATGAACAACCAAAGGTGGCGACGGCGGAAGACATTCATCCGGGAGAAGATCATAGCATGCTTGAATCAAATCCTTACGTGCCTCGGGGTGTACCCTCATATTATAGCTTTTGCAGGCATCATAATCGATTATAGTAGCAAAACGTAGGGTTTTGGACCTAGAAGGTCCAACCTTCATCGCCGACTTCTTTGGATTCGGACGAAGTGCATTCATCCCTGCTTGGGCACGTTTCTTGGATGGACTTACCAATGTCCATTCCTCCTTGCATTGCTTCTACCAAAGCTTGAACTCATAGATCCATTGAGGCCCTCCATAATTCCAAAGATAAAAGTAACAAATAAACTTCGGAGAGAAAAACTTCCTGCGCTTAGTTAGCATAAAACCAACATGTTTGTTAGCAACCGTGAAGGAGAAAACACGATCACGTATAGAAGAAACCTTGAGCGCATCACATCGACCGCCCGTGATGGACTCAAGAGCAACCGCCGCGGAATCTTCATCCAACTTGAAAGACGTGCGGCCAAACGCCACCACCATGGTGAAATGACCCGAATGCATGGTGGGATGCACCGTAGAGAAGAAACTGCGTCGAACCTCCTCAGAGAACTCCCTTCCAGGAGCCAGATCCAAACCCATCTGGAGGGCTGCATAGACCGCCATGAGATGGCTACCAATGCAAAGAGGAGGAGACGCCGGAGACGATGATCAGAGCCAATGTTTTCCGTTTCAATTGTGCTCAACCATTTTGGACAGACAGAATAAGATAGAAAAAAAAAGAATAGAAAGGGGTAGGGTCCGAAACTTATCACCTCAAAGAAAAACCAAATGAAGCAAAAGGTGATAAGCATAGAGGACTAAATCCAAACGAGATAAAATAAAGAAAACGAAACAAAATCAAACAACGAAACAAAATAGGTAAGCGACGAAGTAAATGAATATATACAGAAGACTAAAGGTTCGATCTTACAGTACATGTCGTGAGTCCAATATATTGAGCTCACACCTTAACGTACAGAACCTTTTCTCATCCAATGGTTTCGTGAAAATGTCTGCCAGTTGATCTTCAGTCCTGACATGACTAATAACAATATCTTCACGCTGAACATGATCACGAAGAAAATGATGGCCTATATCAATATGCTTCGTGCGAGAGTGCTGTACAGGATTGTGAGCAATTTTGATTGCACTCTCATTATCACATAGGAGCGGAATTTTCTTCACATGAATACCATAATCCTTCAGTGTTTGCTTCAGCCATAGAATCTGAGTACAACATGACCCAGCAGCAATGTATTCGGCTTCAGTAGTAGATATTGAAACACAGTTTTGCTTCTTTGAAGCCCAACACACAAGTGATCTTCCAAGGAAATGACAAGTCCCTGAAGTTGACTTCCTATCCACACGATCACCAGCCCAGTCAGAGTCAGAATACCCAATGAGATAAAACTGAGCTCCCTTGGGATACCACAACCCCAAGGTAGGTGTGTGAGCCAGATAACGAAGAATTCTCTTTACAACAGTATGATGTGATTCCTTTGGACTTTACAAATACAAACTGAAAGCATAATGTCAGGTCTAGATGCACAAAGATATAAAAGGGATCCAATCATAGACCGATATTTCTTCTGGTCGAAGGCTTTGCCCTTCTCATATGCATCTAAGAAGCCATTGGTAGGCATAGGCGTCTTAATAGTTTTGCATTCAGAAAGACCAAACTTCTTCAGGCAATCCTTGAGATATTTTTCTTGAGAAATAAAGGTGTCATTCTTCTGTTGACGGATTTGAAGTCCCAAGGAAGAACTTCAATTCACCCATCATAGACATCTCATATTTCTTCGACATCATCTTGGCAAATTCTTCGCTGATTTCAGTGTTAGTGCATCCAAAAATAATATCATCTACATATATTTGACATACAAACAAATCACCATTATAAGATCGAGTGAAAAGTGTTGGGTCAGTGGTTCCTGGTTTGAAGCCTTTCTTCAGAAGGAAATCCTTCAAAGTGTCGTACCAAGCACGAGGTGCTTGCTTCAACCCATAGAGGGCCTTGTGTAACCTGTACACCATGTTGGGTTTCTTCGGATCTTCAAAACCTGGAGGCTGCATAACATACACTTCTTCCTCGATTTATCCGTTAAGAAAAGCACTTTTCACATCCATTTGATAAAGCAGATTACCATTGAAATTTGCAAAAGAAAGCATAACACGAATGGATTCGAGACGAGCAACAGGAGCATAAGTTTCACGAAAATCGATACCTTCAATTTGGGTGTAACCTTGTGCTACCAGTCGTGCTTTGTTTCTTACCACTATACCATCTTCATCTTGCTATTTGCGAAAAATCCACTTTGTACCAATGATGTTGTGCTTCGTGGAATCAGGTCTATCAACTAAGGACCAGACTTTGTTTCGCTCGAACTGGTTAAGTTCTTCGAGCATGGCAGCTAACCAATCTGGATCCTTCATGGCTTCATCAAACTTCGACGGTTCTAACATGGAGACAAACGAAAAATTTCCACAGAAGTTAGACAAACGAGTACGAGAACGAGTTGTAGGACGACCTGGTTGTTGAATTTCTTCAAGAATCGAGTCAACATCAGCTCTTCTTCGAACTCGTGATAAGGTTGAATCATTTGCTTCCGGCTCAGCTTCTGCTTCAGGATCTGCTTCAGCTTCAGGATCTGCTTCACCTTCAGCATCAGCATTTCCTTCGTTCCTTTGTTCTTCTTTGTCCTGTTCATTATTAGCTTCAGGATGTTGAGCTCCAGCGCCCCGGGCTATGTGTGGGAACATTGGACCATCATCATCCCTATTTGCTTGACTAGCATTGGCTTCAACAGGGCGAATCTCTCCAATAGCCATGGACCTGATCACTTCATCTAGAGGAGGTTCATCTAGATCATGAGGCAAATGCTCTTTTTGAGAGCCATTAGTTTCATCAAACCTCACATTCACAGTCTCCATAACTTTCCCAAAGTGAGAGTTATAGACTCTGTAAGTATGAGAGTTTGAGCCATAACCTAAAAGAAAACCTTCATGTGCCTTAGGGGAAAATTTGGAGCTATGATTCATATCTCTAATAAAGCATGGAGCACCAAACACCCTAAGGTACGAAACATTAGGTTTGTTAGCAGTGATAAGCTCATGTGAAGTCTTCTTCAGAAATTTGTGAAGGTAAACCTTGTTGATGATATGACAAGCTGTGTTAATTGCTTCGGCCTAGAACCTAATAGGAGTCTTGTATTCAGCAAGCATAGTTCTGGCCATCTCAATGAGAGTTCTATTCTTCCTTTCAACAACACCATTCTGTTGAGGTGTATATGCAGCAGAGAACTCATGAGTAAAACCATGATCATCAAGAAAATCTTCAATATGAGTATTTTTGAATTCAGTTCCATTATCACTTCGGATATGCTTCAGAGATAATTCATATTCTGTTTGAGCTCTCTTGGCGAATGACTTGAAGATTTCAACAGCTTTGCTCTTGTCATCCAAAAAGAAAACCCAAGTATAACGAGAGAAGTCATCAACAATAACTAGACCATATTTGTTTCCTCCCAGGCTTGCATAATTTTGAGGACCAAAGAGATCCATATGAAGCAATTCAAGAGGACGAGTGGTAGTCATGATATTCTTCGCTGAATGATGTTTCTTCGTAATTTTACCAGCTTCACAAGCACTGCAGAGACGATCTTGTCGAATTTAACTTCGCTAAGGCCAATAACATGATTCTTCTTCACTAAGTTATGAAGATTTCTCATCCATGCATGACCAAGTCTACGATGCCATAACCAACCAGATGAAGCTTTTGCCATTAAGCATGTGGATACAGCAGGGCCCGAAGAAAAATCAACAATGTATAAGTCTCCTTTTCGGTAACCCTCAAAGACAAACGCATAGTCATCCTGTGAAAACACAACACAACGCGAAGCAGAAAATAGAACAAGCATACCCATATCGCATAACTTCGAAATAGACATAAGATTATATCCAAGTGATTGGACTAGCATAACCTTGTCAATGTGCTTATCTTTCGATATGGCAACCTTACCCAAACCTAAAACTTTACCCTTGTTGTTATCACCGAAGGTAATGTACTTCTGAGAAGAGTGAGATAATTTTTCTCCGGTGAATAACTCCTTGTCTCCGGTCATATGATTTGTGCAACCACTATCCATGACCCATTCAGATCCACCGGAGACATAGCCCTGCAGAAGAATTAGTTCTTCTTAACCACCCACAAACGAGTAGGTGACTGAGAAGATGTTGAAGCACTGGTTGAAGCAATATTAAATCGAACAGGAGTGTATTTCTTCGGTGTACCATCAAGCACACCATAAATGTAAGTCCTCTGCGAATGGTTAGCATAAGAATGAGCATATGCAATCTTAGTGTGATTATTATGAGGACGATAAGTATGACGACCAGTGCGATAGTATTGCTTCTGCGGAACATTTGATTCGGGCACCAAAGGATCATTTCTCGTTTCAAGAGAATAGAAATGATTCGGTGGTACCGAAGACTTTCCCTGCATGGTATGGTTAGCAGGCAGTTTTTCCACAAGTGCTTTCTGCACCCATATCTGCCTTTTATAGAAGCCATTCTTAGGAGGAGTACCAACATATTCAGCTGTAACCTTTCCCTGTTCATCTTTGATGAGTTTGTAGTCAGAATCAAGTGATTCTTCTACAATAGCTTTGTTCATCTTGCAATCAAAACCTGAAAGGTTAGCTATATCAATGGGGTTCCCTTTCGCAAGGACCCAAACAGTCTTAGGATACTGCTCAGGTTCCCAATAGGTGCCATCAGGGTTTATCTTTCTCTCGAAACCAACACCTTCATTCCTGGGATTCCTGTGAAGGAGAGCCTTCCTCAGGATATCACAGAGATACTGGTGACCTTGCACACTTTTGAACATGCCTGTTTCAAATAAGTTTTTCAACCTGAGGAGTTCCTCGGTAACAGCAGGGTATTCCTCATCAGAGGCATTAGTATCATCAATAACAATAGGAGCTTTGCCTTTGGAATCAATTTTGCTTCGTTCCAAACAATACAAACAAGGTGATTCAGTTTTATGATTTGCTTCAGAACCTTGTTGAGCCATGAGAGAGATTGACATTTTCCAACTCTTCATGAGCCTCTTTCAGTTTTTCGAGAGCCATTTTCCTCTGAAGAAATTCATAGGTGAGCTTCTCATAATCAACTGAAAGAAGATCATGCCGAGAGGATAATTCTTCAAACTTTTCTTTCAGAGCTTCATGCTCATTAGTTAAAGTTTGACCTTTCTCTATCTCATCGATCAACAGAGTTTCTGATTTCTTAATGGTTTTGCTTAGAGAATCAAGTTCATCTTGTTGGATTGAAGCAATTTTAGCAAGTTTAGCATAGCTTATCTTTGAATCACTGTCATATGAAGAACAGTATCATAGTTAGATTTCGATGAAGATACCTTTGCCTTGGCCATGAAGCAATATGCAGGAGATTCATCTTCACTACTGTTGTTGGTGAAGAATGAGCTCGAAGCTTTTGCCGAAGCATCTGCTGAAGCGAATGCCAAACCAGCAACACCATCTGATTCAGATCCTGATCCAGACCTTGAGCCTGAATGAGCTTCGGACCCAGAGGCTTCGTCTTCGGAGTTCATCTCCTTTCCCAGATAGGCCTTGGCTCGGTGAGAACTGCTTCGACGAGACGAGTGAGTCTTCGAGGAAGAACCCTCACGTTTCTTATGATACTTCTTCTTCTTGTCATCATCAGAATCTTTCTTCTTATCTCTTCTCGAAATGGAATCATGTCTCTTGGATTCATAGCTTCTGGAAGATCTGTGGGACTTGGATGAGGAGTCTCTGAGCGAATGCTTTGCTTTGTTATCAGCTTCCCACAGAGGACAATCAGCAATGTAGTGACCTGGTTTCTTGCATTTGTAGCAACAGTTGTATTTTGATGGAGAGCTTCTTGAGGATGAACGGTGAGATGAGTGAGTGGAGCTTCTTGAAGAATAACTCTTTCTTGGTGAAGAAAAACCTTTTCTTTTGAAGCGATTGAAGCGTCTCATGATCAATGCCAAATCCTTCCCAATACTTGCAGGATCATCTGATTCGACGCCTGAAGCAGAACTGACTTCGGGTGAAGAATGACGTGAAGCTTTTGCTTTCAAAGCATGAGTTTTTCTTCGAGAACCATTTATGTCACGTTTCTCATCTTCTTCCATTTCAAAGGTAGTGAGTCTCTCAAGAATATCAGCGGCAACAAGACGTCTGAAATCAGTCCTTTCCTTGATCATCAACACAATGTGATCAAACGAGTCATCTAATGAGCGAAGCAAAGTTCTTACAACTGAGTGAGGAGTAATGTCATCAGCACCGAGGGAAATCAACTCATTTTCAAGAGCTGTGAGTCTGCTGTAAATTGAGTTGACTTTTTCACCCTCGATTCTCTTGAAGCGATAGAATTTGCTTCGGAGTGTGTCAGTTCTGGCATCCTTTTGGGTAGAAACACCTTCACCAATCTTTTCAAGATAGTCCCAGACACCTTTGGCAGTAGGAATATTCTTCACTTCATGATACTTTTCTGGTGTCAAGTGATTGGTGATGAAAACCCAAACTACAGAATCAAGATCAATCAGTTTTGCTTCTTCAGGAGTGATGGCGTTCTCGTCTGCAACAGTGACACCATACAAGACAACTTGCCAGGCGATAGAGTTGATAGCCATGATATTTCTTTTCATCTTGTCCTTCCAGTACGAGTAGTCCTTCCCATTAAAAATAGGAATAGGTTCGCCGGAGCGAATAGCTGCGAAAGACATACTTGAAGACATAGAAGACACTCCAGGAGGTTAATCCAAAACACACAGAGTGTAGGGAGTGACTAGCTCTGATACCAATTGAAAGTCCAAGTATGTGATCAGAGGGGGAGGGGGTGAATGATCACTTCAAAATTTCTACTGAAACTATTGAAGTGAAGCATAAGCAGTGCGGAATAGCGAAGAATAACTGGAAGTGAAACTAAATGTAGTGAATCAAAACACATTGAAGCATAACAGTGAAGCAAATGCAATACTGAAGGTAAATGCTTGAAGTAAAACGAACTGGGACTCGGCGATGTTTGTTCGACCAGTTCACGCTCTGCAAAGCGCTACGTCTAGTTGGAGGGACTGGTGATTGAACACCTGGAGCAAATCTCTCTCCGTCCGTTACTCCACTGCATCAAACTCCTTGAGCTTGATCAGTTCTTCACTCGTGGTTGATTATTGAGGAAATCACCGAAAACTTTGACAAAATGGACTTCGAGGCGACAATTACTCTTCGCTCTCTGAAGAACAACTCTCTAACCGTCTAGGAGAATTGCAGTTCTCCAAGATAAAAAGGCTAGATAGCTTTCACCTAAGTCATCTCGAATCTACTCAGATCAATGGGACTTAGGTTAAAGTATCTGGATTTTGGGTTTTGCTTCGGTGGGGTTTTGGGGTGCTCTCTTCAGTCTCTCTTGGAATGATCTCAGAGCAGCCACCCGCAAATGGAGGAGGGGGCGGCGTATTTATAGTTGGCGATCCCGAGGTGCGGAATGACCAAACTGACCCGAGGTGACAGCTTGACACGTGTCCACAACGGTCGGATTTGTCATCAATGCGCAACTTTACTTGAGGAACAAGTAAAGCTGACTCACGGACTTAGTTCTTCTTCAGAAGCCAAAGAACGAAGTCTTTGCTACCGAAGCTTAACTCAGTGCACATGAGATTTCTTCACTCAGGCTTCTCACTTGGCTTGGATTTGATCTGAGCATTTCTCAATGACTTCGATGTCCACAAACTAAATACCCCTCTTGATAGTACGGTTTGTCCTATGACTCAAGGAACAGAAAAAGAACTACACAAAAACATCTAAGTCTTGCACTGTCTTCTTCATTTCCTTCAATGAGTAGAGATTCAGGACACCTTCATTTTTGGGGGTCAACCTTCGTGATTAAGCTTCGCTCCGAGGGTAATGCATCGATAACTTGAAAACCTTCACTGAAGCTTTATCACATGGCTTGTCCTTCAGGAATCTATGCAACTCTTTATACTAGAAAACATTGTTAGTTCCTCTACTGTTTTGTCCAACAATATCCAAAACACACGGGGGCAAAACTTTGCTCTTACAGTTCCCTCTGTCCTATGGTACTTTGCTTGTCCGAGGTTTGATCATCGGTATCCAATATACCTAGTTCATCCTTGTTCTCAACAAACAAGTTTACTCGTTCCCGTGATATTACAACTCCGTGACCTAGTCACATGTTTGCGCAAACCTTATGATGCAATATCACCGAGTGGGCCCAGAGTACATATCCGTCACTCGGATGGACAAATCCCGCTTTGATCTATTTTCATACTCATCAACCATCTATTTTGGAATACCCAAAGTGCACCATTATGGCCAGCATATTTCAGTCAGGCGGTGGGATACAAATCAAAGTCTCCTCATAGATGACAATTACGTATGATCATTATGGTCAAAGGATTTGGTCACTACGTTATAGTTATCGCAATGTCGAACTATGTGACTTGATCACATCGCAACACTTCTAGTGGTTATATGACCATCATATCATTATCCCAATGATACGACTCCATTGCTAACAGACTTATTTGTCTCACGATCATGTAACCTTGATCATCAATCGCCCAATGGACAAGTATACTAAAGTTAACTAGGGACCTGGTTGTTTGTATACCACACCTGTATTAAGGTTTCCGCTTAATACAGTTATATCATAGTATAAAACGTATTATGAACTAATGGAATATGCTTAATAAAACATATTTTATTTGCCTCTAGGGCACATTCCCAACAATCTCCCACTTGCACTAGAGTACAAATAATCTAGCTGCATTTTTGTGTGGATCATAACTCCATATCATGTATACGGTTATAGATCATGCTTGCTTGTGGAAAAGGTTGTATCAACGGTCTGAACCATTCAGATCCGTATGTCTTTTGCAAATCATTAATGTCACCTAGTTTGACATTCCTTCATTATTCAATAGAATGATGAGGTATATTTCTTTGGCAGTGGAGTGAGACTGCGTTCGTCGTGTTTCAGCAATGATGTCCCTTGGATCACGCAGACCTTCACTTAGTCATGCACATTAAAAACTCACTTAGTCAGAAGTCGAAGTTCTCCAGCCAAATTATAACTCCTGCCACTTCTAAAGTAGCCACATCAATGTAGAATTATTCCTTAGTGCATTGTATGCAACTTTGATGTCTAACCATGTTTCTTTCAACCTAGGAATTTATTAGTATGATATCTCAATTTTCTAGGTTAGTGTCAGAACTTGAACCAGCATAAAATTTATGGTCAAGTCCACTATCCTTTACAAATTTGACATGTATCCTCAGTTCTCTCCAGACACTGAAGGATAAACTTAACTCTTTGTTCAATGATTTACTCATAAATCATATCACAACATGTTCTTACTACTAAGAACTTGGGTCACATTACGTCGAGTACATAACTCTGGTTTTATATGAAAGAACCTATGAAAAAGGTATAGAGGATCCAGCACATCCATTTCTTTCATTTAATGTTGTTATTGTACTGATATTAACTCGATACTTCTCTTGGATATACAAGTAAGAACTACTTCTTGACTTGTCCCATTCTGAACTCCTTCAGAATCTTATTCAGGAAAGTATTCCGACTCAATGTTTATCAAACACATTAATCTATCTTAATAGATTTCAATGTTTAATACTTATTCATCTTCATTTATGAAAGATTCAAATAATCATTAATACCAACTACACCATTCACAATATGGTATCCATATGTGAGAATGTTATCACTCTCCCACTCAAAATATGGCATGCACATATTAAGTTCAGGATAACACTCAAATAGCTCCCACTCAAATATGTCAGTTACATATAAGGTAAGGATAACATCCACATAGCTCCCACTCAGATATGTCAGACACATATAAGACTAGGATAATACTCCCATAGCTCCCACTCAAAATATGTCGTCCACATATTAAGTTTAGGAAACTATTCAACTCCCACTCAGTTTCATGCAAATGCATGTTTCCTCGATATTTTGGCTAAGTCCAAAATCCTTTGATCATTAATCAAATCGAGAATTCCTGTCACGAGACACTAGAATCCATATGTTTTCAAAACCTTCTTGTTGTACCGATTACAACACTTCTTCAAATGCAGGATTTGAGGAAGTCACGGTATTGATAACCATTTGGATCAACCGTAGTGAATATCCCATTGACTCAAGCATTGCTACATGTTGTAGTCATCCTATTGAATTTGTCAGAGACATTCTTTGTGACAAATCAATCTTGATGTATTCTTTGATGTTCACATTCATTCCTTATAAGCATGAAGTTATTGGGAATACCAAGTAACCTCCTTACTTGATAAGATTCAAGCAATCTTAAATGAAACTCAATATAGGAATTTCATGACTCATAGTCATATCTCATACTTAGGTCCACCATCCCTTCTTTGTAGTTCGTAGGTATGTCTTGTTCCATTAACTTGACAAGTGAATCATGAATATCATTCTGCACAAGGGGAAAATATGTATTCTTGAATCCTACTTTGTTCAGTAAAAGATTTAACCGAAACATCACGATCATTATCATTAGTTTCTCCTATAATTGTAGAGCTTTTCTTCTGGAACATATTCCCTTGCGTTACTCTGACATCCGGAGGCAAGATCGATTACCTTGGTTGAACTTTCACTTTTCTTCCATTAACACATTTATCAAGAATGATTCTTGACAAACACCAAACTTACCAATACAAGTTTTGCTCCTTTGGTTCTAGTTATGGAAGATGCATCCATAGTTGACTAAGAATACACTACAAAGATAATTTATCATATAAATCAAGCTTCCTAGAAACCCTGACACACCATAAGATATATAGTGTTGGTTTCCACGAACTCAGATGGTTCCCTATACCGAACTGAGTGTTTGCATATTAAATTAATAACTCTAAACAATAACAATGTAACTCGATAAGAGATAACTTAGACCATACACTATTCAATAGAGTATGCTCACAATGTTCAGGCATATCAACAATATTGAAGTGTCCAAGCATTGTAATTTGTGAAACAACTTTCACAAGTCTTTATGCCCATGACTAACTCAAAACATCTTGTCACTTTGATCAGATCATAGAGACTTTTCTTTCTTGTTAATTTAATATCCATCTTTACTCTGAAATCCCTTTTGATCATATCAAATTATTTCATACTTTTGTTTCAGTAGTGAATACACATATTCATCTAAGTCCACATACGAAGTTCACGAAATAATGAAATTCACTACATGCTGATATACGATACATCACGATGTATGATATTTCAACAATCAGTACACACTCTGTTTTACCAGAACGCGAGGTTTTAGTCATCTCACCTAAAGAGGCATGGTTTGCATGTGTCAAGAGGTCAAGTATCTCAAAACATCATCATACCATTCATGACTTAAACTGTAGTGTCATTATTAAGTCTGGATAATTTCTTGGCATTAGAATATTTCTTATAAATGATCAAACTAGTATCATCAATATAAGAATAACTCATTAATAATCATAATGTGACCATAAAAGATATCATTCATAAAAGGAGAACAACTGTCTTGTTTCTCACTAATATGAATAATTTTCTTCGCAAGATGCAAGACACACTAATAAAGTTCACATTCAAACGATCATAAATTTATTCATATATTAATCAATTGATAGATGTAGAGGGAGAGTGTTGTTGACCATCAACTATCTTGATTATCGTCAGCACACATTGTCACCTCATCCCTTCCAAGCCACTCTCAAGCAGTATGTTCAAGCATCAAATACTTAATCAACCGCAATTTTTGTTTTGTGGGGAAAGACATTTACATCTCGTATATCAAATTACTTTCTCCGTCAATGACTATTCCTGCATTGGTTCTACTCTTAAAGTTCTTAACTTTAACCATGACCTCACGACAGGTGAACAATTCTCCTTCATGACATAGTCTATGATGAGGACATCCCTACTACCAACACATCTCCAGTTCGTCATGAAGAACAAGTTGATTCAACAAAGAAGAAGGATGATGAAATCAGAATTGGACCTATTACAAGAGCTTGTGCAAAGTTGATAGAACAACAGGTGAACTCGCTCTTAATAGATTCTGATATGTCATGTACTGAGAACTTTATACTGCCTAAATCTTTGTATGTTTGCATTATCAAGTATCATGACGAAGACGAGGATCCAGAAGGAGGAGAAGATAAAAGAAGCTCAAACTTTCGAACGTCCGACGCATTTCGGACGTCTGACATCGGAGGCCAGGAGCTACGACGCCTCGACGACTTCAAGTTACAGAAGGGTTCCTATTTTCGGCGGACATCCGACGGGATTCGGACGTCCGACACGACGGACGTCCGACATGGAACGGACGTCCGACATGAAGATCTTCGCGACGGCCCCCGAGTATAGTACCGGTGTCAAAACAGCCGGAAGTCCGACAAGATTCGGACGTCCGACACATCGGACGTCCGAAACTGCCTGCGCGCAGATCTGTAGGGCTGCGGCCTTGTATCCGAGTTTGACACCCCCTAGCTTAAAATATCGGACCCCCTGCGAGTTTTAGGGTTAGACCATGTTTAGATAAACCCTAGTTCTTGAGAATAGCTACAAGCTTTCATCTTGAATCATAAACTTCAATTCGTATCGATCTGAAGTTCTGCTGCTACAAGTTTTGTGTGATCTGTTGTTCCACTGGGAATTAGTAGATTGCAAATTACCGTCTCGTGGTTGACAGCTACGTTGCGCAAGTGTGTGAAGTTGTGAATATCCAAAGGGTAGAGAGTTGTCGCATTGGCAACATGGATCTAGCGAGGAGAGTTCATCGGCTACATACAAGTTATCTATCATCGCCCTCATATTCACCGTACGCTTACTGAGAAGATCGGGCCACCCCATATCATCTTGGTATCAGATTTCCAGTGTTTCCTCGGTAAGCATCCACCAAATCCATCTATTAGATCGTTTTTGTTTTCGTCCTATCCAGAAAAAGCCATACAAAATATTAGGGTTTCTAGTTTTGCCATAACTTAGATTGCATCGGAGTCATTGTTTTAGTTTGCTGTTTCGTTGTGTTCTTCCAGAAAATTTCTCTGCGGTGCGACATATTGTGGCCTAAAGAGAAAAGTTACTGTAGCAATTTTCGTCAAGTTTGGAATAGTGTTAGAAAAAAAGAGAGAAAAAGAGAAAAGTTCAAAAAAACGAGAGAAAGAAGTGTGATAAAAAATAGTTATCCAAGAATGCAAAGAGATATACAAGTGCTAGAAAGGACATATCATCGTGGTGATCTTTTGAGAGGCCTGTCTTCTTTTGTCTCCACTATGTGAATGTTTCCTTGGGTTTGTATCACACGATCAGCACTAGGACTTGACTTCGGTGTAGTTAGGGTGCCATACCTATAGATCCACCATATATATATCCTGCTTTGTCGTGTGTTCACTCTTTTACTCGGGTATTCACTTCATCACATCCGTGCACTAGTCCTCCGTCCGAACGGGTACGCATTACTATTCACTTTGGAACGGTAAGATTCACCTTTTCTTGTCATTTTTGAGTGAGTTGTGAGTGTCCACCAAAAGATTTTGATTTAGTGCACTAACCTACTAATCATGTCTCAAAGTGGTTTTGATGTGATGCAGAAACAGGACAAGGATGCGCCAGTTACATGGGAGGCATATGAAGGTCTCCTTGATCACTTGAATGGGCTGTTTACTAAATCCACTGATGCGATGGATACAATTATTCAAGCGGTCGAACGGAAAGTGGACGCGACTGAAGCTGCAGTCACCACTATGCAACAACAACTTGCTGCTATACAGCAGAGCATCCAACAAATGACAACATCTGTCACTGGCATACAATCAGCTATTGTACAACGCAAACCTGACGCTCAGGACGATGATGGTAGTGTCCATGGCGACAATGCTGATTTGAGGGGCAATCAGGGCCATGGGCGTGGTGCTCAAGGGCAGGGTCGCCAACCTCCACTTGGTTTTGGTGCGCGCTGTCTACCCATTCAGGAAGAAGATGTCTTGAGCAAGCCCAAGTTTAACATCCCCAAATTTGAAGGTTCCACAGATGTGGAAGAGTACCTCACATGGGAGCTTAACATGGAAAAATTATGGCGTTTGCATGTCTATTCGGAGGACAAGAAGATCAAGATTGCTTCCTCCGAGTTTGAGGGTTATGCCTTGCGTTGGTGGGAGAGTGTGTTGACCAAGATACAAGAAACCAATGGGCAGCCTATTCGTACATGGCGTGACATGAAGGCGACCATGAAAGCTCGGTTTGTTCCCACTAATTACTTACGGACAGTTTTTGATAAATTGGAACAATTGAAGCAAGGTACTATGTCCGTTGATGCATACTACATGGAGATGGAGATGTTGCTGCAACGTGCACAAGTTCGTGAAGAGGTTGAGATGACTATGCAATGTTTTCTCCATGGGCTTAAATTTAACATCAAAAGTATTATGCGACATCACCAATACTATAATATGAATGATCTATTGCATCTTGCAAGGGATGCTGAATCACAACTTGCAGAAGAGGCACAACTGAATGCCAAATACACATCATCGAGCAGATTTTCTCCAAGGACACCGTCTGCCGCGCCTATGGAGAACTATGGTGCCAATACTCGGGCTTCTTCTTCACTTTCCAAGCCAGCCTCCAATGGTTCTATGGCCAAGAAGCCAGCTGATCCTGCCACTAGTGCAAGATCCAACATGTCTACAGCTCGCAATCGCGAGATGACTTGTCACTCTTATGTTAATCCGGGTCACTTTAAGAGAGATTGCCCGAACCGAAAGGTCATGTTCATTAATGAAGACACCAGCGAGTATGAAACCGGTGATGATGAAGACCCCGACGCATTTAATGACGAGGGATACAATAGTGAAGACGGCATGGATGCTTTTCCATCACATGCTCCTACTATTATTGTGTCACAACGTGCTCTTACTGTGCAGCCCAAATCTGAGTCTCAGCGCTGCAATTTGTTCCAAACCAAAGCATTAGTTGGCCCCAACAAAGCTTGCAAAGTGATCATTGATGGAGGTAGTTGCCACAACCTCGCAAACAAGGAGTTATGTGCCAAGCTAAATCTGAAATACTTACCTCACCCAAATCCTTATTATGTCCAATGGTTAAGTGACAGTGGTGAGATGAAGGTGAATCACATGGTGCGCGTAAATTTTGAGATAGGCCCATACAAGGATTCCATCGATTTTGATGTGGTGCCTATGACAGTTTGCCATCTCTTATTGGGTCGTCCGTGGTTATATGATCGCCATGTGCAACACAATGGCCGAGCCAATACATATCATTTGGAGTTCAAGGGAAGAAAGTTAATCTCCATCCTATGTCCCCAAAGCAAATTGTGAATGAGTCTCGTCAGAAGGTAGAGGTGAATGTAGAACCAACACGAGGGAACAATGTAATAGCTATGAGTGATAATATAACGAAAAGTGCGAGAGAGACTAGTTTGCTTACATTAGCCACCAAAGAAGACATGAGAGAATTTAGTGAGGATCCTGCAGCTATGCCACATGTGCTTATGTACAAAGGCGAGGTATTTCTTTCTAATGATAATCATCCTCTTTCTTCTAGTGTGTCTACTGTTTTGCAGGATTATGATTGTGTGTTTCCGGCGGAGGTTCCAGCAGGATTACCACCCTTGCGTGGCATTGAGCACCAAATTGATCTTATTCCGGGTGCTACTCTTCCCAACCGGGCACCATACAGGACCAATCCCCAAGAGACGAAGGAAATTCAACAACAAGTACAAGCACTTCTGGATAAAGGGTACATTCGTGTCAGCCTTAGCCCTTCTGCTGTGCCTGTTATTTTGGTTCCTAAGGAAGATGGTACATGGCGTATGTGCGTAGATTGTAGAGCTATTAATAACATCACTATTAGATATCGTCATCCTATTCCACGCTTAGAGGATATGCTTGATGAATTGTGTGGTGCTGCTATTTTCTCTAAAATTGATTTTAGGAAGTGGATACCATCAAATTAGGATGAAAGAAGGGGATGAATGGAAAACTGCTTTCAAAACAAAATTTGGGTTATACGAGTGGTTAGTTATGCCTTTTGGTCTTACTAATGCTCCTAGTACTTTCATGCGTTTAATGAATAATATTTTGAGAGAGTTTATTGGTCATTTTGTGGTTGTGTATTTTGATGATATACTTATTTACAGCCGCAATGAATTTGAACATGCTGATCATATTAGACAAGTTTTGCAAGTTTTGCGTGATGCTCAATTATATGCTAATCTTGAGAAGTGCACATTTGCAAAAGATAAGGTCATATTTCTGGGATATGTTGTATCTAAGCATGGGGTAGAAGTAGATTCTTCTAAAATTGAAGCAATTCAAAATTGGCCTACTCCCATGAATGTTAGTCAAGTACGAAGTTTACACGGCTTAACTGGTTTTTATCGCCGTTTTGTGAAAGACTTTACTACTATTGCTGCACCGTTGAATGAATTGACTAAGAAAGGTGTGCCTTTTGTTTGGGGCGTTGCCCAAGACCTTGCATTTGATGAGTTGAAACGTTTGCTTACTTCTGCACCATTACTTGCATTACCAGATTTTACTAAGCAATTTGAAGTTGAATGTGATGCTAGTGGTATAGGCATTGGTGGTGTCTTGATGCAAGATGGTAGACCTATAGCTTATTTCAGTGAGAAGCTTTCTGGTGCTAGATTAAATTATCCTGTTTATGATAAAGAATTGTATGCACTTGTTAGAGTTCTTGAAGTTTGGCAACATTATTTGTGGCCAAAAGAATTTATCATATATTCTGATCATGAAGCTTTGAAATATCTGAAAGCTCAATCTAATTTGCATAGACGCCTAGCTAAGTGGGTTGAGTTCATTGAGTCTTTTCCCTACATGATCAAATATAAGAAAGGGAAAGATAATGTTGTTGCTGATGCTCTCTCTAGGAAGAACATGTTATTGACACATCTTGATGTTAAAATTCCTGGATTAGAGCGTTTTTGTGATTTATATGCAACTGATCATGATTTTGCTGAACCATATCGTTTGTGTTTGCTTCGAAATGCATGTGACAAGTTCCACATCCATGATGGATTTTTGTTTCGAGCTAACAAACTTTGTGTTCCAGAATCGTCTGTGCGTTTTCTCTTGTTGCAGGAATCACATGCAGGAGGATTGATGGGTCACTTTGGGCGTGAGAAGACACTACTCATGCTTGCTGATAATTTTTATTGGCCCAGGATGAGGCGTGATGTGGACAGGTTTGTTCGACGCTGCATTGTATGCAACACATCCATGTCCAAGCTAAAGCCTCACGGTTTGTATACTCCACTATCGGCTCCTACCACACCTTGGGAAGATATTAGTATGGACTTTGTGTTAGGATTGCCACGCACTAAATATGGTCATGATAGTATATTTGTGGTAGTGGATAGATTTTCTAAGATGGCACATTTTATTGCATGCCGTAAGAGCGACGATGCGTCGCATGTTGCTAACCTGTTTTTCAGGGAGATTGTACGCTTGCATGGAGTGCCCAAGACAATTGTTTCTGACAGGGATGTGAAGTTTGTGAGCTACTTCTGGAAGGCACTTTGGGGAAAGTTGGGGACAAAGTTGATGTTCAGCACTACATGTCATCCCCAAACTGATGGTCAAACGGAGGTGGTGAATAGAACATTATCACAATTGCTGCGAGCTATGATCAAGAAGAATCTGCGTGAATGGGAGGAGTGTTTTCCACATGTGGAGTTTGCTTATAAAAGGGCAGTACATACTACTACTCAGCTTTGTCCTTTTGAAGTGGTATATGGTTTCAAGCCTATTACACCTCTTGATTTGTTGCCTCTTCCATTCCAGGAACGAGTTAATATGGAGGCATCCAAACAAGCATATTATGTGAAGAAGATCCATGAGAAGACCCGAGAGGCTATTGAGAAGAAAGGCAAGAATGTTGCTGCTACAAGGAACCAGTCACGGAAGCAAGTTCTATTTCAGCCTGGAGATATGGTTTGGGTGCATTTGCGCAAGGATAGATTTCCCGGGATGAGGGATTCCAAGTTGAAGCCACGTGGTGCTGGTCCTTACAAGGTGTTAGCCAAGATCAATGACAATGCCTACTTGATTGATATTCCCATTGCCGAGTTTGGTGGCGCTAGCAACAGTTTCAACGTTGCTGATTTATCACCATACATGGGAGATGACCTTGGAGCGTCGAGGTCGACGCCTTTTGAAGGGGGGGAGAGATGATGAGGACATCCCTACTACCAACACATATCCAGTTCGTCATGAAGAACAAGTTGATTCAACAAAGAAGAAGGATGACGAAATCAGAAGAGCTCGTGCAAAGTTGATAGAACAACATGTGAACTCGCTCTTAATAGATTCTGATATGTCATGTACTGAGAAATTTATACTGCCTAAATCTTTGTATGTTTGCATTATCAGTTATCATGAAGAAGACGAGGATCCAGAAGGAGGAGAAGATAAAATAAGCTCCAACTTTCGGACGTCCGACGCATTTCGGACGTCCGACATCGGAGGCCAGGAGCTACGACGCCTCGAGAACTTCAAATTACACAAGGGTTCCTATTTTTTGCGGACATCCTACGGGATTCGGACGTCTGACACGACGGACGTCCGACATGGAACGGACGTCCAACATGAATATCTTCGCGACGGCCCCCGAGTATAGTACCGGTGTCAAAACAGCCGGAAGTCCGACACGATTCGGACGTCCGACGCATCGGACGTCCGAAACCCATCGGACCTCCGAAACTGCCTGCGCGCAGATCTGAAGGGCTGCGGCCTTGTATCCGAGTTTGACACCCCTAGCTTATAAATACCGGACCCCCTGCGAGTTTTAGGGTTAGACCACGTTTACATAAACCCTAGTTCTTGAGAATAGCTACAAGCTTTCATCTTGAATCATAATCTTGAATTCGTATCGATCTGAAGTTCTGCTGCTACAAGTTTTGTGTGATCTGTTGTTGTGACGCCCCCAAAATCAATCCATGTACAGTAATCATACACGCAGGGTACACGGCTGAGATTAGGGTGCCACGATGAGAATATCACAACACAACACTAAACACAAAAGGACAAACCAATATGTTACAATAAAGGGGAAGGGGGGTCATGCGGACCCGAATACATAAGTTATACAAGCCATAATATCTGAGTACAGACATAGTTAGTCAAGTTTTGCCTTAAGAAGGCTAGCACAAATAACATCAGAGATACAGATAAAAAAGGCAAGGCCTCCTGCCTGGGAGCCTCCGAAACTACTCCTGGTCCTGGTCAGTGGGGGTCTCGACGTAGTAGTATCCGCCTCCGGGGTACTCCTGCTCCTGGGATCCAACGTCGGCTGTAGCGGCCGATCAGGCAAAACATAAAGAGGGAAATAAAGCAAAGGTGAGTATCTAGCATACCCGCGAGTCTTACGTCCGCTACTAAGCATTATGCATTTGTATCAAAGGAAAGGGGAGGCTGTATATAGTGGACTGTAAGATAGAAATCAGAATAAGGGTAAGGAGCTAGGCCTATCGAAGACTAGCATCTTCCGACGTTGTCTTGCAGCATGAGAAGAGAAACAGCCAACAGTTCATATAAAACAATAAAGTAACAATGAAGCAGAAGTTGCTGCAACATTGTATAATATAAGTTCTTTGTAATGATTAATAATAATAATGCCTCCAAGTTCCCCTCCTCGACTCCCTGCGAGGAAGAAGACCCGGAACCATACAGTTTAATAGTAATAGTTACTAGTGGTAAGATCCAGCTTCAGCATAAAGCGTCCTGTTACCGTGGACACGGCTATTCGAATAGATTAAACTCCATGCAGGGGGTGCACTACTGTTCAACCTGCACGCTCGGATCTCTAGGGTGGTGTGAACCTTGTTAGGGAACGCCCCACCGAGGCTATCCGACACATCGCAGCCCATCCTAGGCTCAGCAGAGAGGCCATCCGCCGGACTATATCCTATGCGCCAAGGGGGCTAGGTCCCTCACCCTTGCACGCTCCTGCACGGTGCGAGTCTGGCCGGTGAAGCAAAAGCAAATCCAAACACACCTGCTGCAGCAAAAAGACATGACCACTTCCCGGCGATCAGGCCGCAGTACTGCTGACGTCTGAAGAGCTTTCGGACGAACTACGACGCGGAGGGCGCACACCGTAATCCCACGTGTAGGTAGTGCGTACAGACCAACGGGTCTCTCAAGTCATCCGCCGAACCATTTCGCATTTTAATATTATCTCGCAGACAACCGTTATCGCTGTTTGACTAACAACACAACGGACAACGAACAGCAACAAGGCCCACCGGTAACGTCGGGGCCTGCCCTGTCGTCCCGTCAAAGCGCGCGTTTACCGACAAGGTGAACCGTCTCCTTACCTTGTTTCGCGTGTGCTCTTGGTAGAGCTCGACTTTTGCGTGGTTTGGTAACTCTCGCAAGATACGAGCAGGGGCCAAGCACGCCAGTAACGTCGGTCGTACCCTCCCTGTCGTTCCCGACACAATTCCGCTCGCGGGCACCGTTGGGTCGCCCGACTTCTTACCTTAAGGACAACCGTGCTCAGGACCCTATGGCGGCAAGACAAAGTAAGCCTCGAGTGGAGTACAAGGATTACCTCTTGATAGCTCACACTTGAGGTGACTAGGCATAACCCAGATAGGGGCCCTTGGCGGTGTCTTCTTGGTACCGTACCTGTGCAGTTGTATTTAATGTATCCGCGATCGATCCCTTAGTGATCACGGCCCGCTATCTAGTCCTAGCTAACAATGCGCAGGGTTCACTGCTGAATATATGCATAATTATAACAGGCAGCATAGGATAAGAAAGGTACATCAAGGGGCGAAAAAATCAGGCTATGCAATTGAATAGGATTGTAATCGTAGCAGCAACAGTAACAATGCCTAGTGCAAGAAAGGACGGAAAAGGTAGGAGATATCTGGGGAAGAGAATGGCTCTGCTTGCCTGGAAGCTCGACGGTAGGGGCAGGGTCGTCGACGAAGTAGTCGTACCCGGCGGCGGTGTAGTCGGCGGTAGGGGCGGGGTCTACCGGAGATTAAGGGGGGAGGAAACAGTAAATACAAAGCAAGCATAAACAAACAGATGAATAGCATGGCGTATGCAATGTTAACGGTGTTCTAATGCAGTGCAATGTACGTTGCTCGGAGCGGGAATTCATCCGGGGATGATATACCGGCTCCGGGTGATTACCGGACAGGGTGTCCGGAGGGGGAAGGGTTCATGCCGGAGGTGTCGTGGACATCCGACAAGCATAAGGGGGGTGTATCCGTGTTAGTTGAACCATTCCGGACAACTTTCGTGTTCGAAATAAATTCATCCGGATACTTTATCAGTACCGGAAAAATCATCGGACAGACGGCCCGGAGGGGGGGTGTCGATGTTCGTCGTGTTAGAGGGGTGTGGTTGGTATACGGATAGCGTATTCGTATTCGTTATATTTTTCTGATCAATTTTCATGTATACAGTTTTTCGATCCGATATACGGATTAAAAGATATTGATTTTATAATTTTAATCAATTTTTATAACATTAAAAATCCTTTTTAATAATTTCTTTTATTATTTTTAATAAGATTATCCAGAACAGTGCTGACATGTGGGACCCACATGTCAGCCTCTGATTATTAATAATTCAAATAATTTAATTTAAAATGCCCCTAGACCCACATGTAAGTGACAGTAAGATTAATCATACAGTTTTTATTATCCCAGGGATTTATAAACAGGGGCTGGCCCACCTGTTATTGACACTGGCCCAGCTAATAGTCAGCTTATTTATAATCAAAGGCCTTGGGCCCACGTGTAATAGACACAGGGGGGTTTATTAACTTTAACAGTGAGCTTCTAACAGAGGATTAGTTCTAATAGTCCATTAGCGCTAATTTAAAAACAGCTGGGGCCCGCGCGTCAGAGACACCTGCCGCGAGCTGAACTCGCCGGCGACCTAGAGCTTGCTAGGGGCCACCATCCCGCGCGCCGATGAGCTCTACGGTTAGCCGGAGGCGAGCCGCGCCCACTGGTGGGGTGGGATTCACCCGAATCCCACCGGAACGACGACGACGACGTGAGCGGCGGCGGAGCCGAACGGGTCGAGGATAACGACGACGTTCTAGCGCATAGGAACGAAAGGGAGCTAGCGCGTTCGACTACTGGGAGAAGCGCGAGTGCAGTGACGCGCTTGGCCTGCCATACGCGTGCCCCAGGCCACGGCGGTGACCTCGCGGGCGGCGACGAGCTTCAGCTCCAATGGTGGAGCGGGCTACGGCGGGATAGGAGGGGAGCGAACGCAAGGGGAACGTGGCCAAGCTCACCAGGAGTCGGTCGAGGGGGGCAGCCTGCGCGATGGCGAGTGGTGGCGGCCGGATTTTGACTGCAACGACGACGAGGAGGCGAAAGGGAACGGCGGCGTGTGCTCCACTCCGGGCTCCACTCCTCGATTCTCCTGGCTCGGAGACAAAGACGACGACAGCGCACCCAGTGGACACGGCGGCTCGGGCAGCGGTGACCGTTGGCCGCGCGAGCGCGCAACATCGGCGACGGTGCGGCGAGGCCGTGCGGTTTGGCTTGGGGGAACGAACTCGGGGGAGCTCGAGGGGGGAACAAGGAGGATAGGGTTCGATCCAGGGTTAGGGTTTCGGGCGAGGGCGCGACACGGGGCACTTAACTCGCCGGCGGCACCGTAGATGGCCGCCACGGCGACAGCCGTGGCCATGGCGCCATGGATGCCCGCCACGGACGAGGTGAACAGGGGAGGGGGTGGAGAGAGGCCGGATGGGCTCGGCCTGGTGGGGGGGGGGGGGAAATAGATGGGCCGGGGTGGCCATGCCTAGGATGCTAGATAGGCTTGCTATTTTCCATTTTGTTTTATTTTTATTTTCTGCTCCTTGTTCGTTTCTGTTTATATTTATTTCAGTTGCTTTAGCATTTTTGTAAATTATGATACTTGCCCCATTATGTGTATTTCCTTATGTAGCAATGCTACAAAAAGTTTGATGAATAAATAAATTCATTTGGTATTTGTTTTAATTATGCTATTGATAAAAGGGGGCTTTAGGCTATTGTTTTCATTTGTTTGGAATTTTCTATAACTTAATAAATACCCAAACCGATATGGATTTGGTCCACTGAATATTTGTGATTTTATAAAAGTAGTTTCACAATTTTTGGACCAAGTTTATATTCCACTTTGTTTTTATTATTGCACCAAAGGCATTTTGAGATTTGATTTGATTTCAAACCAAAGGCAATTGAATTGAGCTTGGAGTTGTTTTCATTCCACCATGACCAAGGTACATAATCACATTACATTGAACAATATCAAAGGGGAATTTGAAGTTGAACTGAACCATTTGATTAAAGCAATTTTTTTGAACAGTAGTGATAAACAGTAATGGTGATTACTGTTTACTGACAGTGAGAGTGTTACAAATCTCCCCCACTACAAGAATTCTCGTCTCGAGAATTTAAGTGGTAGAGGTGAAAAGACCGGGGTATTCTTCACGAAGATGATCTTCGCGTTCCCAAGTGGCTTCATCTTCAGAATGATTTGACCACTGAACTTTGAGAAACTTCGTCGTCTTGTTGCGGGTTTTGCGTTCAGACTGATCGAGAATGCGGCTTGGATGTTCTTGATAAGTCAAGTCCTGTTGCAGCTCAATCATATCATGTTCCACTTCGCGAATAGGGTCCTTAAAGCAGCGTCGGAGTTGCGATACGTGGAATACATCGTGGACTTGAGAGAGGTTCGGCGGCAATTCCAATCGGTATGCCACTGGTCCACTCCGGGAAAGAATACGGAACGGGCCAATGTAGCAAGGAGCTAACTTGCCTTTGATTCTGAAACGATGAGTGCCTCTCATTGGAGTGACATGGAGGTTCGCGTATTCGCCAGGTTGATAGACCATTTCTTTGTGCTTGCGATCATAGTTGCTCTTCTGGCGGGACTGAGCAGCCTTCAAGTGTTCACGGATAACGCGAACCTGATCTTCGGCATGCTGAATAATGTCCGGACCAATGAGAGTTCGTTCTCCAGTTTCTGACCAATTCATAGGGGTTCGACACTTACGTCCATAGAGAACTTCAAAGGGTGCCATCTTCAAACTAGCCTGATAGCTATTGTTGTACGAGAATTCAGCAAATGGGAGAGATTCCTCCCATTTCTTACCGAATGAAATGACACAAGATCGAAGCATGTCTTCAAGCACTTGATTCACGCGTTCGACTTGTCCTTGCGACTGGGGGTGATAAGCGGTGCTGAAATTCAGATGAGTGCCCATAGCTTCTTGGAAACTATCCCAGAACTTCGAGGTGAAAATGCTGCCTCGGTCGGAACTGATCTCCAACGGAATACCGTGGAGGGAAACAATTCTGGAAACATATAAGTCTTCTAACTGACTAGCAGAAAATGGGCAACCTTGGAGAATCGGTCGATGACGACAAAGATGGCATCATGACCTTTCTGTGATCGGGGAAATCCGTTGACGAAGTCCATTTCAATCTTGTCCCATTTCCATTCAGGAATAGAGAGTGGTTGCAGAGTTCCAGCAGGTCTTTGATGTTCGGCTTTCACGCGACGACAAACGTCACACTCATCAACATAACGAGCAATGTCTTGTTTCATGTTGGACCACCAGTACCGCTGACGAATGTCTTGGTACATCTTGGTACTACCAGGGTGAATCGACAAGGGTGTATCATGAGCTTCTTTCATGACATCAGAGGCGTAATTCAGGTTGGCCTTGGCTACCGGAACCACTAAACGACCCTTGAAGTACACCGCATTATCATCATTTGCATCAATAGTGAAGAATGAGGGCTCTCCGCTGGCGACACGACGCTTAATCTTCCAAATGTCAGAGTCATAATGTTGTACCGTCTTGATGCGGGTGTCGAGGTCTGGTTTGACCACCAGTGAGTTCATATATCCCTGCGGAACAATTTCGATGTTCATCTTGCGGAGCTCTTCATACAGACGTGGCTGCTCTACTTGAACTTCCAGTTCACTACAATAGGCTTTGCGGCTTAAGGCATCGGCCACCACATTAGCTTTGCCCGGGGTGTAAGAAATTCCCATGTTGTAGTCGGCTATTGTCTCGAGCCATCTCTGTTGGCGGAGATTCAGGTCGGGCTGAGTAAACAGGTACTTCAGGCTTTGGTGGTCGGTGAAGATCTCGCAACGATTACCGACGAGGTAATGTCGCCACAGCTTCAATGCATAAATTACTGCTGCCAATTCGAGATCATGAGTTGGATACTTATCTTCGTGAGCACGCAACTGACGAGAGCCATAAGCAATCACTTTGCGCTCTTGCATTAGGACACAGCCTAATCCTTGATGAGACGCGTCGCAATAAATCACGACGTCCTTCTGAGTATCAGGAGGAGCATGCACCGGGGGTGAAGTGAGCTTGTCCTTCAGAGCTTGAAAAATTTCTTGACATTTATCAGTCCACTCAAACTTGACGCCTTTGTGAAGCAGATTAGTCAGAGGCTTGGCAATCTTGGAGAAATTCTCAACAAAACGGCGGCAATAGCTGGCAAGGCCGAGGAAACTTCGGACTTGCTTGACAGTCCTGGGCGGAGTCCAATCAAGAATAGCCTGGATACGTTCGGGGTTGACGGCAACGCCATCCTTGGAAATCACATGACAAAGGTAGGTTACTTCGGGAAGCCAGAACTCACACTTTGAATACTTAGCATAGAGTTTGTGTTCTCGAAGCTTTTCCAGTATAAGACGAAGATGTTCAGCATGTTCAGCATCGGTCTTGGAGTAAATCAATATATCATCCAGATAAACCACGACGAACTTGTCGAGGTATTCCATGAATATATAGTTCATCAATCTGGAGAAGGTGGCTGGTGCATTGGTCAAGCCAAATGACATGACAGTGTACTCGTATGAACCATAGCGAGTAATGAATGCAGTCTTCGGGATGTCCTCATCACGGACCCGGATCTGATGGTAACCCAACCTTAAGTCGAGTTTTGAAAACACCGTGGATCCAGCAAGTTGATCATAAAGATCATTGATCCGAGGGAGGGGGTACTTATTCTGTATCGTGGCCTGGTTGATAGGTCGGTAATCTTGGACCAATCGGTTCGTGCCATCACTCTTCTTGACAAAGTTCGAAGGTGCTCCCCAAGCAGAGGAACAAGGTCGGATGAAGCCTTTATCGAGGGCCGTGTCGATCTCCTTCTTCAATTCAAGGAGGTGGTGAGGTGGCATCTTATACGGGCGCTTGGCAATAGGGACGGTGCCAGGCTTCAAGTCGATGACAATTCAACTTCTCTAATCGGGGGTATCCCCGGTAGTTCTTCTGGGAATACCTCGGTAAAATCACAAACGATTGGGACTTTATCAATCCCTTAGAGAGGTGCGACATTCAAGGCATTCAGAGCATATATACGAGCTTCGGCATTCATCGACACAATGGCGGTATGACTCAAAATCGCGCCAGAAGGATGAAAAAGTTGGATGACCTTGGTGCCACAATAAAGTGCGGCATTGTGGGTTTTCAGCCAATCCATGCCAAGGATAAGGTCGATGGTGGAGGTTTTCAGAATGTGTGGAGAAACCATGAACTCAAATCTTTCGATCTCGACAGTGAGGTTAGGTGCAACCATGTCGACACGACACTGGGTACCGGGAGTCCGGACTATTAAAGGGGTATGCATCTTTTCGTGGTAAATGCCATGCTTAGACGCAAATGCTCCAGACATAAATGAATGCGATGCTCCTGTATCAAATAAAGCAGTAGCAGGTATTGAGTTAACGAGGAGTGTACCCATCACAGTAGCGGGCTGTTCCTGAGATGCTTCAACATCAATGTTATAAGCATGACCACGAGCATGAGGATTTGACCCAGTATTATAGTTGAGGGTCCCATTGTTGCCACGACCATTTCCGCGGCCAGCAGGGTGAACTACCAGTTGATTCTGTCGCTGAGGGCAGTCTCTGGAAATATGGCCTAGCTGACGGCACTTGAAACACAAGCCATCTTGAGGACGGAGGGGTGCAGTCTCAGTCTTCGGCTATCTCGGCGGGGGCGGAGGCAGACGGGGTGCAACATACGACGGCCTTGGTGCAGGGGCAGTTGGACGCATAAGACTGTGTGGAAGCCAAATGCGTTGCTTCTGTGCTGTGCCCGAAGATGAGCCAGCATCACGGGAGCGCTTCGGCGAACCACCGAACTTAAGCTGAGCGGTCTAAAGAGTTATAGTCTGGTTCACCATGGTGGCGAAGTCGGGGAAGACGTGCAAAGCCAGTGCAAGCTGGAGATCTGGGTTGAGTCCATCACGGAACTTCTCTTGCCTACTTGCATCATTCAGAAGGTCACTTGCAGCATAGCGGGAGAGGCGGAGGAATTCCCTCTGGTATGCCTCGACAGTTTTGTTGCCCTGAACGAGGTTGCGGAACTCGGCCTTCATACAGTTCATAATCGCCTGGGGGACATAACGAGCACGGAAGGCAGTCTTGAAGTCATTCCAGGTGATGACAGTGCCTTCAGCTAGCGAGCCCTTGTAAGTGTCCCACCACTGAGCAGCGGGACCACGCAGGAAATAGGTTGCGAAGTTGACATAATCAGCAGGGCTCACATTCGCGAACTCCAGCTGACGAGTGATGTCACGAAGCCAATCATCAGCATCCAGCGGCTGTTCCGGTTGGTGGAAGAGAGGGGGATTGAGACGCATGAAATCCCGCTGAGTAACCATAGGCGGTTGGTTCTGGTGCTGGTTCTGGTTCTGATTCTGGTTCTGGAGCTTATCTATGACTCCTTGCATAAACACTTGGTTCATCTGAAACTGCTGCATCATCGCGGCCATGTAGTCCGGCGGCGGAGGTGGATCGTTGGCACCACGATACCGACCACGACCACCACGACCAGCCATCCTGCTAGAATTTAACAGGGGTAATTCAGCGATGAACATTTTAACGAGATGCCGGAAACGAGTAAGAGGTAAAGCGACAACAAAGAGGAGGCGTGGATATATAGGAGTAGTCATATAAGACATACACATCCACACATAGAATCAATCGAAAATCGGGCAGCGTAACGTCGCAGAAATTAAGGAAAAAGGACACACTAGGCGGCGCGCAGACCGCGGTAAGGATTACACGACGCGACATAGATTCCACTATGTCAATCACGCCGCAAGAAAACTGTTGGCCACAGGAGTTAATGCCAGAGGACGCGCGGCCTGCCCAGAATGAGAATGGGATCCGCGCTCCGGGACCTGGGGTAGAACTCCTGCAACACGACTCAATCAATGGGGAAGCACCAAAACGCCGGATGGAATCAAGAGAACGTGATCCTAATGTCAGAGTTTGTAAAACTTACCAGCAAGGATAGGAGAGAAGATTCCCAGAGCATAGGTAAGGAGAAAAGGATCCTAATACCATAGATATCACACGTAGTGACATCGATGTGGGCCCGTAAGACAAATATTAAGTTAGCAAAATAGTTTTTCAAAGTCTAGACTCAACTTCGACCAGGTAGTGGTGGGGTGGCTTCCTACAGGCAGTCGGCTCTGATACCAACTTGTGACGCCCCCAAAATCAATCCGTGTACAGTAATCGTACACGCAGGGTACACGGCTGAGATTAGGGTGCCACGGTGAGAATATCACAACACAACACTAAACACAAAAGGATAAACCAATATGTTACAATAAAGGGGGGGGGTCATGCGGACCCGAATACATAAGTTATATAAGCCATAATATCTGAGTACAGACATAGTTAGTCAAGTTTTGCCTTAAGAAGGCTAGCACAAATAACATCAGAGATACAGATCAAAAAGGAAAGGCCTCCTGCCTGGGAGCCTCCGAAATTACTCCTGGTCCTGGTCAGCAGGGGTCTCGACGTAGTAGTATCCGCCTCCGGGGTACTCCTGCTCCTGGGATCCAACGTTGACTGCAGCGGCCGATCAGGAAAAACATAAAGAGGGAAATAAAGCAAAGGTGAGTATCTAGCATACCCGCGAGTCTTACGTCCGCTACTAAGCATTATGCATTTGTATCAAAGGAAAGGGGAGGCTGTATATAGTGGACTACAAGATAGAAATCAGAATAAGGGTAAGGAGGTAGGCCTATCGAAGACTAGCATCTTCCGACGTTGTCTTGCAGCATGAGAAGAGAAACAGCCAACAGTTCATATAAAGCAATAAAGTAACAATGAAGCAGAAGTTGCTGCAACATTGTATAATATACGTTGTAATGATTAATAATAATAATGCCTCCGAGTTCCCCTCCTCGACTCCCTGCGAGGAAGAAGACCCGGAACCATACAGTTTAATAGTAATAGTTACTAGTGGTAAGATCCAGCTTCAGCATAAAGCGTCCTGTTACCGTGGACACGGCTATTCGAATAGATTAAACTCCATGCAGGGGGTGCACTACTGTTCAGCCTGCACGCTCGGATCTCTAGGGTGGTGTGAACCTTGTTAGGGAACGCCCCACCGAGGCTATTCGACACATCGCAGCCCATCCTAGGCTCAGCAGAGAGGCCATCCGCCGGACTATATCCTATGCGCCAAGGGGTCTAGGTCCCTCACCCTTGCACGCTCCTGCACGGTGCGAGTCTGGCCGGTGAAGCAAAACCAAATCCAAACACACCTGCTGCAGCAAAAAGACATGACCACTTCCCGGCGATCAGGCCGCAGTACTGCTGACGTCTGAAGAGCTTTCGGACGAACTACGACGCGGAGGGCCCACACCGTAATCCCACGTGTAGGTAGTGCGTACAGACCAACGGGTCTCTCAAGTCATCCGCCGAACCATTTCACATTTTAATATTATCTCGCAGACAACCGTTATCGCTGTTTGACTAACAACACAACGGACAACGAACAGCAACAAGGCCCACCGGTAACGTCGGGGCCTGCCCTGTCGTCCCGTCAAAGCGCGCGTTTACCGACAAGGTGAACCGTCTCCTTACCTTGTTTCGCGTGTGCTCTTGGTAGAGCTCGACTTTTGCGTGGTTTGGTAACTCTCGCAAGATACGAGCAGGGGCCAAGCACGCAAGTAACGTCGGTCGTACCCTCCCTGTCGTTCCCGACACAATTCCGCTCGCGGGCACCGTTGGGTCGCCCGACTTCTTACCTTAAGGACAACCGTGCTCAGGACCCTATGGCGGCAAGACAAAGTCAGCCTCGAGTGGAGTACAAGTATTACCCCTTGATAGCTCACACTTGAGGTGACTAGGCATAACCCAGATAGGGGCCTTTGGCGGTGTCTGCTTGGTATCGTACCTGTGCAGTTGTATTTAATGTATCCGCGATCGCTCCCTTAGTGATCACGGCCCGCTATCTAGTCCTAGCTAACAATGCGCAGGGTTCACTGCTGAATATATGCATAATTATAACAGGCAGCATAGGATAAGAAAGGTACATACAGGGGCGACAAAATCAGGCTATGCAATTGAATAGGATTGTAATCGTAGCAGCAGCAGTAACAATGCCTAGTGCAAGAATGGCTCTGCTTGCCTGGAAGCTCGACGGTAGGGGCAGGGTCGTCGACGAAGTAGTCGTACCCGGCGGCGGTGTAGTCGGCGGTAGCGGCGGGGTCTACCGGAGATTAAGTGGGGAGGAAACAGTAAATACAAAGCAATCATAATCAAATAGATGAATAGCATGGCGTATGCAATGTTAACGGTGTTCTAACGCAGTGCAATGTACGTTGCTCGGAGCGGGAATTCATCCGGGGATGATATACCGGCTCCGGGTGATTACCGGACAGGGTGTCCGGAGGGGGAAGGGTTCATGCCGGAGGTGTCGTGGACATCCGACAAGCATAAGGGGGGTGTATCCGTGTTAGTTGAACCATTCCGGACAACTTTCGTGTTCGAAATAAATTCATCCGGATACTTTATCAGTACCGGACAAATCATCGGACAGACGGCCCGGAGGGGGGTGTCGATGTTCGTCGTGTTAGAGGGGTGTGGTTGGAATACGGATAGAGTATTCGTATTTGTTATATTTTTCTGATCAATTTTCATGTATAAAGTTTTTCGATCCGATATACGGATTAAAAGATATTGATTTTATAAGTTTAATCGATTTTTAATAATTTCTTTTATTATTTTCAATAACATTATCCAGAACAGTGCTGACATGTGGGACCCACATGTAAGCCTCTGTTTATTAATAATTCAAATAATTTAATTTAAAATGCCCCTGGACCCACATGTAAGTGACAGTAAGATTAATCATACAGTTTTTATTATCCCAGGGATTTATAAACAGGGGCTGGCCCACCTGTCATTGACACTGGCCCAGCTAATAGTCAGCTTATTTATAATCAAAGGCCTTGGGCCCACGTGTAATAGACACATGGGGTTTATTAACTTTAACAGTGAGCTTCTAACAGAGGATTAGTCCTAATAGTCCATTAGCGCTAATTTAAAAATGGCTGGGGCCCGCGCGTCAGAGACACCTGCCGCGAGCTGAACTCGCCGGCGGCGAGCCGTGACCTGGCCGGCGACCTAGAGCTCGCTAGGGGCCACCATCCCGCGCGCCGATGAGCTCTACGGTTAGCCGGAGGCGAGCCGCGCCCAATGGTGGGGTGGGATTCACCGGAATCCCACCGGAATGACGACGACGACGTGCGCGGCGGCGGAGCCGAACGGGGCGAGGATAACGACGACGTTCTAGCGCACGAGAACGAAAGGGAGCTAGCGCGTTCGACTATTCGGAGCAGCGCGACTGCAGTGACGCGCTTGGCCTGCCATACGCGTGCCCCAGGCCACGGCGGTGACCTCGCGGGCGGCGACGAGCTTCGGCTTCAATGGTGGAGCGTGCTACGGCGGGATAGGAGGGGAGCGAACGCAAGGGGAACGTGGCCAAGCTCACCAGGAGTCGGTCGAGGGGGGCAGCCTGCGCGATGGCGAGTGGTGGCGGGCGGATTTTGACTGCAACGGCGGCGAGGAGGCGGAAAGGGAACGGCGGCGTGCACTCCACTCCTCGATTCGCCTGGCTCGGAGACGAAGACGACGACAGCGCACCCGGTGGACACGGCGGCTCGGGCAGCGGTGACCGTTGGCCGCGCGAGCACGCAACGGCGGCGACGGTGCGGCAAGGCCGTGCAGATTGGCTTGGGGGAACGAACTCGGGGGAGCTCGAGGGGTAACAAGGGGGATAGGGTTCGATCCATGGTTAGGGTTTCGGGCGAGGGCCCGACGCTGGGCACTTAACTCGCCGGCGGCACCGTAGATGGCCGCCACGGCGACAGCCGTGTCCGTGGCGCCATGGATGCCCGCCACGGACGAGGTGAACAGGGGAGGGTGTGGAGAGAGGCCGGATGGGCTCGGCCTGGTGGGGGGGGGGGGAAATAGATGGGCCGGGGTGGCCATGCCTAGGATGCTAGATAGGCTTGCTATTTTCCATTTTGTTTTATTTTTATTTTCTGCTCTTTGTTCTTTTCTGTTTATATTTATTTCAGTTGCTTTAGCATTTTTGTAAATTATGATACTTGCCCCATTATGTGTATTTCCTTATGTAGCAATGCTACAAAAAGTTTGATGAATAAATAAATTCATTTGGTATTTGTTTTAATTATGCTATTGATAAAAGGGGGCTTTAGGCTACTATTTTCATTTGTTTGGAATTTTCTATAACTTAATAAATACCCAAACCCATATGGATTTGGTCCACTGAATATTTTTGATTTTATAAAAGTAGTTTCACAATTTTTGGACCAAGTTTATATTCCACTTTGTTTTTATTATTGCACCAAAGGCATTTTGAGATTTGATTTGATTTCAAACCAAAGGCAATTGAATTGAGCTTGGAGTTGTTTTCATTCCACCATGACCAAGGTACATTATCACATTACATTCAACAATATCAAAGGGGAATTTGAATTTGAACTGAACCATTGGATTAAAGCAAAATTTTTGAACAGTAGTGATAAACAGTAATGGTGATTATTGTTTACTGACAGTGAGAGTGTTATAGTTGTTCCCCTGGGAATTAGTAGATTGCAAATTACCGTCTCGTGGTCGACGGCTACGTTGCGCAAGTGTGTGAAGTTGTGAATATCCAAAGGGTAGAGAGCTGTCGCATTGGCAACTGGGATCTAGCGAGGAGAGTTCATCGGCTACATACAAGTTATCTATCATCGCCCTCATATTCACCGTACACTTACTAAGAAGATCGGGCCACCCCATATCAGTCTAGACATGGTCTTTGTAGCTGGGAGGAAGCGGATGCAACTCCTCAACTATTGCAAATTAACCAGTTAATTTAGTAGTCCAAGTTGTACACAAGGTGTTCATGTATCTTATACATTTTCCAAGTGCCTTTCTTAGCAGGTTGTTCCTTCCACAATGGTTGAAATAAACCCCGTCCATATACTCATATTCCATTTCTCTGATTTGTGACTTAGTGCATTCAATTTCACCTAGCACGTCATACGTATTGGTTAACATGCATTCACAATTCAGATTCATAGAATGAAGTATGGTGTATTGGACATTTATTCATAAGTGACGGTGAGTATGATACTCATCATCATCTTCCTTAATAACGGAGTTATCATTTGTATCTCCTAGCAGTTCTTGTATTACGTTTAGCAAGTCATTAGCAATGAGTATATCACTAACGGTATTGGTACACATCAATGAAGTAAGACCCATCTACCTTAAGTTCTTCATAATGCTAAAAACCTTAGATGTAAACATTTTGGGTATGACATTATCTAAAATGATATTTGCTTAGACATAAAGATTAAGTTCATAATATGTGGAGTTCAATTTTAATTAATTCTAAAACTCCCACTTAGTTTAACATCTCTCAATTTACTAAGTGATTACACAATCCTCGAACACCATACCTGCCCCGATCGTCACGGCCATCAGTATGTTGTTTAAGGTAGGCCATCATGCCAATCACATCATCTATGTAACTCGTGCTCGATCTTTAGATCTACTGTGTTCCAGGCCCGCATCTACATACGTCAAGCCTGCCAATCCAACCTTAATGTTAGCTGTCCAGCAAGGCCATATCTGCATATTCCAGGCTTGCCGAACCCAACCTCATTCGAACGCCATTTAATATGTGTGACACCTGATATGTATGGAATCTCGGCCATATGGGAGATCTTTCCAGCGATGCCCATTAAGGGAGAACACAATGTTGGTATTGTGAGAGATTATCCTATTTATGCTACCGGTGTTATATCTAGCATATTAGAAAAACATGATGTAAAACAATAAATCATACATGCTATGATTCCCCCGACATGCAAATTAAAGTTGAAAACGCCTTTCTACTTTATCTTTTGCAAGTTTTACGTGGATGCTAGGGGTTTCGAGAAAAGAACGGTTTCTATCGTACGAAAACAAGCCACAACACCAATCCCGCAATCTTCTCTATTACACCCCTGTCGGGGCCCTCCATTGCAAACGTCTTCGCAAAGCTATTGTTAGAGAGACTGACACCCCCAGCCACTTATATGGTACAAGCCATATGTCAAGCGTGGAACCAGTCTCTCGTAAACGCGTAAGGTCGGTCGGGGCCGCTTCATCAGGACATTGCCGCAATGCTAAACGAGTACACGTGAGAGGGTAAGAATTGGAGAATTGATGCCCACATACTAGATGTGTTCTATCCGTACAATACATCTACGCAAAGCCTTGCTCAGATACCACTGTTGGGGTTCGGGGAAGAAAACACAAATTTTGCATAACCTATGATACCCAAAACCAAGACCTATGCTATGGCGATGCAAGTAACGGATGGAATAGGTCACATACCAGTATGTAGTCCGTTAAGCGGGAAACGTTCCCGCGTGAACGTGGTTGGGGTAGTCGTACCGGCAATCCCCGATGCCGCGCAGCTCCACGATGACTCTGATAGCCACCCGATCCTTGAGACCGATGACGGGATTGCGAATCCGTTGGAACATGTTCGGTGAAGACGCAGCGATACGGCCACGACAATGAAGTAGCACCACAAGTGTAGTGTCTCGCGGGATTTTACACATACAGTATACCCGACGTCCCTCCAGGCTCCGAACCAGTAGAGAAACAGAAAGAAGAAGGATTCCTATCCCGATTCTAGTAGCACGACGGCATGCGTATGGTGGAGAAATCCCCAACCTAGTGCAACCTCCAAACAACGGGTGTCCGCTCATAGGAGGGAGAAGGGAGGAAGAGAGAATTTATTGGATGAATAAAAAGGGCACCCCTACCCCTCCTTATATAGGCTGAGGAGGGTGGGAACCTTTATCCCTCCCCGAGGTGTGACTAATCCCACCAAGGGGGGTGGTGCGCCGGCCAGGGGGGAGTGGGCCCCTCCCTTGGCGCAAGGCCAAAGGGGGAGGCTCCTCCTTCCCATAATGGGCCCTATGAGGCCCATTTGCCTTTTAATTCATTTTTAATTATATTTAATTATATTTTAATATTTAATTCAAATAATTAAATAATAAAACATTATTAAATATATTTTGAACCTTTCAAAATACCTAGAACAACTTCCGTCCTTCACCGGAACAATTTCGGTGTTCTCTCCTATTTTTCCGGTGATTCCGAATCTATCCTTACTGCGTTGAATACCCTTAAGTGTAACACCCTACGGTCTGGGAAATAGCAGACATGATCGAGACAATCTCATTGATCAATGACTAATCAATTGGACCTGGTTACAATCCTTGATAGCCCCTGCGCTTCCATCGAATGAACTTCAATCGCTGTTGGATCCGTTAACCGTGTGCGTGTTCCCTTTCTCCTACGGTACTTTGCTTGTCCGAGGTTTGATCATCGGTAACCCATATACCTAGTTCTTCCTCGTTCTCAACAAACCAGTTTACTCGTTCCCGTGATATTACAACTCCGGACATAGTCACATGTTTGCGCAAACCTTATGATGCAATATCGCCGAGTGGGCCCAGAGTACCTATCCTTCACTCGGATGGACAAATACCGCTTTGATCTATTTGCATACTAATCAACCATCTATTTCGGAATACCCAACGTGCACCGTTATGGCCAGCATATTTCAGTCAGGCGGTGGGATACAAATCAAAGTCTCCTCATAGATGACAATTGCGTATGATCATTACGGTCAAAGGATCTGGTCACTACGTTATAGTTATTGCAATATCGAACTATGTGACTTGATCACATCACAACACTTCTGGTGGGTGTATGTCCATCTGATACGGTGAGGATAGTTCTCTCACTACTCGTTGGTTAACCCAAGTGGAAGGTGAGATCTAGCGTAGCAGCAAATTTCCCTCGATGAAGATACCAAGGTTTGTCTCCAGTAGGACTCGCAGAAATACAAGAAGGTGGTAAAGTGAACAATGGCGCCAAGGTTGCTAGCTTCACCTGGACCTGCACACAGATACAAATAACTTTTCTCCCAACGAGTACCGAGGAGTTGTCAATTCCTCCGGCCATGTTTTTTACAAAGGATCAACGCAAGAGATAATAATAGTGGCAACTGAAAATAAAGATTGGAAGTAAACTAAGGGTGTAAACAGTGATGTGAAGATGGACCGAGGTCCCGTGATATTCACCAGTGATGTCTCTCTCCCAAAAGACGATAAAAGAGCTAGCGAGGTTAACAAATCACAGCTGGGCAATTGACATAATTATGAAGGCACCGCAATGCTAACTATGCTGAAAGAAAGGAAGGGCTCAAAAGAAATGGGCAGTACGCACAGGTAAGTAGACCGAAATCCAACTACATCTACTACGAATCATCCACCTTGAGATATCTATCCAGAACATCTCGCTGGTATTAAGTTGCGAATCCCACCCAAAGTGTAAACTCAAAGCAAGAGACAACTGTATTAAAAGAACTTTGCGTAAAGTAAACAATCCTTGCACCGCGGATATAAGCATCGTTGTTTTATCCCTGGTGGCAATAGAAAATCCCCTAGTCTCATGTTTCTGTCACTCAAGCTAGACATCAAGGGGCTGAACCCACAATCAAGCATAACGCTCCCTCTTGGAGTTGCAACAAACTACTTGGCCAAAGTAAAATACTGCAACGGAGAACATGCAAGAATTTACTCAAGAACAAAATATAAAAGAGAAGAACCAAATAGATTACTCATCACAATCTGAACATAGTCTCATAATCCATCAGATCCCAACAAACTCAGCATAGCAACAGCAGAAATTAAAATAGTGCCTCGATCATGTGAGGCAGCTCACGAGGTCTCGAAAGTGGAAGCACAAAGAGGGGAGAGGAATATCACATAGCTACTGGTCACGGACCCATGGTCCAAGGGGGACTACTCACGGTACATCCGGGAGGCGTCCATGGCTATGGATGTCTTCCGGAGTGGGTTCCTCCTCCCGGCAGGGTGCCGGGGCAGCTTCTCCAGGCAGCCCCGATCTTGAAACGGCGGCGGCGGCGGCGGTACAGAGGCAAGTTCGCGGAAAAGAGATCGATATTTGGGTTTCCACCCCGAGGGCTAAATATAGGCGGAGGGGGGTGTTGAGGGGACCCACAGGGCAGCCAGGAGGCCCCCTGGCGTGGCCTAGGGTGGGGCCGCGCCAGGGACCCTTCATGAGTCCCTGTGGTGGCCCCCTCTGCTGCCTTGGTGATTCCGGAAGCTTCCGGGTCGCTGATTTTTTATCTGATTTCTCCGTATTTTTTGGAGCACTTTTAATGGCCGGAAAACCTGAAATACAAAAACATCAGAAAACAGCAACTGGCAGCTGGGTGCACTAGGTTAATAGATTAGTCCAAATATGCTCAAAAGTGTATGAAAGTTCAAGCAAAACATGGCAAAGTCACACAAAACATGCATGGAGCAAGCATAAATTATAGATACGTTTGGGACGTATCAACATCCCCAAGCTTAATTCGTGCTCGTCCTCGAGTAAGTAAATGATAACAAGCATAATTTCTGTGGTGACATGCCACACAAACATATAAGGACTTTTAAGTAAAGCAATTAATGCAAGCAATTCAATTCAAGTCTTAACAAGAAACAGTCTTTATTAGCATTGACACACGCAACAAAAGAACAGAAGGTGCAAGAGCTCTCACTGTCCGTGACTCGAATGTCTCCAGATGGTGTTTGTGTGCAAGCAGGGCACTGGGAAAAAGAGAGAAAAAGGTTGTTGAGAACAACTATCTACTAAAGTTTCACACTTAGTCTCATTTGGATTCTTATCTTGACTCATCCCCAGACCACTAGCCAGGTACAAGTCAAACTGATCCACTCCCTTTCGATATTTTGAGAACTCATGCAATGGATGAGCGTGAGCAAGAAAGTTGACATGTCAAAGGCGAAACATAAAGAAGGTGGAGGAGGAAGACAAAAAGGTGTGAAAGGCTCACATCAATGAGGAAAATCATAGGCGAGAGAAGGCCATATGATAGATATGATGTGAGGACTAGGGATTGCCATGCAACGGATGCACATGTGATCTAAAAAGCTCTCCAAGGGAACTAGTGGGGGTGCATCTAACTTGCTTGCTCAAGAAGACCTAGAGCTCGTTTGAGGAGGCTCATCATTGGAATATACAAGCCAAGTTCTATAGTGTGAAGGTCCCCACATAACTATATGCATGATGATGATCTCTATGGAGTACAAGGGATAGAGGATGAAGTACTAGTGTGGATCTCTCAAAAGGAATAGTAGTGTGCCCCCTTCTCTCTTTTTATTTTTCTTTTTCTCTTTTTTCTATTTTTTGTAATTTTTTGTGGCCTCAATGGCTCTTTCTATTTCTCTCATTTTTCCTCTTTGGGATCTTTTGATATTTCCTCTTTGGGATCTTTTCCTCACTTTAGGGGCAACACTCTATATTTTACAAGAATATAGGAGATCTTTCACACTTTACAAAGGTACTCACATAAAGAATATATAACTATCATGATGCAAATGTATGCCTCTGCCAGGATAGCAGGATATGCAATGATACTAGCGCGTCATGTAGCAATGATTAGGGCAAGGCCCAACTAGCATGCGGCTCATCGATCAAGCAAGTAGCATGTATGACATGAGGATCAAGTCATGAGAAGGTGGATGTTGCACGGCAATGTATCTCGAAAAGGCTATGGAAATGCCTTGTAGGTAGGTATGGTGGCTGTTTTGAGGAAAGATATAAGGAGGCTTATGATGACAGAGCGTATCATGCCAAGGGTTTGGATGCACTGGAGAAGTACGCGCCAACTCTCAAGGTGAGAAAGGGCAATGCACGGTACCGAAGAGGCTAGAAAAATTATAGGTGGGTGGAAGTGTCAACTTTCGAATACTCACATTAGTCCGAAGAACTCATGCACTTATTATCGGTAACTCTCAATCTAATCAGGAGGTTCACAAAGAGACAAGTACCCCGAGGAGGAGCGTATGGGGGTTTGGTTATCCTTGCGCATCCTCGACTCATGGTACGTGAGTGTACTCTAATATTCGAACCCTCCAGAGGTTAGTGATCCATCTAGTAGCTAGAGTTCTCAACAGGGGTTTTTGGTTTTCGAAAAACACACGGACTGCCCAAAATACGACATCTATCACTAATAGGCTCGAGCTCTTGACACCAAAAGTTCAAACATTACTCTAGTCAATACCTCAAAGCTATTGCAAGTTACTACTACAAAGAGAATAGCAACTTCAACTACTTAATTCTAGTCAAGACACAAAACTAAGTGCAACAGGCAAACTCTCTAACAAGATAAAACATGCAACCTATAGAAATTTCAACCTAAAACAAAAGAAAAGCTCTAGAAAACTAAAGCACCACAACTAAACAGAGCAGCAGCTAAGAAAAGAAAAAGAACAACTCACAGCTAAAAGAATAAGCATGCAAATCCTACGAGGAGTTCTAGTTCAAGCGGAGCGTGTATCTCTCCCACACAAAAGAGTAAGCTGGGGTCTAACTTGTTACTACAGCAAAAAAAGCTAAAGAAAACAAAAACAAAAACTAAGAGCGACACGCTCCAAGAATAGCACACAACGCATGAAGTGATAAAAATATAGTGCAATGAGAGATGAACTGATAATTGTTGATGGAGAAGGGGATGCACGGGGGCATCCCCAAGCTTAGACTCTTGAGTCTCCTTGAATATTTCTTGGGGATGCATGGGGGCATCCCAAAGCTTGAGGGTTTGACACTCCAAGATCTTCTTTCATCATCTTCCATCGCGCACTTGAAAACTCCCTTCATACATAACTCATTGTAGACTGATTAGAGAGGTTAGTACCCATAATAAAATAACTTTTCCTCTACTGGCAAAAAAGATAACCTTGAAGATCTACTGTTTCTCAAGATTTCCAAAAAGTTTTTGCAAAGAAAAAGCAAGCTTAAGGTTTGCAAAGTGAAGAAAAGGTAAGACATGACAGAATCAGTGAAAAACAGACCAGCAGGTAAAAACGAATTTTTTAGGGGTACTTCTGCAACTCAAATCAAAAAACTCAGAACATACGAAAGTTTCTTAATTGTATAGAGCATGCTGTGTAAACAATTCAGCTCAAAAAGATGAACTGGGATTTTTCTGTGATTTTTCTAGTCACGAGGACAGAATGTGTTTTCTTGACAGCATGCCACAACTTTCACTCCCCTTGTCGTATGAGGCTATAAAAGGCACAAAGCTTGAAAAATAAAGATACAATGATGTTGCTACAGTAGTAAAAATCATCAAGACCACTAAGAACAGAAGAAACGCAAAAAAAAAACCTAAATTCGTTGCGGGCTTCCTCCCGAAAGCGCTTCTTTAGAGCCATTAGCTAGGCTTAAAGCAGAAGATCAAGCCTTTTCAAGAGAATAACTAGCCCGTGTGACAGACTCAAAAGGTAACTTAATCTTTTTCCTAGGGAAATGTTCCATCCCTTTCTTTAGAGAGAATTTGCATTTGATATTCCCCTCTTTCATGTCAATAACAGCACCAACTGTGCGAAGACAAGGACGTCCCAAAATAATTGGACAAGAAGGTTCACAGTCAATGTCCATAATAGTGAAATCAACGGGAACATAATTATCATTGACAATGATAAGAATATCGTCGATCTTCCCCAAAGGCTTATTTACGGAAGAATCAACAAGATGACCACCAAAAGAACAGTGATCAAAAGGTTTCAATTCAAGCATATCATACATTCTTTTGGGCATAACAGAGGTACTTGCTCCAACATCACAAAGAGCATAACAAGAGAAGTCATTCAATTTGATTTTTATCATAGGATCCCAACCATATTCTAGCTTCCTAGGTATGGAGGCTTCTAGTCTAAGCTTCTCCTCCCTAACTTTGATTATAGCATCGGTGATATGCTCTGTGAAGGCAAGATTAAGTGTGCTAGTGTGGGGGTCTCTAGACATCTTGTGTAGGAAACCAATAACTTCAGGTAAAGTGCAGTTGTCAAAGTCTAGGTCACTACTATCTATCAAGGAGGTAGTGATATCATTTAGGCTCACTTGTTTGAAATCCTCTATGTTCATAGAGGTTTCTTCATCTATGGTTGAGGTGGTAGCATTACCATTCATAGGTCCAGTGGGACTAGGGGTGTGATGGGTGCTAACAGTTTGGACATCCTCAACTACTTGGATAGTGGCTACTGTGTGGTAGGTAGGAAGGTTCTTAATTCTCTCTTCTTCCTCCTTTTCTCTGGCCCATCTTTCTTTAAGTTTAGCCATCATACTAATATTTTCATTGATTTTTAACTGGATAGCATTAATAGGAGTGACCTTACTCTCCTCAAGGGGAGAGGTTCTAATTTTTAACATCTCAACATCAAGGGCTAAGTTGTCTACCTTCAAACAAAGATTATCTAATTTAGGTAGTTTTTATTCCACATTCTTGTTGAAGGCTTTTTGGGTAGTGATAAAGTCTCTAAGCATACTCTCTAGTTCAGAGGTGGGGTTCTTGTTGCTAGGGTAGGTGTTGTTGTTCCCATAAGTGGATGGAAACGGTCTAGGATTACTTGCAAAGTTGCACCTACAAGCATTATTATTAAAGTTGTTTCTAGCAATGAAGTTCACATCTACTTGTTCCTGAGCAACCAAAGAATTTAAAGGACCATCCTGAGGATCAATAGGAGCTTGCTTGGTAAGTAGAGACATGATAAGGTCAACCTTTTCATTTAGAGAGGAGATCTCCTCGACAGAATTTACCTTCTTACCAGTTGGAGATCTTTCGGTGTGCCACTGAGAGTAGTTCAACATCATCTCATCAAGTAGCTTTGTGGCAGCACCAAGTGTGGTTGACATAAAAGTTCCTCCCGCGGCCAAATCTAACAAGTTCCGCGAGGTAAAGTTCAAGCCTGCATAAAAAGTCTGGATAACCATCCAGGTAGTCAGTCCATGTGTGGGGCAGTTCTTGACAAGCGTCTTCATACGTTCCCATGCCTGGGCAACGTGTTCATTATCCAATTGCCTGAAATTCATAATGTTACTCCTCAATTGAATAATTTTAGCAGGGGGATAGTACTTCCCTATAAGAGCATCTTTGCATTTACTCCAAGAATCGATACTGTTCTTGGGTAAGGATTGCAGCCACTCCTTGGCTTTTCCTCTCAAAGAGAAAGGAAAAAGCTTCAGCTTGACGATGTCTCCATCCACTTCCTTGTACTTTTTCATATCACAGAGCTCGATAAAATTGTTTAAGTGCAAGGCAGCGTCCTCTCCAGCACCTGAGAATTGATCTTTCATAACAAGATTAAGCAGAGCAGGTTTAATTTCATAAGAAGGTGCTGAAGTGGCAGGTGGAGCAATAGGAGTGCAGATAAAGTCACTGTTGTTGTGACTAGTGAAGTCACACAACTTGGTGTTTTCATTGGAACCCATAGTAGCAGCAGGTATTTTTGGTATTTTTGATAAGGGACACAAAAGTAAAAACTGAAAGGTAAACTAACAAGACTAAAAAGCAAAGATAAAAGATAGTGTGCAACTCCCCTATCTTGTAGACTGGAGTACCCGGCAATGGCGCCAGAAATTAGCTTGATACAGTGAGGATAGTTCTCTCACTCCTCGTTGGTTACCCCAAGTGGAAGGTGAGATGTAGCGTAGCAGCAAATTTCCCTCGGTGAAGATACCAAGGTTTGTCTCCAGTAGGACTCGCAGAAATACAAGAAGGTGGTAAAGTGAACAATGGCGCCAAGGTTGCTAGCTTCACCTGGACCTGCACACAGATACAAATAACTTTGCTCCCAACGAGTACAGAGGAGTTGTCAATTCCTCCGGCTTTGCTGTTTACAAAGGATCAACGCAAGAGATAATAATAGTGGCAACTGAAAGTAAAGATTGAAAGTAAACTAAGGGTCTAAAAAGTGATGTGAAGATGGACCGAGGTCGCGTGATTTTCACTAGTGATGTCTCTCTACCAGAAGATGATAAAAGTGCTAGCGAGGTAAACAAATCATAGTTGGGAAATTGACAGAATTATGAAGGCACCGCAATGCTAATTATGTTGCATAGAAAGGAAAGGCTCAAAAGCAATGGGTGGTACGCCAAGGTAAATAGACCGAAATCCAACTGCATCTACTATGAATCATCCACCTTGAGATATTTATCCAGAACATCTCGCTGGTATTAAGTTGCAAATCCCACCCAAAGTGTAAACTCAAAGCAACAGACAACTGCATTAAAAGAACTTTGCGTAAAGTAAACAATACTTGCACCCGCGGATACAAGCGCCGTTGTTTTATCCCTGGTGGCAACAACACATCCCCTAGTCTCATGTTTCTGTCACTCAAGCTAGACATCAAGGGGCTGAACCCACAATCAAGCATAACGCTCCCTCTTGGAGTTGCAACAAACTACTTGCCCAAAGTTAAATACTTCAACGGAGAACATGCAAGAATTTACTCAAGAACAAAATGTAAAAGAGAAGAACCAAATATATTACTCATCACAATATGAACATAGTCTCATAATCCATCAGATCCCAACAAACTCAGCATAGCAACTGCAGAAATTACAATAGTGCCTCGATCATGTGAGGCAGCTCACGAGGTCTCGAAAGTGGAAGCACAAAGAGGGGAGAGGAACATCACATAGCTACTGGCCACGGACCCAGGGTCCAATGGGGACTACTCACAGTACATCCTGGAGGCGTCCATGGCTATGGATGGTATCCCCGGGGGGGGGGGGGTTCCTCCTCCCGGCAGAGTGCCGGGGCAGCTTCTCCAGGCAGCCCCGATCTTGAAAGGGCGGCGGCGGCGGTACAGAGGCGAGTTCGCGGAAAAGAGATCGATATTAGGGGTTTCCACCCCGAGGGCTAAATATAGGCGGAGGGGGCGTCGAGGGGACCCACAGGGCAGCCAAGAGGCCCCCTGGCGCGGCCTAGGGTTGGGCCGCGCCAGGGACCCTTCTGGAGTCCCTGTGGTGGCCCCCCTCCGCTGCCTTGGTGATTCCGGAAGCTTCTGGGTCGCTGATTTTTTATCAGATTTTTCCCGATTTTTTGGAGCACTTTTAATGGCCAGAAAACCTGAAATACAAAAACAGCAGAAAACAACAACTGGCAGCTGGGTGCACTGGGTTAATAGATTAGTCCAAATATGCTCAAAAGTGTATGAAAGTTCAAGAAAAACACGGAAAAGTCACACAAAACATGCATGGAGCAAGCAGAAATTATAAATACGTTTGGGACGTATCACCATCATATCATTATCCCAATGATACGACTCTATTGCTAACAGACTTATTTGTCTCATGATCAGGAAACCTTGATCATCAATCATGTGACGCCCCCAAAATCAGACCGTGTACAGTAATCATACACGCAAGGTACACGATCGAGACCAGGGACTCACAGTGAGATATCACAACACAACTCTACAAATAAAATAATACAAGCTGTATAATACAAGACAGGGGCCACGAGGGCTCGAATACAACAGCTCAAGAGCAAAAAGTTAGAGGAAGCAAAAATATCTGAGTACAGACACAAGGTACACATGATCTGCCTTAAGAAGTCTAGCACAAAAACAATAACGATCGAAAAGGCGAGGCCTCCTGCCTGGGAACATCCAAACTACTCCTGGTCATCGGGGATCTCCATGTCATAAAAGGCATCGGGGATCTGCACGTTGCGGTGGTCGGTATCGGGGATCTTCGGATCCTAGGCTCCAACGTCGACTGCAGTGGCCGATCAGGCAAAACAAAAAGGGGGAAATAAAGCAAGGGTGTGTATCTAGCATACCCGCGAGTTTTACGTCCGCTACTAAGCATTTATGCGTTTGTATCAAATGGAAAGGGGAGGCTGTATATAGTGGACTACAAGGTAGAAATTCAGAATAAGGATGAGAAGCTAGGCCTATCGAAGACTAGCATCTTCCGGCGAGTCTTGCAGCATGAGGAGAGAATAACCAATACTTCAATATAAAGCATAAAGTAACAATGCAGCAGAAGTTGATGCAGCATTGTATAATAATAAGTTGTAATCATAATTAACAATTCCTCCGAGATAACCCCCTCAACATCCGCGCGAGGAAGAAAACTCGGAACCAATAGTTTAGTAGTAATAGTTTCTAGTGGTAGGATCTGGCTTCAGCATAAAGCGTCCTGTTACCGTGGACACGGCTATTCGAATAGATTATCTTCCGTGCAGGGGCTGCACTAGTGTTACCCTACACGCTCGGATCTCCAGGGTGGCGTACACCTTGTTAGGGAACACCCCACCGAGGTTATCCGACACAACGCTGTCCATCCTACGGCTCATCAAAGAGGTCCCCTCCGGTCTATAGACCTAAGGACAAGGGGGTCATGGGCCTATCACCCCTCGCTCTCCGGGTCGTTGCGAGGACGGTGAATTCTAGCGCAGTCGGCGCGATCCAACCGTGCCGCAATGCTGAACTGGACGTCTTTCAGAGCTTTCGAACGAGGCTACGTCGCGGAGGAGCCCATACTCGTAATTCCCACGTATAGGTACTGCGTACAAGCCAAAAGGCTACTCAAGTCATCCGCCGAACCCGTTAAGCATTTTATTATTTTTTTGTCGAGACAACCGTTATCGTTGCCCCTTTCCGGATGAGTTGCGGACAATGACAGCAGTCAGGTCCACCAGTAACATCGCTGCCTGCCCTGACGTCCCACCAACGCGTGCGGTTACCAACAAGCTGAACTGTAACAGCCCAGATTTCACAAAAATTAAAAATTTGTTTTCGGTGTGAGTTGTTTGATTGTCTGATTTGTTTGCGGTGTTTGCATCCCCGATTTATCGATCGGCGATTATCTTTCACCCTCTTATCTCGTATCGTACGGAGACAAACCCTTGCCACCCTGACACTCGACCTTTGCGACACTGGGTTTCTACCGATCATCGTCGCGAAAACCGCACGAGACCAGCCGCAGCCAACGGAACAAAAACCCCGTTTAATAATTAAACGGGTTATTTTTATAGCGCGTCGGAAAGTGTTCTCGGAACGGTTCCAGCGTGAGGTGAACGCCGCCGGATCGACGCGTTGATCGCGCAGTTCGAAGTTTTACCCAAATCAGAGGTCCTGCGGACCCCCGGCGGTTAGAAACGTAAACACCGCGCGCGCGAGAGCAAAACCGGGGATGTTTTTGCAAACTGCCAGCCACCTTGGCTATATAAAGACCACCACACTCCCACCTCTTTCTAAGGTTTCCCTCGCCAAAAAATTGCAGCCACATCCCTCACAATGTCCAGATCTGCCCCAATTTTGCCACAAATCCCGAAATCCTAGCCTGGACACTCCCGGAGCCGTCGGATCGCATATCGGAGGGCTACGGTGGTGCCACGTCAGCCCCACCTTTCTCTCTCCTCTCCCTCCATGCTGTGGAGCCCGAGCCACCCCTGCCAGAGGACACCACCGCGCCGCCGCCGCCGCAGCACGCCGGCGAGCGCCACCTCGCTGGGCCGCCGCCGCACCCCTCCTTCTCCCGCGACCCCTCCTCTCTCTCCTCCAGCCCAACCGCGCCGCCGCCGTGGGGGCTCCTCCGCCCGAGCCGCCGCCGCGCTTCGGCCGCCTGTCGGCCATCACCTCCTCTCCCTATCGCCCGCGGCTGCTCCCTCCTCTATTCCTTCTCCCGCTCTCACCTCCCTCCTCGCCTTGCGTCGCAGGACGCCAGCCGTCGGCCGAAGACGCCATGGCCATGACGCCTGGGAAGCTCGCCTCCGCCTCCAACCGCGCTGTCCTGGTCCGTTGTCGGAGGCGCCCGGCTCGCCGGCGAGCGCCGCCGGGGTGCATCTCGTGTAGGAGGCACGAGCCGCCTCTGGCCGACGCCCCAACGGGCCACAAGCGCTGCGGCCCAGCTGCGAGGCCCAGGCCGCCACAGCCCAGGCCGACCTCCTCCCCTCTCCAGGCCAGTGGGCCCATGCCCATTAGTGAGCCAGCGAGGCCCAGCCGCCCTCCAGTCCAGCCACGACCTGATGGGCTTCGACCCGATGGGTGAGGCCCGCATGTTTTTTTTATTTCCTGAGATCCCCGTAAATTTTTCTAAGTCTGGAAGTTTTGTACTGCTGATTCAATTTTGCGACGTAATTTGCGATCAAACCGTAGCTCCGATGACGTTGCGCCCAAAAGGAAAATTGCTTAGAATTGTGTGTACTTCAGTTCATCTTTTGTGAGCATTTTGATTTCAGACCATCTTGATGTTGTTAATCTGTGTTGAAGTGGGCATCAGACTGTTAACTGCTACTAATTTCTGTTATGTGATGCTACTGTTATTTTATTGCAAGATTGCATGATGATTGTGACACATCCATGAGGCCTATTGCATTGATTATTTTTGCATACTGTTAAGCATCATGTCTAATTTCATTATATGTATTGCATTGTCATGATATGCTTGCTGGTCATCTAGTTATTGAGCTCCAAAGTTGCTATGCCACTGTTTTTGATAGCCACCTCTGTTTTTCTCTAAGTCTGTAACGTTCCGATGCCATGTTGCATGCTTAATATCTTTTGATCTGTTATGCCTATGAACTTGATTCTTGTTTGTACCTGATCACCATCATGTCTAGTTCATGCTCATATATTGCTATGTCATGTTGCCGCACATTTTCATATAGTTTTGCTCCTGTTTTTACAGCATAAAATAACAGTTTCTGCCCTGTTTTCCTGATTTTCACGAAGTCCTAGACCAGTAATGTTTTATTGCATTTTGCATGGGCTATAACTAGTTGTTCATGATGCCTATTTGCATGATTCCTTTTACCATGCCTTCCCTGCCATGTCAACTTTAGTTGCATATCATTTGTGAGCATGTTTTCATTCATTACCCTGTTTATGCATTGCTCTAAAGTGTGCTTCCTGATGTTGGCAGATTGTGTTCCAAACTTGTTTTTCTTGTATCTTTTTAACCGTAACTCCGTTTGGAGTGTTCTTTATATGTAACTTGGTTAGTTTTTCGTGTACTTTGTGTTCATGCTTTTGTTTGCTGTTGTTAAACAACCTAAAATATGGTTTAGGGCAGAACAGTACCAAATTATTAAATTGTCGTGGGGCACTTAGTGTTATGCCATGTTTAGGTTGTGTCTCACTTAAATTGACTAGCATAGATAGTTTATCTTATGCTTCACCTCTTGTCATGTTTGTGTGCTATGCCATGCTTCTATGCTTTGCCATGTTAACAACTTTTTTGATCACCTATAGATAAACAACTTGAACCTTTCTAAATGTGCGGTATCGTCGTGTGATGATGCTATTATTTTATTGCAAGTTTGCATGATGATTGTGACACATCCATGAGGCCTATTGCATTGATTATTTTTGCATACTGTTAAGCATCATGTATAATTCCATACTTCATGCTCATATATTGCTATGTCATGTTGCTGCACATTTGCATATAGTTTTTCTCCTGTTTATACAGCATAAAAATAACAGTTTCTGCCCTGTTTTCCTGATTTTCACTAAGTCTCAGACCAGTAATGTTTTATAACATTTTGCATGGGCTATAACTAGTTGTTCATGATGCCTATTTGTATGATTCCTTTTACCATGCCTTCCGTGCCATGTCTACTTTAGTTGCATATCATTTCTGAGCATGTTGGCATTCATTACCCTGTTTATGCATTGCTCTAAAGTGTGCTTCCTGATGTTGGCCGATTGTGTTCCAAACTTGTTTTGCTTGTATCTTTTTAACCGTAACTCCGTTTAGAGTGTTCTTTATATGTAACTTGATTAGTTTTTTGTGTACTTTGTGTTCATGCTTTTGTTTGCTGTTGTTAACCAACCTAAAATATGGTTTAGGGCAGAACAGAACCAAATTAATAAATTGTCATGGGCCACTTAGTGTTATGCCATGTTTAGGTTGTGCCTCACTTAAATTGACTAGCATAGATAGTTTATCTTATGCTTCACCTCTTGTCATGTTTGTGTGCTATGACATGCTTCTGTGCTTTTCCATGATAACAATTTTGTTGATCACCTGTAGCTAAACAACTTGAACCTTTCTAAATGTGCGGTATCGTCGTGTGTGATGAGTACTCCACTTAACCTGTTAGTAACCGCTCTTGACGGTAGGTGCGATGTCTCGTGTTGCCTTCTTGTTGATGCTTGCTCGTGTTTGCTTCGTAGTAATAGATGCTTGCTCGTTGACTTCTTTCTAGTGTTTACCGTCTTGTGTGCTTCCGCGGGTACCTCTTGGAGACGTTGCGAGCTTGCGATCAAGTACACCTTCGGAACCCGACTTATCAACAGGCAAGGACTATGCATTACTTATGATCCATTCTATTTCAACCAGCGGTTTGCATGCTAGTATAGGTTAGGTTCGATGTTTGATCCTACCACATGTTTACAACGTCTTTCAAACCGATACAGCCATGTCCCCTCCCAGCAAACCATGTACTGCTATGTTACTATTGCTCGTTGCTCAGAGCCTGCTTAGTATGCATGCTTAGGATGCTACGATGTTACCCTGTTACTCCTTGGTTTGGGCTATCACATTATTATATTGTTGTTGATGATATGATTATTATAATGTTGACTATACTCGACGAATGATGGAAGGTCTATGCTATCCCGCCCCGACGCTTTGTTCCATTCGAGTCACCTAGGATCCGAGTTCCGGGTATTGGTTTTAAGACTGAGCATGCCTAACCGCGTGTGGGATTTTATGGGGTCCCATCTTCTTACCTACCTAGCTTCAAACATTTCTAGTGGTGGCCCAAGCTGATTTACGATTTGAAACCGTGTGTGTGCTGGTTGGCCGCCAGTAGTTTTCAAACAAATCTGTACCAGTGAGGACATAGTTCCCTTGCTGGCCCACTTTGTCCGGCTAAGGACCCGGTTTCCCATGTGTGATTAACCAGCTATCCAAACCTGCGACAGACGGTAGAGACCAGATCGAGAGCGCGGCCGGCTCCTGAGCTGGATGTCTACTCACCGGGGGCCACCCGGACTTGTTCGTTGTTAGCTAGAGGGACCTGTCATTTCGGATCTCTTGGAACTAAATCATAAAATGGTTGCCTATGATGGGTAGCAACTAAGAGAGATGGGCGTGCATGCGGAGCCTTGTAATGGGCAGTTGGTACACCTCTGCAGGGTTAAATATTTTCGAGAAGCCGTGTCCACGGTTATGGACGACTTGAGACCTACTCCTTGTTCATAGACAACAACAACTGAGATAATCTTAACAAACTTGATCAACGTGTGTGTGCCTTGACTGCTTCTTCTTCGTCGGGATGCGAAGAGGAGGATAAGGATAGGATAGGTGTTATGTTTGCGTAAGTAGTTGATAGCAAGACTTTTTGGAGGCGATTCCTCATCGAATGCTTGGCTTCTTACCTTACTCTCTAGATCGTTAGCCACTTCATAAATTCTAGCGGCAGCAACCTCGCCACTTACCCCTTCCTTGTTGTAAACTACTAGTTGTCCTAGAATGACGAGTGATGAAGTCCTTGCTGGGTCAGATGACCACTACAGTTGGATGCTGAGTACTTCTGTACTCATGATACTACCCCCAAATTCTTTTCAGGGTTCTTGATCGACAACAGGTATGGTGATCGACGTTTCACATGGAGACTCGACGACGACTAGTTAGGCGGATCCCGGCGGAGGGCCTGGACCCGTGTGGTTATGGGGATCGACGTTTTTCTCTTTGCCACTAGGCATTTGCTTGTAGTCTGTACTCAGACATGTATCTTCCGCTGTTGTATTGTATGAAGGCAGTTGTATGCCGATTTTATGAGATGTTGTATCCTTGTACCTGTAATGTTGTGATATCATGTTGGAAATCCCGGGGCAGATGGCTATGTCATATGTCGCGGTGGGACCGATATGTGCTTCGTCCCCGGATCTGGATGGAAACATCTAGATCTGGAACAGTACCGCATATCGGGCCTTACAACTTGGTATCAGAGCCTTACCGACCGTAGGATCCCTTTTCTTGCCGAAGTCGAATCAAGACAAAAACTATTTTGTAGTTACTAAGTTAGTTGTCGAAGAGTAGGAATCTTTTTACTCCTTACCCTTGCTCTGGTCAGGACAAGTGTCGTAAGTGTTTTATTCTCGTCTTATCCCCTTCAAACTTTAGGATCTCGAGTGTGTTGAGTATCAGAACCGTTACAATGCCTTTCTTGCAGCGTATTGTCTCGATTTCGGTCTCAGGTTTGGGAAATCTTATATTACCTTTAATTCTCTGAATCCGGATAATATCTTGGTCGTCCGTTGACTTCATTACTCTTGACTGGTATCCTCACGATTTGAGTGAGAGTACTGCCTTGATCATCGTTTTGAATTGTTGTTCTTCCTCTTGATCCCTCGATGGTTTCGTTTTCCGACGTTGCCGTCTCCCTGTGGAAAGTTAGTCGACGGAGGTTCGCCATTCGACATGGAGCAGAGTCCCTTGTTGGTGGTATTTAAGATCGTCGACTCTCTTCTTCCCCCTTCCCCTCTCCCCCACATCGTCCTGGATCTCGGGACGAGATCACTTGTTGGTGGTGTTGTATTGTAACAGCCGAGATTTCACAAAAATTAAAAAAAAATTCGGTGTGAGTTGTTTGATTGTCTGATATGTTTGCGGTCTTTGCATCCCTGATTTATCGATCGGCGATTATTTTCCCCCTCTTATATCGTATCGGACGGAGACAGACCCTTGCCACCATGACACTCGACCTTTGTGCCACAGGGTTTCGCCCGATCATCGTCGCGAAAACCGCACGAGACCAGCCGCAACCAACGGAACAAAACCCCCGTTTAATAATTAAACGGGTTATTTTTATAGCACGCCGGAAACTGTTCTCGGTACGGTTCTAGCACGAGGTGAACGCCGCCGGATCGACGCGCTGATCGCGCAGTTCGAAGTTTTACCCGAATCGGAGGTCCTGCGGAGCCCCAGCGGTCAGAAACGTAAACACCGCGCGCGCGAGAGAAAAACCGGGGATGTTTTTGCAAACTGCCAGCCACCTGGGCTATATAAAGACCACCACACTCCCACCTCTTTCTAGGGTTTCCCTAGCCACAAAATTGCGGCCACCCCCTCACACTGTCCAGATCTGCCCCATTTTTGCCCCAAATCCTGAAACCCTATCCTGGACACTCCCGGAGCCGTCGGATCGCAGATCGGAGGGCTATGATGGTGCCATGTTAGCCCCACCTTTCTCTCTCCTCTCCCTCCATGCCGTGGGCCCGAGCCAGCCCATCCCGAGGACACCACCCTGCCGCCGCCGCCCGCAGGACGCCCGTGAGCGCCACCTCGCCGGGTCGCCGCCGCACCCCTCCTTCTCCCGCGACCCCTCCTCTCTCTCTCCTCCAGCCCAACCGCGCCTCCGCCCAAGCCTCCGCCGCGCTCCAGCCGCCCGTCGGCCATCACCTCCTCTCCCTCTCCCCCGCGGCTGCTCCCTCCTCTGTTCCTTCTCCCTCCCTCAGCTCCCTCCCTGCCTTGCCTCGCAGGATGCCAGCCGCCGGCCGAAGACGCCATGGCCATGGCGCCTGGGAAGCTCGCCTCCGCCTCCAACCGCGCCGTCCTCTTCCGGTGTCGGAGCCGCCCGGCTCGCCGGCGAGCGCCGCCGGGGTGCATCTCGTGCAGGAGGCATGAGCCGCCTCCAGCCGACGCCCCCACGGGCCACAAGCGTTGCGTCCCAGCTGCGAGGCCCAAGCAGCCACAGCCCAGGCCGGCCTCCTCCCCTATCCAGGCCAGTGGGCCGAGGCCCATTGGTGAGCCAGCGCGGCCCAGCCGCCCTCCAGTCCAGCCACGGCCTGACGGGCTTCGGCCCGATGGGTGAGCCCCGCATGTTTTTTTTTATTTCCTGAGATCCATGTAAATATTTCTAAGTCTAGAAGTTTTGTACTGCTGATTCAATTTTGCGACGTAATTTGCGATCAAACCGTAGCTCGGATGACGTTGCGCCCAAAAGGAAAATTGCTTAGAATTGTGTGTACTTCAGTTCATCTTTTGTGAGCATTTTGATTTCAGGCCATGTTGATGTTGTTAATCTGTGTTGAAGTGGGCATCAGACTGTTAACTGCTACTAATTTCTGTTATGTGATGCTACTGTTATTTTATTGCAAGATTGCATGATGATTGTGACACATCCATGAGGCCTATTGCATTGATTATTTTTGCATACTGTTAAGCATCATGTCTAATTTCATTATATGTATTGCATTGTCATGATATGCTTGCTGGTCATCTAGTTATTGAGCTCCAAAGTTGCTATGCCACTGTTTTTGATAGCCACCTCTGTTTTTCTCTAAGTCTGTAACGTTCCGATGCCATGTTGCATGCTTAATATCTTTTGATCTGTTATGCCTATGAACTTGATTCTTGTTTGTACCTGATCACCATCATGTCTAGTTCATGCTCATATATTGCTATGTCATGTTGCTGCACATTTTCATTTAGTTTTGCTCCTGTTTTTACAGCATAAAATAACAGTTTCTGCCCTGTTTTCCTGATTTTCACGAAGTCCTAGACCAGTAATGTTTTATTATATTTTGCATGGGCTATAACTCGTTGTTCATGATGCCTATTTGCATGATTCCTTTTACCATGCCTTCCCTGCCATGTCAACTTTAGTTGCATATCATTTGTGAGCATGTTTTCATTCATTACCCTGTTTATGCATTGCTCTAAAGTGTGCGTCCTGATGTTGGCAGATTGTGTTCCAAACTTGTTTTTCTTGTATCTTTTTAACCGTAACTCCGTTTGGAGTGTTCTTTATATGTAACTTGGTTAGTTTTTCGTGTACTTTGTGTTCATGCTTTTGTTTGCTGTTGTTAACCAACCTAAAATATGGTTTAGGGCAGAACAGTACCAAATTATTAAATTGTCGTGGGGCACTTAGTGTTATGCCATGTTTAGGTTGTGCCTCACTTAAATTGACTAGCATAGATAGTTTATCTTATGCTTCACCTCTTGTCATGTTTGTGTGCTATGCCATGCTTCTATGCTTTGCCATGTTAACAACTTTTTTGATCACCTATAGATAAAGAACTTGAACCTTTCTAAATATGCGGTATCGTCGTGTGTGACGAGTACTCCACTTAACCTGTTAGTAACCGCTCTCGACGGTAGGTGCGATATCTCGTGTTGCCTTCTTGTTGATGCTTGCTCGTGTTTGCTTCGTAGTAATAGATGTTGGGATACGGGGCAGAAAACACAAATTTTTCACACCTACGGTACACGAACCCAAGATCTATGCTATGGCGATGTAAAGTAACGGAGGGAATCGGTGTTCATACCTTTGAAGACCGAAAGCGGGAAACGTTCTTACGAACGTGGTTGGCGTAGACTCAGAACTACGACCTCCCTGTCGTGTAGAAGACCACCACCGGCGAGGATGACTCCCGGTAAACCTCCAGCGATGAAGCAGCACCACAGGTGTAATGCCTCGAAGGGATTATACACGTACGGCACAATCGATGTTCCTTCCGGGCTCCGAACCAGGCGAGCAGCGGAAAGAAGACAGCTACGGATCCCGACTCCGGCAGAGCGACGACCTGCCTTATGGTGGAGAACTCCAATCCTGGTGCAGACTCCAAACAAGGGGAGTCCACTTCCGGAAATGGAGAAGGAAGAAGAAGGAGGTCAATTGTTGTATGGAAAAAGGGGGTCTACCCCTCTATATAAAGGCCAAGGGGGGGGTGTGATCCCTCTTCCCTCCCCCATGTGGGACTAAACCCCCAAGGGGGGAGGGGTGCGCCGGCCAAGGGGGGGTTGGGCCCCACCCCTTGGCGCCAAGCCCAAGGGGGGGAACCCCCTCCTCCCCTAATGGGCCTCTAAGGCCCATATAGCCTTTTTTCCATTATTTTAATTATTTAATAAGTTTTAAATATTTAATTCAGATAATTAAATAATAAAAACATTATTAAAACAATTAAACTTTATTTTGAACTATTCAAAATATCCGGAAACCATTCCATCCTCCTCCGGAACTATTCCGGTGATTTCTCCTATTTCACCGATTGATCCCGTAACTGTCCTATGCATCGATTGCCCTTAAGTGTAACACCCTAATGGTCCGGGAAACAGCAGACATGGTCGAGACTCTTCTCATGGACCAATGACTAGTCAGTTGGACCTGGTTACAATCCTTGACAGCCCCTGCGCTTCCATCGAATGAGCTTCGATCGCTTTTGGAAACCGTTAACGATACGACGTAATCCCTTTGTTCTGCGGTACTTTGTTTGTCCGAGGTTTGATCGTCGGTATCCCACATACCGTGTTCACATCTCGTTCACGACAAACAACTTCTCTCGTCCATGATCATTGCATCTCTTTGTGACCTAGTCACGTCCTTGCAAGGGGTTGATGCAATATCACCGAGTGGGCCCAGAGTACCTGTCCTGTCACAAGGACTGACAAATCCCGCTTTGATCTATTAACATGCTCATCAACCATCTATTTCGGAATCCCCAAAGTGCTCCGTTATAGCCAGCATATTTCAGTCAGGCGGTGGGATACAAATCAAAGTCTCCTCATAGATCGTGATTACGTATGACCATTACGGTCTAAGGACTAAGGCATACGTTACAAAGTCATAGCAACGCTGAACTATGTGACTCGATCACATTGCATTACTTTAGGTGGGTGTCTGTCCATCACATCATTCCCCTAATGATATGACCTCATTGTCAATGGACTTAAGTGTCGCTATGATCAGGAAAGCTTGATCAATCAATTGCCCAATGAGATAGTTTACCCGAGTTAAACTACGGACCATGTTTTATACTACACCTGTATTAGTATTTCCAAGTAATACAGTTATAGCACAGTATAAAGCGTATTATGAACAAAACGGATATGTGACAAATATCTTTATTAATTTGTCTCTAGGGCACATATCCAACAATAGATGCATGCTCGTTGACTGCTTTCCAGTGTTTACCCTCTTGTGTGGTTCCGCGGGTACCTCTCGGAGACGTTGCGAGCTTGCGATCAACTACACCTTCGGAACCCGACTTATCAACAGGCAAGGACTCTGCATTACTTATGATCCATTCTATTTAAACCAGAGGTTTGCATGCTAGTCTAGGTTAGGTTCGATCTTTGATCCTACCACATGTTTACAACCTCTTTCAAACCGATACAACCATGTCCCCTCCCAGCAAACCATGTTCTGCTATGTTACTATTGCTTGTTGCTCAGCCCCTTCTTAGTATGTATGCTTAGGATGCTATGATGTTACCCTGTTACTCCTTGGTTTGGGCTATCACATTATTATATTGTTGTTGATGATATGATTATTATAATGTTGACTATACTCGACGAAGGATGGAAGGTCTAGGCTATCCCGCCCCGACGCTTTGTTCCTTTCGAGTCACCTAGGATCCGAGTTCCGGGTATTGGTTTTAAGACTGAGCGTGCCTAAACGCGTGTGGGATTTTATGGGGTCCCATCTTCTTACCTACCTAGCTTCAAACATTTCTAGTGGTGTCCCAAGCTGATTTACCATTTGAAACCGCGTGTGTGCTGGTCGGCCGCCAGTAGTTTTCAAACCAATCTGTACCAGTGAGGACATAGTTCCCTTGCTATCCCACTTTGTCCGACTGAGGACCCGGTTTCCCATGTGTGATTAACCGGCTATCAAAACCTGCGACCGACGGTAGAGACCAGATCGAGAGCGCGGCCGGCTCCTGAGCTGGATGTCGACTCACCGAGGCCACCCGGACTTGTTCGTTGTTAGCTAGAGGGACCTGTCGTTTCAGATCTCTTGGAACTAAATCATAAAATGGTTTCCTGTGATGGGTAGCAACTGAGAGAGATGGGCATCCGTGCGGAGCCTTGTAATGGGCAGTTGGTACACCCCTGCACGGTTAAATCCTTTCGAGAAGTCGTGTCCACGGTTATGGACGACTTGAGACCTACTCCTTGTTCATAGACAATGACAACTGAGATAATCTTAACAAACTTGATCAACGTGTGTGTGCCTTGACTGCTTCTTCTTCGTCGGGATGCAATGAGAAGGACAAGGATAGGATAGGTGTTATGTTTGCGTAAGTAGTTGATAGCAAGACTTGTTGGAGGCGATTCCTCATCGAATGCTTGGCTTCTTACCTTACTCTCTAGATCGTTAGCCACTTCATAAATGCTAGTGCGGCAGCAACCTCACCACTTACCCGTAGAATGACGAGTGATGAAGTCCTTGCTGGGTCAGATGACCACTACAGTTGGATGCTGAGTACTTCTGTACTCATGATACTACCCCGACACTCTTTTCAGGGTTCTTGATCAAGAACAGGTATGGTGATCGACGTTTAGGATGGAGACTCGACGACGACTAGTTAGGAGGATCCCGGTGGAGGGCCTGGACCCGTGTGGTTATGGGGATCGAAGTTTTTCTCTTTGCCACTAGGCATTTGCTTGTAGTTTGTACTCAGACATGTATCTTCCGCTGTTGTATTGTATTAAGGCAGTTGTATGCCGATTGTATGAGATGTTGTATCCTTGTATCTGTAATGTTGTGATATGATGTTGGAAATCCGGGGCATATGGCTATGCCATATGTCGCGATGGGACCGATATGTGCTTCGTCCCCGGATCTCGATGGAAACATCTCCTTACATGAACCGTCTCCTTACCTTGTCTCGCGTTTTCTCTTTGAAGAGCTCGACTTTCGTGCAACAGGATACCTCTTGGCCACGAACAGTATCAGGCCCGCCGCACACCGGTGGAATACACTTGACCTGTCGTTCCGCTAAGATACCCTGCGCGGGCACCATTGGGTCACCCGACTCCTTACCTGTAAGGACACCAGTTGATTCGAGTGCCTACCATCAAGTGAAACTAGGAGGAATCACCCTTGATGGTACACTTGAAGAGGTTCGACAGAGACATCAGCGGAATGAACTAAAGAGGTAAACCTCGTATCATCCCGGTAATGCTACGCAACTGAGCCGACGAGAGTGAAATACGAGTCCATTCCACTCGTAAGTCAAACTCTAAGTGTCTCGGCAGAGTCTCTCCGTTGTAGGTTCCCTAGGGCGTCTGCATTGATCCGTACCTGTTGTAGTTATAATATTTTGTAATCCGCGTTCACTCACCAGAGTGATCACGACCCGCAATTCTAAACCTAGCTAACAATGCGCAGGGTTTACTGCTGAATATTATATATATATTTATAAGGCAGCATAGGATAAAGGAAGGCACATCAAGGAGCGACAAAAACAGGCTATGGAATTGAATAGGTTTGTAACATAGCAGCAGCGGCAATGCCTTTTGCAAGAAATGTACGGAAAAGATAGGCGATATCTGGGGAAGGAAAATGGCTCTGCTTGCCTGGAAGCTCGACGGTAGGGGTACAGTCGTCGACGAAGTAGTCGTACTCAGTGGTGTCGGCGGCGGCAGCAACGAGGTCTACCGGAGAATAAGGGGGGGGGGGACAGTAAATACACAACAATAATAGCAATACAAATGTATGACATAGAAGATACAAAGCAACGGGGCTCTAACGCAATGTTCGGTGATGTTCCCGGAGCAGGGATTTATCCGGGGATGACTCATTAGTGCCGGTTGATTACCGGACAGATGATCCGTATGGGAAAGTTCCATGTCTGCAGTGTTAGAGACATCTGACAGACATGTGGATAGTGTATATCTGCTCGTTGATTCGTTCTGAACAACTTTAATGTTCAGAACATTTTCATCTGGACAGTTTTACATGCTCCGGTCGTTTGACAGACAGATGAACCGGAGGGGAAATGTTCCACATTCGATATGTTAGAGGGGTGCGGTGGCTATACGGGTGATGTATTCTTATTCGTGGCATTTTTTTTGATCAACTTTGATGTATAAATTATTTTCATCGGAGTTACGGATTAAAAATATGATTTTCTAGAGTTTAAATCATTTTTAATCATTTCTTTTATTATTAAAACAGAACATTTTCCAAAACAGTAGTTTGACCAGGTCAAACCTGACAACTGGGACCTACTGGCCAATGGGTCCCACATGTCAGCCTCTATCTATTTAATTAAACCATTTTCTATTTTAATTAGGGCACTGGACCCACATGTCATAGACATCTAGTGTAAATAATTTCATTTTAGTACTAATCCACTAGTGGGGGCCAGATGTCATAGGGACAGAGATAATTAAATGACTATTTTAATTCAACCAAGGGGGTTAAGTGGCATTGGTCCCACATGTAAGTCACAGAGGCAATTATCCTAACAGTTTTATTTAAACAAACTTACTAGCCTTGGGCCACTTTTCATGGGCTGATTTATTTAACAATGGGGGGTGTTATGTTAGTTAGTAGTTTAGCTAACAGGGGGATGGGCTAACATGGGATTAACCCCACCTGTTAACCCACGCCGCGCCGGTGCTGAACAGTGGTCACGCCGGCGAGCCAGGGGGCAAGGGCACGGCGGCCGGCGAGGGGCGAGTGGCGGGGCACGGGGACGAGGACGGGGCGATGAGCGGCGCAAGTGGGACACGGACAGGCACACGCGTGCAAGAGGCGAGGCGGCGGCCGGAGCGTTCACGACGACCACGACGAGCCTGGGACCGGCGGCCTACGACCAGGTCTTCAGCGGGGCGAGGGGGCGGAGGAGGAGCTCAACGAGGGGAGGCTGATGATGAGCACACACGAGGTTGGGGTGGTCAGAGCACGAGGAATTTGGCCGGAGGAGCGCGCCGCCCGTGGCGAGAAGACGACGATGATGGCGAGCGCACCGGGCCTCCCGGCTCGATTCCTTCTGCATGGTGGAGGAGACGACGGCTGCGGTCTCGCCGGACACGATGGCTGGTCACGAGGAAGACGATGGCCACGCGTGTGCACGGTGGTAGCGACGGCGGACCTCGGGAAGTTTTTCCCCCGGCAATGGAGAGGCGAGGAGGAGGGGGAAAGGGGAAGGTGAGATCCAAAAGGTGCGAGGGAGACTCGCCCTTATCCCCGGCGTCGCCGGGAGGGGCAGGGGAGGCGGGGCTGACCTGGCACCGGCGCAGCGAGCCCTGCTGTCGTACGGGGCAGATGGAGGGAGCAGTTGGGGAACAAGACAAGGGGGATAGGGGTGAGCTGGGCGAGGCGGGCTGTTGCCCTGGGCGCTAGATAGGGTTTTTTTGCTTCCGTATTTTCTTTTAGGTTTTGTTTTAATTGCCTAAGCAATTTTATAAAATGTGTAATATGTCCCATAATTAGTAAGACACAAAATCAGAGTGCTACATAAAGTTTGGGCCACAATAAAAAATATGATGTAATTTATATCATCAACAATTGATGAAACGGACTGTTTTGGGCTACTGTTTTATTTATTTCTATTATTTAAACATTGCAGTAATTTCCCAAGGTGGTTCCAATACAACCTACCGATTTTTAGGCACTTTATAAAATTGGTTGCACAATTTTTAGTCCAGTTATAATTTCCACTTGTTTATTATAATTTCCATGAAAATTTAATAATTCCCATTTTGGCTTTATTGTTTTATTGTTGACTTGGGATTATTCAAAAGGCTAAGTATGACTTGTTCAAAATTATTTGCATGTTGAATAATAATCTCCCACAATTCTTGGAGCAAGATTTCTAATCCACATTTATTATGAAATTTTATCTGGGTGGGAATTGGAATGAGCTATGATCAAAGGCGATCATGGCTTGATTAGCAACAGTAATGATCATTAACAAGAGGATCACTGTAGTTCTTACTGTTACTGGCAATGGGGGTGTGCAAAATCTCCCCCACTACAAGAATTCTCGTCCCGAGAATTAATAGGTAGTGGAAGGGGTACAACTTTGGTTTTGTATTCTAACGAATCTTCTGGTTCTTGTTGCCCTTCTCAAACAATGTGGTCCTTCACGTTGATGTCTTCATTTCTCTGCATAAGTGCATCTCGATGAGTGGTCGTCCTTCATTCAGGGTCTTCATCGTACTTACGGGAAGAGTAGGAGGGCAAACTTAAGAGGTCGGATCGGTACAAGTTTAATCATCCGAGGTTAACAAAAAGGAAGGAGGCACAGGGTATCTCTCGAGTTCTGCAACGTAAAAAATTACCTTAAGAGAAATATGGGAAGATATGAGAAGTTTCAAGCGGATAGACAAGCATTCGATGTCGATGTCCATGACGGATGATGAAAAGGGGTCCAGAGCATCAGGCACAAGCACTGCGTCTGGTATCGAACTGAATATCACAAGGTAGATGACAAGAGTCAGGTTTTGATCCTGTGGAACTATGGGTTATGGGCCCACATTGAATAAGAAGGGTGGTGACATCCCTTGCGATCGTGAGGCAAGGTTTGTCAGAGAACAAATCGTCAGTTATCTCAACAACAACGTCGGTAACAAGGGCAGTGGACAAAGAGAACCATTTTTTTGCTCGTTAAAACGAGGCGGACCAATTTGGAAAGGTTCTCGTCCATCGGTGGTTACCGAGAAGTCATCAACAATGGCAACAAGGGGTTACTGGCGAGGTTGCACACCGAGGTGTTTACGTAAGCAGGGGGTCATCACTGCTTAGGTTAGAATGATCGCAAGAAAGGTTAAACAGACCAATGAAAAGGAAAATGTGATGATACACAAGTATCAAGTGTATATCATTCCCAAGGGAAAACAGAGCAAGATATACATGACCAAGTTTGTACTGGCAGGGAGTCAAAGGAGGTTGTCGATCATAACACAAATCATCGAGAGGCAGGGATGGCATTTCATACGATGAATCCAATCAACACATGGAAGAAAGCATGTAAGATTAGTCGGATAATAATCCACCAAAGGTCGGGTGGTCCACAAAGAATCTGATGTGAGTATTGACACTCAACCAGAAGGAGAAAGAATGTAAATTCATTGGGTGATAGAATCATTGGAATAATTCGATGCTTAAGTGCAAGGGAATTATGATTTCCAAATCGGGATGTAGATGTAATTATCCATACAGACTTATCGGTGGCAGGGGATTGCAAAGGCGATGAACACGTAGGTTCTCAGGAGTTTATCGGAGAGTAATCTTCGGAATCTTCAGGTGAAGCAAGCGATCATCTTGGGTGAAGGGCTCTCCGGGTAGATGCGACCACGATATCCTAATGTCAGAGTTAGCAAAAATCTTTAACCCGAAAAGATGAGAGAGCGGAGTCCCAGAGTAAATGTACGGAGAAAAAGATCCTAATACCACGCAATTTTGGACGTGGGCCGATAAGCCACACGACACTTTAGTAAAGTAGTTTCGCAAAGACTAGAATCGACTTCGACCAAGGAGTTGGAAGGGGGTGTCCTACAGGCAGTCGGCTCTGATACCAACTTGTGACGCCCCCAAAATCAGACCGTGTATTGTAATCATACACGCAAGGTACACGATCGAGATCAGGGACTCACGGTGAGATATCACAACACAACTCTACAAATAAAATAATACAAGCCAGAGGCCACAAGGGCTCGAATACAACAAGTCGAGAGCAGAAAGTTAGCGGAAGCAAAATTATCTGAGTACAGACACAAGGTACACATGATCTGCCTTAAGAAGGCTAGCAAAAAAACAACAACAGTAGAAAAGGCGAGGCCTCCTGCTTGGGAACCTCCAAACTACTCCTGGTCATCGGGGATCTCCATGCCGTAGAAAGCATCGGGGATCTGCACGTTGCAGTGGTCGGCATCGGGATCTTCTGCTCCCAGGCTCCAACGTCGACTGCAGCGGCCGATCAGGCTAAACAAAAAGGGGGAAATAAAGCAAGGGTGAGTATCTAGCATACCCGCGAGTCTTACGTCCGCTAATAAGCATTTATGCGTTTGTATCAAATGGAAAGGGGAGGATGTATATAGTGGACTGCAAGGTAGAAATTCAGAATAAGGATGAGAAGCTAGCCCTATCGAACACTAGCATCTTCCGACGAGTATTGCAGCAGGAGGAGAGAATAGCCAACAGTTCAATATAAAGCATAAAGTAACTATGCAGCAGAAGTTGATGCAGCATTGTATAATAATAAGTTGTAATCATAATTAAAAATGCCTCCGAGATTACCCCCTCGACATCCCCGCGAGGAAGCAAACTCGGAACCAATAGTTTAATAGTAATAGTTTCTAGTCGTAGGATCTGGCTTCAGCATAAAGCATCATGTAACCATGGACACGGCTATTCGAATAGATTATCTTCCCTGCAGGGGCTGCACTAGTGTTACCCTACACGCTCAGATCTCTAGGGTGGCGTGCACCTTGTTAAGGATGTTGAGAAACGGGGAAAAAAACAATAATTTTTCCAACTACGATTCCCAAACCCAAGATCTATGCTATGCTGATGTATGTAACGGAAGGAATCGGTGTTCATACCTTTGAAGACCAAAAGAGGGAAACGTTCCTCGAACGTAGTTGGCGTAGACTCTGATCCTACGACCTCCCTGTCGTGTTGAAGAACCTCTGGCGATGAAGTAGCAACACACGTGTAGTTCCTCGCGGGATTACACACGTACGGTGCAACCGATATCCCTCCGGGCTCCGAACCAGAAGAGCAGCGGAAAGAAGACTGATCCGGATCCCGATTCCGGCTGCGCGACGGCGTTCGGATGATGGTGAAACCCCCAACCAGGTGCAAACTCCAAACAAGGGGAGTCCGCTCTAGGTCAGAGAAAGAGAGAGAGAAAGAACTCAATGGGATGGATGAAAAAGGGCACCCTACCCCTCTTTATATAGGCCAAGGAGGGGGGGGACCTCCTCCCCTCCCCCATGTGAGACTAAAAACTCCTAAAGGGTGGGAAGGGTGCGGCTAGGGAGGGGGCCAAGGCCCCTCCCTTGGCGCCATGGGCCAAGGGGGGAAACCCCCTTCTCCCCTCATGGGCCTCTTTAGGCCCATATGACTTTTCCACCTTTTTAATTAATATTTAAATCCTTTTTAATATTTATTTCTGTCAATTAAATAATAAAACATATTTAAACATCAATAAACTTTATTTTGAACCTTTCAAAATATCCGGAACAACTTCCGGCACCTCCCGAAACAATTCCGGTGTTCTCTCTTATTTCACCGATGATCCCAAATCTGTCCTTAATGCATCGATTGCCCTTAACTGTGACACCCTACGGTTCGGGAAACAGTAGACATGATCGAGACACTCTCTGACCAATGACCATCATGTGGGATCTGGTTACAATCCTTGATGTGCCCCTGCGCTTCCATCGAATAAACTTCTTCGCCGTTGAACCGTTAACAATATGACTTGATCCCTTTGTGATGTGGTACTATGTTTGTCCGAGGTATGATCATCGGTATCCAATACCTAGTTCTCCCTCGTCTCTGACAAACATGTTTACTCGTCTGTGCATATTACATCTCATGTGACCTAGTCACTAGCTAGTTGTTGATGCAATATCACCGAGTGGGCCCAGAGTACCTATCCTTCACTCGGATGGAAAAATCCCATTCTGATCTATTTCATACTCCTCAACATATCTACTTCGGATTACCCAAGACACACCTTTATGGTTAACATGTTTCAGTGTAACGGTTGATGTACTCAAAGCATCCTAATAGATAGCAATTATGTATGATCATCACGGTCTAAGGATTGAGTCATATGTTATTAAGTCATCGCAATGCTGAACTATGTGACTTGATCACACAGCAATGCTATAGGTGGGTGTGTGTCCATCACATCATTCTCCTAATGATATGACCTCATTGTCAATAGACAGTTCACATCTCATGATCAGGAAACCTTGATCATCGATTTCCCAATGAGCTTGTATGCCTGAGTTAACTAGGGACCAGGTTGTTATATACCACACGTGTATTAATGTTTCCTCTTAATACAGTTCTAGCATAGTATACAACGTATTATGAACAAATAGATATGTGATAAATATATTTATTAATTTGCCTCTAGGGCACATATCCAATAGTCTCCCACTTGCACTAGAGTACAAATTACACTAGTTTACATCAGGTATGTATCTAACACCAATAGTCTCTCGGTGTTTCTCAAACTTGCCCTATGGAAGAGGTTTAGTCATTTGGTCTGACGGGTTCAGATCTGTATGTATTTTTCAAATCATAGTATGACCATCCTTGACGTAGTCTCGCGTCACATGGAAACGTCGGAGCTCCCTTGCGTTAGCAATGGCACCCGTATTGTCGCAATAAATTCTAACGGGGTCAGTGCAACTAGGGAATAAGCCAAGCTTGATGACGAACTTCTTCAGCCAATGCGCTTCATTTGACGCTTCGCAAGAGGAAATATACTCCGACTCCATCGTAGATTGGGCAACGACTGACTGCTTGCCGCTCCTCCAGCTAATCTCACCACCATTCAACATGAATATGTATCCCGTCTGAGATTTCGAGTCATCGGGATCAGTACCAAGACTAGCATCAATGTAACCTATTACGGCAAGCTCTTCTTCACATCCCCCATAGATGAGAAACAGGTCCTTAGTTCTTCATAAGTACTTAAGGACATTCTTTACTGCAATCCAATGATCCATTCTAGGATTAATTTGGTAACGATTAGTCAGACTAACCTCTAGGGCCACATCTGGTCGAGTACACAACATAGCATACATGATAGAACCTATGGCTGATGAGTCATACTCAACTTACTTCCTTTCATAACGGGCAAGAGGCCTCTCTTGGCGTTATCCATATTGAACCTTTTCAATATCTTCTAAAGGTAAGTTCTCTGACTCAGTGCTAATAGGCGTCTTGATCTATCTCTATAGATTTTAATGCCTAATATATATGCAGCTTCACCTAGGTCCTTCATGGAAAACTGTCCATTTAAGTATTCCTTCACGCTCTCCAGAAATTTTACATCATTCCCTATCAAAAATATGTCATCCAGATATAGTACTAGGAATGCTACAGAGCTCCTACTCACTTCCTTATAAACACAGAATTCTTCGACATTTTTGAAAAATCCAAATGCTTTGATGATCACCTCCTCAAATCGAAGATTCCAGCTCCGAGATGCTTGCTTCAACCCATAAATGGACCGTTGAGGTTGCATACCTTACCAGCGTCCTTAGGATCAATAAATCCTTCCGGTTGTACCATGTACAACTCTTCCTCAATGTTACCATTAAGGAACGCGGTTTTCACATCCATCTGCCATATTTCATAATCATGATAGGCAGAAATTGCTAGTAATACCCGGATAGACTTCAGCATCGCTACGGGAGAGAAAGTCTCTTCGTAGTCAACTCCTTGAACTTGTCGGAAACCTTTTGCGACAAGTCGAGCTTTATAAACAGATACGTTTCCGTCTGCGTAAGTCTTTTTCTTGAATATCCACTTATTCTCGACGGCCTTTCGGTCCTCGGGAATATCCACCAAAGTCCATACTTTGTTGGCATACATGGAGTCTATCTCGGATTTCATGGCTTCCAGCCATTTCTCGGACTCGGGTCCCTCCATTGCTTCTTTGTAGTTCGCAGGTTCGTCAGGTTCATTTAACATGACTGCATTGACAAGTTGTCCGTAAAACTAAACTTTATTTCGGACTCTTGATGACCTGCGGGGTACAATAGGATCCTCTTCATCTTGATCAAGATCATCATGTATGTCACGATCGTTATGAATATCATGATGACCGTTCTCTTCAGCTCCCACTACGGAAGGTGGTTCCGGAACAACTTCCATTGCTAGGTCTTCCACTTGGAGTGATTGGTCAATCATCTCGTTTAGGTCTATTTTCCTCCCACTCAATTCTTTCGAGAGAAACTCTTTCTCAAGAAAGCGTCCAGTCTTGGCGACAAACGTTTTTCCCTCAGTCTGGTTGTAGAAGGTGTATCCAACAGTTTCCTTTGGATATCCCACAAATATGCATTTCTCCGCTTTAGATTCAAGTATGTCAGGCTGAATTTTCATAACGTAAGCCTCACAACCCCAAATTTTCAGGTAAAACAACATTGGTTTCTTGCCAAACTATAACAGCCCAGATTTCACAAAAATTAAAAATTTTGTTTTCGGTGTAAATTGTTTGATTTTCTGATTTGTTTGCGGTGTTTGCATCCCCGATTTATCGATCGGCGATTATTTTTACCCCTCTTATCTCGTACCGGACGGAGACCGACCCTTGCCACCCTGACACTTGACTTTTGCGACACCGGGTTTCAGCCGATCACCGTCGCGAAAATCGCACGAGACCAGCCGCAGCCAACGGAACGAAAAACCCCGTCTAATAAGTAAACGGGATATTTTTATAGCGCGCCGGAAAGTGTTCTCGGAACGGTTCCAGCACGAGGTGAACGACGCCGGCTCGATGTGCTCATGGCGCAGTTCGAAGATTTACCCGAATCGGAGGTCCTATGGACCCCCGGCGGTCAGAAACGTAAACACCGCGCGCGCGAGAGAAAAACTAGGGATGTTTTTGCAAACTGCCAGCCACCTGGGCTATATAAAGACCACCACACTCCCACCCCTTTCTAGGGTTTCCCTAGCCACAAAATTGCAGCCACCCCCCTCACAAAACTCAAATCTGCCCAATTTACCCCAAAATTCGCGAAACCCTAGCCCCAGGAGCTCCCAGGCCGTTGGATCTGCAGATCAACGGATCTGGACGCGCCACGTAGGTCCACAACCAACCTCCCAGCCGCTCGGGCCCTGCAGGTCCTGGAGCCGCCGTCGCGGGCCCATGTCGGCCCGGGAACACGTCGCCGCGCCCGAGCCTCTCCTCCCGAGCTCCGGTGAGGCCGCGCGCGCCACGCCGGCGAGCCGCCGCCAGCCGTTGCGCCCCGGTGAGGCCGCCTCCTCGCCGCGCATCTCCCTCACCTCCCTCCTCACCTCCTCTCCATGTGACGCAGGTCCGGGCCGCCAAGCTTGGAGCCGCCGCCGCCATGGAAAGCTCGGGTCGGAGCTCGCCCGATGTCGGCAGCCGCCGCCACCTACCGGATCCAATCCCGGAGCCCCGTTCCCCTCCGTTCCCGGCCTCCCCCGCCGCCATGCGCCTCCTGCCGGAGTCCGGCCGCCGGCGTTGTTCACTGCCGCCGCGGGACGGCTGCCCGAGCCGGCCAGACCAGCCACCGCGTCCCTGGCGGGCCAGCGCCAGCAACGACCCAGCTTGTGGGGTCCCCTCTTCTTACCTACCTAGCTTCAAACATTTCTAGTGGTGGCCCAAGCTGATTTACCATTTGAAACCCGCATGCATAACTGGTCTGCAGCCAGTGGATTTAAAACAACTCGGGCCAGCAGAGACATAGTTCCTTTGTTGGTCCACACTGGTGAGCTAGGGAAGTCCCCTGTTATAAAGGCGAGGCTAACCCCGACCTTAGCCATACGGAAGATCCGATCCGAGAGCGTGGCAGGCTTTTGGATTGGGTGTCGACTCCCCGGGGGCCACCCGGATTTGTTCGTTGTTAGTTAGAGGGACCTGTCGTTTCGGATCTCTCGGAACTAAATCATAAAATGGTTTCCTGTGATGGGTAGCAACTGAGAGAGATGGGCGTGCGTGCGGAGCCTTGTGATGGGCAGTTGGTACACCCCTGCAGGGTTAAATCTTTTCGAGAAGCCGTGTCCACAGTTATGGACGACTTGAGACCTACTCCTTGTTCATAGACAACAACAACTGAGATAATCTTAATATAACTTGATCAACGTGTGTGTGCCTTGACTGCTTCTTCTTCGTCGGGATGCGAAGAGGAGGACAAGGATAGGATAGGTGTTATGTTTGCGTAAGTAGTTGATAGCAATACTTGTTGGAGGAAATTTCTCATTGAATGCTTGGCTTCTTATCTTACTCTCTAGATCGTTAGCCACTTCATAAATGCTAGTGAGGCGGCGACCTCACCACTTACCCCATCCTTACCGTAAACTACTAGTTGTCCTAGACAGACGAGTGATGAAGTCCTTGCTGGGTCAGTTGACCACTACAGTTGGATGCTGAGTACTTCTGTACTCATGATACTACCCCCAAACTCTTTTCAGGGTTCTTGATCGACAACAGGTATGGTGACCGACGTTTCACGTGGAGACTCGACGATGACTAGTTAGGCGGATCCCGACGGAGGGCCTGGACCCGTGTGGTTATGGGGATCTATGTTTTTCTCTTTGCCACTAGGCATTTTCTTGTAGTCTGTACTCAGACATGTATCTTCCGCTGTTGTATTGTATTTGAGGCAGTTGTATGTCGATTTTATGAGATGTTGTATCCTTGTATCTGTAATGTTGTGATATCATGTTGGAAATCCGGGGCATATGACTTCGTCATATGTCGCGGTGGGACCGATATGTGCTTTGTCCTCGGATCTGGATGGAAACATCTAGATCTGGAACAGTACCGCATATCGGGCCTTACACAAACCATTCTTCAAACGGTTTTGTCTTCACGGATTTGGACGGTACCCTATTAAGAACGTAAGCGGCAGTTTCTAATGTATACCCCCAGAATGATGTAGGTAATTCGGTATGAGACATCATTGACCGCACACTATCCAATAGTGTACGATTACGTCGCTCGGACACACCGTTTCGCCGAGGTGTTCCAGCTGGCGTAAGTTGTGGTACAATGCCACAAGTCTTCAGATGAGTGCCAAACTCGTGACTTAAATACTCGCCACCTCGATCGAATCGAAGGTGCTTGATTTTCTTCCCGAGTTGATTCTCGACCTCACTCTGAAATTCCTTGAACTTTTCAAAGGTTTTAGACTTATGTTTCATTAAGTAGATATACCCGTATCTACTCAAGTCATCCGTGAAGGTCACGAAGTAACGAAATCCATTGCGTGTGGTGATATTCATTGGTCCACATACATCAGTATGTATGATTCCCAATAATTCTTCCGCATGCTCCATTATTCCATTGAATGGAGTCCTTGTCATTTTTCCCATAAGGCATGGCTCGCATGTGTCAAGAGATCCAAAATCTAATGACTCCAAAAGTCCATTAGAATGGAGCTTCTTCATGCGTTTTATGCGAATATGACCAAGACGACAATGCCACATCGTCATGTGTTCTTCGTTACTAGGCTTTAATCTTTTGGCCTCTATGTTATTCATGTGGGAGTCATGATATTCGAGATCCATTGAGAATAAACCATTACGCACCTCTACATGAACATAGAAGACATTATTCTTATAAATCGAACAACCAGTTGTCTCATATTTAAAAGAATAATGGTCTTGCATTAAGCAAGACCCACTCACGATGTTCATACTCAATGCGGGTACATAATAACAGTTATTCAAAACAAGAATCAATCCCGAAGGGAGACTGAGACGAAGCGTGCCAATGGAAATTACATCAACCTTGGAACCGTTTCCAACGCGCATCATCACTTCATTCTTCCGCAAGAGTCGTTTATTCTGTAGCCCCTCCTAGGAGTTACAGATGTGAGCAACTGATCCGGTATCAAATATCCAGACGTTGCTCCGAGCACTTGTTAGGAAAACATCAATAACATGTATATCAAATATATCCATGTCTCTTCCAGCAACCTTTCCGGCCTTCTTATCTTCTAAGTACTTGGTGCAGCTATGCTCCTTCTTGATTTTCATTTCAGCAATCTTGAGTATGGTGAACAACTCAGAAAGGTTCTTAACCATTCCTTGCATGTTGTATTTCAACACAAAACTCTCGTAGCTAGGGGGCAGCGAACGCAACACCCTATCAATCGCCATTTCATCCGGAATCTTAAATTCCAGGTCATTTAGTCATTGAACGTAGTCCGACATTTTGATTACGTGCTCAGTCATGTTGTTGTGCTCTTCCATCTTTGCCGAAAATAAAGCTTCAGAAACATCATTTCTCTCGACCCTGGCTTGAGGTGCAAATGTGGTCTTGAGGTCAGTGATTATCTCATATGCACTGAGGCCATCAAACCGTTTCTGCAGTGTCGCCTCCATGGCATAGAGCATACCCTTCTGGACAAGGGAGGAATCATCCGACTTAATGAGGTAGACATTCTTCTCAGCCAGAGTAGCGGTAGTTGCTGGTGCATCACCTAATGCAGTCTCAAGTACATAGGACATTTTGAGGGGAATGAGGAGAATCCTCAGAGTGCGGAACCAGGACGTGAAGTTTGACCCATCGGTTTTCAGTTTATCTTTCTCTAGGAATGACCCTAAGTTGAATGTGGGGTGCGAAAGTGCCGACATGTACAATGGTTATTTGCAAAATACATATTTAGTCTTTGTTCATAATTGGAGTTCAATTTTTAAAACAATTCTAGAACTCCCACTCAGTTAAACATCCCTCAAAGTTTTACTAAGTGATTACACAATCCTAGAACACCATACCTCCCCCGTGTGACACGACCATCAGTATGTGTTTAAGGTAGGCCATCATGCCAATCACATTCGTTATGTGACTCATGCTTAACCTTTCGGTCATTGTGTCCCGAGGCCATGTCTACACATGCCAGGCTCGCCACCATACCCTAAGTGATTTCCTGCTGTGTCATACAAGGCCATGTTTCTGGACATGCTAGGCTTGCTACACCCACCTCATTTGAACGCAAATATGTTTGACACCGGTGTGACACGCGATGCCTCCATAATGGAGATATTTCCAGGTGGTGCTCACTAGGGTAAAGACACTTGGTTGGTTTTTATAGTGAGAGATTATCCTATCATGTTACCGTCGCATATCTAGCATATTAGCAAGATAGGAAGTAAAACTTTAAATCATACATGCTATGATCCCCCTTACATGCAAATTTTCTACTTTATCTTTTGCAAGTTTTACGTGGCTGCTAAGCGGTTTCGAGAGAGAACCGCTTTCTATCCTATGAAAACAAGCCACAACACCAATCCTGCAATCGTCTCTATTACACCCCTGTCGGGGCCCTCCGTTGCAAACGTCTTCGCGTCACTAATGTTAGAGAGACAGACACCCCCAGCCACTTATATGGTACAAGCCATATGTCAAGTGTGGAACCAGTCTCGCATAAACGCGTAAGGTCGGTTGGGGCCGCTTCATCAGGACATTGCCGATACGCTAAACGAGTACATGTGGGAGGGTAAAAATTGGAGAATTGATGCCCACATCCTAGATGTGTTCTACCCGTAAAATACATCTACACATAGCGTTGCTCATGATACCACTATTGAGGAACGGGGCAGAAAACAATAATTTTTCCAACTACGATTCCCAAACCCAAGATCTATGTTATGCTGATGTATGTAACGGAAGGAATCGGTGTTCATACCTTTGAAGACCGAAAGAGGGAAACATTCCTCGAACATGGTTGGAGTGGACTCTAATCCTACGACCTCACTGTCGTGTTGAAGAACCTCCGGCGATGAAGTAGCACCACACGTGTAGTGCCTCGCGGGATTACACACGTACAGTGCAACCGATGTCCCTCCGGGCTCCGAACCAGAAGAGCAGCGGAAAGAAGACTGATCCGGATCCCGATTCCGGCAGCACGACGACGTTCGGATGATGGTGAAACCCCCAACCAGGTGTAAACTCCAAACAAGGGGAGTCCGCTCTAGGTCGGAGAAAGAGAGAGAGAGAGAAAGAACTCAATGGGATGGATGAAAAGGGGCACCCTACCCCTCCTTATATAGGCCAAGGAGGGGGGGGAACCTCCTCCCCTCCCCCATGTGGGACTAAAAACTCCCAAAGGGGGGTAAGGGTGCGGCTAGGGAGGGGGCCAAGGCCCCTCCCTTGGCGCCATGGGCCAAGGGGGAAGACCCCCTTCTCCCTTCATGGGCCCCTTTAGGCCCATATGCCTTTTCCACCTTTTTAATTAATATTTAATTTTTTCAATTAAATAATAAAACATATTTAACATCAATAAAACTTATTTTGAACCTTTCAAAATATCCGGAACAGATTCCGTCACCTCCCAAAATAATTCTGGTGTTCTCTCTTGTTTCACCGATGATCCCGAATCTGTCCTTAATGCATCGATTTCCCTTAAGTGTGACACCCTACGGTTCGGTAAACAGTAGCCATGATCGAGACACTCTCTGACCAATGACTATCATGTGGGATCTGGTTACAATCCTTGATGTGCCCCTGCGCTTCCATCGAATAAACTTCTTCGCCGTTGAACCGTTAACAATATGACTTGATCCCTTTGTGCTGCGGTACTATGTTTGTCCGAGGTATGATCGTCGGTATTCAATACCTAGTTCTCCCTCGTCTCTGACGAACATGTTTACTCGTCTGTGCATATTACATCTCATGTGACCTAGTCACTAGCTAGCTGTTGATGCAATATCACCGAGTGGGCCCAGAGTACCTATCCGTCATTCGGATGGACAAATCCCGTTCTGATCTATTTCATACTCCTCAACATATCTACTTCGGATTACCCAAGACACACCTTTATGGTTACCATGTTTCAGTGTAACGGTTGATGTACTCAAAGCATCCTAATAGATAGCAATTATGTATGATCATCACGGTCGAAGGATTGAGTCACTATGTTATTAAGTCATCGCAATGCTGAACTATGTTTCTTGATCACACTGCAATGCTATAGGTGCGTGTGTGTCCATCACATCATTCTCCTAATGATATGACCTCATTGTCAATAGACAGTTCACATGTCATGATCAGGAAACCTAGATCATCGATTGCCCAATGAGCTAGTATGCCTGAGTTAACTAGGGACCAGGTTGTTATATGCCACACGTGTATTAATGTTTCCGCTTAATACAGTTCTAGCATAGTATACAACGTATTATGAGAAAATAGATATGTGATAAATATCTTTATTAATTTTCCTCTAGGGAACATATCCAACAAGGGAACACCCCATTGAGTCTATCCGACACAACGCAGTCCATCCTACGGCTCATCAGAGAGGTCCCCGCCGGTCTACAGCCCTAACGATAAGGGGGTCATGGGCCTATCACCCCTCGCTCTCCGGGTCGTTGCGAGGACGGTGAATTCCAGCGCCATCGGCGCGATCCGACCATGTCGCAATGCTGAACTAGACGTCTTTCAGAGCTTTCGAACGAGGCTACTTCGCGGAGGAGCCCATACACGTAATTCCCACGTATAGGTAGTGCGTACAAGCCAAAAGGCTACTCAAGTCAGCCACCGAATCCGTTAAGAATTTTATTATTTTTCTGTCGAGACAACCATTATCGTTGCCCCTTTCTGGATGAGTCGCGGACAACGACAGCAGTCAGGTCCACCAGTAACATTGGTGCCTGCCCTGACGTCCCACCAACTCGTGCGGTTACCAACAAGGTGAACCGTCTCCTTACCTTGTCTCGCGTTTGCTCTTTGTAGAGCTCGACTTTCATGAAACAGGATACCTCTCGGCCACGAACAGTTTCAGGACGGCCGCACACCGGTGGAATACACCTGACCTGTCGTTCCGCTAAGATACCCTGCGCGGGCACCGTTGGGTCACCCGACTCCTTACCTGTAAGGGCATCAAGTGAAACCAGGAGGAATCACCCTCCATGGTACACTTGAAGAGGTTCGACAAAGACATCAGCGGAATGAACTAAAGAGGTAAACCTTGTATCATCCCGGTGATGCTACGCTACTGAGCTGACAAGAGTGAAATACAAGTCCATTCCACTTGTAAGTCAAACTCGAAGCGACTCGGCAGAGTCTCGCCTTTGTAGGTTCCCTAGGGCGTCTGCATTGATCCGTACCTTTTGCAGTTATAATATTTTGTATTCCGCGTTCACTCCCCAGAGTGATCACGACCCTCTATTCTAAACCTAGCTAACAATGCGCAGGGTTTACTGCTGAATATTATATACATATTTATAAGGCAGCATAGGATAAAGGAAGGTACATCAAGGGGCGACAAAAACAGGCTATGCAATTGAATAGGTTTGTAACATAGAAGAAGCAGCAATGCCTAGTTGAAGAAATGTACGGAAAAGATAAGCGATATCTGTGGAAGGAAAATGGATCTGCTTGCCTGGAAGCTCGACGGTAGGGGTACGGTCGTCGACGAAGTAGTCATACTCAGTGGTGTCATCGGCGGCAACAACGGGGTCTACCGGAGAATAAGGGGGCGGGAGAAACAGTAAATACACAACAATAATAGAAATATAAATGTATAACATAGAAGATACAAACAACGGGGATCTAACGCAATGTTCGGTGATTTTCTCGGAGCAGGGATTTATCCGGGGATGACTCATCAGTACCGGTTGAATACCGGACAGATGATCCGGAGGGGAAAGTTCCATGTCTGCAGTGTTAGAGACATCTGACAGACATGTGGATAGTGTATCCGTGCTCGTTGATTCGTTCTGAACAACTTTCATGTTCAAAACATTTTCATCTGGACAGTTTTCCCAGCTCCGGTCATCTGACAGACAGATGAACCGGGCGGGAAATGTTCCACATTCGATATGTTAGAGGGGTGCGGTGGCTATACAGGTGATGTATTCTTATTCGTGGAATTTTTTTGATCATCTTTGATTTATAAATTATTTTCATCGGAGTTACCAATTAAAAGATATGATTATCTAGAGTTTAAATCATTCTAGAATTTCTGTTATTATTAAAACAAAACATTATCCAAAACAGTAGTTTGACCAGGTCAAACCTGACAAGTGGGACCTACTGACCAGTGGGTCCCACATGTCAGCCTCTATCTATTTAATTAAACCATTTTCTATTTTAATTAGGGCACTGGACCCACATGTCATAGACAGCTAGTGTAAATAATTTCATTTTATTACTAATCCACCAGTGGGGGCCAGATGTCATAGGGACAGAGATAATTAAATGAATATTTTAATTTAACCAAGGGGGTTAAGTGGCATTGGTCCCACATGTAAGTCACAGAGGCAATTATCCTAACAGTTTTTATTTAAACAAACTTACTGGCCTTGGGCCCACTTGTCATGGGTTGATTTATTTAACAATGGGGGGGTTACGTTATTTAGTAGTTGAGCTAATAGGGGGTGGGCTAACATGGGATTAAGCCCACCTGTTAACCCAGCCTGCGCCGGTGCTGACCAGAGGTCACGACGGCGAGCCAAGGGGCAAGGGCACGGCGGCCGACGAGGGGCGAGTGGCGGGGCACGGGGACGAGGCCGGGGCGACGAGCAGCGCAAGTGGGACGCGGCCAGGAACACGCGTGCACGAGGCGAGGCGGCGGCCGGAGCGTTCACGACGACCAGGGCGAACCCGTGGCCGGCGGCCTACGGCCAGGTCTACGGCGGGTTGAGGGGGCGGAGGAGGAGCTCACCGAGGGGAGGCCGATGGTGAGCGCGCACGAGGTTAGGGTGGTCGGAGCACGAGGAATTTGGCCGGAGGAGCGCGGCGGCCGTGGCGAGAAGACGACGACGACGATGGCGAGCGAACCGGGCCTCCCAAATCGATTCCTTCTACGGGGTGGAGGAGACGACGACTGCGATCTCGCCGGACACGACGGCTGGTCACGAGGAAGACGATGGCCACGCGTGCGCACGGTGGTGGCGACGGTGGACCTCGGGTAGTTTTTCCCCCGGCAAAGGAGAGGCGAGGAGGAGGGGGAAAGGGGAAGGTGAGATCCAAGAGGCGCGGGGGAGACTCGCTCTTATCCCCAGCGTCGACGAGAGGGGCACGGGAGGCGGGGCCAACCTGGCAGCGGCGCAGCGTGCCCTGCTGCCATACGGGGCAGGTGGAGGGAGCATCTGGGGAAGAAGACAACGGGGATAGGGGTGGGCTGGGCCAGGTGGGCTGTTTCCCTGGGAGCTAGATAGGGTTTTTTTTGGTTCTGTATTTTCTTTTAGGTTTTGTTTTAATTGCCTAAGCAATTTTATAAAATGTGTAATATGTCCCATAATTAGTAAGACACAAAATCAGAGTGCTACAAAAATTTTGGGCCACAATAAAAATAAATTGTATTTTATATAATCAATAATTGTTTTGGGCTACTGTTTTATTTATTTATATTATTTAAATATTGCAATAATTTTCCAAGGTGGTTCCAATACAACCTACCGATTTTTAGGCACTTTATAAAATTGGTTGAACAATTTTTAGTTCATTTTAATAATTTCCACTTGTTTATTATAATTTCCATGACAATTTAATAATTCCCATTTTGGCTTTATTGTTTTATTGTTGACTTGGGATTATTCTAAAGGCTAAGTATGACTTGGTCGAATTATTTGCAAGTTGATTAATAATCTCCCACAATTCTTGGAGCAAGATTTCTAATCCACATTTATTTTGAAATTTTATCTGGGTGGGAATTGGAATGAGCTATGATCAAAGGCGATCATGGCTTGATTAGCAACAGTAATGATCATTAACAAGAGGATCACTGTAGTGCTTACTGTTACTGGCATTGGGGGTGTTACAAATCACCCAATGGACTAGTATACTAGAGTTAACTAGGGACCTGGTTGTTTGTATACCACACCTGTATTAAGGTTTCTGCTCAATACAGTTATATCATAGTATAAAACGTATTATGAACTAATGGAATATGCTCAATAAAACATATTTTATTTGCCTCTAGGGCACATTCCCAACAGCTGCTGCGGTGTGCACTCCTCCACGCACAGGTGTTTGGAGTGGGGGAGCGGGAGAGCATCCTCCGCCTGCTGTGTGATGCAGCGCTCCTCGATGGTGTCGGTGTCGTTCTCCTTGTACAGTATGCACATAATTAGTGGTCGTGCTTCGTCGGCGGCACTTCCACGAAGGCGCCCATCTGCACTCATGGTAACCTCAAGGTGATGCTGCAGTGTGCACTCCTCCACGCGCAGGTGTTTGGAGTGGAGGAGCGCGAGAGCGCGCTCCTGCTTCTCTATGATACAACGCTCCTCGTCTCTCTCGGAGTCGTCATGCATGTCCATGTCCACCATGCACGCAACGAGTGACCGTGCTTCGACGGCAGCCTGGCGGCCGCGAAGCCGCTCGGCTGGACTGCTGATAACCTTGCCGGGCTGCGGGTGCGTGCACACCAGCACGCTTTGCCGTCCGTAGTTGGGGAGCGGGAGATCGTGTTCCTGCTGCTCTGCAATGGGGCGCTCGTCGTCCGTGTCGGTGTCGGGGGGATGGCTCAAGGCCATGACTCGACATATTTATAACCCGGACCGACTCTGTAGAGGAAGGCCCAAACGGAGACACGGCAGTGGGTTGGGCCGTATTAAGCGTGAAGGACGAAGTTTATAAGGAAACAGAATTACCTTGAAGAACATGGAAACTACTTATAATTAGATTAGGGTCCTACTTCGGATTGAGTAAACCCTAGGACCCGGCATCTATATAAGCCGGTGTCCCGGGACATCAAAAGGACAACTCAACTTAGAATCTCTCGAGGCATAGGTAGCGATTCCGCACCCTTATAATCGAGAAGTTGATATCCAATAATAGAAAAGAAGGAGTAGGTATTTACCTTACGAGGGGCCGAAACCTGGGTAAACTCGTGTGTTCCGTGCTCTCGCTGACCCTCTCCTCGTATCCACCTCGTAGGAAAGGCCCCGCGCTAAGTTCTCTAATGAGGACATCTGCCGTGACTTTTCCACGACAATCGTTGTCATTTTTGATGATGTGGAGCTTGCCTTTGGTGTAGTCGGTGTCGGAGTCGGTCTCCATGTCCGTGTCCAGCATGCGCGCAATGTGTGGCCTTTCTACGAGGGCGGCACTGCGGTGATGCCGCGCTGCTGCACCGCCGGTCACCTCGCCGAGCTGCTGGAGCGTGCACTTCGGAACGCACATCTGTCCTAACTGGTGGAGCGGGAGAGCGCACACCTGCTCCTCTGTGATGGAGCGCTCTCTGTCGGTGTTGGAGTCGTTGTCGATGATGACTAGCTTGTCATGGGTGTAGTCGGAATCGGAGCCAGAGTCCATGTCCATGTCCAACATGCGCGCAATGTGTGGCCCTGCATCGATCGCATATTCCCGTTTGCCGCGTCACCTGCACCGCGCTGTCTCCTAACTCTGGATCAACACCAATTCCACGGTCGGGAGTTAGAGAGACCGGTTGCGGCGCATCATCAGCGATGGCGCCTCCTCGTAAAGCGGCGCGGCGTGAGGATCTCTCGCCGCAGCGAGTCACCTTCGTCGGCTCGTTCAGGTCGATCAGTTGGTTTTCCAGGCGGGGTTTTTTTTGGTAGGGATGCATCGAGTTGGCCACTACATTGTTTAGATCCGAGAGACTGGAGGGGAAATAGATATTGTGTGTCGCCAGAGTATCCCTCTTCTTTAAAACTTGCTATGCTAGACGGTTTAGAAAGTAGAGCCATTTGTTTTAACTATGTCAGTAGAACAGTACAATCAAAATGTATGCTGGACGTCAGGCAGCTGTCCAAGTAATAATAACACATCTGGTGATTGATCTGAAAAAACGACATACAGGAGTACCAAGCATAAGATATTCTCTGTCATTTGTTTGCTTACCTAAGGTATCGATATAAATTATAGATTTGTTATGGCACATATACCATCAATTTAACATGAAGATTCATGGAGATTTTTTTCCTAGTTTGATTGAACCACTTAGACAAACATAATAAACTAGATGATTTCCGGCGCGTTGCTGCGGTAACTTTATTGAAAAAAATGCATAAACAGTTATTGAAAATAACTAAATCTTGTGAAAAAATAAGATTGAAAATCAATAAAAGAGTGTGTCCAAAATTAGAATAAGAACGTTTGAATTATTGTTCAAAATATCATTTCGAACAAAAATGTGAAGGATGCCTAACATGCATGTATGATGTGGTTGTATAACATGCATAGACTAATGCAAAAAAACAATTGTAATTTCTAAATTCGCTTATGTGGCATGTTTTGCATGGCATAATGGAAGAGAAGATTTAAATGCATAACTTAGTGGGGATGTTTAGGTGGACACTTTTCATGTTGAAATAATTGGGAGCAACTTCTTAAGATGTAAGATTAATAAGCAAACCCACAACATATAGATCATGACCTGTTATAAAATTAGTTCAGTACATAGTTGCTGATATGTCCCAAACGTATCTATAATTTCTTCTTGCTCCATGCATGTTTTGTGTGATATTGCTATGATCTAGATACACTTTCATACACTTTTGATCATATTTGGACTAACCTATTAACTCAGTGCATCATAGTGCCAGTTCATGTTTTCTGCTGTTTTTCTATTTCAGGTTTCTCCATATTAAAAGTGCTCCAAAAATTCGGGAAAATCAGATAAAAAATCAGTGTACCGAAAGCTTCCACAAACACCAAGGTGGGGCCAGAGGGCCACCACCAAGGGCCTAGGGGCCCAGGCGCCCTCCCGGCGCCCTAGGGGGTGCCGCGTCAGGTGGCCGCCTAGGCACCTGGTGGCCCCCCTGGCTGCCCCCTTGGCCTATATATTCTCCGTTACGGGATTTTTCCGAGGAAATAACCCTTTTTAGCGATCTCGCCTCTCTTCCGCCGCCACCGCGCTTCCAAGATCTGGAGCGCCAGCAGACCTCTTCCCGGCACCCTGCCAGAGGGAGGATTGACCTCCGGGAGCTTCCCCTCCACCATGGACGCTTCCCGGATGATCCGTGAGTAGTCTACCTTGGACCATGGGTCCGTGATCAGTAGCTATGTGATGTTCTCCTCCCCTCTTTTTCTTCATGGATTAGACCTCGTGAGCTGCCCTACTTGATCAAGGTACATATGTAATTCTTTCTGCTGTTGCTACGCTGAGTTTGGTGGGATCTGATGGATTATGAGACTATGTTCAGTTTGTGATAGAGTAATATATTTGGTTCTTATCTTTTATGTTTTTGTTCTTAAGTAATTCTTCCATGTTCTCCATTGATATTTATTGCTTTGTCCAAGTAGTAGGTAATGAATCCAAGAGGGAACGTTATGCTCGATTGTGGGTTCATGCCCCCTAATGAGTAGCTTGAGTGACAGAAACATGAGTCTAGGGGATGTGATGTTGCCACAAGGGGAAAAAATGGTGCTTGTAACCGCGATTGCAAGGATAATTTACTTTACGCAAAGTTCTTTTAATGCAGTTGTCTGTTGGTTTGGGTTTACACTTTGGGTGGGCTCGCAAATTAATACCAGCAAGATGTTCTGGATAGATATCTCAAGGTGGATGATTAGTAGTATATGAAGTTGGATTTCGGTCTACTTATTTTGGCATACCGCCCATGCTTTTGAGCCTCTTCCTTTCTTTGTAGCATAACTAGCATTGCAATGCGTTTTTAATCCTGTCAATTGCCCAGATGTGATTTGTTTACCTCGCATTACAGTCTTATCATCTTTTGGGAGAGAGACATCACTAGTGAACATCATGGGACCCCGATTCATATTCTCATCTCTGTTTACACGCTCAATTTATTTCCTTCTTTTACTTTCCAGTCGCAATTATCATTATCCTTTAGCCCTTGCGTTTGATCCTTTTTAAACAACAAGACCGGAGATATTGACAACCTCTCTGAACTTTGTTGGGACCAAAGTTATTTGTGTCTGTGTGCATGTCCACGTCAACCGCTAAATTTCTAGCGCTGTTGTCACCTACTTGCCACTTTCGGAGTCCTACGGGAGACAAACCCTATCCTCTACATAGGGGAAATTTGGTGCTATCCTATGTCTCACCTTTCACTTGGGGTAACCAACGAAGGTCGAGAAGCCATTATCATCTCTCGCACATCAAGCAAAATTTTGGAACCGTTGCCGGGGACTCCAATCGTCAAGATAGGGGAGTTGCACACTATCTTTTACCTTTGGATTTTAGCCTTGTTAGTTTATCTTTCATCTTTTATCTTTGTGTCCTTTATGAAAAAAATTGTTGCCACCTTTTGTCTTTTTCTTTGTCTTTGTGTGCCAACTGATGCTATCCTCACCATGGGTGTGGAACCACCCAAATATGGTAGGATGGACATGTTTCACTTGGATCATCTTCGATCAATTTGTGCTCGCGCTAAAAACACAACCGACTTGGTTGAGGGAAAATCATTGGATGAGCACGCTCATTGTATGCGGCACCGCTTATCTCAGAAAGGGAAACACTTATGGGACCAAATACAAACTTCTTATGGCTATGCTGAGTGTTTATGCCACATTTATGATTTTACTTGCTGCTCTAATATATATCATAAACACCTTCCTTTCCAATATGAGTTTAATGAAAATGAGATCTTATCTTCTTGTGCTAAAGGTGTTTATGATTACTTTGATGTTGAAAAGATTGAAGAGTTTGTTGCTTTTAAGGGTTCTTATGAGATTGCTTCTTTGATTGCAAAGTATTACGATACTATTCACAAGTCTGAAAACTTTGCAGTTCTTGCTTATTGCTTTGAGAATTATATTTGCAATTTTTATATTGAGTATTTAAAAAACAAAATGTTTTCTATACAAGAAGAGGCCAATGATTGCTATGATGCGGAATCCCATGATTCCGAGGACTCACTTGATACATCCCTTTCTGAAGATCTTCATACTTGCTTTGTTGATGGCCATGATGCCAATATGGATTATGCTTGCGAAGATGAACTTGCTATAGTTCCTTATGGTAAGCATGAAATTGTTGCTATTACACCCACACTTGATTGCCCTATTATCCTTTTGAAATCTCCAACTCATATTCCGCAGAAATTTTCTCTTATCAAGGCTCAATGTGATGGGTTGCATTTATCTTATGATCCTTAGGACCGTGTTGAAAACTACACACGTGTGCTTGTAGGTCATGAACAACATGATTTATGTGATAGTTAAATTCTTGATGTTGTTCATGACACTACTGAAAATTATTTTGAGAGAGGGAAGTTTGGTTTTAGAAACTTCCAAATTACTAAAACTCCTCTTTTTATGTTGCAAGTTTTGAAGTTGTTCTTTTTCCACCTTCCTATGCATGTCACTTTGAGCTTCTTTGATTTATTTGTTTACAAGTTTCCTAGGCATAGGAAGTGGGTTAGGCTTAAATGTGTTTCATATTTTCTTCTTGGTGCTCTCTTTTGCTTCAAATCTATTCTTATGAGAGCATCTTTTAAAATCTTCATACCTAGCGTAAACGCGTAAAAGAAAGCGCTTGTTGGGAGGCAACCCAAGATGTTTTTACTTCTGTTTTTAGTGGTCTTGATGACTGTTACTACTGTAGAAACATCATTCTATCTTTATTTTCAAGCTTTGTGCCATGTTTAGCCGCCGATTGCAAGAAAGTTCAAAAGTTGCGGAATGTTGTCCGGAAAACAGATTCTGTCATTGGACGGAAAAATTAGCCTAAAATCATCAGATCATCTTTTTGATCTGAATTGTTTTGACAACGTGCTCTATAGAATTTTCTTTTGAGCGTTTGTTATGAGTTATTTGATTTGAGTTGCAGAAGTACCCCAAAAAAATTATTTAGTACCTGTTGTTCTGTTTTTCACAGATTCTACCACGTTTTTCCTTTCCTCACTTTTGGAAACATTAAGCTTGCTTTTTGTTTGCAAAAACCTTTTGGCCATCTTGAGAAATAGTAGATCTTCAAGAATATCCTTATTTCCATTGGAGAAAAAAATATTTTATTATGGGTACTAACCTCTCTAATCAGCTTATGATGAGTTATGTATGAAGGGAGTTTTCAAGTGTGCAAGGTAAGATGATGAAAGAAGATCTGGTAGTGTCAAAAGCTCAAGCTTGGGGATGCCCCATGCATCCCCAATAATTATTCAAGGAGAGTCAAGCGTCTAAGCTTGGGGATGCCCCCGTGCATCCCCTTCTCCATCAATAATCATCAATTCGTCCTCCGTCTCACTATATTTTTATCACTTCATGCGTAATGTGCTATGCTTGGAGCGTCTCGCTCTTAGGTTTGCTTTTTAGTTTTATTTAGCTTTGCTTGCTGTTCATAACAAGTTAGAACCCAACTTACTTTGTGTGGGAGAGAAACACGCTCCACTTCAATTTAGAACACATCATAGGATTTCATGCCTATCTTTCTTCTGTTATGTGTTCTTTATCTTTTTGTAGCTGATGTCATGTTTAGCTCTTAGTTTTCGTGTTTATATTTCTCAAGAGCTCTAGCTTTTGTTTAGTTTGTTGCTGGGACTCTCTTTAGTTTTCATGTTTATCTTGTTAAGAGAGTTGGTTGTTGCACTGAGTTGTGTCTTGTCTTGAAGTAAGTAATTGAGGTTGCTATTCAATTGTAGTAGTAACTTGCAATAGTTTTGAGGTATTGTTGTGAGTAACGTTTGAACTTTTGGTGTCAAGAGCTCTAGCCTATTAGTGATAGGTGTCGTATTTTGTTCAATCCGTGCTTATTTTTAAAACCTACAAAAACTAGTTGAGAACTATAGCTACTAGATGGATCACTAATCTTTGGAGGGATCGGATATTAGAGTACACTCACGTACCATGATTCGAGGATGCGCAAGAATAACCAAACCCCCATACACTCCTCCTCGGGATACTTGTCTCTTTGTGAACCTCCTTATTATATTGAGAGTTACCGATAATAAGTGCATGATTTCTTCAGACTAATGTCAGTATTGAAAGTTGACACTTCCGTCTCCTCATATTTGCTAGCTTCTTCAGTACCGTGCATTGCCCTCTTCTCACTCCGATAGTTGGCATCCACCTCGTCGGTGCATCCAAACCCTTGGCATGATACGCTCTGTCATCATAAACCTCCCTATATCTTTCCTCAAAACAGCCACCATACCTACCTATCAAGGAATTTACATAGCCTTTCCGAGATATATTGCCATGCAACATCCACCTCTTCATTACTTGATCTTCATGTCATACATGTTTCTGCTACACTGGCAGAGGCATACATTTGCATACATCATGATAGCTACATCTTCTTTATGTTGAGTACCTTGTAAAGTGTGAAGATCTTCTATACTTCTTGTAAAATAGAGTGTTTCCCTTAAGTGAGGAAAAGATCCCAAAGAGGACAAAATTAAAAGATCCCAAAGAGGACAAATGAGAGTTAAATAGAAAGAGCCATTGAGGCCACCAAAAAAAAGAAAAAGATAAAAATAAATAAAAAGAGAGAAAGGGCAACACTACTATTCCTTTCGAAAGATCCACACTCGTACTCCCTCTTATATCTTGTACTCCATAGAGATGATTATATATGCATATAGATATGTGGAAACCTTCACACTATAGAACTTTGCTTGCATATTCCAAGGATGAGCCTCCTCAAACGAGCTCTAGGTCTTCTTGAGCGAGCAAGCTCGATCCACCCCCACTAGTTCCATTGGAGAGCTTTTCTTAGCTCATATGTGCATCTGTTGCATGGAAATCTGTACTCCTCACATCATATCTATCATTTGGCCTTCTCTCGCCTATGATTGTCCTCATTGATGTGATCTTTCTCACCCTTTTTTTCTTCCTCCTCCCCCATATCTCTGTCTTTGCCATCCTAAGTGTCAACTCTGGTGCTTACGCTCATCCATTGCATGAGTGCTCAAAATATCGAAAAGGAGTGGATCAAATTGACTTGTACCTGGCTAGTGGTCTGGGGACAAGTCAAGATAAGATTCCAAAGAAGATTAAGTGTGGAACTTTGGTAGATTGAGTTCTCAACAACTATATATTTTTTCTCTCATATTCCCATCTCCCCCTTCTTTCACGCAAACATCATCTAGAGACATTCGAGTCACGGACAGCGAGAGCTCTTGCACCTTTATGTTCTTATGTTGCTTGTTTGAATGCTAATATAGACTCTTGCTTGTTATGACTTGAATTGAATTACATACCTTGATTGCTTTACTTTCAAAGTTATTATATGGTTTTTAGCATGTCACCACAAAAATTATGCTTGTTATCATTTACCTACTCGAGGACGAGCGGAAATTAAGCTTGCGGATGTTGATACGTCCCAAACGTATCTATAATTTTTGCTTTCTACATGCATGTTTTTGTGATATTGCTATGATCTAGATACACTTTCATACACTTTTGATCATATTTGGACTAACCTATTAATTCAGTGCACCCCAGTGCCAGTCCCTTCTGTTGTTTTTCTATTTCAGGTTTCCCCCATATTAAAAGTGCTCCAAAAATTCCGGAAAAATCAGATAAAAAATCAGTGTACCGGAAGCTTCCGAAAACACCAAGGTGGGCCCAGAGGGCCACCACCAGGGTGCCAGGCGCCCTCCCGACGCGCCCTAGGGGGTCTCCGCGCCAGGTGGTCGCCTAGGTACCTGGTTGCCCCCCTAGCTATTCACATATATATTCTTCATTACGGGATTCTTCCGAGGACATAACCCTTTTCGCGATCTCACCTCTGTTCCACCGCCCGTGCTTCCAAGATCGAGAGCGCCAGCAGACCTCTTCCCGGCACCCTGCCGGAGGGAGGATTGACCTTTGGGAGCTTCCCCTCCACCATGGACGCTTCCCGTATGATCCGTGAGTAGTCGACCTTGGACAATGGGTCCGTGATCAGTAGCTATGTGATGTTTCCTCCCCTCTTTGTTCTTCATGGATTAGACCTTGTGAGCTGCCCTTCATGATCAAGGCACATATGTAATTCTTTCTACTGTTGCTATGCTGAGTTTGCTGGGATCTGATGGATTATGATACTATGTTCAGTTTGTGATAGATTAATATATTTGGTTCTTATCTTTTATATTTTTCTTCTTAAGTAATTCTTGCATGTTCTCTGTTGTTGTTTATTGCATTGGCCAACTAGTAGGTAGTGACTCCAAGAGGGAACGTTATGCTCGATTATGGGTTCATGCCCCCTGATGACTAGCTTGAGTAACAGAAACATGAGTCTAGGGATGTGTTGTTGCCACAAGGGGGAAACAACAGTGCTTGTAACCGTGGTTGCAAGGATTGTTTACTTTACGCAAAGTTCTTTTAATGCAGTTGTTTGTTGCTTTGGGTTTACACTTTGGGTGAGGCTTGCAACTTAATACCAGCGAGATGTTCTGGATAGATATCTCAAGGTGGATGATTACTAGTAGATGCAGTTCGATTTCATTCTACTTATTTTGGCGTACCGCCCATGCTTTTGAGCCTCTTCCTTTCTTTGTAACACAGTTAGCATTGCGCTGCATTTTTTATCCTGTCAATTGCCCAGCTGTGATTTGTTTACCTCGTATAGCATTCTTATCGTCTTTTAGGAGAGAGACATCACTAGTGAACATCACAGGACCCCATTCTATATTCTCATCTCTGTTTACACGTTCAATTTATTTCCTGCTTTTACTTTCCAGTCGCAATTATCATTATCCTTTATACCTTGCGTTTGATCCTTTGTAAACAACAAGACCGGACAGATTGACAGCCTCTCTGAACTTCGTTGGGAGCAAAGTTATTTGTGTCTGTGTGCATGTCCACGTCAACCGCTAAATTTCTAGCGCCGTTGTCACCTACTTTCCGCTTTCGGAGTCCTATGGGAGACAAACCCTATCCTCTACATAGGGGAAATTTGCTGCTATCCTAAATCTCACCTTTCACTTGGGGTAACCAACGAAGGTCGAGAAGCCATTATCATCTCTCGCACATCAAGCAAATTTCTAGCGCCGTTGCCGGGGACTCCAATCGTCAAGATAGGGGAGTTGCACATTATATTTTACCTTTGCTTTTTAGTCTTGTTAGTTTATCTTTCAGCTTTTATCTTTGAGTCCTTTATGAAAAACCAAAAAAATAGTTGTCACCTTTTGTCTTTGTCTTTGTCTTTGCATGCCTACTGATGCTATCTTCAGCATGGGTGTGGAACCACCCAAATATGGTAGGATGCACATGTTTCACGTGGATCGTCTTCGATCAATTTGTGCTCGCGCTAAAAACACAACTGATTTGGTTGAGGGAAAATCATTGGATGAGCACGCTCATGATACGCGGCACCACTTATCTCAGAAAGGAAAACACTTATGGGACGAAATACAAACCTCATATGGCTATGCTGAGTGTTTATGCCACATTTATGATTTTACTTGCTGCTCTAATATAGATCGTAAACACCTTCCTTTCCAATGTGAGTTTAATGAAAATGAGATCTTATCTTCTTATACTAAAGGTGTTTATGATTACTTTGATGTTGAAAAGATTGAAGAGTTTTTTTCTTTTAAGGGTGCTTATGTGATTTCTTCTTTGATTGAAAAGTATTACAATACTATTCACAAGTCTGAAAACTTTGTAGTTCTTGCTTATTGCTTTGAGAATTATATTTGCAATGATTATTTTGAGGATTTTAAAAACGAAATCTTTGCTTCCAAAGAAGAGGCCAATGATTGCTATGATGAGGAATCCCATGATTCCGAGGAATCACTTGATACATCCCTTTCTGAAGATCTTCATACTTGCTTTGTTGATGGCCATGATGCCAATATGGATTATGCTTGCGAAGATGAACTTGCTATAGTTCCTTATGTTAAGCATGAAAATTTTGCTATTGCACCCACACTTGATTTCCCTATTATCCTTTTGAAATCTCCAATTCATATTCCGGAGAATTTTGCTCTTATCAAGGCTCAATGTGATGGGTTGCATTTATCTTCTGATCCGAAAGACCGTGTTGAAAACTACACACGTGTGCTTGTAGGTCATGAACAACATGATTTTATGTGATAGTTATATTCTTGATGTTGTTCATGATACTACTGAAAATTATTTTGAGAGAGGGAAGTTTTGTTGTAGAAACTTCCATACTAGTAAAACTCCTCTCTTTATGTTGAAAGTTTTGAAGTTGTTCTTTTTCCACCTTCCTATGCATGTCACGTTGAGCTTCTTTGATTTATTTTTTTACAAGTTTCCTAGGCATAGGAAGTGGGTTAGGCTTAAATGTATTTCATATTTTCTTCTTGATGCTCTCTTTTGCTTCAAATATATTCTTATGAGAGCATCTTTTAAAATCTTCATGCCTAGATTAAAGGCGTAAACGAAAGCGCTTGTTGGGAGGCAACCCAAGATGTTTTTACTTCTTTTTTTAGTGGTCTTGATGACTGTTACTACTGTGGCAACATCATTGTATCTTTATTTTCAAGCTTTGTGCCAAGTTTAGCCGCCGATTGCAAGAAAGTTCAAAAATTGTGACATGTTGTCCAGAAAACACATTCTGTCCTTGGACGGAAAAATTAGCATAAAATCACCAGATCATATTTTTGATCTGAATTGTTTTGACAGCGCGCTCTATATAATTGTCTTTCAAGCGTCTGTTATGAGTTTTTTTGATTTGAGTTGCTGAAGTACCCCAAAAATATTATTTACTACCTTTTGTTCTGTTTTTCACAGATTCTGCCATGTTTTTCCTTTCCTCACTTTTGCAAACCTTAAGGTTGCTTTTTCTTTGCAAAAACCTTTTGGCAATCTTGAGAAATAGTAGCTCTTCAAGAATATCCTTATTTCCAGTGGAATTTTTTTATTTTATTAAGGGTACTAACCTCTCTAATCAGCTTATGATGAGTTATGTATGAAGGGACTTTTCAAGTGTGCGAGGGAAGATAGTGAAAGAAGATCCGGGCTGATGCGGCTCAACGCGGCGGTGCGCCGGGACGCAGCTTCGGCAAGGATTTTCTTGAGACCTGGGCTGACGCGGCTGGCAATGACGTTGGAGTAGGAGGCCGACACCTTTACGCAGGTGAGGAAAACTCTAAACCGCTGGAGTTCTTCCAGATCCATCGCACGTACGGGGCTCCTGCCGGCTAATGCGGCTCAACCGACACGGCGATGCGTCGGGACTCAGCTTCTGGAAGGATTTTCTTGAGACATGGGCTGATGCGCTGCGGCGTGCTTGGGGCTAGTAATAATGTTGCTATGGTTTCGCTCTGGCCGTCCTACTGACTTTCTATAGGCACTCGCTGGTTCTCCAAAACCCTTGACGAGGTCCCCATGACGCCGGTCGTAATGGGTTGTGTGTCGCGACCCCATGCTGGGCCTCATTGGCAGAGGGGCATAGAATTTTTTTAGCCCACTGTTTTTTAAATCAATAAATTTGATTTAAATTTATTTTACACAGCTCATTCAATTTATCTGTTTGCCTAAAATTGACAGACTAAGCAGACGTTCAAAATTGACAGATTTTTCTCCATACTGCATGCAAAATTACAGTGTCGTGACTCATTGTCCATCAAACCGTCAACAAATATTTTCTCCATCGAACACGCAATGCTTTACAGAGCGTGTGTGGGTTTTCTTCTCGTTCACCCCGCCGGTCATGGTGCCACCCGTCAATCACGATAAAATGCACTAAGAAGCCGTTCCTTCGCTTCGGAAATATAACCGTGTGATATTGTTAAGTACGCAAACACATTTATCTTGCAACCCGTCTGCTTCAGTTTCGCCCTCATTGAACAATACAATACTCTTCAAATTTTCTCGCTCTCCCTCCCAACTATATTCAACATGGGTTCTTGGGATCATTCCGAGGACTGGCACGGTCACACCATCGACTCCAGCAGCGACGACTACAATGGTCGTGGCCATATGAGTGAGGACGACTTGCCGCTGCAGCCGCCATCGCCGCCATCCGGCCTTGATGACCCTACATTCATAGAGATCATGGAAGGGGCGGCCCAGGAGCCCAAGAACGACTCGGAACTTGAGTGGCCCGAGTGGGAAGAGAAACAACAGCAGGGGGAGGAGGAGCAGCCGAAGGAGGAGCATCCGCAGCCGCAGCAGCCGAAGGAGGAGGACGATGATGCCGCCGCCGCCGACAAGCCTCCGCCCAACAAGCTTCATCGCATTGACGATGGCGCGGGCCCTTCCAAGACCAAGTCGTACTGATGATCGATCATCGATCATTGGCGCTAGCGGCGATCCGACGGTTACCTAGTTAGGTAGTTATAGATTTAGATGTTCAGATCCTTTCATGCATATGCAATGGGTAATTAGTTTAGATGCAATCTTTTGTTCATTGCTTCGCTCTGCAATGCATGCACCATGTCTGCAATATTCTGATGAAAACTTCGTCAGTATAAATATTTCCATGCTCACAAAGGACACATGCATCTTTCTCACTAGTTCTGGGCCATTTATGTAGTGCCTTCTTCTTAGCATATTTTTGGTATTGAGCCTATCATTTAGAAATAACCAGGCGGTTACTTTGAGCTTCATGGTGCACTTGGACTTGCAGATGTTCTTTGTAGTGTTGTGGGTGGGAAGATCAGCGAAGGAGAATCTGCAAAAAATTTATGTGGTGTATTTCGATCCCCAATCATATTGCCACACATCATGAACCTCCGGATGAATATGAAAACTAACAACCTTTATCCTGCATATTACAAGTTACAGACATCGCTTGAGCAGATAGAGGTGTGTTGAAAATTTGCTCTGCTTCATCCACTAGCAGCACATAACGAACTGAAGCATCCTCATTCAGTTTTCTTGCATATGCAGTGGAGTATGTTAGTTCTTCATTTTTCTACGATGGTAACAGAGGTTTATGTTATATATGCTTTGTTAGATCCTTTCTTGCATATGTAGTCGATTATGTTATTTCTTTGTTTTCTTGGATGGTAACGGAGGAGTAAAATCGTCGACACTTTCGAAAATCAATCTGTTGGAGATTCGAATTACTATGCCCACATGTCAGTCAGTTTAGTTTTTTGGCAGACCTGACAATTCCCAATACAGGAACATTTGTTTTGTCCAGTATATATAAAACGGGTGGCATTTTCAAAAATGTGTGCCTACATAGCTGACAGTTTCAATAACTAACTTGTTTGTGTTGCACCACATAATTACACACAATTTTGTATTTCCGAACGTCTGCACGAGAAGCTAGCCAGCATTCAGAAAACAAAGAAAATAAAAATAAGAAGCTGTGCATCACCAACTCTTTGATTTTTAGAAACATTTCTGATATGTTTTACATCACACACTATTTTTAATTTAGAACGTTTGCTTTACTAAGGTAGGGTTCATTTTTCATAACCGTATGTGTTCTCAGAAGCAATCACAAACACTTGATTGTAGGAACGTGCATAACCAACACAAACTTTTGCGGAAACGTGCCTGATAGATTACATGTCCATAATGTTTCAGTAAATAGAAACGATTGTGAAGAAGGGCTAGAGGTTCATTCTTTGCCACCATGGGTTTTCTGGCTTCTCATGCGGAGGGTTGTTTGAACGAATCGCTAGCCTTTGTTTCACACACGAAAGGATTTTCAGAAGCATACCTAATAGATTAGGCATTCCAAACATTTCGGTAGCTCTGAACGATTGCATAGACAAGCTGGTGGTCCTTTATTTGCAACCTTGGGTTTTCACCCTAAACATCCCAGACCGATTTTCAAAGACCCGTCAGCCCAACATCACCCATGCAATAAGTTTTAGAATTGTGGCCGTTCAGGTACGTTTTCCAGACGGTTCAGTTTCAGTCACACGGTTTTTTATTTATACCATTTGCATTGATAGCATCGCAAACAATTTCGGTGAAGGGACTGGGAAAGGGGTGTCGTGTTATCCCCTCTTTGCAGTAGGGCATGCTTGATAATAACGTACTTGATGAGCTTTTTTCCTCAACAATCTATACATCCGAACCAGGTAATGTTGTAACATCATGTAGTTCTGGTGTTATCTTTTTTATCGTCTTCTGCAATATTATAAACAGTCATGTTAGACCATTTTTTTATTGTTTGCGTAATTTTGGTTTGACAGTACATTCATAATTTAAGTAATATATAGGCAGTACTTAGATATGGTTTTTGTGTCTAACTAAATCTAGGATCGTGCTTTGGACTGTCGTTCATCCAAAAAAGTCAGTAGTAGATAATTTCTCAATGTTTGTACGAAGCTGAAGTAGATATATGAACTGGTACAATACTCATTAATAATGCAAGTGATATAATAATCCTAAACAAAGCATTTGCGAGGAAGTAGTTCAAATACATACCGTATATCCGTAGTGCATATCAAATCTTGTACATCTAGTGTTATTGTTTGTCTTCAAAACAATTTCTTCTGCATTTTTGCTGGCACATACTTCATACAATATGAATTTGAATTTAAGTATTAAGTGTTCAAAAGTACATATTGACAACTTGAAGAGCAAACATAATGTATTACATACATTGGATTGATCATCACACCATTGGTCCACAAGTATTCTCCAATTTTCCCCATTTAAATATCCAGGCTTCAATAAAATAGCCTGCTCACGAGTACGTTTTTACCTTGTTCTAGTAAGTGTTCCTAAATTCATGATCACCACCACATTTCCTTAAAATAGCAATGCAATTTTCTGCGACAAATGTATCCTTCAGGTCAATAGTTGGCTTCCCCTGCAAAAATCATATAGACATTTACAATCTAACATATGCATAACAAGTTTTCATATATGCTACAGATTCATTAGCAATTACCAAAGATACGTTTACCATGTCAGTCACTGTAGATCCCGTCGCAGTTGAAGATGAAGGTACATCAGCTGTTATGCGCTTCTTCCGTAGTGCAACAATAGAACCATACATTGCCTGAAGGAATGTATTCGAATAGATTAGTTTGTAAACAACAATCTAGCAGTGGTACTAATCCGATGTACACAGAATCTATACCTGGGTAGTGTTTTTTTAAGACTTCCATCATCTTCATCTTTAAGAACCTGGTAGGCATCATCTGAATCCTTAGAATCCAGATCGATTACGCAAGCAACATTTTTTGTCCTCCGCCATACACACGTTTTCGTGGTACGGATACCAAATCTATAGGAGCATCATCTTCCGTTGTTTCTTTCTTAATCTTGTAGACAAAATCTGCGAAAAAATTGGGAAACTTGTTAGAACAATATATAATGATACGTCGGATGAAATATACCAAAGCCGATCTAGGCATGGGACGGCAAGTCAATATGGCCTCGATGTCGTGAGCCATGAAAATCACCCTAAGATTTACTTGCCCTACGGATCCTAATCTAAACCCTAAAGCAAACCTATAAAAAAATTTGTGCCTCATTGGACATGCGCTAGTATGAGTAACTTCATAAGAAAGGACATAATAAATTGATGTAACCGTACATATATGCGGTACGGATCCTCATGCAAACATGCAATTTGATTCCTTCCGAGAAAAAACAAAGGGTGTGGCGTGAGGCGGCACAGGGGTAGAGGTTTTACCTTTAGGATTAGGTTTTGGTCCAGGGAGGTGAATAATCCGGACTTTGCCGCTTGGCAGAAGGCCGGCCAAGCCAGACGTCGGGTATGAATGCATTTCAACTCCAATGGGACTGGACCTGGGGAAGAAGGGATGTGAGGGGATAGCGCCACTGAGGTTATGGGTTAATTAGCTGAAACAGAGATTAGTTTTATATGTTGTGTGTGCGGGTGGGGTGGGAATGGGCGCCTCACTTAAATTAGTTGGTGGGAACAAAAAATTTGAGTCAAGCAAAGTTTGGAGGGAGGTAAGGGAAATCTCGGTGCAAAAAAATTGAGGGAAGCAAAGTGCGAATGGAGGGAGCGTGAACTTTTCCGTGGGGGAAGGAAATTTTTGGTGGCGAAAAGTTTAGGGAAAGAAAATTGAATCCAACACAAATTTTGTTCGAAAACAGTTGGAGTTGTGTTTATCATGGGTGTACTAGCTATTGAGATCGTGTGTTTTGTTGACGATTGATTTTGAAAAGGTTATAATTCTCCACGATGGGACACAAGATTCCACGTTGTCATGCGCAATAGTTCTTCAATGTGTAGGCAACACATATTATATATCTAAGTTTTGCACACCAACTCATGTGGTCACATCTCATTTTGGCTCAATCTAGAGTCACATTCTGATTAAGAATGTCATTACAATGTACACTAGTCTCCGATGTATACATGGCACATTAATTTATTATAGATTTTTCGCACACATGCTAGTGTGTTTACATCGTTATATGTAGTTCCTCAATCTATATAGTCACCTTGTAAGAGTTACATTCTTATTACCAACGTTATTTGAAATACGTCAATTAATAACCGTTTTACACACCAACTCAAGTGTTCACAACTCATTTTGGCTCAGTCTAGAGCCACGTCTTCTATAAAACTATCATTCATAATGTACACTGGTTTTCTAATGTGTATAGAACACATTAATTACAATTGTTTTCCACACATGTGCTTGCCTATTTTCTTACATTATCTCACTGCTAGTCTCAATCTATAGCCACCTTCTAATAAGAATATATCATTCAATGTCCTTTCACTAGTTTCACATGTCTATAGTTACGTTTTAAGAATATATCATGTGTTTCCATGTACATTAGTTCTCCATTGTTACGTAAGACAATTAATTAATTATAGCCAACCAAGAGTCGCATTTTGAATTAAAGCATTCCACTAGTTCTCCAATGTATTTACATCGATATCATTTAATTTAGCTCAACTTTGTCACCTTGTGAAGCATTCCACTCACATGTACACCCTAGTTATCCAATGTGTTTACATCTCATTTAGCTCAACCTTGTCACCTTGTGAGAAGCATTTGATACGTCCTAAACGTATCTACTTTTCCAAACACTTTTGCTATTGTTTTCCTTCATTCTTGCATGATTTGAACGAATCTAACCCGGACTGACGTTGTTTTCAGCAGAGCTACCAGTGCTGTTTTGTTTTGTGCAGGTTTCTGGATATTTAGGTGCGCTAGAAAAATCCCAAAAATATATATAAAAAATCAGCGTTCCGGAAGATTCCACCAGGCCAAAGGGGGGCCACAGGGCAGCCAGCACTACTGGAATCTGCTGGTTTGCCGTTAGCCAAAGCTGACGGCAAAGGCTTTGCCGTCAGCTTGCTGACGGCAAAGCACTCGGCCACGATTTTATCGGCAAAGGCGTTCTTTGCCGTCAGCCAAAAATCGACCGACGGCAAAGGCTTTTCCGTCAGTCTTTCTAACTAGCAGACGGCAATGTTCTGATTCTATGCATCTGTTAATAGGTGGGCCCGGTAAAATTTTATCATCTGTTTAGCTGACGGCAATGAATTTTCAGTTCTTAAAAAAATCCATTCACGTTCCTGTTCCCGTTCCCGTTTCTGTTCCAGATCTAGTTGCCTTTACTGTTCCCGTTTCTGTTCCCGTGCAAGATGGGGAGGCAGGGGAGGTGCGACCATCAATCTTGGCGAGCTCGGGAGGTGTGGCCGGTGAGGAAGGATGACCGACGACTCGACGAGGTAGGGAGGCAGGTGCGTCCGGGGAGGTGTGGCGAGGAAGTGGAGGTGCGGCGACTCAGCGAGGTAGGGGAGGCGCCACGAGGAAGTGGAGGTGCGGTGGAGAGGAAAGGGAGGCCGACGAGGCAGGGGAGGTGTGGCGACGCAGGAAGACGCATCGGCAAGGTAGGGGATGCACGACGAGGCAGTGAAGGTCGATGACGTAGGAGAGCTGCCTCCGACAAGCTAGGAAGGCAGGGCAGGCCGACGAGGTAGGGGAGGCGCGGCTGGCGAGCTCGGAGGTAGGGGTGTCTCGCGATCTGGCGAGGTAGGGGAGGCCCGCGAGCTCGTGAGGTAGGGAGGCTGGGTTGGCCGGCGAGCTGGGGAAGTAGGTGTGGCCGCTGAGCTGGGGAGGCAGCGGTGGCCGGCGAGCTGGGGAGGGGGGAGGCATGTGCGGCCATCGAGTTGGGAAGACAGGGGCGCGTCTGAGGAGAGGATAAGGGAGAGAGAGAGGCAGGACCGAGCGGTTGGTGGGTGTGTGTGGTGGGGTCGGCGGGGAGGTGGGGGTGCGGTGGGTGGGTGTGGGGTGGGGTGGCTCTCCTGCCAAGTCATCGATCCGTGGGAGGGCTGCCCCAGCCAATAGGAAACGAGCATTTTTTGTGTTTCTTTAGGTTGTAAATTTTAAGAAAATAAATAGTTTAATAATTCGAAAAATACAAATAATTTTTTCCACGTTCTCTAGGGATCATAGACAAACATCACACAAATTTCATGTTATTTAGACATTGCTTGCATTTTCCAAAAAAACATACAAACTGATGCAACCATTATGCCAACAGAATTCTTTGCCATCAGCCAAATAAAAGCTGACGATAAAGACGGGCTTTGCCGTCAGCCAAAAAAAAGCTGACGGCAAAGACCGTCTTTGCCCACAGCCAAAACAAAGCTGACGGCAAAGACCATCTTTGCCCACAGCCAAAAAAAAGCTGACGGCAAAGTCAGCTTTGCCGTCTGCAATTCTTTGCCGTCCGCAACGGATGGCAAACCTCCTCTTTGCCGTCTGCCACGACAAAATGCTGACGGCAAAGAAGAAACAGATGGCAAACTAGCAAATTCCAGTAGTGCAGGGGGCAGCCAGGAGGGTGCCTGGCGCGGCCAAGCCCCTGGCCGCGCCACCTGCCCTCCTGGCTGGGTCTCACACCCCCTGGTGACCTACCTTGGCCCCTATTTATTCTCCCGACACAGAAACCCCGAAAGAGAGGTCGATTTTCCAATCTACGTCGCGGAGCCGCCACAACCCTCTGTTCTTCCTCGGAGAGCTAATCTAGAGGCTGAATTGGCCTCCGGTGAGGGGGAAATCATCGCCATCGTCATCATCATCGCCTCTCCATCACCCCTCCATGACTTCTCCTCTCATGTGTGAGTAATTCCCTGCTGTAGGCAAAGGGGATGGTAGGGATTGGATGAGTTAGATCATGTAATAGTTCAATCATATTGTTGGGGGCATGTTGCCTATCATCTACTTGGTGTTTATCATCTCTGTTACAACTTGTTGCTCTTAATGCTTGCCACTTTGGGCCCGAGTGCCATGATTTCAGATCTGATCACCCTTTTGTTTCTTGAGTTTGTGGTGTTCTTGATCCTATCTATGAGTTGTATGCACCTATTTAGTCCGGAACCGGCGATCCCAATGGTGACATCTTGGGACACCAAAGGGGATGGACTATGATTTAAGGATTTCGTGTATCCATGAAGTGTTAATTCTTTGTTCCGGTGATCTTTGACAGGAGTACCTTAATCTCCCTAAGTTCCTTTTGGCCCCGTTTGTAGCGGTAGGGTAGGACAAAAGATGTTTTGCAAAGTTCTTATTGCAAGCACGTACAACTACCTTGGGATACATGCATGATGTTTGTGATTTTCCTAGATGATCCTTTCTTTTCTGTGAGCCTTGCCCAAGTTAGAATTTGTCACATGTTCATTCTCATCCAAGAAGCGCCCAACCATCCATCTCCCTAGCCTACAGTGTTTTCCTTCTGCTGGTTACTAGTTGTTTACCTTCGCTGTTCCATTATCACTATCACCAATATTATCATTACCACCACTACCATATCACAGTTGCTACTAATACCTTTGTGCAAGCAAGTGTTTATTTCAGGTGCGGTTGAATTGACAACTCAATTGTCAAAGCCTGTACGTATTCTTTGTGTCCCCAAGTGTCGAATCAATAAATTGGGTTATCTTGCCCGCGAAGACTATCTCGATCCCCTACAGTTGAGGGTTATCAAGTACTGTTTTCTGGCGCCGTTGCCGGGGACCATAGCTTTATTTATAGGTCTACTAGAAGTATCCTACCTACTGCACGTTATCCACTATGGGTAAGAAAGGAGACCCTAAAGTTCCGATCTTACCATCCCGTACGAGACGAGGTACTGCTCTTAGCACTAGTGCTAAACTTGACTCACCTTCGGTTATGAGTCAGTTTGATTCACCTCAGTTACATGTTACTTCTGCTGAGTCTGGAAATATGTCAGATACTTTTGATGATGCTTCTACTACTTTTGAGACTACATGTTCACTTGGTTCTTTTATAGAAGAACAGATTGCTGCTGATGCCCGATTCTCGGGTGTTGAAATTCCTGTTACCCAAACACCTATTGGAAAAATTCATGACCTTGCGGGCCTTAAGGAGAAACTCCTTGAGGACGATTATGTTATACTTGATGATGATTTATGCAGGGAGCTTAGTGAATGTGCTGGGTCCGACCCTGCTACTATAAAGAAGTTTCTAGCAAAGCACTCCCTGAAGAACAAGTTTACTCCTGATCCTACTTTTGCTACGTCTCCTATATGCATCACTGATCCTGATTATGATTTCTCTGTTGACCTTTCACTTATATCCACAGTTGAAGCTGATCCATTTTATGGAAGAGAAAATGATGATGCTATCGGGCACCTGACCAAACTCACTGAGTTAGGCGGCTTGTTTACCACAGATGAAAGGATCCGAAACTTTTATGTGACCAAGCTTCTTCCTTTTTCCTTGAAAGGAGATGCTAGAGCATGGTACGATGCACTACCATGTGGTTCCATTCAGAGTCCTCAAGATATGGCTATATCTTTCGTTGATAAGTATTTTCCTTCTCATATGCAACATGCTGCTTTACAAAGAATTTATAACTTTAAACAGTTGCAGGATGAGCATCTCCCTAAAGCTTGGGGGAGATTTGCAGTTTGCTAAAAGCTAGACCGGGACATGAAATCCCTAAAAATGAATTACTTGATATATTTTATGCTGGTCTAACCGATGGGTCTAAATCCTACCTAGATAGTTGTGCTGGTTGTGTTTTCAGGCAAAGAACACCGGACGACGCGGAAGAATTGATGGAAAAAATTGCCAAAAACCATGAAGATTGGTCCGTGCCTGAACCACCTCCACCACCAAAGAAGAGGGGCATGCTAGTCCTAAGCCCGGAAGATATGCAAGAAGCGAAGAAGTCCATAAGAGAGAAAGGTATTAAAGCTAACGACGTGAAGAATCTACCTCCAATTGAAAAGCTGTGTGAGCTTACCACTCACCCACCTATGGTAGAAGTACACTATCTTTTAGATTTCAATGCAAGTGACATCCCTAAAGGTAAACCTCCTGACCAATGTTTATATGAGCTTGATAATTTTATTATGAGGCAAAATTACTTCAATAAGAAGATACAAGGTCAGTTGCATGATAATACCCTTGCTATCAACAGTTTGCTTGATGTTCTAGGTAGAACAGTTAATGATGTTAAAGGTCTTGTGAAGCATTTTCATATGGTTCAAACTCAGCTTGAACAAATTTCGAATGTGCAAAAATATTTTCTTTCTAATAATGCCAAACAGGACAATTTCCTCAATCCAGGGCTGGCACACACACCCAGGACCCTCTCTATCCAGAGGGGCACCCAAAGAGGATCGAGCAAGATTCTCTAGTGCAGGAAGAAGAAATTGTTAGCTCCCCAATTAAGAAGAAGAATAAAAAGAAACACAAGGAAGCTGACAATTCCAATGATCCTATAGAAGAAGAAGAACAAGCTGTGGATCCAAACAGCATATCTACATCCGATGCTGAGACTGAAGACGGTGCTGAACCTGAAAAAGATACTGAAAAGAATGATCCACCCGAGGTTCGTGAAGAAGAAGCACCAGATAAGCACAAGAAGTATACTAGAGAAGACTTCCTTGCAAGGAGACATGGGAAGGAACGAGAACCATGGGTACAGAAACCCATGACTTTCCCAAGCAAGTCCGTCAAATCCAAAGAAGAAGAGCACTACAACAAGTTTTGTGAGTGGATAAAACCTCTTTTTCTTCAAATTCCTTTGAGTGATGCTATTAAATTACCTCCTTACTCAAAATATATGAAAGATATTGTTACTAATAAAAGAAAAGTCCCTAATGAGGCAATATCTACTATTCTTGCTAACTACTCTTTCAGTGGCAAGATTCCTGAGAAGCTCGGTGATCCAGGTATACCCACCATTCCTTGCTCCATAAAGAATAATTATGTCAGAACTGCCTTATGTGATCTTGGTGCAGGAGTGAGTGTTATGCCCTTCTCTCTCTACAAAAGGCTTTGTTTAGAGAAACTAATTCCTACAGATATCTCTCTTCAGATGGACGACAAGTCCACGGCCGTCCCGATCTGTATTTGTGAGGTTGTTCCTGTTGAAATTTCAAATTGCTTAATACTTACTGATTTTGTTGTGCTTGTCATGCCCGAGGATGGGATCATGTCCATTATCCTTGGTAGAACTTTTCTTAACACCGCAGGTGCCGTTATTGATTGCAATAAAGGGAAAGTTACCTTCAACGTAAATTACAAAGAACACACGGTGTATTTTCCGAAGAAAATCGACAAAAGGCATGGCCTTAAATTCATTGAGAATATCGAGACCGTGAAGATTGGAGAATGGGATTGTCTGCTACATGTATACCACAAATACAAAACAATTATGGTGGGGACCATGTCCATTAAAGTGAGAGTGCAATGATCACTTCATAAGAGGCGAGACTTTCTGCGCTATACATTACCGGTGTGTTGGTAAGACTTGATCAACCTTGCTAACTAGCAAGTTTTATATAAGTAAAAAGTTGAGCTTGTTATGTTTTCATTTCCTTTAGATTTTATTCTCCTTGCTCTACCCAATTTTTTGTTTAAAACTTCACTTGTTCTAACTTTTGTCTCAAGTTCACGAAAGTTTTTCCAGCTTTTTGAACTTTGAAAAATTCTCTACAGTGAAGTTGCCCAGAAAATTCCAGAAAATTCAAAACAAAAATTTCTAGGTAAAAAGTCACCGGGGAGTACCTGTGGCTGACCAGGGGGGGTCCACCCATGGCCCAGGAGGCCAGGTGGCGCGGCCCAGCTCCTGGCCGCGCCACCCACCCTCCTGGGGCCCACAGGCACCCCCTGCTGGCATCTCTTCTTCCACTCTCTCTCTTTCACCCCGAAAACTCGTGTTCTTGCTCTGGTTTCATGTTCTTGTTGTTCTTGAGCACGAAACTTCGATCTCCCTCTACAACCACTCATTTGAGCTGAAATTTGGGACAAATATTCTCTGGTATGTGACTCCCTCACCCCTCCAATTAGTTTCCTAGTTGGTGGCTTCATTAGTGAGTATTTAGTGGTTCTTGGTGCTGTTTAGTTGAGCTTAAATGTTTGTGTAGAAATTTATTTTTCAAGTTTTGTTGCTAGTTTGAGCCCTGGTAAAGTAAGAAGAATGTTTTCCCAAACTAGTTTTTCTTAAATCTTCGTTTTTGTGAATTGTTAAAAATTTCAGAAATGGAGAGGCTAGGAAAGTGGCTTGGGAAGAAGAAGCTTGAGCACTCTAGCCGTGTTACACGTTCCGCAGCTTCACCTTCGTCCACAAGGGTGAGCTATAATGAAGATATCGTACCCATGGAGATGTTGGACACGTCACCCGCAAGAGCTATGGCATTTCCATGCGAAGACTTCATGGAGGATGCCGGCATACGAGAAGAGTTCTATGCTCTGTGTGCCCATGCAGGTTTGACACGGCTCGTTACGAGCCGTGTACCACAGTACGAGACACTCACCGCTATTTTTGTTAACAGTTTCAGGTTTTATCCTGACAATGATACTGTGGTGTTTAGACTTTATGAAAGGTTGCTGACCATGCCTATGAGTACATTTTGTGAAGCTTTAGGTTTGCCAGGCTTGGTCGAAAAGAAGAAGAGGAAAAATGTCCAAACTGATGCACTCAACACCCTCCTCGACTCGTTCTGTAACACTGAAGTGAGGGCATCCAACCGTCAGAAGATTTCCAACATTATGTTCCCTCACCTCAGGTATTTCGCCTATTATATTGCTAGAGGAGTGTTGGCTCGAGACAATATGATCAGCACTTCTACGCCTGATACTGCTATTATGGCGAATGCCCTCTCAGGGAAGCACGAGTATCATGTGGGTTCGCTGATGGCTTCTCGCCCCTCGTTGGTTACCCCAAGTGGAAGGTTGAGATGTAGCGTAGCGGTAATTTACCTCAGTAAAGATACCAAGGTTTGTCTCCAGTAGGACTCAACGATAAGTACGATAGGTGGCAACGGCGCCAGATATAATTCTGATGTGTGGAGTTGTCGTGGACCTGCACAAAACAAATAACTTTGCTCCCAACGAGTTTAGAGGAGTTGTCAATTCCTCCGGCCTTGTCGTTTACAAAGGATCAAACGCAAGAGATAAAAAGGTACTAGTAAAAGTAAAAACAGAAAGGTAAATAGTGGGTGTAAACAATGGTATGAAGATGGACCGGAGTCCCGTGATTTTCACTAGTGATGTCTCTCTCCCAAAAGACGATAAAAATGCTAGCGAGGTAAACAAATCACAGTTGGGAAATTGACAGGATTATGAAGGCACCGCAATGCTAACTATGCTGCAAAGAAAGGAAGGGCTCAAAAGCAATGGGCAGTACGCCAAGGTAAGTAGACCGAAATCCATCTGCATCTACTACGAATCATCCACCTTGAGATATCTATCCAGAACATCTCGCTGGTATTAAGTTGCGAATCCCACCCAAATTGTAAACTCAAAGCAACAGACAACTGCATTAAAATAACTTTGCGTAAAGTAAACAATTCTTGCACCAATAGGCACAATCACCGTTGTTTTATCCTTGGTGGCAACAGCACATCCCCTAGTCTCATGTTTCTGTCACTCAAGCTAGACATCAGGGGGCTGAACCCACAATCGAGCATAACGCTCTCTCTTGGAGTTACAAGCAAATAACTTGGCCAAAGCAAATACTGCAACGGAGAACATGCAAGCATTTACTCAAGAACAAAATATAAAAGGGAAAACCAAATATATTACTCATCACAATCTGAACATAGTCTCATAATCCATCAGATCCCAACAAACTCAGCATAGCAACAACAGAAAATTACATAGGTGCCTCGATCATGTGAGGCAGCTCACGAGGTCTCGAAAGTGAAAGCACAAAAGAGGGAGAGGACATCACATAGCTACTGATCACGGACCCATGGTCCAAGGGGGACTACTCACGGCACATACGGGAGGCGTCCATGGCTATGGATGGTCTACCGGAGGGGTGATCTCCTTCCGGCAGGGTGCCGGGGCAGCTTCTCCAGGCAGCCCCGATCTGAAAACGGCGGTGGCGGCGGAACAGAGAGATTTCCGCGAAAAAGAGTTCTTGTTTAGGGGTTTCTACCCCGAGGGGACTATATAGGCGAAGGGGGCGTCGAGGGGCCACCCAGGGCAGCCAGGAGGGTGCCTGGCGCGCCCTAGGGTTGGGGCCGAGCCAGGGACCCTTCTGGCTCCCTGGTGGTGGTCCCGGCTCTCTCCCTTGGTTATTCCGGAAGCTTCCTGCCCGCTGATTTTTAATATAATTCTTGCGGAATTTTTTTGGCACTTTAATCAGCCGGAAAACCTGAAAAACAAAAACAACAGAAAACCCGAAGCTGGCAACTAGGTGCATTGAGTTAGTAGGTTAGTCCAAATTGGTTTAAAAGTGTAATAAATTTCAACCAAAACATGGCAAAGTCACACAAAACATGCATGGAGCAAGCAGAAATTATAGATACGTTTGGGACGTATCAACATCCCCAAGCTTAATTCCTGCTCGTCCTTGAGTAGGTAAATGATAACAAGCATAATTTCTGTGGTGACATGCCACACAACCAAATAAGGACTGTTAAGTAAAGCAATCAAAGCATGCAATTCAATTCATGTCTTAACAGGCAAGAGTCTATATTGGCATTAACACAAGCAACAAAAGAACAAAAGATGCAAGAGCTCTTGTTTTCCGTGACTCGAATGTCTCCAGATGGTGTTTGCGTGCAAGCAAGGGACTGGGAAGAAAGAGAAAAAAGGTTGTTGAGAACAACTATCTACTAAAGTGTCACACTTAGTCTCCTTTGGATTCTTATTTGGACTCGTCCCCAGACCACTAGCCAGGTACAAGTCAAACTGATCCACTCCCTTTCGATATTTTGAGCACTCATGCAATGGATGAGCGTGAGCGAGAAAGTTGACACCTAAAAGGCGAAACAGAAAGAAGATGTGGAGGAGGAAGACAAAAAGGTGTGTGAAAGTGTAAGAGCAAGTTTTGCCCCCGAAGGTTTTGGACATTGTTTGACAAAGTAGAAGTGGAACTAATATTGTTTTCGAGTATAAACAGATTCTTAGGTTCCGAAAGAATGGAGTTTGCAAGTAGAAGGTCGAAGGACAACTCACTGCAGCAGAGCTGTAGTCATCTACCGAACCCTTTGAAGGAAGACGACCTCCAAAAATGTAGTCGAAGAAAAAGAATCTCTCGACTGAAGCACAACGAGGAGAAAGCTGAAGCTGGTCGAAGACTTAGTGTTTTTACTAGTTTCTCTTTATTTTCTTGAGTCGTAGGAAAAACCGTACTATCAAGAGGGGTTTGCTAGTTGAGATCTTAGTCGAAGTGAATTTTCTCTGCTCAACCTAAACCCACAAAAGCCTACCAAGAGAAATCTTGCTGAGTCGAGTAAATAGCTCAAAGGCAAAGTCATCGCACTTCGTGCCTTCGAGAGAGAACTCGTTCGGTAAGTCAGCTTACTTGTTCCTCAAGTAAAGTTGCGCATTGATTGGAATCCGACCGTTGTGGACACGCGTCAAGCGGTTGCATCGGGTCACTTCAGTCATTTTACCCATCGGGATCGCCATCTATAAATACCCCGCACCTACCCGCCATTTCGGGCTGGCTGCTCCACTGAAGATTCTAAGACAGAAGTCTGTGAGCATCCCAAGAGAGATTCATCGAGAGAAAACCAAAATCCCAAGTCTGAGCTGAGTTGAGCAATTCACTATGACTTAGGTCGAGATTAGCCGATCTTTTTATCTTGGAGAACTGCAAGTCTCCTAGACGGTTAGGCGTCGCCTGTCTAGCAGTCGAAGAGTAATTGTCACTGCTGAAGGAAGTTTGTAAAGGTCTCGGAGATGTCCTGAATCATCTACCACGAGTGAAAACCGGACAAGCTCGAGGAGTTTGTTGCAGTGGAGAATAGGACAGAGAGAGTTTTGTTCCAGGTGTTCAATCACCAGTCCCTCCAACCAGACGTAGCACTTTGCAGAGTGTGAACTGGTTTACCAAACATCGTCGTGTCAGGCTCGTTTTCCTTCATACATTTAAATTTAGTACTTACTCGTAGCCTGTTTTCCTTCGATGTTTCCCTTCGCCCTTAATCCTTTCGAGCTATGCATTACCTTCGATACTGTATTTCCTTCGAGATGTTCTTAGTCCTTCGCCGTTTGCATGAATTCCTTCTAAGTTCCTTAGAATTTTTAGAAGTGATCATTCACCCCCTCCCCCTCTGATCATTCTTGAGCTGTCAATTGGTATCAGAGCTAGGCACTCCCTACGATCTGCGTATTTTGGGTCTAACAACCTGGAGTGTTGTCAAGAATGTCGTTTGCAGCTGTTCGCTCGGGGGAACCAATCCCTATCTTCAATGGGAAGGACTATCCCTATTGGAAGGACAAAATGAAGAGGAATGTCATGGCTATCAACTCTGCCGCTTGGGAAGTTGTCAAAAATGGTGTAACTGTCAAAGACACAGATGCCATCACTCCTGAAGAGACAAAGAAGATAGAACTAGATACTGAAGTCTGGGTCTTCATATCAAATCATCTGATTCCAGAGAAATACCATGAGCTCAAGAATATTCCTTCGGCCAAAGGTGTTTGGGATTATCTCGAGAAGATTGGTGAAGGTGTCTCTACTCAGAAAGATGCTCGTATTGACACCCTTCGAAGCAAGTTCTATCGTTTCAAGAGGCACGAGGGAGAAAAAGTTAGCTCCATATACAGCAGACTCACTGCGCTGTCAAATGAACTGATTTCCCTCGGCGCCGAAGACATTACCAATCGGATTATTGTCAGAACTTTGCTCCGTTCCCTTCATGATTCTTTCGATCACATTGTGCTGATGATCAAGGAAAGGACTGATTTCAAGGATCTTGTTGCCGCTGATATTCTCGAGAGACTTAATACCTTCGAGATGGAAGAAGATGAAAAATGAGATATTAATGGGACACGAAGAAAATCTCATGCACTGAAGGCCAGAGCTTCACATCACTCCTCTCCTGAAGCTAGTTCTGAATCGGGTTGTGCCTCAGATGACCCCGAGAACATTGGAAAAGATCAGGCACTGATAATGAGAAGATCCAATCGCTTTCAGAGAAGGAACTCCTCTTCACCGAAGAAAAACTACTCTTCAAGACATTCAAACAATTCATCACAGCATCGATCATCATCCAGAAACTCTTCAGCGAAAGATAACTGTTGCTATAAGTGCAAGAAGCTAGGTCATTTCATTGCTGATTGTCCTCTCTGGGAAATTGAACATAGATCAAAGCATTCTCACAGCAATTCTTCGAGCAAGTCTCACAGATCAAGCAAAAACCATGAGTCGAAGAGATATGATTCAAAGTCCAGAAAAGAAAAGAAAGACGGTTCTGATGATGACAAGAAGAAGAAGTATCACAAGCATCGAGAGGGTCCTTCCTCGAAATCACATTCCTCTTGACGAAAGAATTCCCATCGTGCCAAAGCCTATCTGGGTAAAGAGATGAACTCTGAAGATGATGCATCCGGTTTCGAAGCTGAATCAAACCCAAGATCTAGTTCTGGTTCTGGTTCTGAATCTGATGGCTTTGTTGGTTTAGCATTTGCTTCGAGCAAGACTTCAAGTTCATTCTTCACCAACCAAAGCAGCGAAGATGAATCTCCAGCTTACTGCTTCATGGCCAAGGCTAAGGTATCCTCATCTAGGAATTCCTACGATACTTCTGATGGATCTGCTTATGAAAGTAACTCTAGGATAAGTTATGCTAAACTTGCCAAAATTGCTTCTATCCAACAAGATGAGCTAGATTCTTTAAGTGAAACTATTCAAAAATCTGAGACTTTGTTGATCGATGAGATTGAGAAGGGTCAAAGTTTGACGAATGAGCATACTGCTCTGAAAGAAAAGTATGATGAACTTTCCTCTCGTCATGATCTTCTCTCAGTGGACTACGAGAAGCTAACCTATGAATTCCTTCAAGGAAAAATGGCTCTCGAAAAACTGAGAGAGGCTAATGAAGAGTTGGAAAGTGTCAACCTCACGCTCATGGCTCAACAAGGCTCAGAAGCTAAAAATGAATCTACTTCACCTTGCTTAACCTGTTTGGAACGAAGTAAAATTGAGTCTATTTCCGAGAGATCGAAAGGAAAGCAACCGATTGTTATCGATGATACTAACCCCTCGAACGAGGAAACCATTACCGAGGAACTCCTCAGGTTGAAAGATTTATTTGAAACAGGCATGTTCAAAAGTGTGCAGGGACACCAGTACCTATGTGATATCCTACGAAAGGCTCTTCTTCACAGGAGTCCCCGAAACGAAGGAGTTGGCTTCGAAAGGAAAATCAATCCTAATGGAACCTACTGGGAACCCGAGCAGTATCCTAAAAATGTCTGGGTTCTTGCGAAAGAAAAGCCCATTGATATTGCTAATCTTTCAGGTTTCAGTTGCAAAATTTACAAAGCTATTGTTGATGAATCATTTGATTCTGACTACAAGCTTGTCAAAGATCAGGAAGGAAAGGTGTCGGCTGAATTCGTTGGTACTCCTCCGAAGAATGGTTTCTATAAGCGACAGATATGGGTTCGCAAATCTCTCGTAGAAAAACTGCCCCCTAACCATTCTATGAAGGGAAAATCCTCGGTACCACCGAATCACTACTATTATCTCGAGGATAGAAATGAACCTTTCGTGCCTGCTCAAATGTTCCCCAGAAGGAATACTATCGTGTCGATAGAAATGTTTATCGTCATCGAGGAATTATATTTATGGTGTGCTTGATGGTCCAGATAGACAATTCAATCCTGTTCGCTATAATATTGCTGCCCCATCTAGCTCTTCCATGCCTTCTAAGTCACCTTCTCGTTTGTGGGTGGTTAAGAAGAACTAATTCTTCTACATGGCTATGTCTCCGGTGGATCCGAATGGGTCATGGATAGTGGATGTACAAATCATATGACCGGAGACAAAGATTTGTTCACCGAAGACAAACTCACTGAATCTTCACAGAGATACATTACCTTCGGTGACAACAACAAAGGAAAAGTACTTGGTTTGGGTAAGGTTGCTATATCGAAGGATAAGCATATCGATAAGGTTATGCTTGTTCAATCTCTAGGATATAATCTTATGTCTATCTCAAAACTTTGTGATATGGGTATGCTTGTACTGTTTTCTGCTTCTCGTTGTGTTTTCTTTTCACAGGATGATTATTCCTTCGTGTTTGAAGGATATCGCAAAGGTGATCTTTATGTCGTCGATTTTTCTTCGGGACCTGCTGTGTCCACATGTTTAATGGCCAAAGCCACTTCTGGTTGGTTATGGCACCGAAGACTTGGGCATGCAGGAATGAAAAACCTTCAAACTCTTATCTCGAAGAAGAACATCGTTGGAATTGACAATGTGAAATTCGATAAGGATCGTCTATGCAGTGCCTGTGAAGCGGGAAAGATTGCCAAGAAACATCACTCAGCAAAAACTATAATGACTACTACTCGTCCTCTTGAATTACTTCATATGGATTTATTCGGTCCTCAAAATTATGCTAGTCTTGGAGGTAACAAGTATGGTCTGGTTATTGTTGATGATTTCTCTCGATATACTTGGGTTTTCTTTCTAGATGACAAAAGCAAGGTTGTTGAAATCTTCAAAACTTTCGCAAAGAGAGCTCAGACTGAATATGAATTATCTCTCAAGCATATCAGAAGTGACAATGGTACAGAATTCAAAAACACTCATATCGAAGATTTTCTTGATGAATATGGCTTTACTCATGAATTCTTGGCGGCTTATACACCGCAACAAAATGGTGTGGTCGAGAGAAAGAATCGTACACTTATTGAAATGGCCAGAACAATGCTTGCTGAATACAAGACTCCTATCAGGTTCTAGGCTGAAGCAATCAATACTGCATGTCATATCATCAACAAGGTTTATCTGCACAAGTTTCTGAAGAAAACTTCACATGAACTTATTACTGGTAAAAAGCCAAATGTTTCATATCTCAGGGTTTTTGGTGCTCCATGTTATACCAGAGATATGAATCACAGCTCCAAGTTTGCTCCAAAGGCTCACGAAGGTTTTCTCCTAGGTTATGGTTCGAATTCTCACACTTACAGAGTTTACAACTCTCATCTTGGCAAAGTTGTAGAAACTGTAAATGTTCGATTTGATGAAACTAACGGCTCTCAAAAAGAGCAATTACCTCTTAACCTGGATGAACCACCTTTGGATGAAGTTATCAGGTACATGGCTATTGGAGATATTCGACCTGTCGATGGAAATGCACGTCAAGCAAACAAGGATGATGATGGTACAATGTTCCCACACATAGCCCGGGGCGCTGGAGATCAACATCCTGAAGCAAATGATGTACAGGTCGAAGGAGAATGCGTAAACAAAGAAAATGTCCAATCCGAAGGAGAAGCTGATCCCGAAGGACAACCGAATCCGCAAGATGATGAAGGAGTTTTACCTCGTGTTCGAAGAAGAGTGGACGTCGACTCAATACTCGAGGAGATTCATTTACCAGGTCGTCCCACCACTCGTTCTCGTACTCGATTAGCTAACTTCTGTGGAAATTTTTCGTTTGTATCCATGCTAGAACCATCGAAATTTGATGAAGCCATGAAGGACTCAGACTGGATGACTGCAATGCTCGAAGAACTTAATCAGTTCGAGAGAAATAAAGTCTGGTCCCTTGTTGATAGACCTGATTCCAAGAAACATAATATCATTGGTACGAAATGGATTTTTCGCAACAAGCAAGATGAAGATGGCATTGTGGTAAGGAATAAAGTTCGACTGGTTGCTCAAGGCTTCACCCAAATCGAAGGTATTGATTTCGGTGAGACTTATGCTCCAGTTGCTCGACTTGAATCCATTCGTGTCATGCTTGCTTTTGTCAATTACAATGGTATTTTGTTATATCAAATGGATGTCAAAAGTGCATTTCTTAACGGTGAAATCGAAGAAGAAGTATATGTTATGCAGCCACCAGGTTTTGAAGACCCGAAGAATCCTGATAAGGTGTACAGGTTGCACAAGGCCCTATATGGGTTAAAGCAAACACCTCGTTCTTGGTATGAAACACTGAAGGATTTTCTTCTTAAGAAGGGCTTCAAACCAGGAACAACTGATCCGACTCTTTTTACTCGTGCATACAAAAATGATCTTTTTGTGTGTCAAATTTATGTCGATGATATTATATTTGGCTGTACTAACCCTGATATTAGCGAAGAATTTGCTCATATGATGTCGAAGAAATATGAAATGTCTATGATGGGTGAGTTGAAGTTCTTTCTTGGGCTTCAAATCCGTCAACAGAAGAATGGGACTTTCATTTCTCAAGAGAAGTATCTCAGAGATTTCCTAAAGAAGTTTGATCTTGTCAGTTGCAAAACTATCAATACTCCAATGCCTACGAATGTTCATCTAGATGCAGATGAGAAGGGCAAACCTTTCGATCAGAAGAAATATCGCTCGATGATCGGTTCGCTTCTTTACCTTTGTGCGTCTAGACCTGACATTATGCTATCAGTTTGTATGTGTGCTCGTTTTCAGGCAAACCCAAAAGAATCACATCATATTGCTGTCAAGCGAATTCTTCGATATCTGGCTCACACACCATCTTTGGGACTTTGGTATCCCAAGGGAGCCCAGTTTGATCTCGTTGGATATTCTGATTCTGACTGGGCTGGTGATCGAGTCGACAGGAAATCTACCTCAGGCACATGTCATTTTCTCGGTAGATCTCTTGTCTGTTGGGCTTCGAAGAAACAGAATTGCGTATCTATTTCTACGGCTGAAGCCGAGTATATTGCTGCCGGTTCATGCTGCACTCAGATTCTGTGGCTCAAGCAAACGCTGAAAGATTATGGTATTCTTGTGAAAAAAATTCCATTGCTATGTGATAACGAGAGTGCTATCAAGATTGCCCATAACCCTGTGCAACACTCTCGAACGAAGCATATTGACATTCGTCATCATTTTCTTCGAGATCACGTTCAACGAGAAGATATTGTTATCAGCCATGTACGCACCGAAGATCAATTGGCTGATATCTTTACAACGCCCTTGGATGAAAAGAGGTTCTGTACACTAAGTTGTGAGTTAAACATATTGGACTCACGCAATGTGCAGTAAGATCATAACTATCGGTACCATGAATTATATGTTTTCTTTCTATGTTGTTTACTTACGTTATTTTTCTATCATGTTTCTTTTTCGTTTGTTTTTGTTCGTTTGGTGTTGTCCTATACACTTACCACTCCGATTTTTATCACTGTTTTCCCCTCGGATTGATTAAGCATCGGACCCTGTTTTCCCTCTATTCTATCCCTACCCCATCTGTGCTTTTCTCTCGTGAACATGTATATATGTACTCGATCAAGATTCCCTTCGAACGTCATGGATTCCGAAGGAAAATCTATCGAATGTTTATCTACTTTTATATTCGATGTTCGATGAGTTTGGTCTCGGACGTGGAGCAACCTTCTTTCGGTTCGTTGGGATTTTCCCGCGATTACCGCCACAAAATCCGTCCGTTGAATGCGGAGAGACGCGAAATCTGCGCCGTTGGATCAGATCTGACAATTATGTCAGACCTCCCCTCCCTATAAATACTGATCCCTGTCACCGCCTCAGACATCGCAATTTCCTCGACTTCGTCTCTCTGCTCCCGAAATTCTCTCTCGCGCGCCGCCGTGCTGCTCGTCGCCGTCGACTCCCTCGCCGCTTTGCTGCCGGAAGGAAGCCACCGGAGACCTCCCCGTCGACGAGGAACTTCTTCCGCGTCGCCGTAGTCGCCGTACATCACCAAGTTAGTACTCTTTTTCTTAGGTCGCCGTAGTCGCCGGAAGGTATGCACGGCTCTGGATACGATTCCAATCTTTCCTGTTCATTGTATCCAGATTTGTTCTTGATTTTCTCTCTTTTTCTTAGGTCTGTTTGATCTGTTTGGATCATTGAATCTTGGGAAATCAGTTTCTAGCGTTTTCTGTCGATTCCCATCTGCGCTAGGTAAGAAATCCCTCGGATTCTCTCACTTTAGCAATTCCTCAGAAACGTATCGATAAACTTATGTTGTGCAATTCGTTCATACAGGTTCTTAGTTAGATTTGCACCCGATGGAAATCTAGCGTAGTACTTGCTTGAAAATTTTGCTGCAAGACATGCTTATCGATATGATTACTGCACTCAAAATGATTTTCCTCGAAAACCGCTGGTACTTGTTCACAACTTTCCTATATTCCCTCGTACCTATCTTTTTCGCAGGAAAATGTCTGGGATCGAAGGAAATGTCAGAGCACCCAAGCGTGTAGGAGGCCGAACAAGAATCACCAACAACTCTGAAGGTTTATCAGAAGAGTTGATCGTCGAAAAGAAGTTAAGAACACCTGAAGGTTCTGAGGATGAACGTACGAGAAAAAATCGTCTGCAAGAGATTCGAAGACTTCAAGCGCTTCGTTGGTATGAGTACAAGTCTCTTATGCCACGCTGGGAGAGGCTGTTTGCTATGAAAAATCCTTGGTCTGATGTCAAATCGTTAAGGCCAAAGTGGACGAAAGATAATCGACCACCTCCTCCAGCTGATGCTCATCCATCCTCCCTGAAAACTCCTGCCGATTTTCAGGAGCTGGTTGATGCTCGGGAAGCGCGAGCACAGAAGAGAAAAGAAGCCAAAGCTAAAAAGGAGGCTGCTGCTGCTGAGGGTACCGTAGATGTTGGCCCTAGTGCCAAATCGAAGGCTGGCAAGAAATCAGCCAAGCGAAAGAAAAAGGTGGTAATTGTCTCGCCACCTGATGCGAGCTCTGATGAAGAAGTAAATTCAGATAATCAAGACCCTGGTACAGAGGCTGATGTCGAGGACATTCCTCTGAAAAAGAAGCCGAGTAGTAAGGGCATTAGGATCCAGGAGCCAGCTTCACAGGCTCCTCGAGCAAATATTCACTTGACCAACTTGGTCACTGATCCGCCCATTTCATCTGCTCCTCCAGTTCAAGCTCGCCAACCAAAACCTTCGACTAAATCGAAGGGAAAGCAAGCTCTAGTTTCTGAGGATGAAGAAACACTTATTCAACGTAGAGAAAGGCTGGCAAAGCAAAAAGAACAAGAAGCAAAGGACTTGACAAATTCCAAGCTCCTGAACTTTCACAGCCAGCCCAAGCATAAAAAGGCTCTGGTTGCTCAACAGCTAGGCATTCTTCATTTGGTCAGTGAAAAGTACCGACGACAAATTGCTGAAGGCAACATTCCTGTTGCACCGAAGGAAAAGGTCGTGGCCCCCAGCGCCACCGAGAAAATTGTGACTCCCACAGTCACGAAGGAAAAGGTTGCAGCCCCAAGTGCTGCGAAGAAAAATGCTGAGGCCCCAAGTGCCTCGAAGGATAAAGCTATGGCCCCTAGTTCCATCACCAAACCCATTGCTGCTGCCAAGGCCACCAAGGAGGCCGAGAAGAAAGCCAAGGAGGCTAGGCAAAAGGCTCAGAATGCTCCAGTTCCTCCAGCTCCTGCACCTGCTGCACCTGTTGTTTCCGGCCCTCGTGCCGATGAAGAGAGTTCTAACGAAGGAGAATCTGCTGCCCATGCTCCTTGGGATGATGCTAATATTTCTCACATCCTCTGGAAGATGGCTACCACACCGAGCAGAGTCACTACCGAGGATGATGTCCCTACTGAAATCCAAGAGCATGTTGCTCGATACATGATTCGCTGGGAAGGATATATCACCCAGGATCGCAAGGACAAGGAGCAAGTGAATTTTTACTCCCGACAACTTCAAGAAGAAACCGAGGACATTGAGTCCCGTAAGTTTTTCAAATCCAAGATTGCCACCGCTGAAGCTTCCAGAAAGGCTCAGAAGGAAAATCTGACCGCTGTGTATGACAAGGTTCGACAAATTGTGTCGGCCGTATGCAAAGAGCACAATGATGCACTGTACAAGAGACAATCTCGTAAGAGAAAGTCTGCTGCTCCAACCTCTGCGCGTGGGACGCCAGAGATCGAGAAGAATGCAAAGAAGGCCAAGTCTACCGAGGTCGTTGCTGCATCAGCACGACAAGATACTGCACCAAAACCCACCAAGGAACCAACTCCTCCTCGTGAGACAACTCCACCCCCTCGCCAAGCCACTCCTCCACCTCGACAACAAACACCTCCACCTCGTCAACCATCACCACCAAAAGCCTCGTCGCCACCGCCAAAACCATCATCACCACCGAACATTATTCCATCAACCACCCCAGCCATCGAGACCCAAGATCATGCAGAGACCGAGAAAGCTGCTCATGTCGAGCAAGAAACTCAAGTCCCCATTTCCTCTGCTCAGAAAGATTACTCCTCTTCCCAGACTCTACATGAAGGAGAAGACGCTGATGTTGATATCACGACAGTTTCTTCTCGTCAAGATCCTGTCGAAGGAAATAGTTCTGGAGATGACCGTTCGAGTGCCAGTTCTTCCTCCTCCTCATCAAGTTCCTCGAACGAAGAAATGGTTGATGCTTTTGCACAACTAGATGAAGATTTGGAGGCCATGGAGAATGAAGAGGCTGCACAAAATGCTAACACCGACGAAGGAGTTGCCATCGAAGCGTAGGCCGAGGAAAATGCACCTGCAACCATCCCAGCTCAGGACATTGTAAACATTCCATCTTCCATTACTCGCCCTGCTGAGCCAGTTTTCCAGATGCCAGACAATGCTGACGAAGTTTTTCCTGTTGATGAGCTGCTCCATTCTTCTCATCCGAGAGAAATGCTGCCACTGTTCCGCTCAGATGTTCCTCGAGGAGGCCCCATCTTGAAAAGGCGCGAACACAAGCCATTTTTCTTCGGGACCAATCCCTATGAGAAGCCCAAAAGTGCATATTCTCTTCGGTTTTGGACCCAAGAGCAAGCCATCTATTATACTCGTGTGCTGTACAATAAGGCTAGAGTGTTCCAACATCAATACCTCGATATGCCTTCGGTGTACTCCACTTCAAGTTTTGAGAATGTTGCCGAGACAATTGATGGTCTTCATGCTCAGAAGATGTTTTCTCTCGATTGTGGCTACAATCCCGAGCTTATCAAGCAATTTTATGCAACGCTCTATGTCACTGGTGATCCCGAGAACTCGAATACGTGGAAATTTGATTATATGATCCAAGGCCAAGTATTCCATATGACTGTCGATCAATTTCTGGCCATCATCAATTTACCTCGGTTCGAAGGATTACCACACAAGCTTCATGACTTACCTGCTCCAACTCCTGCTGAATTTTCAACGATAATGAATCCAGATATCGTAGGAGATACCTACCCGGCTGAGCCCAAGCCAAGACATTTACTTTTTGAAGCAAAGGCATGGTTTTATATTCTTTCGAAGACTTTGATGCCAATAATCGATGTGCACGATGACTTTCCTATTCCCAATGACGTACAACTTGCTCTTTTGAAGTTAGTCCACGGTCATCCTTTCGATTTTGAAGACTACTTCCTTAGAACTTTGGTGTCTTGTGCTGATGATCACAATTCCCACAAGCCGTATGCACCATGGCTGATGGCCATCTGCAATTACTCTCGAGACATGCCATTCCCCGTGTCAATTTTCCCGAAGATTTTCACTCCACCAGTTAGGGAAGTATTGCAGATTGTTGCTCGACCCAACGATCCATATGCTGAGCACACTGGCATCCGCCCCCATTTGACTGAGCGAAATGTTCGCTCGAAGTTTATCAAGACAGTCCATCACATGGAAGTTTCTCTTCGGTCCCAGCAAATGCTTCAACATCACATCGACCAAGATTTCATTCAGAAGCAAGCTTTGATGGATGAGATTAATCATTTGCGCAATATTACCATGAACAACAATCAGATGTTGCGTGAATGTCTTCGAAGAGATTGGAAAGGTCTGCGGAAGTTCAATTCCCTCGGTCAACTTCAACGATGTGGCTTCGAAGAATATCCTCCCCATCTGACCAGGAATTGAACTAATGATGATCGTGTCGATCGCCCGGATCCCAATATCCCTCGGCTGCCGAAGAACAGAGATGTCCTAAGTGTTGATGACTATTACCACATCACTTTGGACACCTTCACCTCCGAGTCTGAGCAAGAAGAAACCCCTCGACGTCAAGAGAGAGTTTATACTCCACACCCTCGAAGCCCCAGGACCACGCCGGAATCGCAGATGGAATCTTCTGGAGATCAACACTCCTTCCGCACGAAGATCACTCCTCCAGGCGCTCGCCCAATTCGTCGTGCTCCAACGCTCGTCGAATCCTCTCGACGTCGCCGGAGCCGCCACAGCGAGTAGGGATTTATTTCGACCCTATTCTCTCGACTTTTTGTACGTTGTGACAAAAAGGGGGAGATGTAGTGGCATCGAAGAAATTAGTTTGCCTTCGGGGTTAAGGGCTTTGCTTTTCATTCGACAAACTTTTGATCTTTGAGGTTTTCTGAGTAGTTTCAACAGACTTTCGATTCATATTCGATCTGGTTGTAACTAACTCTAAGTAGGACTGTGAACTGCTACTCTTTTTCGTAAGATATCTATCTGCTGCTTGCGATACTTAACCTTTTGCAGGAAGTTATCTTTCACATAATTTCACAGGTCATTCGAGGAGATTGCATGTTTCTCATTGGATATTATCTGGAATGCAATTTCACTCTCTAAGATTATTGATGTTTTTCCCTCGACTCTACTTGTCAAAATATGCACTTCACAGGAAACTCTTATCTTCCGTGCATACATCAAGGGGGAGTATTTTCATCGACCTTAGCACTGGTTTATCATCAAAAACTCAAACTTTTTCAATTATTTATCGATGCCTGTTTTGTCAACAATCGTCCAAAAAGGGTGAGATTGTAAGAGCAAGTTTTGCCCCCGAAGGTTTTGGATATTGTTGGACAAAGCAGAAGTGGAACTAATATTTTTTTCGAGTATAAACAGATTCTTAGGTTCCGAAAGAATGGAGTTTGCAAGTAGAAGGTCGAAGGACAACTCACTGCAGCAGAGCTGTAGTCATCTACCGAACCCTTTGAAGGAAGACGACCTCTAAAAATGTAGTCGAAGAAAAAGTATCTCTCGAGTGAAGAGCAACGAGGAGAAAGATGAAGCTGGTCGAAGACTTAGTCTTTTTACTAGTTTCTCTTTATTTTCTTGAGTCGTAGGAAAAACCGTACTATCAAGAGGGGTTTGCTAGTTGAGATCTTAGTGGAAGTGAATTTTCTCTGCTCAACCTAAACCCACAAAAGCCTACCAAGAGAAATCTTGCTGAGTCGAGTAAATAGCTCGAAGGCAAAGTCATCGCACTTCGTGCCTTCGAGAGAGAACTCGTTCGGTAAGTCAGCTTACTTGTTCCTCAAGTAAAGTTGCGCATTGATTGGAATCTGACCGTTGTTGACACGCGTCAAGCGGTTGCATCGGGTCACTTCAGTCATTTTACCCATCGGGATCGCCATCTATAAATACCCCGCACCTACCCGCCATTTCGGGCTGGCTTCTCCACTGAACATTCTAAGACAGAAGTCTGTGAGCATCCCAAGAGAGATTCATCGAGAGAAAACCAAAATCCCAAGTCTGAGCTGAGTTGAGCAATTCACTATGACTTAGGTCGAGATTAGGCGATATTTTTATCTTGGAGAACTGCAAGTCTCCTAGACGGTTAGGCGTCGCCTGTCAAGCAGTCGAAGAGTAATTGTCACTGCTGATGGAAGTTTGTAAAGGTCTCGGAGATGTCCTGAATCATCTACCACGAGTGAAAACTGGACAAGCTCGAGGAGTTTGTTGCAGTGGAGAATAGGACGGAGAGATTTTTGCTCCAGGTGTTCAATCACCAGTCCCTCCAAGCAGACATAGCACTTTGCAGAGTGTGAACTGGTTTACCAAACATCGTCGTGTCTGGCTCGTTTTCCTTCATACATTTAAATTAAGTACTTACTCGTAGCCTGTTTGCCTTCGATGTTTCCCTTCGCCCTTAATCCTTTCGAGCTATGCATTACCTTCGATACTGTATTTCCTTCGAGATGTTCTTAGTCCTTCGCCGTTTGCATGAATTCCTTCTAAGTTCCTTAGAATTTTTAGAAGTGATCATTCACCCCCTCCCCCTCTGATCATTCTTGAGCTTTCAGAAAGGCTCACATCAATGAGGACAATCATAGGCGAGAGAAGGCCATATAATATATATGATGTGAGGAGTAGGGATTGCCATACAACGGATGCACATGTGAGCTAAAAGCTCTCCAATGGAACTAGTGGGGGTGCATCTAACTTGCTTGCTCAAGAAGACCTAGAGCTCGTTTGAGGAGGCTCATCATTGGAATATACAAGCCAAGTTCTATAGTGTAAAAGTTCCCCACATAGCTATATGCATGATGATAATCTCTATGGAGTACAAGGGATAGAAGATGAATTACTAGTGTGGATCTCTCAAAAGGAATAGTAGTATGCCCCCTTCTCTCTTTTTATTTTTCTTTTTCTCTTTTTCTCTTTTTTTTGGTGGCCTCCATGGCTCTTTCTATTTAACTCTCATTTGTCCTCTTTGGGATCTTTTGATTTTGTCCTCTTTGGGATCTTTTCCTCACTTTAGGGGCAATACTCTATATTTTACAAGAATATAGGAGATCTTTCACACTTTACAAAGGTACTCACAAAAAGAAAATGTAACTAATCATGATGCAAATGTATGCCTCTGCTAGGATAGCAGGATATGCAATGATACTAGCGCGTCATGTAGCAATGATTAGGGCAAGGCCCCACTAGCATGCGGCTCATCGATCAAGCAAGTAGCATGTATGACATGAGGATCAAGTCATGAGAGGGTGGATGTTGCATGGCAATGTATCTCGGAAAGGCTATGGAAATGCCTTGTAGGTAGGTATGGTGGCTGTTTTGAGGAAAGATATAATGAGGCTTATGATGACAGAGCGTATCATGCCAAGGGTTTGGATGCACCGGCGAAGTATGCGCCAACTCTCGAGGTGAGAAAAGGGCAATGCACGGTACCGAAGAGGCTAGAAAAAGTATGGGTAGGTGGAAGTGTCAACTTTCGAATACTCACATTAGTCCGAAGAACTCATGCACTTATTATCGGTAACTCTCAATCTAATAGGAGGTTCACAAAGAGACAGGTACCCCGAGGAGGAGTGTATGGGGGTTTGGTTATCCTTGCGCATCCTCGACTCATGGTACGTGAGTGTACTCTAATATTCGAACCCTCCAGAGGTTAGTGATCCATCTAGTAGCTAGAGTTCTCAACAGGGGTTTTTGGTTTTCGAAAAACACACGGATTGCCCAAAATACGACATCTATCACTAATAGGCAAGAGCTCTTGACACCAAAAGTTCAAACATTACTCTAGTCAATACCTCAAAACTATTGCAAGTTACTACTTCAAAAAGAAAAGAAACTTTAACTACCTACTTTCTAGTCAAGACACAGAACTCAGTGCAACAGGCAAACTCTCTAACAAGATAAAATATGCAACCTATAGAAAGTTCAACCTGAAAAGAAAAGCTCTAGAAAAACTAAAGCACTACAGCGAAACAGACCAGCAGCTAAGAAAAGGAAAAGAACAACTCACAGCTAAAAGAAATAAGCATGCAAATCCTATGAGGAGTTCTAGTTCAAGTGGAGCGTGTTTCTCTCCCACACAAAAGAGTAAGTTGGGGTCTAACTTGTTACTACAGCAAAGAAAGCAAAACAAACCTAGAAAAGTAAAGAGCGAGACGCTCCAAGAAAAGCACATAACGCATGAAGTGATAAAAATATAGTGCAATGAAAGACAGACCGATGATTGTTGATGAAGAAGGGGATGCCTCGGGGGCATCCCCAAGCTTAGACTCTTGAGTATCCTTGAATATTTATTGGGGGTGCACTTGGGCATCCCCAAGCTTGAGCGCTTGACACTCCTGGATCTTCTTTCATCACCTTCCATCGCGCACTTGAAAACTCCCTTCATACATAACTCATTGTAGGCTGATTAGAGAGGTTAGTACCCTAATAAAATAATTTTCCTCTACTGAAAATAAAGATTTCCAGGAATAGCTACTGTTTCTCTTGCCTGCCCAAAAAAGTTTGCAAAGAAAAAGCAAGTTTAAGGATTGCAAAACTGCGAAAAGAAAAACTGGGGCAGAAGCTGAGAAAAACAGAACAGCAGAGAAAGGGGAATTTTTTCGAGGTACTTCTGCAACTCAAATCAAAAAACTTTGAACAGAGGCTAGCAAGCCAATTGTATGGAGCATGCTGTCAAAATAATTCAGATCAAAAAGATGATCTGGTGATTTATCGCGAATTTTCCCGTCAAGAAGACAGAATCTATTTCTGGACAGCAAGCTCCAACTTTTGAACTTTCAAGCATTCTGAGGCTAAACTTGGCACGAAGCTTGAAAAAGAAAGATACAATGATGTTGCTACAGTTGTAACAATCATCAAGACCACTAAGAACAGAACAAAAACAAAAATAAAAACCTAAATTCGTTGCGGGCTGCCTCCCGAAAGCGCTTCTTTATAGCCATTAGCTAGGCTTAAAGCAGAAGATCAAGTTGCATCTATTGAACCATTACCATGATCATCAAAAATCTCTTCAATAGTGCAACTAGTCTTAATAGGTTTCTCAAATAAAGGACGAATAAAAATGCTTCTTGGAATAAAATCAAAAGGGGGGAAATCAGTTGGAGTTTCATTAAAATTAAAGATAGGTGTCTCCTCCAAAGTTTTCACCGTTTCAACTCTCTTGGCAATAGGTTTGCTATCTTTTGTTCGAGGAACCTTGGGTATGTAAACGGACTTAGGTTCCTTCTTTGCCGGAGTTTCATCCCTTTTAGTTTTGATTGAGTAAAAAGTAGTTCCTAAAGTTTCAATCACTTCCTCAATCTTTTCTATCCTAGAAGACTTTTCATCAAGGGTTTTGATAGTCTCTAAAGTTTTGATAATTTTCTGCATAGAGTTATCTAGCCTATTCAAATTCCCTTGAATCTTACGCTCGAACTCATTCATCCTATCAATGCTTGGCATCTCTAGCTCTATGTTTTCAAGTTTTCTACTAATGTGAGCTAAAGTAATGTCCTCTTTAATACTAGCAATAGGGAGACTTCCTACAAGATTTTCAATAACATTAAGGGCTTCCCAAACTGGGGCCTCTGTGAAGTTTTCACTGATAGCAGTATCTAAAAGAAACTTATTCCAAGAAGTGATCCCAACATAAAAATTTCTAAGCAGGATAGCAGTGGATTGCTTCTTGGTGGCTCTTTTTTGAGAATCATTAATTCTATACCAAGCATCTTTTAAACTCTCACCACCTCTTTGAGTAAAGGTAAGCACTTCTGCCTCACCAAAGGCAAAAGGACCAGCCATAGTGGTAGCTACTGACAAGGTAACAGGTATTTTTGGTATTTTTGATTAGGGACACAAAAGTAAAAACTGAAAGGTAAACTAACAAGACTAAAAAGCAAAGGTAAAAGATAGCGTGTAACTCCCCTATTTTTGATACAGGAGTCCGACAACGGCGCCAGAAATTGGCGGTTATCAGGACTCGCGTATTTGTACTTCCTTTGAGTCCCCGACAACGGCGCCAGAAATTAGCTTGATGGCTTCTCGCCCCTCGTTGGTTACGCCAAGTGGAAGGTTGAGATGCAGCGTAGCGGTAATTTCCCTCAGTAAAGATACCAAGGTTTGTCTCCAGTAGGACTCAACGATAAGTACGATAGGTGGCAACGGCGCCAGAAATTATTCTGATGCGTGGAGTTGTCGTGGACCTGCACAAAACAAATAACTTTGCTCCCAACGAGTTCAGAGGAGTTGTCAATTCCTCCGGCCTTGTCGTTTACAAAGGATCAAACGCAAGAGATAAAAAGGTATTAGTAAAAGTAAAAACAGAAAGGTAAATAGTGGGTGTGAACAATGGTATGAAGATGGACCGGAGTCCCGTGATTTTCACTAGTGATATCTCTCTCCCAAAAGACGATAAAAATGCTAGCGAGGTAAACAAATCACAGTTGGGCAATTGACAGGATTATGAAGGCACCGCAATGCTAACTATGCTGCAAAGAAAGGAAGGGCTCAAAAGCAATGGGCAGTACGCCAAGGTAAGTAGACCGAAATCCATCTGCATCTACTACGAATCATCCACCTTGAGATATCTATCCAGAACATCTCGCTGGTATTAAGTTGCGAATCCCACCCAAAGTGTAAACTCAAAGCAACAGACAACTGCATTAAAAGAACTTTGTGTAAAGTAAACAATTCTTGCACCAATAGGCACAATCACCGTTGTTTTATCCCTGGTGGCAACAGCACATCCCCTAGTCTCATGTTTCTGTCACTCAAGCTAGACATCAGGGGGCTGAACCCACAATCGAGCATAACACTCTCTCTTGGAGTTACAAGAAAATAACTTGGCCAAAGAAAATACTGCAACGGAGAACATGCAAGAATTTACTCAAGAACAAAATATAAAAGGGCAAACCAAATATATTACTCATCACAATCTGAACATAGTCTCATAATCCATCAGATCCCAACAAACTCAGCATAGCAACAGCAGAAAATTACATAGGTGCCTCGATCATGTGAGGCAGCTCACGAGGTCTCAAAAGTGAAAGCACAAAAGAGGAGAGTACATCACATAGCTACTGATCACGGACCCATGGTCCAAGGGGGACTACTCACGGCACATACGGGAGGCGTCCATGGCTATGGATGGTCTCCCGGAGGGGTGATCTCCTTCCAGCTTCTCCAGGCAGCCCCGATCTGAAAACGGCGGCGGCGGTGGAACAGAGAGGTTTCCGCGAAAAAGAGTTCTTGTTTAGGGGTTTCTACCCCGAGGGTGTTATATAGGCGAAGGGGGGCGTCGAGGGGCCACCCAGGGCAGCCAGGAGGGTGCCTGGCGCGCCCTAGGGTTGGGGCCGCGCCAGGGACCCTTCTGGCTCCCTGGTGGTGGTCCCGGCTCTCTCCCTTGGTTATTCTGGAAGCTTCCTGCCCGCTGATTTTTAATATAATTTTTTCGGAATTTTTTTGGCACTTTAATCAGCCGGAAAACCTGAAAAACAAAAACAGCAGAAAACCAGAAGCTGGCAACTGGGTGCACTGAGTTAGTAGGTTAGTCCAAATTGGTTTAAAAGTGTAATAAAGTTCAACCAAAACATGGCAAAGTCACACAAAACATGCATGGAGCAAGCAGAAATTATAGATACGTTTGGGACGTATCATTCGCTTATCGCGAAACGCCTTGCTACTAATAGTAACAAGGGGGACTTCTTTGGTGGCGTCTATGCCACACTTCTTTTGCAGTTTCTCCAAGGAGAACCACGCCCAGATGATACAGTCTTTGCTTTTGTTATCCTTGACTTGGATGCCATGAAGAGGCATTTCTTTGTTACTAAGGCCTCTGACCGATATGCACTTGATTATGTCTTGCGGTTTAAAGACGGTGTGGAACGCGTTTAAAGACGGTGCACCACTTGTGTTTGATTTTTCTCGCAGGAACGGATTTCGTTTTTCAGTGGCCGAGTTTGATGAGATCACGGGGAGATACCAGTTTCACGACCCCACGGAGGGGGTCGAGCCAGACGAGGAGGATCACGTGGTATATCCACTAGTTCAGGAGGAGACCGTCACCCCCTGGGGTGAAGGGTCTTCCTCTGGATGGGGGGCGGGACCTTCCTCTTCCACGTGGGAGGATCAGAGGACTTCAGTGTAAGCACCGGAGGGCTCATACAACCCGTGGGATTACCACTACCCTAGAGGAGGAAGCTCCGCGGGACCGCAGTAGAAGAACCCAACTTAGGCCAAAAGCCTAAGCTTGGGGGAGTACATGCTCTCCTCCCCTTTCTTTTGTATCTACCGTTGGTTCAGTTTTATCTTTTTGCAAGTTTTAGCCTGTTCTTCTTTGTTCTTCTAGTTTGCAAAAAACCAAAAAAGATTTCTCCTTTCTTTTGCTTTCGTTAAAAAAAACCCAAAAATATGTTTCCTTTGCTCTTTAGTTTTCTTTGTTTTCAGAGTTCAGCTCGAGTCCGTGATGATTATAATTTCCTACGTTCGATCGTGCAAGTGACAAGGAAGTAATGACGAAGATCGACGGAAGGGATGCAACAAGGAAAGCCAGTATGAACTCTTTTTGTTTCTACTTTTTTACATATGCCTGTACTTATGATTAGAGACCAGCTTGTAGCGACATAGTGCTATGTTTACAATGCTTTCCCAGTGGTTCATGCTTTCTTTGTGGTTAGTCTCAAATAGCTAGAGTTTATAATGTGTTGCTTGAGATGATTGACATGCATTGCATTGTTCATGGTGTGGCATATTGAAGTGGTATCTCCCTACGGGGGATTATTGGATTGACTTGGCACATGTTCACGCCTTGATGATATTTTTACTTCAGGGTGAGTTATATAACTTTCATGCACGATTCAATGTTGCTTTGTCGCTCTGCATGATTATCACTGTTATGCTCTCTAGTTGGTCGCTTCCCCCTCTTTTTCTAGCCTTCCTCCAGCACCAAGCGAAATTCTGCTTGTGCTTCCAAACTCCTTTTTAAACCCAGTTGTTCCATTTGAGTCCACCATACCTACCTATATGTGGTATTTACCGGCCACTCCTAACTTAGACTTTCTTGTGCCATCTCGAAATTTATTCAAAAGCTTCCCCTTTGTAACCGTACAAGCTCATGGTGCGGTGAGGGAAAATCAGTATCTTTCATGCCAAAAATATTTTGACGGAAGTTTTAACTAGTCAATAAAAAAAATATGAGAGTTACACCTCCCCCATACTTGATGATGGAGTGAAATGGACCATATGCTGCTTATGATAGATGGAACGATACCCTCCTTCCATCCTTGAGGCAAAATAAAAGGTTCCGTAGACCATCAAAGGATTTATGGATAAGGGAATATGTGTAAGCAAAAGGCATTAATATGGTTGGCATGGGAGATATTGAGAGACCTTTACCGTTCACTGTTGACTGGAAAGTTGCACCTCTCAAAAGAGTTTTATCTTTGTTTTCAAAACCAAGAGCTCTGGCACATGTTTAGTCTTTGCTTCCTTTGACGGGTTTTCAACCTTGCCATCAAAAGCCACGGTTCGAGAGTCTCCACCTTCCTTTCTCCAAAGCAACAACTATGAGATCATAATTGTTATTCTTAGTGTAACATGCATTGTCCCAAAGTACCACATTGTCTTCTGCATACTTGTGATGTTTCTTACTTTGAGTTCTAAGTTCTAGTCTCCTTTCAAACTCCGGAGGAGTTTCTGCATTTATGTTTTACTTCACTCATGGAGGCTAGCGAGATACCACTCTGATATGTTCATGCTATGTGCATTGTGATCTTGGATTGATTTTCAGCAGCATATTGTTTACTTTTTGTTTGTTTGTGACTGATTACATGAAAGAAGGATTGCTTCGTGCATTGTCCTTGTAGCATGGTGTCAAAACTCGCTAAAACTCTTTCGTAGTACATGCTTATATGCATCTAATGAAGCAAAAGAGTTTGTCAAAGTTTTCTTTGTCGCGTCCAGTTCGTTGAACTGAATTACTTGAGGACAAGCAATAGCTAAGCTTGGGGAGTTGATACGTCCTAAACGTATCTACTTTTCGAAACACTTTTGCTATTGTTTTTCCTTCATTCTTGCATGATTTGAACGAAACTAACCCGGACTGACGCTGTTTTCAGCAGAGCTACCAGTGTTGTTTTCTTTTGTGCAGGTTTCTGGATATTTAGGTACGCTGGAAAAATTCCAAAAATATATATAAAAAATCAGCGTTCCGGAAGCTTCCACCAGGCCAAAGGGGGGCCACAGGGCAGTCAGGGGGCATCCAGGAGGGTGCCTGGCGCGGCCCAGCCCCTGGCCGCGCCACCTGCCCTCCTGGCTGGGTCCCACACCCCCTGGTGACCTACCTTGGTCCCTATTTATTCTCCCGACGCAGAAACCCCGAAAGAGAGGTCGCTTTTCCAATCTACGTCGCGGAGCCGCCGCAACTCTCTATTCTTCCTCGGATAGCTAATCCGGAGGCTGAATTGGCCTCCGGTGAAGGGAAAATCATCGCCATGGTCATCATCATCGCCTCTCCATCACCCCTCCATGACTTCTCCTCTCATGTGTGAGTAATTCCCTGCTGTAGTCAAAGGGTATGGTAGGGATTGGATGAGTTAGATCATGTAATAGTTCAATCATATTGTTGGGGGCATGTTGCCTATCATCTACTTGGTGTTTATCATCTCTGTTACCACTTGTTGCTCTTAATGCTTGCCACTTTGGGCCCGAGTTCCATGATTTCAGATCTGATCACCCTTTTGTTTCTTGAGTTTGTGGTGTTCTTGATCCTATCTATGAGTTGTATGCACCTATTATAGTCCGGAACCGGCGATCCCAATGGTGACAGCTTGGGACACCAAAGGGGATGGACTATGATTTGAGGATTTCGTGTATCCATGAAGTGTTAATGCTTTGTTCCGGTGCTCTTTGACAGGAGTACCTTAATCTCCCTAAGTTCCTTTTGGCCCCATTTGTAGCGGGAGGCTAGGAAAAAAGATGTTGTGCAAAGTTCTTATTGCAAGCACGTACAACTACCTTGGGATACATGCATGATGTTTGATATTTTCCTAGATGATCCTTTCTTTTCTGTGAGCCTTGCCCAAGTTAGAATTTGTCACATGTTCGTTCTCATCCAAGCAGCGCCCAACCACACATCTCCCTAGCCTACAGTGTTTTCCTTCTGCTGGTTACTAGTTGTTTACCTTTGCTGTTCCATTATCACTATCACCAATATTATCATTACCACCACTACCATATCACAGTTGCTACTAATACCTTTGTGCAAGAAAGTGTTTATTTCAGGTGCGGTTGAATTGAAAACTCAATTGTCAAAGCCTATACGTATTCTTTGTGTCCCCAAGTGTCGAATCAATAAATAGGGTTATCTTTCCCGCGAAGACTATCTCGATCCCCTACGGTTGAGGGTTATCAGCATTCCACTGACAAGTACACCCTAGTTCTTCAATGTGGTCATTTAGCTCAACCTTGTCACCATGTGAGAAGCATTACACTGACATGTACACACTAGTTCTCCAGTGTGGTTACATCTCATTTAGCTCAACAGTGTCACCATGTGAGAAGCATTACACTGTCATGTACACCCTAGTTATCTATTGTGTAGACAACACATATTATATCTGTTTCGCAAAACTGCATATGTGTTTACATCCCAATTACCTCAATTATTAACAGTAACTTTATGAGAATCAATTTTTAAGATACCTTATAACATTGTTAAACAAATCATCAGTCGATTTATCATCTCTTATCGGTGTCTCACCCCGATCGATAAATCGACCGATAGATTGGCAATACGCCGTTAAATTAATCGCCTGGTTTACACCCATTATCTTTGTGTCATCTGATAAGTCCTTCAAGTGATATCCCCGACATCGATGAGAGGATAGCACTCCAGTGTCATGTACACTACTTCAATGAGTACGGAATTATCACTTCCATTTTAAAATATCACTACTTCTTCAATGTCGTATATTCACTCTTCGAACAACTCATATGTATATATATGTCTGAAATATTTTCCAAGCTCTCTTGAGAGCAATGTTGGAGATATCTCTTATCGGGAGCTGATCGGTGGACCAGAGGTAAGGGATAAATCGGGCTATTTATCGGCATACCGGGTGATTTATTGGCATATCGACCGATTTATCTTATCGGGTCAGACAACGAGAAGGGATAAACCAGACAATTTATGTGAATATCGGAAGATATCTTGAATAGTGCTTGAGAGTACTATTACAATTTCACCATTTGGGTTTTCTTTATATCTTTCATTAAAGAAAACGAATCCAACACAAATATAGTTCAAAAATAGGTGCAATTTGTAAAGAACATGTTAATATTTCCATATCCATAGTTCTTGAACATGAACATGTTAATATTTCCATTTCCATAGTTCTTGAGCAGATGTTTTCATTCATGGCCCTTCGATGCAAGATGGACAACTTGTGTGTTGTTTGCCCAACGAATCTAGAATTTTCGAGGGCCGGAGGATGGGACATTCTTATCCGTGAACCTCACCTCGCCCCCCTCCCCCTCACCGCCGTAGATTGGGATGTCGTGCCTCGTTGTCGACGTCGGCATCGACTCCACCCTCAACGCCGCCTCAGCCTAGAGCATCTCATCCTTCGGGCCGTCGCAGATATTGATGGCCCTTCCTCACCTACCGGACCTTTTCCGCCTCCACCGTCGACCAGATCTTGGTGATCTTACCTCGCTATGTACTGAACCTTCCATTACCCATTGTCTTATCTGTTAACAGATCTAGCAACGTAGTTATGACAATATTCCTCTAGTCTGTTGCTGTGAGCCAGCAAGAGTGGAAGATATACATGGTAGACGGAGATATTTGTAATACAACTGGAGAGAAAAATACAAATAGAACATATTAGTGCAAGATATATAAAGATGCCCCAGAAAAATATATCAATCTTAAATCTTCAATTTTCTTTAGATGTTGTTTAAAAAAAACAAAAATGGAAAATTACACTCTGTATCTAGAAAATCGCAGCACCGATCTTGTAATTTGACTTATTAGATTTGGCTATATGAATAGAAACTACGATCCTCATATGGATTCCAACCTGTGCAAATTTATGTTTCCTCCTTCCACAGATGTGAATAAATACATCAGATTGACAGCTTCCAGAAACATGCCCCCTCAATACAGTTTCCCCAAAGCCAAGATCGATTTGTGCATAATGGTATTCTTCTTTTGCGAGGACCTTTCATGCACATTTGACCGCTCTCTGGCAGCATGGCGGCCAGTTTCTCATTGCATGATTAATTAGCCTCCATCAAATAACAAGAAGGAACAAGTGAATTCCATACATATCTCTCAGGTGTGGCGGACAGGGGTCTTTGTTAGAGAAGGGTACCCTTATATATAGATAAAAGACTTGGCTTTGGGAAAGCGTTTTGGGGATCACAAGCAGATAGAATTATCTTTGTAACTCATTCCAAGTTTCTAAGTGGTGTTAATCTGATGTACTTATTCACTAATATTGAAGGAGGAGAGGTAGATTTGCACAGCTTGGGGATCCACATAGGACAGTAATTCGTCTTGAGATAGGTAAATCTAATAAGAAGATTATTAAGAGTGAAGTTTCCATTGTTGATATATTTTTGAATTGTACATCTAGAGGCGGTAGAGGATTTAATATGTGTAAATTACTCGGCCTTCCTTTTATACGCTTCACTGTTATGTTCTACGTACTATAACTTTCTCTCCAATTGTATTTTGAATCACTTGGGAAAAAGATGATGATCCAAGCAACATTTTCTTCAAAGTCGGTACAGCATACGGAATGCATATAACTCCAGAAAAAATATTTTTATTTACACATGTGTGTTGCAATTTAATGTATGTATCTTTTGAGCACTTTCGAAACAAATCTGCATTCGTTGATAAATACTACAAGAACTTCAAGAGGTTCTTTTTATCACTATTGGAAAGTACATCGAGCGGTTGTTAAACCCTCAAAGAGGCGACTGCACTACTTATTCTCCACAAGCGGTACGAGGTGACTACAGTAGTTGTGCGCACCCATAACGGTAACGGTTTGACTGCGACAGGGCATGTCATCCTTGTATTGCACCAAATGTGTTTGTTGCTTCGCGTAATGGAGCCAAATGACACGTTGGGTCCACCTCATTTGGCTCCATTACGCGGTGCAAGAGGCAAGCTGGTGGTCTTGACCACGAGATGCGTGGGCGAGCTCTCTTCTGAAGATCCTCCTTTGTGGACATCTCCTCCGAGAACGGCGCCCAGTCCGGCCGCTTATAAGGTGGTGAAGCCGAAGGAAGCTATTTGGCCCTGGCCAGGGCAATGGGAAGAGATGTGGTGGATGTGGGGGGAAAAGGGTTGAACTATTACACTATTGCAATGTGGAGGGGGTGTGGGATATGAGGATGAGCTATTTGGTCATGGCAACGACAACCTTATAGAAAAGGGTGGTGGTCTTGGGGGAGTTAGTGACTGTGGGCACTTGGTTAGTGGCCTGTCCACATTTAATGAAGCTATGCACCATTGAAACGTGTCGTGCCCTCCTTGCCATTGACAGGCAACGATATGAACCACTCGTGCAGAGAAGATAAGTCTGACGACCCTGTTACACTAACAATAAACAAAAGTTGCAAACAACTAGACAAAAGTCATAACTATACCTCACTAGCAATGCAATGTCTACTGCATCTCGACGTTCATCGTTCGACACTCAGTTACCACATTTTTTTCGTTCAACACTGAGGAAAATATAATTAAAAACAAAAACAATCAGGCGCCTGATTCCTGGATCCGCCAAAAAAACAAACAGACGCGTGATTTCTGGAAGCGCCAAAAAACAAATAGGCGCCTGATTCTGGAACCGTGAGACCTTCCTGGTAACTGCATTTTATCGCGGCTTCCATATGTGCAACGCAAAATATCGATCGCATTCTTCTTGCACATTCATTTCTCTTCCCCGCTCTTTCCTTTTTGTCATCCCCGTTCCCTCATTGCAAGCCGTGGATGACAAGAAACTGACAACGGAGACCCATAGAATCACTGCCCAGGGAACCACCGTGCTGGAGGTGGTGTACACCACCATGCCGGACACCGTGGAGAGAATCATCGCCATGTACGAGCAATGGATCAAGAAGGAGAAGTACAAGTTCGTGGGCCTCGACATTGAGTACACCCGCTTGGTCTCTTAGAAACCACGAGGAGTCGTCGTCGTGCGACTCGCCATGCGCAAAACACATCCTCGTGTACTACTTCTGGAGGTCAGAGAGATGCCAGACGTTGGAACATTTCCTGCAACGCAAAGGGATAACGTTTGCTAGCGTGGACACCAAGGGAGACAAGACCGTTCTCGACAATGAATGGATCCTAATTCCAGACGAGCACCACGTCGACATCCAAATGGATTTCCGTATCAAAGGTGGCGGTAAAAGGGACTCCATGGCCGACCTTGCAGAGGCCATCATCGACCATTCTTACAAGACCATGAAAACATCATTCCCAAAGGACAAGCACAGCTACTAGGAGTGGATGCCGCTATCCCCGCTTCACCTCGAGTATGCAGAAAAAGACGGGTACGTGAGCTACGAGTAGTACCATAGGATCCTCATCATTAAGCATGGTGTACGTCACCTTCTCGAACCATCAAAGAAGATAGACGAGGGAACTTCAAGCGGTTGGAAGTGCCAGAAGGGGAACACCTACCGGTGGTGAATTGCTAGAACGTGCATACCTACGTTCAACTAGTGTATATAGTGTAGTACATACTGTAGATTAATTTAGATTGATTCGTCCTATGTTATTACTAGGATCGTATTGGTCATTCATGTTGTATGTATTGCATTACTAAATTATGTAGAACAATAAGTGATTGTAATTGTATTTAATTGTTGTATGCAAAAACAAAGTGTTGTGTTGATTTACTAATGCATGGTGGTTATGTACTAATATGTGAGCACGTATTGTTTTTTAATTGATGGAGCAATTGGGGTAAATCATACGAAAATGATTGTTACATATACTGGAAAAATAACTATCCTACTTAGAAATTTCACAAGTCGAACATTAGCCTACTGCTAAATCACCGAGGCTAACGCGTATGAAAGCGTGAGGTTCCTGGTTTGGAATCACTTAGACTGCTATTTTTTACTATTTCTTATTTAGTTTTCCTATCTTGTACCCGACGAACAAACTTATTTTCGAACTATAAGACATTTTTTATTTGCCGAGAGTCGAAATATGTAACAGCCCGGGATTTTCACCAAAATTAAAAAAAATGTTTGTTGCTTTATTTTGTTGATTGCTAGAATTGTTTGCAGTATTTGCTTCGCTGATTTATTAATCGGTGAATATTTTCCCCCCTCTTTATCGTATCGGATGTGGGACCAAACCTTTTTCCCAAACGGCACACGACCTTTGCGACACCGTGTACACCCGAGCACCATCGCAATTTTTGGCACAGGACCATCCATCGCCATCGGAACAAAAAACACCGTTTAATAATTAAATGGGATATTTTATTGGGCACCGGAAAATTTTCTCGGAACGGTATCGAAGTGAGGTACGACTGACAGGCTCAACGCGCTGAGCGCGTGGTTCGAGATTTCGCGGGTCTCTGCACCATCGACGACCATCGCGGGTCGACGCCCCGGTGAGCCCCCTGCCGCACCGTCCTCCTCTTCACCTCCGCCTCACCCCTCCCTCTTTCCTATGCCGCAACTCGACGCGCCACCGCGCAATGGACGGGCATGTCGCGCCATGCCCAAGCTCGAGGCCGCCGCCTCCAGGACGTCGTCACGCCGGTGACCTCCCCATACCCGGATCCGCACGTTGCACCCCCGTTCTGGCTCTTCCTTGGACTCCTCCTCGCCTGCACCGCCATGCCCTCGCCGGAGAAGCCAACGGGGCCGCTGCGCTTGTCCCGATCGGGATCCAGTCGACGACGAGTCGCCACTGCCACCTGGACAAGCGCGCCCCGCCAGCGACCCATCTACGCGCCCATCCGCGGCCCGTTAGCACCACGGCCCCGCTCCAAGCGCCCCGACCCCGCCTTTACCTTCTCTCAAGGCGCGCGACGCTATCCGACGCCCATCCTGCTTCCTGGGCCAAGCCCAGCAAGGTGAGGACGCTTCCCCTCATTTTTTTTCTTTTTTTCTGTTGACTATTGGGCCGACTCGTTTGCAGTGTAGCGCGTGTGTGCGAGAGATAGTTGTTCTGCGCTTGCTAGTTAGGCCCGTTAGAGCAGATTTCGGCCCGGTAATGTTTTTTTCCTTTCCTAGGATTAATTATTTGGCAGATTGTAATAGCTTTTGGCGACGCCCGTATCTTTTTAACTGTTTGTTGGATCAAGGCGAGTTCTATATGAAACTTGCTCAATTTTCCGCGTAGATTAATAAAATGTGCTCCTTTGCCATGTTTGAACTTGTTTACATTCTGTTTCACTGCTATTTACGTTGCATGCCACTTTAACTGTAATTGCCATAACTTTTTAATCGTCGCTCCGATAAAAATGTTTTTACAAGTAACTTGACTAGAATTTCGTGTAGATCATGAATATAGTGCTCTTGCTTGCTAATAAAAAGAATAAAATATTGTTTAGGGCAAAACAATAGGGCAAAACAATACCAACCATATTTATTTTCCGGGGTAAATAGCGATATGCCATGTGTAGGAATTTTACCCGCTTAACTTGACTAGTATAGGTACATTACTTATGTTTCACCTCTTGCCATGTTTGTGTGACATGCTATGCTTGAGTGAGATGTCATGTTAACAGCCTTGCTCATATTGTGTAGCTAAACAAATTGAACCATTCTAAACGTGCGGTATCGTCGTGTGTTACAAGTACTCCACTTAACATGTTAGTAACCGCCCTCGACGATAGATGTGATACTGTATTGCGTTGTCTTGTGTTTCCTTCTTGTGTGCTTCCGTGGGTACTCTCGAAGACGATGCGAGCTTGCGATCGACTACACCTTCAGAATCGTCTTCTCACCAGGTAAGGGGGAGCATATATCATGCTTATAACTTTCATCTCACTCACACCTAGCACTACTAGGAAAATGCTTATAGATAGAAATGGATTCTGTGGCGCACCAAAAAGTGCGTGCTCCACAGAAATATTCTGTGGCGCATGGTACACAGTGCGCCACAGAAAATGGACATTTTTGTGGCGCACCTGGACCCGGTGCGCCACTAAAATGCCACTTTCTGTGGCGCATATGCAACATATGCCACGGAAATGTGATTTCTGTGGCGCACGTACTATGTGCACCACAAAAATGTGGCTTTCTGTGGCGCATGTTGTATATGCGCCACAAAAATTTCAAACAAATTCAAAAAAACTCAAAAAATAAAAATCATAATAAAAACCCCAAAAATAGAAAAATAAAAAAACTAAAAAACCCCAAGAAATCAAAAATTCCAAAAATAAGTTTTTTATTTTTTTTCAAAATTTTGAACTTCAAAGTGTTTTTTATTTTATTTTTTTGTAGGGAAAAATCTTATTTTTTTCCCTTTGGGATTTTTTTCATTTTTTTTATTTTGAAAAATTTACATTTTTCTTAAAGTGTCGAATATTTTGGATTTGTTGGATTTTTTGAATTTTTCCGGATTTTTTGAAACTTTTGGATATCTTTTTTTAAAATCATTTTTAACTTACATTTTTTTCTTCAATTTTCGATATTTTTTGGATTTTTTCAGGTATTTTGGTTTTTTGAATTTTTTGGGTATTGTGATTTTTATTGGATTATTTTGAATTTTTCGGGTTTATTTATTTATTTATTTTTTGGATTTTTTTGAAATTTTCAGTTTTTCTGAAACTTTTGAAGTTTTTGATTTTTTCGAAATTTAAAAATACACACATATATACATACCCCACATAAATTACACATACATATATATATATATATATATATATATATACACACACACACAAGCCTTAAGAGGATTGATATGATACTTATATCAGTAAGAACTTTAGTAGCATAAGGGTAGATGAAGTGAATAGAACTTAGAAGTTAAGCGTGCTTAGTTTGGAGCAATTTGAGAATGGGTAACCTAGCGGGAAGTCATGCAAAATAATAATTATATAGGTTAAAAAATTGGAAAAAAATTCAAATATTAGGTTTTTCAAAATAATTTCATTTTTTTTTCCTCATTTTTTGTTTATTTTTTTTAAGAATTTTTTTGAATATTTTAATTTTTTGAGAATTCTGTGGCGGATGTACCACAAGTGCGCCACAGAAATGAATTTATGTGGCGTACGGGTGCATGCGCCACAGAAATCATATTTTAGTGGCGGGGATTCTGTGGCGCACCCACATATGCGCCATAGAAATGAAAAACTGGTGCGCCACAGATAGCCAGTTTCATAGTAGTGTAGGTGTAGGATAGAACGATTGCTTGAATCTACCACCTCATATTCATGCCTCTCAAATAAACCGAAACAGCCATGTCCTCCACATCCCAGCAAACCTTGTTCGGCTATGTTACTATTGCTCGCTGCTCAGCCACTGCTCAGTATGCATGCTAGGATGTTATCAATTATTACCTCCTGTTACTCCTTGGATTGGGCTATCACATTATTATATTTTTGTGGATGATATGATTATTTTAAATGTTGACTATATTCGACGAAGGATGGAAGGTTTAGGCTATCCCGACCCGACGCTTTGTTCTATTCGAGTCACCTAGGACCCGAGTTTCGGGTATTGTGTCTCTCTTGACGAACGTGCCTAACCGCGTGTGGGATTTTATGGGGTCCCCTTTTCTTACCTATCTAGCTTCAAACATTTCTAGTGGTGCCCCAAGCTGATTTACCATTTGAAACGTGTGTCTGCCTATCGGGTCGCTCCTAGCAGATATTCTTCAAACAACACAGTCCAGTGGGGACATGGTTTCCCTATTGGTCCAACCTGGCCGGCTGAGGACCCAGACTCATCTGAGAATTCACCGTTATCCAAACCCGAGTCATACGGTAGAGGCCCATTCGAGAGCGCGGTCGTCTTTTGAGTTGGATGTCGACTCAACGGGGGCCACCCGGATTTGTGCATTGTTAGTTAGAGGGACCCGTCGTTTCTGATCTCTCGGGACTAAATAATAAAATGGCTGCCTGTGATGGGTAGAAACGGAGAGAGATGAGCGTGCGCGTGGAGCCTTGTAATGGGCAGTTGGTACACCCCTAAAGGGTTAAATCTTTTCGGGAAGCCGTGTCCACGGTTATGGACGACTTGAGACCTACTCCTTGTTCATAGACAACAACAACTAAGATAATCTTCATAACTTGATCAATGTGTGTGTGCCTTGACTGCTTCTTCTTCGTCGGGACGCGAAGGGGAGGACAAGGATAGGATAGGTGTTATGTTTGCGTAAGTAGTTGATAGCAAGACTTGTTGGAGGAGATTCCTCATCGAATGCTTGGTTCTCATCTTATTCTAAAATAAACCTTTAGCCACTCATATATTGCTAGTTACAAAACTTTTGATATAGCTCACCGCTTTCTTTTCTCTTTTACGCACTGACGAGGGGGTGACCCCACGACTCCTCTACGAGAGGGTACCTGGTGCGTGTCATGGCTTGTGGCCCACCAGGGGCCCACTCGTGGACACCGACATGATAGAATAAGACGTGAAGTCGAAGACTTGAGGCGCAAGACAAGGACTCTTACTTGTAGATTGATTAGAACTCTTGTAAACCCTAACTGGCTATCTATATACAGCGAGGCAGGGGCACCTCTCTAGACAATCTCACAACTCCTCTCAACCCTCACGCATAGGACTAGACAGATCTCTCTCCACCAAAGCCCTCACGACACCTTTGTACATCATCATCAATACAAGATCAGACAAGCAGCATGTAGGGTTTTCCCTCCGGGAGCCTGAAGCTGGGTAAATCGTGCCCCATGTGTCGCTTGTCAGCTCCGAATCCTACCAACGCGCACACCACGTCGCTGTTTTTCCTCCTACATGAAACCTAGGGAACCTAACCCTAGGATTTGCCGAGGCTGATCCTCGTCAATTGGCGCCGTCTGTGGGAAAGACATGCACGCTGGAATCACGGATCGGCGGCTCAAACCTACATCGTCAATCGAAGATCTGTCGACTTCGGAAGGATCTATTCAAGTTGGGTTCATCGCAATCTCGGCTTCTTCAACAACTACATCAAGATCTACATCAAGCTCACGGAGAAAACAAGAAAATTTTCGAGCGCACCCTTCGAAGATCGACATCAACAAAAGCGCTCACGCGCAGCCTACAGGACAGAAAAAACGTCTGTGTTGCAGGCACTCGCGGCGGCGACTCGGCGCTCATCTCGATGATCCCTTCGGTGCAAAGATGCGAAATCCAATTTTCGAAAATCTGTGAAAATTTCAGCAAATTCCAACGGATGGATCTCCGTCGGCGACTCCCGCACTGAAGCACACTCGAAATCTGACGGAACTCCGTGCAACTCCAGCAAACAAATTCCAGACATTAGCTCGGACATCAACTCGAAGATCCCTCCGGTAAAAAGTTGCGGAATTCAATCCTTCATCAGCACAAAACATTTCAGAAAATTCCAACGGTTAGATCTCCGTCGGCGGCTCTCGCACTCCAACGCATTTTTTGATCTACGCAAGATTGCGAATTTCCAATCGCGAATCCGGGTTCAATCTTGAGCCACAAGGCTTCTACTCCAACTCGACATGCCATGGATGACTCACCAATGTTTCGACATAAACTCGAGCCGCTAGAACAACAGCACACGACGAGCAATCGACAACTCGACGACTACACCAACAATGATTCACTACGAAGATCCAGATCGAAGAAGAAGAAAAAAAAACGCAGTCGAAACCGTCGCCGCAACAGATTGCGGAATCAGGCTGCGCACGTCTACGGGCGAGGCATCGACTCCGCGCGCCACATCGACTCCGTCCTCTACATCAACCACGGACAAATCACGACGCTCACTTGATGCTCGGGGGCTCGCGGACTCAGGGGCTGAACGTCGCAGTCGCCGTCACATCGACTCCGTTCTCGCCTCGTCGACTGCTCATCGTCGACTGCTCGACTACTCATCTTCGACATCCTCCGCCGCGTCGATCCTACAGTTAATTTTTCTTTACATTCTTATTCTATGATTCCAAAACCTCTATACATACTCGATCAGTCGCCAAAAACGACTACGCAGTCGCGCACAAATATCTGAAGGCTACAAAATCATTCTTTGGATCATGCTCAGTTTTATATGTGTTTATTCCCATTTATAGTGAGGCTGGCTACCAAAAGGCCGCTCTTGTCTCCAGGTTCAACAAGTCTGGCATAGCGTCCCTGTTACCCGACAGGAGTTTGCTGCTGGAGGGCCTACTCATGAAAAGACACGCATGAACTTTATATGATGCTACATTTTTCCAGTCGACAAAAGTGCAATGTCTACAAATCACGTACCTTACAATTCTTTTGTATATCGCGCAAGTACATCTTAATATAGTTGCACCTTTTTCTCCTTCTCAGCAGATGGTCGGGGGCTGGGCGCCCTCATGACGCGACGACGTCAACCTCCTCGACCACGACTGATCCCTACAACAACTCACGCCTACGACACAAGACCCGAGTCGAGCACTTGCTCGAATAACAATTACTCGACGACGAAGAAGTCTTGAGTCTATGCTCGACTGCAAGCAGTCGAACATAGCCTCGGGGGCTACTCCCATCAGGAGCGCTGACGCGCACCCAACGAGCACTACTCGCGCAGCTGACACGAACGACGGGGTTAGCTTAAAAACAACTTGAGCCTATGCGCGACTCTACAAGTCGCACATAGCCTCGGGGGCTACTCCCATCGGGAGCGCTGACGCGCACCCGACGACCACTCGACTGGGCAACTTCTCCCCACCCGACGATGAAATACCAAGACGAACCAGACTGCAATTTCGATGCTTCATCCAAATACTCCCATCGGGAGCATACTCACGACATCTTCGACTGTTCATAAGCAACTGATCGACACGCACTACGGTGGCTACTACAGATTCGAGTCCCTGCGCGACTCTTCGAGTCCCCCAGGCACTCGGGGCTACTGACGAGGGGGTGACCCCACGACTCCTCTACGAGAGGGTACCTGGTGCGTGTCATGGCTTGTGGCCCACCAGGGGCCCACTCGTGGACACCGACATGATAGAATACGACGTGAAGCCGAAGACTTGAGGCGCAAGACAAGGACTCTTACTTGTAGATTGATTAGGACTCTTGTAAACCCTACCTGGCTATCTATATAAAGCGAGGCAGGGGCACCTCTCTAGAAAATCTCACAACTCCTCTCAACCCCCACGCATAGGACTAGACAGATCTCTCTCCACCAAAGCCCTCACGGCACCTTTGTACATCATCATCAATACAAGATCAGACAAGCAGCATGTAGGGTTTTCCCTCTGGGAGCCTGAAGCTGGGTAAATCGTGCCCCATGTGTCGCTTTTCACCTCCGAATCCTACCAACGCGCAGGCCATGTCGCTGTCTTTCCTCCTACATGAAACCTAGGGAACCTAACCCTAGGATTTGCCGAGGCTGATCCTCGTCACGCACGTTATGCAACGATCTTGGACTTCAGAGGAGCTCGAGGACCCTTCTTCTGGACGCCTTTGCGGAGACTCGACGACGACTAGTTAGGTGGATTCCGGCGGAGAGCCTGGACCCGTGTGGTTACGGGAATGATGTGTTTTACCTTTGCCACTAGGCATTTGATTGTAGTCTGTACTCAGACATGTATCTTTCGATGATGTAATGTATTTAAGGCAGTTGTATGCCGATTGTATGAGATGTTGTATTCTTGTAGCTGTAATGTTCTGATATCACGTTCGAAATCCGGGGCATATGGCTTCGTCATATGTCGCGGTGGGACCGATATGTGCTTCGTCCCCGGATCTGGGTGGAAACATCTAGATCTGGAACAGTACCGCATATCGGGCCTTACAACTTGGTATCAGAGCCTTACCGACCGTAGGATCCCTTTTCTGGCCGAAATCGAGTGTAGACAAAAACTATTTTGTAGTTACTAAGATAGTTATCGGAGAGTAGGAATATTTTTACTCCGTACCCTTGCTCTGATCAGGAGAAGTGTCGTAAGTGTTTTACTCTCGATTTATCCCCTTTCAAAATTTAGAATCTCGAGGTGTAGAGTATCGGAACCGTTACAATGCCTTGCTTACAGCGTATTGTCTCGATTCCGATCTCAGGTTTGGGCAATCCTGTAGTAACTTTAGTTCTTCCGACTCTGGGTAAACATCTTGGTCGTCTGTTGACTTCATTCCTCTTGCCTAGTATCCTCACGATTTGAGTGAGAATGCTCCCTTGATCGTTGCTTTTAACTATCATTCTTTCTCTTGATCTCCTGATGGTTTCGTTCTTTGACGTCGCCATCTCTCTGCGGAAAGTTTCTCGACGGAAGATCCTCGTTCGACATAGAGCAGAGTCCCTTGTTGATGGTGTTGAAGATTTTCGACTCTCTTTTCTCTCCCCCCTCTCCCCTGAATCGTCCAGGATCTCGGGACGACATCCCTTGTTGGTGGTGTTGTATTGTAACAGCCCGGGATTTTCACCCAAATTAAAAAAATGTTTGTTGCTTTATTTTGTTGATTGCTAGAATGGTTTGCAGTATTTGCTTCGCTGATTTATTAATCGGTGAATATTTCCCCCCTCTTTATCGTATCGAATGCGGGACCAAACATTTTTTATCAAATGGCACACGACCTTTGCGACACCGGGTACACCCGTGCACCGTCGCAATTTCCAGCACAGGACCAGCCATCGCCATTGGAACGGAATACCCCGTTTAATAATTAAATGGGATATTTTATTGGGCGCCGAAAAATATTCTCGGAACGATATCGAAGTGAGGTACGACTGATGGGCTCGATGCGCTGAGCGTGTGGTTTGAGATTTCGTCTGTATCGGAGGTCGTATGCACTCCCGGCGGCCAGAAACGTGAAGTATCGGACGCGAGAGAGAAAACCCGAGGGATTTTGCGTAAACCTGCCATCCAGGCCATCCTATATAAATACCACCACTCTCCCCTAGCGCTTCTAGGGTTTCCCCTAACACAAATTGAAGCCACCCCCCTCCTAAATCCCCAATATCTGTTCCCAAGTCCCTTTCCCCACCGAAACCCTAGCCCTAGCCAGATCTGGCCGTCAGATCTCAGATCCAACGGCCAGGGAGTCGCCACGTTGCCCGGAGCAGCCTCCTCCCACCTATAGCCGAACGGGCCCCGCAGGGCCCTAGCCGCCGCCGCCCGGGCCGTGATCTGCGCCGAGCTCCGCCGCCAGCCCGCGGCTCCTCCGCGCCTCCAGCCGCCACGCCACCGACGACCATCGTCGGTCGACGCCTCGGTGAGCCCCTGCCGCACCGGCCTCCTCAACACCTCCACCTCACCCCTCCCTCTTTCCTCTGTCGCAGCTCGTCGTGCCGCCGCGCCATGCCCGAGCTCGAGGCCGCCGCCTCCAGGATGTCGTCACGCTGGTGGCCTCCCCAGCCCCAGATCCGCACGCTGCACCCCCGTTCCGGCCCTTCCTCGGACTCATCCTCTCCTGCACCGCCATGCCCTCTCCGGAGAAGCCACCGGAGCCGCTGCGCTCGTCCCGGTTGGGATCCAGTCGACGACGAGTCGCCACTGCCACCTGGACCAGCGCTCCCCGCCAGCGGCCCATCCGCGTGCCCATCAGCGCCACGGCCCAGCTCCAAGCGCCACGGCCCCGCCTTAACCTGCGCCCAGGGCGCGCGTAGCTATCCGACGCCCACCCTGCTTCCTGGGCCGAGCCCAGCAAGGTGAGGACACCTCCCCTCTTTTTATTCTTTTTTTTCTGTTGACTGTTGGGCCGACCCGTTTGCAGAAAAGCACATGTGTGCGAGTGATAGTTGTTCTGCGCTCGCTAGTTAGTCCCGTTAGAGAAGATTTCGGCCCGGTAATGTTTCTTTTGCTTTCCTAGGCTTATTTATTTGGCCGATTCTAATAGCTTTTGGCGACGTCCGTACCTTTTTAACCGTTTGTCGGATCGAGGCGCGTTCTATATGAAACTTGCTCTGTTTTCCGCATAGATTAATAAAATGTGCTTCTTTGCCATGTTTGAACTTGTTTACATGTTTTTTCATTGCTATTTACGGTGCATGCCACTTTAAACTGTAATTTCCATAACTTTTTAACCGTTGCTCCGATAAAAATGTTTCTTACATGTAACTTGACTAGAATTTCGTGTAGATCATGAATATGCTTCTCTTGCTTGCTAATAAAAATAATAAAATATTGTTTAGGGAAAAACAGTACCAAACATATGTATTTTGCGGGGTAAATAGCGATATGCCATGTGTAGGACACTACTAGGGAATGCCCTTTTAGTGGCGTCCTTTTTTTCTGTTTAGTGGCGCATTATGGATGCGCCACTAACTACAAGCCACTAATAAGGGCTTATAGGTGGCGCATTCTGGATGCGCCACCCCTAAGACCCTTAGGCGTGGCGCATCTCATAATGCGCCACCTATAAGCTCTTAGGGGTGGCGCATTCTGAAAATGCGCCACTATTAAAAAAAATTAATTTTGAATCTGGAAAACAATTTTTTTATTTTTATGTTTTCTTAAGCTCAGGTTAGTATGCTTAATGCCCGGTCACTATGCTTAATCTCAGGTCAAACTAACCTCCGTGGTCAAACTTCCCCGAGGGTCACCCATCCTAGCACTACTCCAGCCCCAGCACGCTTAACTTCTCGGTTCTATTCAACACTCACTCCAACTCACCTAGCAGGCACTTGTTGATATATCTAACATATAAATCCTGTTAAACCATGTTGATGTCTAGGACCTTGTTATTGTTCATGGGTGTGCTAAAATTTTCAACATTTTTTTGAAACTTTCTCGATGGGACCATTAGCATATTTTGAACTTTTTAAAAAAAATTTGTCTTTTTTTAAAAAAAAAATTATTTTTTTAATTTTTTAATGTTACTATCTAAAATTTTCAACTTTTTTTAACTTCCCGATTTGTCCTCTAGCCAATTTTGAATTAAAAAAATATTTTTCAAAAATTTAAAAAAAATTCTGTTACTAGTGGCGCATTTCATACAAAATGCGCCACTACTAAGTTCAAATTTTTTTTCAAATTTTTCTCTTTTTTTGGGCCTCCAGATCTTCAAACGGCCGTAACGGGTTACACCTGGTTGAATTTGGATATTTCTCAATTTTCCTAACAACTAGACCACATATCATTTGGGAAACTTATTTTGTTTTATATTTTTGACATTTCTATCATTTTCTTTTATTTTTTTCAAATTGAAAAGGCGGTCCACGGGGGGGGTGTATTTGGGAATTTTCTCGCGCGGTTTTTTCTTATTAGTGGCGCATATGGGAAATGCGCCACCCCTAAGAGCTTATGGGTGGCGCGTTCTGGATGCGCCACTAATAATTCCTTAGGGGTGGCGCATTTCCAAAATGCGCCACCTATAAGGTTCTTAGGGGTGGCGCATTTCTCCAAATGCGCCACGTATAAGGGGATCCAGGGCTGGCCCACTCTTAGGGGTGGCGCATTTTGGAAAATGCGCCACCTATAAGAGCTTATGGGTGGCGCATTTTTTACCAGTGCGCCACCCCTTACAACATAGTGGCGCATTACATATAAAATGCGCCACTAATAAGCTTTCCATATATAGCTATTTCCCTAGTAGTGGGAATTTTACCCGCTTAACTTGACTAGTATAGGTAGATTACTTATGCTTCACCTCTTGCCATGTTTGTGTGACATGCCATGCTTGAGTGAGATGCCATGTTAACTACCTTGCTCATGTTGTGTAGCTAAACAACTTGAACAATTCTAAACATGCGGTATGGTCGTGTGTGACAAGTACTCCACTTAACATGTTAGTAACCGCTCTCGACGACAGATGCGATACCATATTGCGTTGTCTCGTGTTGCCTTCTTGATGTTGTTTGCTGGTGATTCCTTCGTAGTAATAGTTGCTTGCTCGTCGATTGTCTTCCACTGTTTCCTCGGGTACTCTCAGAGACGATGCGAGCTTGCGATCGACTACACCTTCGGAATCGTCTTCTCATCAAGTAAGGGGGAGCATATATCATTCTTATAACTTTCAGCTCACTCGCGACTAGGTGTAGGATAGAACGATTTCTTGATCCTACCACCTCATATTCATGCGTGTCAAATAAACCCAAACAGCCATGTCCTCTACATCCCAGCAAACCTTGTTCGGCTATGTCACTATTGCTCGCTGCTCAGCCACTGCTTAGTATGCATGCTAGGATGTTACCTCCTGTTACTCCTTGGATTGGGCTATCACATTATCATATTGTTGTGGATGGTATGATTATTTTGAATGTTGACTATATTCGACGAAGGATGGGAGGTCTAGGCTATCCCGCCCCGACGCTTTGTTCCATTCGAGTAACCTAGGACCCGAGTACCCGGTATTGTGCCTCTTGACGAGCGTGTCTAACCGCGTGTGAGATTTTATGTGTGTTTGTCGGGTGTGTGTCTGCCGGGTCGCACCTAGCAGATATTCTTTAAACAAACCGGGCCAGTGGGGACATGGTTTCCCTATTGGTCCAACCTGGCCGGCTGAGGACCCGGACTCATGTGAGAATTTACCGGTTATCCAAACCCGAGTCATACGTTAGAGGCCGATTCGAGAGCGTGACCGTCTTTTCAGTTGGATGTCGACTCACCGTGGGCCACCCGGATTTGTGCGTTGTTAGTTAGAGGGACCTATCGTTTTGGATCTCTCGGGACTAAATCCTAAAATGGCTGCTTGTGATGGGTAGAAACTGAAAGAGATGGGCGTGCGTGTGGAGCCTTGTAATGGGAAGTTGGTACACCCCTGCAGGGTTAAATCTTTTCGAGAAGCCGTGTCCACGGTTATGGACGACTTGAGACCTACTCCTTGTTCATAGACAACAACAACGAAGATAATCTTAATAACTTGATAGGTGTTATGTTTGCCTAAGTAGTTGATAGCAAGACTTGTTCGAGGCGATTCCTCATCGAATGCTTGGTTCTCATCTTACTCTAAAATAGACCGTTAGCCACTCATATATTGCTAGTGTGACTGCAACCTCACCACTACCCCCATCTTACCCGTGAGAAGTTAGTTACAAGACTTCTGATATAGCTCACCTCTTTCTTTTCTCTTTTACACACGTTATGCAACAATCTTGGACTTCAGAGGAGCTCGACGACCCTTCTTCTGGACGGCTTCACGGAGACTCGACGACGACTAGTTAGGTGGATCCCGGCAGAGAGCCTGGCCCCGTGTGGTTACGTGAATGGTGTGTTTTACCTTTGCCACTGGCACTCAGACATGTATCTTCCGCTGATGTAATGTATTTAAGGAAGTTGTATGCCGATTGTATGAGATGTTGTATTCTTGTAGTTGTAATGTTGTGATATCATGTTGGAAATCCGGGGCATATGGCTTCGTCATATGTCGCGGTGGGACCGATATGTGCTTCATCCCCGGATCTGGGTGGAAACATCTAGATCTAGAACAATACCGCATATCGGGATTGTCACCAAAATTGGCCCGGGCACTGCGACGGGAGGGTGATTACCTAGTGACTGTACTCTGTCAAAGAAAAACATACTTTGGTGACGTTTGTCCCCCTATCACGCGGGTTTTTGTCAAAAAATATACCCGATTTTATAGTGATCACCTTTTTAAATTTTTTTAAAACCCAACATTTTTATTTGTTCAACATTAAGAATTCACACTAACATTCTAACTGTTAATCATTTCAGACTTTATTTGATAAATTTAATGCATTTAATGAATTGTTTTTGAGAAAATTACCCTGAAATTTAAAATCAATTCAAATGACCTATACAAAGGATGAGACTTGGCATGTTGTCATCATTTCACCAACATGGTATGTGGTAAAATTTCGAGAGGATTGTGAGAAAATAGATACATTTCGTATACAAACTGGATCATTCCTTTTGAAGTATTACAGTTTCTATCGCAAACAACCACATTACAAAGACAACGCATTATTTTTAAATCCATTAAACCATAAACCTTTTATTTGTTCAACATTAAGCATTCACACTAACATCCTAAATTTTCAATCATTTCTGACTTCATTTCATAAATTTAATGCATTCAATGAATTGTGTTTGAGCAACATGACCCTGAAATTGAAAATCAATTCAAATGACTTCTAAAGAGGATGAAACTTGGCATTTTGTCGTCATTTCTCCAACCTGGTATGCGGTAAAAATTAGAGGATTATGAAGAAAATTAGATACACTTCGTGTACAAACTGCATTGGTTTGTGTTGTACCTGACCAAGTGGGACCCCCCTAGTGCCCCTCTTCAACTCTATTTATTCCTCGGAAACAAAAAAAACCCTCATAGAGGACTCCTTTTCCCCGTTTAGTCCACTGGTCCACCGCCATCACGATCCTGAGATCAGGATCAACAGAAGGTCCTTTCCCGACACTCTGCCGAAGGGAGGATTGATCTTCGGAGGCACCTCCATCACCATGATTGCCTCCGAGATGCTTCTTGAGTAGTTCCTCCTTGGACATAGGGTTCATGAAAGCAAGGTAGTTGATATATTCTCTCCAATCTTGTGCTTCATTGTCTAGACCTTGTGAGATGCCTATCATGATCAATGTATATATGTTATTGTTTCTGTGTTGTTATGTTGTGTTTGCTGGAATCTGATGGATTATGAGATTATGAGATTATGTTCAGATTGTGGAAGTAATATATTTAGATCTCTTTTATATTGTGTTCTTGCATGTTTTCCGTTGTAATTTATTGCTTTGGCTAAGTAGTAGATTGTGACACCAAGAGGGAGCCTTATGCTAGATAGCGGGTTCATGCCTTCTGATGTCTAGCTTGAGTGACATAAACTTGGGTCTATGGAATGTTCTGTTGCCATTAGGGGTAAAACAATGGTGCTTGTGACTGTGTGTCACAAGTGTTTTTTTACATTACGAATAGAGTGTTAAAGAAGTCGTCCGTTGATTTGGGTTTGCAACATATAGTTATGGTTCACAAATTAATACCAGCGAGATGTTCTGAATTAGATAACTTATAGTGGATGATTAGTAAGTAGATGCTGATGAATAAACAGTTTATTTTTCTTGTTGTAATGCCCATACAATTGAAACTTGCATTCCCTGCTAGCATAATTAGCATTGCAGTGCGTTCATAATCCTATCAATTGTCTAGCTGTAATTTGTTTACCCAAAAGGGAGCGCTATGCTAGATAGCGGGTTCATGCCTTCTAATGTCTAGCTTGGGTGACATAAACATGAAAGAGACATCACTAGTGAGCGCCACCGCTGCAATTTATTGATTTTCCTTTTTTTAGTTGCACTTTTATTACCTCTTGCGTTTGATACTTTTTAAGCAACAAGGTCGGAGGGATTGACGACTCCTCTGACTCGTTGAGAGCAAAGTTAGTTGTGTCTTGTATGCATGTGCAGGTCAAGTAATTTCTAAGTACCAGGGAAGTTACAAACCACCTACTTGTTGTCTCTGGAATCGTACGGAAGACATAAATCTTAATATCTTTACCGAGGAAAATTTGTTACTATCTACATCATGACCTTCCACTTGGGGTAATCAAGGAGGAGGTATTATCTACACCCACCACTCTCCAACTCAAACCTCAAACTTCCTTCCAAGCGCCTCTGATGGGGACCTAAGACAAGGACGAGGTCGAGTATAAGACAAGGACGAGGTCGAGTATAAGGACACTACCCGTCTAACCAACCGCCTGGCTGACTTACTCGTTAAGAGATCATGCACTCGCTCAGTCAAAGAACCTAGTCTCATGCACGCGCTTAGTCGAAGAACCCAATCGCTCCAATCTCTGATCCACCTGATGTTCAAAGTTTCAAAAGTATAATAAAGAATGATCCGAAGAGGTTGAACAAAATTGTTCTTTGCGAAAGGATAGTGATGTAGTTTACATTATCAATTTTCTTCTCAGAAAGGCTGATGCATTCCCTGATTCCTCAGAAAATGTTGGCTTCAGTTTGATGAATCCAGATGATGAGGTAATCGTCAATTGGTATTTCTCGATGCCGGACATGCTCATGTTTTGATGTCCTTCTATAATTTTTTAGGAATGGTGTCACTTCATTGCGTCACTTAACTCTCAAGCTCCTCAATCGGATGACTAGGAAAATGATGTTGCAATGATTGTTCTCCGTTCTGAGGACAAGGCTTTGACTCCTCAATGCACCAAACCGTCCAGAAGCCGACCCCTCAATTTGACAAGTACCAAGGCCACTAACGAGGAGGAGGACAAGGTTACGTCACATGAGTACACTTCTCCGTGCGAGCACCTAAGTCGATGCGCCACGTAGACACACAAGATTGCGTCGCGCCAAACGCAAGGAACACATACATTCGCGCTTGATGATTAGGATAAATTATTAATTTCATGGCAAACCAAAAAAGAATACGATGCCAAAATAATTGCACGAAATATCGGTTCTACACAAGTGTATATGACATGTGGCCACGCGCATGAAACACATCGGTCTAACACGTATACAGTCGCCCGAACCGAACCACACCAATGCTCAACCCCCGCGTTGCTGCTGCCGTTTCTTGGCCATGAACACTGCGATAGCCAGCAGGATCACGGCGGGAGCAACCACCATGCCCAGCGGGAACCTGCTATGCCGCCTGCGCCTCTGCCGTCCTCTCAAGGCTCTGCGTCGCTTTCCCTTGCGGCGGCCCTCGCCGTCACCCTCACTACTGTTGTCACCCGATTCACCGCTACCACTAGAAGAAGACGGTGGCGAGACCTCCTCTCGAGGACCCAGTTCCAATTTCTCTGCCGGTGGCTCCAAGGGTGGTGCGTCCACAACCAATGGAGGGTTGACGGCCGCCGGCGGTGGCTCCTTCATGGGTGGCGGTTCTACGGGCGGGTCGACCGGCGTCGGAGGATCCTCTGCGGGTGGTGGGTCCACCGGCGGCTCCTTGGCAGGTGGGTCTACGGCATAAGGTGGCTTGGGCTCCTCCATGACAAAGGGTGGCGTCTCGACCACCGGCTCCTCGGCGGGTGGGTCTACGACAGGAGGTGTCTTAGGCTCCTCCATGACCACGGGTGGCGTCTCGACCGGCGGCTCCTCGGTGGGTGGATCTACGGCAGGAGGTGGCTTGGGCTCCTCCATGAAGGCGGGTGGCATCTCCACCGGCGCCGGAGGATCCTCCACCGGTGATGGGTCCACCAATGGCTCCTCGACGGGTGGGTCTACAGCAGGAGGTGTCTTGGGCTCCTCCATGACGGTGGGCGGCGTCTCGACTGGCGGTTGCCGGAACTCGACATCGCACGGGATGTCGACTAGCGGGTTTGTCGCGTCGTCAACCGATGGGTCTGCTCCGAGCACATCGATCGGCGTCTCCACCGACAGCTCAACGTACACCGGGTCGTCGAACACGACGTCGCACTCGATGTCCATCACTGGCTGCTCTTTCTCCTCTACATCCACCGGCGTCTCCACTGCCACCTCCGTGATTATGCGACTTGGCCGCTCTATCTCCACCGGCGTTTCCACAGGCACGTCCCGAGGCGGCTCGGCCTCGGGGTCTTGTATCTCCACGCGCGTCACCACCAGCACGTCTCGAGACGGCTCGGCCTCCGACTCTGACGAGTCGACATCGACCCAGTCCTCGTGGTCCAGCTCGAGGCTAGTGGAGGACGATCCGTCGTGGAGCTCCACCTCTGTCGCGTCTGATGACGCGCACTTGCAGTCTGTGCTCTCGACGTCGACGCACGCCTCCCGGTCGTCGTCGTCCAGCGGGGATGCCGGTTGCCGCATCTTGGGCATGATGACGACGAGCAGCTTGTCATCCTCCTCGAACCCGATGGTAATCCGGCCAACCTCGACGCCGGGCGGCACGTCGAATAACCGGCGGAAACCGCCCACTGCCCGCCGGTGCGCCACCCGCAGCCGCCTCCCAGTGCCCGCCGCCTGCACCGCGAGCCCGGCGCCATCATTCCGGGCGCCCACGTCAACGCGGATCTCCCTCCCACCGTCGCCTACGCGTACCTCGATCGCATCCTTGTCATACCCTGCACACGCATGAAGGTAACTCACTCATCCGTTCTCGCATTAATCGCGCATGGTGGATGCAGTAGAAAGCCGAGGACGTATGTGCTTACCAGGGAGGTGGGCGACGACAAGGAATGCGGCGTCGGTCTCGGTGGTGGTGAAGGCGAAGTCTTCGCCGGCGACGGCCCGCCGGGTCACTTGCAGGGCGAGGTCGAGGTCGAGGTCCATGGTCTGGGTCGTAGGGTGTGTGCATGTGCAACATCTGCCGCACGGAGCAGTGAAAGCTGGTTTCGTGCATTCGTGTTGCTGGAATAAACGTCGTGCGTACGCGCGTGAAAGGACGCTGCACAGATTTAGGTTTTTAGGGGGAAAACGCGTTGCTTGGGATGCACTTATGCATTTCCTCGCAACATGGGTTTGCCAAAGATGCTTGCGCTTTCACGAAGTGGGAAGGACATCCAAGAATGAAGAATCCCAAATGCTGCACGCCAAGCGCGCGCGATTCCCCGCACCATTGATCGAAGCAGGAGATCACGCCACAAGGAGGGGTTGGGGCAGCTCGAGACCGCCGATAACTGCTAATAAAAATAAATACACTGTTTGGTCTGTGATTAAATTTACCGCACCTAAGTTTAGATAAGTTAGGCTATTCCTCCATTCCAAAATGTGGTGTGTCCGCGTTTTTTAAGGTTCAACTTTGACTATAAATTTGACCCACGTGCAATTGGTCTCGTTGGTTAATATCGGCGTCTTTAACTTAGGGAAATTATACGCACCACACGTGTGGGCGGAGCGCTTCCGTCCACACGTTTTTAGATGACAATTTTCGTTTTGTATAGATGTATGTTTCAACATGGCAATTTTAGCTCTTAATTGTCATCTATACATTACTAAAATTGTCATCTAAAAACGTGTGGGCGGAAGCGCTCCGCCCACACGTGTGGCAACTATCGGAGTCCTTAATTTATGGTGAAAGTTAAAGCATGAAAACCGAGGATGCACTATATATTAGAAGGGTGTGTCTAGCTCTCAGTTGACTAAGACTTAACAAAGTCTCAATTACGTGGAAGAACTTGTAAAACAAAAAACAACAGTTTTTTTGCACGAATCTTCACACACGATCTCACGAATATAGCATTGAGTAAGACTTTGATAAGTCTTAGTCGACTGAGATTTAGCAATCCTCATTTTGGAATGGAAGGAGTAGTATTTTGTACTGTATGAGATTATCTTAGGCATGATGTTTTCTGCAATATTAGAGCATCTTTAGTAGACCCTTTAAAACCACGAACCATATACCACTGATAAGGCCGAGAAAACTGTGATTTAAGAGTCGAAATTGGTAGCGGAAGAATATATCCCTCATTGGAACCATAAAATTTGAAAAAAAAACCCGAGTGAAATATAGCACATACAGTAGTACATAGCTAGTTTCCTCATTGATACATAGCAAAGTACCTCATAGAGGACGATGTCGATCTCCTCTTCCCGTCGGCGGCGCGCCTCTGCCTCTACCTCCCCCCGTGCACTACAGGAAGCAATCGCCTCTACGATTGTGTCCACCTCGGAGGCGAGGAGGAAGTCCTCCGGCCCGGTGACGCGTCCATGCGGGCCCTCGTCTTCTGACTCCTCCTTGACCGCCCGGAGCGGCGGTTCATCCTCCGGCTCAAGCTTCACGGCGCGGAGCTGCGGGAACTCCTCGCGTCGATGGATCTCCCCGCACCGAAGAAGCTCCGCGCGCTCCGCTCACGGTCGTACTCTTCTTCCTCATGGCGGAGGAAGGGCCGCGGCTCGAGGACGCGGTTCGTATACCGGCGGGCGCTTCGATTGCGCTCCTCTTCATCGCCGCCACCAGGAGCTTCAACGCCGCTTCCAGAAGGCCACATCCCAAGCCACATTGGGCCGGGCTTTGCAGTGGCGGATCTGTCGTCGATGACGAGTAATTGGCGGTGGATTGGGAGAATCGCGGCGGAGGATTGGGCAAATCATGGCGGCGGGGGACAATGACCACGACCCGTATCAGGGCCGTGGACCCGTGGAAATAGCTGCTACGAGGGTCGATTTGGAGGGGCCTGTAAAAAAATTAAGGGTTGAACTGCGTTAAGGATTTTGTTTGGGGTGTTTTTTGGCGACAAACCGTAAACCAACAAATTTTTTAAGGTTTGACATGTTTTAATGGATCTGTTAGAGATGCTCTTAGGATCCACTAGTGTAAAGCGGTGCTATGAACACACAAACATTAGCATTGAACCAAAAGTTCTATGATTAAACTTTCGCAAGTGCTTGAAAACATCCGTGTGTCAGTAAAAGAAACAATGTACGATGTTAAATTCATCGGGCGAGTTCCTGAAAATCAAAGCTTGGCACATAGTTTAAATGAAAAAATTGTATGTGATAAGAGCTGGCAACGCAGACGGTTGAAAACAATGAATCTCTTGATTTTATTGGCAAACGTTCTTTATAAAAAAATTGTATATCATTATATGGGGCAACACAAATAGTTCAACGATCAAGGTGTGCTTATGGGCACACATTTGGCAAATATCACGTGTTTGTCATGATAGATGACAACACATGGGAAATTTATCTTATGCACATAGGAGCATATGCACAACACATGGGAAACCAACAGACTCTCCCTTTTGAAAGGGAATTATGGGGGTTAAACAAGATTTTTTTTTGCCAATGGGGCGTTTGTAGTGGGAAATGGTTTACAAACAAGATTTTGGGAAGACACGTGGTTAGGCGAAACACCACTGGCTTCTCAATACCCAAGTCTATATAACATTGTGCGACATAGAGGCGTCTTAGTTGCACATGTTATGAACAGGGCTCTCATTAATCTACAATTTCGCCGGCCATAATAGGTAATAAACGAGTTGACTGGATGCACCTAGTTGGTCGGTTGATCCAAGTAACAATTTCAGATCAGGAGGACAAATTTAAGTGGAGATTGTCAGCAAGCAGTTCTTTCTCCGTTAAATCAATGTATGCAGATTATATGAATGTACATACGAGATACTTACAAAAATATTTGTGGAAACTTCGAATTCCTCTAAAGATAAAGATTTTCTTATGGTTTCTTAATAAAAAGGTGCTGCTTACTAAGGATAACTTGGCGAAACGAAGATGGACAGGATGTAAAAAGTGTGTATTCTGCGATACAGAAGAGTCTGTAGAGCACTTGTTCATATCCTGTCAATTGGTTAAAAACATTTGGCGCCTAATTCATTTTACTTTTAATATTGCACCTCCAACTAGTATTTCTAATTTGTTTGGAAATTGATTGAACGGTACGGATAAAGACACGAAGGCTAGAATTCGCATCGGGGTGTCAGCCTGTCTTTGGGAAATTTGGAATTGCCGGTATGATATTGTCTTTAATAAGGTTCAAAATCCACATTTTATGCAGGTTGTGCTCAAGGCTACCCATTGGATCCAATCGTGGTCACTTCTCCTGCCAGAAGCCCAGCGGGTTCTTATGGATTCCGGATGTACTCGAATGATGGCGGTCGTTCGGGCTATCTTCTCCCGGAATGGGTGGCGTCATGCTAGAAGAATTGATGGATAGACTGCTCATCTTCATTTGGCTTATTTACATTTTTACACTGTGTGATCAGTGATGTGATTTCTTGTAATAAGTCCGTACTGTGACGCTTCTATTAATAAAAACAAAAACGGCCGTATGCATCTTTTTGATGCAGAGGCTGGGGCGAGGCTCCCATTTCTAAAAAAAGTATGCTCCTATCTACCGAAAATGACATTTTGAAATGTGAAAAAATTTGGTATATTTTTTGGCATGTACAATATCAATATTCTATATGCGTAAGTGAAATTTTGTGAAAATCCAACAATTTTTTATGGCCTTTGTAAAAAAGATAAAGAAATGTCTCATGAATTGACTTCGTGAACACATATAACATCAAGATGTACACCTAAAATTTTGATCCGGTTTTTTTACCATTTTGAATGTGTTTAAAAATGCACTTTAAAAACCCGTAACATATGCTCATGGGTGCAGAAACGCCACGTCAACACATACAGTTCTGTGGTGAGAATTGTTTGCTCTACCGGGTAAACAATTTAATTAAATAAACTATGAGTGATACTGAGATCTATCTTCGACGGATTTTCTATGAAGAACTATGGATGATTGTACTTTCCTGAAGAATTAGAATGCCATCACTATTCTCTTGTAAGGACAGATATGTGGTAATGTTCCAGATTTAGATATTTCCATTCAAATCCGAGGAAGAAGCACATATCGATCCCACTGTGACATATGGTGTTGCCATATGCCCTGGATTTCAACATTATAACTCCAAGGTTACAACATATAGCAGAAGATACATGTCTGGGTACATACTACAATCAAATGCCTAAGGAAAAGATAAAGCATCGATCTCATAACCACGCGGGTCCAGGCTCCCCGCGGGGATCCGCTAAACTAGTCGTCATCGAGTCTCCATGTGGGACGTCGATCATCATACATATTCTCAATGTAGAAACCTGAAACATGTTGGTGGTACTATCATGAGTATGCGAAGTACTCAACATCCAACTGTAATACGACCATACCCATGAAGGACACGCCACTCGTCACCCTATCATAATTAGAAGTTCACGGGAATGATGGGTAAGTGGTGAGATAGCTGTCACACTAGCTTTTCTATGAGCTGACTAATAGTCTAAAAATTAAGATGAGAAGCCAAGCATTCGATGAGGAATCACCTCCAACAAGGTTGTTATCCATCTACTTACGCAATCATAACACCTATCATATACTTGTCATCTCCTTCATCACCCGACAAAGAAGAAGCGATCAAGGCACACACACACATGTTGATCAAGTTATTAAGTTTATTTTTGTTCATGTTATCTATGAACAAGACGTAGGCTCTGAGTCGTCCATAACCGTGGATACGACTTCTCAATTTTTTTAACCCTGTAGGGGTGTACCAATTTCCCATTATAAGCTCCGCATGTATGCCCATCTCTTTCAGTCCCTACCCTTAGAGGCACCCATTGAAGGGTTGTCCCGAGAGTATCCGACGCCATTGCCCTTCTGATACGTCCCAAACATATCTATAATTTTTGCTTGTTCCATGTTTTGATGCACTTTCATATAATTTGCAACATGTTTGGGACTAACCTATTAACCTAGTTCCCAGTGCCAGTTTCTGTCTGCTTTTGTTCATGCAATGCAGAAAATAGCTAAAAAATCAAAGTGCTCAGAAAAATCCAGAAAAAATCCAGAAATTCCATCTCTTCCGAAGACTCTAGAGGGGGCCACCCCCTGGCCAGGCGACCACACGGCACGACCAGGGGCTTGTTGTGCCCGCTGGCCGCCTGGCCAGGTGGGGCCACCCTGGTGCCCCCCTTTGGCATATAATTACCCTCCATTACAGAAACCCTCGAGGGGGACTCCATTTCATGATATTTGCCACTATTCCGCCGCCGCCGCGATTCCAAGATCTAGATTAACAGAAGTTCCTATCCCGGCACCCTGCCAGAGGGAGGATTGATCTCCGAAGGCCCCTCCATGACCATGATAGCCTCCGTGATGCGCTGTGAGTATCCCTCCCCTGATCGTGGGTCCATGGCAGCAAGCTAGTAGATGTCTTCTCTCCAATATTGTGCTTCATTGTCTAGACCTTGTGAGGTGCCTAACATGATCAAGGCATCTGTGTTATAATTCCTATGTTGTTATGTTGTGTTTGATGGGATCCGATGGATTATAAGATTATGTGCATTTTGTGGAAGTAATATATTTGTTCTATTTTATATTTATGTTCTTGAGTAGTCATGCATGTTCTCCATTACAGTTTGTTGCTTTGGCCAAGTAGTAAATTGTATCTCCAAGAGGGAGCGTTATGCATGATAATGGGTTCATGCCTCCTGATGCCTCCGTTACAGAAACATGGGACTAGGGAATGTGTTGTTGCCATTAGGGATAAAATAGTGGTGCTTATGACTGCGTGTCATAAGGATTACTTACATTACACATAGAGTGTTAAGACAGTTTTCTGTTGTTTTGAGTTCGTAGCATTAGTTGTGGCTCGCAACTTAATACCAGCGAGATGTTCTCGAAGATATCTCAAGGTGGATGATTAGTAAGTAGATGTTGATGAATAAACGATCTACTCATCTTGGCATAATACCCATACGATTGAGCCTTTTACTTCTGTAGTATAATTAGCATTGTGGTGCGTTTATAATTCTATCAATTGCCTAGCTGTAATTTGTTTACCCAGCATAATTGTTTACTGTCTTTTGAGGGAGAGACACTACTAGTGATCACCATGGTACCCCGATCCATATTCTCATCATAACTTTACACCGCTTTAATTTATTATTTTACTTTTCCTTTCCGTTGCATCATTATTATTACCCTTTGCGTTTGAACCTTTGTAAACATCAAGGACGGCGAGATTGACAAACTCTTTGTACTCATTGGAAGCAAAGTTATTTGTGTCTTGTGTGCAGGTCTATGGCAGCCGTCAACTTACGCGCCGTATTTATGACGTCATTGCTTCCTACTTGTCATCTTTGGAATCCTACTAGATTGATAAACTTTGTATCTTCACTGAGGAAAATTCATTGCTATCTGCATCATAACCTTCCACTTGGGGTAGCCAACAAGGTGGTGTTATCTCCACCCATCAAGTTAAATTTCTGGCGCCGTTGCCGGGGATTCCAAGCTTCAAGATAGGGGAATTGCACACTACCTTTTATCTTTGCTTTTTAGTCTTGTTAGTTTACCTTCCAGTTTTTATCTTTGCTTGTGTGTCTTATATCCAAAGACAAAAAAAATATTTACCGTGTTCTAGTTTGTTGTTGTTATTATGGGTTCCACTGAAAATACAAAGCTTTGTGACTTTATTTGAACTCCTATTGCTCCACCTGCCACCTCGACAATTTCTTATGAAATAAAACCTTCTTTCCTCAATCGTGTTATGAAAGAGAAATTTTATGGATTTGGAAAAGATGTTGCTTTACACTTAAACAACTTTGTTGAACTATGTGATATGCAAAAGTATAAAGAAGTAGATGGTGATATTGTAAGCTCAACTTTTTTTCCTTTCTCCTTGAGAGGAAGAGCTAGAGAGGCTTTAGTCCTTACATAGGAATAACATAGATTCTTGGGATAAATGTAAGGATGCTTTTATTGGGAAGTACTATCCACCTGCTAAAATTATTCAATTGAGGAGTAACATTATGAACTTTAAACAACTTGATAATGAACATGTTGCTCAAGCTTGGGAATGTATGAAGTCTCTTGTTAAGAATTTCCCTACTCATGGATTGACTGCTTGGATGGTTATCCAAACTTATTATGCAGGATTAAACTTTACCTCGCGCGAGGAACCTTTATGTCCACTACACTTAGTGTTGCTAAAAAATTATTAGATGATATGATGAAAAACTACTCTCAATGGCACATCGAACGGTCTCCAATAGGTATAAAGGAAAACTCTATTGAGGAGATCTCTTTAAATGAAAAGATTGATTTAATTAAGTCTATGCTCCCTAAGTAAGTGCCTATTATCCTCGTAATGTTCCTTTGTATTCTTTGGTTGCTCAAGAGAAAGATCAAGTTGGTGTCAATTTTATTTCTAGGAACAACTTTAATAACAATGCTTATAGGAGTAATTTTGGTAACAACAATCCTATATCGTTCCCTTCCAACAACACTTATGGGAACTCTTATAAAAACACATATCCTAGTGCCAAAAGCTTAACTTTTGAACTTGAGATCATGCTTAAAGAAATCATTACTTCTCAAAAGGCGTTCAATAAAAATGTAGAAGAAAAATTAGAGAAGTTAGATAGTCTCTCACAAGGTTGATACTATTGCTCATGATGTTTAGATGCTTAAGATTAGGACCTCACCCTTAGAGGATGAGAAGATCAAACCTTTGAATGCTATTCAAGTTCAAATAGATGAAAACATTAGAATGCTAACCAAACTTAAGGATAGATGCGCTAGAGAGAAAGAAGAGGAAGAGAGAGAGTTAAGCGCCTTCCTACACACACTACACTTCTACAATACATGTGATTGAGGATTTGAAAACTTTCAACACCCTTCACACCCCTAGTCCAAAATATGGACCCCTTAATGGGAATGTTGAAGCCTCAATTCTAGGGCAAGAGAGTCATATTAGCTCGGAGAATGTCAAAGTTGATGTAGAGAACCGTAAATTAAATCTAAATAATAGCACTTCCACATTAATTAATGGTAGTGAACTTGACTTTGAAAATTGCAATCTCTCCGAAGTTATTCAATTCCTAGAAAAGATGGCCAAAGATCCCCGCACTAGTTCACTCAATATGAAATTTATCGAGCATATCACTAATGCTCTTATAAAAGCTAAGGAAGAAAAACTTATACTAGAAGTTTCCATTCATAGAAAATTAGAAGATGGTTGGGATCCTATGTTTACAATTAAGATTAATGATTTTATATGCCATGATTTATCTGATCTTGGAGCTAGTGCCTCTGTTATGCCAAAGAGACTTTATGATATGCTTGATTTGAAATCCATTGATCCTTGCTCTTTATGATGTGCTTATTGTTGTCAATGATAATTATGTTCCCATTGATTTTCTTGTCATGGACATTGAATATGATCTCTCATGTCCAATTATTTTGGGAAGACCTTTTCTTCGCACTGTTGGTGTAATCATTGAAGTGAAAGAAGGAATTACAAGATTCTAAGAAATAAGATGAAATTACCTTTTGAGTCCTTTATACGGGCTAGCTATGCTTTTGATATTGATAAAACTTCATCTTTTGCTTTGTGCCCAGCTAAAAGGCGTAAAGGAAAGCGCTTATTGGTAGGCAACCCAAAAAGTTTTTACTTTCAGTTTTCATGGGTCTTGGTATTTTTTACTACCGTAGCAACACCATTGTATCTTTATTTTCAAGTTTTTTGCCAAGTTTTAGCCTCTAGTGAAGGTGAAAGCAAAAGTTGTGACATGTTGCCCAGAAAACAGATTCTGTTTGCTTCATTGCAAAAATCCTTCAAAATCAACAGATGTTATATTTGATTAGAATGTTTTACACAACATGCTCTATATAATTGCCGAACTTTCATTAGTTTTTAGTTTTCTTATTTGAGCTACAAAAGTTCCTCGAAAAAATTAAATTTCATCCGCTGTCCTGTTTTCCAAGATTTCTGTCTTGTTTTGCATTTTCATGTTTTGGACATTTTGTTCTTGTTTTTTCTTCGCAAGAACATTAAAACAAAGTTGGGAAATAGTAGATATTATTTAATTTGAGTGTTCCAAATTAGCGAAATGAAACTTATTTATTTATTGGCAGTAACCGCTCTAATTAGTTTATGAGAAATTTCGTGTGAAGGAAATTTTCAAATGTTGCGAAGGGAGATGATGAAACAAGATTGAAATGTGCCAAAAGCTTAAGCTTGGAGATGCCCCTGGCACCCCCAGGAAATATCCAAGAAGACTCAAGCTTCTAAGCTTGGGGATGCCCCAGTGCATCTGATGACGAGAGAGTTGACGAGTGCAACACCTCTCCTTGTTGGTTACCCCAAGTGAAAGGTGAGATGTAGGATAACAGAAAATTTCTCCTATGTAGAGGATAGGGTTTTTCTCCCGTAGGAATCCGGAGATGATAAGTAGGTGGTTCGGCAAGTGATGCACCGTCTAAAAAGAACCACTTTCCTTGCCTGGACCTGCACACAACACAAATAACTTTGCTTCCCAACGAGTACAGAGAGGTTGTCAATCTCTCCGGCCTTGTTGTTTACAAAGGATCAACGCAACAAATAATAGTGATAATGATAGAAGCTAGAAAGTAAAAGCAAGAAAGTAAATAAGAGTGTAAACAGTAATGAGAATATGGACCGGGGTCCTGTGATGTTCACTAGTGACATCTCTCTCCCAAAAGACGATAAAACTGCTATGCGAGGTAAACAAATTACAATTGGACAATTGACAGGATTAAAAACGCACCGCAATGCTAATTATGCTACAAAGAAAGGAAGAGGCTCAAAAGCATGGGCGGTATGCCAAAATAAGTAGAGCGAAATCCAATAACATCTACTACTAATCATCCACCTTGAGATATTGTAACACCCCAAAAATCGGGTTATCGATTTTTGTTCTGTTATTCCCTCCTAGCTTTTTCTCCCCATCTTTTTCCCCTGGAGTCTGGTTTATGACCAGAAGAATCCAGACGATCCTTGACCTTGCAACCCTTTTATCTGCCCCTTTGCAAGGCAAGACCCCTCCCCAGACCCTCGAGCCGGGATATGCAAGGATATTGCCGGGTCCGGTGCAATGTTCTTCATATCAGCTTAATTCCATTTGTGCCAATAGATGGAATTAAATCCCGGAAAATACCTGGACATATATAAAGATTGTGTAAACTTGTGGAGATGATCTTCGTTATCCTATTGACCTCCCCCCAAAGTTATTGGCTATGATTGAATAAAGGAAATTGTATCTTTCTTTATAAAGCCAATAATTCCCTTTTAGCCCATTTGCAAAGGAGCTACCATTTTGGTTGCCCCATTTGTGCTCAACTGAATTGTGGAGCTCCTAGTATCCAAACCATGGCCATTTCTATCAAAACATGGGGCTCCATAGTTTAAAGTTTGAGCAATGCTTCCATTTGCAAATTCAGGGCAGAATAACACTTTCCAAAGGAAGTGTTATTTATCTTTTCCCATTGCCTCCCAAAATTTTTGTGCCTTTTCCCCTGACCATGTCATGGTGTTGTACCAAATTTGAGCCCTAATGGAAAAGCCATTCATTCACACTAAATTCCCAAAGTTTCTATCCAGCAGGCAACTTTGTGAAGGAAGTGCAAGCTATACTTGTTCATTTGAGCTGAAATTTTGTGTACATACTTATCCTAGTGTATGATTAAGATCTGCCAAATTTCAACCCAAGAGGACCAGTGTGATAGCCACACCACAGCACAAACACCTTCTGCCTAGTTGGTGCATTTGTGAAGGAAGTGGTATGTACAGTTGTCCATTTGAGCTAAAACTTGGCAGAGGTAATCACCTATGGATAAGATTGCTATGACCCAAGTTTCAGACCATTTCACCAGATGTGCCTCCCCTAATTCAGCACAAACACCTTGCTGGTCCAACCTAGGTCATGTCACTTTCAACTGCTATGTGCCACCCAGGTCAGACAATGGAGGTTATGTTGCTTCCTGATATGTCACATAGCACAGTGGACATGGTCCCTGGTCCTTTGCACGCTCTGGCCACGTGGTTGCCTTGGTGACCATGCAAAGGACGTGCTCTGCAAAGTGTTTGTACTGGATCCTTATCTTCAATGGCGTCTTCTTCGTGTCGGAGCATGCCTACCTTGATGCCTACTCCAAGCACGCTCCCCGCATGCTCTGTCCTTCGCCTTGTAGCCACTGGATGCTTGTGCCGACGCCGATGCTCCACGGCATGGCCGCCGCGTGGCCGTGCTCTCGATTCTTCAAGCTCGTGCTCGAGCCCCTCCCCATGGCTATATAAGAGCATCTCCAGAGGCTCCCGCAGCATCCCAACCTCTCCCCCTCGAAGCTCACGGCTTGGCCCCTCCTTTCACTCGGCTGAAGCCCTCCGCCATGGCCGTAGCCTCGCCACGGTAGCCTTCCAGGCTCGCTGTGCCTAGCCCCCGAGATCGCGGCCCCTACGCCCCATCGACCCGCCGCCGCACCCCACTGGCCCAAGAGGCCGCCACCGCCGTCGTCCTGGCTGGGCCAAGGCGCCCACGGCTGCGCCCCGCCATGGCTTCGGACCCGGCGCCGCGCTAGCCACCCCTCGCCCCGGCGGCTCCGACCCCGCGCGACGAAACCAGCGGCCCCGCCCGCATCGTCTCGCCGGCGACCACCCCAGCCGAGCCCCCTCCCTCCGGCGCCGGTCGTCCCCTGTCTGTGATGCGAGAGGAGAAGCAGAGGAGGAGAGAGGTTGGAGCAGAGCAACCCGATAGGCGGGACCCACGCGTCAGTGGGATAGGCCCCGGGCCCGCGTTCAGAAGGTGGACGCGTATTCCGACGAATACGCTTTCGCTGCACGAATGCGTACTCTGCGGCGGCTTCGAGCAGGAATACACTTTCCAGACTGGAAAACACATTTTTGGGAAGCTTCGGCTTGAAATGCGTTTTCTGTTAAAGGAAACGTATTTCCCAGAAAAGCGCTTTCTCTCTCTCCGGCCGAAGCGGTTAAAGTGTGGACGTTCACCCGATAATCCCATTTTTCTCCTTATCGAATGAACAACCGTATCTCCGCGACCGTAACTCCGATCGAGGTGATTCAAGGGCCTAGGTTCTCAGTTTTACGAGCCCGTTACGTTGGTGCAACTTTCATGATGTGTTTGCATTGTTAGATTTACCCTTTTGCCCCCGGTTGCCGTTAGGCCCCGCCGGAGAATCGTCGATCCCGTCGAATATTTCCGGAGGGTGATTGCACGTCCGTCCGGCGTATTCATCGACCCCCCCCCCAGGCAAGCAAGCCATCTGATTTATGCTCTAAGCATTGTGCCGTGTTGTTTTTGTGTGCTTAAAATGTGATCTCGTCATGTCGCTTTAATGATGAACTAAACCCATAGCTGTTAACTTGACTTGACATGCCTATGCCATGCTTACGTAATATGTTTATGTCGATCATGCTATGTTCACTCGTAAGTATCATGCTTGTGTTGTTTATACATGTCTACTTGATATGATAATGCTAAAAATGATCATGCCATGTTTACTGGTTAGTATCATGCCCATGTTGTTCATGTTAATTATATCATGCTTATGCCGGTAGTTTTACATGTGTTGACCTTATTCATGCTTTAATGTCCATGCTTACTAGATTCATACCATGGCAGGCTAGTGGTTGCACGTGTTTGGTGGTAGTTTTATGTTCATGCCATGTTGCCTTGTTCAATTTATGCTACAAGAACTAATGCTAAAACTTGATGAACATAATATAACCGTTGACCAAGTGCCACCGAACCGGGCTTTATTCGTGCAGCCACATTTGCCTGTATGGGCGGGCCTTAGCTTGGGATATCGTAGTGCCTTCTACGAGTATCACTAAAGCGGGGAGGTTATGCACGCACGCTAACCTGGCCTGGTAGGTGGTGATAACCTTGAAATCCAGATTTATTTACCCGGGGGTCCTAGAGGAGGACAAAGTTTATTGGACCACGTGTTGGTCAGGGCCATGTGATGGTCGGTGTCGGAAGGACACAGGGATACCCAAGACAGCGTGTCGGTGATACCGTAGGGAGGTTACGCGGTAGGCAAGTTTCGTTGGAGAAGTCATAGCTCACTCTTGCGGAACGAGTTCCAAGGATCCTGTGGGACAAGTTCCGGAGTGCTAGGTGGAGGAAGAACTCCATGGTGTGGGTAACGTGCACAAACTCTGCAGAGCCACAATCTATTCGAATAGCCGAGTCCTCGGTCATGGGATACAGTTCGTACTAGGTCACACTATGGTCAACACAAACCGGTATAATAATGGTGCTGAGTTGATGGTCATGCGATGACCGGAATGATTGAGTGGTAACATAAGGACACCTAATCCGTTGAGTGGTCATGCGATGACCGGAATGATTGGGTGGTAACATAGGGACACCTAATCCGTTGAGTAGTCATGCGATGACCCGTCACTTGAAGGTGGACTCGTAATGACTCTGAGGTAAGCTGCATGGTCATGCGATGATCATGAGTGTTCCATGTGTTGTTTGCACTAGTCTTAATCATGGTAGACTGCTCATTTCTTTATGATGATATTGATCATTCCATGTGTTGATTGTCATTGCTCTGGTTTTGCTCTTAATAGCATGCTAGATTCATCATGTTAATATTGCTTAGGCCATGATTATTAATATTGATTAAGCTGCATTGCTATGATAACTAATATACTCTAATAACTTGTGCATGCTTGAATGCCATGGATTGCTTTGCTTGGTGTATATGTTACTTGGTTCTCTTGTTTGCGAGTACATTCAAACGTACTCACATGGCTTTCATCCCTGGCTATTCGCGTAGCCAGATTTTCAGGTTTATCTAAGGATCCGCTTTCCCTAGGAGGACTCGAGCATTTGTGAGCTAAGAAGAGTAACCCAGTCAGATCCCTGTGGATTGGAGCCACTCCAAGTCCGTGCTGCCGTAGACAGTTTATATTCTGCTTCCCCCATCTCTGTAATGAACCATCTATGGTGGTAATATATTGATTCAAGCCACTTTGGCTTATGAATCCTTTTACAGTTGTGCCTATGTTCTTGGTACGTGTTATAAGCGCACACACAAGAGTGATTCCTGGGATGGTGTGTGGGCGACACTCGTCTGTGTACAGTGGTATTCAGGCGGGGTGTCACAGATATCTATCCATAACATCTCGCTGGTATTAAGTTGCGAGCCCCACCCAAAGTGTAAACCCAAAGCAACAGACAACCGCATTAAAAAACACTTTGCATAAAGTAAACAATCCTTGCAACCGCGGTTACAAGCACCGTTGTTTTCCCCCTTGTGTCAACAGCACATCCCCTATACTCATGTTTTTGTCACTCAAGCGTGTCATCGGGGGGCATGAACCCACAATCTAGCATAACGTTCCTTCTTGGAGTCACTACCTACTACTTAGCAAAAGCAATAAACAACAATGGAGAACTTGCAAGAATTACTTAGGAACAAAAATATAAAAGATAAGAACCAAATATATTACTCTATCACAATCTGAACATAATCTCATAATCCATCAGATCCCAGCAAACTCACCATAGCAACAGCGGAAAGATTACATATGTGCCCCGATCATGTAGGGCAGCTCACGAGGACTAAACCATGAAGAACAAAGAGGGGAGGAGAACATCACATCGCTACTGATCATGGCCCCATGGTCCAAAGAAAACTACTCACGGCACATCCGGGAAGCGTCCATGGTGGAGGGGAAGCTCCCGGAGGTCAATCCTCCCTTCGGCAGGGTGCCGAGAAGAATTCTGCTGGCGCTCCCGATCTTGGAAGCGCGGGTGGCGGCGGAACAGAGGTGAGATCGCGAAAAAGGGTTCTGTCCTTGGGGGTTTCGCGTCACGGAGATTAAATAGGCGAAGGGGGCAGCCAGGGGGGGCCACTAGGTGTCCAGGCGGCCACCCGACGCGGCCCCACCCTAGGCCGCGCCACCTGGCCGCCTGGGCACCAGGTGGGCCCGCTCCGGCCCTCCTTCGGGGCTTTGGAAGGTTTTGTTGCGCTGATTTTTTTATCCGATTTTCCTGAATTTTTGGAGCAGTTCTAATATGGTGGAAACCTGGAATAAAAAATAGCAGAAAACAGGAACTGGCAATGTGGTGCACGGATTTAATAAGTAAGTCCAAATATGATCAAAAGTGTATGAAAGTGTATCCAGATCATAGAAATATCACACAAAACATGCATGGAGCAAGCAAAAATTATATATACGTTTGGGACGTATCAACATCCCCAAGCTTAAGTCCTGCTCGTCCTCGAATAGGTAAATGATAACAAGCATAATTTCTATGCTGACATGCTAGCAACCATATAAGAACTTTGAAAAGTAAAGCAATCAAGGTATGTGATTCAATTCTAGTCATAACATGCAAGAGTCTATATTAGCATTGAAACAAGTAACAAAAGAACATTAGGTGCAAGAGCACTCGCTGTCCGTGACTCAAATGTCTCCAAATGGTGTTTGCGTGCAAGAAAGGGGATAGGGAATACGAGATTTTTTTTGTTGAGAACTCAATCTACTAAAGTTTCACACTTGGTCTTCTTTGGAATCTTATCTTGACTCATCCCCAGACCACTAGCCAGGTACAAGTCAATTTGATCCAATCCTTTTCGATATTTTGAGCACTCATGCAATGGATGAGCGTAAGCACAAAATTGATACTTAGGATGGCAAAGAGAGAAATATGGTGGAGGAGGAAGACAAAAAGGTGAGAAAGGCTCATATCAATGAAGACAGCCATACGCTAGAAGGCGAAATGATAGATATGATGCGAGGAGGCGGGATTGCCATGCAACAGATGCACATATGAGCTACGAAAAGCTCTCCAATGGAACTAGTGGGGTTGCATCCAACTTGCTCGCTCATGAAGACCTAGAGATCTTTTGAGGAGGCTCATCGTTGGAATATGTAAGCCAAGTTCTATAGTGTGAAGGTCCCCACATAGCTATATGCATAAATGATCATCTCTATGGAGTACAAGGATAAGAGGGAGTACTAGTGTGGATCTTTTCAAAAGGATAGTAGTGTTTCCCCTTTCTCTCTTTTTATTTCTTTTTCTTTTTCTTTTTCTTTTTTTGTATGTTTTTGGTGGCCTCAATGGCTCTTTCTATTTAACTCTCATTTGTCCTCTTTGGGATCTTTTATTTTGTCCACTTTGGGATATTTTCCTCACTTACGGGCAACACTCTAATTTACTAGAGGGTATAGAAGATCTTCACACTTTACAAGGTACTCAAACATAAAGAAGATGTAGCTATCATGATGTATGCAATGTATGCCTCTGCTAGTGTAGTAGGAACATGTATGATATGAAGATCAAGTCATGAAGAGGTGGATGTTGCATGGCAATATATCTCAGAATGGCTATGGAAATGCCTTGATAGGTAGGTACGGTGGCTGTTTTGAGGAAGGATATAGGGAGGTTTATGGTGACAGAGCGTATCATGCCAAGGGTTTGGATGTACCGGCGAAGGTGGACGCCAACTCTTGGAGTGAAAAGAGGGCAATGCATGATACAGATGAGGCTAACAAATATGACGAGGTGGAAGTGTCAACTTTCAATACTTACATTAGTCCGAAGAACTCATGCACTTATTATCGGTAACTCTCAATCTAATGAGGAGTTTCTTTTTCTACGGTTGAGGTATTAGCATCACCATTAATAGGTCCAACGGGACTAGGAGTGCATTGGGTGCTAATAGTTTGGGTGTCCTCAACAATTTGGATAGTGGCAACTGTGTGGTGTGTAGGAAGGCTCTTAATTCTATCCTCTTCCTCTTTTTCTCTGGCCCATCTTTCTTTAAGTTTAGCCATCATCCTAATATTTTCATTGATTTGTAACTGGATAGCATTAATAGGAGTGGCCTTATTCCCCTCAAGGGGAGAGGTTCTAATTTTAAGCATCTCAATATCAAGGGCTAAGCTTTATACCTTCTAAGAGAGATTATCTATTCTAGCTAATTTCTCCTCTACATTTTTGTTGAAGGCTTTTTGGGCAGGGATAAAGTCTCTAAGCATGCTTTCTAATTCAGAGGAGGGGTTCTTGTTGCTAGGGTAGGTGTTGTTGTTCCCATAGTTGGATGGAAACGGTCTAGGATTACTAGCAAAATTTCCCCTATAAGCATTGTTGTTGAAGTTGTTTCTAGCAATAAAGTTCACATCTACTTGTTCTTGGGAAACCAAAGATTTTAAAGGAACATAATGAGGATCAATAGAGGGTTTCTTGGTAAGTAGAGACATAATTAAGTCAACTTTTTCAATGAGGGAGGTAATTTCCTCGACAGAATTTACCTTCCTACCTGTTGGAGCGCGTTCGGTGTGCCATTGGGAATAATTGGTCATCATTTTATCAAGAAGCTTCGTGGAAGCACCAAGTGTAGTTGACATAAAGGTCCTCCCGCGGCCGAATCTAACAGGTTCTGCAAGGTAAAGTTCAAGCCTGCATAAAAAGTCTGGATAACAATCGAGGTAGTCAAACCATGTGTAGGGAATTTCTTAACAAGAGATTTCATTCGTTCCAAAGCTTGGGCAACGTGTTCATTATCCAATTGCTTACAATTCATAATATTACTCCTCAATTAGATAATCTTAGCAGGAGGGTAGTACTTCCCTATAAAAGCATCTTTGCACTTATCCCAAGAATCTATGCTATTTCTAGGCAAAGATTGAAACCAGATTTAAGCATCTCCCCTTAAAGATAAGGGAAAGAGCTTGAGCTTAACAACATCACCTTCTACTTCTTTATACTTTTGCATATCACATAATTCAACAAAATTATTCAAGTGTAAAGCAGCATCATCTCTAGTACCAGAGAATTGATCTCTCATAACAAGGTTTAGCAAAGCAGGTTTAATTTCATAAGAGGTAGCCGAAGTGGCAGGTGTGGCAATGGGAGTGCAGATAAAGTCTTGGTTGTTGTGACTAGTGAAGTCACACAACATGGTATTTTCAGTGGAACCCATAGTAGCAGCAAGTGTGGCAGATTTTTTTTGTAAATTTTGATAAAAGACACAAAGATAAAACCTGAAAGATAAACTAACAAGACTAAAAAAACAAAGGTAAAGGGTAGTGTGCAACTCCCCTATCTTAGCACTCGGAGTCCCCGGCAACGACGCCAGAAAAATTGCTTGATGGCTTCTCGCCCTTCGTTGGTTACCCCAAGTGGAAGGTTTGAGATGTAGTGCAGCAGCAGCTTTCCCTCGGTGAAGATACCAAGGTTTGTCTCCAGTAGGACTCCAGAGATGATAAGTAGGTGTCAGCGGCGCAACTGACGCAGACCTGCACACAAACACAGATAACTTTGTTCCCAACGAAGTTCAGAGAGGTTGTCAATCTCTCTGGTCTTGTTGTTTACAAAAGATAAAACTCAAGGGATAATGATAGCAAGTAAAAGCAGTAAAGTAAATATAGCTTGGAAACAGTATGAGGATATGGACCGGGATACGTGATGTTCACTAGTGATGTCTCTCTCCCAAAAGAAGATAAAACTGCTATGCGAGGTAAACAAATTACAGAAGGGCAATTGACAGGATTATGAACGCACCGCAATGCTAATTATGCTACAAAAGAAAGGAAGAGGCTCAAAAGCACGGGCAGTACGCCAAAATAAGTAGACCGAAATCCATCTACATCTACTACTAATCATCCACCTTGAGATATCTATCCAGAACATCTCGCTGGTATTAAGTTGCGAGCCCCACCCAAAGTGTAAACCCAAAGCAACAGACAACTGCATTAAAAAGAACTTTGCGTAAAGTAAACAATCCTTGTAACCACGGTTACAAGCACCATTGTTTTACCCCTTGTGGCAACAGCACATCCCCTAGACTCATGTTTCTGACACTCAAGCGTGTCATCGGGGGGCATGAACCCACAATCTAGAACAACGTTCCCTCTTGGAGTCACTACCTACTACTTGGCCAAAGCAATAAACAGCAACGGAGAACATGCAAGAATTACTTAGGAACAAAAATATAAGAGATGAAAACCAAATATATTACTCTATCACAATCTGAACATAATCTCATAATCCATCAGGTCCCTCCAAACTCAGCATAGCAACAACGAGAATATTACAAAGGTGCCTCGATCATGTAGGGAAGCTCACGAGGTCTAAACAATGAAGATCAAAGAGGGGAGGAGAACATCACATAGCTACTGATCACGGACCCATGGTCCAAGGAATCCTACTCACGAGACATCCGGGGACCATCCATGGTGGAGAGGAGACTCCCGGAGTTTGCGGAATAGGGTTCCTCTTCTAGAGTTTTACCGTGACGGAGAATAAATAGGAGAAGGGGGCAGCCAGAGCTGGACCAGGGGCCCCAGGGGTGGGGCCGCGCAGGGTGGCCGCCTGGGCCCCCCTGGCTCCCCTCTGGCCCCTCCCGGGCTCTTCTCGAAGCTTCCTGTACGCTGATTTTTCCTGTATTTTTCCCGGAATTTTTCTGGCACTTTTTATATGGGGGAAAACTGAAATAGAAAAACAGCAGAAAACAGGAACTGTCACTGGGGTGCACTGAGTTAATAGGTTAGTCCAAATATGATCAAAATTGTATGAAAGTGTATCTAGATAAGAGCAATATCACACAACATGCATAGAGCAAGCAGAAATTATAGATACGTTTTGGACGTATCAACATCCCCAAGCTTAATTCCTGCTCGTCCTCGAGTAGGTAAATGATAACAACATAATTTCTGTGGTGACATGATAGCAACCATAAAAGAACTTTGAAAAGTAAAGCAATCAAGGTTAGAGATTCAATTCAAGTCATAACATGCAAGAGTCTATATTAGCATTGAAACAAGTAACAAAAGAACAATAGGTGCAAGAGCTCCAGCTGTCCGTGACTCGAATGTCTCCAAATGGTGTTTGCGTGCAAGAAGGGGGATAGGGAATACGATAAAAAGTAATTTTTTTGTTGAGAACTCAATCTACTAAAGTTTCACACTTGGTCTTCTTTGGAATCTTATCTTGACTCGTCCCCAGACCACTAGCCAGGTACAAGTCAATTTGATCCACTCCTTTTCGATATTTTGAGCACTCATGCAATGGATGAGCGTAAGTACGAGAGTTGACACTTAAGATGGCAAAGAGATAAGTAGGTGGAGGAGGAAGACAAAAAGGTGTGAAAGGCTCACCTCAATGAGGACAATCATAGGTGAGAGAAGGCCATATGATAGATATGATGTGAGGAGTAGGGATTGCCATGCAACGGATGCACATACGAGCTAAGAAGCTCTCCAAAGGAACTAGTGGGGGTGCATCTAACTTGCTTGCTCATGAAGACCTAGAGCTCGTTTGAGGAGGCTCATCCTTGGAATATGCAAGCCAAGTTATATAGTGTGAAGGTCCCCACATAGCTATATGCATGATGATGATCTCTATGGAGTACAAGGATATAAAGGGAGTACTAGTGTGGATCTCTCAAAAGGATAGTAGTGTTGCCCCTTTCTCTCTTTTTCTTCTTTTTTTTCTCTTTTTATCTTTTTTGTATTTTTTTTGGTGGCCTCAATGGCTCTTTCTATTTAACTCTCATATGTCCTCTTTGGGATCTTTTAATGTGTCCTCTTTGGGATCTTTTCCTCACTTAAGGGCAACACTCTATTTTACAAAAAGGTAAAGGAAATCTTTCACACTTTACAAGGTACTCAAAACATAAAGAAGATGTAACTATCATGATGTATGCAATGTATGTCGCTGCCAGTGTAGCAGGAACATATATGACATCAAGATCAAGTCATGAAGAGGTGGATGTTGCATGGCAATATAACTAAGAAAGGCTATGGAAATGCCTTGATAGGTAGGTATGGTGGCTGTTTTGAGGGAAGATATAAGGAGGCTTATGATGACAGAGCGTATCATGCCAAGGGTTTGGATGTACCGGCGAAGGTGGACACCAACTCTCGGAGTGAGAAGAAGGCAATGCACGGCACGGGAGAGGCTAGCAAAATATGGGAAGGTGGAAGTGTCAAATTTCAATACTTACATTAGTCCGAAGAACTCATGCACTTATTATCGGTAACTATCAATCTAATAAGGAGGTTCACAAAGAGACAAGTACCCCGAGGAGGAGTGTATGGGGGTTTGGTTATCCTTGCGCATCCTCAACTCATGGTACGTGAGTGTTCTCTGATATTCGACTCCTCAGAAGAGTAGTGATCCATCTAGTAGCTAGAGTTCTCAACTAGTTTTGTAGGTTTTGAAAATACACACGGATAGCCCAAAATACGACACCTATCACTAATAGGCAAGAGCTCTTGACACCAAAAGTTCAGACATTACTCACATCAATACCTCAAAACTATTTTAAGTTACTACTAAAATTAAATAACAACCTCAATTACCTACTCTCAAGACAAGAGACAACTCAGTGCAACAACCAACTCTCTTTAACAAGATAAACATGAAAACTAATAAGAGTTCCAGCAACAAACTAAAAAAAAGCCAAGGCTCTTGCTAAAGACAAACTAAGACTAAAACTAAACATGGCAGTAGCTATGAAAAGATAAAGAACACACAACAGCAAAAAGATAAGCAGGAAAAAAAATTCCTATGATGTGTTCTAAATTTGAAAGCGGAGCGTGTTTATCTCCCACACAAAGTAAGACGGGATCTAACTTGTTATGAACAGCAAGCAAAGCTAAATAAAACTAAAAACAAAACCTAAGAGCGAGACGCTCCAAGCATAGCACATAACGTATGAAGTGATAAAAATATAGTGAGACGAAGGACGAACCGATGATTGTTGATGGAGAAGGGGATGCACGGGGGCATCCCCAAGCTTAGACGCTTGAGTCTCCTTGAATATTTATTGGGGATGCATGGGGGCATCCCCAAGCTTGAGCGCTTGACACTCCTGGATCTTCTTTCATCATCTTCTATCGCACACTTGAAAACTCCCTTCTTACATAACTCATCATAAGTTGATTAGAGAGGTAAGTACCCTTAATAAATAATTTTTCCCACTGGATATAAAGATATTATTGAAGAGATACTGTTTATCAAGAGTGAAAAAAAGTTTTTGCAAAGAAAAAGCAAGCTTAAGGTTTGCAAAAGTTAGGAGAGACAAAACGTCGCAGATTCTGTGAAAAACAGAACAGCAGATAGTAAAGAATTTTTTAAGGGCACTTCTGCAACTCAAATCAAAAAACTCAGAACATACGGAAGTTTCGTAATTGTATAGAGCATACTGTGTAAAAATTTCAGCTAAAACATATGAACTGGGATTTTTCTGGAATTTTTCTGGTCACGAGGACAGAATCTGTTTTCTGGAAAGCATGTCACAACTTTTACTTCCCTTGCCGTAAGAGGCTATAACTTGGCACAAAGCTGAAAAATAAAGATACAATGATGTTTCTACAGAAGTAACAATCATCAAGACACAACAAAAGCAAAAAGAAAACACCTAAACTCGTTGCGGGCTGCCTCCCGAAAGTGCTTCTTTAAAGCCATTAGCTAGGCTTAATGCAAAAGAAGAATCAAGTTTTATCAAGAGAAAGAGAATAACTAGCCCGTGTAACGGACTCAAAAGGTAACTTGATTTTCTTTCTAGGGAATTGTTCCATCCCCTTTTTGAATGGGAATTGGAATTTTATATTCCCCTCTTTCATGTCAATAACCGCACCAACGGTGCGAAGAAAAGGACGTCCCAAAATAATTGGACACAAAGGTTCACACTCTTATATCCATAACAATAAAATCAACGGCAACATAGTTGTCATTGACAATGATAAGAACATCGTCGATCTTCCCCAAAGGTTTCTTTACGGAAGAATCAACAAGACGAACACCAAAAGAACAAGATTCAAAAGGTTTCCATTCAAACATTTCACACATTCTTTTGGGCATGACGGAGGTACTAGCTCCAACGTCACATAAAGCATAGCAAGAGAAGTTATTTAATTTAATTTTTATCATAGGGTCTCAACCATCATCTAGCTTCCTAGGTATTGAGGCTTCTATTCTAAGCTTCTCCTCCCTAGCTTTGATGAGAGCATTTGTGATATGCTTTGTGAAGGCAAGATTGAGTGTGCTAGTGTGGGGGTCTCTAGACATTTTGTGTAGCAAGCTAATAACTTCTGAGAGGGTGCAACTATCAAAATCAATATCACTACTATCAAAGGTGGCATTAGTGTAATCTAGGCTCACTTGTTTGAAACCCTCTATGTTCATAGGAGTTTCTTCTTCTACGGTTGAGGTATTAGCATCACCATTAATAGGTCCAATGGGACTAGGAGTGCACTGGGTGCTAATAGTTTGAGTGTCCTCAACTATTTGGATAGTGGAAACTGTGTGGTGTGTAGGAAGGCTCTTAATTGTATCCTCTTCCTCTTTTTCTCTAGCCCATCTTTCTTTAAGCTTAGCCATCATCCTAATATTTTCATTGATTTGTAATTGAATAGCGTTAATAGGAGTGGCCTTCCTCTCCTCGAGGGGAGAGGTTCTAATTTTTAGCATTTCAACATCAAGTGCTAAGCTATCTACCTTCAAAGAGATATTATCTAACTTAGCTAATTTCTCTTCTACATTCTTGTTGAAGGCTTTTTGGGTAGTGATAAAGTCTCTAAGCATGTTTTCGAGTTCAGAAGTGGGGTTCTTGTTGCTAGGATAGGTGTTGTTGTTCCCATAGTTGGATGGAAACGGTCTAGGATTACTAGCAAAGTTTCCCCTAAAAGCAATGTTGTTGAAGTTGTTTCTAGCAATAAAGTTCACATCTACTTGTTCCTGAGCAACCAAAGAATTTAAAGGAACATCATGAGGATCAATAGAGGGCTGCTTGGCAAGTAGAGACTTAATTAAGTCAACTTTTTCATTTAGGGGGGTAATCTCGTCGACAGAGTTTACCTTCCTACCTATTGGAGCGCGTTCGGTGTGCCATTGGGAATAGTTGGTCATCATCTCATCGAGAAGTTTTGTGGCAACACCAAGTGTAGTTGACATAAAGGTTCCTCCCGCGGCCGAATCTAACAGGTTCTGCTAGGTAAAGTTCAAGTCTGCATAAAAAGTCTGGATAACCATCCAGGTAGTCAAACCATGTGTAGGGCATTTCTTAACAAGAGATTTCATATGTTCCTAAGCTTGGGCAATGTGTTCATTATCCAATTGATTAAAATTCATAATGTTACTCCTCAATTGGATAATTTTAGTAGGTGGGTAATACTTCCCAATAAAATAATCTTTGCACTTATCCCAAGAATCTATGCTATTCCTAGGCAAAGATTGAAACCATATTTTAGCTCCTTCCCTCGAAGAGAAAGGAAAAAGCTTGAGCTTAACAACATCACCTTCTACAACTTTATACTTTAGCATATCACATAACTCAACAAAATAATTTAAGTGTAAAGCAACATCATCTCCAGCACCAGAGAATTGATCTCTCATAACAAGGTTTAGCAAATAAGGTTTAATTTCATAAGAGGTAGCTGAAGTGGCAGGTGTGGCTATAGGAGTGCAGATAAAGTCTTTGTTGTTGTAACTAGTGAAGTCACACAACTTGGTGTTTTCAGTGGAACCCATAGTAGCAGCAAGTGTGGCAGATTTTTTTGTAATTTTTGATATAAGACTCAAAGATAAAAACTGAAAGGTAAACTAACAAGACTAAAAATCAAAGGTAAAAGGTAGTGGGAAACTCCCCTATCTTAGCACTCGGAGTCCCCGACAACGGGGCCAGAAATTTGCTTGATGACGACAGAGTTGACAAGTGCAACACCTCTCCTCGTTGGTTACCCCAAGTGGAAGGTGAGATGTAGGATAACGGAAATTTCCCCTATGTAGACGATATGGTTTGTCTCTCGTAGGACTCCGGAGATGATAAGTAGGTGGTTCGGCAAGTGATGCACCGTCTGAAAAGAACCACTTGCCTTGCCTGGACCTGCACACAATACAAATAACTTTGCTTCCCAACGAGTACAGAGAGGTTGTCAATCTCTCCAGCCTTGTTGTTTACAAAGGATCAACGCAACAGATAATAGTGATAATGATATTAGCTAGAAAGTAAAAGCAAGAAAGTAGATAAGCGTGTAAACAGTAATGAGAATATGGACCGGGGTCCCGTGATGTTCACTAGTGATGTATCTCTCCCAAAAGACGATAAAACTGCTATGCGGGGTAAACAAATTACAGCTGGGAAATTGACAGGATTAAAAACGCACCGCAATGCTAACTATGCTACAAAGAAAGTAAGAGGCTCAAAAGCATGGGCGGTACGCCAAAATAAGTAGACCGAAATCAACCTGCATCTACGACTAATCATCCACTGACGAGGGGGTGACCCCACGACTCCTATGGATGAGCCTACCCGGTGTACCCGAAGACAGGAGGCCCACAAAGATGCCGTCTGGGCCCAGCCTTGGCCCACTAGTGGCACCGACGTAGGAGTCCGGGACTCATAAGGAAGGTGCAATCTTGCCATTCGGAACAAGATCAGGATTAGGAAACCTCATCTATAATCCCAGACGGACTCCCCGAGACCTAGCCTAGTATATAAAGGCTAGGAGGGGAGACGTCGAGATCATTTAATACACAATCTGTAACCCTAGCCTTGTGCACACTAGCCTTGGCTTCCCTTTAATCGCCATCTCCAATCAATAACATCGAGCAGGAACGTATCCTCCTGTTAGCTGACGAGCTATCTTCCAACCTGTGCCTCTCATGACTAACCCAGGGTCCCTGACCATGGGATTTGCCGGGGTACATCCCCGTCAATTGGCGCCGTCTGTGGGAACCGCACAGGTTGGGAACGCGATCTCGGCGGCCTCACCAGCATCTTCAACACCCGCCGACGCGACGATTTCACCGGCACTTTTCAATCCGCCGACCCAGGAGGAATCCGATCTGTTTGGGTCCTTCGATTTCACGGCCCACCTTTCGACTCTCTGACCAGTCTTCGCCGACCTCCGCTCCGGCATCAACCTTATCTTCGAAGCATATTAGATCTACATCAACCACTGGGGCGCTCTCCGCCTCACGTACGACGCCCGAGCACCCGTGACGACATCTACAGCAACAATCGACGTAGTCGCCACCCGCGCGGCCACCCTTCGAACCAGCCGCGACTGCCCACCCAACCCAAGGATTCACGTCACCCACGACCGCTAGGGTGGACCTCCGGCCTGGAAAAGCAACATCACATGCACGAGCAATAAGGCACTCAGGGCACCATCTCAGGTGTTCATGGCAGAAACCGACGCACCATCAGCAAACGGCAAGGGTCAAGAAGACGAACCGAACACTCGCCAGGTCAACGGCAACAAAAAATAGTCCGGAACCACCAGCAAGATCGTCGTGAAGCTGGGAGAAGTGGGAAGCATACCAATGAAAGTACCATAGGGACAAGAATAGAGCAAGTTGAAAGTGCAATATATCGACCAGAGGGGGAGGGGTGAATGGGAGATTTTTAAATATCTCGAGGAATTTCTATTTCCTTAGGACTGAGGCAATGCGAAATTGAGGCAATTGAAACCCGAGGAGGAACAAACGAAGTAAAAAAGCACTGGTGTGAATTGAAAACAACCTATTGCATAGCTACGGTAATATAGAAGCACGAACTAAGGAATCAGTACAGAGTGAACTCAGAAATTAAGGCATCAGGATAAGTCATCAGTGCATAAACATAATAACTAAGGTTGAAGAAATAGCACCCGGGCACTGAATACGAAGACTTGATGAACCAGTTCGAGTTGCTGTGACAAATCTACGTCTGGTTGGAGAGGCTGAGATTGAACTCAGAAGACATAGTCTTCACCTTATTCTCCTTGAACTAAAGTCCTCAGACTCCGTCCAATAACTCAGGTGAGTCTTCAACGTAGACTCCCGAAACCTTCAAAGACTCAGTCACTCCGGGAATTCACAATTGCATCTTGACTTCCTCAGACCGAAGACTTCTACAACGGCTGGAAGATCACAGTCTTCAAGAGTAAAAAGCTTCGGATCACTCGAACCGACTTCCTCAGAAATTCTCAACTACTCAGGCTGATGATTTTCCTCACTTAGGTTCTTCAGTGTCTTCAGAGGTAGGTTGCTCTCAAATGACAAGTGTCAGTTTTTCTCTCGGAGCAGACAACCCACAAATGGGGCTGGGGGTGGCTATTTATAGCCGCGGAGCAACCCGAGGTGAAAGGACATAAATGCCCATGCACGCAATGACTCTCGTGCCGTCGGATATGACCGTTGCTAGAAAATTTCTACCTTCTCACCACACGACACGTGGCACGGTCAAACTATTCTCTCTCCTAACAATCTTCAGAAGAATCGCACTGGCGATCTCTAGACTCCTCAACCGAAGTTAGTTACCTCAGTGTCCTGAAGAACAACGTCTCAGACACCCTAGGACTGAACTTATACTGCAGGAGATTTCCTCAGGGTTTTCTTCAGGATTTCTAATTGAGAACTTCATCAGAAATACAAAACTCATTTTCCTCAACCCCTCAAAAAGTGCGGTGTTTTCCTACGACTCAAGAAGTATAAAAAGTCTTAGCGAAGACTACGCTTCTACTTCGTCTTCAGCGTGAATGTCCTCAGGATATGGCACAGCTTCAGCTTCGGCCGAACGCTTCAGGATCTGGTACTGCTTCAGCTTCAGCCGAACGCTTCAGGATCCTAATTCCTCAGGATTTCGCACGACTTCAGTCTTCAGGAAACACACCGATTTCTCCCTTGTTCCTCAACATTTTGGGGGGTCGACAACGGTGGTTAACCTCATCCTAAGGGATTGTTTTCCTATGTATACTCACAAATACATCAGTCCGTTAACCGTTTTGTCATAAAATACTCCAAAACCTCAAAGGGGGCACTAGATGCACTTACAATCTCCCCATTTTTGGTGATTTGATGACAATCAGGTTAAAGCTTCAACGGGATAAAATAATTTTGAGGAAAGACTTGAAGAAAGAAATTCATTATTTCCGGATATAGAGATGCCCCCCCTGAGGATACGCATGTTTTGAGGACTTGATATAATTTTTGAAAAACATGAGGAGCTCCCCCTATATCCCGGATTGTTTGAAACAGTGCATCATATGGAATAATTTGAGGAATCAAACATAGCACTGAGTAATGTGGTTGCAGAGGAATAACATGAGTAATAGATAAACTTGAAGAATATCATGATGTAACTTAAGAGTATCAGAAACCAAACAAAATATCATTGTACAACTCATTACAAAAATGATCGGAAGAACGAGAGTTGTAACTGAGGAACCCATATGAACCCGCTTGAAGACAACTATTTCTCCCCCTTTGTCATTAAATGAACAAAAAGGAGAGACTACTGCTAACGTCCCAAAGAAGTGCCTCAGGGTTGATCATCAGGACGGAGGCACGCCGTGGCAGTGTGAGGACAAGCCGCAGTATCTTCAACTTCGTCAGGCGAGAATTCTTGCGTTGAAGAAAAGGAGTCCATCGCCAGAGGTGGTGTCTTGCTTTTGGTGAACTGACGTGGAGGCCGAATCTCAGGAAGTGGAGGCTGTGTGAGGCCAAGCTTGGCGAGGTCTTCAGGAGTGATCACCTCAGTCAAAAGAGCATCAAGTTGCTGATACGTATGATGAGCATACTGATGAACTTTCTCCTGAGTTGTATGCATCTGCGCCATATAGCTGAGGATGTCACCGATCTGACGCTTCGTCCAGTCATGATTCCGATCCACCTTCTGATGCAGACTGATGAGGAGCTCACGATCAGTCATCAGGAGAGCTTGAGTTGTTTCCTCAGTCGAGGCATGGGTGCGCTCCTCATGAGTGGTGCGATACTGAGGCTGGAGAATGTTTCCACCGAGCGAGTCCTGAGGAAGTACTGCTTCATAAAAGGCGCTTTGCCCTTGGCATTAGCATCAAGAGTGTGGTGAAGCACTTCAACCGGAGGAACATACGGACGATGATTAGCCTGATCAGGCTTGAAGTTGACGCCAGTCTTGGTGCAGATGAGCTTCATAATCCAAGGAGCATATGGCTTCAGAATATGAGGATTCTGAGCAGCATCCACCAACGTCCAGAAGAAGAAGTTTGAGACATTAATTGGAGCCGACATGCAGAGGCTATATAGAATGTTCTTCATGATGCCCACGACTTCCTCAGCAGATGATTCATATCCCCTGATGGGGCAGAAGGACTTAGCCAAAATTATGTACAAGGTGCTGGGAAGATACTGAAGCTCAGAAACAAGGAACTTTGTCCGAGGTGGAGCTTCAGGGGCTTGTGGCTTCATGAGCATATTCATCAGGTCGTCCCGAAGAAGTGGAGCACTGTATGTGCTGGGGACTGAGGCTTCAGAAGGAGGGAGCTGAAGAATCTCCACAATCTCAGGTACTGAGGCAGTGTAGTGCTGATGCTGAGTCATCCATTCAAGTACCCAAGTGTTGATGTCTTTGGGGTCCCCTGAGACATATAGTGTTGCATAAAATTGAAGCACAAGTTCTTCATTCCAATGGATGCACTCGGAGCAAAACTGAAGCAGCTTGGCATGATACAAGTCCTGCAGCACATTGTTGAAGCATGGGATGTTCTCCATATCCAAATGAGGAATATGTTTATGAGGAAACACCTTTTGTGCCATGTAGAGGACTGAGGCATAATATTTCTTCTGTGTAGCTGTCCAGAACCTCAGGAGGTTTCTGGGCGGAGGAGAGTGATACGAATTATGGATCCCAGCCTGAAATAAGCTCATAGCATTGAAGAATGCATCCGTGTTGAAGTTTGGACGTGCATCTGCTTCAAGGTTGCGATAGAATGGCTTCTTCTGCTTTGGGCACAGTGAGATGGCTGAGGCAGTATCCTGATGAGCTGGTGAGACTGAAGCAGAAGGTGGTGGCTGTGGAGAGGCATGGTCTTCAGCATGCGACTCAGGCACTGGGTTTGGCAAAGTTGCAGGTGCTGAGGGAGATGGAACTTGTCTATCCTCAGTGCGATCTGGCGCAGCCTCAGTATCAGCATTGGTGCTGTGCTCGGCTTCAGCTTCAGCTGCGGGGGGATCAGTCTCAGGTTCAGCCATTGTGGTTGCCGCATCATCGGTATCAGTAGAAAAATTGGGTGGTGCACTTGTTGCTTCAGGTTCATCAGCATCAGACGCTGGGGACGATGCACCAATAGATTCTTCAGACCGTAGAGAGGTATCGGGAAGCACTTTGGTCACAGTGGGAGAGTGAGGCTCTGGGGAGAAGATTGTATGAGTGGGGGAGTTTGTCAGCCCATAATCCTCATCATGGACGCGAGGAGTACCATAATCCATAATATCTACATCCATGTCTTCAATCTCAGTGATAATTGGAGGAGGTGGGCACTGAGGTGTTGGAACAATGGGTGTGACCGCAGTTGGTGGAGTGAAGACGATGATGCTGCGCTGAGGATTTGTGGGTGGAGTGTGAGCAGCAGGGGAATGAGTTGTGGTCTCAGCATCCCTAGATGCCGGAGGAGCTGAGGAGAGTGGTGTAGCATCAAGTGGCTCCTCAATTGTGGGATCCAGTGTGGGCTTCTTTGCAGTAGGTGGAGTTGATGGTTGAGCCACGGGCAGGCGCTTGAGGACTTTACGGGCTGAGGAAGCAGAGGGTGCTGAGGCAGTGGGCTGTCGAAGCTTCATCAAGTTAGCCATCTGCTGAGACATCCGCTCCTTGGATTTTTCGATATAGGCACGGTTGGCGGCATATTCAGTGTTGAGGCGTTGAACTTCACACTGATGCTCTATGAACTCCTGAGGAGTAATATCAGTAACATGTTTCTTTCTAAAGTCACTAAGGACTTTCTTCAGTTGACCCTTCAACTGTTTCTGAAGATCACGTTGATGAATCTCATTGATTCGGAACTGTTGAACATAGAACTTGATGTCTTTAGGTATGTCCAAATCATCAAGAGGAGTATCAGGCTTGAAAGACCATATTTCAATGTATTCCAAGATCTTCTTGGGATCAAGGAGAAGCGGGATTTCAGAACCCGTTGCTTCAGCTTTGCGTCTGGCTGCAGCACGCACATATTCAATATTGTCTTCTTCAGTGGCGACGAATCCGGCCAAATCTTCAAATTCATCTTCATCATCAGAACTTTGTGTATCATGATGAATGGCACCACGCATAGCGGTTTTCTTGGGTGAGGGTCGTGGGACGCGTTGAAGAATCGTTTTGGACTTCAGATGATGCTGAGGCATTGTGGTTGAGGCCTCAGGAGCACTACCAGACTCATCAGTTCGAATCCTTGAGGCGGGGGCAGCACCGTCCGTGCGTTGACATGAGGAACCTGGAACTTGAGGCTGAGCTGAGGATTTCTTAGAGGGCTTGATTCCAGGAGCCTTTTTTCGATGATGAGCTTGAGGTTGTGGCTTCGGCTGAGGCTGAGGCGGAATCTGCACTGATGCAACCAAGTCACGAGCCAGATCACGGGCGAGATGAGTCGTTCGCTTGAGATAACGCTGATAAGCCTCAGTGAAGTCATCACGAGTCCTCAGGGTGGTGGGATCGGGAATAACACCCGGTGCAGGAGGAAGACGAGCCTTGATGCTCAAGGTCTTCAGTGGTGGATTGACCGCGAATGATTCCTCATGCTCAGGATTGATCCATTCATATGCAGCCCATCGTTTAGCCCATTCCCGCGTGATTTTCTAAACCCTTTTCTTTTGGTCATTCGCAGTTTCATGTTTGGGAGTCTTCAGCTTCTCATAGAGCTCAGGAGGCAAGTCTTTAGCGGTATCAGTGAGCTTACGCCGAGGAGCCATTTTCTTCAGTGGTGGAGACTGAGGAATTGTACGTTCGAGCTGAGCTGCAAATGAAGTGAGACTATGAGAACCATACGATTCCTCAACAGACATGTACCTGTGACATAATTAAATTGAGAGGGAAGTGGGGTACGGTTATATGCGTTCATGAGGAATAGGTTGAGGAAAGTAAAATAATGAGGCATAGGTATAGGTCTTAGAAGGCTAGCAATACTGTTGAGGATTGTAGTGGCATGAGGAAACGGGAAGGTTTCTTGAAGACACAACAGTACGGAGGAATAAACAACTGAGGAATAAGCGTACCAGAACTGAGGAAAATGCTGAGGAACCACAAGTCAGTCTTCCCCGGCAACGGCGAACTCTGGCGACGGTAGCACGAGAGCTTGAGGAGCTCAAGGGCGGCGGCGCGAGAGGGAGAGGAGAGGTGGGGGGGAAATGACCGTGGGGTGGATGACTATTTATTGAGGGGTGAAAGCTGAGGGGTTGCGATATTTGTGGACAAGATTTCCCCTGATGGTTGGGATCCTCAGTGGATATCATAATGATGGATAAGCCCGACGTGCGGTAAAATCGCAACAGAATAAAGAAAATCGTAACTGATGATCCTCAATTTTGGGAACCTGAGGACAAAGGCCGAGGATGAAGACAAATGGTCTCAGGCTGAGGAATACATGATTTCCAGACGAACACATATGAGATAGAAAGAATAGATAAGTGATAGGAACTCAAATGAGTCATCCAGTGACCTCAGTAGTTTCTTCACCACCTCATGATCTGTGATATCAGCGGCACCCAATGCTTGAAGTTCATTGGATATGTCAGTGCGTCTGTCAAAGGTTTGCTACACGTGCTCATTGTCCAGCCTCTTGAACCTGTTGAAGAGACTATGGAGTATATCAACTCGTGAGTCTCGTTGAGCAGAGACTCCTTCATCAACTTTTGACAGTCTTGTCCATATCTTCTTTGCAGTATCCAGACCACTGATACAGTTGAACTGAGCCTTGTTGAGATGACCACCAATAATGCTTCGAGCTTTTGCATCAAGCTGCCAGTTCTTATAGACAACTTTAGGAGCAGTCATCAGAGTTGCTTCAGGAATGCCGTGATCAACAATATACCACAGATCCGTGTCAATGGCTTCAAGATGCATCGTCATCTTCTTCTCCCAGTACGGGTAGTCTGTCCCGTCGAAGATGGGGCAGTTTGAGGCAACACTCATTGTACCTGAGGTCGACATAACTAAAACTCCAGGTGGTTAAACCGAATAACACAGAACAAGGGAGTACCTTGCTCTGATACCAATTGAAAGTGCAATATATCGACCAGAGGGGGGGTGAATGGGAGATTTTTAAATATCTCGAGGAATTTCTATTTCCTCAGGACTAAGGAAATGCGAAATTGAGGCAATTGAAACCCGAGGAGCAAAAAATGAAGTAAAAAATCACTAGCGTGAATTGAAAACTACCTATTGCATAGCTACGATAAGATAGAAGCACGAACTGAGGAATCAGTATAGAGTGAACTCAGAAATTAAGGCATCAGGATAAGTCATCAGTGCATAAACATAATAACTGAGGTTGAAGAAATAGTACCCGGGCACTGAAGACGAAGACTTGATGAACCAGTTCGAGTTGCTGTGACAACTCTACGTCTGGTTGGAGAGGATGAGATTGAACTCAGAAGACATAGTCTTCACATTATTTTCCTTGAACTAAAGTCTTCAGACTCCATCCAATAACTTAGGTGTGTCTTCAAGGTAGACTCCCGAAACCTTCACAGACTCAGTCACTCCGGGAAGTCACAAGTGCATCTTGACTTCCTCAGACTGAATACTTCTACACCGGCTGGAAGATCACAGTCTTCAAGAGTAAAACACTTCGGATCACTCGAACCGACTTCCTCAGAAATGCTCAACTGCTCAGGCTGGTGGTTTTCCTCACTTAGGTTCTTCAGTGTCTTCAGAGGTGGGTTGCTCTCAAATGACAAGTGTCAGTTTTTCTCTCTGAGCAGCCGACCCACAAATGGGGCTGGGGGTGGATATTTATAGCCGCGGAGCTACCCCAGGTATAAGGACATAAATGCCCATGCACGCAATTACTCTCATGCCCTCGGATATGTCTGTTGCTAGACAAGTTCTAGCTTCTCACCACGCAACACGTGGCACGGTCAAACTATTGTCTCTCCTCACAATCTTCAGAAGAATCGCACTGGCGATCTCCAGACTCTTCAATCGAAGTTAGTTACCTCAGTGTCCCGAAGAACAACGTCTGAGACACCCGAGGACTGAACTTCTACTGCAGGAGATTTCCTCAGGGTTTTCTTCAGAATTTCTAATTGAGCACTTCATCAGAAATACATAACTCATTTTCCTCCGCCCCTCCAGCAGTGCGGTGTTTTCCTATGACTCAAGAAGTATAAAAAGTCTTAGCGAAGACTACGCTTCGACTTCGTCTTCAGCGCGAACGTCCTCAGGATCTGGCACAAGTTCAGCTTCAGCCGAACGCTTTAGGATCTGGTACTACTTCAGCTTCAGCCGAACGCTTCAGGATCCTAATTCCTCAGGATTTCGCACAACTTCAGTCTTCAGGAAACACACCGATTTCTCCCTTGTTCCTCAACATTTTGGGGGGTCGACAACGGTGGTTAACCTCATCCTAAGGGACTTTTTTCTTGTGTATACTCACAAATACATCAGTCCCTTAACCGTTTTGTCATCAAATACTCCAAAACCTCAAAGGGGGCACTAGATGCACTTACGCAACTACAAGGGCAACGAGCCATCAAGCAGCAGGCAACAAACCCGAGTACGGCAGTGGATGACCCTCCCAAAGAGCGAATATACCTGTCCAAAGAATCAATGGCCAGAGTAAAGGATGCAGTCGAAAACGGCAAGTTACTAACGGCAAGCGCAACAAGGGACAAGCTCAGGGCATACACCAAGTTGGCAAGCGAGCTAACCCAACAAGCGAGACAACGGCGCCTAGAGCTTGAGAAGCAAGAAATGGTGGTCGCCGGGCGGAAAAGCAATCGCAAGCCACCTCCAAGAAATGACTCTCCGGATCACGGTTCCCCTCTCCGCAATAAATCGAAATTCAGCAACCTGCGACGAACAGTCAATAAGAGAGTGGTTCGGAAGCTCGACGACGACTTCAAGCTAGAAGAGGAAGACGACGAAGAGGAACCCCTCACACCAGCAGAAGCCCTCATCAGCGCTCGAGACTAACTGTCTCGCGCCTAGAAAAATAGGCAGAGCAGACCAGACCGCAACACATCGATGGCCTTGCAGATAATGAAAGACGCCATCGCCGCCTCAGCACCCAAAAATCAAGTGCAAAGCGACCGACCCGCGAGAGGACACCAGACAGGGACCCCAGCTCACCCGATGACGACGACAACAACGATGACTGGCGCAAACGCTCCGGCAGAAACAGGAAGCACAACATCGACGACAACGACAACAGGCGCCGCAGTAGTCGTCGAGACGCGCGCGACGACATCACACAGAACAAAGTCAACCGCAGCAGACGAAGACGCTCATCACGTGAAGAGTACTCGGACGAAGAAGCCTTCGACGAAGAAATTGAGCCATGTGGAACATTATGCTTCACGCGTTCCATACGCGAGACACGAATGCCGAGTGGGTTCAAATTGAACTCGACAACGCTAAAATACAATGGACTCGAGGAGCCAGAGGCATGGCTCGACGACTACTTAACAACGGTCAAGTTCCAGCGAGGGACCAACGTCACGACAATGCAGTACATGCAGCTCATGCTCAAGAGCTCGGCACGACACTGGTTGAAGAATCTCCCGCGAGGATCGATCAGCTCATGGAGGAAGTTCCGTGAAGCCTTCATAGAAAACTTCAAATCCACATACAAGCGGCCGACATCGCTAGAGGAGCTACGAGCATGCTAGCAAGGAACCAGGGAAACCCTGCGAGCCTACATCCAGCGGTGGACCATACTCAAGAATTCAACAGAAGACATATCAGACGAAAGCGCAATCGACGCATTCAGGCGAGGCCTGTAGCGCATCGAATTCAAGGAACAGCTCGGACAGATGAAAGTCAGAACATTCGCAAGGCTGCTGGAGCAAGGCAACAACTGGGCGGACGGCGAGGATACTGTTCACAACGAAACAGAAATGCACACCGCACGCTCAGAGCACGACTACGACTATCACAATGGAGAAAGAGGACTCGAACGACGAAGGAAGTGATCCAAACTACGTTTCTACGACGACAGAGGACCCGACATGGTCGCCGCCGGCTTCCCAGACGACAGAGACGGTAGGCATCGCAACGACAGCAGAACGCAGAGAAGAGACAGCCTCGAAGATACGCACCAAGCTCAGAAACGAGACTGGAGGACGAGGCAGCCGCGCGACAGCACTAGAACATACCGCTCGGCCAAAGAACAACTCGACATTCCGTGCTCGATACACGGATTCAGAAATGAACGAGGGGAGCTCAGATCAGGAGACACCCTCAGGAACTGCAGAAGCTTCAACGAATTGGCTAAGGAAAAAAGTCGATCTGCGAAAACAGCGGCCAAGCCACTCGCGAGCATAGCAATCGGGCCCATCGCCCATGACGCACCACCAGCCCCTCCCCTGCGAACAAGGCAAGTGTCCATATTCTAGCAACAGCGCAGGACACCAGATGCAGAGGAGCAGTATCCAGAAGCGCACGGCAGGATCTACATGATACAAGAAGGCAGGCCTTCAAATAGGCAGCAGAAGCAGGTTACAAGACAAGTTTTTCTCGCAGCCTCCTCGCACCCCGCGGTCCTGGAGTACTTCCGCGGGTCTGAGACATAAATTACCTTCTCTCGGGAGGACCACCCGCCTGCCATCCCTCGACCAGGACACGCCGCACTAGTGCTCGAGGCCAGAATTGGGAACTACGACATATCTCGAGTGTTCATGGACGGTGGCAGCGGGATCAACATCATCTTCACAAGGACACTCGAAGAAATGCTAATCCAGAGCTCTGCGCTGAAATCCTCAAGCACAACCTTCCACGGGATTGTTCCAGGAAAAGCAGTCTACCCTCTAGGAAAAATAAGCCTGGAAGTGGTCTTTGGCGATGCGACCAATTTCCGCAAGGAGATCGTAGACTTCGAAGTGGTCGACTGGAAGTCGCAGTACCACGCAATCCTCGGACGACCGGCCTTCGCCTGCTTCATGGCAGTGCCTCACTACGCCTACCTTAAGCTAAAGATGCCAGGCCCTCATTGGGTCATCACAATAAGCGGCAGTTTCGTCAGGTCCGACCGCTGCGACAAGGAATTCCACAAGATATCAGAGACTTTGGAGCCCACCAAGCCAGCGACACCGCGGGACCCGCAGAAGAAGCGCTCCCGTAGAAGAAGCTACCACCCGGAGGACCCGAGCACTCGGAGAAGAAGCCATCTAGCCCTTAAGACTACCACACCGCCGTTTTTAATAAAGGGGACTGTCCTCATAAGATCCCCCCATTCTTACTAAATGTAAGAAACACTAAGAAAAATATTGAAAAATGTTTTTCCAAAAATTGATTCACTGGCACTCGGGGGCTCGCCGCAGCAGCCGCCCCCCGAGGCGTTCTTCGCAATCGCGACATAAACAAAATTGGCACTCGGGGGCTCGCCGCAGCAGCCGCCCCCCGAGGCGTTCTTCGCAATCGCGACATAAACACAATTGGCACTCGGGGGCTCGCCGCAGCAGCCACCCCCCGAGGAGTTCTTCACAATCGCGACATAAACAAAATTGGCACTCGGGGGCTCGCCGCAGCAGCCGCCCCCTGAGGCGTTCTTCCCAATCGCGACATAAACAAAATTTGCACTCAGGGGCTCGCCGCAGCAGACTCCCCTCGAGGCGTTCTTCGCAATCGTGACATAAACAAAATTGGCACTCGGCGGCTCGCCGCAGCAACCACCCCCCGAGGAGTTCTTCGCAATCACGACATAAACAAAATTGGCACTCGGGGGCTCGCCGCAGCAGCCGCCCCCGAGGCGTTCTTCGCAATCGCGGCATAAACAAAATTGGCACTCGGGGGCTCGCCGCAGAAGGCAACCCCCGAGGCGTTCTTTGCAATCGCGACATAAACAAAATTGGCACTCAGGGGCTCGCCGCAGCAGCCGCCCCCCGAGGCGTTCTTCGCAATCGCGACATAAACAAAATTGGCACTCGGGGGCTCGCCGCAGCAGCCGCCCCCCGAGGCGTTCTTCGCAATCGCGACATAAACAAAATTGGTACTCGGGGGCTCGCCGCAGCAGCCACCCCCCGAGGCGTTCTTCGCAATCGCGACATAAACAAAATTGGCACTCGGGGGCTCGCCGCAGCAGCCACCCCCTGAGGCGTTCTTCGCAATCGCGACATAAACAAAATTGGCACTCGGGGGCTCGCCGTAGCAGCCGCCCCCCGTGGCGTTCTTCGCAATCGCGACATAAACAAAATTGGCACTCGGGGCCTCGCCGCAGCAGCCACCCCAAGGCGTTCTTCGCAATTGCGACCTAAAACATAATTAGCACTCGGGGGCTAGCTGCAGCAGCCACCCCCGAGGCTTTCTTCGCAATCGCGACCTAAAAAAAAATTGGCACTCAGGGGCTCGCTGCAGCAGTCACCCACCGAGGCGGTCTTCGCAATTGCAACACACAAGGGATCGCCACAGCAGCAAAACCCTTTACTGCAAAGGAATACAGTACACCAAGAAGAAGCATATACAAAGAAAGGAAGCATCTAACCCCCAGGCTCCATCTTCGCCTTAATAAGGGCACCCAGATAACGATCGTTCTCTTCACAAAATCGCTCGACTACTTGGCGCGCAGGCGCATCGACCGCCGAGTAATGTTCATCCATCGGGTAATCCCTACCACCTGGACTACCCCTCACCACTTGAGAAATACCAGCTCCCGGCCAATGACTATGGACCAAGCCCAAGGCATCGCAGGCTCTAGCATGAATCTGGTGATTCATCACGCGACGCAGCTCTGCAGGCTGAGAAAATACACGGCAAAGCGTCTCAAAGGACGATCGCACCACCTGCAGCGGATAAAACTCAGCGTGGATCCCGCCCAGCACCTGTTGACAGTACCGCAGAGCAGCCGGCACTCGCTCAACTCGAAGACGAAGCACAGCAAATGCTCGAGCACGAGCCCCATGTTCCCAGAAAGGATTGCTCGCCTGCACATCAGGATCATCTAGCCGAGACAACTCCGACTGGATGGCATTCTCTTCATCCCGGTACCGCCCCGCCAGCACTTCGAAAAACAGAATCAAAATCAAAGACAACGACAGGAAAGCTACTAAATACAGTCGAGCAATCGAGCAGCAGCAAGACTCACCTCGCAGGAGGTCAGACAACTTCACCACCCACGAAGCAAGACTATCCAGCACGGCCTCAGCACGCTCTCGTTTGGATCGATGGACTACTGCAGCCCCCTTCAAGCGAACAACCTCCCGCTCAGCGTCTCTCAGCCTCAAGCACACGGACTCATACACGCCCTCGCAAGCGTCCTCCTTCAAAGAACTCCAAGACCGAAGCACGCCCGGGGCAGCCTACCGCAAAACGAACAAAAAGAAAGGACAATCAAGCACAACAGTAGGAACGACCAAGCAGTTATTCCAATCAAGGTAGCACAGATTCACCACCACAAAGGAGGCATATTACAACAAACAAAGTTTCAGACGACACGACATGCCTACGATCCCCCCTTGCCTGCAGAGGAGGGATACTGAGCATCCACAACTTCCTGCAGGCGATGAGCCAGAACAGTGGCTCGCGCGCTTTGCTCGTTAGTATAAGCAGGGACAGTCTCAACCATAGAGTCGTCAATGGCAACTCCGTGCCCCATTAGAACAACAAGGGACGTGGAAATACCACTCACCACGCTCTCCCCAACTAGCTCCTCCAAGAGATCCCCGCCATTACCAAGTGCAGCAATGCGGGCGTCCAGACCAGCAGGTACCTTCGTGCCCTCCGGCATGAGGTGTTCATGAACAAGACCCAAAAGAGTGGAAGCCTGAGCACAGACCCCCTTGGCAACATCAACAGCGGCCGACATGGCATCCATGGCCCCTCGGAGAACTCCAGACCCCGATGCAACCACTTCCGCCGCACTCGCACCTGTAGAGGCTGCACCAGGCAATAAAAATCACTACGGGAAGATAAAAAGACAAAAGCACCCAACAACGAAACGACGACTTACACACAAGCGAGTCCGACAAGACCCGAAGACGCTCGCACTCGACTGCCTCCGCCTGCACAAGCGTGTCCTCAGCCCGACGCAGGCGCACCAGCTCCTCGTGCTGATCGTGCAGCTCCTTCTCCTTGGAAGCCAAAGTGGCCTTAAGGTTGGAAATCGTTTTCTACGCCTTCTTGGCCTGCTTCTCGGCAGTTTGACGACAGTCTGAAAAATAAGACAGTACTCAGAACGGAAGACCCAGCAGTTCAAGCACGGCAGCACAGGAAGAAAAACTCACTACTCATGGTAGACAAGGCATTCTGGGCAGAATTGTGGGCCTGCTGCCAACTCTCAGCTTCAACCACCAGACGCTCACATTGGTGGAACATCGGCTACTCGAAGAAATAAAAAATTAAGGACAGAACCAAATTAAGACTACAACCAATCGCAAGCGCTTGCTTGCAGCCTCGGGGTCTACTCCCATCGGGAGCACTAGCCGTGCTCCCAATGACGACACAAAGAAAAACAGAGCCAAGACAAGACTACAAGCAACCGCAAGCACTTGCTTGCAGCCTCGGGGGCTACTCCCATCGGGAGCACTGCCGTGCCCCCGATGAAAAAAACTACACAAGAAAATAGGAAAAAAACTCACTTTGTCTTCCGCACCAAGATCAAGACGTCCCAAAAAATGACGATTTGGAGCAGCAGGCTCGGCATCAGGAGCAACAACACCAGACGACACAGGTGGAGCAGCAGCAGGAATCACACCCGCAGCCGGGAGAGCAGGAGTCACCGACGGTACGGGCTGACCAATGACAGCCGAAGAATGCCCAGTATGCTTGACGGCTGCTCCAGAGTTAGCCGACTGCAGGTTAACAGCAGCCGCACTGGTGGAAGAAGCAACCGGAGCAGTCGCAGAGCTACAAGATAAACGCCATCAGACAAAAGAACAGAGGAACAAACAGCACCAGCAAAGTGAAGCATATGCTTACCCTCCACACGAAGAGCGAGCACGCAACAACCTCCCAAACCTAGGCCTTTTGCACGCAGCAACGGCAGGAGACGGCTCAGCAGACGGTCCAGACAGCTGGACAGCACCACTCGTCGCGTCAAGATCCTCGGCGCCTGAAGGCCGCAATCGCTTGACACGAAAGGGAGCCGATTCCTCACTATCTCCAGTCCCCGGCAGCTCAACCCCCGTGGAATCGTCAGCACCAGTGGCACCCGTGAGCACGCTGGCACCAGCACTCGGAGCGGCATCGTCAGCGATAGCATCTGGCTCTTCGCGAATATCAGCATCCTCCGGCTGCGGAGGATTGCACAACACAGGAACATGATCCTGCAAAGCAAATAGCATCATCATCAAGCAATCAAGCAAACATCTCGACCGGACGAGAAACTCAAAAACGCAAACCTGCGGCAGCGCGTGATCAGCAGAGTAAGGAAGGACGAAACCCATCTCGGAAACACTCGAGCACTTGGTCACATACTGGATCCGGGCCAAGAGACCATCGGCATTAAGTTCCTCGCGGGAGCATCTCGTTGAGTCCTCGAGTCCCTCATATTGCCACATGGGACGAACTCGATGCTGCAATGGCTGAACGCGCCTCCCAATAAACACAGCGGTGAGCTGCCCACCGGTCAAGTTGTCCTTCACTAGAGAAACCCTCTCCAAGAATGGATCCACTTCAGATGACTCTTTCCCAGACAAAGAATGGGAGCATGAAGCCTTCTTGACTACTCGCGCTTCAGAAATAAAGGGAGCAATCTAACAGCCCAGAATTCACAAAAATTAAAAAAATTGTTTTCGGTGTGAATTGTTTGATTGTCTGATTTGTTTGCGGTGTTTGCATCCCCGATTTATCGATCGGTGATTATTTTCCCCCTCTTATCTCGTATCGGACGGAGACCAACCCTTGCCACCCTGACACTCGACCTTTGTGACACCGGGCTTCACCCGATCACCGTCGCGAAAACCACACGAGACCAGCCACAACCAGCGGAACGAAAAACCCCGTTTAATAATTCAAAGGGATATTTTTATAGCGCCGGAAAGTGTTATCAGAACGGTTCCAACGCGAGGTGAACGCCGCCGGCTCGACGCGCTAATCGCGCAGTTCGAAGTTTTACCCGAATCGGAGGTACTGCGGACCCCTGGCGGTCAAAAACGTGAGCACCGCGCGCGCGAGAGAAAAACCGGGGATGTTTTTGCAAACTGCCAGCCACCGGGGCTATATAAAGACCACCACACTCCCACCCATTTCTAGGGTTTCCCTGGCCACAAATTTACAGCCACCCCCCTCACAATAGCCTCAAGTTTCGCAATTAGTCCGGTTTGCCAAAAAAATCTAGCTCCATGCGATCTGGACCGCTGGATCGGCCGATCGAACGGCCCAGGGAGCTCCCAGCCTCCACCTCTCTCTCCTCCCACCTCATGCCATGGGGATCCACCGCCGCCGAGCTCCGGCCGCAGCCGGCCGCCGCTTCCCTGCAGGCCGCCCCTCTCCCTTCTCCTCCCCGTGCCCCTCCTCATCTGCTCACCCCCGCCTCGTCTCTTCGTAGGACGCCGGCGAGCCGCCAGGGCCATTGCCGCCGCCCGCACCAGAGAACACGGCCGCCTCCGCCTGCAGCTCCTCGCGGCCCGCCAACGGCCGCCGCCGACCGGATCGTGCGCCTCCTAATAAACACAGTGGTGAGCTGCCCACAGGTTAAGTTGTCCTTCACTAGAGCAACCCTCTCCAAGAATGGAGCCAGTTCAGCTGACTCTTTCCCAGACAAAGAATGGGACCATGAAGCCTGCTTGACTACTCGCGCTTCAGAATTAAAGGGAGCAATGTAACAGCCCAGATTTCACAAAAATTAAAAAATTTGTTTTCGGTGTGAATTGTTTGATTGTCTGATTTGTTTGCGGTGTTTGCATCCCCGATTTATCGATCGGCGATTATTTTCCCCCTCTTATCTCGTATCGGACGGAGACCGACCCTTGCCACCCTGACACTCGACCTTTGCGACACCGGGTTTCACCCGATCACCGGTTGTTCCGGTAAAAATTCATATACTGGTACTACCGGTCTGTGCGCAGATTCGTGCAGATTTTGGAAAATCCGAGTTTGGCTATAGTTTTTGGCATTGTGACGGGAATCCAAGTCCGTGTCTTGCAAGGGAAGTCCAACCCCCTCATATATAGGTGAGGTGATGGCCGATTGAAACAACACACAATCGCAAACACATTTAACCCTAATTTCGTCTACTTTTCCACGTATCTTCTCCCTCGTTCTTTGTTTGTTCTTGTTCTTGCAGGGCAACGATCCGCGAGAGATCTAGGGGCGATAAGGTCGACCTAGGGCAGACCATAGCCGCCGTGCGCCCAGACGGGGTCCCTCCCGGGCGTGTGGGGTTCCGGGTGCTCAAAAGCGTCCGCCGGTTGTCTTGCGTATCGCGCTACCGGACGGATCTCCTTTGACGTGAGTTGCGGTGCATCACCCCCGGCGTCGAGGGTACACGTGACGTGTTCGCGTGTTAACACAATCCCTAGAAAGTTCAGGCCGTCCTTGATTGGACTCCACCTGAATCGGTTAAGCAAGTTAGAAGTTTTCTTGGCTTAGCAAGCTATTGTAGGTATGTTGAATGGGTTTCTAATATCGTGCCTGTAGAGAAGAAAGGGTCCAACAAGGTGAGGGCGTGTATTGATTTAAGAGATTTGAATAGAGCTACACCCAATGATGAGTATCCTATGCCAATAGCCGATATGCTTATTAATGCAGCTTCTGGACATAAAGTTATTAGTTTTTTGGATGGTAATGCGGGATATAATCAGAATTTTACGGCCGAAGAGGATATTTACAAGACTTCTTTTCGGTGCCCCGGTTTTGTTGGTTTATTTGAGTGGGTGGTAATGAATTTTGGTTTGAAGAATGCCGGTGCCACATATCAAAGGGCTATGAACTTAATTTTTCATGATCTACTTGTGTAAGAGCAAAGTTATACCCCCATGAGTTTTGGATATTGTTGGGAAAAACAGTAGAGGAACTAACAAGTTTTCTAGTGTAAAACAGATGTTAGGTTCCTGAAGTTATAGGTTGGTGATAAAGCTTCAACGAAGATTTACACTTTTACTGAAGCATATCCTCTCGAGTGAAGCTCATCACGGATGTCGACCCCTAAAAAGATAAGGAATCCTTAAGCACGTCTCATCGAAGAAAATGACCAAGATGGCACAAGACTTAGTAGTTTTTGCGTAGTTCTTTTTCACTTCTTTGAGTCGTAGGAAAAACCGTACTATCAAGAGGGGTTTAGTAAATGTACTCCGAAGGTTTTGGTGAAAAGACTCAGATCGAATCCAAACCAGTGAGAAGCCAGAGTTGAGAAATCTCATGTGCACTAGGTAATGCTTCACCAGCGAAGACTTAGTTCTTTCGGCTACTGAAGCAAAACCAAGTCCGTGAGTCAGCTTTACTTGGACCGCAAGTAAAGTTGCGCTTGGATTGGAAATATGACCGTTGGGGACAGGTGTCAAGCTGTCACATCAGGTCACTTCAGTCATTTCGCACCTTGGGATTGCCACCTATAAATACGCCACCCCCGCCCTCATTGGCGGGTGGCTGCTCCGAGATTATTTTCCTTACAGTGAAGGAGAGAGAGCAACCCCACCGAAGCAAACCAAAAATCCATCCACCGAAGCATAAGTCCTATTGATCTGAGTTGATTCATTATGACTTAGGAAGAAGTTTGCTAGCCTTTTTATCTTGGAGAACAACCATTCTCCTAGACGGATAGAGAGTTGTTCTTCAGAGAGCGAAGAGTTATTGTCGCCTCGAAGTCCAGTTTGTCAAAGGTTTCGTTGATTTCCTCAATAATCAACCACGAGTGAAGAACTGACCAAGCTCAAGGAGTTTGGTGCAGTGGAGATACGGACGGAGAGGGGTTAGCTCCTGTGTTCAATCACAAGTCCCTCCAACCAGACGTAGCACTTTGTAGAGTGTGAACTGGTCGAACAAACATCGCCGAGTCAAGAGTTCATTTTAATTTCCGCACTTACATTCAGTTTATCAATTGCCTCAGTGATATGCTTCAATGCAATTGATTCGATGCTTTTGATTCTCTATGTTATGCTTCAATCCTGTTCTGCTTCAATGTTTATCTTTCTGTTGAATCTCTTCTGCTGCTAAGTTATGCTACACTTCATAGTTTCATGCAAATTTGAAGTGATCATTCACCCCCTCCCCCTCTGATCACATACTTGGTCTTACAATTGGTATCAGAGCTAGTCACTCTTTATTTGGATTAACCTCCTCGAGTGTTTTGCAAGTATGTCTTTCGCAGCCATTCGCTCCGGCGAACCCATATCCGTGTTCAATGGAAAGGAATATTCATACTGGAAGGATAAGATGAAGAGAAATATTATGGCTATAAACTCAACTGCCTGGCAAGTTGTCTTCTATGGAGTCACTGTTGCAGACAAGAACGCCATCAATCCTGAAGAAGCGAAGCTGATTGATCTTGATTCTGAAGTTTGGGTTTTCATCACCAATCATTTGACACCAGAGAAGTATCATGAAGTGAAGAATATTCCTTCAGCCAAAGGTGTCTGGGACTATCTTGAGAAGATTGGTGAAGGTGTTTGTACCCAGAAGGATGCCAGAATTGACACACTTCAAAGCAAATTCTATCGATTCAAGAGAAATGAGGGTGAAAAAGTCAGCTCCATTTACAGCAGACTCACTGCTCTTGCAAATGAGCTGATCTCACTTGGTGCTCATGACATTACCCCTCACTCAGTTGTTAGAACTCTGCTTCGCTCATTGGATGATTCGTTTGATCACGTTGTGCTGATGATCAAGGAAAGGACTGATTTCAGACGTCTTGTCGCCGCTGATATTCTTGAGAGACTCAATACCTTTGAGATGGAAGAAGAAGAGAAACGTGACATAAATGGTTCTCGAAGGATATCTCATGCCTTGAAAGAAAAAGCTTCGCGTCATTCTTCACCCGAAGTCAGTTCTGCTTCAGGTGTCGAATCAAATGATCCGGCAAGCATTGGAAAAGATCTAGCACTGATCATGAGACGCTTCAATCGCTTTCAGAGAAAAGGTTTTTCTTCACCCAAGAAGAGTCATTCTTCAAGAATGTCAAGTCATTCTTCTCACCGTTCATCCTCAAGAAGCTCTCCATCAAAGGACAATTGCTGCTATAAATGCAAGAAACCAGGTCACTACATTGCTGATTGCCCTCTGTGGGAAGCTGAGAACAAATTGAAGCATTCACTCAGAGACTCTTCATCGAAGACTCATAGATCCTCCAGAAGTCATGAGTCAAAGAGACATGATTCCAGTTCAAGAAAAGAAAAGAAGAAAGATTCTGATGATGATAAGAGGAAGAAGTATCATAAGAAGCGTGAGGGTTCTTCATCGAAGACTCACACGTCTCGTCGAAGCAACTCTCACCGTGCCAAGGCCTATCTGGGAAAGGAGATGAACTCTGAAGACGAAGCCTCTGGTTCCGAAGCTGAACAAGATTCAAGGTCTGCGTCTGGGTACGAATCAGATGGTGTTGCTGGTTTGGCTTTCGCTTCAGCAGATGCTTCAACAAATGTTTTGAGCTCATTCTTCACCAACAACAGTAGTGAAGATGAAACTCCTACATATTGCTTCATGGCCAAGGCAAAGGTATCTTCATCCAAGTCAAACTATGATACTTCTGATTGTTCTTCATATGAAAGTGACTCAAAGATAAACTATGCTAAACTTGCTAAGATTTCTTCAATTCAACAAGATGAACTTGATTCACTAAGAAAAACAATTAAGAAATCAGAAACTTTGTTGATCGATGAGATTGAGAGAGGTCAAACTTTAACTAATGAGCATGCTGCTCTGAAGGAGAAGTTTGAAGAATTATCCTCTCGGCATGATCTTCTTTCAGTTGATTATGAGAAGCTCACCTATGAATTTCTTCAGAGGAAAATGGCTCTCGAAAAACTGAAAGAGGCTCATGAAGAATTGGAAAATGTCAATCTCTCTCTCATGGCTCAACAAGGTTCTGAAGCAAATCATAAAACTGAATCACCTTGTTTGGATTGTTTGGAATGAAGCAAAACTGATTCCAAAGGGAAAGCTCCTATTGTTATTGATGATACTAATGCCTCTGATGAGGAAAATCCTGCTGTTACCGAGGAACTCCTCAGGTTGAAAAACTTATTTGAAACAGGCATGTTCAAAAGTGTGCAAGGACATCAATATCTCTGTGATATCCTGAGGAAGGCTCTCCTTCACAGAAATACCAGGAATGAAGGTGTTGGTTTCGAGAGAAAGATAAACCCTGATGGCACCTATTGGGAGCCTGAGCAGTATCCTAAGACTTTTTGGGTTCTAGCGAAGGAGAAACCCATTGATATTGCTAACCTTTCAGGTTTCGACTGCAAAATGAACAAAGTTATTGTGGATGAATCACTTGATTCAGACTACAAACTCATGAAAGATGAACAGGGAAAAGTTTCAGCTGAGTATGTAGGTACTCCACCAAAGAATGGATTCTATAAGAGGCAGATATGGGTGCAGAAAGCACTTGTGGAAAAACTGCCTGCTAACCATTCTATGCAGGGAAAGTCTTCGGTACCACCGAATCATTTCTACTCTCTTGAGACGAGAAATGATCCATTGGTGCCCGAATCAAATGTTCCGCAGAAGCAATACTATCGTACTGGCCGCCATACATATCGTCCTCATAATAATCATACTAAGATTGCTTATGCTCATTCTTATGCTAACCATTCGTAGAGGACTTAAATTTATGGTGTCCTTGATGGTACACCGAAGCAATACACTCCTGTTCGATTTAATATTGCTTCAACCAGTGCTTCAACATCTTCTCAGTCACCTGCTCGTTTGTGGGTGGTTAAGAAGAACTAATTCTTCTGCAGGGCTATGTCTTCGGTGGATCCGAATGGGTCATGGATAGTGGTTGTACAAATCTTATGACCGGAGACAAGGAGTTATTCACCGAAGAAAAACTATATCAATCTTCTCAGAAGTACATTACCTTCGGTGATAACAACAAAGGTAAAGTGTTAGGTTTGGGAAAGGTTTCCATATCGAAGGATAAGAACATTGACAAGGTTATGCTAGTCCAATCTCTTGGATATAATCTTATGTCTATTTCAAAATTATGCGATATGGGTATGCTTGTTCTGTTTTCTGCTTCGCGTTGTGTTGTCTTTTCACAGGATGACTATACGTTTGTCTTCGAGGGTTACTGAAAGGGAGATTTATACATTGTTGATTTTTCTTCGGGCCCTGCTGTATCCACATGCTTAATGGCAAAAGCTTCATCTGGTTGGTTATGGCATCAAAGACTTGGTCATGCAGGGATGAGAAATCTTCATAATCTAGTGAAGAAGGATCACGTTATTGGTCTTAGCGAAGTAAAATTCGATAAGGATCGTCTCTGTAGTGCTTGCGAAGCTGGTAAAATTACGAAGAAACATCATTCAGCGAAGACCATCATGACTACCACTCGTCCTCTTGAATTGCTTCATATGGATCTATTTGGTCCTCAAAATTATGCAAGCCAGGGAGGAAACAAATATGGTCTTGTTATTGTTGATGATTTCTCTCGTTATACTTGGGTTTTCTTCTTGGATGACAAGAGCAAAGTTGTTGAAATCTTCAAGTCATTCGCTAAGAGAGCTCAAATAGAATATGAATTATCTCTGAAGCATATCCGAAGTGACAATGGAACCGAATTCAAAAATACTCATATTGAAGATTTTCTTGATGATCATGGTTTTTCTCATGAGTTCTCTGCTGCTTATACACCTCAACAGAATGGTGTAGTTGAAAGGAAGAATAGAACTCTCATTGAAATGGCCAGAACTATGCTTGCTGAATACAAGACTCCTATTAGGTTCTGGGCCGAAGCAATCAACACTGCATGTCACATCATCAACAAGGTTTACCTTCACAAATTCTTGAAGAAAACTTCACATGAGATTATCATTGGTAACAAACCAAATGTCTCATATCTTAGGGTATTTGGTGCCCCATGCTTTATTAGAGATATGAATCATAGCTCCAAATTTGCCCCTAAGGCACATGAAGGTTTTCTTTTAGGTTATGGTTCAAACTCTCACACTTAAAGAGTCTATAACTCTCACTTTGGGAAATTTATGGAAACTTTGAATGTAAGGTTTGATGAAACTAATGGCTCTCAAAAAGAGCATTTGCCTCATGATCTAGATGAACCTCCACTTGATGAAGTAATCAGGTCCATGGCTATTGGAGAGATTCGCCCTGTTGAAGCCAATCCACGTCAAGCTGTTAGGGATGATGATGGTCCAATGTTCCCACACATAGCCCGGGGCGCTGGAGATCAACATCCTGAAACAAATGGTGAACAGAACGAAAAAGGACAAGGGAACGAAGGAAATGCAAATCCTGAAGGAAATGCCGAAGCTGAAGGTGAAGCTGATCCCGAAGCTGATGCAGATCCTGAAGCAGAAGATGAGCCTGAAGCAAATGATACTACGTTATCCCGAGTTCGAAGAAGAGTTGATGTGGATTCGATCCTCGAAGATATCAATCAACCAGGTCGTCCCACTACTCGATCTCGTACTCGTTTGGCTAACTTCTGTGGAAAATTTTCTTTTGTCTCCATGCTAGAGCCTTCAAAGTATGATGAAGCCATGAAGGACCCGGATTGATTATTGGCTATGATGGAAGAACTTCACCAATTTGAAAGGAACAAAGTCTGGTCACTTGTTGAAAGGCCAGATCCCACGAAGCACAATGTTATTGGCACAAAGTGGATATTTCGCAACAAGCAAGATGAAGATGGTATTGTGGTAAGGAATAAGGCTAGATTGGTAGCACAAGGTTACACCCAAATCGAAGGAATTGATTTTGGTGAAACCTATGCTCCAGTAGCCCGTCTCGAATCCATTCGTGTCATGCTTGCTTTTGCTAACCACAAAAATATATTGCTATATCAAATGGATGTCAAGAGTGCTTTTCTTAATGGTGAAATAGAAGAAGAAGTGTATGTTATGCAGCCTCCAGGTTTTGAAGACTCGAAGAATCCTGATATGGTGTACAGGCTTCACAAAACTTTGTATGGACTGAAGCAAGCACCTCGTGCTTGGTATGAAACATTGAAGGATTTCCTCCTGAAGAAAGGCTTCAAACCAGGAACCACTGACCCCACACTTTTCACTCGATCATATAACAATGATCTATTTGTGTGTCAGATATATGTAGATGATATCATTTTTGGCTGTACTAACACTGAAATCAGCGAAGAATTTGCAAGGATGATGTCGAAGAAATATGAGATGTCTATGATGGGTGAATTGAAGTTTTTCCTTGGACTTCAGATTCGCCAACAGAAGAATGGCACCTTTATTTCACAGGAGAAATACTTGAAGGATTGCCTAAAGAAGTTTGATCTTGCTGAATGCAAGACCATTAGAACTCCCATGCCTACAAATGGTTTTCTTGATGCAGATGAGAAAGGGAAACCCTTCGATCAGAAGAAATTTCGGTCTATGATAGGTTCACTCTTATACTTATGTGCATCTAGACCTGACATTATGCTATCAGTTTGTATTTGTGCTCGTTTTTAGGCAAATCCGAAGGAATCGCATCATATTGCTGTGAAGCGAATTCTTCGATATCTAGCACATACTCCTTCTTTGGGACTTTGGTATCCTAAAGGTACTCAGTTTGATTTGATTGGATATTCTGATTCAGACTGGGCTGGTGATAGGGTTGACAGGAAATCTACCTCAGGCACTTGTCATTTTCTTGGTAGATCTCTTGTGTGTTGGGCTTCAAAGAAACAGAACTGTGTCTCAATTTCTACTGCTGAAGCTGAATACATTGCTGCTGGTTCATGCTGCACTCAAATACTTTGGCTTAAGTAGACGCTGAAAGATTATGGTATATTTGTGAAGAAAATCCCTCTGCTTTGTGACAATGAGAGTGCCATCAAGATTGCACACAATCCTGTGCAACACTCTCGAACGAAGCATATCGATATTCGTCATCATTTTCTTCGAGATCATGTTCAGCGCGAAGACATTGAGATTAGCCATGTTAGAACTGAAGATCAATTGGCAGATATATTCACGAAGCCATTGGACGAGAAAAGGTTTTGTGCATTGAGATGTGAGCTAAATATCTTAGACTCACACAATGTTCAGTAAGATCGAAACTTTTCACTGTAAATATTCACCTTCGTTGTGTATTAATTTGTTTAGTTTCGTTTGAGTTTTCCTTCGTCCAAGTTTAACTTCGTTTTCCATTTGTTTTCTGTTCTGTGTTGTCTTTATTTGTTCGTTTCTTTTGTCCCCTATACTTATCACTTTTAGCTTCATTGTTGTTCTTCGAAGTGATAAGTTTCGGACCCTACCTCTCCATTCTGATTCGCTCCCACTCTTCTCTATCTTGAATGTTAAGCACAATTGAAACGGAAAGCATATTGCTTCGAACATCATTGAGTTCCGAATCAAATGCTTCCAACTTTATCGAAGTTTTTGCTCTCGGTCAAGACTCATTCTTCGGCCGTTGAGTCCCCGTCTTTTACGGGTCGTTGAGATTCGCTCACGATCCGCCACTTCATCTGTGCCGTTGAATCGGAAGAGACACTCGCTGGGAACCGTCCGATATGATCTGGCAACCGTTTCAGATCGGGCCTATTTAAGGCGAGGCATCCAGCGAACCGTCTCCCCCATGATTCATTCTCTCCCGGATTCCCCGTCTTCCTCCTCGAGCACGCCGCTGAGCTCTCGTCCCCGACGACGACTGCGCCGCTTCACTGCCGGACCGCCGCCGCCGTGGATGTTCCCCGTCGACGAAGAGCTTGTCCCGCACTCCGTCGCCGTAGCCGCTTCGCGTCACCGAGTTAGGGTACGCTAAGCTTCTTGGATCCAATCTTTTCTCTGTGTTCTTCATCTAGGGCTTGGATCTAAGTGTTGTCAGGATTTTTTGTTTTCTTTTTATAGGACTAAATGATCCGTTTTGATCTTTGCTCCTTGGGAAAACTGTTCTTAGCATCAAAAGTGATCCCATCTTCTCAGGTGAGTCTTTGAGATTCAACCTATTCTGTGGTTTGGATTAGGTTAGGTCTTGTTCTCGAACTGGTTCTAGCCAAATCCATAAACAGAGTTGCATCTGATCTTAGATTGCTCCGGGTTCCTGTCAAAATTCTTTTGGTTTTGGTCAAAACTTTTGCCAGTGCTTATTCATTCCCTCTGTTGTTTCCCTCTTGTCTATAATTCTGATCACAGGATGTCTGACGAAGAGGCTGCTATGGGGAATGAGTCTCCCATTGTTGAAGGGCTCGAAAACTATCCAGAGCCACCGAAGCAAAAAGGCAAAGGTGGCAAAATGAAGGAAGTCAATAATGCCCGAGGCATCCCCGAAGCCATTCGCCTCAAGATGGGCTATGACACTCCTCCTGAAGAGACAGATCATGACCGAAATATTCGATTGCAAAGGATTCGACGCTATTGGGAAATTAGGTGGTACAAGTACAAGAGCATCCAAAATTGGAAGTGGGCAATGCAGTTTTCCTTCAGCCCACCTTATCGGTACACCACTTCTATGTGTGCCCAATACAATGCTGCTAACAGGAAGAAGTATTACCCGAAGCCTCCGGCTGTTCCTCACCCGAATACACTCAAAACTCCGGATGACTATCCAAAAGAGCAAGAAAGACTTGCCATTTTGGCTGAGAAGAAAAGGATAAGAGAAGAGAAGAAGGCAAAGGCTCTTGCTGCTGCAGGGCTAGATGAAGCCGAAGCATCGAAGCCTAAGAAGAGGCGAAAGCTTCGAAAACTTAGTGATTCACCTCCTCCTGCTTCAGAAGAAGAGGCTGATATCGAAGCTGATGACGAAGCTGATGCTGCTGCACAGCTTGAAGATTCGATTGATGTAGATCCTGCTGACGAAGCAGATGATGAATCTGAACACACTCCCATTCCCCCAAGTCCGAAGAGAAAACAGGTTCGGAAGCCACTGAAGAAGAAGGCTGGAGAGAAACCATATGCTCCTAAAGGCGTTAAGATTCAAGATCCTACAGATCCTCCTGCTCCCAAGAAAAACATCGATTTGACGAACTTGGTGGTTGAGGCTCCCCTGGCTAGTAAGCCACCTCGCCGCCTTGTTCCTGCTGACCAAAGAACCAAGGAAAGGCATGACCCGAAGGTTAAGCCTGCTGCTAAGCCCGAAGCTAAAGCTCATGAACAAGCCAAAGCTTCGAAGCCGAAGACAACTGTTGCCAAGCCTGGCCAGACTTATGCCCAGGTCGGCACCAAGAAGCTGTCTGAAGCTGAACTACGTAAGCGAGACCGTGCTGAAGCTGAACGACTTCATGCTGAAGAACAAGCCCAAGCTAAGGCTGATAAAGAAGCTAAATAGAAAGAGAAAGCAGATAAAGAAGCTGCAGAGTTGGAGAAACAGAGGAAAGAGCTGGCTGAATCAAACCAGAAAGCTGAAGCGAAGCGCAAGCTAGCTGAAGCAAAAGCTCAAGAGGCTAAGGCTGCTGCTGAAGCCAAACAGCTAAGTGAAGCTGAAGCCAAGCGCCAAGCTCAACTGGATGTGCTTCGCATAAAGAAAGCTGAGAAAATTGCTAGAGCTACTCAGAAAGAAGCTGCTGTTGACATGGCCCCAAAGGACATCCCTCCGAAGCCAGTCGCAGCCCCTATCCCCGAAGCTCATATTGAAGCTGAGCACAGTGAACACAATTTCCCAGATGCAAGAGAAGGAGAACTTTGGGACTGTTTAAGCCTGAATCAGGCATTCTGCCAGCTTGCTGAAGCTGTTGATCCCAAGGCTGTAATGTTGGGAATACTTATATTTCACCAACTCTTTCTGCTATGATTGAAACTTTATACAATCAGCTGAGGGATTTGCATGCTAGGGACAGATCTGAAACTACTAAGATTCTGAAATTCAAGAACAAGGCAGATGCTGAATCGGATGAGGATTTCAAGATCGAAGCCATAGCTGCTTCGAAGAAAATTGCTGATGTCAATGAGAAAACGAAGCAAAATATACAAGTGTATCAAGGCAAGATAAAGTCTGAAGTTGAAGAATGTTGCAAAACTCACAATGCTTCAGTCATGGCTCTTGACTCCAAGAAGCGCGAAGCAATGCTCAAGCAATTAGCTTCACCACTTCCCAAACTGCAACAGAGAAAGCGACGTCTTATTTCAGACACAGACGAAGCTGATGAGGTGAGCTCTCATCCGGCCAAGAAGGCCTCAAGGAAAGCATCACCCCCTCGATGCAAGATCATCAAACTTTCCAAACCATCTGTGAAGCCATCCACCCCCGAAGCCGTTCCACCGCGTGTTCAAACTCCACCTCCTCCTCAACCCGCTCCTCAACCGTCCGCCCATGACAACTTTGCGCCAGATCCTTCTCCTCCTGCTCAAGACATTCCTGAAAATGATTATTCTTCAGCTCACTCTGCTGAGGAGTCTGAAAAACAAGAAGGCGAAGCCAAAGATAGTGCTGTTGAAGCCGATGCAGATGCTGAAGCCGAAGCCAATGAATTGGCCATCATGACTCAACCGCAAGGGCGAGCCATAGCTGCTCGAAGGAACTGTATCCCCGCCCAAGACACTCAACTAGACTCCATCTACCCTAGAGAGACTTTTCCCATATTCCTCGGAGATGGATCTTCTTCAAGACATGGTCCTAAATTCAATCTTGAAGTTCATCGCCAGAAGCTTCGCTTCTTTGGCGCAAGTCCATATGATTCACCAAGGACTGCAGATGACCTTCGATTCTGGACAATTGAGCAACAAATCCTCTACACGAAGCTATACTGCCAGAAAGGTGTTCTGTTCAGGCACAAGTACTTAGATATGCGAAGTCTATCTTCTGCAACGTGCTTCCAAAATATCATGGAAACCATCGAAGCACAGAATTTAACTGGCATGTTTGCCATGGAGACTCCTTTCAATTCCGAGCTAGTGAAGCAATTCTATGCCACTCTCTATGTCTCTGGAAACCCTGATGATACGAGCACATGGATTCTTGAATGGATGATTCAAGGAAAAGTGTTTAGGATGCATTCTGATGAATTTATGGATATAGTGAACATCCCAAGGCACACTGGAGAACTAGCAAAGGTTCATTTGCTGCCTGATCCCACTGAAGCTGAATTTGCTTCACTCATGGATCCCGAAGTCACTGGAGATCACATGCCTGAGAACATTCGCCCGAAGCATCTGATATTCATATCGAAGACTTGGTTTTACATCTTTTCTAACTCACTGATGCCTCTCAGCACTGCGAATGAAGAGTCCAACATTCATTATCATACACGTCATGCTCTAATGAAGCTTAATCATGGCCATGTGTTTGACTTCGAGGATTTTTTTCTTCGCTATATGGTCCAAGCTGCTGAACTAGTACATCAATTGAATCCATATGCTCCCTGGCTGCAAGCCATTTGCAATCATGGACGCAGGGAAGACTTCGTTGCGAAGCATCACCCGAAGCTGTTCTGTCCTCCTGTGCGCGATACTATGAATATCTTCAGAAGGCCAAATGATCCATTTGCCACATATGTCGGAGTCAGACAGCATATCCATGAACGCAACATGTCGAAGAAGTTCCAGAAATAAGTTTGCCACTTTGAAGTTGGAATTCGTACCCAACAAATGCTTGAAAACTTCATTGAAGGAAATCAGCGCCAAATGCAATATCTTTCAGATGAGATAATAGAGTTGGCAACATTTCTTTAAACAACAACCAATACTTGAAGGTTTTGAAGCGCCACTCTTGGAAAGGATTACGGAAGTTCAACTCTGTGAAGAAGCTAGAAGCTGACCGGATTTTCAAGGAGTATCCACATCTTCAACGTCACTTTTCAAGAAATGATTCGATCGACCGCCCCAACCCCAAAATCCCGACGCTGGACAAGATTGATGAAGTGTTGTTTGTAAACCCAACTGAACAGATTCGCCCCGATACCTTCTCTGATGAAGAGTCCCACACCTCGAAGAAAGAAGATGATCCTCTCAACGACAACGACCTTGATTTGCTTCAAGCGCCGATGGACTTCGATGAGCTGGAGTCACCGGCTTCCACCGAAGGAGATACTTCAGGAGATGCATCTTCTTCAGGCGAAGACAATCAGCAGGGTCCCCGGGTTGCTGCTATCGCATAAATGCTCTTGATCTGCCTCTCAACCTTTTGTCCAATTATTGACAAAAAGGGGGAGAATGTAGCATCGTGTGAGTTTAGATTTGCTGCGTGGTTTAGGGATTTGATTCGATCTTTTGCGTGTTAAGTTACGAAAAACTTTCCATTCACTTCGATTGGGTTGTAACTTAAGTTTTACTTCGGTTGTGAACTGATACACCTTATGTGTTAATAACCCCCGTGCTTGCAAGTTTCCCTCGTATCTTTTATCTTCCAGGTGGTTATTATCCTTTAAGTTCACAGGTCATTGGATGATTGCATATTATTCAAGACAAATATTCTCTATATACAATTGATTCACTAAGATATGTGTTAGGCTTCCCATCAATGATATTCTTCATCAAGTATTCACTTTGATTATAAATCTTCGATGCTTGCATTCAATGGGAGTCAAAAGCTTCATATCTTAGAGTTTTCTCTCAACTAAATTCAAAATTCCATATCTTTTATCGATGCCTGTTTTGTCAACAATAGTCCAAAAAGGGGGAGATTGTAAGAGCAAAGTTATACCCCCATGAGTTTTGGATATTGTTGGGAAAAACAGTAGAGGAACTAACAAGTTTTCTAGTGTAAAACAGATGGTTAGGTTCCTGAAGTTATAGGTTGGTGATAAAGCTTCAACGAAGATTTACACTTTTACTGAAGCATATCCTCTGGAGTGAAGCTCATCACGGATGTCGACCCCTAAAAAGATAAGGAATCCTGAAGCACGTCTCATCGAAGAAGATGACCAAGATGGCGCAAGACTTAGTAGTTTTTGCGTAGTTCTTTTTCACTTCTTTGAGTCGTAGGAAAACCCATACTATCAAGAGGGGTTTAGTAAATGTACTCCGAAGGTTTTGGTGAAAAGACTCAGATCGAATCCAAACCAGTGAGAAGCCAGAGTTGAGAAATCTCATGTGCACTAGGTAATGCTTCACCAGCGAAGACTTAGTTCTTTCGGCTACTGAAGCAAAACCAAGTCCGTGAGTCAGCTTTACTTGGACCGCAAGTAAAGTTGCGCTTTGATTGGAAATATGACCGTTGGGGACAGGTGTCAAGCTGTCACATCGGGTCACTTCAGTCATTTCGCACCTTGGGATTGCCACCTATAAATACGCCACCCCCGCCCTCATTGGCGGGTGGCTGCTTCCGAGATTATTTTCCTTACAGTGAAGGAGAGAGAGCAACCCCACCGAAGCAAACCAAAAATCCATCCATCAAAGCATAAGTCCTATTTATCTGAGTTGATTCATTATGACTTAGGAAGTTTGCTAGCCTTTTTATCTTGGAGAACTGCAATTCTCCTAGACGGTTAGAGAGTTGTTCTTCAGAGAGCGAAGAGTTATTGTCGCCTCGAAGTCTAGTTTGTCAAAGGTTTCGGTGATTTCCTCAATAATCAACCACGAGTGAAGAAATGACCAAGCTCAAGGAGTTTGGTGCAGTGGAGATACGGACGGAGAGAGGTTAGCTCCTGTGTTCAATCACAAGCCCCTCCAACCAGACGTAGCACTTTGCAGAGTGTGAACTGGTCGAACAAACATCGCCGAGTCTAGAATTCGTTTTACTTTCCGCACTTACATTCAGTTTATCAATTGCTTCAGTGATATGCTTCAATGCAATTGATTCGATGCTTTTGATTCGCTATGTTATGCTTCAATCCTGTTCTGCTTCAATGTTTATCTTTCTGTTGAATCTCTTCTGCTGCTAAGTTATGCTTCACTTCATAGTTTCATGCAAAAATTTGAAGTGATCATTCACACCCTCCCCCTCTGATCACATACTTGGTCTTACAACTTGGTGTTATACTTGAGGTCTATATTGATGATATTGTTGTCAAATCAGATGCTTTTGAATCTCACTTAGCCGATTTGCGTTTAGCTTTTGAGAGCATGAAGAAATATGGATTGAAGATGAATCCTTTGAAGTGTGCTTTTGGCGTATCGGCTGGAAAGTTCTTGGGTTTTATTATTCATGAGGACGGTATAGAAATTCATCCCAAGAAGATAGAAGCTATACAGAAGGTGGAGGCTCCAATGTGCAAAAGAGATATGAAGAAGTTCCTTGGCAAGATTAATTATTTGAGGAGATTCATTGCTAATTTTTCAGGGAAGGTTGATGCATTTACCCCTATACTTCGGTTAAAGAATGATGTTGATTTTACTTGGGGGGCAAAACAGCAAGAAGCATTTGATATGATTAAGAAATATTTATGCACCCCTCCGGTGTTGAAAGCTCCTAAGCATGGGAAGCCCTTTAGACTTTATATTGCGGCGGAGAAAGGTGTTATTGGTGATTTTTTGACTCAAGAGACCGAAGGGAAGGAACATGCTATTACTTATTTGAGTCGGCGCCCTTGGATTCCGAAACAAGGTATACCTTCATTGAGAAAATATGCTTATGTTTATATTATGCTTGCACAAAACTGAGACATATTCTAGTGTGTAGTAATTGCATAGTAGCTTGTCAAACCGATGTCATTAAATACATGTTTCATAGGCCAATTCTTAGTGGTAGAATTGGCAAGTGGGCTTATGCTTTAATTGAGTATGATTTGGCTTATGAATCTTTGAAATCTATGAAAGGCCAAATTGTTGCTGATTTTATAGTTGAACATCGGATTGATAGTGAGCATGATATTGGTATAAACCTTGTTTCGTTAGTACCATGGAGATTATATTTTGATGCTTCAGTTTGTAGCAGTGGCCAGGGTGTTGGTGTTGTTTATATATCTCCTCATGCTGCTGTTTTTGAGGCCTCATGCCGATTAGAATACTTTTGCACCAATAATCAGGCCGAATATGAAGCATTGTTATTCGGCTTAGAGATGTTGCTTGCTATAGGTGCTAAACATATTGAGGCTTTTGGTGATTCATTATTAGTAGTACAACAAGTTTCTGGAATATTTAAGTGCTTTGATGAATCACTCAATGTTTATCTTGATAAATGTCTAGATGTAGTTTCCACTTTAGATCATTTTAGTATTGCTCATATACCTAGAAATGACGACTGGAAAGCAAATGAATTGGCACAACAAGCATCTGGTTACCATGTTGATCGTGGCATGTTTCATATTTCTCAAGAACCGATGTCTTGTATTGCCAATATGGAAGAGGCCGAATTAGAACTTACTACTTCGGCCACTAATGGAAAATCTAGTGCAGGTGAAAATCAAGACTGGAGGAAGTCCATTATTGATTACTTGCGTGATCCTAGTAAAAGGGTGGACAGGACTGTTCGGCGTATGGCTTTTAAGTACGTGTTGAGGGATAATGATCTTTATCGCCGAACGGTCGATGATGTTTCTTTAAAGTGCTTGGATGAGGATCAAGCGAGAGTTGCTATGGGAGAGGTACATGAAGGAATTTGTGGTACTCATCAATCGGCTCCGAAGATGAAGTGGTTATTGCGACGTGCTGGATTTTATTAGCCGACGATGATTAATGATTGCTTCAGGTATTACGAAGGGTGTGAAGCTTGTCAAAAGTTTGGTGATATTGAATTGGCTCCTGCTGCTATGTTACATCCTATTGTTAAGCCATGGCCTGTTAGAGGATGGGGATTAGACTTCATTGGCCAAATTCATCCTTCTTCTTCAAAGGGGCATCGGTTTGTGTTGCTAGCAACTGATTATTTCACCAAATGGTCTGAAGCAATACCTCTCAGGAATATGACACATGTGGAGGTAATTCAATTTATAACCAAGCATATTATTCATAGATTCGGTATCCCTCAAAACTTGACTACAAATCAAGGTTCGTCTTTCATGGCACATCAAGTTAGAGAATTTGCCGAATCCTATAATATAAAGTTGCTCAATTCCTCCCCGTATTATGCCCAAGATGATGGACAAGCTAAGTCTAGTAATAAGATATAAATCAAGCTCATCAAGAAGAAAAATGAAGATAATACAAGGAGATGGCATGAGTTATTGTCTGAAGCTTTGTGGGCACATATGATTTCAAGGCATGGTGCTACAAAGGTAACTCCATATGAGCTCGTATATGGTCAAGAAGCTGTTTTACCCGTGGAAGTTAATTTGAATGCCTTGAGAATAGCCAAATCAAATGATTTATCGGCGGTGGACTTTTAAAATTTGATGATGGATAATATTGATGAGGTCACCGATAAGCGTTTTGCTGCGTTAAAGGCCATAGAAAATGACAAGTTGAGAGTTGCAAGAGCTTACAATAAGAAGGTGAAATTGAAGAATTTTCAGATTGGATATCTTGTGTGGAAGGTGATTCTACCAATTGGTTCAAAAGATAGAAAATTCGGGAAGTGGTCACCAAGCTAGGAAGGTGTAACAGCCCAGTTTTCACAAAAATTAAAAATTTGTTTTCGGTGTGAATTGTTTCATTGTCTGATTTGTTTGCGGTGTTTGCGTCCCCGATTTATCGATAAGCGATTATTTTCCCCCCTCTTATCTCGTATCGGACGGAGACCGACCCTTGCCACCCTGACACTCGACCTTTGCGACACCGGGTTTCACCCGAGCACCGTCGTGAAAACCTCACGAGACTAGCCGCAGCCAACATAACGAAAAACCCCGTTTAATAATTAATCGGGTTATTTTTATAGTGCACCAGAAAGTGTTCTCGGAATGGTTCCAACGCAAGGTGAACGCCACCGGCTCGACGTGCTGATCGCGCAGTTCAAAGTTTTACCCGAATCGGAGGTACTGCGGACCCCCGGCGGTCAGAAACGTGAGCACCACGCGCGCGAGAGAAAAACCAGGGATGTTCTTGCAAACTGCCAGCCACCCGGGCTATAAATAGACCACCCCACCACTTAGGGTTTTCCCTAAGCATCTAGCCGGCCCCAGATCTGATATTTTGCCCCAATTTTTGTCAAAACCTAGATTCCAGATTTTTCGGGCCGTTCGATCCCCCGATCGGACGCACCAGAGTGCGCCACGTCACCCTAGCCATCCCCAATCTCCCACCTCAACACTCTCTCCTGGCCGAGCCGCCGCCGGGCCCGAGGCCGCCGCCTCCCGCAGCCGGCCGGCCGCCGGACCCTCCCCGCCGGCCATCTCTTCCTCCTCCCTCCTTCCTCTCTCTCCCTTTTCCTATTTCTCTTCTCACCCGCCGCCCTCTTCTCTCTCCAGGACGAAGCCACCGCCACCTCACGCCATCGGCATGGCGCCCGAGCCGAGCTCGCCCGCCCCGCGCCCTACAACCCATCGCCGGCCCCCTCCACGACCGGATCCGGCAAGCCGCCGCCCCAACGCCTCCACAGCCGACCCTCCTTGCCGCCGGTGGCCGGCGTGCCACCGAGAAACCGCCGCCGTCTTCCGTCGCTCGGGAGGAGCCCGAGCCGGCTGCCTCCCGTCCATCGTGGCCACGTGGGCCAGCTAGGCCAGGCGGCCCAGCCAGCCCGAGCAAGTCGGCCTGCCAGGCCAAGCTCCAGCCCAGCCTCCAGATGGGCTCGGCCCATGGTGAGCCTGCTCCCGATCCCTTTTTTTTGTTCTTTTTTTTATTTATTTTTATTATTCCAGCACCTCAATTTCACTAAGTCTGGAGTAAACTGTGTGCTGATCTGTTTTTGCGATGCGATTTCCCGTTGATCCGTAGCTCCGATGAACGTGCGCCCAAAACGAAAGTTGCTCAGTTGTCCGTGCTCTAGCATTTGTATGTAGAAAGTTTTTCCGTTTGAGGTCATCTTGATTGTGTAATTGCTGTTCAAGCAGGGCTACCTGTCGTTAACCGCTGCTAAGTTGCTGTAACTGTTATTTTATTGCACTTCGGGCGACGGTTGCTTCGCAACCGTACGTCGAAATTGAGTGATTCCTTTTGCGTTGCGTTAAGAATTATTTCTACTTCAGTTTCATTCATTCACATGCCATAATTGCCTGCTGCATCATGATTATATCTTGCTCCAAAGTAGCTACCTTGCTGATTAGTTTGCTGCTGTTTATATTTTGTTGCAACTTCGGTCGACGAGTGTGTCGCGACCGTTTATCGGAATTGAGTTATTCCAATTGCATATTGTTAAGAATCATGTCTAATTTTATTACATGTATTGCATCTTCATGTTATCATTGCTGGTCATATAGATATTTAGCTCCAAAGTTTCTATGCTGCTATTTTTGACAGCCACCTCTGTTTTTCACTAAGTCTGTTACTTTGTGATGCCATGTTGTTTGCTTAATATCTTTTGATCTATGATGCCTTTTTGCATGATTATTTTTGCCATGCCTTCCCTGTCATGTATACTTTAGTTCCATATCATTTGTGAGCATATTGCATTGGTTATCCTGTTTATGCATTGCTCTCAAGTGTGGTTCGTGATGTTGGCAGTTTGTGCCCGTAACTTGTTTTGCTTATATCTTTATAACCGTAACTCCGTTTGGAGTGTGCCTTATATGTAACTTGATTAGTTTTTAGTGTACTTTGTGTTTATGCTATTGTTTTCTGTTGTTAACCAACCTGAAATATGGTTTAGGACAGAACAGTACTAAATCATTTAATCATCGTGCGGCAGTTAGTGTTATGTCATGTTTAGGATTGTGCCGCACTTAAATTGTCTAGCGTAGATAGTCTACTTTGTGCTTCACCTTTGCCATGTTTGTGTGCTATGCCATGCTTTCTTGAGTTGCCATGTTAATAACCGTTGGTTGAACACCTGTAGCTAAGCAACTTGAACCACCGTAAATGTGCGGTATTCGTCGTGTGTGACCGATACCCCACTTAAACTGTTAGTAACCGTTCTCGACGATAGATTCGTATCGCGTTGCCGTGTCGTGTGATGTCTTCTTGATCTTGTGTTGCCCCGTAATAATAGAGTGCCTGCTTGTTGATTGCTTTCCAGTGTTTACCGTCTTGTGTGCTTCCGCGGGTACCTTCGGAGACGACGTGACCTTGCGATCAACTACACCTTCGGAACCCGACTTATCAACAGGCAAGGACTATACATTACTGATGATCCATTCTATTTCAACCAGCGGTTTGCTTGCTAGTCTAGGTTAAGTTCGATATTTGATCCTACCACATGTTTACTGCCTCTTTCAAACCAATACAACCATGTCCCTTCCCAGCAAATCTTGTACTGCTATGTTACTATTGCTCGTTGCTCCGCCCCTGCTTAGTATGCATGCTTAGGATGCTACGGTGTTACCCTGTTACTCCAAGGTTTGGGATATCACATTATTATATTGTTGTTGATGATATCATTATTATAATGTTCACTATATTCGACGAAGGATGGAAGGTCTAGGCTGTCCCGCCCCGACGCTTTGTTCCATTCGAGTCACCTAGGATCCGAGTTCCGGGTATTGGTTTTAAGACTGAGCGTGCCTAACCGCGTGTGGGATTTTATGGGGTCCGCTTTTCTTACCTACCTAGCTTCAAGCATATTTAGTGGTGGCCCAAGCTGATTTTACCATTTGAAACCGTGTGTGTGTTGGTCGTACGCCAGTAGTTTTGAAACCAACCTGGACCAGTGAGTACATAGTTCCCTTGCTGGCCCATCATGACCGGCTAAGGACCCGGTGTCCCATGTGTGATTAACCGGCTATCCAAACCTGGAGTCATACGGTAGAGACCAGATTGAGATCGCGGCCGGCTCCTGAGCTGGATGTCGACTCACCGGGGGCCACCCGGATTTGTTCGTTGTTATCTAGAGGGACCTGTCGTTTCGGATCTCATGGAACTAAATCATAAAATGGTTACCTGTGATGGGTAGCAACTGAGAGAGATGGACGTGCGTGTGGAGCCTTGTAATGGGCAGTTGGTACACCCCTGCAGGGTTAAATCTTTTCGAGAAGCCGTGTCCACGGTTATGGACGACTTGAGACCTACTCCTTGTTCATAGACAACAACAATTGAGATAATCTTAATATAACTTGATCAACGTGTGTGTATGCCTTGACTGCTTCTTCTTCACCGGGATGCGAAGAGGAGGACAAGGATAAGATAGGTGTTATGTTTGCGTAAGTAGTTGATAGCAAGACTTGTTGGAGGTGATTCCTCATCGAATTCTTGGCTTCTTATCTTACTCTCTAGATCGTTAGCCACTTCATAAATGCTAGTGCGGCAGCAACCTCACAACTTACCCCTTCCTTACCATAAACTACTAGTTGTCCTAGAATGTCGAGTGATGAAGTCCTTGCCGGGTTAGATGACCACTACAGTTGGATGTTGAGTACTTCTGTACTCATGATACTACCCCCAAACTCTTTTCAGGGTTCTTGATCGACAACAGGTATGGTGATCGACGTTTCACGTGGAGACTCGACGACGACTAGTTAGGCGGATCCCGGCGGAGGGCCTGGACCCGTGTGGTTATGGGGATCGATGTTTTTCTCTTTGCGAGTAGGCCTTTTCTTGTAGTCTGTACTCAGACATGTATCTTCCGCTGTTGTATTGTATTTAAGGCAGTTGTATGCCGATTGTATGAGATGTTGTATCCTTGTATCTGTAATGTTGTGATATCATGTTGGAAATCCGGGGCATATGTCTTTGTCATATGTCGCGGTGGGACCGATATGTCCTTCGTCCCCGGATCTGGATGGAAACATCTAGATTTGGAACAATACCACATATCGGGCCTTACAACTTGGTATCAGAGCCTTATCGACTGTAGGATCCCTTCTCTGGCCTAAGTCGAGTCTAGACAAAAACTATTTTGTAGTCATTAAGTTAGTTATCGGAGAGTAGGAATCTATTTACTCCTAACCCTTGCTCTGGTCAGGACAAGTGTCGTAAGTGTTTTAACTCTGATCTTATCCCCTTCAAAACTCTAGGATCTCGAGAGTGTGGAGTACCGGAACCACTACAATGCCTTGCTTGCAGCGTATTGTCTCGATTCCGAGCTCAGGTGGGAATTCCTGTAGTACCTTCAGCTTCTCCGGTTTCGGATATCATCTGGGTCGTCCTTTGCCCTCCCTCCTTTTGCCCGGTGATTTACGACTTGCGTCGAAAATCACTATCCCTTGATCTGGTTTTCACGATCGTTCTTCCTCTTGTCACTGACGGTTTCGTTTTTCCGACGATGTCGTCTCTCTGCGGAAAATTATCTCGACCGAAGTTCGATGTCGACATGGAGCAGAGTTCCTTGTTGGTGGTGTTGAAGATCGTGGACTCTCTTCTTTCCCCCCCTCTCCCCCGGATCATCTTGGATCTCGGGACGAGATCCCTTGTTGGTGGTGTTGTATTGTAACAGCCCAGTTTTCACAAAAAATAAATTTTTTTTTCGGTGTGAATTGTTTGATTGTCTGATTTTTTTGCGGTGTTTGCATCCCCGATTTATCGATCAGCAATTATTTTCCCCCCTCTTATCTCGTATCGGACGGAGACCCACCCTTGCCACCCTGACACTCGACCTTTGCGACACCGGGTTTCACCCGAGCACCGTCGTGAAAACTGCACGAGGCTAGCCGCGGCTAACAGAACGAAAAACCCCGTTTAATAATTAAACGGGTTATTTTTATAGCGCGCCAGAAAGTGTTGTCGGAACGGTTCCAACGCAAGGTGAATGCCGCCGGCTCGACGCGCTGATCGCGCAGTTCGAAGTTTTACCCGAATCGAAGGTACTGCGGACCACCGGCGGTCAGAAACGCGAGTACCGCGCGCGCGAGAGAAAAACTGGGGATGTTCTTGCAAACTTCCAGCCAGCCGGGCTATAAATAGACCACCCCACCACTTAGGGTTTTCCCTAAGCACCTAGCCAGCCCCAGATCTGATATTTTGCCCCAATTTTTGTCAAAACCTAGATCCCATATTTTACGGGCCGTTCGATCCCGCGATCGGACGCACTGGAGTGCGCCACGTCACCGTAGCCATCCCCAATCTCCCACCTCAACACTCTCTCCTGGCCGAGCCGCCGCCGGACCCTCCCCGCCGCCTCCCGCAGCCGGCCGGCCGCCGGATTCTCCCCGCCGGCCATCTCTTCCTCCTCCCTCCTTCCTCTCTCTCCCTTCTTCTCCTTCTCTTCTCACCCGCCGCCCTCTTCTCTCTCCAGGACGAAGCAACCGCCGCCTCATGCCATGGGCATGGCGCCCGAGCTGAGCTCGCCCGCCCTGCGCCCTACAACCCGTCGCCGGCCCCCCTCCACGACCGGATCCGGCAAGCCGCTGCCTCCAGGCCGCCCCAACGCCTCCACAGCCGCCCCTCGTCGCCGCTGGTGGCCGGCGTGCCACCGGGCAACCGCCGCCGTCTTCGTTCGCTCGGGAGGAGCCCGAGCCGGCTGCCTCCCCTCCATCGTGGCCACATGGGCCAGCCAGGCCAGGCGGCCCAGCCAGCCCGAGCAAGCCGGCCTGCCAGGCCAAGCTCCAGCCCAGCCTCCAGATGGGCTCGGCCCATGGTGAGCCTCAGCCCGACCCCTTTTTTTCTGTTCTATTTTTTATTTATTTTTATTATTCCAGCACCTCAATTTCACTAAGTCTGGAGTAAACTTTGTGCTGATCTGTTTTTGCGATGCGATTTCCCGTTGATCCGTAGCTCTGATGAACGTGCGTCCAAAATGAAAGTTGCTCAGTTGTGCGTGCTCTAGCATTTGTATGTAGAAAGTCTTTCCGTTTGAGGTCATCTTGATTGTGTAATTGCTGTTCAAACAGGGGTACCTGTCGTTAACTGCTGCTAAGTTGCTGTAACTGTTATTTTATTGCAACTTCGGGCGACGGTTGCTTCGCAACCGTACGTCGGAATTGAGTGATTCCTTTTGCGTTGCATTAAGAATTGTTTCTACTTCAGTTTCATGCATTCACATGCCATAATTGCCTGGTGCATCATGATTATATCTTGCTCCAAAGTAGCTACCTTGCTGATTAGTGTGCTGCTGTGTATATTTTGTGGCAACTTCGGTCGACGAGTGTGTCGCGACCGTTTATCGGAACTGAGTGATTCCAATTGCATATTGTTAACCATCATGTCTACTTTCATTACATGTATTGCATCTTCATGTTAGCATTACTGGTCATATAGATATTTAGCTCCAAAGTTGCTATGCTGCTATTTTTGACAGCCACCTCTGTTTTTCACTAAGTCTGTTACTTTGTGATGCCATGTTGTTTGCTTAATATCTTTTGATCTATGATGCCTTTTTGCATGATTATTTTTGCCATGCCTTCCCTGTCATGTCTACTTTAGTTCCATATCATTTGTGAGCATGTTGCATTGGTTATCCTGTTTATGCATTGCTCTCAAGTGTGCTTCGTGATGTTGGCAGTTTGTGCCCGTAACTTGTTTTTCTTATATCTTTTTAACCGTAACTCCGTTTGGAGTGTGCCTTATATGTAACTGGATTAGTTTTTCGTGTACTTTGTGTTTATGCTATTTTTTTGCTGTTTTTAACCAACCTAAAATATGGTTCAGGGCAGAACAGTACTAAATCATTTAATCATCGTGCGGCACTTAGTGTTATGTCATGTTTAGGATTGTGCCGCACTTAAATTCTCTAGCGTAGATAGTCTACTTTGTGCTTCACCTTTGCCATGTTTGTGTGCTATGCCATGCTTGCTTGAGTTTCCATGTTAATAACCGTTGGTTGAACACCTGTAGCTAAGCAACTTGAACCACCGTAAACGTGCGGTATTCCTCGTGTGTGACCGATACCCCACTTAAACTGTTAGTAACCGTTCTCGACGATAGATCTGTATCGCGTTGCCGTTTCGTGTGATGTCTTCTTGATCTTGTGTTGCCCCGTAGTAATAGAGTGCCTGCTCGTTGATTGCTTTCCAGTGTTTACCGTCTTGTGTGTTTCCGCGGGTACCTTCGGAGACGACGCGAGCTTGTGATCAACTACACCTTCGGAACCTGACTTATCAACCGTTAAGGACTATACATTAGTTATGATCCATTCTATTTCAACCAGCGGTTTGCATGCTAGTCTAGGTTAGGTTCGATATTTGATCCTACCACATGTTTACTGCCTCTTTCAAACCAATACAACCATGTCCCTTCCCAGCAAACCTTGTACTGCTATGTTACTATTGCTCGTTGCTCAGCCCCTGCTTAGTATGCATGCTTAGGATGCTACGATGTTACCCTATTACTCCTGGGTTTGGGATATCACATTATTATATTGTTGTTGATGATATGATTATTATAATGTTGACTATATTCGACGAAGGATGGAAGGTCTAGGCTGTCCCGCCCCGACGCTTTGTTCCATTCGAGTCACCTAGGATCCGAGTTCAGGGTATTGGTTTTAAGACTGAGCGTTCCTAGACGCGTGTGGATTTTACGGGGTCCCCTTTTCTTACCTACCTAGCTTCAAGCATATTTAGTGGTGGCCCAAGCTGATTTTACCATTTGAAACCTTGTGTGTGCTGGTCGTACGCCAGTAGTTTTTAAACCAACCCGGACCAGTGAGGACATAGTTCCCTTGCTGGCCCATCATGACCGGCTGAGGACCCGGTGTCTCATGTGTGATTAACCGGCTATCCAAACCTGGAGTCATACGGTAGAGACCAGATCAAGATCGCGGCCGGCTCCTGAGCTGGATGTCGACTCACCGGGGGCCACCCGGATTTGTTCGTTGTTAGCTAGAGGGACCTGTCGTTTCGGATCTCATGGAACTAAATCATAAAATGGTTACCTGTGATGGGTAGCAACTGAGAGAGATGGACGTGCGTGCATAGCCTTGTAATGGGCAGTTGGTACACCCCTGTAGGGTTAAATCTTTTCGAAAAGCCGTGTCCACGGTTATGGACGACTAGAGACCTACTCCTTGTTCATAGACAACAACAATTGGGATAATATTAATATAACCATATCAACGTGTGTGTGTGCCTTGACTGCTTCTTCTTCGCCGGGATGCGAAGAGGAGGACAAGGATAGGATAGGTGTTATGTTTGCGTAAGTAGTTGATAGCAAGTCTTGTTGGAGGCGATTCCTCATCGAATTCTTGGCTTCTTATCTTACTCTCTAGATCGTTAGCCACTTCTTAAATGCTAGTGCGGCAGCTATCTCACCACTTACCCCTTCCTTACCGTAAACTCCTAGTTGTCCTAGAATGACGAGTGATGAAGTCCTTGCTGGGTCAGATGACCACTACAGTTGGATGCTGAGTACTTCTGTACTCATGATACTACCCCCAAACTCTTTTCAGGGTTCTTGATCGACAACAGGTATGGTGATCGACGTTTCACGTGGAGACTCGACGACGACTAGTTAGGCGGATCCCGGCGGAGGGCCTGGACCCGTGTGGTTATGGGTATCGATGTTTTTCTCTTTGCCAGTAGGCCTTTGCTTGTAGTCTGTACTCAGACATGTATCTTCCGCTGTTTTATTGTATTTAAGGCAGTTGTATGCCGATTGTATGAGATGTTGTATCCTTGTATCTGTATTGTTGTGATATCATGTTGGAAATCCGGGGCATATGGCTTTGTCATATGTCGCGGTGGGACCGATATGTGCTTCGTCCCCGGATCTAGATGGAAACATCTAGATCTTGAACAGTACCGCATATCGGGCCTGACAGAAGTTCCTTTCAAGATTATAAGAATAGTTCCCGGAAATTCGTATTTGGTGGAATCCATACAAGGAACATTGCTGCCTAAAGCTCTCAATGGCAAATATTTGAAGAAATACCACCCAACTGTGTGGCAAGAAGCCTGAATGGGCTAATGGCCGATATATGACTATCGCCCTAAGAACAAGACATGGCCGATATGTCCGATGGAGTGTTGACATCGTCCTTAGACCCTATGTGGTGCACATTATTTTTCGGCACGCAAGTTTTGCCGAAAAAGAGGGTGCATGTGTTGACACTGGTTTTTGGCACAGCAATAAACCCATATAAGATGACCTCAAATCAAGAAGTGCTCTACATGAAAAAGTTGAGTATTGTCGATATGAACAACTTTGTAGTTCGAGTCATCGTCATCCAAGACTGTTTCAAGACCGAAAACCATGTTCCGGGCAACAAGACTGTCGCATTCAGTGCACTATTTGGCTAATTGCGCCTTCAATATAACTTCAAATAATGAAATTTATACTTTAATTGGCTTCATCTCGTCGAACCGGTCGATTTTGACACTTGAATCATCCAAATCCGAGTTCGTATGAAGAAGTTATAGCCAAATCGGTGTAGCATAGAAGGGAAGACCGGTACTACCGGCCTGGACAAGCGGTACTATCGACCCATACGCGAAAAACCTTCTGTAAGAGCCCGGAACAGGGCCGGTCTCACCAAAGTTGTTCTGGTAAATAATATATACCGGTACTACCGGTCCGTAGACCGGTACTACCGCTCGGGTACGCGAAAAACCTTCTGTTGAGGCCTGGAATCGAGCCGGTAGCATCCCGGTTGTTCCGGTAAAAATTCATACACCGGTACTACCGGTCTGAGAGAGCGGTACTACCGGTCTGTGCGCAGATTCATGCAGATTTTGGAAAATTCGAGTTTGGCTATAGTTTTTGGCATTGTGACGTGAATCCAAGTCCGTGTCTTGCAAGGGAAGTCCAACCCCCTCATATATAGATGAGGTGACGGCCGATTGAAACAACACACAGTCGCAAACACATCTAAACCCTAATTTCGTCTACTTTTCGATGTATCTTCTCCCTCGTTCTTTGTTTGTTCTTGTTCTTGCAGGGCAACGATCCGCCAGAGCTCTAGGGGCGATAAGGTCGACCTAGGGCAGCCCATAGCCGTCGTGCGCCAAGAAGGGGACCCTCCCGGGCGTGTGGAGTTTCGGGTGCTCAAAAGCGTCCAACGGTTGTCTTGCGTATCGCGCTACCGGACGGATCTCCTTTGACGTGAGTTGAGGTGCATCACCCCCCTGCGTCGAGGGTACACGTGACGTGTTCGTGTGTTAACACAATCCCGAGAGACTTCAGGTCGTCCTTGATTGGACTCCACCTGAATCGGTTAAGCAAGTTAGAAGTTTTCTTGGCTTAGCAAGCTATTGACGCCGCTTCATCGAGAAATTCTCCAAAGTTGCAAAGCCTCTAATTGAACTCCTCCAGAAGATAAGAAATTCTAATGGACCCCCAAGTGCGAGGAAAGCTTTCAAGAGCTAAAAAGAAGATTGACTTCTGCCCCCGTACTTGCGCCTCCAGACACCAAAAAGGATTTCGATATCTATTGTGACGCTTCACGACAAGGGTTAGGATGCATAGTTATGCAAGATCGACATGTGGTAGCATACGCTTCACGCCAGTTGCGTCCACATGAAGAGAACTACCCTACCCATGATCTTGAACTCGCTGTCGTAGTTCATGCCTTGAAGACTTGGCGACATTACCTCCTTGGTAATCGTTGTGAAATCTATTCCGACCACCAAAGCCTCAAATACATATTCGCCCAGCCAGATCTTAATCTCAGGCAAAGACGCTGGATAGAGTTGATAGAAGATTATGACTTAGGAATTTCTTTCACCCCAGGCAAAGCCAATGTCATGGCTGATGCACTAAGTCGTAAGTCGTATTGTAACAACCTCATGGTACAATAGTATCAACCACTTCTTCGTGAGAAATTTCGCAAGCTCAATCTCGAGATTGTTCCTCATGGCTTTCGTTCTACCTTGGTGGAGAAACCAACTCTTGTGGATCTAATCATAGTTGCCCAAAGGCGTGCACGAGGTGTTCGCCGGATCAAGGAGAACATTGCTAGCGGAGTTGCTAAATGTTTCTCCAAAGATAGCAAAGGAACGGTATTCTTTGAAAATCGTTTGGTAGTACCTAAGAATTGGGATCTAAGGAAACTAATTCTCAAAGAAGCCCATGACACTCCCCTCTCGATTCATCCCATTAGCACAAAAATGTACCGAGATCTACGCCAGAGATTTTGGTGGACTAGGATGAAGAGAGACATTGCTCGATATGTTGCCGAATGTGATGTTTGTCGTTGCATTAAGGCCGAACACCAAAGACCTGCTGGCACTCTCCAACCATTGTCTATTCCCGAGTGGAAATGGGACAAAGTCAGTATGAATTTCATCACTAGCTATCCAAAAGCCCAGAAAGGAAATTATTCCATCTTCGTTGTCGTTGATAGACTTTCCAAGTTCCTCACTTCCTTCCCGTTCACGAGCTAGTCTATAACTGCTATCCAGTTAGCGGACTTCTATGTCTCTAGAATTATGTCTCTTCATGGTGTTCCTTTGGAAATCAATTCTGATCATGGTAGCCTTTTCACCTCTAGATTCTGGGAAAGTTTTGAGAATTCTATGGGAACTCATTTCTCCTTTAGTACAGCTTTCCATCCTCAGTCTAGCGGTCAAGTTGAAAGGGTTAACCAAATCCTGGAAGACATGATCAGAGCTTGTGTTATCTCTTTCGGAAAGAATTGGGAGAAATCTCTTCCTTTCGCCGAATTTTCTTATAACAATAGCTTCCAATCTAGTCTAAACATTGCTCCTTTTGAACTCCTCTATGGACGAAGATGTCGAACACCCCTAAACTGGTCATAAACCGGTGAAAGACAATTCTTTGGACCGGATATGATCAAGGAAACAGAAGAGCCAGGTCACACTTCGTGATCAATTGAAAGCCGCTCAATCTCGTTAAAAAAACTACTATGATCGTCATCATAGGAAAGAAAGCTACAATCTGGATGAGAAGGTTTACCTTTGGGTTACTCCTCTGAAGGGTACCCAACGATTCGGTATCAAAGGCAAGTTGGCCCCACGTTACATCGGACCCTTCCGCATTCTCGCTAAACATGGAGAAGGTGCCTACCAACTTGAACTACCCCCACACCTTTCCCGAGTACATGATGTACTCCATGTGTCACAACTCAGGTGTTTCTTCAAGGACCCCATCCGCGAAGTCAACCATGAAATTCTTGATCTCCAAGATGACATTTCTTATCGAGAGTACCCCGTTCGTATTCTTGATTCCGCAGAGCGTGTCACCCGTCGTCCGAAAATCAAGTTTCTGAAAGTGCAATTGTCACATCACTCCGAGAAAGAAGCTACATGGGAAAGAGAAGACCGCCTCCGTGCTGAGTACCCCACCTTCCCCCCGACGACTTCTGAATCTCGAGACGAGATTATTTTGAGTGGGGGCAAGTTTTCACAACCCAAGTTTAGGTATATGCTAGGGTTAGCTTGATCCTTTGCATCATGTATATTTTTTCAAAAGAAATCCAATTGGGGAAAAAGAAAAGCCCTAAAGAATTTAATTCAAATGAACAAAGAAAAATCTTTTTCCAAAAATCTTCTGAACATTTTGAAAATCTCTATAAATGTCAATGATCACATTTCATGTGTTGTGGGTCCAGCCTCATGCCCTAAGATTTTTCAAAAAGCCCAAGAAGGGTTTGGAAAATAAATAATAACCCTACTTGAATAGAAATTGAAATTATTTGAATTTCAAAAGTTCCCAAAACTTGTGAGTGGCTAGTGTTATGCCATGTAAGGTCACATAAAAGTTTTGAGGATTTAATAAAATGCTTTCCTATTTTTTGAAAGATAAACAAATTAACATAATAGAAAACAGAAAGAAAACAAGAAAGAAATCTTACCTGGCTTCGGCCCAACTCATTTCCCTTGGCCCATCAGTCCGGCCTAGCCCACGTCCCTCCTGTCGTCTTCCTCCCCTTGCCCCTAAGCTGCTCGGTGTCGAGCAGGGGACGCGCCGACGCCACCGCGACACTTCTAGGCACCCCCGAGCCCTGTACTAGCTCCACGGAGAGGCCCGAGCACTCCAAATCATTTTCCCCCTCTCGCCACTCTCTCTCTTCCCTCTCTATCGCCGTTTTTGCACCGCCTTGCAAACCGTGTGGCCAACGGCCGCCGTTTGCCACACCTTCTTGTCCAGGAGCACCACCACCATCGTCTTCGTCTTCACCTGCACGGAATTGAGAAAGGAGGCCGCGTAGATGACGCCCGCATCTCCATCTCCCCGCCGGCCACCGAGGACACCATGGTCGAATTCGCCGCCTCCATTCACTCTTCGGCCTCGCCGTGCTCGCCATGGAGCTCCTGGTGAGCCGCCGCCTTGTTTCCCCCCTCGCAGTGCTCCACCCCGCTCTGTGCATCGCCGTTGCCACCTTGGCCGTGAGCTCGCTGCCGCGGGCTCAATGCCGGCATGGGCCTGATGCCCCCCGAGCCCTCCTACGTGCTCTACGCGATGCGCACGAGCGCGAGACACGTCCAGAAGCCCTCCCCCGCCCCTCCTGTGGCTAGAAACTTGTCGGGACCCGGGGTTAGCGTATGCAAGTACAGTTAAGACATAGTCATATGGAGAGCCGAGAACCGCACCCACTTGTCTAAGCAGACAAGGCCAAGCACTGAACATTCTCGGAAAGCATCGTACGTGAGGGGCATCCCATCCAGGCCGGATGATCAACTGCAATGGGTCCTCATCGTCCGCACACAAGTCTAATGATATGGGTGGTGAACTCCCATATTCAAAGACAAGTCGCCTCAACCATACTATCGACTATCTCGAAACTCTTACATAGACTTACTCCAGCCCGATCACTTAGTCGGGGTCTAGGGCGGGCTCGATCATACCACAAAGTGTGCACGAGACAGAGTCTCGAGCAATCGCATCACGGTGCCCCAAGCTACGCACATCTAAGGGCCACTTGGTGTATGAAAGACCGCCAGCCAGAACACAACTAAGGTCTCGAAAACCCATACAAAGACATGCATGTTATAAACATACACGCAGCACAAATGCCTTGTATGAACAGTAGGTACCATTGCAATTCTCTACAAAGTGTACATTTTATTTATAACTCTTATAGAGTACACACAGAGATCACATACATGTGATCCAACATTACAACACAGAACGGAAGAAAATTATGTCTGAGTACAGAAAAGTTTAACAAATTGGCTTAAGAAGCCTTATTCAAACATAAAGCCCTCCACGAGAGAACCAGTCTGCTGACTGGGACTAGACTAGTTTAACTTCAGTCGTCCAGCTCGATGAAGAAGCCACCTTCGGGGTCAGTGGCGTCATCTAAAACATAGATTAAGCAAACGTGAGTACAAAGGCGTACTCAGCAAGACTTACATAGGAGCTATACTACTCATGCACATGTATCAAGGTAAAGGGAGGTGGGGTTCACTTGCAGAAATGCCAGCTTTGACTTGGCTAATCCTGAACTACGAGTACCAGACTTGAGGTAAGAAGCGTACACGAGTCCACTACTTTCACCAACCAATACACCACTATGATGCCTTCCTCGACTTCCCCACGAGAATGCACGCCATAGCACTCACACTTATCTTGGTGTATTTTAAAAGTATCCGGTTCAAGTTATCTAATAATCAAGCTAAGCTTTCCAAGTAGTCCATAACCGCGGACGCGGCTATTCGAATAGTTTTGTTAACCTTGCAAGGGTGTACCGCTACACACACATGACCATCATTTACCGCCTTTGATCTCGACACCATTCAAGGGGTGCCAGCGAGGATGCTCACCACAACTGTTACCTCATAGCCTATCTAGTCCAAGAAAGCCGCCTACTTGGGTTGGCTACCAAAATCGTTAACCCGGCCGGTTTACCGAAGTGAACCCAAGCGATGTGTGCATGGTGCATATGCCGGTCTCGGGTGAGCCGTTCTCTCACTTAGCATCCAGGCCACAAGCCTACCCGAAATCCGAACTACTGCGACATCTGGACATCTAAAGGGATTCACCACACAAGAACTCGGACTTAGGGCGGTGTTCAACGAGACAACCCACCGTGTACTCCTACACAGCCTCTCATCGTTCACCTTGTATTAGGGTCGATTCACCAACACTTTTCTACCATCATCAACATGATCATTCCCATCCCGACTCACATCACAGTAACAACATGGTATCATACTAAGCATGCAATAAGCAGTAACATTGCAGGGGCCACATGATATCATTCAACTCCTACATTTGCTAGGATTGTGGTTTGCTTACTACTGTGACAAAAGATAGGTCATGCAAAGGAATGGGTTCATCTATGCGGTAGAATCGTAACATGTTGATCATCCTATACAATGCATAAGCGAGGCATGAGAGGGAAGTGGGATTTTATCGACATGATCAATGGGGTTTTGCTTGCCTTGCTGACGAGGTTCGGGTTTTGGATCTTCAGCGAAGGGGGTGAACTCTTGCTCTGGTTCCACCTCTACTCGACAAACAAAGCACGAAGTACCAATCAATATGAATGCAATGCTCAAGCACATGATTGAATGTTAAAGCTTGAAGTATAAGTTTGGATGTGTGAGGCAATTCCATTTAAGTGGAATATATTGCATTTAGAATGCAAATTCAAATTCCACATTTGAATTCAACATTAACCAAGTTATATGTCATATAGTTTCATCATTTTGAATTATCTTCAAATGTGTATGATATGCCTCTGATGTGTAAGTGAAATGTAGCATGTTGCCATGGCTCAAGTTGCAAAATTATTTGATTTGAATTTGATTTAATTCCATTTAAATCAAATAGCAAATGCTACTGATCACATTTTAAATTCAACTCAAACAGAGTTGAAAGTTGCATATTTGGAAAGATAATTTTCTCCTGATCATTTTTCATATATTATTTGTCCAATTTGGAGTTAATATGAATTTTCTATGAATTTCCAAAGTTTGGGGTATTTTCTGGATTTTCTGGAATTGTTTTAATCTCTGGAAATTCATTAATTCAATTTACTGCGTCAGGCTGACGTCAGGCTGGCGTCAGGGGGGGGGCTGACATGTGGGGCCACCCTGTCAGTGGCTGGGCTAATTAACCCGGCTGGGTTAACTTAACCAGTGGCTTAATTAAGCCACTGGGCCCACTGGTCAGTGACCCAGGGGTCACTAAACTGGTGAAACAGGGGGGGGCTTAGGGCTAACTCGCCGGCGGCTAAACGCCGGCGGTCTGGCCACGACGGCGACTTACCGGAGTGAGCTAGAGGCCACGGGAGAGCACGGGGAGGACTCCATTCGATTCAGCATCGTCTCGCGCATCATCTGGAGGCAACGGGGGTTCACGGGGAGCTCTGCATCGACGACGGCGACGACTCCGGTGGAAGCAGAGAAGCGGCGAGGTCGCAGTCGACTATACGGTGCACGGTTTAGGTCGATCTTGAGTGCGTTCGAACGCTGGCATGACCAGGAGCTAAACGCGCGCGCTGGACGCGATGAAGGGGCACAGGGACGACCTCATCGTCGTCCATGGCGGCGACGTGCTTCGGCATCCATGGCGGATCCGGCTAGAGCGAGCAAACGAGGGGGAAAACAAAGGGGTTTCACTCGCAAGCTCACCCTGAACGCAGTAGAGGTGGTGGCGAAGGCGGGGGTGGTTCAACGGCGGCGGAATCGACGACTTCCTTCACGGCGGCCGGCGGGAGCTCGAGGAAGAAATCGGCGTCTACGCTGGCTCCGGGCTCGATTCCTTCTGCAGTTCGACGAAGACGACGACGACGAAGCGCTGGGACACCTTGGTTCGGCTCCTCGACGTCAGTGGCCACGTGTGTGCTCGACGGCGCTCCGGCTAGGCTACGGTGGCGTCGCTGTTCTTCGCGGGGAGGAAGAACTGGAGGGCGATGAAGGAGGGGAAAGAGTTCTGGACGTCTCCAGGACACGCGGGCGGTGAGAAGGAGGCAGGGGAGTCACTGAGGAGCATCCACCGCGACGGCCACGGCATGCCGGGCACGCAGCTGTGTGCTCGTGCCCGGGGAAGACGACAGGGGAGTTCCCCTGGTGGGCTGGGCCGGCTGGAGAGGTGGGCCTTGCCCCTGGGCGACAGGTGAGTCCTTTTCTTTCTCTTTCTGTTTAAACTTTCCTTTCTTTTTCTGTAATTTGTTTTGGCTCTGATAAAAATAGCAAACCATTTTATTAAATGCTGAAAACTTTTACATGGCCTCATAATAATATGGACAAGCCACTCATAAACTTTCAACATTTTTAAAATTCAAATGATTTGAATTTTAAATCAAAAAGGGGTATTTCTTTAATTCCAAGGTACTGTTTGAATATTTGAAAAATCTATGAGCATGGGGTGGGTCCCACATCACTTGATATGTGATCACACTCATTTATAAGACTTTTCAAAACTCTAACATGAATTTTTGGAAAAGATTTTTATCTGGCCTTTTGAATTAATTCATCTGGGGGGTGTTCCTTCTCCCATTTGGATTTTGAATTTGATTTCCAAGATTTCTTTTTGAAATTTTTACATGATGCAAAGGCACTAGCTAACCCTAGCACATACCTAACAGAGGGATCTGAAGACTCGCCCGCACTCAAAAGAATCTCGTCCCGAGATTCAGAAGTCTGCGGGAGGAAGGAGGGGTACTCGACAATGAGACGGTCTTCTCTTTCCCACGTGGCTTCTCTTTCAGAGTGGTGTGACCATTGCACTTTCAGAAACCTAATCTTCTGACGACGAGTGACGCGCTCTGTGGAATCAAGAATACGAATGGGGTATTCTTGATAAGAAAGGTCATCTTGGAGATCAAGCGTTTCATGGTCGACTTCGCGGATGGGGTCCTTGAAGCAACGCCTGAGCTGGGATACATGGAATACATCGTGTACTCGGGAAAGGTGCGGAGGTAGTTCAAGTTGGTAGGCAACTTCTCCATGTTTAGCAATAATGCGGAAAGGTCCGATGTAACGTGGGGCCAACTTGCCTTTGATACCGAAACGTTGGGTTCCCTTCAGAGGAGTAACCCGAAGGTAAGCCTTCTCATCCAGATTGTAGCGTTCTTGCCTATGATGACGATCATAGTAGCTTTTCTGACGAGACTGGGCTGCTTTCAATTGATCACGAACAATGCGAACTTGATCTTCTACTTCCTTGATCATATCCGGTCCAAAGAATTGTCTTTCACCGGTTTCAGACCAGTTTAGTGGTGTTCGACATCGTCGTCCATACAGGAGTTCAAAAGGAGCCATGTTCAGACTAGACTGAAAACTATTGTTATAAGCAAATTCGGCATATGGAAGAGAATTCTCCCAATTCTTTCTGAATGAGATAACACAAGCTCTGAGCATGTCTTCAAGAATCTGGTTAACCCTTTCGACTTGACCGCTAGACTGAGGATGGAAAGCCGTACTAAAGGAGAGATGAGTTCCCATAGCACGTTGGAAGCTTCCCCAAAATCTAGAGGTGAAAAGGCTACCACGATCAGAATTGATTTCCAAAGGAACACTGTAAAGGGATACAATTCTGGAGATGTACAAGTCTGCTAACTGGCTAGCAGTTATCGACTCGCGAACCGGAAGGAAGTGAGCAACTTTGGAAAGCCTATCTATGACAACGAAGATGGCATTGTTTCCTTTCTAGGTTCTTGGAAAGCCGGTGATGAAGTCCATACCGACTTTGTCCCATTTCCACTCGGGAATGGACAAGGGTTGAAGTGTACCATCAGGTCTTTGATGTTCTGCCTTAATGCGACGACAAACATCACATTCGGCCACAAATTGAGCAATGTCTCTCTTCATCCTAGTCCACCAAAATCTCTGGCGTAGATCTCGGTACATTTTCGTGCTACCGGGATGAATTGAGAGGGGTGTGTCATGGGCTTCTTTGAGGATGAGTTTCCTTAGTTCCTTATTCTTAGGTACTACCAAACGATTTTCAAAGAATACCGTTCCTTTTCTATCTGTGGAGAAACATTTAGCAACTCCGCTAGCAATGTTCTCCTTGATCCGGCGAACACCTCGTGCACGCCTTTGGGCAACTATAATTTGATCCTCAAGAGTTGGTTTCCCCACCAAGGTAGAAAGATAGCTATGAGGAACAATCTCAAGATTGAGTTTGCGAAAGTCCTCATGAAGAAGTGGTTGATACTGCTGCAACATGAGGTTGTTACAGTACGACTTACGACTTAGTGCATCAGCCATGACATTGGCTTTGCCTGGGGTGTAAGAAATTGCTACGTCGTAATCTTTTATCAACTCAATCCAGCGTATTTGCCTGAGATTAAGATCTGGCTGGGTGAAAATATACTTGAGGCTTTGGTGGTCGGAATAAATCTCACAACGATTACCAAGGAGGTAATGTCGCCAAGTTGTTAGAGCATGAACTAAGGCAGCGAGTTCAAGGTCATGGGTAGGATAATTCTCTTCATGTGGCCGCAACTGGCGTGAAGCATAAGCTACCACATGTCGATCTTGCAGAAGTATGCATCCTAACCCTTGCCGTGATGCATCACAATAGATCTCGAAATCCCTTTTGGTGTCTGGAGTTGCAAGTACGGGTGCGGAAGTCAATCTTCTTTTTAGCTCCTTAAAGCTTTCCTCGCACTTGGAAGTCCATAAGAATTTCTTATCTTTCTTGAGGAGTTCAGTTAGAGGCTTTGCAACTTTAGAAAAGTTCTCGACGAAGCGACGGCAATAGCTGGCTAGGCCAAGAAAACTTCTAACTTGCTTAACCGATTCAGGTGGAGTCCAGTCAAGGACGGCCTGAACTCTCTCGGGATTCACAGCAATGCCTTTTGCAGAAATCACGTGGCCTAAGTAGGTCACTTCTGGTAGCCAGAATTCACACTTGGAGAATTTAGCGTACAGGCGATGCTCTCTAAGTTTCATCAATACCAGCCTTAAGTGTTCGGCATGATCTCCTTCGTTCTTCGAGTAGATGAGAATATCCTCAAGATAAACTACAACAAATTTATCTAGGTACTCCATGAAGATCGAATTCATCAAGCGTGAGAATGTGGCGGGGGCATTGGTTAAACCAAAGGACATGACGGTATACTCGTAAAGACCATAACGAGTAGTAAAAGCCGTTTTAGGAATGTCCTCGTTTTGGATTCTGATCTGATGATAACCTAATCTTAAATCCATCTTGGAGAAGACAGAGGATCCTGCAAGTTGATCATAAAGATCATTGATCCTGGGCAGTGGGTATTTGTTCTTTATCGTCGCTAAATTTAGCGGGCGATAATCTACGCACATCCTTTCTGTTCCATCTTTCTTCTTTACGAACAGAACGGGGCAACCCCATGGCGATGAGCTAGGGCGGATGAAGCCTTTTGCCAACGAAGCATCAAGTTGGGTTTTTAGCTCAGCTAACTCATGTGGGGCCATTTTATATGGGCGTTTGGAAATTGGTGCGGTTCGTGGAACAAGATCCACTATAAATTCTACACATCTGTCGGGTGGCATGCCCGGCAGCTCTTCAGGAAAGACATCCGGGAAGTCACGAACCACCGGAATATCCTCAAGTTCGGGAAGGGGAAGTACATTCAAAGAATGCACTTGGGTTCTTGTTCTGGGTGAGGTATAGTTAACGGTTGTGCCTGAAGGGTGGGTGAGTTTCACGGATTTTCCTTTGCAATCCAGATAGGCATTTTGTCTTGATAGCCAATCCATGCCAAGGATGACATCAATGTCTGAATACTTGAGGGCTATGAGTGAAGCAAGGAATACTAAACCCTCAATTGCAATTTGATTACCATGGCTCACTCTATTAGTTTGCCATCTTGACCCTGGAGTTTGAATAACCATCGGGGTGGACAATTCAACAAAGGGTAACTCATGGCGAAGTTCATAACTTTCCGACATGAATGAATGAGATGCTCCTGGGTCGAAAAGAACGGAAGTAGGAACAAAATTGACTGGGAGCGTACCAAGAATGACGTCAGTGGTGTCGTCAGTCTCTTCGGCGGCAATCTGGTTTAGACGTCCACGAGTTGCGGAAGGAGCGGGTTTGGCGGTGAAGACCTTCTGGGGTGGCTTGCCACGACCATTGTTATTGTTGTTGCCTCCGGCACATGGTGGAGCATTCTGGTTCTGGACCTGGTTCTGGGGGCACTCGCGAGAGTAGTGGCCTGCCTGACCACACTTGTAGCAAGCTCCGAAAACAGTGCGTGGAGCTGGGTGGTTTGGTGGAGCTGGGTGGAACTGGGTGGGTGGACGAGGCGCCACATAGGATGGCCTCGGTGGGTTGTTCTGGTGGAACATGCTATGTGGGATCCAGATCTTGCGCTTCTGGGAGCCAGAACTGGATGATCCGTCATCTCTAGGATGTTTGCGGAAATCATTGGGGGTGTTCATGTCCTCTGCTTTGATGGCCTTGTTGACAAGGACCTGGAATGTGGAAAAATCATGAAGGTTGAGCTCGCGACGGAGTCCACTGTTGAGGCCACGACGGAACCTCTCTTGTTTCTTGGAGTCGGTGGAGACTTCTTCAGTTGCATAACGAGCAAGTCGGTTGAACTCACGACTGAACTCGTCAACTGTTCTTCTGCCTTGAGTGAGGTTACAGAATTCCTCACGCTTGCGGTCCATGAGACCCTTGGGGATGTGGTGCTCGCGGAAAGAAGTGCAGAATTCCTCCCAAGATGCTGGTGGTCCAACGGGACGCATATTCAGAAAATTCTCCCACCAAGAGCTTGCTGCACCTTCAAGGTGATAGGTGGCATAATTGACCTTGTCGCCATCTGCAACATGGCCGTCTTGGAGCTTCCTCTCGATGCTGCGGAGCCAGTCATCGGCGTCAAGGGGCTCGGTGGAGTAACTGAAAACCGGGGGATGAAGCCGGATGAAGTCGTTCAGAGACACCAGCTCATTGCGCTGTTGAGTGGTGTTGCGTGCAATGACTTCCAGCAGGTGGTGAGAGTCACGGCGGTTCCTCTCGACCTCCATCAGAAATTGGGCCATCGTGGGTGGGGGTGGAAGGTTGTCTTCCTCCTGGTTGTTCCCACGACCTTGGTTACGACCAATGTGGCCACGTGTTCCTTGAGACATCCTGAAGGTGAAAAACCAAAGTCAAACAGAGTTGATTTCAAGAGTCTAATCAAGGTATTGAAGTACTGGAAGGATTACAGAGCAAAGAAAGTAATCATCTTGACAACATGGTGATAAAAGCATACAAGCCATATATTCACAAGCTGTCATACAAACCATACATCGTTTTAGTACAAGCACTAAGCTAATACCAACGTGATGAAGATGATACATCCTTCAGAGGCACTCTGACTTCCTATACATTATTTAGCTAAGCCTCTGGATCTTAGACACCTTGCTTACAATATACTAGGATACTACTACATCCTCACTAAGTAAGACCACAGGCGGTCTCACTCATCTCCATCTCCATAGTAATCCTCATAGAAGTTACCCGCGTATCCCGGTAGCTGGAGGTGACCATCGGAAAACACGGAGGCTTGTGGACCCTGATATCCATTTGGGCAAGGATGGGGCCTAGGTCCAGTGTAGGGTGGAAGCAAAGGACCACGGGGTGGAAAAATTCCTCCAATCTCGGGCCAAGCAACTCGAGAAGGCATCTGGGTCCTCACTGGATAGATCGCATCGTACTCCACTGATCTCACGCTCACAAAGGGTGCCAAGAGCGTCAGTGCTCGATACAGACGAACACGAGTAGCGTGGAGCTCAAAAGGGAGAGCACGTGCATCACGATCTCTGTCACTAGCAAACCTAGCAGTCACCTGAAGTGCTGGATCCTCTGCAGAGTGATCTGAGTAGAGTCCGGTGTAATATCCCTCTTCTCCTGGAAGTGCAGCAGGGATATAGCGGAATGAAGTCTCTCTCAGCATGGTGTGCTCCTCTCTCAGCAGGGTAATACATGAATATGCAGCATCCTGCACAGCCATGTTCTCGGTAACGCCGATGCCATGTCCAAAGTGGATAAGCTGGGTGACTCCAACGTGGTGTGGGTAGATCCGAACAATGCTGTGGAACTGCGTCTGGTTGAAGTCGTGGAACTGCTCCTCGATGGTGTACTCAGGGTACCATCGATATCCCACATAGGACATCATCTCGATCAACGTGGCGGGATGGCCACGCACACCGAGGCACCTGGTCAAACGAACAATCTGCCGAGGGGGAAGATCTGCCATCTGAAACAGAAAGGAGTTTGCAAATGCATCAGATTATGAAATAAACCTGGAATGACTCGGACAGCATAACGGCTGTAATTGTAAGAAATGACAATTTCTTTCAATCATGAAGAACAGCACTTACATAATACGATGTAAGAAATCAGCATTATAACAATGCTAGGAAAACCTGACACAACTTTCCTACGGCTATAAAGAAGCAATCAACGAGATGTGCTATACAGACAGAGGAGAGCCTAGTCCTATCCTCCCGTAGAACAAGATGAGGGTGACTCAGAACTCAGAACGAAGGGGGTAAGGAGAAAAATGAAGCCTTACGTTGTTCCCTTATATACCCAGAGTAACTATATAACTATAGCAAGCTAGACTCAACTTCGGCCATGGCTACTAGTCCTACAGTCAGTCCTGCTCTGATACCAAGTCTGTCGGGACCCAGGGTTAGCGTATGCAAGTACAGTTAAGACATAGTCATATGGAGAGCTGAGAACCGCACCCACTTGTCTAAGCAGACAAGGCCAAGCACTGAACATTCTCGGAAAGCATCGTACGTGAGGGGCATCCCATCCAGGCCGGATGATCAACTGCAATGGGTCCTCATCGTCCGCACACAAGTCTAATGATATGGGTGGTGAACTCCCATATTCAAAGACAAGTCGCCTCAACCATACTATCGACTATCTCGAAACTCTTACATAGACGTACTCCAGCCCGATCACTTAGTCGGGGTCTAGGGCGGGCTCGATCATACCACAAAGTGTGCACGAGACAGAGTCTCGAGCAATCGCATCGCGGTGCCCCAAGCTGCGCACATCTAAGGGCCACTTGGTGTATGAAAGACCACCAGCCAGAACACAACTAAGGTCTCGAAAACCCATACAAAGACATGCATGTTATAAACATACACGCAGCACACATGCCTTGTATGAACAGTAGGTACCATTGCAATTCTCTACAAAGTGTACATTTTATTTATAACTCTTATAGAGTACACACAGAGATCACATACATGTGATCCAACATTACAACACAGAACGGAAGAAAATTATGTCTGAGTACAGAAAAGTTTAACAAATTGGCTTAAGAAGCCTTATTCAAACATAAAGCCCTCCACGAGAGAACCAGTCTGCTGACTGGGACTAGACTAGTTTAACTTCAGTCGTCCAGCTCGATGAAGAAGCCACCTTCGGGGTCAGTGGCGTCATCTAAAACATAGATTAAGCAAACGTGAGTACAAAGGCGTACTCAGCAAGACTTACATAGGAGCTATACTACTCATGCACATGTATCAAGGTAAAGGGAGGTGGGGTTCACTTGCAGAAATGCCAGCTTTGACTTGGCTAATCCTGAACTACGAGTACCAGACTTGAGGTAAGAAGCGTACACGAGTCCACTACTTTCACCAACCAATACACCACTATGATGCCTTCCTCGACTTCCCCACGAGAATGCACGCCATAGCACTCACACTTATCTTGGTGTATTTTAAAAGTATCCGGTTCAAGTTATCTAATAATCAAGCTAAGCTTTCCAAGTAGTCCATAACCGCGGACGCGGCTATTCGAATAGTTTTGTTAACCTTGCAAGGGTGTACCGCTACACACACATGACCATCATTTACCGCCTTTGATCTCGACACCATTCAAGGGGTGCCAGCAAGGATGCTCACCACAACTGTTACCTCATAGCCTATCTAGTCCAAGAAAGCCGCCTACTTGGGTTGGCTACCACAATCGTGAACCCGGCCGGTTTACCGAAGTGGACCCAAGCGATGTGTGCGTGGTGCATAAGCCGGTCTCGGGTGAGCCGTTCTCTCACTTAGCATCCAGGCCACAAGCCTACCAGAACTCCGAACTACTGCGACATCTGGACATTGAAAGGGATGAGTTAATAAGTTGAGAGGGGTCAGTGAGCCCAATGTGTGGTTGTACTCTTCATCTTGGATCACCACACAAGAACTCGGACTTAGGGCGGTGTTCAACGAGACAACCCACCGTGTACTCCTACACAGCCTCTCAGCGTTCACCTTGTATTAGGGTCGATTCACCAACACTTTTCTACCATCATCAACATGATCATTCCCATCCCGACTCACATCACAGTAACAACATGGTATCATACTAAGCATGCAATAAGCAGTAATATTGCAGGGGCCACATGATATCATTCAACTCCTACATTTGCTAGGATTGTGGTTTGCTTACTACTGTGACAAAAGATAGGTCATGCAAAGGAATGGGTTCACCTATGCGGTAGAATCGTAACATGGTGATCATCCTATACAATGCATAAGCGAGACATGAGAGGGAAGTGGGATTTTATCGACATGATCAATGGGGTTTTGCTTGCCTTGCTGACGAGGTTCGGGTTTTGGATATTCAGCGAAGGGGGTGACCTCTTGCTCCGGTTCCACCTCTACTCGACAAACAAAGCACGAAGTAGCAATCAATATGAATGCAATGCTCAAGCACATGATTGAATGTTAAAGCTTGAAGTATAAGTTTGGATGTGTGAGGCAATTCCATTTAAGTGGAATATATTGCATTTAGAATGCAAATTCAAATTCCACATTTGAATTCAACATTAACCAAGTTATATGTCATATAGTTTCATCATTTTGAATTATCTTCAAATGTGTATGATATGCCTCTGATGTGTAAGTGAAATGTAGCATGTTGCCATGGCTCAAGTTGCAAAATTATTTGATTTGAATTTGATTTAATTCCATTTAAATGAAATAGAAAATGCTACTGATCACATTTTAAATTCAACTCAAACAGAGTTGAAAGTTGCATATTTGGAAAGATAATTTTCTCCTGATCATTTTTCATATATTATTTGTCCAATTTGGAGTTAATATGAATTTTCTATGAATTTCCAAAGTTTGGGGTATTTTCTGGATTTTCTGGAGTTGTTTTAATCTCTGGAAATTCATTAATTCAATTTACTGCGTCAGGCTGACGTCAGGCTGGCGTCAGGGGGGGGCTGACATGTGGGGCCACCCTGTCAGTGGCTGGGCTAATTAACCCGGCTGGGTTAACTTAACCAGTGGCTTAATTAAGCCACTGGGCCCACTGGTCAGTGACCCAGGGGTCACTAAACTGGTGAAACAGGGGGGGGGGGGGGGCTTAGGGCTAACTCGCCGGCGGCTAAACGCCGGCGGTCTGGCCACGGCGGCGGCTTACCGGAGTGAGCTAGAGGCCACGGGAGAGCACGGGGAGGACTCCATTCGATTCAGCATCATCTCGCGCATCATCTGGAGGCAACGGGGGTTCACGGGGAGCTCTGCATCGACGACGGCGACGACTCCGGCGGAATCAGAGAAGCGGCGAGGTCGCAGTCGACGATACGGTGCACGGTTTAGGTCGATCTTGAGTGCGTTCGAACTCTGGCATGACCAGGAGCAAACGCGCGCGCTGGACGCGATGAAGGGGCACAGGGGCGACCTCATCGTCGTCTATGGCTGCGACGTGCTTCGGCATCCATGGAGGATCCGGCTAGAGCGAGCAAACGAGGGGGAAAACAAAGGAGTTTCACTCGAAGCTCACCCTGAACGCAGTAGAGGTGGTGGCGAAGGCGGGGGTGGTTCAACGGCGGCGGAATCGACGACTTCCTTCACGGCGGCGGAATCGACGACTTCCTTCACGGCGGCCGGCGGGAGCTCGAGGAAGAAATCGGCGTCTACGCTGGCTCCGGGCTCGATTCCTTCTGCAGTTCGACGAAGACGACGACGACGAAGCGCTGGGACACCTTGGTTCGGCTCCTCGACGTCAGTGGCCACGTGTGTGCTCGACGGCGCTCCGGCTAGGCTACGGTGGCGTCGCTGTTCTTCGCGGGGAGGAAGAACTGGAGGGCGATGAAGGAGGGGAAAGAGTTCTGGACGTCTCCAGGACACGCGGGCGATGAGAAGGAGACAGGGGAGTCGCTGAGGAGCCTCCACCGCGACGGCCACGGCATGCCGGGCACGCAGTTGTGTGCTCGTGCCCGGGGAAGACGACAGGGGAGTTCCCCTGGTGGGCTGGGCCGGCTGGAGAGGTGGGCCTTGCCCCTGGGCGACAGGTGAGTCCTTTTCTTTTCTTTCTGTTTAAACTTTCCTTTCTTTTTCTGTAATTTGTTTTGGCTCTGATAAAAATACCAAACCATTTTATTAAATGCTGAAATTTTTTAGATGGCCTCATAATAATATGGACAAGCCACTCATAAACTTTCAACATTTTTAAAATTCAAATGATTTGAATCTTAAATCAAAAAGGGGTATTTCTTTAATTCCAAGGTACTGTTTGAATATTTGAAAAATCTATGAGCATGGGGTGGGTCCCACATCACTTGATATGTGATCACACTCATTTATAAGACTTTTCAAAACTCTAACATGAATTTTTGGAAAAGATTTTTATCTGGCCTTTTGAATTAATTCATCTGGGGGGTGTTCCTTCTCCCATTTGGATTTTGAATTTGATTTCCAAGATTTCTTTTTCAAATTTTTACATGATGCAAAGGCACTAGCTAACCCTAGCACATACCTAACAGAGGGATCTGACAAAACTCGAATCCGACGATGCACCGCCGTGGCTAGGCTACCGGCGTCAAGCCGCCGGTCGTTTAGGCCCTAACCCCAGTGCCTAATCACCCCCTGACCCTATAACATGTGGGGCCTACCCCCTAAATTAAGAAAATAAATTAAACTAAACCCCACTGTTAACAGAGAGACACTGACAGCCGGGTCCCACAGGTCAGAGCGCCCCCCCCAACGTCAGCATGAGGTCATGCTGATGCAATAAGTCCTTTTCTAATTAAAAGAAATCCAGAGAAATCCAGAAAATCAATTAAACTTTGGAAAATCATAGAAAATTCATACTAACTCCAAATTAAACAAATAATATATGAAAAATTATCAGAAAAATGCAAGGATTATGGATATGCAAATTTTTTTTAAGTTCAATCATTTTAAAATTGGGTAACAGTTGCAAATGTGCATATGGACCCTTTTTTAATTCAAATTTGGAGTTGTTTTGCAAATCTTTTCGCAATGCACTTCTTTTAAATGGAATTGCCAAGATATCAACACCAATCACATCACATTATAACACCTCTTCAAGTGATTGAGCATTGCATTCATATTGACTGCTACGTTATGCTTTGTGTGCTATCGATAGCAACTGAACCGGAACCGAAGGTCACCCCCGAAGAAGAAGAAGAGTGTCAGTACGATCCCTGTCAGCAAGGAAAGCAGACCATTATTGATCATGTCTATAAAAACCCAATTCCCTCTCATTCTCTCTTATGCATGTTTAGGAGTTCACCATGATACGTTCTACCCCTAGTTGAACCCATTCCTTTGCATGACCTATCATTTCTTCCACAGTATTAAGCAAACCTCAACCTAGCAGATCAAGGAATTGTTTTTGATCATCATGTGGCCATTCATCCATGTTATGCTTATGCTATGCTTAGAGTTGTGGAAGCATTGGTCCATCTTGGGTGATGAATTGATGATGGTAGTGATCATGATGACGATAATGGTAACGTGTTGGTGAATTTGACCTAAACAAGGTGAACGATGAGAGGCTGTGTAGGAGTACACAATGGGTTGTCTCGTTGAACACTGCCCTAGGCCCCGAGTTCTTGTGTGGTAATCCAAGACAAAGAGTACTACCACATGTTGGGCAAATGGATCCCCTGTCAACCTACTAACTCACCCCAACTCAGGTCCATGAGTCACACTAGTGCGGGCTTTCCATTGGAAAATGCATAGAAAAAGAAGGAATGAAAGGTTGCATCATTTAGATATGTGGGTGGACCCGTGAGGCAGTAAAACCATCTACCAGGGTGGCGTCTCGGTCGCCTACATTGTCTGGTTCAGTCGGGACCCGGAATTTTTGTATGTAATTCTAGTCACAACTCAATCATCAATCATATGGAGAGCCGAGAGTTGTACCCACTTGTCTAAGCAGACAAGTCCTAGAACAGAACACTCTCTTAAAGCATCGTACGTGAGGGGCATCCCATCAAGGCCGGATAATCAACTGAGATGGGTCCTTATCGCCCTCTCACAAGTCTAAATGATTATGGGTGGTTGTAACAGCCCAGTTTTCAGAAAAATCAAAATTTTTGTTTTCGATGTGAATTGTTTGATTGTCTGATTTGTTTGCGGTGTTTGCATCCCCGATTTATCGATCGGCGATTATTTTTCCCCCTCTTATCTCGTATTGGACGAAGACCGACCCTTGCCACCCTGACACTCAACCTTTGCGACACCGGGTTTCACCCGATCATCGTCGCGAAAACCGCACGAGACTAGCCGCAGCCAACGGAACGAAAACCCCGTTTAATAAGTGTTCTCGGAAAGTATTTTTATAGCGTGCCGGAAAGTGTTCTCGGAACGGTTCTAGCGCGAGGTGAACGCCTCCGGCTCGACGCACCGATCGCGCAGTACGAAGTTTTACCCGAATCGGAGGTACCGCGGACCCCCGGCGGTCAGAAACGTGAGCATCGTGCGCGCGAGATAAAAACCGGGGATGTTTTTGCAAACTGCCAGCCACCTGGGCTATATAAAGACCACCAGACTCCCACACCCATTTTAGGGTTTCCATAGCCACAATTTGCAGCCACCCCACTCAGATCTAGCCCATATTTTCGCAATTTATCCAATTTTCGCAGCAAACCTAACCATCCCCTGATCTGGACCGTCAGATCCGGAGATCCGACGACCCAAATGCGCCCGGGAGCTCCACCAACCTCCAACCGCATCTCCTCTCTCTCTCTCCTGGCGCCGCCGCCTCCACGCCCGCACCGGAGCCGCCCCGGCCGACCTCCTCTCCCCGCCGGCGCCCCTCACCTCCCCTCCTCTTCTTCCTCCCCTTCCTCCCTCTCCTATCTCCCTCTCTCACCTTGGTCCTCTCCCTCCTCGCAGGAATGCCCGCGCCGTCGCGCCGATTTCTCCATGGCTGGTGCGCCATGAAGCTCGAGCTCGCCGGCGTCTCGGTTCATCGTCCTCGCGCCCGGGGACCTCGCCGGCGTGCAGGTCGGGCCTCGCCGCCCCTCGTCCCCGCGGCCAAGCCTCGCGGCCGCCCTTTATTGCAACTTCGGTCGACGAGTGTGTCGCGACCGTTTATCGGAATTGAGTGATTCCAATTGCATATTGTTAAGAATCATGTCTACTTCCATTACATGTATTGCATGGCCATGATATGCTTTCTGGTCATATAGTTATTTAGCTCCAAAGTTGCTATGCTGCTTTTTTTGACAACCACCTCTGTTTTTCACTAAGTCTGTTACTTTGCGATGCCATGTTGTTTGGTTAATATCTTTTGATCTATGATTCCTTTTTGCATGATTCTTTTTGCCATGCCTTCCTTGTCATGTCTAGTTTAATTTTATATCTTTTGTGGGCATGTTTTCATTTATTATCCTGTTTATGCATTGCTCGAAAGTGTGCTTCGTGATGTTGGCAGTTTGTGCCTGTAACTTTTTTTGCTTGTATCTTTTTAACCGTAACTCCGTTTGGGGTGTTCTTTATATGTAACTTGATTAGTTTTTCGTGTACTTTGTGTTTATTCTGTTGTTTGCTGTTGTTAACCAACCTAAAATATGGTTTAGGGCAGAACAGTACCAAATGTTTTAATCATCGGGCGGCACTTAGTGTTATGCCATGTTTAGGTTGTGCCTCACTTAAACTGACTAGCATAGATAGTTTACTTTGTGCTTCACCTTTTGAAATGTTTGTGTGCTATGCCTTGATTTCTTGAGTTGCCATGCTAATAACCGTTGATTGATCACCTGTAGCTAAGCAACTTGAACCACCATAAACGTGCGGTATTCGTCGTGTGTGACCGATACCCCACTTAAACTGTTAGTAACCGTTCTCGATGATAGATCCGTATCGCGTTGCCGTGTCGTGTGATGTCTTCTTGATCTTGTGTTGCCCCGTAGTAATAGAATTCCTGCTCGTTGATTGCTTTCCAGTGTTTCCTTCTTGTGTGCTTCCGCGGGTACCTCTCGGAGACGTTGCGAGCTTGCGATCAACTACACCTTCGGAACCCGACTTATCAACAGGAAAGGACTATACATTACTTATGATCCATTCTATTTCAACCAGCGGTTTGCTTGCTAGTCTAGGTTAGGTTCGATGTTTGATCCTACCACATGTTTACAGCCTCTTTCAAACCGATACAGCCATGTCCCTTCCCAGCAAACATTGTACTGCTATGTTACTATTGCTCGTTGCTCAGCCCTTGCTTAGTATGCATGCTTAGAATGCTACGATGTTACCCTGTTACTCCTTGGTTTGGGATATCACCTTATTATATTGTTGTTGATGATATGATTATTATAATGTTGACTATATTCGACGAAGGATGGAAGGTCTAGGCTATCCCGCCCCGACGCTTTGTTCCATTCGAGTCACCTAGGATCCGAGTTCCGGGTATTGGTTTTAAGACTGAGCGTGCCAAACCACGTGTGGGATTTTATGGAGTCCCCTTTTCTTACCTACCTAGCTTCAAGCATTTCTAGTGGTGGCCCAAGCTGATTTTACCTTTTGAAACCGTGTGTGTGTTGGTCGTACGCTAGTAGTTTTCCAACCAACCCGGACCAGTGGGGACATGGTTTCCCTGTTGGCCCACCTTTGACCGGCGAGGGCCCGAGGCCTCACGTGAGGCGTCTCGGTAACCCAAACCCTGTTGAGACGGAAGAGTCCGATCCGAGAGCGTGGCCAGCTTTTGTATTGGTTGTCGACTCGCCGGGGGCCACCCGGATTTGTTCGTCGTTAGTTAGAGGGACCTGTCGTTTTGGATCTCTTGGAACTAAATCATAAAATGGTTGCCTGTGATGGGTAGCAACTGAGAGAGATGAGCGAGCGTGTGGAGCCTTGTAATGGGCCCACGGTTATGGAAGACTTGAGACCTACTCCTTGTTCATAGACAACAACAACTGAGATAATCTTAATATAACTTGATCAACGTGTGTGTGTGCCTTGACTGCTTCTTCTTCGTCGGGACGCGAAGAGGAGGACAAGGATAGGTGTTATGTTTGCGTAAGTAGTTGATAGCAAGACTTGTTGGAGGCGATTCCTTATCGAATGCTTGGCTTCTTATCTTACTCTCTAGACCGTTAGCCACTTCATAAATGCTAGTGCGGCAGCAACCTCACCACTTACCCCTTCCTTACCGTAAACTACTAGTTGTCCTAGAATGACGAGTGATGAAGTCCTTGCTGGGTCAGATGACCACCACAGTTGGATGCTGAGTACTTATGTACTCATGATACTACCCCCAAACTCTTTTTAGGGTGCGTGATCGACAACAGGTTTGGTGATCGACATTTCACGTGGAGACTCGACGACGACTAGTTAGGCGGATCCCGGCGGAGGTCCTGGACCCGTGTGGTTATGGGATCGATGTTTTCTCTTTGCCACTAGGCATTTGATTGTAGTCTGTACTCAGACATATATCTTCCGCTGTTGTATTGTATCTGAGGCAGTTGTATGCCGATTGTATGAGATGTTGTATCCTTGTATCTGTAATGTTGTGATATCATGTTGGAAATCCGGGGCATATGGCTATGTCATATGTCGCGGTGGGACCGATATGTGCTTCGTCCCCGGATCTGGATGGAAACATCTAGATCTGGAACAGTACCGCATATCGGGCCTTACAGTGGTGACATCCCATACTCATAGACAAGTCGCCTCAACCATATTATCGATTGAATTATAAAACTTACATAAATAGATCCAGCCCGATCACTTAGGATGTGTTTGGTTGGATGTGCTGGGTCGACTGGCGATGGGTCGATCGGCTCGACCATGTGTTTGGTTCGCGAGCGGGGTTGGAGCGAAGCTGCCAGCAAGGGAATATTCGCATCAGATGATGTTTCGCGTGACTCTGCAAAATCGGTGGACTCACGCGGCCCATCCATGACTCGGCTCGCTCATCTCTCGCTCCCTCGCTCAACTCGCTCGCTCGAACCCTAGCCGCCGTCCCTCGCACCCCTCGCGATCCCTCGATCCCTCGCGTCCCTCGCTCACCTCCTCCCACGCCGTCAACCTCTTCCTCAAGATCCACGGCGGACCAGACTCGGCCGCGGTTATTGGGGGCTCCCGAGGCAGCGGTTCCAGCAGGCTGCGGCGATTGGGGGCTACCGAGGCGACGGCGACGTTACCAGCACACGGCGACGTTACCAGCACACGGCGACGCAGGTGAGGGGCTCATCCTCATCCCCATGCCCGCTGCCCCCACCCTTGCCGCCTCTTTTTTTCTTTGTTTAGGAGGTGGGAGAGTTGCGATCTGCCGTCTCGATTTGATCTGACCTGCGAGTGATGTGAGAGCCGAAGATCCGTAGTAGGTTGAACCTTTTATCTGTAGTAGGTTGGATCTGTACTAGCGAAATTGGTAGGACTAGGTGAGAGCTGCTTGGTACAAGTAATTACTAAGGATGCAAGATTCAGATTGACATTGTTTGTGTTCTCGTACTACCTCTGAAAAATACATATTTGGATGGTGACATTGAGAGCGGCCTCACTCTCGGAGGGAGGGACTGTGCACCAGAATTTGTTGTTCATTAGTTGGCCGACCACATGGTTTCATTTTATTTGTGAAAATCCACTTCTGCAAGCGTTGCCACTACATTCTCAAAGCTTGTGAGGCCTACTTGAAAGGGGCTGTGGTTGGCATGCAAGCTCAACGATGATGCCTGCTCCACTGATGGGAACAAGTAGTGCTCTTGCTTCATGGGTTTCGAACTTGGCTTCTCAAGGTGCTCGTACTGGCTGCAGTCTGCTTGGCAACAGGGAAGTATGTTAATTTCAGAATTATCGAGAGATGCAGTCTGTAGTCTACAGTCTGCTCAACGATAGTTCTATTATTTCATATTCTTGTTGTTTACATGTTAATTTCAGAAGCACAGGGATGCAGCTGAGTTCATCAACAAACCAATAGAGAATTATCGAGAGATGCAAATCATATATGGTGACCGCTTGGCAACAGGGAAGTATGCTAAAGGATCAAGCGAACCTATTTGGATTTCTGCAACCTCAATGAACTGTGATGAGGAAGATGAAGAGAACAATGAAGGGACCTCTGCCACAAAGCCAACAAAGAAGCAAAAGAAGTATCCTAATGAAGAAGAAGGCCTCCTTTCCATTCTTGGTCGTGTAGGATCTGAGCTTGCGGCTGCCATCATCACAACCGGTGAGAAGTCTGCCCCTCAACCACCTCTTGATGAAATCCCTGATGACTTGTATGAAACTTTGCTAGGTATGGAAGGCTTTAGTGAGGCTCAAATTGCTCACTATTTTGCCATTCTAGTTGAGAATCCTCAAAGTGCCAAAGCTTTCATGAAGATGGGACACACAGGTCAGCAGACTTGGATGGCTAGGTACATCAACAAAGAATGGAAAGATTAGATAAGGTTGAGTGAGCGTCGAACCTTATGTGTGTCGAATGATCTTATGTATGTCGAATGTTCTTATGTGTGTCGAATGATCTTATGTATGCCGAATGATCTTATGTGTGTCGAACCTTCTATGTATTGAACGGATATGTGTGTTGAACCTTATGTGTGTCAAATGATCTTGTGTGTCGAAACATTCCTTGCTAATCTGTTTTGAATGATCTTATTATGTGTTGAATGATCTTAACAATTGGTATATATTATGTTTCTAATCTGTTTTAGTTTGAATTTACTCGAAGGAATTTGATTGTATCTTTGTACAAATTTGAAATAATAAGAAAAATGTAATTCTCACTTTTTCTGGTTCGCTCAATCAACCAAACACTAAAGTTGGTTCGAACGGTTCACTCGGAGTCGACCAACAAAACACGAGAGTGGTTTGGTTCATTCAGTCTAACTCAGGCAACCAAACACGAAACCCGATTCGCTCGAACCAGCCAACCAAACACTTGGGTGAATGGGGTAGCTCAGCAAAATCTGGTTGACCCTAACCCATGCACTGTGAACCCCCAACCAAACACACCCTTAGTCGGGGTCTCGGGCGGTCTCAATCATACAACAAAGTGTGCCACATGACAGAGTCACGAGCAATCGCATCGCGATGCCCCAAGCTGCGCACATCTAAGGGACACTTGGTGTATAAAAGACCGTCGGCAAGAACACAACTAAGCTATCGAACCCGACACTAAGACATGCATGTTATAATCATACACGCAACATGCATGTCCAGTGTAAACAGCAGGTACACATTGCATGAACTCTACAAAGTATATATTTATTGACTTACACATAGAGTACACAAAGATCATATGACTATGATCCATCATTACATCAAACAATGGAAGAAAATTAGGTCTGAGTACAGACAAGATTAAAAAATGGCTTAGAGAAGCCTTGTTCAACATACATGCCCTTCCACGAGGGACCAGACTGCTGTATGGAACTATACTAACTTAGTCAACCTCGAGCTTCAAGAAGGTGACTCCATCGGGGGATGGGTTCTCATATAAAACATAGAACAAACAAACATGAGTACAAAGTCGTACTCAGCAAGAATTACATCAGAACTATACTACTCATGCTCAAGTTTCAAGGTAAAGGGAGGTGGGGTTACAACATGCAGAAGTGCCAGCTTTGACTTGGCTAGTCCTGTACTACGAATACCAGAATGAGGTAAGAAGCGTACACGAGTCCACTACCAAGTCTCCAACTAATACACCATTATGGATACTTCATCGACTTCCCCACGAGGAAGCACGACATAGCACTCACGCTTATCTTGCGTGTTTTAGAGTATCCATTCAAGTTGTCTAATAATTAGGTACAGGTTCCAAGTAGTCCATGACCGCGGACGCGGCTATTCGAATAGTTTTGTTAACGTTGCAAGGGTGTAAACTACACACACATGACCATCAGTTACCGCCAGGTACTCGCCACCATTCAAGGGGTGACGGAGAGGAAGTTCACCACGACACTTCGCTCATAACCGGTCTATTCCAGGAGTCGACTATCTGAGTTGCCTCCGCTCGAGAGCCCGACCGGATCAACGAAACGGACTCAAACAATGCAAGTGACCGAGACGCCACCTTTGGCAGGTCGTTTCACTGCCTCACAGGTCCACCCACATATCTATATGATGCAATCTTTCATTCATTGTTTTTCTATGCATATGCCAAATGGAAATCCCAAACTAATGTGACTCCTGGATGTTAACAAGGATTGAGGTACTAGACCGAGAGGGGTCAGTGAACCCAATGTGTGGTTGTACTCTTTGTCTTGGATTACCATACAAGAACTCAGGCTTAAGGAGGTGTTCAACGAGACAACGCACTGTGTACTCCTACACAGCCTCTCATCGTTCACCTTGTATTAGGGTGGCTTTAACAACACAATTTCACCTTCATCAACACCATGATCACTACCATCCCGACTCACAGATAAAAGTAACCTCATTTTAAACTCTAGGCATGCAATAAGATTTAATAGTTGCAGGGGCCACATGATATCAATCAACTCCTATGTCATCTAGGATTGTGGTTTTCTTACTACAGTGACAAGATGATAGGTCATGCATCGGATATGGGTTCAACTATGCGGTAGCATCGATAACAAGGTGATCATCCTAAACAATGCATAAGCGAGACTGAGAGGGAAGTTGGATTTTATCGACATGATAAATGGGGTTTGCTTGCCTTGCTGACGATACACTGTTTTATCGGTCTTCTGCTTCGGGGGTGACCTCCGTCTCGAAAATACTGTTTACGGAAGCAATCATCAACAAAAGGGGGGCAACATCGAAAGTAAATGCACAAGCACATGGTAAGTTGTGACATGATGTATAGGGTACTGGTTTGTGGAAAATTCAATGTAATTGAAGTGTATTGCAAAGGATTTGCAAATTCAAGCTTCAAATTTGAATTCAAATTAAGCCATATTCTTAAAATGGTCAAACATGAAAACAAATTGCATATTCTTAATCCTTGTTTTTTTTTTAAAATTTCATATATTATATGTTTAATTTGGAGTTAATATGAACTTTCTATGAATTTCTAAAGTTTTAGCTATTTTCTACAATTTCTTTGATTTCTTTTAATTCAAATTCTAATTACTCCGTGAGTATTAGGTCACTGTGAAGTGGGGGGGGCTTACTGGTGGGGTCGGCCTGTCAGCCACAGTGGGGTTAATCTCTCTATTTATTTTAAACAGAGAGGGGATTAGGGGGCTGGGGGCCCACCTATCTGTGGCACTGGGGGTGGGTTAGGGGTTAATTAGGGTTTAATTAACTGGGCCGCCGGAATGACGTCGCCGACGACCACAGTCAGGACGGAGGGGCTCGCCGGAGTACGATTTTGGCCACGGGGAGGCACGCAAAGGCCACCAAAGGGAAGCCCGTGCTGCCGCGCATCACCAAGTGTACACGGGGGCCAAAGGCGAGGCCGGAGAGCACATCGGCGCCAACCCGTGCGGCAGCGTGTCCACGGCCGTGACGGAGATGAAGACTGGAGGCGCGGGAAAGGATGGGGTTTGAGGGAAAAGCTCGAGGAGCTCACCCTCCGTGTGCTGGTGTAGACAGGGAAGGCGGAGGAGCAGAGGTGACGGAGGAATTCCACGCCGGAGTTCCTCGGTGGTCGACGGCGATGACGATGAAGAAGGCGGCGTTCTCGGAGATCCTAGGCTCGATTAGCGGTGCAGGGCGACGAGGACGTGGGCGGTGCTGACGGTGGACATCATTGAGAAGCTAGGGGAGGCCGTTTGCCGCGGCAGTGCTTGACAGCGGCAACGTCAGCCTCTCTGGTGCGGCGAGATTTTGTCGAGGGAGGGAGGGAGAGGGAGCCAAAGGAGGGGAAAAAGACGTGGGGGGTGCGTGGCCGTCTCCGTGGCGTGATTAGAGGCCAGGGGATGGCCTAGAACCTCGTCGGCGTCGTGGTGGCGTCGGCCGCGTGCTCCCAGCTCGCCACTGAGGTGCTTGAGCTAGACGACAAGCTCCTGGAGGGCTGGGCTGCGCCGACCTGGAGGCTGGGGAGTAAGTGGGGCCGAAGCCAGGTAGCCCTTTTGTTTATTTCTTTCCTTTTTCTTTTTTTGTAAATTGTTTTTCTCTAGATAAAATAGCAAAGCATTTGTAAAATCCTCAAAACTTTTCTGTGACCTTACATGGCATAACACTAGCCACTCACAAGTTTTGGGAATTTTTGAAATTCAAATAATTTGAATTTCAAATCAAATTGGAGTTTAATTTAATTTCCAAGCCCTGTTTGGATTTTTGTAAAATTCCATGGGCATGAAGTGGGTCCCACAACAGATGGAACTTGGTCATGCACATTTTTAGAAGTTTTACAAATATTAAAAAGGATTTTTGGAACAAATTTTTATCTGGCCATTTGAATTAAATTATTTAGGGCTTTTCTTTTTCCCAAATTGGATTTCTTTTGAAATTTTTGCATGATGCAAAGACACACTTGAACCCTAGCACATACCTAGACTTGGGTTGTGACAACTCGCCCCCACTCAAAATAATCTCTTCAGAAGTCATCGGGAGGAAGGTGGGGTACTCGACACGAAGACGGTCTTCTCTTTCCCATGTAGCTTCTTTCTCGAGTGGTGTGACCATTGCACTTTCAGAAACTTGATCTTCTGACGACGCTTGCTACGCTCTGCTGAATCAACAATTCGAATGTGGTACTCTCGATAAGAAAGGTCATCTTGGAGATCAAGCGTTTCATGGTCGACTTCGTGGCTGGGGTCCTTGAAGCAACGCCTGAGTTGTGACACATGGAATACATCATATACTCGAGAAAGGTGCGGGGGGAGTTCAAGTTGGTATGCAAATTCACCACGTTTAGCTAGAATGCGGAAAGGTCCGATGTAACGTGGGGCCAACTTGCCTTTGATACCGAATCATTGGGTTACCTTCAGAGGAGTAACCCGAAGGTAAGCCTTCTCATCCAGATTGTATCTTTCTTGCCTTGATCACGAACAATGCGAACTTGATCTTCTGCTTCCTTGATCATACCCGGTCCAAATAATTATCTTTCGACGGCTTCTGACCAGTTAAGGGGTGTTCGACATCTTCGTCCATAGAGGAATTCAAAAGGAGCCATGTTCATACTAGATTGGAAACTATTGTTATAACCAAATTCGGCAAATGGAAGAGATTTCTCCCAATTCTTTCCGAAAGAGATAACACAAGCTCTGAGCATGTCTTCGACAATTTGGTTAATCCTTTCAACTTGACCGCTAGACTAGGGATGGAAAGCTGTACTAAAGGAGAGATGAGTTCCCATAGCATTCTGAAAACTTTCCCAGAATCTAAAGGTGAAAAGGCTACCTCGATCAGAATTGATTTCCAAGGGAACACCATGAAGAGACACAATTCTAGAGACGTACAAGTCCGCTAACTGGCTTGCAATTATAGATTCCCGAACGGGAAGGAAGTGAGCAACTTTGGAAAGTCGATCAATGACAACGAAGATGGCATCATTTCCATTCTTGTTTTTTGGAAAGCCGGCGATGAAGTCCATACCGACTTTGTCCCATTTCCACTCGGGAATAGACAATGGTTGAAGAGTACCAGCAGGTCTTTGGTGTTCTGCCTTAACTCGAAGACAAACATCACATTCAACAACATGTTGAGCAATGTCTCTCTTCATCCTAGTCCACCAAAATCTCTGGCCTAGATCTCGGTACATTTTTGTGCTACCGAGATGAATTTAGAGGGGTGTGTCATGAGCTTCTTTGAGGATGAGTTGCCTTAGGTTCCTATTCTTAGGTACTACCAAACGATTTTCAAAGAATACCGTTCCTTTACTATCTGTGGAGAAAGATTTAGCAACTCCGCTAGCAATGTTCTCCTTGATCCGACGAACACCTCATGCACGCCTTTTGGCAACTATGATTTGATCCTCAAGAGTTGGTTTCGCCACCAAGGTTGAAAGGAAGCCATGAGGAACTATCTCAAGATTGAGCTTTGGAAATTCCTCATGAAGAAGTGATTGATACTATTGTAACATGAGGTTGTTACAATACGACTTACGACTTAGTGCATCAGCCATGACATTAGCTTTTCCTGGGGTGAAAGAAATTCCTAAGTCATAATATTGTATCAACTCTATCCAGCGTCTTTGCGTGAGATTAAGATCTGGCTGGGTGAATACGTATTTGAGGCTTTGGTGGTCGGAATATATCTCACAACAATTACCAAGGAGGTAATGTCACCATGTCTTCAGGGCATGAACTACAACAGCGAGTTCAAGATCATGGGTAGGGTAGTTCTCTTCATGTGGATGCAACTGGCGTGAAGCGTATGCTACCACAAGTCGATCTTTCAAAATTATGCATCCTAACCCTTGCCGTGAAGCGTTACAATAGATCTCGAAATCCTTTTTGGTGTCCGGAGGCGCAAGTACGGGTGCATAAGTTAACCTTCTTTTTAGCTCTTGAAAGCTTTCCTCGCACTTGGGAGTCCATCCGAATTTCTTACCTTTCTTGAGGGGTTAAGTTAGAGGCTTTGCAACTTTGGATAAGTTCTCAACGAAGCGGCGGCAATAGCTTGCTAAGCCAAGAAAACTCCTAACTTTCTTAACCGATTCAGGTGGAGTCCAATCAATGACGGCCTGAACTCTCTCGGGATTGACAGCAAAGCCTTTCGTGGAAATTACATGGCCTAATTAGGTCACCTCTGGTGGCCAAAATTCGCATTTAGAGAACTTGGCATAAAGGCGGTGCTCTCAAAGCTTCATCAATACCAACCTAAGATGTTCTGCATGCTCTTCTTTGTTCTTTGAGTAGATTAGAATGTCATCCAAGTACTCCATGAAGATCGAATTCGTTGAGAATAAGAATGTGGCGGGGGCATTGGTTAACCCGAAGAACATGACGGTGTACTCGTAAATACCATATCCAGTAGTGAAAGACATCTTGGGAATGTCCTCGTTTCGGATTTTGATTTGATGATAGCCTAATCTCAAATCCATCTTAGAGAAGACAGAGGATCCATCAAGTTGATCATAAAGATCATTGATCCTGGGCAGTGGGTACTTGTTCTTTATCGTCGCTAAATTTAGCGGGCGATAGTCTACGCACATCCTTTATGTTCCATCTTTCTTCGTTACGAACAGAACGGGGCAACCCCATGTCGATGAGCTAGGGCGGATGAAGCCTTTTGCCAACGAAGAATCAAGTTGGGTTTTAGCTCAACTAACTCATGTGGGGCCATTCTATATGGGCGTCTGGAAATTGGGGCATTGCTTGGCATAAGGTCAACTATGAATTCTACACATCTGTCGGGTGGCTAGATTTATGGGGTTGGGTTACTGGTTGTATTTCTAGAGTATGACCAGGGCTTTCTAGGGGCTACAAAAGATATGTCAGAGTAGCAAAGTACGCCAACACGATGGTTTGTGTGGCTATTATGGCTAGAAGGCATCTAAAGTGGGAGGATGAACTACAAATGCATCAATATAGGTTTCTAGAAGAAAACCTACAAAGAACTCTATGGAACTATCGGGAATGCCACCTAACAAATCTTCTGGAAAGACATTCGAAATAGAGAGAAGGATTTTGCAAATGCATCAAATTATGAAGAAACCTGGAATGACTCGGACATCATAATAGCTGTAATTGCGAGAGAAATGGAAATCCTCACAACATTTCAACAGCACTTACATAAGAAGTCCCAAAACAGGAAGCACAATAACTCTAGACAACCGAACACAACTTTCCTACGGCTACAAGGAAGCAAACAACGAGATGTTCTAGTAAGACATAGATGAGCCTAGTCCTATCTTCCCGTAGAACAAGATGAGGGTGACTCAGAACTCAGATAGATGAGGGTAAGGAGAAAAAAGAAGTCTTACGTTGTTCCCTTATACCCAAGTAACTATATAACAATAGAATGCAAGACTCGACTTCAACCAATGGTTTTTATAATCCTACATAGAGTCCTGCTCTGATACCAAGTCTGTCGATACGCGGATTTTTTTTATGTAATTCCAGTCACAACTCAATCATATGGAGAGCCGAGAGTCGTACCCACTTATCTAAGCAGACAAGGCCAAGCACAGAACACTCTCAGAAAGCATCGTACGTGAGGGGCATCCCCTCCAGGCCGGATGATCAACTGAGATGGGTCCTCATCGCCCTCTCACAAGTCTAAATGATTAAGGTTGGTGAAATCCCATACTCATAGACAAGTCGCCTCAACCATATTATCGATTGAAATATAACACTTACATAAATAGACTCCAGCCCGATCACTTAGTCGGGGTCTCGGGCGAGCTCAATCATACAACAAAGTATGCCACGTCATAGAGTCACGAGCAATCGCATCACGATGCCCCAAGCTGCGCACATCTAAGGGCCACTTGGTGTATAAAAGAGCGCCGACAACAACACAACTAAGCTATCGAACCCCACACTAAGACATGCATGTTATAATAAAACACGCAGCATACATGTCCAGTGTAAACAGCAGGTACACATTGCATTAACTCTACAAAGTATATCTTTATTGATTTGCACATAGAGTACACAAAGATCATATGACTATGATCCATCATTACATCAAACAACGGAAGCAAATTAGTTCTGAGTACAGACAAGATTAACAAATGGCTTGGAAAAGCCTTGTTCAACATACATGCCCTTCCACGAGGGACCAAACTGCTGTGTGGAACTATACTAACTTAGTCAACGTCGAGCTTCAAGAAGGTGACTCCATCGGGGGCTGGGTTCTCATCTAAAACATAGAATAAGCAAACGTGAATACAAAGTCGTACTCAGCAAGACTTACATCAGAACTATACTAGTCATGCTCAAGTTTCAAGGTAAAGGGAGGTGGGGTTTCAACATGAGAAGTGCCACTTGGATGTTGAAACCCCACCTCCCTTTACCTTGAAACTTGAGCATGAGTAGTATAGTTCTGATGTAAGTCTTGCTGAGTATGTTTTTTTACTCATGTTTTCTTATTCTCAGTTTTAGATGAGAACCCAGACCACGATGGAGTCACCTTCCTGAAGCTCGACGTTGACTAAGCTAGTATAGTTCCAGACAGCAGTCTGGTCCCTCGTGGAAGGGCATGTATGTTGAACAAGGCTTCTCTAAGACATTTGTTAATCTTGTCTGTACTCAGACCTAATTTGCTTCCATTTTCATATGATCCTTGTGTACTCTATGTATAAGTCAATAAAGATATACTTTATAGAGTTCATGCAATGTGTACCTGCTGTTTACACTAGACATGTATGCGGCGTGTATGATTATAACATGCATGTCTTAGTGTGGGATTCGATAGCTTAGTTGTGTTCTTGCGGGCGGTCCTTTATACACCAAGTGGCCCTATCACGATGCGATTGGGGCACGATGTGCGCAGCTTGGGGCATCGCGATGCGATTGCTCATGACTCTGTCACGTGGAACACTTTGTTGTATGATTGAGCCCGCCCGAGATCCCGACTAGGTGATCGGGCTGGAGTATGTTTATGTAAGCGTTATAATTCAATCGATAATTTGGTTGAGGCAACTTGTTTATGAGTATTGTATTTCACCACCCATAATCATTTAGACTCGTGAGCGTACGATGACGACCCATCTCAGTTGATCATCCGGCCTGGATGGGATGCCCCTCATGTTCGATGCTTTCCGAGAGTGTTCTGTGCTTGGCCTTGTCTACTCAGACAAGTGGGTACGACTCTCGGCTCTCCATATGATTGTGTTGTAAGAGGAATTACATACTCATATTCCGGGTCCCGACACTTTCCTCATAACTTGTGGAGCTATAATAGATTGCAAAAAGGGTAAAGTTTCTGTTGAATTCAATGGTGAGCCATATGAATTTAACTTTTCTAAGTTCTCCAAGCAGCCTCGTGGTACTGATTTACCTAGTGATGATAAAATTATTGAAGATACTGCTTCCATTGTTATTCCTCCTAATGATCCTTTGCAGCAATACATGGAAGACCACGAGAATGATATGCATATGCAAGAAAGAAATGAGTTAGACGAAATATTCACAAGACAAACGGCTATCTTGAAGCACAACCTTCCGGTTGAAACTTTAGGAACCCTAGCACATCCAAAAGAAGACCCGGTGTTTGAACTCAAACCACTTCCCGATAAGCTCAAGTACGCTTATTTAGATGAAAAGAAAATATGTCCTATTATTATCAATGCTAACCTTTCAGGATTTGAAGAAGAGAGATTATTGGAGACACTTTGCACACATCGTGGTGCCTTGGGCTATACCCTTGATGACCTTAAGGGGATTAGTCCAACAATTTTCCAACATACTATCAATCTCGAGCCCGATGCTAAGCCAGTTGTTGGTCATCAACGACGGCTGAACCCAAGGATATAAGGACGTGGTTAGGACTGAAATTCTCAAGCTTCTAGCCTGGGGTATCATCTATCCTATAGCTGATAGTAGGTGGGTAAGCCCAGTTCATTGTGTTCCCAAGAAAGGAGGTATGACTGTTGTCCCTAATGATAAAAATGAAGTAATACCTCAAAGTGTTGTTATTGGATATAGAATGTGTATTGATTACAGGAAGTTGAACAAAGCTACCAGGAAGGTCCACTACCCGCTGCCCTTTATCGATGTAACATCCCAATTTTCTAAATTCGGGTGTTAATAGATCATCATATGCATATCATGCTGCTTTCGCATTTTTCTAGAGTTTTAAAATCTTTTAAACATTTTTTAACACATGGCAGTTCGCTGGAGAGGATATAAAAGGACTTATCCCCATTTTTATTTTGTTGGAAAATATTTTAAAATTTTTCTTGGGAGACTTTTTAAATTTACTTTGGAGTTATAAATAATTTCTACAAATATTTTGGAAATTTATTTATGCTCCAAAAAAAATTTAAAATCTTTTTCGGAGTTTTACGGTATTTTCAAAATGCCAGAAAAGTATTTAAAAATATTTAAAAATAAGTTGCGAAGTTTTTATTTTTATTTAATATTTTGGTAAACCCAAAAATTCAGTTTTATTATTTAAAAATATTGGCGAAGACGGAAATAAAAAAAAATTTCCGTGATTTTTCTATAATTGTTTTGGGCCTAACGGGCCGTCCTGTTTTTTTCGCAGACCGAATTTGTTTTTAATTCGGATTAAAAAAAATTCGGGTCGAGCTATATAAAGATCCACGGTTCCGCGGATTAGGGTTTCGCAAACCCGACCCGCGAACCCGCCGCCGACTGGAGCCGCCGATCGCCGCCGCCTGGAGCCGTCGACCGCCGCCGCCCGGGAGCGCCGCCGTCGTCCGACACTGCGCCGCCGTCCGCCGCCCGCCGCCCCGCGCCACCCTGCGCCGCCGGCCTCCTCGCAGCCGCCCCTCGCCGTTCCCGTGTGCTGGCCGCCGCCGTCCGGGCCGAGCCGCCGAGCCGCCGCCGCCGGACAGATCCGGCGAGATCTGGCGCAGGGACCCGATCGTGTTTTTACGTTATTTTAATTACGGATAGGCCCCTGTATGCAGGTTAGACCCCGGAATCGCGCGGTACGGTTTTCGCGAGTACTTTTTAACTGTAACTCGGAATTGAGTGATTCCAGTTGCGTTGCGACCATGGTGAAATTTGCTAGCCAGTACACCAAGTTTTACAGAAGTTTGAAGTTTTCAAATTTGAAGCCCGAGCAGATCCAAATTTGAACTTTCGGTAGCCGTAACTTTTTAACGGTGCGGCCGTTTGCGCCGTTTCTTTTTGAGTTGGTTTTATTTTGACAAATACTTTAAGTTTAGCTACTGTTAGGCAAGTTTTGCTACTGTTGTTTGAATGTTTATTACTGTTTGTGCATAATTGTTTTGAATATATGTTGATTGGTGCTATGTTTGCTCGTATAGATTGTCCGGAGTGCGCCGCCTCGTTTTGTGAGGATTGTGACCGTCAAGAACATCAAGAAGGCAAGTGATGCTTTGACCATACACATACCTATATTTTCTATATGAATTATGTTAAGAATATCACCCTATTGCATGATAGGTAGTTTACTTTACTAATGCTGCAAAACCAGTTAGGATAGCCACATGACTTGACTTGTATTAGTAGATCAACCTAGCCCGTGTTGTTACTTTATTGCAATGCTTTGTAGACGTGGCTTGGGTTGTGATAATTCATGGAGTGCATGTGAGCTATTTTAATAAACTATGTAGCAACTTTATAATAAATAGAAATCACTTCTGGACGGGCGGGTTGCATCCCGGTAGTTGTGCCTTGTCTAAGGACAGTGTCGGGGTTAAATGCACCCAATGGTTATTTTGGTGGTGAACCGGGTGCGACATGGTGTCTACCCTCTGACGCAGTGGGCGCCGTCCAGGCTCAAAAAGATCAGACGTGCAATATTACTAGTAGCTTCCGTGTACAGCCACTGGCTATATGGGCTCTGGCTTAGCACGAGTACGTTGTGGGGAACCGGGCCCTGGTAGCTAGCTGATGTAGATGTGTGTTAGGTGTACCGGCTACCAAAGGGTGGAGGCAACCTCTTCAGAAAGTCTTTGTCTCAATCTTCGGGTTGACTCCAGTGGGGAACGTGTACAACCTCTGCAGAGCGTATAAATTGATCATGATTAGCCGTGTCCACGGTTACGGACGAACTTTGAGCAACTAGTCAGTGCTGTTGATGAATGATCTTGACAGATGAACACTTAATAATAATTTTGGTGGGAAAGATTAGCATGGGTTGCTGTGTGTTTCAGGTATATTTCAACTTAAAACTTTGACGAGTTTAGTTCAGGAGAAAATTGCCTTTCTGCAAAACAAAACTATAAGCCTTTCCTTTGACTCACCTTGCATGTAGATGTAGGTCCTTTATATAAACTTTTCCGTGTCACTTGTCGTACAAATCAGATGTACTGGCCCGTTGTCGGGCTGTAACCTTCGATGTTGCTGGTTTTTCAGACGACCAGTAAGGTGCGTTTAGGGGTTGCGAGTCTACACTCAGCATGTTCGCATGTGGCTGTTGATGGGACTCCACGTTACTTGCTTTTGCTTCCGCTATATTTATATTGAATAAGCTAGCCTTGAGCTATGCAACTTGTTATTTATTTTATTTTGGATCATACGTTGTAATAATGATGCACTTGTACTTTGTTATACATCTATGATACTGTGTGTGCCATCAAGTTCGATCCAGGGACTGGCACTTGAGCACAGAGACTTGAATTCTATGTGAATTGGGTCGTTACAGATTGTATCAGAGCAGTGTGTTGACTGTAGGACGTGACCCTAGAAAATGGATTAGAAAAGCCATAGGAATCAAAATATTACTTTGTATCACTCTGTCTTGTACTTACTTACCTTCTCTATCTCATATTCATACCTGTTCTAATCTTGCCTTACCTCTCTCGATTATAGATGACCACTTTGTCATACCGCGCTATGGCGTTTGGACCTGAGCTCAGGGGGATTTGCAACTACCTGAACATTTACGCGCCAGTCTTTCAGTCGGACATCGTGGAGACAAGGGGAGCTGATGACTACTGGCAAGTGGAGACTTTCATCCTTGGAAGCATGAAGAATGAGAAAAGGGTGATCACGGAGTCATTCGAGGTGCATGCCCAGCAAAAGGAGTGGTGTGTGCGCATAGCCGCTCACATAGCTCTTGGATGCATTGTGGAGACGTATGCCGCCCAGCTAAAGGGTACGGTGTATGCGGAGATGGCCAAGGTTCTCCCATCGGGGAACATATTGCCAAAAAGGTTCAGGTATGTGCCTAGGGCCATTTGGCCAGGTACAACCAGCTACATCATCCAAAGCCTGGAGAAGCACATCCATTGCCTGCAGAAGAGCACTCAGTCAGACCTCTACACCATTACTGAGTTGCAGCAGAAGAACACCAGGCTCAAGAGGGACAACAACAAGCGGAAGAAGGGAAGGTTGGAGATGCAAGCAGAGATAAAAATACTGAAGGAGAAGATGAAGGCCAATGGAATTGAAGAACCAGAAGAGGAGCCAGAAGTAGACACCTCGGTAGAAGAAGAGGAGACGAGTCCCAAAAGGCGCAACCGCATTAGCGGGCGCGAATACCGCATGCTGTTTAGCAAAGACAACATTAAGAATTACTTCACCGGCAATTAGTTTACTATTGTTATCCTGTTAGCGTATTTGACCATGTCGACTTATTCGGCGTGGCAATACTAGGTTGCTTGATATACTCCTATGTTATTCGTGGTTGTGCTGAGGATCTTATATTACCCGTGGTTGTTTTGAGGATCTTATATCAGTTATACAATATATTTTAAAACTATATGGTGTGATATGTGATGGTTTTTCGTATGAGTGCATTGGTTGATGATTGTTATATGTTTGATGCTATGGTGATATTGTTTGGTGAAGTTGATTGGTGATATATGTATTGTATATATAATGCTTGCCATGATCATCATAAACATAGGGTAGGAGTATATTTCCCTAGCTACTTTCTGTCTACAACTTACCTATTCTTACCCAACAGATGCCGCCGAGACGTGATCCCACGGGGAATGAGAACAACCACAATGGAGTGCCAGCTTATATGCACCAGTTACTTCAAGGACAAGCTCAGCTGATCCAGTTGCTCACTCAGAATATGGGCAACAACAACAATGCGCCACTACCACCACCTGTGGACACGCTTGCAAGGTTCCTGAGGTTGAATCCTCAGAGGTTCTCTAGCACTCCTGAGCCCATAGTGGCGGATGACTGGCTTCGTTCAGTGGGCAGGAACATGGAGATAGTTTGCTGTACTGAGGCAGAGAGAGTGAGGTTTGCCTCACATTTGCTGGAGGGTCCTGCTGCTGCTTGGTGGTACAACTACTTGCTGACTTACCCTATCGACACCATCACTTGGGCATAGTTTCAGTCTGCCTTTCGCGCCGCACATGTTTAAGCAGGCGCCATGAGCTTCAAGAAGAAGGAGTTTCGCAGTTTGCGTCAGGGAGGCCGTTCAGTGGCCGAGTATGTTGAGGTGTTCAACAAGCTTGCCAGATATTCTCCAGATGATGTCAGGAATGATGCAGAAAGGCAAGAGAAATTCTTGGAGGGGCTGAATGATGAGTTGGGAGTCCAGTTGACAGTGGCTACTTTTGCTAACTGCCAGGCGCTCATAGACAAAGCTATTGTATTGGCAGGCAAGCAGCAGGCCATTGAGAACCGCAAGAGGAAGTACAACAACAACAATGGTGGCAAGTATAACCCTGGACCGCATCAGAAGCCACGCAATTCTTATGCTGGCAATGGAGGACATAACCATGGACATAACCACAATGGTGGGAATGGCCATGTTCACAGTGGAGGACCCAACCATCATGGTGGGAATGGTCACAACCATAATGGCCACAACCACCACAATGGTAACACGAATGTCAATGGCAATGGAAGGAACAATGGGAATGGGAGAAGCAATGGAGCCAATGGAGGCAATGGAAACAACCGTCAGAATGGCCAGGCACCAAAGGACTTGAGTCACATCCAATGTTTCAGGTGCAAGAACATGGGGCACTATGACACAGACTGCCCAGAGTCCAATGGGAATGGAGTTGTCAAGCCCAATCCTTTCAACAAGGGGCATGTGAACCATGTCAACATGAAGGATATCTATGATGAGCCTGATGCTGTGATTGGTAAGTTCTTTATCAATTCAGTACCCGCACTTTTTCTTTTTGATTATGCTGCATCGCATTCTTTCATATCGAGGGTATTTGTGGATAAGCATGAGTTACCTACCGTAGTTCTTAAGTCATCTATGCTCATAAGTTCACCGGGAGCGGAGATGTCAGCTAGTTTGGCATGCTATCAGTTGAGCCTAGCCATAGGGAAGCATGTTTTTCCTACAGATTTGATTGTATTGAAGTCACAAGGTTTGGATATTATACTGGGCATGGATTGGTTAGCCAAGTACCAAGGTGTTATTGATTGTTCCAGTCGGTCTATCACTCTCAGTACACCGAGTGGACAGAAGATCAGATATGTATCCAAGTATAAGCATCAGCACGCTCAGGTGAATTCTCTTAAGGGGGTAGCCTGGATGATGTGCGTGTTGTGAGGGATTATCCGGATGTGTTTCCGGAGGAGTTGCCAGGTATGCCACCGGATAGGGAGATTGAGTTCCTTATTGATTTAATACCAGGCACGGGGCCTATTGCTAAGAGACCGTATAGGATGCCCGCTAATGAACTTGCAGAGTTGAAGGAACAGATCAGAGAGTTGCAGGCAAAGGGGTTCATTCGCCCAAGCTCGTCACCTTGGGGATCTCCAGCGTTGTTTGCTGAGAAGAAAGATGGAACCCAGAGGATGTGTTTTTATTACCGTTCTTTGAATGATGTTACTATCAAGAAAAAGTATCCTTTACCTGTGATTAATGATCTATTTGACCAGTTGGAGGGAGCTTGTGTATTCTCTAAGATTGATCTTCGTTCTGGTTATCATCAAGTGAAGATTCGGGAGAAGGATATTCCGAAGACTGCTTTTACTACAAGGTATGGGTTGTATGAGTATACTGTTATGTCATTTGGATTGAATAAGGCTCCTGCATACTTCATGAATATGATGAACAAGGTGTTTATGGAGTTCTTGGATAAATTCGTTGTGGTGTTCATTGATGTTATATTGGTGTATTCCAAGAATGAGCAAGAGCATGAGGCACATTTGCGTTTGGTATTGGAGAAGCTCAGGGAGCACAAATTGTATGCCAAGTTCAGCAAGTGTGAGTTCTCGTTGAAGGAGGTAGGATTCCTTGGACATGTTGTGTTAGCAGAAGGAGTAGCTGTGGACCCATCCAAGGTTTCAACAGTTATAGAATGGGAGACACCCGCGACAGTTGGAGACATTCGCAGTTTCTTGGGTCTTGCAGGATACTATAGGAGGTTCATTGAGAATTTCTCCAAGCTTGCAAAACCAATGACGGAGCTGTTGAAGAAAGAGAATAAGTTTTTTTGGAGTGAGGCATGTGAAGCCATCTTTCAAGAGTTGAAGAAACGGTTAGTAACTGCACCTGTTTTATGTTTTCCTGATATACATAAGGATTTTCAAGTATATTGTGATGCATCTCGTCGAGGAATTGGTTGTGTTTTGATGCAAGGGGGTAGAGTTGTTGGTTATGCTTCACGTCAGCTTAAGAACCATGAGAAGAACTATCCTACACATGATTTGGAGTTAGCTGCGGTTGTTCACGCATTGAAAACATGGAGGCAATATCTTGTGGGTAATCATTGTGATGTTTTTACTGATCATAAGAGTTTGAAGTATATCTTTACTCAGAAGGATTTGAATCTCAGGCAGAGTAGATGGCTGGAGCTTATTAAGGATTATGATTTGAATGTGCAGTATCATCCTGGTAAAGCGAATGTGGTTGCTGATGCATTGAGCCGTAAGAGTCATATCAATGTTGCTAATGTGGAGGATATGCCACGTGAGTTATGTGAGCAGTTCAAGAATCTCAGGTTGGAGATTGTTCCTAAGGGATATGTGGCAACATTGGAAGTGAAGCCAAATCTATTGGAAAGAATCAGAGAGGCTTAGAAGGGTGATGCAGAAATTGATGAGATAAAAGTGAATATGACCAAAGGAAAAGCAGAGGGTTTCCGTGAGGATGAGCATGGAGCCATTTGGTTTGAGAAGCGCATTTGTGTACCGCAAGATGTGGAGATCAGGAAGCTGATTTTTCAGGAGGCACATGATTCACCTTATTCTATTCATCCCGGGAATACCAAGATGTATTTGGACTTGAGGGAGAGATTTTGGTGGCCTAGCCTGAAGCGAGAGATAGCTCAGTATATTGCATTGTGTGATGTTTGCCAGAGAGTCAAGGCTGAGCATCAGAAGCCAGCAGGATTGTTGCAGCCTTTGCCTATACCAGATTGGAAGTGGGATCAGATAGGTATGGACTTTATTACTGGTCGACCCAGGACTCGGTCAGGATATGATTCTATTTGGGTGATTGTTGATCCTTTGACCAAGGTTGCCCACTTCATTCCAGTGAAGACAACTTATACAAGTGCCAAGCTAGCCAAGTTTTATATGTCCAGGATCGTGTGTTTGCATGCAGTTCCAAGAAAGGTTGTGTCTGGTAGAGTTACCCAGTTTACTTCGAAGTTTTGGCGTCAGTTGCATGAGACTTTGGGCACTAGGCTGGAGTTCAGTACAACGTTCCATCCTCAGACAGATGGGCAGACCGAGAGAGTCAATCAGATCTTGGAGGTTATGTTGAGGGCTTGTGCGTGGGATTATGGTTCGAGTTGGGATGACAACTTACTGTATGCTGAGTTCTCATACAATAACAGTTACCAGGCTAGTCTTCAGATGGCACAATTCGAGTTACTGTATGGCCGGAAGTGCAGAACTCCGTTGATGTGGGATGAGGTAGGAGAGCGTCAGTTGTTCGGACCAGACCTGATCAGAGATACTGAGGAGAAAGTCAAGTTGATCCGTGATAGACGGAAGATAGCACAGTCCAGGCAGAAGAGTTATGAAGATGCTAAGCGCAAGGATGTAACCTATGAGGTTGGAGACCGTGCGTATCTCAGAGTTTCACCAATTCACGGAATCAAGAGGTTTGGAATCAAGGCCAAGTTAGCACCACGTTTTGTGGGGCCTTACAAGATCTTGGAGAACAGAGGAGAGGTAGCTTATCAGTTGGAGTTGCCAGAAGCTTTGTCAGGAGTTCATGATGTGTTTCACGTATCCCAGCTGAAGAAGTGTCATGCAGAGATGGAAGATATTCCTTTGAGAGATACAGTGCCACTTGAGGCAATTCAGTTGGAAAGTGACCTGACTTATGAGGAGAAACCTGTGAGGATTCTAGAGACTGCAGAAAGAGTTACCCGCACCAAGACGATCAGGCTATGCAAGGTTTAGTGGGATCACCACACCGAGGAAGAAGCAACTTGGGAGCGTGAAGAAGATCTGAAGCAAGACCACCCGCATCTCTTTGCTAGCCAGCCCGAATCTCGAGGACGAGATTCATCTTAAGGGGGGTAGGTTTGTAACATCCCAATTTTCTAAATTCGGCTGTTAATAGATCATCATATGCATCTCATGCTGCTTCCGCATTTTTCTGGAGTTTTAAAATCTTTTAAACATTTTTAACACATGGCAGTTCGCTGGAGAGGATATAAAAGGACTTATCCCCATTTTTAATTTGTTGGAAAATAGTTTAAAATATTTCTTGGGAGACTTTTTAAATTTACTTGGGAGTTATAAATAATTTCTAAAAATATTTTGGGAATTTATTTATGCTCCAGAAAAGTTTTAAAATCTTTTTCGGAGTTTTTCGGTATTTTCAAAATGCCAGAAAAGTATTTAAAAATATTTAAAAATATGTTGCAAAGTTTTTATTTTTATTTAATATTTTGGTAAATCCAAAAATTCAGTTTTATTATTTTAAAAATATTGGCGAAGACGGAAATTAAAAATAAATTTCCGTGATTTTTCTATAATTGTTTTGGGCCTAACGGGCCGTCGTGTTTTTTTTCGCAGACCGAATTTGTTTTTAATTCGGATTAAAAAAATTTTGGTCGGGCTATATAAAGATCCGCGGGTCCGCGGATTAGGGTTTCGCAAACCCGACCCGCGAACCCGCCGCCGCTTGGAGCCGCCGACCGCCGCCGCCTGGAGCTACCGACCGCCGCCGCCCGGGAGCGCCGCCCGCCGCCGGTACGCCCCGCCGCCCCGCGCCTCCCGCCTCCTCGCAGTCGCCCCTCGCCGTGCCCGCGTGCTGGCCGCCGGCCACGGGCCACCGCGCGCAGCCGCCGGCCGGGCCGAGCCGCCGAGCCGCCGCCGCAGGCCAGATCCGGCAAGATCTAGCGCAGGGACCCAATCGCGTTTTTTACGTTATTTTAATTACGGATAGGCCCCTGTATGCAGATTAGACCACGGAATCGCGCGGTACCGTTTTCGCGAGTACTTGTTAACCGTAAGTCGGAATTGAGTGATTCTAGTTGCGTTGCGACCGTGGTGAAATTTTCTAGCCAGTAGACCAAGTTTTACAGAAGGTTGAAGCTTTCAAATTTGAATCCCGAGCAGATCCAAATTTGAACTTCCGGTAGCCGTAACTTTTTAACGGTGAGCCCGTTTGTGCCGTTTCTTTTTTGCGTTGGTTTTATTTTGACAAATACTTTAAGTTTATCTACTGTTAGGCAAGTTTTTCTACTGTTCTTCGAATGTTTATTACTGTTTGTGCATAATTGTTTTGAATATATGTTGATTGGTGCTATGTTTGCTCGTATAGATTGTCCGGAGTGCGCCGCCTCGTTTTGTGAGGATTGTGACCGTCAGGAACAGCAAGAAGGCAAGTGATGCTTTGACCATACACATACCTATATTTTCTATATGCATTATGTTAAGAATATCACCCTATTGCATGATAGGTAGTTTACTTTACTGTTGGTGCAAAACGAGTTAGGATAGCCACATGACTTGACTTGTATTAGTAGATCAACCTAGCCCGTGTTGTTACTTTATTTCTATGCTTTGTAGACGTGGTTTGGGTTCTGAGAATTCATGGAGTGCATGTGAGCTATTTGAATAAACTATGTAGCAATTTGATAATAAATAGAAATCACTTCTGGACGGGCGGGTTGCATCCCGGTAGTTGTGCCTTGTCTAAGGAGAGTGCCGGGGATAAATGCCCCCATTGGTTGTTTTGGTGGTGAACCGGGTGCGACATGGTGTCTACCCTCTGACGCAGTGGGCGCCGTCCAGGCTAAAAAAGATCAGACATGCAATATTACTAGTAGCTTCCGTGTACAGCCACTGGCTATATGGGCCCTGGCTTAGCACGAGTACGTTGTGGGGAACCTGGCCCTGGTAGCTAGCTGATGTAGATGTGTGTTAGGTGTACCGGCTACCAAAGGGTGGAGGCAACCTCTTCAGAAAGTCTTTGTCTCAATCTTCGGGTTGAGTCCAGTGGGGAATGTGTACAACCTCTGCAGAGCATATAAACTGATCATGATTAGCCTTGTCCACAGTTACGGACGAACTTTGAGAAACTAGTCAGTGATGTTGATGAATGATCTTGAGAGATGAACACTTAATAATAATTTTGGTGGGAAAGAGTAGCATGGGTTGCTGTGTGTTTCAAGTAGATTTCAACTTAAAACTTTGACTAGTTTAGTTCAGGAGAAAATTGGCTTTCTGCAAAACAAAACCTTAAGCCTTTCCTTTGACTCACCTTGCATGTAGATGTAGGTCCTTTATATAAACTTTTCCGTGTCACTTGCCGTACAAATCAGATGTACTGACCCGTTGTCGGGCTGTAACCTTCGGTGTTGCAGGTTTTTCAGACGACCAATAAGGTGCGTTTAGGGGTTGCGAGTCTACACTCAGCATGTTCGCATGTGGCTATTGATGGGACTCCACGTTACGTGCTTTTGCTTCCTCTATATTTATATTGAAAAAGCTAGCCTTGAGCTATGCAACTTGTTATTTATTTTATTCTGGATCATACGTTGTAATAATGATGCACTTGTACTTTGATATACATCTATGATACAGTGTGTGCCAGCGAGTTCGATCCAGGGACTGGCACTTGAGCACAGAGACTTCAATTCTATGTGAATTGGGTCGTTACAATCGACCAGATGCTTGAGAGGTTGTCGAAAAACACCCACTTTTTCTATCTTGATGGTTACTCTGGCTTCTCTCAAATTCATGTTAACACAGTCGATCAAGAGAAGACCACTTTCATGTGTCCTTACGGTACTTATGCTTAAAGGCGTATGCCTTTTGGTTTATCCAATGCACGTGCCACTTTTCAGAGATGCATGTCTACTATGTTTCATGGTTTCTGTGAGGACATTGTGGAAGTCTTCATGGGCGATTTCTCCGTCTATGGAACTTCCTTTGACCACTGTCTCCACAATCTTAATAAAATTTTGTAGAGATGTGAGGATAAAAATTTATTTCTAAACTGGGAAAAGTGCCACTTCATGGTTAACGAAGGTATCGTTCTTGGTCACAAGATTTCCGAGAGGTGAATTGAAGTGGACAAGGAAAAGATTGTAGCTATCAAAAGGATGCCCTATCCAAGGGACATCAAAGGTATTCATAGTTTTCTCGGTCATGCTGGTTTCTATAGAAGATTTATTAAAGACTTTTCTAAGACTTCGAGACCCCTCACTAATCTTCTCCAAAAGGATGTTCCTTTTGTATTTTATGAAGATTGTAAGGAAGCCTTCGAAGTTCTTACGAAAGCTTTGATAACCGCTCCTATAGTACAACCACCTGATTGGAAATTTCCCTTTGAAATTATGTGTGATGCTAGTGATTTTGCTGTTGGAGATGTTTTAGGACAAAGGGTTGATAAGAAATTGAATGTTATAAATTATGCTAGAAAACCCCTTGATAGTGCTCAAAAGAATTATGCTACAACTGAGAAGGAATTCTTGGCGGCAGTGTTTGCTTGTGATATGTTTAGACCTTATATTGTTGATTCAAAAGTCATTATTCATACTAACCATGCTGCTCTTAAGTAACTTATGGCGAAGAAGGATGCGAAACCAAGGCTCATACAGTGGGTACTCCTTCAAGAATTTGATTTAAAGATCGATGATATAAAAGGAGTAGATAATCTGGTGGCGGATAACCTTTCAAGAATGGAAGACATACCTCATGACCCCATCCCAGTAAACGACAGTTTTCGAGACGAACAACTTGCCGTTGTAAAAGTACAATCTCTTTCCGTTCCTTGGTTTGCAGATTATGCTAATTTTATCGTTGCAAAGTATTTGCCTCTAGGTCTCACATTTCAGCAAAGGAAGAATTTCTTTCACGATTTGGGGCAGTACTTTTGGGATGACCCTCATCTTTTCAAAGAAGGTCCGGGCGGGATCGTGAGTAGATGCATACCGTAACACGAGAAGAAGGACATTCTCAAGCAATGTCACGATAGTCCCTATGGAGGACATCATGCCAGTGAGAGGACAGCACATAAGGTTCTCCAATCAGGTTTTCATTGGCCTACTCTCTTTAAATACGCTAGAAATTATGTTTTATCTTGTGATAGAGTTGGTAATATTAGTAGGAGGAATGAGATGCCTATGAATTACTCTCTAGTGATTGAGCCTTTTGATTGTTGGGGTTTTGATTTTATGGGTCCTTTTCCTCCCTCACACAAGTACAATCACATTTTAGTAGCTGTTGATTATGTAACCAAGTGGGTTGAAGCAATCCCCACTGAGAGTGCTGATCACAAGTCATCTTTGAAAATTCTCAAAGATGTAATTTTTCCTAGGTTTGGTGTACCAAGATATCTTATGACTTGTGGAAGATCACACTTCACGCATGGAGATTTTAGAAAAGCTTTAGCCAAGTACGATGTCAGTCATAGAATTGCTTCACCGTACCATCCTCAAACTAGTGGGCAAGTTGAGCTCCCCAATAGAGAGATAAAGTTGATCTTGCAAAAGACAGTTAACAGTTCTAGGAAGGATTGGTCAAAGAAGTTAGGAGATGCCTTGTGGGCGTATAGAACTGCTTACAAAAACCCCATGGGTATGTCTCCCTATAAGATGGTCTATGGCAAGGCTTGACATTTGCCATTAGAGTTATAACACAAAGATTTCTGGGCTGTTAGAGAGCTTAACGCTGACCCAAAGTTAGCCGGTGAAAAGTGTCTCATGAACTTGAATTCTCTAGATGAGTGGAGAAGTGAAGCTTACGAAAGTGATAAAATATTTAAGGAAAAGGTAAAGAAGTGGCATGATAGAAGTATTATGAAACATGAATTTAATGTTGGTGATAAAGATTTTCTTTTTAGATCTCGTTCAGGTTTTCTCCAGGTAAACTACTTTCCAGATGGGAAGGAACATTTCATATCGAAGAAGTATACCGTTCCGGTGCAATAAAGATTAACAATTTTGATGGCACCAAACCTCAAGTTGTGAATGGGAAAAGACTCAAGCATTACATGGCGGGAGACCCCGTCAATGTTGATGTAAATTTGATATACACAAAAACTCCTGAAGAATATGTTGCAGCCCCCTTTCAGATGCCAGCAGAAACTAAATAAGAAAAGGTATGTGTTACGGCAAGGAAACATTGCGAACCGCCATGAAAGTTCCATATTACAAGTTTTTGCAAAATCAGGAAAATTCGAAGCCTGATCGGAGCCGGAGTGGAGCTCCAGGGGGCCTAGGCGCCCCCCTGGAGCGGCCTACCTCCTGGATGCGCTGGGAGGACGCCTGGGAACCCCAGAGTCTGTCTCCGACCCCACTTTGGCTCGTTACTTTCCTTCTGTTGCAGAAATTTTTTCTATATATTTTCCTGGATAGTACCCGGCACCGTATCTTGCGGTTTTGTGTGTTTTCTTCTCGAGCTGTTTCTTCCAAGAAGTCTTTTTGCTAGACCTAGGTGTTATGGCTTCCCAAGTTCCCCCAAGGAGAAGTTCGTCATCAACGTCATCAACCCTTACCTCCCAGAGGTGAAGAAGCACCCTCAAACCGTTCGGTCGGAGGATGGTGTTCTCCACCAATAAGATCTAAAGGAACCTGTCAAGGAGGGGACCATCAAGGCCAGGATAGAACAAGTGGAGCAAGAAGTCTTCAAGTACAAGAAGATGGTTGAGCGGGGTGTTGACGCCAACTTCGAACTTATCAACGAGCTGAAGACTTTCTACAAGAAGGAGATGAGGGGGATGTGGTCAAGCATCACCGCAGAATTGATGAGCTCCAAAGGCAGATCTATGATCTGCATAACCAGAACTGTGAGTATGAACTAAAGTTTATGCGCATGGGTTTAGTTGCTGGAAGCAGGATCCTTGAGACTGAAGCCTCTCATGAGACGGGAGAACCTCTTCCATGGAAGCACTTTGTCCAGGACTACGTGATCAAGAACAACAGCAATGAGGATTGAAATCTCCTCGGGTAATGGCATCCCCTTGTCTTGTTCCAAGCTTGGGGCAGTGCCTGGTATGTTTATCTTTATCTTAGTCTTTTAGAGTCAAGTAGAGTCGTATTATGTCTAGGGAAGTTATTATATAAAATAGGTGATTGCATTGAGGTCTATTACTCCTTTGTGGAGAGTTTGTATCCGTGAGTGTGGAGTCGTCTATGATGGAATATTAATGTGAAGTCTATTGGTTCCTTCGCTGCACTCGGTATTCTCTACACGCAATCGGCCTTATATGATGATTCTTATGGGGATTATTGACCTTATATCAGGTATGGCTTTGAAAATTTTATTTAATTTTGGCAAACATAGCTTTGGTCATGACAACATGTATGTTTTCTCAAGTAGCGACATAGCCAAAACCTTTATGTTATTATGATTGAAGTGTTATGTTGACAAGGCAGAAAACTTGATGTGTTATGCTTACCTTAATATTTATGCTTTATATGTTTTGCATCTAAGTGAGCATCAATTGTTTGTTCTCTCAAAGCCTTTGCTAGCCAAACTTCTTTCCTAGCAGATTTCTGCTTATGCATCCATACCTTGAAACCAATATCTTCCATATGAGTCCACCATCCCTTCCTATTCGTAGTATTTCCCTACCACTCCTAAAAGTATAGAATTTATGTGTTATCCTTAAATGTTCAAAATCTTCTATTTTGTGCCTCTTGTTTAGCTCATGAGGAAGTAGTATGTAATTCATGATCTTCTTAAGTTGGAAAAGTTTTACCCCGGGATTGCATGTCTAATCTGCAAACAAATAATACGAGGAGGAACTGGCATGAGTCGCCCAGCTCGTAAGATAATACAACAAACAAACCCTCCTTCATGCTTGGTCTATGAGAAATCAGGAACTTTGGCAGTGATAAACAAAGGAGATTAAGGGGATGTGATCGTACCCACTTGGGGGCCGTTCCTCGAAACATGTCCAGCTTCAGAAGTAATTGAGCTATCTATTAGCATTCATTGACAAACTATGCACCTCCCAAAATTTGGTTTCATTCTGTTTGATTTAAGGATAACACATGAGTTTTCCCTGCTTTCCTATAGCAAGGCCTATCTTTTAATTTTATTTTGAGTCAGTTTTCTACTTCCTTCTTTCCCCAAAGAGAACAGACACTTGACGTTGATGAGGATTCATCCATATAATGCTGCATTAAGTTTTCCCATGCCACATCATTGTTGACATTATCTTTTGATAAGTAAGTTGTTTGCGAAAGCTTATGCCAAGAAAACGTCTTCCTTTGTGTTAGCATTTGCACTTCATGACTAATAACATGTTCTTTCAAGATCTTCAACTTGTTTCATATAAAGAGAAAGAGCAGAAGTAAAAGTTATTAGTTGTCCTTTGACCAAGGATATGTTTGCCATAATTTGATGAGTTTTCTCAGCCCTACTTTTGATTATAATTGTTATTACTTTCTCATAAGGGCCTTATTAGTTGAGGTTGTTGTTGAGGATGCTTGAGTTTGGTGAAGAACTGATGATGCTTCTTGTCCGTATTCTATTTATCGACACTTCACTCTCTAAAACTTGTGGATAGGTTTACCGAGCTCAGTATTTTCTTGGGGACAAGCGAGGTCTAAGCTTGGGGGAGTTGATACGTCCAAAATGCATCACTATTTTATATAGTAATTCATCCCTATTAATTGATATATTTCATGTTATGATGCTATTCTTATGTTGTTTTGGCTTGTTTTACACAGTTTGCAACTTTCCGACGCTGAAGCAGCAGACGAAGGATTCAAGGGTAAAAAGTGGATGCAGAGTTGCTGAATCAGAAGACCTCCAAATTACCTGAAAATTGATGGAGGCCATTTTCCAGAAGAATGACGGGGAGACGCAAAACGAAGACCAGAGGGGAGCCACCCGGAGCCCAGGCTCCCCCTGGAGCGGCCCCACCCCTGGCTGCGCCGGGTGGCCGCCTGGACCCCTGGGGCCACCCCAGGCTCCCCCTCTGGCCTATTTATCCCTTGTCGTCCGAAAATACTAAAGAGAGAGGAGTTTCGCGGGTTCCGCCGCCGCTCCGTGGTGGAAACCTACAGAGAAGAAAAGACATCTCTGGCGGGCAGATTCCGCCGCGGAGAACACCTCTCGGAAGGGGAGATCATCGCCATCGTCATCACCATCGTCATGTGCATCATTTAGATCATCATCATCAACATCCTCGCCAACATCAGCACCATCTCCACCACCATCCTATCTCATCTTACAATTCCAACTTATGTTGTAATCTGTAGTATCTATCCCCTCTACTCTATCGGTGTTGATTACTACTTTGTGGTGAATTCTATTGAGTTTTGTTGGAGAAATATCATTGTGTACAGATTGTTTATCATCTATTCATCCCTCTGATCATGATCACTTTTACGTCTTGTGAGTAGTTACTTTAGTTCTTGAGGACATGGGAGAAGTCTAGTTGTTAGTATTCATATGATGTTGAAGTAATATGTGTTGTTTGATATTTAAGTTGTCTTGTTATTTTCCAAGTGGTTTTGTGTAAGTCGAACACTCAAGCCTTCTCCTTATTAAGGACACAGCGGAATGCATTGTGTATAAACAATGCTTACGGTGGGTTGCCAGAGTGACAGAAACCTGAACCCCAGTTTGCATGCTTTTTCACAAGGGAACAATGGATCATCGATCGTATTGCTATGGTTAGGCTTTTGCCTTAATTACTACCTTTTATTTGCGGATGCTTGCAAGGTGTTTAATCATAAGAGTGCACTTATCTTAGTCTAGAAGGTGTACTAGCATAGATCCACCCACTCAACACTTATCAACACAGCTCATAGTATCGATACAGAGTATGGCGAAAGCACGTGACTATTTCTCACGTGTGTCCTCAAGAACACTTTAGCCTTTATAAGTTCAGTTGCTAGGCCTATCCTTTGCACAAAAGGATTGGGTCACTTGTTACTCCTAAGTGCCTTTTACTTTGCTTGCTTTTACCCTCTTTTTGCTTATACCAAAAACCCCTAAAAAGTTATCTTTTAGTGCCTTCAGCTATTTCCTTAACAAATTCACTTAACAATACCTTCTTCTCCTCGTTGGGTTCGACACTCTTATTTATCGAAAATGCTACAAACGATCCCCTACAGTTGAGGGTCATCAGTTTCCTGTGTGTGTGTGGGTGTGTGATGTGTGTGTGTGTCCTGCGTGTGTGTGTGTGTGTGTGTGTGTGTGTGTGTGTGTGTGTATGTGATGTGTGTGTTCTACTGACCATGACCATGTCAAGTTCATGCTTATTAAATATTTTTGTTGCTTGCTGCCATTGCTTAGCAAGCATAGTATATGTTCTTATTAATATTTTTATTGTTTGCTACCATTGCTTGTTGGGTTATTGTCACATACATGTTATTCTATATTTTGCATCAATTTTTCTAGCCTATATATATGTTGTGCAGGGACTATCATTATCCCCTTTCTCCCAAAATGTTGATTAACTTGTAACGACCCGGTCCCGAAGGGAACCAAGTCTACTGTGCTTCTGTGCTATCCCTGGATCAGTATGCTAGCACACACAGTACTCGATGAAATACCATAAATCACATGTCAAAAAGTAATGTAAGTACATGGTATTTATTACCTTATAGCCTTTGGGCTAGAATACACCGCGGAAACAAACAATACATAAGTGGAGTCCCATCAACACCAACGGCAAAGTTGAGTGTAGACATCGTAACCCTACATCGCATCACTTACTCATCATATACAATCCTGCAACACCGAAGGTTACAGCCCAAAATGGGTCAGTACTTTGAATGTACGGCAAGTCATACCAAGGAGAAGAAAATGAATTCCTACAATACATGCATTTGGCTAGTGGAGCTTCTACGTTTCAATTTGCATAAAGCTAAAATTTTCCCTATAGAATAAGTGTTCCTAAAATTAATCTCAACAAAATAATAAGCACAAGACAACCCATGGTAATTATGCCCAAAATGATTAATTAAAGATGATGAGATTTCTCAAAATTACCATAGCTAGACGCTCAAATTGTCCAATACCGGGGACTCGGCTAATCGATTAGATTTATACGCTCTGCAGAGGTTTGTGCACTTTTCCCCACAAGACTCGACCACCTCCATTGGTATTTGCCACACTACACTTTGTATGGAAACGGGAAGGTCGAGACATGGTCTTTTAGAAGAGTTTCCCTTACTCTGGCGGTGCCCATCCCACCTACCAACACTACGTTCGTAGCACCACCTAGCAAGAGTCACTACTACTAAGCAACCAAGCCAGAGCCCATAATGGCTTGTGGCTGCACACGTAAGCTTCTAGAAAATGACAATATGATAAAATCTCTTTAAGCCTGGGTGGCTTTCCGCAGTGATCCCTGGCCATCTCCAGGTCACTTAGGCATCTCCACTGGTTCCTCCAGGGTGCCTCCAACCATTCCACCCAGGTAGTTCATTGAGTTTAACTTGGTCCTGATTTACTACAAGGTCACTCATCTCATCGTGAATTCACTCCCCAATCCACGTCTACAATAGCATAGCACTACAATTTCCTACACGATGGTGACAAGATAAACCTACCACAAATTGAACTACTGGGTTTGCGAGAAAGTAAACTTCTACTTATGCATTCTAAGAAAGGGGTACTACATGCAATAAAACATAGGTAAAGGGGAAAATGATCAAATGTAGACTTGCCTGGATCCTGACGATGAAATATTCTACTCGTAGTCATCTCTCCATCTCGTTACAATATATATAATGGTAAAAGAGAAACACTTCAACACACAACTCAATCCAAAGTGAAGATCCAAATAAGATACAATTACAACATAAATATTTAGTTATTACTATTAATAAACTAATTACTATGGCATGGATAGATTGAGATAGGATCAAGTTGGATTGGATGGAAATATGATGGCAATCATATATCCGAGGATTGTAAAATCAATTGGATTTGTTGGAGGTTGATTATAAAATCAATTGGATGGAGAGTATGTCAAACTCAGTTGGTTTTTCCATATGCATATTTGAATAGGAAATTCATTCTTGGATTGGATTCAAAAAGATCCGATAGAAATCGTGATGATCTTGTTGAGAAGATTGAATTTTTGTAGCCAAATTTATATAAAAAAGAGATATAACTAAATGAAAGTTGAAACAAAGGCTTGAGGTCAAATAAGGTCCTTATATAATGGAAAGAATGCGAGAAATGTCAACAATAGGGTATCAACATGATGAAAAGACTGTGACAAGTGTCCTAACATAAAGGTATGACACTTAGGATCAAATTTGGTCAAGGAAAGATTTCTAAATAAATTATAGAATGAGAGGAATAATAAATATACTCAAATTCACATAATAAATTTGAGTTAAATTTCGAATTACCAAAAGTGAAATATTACTGGACCAAAATAAACTACATGTTCCAGGGAATCCGTGGATATGAAATTTGTCGAAATCCGACTTACGGGATAGAAGATATGAATTTCTGAAGTTTGGCTATTTTTGCTAAAATGAATTACGGGATTAATAAAAAGGATGCAAAATGGCGAGTTCTGATAGGTCTGTACCCATTCGATTTTTAAAAAATAAAATGATGAACAAAGAGGGGAGAAAGGCTCACCGGAGATCTCGCCGGAATTTTGGAAAAAGGTCGCGGGCGTCAATAAACAGCCGAACGGGATAGAGGATGATTTGGGCTACTCGATGGACAAGGTTATAGCTCCATGTTCGCCTTCGGATAGCCGAGAAGTTCCACCGGAGTAGAGAAGAACGCATGAAGAGCACAATGACACGGACGGCGTGCTCCAACCTTGTAATCGAGAGGAAAAATATGTCACAACGGTGCGCATCGGCAAGGGGAAGAAACTAGAGGAAGAAATATGGACTAGGTACCTTTCATGGAGACAAAAATCTTCATCGGAAGTGTGGATGTATCCTAACTCCGACGATGAATTGCTAACAAACGAGAGGGTTTTGGAGAGGGACTTTCTGCGTGGGGATGTGTGGTTCAAAGGGGTCCTAGGGGCGGTATTTATAGGCTCATGGGGGATCCATAGAAGGAGAGTGGGTGAGGTTTTGGAATGGAGTTAATGGCATTCATGGAGAAATAATGAACATTAAAAGCGAGGTTTTGGAAATAGATTTAATGGCATTTATGGAGAAATAATGGGCATTAAAAGCGAGGTTTTGGAAATGAATTTAATGGCATTCATGGAGAAAATTATGGACAATTAAAAGCATTAAAACGCGTGTTTGTTTCCATGAATGGATTCCTCATGAACTTGTCCACAATTTTTTTTTAGGTTCTGAAGTGAATCGGTCAAAAGAGTAGATGGGAGGAAAAGAGGAAGAGCTTCAGTTGCCATGGCCATTTGCTTCTGTGTTCACGTACACATGAACGAACGAGAGGAAGAAGACAGCTCGCTCGGGCTATGGGCCTTAGTGCAAAATTTGTCCCAAGATAAAGAAAAAGGAAAGAGAGATAGAGGGGAAAAATTAGATAGATGACCTCAGTCCAATTGACTTAGGAATCCTATTTTTATTATTTGGGTTAAACACTCTCAAATAAAGTTGTATAGGCCAAATAAAACATAGAGAGTCTAGGAAAACTATATTTCCCTCTCAGAATACATTTTAGAAATAGATTTTTATAAAAAAACTCATTAACGACATTATTAAATTTTTCCAATACTGTTTTTGGAGAAGTCATATTATCTCCTCTCATTTTATTTATTAAATTATTGGAAATATTTAAATATCTCTTAAACTTCAATATCCAATAAACTCCAAAATAAGAATTCGAGAATGAGTATGGGACCACAATAAATTTAAGAAAGTCATTTTATTCTCACTCGAAAATATTTAATTGTGGTTCGTACCAAATTTCAAAAGGACAAAAGAAAGAAAATCATTCTTTGAAATTTTGAATAAAGTTCACAACCAAAATTTTCATTATTGGATAAATGATTATCCAATTTTATTAAATGGTTTGTAAAGGTTTAAACAAAAACTCAAGGGAAAAGTTTTCATTTACCCCAAAATCAAAACAATTCAATCAATATTATATTATTTATTAACATTCCAAAATTTGGAAAATTTTGGGATGTTACAAAACTTCCGTTTCGGTTGCGAATGGTGCACTCTCATGTTAAGAAAAATAGCAAAGGTCATGCCCAATTTTTCAGTGAATTCGTGCATGACCTTTGCTATTTTTCTTAACATGAGAGTAGATGCATTTATTTATTGTGCTAATTAATTAAGTAGTTGCATTTCTTAATATTTTACTAGTGCAAACATGTCGACCAATGCCGGCGCCGGCCCTTCTTCCGAGCCGGGAAAAAAGGAAGCAATTTTTGGAATACTCCCAACAGGAGGTCGAGGAGCAAGGAGAAGAGGAAGTACCTCCGGGCGAGGAGGAGTATGAGGAGGAGATATAGTCGGAGTCCAACTCATCGGAGAAGACATGGAGGAGGAGGCCGGTAAAGACGGGGAGAGGAACACCGGCGAGGATGATGCGACTGGTGGCTCAAACACAGATGGTAGCCAGTCGAGGAAGCCAAATCGGAAACAGACCAAGGTCGGCACCATCAGGCAAGAGTTTACCGCCGTAACCACCATTGGGATTCCTACAGAGCCCAAACATTTTTCGGAAGGGTACGGCCTTCAAGTCGCGGTGATCCTCCGCAACACCGTGCCGATCACCACGATTAACCTTAGGAGTCGTGACAATAGTCATTATTGTCAGCTCCTTATCAACAAGGTGCACGGACGATACAAGTTCCCGGAGCCGTACAATAACACCAAACTCAAAGGGAACAAAGTAAACAAATGGGCCCTCAGGAAAATGAGAAAAGACTTGTCCAGTTGGAAAACCCGGGTGAAGGAGGCAATTATTGAGAAGAACAAAACCTGGGAGGAGATCAAGGAGAAAGAGTCGTTGATCGACGAAGCTACCTACAACATTTTCAAGACTAGGTGTGAGTCCGAGGAAGCCAAGGCGGCGAGTGCAAAGGGCAAGGCGATGTGGTCGCATGTCATAGGTAACCACTGTATCAGAGCCGGTGGTTATAGATGTTCCAAGCCTAGATGGGACAAAGAGGATGCCGAGTACGCCGCTGCGGGCGTACCTAACCCCTTCGAGCAATACAAAAGTGATCCGCACACCGAATACTTTGTGAGGGCCTGAAGCTATAAGGACAAATAAATCCCGAACATAGTTGTCGATCCTAAGGTTCAAGAGTTTGCAACTGTCGTGGTAAGTAGTTTACCACGCGACCTTGTCGATTGAATTCTAGTTAATGAAGTTCACAATTTCTTAATGTTTCACATTCTTTCTGCACCAAGCGGAAATGAAAATCGCCGCATCGCAGGAGTCGTCGGTGAAGCCGGCCGGCCCATGGCCCATGGGACACCGCTTTTAATAGGGCGTTGAAAAAGGTTAAGAAGGCTGACAACGTGGCGGTGAAGCCGTCGTCAGCCGGCCGTGTGTTCGGCTTTGGTGTGGACCTAAATTGGTCCGAATATTATGGGAAACCGGCGGAGCAGTCGGGCTCGAGGGGGCGCTGATGACCCTCAACTGTAGGGGATCGTTTGTAGTGTTTTCGATAAATAAGAGTGACGATCCCAACGAGGAGCGGAAGGTATTGGTAAGTGAGATTGGTAAAGAAATAGCTGCAGGATCTGAAAGATAAATTTTTAGGGGTTTTCGGTATAAGCAACAAAAAGATAAAAGCGAGAAAAGTAATAGGCACTAGGAGTAACAAGTGCCCAATTCTTTCGAACAAAGGAGAGTCCTAGCAACTGAACTTATAAAGGCTAAAACGTTCTTGAGGACACATGGGAGAAATAGTGACGTGCTTTCGCCATATTCCGTATCGGTATTATGTGTTGTGTTGATAAGTGTTGAGTGGGTGAATCTATGCTAGTACACCCTCTAGACAAAGATAAGTGCACTCTTATGATTAAACACCTTGCAAGCATCCGCAAATACAAGATAGTAATTAAGCCAAAGCCTAGCCATAGAAATACGATCGATGATCCAGTGTTCGCTTGTGCAAAAGCGTGCGAACTGGGGTTCAGGTTTCTGTCACTCAGGCAACCCATCGTAAGCATTATTTATACACAATGCATTCCCCTAGGTCCTTAATAAGGCGAAGGGTTGAGTGTTCGACTCACACAAAACCAATAGGAGAATAACAACACAACTTAAATATCAAACAACACATATTACTTCAACATCATATGACTACTAACAACTAGACTTCTCCCATGTTCTCAAGAACTAAAGTAACTACAAACAAGATATAAAAGAGATCATGATCAGAGGGGATAAATAGATGATAAACAATCTGGACACAGTGATATTTCTCCAACAAAACTCAATATCATTCATCACACGGTAGTAATCAACACCGGTAGAGTAGAGAGGATAGATAGTACGGATTACAACAAAAGTTGAACTTGTGAGGTGAGATTGGATGAAGATGAAGATGGTGATGATGTTGGGAATGATGTTGATGATGATCTCGATGATGGCCGTGACGATGGTGATGATGATGGTGATGATCTCCCCTTCCGTGTGGTGTTCTCGCGGCGGAATCTTCCCACTGGAGATGTCTTTTCTCCTCGGTAGGTTTCCGCCACGGAGCGGCGGAGGAACGCGCGACACTCTCCCTTTTTTAGGTTTTTTGGACGATGTGTGATATATAGGCCAGAGGGGGGAGCCGGGAGTGGCCCAAGGGGTCCAGGCGCCCTCTCGGCGCGCCCAGGGTGGGGGCCGCGCCAGGTGGCCGCCTGGGCGCCCTGTGGCCCCCCTCTGGCCCATCTTCGGCGTGTCTTTGTCATTCTTCTGAAAAACTCAACGTCCCCTTTTTAGCGCCAAATCCCGCGTATGCTGCTGCAGCACCGGAAAGTTGCAAACTGTGTAAAATAAGCCAAAACAACATAAGAATAGCATCATAACATGAAATACATCAATGAATAAGAAGGAATTAATATATAAAATAGTGATGCATTTTGGACGTATAAACACCCCCAAGCTAAGACCTCGCTTGTCCCCAAGCGAATACTAAGCTCAGTAAACCAGTCCACAAGTTTAGAGAGTGAAGTGTCGATAAATAGAATACGGAGAAGAAGCATCAAGGTTTCTTCATCAAACTCAAGAATCCTTAACAGCAACTTCAACTCATAAGGTCCTTATGAGAAAGTAATAACCATTATAATCAAAAGTAGGGCTAAGAGAACTCATCAAATTATGGCAAAGATATCCTTGGTCAAAGGACAACTAATGACTTTTACTTTTTCTCTTTCTAATTATAATGAAAAAAATTGAAACTTTTGAAAGAACATGTTATTAGTAAAGAAGTGAAAATGTTAACACAAAGGAAGATGTTTTCTTGGCAAAATCTTTCACAAACAACTTACTTATCAAAAGATAATGTCAACAATGATGTGGCATGGCAAAACTTAATGCAACATCGTATGGATGAATCCTCATCAACATCAAGTGTCTGTTCTCTTTGTGAAAAGAAAGAAGTAGGGAAACTTACTCCAAATAAAAGTAAAGGAATTCCCTTGTTAAAGACAAGCAGGGAAAACTCATGTGCTATCCTTAAATCAAACAAAATGAAAAAAAATTGGGAGGTGCATAGTTTGTCAAAGAATTCTAATAGATAGCTCAATTACTTCTCAAGATGGAAAAGTTTCGAGGAACGGCTCCCAAGTGGGGACGATCACATCCCCTTAATCTCCTTTGTTTATCACTGCCAAAGTTTCTGATTTCTCATAGACCAAGCGTGAAGGAGGGTTTGTTTGTTGTATTATCTTTCGAGCTGTGCGCACTCAAGCCAGTTCCTCCTCGTATTATGGGTTTGCAGATTACACACGCAATACCGGGGTAAAACTTGTCCAACTTAAGAAGATCATGAATTACCTACTACTTCCTCATGAGCTAAACAAGAGGCACAAAACAGAAGATTTTGAACATTTAAGGATAACACATACATTCTATACTTATAGGAGTGGTAGGGGAATACCAAGAATAGGAAGTTATGGTGGACTCATATGGAAGGTATTGGTTTCAGGGTATGGATGCACAGACAGAAATTTGCTTGTCAAAGGGTTTGGCTAGAAAAGGCTTTGAGAGAACAGACAATTGATGCTAACTTAGATGCAAAACATATAAAGCATAAACATGAAGGTAAGCATGAAACATCAAGTTGTCTTCCTTGTCAACATAACACTTCAAGCATTATAACATTAAGGTTTTGGCTATGTCGCTACATGGAAAAACATGCATCTTGTCAAGACCAAAGCTATGTTTGCAAAAATTAAATAAAGTTTTCAAAGCCATACCTGATATAAGGTCAATACTCCCCATAAGAATCATCATATAAGGTCGATTGCATGAAGAGAATACCGAGTGCAGCGAATAAACCAATAGAATTCTCATTAATATTCCATCATAGACGAATCCACACTCACGGATACAAACTCTCCGCAGAAGGAGTGATATACCTTAATGCAAACACCTATTTCATATAAAAACTTCCCCAGACATGATACGACCCTACTTGACTCTAAAAGACTAAGATAAAGATACCGGGCACTCCCCTAAGCTTGGAGCTGAGGGGGTGCCATTACCCGAGGAGATTTACTCCTCATTCTTGTTGTTGTTGTTGTTGTTGTTGTAGTCATGGAAGAAGCGCTTCCATGGTAGAGGTTCCCCGGTCCCATGAGAGGCCTCAGTCTCCAATATCCTGCTTCCAGCACCTAAGCCCATACGCATAAACTTTAGTTCATACTCACAGTTCTGGTTGTGCAGATCATAGATCTGCCCTTGGAGATCATCATTCTTTCTTCCGCCGTGGTGATGCTTGACCATATCCCCTTCATCTCCTTCTTGTAGAACATTTTTAGCTCGTTGATGAGGTCGAAATTGGCTTCAACACCCCGCTCAACCATCTTCTTGTACTTGAATACTTCTTTCTCCATCTCTTCTAGCCTGGCCTCGATGCTCCCCTCCTTGGCAGGTTCCTTTAGATCTTCTTGGTGAAGGACACCATCCTCCAACTAGACGGTTCAAGGATGGTTCTTCATCTGAGCGAGGTAAGGGTTGAGGACATTGACGACGAACTTGTCCTTGGGGGAACTTGGGGAAGCCATGACACCTAGGTCTACCTAAAATCTTTCCTGGCAGAAATAGCTCGAGAACAAAACACACGAAATCGCGAGATACGGTGCCGGGACTATCCGGGCGAATATATAGCAAAAATTTCTGCAACCATAGGAAGGTGATGAGAAAAAGTGGAGTCGGAGACGGGCTCCGGGGTGCCCAGGCGGCCACCCGGCGCGGCCAGGAGGTAGGCCGCGCCAGGGGGCGCCTGGGCCCCCTGGAGCTCCTTTCCGGCTCCAATTAGGCTCTGAATTTTCTATATTTTGGAAAAACTCGTATACTGGAACTTTTATGGAGATTTTGCGATGTTTCCTTATCGTAATACATACCTTTTCTTATTCTGCTTCTGTTGGAGTCTCTAACGGGGCTGCTACATATTCCTCATGAGTGGTTGTGTGTATTATATTTACATCAACGTTGGCGGGATCTCCCGCCATGTAATGCTTGAGTCTTTACCCATTCACAACTTGAGGTTTGGTGCCATCAAAATTGTTAATCTTGATTGCACCAGAGCAGTATACTTCTTCAATATGAAATGGTCCTTCCCATCTGGAAAGTAGTTTACTTGGAGAAAACCTGAAATGAGATCTAAACAATGAAACTTTATCACCAACATTAAATTCACATTTCAGAATCCTACTATCATGCCACTTCTTTACCCTTTCTTTAACATTTTAGCACTCTTGTAAGCTTCACTTCTCCACTCATCTAGAGAAGTCAAGTTCATGAGGCGCTTTTCACCAGCTAACCTTGGGTTAGAATTAAGCTCTCTAACAGCCCAGAAAGTTTTGTGTTCTAATTCTAATGGAAAATGGCAAGCCTTGCCATAGACCATATTATATGGGAACATGCCCATGGGGTTTTTGTAAGCAGTTCTATACGCCCACAAAGCATCTCCTAACTTCTTTGACCAGTCCTTCCTAGAACTGTTAACTGTCTTTTGCAAGATCAACTTGTTCTCTCTGTTGGTGAGCTCAACTTGCCCACTGGTTTGAGGATGGTACGGTGAAGCAACTTATGATTGACATCGTACTTGGATAAAGCTTTTCTAAAAGCTCCATGTGTGAAGTGTGATCCTCCATCTGTCATGAGGTACCTAGGTACACCAAACCTAGGGAAAATTACATCTTTGAGCATTTTCAAAGATGTTTTGTGATCAACACTCTCAATGGGGATTGCTTCAACCCACTTGGTTACATAATCAACAACTACTAAAATGTGAGTGTACTTGTTTGAAGGAGGAAAAGGACCCATAAAATCAAAAACCCAGTAATCAAAAGGCTCAATCACTAGTGAGTAATTCATAAGCATCGCATTCCTCCTACTAATATTAACAACTCTCTGATACTTATCTCAAGACAAAACATAATTTCTAGCATCTTTAAAGAGAGTAGGCCAATAAAAACCTCATTGGAGAACCTTATGTGCGGTCCTCTCGCCGACGTGATGTCCTCCAAAGGGACTGTGGTGGCATTGCTTGAGAATGTCTTTCTGCTCATGTTCCGGTATACATCTTCTCACGATCCCGTCTGGACCTTCTTTGAAAATATGAGGGTCATCCCAAAAGTATTGCCTCAAATAATGGAAGAACTTCTTCCTCTGTTGAAATGTTAAACCTGGAGGCAAATACTTTGCAACGATAAAAGTAGCATAATCTGGAAACCAAGGATCGGAAAGAGATTGTACTTTTACAACGGCAAGTTGTTCGTCTGGAAAACTGTCGTTGACTGGGATGGGATCATGTGGTATATCTTCCATTCTTGAAAGGTTGTCCGCCACCGGATTGTCTGCTCCTTTTCTATCAACAATCTGTAAATCAAATTCTTGAAGAAGGAGTACCCACCTGATGAGTCTTGGTTTGGCATCCTTCTTTGTCATAAGGTACATAAGAGCAGCATGGTCAGTATGAATAATAACTTTAGAATCATCAATATAGGGTCTAAAATTATCACAAGCAAACAATACTGCTAAGAATTCCTTCTCAGTAGTAGCATAATTCTTTTGAGCACTATCAACGGTTTTGTTAGAAATTTCTTATCAAACCTTTGTCCTAAAACAGCTCCAACAGCAAAATCACTAGCATCACACATAATTTCAAAAGGAAAATTCCAGTCAGGTGGTTGTACTATAGGAGCGGTCATCAAAGCTTTCTTGAGAACTTCGAAAGCCTCCTTACAATCTTCATAATACAAAAGGAACATCCTTCTGGAGAAAATTAGTGAGGGGTCTCGAAGTCTTAGAAAAGTCTTTAATAATCTTCTATAGAAACCCGCATGACTGAGAAAACTATGAATACCTTTGATGTCCCTTCGATAGGGTATCTTGTCAATAGCTTCAATCTTCGCCTTGTCCACTTCAATTCCCCTCTCGGAAATCTTGTGACCAAGCATGATCCCTTCGTTAACCATGAAGTGGTATTTTTCCCAGTTTAAAACTAGGTTTGTGTCCTCGCATCTCTGCAAAACATTATTAAGATTGTGGAGACAGTGGTGAAAGGAAGTTCCATAGACGGAGTAATCGTCCACGAAGACTTCCACAATCTCCTCACAGAAACCATGAAAAATAGCATACATGCATCTTTGAAAAGTAGCGGGTGCATTACATAAACCAAAAGGCATGTGCCTGTAAGCATAGGTACCGTAAGGACATGTGAAAGTGGTCTTCTCTTGATCGACAGTGTTGACATGAATTTGAGAGAAGCCAGAGTACCCATCAAGATAGCAAAAGTGGGTGTTTTTAGACAACCTCTCTAGCATCTGATGAGTAAAGGGCAGCGGGTAGTGATCCTTCCTAGTTTCCTTGTTCAAATTCCTGTAATCAATACACATTCTATATCCAATAACAACTCTTGGAGGTATTAGTTCATTTTTATCATTAGGAACAACAGTCATACCTCCTTTCTTAGGAACACAATGAACAGGACATACCCACCTACTATCAGCTATAGGATAGATGATACCTGAGGCTCAAAGATTGAGAATCTCCGTCCTAACCATGTCTTTCATATTTGGGTTCAGCCATCTTTGATGATCAACAACTGGTTTAGCATCAGGCTCGAGATTGGTAGTGAGTTGGCAAATCGATGAACTAATCCCCTTAAGGTCATCAAGGGTATAGCCCAAGGCACCACGGTGTCTGCGAAGTGTCTCCAATAATCGCTCTTCTTCAAATCCTGAAAGGTTAGCATTGATAATGACAGGATATATTTTCTTTTCATCTAAATAGGCATACTTGGGCGTATCGGGCAATGGTTTGAGGTCAAACACCGGGTCTTCTTTTGGTTGTTCTAGGATCCCCAAAGGCTCAACTGGAAGGTTGTGCTTCAGGATAGCAATTTGTCTTGTGAATATTTCGTCTAACTCATATCTTTCCTGCATATGCATATCATTCTCGTGGTCTTCCATATATTGCCGCAAAGGATCATTAGGAGGAATAACAATAGAAGCAATATTTTCAATAATTTTATCATCACTAGGTAAATCAGTACCACGAGGTTGCTTGGAAAAGTTAGAAAAGTTAAATTCATATGGCTCATGATTGAATTCAACAGAAACTTTACCTTTTTACAATCTATAATAGCACCACAAGTGCTGAGGAACGGTCTACCAAACATAATAGGGCAAAAACTATCTTGCACTGAACCAAGTACGAGTAAGTCGGTAGGATATTTTACCTTTCCACATAGGACTTCAGCATCTCTCACAATTCCAATGGGAGAGATATTTTCTTTGTTTGATAGATAAATGGTAGCATCGATCTCTTAAAGTTCACAGGGTGAAATCTCAACCATGATCTCCCGATAGAGTGAATAAGGAATAGCGCTAGCACTGGACCCTAGATCGCAAAGCCCGTAATAGTTGTGATCTCCTATTTTGACAGATACAACTGGTGTACCTGAAATTGGGCTCTTATTCTTGGCTGTGACAATGTCAGTTGAAACAACAACAAAATTTATCTTGAAATCTGAAACATCATTAGTAACTAAATCTTCAACCATCGCAACTTCAGGATCGACCTTGATCAGGTCCTCAGGTTCGTCAGTTCTTCTCTCACTTTTATTCTTTATGCCTGTCACGAAAGAGTGCTCCCTTATCCTTGTAGAAAAAGGGGGCTTTTCATAAGAAATTGCAGGCAGAATAGGGTCAGCAACATGAATATCAACAAGTAACTCTTTAAAGGGTTTATGATACTGATCCTTCTCCTCCTTAGAAGAGTCAATGTGAGAGGCAAAATTCTTACAAAAATCAATCATAAGATGGGAATCAAGACCAATCTTAGAACAAAAGGTATTATAATGATCAGTTTTCACATAGCTCTCAATGTAATCATGCTCATAATTTATAGCAGGTTCAATATCTTTATCGATTTCCCAGTGTTCGGTATTCTTCTGGATCCTCTCAATGAGATCCCACCTTTCTTCGACGCTTCTTGTCTGGAATACCCCGCTAGAGGAGGCATCCAGCATCTCCTTGTCCTAAAGAGAAAGCCTGTCATAAAAATTTGTAATTATAATATCTTTGGGGAGTTCATGGATAGGACATTTGAACATTATGGATTTAAGTCTCCCCCAAGCTTGAGAGATGCTCTCTTTGTCGCGAGACCAAAAGTTGTAGATGTAATTCCTGTCTCGATGAATTTCCCATTTGAAATCCATGCGGTGGGTAGGGCGATGCTACCTAATGACATGCTCGAGCTTGCAACTTCGGATATGCAGAGTGTGCATCATAATGCTATGGCAGTAGAGAAGATGCCTCTTCGAGAACAGAATCCCTCGTACCCGGTTTTCGTGGCCAAGGTGCCACTCAACATGGGATTCATCAACAATATCCCCGCGGATATGATAATCCTGCGGTTTTCAGAGATCTTCTATTTGTATCATCCCAAGAGGCTGGACCATAGCCTTATCCATCTGTTCTCTCTCAGCCTTTCTATGAGTATCAGGAGAGATCAGACCTGGAGCATCGCAATATTGGACCCCTCCTACATGCGTGAAAACATCTTGATGGACGACGGGGACGTGACTCTCGCGGCGGGGTACATCAGGGACTTCATGCTAGAGAATGCCAGCAAGGATTCATTTCTCACGACCTACTCTCCCAAGTAAGTCATTCGCTCGACGCCGTAGCATATATGCTTTCTTAGCTTTCCCTTGTCCTCTTCCAACATTCCTTTTGGATTGTTTTAATTATGTAGAGAGGTTCAAGACTGCGTGCTCATCTGCTTTTCACCGAAACACTCGCATGCCGTGTATTTAAACTCGGGGAGTGCGAAGAAGAAAGATTACAAGTATATCATCAGAGTTTTGAATGATGCTCTCGCCAGCTACAAAGAAGCGGGAGGCAAGATCGTGAAGCACAAGTTCAACAAGCATCATCCTGGCGTGAGCGTGTTCAACCACGTAATGCAGTTCTCGTGCATCAAGCAGCCGACTGGCATTGTGAGGGGTTCCTACTACGCCCTCCATCACATGCGGGCGATTGTACAGGAACAACGCAACCTTACGCTGCCAAGTCATCTCAAAGCGTGGGCCGAAAGGAAGGCTGAAATCGCCGATGCAAATCTTAGGCATGAGTTCTTTCACATCCAAGGGGAGATGGAGACTATCATCCGTCATGAAGTACAAATGAAGGGGTCGATCTTCCACTCCAACATTGCATCATACACTGGGGAGATAGAAACATAAGGCCTCACGTGACTCTTCCACTCCAATAATGGCCTTGCATGACATAAGGCCTTTCATGACGAAAGAAGAATGCCGGCCATTCCCTTAGCCGAGTCAGAACAAGTGACCAATTTATGTTATATGGCAGTCGTTTGATGAATGTGTTCCCTACATGTAATTTGGATGTACTTGTGTAGTATATGGCAGTGTCAAATACTCTTGGTGCTCTTTGCGTATAAAGATCACTTCATATGCATTTTTATGCATGTGTGCATGCTCTTGGCCATTGAATTGCTTTGGCTAGTATATATTGTTGGTGTAACAGCCCACATTTCACAAAAAATAAAATTTTTGTTTTATGTGTGAATTGGTTGATTGTCTAATTTGTTTGCGGTGTTTGCATCCCCGATTTATCGATCGACGATTATTTCCCCCCTCTTATCTCGTACCGGATGGAGACCAACCCTTGCCACCCTGACACTCGACCTTTGCAACACCGGCTTTCACCCGAGTCACCGTCGCGAAAACCCGCACAAGACCAGCCGTAGCCTACGAAACAAAAACCTCGTTTAAGAATTAAACGGGTTATTTTTATAGCGCGCCGGAAAGTGTTCTCGAAACGGTTCCAGCGCGAGGTGAACGCTGCCGGCTCGACGCGCTGATCGCGCAGTTCAAAGTTTTACCTGTATCGGAGGTCCTGCGGACCCCCGGCGCTCAGAAACGTAAACACCGCACGCGCGAGAGAAAATCGGGGTTGTTTTTGCAAACTGTCAGCCACCTGGGCTATATAAAGACCACCACTCTCCTACCCCTTTCTAGGGTTTCCCTAGCCTAAAATTTGCAGCCACCCCCTCACAATTGCCCCCAGATCCAGTTTTAGCCCCAAATTGGTCAAACCTAGATCCCAAATAATTTCGTCCGTCGGATTTCGCGATCGGAGGGCCCTAGATGCGCCACGTCAGCCCCTGGAGATCCACCAACCTCTCCTCCCACTTCCTGCCCGTGGGCACGCCACCGCCGCCGGCTGACGACCACCGCGCGCCCGCGCCCACCTCTCCTCCACCGGCCACCTATCTTCTCTCCTCCCGCTCTCCCCTTCCTCTCCTCTTCTCTCACGTCTCCCCCGCGCCTCCCTGCAGGACTTGCCGTAGCCCGACCTGAGCCGCCGCGCCATGGCTCGAGCAGGAGCTCGCACCGCCTCCTCCCTTTGACGCCCGACCCGGCCTCACCTCGAGCCGGCGTCCTCCGCGCCCCACCGCCGTCCGGATCCGGCCCCTCTGCACCTCCTCCCCAGCCTCATGCCGCGCTCGCCGGAGTCACATCGGCGGGCGTCGCGCTCGGGAGGAGCCCCAAGCCGCTCCAGCCGTCCAGCCAGATGGGCCCCGCGCGCCAGGGGGACGGCCAGCCCAGCAAGCACTAGGCCGCCAGCCGCCTCCTCTGGCCAGTGGGCCGAGCCCATTTTGGGTGAGGCCCGTATATATTTTTTAAGTTTAACCCTGAAAAATTTTCAAAGTCTAGAGGATTCTTGATGGTGATTCAATTCTGCGACGATATTTGCGAGTAAACCGTAGCCCGGATGCATGTGCGCCCAAAAGGAAAATTGTTTAGCTTTGTGTGTACTTCAATCCATCTTTTGTGAGCATTTTTATTTGAGGCCATCTTGATGTTGTTAATCACTGTTTAAGTGGGCATCAGACTGTTAACTGCTATTATTTTCTGTTAGTGTGCTGCTGCTATTTTATTGCAAGTTTGCTTGATGATTGTGACACATCCATGAGGCCTATTGCATTGATTCTTGTTGCATACAATTAAGCATCATGTCTACTTCAATCCTATGCAATCACTTGTCATGTTTTCCTGGTGTAGCTATATTATTTATTGATCCAAAGTGGTGACCCTGCTGTTAGTGTGCTATTTTTATATAAAGTTTCTACTTTGCTGCCCTATATCTTTTTAAGTGTGCATCCTATTGAGCATTGCAATATGTCTTTTTGATCTATTCCATGTCTACTTTCGTTATATGTATTGCATTCTCATGTTTACATTCCTGATCATAGATATGTTTAGCTCCAAAGTTGCTATCCTGCTGTTGTTGACAGCCACCTCTGTTTTTCACTAAGTCTGTAACTTTCCAATGCCATGTTGCGTGTTTAATATCTTTTGATCTGTTATGCCTATGACCTTGATTCTTGTTTGTACCTGATCACCATCATGTCTAGTTCATGCCCATATATTGTGATGTCATGTTTCTATACATTTGCATATAGTTTTGCTCCTGTTTCTACAGCATGAAAATAACAGTTTCTGCCATGTTTTCCTGATTTTCACTAAGTCCTAGATCAGTAATGTTTTTTTGCATTTTGCTTGGGCTATAAAAAGTTTCTCATGATGCCTATTTGCATGATTCCTTTTTCCATGCCATGCATGCCATGTATACTTTAGTTGCATATTATTTTTATGCATTTTTTTAGCCTTTTTCTTGTTTATTTGTTGCTCTAAAGTTTGCTCCCTGATGTTGGCAGATTGTGTTCCACACTTGTTTTTCTTGTATATTTTTAACCGTAACTCCGTTTGGAGTGTTCTTTATATATATCTTGATTAGAATTTCATGTACTTTATGTTTATGCTATTGTTTTCTGTTGTTAACCAACCTAAAATATGGTTTAGGGCAGAACAGTACAAAACACTTAAATTATCGTGGAGCACCAAGTGGACTGCCATGTTTAGGATTGTGCCTTACTTAAATTGACTAGCATAGATAGTTTACCTTATGCTTCACCTATTGCAATGTTTGTGTGCTATGCCATGCTTAAGTGAGATGCCATGTTAATAACTTTTTCTCACCTTGTGTAGCTAAACAACTTGAACCATTCTAAATGTGCGGTATCGTCGTTTGTGACGAGTACTCCACTTAACTTTTTAGTAACCGCTCTCGATGATAGATGCGATCGCAGTGTGTTTTCTTGTGTTGTCTTATTGTTGATACTTGCTCGTGATTGCTTCGTAGTAATAGATGTCTGCTTATCGATTTCCTTTTCCAGTGTTTCCTTCTTGTGTGCTTCCGCAGGTACCTCTCGGAGACGTTGCGAGATTGCGATCGACTTCACCTTCGGTTTCGTCTTCTCATCAGGTAAGGGGGAGAATATATAATGCTTATAAATTTCCGCTCACTCGCCCCTAGGTGTAGGATAAAATGATTGCTTGATCCTACAACTTCATATTCATGTCTCTCAAATAAACCCAAACAGCCATGTCCTCCACATCTCAGCAAACATTGTTCGGCTATGTTACTATTGCTCGCTGTTCAGCCACTTCTTAGTATGAATGCTAGGATGTTATCAATTGTTATCCTGTTACTCCTTGGATTGGGAAATCACATTATTATATTATTGTGGATGATATGATTATTATAATGTTGACAATATTCGACGAAGGCTGGAAGGTCTAGGCTATCCCGCCCCGACGCTTTGTTCCATTCGAGTCACCTAGGATCTGAGTTCCGGGTATTGGTTTTAAGACTGAGCGTGCCTAACTGCGTGTGGGATTTTATGGGGTTCCCTTTTCTTACCTATCTAGCTTCAAACAATTATAGTGGTGGCCCAAGCTGATTTACCATTTGAAAATCGTGTGTGTGTCTGTCGGGTCGCTCCTAGCAGATAATCTGTAAAATAACCCGGGCCAACGGAGACATGGTTTCTCTGTTGGTCCACACTGGTGAGCTGGGGGGCTGCCCACATGTGAGGGGATCAGTTAGCTCGACCTTGGCCAGACGGAAGAGTCTGATCCGAGAGCGTGGCCGGCTTTTGGATTGGGTGTCGACTCCCCGGGGGCCACCCGGATTTGTTCGTTGTTAGCTAGAGGGACTTGTCGTTTCGGATCTCTCGGAACTAAATCATAGAATGGTTGCCTGTGATGGGTAGCAACTGAGAGATGGGCGTGCGTGCGGAGCCTTGTAATGAGAAGTTGGTACACCCCTACAGGGTTAAATCTTTTCGAGAAGCCGTGTCCGCAGTTATGGACGACTTAAAACCGACGTCTTGTTCATAGATAGCATCAACTAAATCATATCTATAACTTGATCAACGTGTGTGTGTGCCTTTAATGCTTATTCTTCGTCGGGATGCGACGAGGAGGACAAGGATAGGATAGGTGTTATGCTTGTGTAAGTAGTTGATAACAAGACTTGTTGGAGGCGATTCCTCATCGAATTCTTGGTTCTCATCTTACTCTAAATTAGACGGTTAGCCACTCATATATTGCTAGTGCGTCTGCAACCTCACCACTACCCCCATCTTACCCGTGAGAAGTTAGTTACAAGACTTTTTATATATTCTCACCCCTTTCTTTTCTTCTCCCTTTTTATGTTTTGCCTGATATGGCCGCTGCAGTTGATTAATACGTCGACCCCTCTTCTGGACGCCTTCGTGGAGACTCGACAACCACTAGTTAGGTGGATCCCGGCGGAGAGCCTGGACCCGTTTGGTTATGGGGATCGATGATTTTCTCTTTGCCACTAGGCATTTTATTGTAGTCTGTACTCAGACATATATCTTCTGCTGATGTATTGTATTTAAGGCAGTTGTATGCCGATTGTATGAGATGTTGTATCCATGTAGCTGTAATGTTTTGATATCATGTTGTAAATCCGGGGCATATGGCATTGTCATATGTCAAGGTGGGACCGATATGTGCTTCGTCCCCGGATCTGGATGGAAACATATAGACCTGGAACAGTACCGCATATCGGGCCTTATAGTTGGGCACCATGTTGTTGATAAGAATATATGCTATATATTGTGTTGTTGTCCTTCGCTATGAATTCATATGGATGTGGCCTCTAAATCTTTGTTTTTTTCAGGTTGAAGGTCAAACAAGAGATGATGAACAATGTAGCATTCTGTTTTCAATAATTGTTGGGCTCATTGTAATATTGTGATGCATGTAATCTTGTGAATCTTGTTGGCCTCTAAACTTTAGACGATGATGGATGTAATCTTGTAAATCTTTGAAATAAGAATTTTAGTGCAATTCTTTTGTATCAATAATTGTTGGGCTCATTGTAACATTGTGTTTTCAATTTCTGTAATATGATTAAAATAATCTGTAATGTATGTAATTCTGTAGTGCTTTTCTTTTTTTTGTAAAAAAATTAATTTTCTGTAATATAGTTAGTGGCGCATTGTGTTTTAACTTAGTGGCGCACCAGGAATGTGCCACCACTAAGGATCCTTAGGCGTGGCGCAGTTCAGAATGCACCACCCCTAAGAGCTTAGGGGTGGCGCATTTCAAAATGCGCCATGCCTAAGAGCCTTAGGGGTGGCGCATTCTGAATGCGCCACCCCTAAGCCCTTATTATTTGCCTGTTTTTAGTGGCGCATCTGTAATGCGCCACTAAAGCCCTAAAAAGGACGCCACCATCTGCCATTTTCCTAGTAGTGAGATGGTCCAGTTTATACACGAAGTGCATCCTGTTTTTCTCGTAACCATCTCAACTTTTGCACACATGTTATGTGGGTGAAATGATGATATCATGCCAAGTTTAAACCTTTTAGGAGTTCATTTGTAGTGCTTTCCAATTTCAGGGTCATTTAGCTGAAAATAAATCATTAAATGCATGAAAAATAGCAAATGAACTTAGAAAGGGTTGAAATTTGAGGATGTGGCTTTGAATGGTGCATATTGAATGCACAAAAGTCTTGAGATGAAATAAGTTTAAAAAATGAGATGCCTTTATAACAGTTGAATTTTTGTCCGAAACCTCGTACTTCGAAAGAGATGGTCCAGTTTGTACACGAAGTGCATCCAGTTTTTGCCGTAACCGTCTCAACTTTTGCACACCTATTATGTGGGTGAAATGATGATACCATGCCATGTTTCAAACTTTTCAGAGTTCATTGTAGTGCTTTCCAATTTCAGGGTCATTTAGCTCAAAATATATCATTAAATGCATGAAAATTAGCCACAACAAAGGTTTTCATTTTATGCAAGAAATTAAAAACAAAATAAAAAAGTATAGCAAATTCATTATGGGATGCCAACGGAAGAATACTCCATAAACATGTACTCACTCAAGGAAAATTTCAGATGCACCCCGATTGGTTGGCAAATCTAGCAAGTCTGACGAACACGCGAGGACCGTCTGAAATACCTATATGGGACTTTTTCCAATACGGTTTTTAAGACGGCCCACGCCTTGTTGACACATCTGGAAAATATGCCAACTAACCGAGGTCGGTCTGAAATTTTCATGACAGAGTACAAGATACAAATGTTCCTCCGTTTACGAACCTTACTGAACTTGCTTTGCTATGGTGAGAGAACATCAACCCGCGCTTATAAATAGGTCTAACCTCACCTCTGCTAGCGAGGTGGTACTAATGTTACTTGTGGAACCGTGGTTACTGGGGACCTTTAGTACCGGTTCTAGGTACCAACCGGTACTAAAGGGTCACAAAACTTAGTTACTGATTAATTACTAAAGGGAGAGGCCTTTAGTACCAGTTGGATCCAAAAAAAGGTACTCCCTCCATAATAAGTGTCGCTCATTTTGTACTAAGCTATTACAAACTTTGTACTAGATGAGCGACACTTATGATGGATCGGAGGGAGTACTAAAAGGTACCCCACAACCATACAATTAGTCCCAGCTCGCTAGTTGAGTGAAGGGTGGAGGTGTTTATAAGCAGCGGCACACGTGCAATTACTCTAGCATAGCCAACTTAGGAGCGTAGACGGTGGAATTCATCCTTAGGCGGATATTCAGTCTTGTTCATTTGGGAGGTGGACCTTTGCAGGTTAAGTAGATCTTCTCTGCTTAAAAGAAAAATTTCTCCCTTCTGAATGGACAAGACTATATAGAGGCCAGCGGAGAATTCTTTCGTTGACGTTCTATAATGAATTTTCTATTTTTTTTCATATCTTCATTACCTTAGGCGGTGAAGGTCGCGACCAATCAAGAAGAGACTATAATGACTAGTCCCGATTCGTGCTAGCAACCGGGGCTAAAGAGACACACGACCCCTATATATAGCGTACCTCTCGGACATGTTCGACACTCAGTGTGTACAGATTGAAATCATTCGGATTTCCTGCATACATCCAACGGTGCATTTGATATGCGGGCACTCACGAGCCACCGTTGGGTTGTATGTAGGCGGCGAAACCATATGTTTTGTTGATCTATCTAGAAATCCTTTAGTTCATTGACCGAATACAAAGCATTCATATTCCTTGGTTACAGTCCGACGGTGCATTTGATATGAGGGCACTCACGAACCACCGTCGGGCTGTAACCAGGGGAAACCATGTGTTTGTTGATCTATCTAGCTAGAAATATTTCAGTTCATCGACCCAATACAAATCATGTTGGCGTTGAAGCCATTCACATCCTAGAGTGGGATCTTGCGGTATAAAACTATTTTTGCGCGTGTTTCCCTTTCTTTTTGCACCGTAACCATGGATAATCTTCATCATTTAATAGGATGCTTGGGTCTGTCTTCACTTTGAAGTGAGAAACTTCATGAAACTTTTTGTAATCTTCTGACATGTCTGTCTTGTCCTCCACTCCCACGAGGTTTCTTTTCCCTGATAGAACTATGTTGCGCTTTGGCTCACCATATGATGTATTCGCTTCCTTATCTTTTGTTTTTCTCGTTTTGCTAGACATGTCCTTCACATAGAAAACCTGAGCCACATCATTGTCTAGGACGAATGATTTGTCTTTGTACCCAAGATTATTGTTGAGATCCACTGTTGTCATTCTGTACTCTGGGTCTTCTTTTACCCCTGCAAGATTGAACCATTTTCATCGAAAAAAAGGACCTTAAAATCAGGTCCATAGTCAAGTTCCCATATCTCCTCTATGTAACCATAATATGTGTCCTTTTGCTTATTGTTGATTGCATCATCAAAGCGTACACCACTGTTTTGATTGGTGCTATTTTCATCTTGGGCGATCATGTAAAATGTGTTGCCATTCATCTCATACCCTTTGAAAGTCATTATAGTCGAAGATGGTGTCCTGGACAACAAGCACAACTCCTCTTCAACAATGTTGTTACCGTGAGATGTTTATGAAACCAACCGCTGAAAGTCCTCATGTGTTCACGTGGAATCCAGTTTTCAGACGGCTCCAGGTGTTTGGAGAGTAGAATTTCCTCGTGTTGATTGATATAAGGGGCCACCATGGAAGAATTATGTCGAAATGTATTGTGTGCTTACGCTCAAGAATCTGTGTCCCAACATATTATTGGCTTCGGTCCTAGCGTGCCTTTTCCATCCAGTCTCACTCATGTCGCGATTCAGGAACACCAATTGTCTTAAGGTCAGGACTAAAGTCAACACAAAACTCAATGACCTCCTCTGTTTGATGACCCGTGGAGATGCTTCCTTCTGTCCTAGCACGGTTACAAACATATTTATTTAAGACTCCCATGAACCTATCAAAGGGGAACATATTGTGTAGAAATACAGGACCCAGAATTGCAATCTCGTCGACTAAGTGAACCAGGACATGCGTCATAATATTGAAGAAGGATGGTGGGAACACCAACTCGAAACTGACAAGAAATTGGAGCAAATCATTATGTAACCTTGGTAGGCTTTCTGGATCAATTACCTTCTGAGAAATTGCATTGAGGAATGCACATAGCTTCACAATGGCTAATCGAACATTTTCTGATCGAATCCCCCTTAATGCAATCAGAAGCAGTTGCATCATAATCACGTGGCAGTCATGAATCTTTAGGTTCTAGAACTGTTTCTCTGCCATATTTATGATTCCCTTTATATTCGACGAGAAGCCAGATGGGACCTTGATACTGAGTAAGCATTCAAAAAATATTTTCTTCTCGGCTTTGGTAAGAGCGTAACTGGCAGGACCTTCATACTCCTTTGGATGCATGTCGTCTTTTTCGTTCATATGTTTCTGGTCCACGCGTGCCTCCGATGTATCTTTTGTCTTCCCATACATGCCCAAGAAGCCTAGCAGGTTCACGCAAAATTTCTTTGACACATGCATCACGTACATTGCAGAGCGGACCACTAGGTATTTCCAATAGGGTAGGTCCCAAAATATAGATTTCTTCTTCCACATGGGCGAAAATCACAATTCTAACCCTTTGATCAAAATTATGCACAGTTTGACCCTCTGGGTAAACTATTTTCAAATCTAACCCAATATGGTAGCGCCCACCGCCGTGGCGCTACCCTCCCTGGGGTAACGCCATCGCTAGCGGCGCTACCATCTTTCCACCGTGGCAAGGGGCCCGCAGGCTGTCGTGGCCTGGTCCCGCAGGTCTATAGGGTAGGGATGTTTGCTGTGGCGCTACCCTCTCTGCGACAACGGCATAAGTGGTGGCGCTACCCTCCTGGGGTAACAAGTTTGGTGGGCCCCTTGCCACGGCATAAGTGGTGGCTCTAACCGTAACACCAAGCTCATTCTTCCCCATTTCAGCAGCTCTTCCTCTCTCTCCCCCAACTCGCCCCCTCCAATCTCTACTTTTCGGGGGATTTCTTGGTGGATTTGTACCCCCCCCCCCGTGGATGGAAGAAGGTACTCTCCCCCAATCTCTTTCGTTTCTCCTGTTGAAATCTTCTTTTCTGTGTAGTTTTTGTTCAAATCTTGCAAACCCTAGAAATTTGATTTGGTGTAATATGAATGCTTTCTTCTTATTGTATTTGCTATTGATGAGTTGTATGATGGCTAGGAACCTTTAGGGTTATAGAATTTGTAGGTTAGAGTTTGATATTTGACTAGATTTAGTTAGGTTTAAGTTAATTGCTAATAGTTAGGGTTAAGTTAATTTCTTAGTTAAGTACAAAAAATGATGGCAAGGACGACTTGTGTATATTTAAATGACAATGATTGTGTTTGCTAATCTTTGATGCACTTTGGTGCTATAAATATGTTTGTATTTAGATGGCAAGGATTGCTAATGTGCATCATGTGGATAAGGAGGCATTTATAAAAGGCAATGGTGAGTTTGATTTGGAAGAGGTTGTGATAGTTTTTAAGCATATCCCTACCTATGTCGAGCTTGTGTGGAAAGATGCAAAGAAGAATTGAAGTGGACTCACCAAAATGATGTTGTTGAATTAGAGGGAAGGCATAATATTGGTTTTGGATTTCATCTTCGTTGGAATATTATGCGTGTCAACTCCAAGCTTTGTTGGAGTGCTTACAAGGAGGTGGTGGCGGAATCACAAGACAAGGCTCTCGAGTTGTTTTCCAAAAGGAAGGTTTCCTTGGACTTGAACCATAGTAGCCCAGTTCGGAGTGAGCCACATGTTGCTAGTAGCCCGGTTCGGAGTGAGCCACGTGTTGCCTTGAACCATGATGAGATGACACAAGATCCGATGACTCAACATGAATTTATCCAACCTTCTAGCCCGAATGCAAATAACCAGTGTGAACCATCGAAAGAGGAGTATGATGAGAATGAGGGTGATATGTTTGAAGGTGAACTTGGTTCCAATGATGTTGGTTATGTAGATGCATATTGTGCGCAAGAGGACATGAATAATGACACCGACAACCATGAGAAGATATATAGCCAAGTGTATGCATCGGATTTGGATGATGATTGTACCGAGGAGGACATTGATTAAGAAGGGTTCACGACTAAGGAGGCCGAGGTTTTCAAGAAAGTTTTTTGTCGGGATCATAGGACACCATTGTTCCGTGATCTTAGCCACGCGGATGAAGCCATTGTTGATGGTGGCACAAGCATAGTGCTTGGACCAAGAAGTACTTCAGTGCGGGATAAGAAGGCCAAGGAGTATGAAATTCGTAGAGGTTTTCCGTTTGATACATTGTTGGAATTCCAAATATGGATCGCGGAGTTTGCGGTCAAACATTTTTGCCCGTACAAGGTGGTTCACTCAGACAAGAAGAAAGGTTTCACCTATAGATGCAAGGAGGATGGATGCCCATGGATTGTTCGTGCAAGACCATATAAAGGTGGTCCTCAATGGCACATATCAATTTGTGTCTCATCTGACATGTACAGTGTTAAGACCATCGATGACCCCAAGGTGAAGAACATTCATCGACAATTGACATCCGAATTCATCGGATACAAAGTTTACAACTCCGTTAAGAATCTTCCAACACTCACAATCCGTAACATAATAGATTCGGTAAAAAAATCTATATGGTTACACAATGAAGTATGGGAAGGCATGGAAGGAGAAGCAAGCCGCGTTTAAAATGTTGTATGGTGATTGGGAGGAAGCTTATAACCGACTCCCTAGGTTGTTGGGAGCGATGTCGACAACTAATCCGGGCATGGTGGTGGAGGTGGAGTCATGTGGCTCGCAAACAAGGACTTATAAAGGTGCAACCGTGAGAGTATTTGGCCGTGATTTCTGGGCCTTTGGTCAATGCAAAAGGTCTTTCGAACATTGTAGGTTGGTAATCTCTATTGATGGGACTTTTTGAACCGGTCAGTTCAAGGGCACACTCTTGGTTGCAAGAGCCAATGATGCCAATATGTCGCCTTTGGATTTTTCTTTGGTTTCGGCGGAGAACAACAATAACTGGGAGTGGTTTATGTGTCTATTGTGGACCAAAGTTATTCCACCTCAAAGAGAAGTTTGTGTCATTATAGACCGTCATCAAGGAATTCTCAATGCGGTGGAGATTGATATTCCAGGTCATGAGAGGTTCCACCATCGATGGTGCATGAGGCATTTTGTGTCAAACTTCTATAGGGCATGTGGGAACAAGGACTTGTCTGACCGTCTACAAGATTATTCTCTCGCCTACGCCGAGATTCGTTTCTATAGATTGTACAAAAATTTGGTCACTCTCGGTGATCTTTCGGCGGGTGGTAAATAGTTCCTCCTTAGGCACGAGTCTCAAGTGATGAAGTGGGATCGAGCGTTTGACGAAGGTGGAAGAAGGTACGGTCAAATGACAAGCAACATGGAAGAATGCTTCAACAGTGTGCTCAAGGGTGTCTGTGCATTGCCGGTCACATCAATATTTCAATATACATTTGAAAAGTTGAGAGAGTATTTCCTTAATTACTCGGAGGAAACGGATAAGAAGATTGCAGCAGATAACAAGAAGAAGATTAAGTTCAAATATCCACCGAAGGTCACCGATTGGATACATTTTCAGTTATGGAAGGTAGACACCCTTGAGCCAATATTTTTTGATAATGAAGAATGGACTTATCAAGTGAATGAGCCAGGAGGCACAATAAGCGATGGTGTTCAACACGGAGGCAAGTCATTTCGTGTATTTCTAACGACATGTGATTGCTCATGCAAAAGGCATTTGTTGCTTCATCTCGCATGCTCACACTTACGGGTGGCGGAACGAGTTAGACATGTGGATTACAACAATCCGCTCACCGTGAGAGAGTCTGAATTCACGGTAGAGACGACCAAGAAGGTTCGTGCACCTAGACTTCACCCATACTTTTACCAATCACAATGGCCGGAGTATCACGGAATTCAACTTTGGCCCGATCCAAAAATGAGGTTGGTGAAACATGGAAGACGACAAGAAAAACACTTTAGGGGTGACATGGATGGATGGTGTGGAGGAGGCACGCGAGGTTGGAACAACCACCTATTCCAAGAAGCCATTTCAAGTGCCCGTTGCAAAAAGTGTAATGGTCATGGTCATAATGGTAGAGGTTGTACTCGAAAGAAGAGATCAAAGGGAAATGACACAAGCACGAGCCAACAAGGTGGTAGTCAACAAGGCCCTAACCGACAAGGTGGTAGCCAACAAGGTCCTAGCCAACAAGGTGGTAGCCAACAAGGTCCTAGCCAACAAGGTGGTAGACTACAAGGTCCTAGCCAACAAGGTGGTAGCCAACAAGGTACTAGCCAACAAGGTCCTAGCCAACAAGGTGTTGCTTATGGTCGTGGTGGAGGTAATGGTGGTGGTGGTGGGCATTATATTCCTCCAAGGGGACAAAGGATGGGGTTTTGGTTTGGTATTTCTACTACCGATAGTCGTGGTCGTGGTCGTGGTCGCGGTCGATGTCATGCATGAATGGTATGAATATGTTTGCAATTTTTCTCCACTCCATGATTTGTACTTCCTTCATGTAATTTGATATTAACTTTTTCTCGTAAGCATGTCTGATGATTCAACATGTTGGTTTGTATCGGGAGAGGACCCAGAAGACGCCAAGAAGCACAATAGGTGGGATGTTATTCCGAGACCGACTACATGTTGGTGTAAAGATGTTTGTCTTTTGAAGATACTCAAGTTACGCAACGGGTGGTTTGAAAAGCAACTAGAGAAGGTGTGCAAGATGAAGGGAAAAACATTCAAAGAAGGCATGGCAGATATATATGCCATGAAGGCTAATACGTACGATGGGGACAACGAGGACTTGATAGATCTTCATGAGAAGAACGCAAAGAACCACTTCTATAGGTCCATTTGAGTTGTAATCCTATGCCTAAGAACTATGTGATGAACTATGTCGTGAAATATGTGATGAACTATGGCATGAACTAAGTCGTTAACTATGTCATGAACTAAGTCGTGAACTATGGCATGAACTAAGTCGTGAACTATGTCGTGAACTTGTGTTGCAATTATGTATGATCATATTTGTTAGCATTTGAGGACTTTAAGATGATCATATTTGTTAGCATTTGAGGATAGCTGGTGGAGCTATCCTCAAATAATTGTGCCCCAAGTCCAGTAGCCTTACAAAGTAGTTTCAAGAAAATTTTGAAGGGTAGCGCCACTAGGAACGACGCTACCATATCTCGTGCAGCGCCAGAACTGGTGGCGCTAGCCCCCTCAAATAAATATGCCCCAAGTCCAGTAGCTTTACAGAAGCTTTTCAAGAAAATTTCGAAGGGCAGCGCCACTATCGACGGCGCTACCCTCTCTGGTGCAGTGCCAGAACTGGTGGCGCTACCCCCTCAAATAAATATGCCCCAAGTCCTGTAACCTTACAGAAGCTTTTCAAGAAAATTTCGAAGGGTAGCGCCACTGGCGACGACGCTACCCTCTCTGGTGCAGCGCTAGTGCTGGTGGCGCTACCCCCCTCAAATAAATATGTCCCACGTCCAGTAGCCTTACAGAAGCTTATCAAGAAAATTTCGAAGGGTAGCGCCACTGGCGACGGCGCTACCCTATCTGGTGCAGTGCCAGTGCTGGCGTTGCTACCGTCTGGCGCATCCAGCCAGACACTGTCTGGCCAGGATAGTGGACTACCAGACTCAGATTTTTGACAGCAGCAACAATACCAGCAAAAATGACATTTTACTCTTCAAAAATGACAGCAACAACACCACTATCAAATATACCAAAGTACCACCATCAAACATACAGAAGTACCACCATCAAACATACCAAAATAAATATGAGCTACACCATAGTTCAAGTTCAAAGTGGCATAGATAGTTCAAGAGGCATAGCCATACCACACATAGTTGAAGTTCAAAGTTCCATATTTAAAGAACACAACACCAAGTAAAGATGAGCTACTTTCGACCCACACATTCCTAGAACTCCTCCTCCTTGGCGGGTCTTCAAAATCATCATCTTCAATGAAGCTTGTCGCCTTCCCCTTCCCCTTCACTCTCCCCGCAGTAACTTTCTTCTTCTTCTTTAGCCTCTGAGACCGGTCTTCCACATGAGTAGGACTATAACATAGTGGGGTCTTCCTTTGCTAAAGAGTCTACTGCGGACTACTTCGGTACTGCGACAATGTCATGTCATCGGGAATATCCTCAACCTTGAAAACATAAAATATTCCAGATTGTGTGAACACTTTAAGATCCTTTAAACTTGTAAAAATCTGACTGTTCACTCTTCAAAAATTGGTCTCTAAGCAAACATGTAAAAATTTGTCTCTTTAGTTTTTCTAGCACAACATGCCCTTTAAGTTATTCCTAGGTTCATTTAAACTTTGCAGTGCCTTATGATGTAGGGAATTCTCTAAATAGCCTAGTTGAATTCATATTTTCTTACATCCATGGATGTCTCTTCTTGATGCCCATGGATATGGGATGAGGCCGATCTATCACGAGACTGTGTAGCAACTTTGGTTTCTCGGCAGCCAAAGAGGTTACCTATGCGACATAGCCGAGCGGCGCCCCTCGACATCATTCATAAAGCCTTCAAACATTTCTGAAATGAATTATATACAAAAAAGGGTACTTTATACCTTCACAAAGCCCTCAAGCACTTTCTCCCTAGTTGGTCTTGGAGCACATGTAAGTGCATCCTCTGCTAACTCTGCTTCACGTGTGATTGAATCGCTCTATGAAAACAAGCATGTCAACTTCTAATTGGACTAGTAGAATGAAGAACATGCATATGCATAACTTACCATGAAGTTGATGAGAGGAGCAAACTCGGTTCGTCTTCCTTCTCTAACCAACTTGGTGTACCTAGACCTCGAAATTTGTTCGTAATCTAGGGGACCATCCACTATGTCTAGAGGAAATGCCGGCGGGCATATCTCCAAATGAGTGACACCATGAAACCAAGCAACATAATTGTTATAATTCTCTATGTCTAATACCCTCGTCTCGGCATCTCCCAAACCTACCTCAAACTTGTAACATTCTTGGTTCCACATCACAACATTAGCATGATGTTCCTTCTCCCAATTTGTCACCTTCTTTTGAAGATTTCTGTCCAATCTACGAATTAACAATATTATGTATTAGTGAAGGTACATTAACAAATTAGCAAAGATTGATATAATGCAAATTGATGTGCAGAAAAATAAACACTCACCCATGAAGGTAAATACTAGTATCAACCCACTCCGGCGGGAAAGATTGATATAATCCAAATTAAGACAAGACATAGTGAGGCAAGTGCCACTAAACAGCCCACAGGCATATCATCGGTGCCTTTATCATCCATAAGAGTCTATCTTTCAAACACATTGGGTTCAACTCGAATTCACCAAAACTATCAGCAACACCATCCCCAAGTCTATATGGATAGAAATTAACCTATAAAATAGCACAAGTTTTTTGATTTTTATTACCTAGCTCCAACCCCAAATAAGAATTGCAATCACACAAAAATAAATATTACATGCTCTGGCGTAAGTGCATCGAACTCGTTTATGTACGTGCGGTACATAATATTCGGGTCACCGATGACTTCCGCCACCACATCCCACTTGTACACCCTGGTAGGCCACCGAAGCGGGTTGCCAAGATCGTCCCAAGGTTTGTAATTACCAATTTTCGCCGGACCAATAGGAAAGCGCTCTCACATCACAAGGAAAGCAACATTAAGTGACCACAAATACCGCTCTCTTTCCCAATCCTTTTACAAGCTTCGTCCAACTCCTAGAACACATAAGCTAACGCTTAACACATCAAAGCATATATGCATAACTAATTACCTAGCGATAAAGATAAGCAAGTACCACCCATCCCCAACTCGTCTTTCTTGTCAAATCAATTAGCACCTTAAGCCACACCCAAGAAGCGGTCCTACCTCCACCGTCAAGGAAAAGTGTTCTCGAGATAACATACCAGATGTACACCCGTGCATACGTCTGCACCGTGTCTCTGTCAGCATCGATGGGACACTTCCAAATGTTCTCGATGATCCAAACATAAGTAGCGCCAGCGGGGACTCTATCCTTCTTCTTCTCTTCCTTGGCCATCCGCTCTACAGGCTTCGTACCAATAAGAGACGCCATCTGTGAGTGCCACCCACCCGAGGCTGTATCGAACACCAAAGGTGCTCCGTCGATTGGGAGAGCCAGGATCATGGCCACATCCTGAAGAATCAAGGTCATATCACCTAGACGGAGGTGAAATGTGTGCGTCTCCGGCCTCCACCGATCAATAAGTGCAGTGATGGAAGTTGGGTTCATATTGGGCATCGACCGAGTGACCATATTGATGAAAGGAAGAAGTCCTGTCATGTCGATAAACTCTATGTACCGCTTGTCATAATGCATGTACTCATCTTTTTTCATGTTCTTGATGATATGCACCGAGTGATACCTCAAGCGCAAAGGTTCAAAAACCTGCAAATGCATAGCATAAACCATTAGACGTCGAACTTCAACTAAATCTACAAAGCAACATGTTGCATTAGCATTACCTCGCCTCTTTCCGCTATCAACATCGCATGGTGTTGGTTATCATAGTGTGGATGGAGAATTGATTGCACTGAACTACTTGATTCTACCATTCTACAATACAATAAATACACGGTTTAATTTGTTGTATTGCAATTCTCACATATGTAAGAATCTCAAAATTACTCTCACTAGCTTAACATTGTACAACACAATGGGCAAAATCTTAACATTGCATCCAACAAACTAAAATGGCACTAACTAAAATTTCAAAATCAATATGAACTAGGTAAACATAGCACTTCTCACATGTCTAAAAATCTGAAATGGCACTAACTAAAATTTCAAAATCAATATGAAGTAGGTAAACATAGCACTTCTCACATTTTAAAAATCTGAAAATCAACATTACCATTGCTCTATTTTGGTGCCATCTGTTATCTATATATGTGCTATCTAACAAGCAACATTAGCATCTGAAAATAAATGTGCTATCTAACAAACAACATTACCAACTAAAAATAAATGGGCTATCTACATATGTGCTATTTTTGCATGAAAAATCTGGAAATGATTGATGAATCACATACTTGTTTGAGAATCACATACTAATGTGCTATCACCCTCTCATACTAATGTACATACTACTAGTACTGATGTACATACTACTAGTACTGATTTTCCATCTCATATGGGCGACATGGGAGGTTCTCGAGACGGGAGGAGGGCAGGGAGAGGAGAGGTGCTGTAGAGGGGCATACCTGTAGAGGAGCCGACGTGCCGCATCGAAGGGGACCGAGCAGCGCCGTACGCCGCCGCCTGGACTCGGACTCGGGCGAGCAGCGTCGTCCGCAGGCCACGCCGCTGGACTCGGACGAGGAGAAAGGCAAGGTCAGTGAGGAGGAAAATGGGAGAGGGGATGAAAGGGAAGGAGAGGAGAGGAGAGGGATCGGCACCTCGAAGGAGACTCCGTTCGTCGTCGGCGCCCTGCTATCACCCGCCGCCGCAAGAAGCCCTAGATCGAGATGGAATGAGGAACGGGAGATGCCCCATTTTGGATTATACCAGAGGGTAGCACCACTAATGCTGGCGCTACCAATCCAGCCTGTGGGACCCCACTTGCCACGGTGGGAATACGACAGCGCCATCTCTGCTGGCGCTAGACCACATAGGGTAGCGCCACTGCGGCGGGCGCTACCCTAATGGGTTAGATTTTGATTTTTTTTGCACGAAGGGTCAAAGTGTGCTGAAGTTTGATCAAAGGGTTAGAATTGTGATTTTCGCCTTCCACATGGGTGCGTGTCCGTCAGCGTCATTCGGAACAGATTTTTCCCCAGGACCCTTTCCAAATATTACTTGTTCTGGTAAATCCTTGACTATGTTAAGTATATCATCACCAGTACGGAGGACAGGCTTCTTCCGACAATCTGCCTCACCTTTGAAATGCTTTCCTTTCTTTATTAAGGCATGTCCTAGCTACACATTCTTATTGCAGTTGGGCATATATATACTTTCATCCTCATCTAAACAGTGTGTGCATGCCTTGTCTCCCTTGTTTCTTTGTCCTGGAAGGTAACTTAGAGCAGGCCAATCATTGATGGTTACAAACAGCAACGTTCGTAGGTCATCCTACACACGTACACCTAGTTTAGCGCACAATTGTAGAAGTTCTTCAACTAATGGCCTTAGGTACACATCAATGTCGTTGCTGGGTTGATTAGGACCTTGGATGAGCACTGGCATCATAATGAACTTTCGCTTCATGCACTTCCAGGGAGGAAGGTTATAGATACATAGAGTCATGGTCCATGTGCTATGATTGCTGCTCTGCTCCCCAAACGGATTAATGACATCTGCACTTAAACATAAACATATGTTCCTAGGGTCCTTTGTAAAGTCGTCCTTTTCCTTTCTCTCAATTTTTCTCCACTGCGACCCATCAGCGGGTGTCTCAACTTCCCATCTTTCTTACGGTCATCTTTGTGCCATCGCAACAACTTGGCATGGTTTTTGTTTCTAAATAGACGTTTCAACCGTGGTATTATAGGAGCATACCACATCACCTTGGCAGCAACCCTCTTCCTGGGGCTAGCGCCCTCAACATCACCAGGGTCATCTCATGTGATCTTATAGCGCAATGCACCGCATACCGGGCATTCATTCAAATTCTCGTACTCCTCACCACGGTAAAGGATGCAGTCATTAGGGCATGCATGTATCTTCTGCACCTCTAGTCCTAGATGGCAGACAAGCTTCTTTGCTTCGTAAGTACTGTCAGGCAATTCGTTATCCTTTGTAAGCCTCTACTTAAATATTTTCAATACCTTCCCAAACACCTTGTTAGGTATACCATACTCTGCCTTCCAATGCAACAATTCTAGTGCCGCACCGAACTTTGTGTTGCCTTCTTCGCAATTTGGGTACAACCCTTTTCTGTGATCCTCTAACATGCGTTCGAACTTGAACTTCTCCCTTTCATTTTTGCACCCTCTCTGTGCATCAAAAATGACCCAGCGAAGATAGTCACCGGGCACATGTGATGCCTCTTATTCATCTTCTTGTTCTTCATTCTCTTGCCCCATTGTAGTACCACCGTATTCAGGGAACCCAGGATAGTTGTCATCATCCTCTTCTTCTTCATTCTCTTCCATCAGAACCCCTCTTTCTTCGTTCTTGGTCCAACAGTTATAGCAGGACATGAAATCAGACTTAAACAAATGGACCTGAATTTCTCTTAAGTTAGAGATGGTCTTATTATTCTTGAAGACACCACATGGACAAGACATAAAAACATCTCGCTTGTTTGCCTCAACCGCTTGCAGGAAAATATGCACGCCATTAATGAACTGGGTAGAGCATCGGTCTTCGTTCATCCATTGCCGACTCATCTTCATCATCACACAACTGAAAAGAAAAAATTAATACAAGTTCATACATAAAGTTCATGCACACTTATTATCATAATAAAAACAACATAAAACTATGTACCTAAAGCATTTAAATGCAACAACAAATGCGATCAAAATCGCAACAAAGGTAATAATTTCTCCAACAGTATCATGATACCAAGCCTCTTTATTAATGGCATATTTTCTAATTTTGCTAATCTTCATGCGCATTGCATCCATCTTGATCTTGTGATCATCAATGACATCGACAACATACAACTGCAATTTCAATTTCTCTTCTTCAACTCTTTTCAATTTTTCTTTCAAATACTCGTTTTCTTTTTCAACTAAATTTAACTTTTCAACAAGAGGGTCGGTTTCAATCAACTATTCACATACCTCCTAGATAAAAATATCTATGTCAACTTGATGGGCATCATATATTGTCAAACACGAAATGCGACAAAATAGTTATAAAATAGAATATATACCACGTCTGAATCATAAAATGGACGAGGGCTGACGATCACGGATATCAAAACCATGGCACCATGTATAAGAAAAAATCATACAAGTAAGAAAATTATACAAATAACTATGTAAATCATGTAAAAAGATATTTTTCTGGATAAGAACATAAGAGGCTCACCAAGGTGGTGCTGGCGAAGGGACGATGCGGCGATCGAGGTGGTTACTACCGGGACGGGAAGGCACTAAGTAATCACTACACATATGCAAACTAAGAAATTAATTTGAGCTCAAATTGCATATAAATCAAATAATCTGCACATTATTACTCAAACTAAAACCCCCACAAATCACTATACATATAGAGCATTGCACAAGCTAATCTAGATATGGGAGATGAGAGCACCAAGTTGCTAACGTTTGTGAACACTTGGATGTAGATGGGTGTTTCAAATCTTGACAAATCTTGGAAAAAATGGAGGATGAGCTCGAGCAAGAGAGAAGGGGAAATGAGAAAACAGAGAAGACGAGTTTGGGCTCGGGCTAGAGACGAAGGCATTATGTATAGTGGTATCTTTAGTACCGGCTGGTGCTACAAACCGGTACTAAACGGGAGTCACTAGTACCGGTTCGTATCACCAACCGATACTAAAGACGCTCGCGGGGCCCACAGCCCAATGGCAACCTGACAACACCCCTTTAGTACCGGTTGGTAGCACCAACCGGTACTAATGGGGTGTTGTCAGGTTGCCGTTGGGCTGGGGGCTACCTCACGAACCGGTACTAAAGCCTGGCCTCACAAACCACTACTAATGGGTGCATCTGTACCGGTTTTTTACCAGACCGAGACATATGCTTCAAACAAAAGGTCTTTTTTCTACTAGTGCCAAGGCCGTAGGGCATGAAGTGAGGGTACAACTGAGGAGTGTTGACTATCAAGGGTTCCCGAGGATCAAGGATCCCTCGACCGTTGGCATTGGATGGGGCTGGCGAAGATACTGGTAAAGCGTCCAATGTCACCAGCGTAGAGCCTGACAAAGAGAGGCGAGAAATCTTGGTCAACGCCCAGGAGAACCTGACAGCCTCGCAGGTCTCGGTGGTGCACTCAAGCCAGCGTAGTGTGTCAAGGCTGGGATAGGTATTGAGGTAAGGATGCAACTCCTGCACCAGGAACAACGCGTCATTGTGGGGCCGATGCACCCGACGCGTGAGTGCGGAAGAGGCCGCGGGGGTACAGGTGGTGGATCTAGACTACGCGACCAAGCGACGCAAGAAAGCCTCATGCCCACCCACATCAGGTTCGTTGATGGCGAGTTCCTCGCAAGCATGAGGGCAGGCAGTGATGCTAGGTCCAGCACGTCCTCCGCCGCCACCAGCGCGGCCGCCGCGAGCTTGATTGGCGTAAGTCTCACCCATGTCGATGTCGAGGATGGAGATGCGAAGAAGAATCCCCCTACCTGGTGCGCCAAATGTCAGAGATATTTGTCCAAGGTAAATCTTCTAAAACCCTAGTTTGAACACATGGGGCTTGGCTCGCGATCTCAAGCACAGCGATGGTGAGGCGAGATCTGCAGGCACACAACACAACCAACACAACCAAACACGAGGAGCTACCCAGGTGCAGACCACCATGGAAGTGTAAAACCCCACTTCCTTCTTATTTTTGATTGCTCCGGTGGAAATGATAGTAGTGAGCTACAAGTATGAGATCTGGAATCGCCGATTCCCATATACGGTTCCCTTGCTAGCACTTATGTAGTTGCCCTGGTCCTCTTTCCCCACATCCAAGTGGAAGGGTTTACACACGGAGCCGCAAAATATCCACGGGACCAGTAGTACTATTATCCTTAATAAAGTGGTATATCCTCTGCCCCGCAAAACGGCCTTGGTGAGAAGTATCTCTTTGACGTGGCCCCAGTTCGCCTAACTGCAATGCGGCTTGTGTGGAGCAGCTTGCCTTCAAAGCTAGGGAATGTCTCGAGAGGCATCATAGTCATATTTGCGCGATTCTTTGGGTGTCTTGGCCTCCGAGTGGGTCTCCCGAAAGGACTGCCACCTTCAGAAACTTTGTGTGACATGCGTACAGGGGCGAGGTGATACGTGCCAAACATATCCACTTTTCAAAACTCTTTTGGTAGTGTTTTGACCTCATTCCTGCATGATTTGTATGGAACTAACCCGAACTGACTTTGTTATTAGCAGAGTTTCTTGTATGTCTAGTTTTGTGTAGAAAAAAGGTGGAAAATGAAGTATCTCAGAAAATTCCCAGAAAATTCTAAAAATTCCAATATTCCAGAAGACTCCAGCGCCAGAAGGCCAGCTAGGGGCCCACCCCTTGTCTAGGCGGCCAGGTCCTAGCCGCGCCCCCAGGTCGCCAAGCCAGGTGGGTCCTCCCACGGGGCTCCCCTTTGGCTCTTATTTTTACTCCCGACGAGGAAACCCTAAAATAGACGCCCATATTCCAGTTTTCCATCGGGGAGCCGCTGCCACCTTTGTTCTTCTCCGGGAGAGCTAATCTGGAGGTTGTTTTGGCCTTCGGTGAGGGGAATTCATCACCATCAACACTCTATCATCCCTCCATGTTTCCCCCGTCCATGTGTGAGTAAGTCCCTACTGTAGGAAAAGGGGATGGTAGGGATTGGATGAGATCTATCATGTACTCCCTCCGATCCATAATAAGTGTCGCTCATTTTGTACTAAGCTAGTACAAACTTTGTACTAGATGAACGACTCTTATTATGGATCGGAGGGAGTAATAGTTTGTCAGATTGTTGGGGGAATGTTGCCTATTATCTACTATGGTGTTTATCATCTTTGTTGCATCTTATTATTCTTAATGCTTGATACTAGGGACCGAGTGCCATGATTTCAGATCTGAAATTTATATATTTTCATGAGTATATTCATGTTGTTGATCCTATCTACAAGTTGTATGCACCTGTTATAGTCTAGAACTATCGATCTCCATGGTGACAACTTGGGACACCAAAGGGGGTGGACTATAACTTGAGGATTATATCCATAGATCGTTAATCCTTTATTCCGGTGGTCTTTGGTAGGAGCACCTTAATCTCCATTAGTTCCTTTTGGCCCCGTTGATAGTGGGATGGTAGGACAAAAGATGTTGTGCAAGTTCTTATGGAAAGCACGCACAACTACCTTTGGGATACATGCCTAATGTTTTTATATATGCATATATGATCATTACTTTTCTATGAGCCTTGCCCCCATGTTAAAACTACTACATGATGTATCTTATCCATGCATCACCCAATCATCAATCCCTCAGCCTACAGTGTTTTAATCATGCTTGTACTAGTTGCTTTACTTTGTTGTTCTTACTTTCGTTGTATTGCCACCACTATTTCCATTACCACCGCTACCACTATCACACCATTACTACTAATAAATTGTTTCCAAACAAGCATCTTTTAAGTGCGGTTGAATTGAAAACTCAACAGTAAAATTGTATAAATAACCTTTGGCTCCCCTTGTGTCGAATCTATAATTTGGTTTATTCTTACCCGCGACAACTGTTGCAGTCCCCTACACTTCTGGGTCATCAAGACTATTTTCTGGCGCTGTTGCCGGGGAGCATATCTATATTTATAAGTCTACTTTGAAGTTATTCTTCTTGCTACAATCTATTCGCTATGGTAAGAAAGGAGACACCTCGAAGGTTTTGATTTTACCATCCACTACAAGGAAAGGTACTATCCTTAGTACTAGTGTTACCCTTGATTCACCTTCTGTTATAAGTAAGTTTTCTTCACCACCACCACATGTTCTTTCCATTGAGTCTGGTGATATGTCTGATACTTTTGATGATGCTTCTACTATTCTTGATGAGACTGGTTCACTTGGTCCTTTTCTTGAGTCTCAAATTACTAAAGCTGCAAAACATGTTGGTGTTGAAATTCCTTTTGTCACACGTTATCCTTTTGGTAGATCTTCTGCTTATCCTTATTTGAGTAAATTCAAAGATAAATGTTTTGATGATGATTATATGGAGCTTGATGATGAGTTTGCTAAAGAAACTGCACAGTGTCATGATTCTGCAGATCCTAATGGTATTAATAAGCTACTTGAAAGGGCATGTGTGCCCTCATGTTTGGGATTGGTAATTGATGAAAAACTTTATGTACTAATGGTTTTCTTGAGTTATACTTTAAGGTTTGTCCATAGACAGTGCTTGAAGATCATATGTTGGCTTCAAGGCTGAAAGGAGAAGATCATGTGATGACCAAGGTGTTATTCATGGAGTTATCCAAAGATTGGTCATGTGAGAGTTGAGCATATTGCAAGCATGTCTCGAAGAAGGAGGTTTTGTGAACATTCGTGTTTACCTTCAAGACATCATCTTAATGAGGAGTGTTGGAAAGACTCATGTTTGAAAAAAACAAAGTGCGAAGAATGGAACCAAGTTGATCAACACACAAAATATAGAAGATGTACCTTGTGGGATCATGTGATCTCACGGTATGGTAAGCATTGTCCATTATGCTTTGTGTACTAACCCATAATCCATGTGTGTGGTGTTTCTATGAGGAGTTAGAAATCTTTCAATGGGATTGTATCAAAAGGAAGATTTCATATATCTCGAGAGAGAGGATGGCATCAAGTGGTGATGGCCATCAAGGTTGTTGTGTGCAATCTCAAGAGGATCATTATGAAGACATAATATTCTTGGAGATTGTCGACCATTAGGTGACAATGGTCTTGTGAAGATGTTCCTAAAAGAGGCTCACCCATAATGGAGTATGGTGGAGAAATTTACTAGTCTTCATCGAGTCGGCGCAACGAAGAAAGGTGTTCCAACTTGAGGCGGACATGATCATCATCATCAAGCTCAAGTGGATTATGCGCAAGACAATGGTTTGACCTTTATAGGTTTCTAGTTTGCCGGTCTCATGGTGGTAGTTAGGAGACCGACTTATAGGCTAGGCCGCATCGTTCGTGGAGAGCTCAAACCTTTGCATCCTTGGCATCATCTTTATTGGTTCTTGTTTGGTTTTTTCTCTTTGTGAGTGTTTGAGCTTGAGTTTTTATTCATTAGAAACTCTTCTTCATCGAAAACGGATTTCATATACATCTACTTTTGTGTTTTTGATGTTGGTGTTTTTGCTCTTATCTTGTGAATGTTTCACCTTCTACCTTGTTGGAATTTTAACCTTTCCATGATTTTCATCATTTCTTTTTGTTGATCTTGGGTGGTTCTCTATGTGAGGACTTATAGCTTTTCCATAGCATTAAAACAAGCCCAAGATCATCAAAATCAGAGTTCTAATGGCAAAGTTATGCTTGTTTTGGTCGTGCTGTTTTTTGCATGAGAGGTATTACCGCCTGGAAGAGCGGTAGTACTTCTCCAGTGGTAGTACGCTTGCTACTACTATCATGGGAAAGTCACTGCAGATGTCCGTAGAGTCGGACTTATCATGGGACCTTTGCTGCGAGGCGAATTTGAGGAGAGAGTCGACATAGGAACAAGACTCGGCGAGTTACCCAGGTTCGGCCCCGACGGTGCGGTAAATACCTACTCCTGCTTTTTCACTATCGGGGAATCGACTCTTCAATAGGAAGAGTCGATCGTAGCGATTACAGTGATGATGTTTTGCAACCATAGTCTCGTGGAGATCTAGGTTATGGCGCGAGTTGTCTAGTCCTGGTTGAGGTAAGTCCTGGCGCTGGTTCCCGTGGACCTCGGCTTATAAAGGCGCCGGGTCTCGGGATTCCTAGAGTCTGAGTCCTATACGATGTGGAGTTCTATTCTACCTTACATGTTTTCTACGTGCTATACAAGGTAAGTCGAATTCCTTCTAGGGCTTCAATCCTCACGCTTGGCACGTCAGACTCCTGGTCGGGTCTTCTTTGTGGGCTTTCATATGTAAGCCGGCCAGGAGGTTTCTAATGCCGGGTTTATGGGCCTGATCCATCCCTCCGACATTAGCCCCCAGGATTGTTGTGATGCTTCAGTCTTCACATCAATCTTCTGTATTTTCTTCATTGCCACCGGCTCTTCATGGATCAGGGACCGACTTTATGCTTGGCGTTGATTGGGAGTCGGAGTCGTCTCTCTACAATCTTGCTCCAATTCCTTTATTTCCATGTAGTCGGATTTTTGTTGAATCAGCTATCATCTTATGCTTTACTAGAACTCGACGCCTAACTCTTTTTAGCTTCTCATTTCCTTGTATGAGGATTTTTTTCCTTTGACCTTTGGTCAAAGATCCTGTTTAGTTTTTATGATCACACTGCCCGAAACGCCGGTTAGAGCCATTGGTGTTTGTAGTGGGAATCGAGGAGTCTTTCCATAAATGCTATCTACCATGGGTAATTATCCCGTATTATTTATGGCATTAATGGATCCTCCCCATGAATCTACTATAAATATCCCTTAGATAGCTTGATCTTTGAAGCGCATCCATCTCCTTCTTCCTCTTCCTGTTTTTCTCCATGGAACCTAAGATAGAGGCCTCTTCTCCTTTGGCATCCAACGAGCTCGATCCTCGTGCAATTACTCGAGGTCGCGGTCGTGGTCGTGGTCGTGGTCGTGGTAGAGGTCGTGGCCGTGGCAGAGGTAGAGGATGAAGTACTCGTGCCGCCTTTCCTTCTGAATCTCCCCCTTCTTCTCCTAAGAGGAGTGAGTTCTTAGTTCATATCCGGACGATTCGACACTGGATCAAACTTCCTGAGTCTTTTTCTCAACTTTTGATTGACTCAACGCCTTCGGGTCTTTGGCTTCGATCTGATGGATGTGCTCATGGGCTAGTCTGGGTGACGGTTAGTTTTTCTAACCATGGCACCATGTTTTTTGAGAAATGTTGGAAAACTTTTCTTCTCTCTAGGAATATTTCTCGAGGAGACACCATTGTCTTCAAATTTATTGGTGAAGACACCTTGTCATCTAGGATCTTTGACTCAGATGGAGACTGACTGAGCCTGCTGTTGTGTAGAGAGCTCCAGCGATGAAGAACTCCTTAGTGAAGAAGAATCTTCCACAGAGGATGAAGCCGACTCTGAAGAAGATGTCTGAAGTTGTGGGTTTTTCTTTTTAGTAGTAGTTTGCCGATTTTGGCTTTTGCTTGTAAGGTTGCCTCCTTTGATGTAAGACCAAGTTGGTTTGATGAATGAAATCTATGAACTTTTGTTGATTCCATGAGTTTATGAGTCGGTTTTTATTCCTGACTTGCAATGTTTTCTCGTAGTGTATGAGAGACAACCACTTATGATAGTGTATGTAGATGTAGCCCCCTGAGTCGATTCAGAATAGTTTAGTATTTGTTAATCGACTCACAGGACAGATCGACTTGTAGCCCCCATGAGATGGTATGGTCATGTTTACATGTCGTCCCGAGTCATCAAAGAAGAATTTGTGTTGATGAAACTTGCTTAGAAGTAGTGTAGCCCCCAAGTGTCGGGTTGTCTTGCCTGCAGAAACCAGGGACTTACAATTTCTTGCATATTTTCTAAAGAATATTTTGAAGTGTTAGTCCCCAAGAGTCGGTATACTCAGGTGGGTGATGTACCGAGTCTTCTTTTGAGAAGAAACCTTGAAGTGTAGTCCTCATGAGTCGGTGTGTGCATCTGTGTCCAGTGCCAAGTCACATAGGTCTATATTTGAATCTGCCAAGTCACATAGATATGACGCGATGGGTTTTATTCCCAGCTTCCAAATAAGTCGGCGAGGGCCGGTTCGACGAATGTTGATATTCATATGTATGGCGAGAGCCGTCGCGACCGAAGTCGACTTTATATGTGTAGAAGATGCAATGAAAAAGGTGTATTCCCTATGAGTCGGTATGAGCATCTTTTGTGTTATACCGAGTCATAGAGAAGTTTTTGAACTATAGTCCCCATGAGTCAGTATGAGAATCTTTTGTGCCATACCGAGTCACACGGGTTAATGCTCAAGATATATCTTTTGGATGAAAAATGAAAAGAATATGTGATGATGCTAATGTATGCAGAAAGAAAATATAAAGGCTCATATACAAGTCGACTCTGATTCATCTTTTCCTCATCTTCTCTTTGTTGAGAAGAATTTTGGGTTATCCATGAGTCGGAACTCCTCTGTATGTTGTCTCACATTGATCAGCATTTTTCCGTTTTCTTTAAAACTTCTTCTTGAGAGTTTTTAGCCGGGTTTCGCGTATTTAGATCGTATGAGCATAATCTATACAGGCCAAGGCTTTTTTTGCCAGTTCATGTATATGCAGGGATTTCTTCGGATAAGAGTCGATGAGTGACATCGAGCCCCCCCCCTACTGCCCCTGAATAAGCTTATACACTATTATTTTTACATAGATATGCCGAGTTTTTGAATAAAGAGTCAATGGTTGTCATCGAACTCCCCGATTCCCCTGAATAAGCAATATACATGCTCAATACCAATAGAGGGGTAGATCAAGCCCCCAGGTCTCTGAGATATAATAATGCAATGTATGATGCAAAAAATAAATGACATGAAACAAAAAGTAAAGTGGAGTCGATATGGCGAGAGCCATTGCGACGGAAGTCGACTTAGTTATATGTGGCGAGGGCCAGCGCGACAGAAGTCGACTTATGTATATTTTGATGGCGAAAGCCGGCACGACCAATGTCGGCTTAAATATATATTGTGGCGAAAGCCAGTGCGACGTATGTCGACTTTAGTGAAGCGTACAGTAATGTTTTTATTTCTACTCAAGTGTAATATGGACGGAGTTGTGCGATGTTCCACGGCCTGGGAGTCTCCTCCATTCTTGTGCGCGTGTCCGCTTTCTCGCGTATATCCACTCGGTAGTAGGATCCGTTGTATAGCCACGAACGGTACTTCCCAAGGAGAGGATAACTTGTGCATTCCATCTCTTTTTTGTATGAGTCGGAGAAAAAATCACCTTCCTGGAAAGTCCGACTTTTGATGCGACGGCTATGGTAGCGTCGTAGATCTTGTTGGTAGATAGTCGACTGAGCTGCATCCAAATCTCGTTTTTCACCGAGAATATCCAAGGCGTCTTGTCTTTCTTTCTCATTCTCGGCTTCTACATAAGAAGTGACTCGAGGTGAGTCGTGACATATGTCACTTGGGAGGACGGCTTCCGCTCCATAGACTAGGAAGAAGGGCGTATAGCCTGTCGAACTGTTGGGAGTCGTCCGGATGCTCCATAATACTGAGGGTAACTCCTCCTCCCAGCAACCCCGTCCTTTTCAAAGGGACAACGAGTCGGGGTTTGATGCCTCGGAGTAACTCTTGGTTGGCTCTCTCGGCTTGTCCGTTGGCCTGTGGATGTTCCACTGATGCAAGGTCCAGTCGGATGTGCTCATTCTGGAAGAACCGTTGCATAACCCCTTCTGATAGGTTAGAACCATTATCAGTGATGATGCTGTGGGGGTAGCCGAATCTGTATATAATATTTTTCAAGAATTTTAGTGCTTCACAGCGTCACATTTGCTGACCGGCTCTGCTTCGACCCATTTGGTGAATTTATCCACTGCCACTAATATGTGAGTATTCTTGTTGGCCGACCTTTTGAAAGGTCCCACCATATCAAGTCCCCATACTGCAAAGGGCCAGGTAATAGGTATCATCCTGAGTTCTTGAGCCAGCACGTGAGCTTGTTTTGCATAGCGCTGACATCCATCACATTTCTTGACTATGTCCTCTGCATCCGCATGAGCTGTGAGACAGTAGAAGCCGTGTCGAAAGGCTTTGGCTACAAGCGAACAAGAGACGGCATGGTGTCCGCAATCTCCAAAGTGTATTTCATTGAGGATGGCTCTACCTTCTTCTGGTGAGACACATCTCTGAAAAACATCTGCGGCACTTCGCCGATGTAACTCACCATTGATGAGTACAAAGGATTGGCTTCTCCTGACGATTTGTCTGGCCAACATCTCATCTTGAGGAAGTATTCCTCGAGTCTTGTAATCCAAGTAAGGTATGACCAATGAGGGTGTAGCATGAATTGCAGCAACCAAAGCCGGCTCTGGCTCCGGCTCTGCTTTGTCTTGCTTTGTTGGTGGTTGTATAGACGGCTTTGTTAGGACATCCAGGAATACGTTTGGAGGGACCGGCTTTCGCCGAGAGCCGTTTCGGGAGAGGGCATCTGCTGCTTCATTTTCCCTGCGGTCCACATGATCCACCTGGTATCCAACAAAAAATTCGGCCTGTCTTTGCACTTCTCGTCTATAAGCTGCCATTATGGGATTTTTGGAATCCCATTTTCCTGACACTTGTTGAGAAACGAGATCAGAGTCGCCATAGCATTGGATCCAAATTATGTTCATCTCACGAGCTAGCCGTAGTCCATGAAGCAAGGCTTCATATTTTGCTGCATTGTTGGTACAAGTGACTGCAACTGTAGAATATAGAAGAATTTCTCCCCTTTAGGTGAGGTAAGAACCATGCCGGCTCCTGACCCTTGGAGCTGCCGGCTTCCATCGAAGTGCATCATCCAATATTTGGTGACTGGCTTCTCTGGCGATGCTAGGATCTCTGTCCAGTCATTGATGAACTCGTCTAGCGCCTGGGACTTGATGGCCGTTCGTGGCTTGTATTTGATGTGATAAGCCCCCAACTCTATGGCCCACTTTGAAATCCTTCCCGTTGCTTCCCGGTTTTGGATGATATCTACAAGTGGTGCTGAGCTGGCCACAGTTATGGGGTGCTCCTGGAAGTAGTTTTTAAGTTTCTGACTTGCCATGAATACAACAAGAACCAATTTCTGCCAGTGAGGGTAGCGTTTGTTTGATAAAGTCAGAACCTCACTAACGTAATAAACTGGCCTTTGCAAAGGGTGCTCCTTGCCGGCTTCCATACGCGAAACAACAACTACAGCGTTGACCACTCGATTGTTGGCTGCGATATAAAGTAACATAGGTCATAGGTTCTTTAGGTATGGGAGCCACCAATATTGGAGCCTGGGATAATTGCTTCTTCAGTGACTTTAGGGACTGATCGGCTTCGTCATCCCAGACAAATGTTTCTGATTTCCTCAGGAGTCGATACAGGGGGATTGCCTTTTCACCAAGTCGGCTTATGAACCGGCTAAGAGCGGCTACACATCCTGTGAGTCGTTGAACTCCCTTTACTGAGGCCGGCTTCTGAAGGGTCATGACAACATTGATTTTTTCTAGGTTTGCCTCGATACCTCTCTCTGATACTATGTATCCAGGGAGTTTACCTGCAGGTACCCCAAAGGTGCATTTGGCCGGGTTTAACTTCATCTGGTACTTGCGCAGATTTTTGATGGTTTCCGTTAAATCACTGATGAGTGAGTCGGCCAATTGGGATTTTATCACTATATCATCCACATAAGCATGCACGTCGCGTCCGATCTGTTCTTTGAGGCAACTCTGCACTGTTTGCTCATATGTGGCTCCTGCGTTCTTAAGGCCAAAGGGCATAGAAGTGTAACAGTAGATCCCGAAGGGGGTGATGAAAGTCGTTTTCTCATGATCTTTAAGGGCCATCTTGATTTGGTCATAACCAGAATAGGTGTCAAGGAAACATAGGAGCTCACATCCCGCTGTCGAGTCTATGATCTGGTCGATACGAGGCAGCGCGAAGGGATCCTTTGGGCAGGCCTTGTTTAATTCTGTATAGTCAATGCACATGCGCCAGGTCCTGTTCTTTTTTAAAACGAGGACCGGGTTTGCGAGCCATTTTAGATAGAAAACTTCCATGATGAACCTGGCGGCAAGGAGCCGGCTATCTCTTCTCCGATAGTGTTTCTCCTCTCGTCGTTGAAACGACAAAGGAATTGTTTGACCGGTTTTAGCTTTGGATCCATATTTAGGTGATGCTCAGTGAGTTCCCTCGGGACACCTGGCATATCGGAGGGTTTCCAGGCGAAGATGTCACGATTCTCACGGAGGAACTCGATGAGCGCGCTTTCCTATTTATCGGATAATTTTGTCCCGATGATGAACTGCTGAGAAGAGTCACCAGGGACAAAGTCGACTTTCTTCGTATCATGAGCCGGTTGGAACTTGGGGTTGTTGTCGGGAGTCGGTTTCTTCAGGATTGTGGGATCTGCCAGGTCTACCTTTTCTTGGTATGCCGACAAGTCCTCTTTGTCGCGTGTTGACTCGGCAAACTTGACGTGTTGTTCGTCTCATTCCACTGCCCTGGACCGACTTCCACCGACGGTGATTGGGCCATTAGGACCCGGCATCTTCAGTTTCAGGTAGACATAACATGGCCGAGCCATGAAATTGGCATAAGCCGGTCTGCCTAAAATCGCGTGATATGGGCTCTCGAGTTTTACCACTTCAACGGGTATGAGCTCGGAGCGGAAATTCTCAGCGTTTCCAAAAGCCGTCTCCAGGTGAATTTTACCTATTGGACGTGCCGACTTGCCTGGGACTATTCCGTGGAAAACGGTGTTGGAGGGTTGCAGCTGCTTTTGCGTAAGCCCCATCCTGCGAAAGGTTTCGTAGTAGAGGATGTTGATGTTTCTTCCTCCATCCATGAGCACTTTTTCAAGTGTAAATCCTCCAATTTGTGGAGAGACTACTAGAGCCAGGGTCCCCGGGTTATCCACGACCGGGGGGTGGTCATCCCTTGTCCAAGTGATTGGTTGTTCTGACCAATTAAGCCACCTGGGCCAAGCTGGTTCTGCAGTCACAGCCATGGAAGCTCTTCGCTGCAGCTTCCTATCCCTCCTGCAACTGCTGGTGGTGAAAACATGATATGCTGCACGGTCATGGAGTTGTTTCGAGTTTTCTTGGAATCCAACAAGCCCTGACTGATTTTGCTGGGTTCCTCCTCTGGGTCCTTGGTGCTGGGGCATTGTGTCGGCTCCTTGGTAGCCAGGATTCTGGTTGTTGCCGTTCTGGACGGCTCCTCCACCTGACCCGGGAAGTCCCTGGTTCCCACGTCGTGCAAACTCTTTCATGAAATAGCAATCTTCCCAGGTGTGATTGGCTGGGCGACCGGGTTTACTATGGGTCGGGCAAGGACTCTTCATAGCTGCTTCAAAATTATTCGGGCGAAAATTTCCCTCCGTCTTGTGGTAGTTGTTGCCCCCTGCTTTTGTCTTTGGGAGCCGACATTCGTGTTGGCTACCAAGTCAGAATTAGTCTGATCGAGCCGCCACTTGGTTTGCTTACTCTGATTCTGGGATGTTTTGCCACCATTTTTGTTTTTTTCGGCTTTATGTTGTTGAGGCTCGGTATCCTTGGTTTTGTCAGACTCGGCATATTTGATGAATGCTTTCATGATTTCTCCTATATCCTTGACCGTCCTCTTAAGTCGGCCAAGCTTGTGGACTAGGGGCTCGAATTTGCAATTCCTTTCCAAGACGATGACGGCTATTTGGGTTGTGATAGTGTCCGAAGAGTGGATTATTTCTGTAACCCATCGTGCCCAGCTCAGGGTCGACTCTCCTTACTTCTTGATACAATGCTCCAAGTCGACGATTGTGGTAGCTCGCCGGCATGTTCCTTGGAAGTTCTAGATGAATTTTTCCTTGACATCCGTCCAGGAGGTGACAGAATTCTCTGGGAGATTTTTGAACCATGTGCGAGCCGGCCCTTCCAACATCATTGTGAGGTAACAGGCGCAGACTCCTTCACTGGCTTGTAACATTTCCATGGCTAGGTCATAACTTTCGATCCAAGCCGCCGGGTCCATGTCGGCTATGTAGTTCGCGATCTTTCGTTGTCCTTTGAAGTATGGTGGCAGGCATGTATTTCGTAGAGCCGACACCAGGCATCGATTTCCCACGGATCTGTTGATGGACTCGGTGTCTTGGTCTAGGGGCGGAGATTGGAATATCTATTCTACCCGTCGTTCTGGGTGGAAACTTGACGGGATGTCTTGGATCCTTATCGCCCCTGGTGGGTCTAGCGGTGGTGGAGCTCGGCGCTGGCGATGGCTTCTCGAGCCGTCTGGAGCCGTTGAATCCTCTTGCCTGCTCATACTTTGATATAGGGTTTCATGTAAGTATTGAAATCCCTGTGAATACTGGGCATGTTGTGTGATTGTGGTCTTGAGAAGATCGCTTGCCCCTCAAGTGGCCTGGTCCACAGGAGTGTCTCCATGTACAGGTACGTTGGCGAGGTACCGTTTCGCTGCCACCACATTAGCCATGGGGTTGTTGAAGTGATCCGGGGGTGTATGGAACCGTTCCTGCCGTGGCGAGGGAACATGTTGCCTTGGTGGCGTGTACCCCGGGGGAGTCGACTAATTCATGTCCTGGAATAGCCTCTGGGCCGGGAGGTTAGCAGGGATCCGGCTCGTGAGTACTGCGGGTCGTGCGTTGGTGAGACTTAGTCTTTGTGCTCTCAATTCCGACTCGTGTGGCAAGCACCTAGTTTCTTGGGTGATTTGCTTTTCTCTTTCCACCATCTGGGCGTTCTGAGAGTTAATTTCCCTTCGTATGCTCATCACCTGGGCCTTGATTCCATTGACCCTGGTTCTCCAGGCTTGCTGGTTTTCATCAGTCATTGGCGCAGCTAAGGCTTCATCCAAGGCGTTTAGGGCATCTGAGAGGACTTCTTCCCCTGTAAGAACTTCCAGCTATTCCCTATCCAGATTAGGAGCCGTGTGGTGAGTCGTTTCCACATTCCGGTTTTGCACTGCACCTTGAGCCGGTTGGCTTCCCTACTCTTCGGTGCCTGCCATGAACACTGTCACGCAATATGGAGGCTCGTACTGTGGAAAGTCGGGTTTGTATTCAGCTACTCCCGCGCTGAGTCTGTTGCTCCCGGCGGATCGGATGGAGCCGGTATCTGAGAAGCTTGTTTCACTGGGGTGTGAGTCAGCATCAGATGTTTCTCCTGTGGTGTCAGACGTCGGAGACTCGACGGAGCGCGCCGACTCCGGAGATCCAGCGAAGAACCTGACAAAAGTGTGCCTTGGGCCAGCATGTCGCCGACTCGAGGTTTCCAGGGAACATCAGGATCCCGCTCTGGCTCAGATCCGTCTGTCTTCCCAATGAAGATGTGAATAGATCCGATCGGGACCCGATAACTAGATTCGACGGAATCGGCGTCAGGACCCCAACTGGAATCATCAATGTAGAGACTTCCGCGCCGGGTTCTTGTGATTCGTCCGGTCATGAATCCTTCCATTCCTTGCAGAGCTCCCTCAATAATCTCAACACCTGCGAGCGCAGGCCCCACGGTGGGCGCCAACTGTCATGGCAAAGTCACGGCAGATGTCCGTAGAGTCGGACTTATCATGGGACCTTTGCTGCGAGGGGAATTCGAGGAGAGAGTCGACATACGAACAAGACTCGGCGAGTTACCCAGGTTCGGCCCCGACGGTGCGGTAAAGACCTACTCTTGCTTTTTGACTATGGGGGAATCGACTCTTCAATAGGAAGAGTCGATCGTATTGATTACAGTGATGATGTTTTGCAACCTTAGTCTTGTGGAGATCTAGGTTATGGCGCGAGTTGTCTAGTTCTAGCTTGAGGTAAGTCCTGGATCTGGTTCCCGTGGACCTCGGCTTATAAAGGCGCCGGGTCCCGGGATTCCTAGAGTCCGACTCCAATACGATGTGGAGTTCTATTCTACTTTACAAGTTTTCTACGTGCTATACAAGGTAAGTCATATTCCTTCTAGGGCTTCAATCTTCACGCTTGGCACGTCAGACTCCTGGTCGGGTCTTCTTTGTGGGTCTTCATATGTAAGCCGACCCGGAGGTTTCCATTGCCGGGTTTATGGGCCTGATCCATCCCCCCGACAACTACCGCAAAAGCTCTGTTCCGAGCGGCAGTAGCGCAGTTTTTAATGTTCAGTACTACCGCTTGAGTGGTAGTACCGCTCAGGATGCAGAAAACTTCACATAATGGTTGGATTCATGGGGACCTATAAAAGGGGGTCTTCTTCCCCCATTGTCCCCAAGGTTCTAGAGCTCATTTTTCACCTCCATTGTTGACCTCGTCAAGCTTGAGATCTCTCTATTCATCCCATGATTCTTGCTCCTTTTTGAGGGAAAAGAGAGAGGATATCTAGATCTACGTTCTCCACCAAGTTATCTCTCCTCTAAGTGAGGGGAACCTTGTGGATCTAGATCTTGGAATTCTTGGTGTTCTCCTTGTTATTCCTCTCATATTCGTCCATAGCTTTTGTTGGTTTGGTGGGATTTGAGAGAGGGGGACTTGATCACTTCGTGTGCTCTTTCCATTGCTTTCGTGCATCGGTTTGAGTTCTCTTCGAGGATTCGTTGTAGTAAGTGAAGTTGAGAAGATAGTTACTCTTGAGTGCATTGGCAATCTTGAGCTTGTACTCTTGAGTGCATTGGCAGTCTAGATCTTGTTCCTCTTGGGTGCATTGGCCCCTAGAGAATTATTGTTGCGGAGCTCAATCATTGTGGTGGAAAGCTTGGAGACTCTACGGGAGCCTCCAATTCGGTTGTGGAGATAGCCAAAGAATTTGTATGGGTTCGGTGACCGCCCACAAGGGTCGCCATTTCAATGGGTTCGGTGACCTCCCTCAAGTGTACTATAGTGGAATCACAACATCTTGCATTGGTGAGAGCGTGAGGAGAAATAGGGTATCCCTCGTTGGCTTCGTGTGAGCATTGTGTTCCACACCCTCTCCGAACGGAGACGTACTTTTCGCAACAGAAGGAACTTCAGTAACAAATCCTTCTCTCCATCGGCTCCACTTGCAATTATCTCTAGCCTTACTTTGAGCAATCTTATTACCTTGTTTATCTTGTGCTTGCTCATATTATTATTGCATTGCTTGTCCCATAGGTCGCTCATCTAGTCAACCTATTTACTTGTGCACCTACTTTGTGATAACCATAGTGCTCTTGTTATATATCTTACTATCACATAGTTGTTTATCTTTCTTAGTATAAGTTGTTGGTGCACATAGTAGAGCCTAAATTATTTAGATTTCTTGGTTGGAAAATTAAAAGTTAAGTTTATTCCGCATTTGTTCAAGCCTAAACCGTAATTATTTTAAGCGCCTATTCACCCCCCTCTAGGATACATCCACGTCCTTTCAATTAGTATCAGAGCCTCGCCTCGCCTCTCATTATAGGGCTTCACCACCTTGAGAGTAAAGATGTCGACTAGGGGATTAGGATTCATTGACACTGACGAGGATCAGCCTCGGAAAATCCCATGGTCAGGGACCCTGGGTTATATCGTAGAGAAGGAACAGGTTGGCGATACTCGTCGTCTAACAGGAGAAGCACTTCCTCCTCAATTGTATTATGCGAGGGGGTGATTACAGTGGAAGTCTAGGCGAGTTTGCAAAAGATTGGGGGTGTTGATTGTAGATTGGATGTCCTGAGACGTCCCCCCTCCCAGCCTTTATATACTAGGCTGGGTCTCGTGTGACACCCTGGATTTTGGAACTTTATTTTTCCAAAAACTTTTCTGATTTATTTCTGGATTTGCGATTGGATTTGATTTTGATCACCTCATTGGACTTGAAACTTGAGCATATTTTCTTTCCATGCTCAAGTGACCCTTGATTTCAAGCCTTTCCAATGCCATTCCATTGATCCACCTCATCCAAGCCACCATTTTATTCAAGCCATATATTCCTTTTCCAAAAAAGGGATATTCCAAATTATTTGAGGTTTGTGAAGCAACCCCTATTTATATTGCTCCATAAATCCCCAAATAATTCCCACATGTCATTGACATCATATATTGCAAAATTATCCAAAAACATTTCATAGGCCAAGTGGATTTTTCCTCTAAAAATTCATTTATCTGTGGGGGCAGATTGGAGCTTTGTGAAGGGAGTGCGATTTCTCTTGATCCATTGCTGGTGAAACTTTTTGTGCAATCTCATATGATCATATTATTGATATCCACCAAATTCCACCACCATTTGATTAGCCAAACTCCCACAATAAATTCCCAGAGTTTGGGTGCAGCAAGGGGGCATTGTGAAGCAAGTGCATGATGGGGGATCCCATTTTCCTTCAAACTTTTTGAGCATGATCCTACCATAAGATAAGTGCACCAAACCAGATTGGAGCCAAATCCCATTACCCATGTGAATGCATTGTCAAGTTGAAGTTTCTGGTCAGAGGGCCATATTGTGAAGAAAGTGTTATGTGTGTCCAATGGCAATGAAATTTTACACACATGTGCACCATGCCAAATAACCAAGCTACAACAATTTTCAGCCCATTCAACCAAACATATGAGATGCTAGCTTCAACTTTTCATTATGCCCTAATTGGACATTTGTAAAGGAAGTGCTAGCTAGCTTACTTCAAATGAGATGAAACTTGGTGTAAATTCTAATCCTAGTGTGTGATTTATCTGTGCAAAATATCATGCCTAGGGGAGAAATGTACAAGCCACACCACAACACAAACACCTTCTGCAGCATTGCTACATTTGCAAAGGATGTACCATGTACATTGTTTATTTTGAGCCCAAACTTTCCAGATCACTAGTCCCTCCTATCCTAAATCCAAAAGACAACCTGGCTCCACCCCAAGCTCCACCATGTGAGTTGTGCTTCTGCTCCAAGTTTGCTACATAAAACTGTTCCTTGAGATAGAGATCAATCCAGAGCACCTTTAGCCAAACTGTTTGCACAGTGGTGATCTAATGTCAAAGGACTTCATGCTAGACACCTTTGGCCACGCGAATCCTTATCTCTTGCACTAGTGCGCGTAGGGAGCAAGCACATGGGGTGCTCTAGCCGCGCTCCGCGCGTGCCCGTCACGTCCACCTCGCGCTGCAGTGCTCCTCCGTCCTCTTCCTGTTGTCATTCCGCGTTGCACGGCTTTTCTCAGCCCACGTGCGCCACACCACCCTCTCTGGAGCCTCCTCGACGCCTCTTGTGGCCGCCAGCTAGCCGCCCCGCCATGGCCGCATCTGCGCGTCGTCTTCCGGCCACGGCATCGGCCTCCTCCTATATAACTGGTGCACACTTGGCCCTCCAGCAGCACCAGCAGCCTCCCCGAGCTCTCCTAGCCCCGTTTCCCCTTTCAATTCGGCACCGGAGCCCGCCATATCCCTCCTTGACCGCCATTGCCGCCGCCAGCTTCTCCTGCAATCTGAGCCGCTAGAGCTGCCTCCCTCCTTATATCCCGCCGCCGCGGATTCCAGGGCCCCGCGCCCCTCCTCCACCATCGCTCTGTCCCGGGCCAGAGCACCCCGGCCGCCATGCTCCGCCCGTGGGAGCCACGGCACCCAGCCGCGGGTGAACGGCGCCGCCTGTCGCCCCCGCGTGGCCCTGGGGTCACATGCGGCCGCGCACCGGCTAGCCTCCCCGTCGGACACCTCGCCGGCCCCTCCCGCATCGGCCCTCGGCGGCCACTGCACCGGTCGGGACTCCTCTGCCCCGCAGCCCCGTTGTGAGAAAACAGGGGAGGAGGGAGAGAGAAGACCCTGACGTGCGGGCCCCGCCTGGAAGTGACTCAGGCCCCGGGCCGTTTTCGTGAAGTGGAGGCGCATTCCGGGAAATACACTTTCCCTTCTGGAAACCGTAGTTTCTTTCCCTTCGGCAAAAAATACGTTTCGTTCAACGAAAGCGTACTTTTCTCTTGGCAGCCCAGAAATACGTTTTCCCTGGCAGAAAGCGTATATCCACCTAAAAAACAGCCCCGACACAGTTTCGTCGATATCTCCGCAACCGTAAGTCCAAATGGGGCGATTCTTTTTGCGTTGGTTTCCTTTAGAGCTCCTCTTTGCGTTGCCATAGTTCTTATGCCATGTTTTCTTGTGCCCTTTTGCTGGTCAGGTCAAAGTGGTTTGACCCCCCTTCCTGCCGTGCTTTTTGTCCCGTTTTTACAGGGCGTTGTCGGTGACCGAGACCGAGGGTGTTCCACACCTTGTTGGTGAAGGCAAGCCACAATACCCTTTGCACCTTTTCAAAGCTTTGACGTGCTTTTAAAATTTTTCGGTCGATGATATGCTTATATCGGTGACCGTGATCATGTTACCGTTGCTATGTTTAATGTTATCGTTGCTATGCTATACTTATGCCACTACTATGACATGCCTTGATCATGTTACCTTCATGCTATGCTTTGCTCATGTCATTGCCATGTCATACTCTGCATCATCGTAACCACGCTATACCACTATCATGCTTAATTTTCTCATGTTATGCTTAACTGCATCCACGTTGTTGCCATGTTAATAATCTTGATCATTGTAACACGGATAAGTTCACCATCTAAAATGTGCTTGATCATGTCTGAAAGTATTATGCTAGTGTGTTATGCATTGTTATGATCTGATCTACTAATGTTGCACCTGATACTTGTGTTTGCTGTTGGAGACATGCTTCATGACAAGTTGATCATGTGCCACCGAACCGAACTTATCCGTGCAGCCACATTTGCTTGGATGGGCAGGCCTTGATTCGGTCTACCGGTGGGCATCTCTTATTTGTATCACCAAAGAGGGGAGGTTATGCACGCACGCTACCCTGGCCCGATAGGTGGTGATAACCTTGACAGCCAGTGTTGTTATGAGCTCAGTCCCCGTTGGGACAGTATTTGCCACACGGTGGCCATTTGCCAAGAGTTTGGCCCGATCGGTTGGGTGGTAACGAAGGACACCTAACCACAGGGCTACCCAAGACGGGATGTCGGTGATACGGTAAGAGGAACACAGGGTAGCATCGGTCTCGTTGGAGAGGTCCTAGTTCACTCCTGCGGTGCGAGTTCCAAGGATCCCGTGGGACAAGTACCGGGGTGTTGGATGGAGGAAGAACTCCATAGTGTGGGTAACGTGCATAAACTCTGCAGAGTCACACAAATCTATTCGAATAGCCCCGTCCACGGTAATGGACACAGTTCGTACTAGGTCACACCTTATGATCAACATGAGTTCGGTGGTAAGTTTGTGGTAAATGGATGGTTATGCGATAAGTGGATTGGTTGGGTGGTAACGAGGGACACCTAACCCATTGAATGGTCATGCGATGACCCGTTTGGTCGTGCGACGACTCGTGGAAGTGATTGGTCACGAGGTGACCCGGTGCTTGAGTTTGTAAGGACTCTGAGGTAAGCCACGTGATCATGCGACGATCATGTGGGGTCCATTGTGTGTTCATTAATCTTAATGTTGATAATATGCTTGATGAATATCTGCTTGCGTGATATTTTTTCTCACCTGTTTAATTCACTAATATACTTTAACCTGTTGCCATGTTATTGTTTTTCCTTGTTGCATGGTTGTTGTGAGCTTGCAAGTATATTCAATGTACTGACCTGGCGTGTTATGCCAGATTTGCAGGCCATGCTTTGGATGCGTAGGACGACGTTCCCGGTGTTAGCGAGCTAGGAGGTGTCCCAGCCAGTGTCCCTGTGGATTGGAGTTCATCATTGCCGTTGTTGTTCCGCTGCCGTCGTTATTCCGCTGCTAGAGTGTTATGCTGCTGCTTGGTGTAGAGCTGAGGCTAGCCTGAGGAGCAAGTTGTGTCTCCGCTACCGTTGTAATAGACCTCGTGTACCCCTATCTTCGGTAATGGAAAGTTGTTCAGTTCTATACCAAGCGGTGCCGTGTTCCAGAAGACTTGATCTCTGGGCTGGTGCACGGGGCGATCCGGTCTTCTTAGCTAGGGTGCCACAACGATTGGTATCAGAGCCAGGTTTGGCTGTAGGAACCTCTAGCCCGCGCGAACGTTAGAAGGACGTTAGATTGACGTTAGAGCTAGAGTATATCTTGCTTGTGTGATGCTTTTTCCTGCTGCATTTGTTTGTTGCATATAGATGCTATGTTTTCGCTGACGATCTGATCTGACGAGTGTAGATGGCGGAATACCCGGTGGGCTACACAGGATCCTCGTCCGCAACCAACTTTGACTATCTCCTTGCAGACGTTTGGTGGACTCTCTACCCCAGTGGAGAGTTTCCCAGGTACCATGTTTTCCAGACGTTGATCGGAGGGCAGCTACTTGAGTACCGTGCCAGCGCCTATGTGGCAGCCACCATCCCCATCGGCATGTGCTCCTACAACTTACAGGGTGGACCCACTTCTACCCCAGATCGTGCCATTCAGCTTGCCGCGTTGGCGGGCCTGTTAGGCCTACGCCACCAGGAGAGTGCGATGCATAAAAATCGTGCCTTCCATTTCTACCCACCTTGGGTGCGACTCCGAGCAAGTAAGGTTTTATCGCCCCCTGGCGGAAGCCGATGCGGCGGTGATCACCATGTACCGCTACATGATCTCCCAGTACGCCCTCCTCATCGAGCCCATCCGTGATGCAAGGGATGCAAGGAGAGATCTTGCCTCAGCCTTCTCGTTGTCGACTTCTCCGCCCACTCCCGCGACCCCCGGCAATCCGCCGTCAGATCAGAACGCCTGAGCTTCGCGTAGTTCGTGATGCATGAGTAGTAGTGTTGCATGTTGCCTGTTGCATGTTGATGTGTGTAGAAATAAGTGGAGATCCTGCATGTGATCTCAGTGCTTGTTCAGTATTGCTTTTCCTGCTTAGTTGGTTCTCATTGTTGGTTCATTGTTCAGTTTGTTCGGCAGTTACTAACTCTGTTTTGGCAGGTGTTAGATGACTTGGACGGACCCTTACTTGTTGTTCTGCAGTGGCGCCACGTCTAGTTCTGAGTTGATGCATCGTCGGCCGTCCGGAGTGGATGCCTGTTTTACATTTCTCTTTTCAACAACCGACCCGTGCTCTGAGCTTCTTTTCGGCCGTCTCAGGCAGTTGTTGAGTTTCTTTTGGCAGTGGAGACCCTATGCTCTAAGATGTTTTTCGGCCGTCTTAGGGGACCTCTGCATTCTTTTTATCAACATTGCCTCATGTTCTGAGCTGATTTCGGTCGGCCGTCGTGAGCAATGCTTGAACTATTCCAGTACAAGTCCCAGATCTGAGTTGTAAAGACCGTTCTGGTGGCTAGTGGGTTATTCGTTGTTTTCTTTGCAAGGAGTCCGGATAGTCATCGACCATCGCTAAAGCTGATGAGGTAGCAAGCCTCTTCTCGTCTGCTTTTGCTCTGTGGTTTTCTTCGTTGGTTCTTCGTTTGGTTCTTTGGTGTCACTTTCTCCGCCCCGATGAAAAGTTGCTCATAACCCTGCATACCTCGAAGAACCAGTACAATACCGGAGAGCAGCGTGAAGACACCAAGTCAAGGACCCACACCAGCTTGCAGCAGGAGTATTCAACCCCATATGAGTTCTGCCTGAATGAACCAAGTCGGCATTATTCCGGTAATCGTATGGCCATGAAGATTCCATCGGTGGAAGATCACAGAGAAATGAAGAAAATCAACCAGACATGAATGGTGCATACCCGGTCGCATCTCACCCATTTTTCTTAAGTGTGAATCATGCGGCAACCACCAGGCCTGCATTCCTTCCGTAACCGGAACAGCCTGAAGACTCAGAAAGTTAAAGGCCGCAATGATACGGGAAATCAACAAGTCAAACAGGACTTTTACCCAATTGCGTTGGAAGCAAGTGACTCAAGCTACATTGAGTCCCGTCTACATCGACTACGACAACCGCAAAGATTCATGCAAAGATAAGCAGAAACTGTGACCCACGAGCATATGCACCCAAGGCAGGACAAACACCAGCTACAGTCCTATGCAATACAAATTAATTCAGTGTATTCTGGAAGGTGGCCAAGACATATCATGAAGCCCAGATGATCGGAAGAATGTTTCCCCCTCACCAGCCGACAGTCAGAAGCCTGTCAGACACCGTGGTCAGATCTGTCTCCGCGTCATTGAGGGAAAGCTTCCCGCAGAAGAAACCTCAGCCTTCCTTGACAAGGTACCAGGCACAACTGACTTGTATAGTGTATCAGCCTTCCTCAGTACGCTGTCGGGATATCTTCTCAGCCAAGGCAGACAGCCTTCCTCCACAAGCCACCGCCAGAATCTTACAGTGCAAGTCACTCGATCGTGCTCGGTACGCCACATGGATGGAAATCCAGCACAAGCCGCTCGGTCGTCTACAGGGAACTGCCGCAAAAACTTCCAGCAGAATGAACCGATGCATCCATAGTCTAAAGAGGCAAACTTCCAAGACAAGACGACCCATCTTCGCCAGTAAGCTATTAAGAAGGCTTCCAAGGCAAGACACCTAGTCTTCTTTAGCAAGCTATCGAGGCAGCTTCCCGGGTACGACACCCTTCCTTCCTCGGTACGCCACCGGAGCAAGCTTCCGGGGTACGGTACCCAACCTTCCCCACTAAGCTACCTCAAGCTTCGCGGACAAGATACCAGTCTTCCTCGACGCGTCAGTATTTTCAGAAATCCAGCCATGCAGGACAGTAAAGACTTCAGCATCGTCAGGACCCGCATATGGTTATGTGTATTCTTATCAAGTATGAAAGCTACCCCGGTGTGGATACCACCATGCTTGCAATCGAGAAAGAGTTAAGCACTCGAACATCAGTGAGAAACCGCAACTCTTGGGAAACAAGTCAGCAGAAGGATCAGATACACACTTCAGCCTGGCAGAAAGACTGACAAAGTAATGAAGAAACACCCTGAAGAAAGGAAGCAAGGAGCGTTGAATCCTGCTCCCGTCATGAAGGCTAGCTCCACAAGACCGACAAGGCCCCGAAGCAGAATAATCTGGAGACCCCGTTCATTGTAACCAAGGTTATCAGGATGAAACAAGAAACAAAAGGTGATGGTAACCTGTCTATCTCAAAGATTGCGGCAGAACAATAAGCCATGATGCAAGAAGAAAAGAACTCTGACTAAAGAAAAGCCAGTACAAGAAAGGAGATTGCCGGAGAGGCAAGACCCAGGAAAAACAGACACGGTCGGTGTCAAACCGTGGTGCAAACTGAGCAAGCGTGGCACCTCGCAAGTTGTCAAAGGTATGCAACTCTCGAGCCCGACGGGTTAGGAAGAATGAATCGCATGGACCTCAAGTCAAATTTGTCGCGATCAGTTGAAGTCATGTGGACCACCGTGGATATCTACCACAAAGAAAGCTCATTCACTATGGGCCAAGTACCGTGTACCCAGCCCACCAACCCGAGCAATTCCTCAAGTTCAGCGTCGTCCATCTTGTCAAGATACCACAGTCTGCTTCATTAAAGGTCACCCGCTCAGCCCGGCATTTTAAATACAAGAACCGGATTAAATCATATCAGGACCCATCGCCACCCGGAATGAGCAGTCAATTCAGGTAAACCTCAACATGAGTAAATGTCCAGAATTGTGCTCCGAATCCTTGAGCACGGTGGACAGGACAAAAGAAATGCGAGGAAATCCCACGTGCCATCAGTCAAGGTCACGATAGTAAGCATTCTGAGATACCAACTACCGATGAAGGCCAAGCTCTTGTCGAAGAAGACAATGCAAATGATTCAAGACTGTACCACGAATGACGCCCGAGGTACCCTAGGCACAACATGGGTATCGTCAGCATTCAGCCTATGACAAGACATCCCGTTATCATACAAGCCAGAAGATATGAGGATGGAAATCAGCAGGATCGGATGGGAGGTATCAAGGAAGAAAATTCTGTCCGAGCTACAGATCGGGTGAAGTAAACCCCCTCATCAGAAATATATTAGATGCTACCATGGGAACAGCATGCGGTAAAAAGGAAAACCGAGAACCAGCAAGTTTCCGAAGGACGGAAAGTTTGTGATGGTTCCCTGAGCAACCAAATATCGAGGACGAGATTTTTCTAAGGGGGGTAGGTTTGTGACACCCTGAATTTTGGCTTTTTCCAAAAACTTTTCTGATTTATTTCTGGATTTGCGATTGGATTTGATTTTGATCACCTCGTTGTACTTGAAACTTGAGCATATTTTCTTTCCATGCTCAAGTGACCCTTGATTTCAAGCCTTTCCAATGCCATTCCATTGATCCACCTCATCCAAGCCACCATTTTATTCAAGCCATATATTCCTTTTCCAATAAAAGGGATATTCCAAATTATTTGAGGTTTGTGAAGCAACCCCAATTTATATCGCTCCATAAATCCCCAAATAATTCCCACATGTCATTGACATCATATCTTTCCAAATTCTACAAAGACAATTCATAGCCCTAGTGGATTTTTCCTCTAGAAAAATTCATTTATCTGTGGGGGAAGATTGGAGCTTTGTGAAGCGACTGCCATTTCTCTTGATCCATTGCTGGTGAAACTTTTTGTGCAATCTCATATGATCATATGATTGATGTCCACCAAATTCCACCACCATTTGATTTGCCAAACTCCCACAATAAATTCCAAAATTTTAGGTGCAGCAAGGGGCATTGTGAAGCAAGTGCATGATAGGGGATCCCATTTGCCTTGAAACTTTTTGAGCATGATCCTACCATCAGATAACTGCACCAAACCAGATTGGAGCCAACTCCCATTACCCATGTGAGTGCATTGTCAAGTTGAAGTTTCTGGTCAGAGGGACACATTGTGAAGCGAGTGCTATGTGTGTCCAATGGCAATGAAATTTTACACACATGTGCACCATGCCAAATAACCAAGCTACACCAATTTTCAGCCCATTCAACCAAATATATGAGATGTTAGCTTCAACTTTTCATTATGCCCTAATTGGACATTTGTAAAGGAAGTGCTAGCTAGCTTACTTCAAATGAGATGAAACTTGGTGTACATACTCATCCTATTGTATGATTGAGCTGCGCAAAATATCATGCTTAGGGGAGCAATGTACAAGCCACACCACAGCACAAACACCTTTTGAAGCATTGCTACATTTGCAAAGGATGTACCATGTACATTGTTTATTTTGAGCCCAAACTTTCCAGATCACTAGTCCCTCCTGTCCTAAAGCCAAAAGACAACCTGGCTCCACCCCAAGCTCCACCATGTGAGCTGTGCTTCTGCTCCAAGTTTGCTGCATCAAACTATTCCTTGAGATAGAGATCAATACAGAGCACCTTTAGCCAAACTGTTTGCACGGTGGTGATCTACAGTCAAAGGACTTAATTCTAGACACCTTTGGCCACGCGAATCCTTATCTCTTGCACCAGTGCGCGTGGGGAGAAAGCGCATGGCGTACTCTGACCGCGCTCTGCGCGTGCCCGTCACGTCCACCTCGTGCTGCAGTGCTCCTCCGTCCTCTTCATGTTGTCATTCCGCGCCGGACGACTTTCCTCAGCCCGCGTGCGCCACGCCACCCTCTCTAGAGCCTCCTCGACGCCTCTCGTGGCCGCCAGCTAGCCGCCGCGCCATGGCCGCATCCGCGCGTCGTCTTCCGGTGACGGCATCGGCCTCCTCCTATATAACAGGGGCACACTTGGCCCTCCAGCAGCACCAGCAGCCTCCCCGAGCTCTCCTAGCCCCGTTTCCCCTTTCAATTCGGCACCAGAGCCCGCCATCTCCCTCCTTGACCGCCATTGCCGCCGCCGGCTTCTCCTCCAATCCGACCCGCTAGAGCTGCCCCCTTCCTTCTATCCCGCCGCCGCGGAGTCCAGGGCCCCGCGCCCCTCCTCCACCATCGCGACATCCCAGGTCAGGGCGCCCCGGCCGCCACGCTCCGCCCGTGGGTGCCACGGCACCCAGCGGCGGGTGAACGGCGCCGCCTGCCACCCCGCGTGGCCCTGGGGTCACTGGCGGCCTAGCACCGGCCAACCTCCCCGTCGGACACCTCGTCGGCCCCTCTCGCATCGACCCTCGGCGGCCACTGCACCGGTCGGGACTCCTCTGCCCCGTAGCCCCGTCGTGAGAAAACTGGGGAGGAGGGACAGAGAAGACCCTGACGTGCGGGCCCCGCTAGCAAGTGACTCAGGCCCCGGGCCGTTTGCGTGAAGTGGAGGCGCATTCCGGGAAACACGCTTTCCCTCTGGAAAGCGTAGTTTCTTTCCCTTCGGCCAAAAATAAATTTTCGTTCAACGAAAGCGTACTTCTCTCTTCACAGCCCTGAAATACGTTTTCCCTGGCAGAAAGCGTATTTCAACTGAAAAAACAGCCCCGCACTACTGGAAATGCTCAGTTTGCCATGTGTCATGCCCTTTGCCGTCTGCATTTCGTCGGGGCGGACGGCAAACAGGTGGTGTGCCGTCTGCAACCCTAAATGCAGACGGCAAAAGTAGGACGTATGGCAAACAGGCTAGATGCCGTCTGCTTCGCCTAGGTAAGTGCCGTTTGCCGTCTGCCCCCGGATGGCAAAAAAGACTTTTGCCGTCAGGGGGCAGTGTCACAACCCCAAGTTAGGTAAGTGCTAGGGTTTTATTGCCTTTGCATCATACAAAATTTCAAAAGAAAATTCAAAAAATGGGGAAAAGAAAAGTCGTGAGAAATTAAATCAAATGGCCAGATAAAAATCTTTTTCCAAAAATCATTTGAGTATTTAGAAAATTCCTATAAATGATGCTGATCATTTTAAAAGTGGTTTGGGTATTTTCCCATGCCCATGGAATATTCAAAAAATTCAAAAGGTGCCCTGGAAATTAAATTTGTATCCTATGTGGCGCCTCGTCCACCAACCCAGTTCCACCCAGCTCCACCAAACAACCCAGCTCCACACACTGTTTTCGGAGCCTATTACAAGTGTGGTCAGGCAGGCCACTATTCTCGTGAGTGTCCCCAGAACCAGCTCCAGCATCAGAATGCTCCACCCCGTGCCGGAGGCAACAAAAACAATGGTCGTGGCAAGCCACCCCAGAAGGTCTACACCGCCAAACCCGCTCCTCCCGCCACTCGTGGACGTCTGAACCAGATTGCCGCCGAAGAGACTGACGACACCACTGACGTCATTCTTGGTACGCTCCTAGTCAATTATGTTCCTACTTCCGTTCTTTTCGACCCAGGAGCATCTCATTCATTCATGTCGGAAAGTTATGCACTTCGTCATGAGTTATCTTTTGTTGAATTGTCCCCCCCCCAATGATTATTCAAACTCCAGGGTCAAGATGGCAAACTAATAGAGTAAGCCATGGTAATCAAATAGCAATTGAGGGTTTAGTATTCCTTGCTTCACTCATAGGCCTCAAGTCTTCAGATATTGATGTCATTCTTGGCATGGATTGGCTATCAAGACAGAATGCCTACCTGGATTTCAAAGGCAAATCCGTGAAACTCACCCACCCTTCAGGCAAAACCGTCAACTATACCTCACCCAGAACAAGAACCCAAGTGCATTCCTTGAATGTACTTCCCCTTCCCGAACTTGAAGATATTCCGGTGGTTCGTGACTTCCCGGATGTCTTTCCTGAAGAGCTGCCGGGCATGCCACCCGACCGATGTGTAGAGTTTACAGTGGATCTTGTACCAGGAACCGCACCAATTTCCAAACGCCCATACAAAATGGCCTCACATGAGTTAGCTGAGCTAAAAATCCAACTTGATGCTTCGTTGGCAAAAGGCTTCATCCGCCCTAGCTCATCGCCACGGGGTTGCCCCGTTCTGTTCGTAAGGAAGAAAGATGGAACAGAAAGGATGTGCGTAGACTATCGCCCGCTAAATTTAGCGACGATAAAGAACAAGTACCCATTGCCCAGGATCAATGATCTTTATGATCAACTTGCAGGATCCTCTGTCTTCTCCAAGATGGACTTGAGATTAGGTTATCATCAAATCAAAATCCGAAACGAGGACATTCCCAAAACGGCTTTTACTACTCGTTATGGTCTTTACGAGTACACCGTCATGTCCTTTGGTTTAACCAATGCCCCCGCCACATTCTCACGCTTGATGAATTCGATCTTCATGGAGTACCTAGATAAATTTGTTGTAGTTTATCTTGATGACATTCTCATCTACTCGAAGAACGAAGAAGAGCACGCAGAACATCTTAGGTTGGTATTGATGAAACTTAGAGAGCATCGCCTGTATGCTAAATTCTCCAAGTGTGAATTTTGGCTACCAGAAGTGACCTACTTAGGCCACGTGATTTCTGCAAAAGGCATTGCTGTGAATCCCGAGAGAGTTCAGGCCGTCCTTGAATGGACTCCACCTGAATCGGTTAAGCAAGTTAGGAGTTTTCTTGGCCTAGCCAGCTATTGCCGTCGCTTCGTCGAGAACTTTTCTAAAGTTGCAAAGCCTCTAACTGAACTCCTCAAGAAAGATAAGAAATTCTTATGGACTCCCAAGTGCGAGGAAAGCTTTCAAGAGCTGAAAAGGAGATTGACTTCTGCACCCGTACTTGCACCTCCAGACACCAAAAAGGATTTCGAGATCTATTGTGACGCATCACGGCAAGGGTTAGGATGCATACTTCTGCAAGATCGACATGTGGTAGCTTATGCTTCACGCCAGTTGCGGCCAAATGAAGAAAACTATCCTACCCATGACCTGGAATTCGCTGCCGTAGTTCATGCCCTAACAACTTGGCGACATTACCTCCTTGGTAATCGTTGTGAGATCTATTCCGACCACCAAAGCCTCAAATATATTTTCACCCAGCCAGATCTTAATCTCAGGCAAAGACGCTGGATTGAGTTGATAAAAGATTACGACGTAGGAATTTCTTACACCCCAGGCAAAGCCAATGTCATGGCTGATGCACTAAGTCGTAAGTCGTATTGTAACAACCTCATGTTACAAAAGTATCAACCACTTCTTCATGAGGACTTTCGCAAGCTCAATCTTGAGGTTGTTCCTCATGGCTATCTTTCTACCTTGGTGGCGAAACCAACTCTTGAGGATCAAATCATAATTGCCCAAAGGCGTGCACGAGGTGTTCGCCGGATCAAGGAGAACATTGCTAGCGGAGTTGCTAAATGTTTCTCCACAGATAGCAAGGGAATGGTATTCGTTGAAAATCGTTTGGTAGTACCTAAGAATAGGGAACTAAGGCAACTCATCCTCAAGGAAGCCCATGACACACCCCTCTCAATTCATCCCGGTAGCACCAAAATGTACCGAGATCTACGCCAGAGATTTTGGTGGACTAGGATGAAGAGAGAAATTTCTCAATTTGTTGCCGAATGTGATGTTTGTCGTCGCATTAAGGCAGAACATCAAAGACCTGCTGGTACGCTTCAACCTTTGTCTATTCCCGAGTGGAAATGGGACAAAGTCGGTATGGACTTCATCACCGGCTTTCCAAAAACCCAGAAAGGAAACAATGCCATCTTCGTTGTCATAGATAGGCTTTCCAAAGTCGCTCACTTCCTTCCGGTTCGTGAGTCTATAACTGCTAGCCAGTTAGCGGACTTGTACATCTCTAGAATTGTATCCCTTCACGGTGTTCCTTTGGAAATCAATTCTGATCGCGGTAGCCTTTTCACCTCTAGATTTTGGGGAAGCTTTCAGAAGGATATGGGAACTCATCTCTCCTTTAGTACAACTTTCCATCCTCAGTCTAGCGGTCAAGTCGAAAGGGTTAACCAAATTCTTGAAGACATGCTCAGAGCTTGTGTTATCTCATTCGGAAAGAATTGGGAGAAGTCTCTTCCATTTGCCGAATTTTCTTATAACAATAGTTTTCAATCTAGTCTGAACATGGCTCCTTTTGAACTCCTATATGGACGACGATGTCGAACACCACTAAACTGGTCAAAAACCGGTGAAAGACAATTCTTTGGACCGGATATGATCAAGGAAGCAGAAGAGCAAGTTCGCATTGTTCGTGATCAATTGAAAGCAGCCCAGTCTCGTCAGAAAAGCTACTATGATCGTCATCATAGGCAAGAGAGCTACAATCTGGATGAGAAGGCTTACCTTCGGGTTACTCCTCTGAGGGGAACCCAACGTTTCGGTATCAAAGGCAAGTTGGCCCCACGTTACATCGGACCTTTCCGCATTATTGCTAAACGTGGATAAGTTGCCTACCAACTTGAACTACCCCCGCACCTTTCCCGAGTACATGATGTATTCCATGTGTCCCAACTCAGGCGTTGCTTCAAGGACCCTATCCGCGAAGTCGACCATGAAACGCTTGTTCTCCAAGATGACCTTTCTTATCGAGAATACCCCGTTTGTATTCTTGATTCCGCAGAGCGTGTCACTCGTCGTCAGAAGATTAGGTTTCTAAAAGTGCAATGGTCACACCACTCTGAAAGAGAAGCCACGTGGGAAAGAGAAGACCGTCTCAGTGCCGAGTACCCCACCTTCCTCCCGCAGACTTCTGAATCTCGGGACGAGATTCTTTTGAGTGGGGGCGAGTTGTCAGAACCCTCTGTTAGGTAATGTGCTAGGGTTAGCCAGTACTCTTGCATCATGTTAAATTTTCAAAAGACATATTTGAAATCAAAATCAAAAGAAAAATGTGAGAAGGACCCCCCCAGATGAATTAATTCAAAAGGCCAGATAAAAATCTTCTCCAAAAATTCATGTTAGATTTTTGAAAAGTCTTATAAATGAGTGTGATCACATATCAAGTGATGTGGGACCCACCCCATGCTCATAGATTTTTCAAATATTCAAACAGTGCCTTGGAATTAATCAAATACCCCTATTTGATTTAAAATTCAAATCTTTTGAATTTTAAAAATGTTCAAAATTTATGAGTGGCTAGTATATTGTTTTATGAGGCCACATAAAAATTATGAGCATTTATTAAAATGTTTAGCTATTTTATTTAGCTAAACAGAACAAAGGTCAGAAGAGAAACAGAAAGAAAAAGAAAAACAGGAAAGTGGCCCACTTACCTGGGCCACCTCGGCCCGACTTACCTCTCCCGCAGCCCAGCCGGCCCAAAAGGGCACAGGGGTCTTCTTCCCCGATCCCGCGCCTCCAAGCTGCTCGGTGGAATGCCACCGAGCTAGCCGTGCACGTCGCCGCCTCTCCAGACGCCACCTGCCCCTCCCGCGCCTTCTAGCGATGCCACAGAGACGCTGGAGACGCCGTGCGTCCATTCCCCACCTCCAGAGCCTCTCCCCCTCTCTCTCTCGCCGAGTTCGACGACGACCCGAGCGCCGCCGACGCCATGGTTTGAAGCCCGCGTAGCCACCGTCATTCCCAAGCCACGCCATTGTGTCCTTCGTCTTCGTCACCGTCATTTGCGTCTCTGTGCCGAGGGAATCAAGCTCAAATGTCCTGGAGCCGCCGAATTGAGTCGTCGTCTTCGTCTACGGTCGTCGTGCGCCATCGTCAATTGCGTCTCCAGCAAGCCACCTCCGTCCTCACCACCAACTCCGTTGAGTTCCTGGTGAGCCACAGCTCAAAACCCCTCTAGCTACACCCTCGTTTTCTTCCTCTAACCGGATCCGCCATGGGAGCCGAGCACGACCTCGACCATGGGTGAGCTCGAGCTAGCTCCCGTGCTCCTCTGCCTGCACCGAGTTGTTCCTCATCTTCACCTTGTTTCTACGCGTCGAACGCACTAAGCCACGCTCAAGTTGGTGCACCACAGTGATTTTTGCGTCCTCGCCGCATTTCTGTTGCCGCCGGTGAGCTCGCCGTCGTCGATTTGGTCACCCCCAAGGTCACCCGCGTGCACCAGACGACGCGCGAGAGCACGGGCTGCGTTCTCGTGGTCTCAGCACATCGAATGGTGGCCGGGAGCCGTGGATCCGTGAGCGCCGCCGTGGCCAGGTCGCCGGCGTTTAGCCGCCGGTGGGTTAGTCTAACCCCCTCGCTAATCCAGCTCCTAACCCCACCCTGGGTCACTGACCAGTGGGCCCAGTGACTTAATTAAGCCACTGGTTAAATTAACCAGCCGGGTTAATTAACCCAGTCACTGACAGAGTGACCCAACATGTCAGCCCCCCCCCCCCTGACGTCAGTCTGGCGCAATAAATCGATTAACTGAATTTCCAGAGTAATTTGAATTAAAGAAATTCCAGAAAATACCCCAAACTTTGGAAATTCATAGAAAATTCATATTAACTCCAAATTTGACAAATAATATATGAAAAATGATCAGGAGAAAATAAGCTATCCAAAAATGCAACTTTCAACTATGTTTGAGTTGATTTTAAAATGGGACCAGTAGCATATGTCATTTGGATTATTTGGAATTTATTCAAATTCAATTCAAATGCTTTTGCAACTTGGACCATGGAATTATGCTATATTTCAACCACACTTCAGAGGCATATCATACACATTTACAAAAGGTTTAAAATGATCAAGCAATGTCACATGTAACTTGGATAAGTTTGAATTCAACTTGGAGTTTGAATATGCAATTCAATTTGCAATATACTCCATTTAAATGGAATTGCTTCACACATCAAAGCATATACATCAAGTTTCAACCTTCCATCATGTGATTGTGCATTGTATTTACTTTGCTACCTTGTTTGTTGTTTGTCGAGTAGAGGTGGAACCGGAGCAGGAGGCTGCCCCCTTCGCTGAAGATCCAGAACCCGAACCTCGTCAGCAAGGCAAGCAAACCCCCATTGATCATGTCGATAAAATCCCACTTCCCTCTCATGTCTCGCTTATGCATTGTATAGGATGATTACCATGCTACGTTTCTACCGCATAGATGAACCCATTCCTTTGCATGACCTATCATTTGTCACAGTAGTAGGAAAAACCACAATCCTAGCAAATGTAGGAGTTGATTGATATCATGTGGCCCCTGCAATTGTTACTGCTTATTGCATGCTTAGAGTGATACCTTGATGATACTGTTATGTGAGTCGGGATGGTAGTGATCATGATGATGATGGTAGAAAAGTGTTGGTGAACCGACCCTAATACAAGGTGAACGATGAGAGGCTGTGTAGGAGTACACGGTGGGTTGTCTCGTTGAACACCGCCCTAAGTCTGAGTTCTTGTGTGGTGATCCAAGATGAAGAGTACAACCACACGTTTGGCTCACTGACCCCTCTCAAGTTACTAACTCATCCCTTTCGATGTCCAGATGTCGCAATAGTTCGGAGTTCTGGTAGGTCTGTGGCCTGGATGCTACGTGAGAGAACGGCTCATCCGAGACCGGCTTATGCACCACGCACACATCACTTGGGTCCACTTCGGTAAACCGGCCGGGTTCATGATAGTGGTAGCCAACCCAAGTAGGCGGCTTTCTCGGACTATATCGGCTATGAGGTAACAGTTGTGGTGAGCATCCCCGCCGACACTTCTTGAACGGTGTCGAGTACAAAGGCGGTAACCGATGATCATGTGTGTGTAGCGGTACACCCCTGCAGGGTTAACAAAACTATTCGAATAGCCGCGTCCGCGGTTATGGACTGCTTGGAAAGCTTAGCTTGATTATTAGATAACTTAAACTGGATACTTCTAAAACACACCAAGTAAGTGTGAGTGTTATGGCGTGCTTTCTCGAGGGGAAGTCGAGGAAGGCACCATAGTGGTGTAATTGGTTGGAGAAAGTAGTGGACTCGTGTACGCTTCTTACCTCAAAGTCTGGTACTCGTAGTTCAGGACTAGCCAAGTCAAAGCTTGCATTTCTGCAAGTGAAACCCCTCCTCCCTTTACCTTGATACATGTGCATGAGTAGTATAGCTCCTATGTAAGTCTTGCTGAGTACGACTTTGTACTCACGTTTGCTTAATCTATGTTTTAGATGAGACCACTGACCCCGAAGGTGGCTTGTTCATCGAGCTGGACGACTGAAGACCAACTAGTCTAGTCCCAGTCAGACGACTGGTTCCCTCGTGGAGGGCTTGTGTTTAAATAAGGCTTCTTAAGCCATTTGTTAAACTTGTCTGTATTCAGACATAATTTGCTTCCGTTTGTGTAGTAATGTTGGATCACATGTTTGTGATCTCTGTGTGCACTCTTTAAGAGTTATCAATAAAATTGTATACTTTGTAGAGAATTGCAATGATACCTACTATTCATACAAGGCATGTGTGCTGCGTGTATGTTTATAACATACATGTCTTTGTATGGGTTTTCGAGACCTTAGTTGTGATCTGGCTGGCGGTCTTTCATACACCAAGTGGCCCTTAGATGTGTGCATCTTGGGGCATCGCGATGCGATTGTTCGAGACTCCGTCTCGTGCACACTTTGTGGTATGATCGAGCCCGCCCTAGACCCCGACTATGTGATCGGGCTGGAGTAAGTCTATGTAAGAGTTATGAGATAGTCGATAGTATGGTTGAGGCGACTTGTCTTTGAAATGGGAGTTCACCACCCATATCATTAGACTTGTGTGCGGACGATGAGGACCTATATCAGTTGATTATCCGGCCTGGATGGGATGCCCCTCACGTACGATGCTCTCCGAGAACGTTCTGTGCTTGGCCTTGTCTGCTTAGACAAGTGGGTACGGTTCTCGGCTCTCCATATGACTATGTCTTAACTGGACTTGCATACGCTAATCCCGGGTCCCGACAGACTTGGTATCAGAGCAGGACTGACTGTAGGACTAGTAGCCTTGGTCGAAGTTGAGTCTAGCTTGCTATAGTTATATAGTTACTCTGGGTATATAAGGGAACAACGTAAGGCTTTCTTTTTCTCCTTACCCCTTCGTTCTGAGTTCTGAGTCACCCTCATCTTATTCTACGGGAAGATAGGACTAGGCTCTTCTCTGTCTGACTAGAACATCTCGTTGATTGCTTCCTTATAACCGTAGGAAAGTTGTGTCCGGTTTCCTAGCATTGTTGTAATGTTGTTTCTTACATCGTATTATGTAAGTGCTATTTTCATATTGGAAGAAATTGTCATTTCTTACAATTACAGCCGTTATGCTTTCCGAGTCATTCCAGGTTTATCTCATAATCTGATGCATTTGCAAACTCCTTCTTTCTGTTTCAGATGGCAGATCTTCCCCCTCGGCAGATTGTTCGTTTGACCAGGTGCCTCGGTGTGCGTGGCCATCCCGCCACGTTGATCGAGATGATGTCCTACATGGGATATCGATGGTACCCTGAGTACACCGTCGAGGAGCAGTTCCACGACTTCAACCAGACGCAGTTCCACTGCATTGTCCGGATCTATCCGCACCACGTCGGAGTCACTCAGGCTATCCATTTTGGACATGGCATTGGCATTACCGAGAACATGGCTGTGCAGGATGCTGCATACTCATGTATGACACTACTGAGAGAGGAGCACACCATGCTGAGAGAGACCTCATTCCGCTATATCCCTGCTGCACTTCCAGGAGAAGAGGGATATTACAACGGACTCTACTCAGATCACTCTGCAGAGGATCCAGCACTTCAGGTGACTGCTAGGTTTGCTAGTGATCGAGATCGTGATGCACGCGCTCTCCGTTTTGAGCTCCACGCCACCCGTGTTCGTCTGTATCGAGCACTGACACTCTTGGCACCCTTTGTGAGCGTGGGATCAGTTGAGCATGATGCTATCTACCCAGTGAGGACTCAGAAGCCTTCTCGAGTTGCTTGGCCCGAGATTGGAGGCATTTTTCCACCCCGTGGTCCTTTGCTTCCACCCTACGCTGGACCTAGGCCCCATCCTTGCCCAAATGGATATCAGGTTCCACAGGCCTCCGTGTTTTCTGATGGTCACCTCCAGCTACCGGGATACGCGGGTAACTTTTATGAGGACTACTATGGATATGGAGATGAGTGAGACCGCCTGTGGTCTTACTTAGTGAGGATGTAGTAGTATCTTAGTGTATTGTAAGCAAGGTGTCTAAGTTCCAGAGGCTTAGATAAATAATGTATAGGAAGTCAGAGTGCCTCTGAAGGATGTATCATCTTCATCACGTTTGTATTAGCTTGGTGCTTGTACTAAAACGATGTATGGTTTGTATGACAGCTTGTGAATATATGGCTTGTATGCTTTTATCACCATGTTGTCAAGATGATTACTTCCTTTGCTCTGTAATCCTTCCAGTACTTCAATACCTTGATTAGATCCTTCGATCAACTCTGTTTGACTTTGGTTTTTCACCTTCAGGATGTCTCAAGGAACCCGTGGCCAGATTGGTCGTAACCAAGGTCGTGGAAACGACCAGGAGGAAGGCAACCTTCCACCCCCACCCACGATGGCTCAGGTTCTGATGGAGGTTGAGAGGAACCGCCGAGAGTCTCACCACCTGCTGGAAGTCATTGCTCGCAACACCACTCAGCAGCGCAATGAGCTGGTGTCCCTGAACGACTTCATCCGGCTTCATCCCCCGGTTTTCAGTTACTCCACCGAGCCCCTTGACGCCGATGACTGGCTTCGCAGCATCGAGAGGAAGCTCCAAGCCGGCCATGTTGCAGATGGCGACAAGGTCAGCTATTCCACCTATCACCTCGAAGGCGCAGCTAGCTCTTGGTGGGAGAACTTTCTGAACATGCGTCCCGTTGGACCGCCTGCATCTTCGGATGAATTCTGCACTTCCTTTCGTGAGCACCACATTCCCAAGGGTCTTATGGACCGCAAGCGTGAGGAGTTCTGCAACCTCACCCAAGAAGAAGGACCGTTGACGAGTTTAGTCGTGAGTTCAACCGACTGGCTCGTTATTCTACCGAAGAAGTCTCCACCGACGCAAAGAAGCAAGAGAGGTTCCGTCGTGGCCTCAACTCTGGACTCCGTCGTGAGCTCAACCTACATGACTTTGCCACATTCCAGGTCCTTGTCAACAAGGCCATCAAGGCAGAGGACATGAACACCCCCAACGATTTCCGCAAACACCCTAGATACGATGGTTCATCCAGTTCTGGCTCCCAGAAGCGCAAGATCTGGATCCCAAATAGTATGTTCCGCCAGAACAACCCACCGAGGCCATCCTATGTGGCGCCTCGTCCACCAACCCAGTTCCACCCAGCTCCACCAAACAACCCAGATCCACGCACTGTTTTCGGAGCCTGTTACAAGTGTGGTCAGGCAGGCCACTATTCTCATGAGTGTCCCCAGAACCAGCTCCAGCATCAGAATGCTCCACCCCGTGCCGGAGGCAACAACAACAATGGTCGTGGCAAGCCACCCCAGAAGGTCTACACCGCCAAACCCGCTCCTCCCGCCACTCGTGGACGTGTGAACCAGATTGCCACCGAAGAGACTGACGACACCACTGACGTCATTCTTGGTACGCTCCCAGTCAATTATGTTCCTACTTCCGTTCTTTTAGACCCAGGAGCATCTCATTCATTCATGTCAGAAAGTTATGCACTTCGTCATGAGTTATCTTTTGTTGAATTGTCCCCCCCAATGATTATTCAAACTTCAGGGTCAAGATGGCAAACTAATAGAGTAAGCCATGGTAATCAAATTGCAATTGAGGGTTTAGTATTCCTTTCTTCACTCATAGCCCTCAAGTCTTCAGATATTGATGTCATCCTTGGCATGGATTGGCTATCAAGACAGAATGCCTACCTGGATTGCAAAGGCAAAATCCGTGAAACTCACCCACCCTTCAGGAAAAACCGTCAACTATACCTCACCCAGAACAAGAACCCAAGTGCATTCCTTGAATGTACTTCCCCTTCCCGAACTTGAAGATATTCCGGTGGTTCGTGACTTCCCGGATGTCTTTCCTGAAGAGCTGCCGGGCATGCCACCCGACCGATGTGTAGAGTTTATAGTGGATCTTGTACCAGGAACCGCACCAATTTCCAAACGCCCATACAAAATGGCCTCACATGAGTTAGCTGAGCTAAAAATCCAACTTGATGCTTCGTTGGAAAAAGGCTTCATCCGCCCTAGCTCATCGCCATGGGGTTGCCCCGTTCTGTTCGTAAAGAAGAAGGATGGAACAGAAAGGATGTGCGTAGACTATCGCCCGCTAAATTTAGCGATGATAAAGAACAAGTACCCATTGCCCAGGATCAATGATCTTTATGATCAAATTGCAGGATCCTCTGTCTTCTCCAAGATGGATTTGAGATTAGGTTATCATCAAATCAAAATCCGAAACGAGGATATTCCCAAAACGGCTTTTACTACTCGTTATGGTCTTTACGAGTACACCGTCATGTCCTTTGGTTTAACCAATGCCCCTGCCACATTCTCACGCTTGCTGAATTCGATCTTCATGGAGTACCTAGATAAATTTGTTGTAGTTTATCTTGATGACATTCTCATCTACTCGAAGAACGAAGAAGAGCACGCAGAACATCTTAGGTTGGTATTGATGAAACTTAGAGAGCATCGCCTGTATGCTAAATTCTCCAAGTGTGAATTTTGGCTACCAGAAGTGACCTACTTAGGCCACGAGATTTCTGCAAAAGGCATTGCTGTGAATCCCGAGAGAGTTTAGGCCGTCCTTGACTGGACTCCACCTGAATCGGTTAAGCAAGTTAGGAGTTTTCTTGGCCTAGCCAGCTATTGCCGTCGCTTCGTCGAGAACTTTTCTAAAGTTGGAAAGCCTCTAACTGAACTCCTCAAGAAAGATAAGAAATTCTTATGGACTCCCAAGTGCGAGGAAAGCTTTCAAGAACTGAAAAGGAGATTGACTTCTGCACCCGTACTTGCACCTCCAGACACCAAAAAGGATTTCGAGATCTATTGTGACGCATCACGGCAAGGGTTAGGATGCATACTTCTGCAAGATCGACATGTGGTAGCTTATGCTTCACGCCAGTTGCGGCCACATGAAGAAAACTATCCTACCCATGACCTGGAACTTGCTGCCGTAGTTCATGCCCTAACAACTTGGCGACATTACCTCCTTGGTAATCGTTGTGAGATCTATTCCGACCACCAAAGCCTCAAATATATTTTCACCCAGCCAGATCTTAATCTCAGGCAAAGATGCTGGATTGAGTTGATAAAAGATTACGACGTAGGAATTTCTTACACCCCAGGCAAAGCCAATGTCATGGCTGATGCACTAAGTCGTAAGTCGTATTGTAACAACCTCATGTTACAACAGTATCAACCACTTCTTCATGAGGACTTTCGCAAGCTCAATCTTGAGGTTGTTCCTCATGGCTATCTTTCTACCTTGGTGGCGAAACCACCTCTTGAGGATCAAATCATAATTGCCCAAAGGCGTGCACGAGGTGTTCGCCAGATCAAGGAGAACATTGTTAGCGGAGTTGCTAAATGTTTCTCCACAGATAGGAAGGGAACGGTATTCTTTGAAAATCGTTTGGTAGTACCTAAGAATAGGGAACTGAGGCAACTCATCCTCAAGGAAGCCCATGACACACCCCTCTCAATTCATCCCGGTAGCAACAAAATGTACTGAGATCTACGCCAGAGATTTTGGTGGACTAGGATGAAGAGAGAAATTGCTGAATTTGTTGCCGAATGTGATGTTTGTCGTCGCATTAAGGCAGAACATCAAAGACCTGCTGGTACGCTTCAACCTTTGTCTAATCCCGAGTGGAAATGGGACAAAGTCGGTATGGACTTCATCACCGGCTTTCCAAAAACCCAGAAAGGAAACAATGCCATCTTCGTTGTCATAGATAGGCTTTCCAAAGTTGCTCACTTCCTTCCGGTTCGCGAGTCTATAACTGCTAGCCAGTTAGCGGACTTGTACATCTCTAGAATTGTATCCCTTCATGGTGTTCCTTTGGAAATCAATTCTGATCGCGGTAGCCTTTTCACCTCTAGATTTTGGGGAAGCTTTCAGAAGGCTATGGGAACTCATCTCTCCTTTAGTACAGCTTTCCATCCTCAGTCTAGCGGTCAAGTCGAAAGGGTTAACAAAATTCTTGAAGACATGCTCAGAGCTTGTGTTATCTCATTCGGAAAGAATTGGGAGAAGTCTCTTCCATTTGCCGAATTTTCTTATAACAATAGTTTTCAATCTAGTCTGAACATGGCTCCTGTTGAACTCCTATATGGACGACGATGTCGAACACCACTAAACTGGACATAAACCGGTGAAAGACAATTCTTTGGACCAGATATGATCAAGGAAGCAGAAGAGCAAGTTCGCATTGTTCGTGATCAATTGAAAGCAGCCCAGTCTCGTCAGAAAAGCTACTATGATCGTCATCATAGGAAAGAGAGCTACAATCTGGATGAGAAGGCTTACCTTCGGGTTACTCCTCTGAAGGGAAAGCAACGTTTCGGTATCAAAGGCAACTTGGCCCCACGTTACATCGGACCTTTCCGAATTATTGCTAAACGTGGAGAAGTTGCCTACCAACTTGAACTACCCCCGCACCTTTCCCGAGTACATGATGTATTCCATGTGTCCCAACTCAGGCGTTTCTTCAAGGACCCTATCCGCGAAGTCGACCATGAAACGCTTGATCTCCAAGATGACCTTTCTTATCGAGAATACCCCGTTCGTATTCTTGATTCCGCAGAGCGTGTCACTCGTCGTCAGAAGATTAGGTTTCTGAAAGTGCAATGGTCACACACTCTGAAAGAGAAGCCACGTGGGAAAGAGAAGACCGTCTCAGTGCCGAGTACCCCACCTTCCTCCCGCAGACTTCTGAATCTCGGGACGATATTCTTTTGAGTGGGGGCGAGTTGTCAGAACCCTCTGTTAGGTAATGTGCTAGGGTTAGCCAGTACTCTTGCATCATGTTAAATTTTCAAAAGAAATATTTGAAATCAAAATCAAAAGAAAAATGGGAGAAGGAACCCCCCCAGATGAATTAATTCAAAAGGCCAGATAAAAATCGTCTCCAAAAATTCATGTTAGATTTTTGAAAAGTCTTATAAATGAGTGTGATCACATATCAAGTGATGTGGGACCCACCCCATGCTCATAGATTTTTCAAATATTCAAACAGTGCCTTGGAATTAATCAAATACCCCTATTTGATTTAAAATTCAAATCTTTTGAATTTTAAAAATGTTCAAAATTTATGAGTGGCTAGTATATTGTTTTATGAGGCCACATAAAAATTATGAGCATTTATTAAAATGTTTAGCTATTTTATTTAGCTAAACAGAACAAAGGCCAGAAGAGAAAACAGAAAGAAAAAGAAAAACAGGAAAGTGGCCCACTTACCTGGGCCACCTCGGCCCGACTTACCTCTCCCGCAGCCCAGCCGGACCAAAAGGGCACAGGGGTCTTCTTCCCCGATCCCGCGCCTCCAAGCTGCTCGGTGGAATGCCACCGAGCTAGCCGTGCACGTCGCCGCCTCTCCAGACGCCACCTGCCCCTCCCGCGCCTTCTAGCGACGCCACGGAGACGCTGGAGACGTCGTGCGTCCATTCCCCCCTCCAGAGCCTCTCGCCCTCTCTCTCTCGCCGAGTTCGACGACGACCCGAGCGCCGCCGTCGCCATGGTTTGAAGCCCGCGTAGCCACCGTCGTTCCCAAGCCACGCCGTTGTGTCCTTCGTCTTCGTCACCGTCGACTGCGTCTCCGTGCCGAGGGAATCAAGCGCAAATGTCCTGGAGCCGCCGAATTGAGTCGTCGTCTTCGTCGACGGTCGCCGTGCGCCATCGTCAATTGCGTCTCTAGCAAGCCACCTCCGTCCTCGCCACCAACTCCGTTGAGTTCCTGGTGAGCAACAGCTCAAAACCCCTCTAGCTACACCCTCGTTTTCTTCCTCTAACAGGATCCGCCGTGGGAGCCGAGCACGGCCTCCGCCATGGATGAGCTCGAGCTAGCTCCCGTGCTCCTCTGCCTGCACCGAGTTGTTCCTCATCTTCACCTTGTTTCTACGTGTGGAACACACTAAGCCACGCTCAAGTTGGTGCACCACAATGATGTTTGCGTCCTCGCCGCGTTTCTGTTGCCGCCGGTGAGCTCGCCGTCGTCGATTTGGTCACCCCCAGGGTCACCCGCGTGCACCAGACGACGCGCGAGAGCACGGGCTGCGTTCCCGTGGTCTCAGCACATCGAATGGTGGCCGGGAGCCGTGGATCCGTGAGCGCCGCCGTGGCCAGGTCGCCGGCGTTTAGCCGCCGGTGGGTTAGTCTAACCCCCTCGCTAATCCACCTCCTAACCCCACCCTGGGTCACTGACCAGTGGGCCCAGTGGCTTAATTAAGCCACTGGTTAAATTAACCAGTCGGGTTAATTAACCCAGTCACTGACAGAGTGACCCCACATGTCAGCCCCCCCCTGACGTCAGTCTGGCGCAATAAATCGATTAACTGAATTTCCAGAGTAATTTGAATTAAAGAAATTCCAGAAAATACCCCAAACTTTGGAAATTCATAGAAAATTCATATTAACTCCAAATTGGACAAATAATATATGAAAAATGATCAGGAGAAAATAAGCTATCCAAAAATGCAACTTTCAACTATGTTTGAGTTGATTTTAAAATGGGACCAGTAGCATATGTCATTTGGATTATTTGGAATTTATTCAAATTCAATTCAAATGCTTTTGCAACTTGGACCATGGAATTATGCTATATTTCAACCACACTTCAGAGGCATATCTTACACATTTCCAAAAGGTTTAAAGTGATCAAGCAATGTCACATGTAACTTGGATAAGTTTGAATTCAACTTGGAGTTTGAATTTGCAATTCAATTTGCAATATACTCCATTTAAATGGAATTGCTTCACACATCAAAGCATATACATCAAGTTTCAACCTTCCATCATGTGATTGTGCATTGTATTTACTTTGCTACCTTGTTTGTTGTTTGTCGAGTAGAGGTGGAACCGGAGCAGGAGGCTGCCCCCTTCGCTGAAGATCCAGAACCCGAACCTCGTCAGCAAGGCAAGCAAACCCCCATTGATCATGTCGATAAAATCCCACTTCCCTCTCATGTCTCGCTTATGCATTGTATAGGATGATTACCATGCTACGTTTCTACCGCATAGATGAACCCATTCCTTTGCATGACCTATCATTTGTCACAGTAGTAGGCAAAACCACAATCCTAGCAAATGTAGGAGTTGATTGATATCATGTGGCCCCTGCAATTGTTACTGCTTATTGCATGCTTAGAGTGATACCTTGATGATACTGTTATGTGAGTCGGGATGGTAGTGATCATGATGATGATGGTAGAAAAGTGTTCGTGAATCGACCCTAATACAAGGTGAACGATGAGAGGCTGTGTAGGAGTACACGGTGGGTTGTCTCGTTGAACACCGCCCTAAGTCCGAGTTCTTGTGTGGTGATCCAAGATGAAGAGTACAACCACACATTGGGCTCACTGACCCCTCTCAACTTACTAACTCATCCCTTTCGATGTCCAGATGTCGCAATAGTTCGGAGTTCTGGTAGGTCTGTGGCCTGGATGCTAAGTGAGAGAACGGCTCATCCGAGACTGGCTTATGCACCACGCACACATCACTTGGGTCCACTTCGGTAAACCAGCCGGGTTCACGATAGTGGTAGCCAACCCAAGTAGGCGGCTTTCTCGGACTAGATCGGCTATGAGGTAACAGTTGTGGTGAGCATCCTCGCCGACACTTCTAGAACGGTGTCGAGTACAAAGGCGGTAACCGATGATCATGTGTGTGTAGCGGTACACCCCTGCAGGGTTAACAAAACTATTCGAATAGCCGCGTCCGCGGTTATGGACTTCTTGGAAAGCTTATCTTGATTATTAGATAACTTAAACTGGATACTTCTAAAACACACCAAGTAAGTGTGAGTGCTATGGCGTGCTTTCTCGAGGGGAAGTCGAGGAAGGCACCATAGTGGTGTAATTGGTTGGATAAAGTAGTGGACTTGTGTACGCTTCTTACCTCAAAGTATGGTACTCGTAGTTCAGGACTAGCCAAGTCAAAGCTGGCATTTCTGCAAGTGAAACCCCACCTCCCTTTACCTTGATACATGTGCATGAGTAGTATAGCTCCTATGTAAGTCTTGCTGAGTACGACTTTGTACTCACGTTTTCTTAATCTATGTTTTAGATGAGACCACTGACCCCGAAGGTGGCTTCTTCATCGAGCTAGACGACTGAAGACCAACTAGTCTAGTCCCAGTCAGACGACTGGTTCCCTCGTGGAGGGCTTGTGTTTAAATAAGGCTTCTTAAGCCATTTGTTAAACTTGTCTGTATTCAGACATAATTTGCTTCCGTGTGTGTTGTAATGTTGGATCACATGTTTGTGATCTCTATGTGCACTCTATAAGAGTTATCAATAAAATTGTATACTTTGTAGAGAATTGCAATGATACCTACTATTCATACAAGGCATGTGTGCTGCGTGTATGTTTATAACATACATGTCTTTGTATGGGTTTTCGAGACCTTAGTTGTGATCTGGCTGGCGGTCTTTCATACACCAAGTGGCCCTTAGATGTGCGCAGCTTGGGGCATCGCGATGCGCTTGTTCGAGACTCCTTCTCGTGCACACTTTGTGGTATGATCGAGCCCGCCCTAGACCCCGACTAAGTGATCGGGCTGGAGTAAGTCTATGTAAGTGTTATGAGATAGTCGATAGTATGGTTGAGGCGACTTGTCTTTGAATATGGGAGTTCACCACCCATATCATTAGACTTGTGTGCGGACGATGAGGACCCATCTCAGTTGATCATCCGGCCTGGATGGGATGCCCCTCACGTACGATGCACTCCGAGAACGTTCTGTGCTTGGCCTTGTCTGCTTAGACAAGTGGGTACGGTTCTCGGCTCTCCATATGACTATGTCTTAACTGGACTTGCATACGCTAACCCCGGGTACCGACATAAAGCGACAACGAAGAGGAGGCGCAGATATATATAGGAGTAGTCATATAAGACATACACATTTACACATGGAGTTAATCGAAAATCGGGCAGCGTAACGTCGTAGAGATTAAGGGAAAAGGACTCACTAGGCGGCGCGCAGACCACGGTAAGGATTACACGACGCGACATAGATTCGACTATGTCAATCACGCCGCAAGAAAACTGTTGGCCACAGGAGTTAATGCCAGAGGACGCTCGGCCTGCCCAGAATGAGAATGGGATACGTGGTCCGGGACCTGGGGTAGAACTCCTGCGACACGACTCAATCAATGGGGAAGCACCAAAACGCCGGGTGGAATCAAGAGAACGTGATCCTAATGTCAGAGTTTGTAAAACTTACCAGCAAGGATAAGAGAGCAGATTCCCAAAGCATAGGTAAGGAGAAAAGGATCCTAATACCATAGATATCACACGTAGTGACATCGATGTGGGCCCGTAAGCCAAATATTAAGTTAGCAAAATAGTTTTTCAAAGTATAGACTCAACTTCGACCAAGTAGTGGTGGGGTGGCTTCCTACAGGTAGTCGGCTCTGATACCAACTTGTGACGCCCCCAAAATCAACCCGTGTACAGCAATCATACACGCAGGGTACACGGATGAGATTAGGGTTCCACGGTGAGAATATCACAGCACAACACTAAACACAAAAGGATAAACAAATATGTTACAATACCAGGTATCACGAGGATCAGAATACATAAGTCATAAAAGCCATAATATCTGAGTACAGATATAGTTAGTCAAGTTTTGCCTTAAGAAGGCTAGCACAAATGACATCAGGGGTACAGATCAAAAAGGCGAGGCTTCCTGCCTGGGATCCACCGAACTACTCCTGGTCGATGGGGAACTCGACGTCGTAGTAGTCGCCTCCGGGGTACTCCTTCTCCTGGGCTCCAATATCGACTGCAGCGGCCGATCAGGCAAAGCGAAAAAGGGGAAATAAAGCAAAGGTGAGTATCTAGCATACCCGCGAGTCTTACGTCCGCTACTAAGAATTATGCAATTGTATCAACGGAAAGAAGAAGCTGTATATAGTGGACTGCAAGATAGAAATCAGAATAAGGGTAAGAAGCTAGGCCTATCGAAGACTAGCATCTTCTGACGTGTCTTGTAGCATGAGAAGAGAAACAACCAACAGTTTATATAAAGCATAAAGTAACAATGCAGCAGAAGTTGCTGTAACATTGTATAATAGTAAGTTGTAATAATTAGCAATGCCTCCGAGTTCACTCCTCGACTCCCCTGCGAGGAAGCAAACCCGGAACCATACAGTTTAATAGTAATAGTTTGTAGTGGTAAGATCCATCTTCAGCATAAAGCGTCCTGTTACCGTGGACACGACTATTCGAATAGATTAATCTTCCCTGCAGGGGTGCACTTGTGTTACACTACACGCACGGATCTCCAGGGTGGCGGGCACCTGGTTAGGGAACGCTCCACCGAGGCTATCCGACACTCCATAGCCCATCTTTCAAACTCAACAGAGAGGTCATCCGTCGGACTATATCCTATGTACGCGGGGCTTTGGACCCTAACCCCGACGTACTCCTGCACGGTGCGAGGCTGGCCGGTGAAGTTAAATCAAAGCAAATACAAATCACACTACCGCGGCAAATAAGACAACACCACTTCCCGGCGTAGGCCGCGGTACTGTTGACGTCTAAAGAGTCCTCGGACGACACTACGAAGAAGAGGAGCCCATAACTCGTAATTCCCACGGGTAGGTAGTGCGTACATGGCATATAGCCAACTCAAGACATTCACTGAACGATTAGTCATTTTATTAACTTGCGGGAAAACCGTTATCGTTGCCTCGACTTAACTGACCCGCGGACAACGACAGCAGCCAGGACCACCAGTACATCGGTGCCTGCCCTGTCGTCCCACCAAGTCTCTGCGGTTACCAACAAGGTGAACCGTCTCCTTACCTTTTCTCGCGTGTGCTCCTGGGGGAGCTCGACTTTCGTGGTTTGGTAACTCTCGCGGCCAATGATCAGGGGCCAAGCACACCGGTACACTGGTCGTACCCTCCCTGTAGTCCCGTCGCAATACCACTCGTGGGCACCGTTGGGTCGCCCGACTTCTTACCTGAAGGACAACCGTTACTCAGGTACCTAGAGCGGCTATACAGAGTCAGCAACGAGTGGAGTACAAGGATTTCTCCTTGATAGCTCACACTTGGTGGTGGCTCGGCAGAGCCGAGGTAGGGACCGGAGGCGGTGTCTGCATTGTACCGTACCTGTGCAGTTATAATAATTGTATCCGCGATACTCCCCTGAGTGATCACGGCCCGCTATCTAATCCTAGCTAACAATGCGCAGGGCTCACTGCTGAATAATGCATAATAATAATAGACAGCATAGGATAAAGGAGGTACATCAAGGGCGACAAAAACAGGCTATGCAATTGAATAGGATTGTAATCGTAGAAGCAGCAGTAGCAATGCCTAGTGCAAGAAAAGTACGGAAAGATAGGCGATATCTGGGGAAGAGAATGGCTCTGCTTGCCTAGAAGCTCGACGGTAGGGGTAGGGTCGTCGACGAAGTAGTCGTACTCAGCAGCGGTGTAGTCGACGACAGTAGCGGGGTCTACCGGAGATTAAGGGGGGGGGTAAGAAACAGTAAATACACAGCAAATATATACAAACAGATGCATGTCATGACAGATGCAATGCTAACGGTGTTCTAACGCAGTGCAATTCACGTTGCCCGGAGCGGGAATTCATCCGGGGATGAACTGTCAGCTCCGGGTGATTACCGGACAGGGTGTCCGGAGGGGGGAGATATCATGCCGGAGGTGTCGTGGACATCCGACACATGTGTGGGTGGTTTATCCGGGTTAGTTAATCTATTCCGGACAACTTTCGTGTTCGAAATAAATTCATCCGGGTACTTTAGCAGCACCGGACAATTTATCGGACAGTCGGTCCAGAGGGGGACGGTTCGATGTTCGTTGTGTTAGAGGGGTGTGATAGACATACAGATAGTGTAACTGTATTCGTTATATTTTTCTGATCAATTTTCATGGATAAATTTTTTGAATCTGAGTTACAGTTTAAAAGATATTGAATTTCAAAGTTTAAATCAATTTAAATGATTTTCTGAATTTCTTTTATTATTAAATTCCAACATTATCCAAAACATTATCCACAACAGTGCCTGACATGTGGGGTCCACATGTCAGCCTCTGTTTATTTATAAAACATTTTAATAAAAATAAAACAGGCACTGGCCCACATGTCAGTCTCTGGATTTTCTAATAAATTCTTTTTACAAATAAAACTGACAGGGGGCCCAGTGGTCAGTGACTCAGGTGCTAATTAAACCAGTTTAGTTTAATTTAAATGTCAAGGGCCCACATGTCAGTGAGACATATTGAACTAATTGTTATTTTTCCATTTGTCTTAACAGAGCAATTAGCAGGGGGTGGGGCCCGGCTGTCAGTGGCTCATTAGCCACTAACAGAAAACCTGACCGGGAGGACCCACCGGTCAGCGACTCCGGTGAGCTCGCCGGAGGCTCGCCGGCGGCGAGGTAGAACGCGCCGTCGATTCAGGCCACGGAAGGGGGTGCGGTTTGGTGCGTTCGAACCGGAAGACGACGGGGAGTCGTTTGGTGGCGGTGGTTTGGCCGGGGGGTCACCGGAGTGACGCCGGCGACGATGAAGGCGGCGGCTGTGCCGCGGACCTCGACGGAATCGACGCTACAGGTGTCCTAAGCGCGCGCAAAGCGCCCCAACGGGAACCACGACGCGTGGGGATCACGTGGCCTCGCCGGCGACGAGTGCGCGCGGCGGCCGGAGTGAGTGAAAGGGGGGTCCAAGGGGGTTTCGAGAGGGAGCACTAGCTCACCAGGAGCGCGACGGTGCAGAGAGCGGGCTCGGGGACGACTCGGAGCTGCCGGAATCGGAGCCGCACGCCGGCGGACCCGAGGTTTAAGACGACCGCGATTCGTCGGGTGTGGGGGCTCTTGGCGCCTCTTCTTCGGCAGGGTGGCGAGGGAGACGACAGGGAGCGTCTAGGACATGGTGGCTCGGGTCGAGGGGCTCTCCGGCCACGGTTACTTGCAGCGGTGGCGCCGGTGGTCTCGGGTGATTTTCTCGGGCGAGAGAGAGGTGAGGAGGAGGTGAACTCGGACGGTATCTCGTCCTGGGGGGTGGCTGGGGCGTGCTTATCGTCTCCCCAGCCACAGTGGAGGTGGGGGCGGCCGGCAGGGCCCCTGGCCACGGCGATGGCGCCACGACGTCGGTGCAGGTGGTGATGCGAGGGGAGCATGTGGGAGAAGGAGGAGTGGGCCGGGTGTGCCGTCGCCTTAGGCGAGTTTTAGATGTTTTGTATTTTTGTTGTTTTTCTTTTCTGTTCTTTTCTTTTTTCGAAATTGTTTTAATTGTTTAGCATTTTTGTAGAATGATCCAGTGGTCTCTAAATTATATGTATGTCACATGTAGGTGACAACAAATTTGGTGCATTTTAAAATTCATTGGATAATTCTTTTAAATATTAAATGCCCAACATGGGGGTTTTAGCCCACTGCTTGAATTGTTTGTAATTTTCCAGAGGCATAATAAAATACCATAACCACATGGGCATGACCCACTGATTATTTGTGATTAAAGAAAAGTGGTTGTATAATTTTTGGACAAGTTTTATTTGCAACATTATTTTTTTAATATCAACAAAAAGGCATTTTGGATTTGATTTGATTCAAATTTGATCATGGCATGATTAGCAACAGTTATTGGCAACAGTAATAGTCATTAGCAAAATGATTACTGTTACATACAACTGAGGGTGTTACGGAGACGAGGGTGGCCGACCTCCTAGACATGGCGGCGAGGAGGATCGAGGCCGGTGGCCGCGTGGTCTTCTTGGGGCCGCTCCGGCGTGCTCTCTGCGGTGGCCAAAAACGCGAGCTCGGAGGCAGTGGGGAGACCAGGGAGAGAGGGGAAAGGAAGGGGGCTCTGTGGGCGTCGTCCTTGGTGCAGGATAAGCACGGCAGGGAGCCGTGGGCGGCCTGGCGACGCCGGCATGGGCGCCACGGAGCGCCCTGCCTGCCTGGCTCGGGGAGGAAGACAAAGGTGCCCCTGGGCTGGGCCACCTCCCTGAGTTGGGACGGTTAGGCCTGCTGGCTGGGCCTCTTTCCTTTTTTTATTTTTCTCTATTTATTTCTTTTCTGTTTTCTTTTTCTTTGATCTGTTTTGCTCCAAAAAATAGCATAGCATTTTTATTAAATGCCCAAACAATTTTATAAATCCTAGGTGAACAGTAACAAGTCACTTGTAGAATTTGAGCATTTTTGAAATTCAATACATTTGAATTTCAATTCAAAAAAAGGGTCAAATTTTATTTCCAAGGCACTTTGTGAATTTTAGAAAATTCCATGGGCATGGGAATGAACCCAAACCGCTTTTGAAATGATCACCATCATTTATAGGAATTTTCCAAACATTCAAATGATTTTTGGAAAAAGATTTTTATCTGGCCATTTATTTAAATTCTTAGGGCTTTCCTTTTCCCCATTTTTGAATTTCTTTTTGGATTTTTCATGATGCAAAGGGGCACTCAAACCCTAGCACTTACCCAAGTTAGGGTTCTGACAACTCGCCCCCACTCAAAAGAATCTTGTCCCGAGATTCAGAAGTCGTCGGGAGGAAGGAGGGGTACTCGACACGGAGGCGATCTTCTCTTTCCCACGTTGCTTCTTTCTCGGAGTGATGTGACCAATGCACGTTGAGGAACTTGATCTTCTGACGACGGGTGACACGCTCTGGGGAATCAAGAATACGAACAGGGTACTCTCGATAAGAAAGGTCATCTTGGAGATCAAGCGTTTCATGGTCGACTTCGCGGATGGGGTCCTTGAAGCAACGCCTGAGTTGGGACACATGAAATACATCATGTACTCGGGAAAGGTGCGGGGGTAGTTCAAGTTGGTAAGCAACTTCTCCATGTTTAGAAAGAATGCGGAAAGGTCCGATGTAACGTGGGGCCAACTTGCCTTTTATACCGAAGCGTTGGTACCCTTCAGAGGAGTAACCCGAAGGTAAGCCTTCTCATCCAGATTGTAGCTTTCTTGCCTATGATGACGATCATAGTAGCTTTTCTGACGAGACTGTGCGGCTTTCAATCGATCACGAACAATGCGAACCTTCTCTTCTGCTTCCTTGACCATATCCGGCCCAAAGAATTGTCTTTCACCGGTTTCTGACCAGTTTAAGGGTGTTCGACATCGTCGTGCATAGAGGAGTTCAGAAGGAGCCATGTTCAGACTAGATTGGAAACTATTGTTATAAGAAAATTCGGCGAATGGAAGAGATTTCTCCCAATTCTTTCCGAAAGAGATAACACAAGCTCTGAGCATGTCTTCCAAGATTTGATTAACCCTTTCAACTTGACCGCTAGACTGAGGATGGAAAGTTGTGCTAAAGGAGAGATGGGTTCCCATAGCATTCTGAAAGCTTCCCCAGAATCTAGAGGTGAAAAGGCTACCTCGATCAGAATTGATTTCCAAAGGAACACCGTGAAGAGACACAATTCTAGAGACATACAAGTCCGCTAACTGGCTAGCAGTTATAGACTCGCGAACTGGAAGGAAGTGAGAAACTTTTGAGAGTCGGTCAATGACAACGAAGATGGCATCATTTCCTTTCTGGGTTTTTGGAAAGCCGGTGATGAAGTCCATACCGACCTTGTCCCATTTCCACTCGGGAATAGGCAAAGGTTGAAGTGTGCCAGCAGGTCTTTGGTGTTCTGCCTTATTGCGACGACAAACATCACATTCAGCAACAAATCGAGCAATGTCTCTCTTCATCCCGGTCCACAAAAATCTCTGGCGTAGATCTCGGTACATTTTTGTGCTACCGGGATGAATCGAGAGGGGTGTGTCATGGGCTTCTTTGAGGATGAGTTTCCTTAGATTCCTATTCTTAGGTACTACCAAACGATTTTCAAAGAATACCGTTCCTATACTATCTGTGGAGAAACATTTATCAACTCCGCTAGCAATGTTCTCCTTGATCCGGCGAACACCTCGTGCACGCCTTTAGGCAACTATGATTTGATCCTCAAGGGTTTGTTTCGCCACCAAGTGGAAAAGAGATCCACGAGGAACAATCTCGAGATTAAGCTTTCGAAATTCCTCATGAAGAAGTGGTTGATACTATTGTAACATGAGGTTGTTACAATACGACTTACGACTTAGTGCATCAGCCATGACATTGGCCTTGCCTGAGGTGTAAGAGATTCCTACGTCGTAATCTTTTATCAACTCTATCCAGCGTCTTAGCCTGAGATTAAGATCTGGCTGGGTGAATATGTATTCGAGGCTGTGGTGGTCGTAATAGATCTCACAACGATTACCAAGGAGTTAATGTCGCCAAGTCTGTAGGGCATGAACTACGGCAGCGAGTTCAAGATCATGGGTAGGATAGTTCTCTTCATGTGGTCGCAACTGGCCTGAAGCATAAGCTACCACATGTCTATCTTGCATAAGTATGCATCCTAACCCTTGCCGTGAAGCATCACAATAGATACCGAAATCCCTTTTGGTGTTTGGAGGCGCAAGTACGGGTGCATAAGTCAATCTTCTTTTTAGCTCTTGAAAGCTTTCCTCGCACTTGGGGGTCCATTCAAATTTCTTATATTTCTTGAGGAGTTCAGTTAGAGGCTTTGCAACTTTAGAAAAGTTCTTGACGAAGCGGCGGTAATAGCTTGCTAAGCCAAGAAAACTCCTAACTTTCTTAACCGATTCAGGTGGAGTCCAGTCAAGGACGACTTGAACTCTCTCGGGATTGACAGCAATGCCTTTTGCAGAAATCACGTGGCCTAAATAGGTCACTTCTGGTAGCCAAAATTCACACTTGGGGAATTTAGCATACAGGCGATGCTCTCTAAGTTTCATCAATACCAGCCTAAGATGTTCGGCATGTTCTTCTTCGTTCTTCGAGTAGATGAGAATGTCATCAAGATAAGCTACAACAAATTTATCTTGGCACTCCATGAAGATCGAATTCATCATGCGCGAGAAAGTGGCGGGGGCATTGGTTAGACCGAAGGACATGACGGTGAACTCGTAAAGACCATAACGAGTAGTGAAAGCCGTCTTTGGAATGTCCTCGTTTCTGATTTTGATTTGATGATAACCTAATCTCAAATCCATCTTGGAGAAGACAGAGGATCCAAGAAGTTGATCATAGAGATCATTGATCCTGGGAAGTGGGTACTTGTTCTTTATCATCACTAGATTTAGCGGGCGATAGTCTACGCACATCCTTTCTGTTCCATCTTTCTTCGTTACAAACAGAATGGGGCAACCCCATGGCGATGAGCTAGGGCGGATGATGCCTTTTGCCAATGAAGCATCAAGTTGGGTTTTCAGCTCAGCTAACTCACGTGGGGCCATCTTGTATGGGCGTCTGGAAATTGGGGCGGTTCCTGGGGCAAGATCTACAATGAATTCTACACATCTGTCAGGAGGCATTCCTGGCAGTTCTTCAGGAAAGACATCCGGGAAGTCACGAACCACCGGAATATCTTCAAGGTCAGGAAGGGGAAGCACATTCAAAGTATGCATCTGGATTCTAGAACTGGGTGAAGTGAAGTCAATTGTCTAGCCTGAAGGATGGGTGAGTTTAACTGATTTGGCTTTACAATCAAGGAAAGCATTCTGCCTTGATAACCAATGTCGGAACCCGGGGTTAGCGTATGCAAGTACAGTTAAGACATAGTCATATGGAGAGCCGAGAACCGCACCCACTTGTCTAAGCAGACAAGGCCAAGCACTGAACATTCTCGGAAAGCATCGTACGTGAGGGGCATCCCATCCAGGCCGGATGATCAACTGAGATGGGTCCTCATCGTCCGCACACAAGTCAAATGATATGGGTGGTGAACTCCCATATTCAAAGACAAGTCGCCTCAACCATACTACCGACTATCTCAAAACTCTTACATAGACTTACTCCAGCCCGATCACTTAGTCGGGGTCTAGGGCGGGCTCGATCATACCACAAAGTGTGCACGAGACGGAGTCTCGAGGAATCGCATCGCGATGCCCCAAGCTGCGCACATCTAAGGGCCACTTGGTGTATGAAAGACCGCCAGCCAGAACACAACTATTATAAACATACAAAGACATGCATGTTATAAACATACACGCAGCACACATGCCTTGTATGAACAGTAGGTACCATTGCAATTCTCTACAAAGTGTACATTTTATTTATAACTCTTATAGAGTACACACAGAGATCACATACATGTGATCCAACATTACAACAGAAAGCGGAAGCAAATTATGTCTGAGTACAGACAAGTTTAACAAATTGGCTTAAGAAGCCTTATTCAAACATAAAGCCCTCCACGAGGGAACCAGTCTGCTGACTGGGACTAGACTAGCTTAACTTCAGTCGTCCAGCTCGATGAAGAAGCCACCTTCGGGGTCAGTGGCGTCATCTAAAACATAGATTAAGCAAACGTGAGTACAAAGGCGTACTCAGCAAGACTTACATAGGAGCTATACTACTCATGCACAGGTATCAAGGTAAAGGGAGGTGGGGTTTCACTTGCAGAAATGCCAGCTTTGACTTGGCTAACCCTGAACTACGAGTACCAGACTTTGAGGTAAGAAGCGTACAAGAGTCCACTACTTTCTCCAACCAATACACCACTATGGTGCCTTCCTCGACTTCCCCACGAGAAAGCACGCCATAGCACTCACACTTATCTTGGTGTATTTTAGAAGTATCCGGTTCAAGTTATCTAATAATCAAGCTAACCTTTCCAAGCAGTCCATAACCGCGGACGCGGCTATTCGAATAGTTTTGATAACCTTGGAAGGGTGTACCGCTACACACACATGACCATCATTTACCGCCTTTGATCTCGACACCATTCAAGGGGTGCCCGCGAGGATGCTCACCACAACTGTTACCTCATAGCCAATCTAGTCCGATAAAATCGCCTACTTGGGTTGGTTACCAAAATCGTGAACCCGGCCGGTTTACCGAAGTGGACCCAAGCGATGTGTGCGTGGTGCATAAGCCGGTCTCGGGTGAGTCGTTCTCTCACTTAGTATCCAGGCCACAAGCCTACCAGAACTCCGAACTACTGCGACATCTGGACATCGAAAGGGATGAGTTAATAGGTTGAGAGGGGTCAGTGAGCCCAATGTGTGGTTGTACTCTTCATCTTGGATCACCACACAAGAACTCGGACTTAGGGCGGTGTTCAACGAGACAACCCACCGTGTACTCCTACACAGCCTCTCATCGTTCACCTTGTATTAGGGTCGATTCACCAACACCTTTCTACCATCATCAACATGATCATTCCCATCCCGACTCACATCACAGTAACAACATGGTATCAAACTAAGCATGCAATAAGCGGTAACATTTGCAGGGGCCACATGATATCAAAAAACTCCTACAGTTTCTAGGATTGTGGTTTTCTTACTACTGTGACAAAATGATAGGTCATGCAAAGGAATGGGTTCATCTATGCGGTAGAATCGTAACATGGTGATCATCCTATACAATGCATAAGCAAGACATGAGAGGGAAGTGGGATTTTATCGACATGATCAAAGGGGTTTTGCTTGCCTTGCTGACGAGGTTCGGGTTCTGGATCTTCAGCGAAGGGGGTGACCTCTTGCTCCGGTTCCACCTCTACTCGGCAAACAAAGAACGAAGTAGCAATCAATATGAATGCAATGCTCAAGCACATGATGGAATGTTAAAGCTTGAAGTATAATTTTGATGTGTGAGGCAATTCTATTTAAGTGAAATATATTGCATTTAAAATGCAAATTCAAACTCCACATTTGAATTCAACATTAACCAAGTTATATGTGATATAGTTTGATCATTTTGAATCATCTTCAAATGTGTATGATATGCCTCTGATGTGTAAGTGAAATGTAGCATGTTGCCATGGTTCAAGTTGCAAAAATATTTGAATTGAATTTGATTTAATTCCATTTAAATCAAATAGAAAATGCTACTGATCACATTTTAAATTCAACTCAAACAGAGTTGAAAGTTGCATATTTGGAAAGATAATTTTCTCCTGATCATTTTTCATATATTATTTGTCCAATTTGGAGTTAATATGAATTTTCTATGAATTTCCAAACTTTGGGGTATTTTTTGGATTTTCTGGAATTCTTTTAATTCAAATAATCTCTGGAAATTCATTTAAATGATTTACTGCGTCAGGCGGACGTCAAGCTGGCGTCAGGGGGGGGCTGACAAGGGGGTCCCACCTGTCATTGACTGGGTTAACTTAACCCGTGGGTTAAATTAATCCAGTGGCTTAATTAAGCCACTGGGCCCACTGGTCAGTGACCCAGGGGTCACTAATTAGGTGATTAACCGGGGGGTTAAGGGCTGACTCGCCGGCGGCTTGACGCCGGCGACAGGACCACGGCGGCGCTGCACGGGGAGGACGATTCCGGCCACGGGAGGGGAAACGGAGGGCACCAACTTGCTCCTGGAGGTCTCCCGCGTCTTCTGGAGGCATCGGGGGTTCGCGGGGTGCTCGGAATCGACGACGGCGACGACTCCGGCGGCAACAGAACCACGGCGAAGTCGTAGACGACGCTACCGTGCACGGATCGGGCTGAATTCACTCGCGTTCGAAAGCTATCATGCTCAGGAGCCAAACGCACGCGCTGGCTGAGTCGAAGGGGCACAGGGGCGACCTCGAGCTCATCCATGGCGGCGAAGTGCCTCGGCATCCATGGAGGATCCGGCTAGAGCGAGTAAAGGAGGGGGAAAGGTGAGGGTTTTCGTTCGCAAGCTCACCCTGAAACTGTCTGGAGTGGTGGCTTGCTCGGGGAGGCGCTGGAATTGCCGGAATTCGAACTCGATCCACGGCGGCCGGCGATGAAGACGATGAAGCTAGCGAGCTCGGGGAGGCGTCCGGCTCCGATTCCTTCTACAGTTCGATGAAGACGACGACGGCGAAGCGATTGGACACCTTGGCTTGACTCCTTGACGTCGATGGCCACGAGTTCTTGCGACGGCGAGCGGCGGCGCTCTCGGGTGGAGGAAGAAATCGGCGAAGGAGGAGGAAGGAATCGCGCTGGAGGGGAGGAATGGATCAGGATGGGAGAGAGGCGTCTCCAGGCGCGAGAAGGGGCCACGGGGAGGCCTGGAAGCTCTCGGCGGCGACGTGGCGTCCACGGCTGGCTCGGTGGCATTCCACCGAGCAGCTTGGAGGCGCGGGGTGGGGAAGAAGACTCCCCTGCCCCTGGTGGGCCGGCTGGGCTGGGTGGGCCGTCTTCGCCTAGGCGCCAGGTAAGTCTTTTTCCTATTCTGTTTAATCTTTCCTTTCTGTTTTTCTGTAATTTGTTCTGTTTAGCTAAAATAAATAGCTAAACATTTTATTAAATGCTGAAAACTTTTATGTGGCCTCATAATAATATAAACTAGCCACTCATAAGCTTTCAACATTTTTAAAATTCAAATGATTTGAATTTTAAATCAAAAAGGGGTATTTCTTTAATTCCAAGGTACTCTTTGAGTATTTGAAAAATCTATGAGCATGGGATGGGTCCCACATCACTTGATATGTGATCACACTCATTTATAAGACTTTTCAAAACTCTAACATGAATTTTTGGAAAAGATTTTTATCTGGCCTTTTGAATTAATTCATCTGGGGGGTGTTCCTTCTCCCATTTTGATTTTGAATTTGATTTCCAAGATTTCTTTTTGAAATTTTGACATGATGCAAAGGCACTAGCTAACCCTAGCACATACCTAACAGAGGGTTCTGACAACCAATCCATTTGTAAGGCCCGATATGCGATGCTGTTCCAGATCTAGATGTTTCCATCCAGATCCGGGGACGAAGCACATATCGGTCCCACCGCAACATATGAAAACGTCATCTGCCCCGGATTTCCAACATGATATCACAACATTACAGATACAAGGATACAACATCTCATACAATCGGCATACAACTGCCTTAATACAATACAACAGCGGAAGATACATGTCTGGGTACAGAATACAAGCAAATGCCTAGTGGCAAAGAGAAAAACATCGATCCCCATAACCACACGGGTCCAGGCCCTCCACCGGGATCCGCCTAACTAGTCGTCGTCGAGTCTCCACGTGAAACGTTGATCATCGTACCTGTTGTCGATCAAGAACCCTGAAAAGAGTTTGGGGGTAGTATCATGAGTACAGAAGTACTCATCATCCAACTGTAGTGGTCAACTGACCCAGCAAGGACTTCATCACTCATCATTCTAGGACAACTAGTAGTTTACGGTAAGGATGGGGTAAGTGGTGAGGTTGCTGCCGCACTAGCATTTATGAAGTGGCTAACGATCTAGAGAGTAGGATAAGAAGCCAAGCATTCGATGAGGAATCGCCTCCAACAAGTCTTGCTATCAACTACTTACGCAAGCATAACACCTATCCTATCCTTGTCCTCCTCTTCGCATCCCGACGAAGAAGAAGCAGTCAAGGCACACACAAATTGATCAAATTGTATTAAGATTATCTAAGTTGTTGTTGTCTATGAACAAGGAGTAGGTCTCAAGTCGTCCATAACCGTGGACACGGCTTCTCGAAAAGATTTAACCCTGCAGGGGTGTACCAACTGCCCATTACAAGGCTCCGCACGCACGCCCATCTCTCTCAGTTGCTACCCATCACAGGCAACCATTTTATGATTTAGTTCCAAGAGATCCGAAACGACAGGTCCCTCTAGCTAACAACGAACAAATCCGGGTGGCCCCCGGTGAGTCGACATCCAACTCAAAAGCCGGCCACGCTCTCGAATCGGTCTCTACCGTCTATCTCGGGTTTGGATAGCCGGTTAATCACACATGGGAAACCGGGTCCTCAGCCGAACAAGGTGGGCCAGCAAGGGAACTATGTCCTCACTGGTCCGGGGTTGTTGGAAAACTACTAGCGTACGACCAGCACACACACGGTTTCAAAAGGTAAAATTAGGTTGGGCCCCCACTAGAAATGCTTGAAGCTAGGTAGGTAAGAAAAGGGGACCCCATAAAATCCCACACGTGGTTAGGCACGCTCAGTCTTAAAACCAATACCCGGAACTCGGATCCTAGGTGACTCGAATGGAACAAAGCATCGGGGCGGGATAGCCTAGACCTTCCATCCTTCGTCGAATATAAGTCAACATTATAATAATAATCATATCATCAACAACAATATAATAATGTTATAGCCAAAACCAAGGAGTAACAGGGTAACATCGTAGCATCCTAAGCATGCATACTAAGCAGGGGCTGAGCAACTAGTAATAATAACATAGCAGTACAAGGTTTGCTGGGAAGGGACATGGCTGTGTCGGTTTGAAAGAGGCTGTAAACATGTGGTAGGATCAAACATCGAACCTAACCTAGACTAGCATGAAAACCGCTGGTTGGAATAGAATGGATCATAAGTAATGTATAGTCCTTGCCTGTTGATAAGTCGGGTTCCGAAGGTGTAGTCGATCGCACGCTCGCAACGTCTCCGAAGGTACCCGCGGAAGCACACAAGACGATAAACACTGGAAAGCAATCAACGAGCAAGCACTCTATTACTATGGGGCAACACAAGATCAAGAAGACATCACAAGACACGGCAACGCGATACGGATCTATCGTTGAAAACGGTTACTAACAGTTTAAGTGGGGTATCGGTCACACACGACGAATACCGCACGTTTACGGCGGTTCAAGTTGCTTAGCTACAGGTGATCAACCAATGGTTATTAACATGGCAACTCAAGCAAGCATGGCATAGCACACAGAACATGGCAAAAGGTTAAGCACCAAGTAAACTACCTAGGCTAGTCATTTTAAGTAAGGCAAGCCCTAAACATGCATAGCACTACTTCCCCACAACAATTAAAGGATTTGGTACTGATCTCCCCTAAACCATATTTTAGGTTGGTTAACAGAAGAAAACAATAGCATAAACACAAAGTACACGAAAAACTAATCAAGTTACATATAAAGAACACTCCAAACGGAGTTACGGTTAAAAGATACAAGCAAAACAAGTTACGGCCATAATCTGCCAACATCAGGAAGCACACTTTAGAGCAATGCATAGACAGGATAATCAATGCAAACATGCTCACAAATGATATGGAACTAAAGTAGACATGATAGGGAAGGCATGGGAAAAGAATCATGCAAATAGGCATCATAGATCAAAAGATATTAAGCATGCAACATGGCATCGGGACGTTACAGACTTAGAGAAAAACAGAGGTGGCTGTCAAAAACAGCAGCATAGAAACTTTGGAGCTCAATGACTATATGACCAGCAAGCATATCATGACAATGCAATACATATAATGGAAGTAGACATGATGCTTAACAATATGCAATTGGAATCACTCAATTCCGGTAAACGGTTGCGACGCAACCGTCACCCGAAGTTGCAACAAATTAACAGTTTTCAGCACAACAACACTTTAACATCAAGATCACCACTTTGGAGCAAGATTTAATATAGCTAAAGCACCCAAACATGACAAGTCAAAGCATGGGAATGAAGTACACATGATGCTTAACACATAGGAAAAAGAATCAATGCAATAGGCCTCATGGATTTGTCACAATCATCATGCAAACTTGCAATAAAATAATAACAGCAGCACTTAACAGGAAATAATAGCAATTAACGGCCTTATGCCCACTTCAACACAGATTTTCAACATCAATATGGCCTCAAATCAAAATGTTCAAAAAAGATGGATTGAAGTACAGACAATTCTAAGCAACATTCGTTTTGGGGGCACGTTCATCGGAGCTATGGATCAACGGGAATTAACGTTGCAAAAATGAATCATCAGCAACTTACACAGGGACTTAGCAGAAATTTGGAAAAAGAAAAGACATAAAAAAAAGGAGCCAGGCCTCTTCTCACCATGGGCCTCAGGGGCCCATCTGGTCTGGACTGGGTCACTGGGTGGCTGGGCTGCGTAGGAGGTGGCCGGCTGGGCTCGGCCCACGTGGCCACGGTGGCCGGTACAGACGCGCTGGAGGCGTTGGCCTCGCCCCGAGCGCGGCGGCGGTCCTGCCGGCGGCCAGCTCCGGCGAGGGGCGCAGGCAGGCGGCGCAGGAACGGAGGGCGACGAAAGGGTGCAGATCCGGCCGGAGGGGCGAGCTCCAGGCAGCGGCGGGCGAAGGAGGTGCTGGCGGTTGGTATTATCATCGGCCCAGCTGGGCTCCTCCCATGGAGTCTGGCTCGATCTGCAGGGGGAGGGAGAGAAGACGGTGAGGGAGGTGAGAGGGGAGAGAAGAGGAGGAAGGGCGCGGGGAGGAGAGAGGAGAGGTCGGGGCGGCTCCGGTGGCCCGGCTGGCCGGTGGCGGCCGGAGACGGGCGGTGCGGCGGCGTCCACGGGCTGGAGGCGGCTCGGGTGGAGGAGAGGAGCACGGGTTGGTGGGGAGGCTGGGGCGCATCTGGGCCGTTGGATCGGCCGATCCGACGGTCCAGATCGCCTGGGAGTTAGGATTTCGGGATTATGGGGAAAATTGGGCAGTTTTGAGTTTTGTGAGGGGGGTGGCTGCAATTTTGTGTCTAGGGAAACCCTAGAATTGGGTGGGAGTGTGGTGGTCTTTATATAGCCCAGGTGGCTGGTATTTTGCAAAAACATCCCCAGTTTTTCCCTCTCGCGCGTGGTGTTTACGTTTCTGACTGCCGGGGGTCCGAAGTACCTCCGATTCGGGTAAAACTTCGAACTGCGCGATCAGCGCGTCGAGCCGGCGGCGTTCACCTCACGCTGGAACCGTTCTGAGAAAAATTTCCAGAGCGCTATAAAAATATCCCGTTTAACTATTAAACGGGGTTTTCGTTCCGTTGGTTGCGGCTGGTCTCATGCGGTTTTCGCGACGGTGATCGGGTGAACCCGGTGTCGCAAAGGTCGAGTGTCAGGGTGGCAAGGGTCGGTCTCCGTCCGATACGAGATAAGAGGGGGAAATATATCTCCGATCGATAAATCGGGGATGCAAACACCGCAAACAAATCAGACAATAAAATAATTCACACCGAAAACAAAATTTATAATTTTTGTGAAAACTGGGCTGTTACACCATTCCTAGGATGACATCAATGTCCGAAGACTTGAGGGCTATAAGAGAAGCAAGGAATACTAAACCCTCAATTGAAATTTGATTGCCATGGCTTACTCTATTAGTTTGCCATTTGGAACCAGGAGTTTGAATGATCATTGGGGAAAACATTTCTTCAAAAGGGAATTCATGTCGAAGTGCATAACTCTCCGACATGAATGAATGAGAAGCTCCTGTTTCGAAAAGAACGGAGGCGGGGACATGATTGACTGGGAGTATGCCAAGAATGACATCAGAAGTAGCAGTGGTGTCCTTAACTGAGATTTGGTTCACTAGTTGAGGTGGATGGCATATGTTGGATGGTGGCCTCTGAAGAAGGTTTCGAGGTATGGCACTAGTTGGAATCAATATTCGGCGTTTCTGAGGGGTTGAACTTGAAGAAGGAGCAAGCTCAAGAGAATGCTTGCGAGACTCTTCGAACACTTCATTGCCATGCTCAGCTCTGAAGGATCTGTTGACTAAATCCTCAAAGGTAGCAAATTCAATGAGGTTGAGATCATGACGAAGGATGGGGCTAAGACCTTTACGGAACCTTGCCTGCTTTCTGGCATCGGTGGTGATCTCATCTTGGTATTAACGAGCAAGACGGTTGAACTCTCTCACATACTCATGAATGGACATCTCTCCTTGAGTCAGATTGCAGAACTCTTCCTTCTTGCGCTCCATTAACTCATCTAGAAGGTGGTATCCTCGAAAAGCATCACAGAACTCATGCCAAGTCACTACGTGACCATCAGGTTGCATGGCAACATAGTTCTCCCACCATTCAGCAACAGCACCTTCCAGAAAGTATGCCGCGAATATAACTCGATCATTGGGAGCAACATGTGTCGTGTCAAGCTTACGCTCGATGGAACGAAGCCAATCATCAGCTTCAAGGGGCTCAGAAGAACATCGGAATACCGGTGGCTTGAGGAGGATGAATTCCTGAATGCTCACAACCACATCACACTGACGAGCGGTATTCTGCTCAATGAGCTCGAGAAGGCGTGTTTGATCACGTCGATTCCGCTCAGCTTCCATCATGATTTCCGCCGCAGAAGGCGGTGGTGGAGGTTCATCATCATTTCGATTCCGAACACGGTCTCGATTGCGACGAACAGCACTACGAGTTCCACTTGACATCCTGCGTGATAAAGATCAACAATCAGAACAGGTTGTATGACGGAATCAAAGACAAGAAGGACATGATGAAGACGGAAAAGATTATAATGCGAAGGCAATGACTCAAAGAATCACAGAACAAATCCGGCAGCGTAACGGCTACACCGGGATGGAAAACAAGAAAACCTCGAGAAGATGGGACATAACTTTTTCAAGGAAATCAAAGACATGAAGACTCTGGAAAACCACAACTGTCCTACGGCTACAAGGAAGCAATCAACAAGATGTTCTAGTCAGACATAGATGAGCCTAGTCCTATCATCCCGTAGAAAAGATAAGGGTGACCAAGAACTCAGATCAATGAGGGTAAGGAGAAAATAAGCCTTACGTTTTTCCCTTTATACCCAAGTAACTATATAACTATAGAATGCTAGACTCGACTTCGACCAAGGGTTTGAATAATCCTACAGACAGTCCTGCTCTGATACCAAGTCTGTTGGGACCCGGAATAGACGTATGTAATTCCTGTCACGATACAATCACATGGAGAGCCGAGAGCCGTACCCACTTGTCTAAGCAGACAAGGCCAAGCACACAACACTCTTGGAAAGCATCGAACGTGAGGGGCATCCCATTCAGGCCGGATGATCAACTGAGATGGGTCCTCATCGTCCGCTCACGAGTCTAAATTCTTATGGGTGGTGAATCCCATATTCATAGACAAGTCGCCTCAACCATGTTATCGATTGAATCCTAACTCTTACACAGACTTACTCCAGCCCGATCACTTAGTAAGGGGTCTAGGGCGGGCTCGATCATACAACAAAGTGTGCACGTGACAGAGTCACGAGCAATCGCATCGCGATGCCCCAAGCTGCGCACATCTAAGGGTCACTTGGTGTATAAAAGACCGCCAGTCAGATCACAACTAAGGTCTCAAAAACCGATACTAAGATATGCATGTTATAAACATACACGCAACACACATTCCTAGTATGAACAACAGGTATCATCACATAACTCTACAAAGTACTTCTTTATTGACTTACACATAGAGTATACAAAGATCACATGTCTGTGATCAACATTTCATCATACAACGGAAGAAAATTAGGTCTGAGTATAGACAAGTTTAACAAATGGCTTAGAGAAGCCTTGTTCAACATACATGCCCTTCCACGAGGGACCAGACTGCTGTCTGGAACTATACTAGCTTAGTCAACGTCGAGCTTCAGGAAGGTGACTCCATCGGGGGTCTGGGTTTCCATCTAAAACATAGAATAAGCAAACGTGATTAGAAAGTCGTACTCAGCAAGACTTACTTCAGAACTAAACTATTCATGCTCAATTTTCAAGGTAAAGGGAGGTGGGGTTTCATCATGCAGAAGTGCCAGCTTTGACTTGGCTAGTCCTGAACTACGAATACCAGACTTGAGGTAAGAAGCGTACACGAGTCCACTACCAAGTCTCCAACCAATACACCACTATGGTTACTTCCTCGACTTCCCCACGAGGAGCACACCATAGCACTCACGCTTATCTTGCGAGTTTTAAAAGTATCCATTCAAGTTGTCTAATAATCAGGTACAAGTTCCAAGTAGTCCTTAACTACGTACGCGGCTATTCGAATAGTTTTGTTAACCTTGCAAGGGTGTAAACTACACACACATGACCATCGGTTACCACCTTTTGCTCGCCACCGTTCAAGAGGTGACAGCGAGGATGTTCACCACGACACTTCGCTCACAACCGGTCTATTCCAGGAGTCGACTATCTGAGTTGCCTCCGCTCGAGAGCCTGGCCGGATCAACAAAACGGACTCAAACAATGCAAGTGACCGAGACGCCACCTTTGGTAGATGGTTTTTCTGCCTCACAGGTGCACCCACATATCTATATGATGCAACCATTCCTTCATTCTTTTTCTATGCACCTGCCAAAAGGAAAGCCCGAACTAATGTGACTCCTGGACGTCAACACGGATCAAGGTACTAGGCCGAGAGGGGTCAGTGAGCCCAATGTGTGGTTGTACTCTTTGTCTTGGATTACCATACAAGAACTCGGTGCTTAAGGCGGTGTTCAACGAGACAACCCACTGTGTACTCCTACACAGCCTCTCATCGATCACCTTGTATTAGGGTAGATTCACCAACACGTTATTATCAGCATCACTATGATCATCCATCCCGATTCACATTTAAAGTAACCTCATTGTACCACTAAGCAGCAATAAGCAGTAACAGTTGTAGGGGCCACATGCTCATCATTCAACTCCTATATCTGCTAGGATTGTGGTTTTCTTAATACGGTGACAAAAAGATAGGTCATGCATCGGAATGGGTTCAACTATGCAAAAGAACGTGTCTCGGTGATCTCCTAAACATGCATAAGCGAGACTGAGAGGGAAGTGGGATTTTATAGATATGATCAATGGGGTTTGCTTGCCTTGCTGACGATACATGGGGTTTGCCGAACTTCTTCTCCTTCGGGGGTGATCACCGTCTCGGAGGCACTGTTACCAGCACAAACATCAACAAAATGGGGGGCAACATTGAATGTAAATGCACAAGCACATGTTAAGGTTGTGATATGAAGTATATAGCACTGATGTGTTGAAGATTCAAGTTAAATGAAGTGTATTGCAATTGAATTGCAAATTCAAACTTCAAATTCAAATTCAAATTATGCCATATGCATGTTTGCTATTGTTCACCCATTTTAGAATGGTCAAACATAGAAACAAGTTGCATATTCATAATCCTTGCATTTTTCTGATAATATTAGACATATTATATGTCCAATTTGGAGTTAGGATTAAAAAGTTATTGAATTTCAAAGTTTATGCAATTTTCTGGGATTTCTGGAATATTTTAAAATTTGGAAAAGGAATTATTGCGCAGGCTTGCAATAAGGGAACATGTGTAAGCAAAATGCATTAATATGGTTGGCATGGGAGATATTGAGAGACCTTTACCGTTCACCGTTGACTGGAAAGTTGCACTTATCAAAAGAATTTTATCTCTATTTTCAAAACCAAGAGCTCTGGCACATGTTTATTCTTTGCTTCCTTTCACGGGTTTTCAATCTTTCCATCAAAAATCCACGGTTCGAGAGTCTCACCTTCTTTCTTCAAAGCACCAACTATTGAGAGCATAATTGTCATTCTTAGTGTAACATGCATTGTCCCAAAGTACTACATTGTCTTCTGCATGCTTGTGATATTGCTAGTCTGAAATTCTTAGTTCTAGTCTCCTTTAAAACTCCGAAGGAGTTTCTGCATTTATGTTTTGCTTCACTCATGGAGGCTAGCGAGATACCACTCTGATATGTTCAGAATATGTGCATTATGATCTTGTCTTGATTTTCAGCAACATATTGTTTACTTTAGGTTGTTTGTGATTGGTTACTTGAAAGAAGGATTGCTTCGTGCATTGTTCTCATAGCATTGTTTTGATGCTTGCTAAACTCTTTTCGTAGTACCGACTTATATACATCTTATGAAGCAAAAGAGTTTGTCAAAGTTTCCTTTGTCGCGTCCAGTTCGTTGAACTGAATTGCTTGAGGACAAGCAATATGCTAAGCTTGGGGGAGTTGATACGTCTCAAACGTATCTACTTTTCCAAACACTTTTGCTATTGTTTTGTCCTCATTCTTGCAAGATTTGAGCTAAACTAACCCGGACTGACGTTGTTTTCAGCAGAGCTGCCTGTATGGTTTTATTGTGCGCAGGAAAATGGATTTTTGGATATCTCAGAAAATTCCCAGAAAAATACCAGAAAATGCACGGACCCGAAGGAGCCCGAAGCCAGAAGGGGAGCCAGAGGGAAGCCAGGGAGCCCCAGGCGCCCTGTGGGCGCGGCCAGGGGTGGGGTCGCGCCCTCTGGCCACCTGGGTGACTGCCCCCTCCCTTGGTGCCCTACTTCGTCTCCTATTTATTCCCGTGACGGGGAAACTCCAAAACAGAAGTCATTTTTCCAGAACCCGTCGCGGAGTCGCCGCCAACCTCTGTTCTCCCTCGGGAGGGCTAATCTGGAGGCTGATTTGGCCTCCGGAGAGGGGAGATCATCTCCATCGCCATCACCATCACTACTCCATCCTTCCTCCATGACTTCTCTTCACATGTGTGAGTAATTCCCTGCTGTAGGCAAAGGGGATGGTAGGGATTGGATGAGATTGATCATGTAATAGTTCGTCAGATTGTTGGGGGCATGTTGCCTATCATCTACTTTGGTTTTTATCATCTTTGCTACAACTTTTTGTTCTTAATGCTTGTCACTTTGGGCCCGAGTGCCATGTTTTCAGATCTGAACCATTTATGTTTTCATGAGTTTATTTATGTTAAAGATCCTATCTATGAGTTGTATGCACCTATTATGGTCCGGAACCGGCGATCCCAAAGGTGAAAGCTTGGGACACCAAAGGGGATGGTCCATAATTTGAGGATTCCATGTATCCATTGAGTTTATTGCATTTTTCCGGTGCTCTTTGATAGGAGCACCTTAATCTCCATAAGTTCCTTTTGGCCCCGTTCGTAGCGGGATGGTAGGACAAAAGATGTTGTGCAAGTTCTTATTGCAAGACGCACAACTACCTATGGGATACATGCCCAATGTTTGATATTGATGAGGACATCCCTACTACTGTTACACCCACATCGTCACCAACTAAACATATTGGACCAGTTACTAGAGCACGCGCACGTCAACTAAATTGTCAGGTACTTTCGTTTTTTGCGAATCCTTCTAATGTTCATGAACATATGATGCTGCCTAAATTAGATACTTTTTTTTGCTTATGAATGAAGGACCTAGCATGGAAAAGAAGGATGGTCATTGGAGCGGGATCAAGCATGGAGAAGAAGGTGCGCGCACGGGAAAGGACAATGGAGCTTCCAGTGGTGATTTTCGCACTTTGAAGCCACCATAAGGAGTGCATGAAGGCTTGGACGAAATACACGAGATGCCACTTCACTATTTTCGTCCAAGGAGAATTATAGGTGCTGCGTCACCTTAATATTGGGTTGGGCCCATGTAATTTCGAAATACCACATTATAGGCTGTTTTAGAGTCCGTATGTGTGGGGAAACCGAGTTAGGGTTGTTTTCGGACCCCACCTCCAAGGGGTCACGAAAATCCGCTCTGTTCCCCCATATATACAGCCCTTAGGGTGTCGTTTAGACTTGGGTTTTAATTAGATTTAAGTTAGCCATAGCCGCAACTTCGAGCTCTTCATTTGTGTCATCCGACCAGGCCAAGACCGCATTGGAACCCCAACTTTCGTCAATCATTCATCTTATATTCGCAATATCCAGATTGCAATTCTTAGTTCTTGCTTGTTATTTCGATTGCTTGCAGGAATTAGACCTTCGTGGTCAGGTTGATCGTGCATCCGCGAGATCAATAACCTCTCGGAGTTGGTTTAGCGATCGCTAAGGCGCAACGTCTTCACACGTTCGTAGTCGGGTCGTGAAAGTTGTCTCCACCATAATCGATCTCCACCATCTCATCGAAACATCGGGACACCTTCGCCTCTATCAAGTGGTATCAGATTTCCAGGTTGCTCGGTGAGATTTACCAGTTTTTCGTAGTATAGATTACTTCTGTTTTTCATACCTACATTCCACGAAAAAGCCAAAACAAATTTAGGGTTAGATCATCACATCCCAAGACAGTCCGAACCTTTTGTCCAGTTTTCTTTACAGTAGTTTGCTTTGTTGAATTTTCGGTTGCATCATTGTGTCGAGTTGCTGATCTTAGCGTCTAGTTACCTTAGAGTTTCGAGTTCTGATCATAGTTTGTCACGCCGCCGCCGCACAGTAGTACACCACCACGTTCTGCCAATCCGAGTCCAGATACACCACCACGTTCCGCCAAGCCGAGTCCATATACACCACCATGACCTACTGATCCGAGTTGAGTTCCATCACCCGTTCGGTTTGTGATCTCTCCGTAGCCAGATTAGTTTTGATCTGATTAGAGTCGGATTTCACCAATCTTTGTCGTATGTAGAAGGGGGTGATTTCGAAAAAAAAATCAAGGGTGAAAAAATTCGAGTTTGGCACGCTTTCCAGAGCAGTTTTTAGGCCAAAAATTTCAAGGGTGAAAAATTTCGTGCCCATACCTTCCTTAGGTCCAGAAACTCATTTTGAGACGTTCGCTACCATAGTGATTTTTTCGCACTTTTTCAGCCATCGCAGCCCCGAATCGCCACAAAAAAAAGCAAAAAAAAAAGAGAGAAAAAAAATTCAGAGTGTGCTTCTCAGTTGTTTACGTGCCGCGCCGTGCTTTCGTTAGTGTTTTAGGCTCGCGTCTATAGTACGGCCTAGCCTAGGATCAGCACAGTACCGACGTTGAGTGTTTATTCAGCTTTGCATCTCTGTTTTGATTACTGTTGAGCTTTTGCTACCATACTTGTCAGCCTTCCTACAGCTCCACATATATTCTACATCGTGCGTTTTGACACCTCCTAGCCATCGCTCTACCATATCTCTGAGAGTTTCAACCTGTTGGTTGTACATCACCACCTGCTGCTAGGTAAGAATCGGTAAGAACGAAAGAAAAGCTTGACAGATTTGTGCTTTCCACCACCCCACATCCCATTAGTAGAAGTAGGATCATATTTCTGTGTTTTCTATTTCTGCTAACTGACAAGGGGGTGACCCCACGACTCCTACGGACGAGCCTACCTGGTGTCCATGAAGGCAGAAAACCCATGAAGATACAGCCCCGGCCCGCTAGTTGGCACCGACGTAGGAGTCCGCGACTCACAAGGAAGGTGCGAAGACATGCCGTACGGAGCAAGCTAGGGTTAGGAAAGCTTACCTGTAAACGTAGATGAACTCCCCGAGACCTAGCCCGGTATATAAGGGCTAGGAGGGGCGACGCCAAAGACATTGAATATCACCTGTAACCCTAGCCTTGAGCGCTCCAGCCTTGGCCTCCACTATAATCGCATCTCCCTCATTAATAATATCGAGCAGGAGCTAGCCTTCCTGTTTGCCGACGAGCTATCGTCCAACCTGTGCATCTCATGACTAACCCAGGGTCCCTGACCATGGGATTTTCCGGGGTTGATCCCCGTCAATTGGCGCCGTCTGTGGGAACCGCGCAGGTTGGGAAGGCGATCTCGGCAGCCTCATCATCATCAGCACTCATCGACTCGATGGCTCCGGCAAGATCCAACCTGTTCGAGTCCCTCGGATTCACGGCCCACCTCCCGGCCCTCAAGCCAGTCTTCACCAATCTACACTCCGGCGTCAATCTGATCTTCGGAGAGTATCAGATCTACATCAACCATTGGGGTACCCTTCGCCTCATCGACGGCACCCGTGCGCCCACGGCAACACTTGCAGCAACAACCGGAGCAGACGCTGCCGGCACGGCCAACCTATCTGGCGGTCGTAGCTACCCACCCAACTCACGACTCCACGCCACTCACGACCGCTCGAGCGAAGTCCCAGCACGGAGAAGCACGATCGCACGCATCAGCAAGGAGACGGCAAGGACACCATCACATGTGTTCATGGCAGAAGTTGGCGCATCAGCGTCAGGCAACAACGGGCGAGTGGACGACCCGAGCACTCGTCAAGACACCCCAACCACCAACAGGGCGGCAGATCCCGGCAACACCAGTCAGATGGTCGTACAGCTAGGAGAACCGGGGACCATACCAAAGAAAGTCCCGGTGGAACAAGGGCCCAGCGATCAAAAAAGCAGTCGGCCGCTACGCAGCAAACAACAAGCGCCCGGTCAAGGCATCCAGCCATCACGCAGCAAGCAGGAAACCCCGGTTGCAGTGGCGGGCGGACCACCCAAAGAAAAAATATACTTGTCTAAGGAATCAATCGCAATGGTAAAGGAAGCAGTCGCCCACAGCAGGTTACTACCATCAGATGCCTCAAGAGAAGACCTAATTAAGGGCATACAACAAGCTAGCGGGTGATTTAACCCAGCAGACGAGACAGTGGCGCCTAGACATGGAGAAGCAAGCAAAATCGGAACCCGAAAGGAAAAGCACTCGCAGACAATCTCCCAGAAGTGACTCGCCAGGCCACGACTCCCCCATCCGCAACAGATCGAAACTCAACAACCTGCGGAAGACAGAAAGGGCGAGAGTAGTGCGGAAACTGGAAGATGACTTCAGATCAGAGGAGGACGACGACAAAGAGAAGCCCCTCACTCCGGCAGAAGCACTCATAAGCGCCCAGGACTACCTGTCCTGTGCCCAGAAAAGCAGAAAAAGCAAAACGGATCGCTATCGATGCCTCGGTACCCAAGAAATCCAGCGCAAAGCGGCAGACTCGCGAGCGGACACCAGACAGGGACCCCAGTTCACCGGACGACGACAGCAATGATGACAGGCGCAGGCGCCCCAACAAGTACAAGAAACACGACAGCGACGACAACAATAGGCGCCGCAGCACTCGGCGAGATGCGCGAGACGACAACACGCAGAACAGAGTCAGCCGCATCAGGCGAAGACGTGCAGCACGCGAGGAGTACTCGGATGAAGAGGCTTCCGATGAGGAAATCGAGCCATGTGGAGCACTCTTCTTTACACGTGCCATACGTGAGACGCGTATGCCAAACGGGTTCAAACTGAACTCCACGACACTAAAGTATAACAGACTCGAGGAGCCGGAGGCATGGCTCGACGACTACCTAACGGCAGTCAAGTTTCAAAGAGGAACCAACGTCACGACAATGCAGTACGTGCAGCTCATGCTCGAGAGCTCTGCTCGACATTGGATGAAAAACCTTCGGCGCGGATCCATCAGCTCTTGGAGCCAGTTCCGAGGAGCCTTCATAGAAAACTTCAAATCCACATACAAGCGACCAGCCTCACTCGAGGAGCTGCAGGCATGCAAACAAGGAACAAGGGAGGCCCTGCGAGCATACATCCAGCGATGGACGATACTCAAGAATTCAGCGGAAGACATCTCGGACGAAAGTGCGATCGACGCATTCAGGCAAGGTCTTCAGCGCGTTGAATTCAAGGAGCAGCTCGGACGGATGAAAGTCTGAACACTCGCACGGCTGTTAGAACTAGCCAACAGCTGGGCAGACGGAGAAGACTCCATTCGTAACGAAACAGAAACCCACACTGCACGATTAGAGTACGACTACGACTACAACGGAGATAGAGGAGACGACAGAAGAACAAAGCGACCCAGACGGAACTTCTACAATGACAGAGGACCTGACATGGTCGCCGCCGGTGTCTCGGACGATCGGAACGGCAGGCACCGCGATGACAATAGACCACAGCGACGAGACAACCCAGAAGACGAGCCCCAGACTTAGAGACGAGAATGGAGGACAAGGCAGCCACGCAACGGCACTCGCGCATTCCGCTCCGCCAAAGAACAACTCGACGGACCGTGCTCTATACACGGATTCAGAAACGAGCGAGGAGAGCTCAGATCATCCCACACCCTCAGGAATTGCAGAAGCTTCAACGAGTTGGCCGAGGAGAAGAGCCACTCCGCGGCCACAACAACACAACCACTCGCAAGCATAGCAGTTGGGCAAGTCGCCCACGACGCGCCACCAGCCCCTCCTCTGCCAACAAGACAGGTGGTCGTCATCCAGGAACGGCAAAGGACACCAGAAGAAGAAAACCAGTACCCAGAAGTCCACGGGAGGATCTACATGATACAAGAAGGCAGACATTCCAACTGGCTGCAGAAACAAGTCACCAGACAAGTTATCCTAGCAACCTCCGCACACCCGGCCGTCCCGGAGTACCTGCACGGGTCGGAGACAGAAATCTCCTTCTCCAGGGACGACCACCCGCCAGTCGTTCCCCAGCCAGGGCACGCCGCACTAGTACTCGAAGCTAGCATCGGAAGTTACGACATGTCGCGAGTATTCATGGACGGCGGCAGCGGGATCAACATCATCTTCATCCGAAAACTCGACGACATGCTCATCCAAAACAACCCACTCAAGTCCTCAGGCATAACCTTCCACGGGATCGTACCAGGTGACGGGGATCAACCCCGACAAATCCCATGGTCAGGGACCCTGGGTTAGTCATGAGAGGCACAGGTTGGACGATAACTCGTCGGCAAACAAGGAGGCTTGCTCCTGCTCGATATTATTGATTGGGGAGATGCGATTACAGAGGAAGCCGAGGCTGGAGCGCTCAGGGCTAGGGTTACAGGTGAGATTGGATCGCTTTGGCGTCGCCCCTCCTAGGCCTTATATACCGGGCTAGGTCTCGTGGGATTCATCTACGTGTACAGGTAAACTTTCCTAACCCTAGCTCGCTCCTTACGGCAGGCCTTCGCACCTTCCTTGTGAGTCGAGGACTTCTACGTCGGTGCCATCCAGTGGGCCGGGGCCGTATCTTCATGGGCCTTCTGCCTTCATGGACACCAGGTAGGCTCATCCGTAGGAGTCGTGGGGTCACCCCCTCGTCAGTATCCCCTGAGTGCCTGGGGGACTCGAAGAGTCGCGCAGGGACTCGAGTACATTTATATGTCATTCATTGATATGGACGGTTCATCCGTGAGTCGCTGGCAGTCTGGTGGCCATGACAAAACCTGTTTCGAGGGATGCTAAGCTGAAAGGGCCCAAGGAGTCGACGGATCGAGCCTTGGTGAATTACACTAGGGCAAACCACAGTAGCCCAATCAAACCCACGTCCGTCGACGTGAGCTTGGAACACTGGTGTCGAGCAAAAGTCCGGCCGCTTCAGGTCCTTCGGTGTTCATTTGCCGCCAGTAATGTGTGTAGCCTATGGCGCGTCCGCCCGGCTTATCTATCATGCTCTGCGCATGGGAAAGGTTGGGAGTGAAATCGCTCTTCGGCAAGTCCCAGCCCGGCCGTACTTCGCAGCGGGGTCTTACCTACACGCTAATCTTGCGTGGCTTCTGTGCACCAGCTTGGAACAAAACATCAAGAGAGCTGTTCACTCATAGTTCCGAGGAGCTCTGTTTTCGAGTGCTCAGTCGGGGGGTTTTTCGCGAGTAGTCACTCGAATGCCGTTTTCCGGCTCTTCGGGTGAGGGAGCACCCGGAACTCTTAGCGCCGTATGGTCTTGGCGAACATTTGTTTGTCTTTCGTCGGGTTGAGGGAGCACCCGAGACTCTTATAAGTGCGAGTGTTCACTTGAGCACGTGGCTAACCTTTAGGTGAGGGAGCACCCGGGACTCTTATGATGTACGCTCCCGATGGGAGTAAGATGTTTTTCTTCCTTGGGGAAAAAGATCTGAATGATGGAAATCAGAGCCTTGGTGTCTCTTTGGTTCTTATTTTGCTGTTTGTGAGGGGTAGTGATGCCTCTATTTAATGGCTGGCAGTGATGCTCTGCCATTGAACCGTCACATCTTCAGGACCGGTCATAATGATGGTCGCTGTGGCGTGCGGCAGGCGCCGGATGGGTTTCCCAGATGCGCGTTGGAAACGCGCACGAATTGACGCGTCTTGCGTACAGTGCGTACCGTGAGAGAGCATCTTCGTCTTGGAGTCCGAGACGGCTGGGACGATTGGTCTTTGAATTAATTGCTGCTGTCGTTTTGGCTTCTCTTGTGCCTTGATGGTAGTTGTTCTATAAATAGGCCTTTTTCCAAGCTTCTATCCAACTCGCTGCTTCACCTCTTTCTTCGTCTCTTCTTCCGCTCATGGTTCCTAGGCGAGGTGTTTGGCCGTGGCCGTGGTCGTCGTAGCCGGGGTGGCCGCACACCACGTTCATGACGTGGTAGCCGCCATGGTGCGGCGCCGGTGCCTTCCTCCTCTCCCTTGGAGGAGGGATTCTGGCGCTACGATATTATTTGGCGTGTTCGTGGCCAAAGTGCCAATCGCATCCTTCTTCCCTCTCCTTTTTCTGCCATTGTCTCTGAACGTGGCTTGGATGGCTTGCTTCTGCACCTTCTAGGGAGCTGTCGATCTCCTTCTTATGTTGATTTGGAGGTTGATAGCTCTCGCTTGATTTTTCTTGGCTCTGGTTGGAGTTTATTTGCTCGGCGATTGAATTTGCGGGATGGTGATATGCTAAGCTGTCGTTTTGATGGTGAGAGTATTGTTACTGTCCGCGCTTTCAATCCGAGTGGCAACAACATGGATCCGCATGGGCAGGAGTCGAGCAGCGATAACTCCACAAAGTCGAGAAGTCCATCACCGGCGTCTTCGACTGCTTCTTCTTCCGGGGACGCTTCTGGCGGTGGTGGTGAGCTGTCTTCAACTGTTTCCTCCTCTGCCTCTGAAGAAGACCTCGATGTCAAGCCACCGGTTAAACGAGTGCGGCAGGCGACCTGATAGAACTGGAGGCAGCCGCGTCATCTTCGCCGGCAGCTTGGTTGGAACTGGAGAAGAAGCTGGTGGAGCAGCGGCTCCAATGGTTCTGCAAATAAGTCGAGCTTCACCTTTTTATATGTCATTGACATCATGAACCTGCTGCTTCGACTCCTACTTTGTCTGTGATGATGCTCTTGTACTAGAGTAGATTACCCCTCGTGGGCACACATGTGGAAGTCATAATTCCTTGGGTGATTTTTTCTTGTAACAGGAGCTTCCTTCTATCCAAATGTAGTTGAGTCATTTTGTACTGAAGATGATATCTATGATGGAAACTGTGTTTTATCCCTTGTAGTGGAATTTATGCTTGAGCCTTTTATGCCACCGAAAGATGTGTCTTGACCATCAGGAGCTGTCTTCGAATCCTTTTGTAACTGAGAGTTTTTTACTGCTGGGGATTGTCTTCGGGTCCATCCTATACTTGGTACTGTTTGTTCCATCGGGTGCGCGGCAGCGCTCCTGATGGGAGTAGCCCCCGAGGCTATGCTTGAGTCGAAGGGTCAGGAGTAGGCTAAAATTTGTTTCCTTTGTTGTCTTTTTATCGGGTGCGCGTCTGCGCTCCCGATGGGAGTAGGCCCCGAGTCTTTAGGTGATCATTGGCGATCGGGTGAAGACTAGGTGAACTTGTGCTTCCTCCAAAGTTTCTTCAAAAGTTCTTGGATGCCATGAGAGTGTTGATAGTCGTCTCTCGGGTGGGGTATGTGCGCGAGGCCCTGAGTGCTTCGTGGAAGGGGTCGCGTAGGTGATAGCGCCGCTCGGGGGTTCCTCTTCAGCCCCCGAGTGCTTTGGGTAAGATCGCATGTGCAATGGCAGTTGCTCGGGGGGGAGTTTCCTCTTCAGCCCCCGAGTGCTTCGATTAAGACCGTGTGTGCGATGGAAGTTGCGGGGGGGGGGGGGGGGGGAGTTTCCTCTTCAGCCCCCGAGTGCTTCGATTAAGATCGCATGTGTGATGGAAGTTGCTCGGGGGGCGGGGGGGATTTTCCTCTTCAGCCCCCGGGTGCTTTGATATGGCAGTATTTGGGCGACATTTATTTTATTTACATGAATTGCCAGTCATGTCCGACCGATAGGGGCTATGGATAGAATAGTCGCAAGTTTGCTAGATTCCATGGGTTGCCCACGTCCTCGTCTGTCTTTGGGTTCTTCAGCCTGTAGGCGCCGCCTCCGATGACTTCTGAGAATATGAATGGTCCTTCCCATTGGGGGGCAAGTTTGTGGACCTTCTCTTGTATTAGTCGTAGGACTAGATCACCTTTGTTGAAGGTTCTAGTGCGCAGTCGACTGCTTTGGTAGGTACGCAGTTTTTCTTGGTACCCTTCTGATTTTTCCAGGGCTGTTTCTCTTGCTTCGTCAGCCGTATCTTTATCATCTTGTAATGCTTCTTCTACTTCTTCTTCCTCGTATCTGGTGACCCGGGGTGCTCCGAACTTGAGGTCATGTGGCAGGACTGCCTCTGCTCCGTACACCATGAAGAAGGGTGTGTATTGGGTTGCAGTGTTTGGCGTGGTTCGTAAGCTCCACAGTACCGCGGGGAGTTCTTCTACCCAGTTACCGGCGGCTTGCTCGAGCGGTGTGAGGATTCGTTTCTTGATTCCTCCACAGACAAGGCCGTTTGCTTTTTCCACCTGGCCGTTGGACTGTGGGTGCGCGACTGATGCGTAATTGATTTTGATGCCCAGTTCTTCGCAGAAATTCTGAAATTCTGCGGCCGTGAAGTTCGTGCCGTTGTCCGTGATGATGTTGTCTGGTACTCCGAATCTGAAGATAATCGACTTGATGAAGTTGACAGCCGTGAGAGCTGTGGAGCTGGTGATGGGCACCGCTTCGATCCACTTGGTGAACTTGTCGACTGCGACGAGCAGGTGTGTCCTTCCGCCCTTTGATGATTTCTTTAGTGGGCTCACCATGTCGAGTCCCCAGGTGGAGAACGGCCAGGATAGTGGTATGGTTTTGAGCTCTGATGCGGGAGCGTGTGGCCTGTTGGCGAATTTTTGGCAGGCGACGCAACGTCGCACGATTTCATCTGCGTTTTTCATTGCTATGGGCCAGTAGAACCAAGCTCGAAATGCTTTGGACACGAGCACTCGACTTCTCGCGTTGTGTCCGCAGGTGCCTTCGTGGATTTCGAGAAAGAGGGCTTTGCCGTCCTCTTCGTCAATGCACTTATGGAGTATCCGGGTGATGCTGCGCTTATATAGTTGTCTGTTTATCACCGTAAATGCCTTGGATCGCCGGCTGATGCGTCGTGCTTCGGCCACGTCTTGTGATAGCGTGCCTTTGATTAGGAATCGGAGGAACGGTTTTGTCCCGACGGGTCCTTCGAACTCTGTCGGGGATGTGTTGTCGGGTGTGCTGGTGCATGTGCCTTCTGATAGGGTTGGTGCTGCCACCTGCGCTATTGCATCTTCGCCGTCCACGACTGCTTCAGATGTTGACGCCTGCACCTTGATGGACCTCCGGTTGATGATTTCGAGAAAAACGCCGGGTGGTACGGGCGCCCTGGTCGAACCGATGTTCGCGAGCTCGTCGGCTTCTGTGTTGTTGTCCCTGGTGATGTAGTTGAGCTCGCAACCGTCGAAATTTCCTTCGAGTTCGTTGTAGAGCTTTTGGTATGCCGCCATGTTGTCGGCTATTGTGTTGCATTTTCTCATCGTCTGCTGGACGACGATATTGGAGTCCCCGTAAATTATGAGGCGAGTGGCTCCGCATGTTTTGGCCATGCGCTTGCCATGGAGGAGTGCCTCGTATTCTGCTTCGTTGTTGGAGGCGTGACTGAAGTTGATCTGGAGGACGTATTTCAGCTTTGTTCCTTTGGGGGAGATGAGTACAACTCCTGCCCCAGCTCCTTGCTGTCTCTTGGATCCGTCGAAGAACATCGTCCATGAGCTTGATAGGTCTGGGGGGCCAGGTGTTTGAACCTCCGTCCACTCGACCAGGAAATCTGAGAGTACTTGGGCTTTGATGGCTGTTGGGTGCTTGTACTGCAGGTCTCGTGGGCTGATCTCGATGTTCCACTCGGCGACCCGCCCGGTTGCTCGAGGGTTGTTCAGTATGTCAGCGAGTGGTGCGCTGGTCACGATTGTGATGAGGTGCTCGTCGAAGTATTGCGACACCTTTGTTGAAGTCATGACGATGGCTAGTAGTAGCTTATGATTGTGCGGGTACCGCTGCTGGGATTTGGTCAGGAGCATGCTGAGGTAGTAGATTGGTCTCTGAATGCTCTGGACCTTGCCTTCTTCTGCGCGTTCGACAACGAGCGCCGTGCTTACTACACTGCTGTGTGCTGCCACGTAGAGGTATAGCTTCTCTCGTTCCTTGGGTACCGCCAGGATTGGTGGAGTTGAGAGTGTCTTTTTCAGGTCCGCGAATGCTTGGCGGGCTTCCTCCGTCCACTCGAATTCCTTTCCTTTCCTGAGCAGTTGATAGAAAGGCAGCGTGCGTTCTCCAAGCCTGCTGATGAAGCGACTGAGAGCTGCGAGTTTTCCGGTGAGCTGCTGTACTCCTTTGACGTCGGTTGGTTCTTGCATGCGGGTGATGGCTTGGACTTTCTCGGGATTTGCCTCGATTCCGCGGGCAGAGACCATGTAGCCCAGCAGTTTTCCCGCCGGTACGTCGAATGCGCACTTCTTTGGGTTGAGTTTGATTCTGTATTTGTTGAGCGCTGCGAAGGTTTCGCTTAGGTCGTCGATTAGTGTGGCTTCCTTATAGGTCTTGATGACGATGTCATCCACGTAAACTTGCACGTTTCTTCCGATTTTCTCCTTCAGGCAGGCCTGCATCATTCGTTGGTAAGTGGCGCCTGCGTTTTTGAGCCCGAAGGGCATGGTCTTGTAGCAGAATACTCCGTAGGGGGTGATGAACGACGTGTGTTCTTCGTCTTCTTCCTTCATTCTGATCTGGTTGTATCCTGAGTAAGCGTCAAGAAAGAAGAGTAGATCGCACCCTGCTATTGAGTCGATTATCTGATTGATTCTAGGCAGGGGGAAGTGATCCTTCGGGCAATGTTTGTTGACTAGTCCGTAGTCGACACACATGCGCAGCACGGTCGTGTCTTTCTTTGGCACCAGCACTGGGTTGGCTATCCAGGTGGCTTTCTTCGTTTCTCGGATGAACTGGGCGTCGAGTAACCGGTTGACTTCCTCTCCGATTGCTCTGCGCTTGGGCTCCGAGAAGCGTCTCAGTGCTTGCTTCACTGGCCTTGTGTTTGGCTTGATGTGTAGGTCATGTTCCGCGAATTCGCGTGGTATCCCAGGCATGTCGGCTGGGCACCAGGCGAATATTTCCCATTCGTCTCGAAGGAAGGCGACGAGAGCTGTTGCCTGCTCCTCTGGTAGGTGGGCGTACACGCGGATTGTTTTGTCTGGGTCCGTCGGGTGTACTTGGTGTGTGACTGTGTCACCGTCGATGCTGAAGTCGCGTACTCCTTGGATTCGCTTCGGTTCGCCAATGGGAAGGTACTCTTGTCCGTCACCATGGCTATTTCTCTAAGTTCTTGTTTGGCTCCGAATGTGTCGGAGATTCTGTGGAAGTCACGATCACATTGATCTGATTTGATGAAGCTTCCATTGATCCTGAGGACTCCTGACGATCCTGGCATCTTGAGCTTGAGGTAGGCGTAGTGCGGGATCGCCATGAATTGCGCGAATGCTGGTCGTCCCAGTATGGCGTGATACTGCGATTGCCAGTCGAGTACCTCGAACTCGAGGACGTGTTTTGCGAAGTTACGTCGGTTGCCGAAGACGACTTCGAGTTTGACGACTCCGAGGGATGTGGCTGTTTCTCCTGGGACTACCCCATGCAACTCGGTGCTTGATTTTCTCCACACTGATCGTGGGATCAACATTTTTTACAGGGTGCTGGTGAAGATGATGTTCATGCTGCTGCCTCCGTCCATGAAGACCCGGTCCATGTCGTATCCTCCGATTTGTGCATCGAGCACTAGGGGTGCATGCCCCGGTCTTGGGACTGCGAGTGGATGGTCGTCCTGTGAGAACGTGATGCTGGTCTCCGTGTCATGCAATTGTTAGATTTCAACTATGTTTATGCTCTCGGCTGCTCTGGCCTGCAGGGTTTGGGCGTCGCGTTGTGCTTGCGGTACTCTTCCTTCTTGGATCATGAGCACCTGTGCTTGCGACGGGCTGCGGCGTCCTTCCGGGTTTGAGGTCGGCGATTGCTCGGGTCATCGGTTGCGTCTGTCGTCTTTCTGCTTTTCCTTCTTGAGGTCGTCGGCTAGCTCGTTGAACATGCGGCAGTCTCTCAAAGTGTGCCCTGACCTGACGCGTCCCCAGTCATCCTCAAAGCTGTGGATCGTGCAGGGTCCTGCTAGCTGCTCTCTGGCCGTGAGTTTGCTGGATCCGGCATGCCTCTTCCTTCTGGAGATTCTGAAGATCTGCTCGTGATCTTCCGGGTGCACGTGGAAGCGAGGATCGATTTTGATTCCTCGACTCGTGTCTTGGTTCCTGATGAGGTTGGCGAATTCATCCGGCCTTCGATCTGGGTCGTAGTACTCGCCAACAGGTGTCTCGGAGTCGTTGTCTTGGTTGGCGGCGGATGCCCGTGCGTGTCTTTTGGGTCGTCGATTCCTTCTGCCTTGGCGGTGGTTCTGCTAATCGTTAGATTCAATCTCGTAGTTGTCGTCTTGATGTGCGGCGGGTGCCCGGGCGGTGGAGGGTTGTCGGAAGATTCGCGAGTCCTCCGCTGCGCCACGCAGTTCGTCGAGTGGGATTCCTTCGTAAAGGCCCCTCGCCGTTCTTCTGGGTCGTCGACTCCTTCGGCGCCGGCGCTGTACTTGGCCATTACCGTAGTATCGGCCCTGGTGCGACTGCAGCTCGAGTGGTCTTGATGGGATGGCGAGGATGTCCGTCGTGATCTTGAATCCTTCGAGTGGGCTCGGTCCGGTTCTTGCCCTTGGGTTGTGGCTTGCTGAAGATGGGACCGCCGAGATCGTGATCCCAACCTGCGTAGTTCCCACAGACGCCGCCAATTGACGGGGATCAACCCCGGAAAATCCCATGGTCAGGGACCCTGGGTTAGTCATGAGAGGCGCAGGTTGGACGATAACTCGTCGGCAAACAAGGAGGCTTGCTCCTGCTCGATATTATTGATTGGGGAGATGCGATTATAGAGGAAGCCGAGGCTGGAGCGCTCAGGGCTAGGGTTACAGGTGAGATTGGATCGCTTTGGCGTCGCCCCTCCTAGCCCTCATATACCGGGCTAGGTCTCGGGGGATTCATCTACGTGTACAGGTAAACTTTCCTAACCCTAGATCGCTCCTTACGGCAGGCCTTCGCACCTTCCTTGTGAGTCGAGGACTTCTACATTGGTGCCATCCAGTGGGCCGGGGCCGTATCTTCATGGGCTTCTGCCTTCATGGACACCAGGTAGGCTCATCCGTAGGAGTCGTGGGGTCACCCCCTCGTCACCAGGAAAAGCAGTCTACCCCCTCGGAAGGATAAGCCTGGAGGTAGTCTTTGGGAACGCGACAAACTTCCGCAAGGAAACACTTGACTTTGAAGTGGTCTTCTAGAAGTCGCAATACCACGCAATCCTCGGGCGACCAGCTTTCGCTTGCTTCATGGCCGTACCCCACTACGCCTACCTAAAGCTGAAGATGCCAGGCCCAAACGGGGTCATCACAATCAGCGGCAGTTTCGTCAGATCCGACCGCTGCGACAAAGAATTCCACAAGATAGCAGAAGCATTCGTAGCCCACCAAGGCAGACACGTAGAAGGAAAGGAACATCGCCCGAAGAAACCCGACACTGGGAGACAAAGCTACCAGGCCCTTAAAGGCCACTACATCATCGCTCTAAGTAAAAGGGACCTGTCCTCAACAGAGCCTTCCTACTCTTTGTAAGGGACAGCAGGAAAGATATTACATAAATATTTTACCCCAAAATTTCTTGGCACTCGGGGGCTTGCCGAAGCAGCCACCCTCCGAGGCGTTCTCCACAATCGCGGCCCACTAAACCTGGCACTCGGGGGCTCGCCGAAGCAGCCACCCCCCGAGGCGTCCTCCGCAATCGCGGCACATTAACTGGCACTCGGGAGCTTGCCGAAGCAGCCACCCCCCGAGGCGTCTTCCGCAATCGCGGCGCATTAACTTGGCACTCGGGGGCTTGCCGAAGCAGCCACCCTCCGAGGCGTCCTCCGCAATCGCGGCACACTAAACCTGACACTTAGGGGCTCTCCGAAGCAGCCACCCCCCGAGGCGTCTTCCGCAATCGCGGCGCATTAACTTGGCACTCGGGGGCTCGCCAAAGCAGCCACCCCCGAGGCGTCTTCCGCAATCGCGGCGCATTAACTTGGCACTCGGGGGCTCGCCAAAGCAGCCACCCTCCGAGACGTCCTCCGCAATCGCGGCACATTAACTTGGCACTCGGGGGCTCGCCGAAGCAGCCACCCTCCGAGACGTCCTCCGCAACCGCGACACATTAACTTGGCACTCGGGGGCTCGCCGAAGCAGCCACCCCCCGAGGTGCCCCCTCAACTACAAATGCAGACGACCCTCCAAGACAGCATATATACAACCAAGAAGAAGCGTATATAACGAAGGGAAGCACATAATCTCTAGGCTCCAACTTCGCCTTAATAAGTGCACCCAGATGGTGGTCGTTCTCTTCACAAACTCGCCTCACAACCTGGTGCCCATGCCTATCTACAACCACGTAGTGCCGATTCATCGGATGATCCCTACCACCTGGAGGACCCGCCACCACCTGAGCAAAATCCACCCCTGGCCAATGACTATGGACCAAGCCCAAAGCAGCTCGGGCTCCAGCACGAATCTGATGATCCATCACTCGACGTAACTCGGCAGGCTGAGAAAATATGCGACAAAGCCTCTCAAGTGATGAAGGAACCACCTCCAACGGATAGAACTCAGCATGGATACCGCCCAATACCCGCTGGCAGTAGCTGAGAGCTTCCGGTACCCGCTCAACTCGGCGACGAAGCAAAGCAAATGCTCGAGCACGAGCCCCATCTGCCCAAAAGGGATTGCTCGCCTGCACACTAGGATTATCAAGCCGCGACATCTCCGACTGAACGGCCCTCTCTTCATCCCGAGTTCGCCCTGCCAGCACTTCGAAAGTAAAAAACTACGATCAAGACAGAGACGGCAAAAACCAACCAAGCGGAATCAAGCAACCAAGCAGAGCCAAGACTCACCCCGCAGGAGGTCGGACAACTTCACCACCCACGAAGCAAAGCCCTCAACCACGGACTCGGCACGCTCGCGACGAGTACGCTGAACGGCCACGGATCCCTTCAGTCGGACAATATCCCGCTCAGTGTCCTTCAGCCGCAAGCAAACGGACTCATACACACCCTCACGAGTGTCATCCTTCAGCGAACTCCACGGACGAAGAACGCCCGGAGTGGCCTACCGCAGGATGAACAAAACAAATCAAAAGTAGCAAGAGGAACAACCAAGAAGTCACTCAGATAAAAGCAGCAAAAGATCAACCATCACGACGGAGTCACGAATTACAGAAAAAGTTTCAAAGCGGCGCAACACTACTGTGCCTCCCCCTCACCTACGACAGGGGGACCCTGAGCATCTACAACTTGTTGCAGGCGACGAGCCAGCCTATCGGCTCGGTCGTCCTGCTCACCAGAATAGTGCGGGATGGTCTCAACCAAGGAATCATCAAAGGAAACCCCATGCCCTATAAGGACGACCAGGGCTGTGGAAGAACCACTCACCACGCTCTCCGCCACCAGTTCCACCATATATTTCCCATCCGGGCCGAACGCAGCAACCCAAGCACCCAGGCCATCAGGCATCTTCGTACCCTCTGGCATAAGGTGATCGTGCGCAAGACCCACAAGATTGGAAGCCCGGGCGCAGACGTCCTCGACCACTGCAACAACATCTGCAACAACATCAACAACACCTTGGAGAATCCCAGACCCCGACGCAGCAGCCTCCATCGGCTTCGCACCTGCAGCAGCTGCATCAAGCAAAGAAACGTCATCACGGGAAGACAGTAGAAACAACAATTGTTGAATACCAAACTTACACACGAGCGAGCCCGCCAAGGCGCGAAGACGTTTGCGCTCGACTGCCTCCACCCGCGCACGCGCGTCCTCAGCCTGGCGAAGGCGAACCAACTCCTCATGTTGACCATGCAACTCCGCCTCCTTGGAAGCCACGGGAGCCTTGAGAACGGAAACCGTGTTTTCCGCCTTTTCGGCTTGTTTCTTGGCAGCCTGGCGACGACCTGCAAGAAAAGATAGTACTCAGAACAAAAGACGAAGCGCCCAAAAGCTCAGCAGCACAAAAATAAAACTCACCATCCATAGCTGATAAGGCATCCTGGGCAGAATCATGGGCCCGTTGCCACCGCTCAGCATCTAGAATCAAACGCTCACAGTGCTGAAAAACAGGATGCAAGAACCAGGGAATCAGGTGTTAACTAAAGACAAGACTACAAGCAACTGCAAACAGTTACTTCTAGCCTCTGGGGCTACTCCCATCGGGAGCACTGCCGTGCCCCCGATGATAAAACAACACAGACACGAATCATCTTACCAGCTTGGAGACATGGTCGAAAGCACGGGCCTTGTCTTCAATTGCCAGATCAAGACGGCCAAAGTACGGAGGACCAAGTTCAGTCGGGCTGAGCTCAGGAGCAGCAGCACCAGGCGCCGCAGAAGAAGGTACACCGGGAACTATACCCGCAGTCGAAACGACAGGAGTCGCCGCCAACCCAGATTGGCCAGCGGCAGCCGAAAGGCCCTCAAGATGCTTGGCTGCCGCCCCAGAACTCGTCAACTTTAGATCAGTAACAGCTGCGCTGGTGCACGAAGCAGCCGGCGTAGGCGCAGCACTACAAAATAAAGCATTATCAAACGCAAGAACAAGGAACAAGGAACGGGCACAAATCCAGCGGACTCTTACCCGACACGCACAGCAAGAGGACGCCCCAGCCTCCCAAGCCTGGACCTCTTGGGATGAGGGGCCGGAGCAGCAGCCGAAGGGGAAGGCCCAACAACTGGAGCAGCAGGAGGGACTGCATCACCTAATGCAGCATGATCTTCAGCACCCAAAGGGCGCGAGCGCTTCACACGAAAAGGACTCAAATCTTCACTATCTCCAGTCTCCACTAGCACAATCTCAGCATTAACAGCCGGCGCAACATTATCAGCTGCGGAAGCATCAGGCTTTTCAATAATATCGGCATCCTCCGGCTGCGGAGGATTACACAGCACCGGAGCATGACCCTGCAAGGCAAGCAATGTCAACAACAAAACAAAACTAGGTACTCGTCGAGGCAAATGAATGAACACAGGCACCAACCGGCGGCGGAGAATGATCAGAAGCATATGGACGGACAAGATGCATCTCGGAAATGCTCGAGCACTTGTTCACTTGCTGGATACGAGCCAGCAAGGCATCAGGTTCAAGCTCTTCAGGCGAGCATCTCGTCGAGTCACCGAGTCCCTCGTACTGCCACATAAGGCGAGCTCGATGCTGCAACGGTTGAACCCGCCTCCCCACAAAAACAGAGATAAGCTGACCACCAGTAAAGTTATCCTTTAACACAGAAATCCTCTCCAAAAATGGAGTCAGCTCGGACGACTCCACCTCAGTCAAAGAATGAGACCACGAAGGCTGTCTGGCCACCCGCGTACCCGGATTGAAAGAAGCAAGACCAAATTGCTGACCAACAACGAAGCGATCCTTCAGATAAAACCAGCCTCTTCGCCAGCCACTAACGGAATCGATCTTCTCCAAGTCAAAATATGAGTGTTTATCCCCAATAGAGATACCTACTCGACCCACGGCGTACTCACAGTTCGTCCTTTTTACATTAAAAAGGCGCCTCCAAAGTCCCCAATGGGGGTAAATCCCCAGGAAAGCCTCGCAAAGAGTGATGAAACACGCAATGTGCAAAATCCCATTGGGAGTCAGATCATGTAACTGGAGCCGATAGGAATACAGCAAGCCCCGAACAAAAGGATGTAGCGGAAGAGCAAACCCACGGTGGAAGAAAGCCTGGAAGCATACCCGCTCGTCCGCCGTCGGCGATGGAATCGACTCATCACCAGGAAGACGGACATCGCCCGCCACCACCATGCCATCAGCAACCAGCGCATCTAGATCTCCAGCCCCGAACGAGGACCACTCCCACTTGCCGGACATCTTGGCCGACTCGACAGCAGCACGGGGGCGCTTGGACATAGATCTCACAGTAGCACGTAGAAGAGAAAATACGAAAGGTCAGGAACATGAAGGAAGCAGAGAAAGAGGAGGAAGGCAATGGCTGGGTAAAACATACAATTTACCCAACCACATGGTATTTAACTCCAAGAGCATAGCAAGACGGGCCACCATCCAACCTTTTTTGCCCAGTAAAACGTGGCACGACCCCATATAGAGGCGAAAAGTATGGAAAATCCAACCGGCGCAGTAACAACCCCGCCCACTACGCGCGCAAAAAGAGGACCATGATCGCGCGACGCGAAAATTTCGGCGGGACATCGCCAAGTCATTTCCCACGACAGACCGCAGAGGTCAAAATATTGCAGAAGACCACGCCAACGTCATGTCACAGCAAGGCGTACTGAGTACGCCATCAAGGCCCCCAGATTCCATCTCTCAGATCTTTTTCCCGATGAAGAAAAAATATCTTACTCCCATCGGAAGAGTACATCATAAGAGTCCCAGGTACTCCCTCACCTAAAGGTCAGCCATGTGCTCGAGTGACCACTCGCACTTATGAGAGTCTCGGGTGCTCCCTCAACTCGACGTAAGACAAACATGCATTCGCCAAATACCATACGGCGCTAAGAGTCTCAGGTGCTCCCTCACCTCAAGAGCTGAAACGGCATTCGAGTGATTACTCGCGAAAACCCCCCTGACTAAGCACTCGAAACAAAGCTCCTCGGGTGAATGAGTGAGCAGCTCGCTTGATGTTTTTTTCCAAGCGGGTGCAATGCTATAAGGCTCCGCGCCTCAAAAACACACATTCCTGGAACACGATACGCTGTGCCCAGATGCCACGCAAGATTAGCGTGTAGATAAGACCCCGCTGCGAAGTACGGCCGGGCTGGGACTTGCCGAAGAGCGATTTCACTCCCAACCTTTCCCATGCGCTGCGCATGATAGAAAAGCCGGGCGGACGCGCCTTAGGCTATACACATTACTGGTGGCAAATGAACACCGTAAGACCTGAAGCGGCCGGAATTTTTCTCGACACCAGTGTTCCAAGATTAGGTCGAGGGACATGGGTTTCATTGGGCAACTTTGGTATTTTCCCTAGTGCAATTCACCAAGGCTCGACCCGTCGACTCCTTGGGCCCTTTCAGCTTAGCATCCCTCGAAACAAGTTTTGTCATGGCCACCAGACTGCCAGCGACCCGCGGATGAACCACGCATACAAATAACCCACGAATGAATGTACTCGAGTCCCTGCGCGACTCTCTGAGTTCCCCAGGCACTCGGGGGCTACTGAAGAGGGGGTGACCCCACGACTCCTATGGACGAGCCTACCTGGTGTCCATGAAGGCAGAAAGCCCATGAAGATACATCCCCGGCCCGCTAGTTGGCACCGACGTAGGAGTCCGCGACTCACAAGGAAGGTGCAAAGACATGCCATACAGAGCAAGCTAGGGTTAGGAAAGCTTACTTGTAAACGTAGATGAACTCCCCGAGACCTAGCCCGGTATATAAGGGCTAGGAGGGGTGACGCAAAGACATCGAATATCACCTGTAACCCTAGCCTTGAGCGCTCCAGCCTTGGCCTCCACTGTAATCGCATCTCCCTCATTAATAATATCAAGCAGGAGCGAGCCTTCCTGTTTGCCGACGAGCTATCGTCCAACCTGTCAATCTCATGACTAACCCAGGGTCCCTGACCATGGGATTTGCCGGGGTTGATCCCCATCACTAACTATGCCAGGATCACATGATGAAGTGGCGCAGGATGCGCCCGATTGGGAGAACATGACGAACAAGGAGTTACATGATAAATTTGCACGTATGATGTCTAAACAGGTGCAAGACATCGAGAACAGATTTACAGAGGCGATTGATGGCGTGGAGAATATGATCGACACCAAGCTCGACGCCAAGTTTACTGAGTTGATCGCACGCCTACCTCCACAGCCTGCGGCCGCCCCGGCGCAGCCACCGTTTCAACGACGTGCACGACGTATTCTGTTTCCGGCCGAAAAAGCTGCTGGTATTGGTGCTCCTCCTGCTGCTGCAGTTGCTGCTGCTGCTGCTGCTTCTGACATCGGCCAGGACGACAACTACGAGGGTGATTACGAGGAGGAGGTGGAGCAGGAAGCGGCCTATGAACAGCCAGCTGGACGTCCACGTCCCAACATTCGCCACGGTCGACACCAACCACCCCCTCAGGTACGCGATGATGAACATGTGCCTAAACTTAAATTGAATCTTAAGCCGTTTGAGGGTAGATATATTCCTGATGCTTATCTTACTTGGGAGTTAGAAATTGAACAACGCTTTACATGTTTACAATATCCTGAGAATAGACGTGTTACTACTTCTGTTTGTGAATTCACGGGGTTTGCATCTATTTGGTGGTCTGAACATTGTAGATTGCATGCTAATAATATTCCAACTACTTGGGCTGCTTTAAAAGATGCTATGCGTACTCGCTGGGTTCCTCCTTATTATCAACGTGAATTGCTACAAAAATTATAGCGTTTGAGACACGAAAAAAATTCTGTAGAGGAATATTATCAGGAATTACAATCTGGATTGATTAGATGTGGCCTAGTAGAGGATAATGAAGCTAGGCTTGCACGTTTTATGGGTGGCTTAAACAAGGAGATACAAACTATTCTAGAATACAAGGACTATGCTACTATCACTCGTTTGTTTCATCTTGCTTGTAAAGCTGAACGTGAAGTGCAGAATCGACAGGCCACTACGAGACCTAAATTTTCTGCAGACGAAATACATCATGGACATCGCGTGGAGCTTCTACATCCACACGTCCTGCTGTACCACCATCTACTTCAGCCTCTCATTCTTACAGGGAGCCACCAAAACAGCCAGCGCCACCATTCAAGGGTGCACAGAGTGGTCCAGCGGCGAGTTCTTCTTCATCCATGGCTTCCACAGGGCATACACGAGATCGTGATATTAAATGTTGTAGGTGCCAAGGTGGAGGTCACTTTGCAAAAGACTGTCCCTCCAAGCGTGTGATGAATATTACGGCGGATGGTGGCTATGAGTCAACGAGTGACTATGATGAGGAGAGTTCTCATTGCTCATGAGGAACAGGGTGCCCATGATGATGCTCATGATATAGAGTATATGGCTCCTGATGATGCGGATAAATATGCTAGTTTGGTTGCTCAATGTGTGTTAAGTGTGCAGGTAACGAAGGCCGAGCAAAACCAGACGCATAATTTGTTCCACACAAAGGGACTGGTGAAAGAACGTTCGGTTCGCATCATTATTGACGGAGGGAGTTGCAACAACTTGGCTAGCATGGAGATGGTGGAGAAGCTATCTCTCACCACAAGACCACACCCTCATCCGTACTATATTCAGTGGTTTAACAATAGTGGTAAGATTAAGGTAACGCGTTCTGTTCGTGTGCACTTTAGCATTGCTGCATATGTTGATTATGTTGATTGTGATGTGGTACCCATGCAAGCATGCTTTCTTTTACTTGGTAGACCATGGAAATTTGATAGGAATGTTGTACACCATGGTAGGACAAATCAGTTTACTCTGGTTCATCAGGATAAAAATATTTCTTTACTTCCTATGTCTCCTGAACAAATTGTGAAAGATGATCTTGCTAGAGCTAGTAAAGCTAAACAGGAGAAAAATAAGAGTGAAAATGAGATAGCAGATAAAGAATTTGAGCAACAACATAAGACTAATAGCAAATCTTCTTCTGCTGTTTCTAATGAAATTAAATTGACTAGTCCAACTTTGCTTGCTACTAAGGTTGATATTTCGGATTTGGATGTTAGTCAATATGTGTGCTATGCTTTTGTGTGCAAAGAAGCTTTGTTTTCATTTGAGTAATTGCCTCCTGTTGTCACTGACCTTTTGCAGGAGTTTATTGACGTCTTTCCACAAGACGTACCACCGGGATTACCACCTATTCGAGGGATTGAGCATCAGATTGACTTAATTCTCGGTGCTTCGCTGCCCAACCATGCGCCATACCGTACCAATCCGGAGGAGACGAAGGAGATTCAGCGTCAAGTACAAGAGCTACTCGACAAAGGTTACATACGTGAATCCCTTAGTCCTTGTGTTGTTCCTGTTATATTAGTGCCTAAAAAGGATGGAACATGGCGTATGTGTGTTGATTGTCTTGCCATTAATAATATTACTATTCGTTATCGTCATCCTATTCCTAGGTTAGATGATATGCTTGATGAATTAAGTGGCTCTACCATGTTTTCCAAAGTTGATTTGCGTAGTGGATACCATCAAATTCGCATGAAATTAGGAGATGAATGGAAAACGACATTTAAAACTAAGTTTGGATTATATGAGTGGTTAGTCATGCCTTTTGGGTTAACTAATGCACCTAGCACTTTCATGAGATTAATGAACGAGGTTTTACGTGCTTTCATTGGACGATTTGTGGTAGTCTATTTTGATGATATACTGATTTATAGCAAATCTTTGGAGGAACATTTGGATCATTTACGTGTTGTTTTTATTGCTCTATGTAATGCACGTTTGTTTGGTGACCTTGGGAAGTGCACCTTTTGCACCGACCGAGTATCGTTTCTTGGCTATGTTGTTACTCCGCAGGGAATTGAAGTAGATAAAGCCAAGATCGAGGCAATTGAGAGTTGGCCGCAGCCCAAAGCGGTCACACAAGTGAGGAGTTTTCTTGGCCTCACTGGATTCTATAGGCGGTTTGTGAGAGATTTCAGCACCATTGCTGCACCTCTTAATGAGCTTACACGCAAGGATGTGCCTTTTACTTGGGGTACCGCATAGGAAGAAGCCTTCACGGTATTGAAAGATAAGTTAACACATGCTCCTTTGCTCCAACTTCCTGATTTTAATAAGACTTTTGAGCTTGAATGCGATGCTAGTGGGATTGGTTTGGGAGGTGTGTTATTACAAGATGCTAAACCTGTTGCATACTTTTCTGAAAAATTGAGTGGGCCTAGTCTGAACTATTCTACTTATGATAAGGAATTATATGCTCTTGTTCGGACATTAGAAACTTGGCAACATTATTTATGGCCCAAAGAATTTTTTATACATTCTGATCATGAATCTTTTAAACACATAAGAAGTCAAGAAAAACTTAATCGTAGACATGCTAAGTGGGTTGAATTTATTGAGACTTTCCCTTATGTCATTAAACACAAGAAGGGGAAAGATAATATTATTGCTGATGCATTGTCTCGTCGTTATACTATGCTTTCACAACTTGACTTTAAGATATTCGGTTTAGAGACAATCAAAGATCAATATGTACATGATGCAGAATTTAAAGATGTATTGCATAATTGTAGAGAAGGTCGAACATGGAACAAGTTTGTGCTTAATGATGGATTCGTGTTCCGTTCTAACAAGCTATGCATTCCAGCTAGCTCTATTCGTCTTTTGTTGTTGCAGGAGGCGCATGGAGGAGGATTAACGGGACATTTTGGCGTGAAGAAGACGGAGGATGTACTTGCTACACATTTCTTCTGGCCAAATATGAGACGGGATGTTGAGCGTTATGTTGCTCGCTGCACTACATGTCAAAAAGCTAAGTCACGACTCAATCCTCATGGTTTATACATGCCTTTACCTGTACCTAGTGTTCCGTGGGAGGACATATCAATGGACTTTGTTTTAGGCTTGCCTCGAACAAAGAAGGGGAGGGATAGCATATTTGTTGTTGTGGATAGATTTTCTAAGATGGCACACTTTATACCATATCATAAAAGCGATGATGCTGCTAATGTTGCTGATTTATTCTTTCGTGAGATTATTCGCTTACATGGTGTGCCCAATACTATTGTCTCGGATCGTGATACTAAGTTTCTTAGCCATTTTTGGAGGTGCTTATGGGCTAAGTTGGGGACTAAACTACTTTTTAGTACTACATGTCATCCCGAAACTGATGGACAAACTGAAGTAGTCAATAGGACTTTGTCTACTATGCTTAGGGCTGTTTTAAAGAGTAACTTGAAAATGTGGTAAGAATGTTTACCTCATATTGAATTTGCTTATAAGCGTTCATTGCATTCTACCACTAAAATGTGCCCTTTTGAGATTGTTTATGGTTTTCTACCTCGTGCACCTATTGATTTGATGCCTCTTCCATCTTCGGAGAAGGTTAATTTTGATGCTAAGCAACGTGCTGAATTGATATTAAAAATGCATGAGTTAACTAAAGAAAACATTGAGAGAATGAATGCTAGATACAAGCTTGCTGGTGATAAGGGTAGAAAGCATGTTGTGTTTGAACCTGGAGATCTTGTTTGGTTACATCTACGTAAAGATAGGTTTCCTGATTTACGCAAGTCCAAGTTAATGCCACGAGCTGATGGTCCCTTTAAGGTTTTGCAGAAAATTAATGATAACGCATATAAACTTGAGCTACCTGCAGACTTTGGGGTTAGTCCCACATTTAATATTGCAGATTGGAAGCCTTATTTGGGAGAAGATGATGTGCTTCAGTCGAGGACGACTTAAATTCAATAAGGGGAGGATGATGAGGACATCCCTACTACTGTTACACCCACATCGTTGCCAACTAAACATATTGGACCAGTTACTAGAGCACGCGCACGTCAACTAAATTAGCAGGTACTTTAGTTTCTTGCGAATCCTTCTAATGTTCATGAACATATGATGCTGCCTAAATTAGATACTTTTGTTTTGCTTATGAATGAAGGACCTAGCATGGAAAAGAAGGATGGTCATTGGAGCGGGATCAAGCATGGAGAAGAAGGTGCGCGCACGGGAAAGGAAAATGGAGCTTCCAGTGGTGATTTTCGCACTTTGAAGCCACCATAAGGAGTGCATGAAGGCTTGGTTGAAATACACGAGATTCCACTTCATTATTTTCGTCCAAGGAGAATTATAGGTGCTGCGTAACCTTAATATTGGGCTGGGCCCAAGTAATTTTGAAATACCACATTATAGGCTGTTTTAAGAGTCCGTATGTGTGGGGAAACCGAGTTAGGGTTGTTTTCGGACCCCACCTCCAAGGGGTCACGAAAATCCCCTCTGTCCCCCCATATATACAACCCTTAGGGCATCGTTTAGACTTGGGTTTTAATTAGATTTAAGTTAGCCATAGCCGCAACTTCGAGCTCTTCGTTTGTGTCATCCGACCAGGCTAAGACCGCATTGGAACCCCAACTTTCGTCAATCATTCATCTTATATTCACAATATCTAGATTGCAATTCTTAGTTCTTGCTTGTTCTTTCGATTGCTTGTAGGAATTGGACCTTCGTGGTCAGGTTGATAGTGCATCCGCGGGATCAATAACCTCTCGGAGTTGGTTTAGCAATCTCCAAGGAGCAACGTCTTCGCACGTTCGTAGTCGGGTCGTGAAAGTCGTCTCCACCATAATCGATCTCCACCATCTCATCGAAACATCGGGACACCTTCGCCTCTATCAGATATTTTCCTAGATGATCATTAATTTTCTGTGTGCCTTGCCCCATGTTAGAATTTATTACATGTTCATTCTTATTCATGCAGCGCCCAACCATCCATCTCCCTAGCCTACAGTGTTTTAATCCTGCTGGTTACTACTAGTTTACTTTTGCCGTTATCATTATCACTATCATATCATAGTTGCTATTAATAGTTTGTTGCAAGCAAGCATATTTCAGGTGCGGTTGAATTGACAACTCAATTGTCAAAGCTTATAAATACTCTTTGTGTCCCCTTGTGTCGAATCAATAAATTGGGGTAACTTACCCGCGAGAACACTACAATCGATCCCCTACAGTTGAGGGTCATCAGTCATCAAGGAAGACAACTTGCATGTAGACCCTAACCAGTTTCCACTTATTTTTGGCTCACTTAGTCAAGGAGGAGACCCGAAAACCAAGTGGAACCAGAAGTTTGCAACGAGAGCTGTAATTCGTCAGCAAACCAACACCCATGTTGCTCGGTATAGTCCAAACTACTCGGGGGGCACCCAATACAGGCCGAGTAACTCGGGAGTCAAGCAATATAGGCCAAAGTGCTCGGGAAACACTTAGCAGGGACCGAGTAACTCGGAAGTCGGCAGGGCCATGTGTCAGGAGGTGCCAAGTAGCCCGGGGAGTGATGGTGGATATATCTCCCCTCGTTGGTTACCCCAAGTGCAAGGTGAGATGTAGGACTCCGGAGATGATAAGTAGGTGTCAGCGGCGCAACTGACGTGGACCTGCACACAACACAAATAACTTTGCTTCCCAACGAGTACAGAGAGGTTGTCAATCTCTCCGGCCTTGTTGTTCACAAAGGATCAACGCAACAGATAATAGTGATAATGATAGTAACTAGAAAGTAAAATCAAGAAGATAAAAGAGCGTGTAAACAGTGATGAGAATATGGACCGGGGTCCTGTGATGTTCACTAGTTATGTCTCCCTCCCAAAAGACGATAAAACTGCTATGCGAGGTAAAAAAATTACAGCTGGGAAATTGAAAGGATTAAAAACGAACCGCAATGCTAACTATGCTACAAAGAAAGGACGAGGCTCAAAAGCATGGGCGGTACGCCAAAATAAGTAGACCGAAATCCAACTGCATCTACTACTAATCATCCAACTTGAGATATCTATCCAAAACATCCCCTAGACTCATGTTTCTGTCACTCAAGCATGTCATCGAGGGGGGGGGCATGAACCCACAATCGAGCATAACGTTCCCTCTTGGAGTCACTACCTACTACTTGGCCAAAGCAATAAACATCAATGGAGAACATGCAAGAATTACTTAAGAACAACAATATGAAACATAAGAACCAAATATATTACTCAATCACAATCTGAACATAATCTCATAATCCATCAGATCCCAGCAAACTCAGCATAGCAACAACAGAAATATTACATATGTGCCTCGATCATGTAGGGAAGCTCACGAGGTCTAAACCATGAAGAACAAAGAGGGGAGGAGAACATCACATAGCTACTGATCACGGACCCATGGTCCAAAGGAAACTACTCACGGCACATCCGGGAAGCATCCATGGTGAAGGGGAAGCTCCCGGAGGTCAATCCTCCCTCCGGCAGGGTGCCGGAAGAAGTCTGTTGGCGCTCCCGATCTTGTAAGCGCGGAGACGGCGGAACAGAGGCGAGATCGCGAAAAAGGGTTCTGTCCTCAGGGGTTTCGCGTGACGGAGATTAAATAGGAGAAGGAGGGAAGAAAGGGGGGCCACCAGGGGTCCAGGCGCCCTGGTGGCGCGGCCATGCCCTAGGCCACGCCACCTAGACGCCTGGGCACCAGGTGGGGCCCCTCTGGCCCTCCTTCGGGGTTCCGGAGGCTTCCGTTGCGTTGATTTTTATCTGATTTCCCATATTTTTGGAGCACTTTTAATATGGGGGAAAACTGAAATAGAAAAACAGCAGAAAACAGGAACTGGCACTGTGGTGCACTGAGTAAATAAGTTAGTCCAAATATGATAAAAAGTGTATGAAAGTGTATCTAGATCATAGCAATATCACACAAAACATGCATGGAGCATGCAGAAATTATAGATATTTTTGGGACGTATCAACATCCCCAAGCTTAATTCCTGCTCGTCCTCGAGTAGGTAAATGATAACAAGCATAATTTCTATGGTGACATGCTAGCAACCATATAAGAACTTTGAGAAGTAAATCAATCAAGGTATGTGATTTAATTCAAGTCATAACATGCAAGAGTCTATATTAGCATTGAAACAAGCAACAAAAGAACATTAGGTGCAGAGCTCTCGCTGTCCGTGACTCGAATGTCTCCAAATGTTGTTTGCGTGCAAGAAAGTGGATAGAGAATACGAGAAAAAGTATTTTTTTTGTTGAGAACTCAATCTACTAACGTTTCACACTTGGTCTTCTTTGGAATCTTATCTTGACTCGTCCACAGACCACTAGCCAGGTACAAGTCAATTTGATCCACTCCTTTTCGATATTTTGAGCACTCATGCAATGGATGAGCGTAAGCACGAAAGTTGACACTTAGGATTGCAAAGAGAGAAATATGGTGGAGGAGAAAGACAAAAAGGGTGAGAAAGGCTCACATCAATGAGGAAATCATAGGCGAGAAATCCAAATGATAGATATGATGTGAGGAGTAGGGATTGCCATGTAACGGATGCACATATGAGCTAAGAAAAGCTCTTCAATGGAACTAGTGGGGGTGCATCCAAATTGCTCGCTCATGAAGACCTAGAGCTCATTTGAGGAGGCTCATCCTTGGAATATGCAAGCCAAGTTCTATAGTGTGAAAGTACCCACATAGCTATATGCATGTATGATCATCCCTATGGAGTACAAGGATAAGAGGGAGTACTAGTGTGGATCTTTCAAAAGGATAGTAGTGTTGCCCCTTTCTCTCTTTTTATTTCTTTTTCTCTTTTTTCTCTTTTTTGTATTTTTTTGGTGGCCTCAATGTCTCTTTCTATTTAACTCTCATTTGTTCTCTTTGGGATATTTTATTTTGTCCACTTTGGAATCTTTTCCTCACTTTAAGGGAAACACTCTATTTTACAAGAGGGTATAGAAGATCTTCACACTTTACAAGGTACTCAAACATAAAGAAGATGTAGAAATGTATGCATGCAATGTATGCCTCTGCCAGTGTAGCAGGAACATGTATGACATGAAGATCAATTCATGAAGAGGTGGATGTTGCATGGCAATATATCTCGGAAAGGCTATGGAAATGCCTTGATAGGTAGGTATGGTGGCTGTTTTGAGGAAAGATATAAGGAGGTTTATGATGAAAGAGTGTATCATGCCAAGGGTTTGGATGTACCGGCGAAGGTGGACACCAACTCTCGTAGTCAGAATAGGCAATGCACGGTATGGAAGAGGCTAGAAAATATGAGGTGGTGGAAGTGTCAACTTTCAATACTTACATTAGTCCGAAGAACTCATGCACTTATTATCGGTAACTCTCAATCTAATGAGGAGGTTCAGAAAGAGACAAGTAACCCGAGGAGTGTATGGGGGTTTGGTTATCCTTGCGCATCCTCGACTCATGGTACGTGAGTGTACTCTAATATCTGATCCCTCAAAAGATTAGTGATCCATCTAGTAGCTAGAGTTCTCAACTAGTTTTTGTAGGTTTTGAAAATAAACACGGATTGCCCAAAATACGACACCTATCACTAATAGGCTAGAGCTCTTGACACCAAAAGTTCAAACATTATTCACAAAAATACCTCAAAACTATTGCAAGTTACTACTAAAATTAAATAGCAACCTCAATTACCTACTTTCAAGACAAGACACAACTCCGTGCAACAACCAACTCCGTTAACAAGATAAACATGAAAACTAAAGAGATTTCCAGCAACAAACTAAACAAAAGCGAAGGCTCTTGCTAAAGACAAACTAAGACTAAAACTAAACATGGCAGTAGCTACGAAAAGATAAAGAACACACAATAGTAAAAATATAAGCATGAAAAATCCTATGAGGTGTTCTAGATTGAATTAGAGCGTGTTTCTCTCCCACACAATGTAAGTCGGGGTCTAACTTGTTATGAACAGCAAGAAAAGATAAAGAAAACTAAAAAGTAAACCTAAGAGCGAGACGCTCCAAGCATAGCACATAATGCATGAAGTGATAAAAATATAGTGAGACGAAGGATGAACTGATGATTGTTGATGGAGAAGGGGATGCATGGGGGCCATCCCCAAGCTTAGACGCTTGAGTCTCCTTGAATATTTATTGGGGATGCATGGGGGCATCCCCAAGCTTGAGCGCTTGATGATGACCATCAACTGTAGGGGATCGATTGTAGTGTTCTCGCGGGTAAGTTAACCAAATTTATTGATTCGACACAAGGGGAGCCAAAGAGTAATTATAAGCTTTGACAGTTGAGTTGTCAATTCAACCGCATCTGAAATATACTTGCTTGCAACAAAATATTAATAGCAACCCTGATATGATAATGATAGTGATAACGACGAAAGCAAAACAGCGAAAAGTAACAACTAGTGACTAGCAGGATTAAAACACTATAGGCTAGGGAGATGAATGATCGGGCGCTGCAGGAATAACAATGAACATGTAATAAACTTTAACACGGGGCAAGGCACATAGAAAATCAACAGTCATCTAGGCAAATACCAAACATTAGGCATGTATCCCGTAGGTAGTTGTGCGTGCTAGCAATAAGAACTTGCACAACATATTTTGTCCTACCATCCCGCTACGAACGGGGCCAAAAGGAACTTATGGAGATTAAGGTGCTGCTGTCAAAGAGCACCGGAACAAAGCAATAAACTCAATGGATACATGAAATCCTCAAATTATGGACCATCCCCTTTGGTGTCCCTAGCTGTCACCTTTGGGATCGCCGGTTTCGGACCATAATAGGTGCATACAACTCATAGATAGGATCTCCGACATAAATAAACTCATGAAAACATAAGTGGTTCAGATCTAAAAACATGGCACTCGGGTAGATGATTGGCAACATGCCCCCAACAATCTGACGAACTATTACATGATCAATCTCATCCAATCCCTACCATCCCCTTTTCCTACAGCAGGAAATTACTCACACATGTGAAGAGAAGTCATGGAGGGATGATGGATTGGTGATGGTGATGACGATCTCCCCTCTCCGGAGTCCAAATCAGCCTCCAGATTAGCCCTCCCGAAGAAGAACAGAGGGTGGCGGCGGCTCCGCAATGGGTTCTGGAAAAATGACTTCTGTTTCGGAGTTTCCCCGTCACGGGAATAAATAGGAGTCGAGGTAGGGCACCAGGGGAGGGGGGAGTAGCCCAGGCGGCCAGCTGGCGCGGCCCCACCCCTGTCCGCGCCAGCAGGGTTCTTGGGCCCCCCTAGCTGCCCTCTGGCCCCACTTCTGGCTCCGGGCTCCTTCGGGTGCATGGACTTTTTTGTAAATTTTCTGGGAATTTTCTGAGATGTCCAAAAATCCATTTTCCTGTGCACAATAAAACCATACAAACATATCTGCTGAAAACAGCGTCAGTCCGGGCTAGTTTAGTTCAAATCATGCAAGAATGAGGGCAAAACAATAGCAAAAGTGTTTGGAAAAGTAGATACGTTTGAGACATATAAACTCTCCAAGCTTAGCCTATTGCTTGTCCTCAAGCAATTCAGTTCAACGAACTGAACGCGACAAAGAAAACTTTGACAAACTCTGTTGCTTCATAAGATGTATATAAGCCGGTACTACGAAAAGAGTTTAGCAAGTATCAAAACAATGCTATGAGGACAATGCATGAATCAATCCTTCTTTCAAGTGACCAATCACAAACAACCTAAAGTAAATAATATGCTGCCAAAAATCAAGACAAGATTACAATGCACATAGCCTGAACATACTAGAGTGGTATCTCGCTAGCCTCCATGAGTGAAGCAGAACATAAATGCAGAAACTCCTCCGGAGTTTTAAAGGAGAATAGAACTAAGAATTTCAGACTAGCAATATCACAAGCATGCAGAAGACAATGTAATATTTTCGGACAATGCATGTTACACTAAGAATGACAATTATGCTCTCAATAGTTGGCGCTTTAAAGAAAGAAGGGGAGACTCTCGAACCATGGATTTTTGATGGCAAGATTGAAAACCCGTGAATGGAAGCAAAGACAAAACAAGTGCCAGAGCTCTTGGTTTCGAAAACAAAGACAAAATTTCTTTTGAGAATTGCGACTTTTCAGTCAACGGTGAACGGTAAAGGTCTCTCAATATATCCCATGCCAACCATATTAATGCTTTTTTTTGCTTACACTTGTTCCCTTATCCATAAATACTTTGATCGTCTATGGAACCTTTTATTTTGCCTCAAGTATGGAAGGAGGATATCGTTCCACCTATCATAAGAAACATTTGGTCCATTTCATCCTATTCTCAAGTATGGGGGAGGTGTAACACTCTTTTTTATTTTATAAATTTGACTAGTTAAAACTTCCGTCAAAATATTTTTGGCATGGTAGATACTGATTTTCCCTTACTGCACCATGAGCTTGTACAGTTACAAAAGGGAAGCTTTTGAAGAAATTTCGAGATGACAGAAGAAATTCTAAGTTAGGAGTGGCCGGTAAATACCACATATAGGTAGGTATGGTGGACTCAAGCGGAATAACTGGTTTGGAAAGGAGTTTGGATACACAAGAATAATTCCGCTTAGTGTGAGCGAAGGCTAGCAAATGACTGGGAAGCGACCAACTAGAGAGCAATAATTGTCATAATCATGAAGAGCGACAAAGAAACATTGAATCGGGCATGAAAGTGATATGACTATTCTGAAATAAAAGGTCATCAAGGCATGATAGACATTTTTGTCATAAACATGTGTGAACATTTGCCAAGTCAATCCAAGAATTCTCCGAAGGGAAATACCACTTCAATATGCCACTCCATGAACAATGCAATGCATGTAAATCATTCCAACAACATAATATGCACCCTAGCTATTTGAGATCAGCCACAAGGAAAGCATGAACACTGGGAAAGCATTGTAAACATAGCATTATGTCGCTACAAGCTGGTCTCTAGATCATAAGTACATGCATATGTACAAAAGTAGAAACAAGAAGAGTTAATACCGGTTTTCCTTGTTACTTCACTTTCGTCGATCTTCGTCATTACAGCCTTGTCACTTGCACGACCGAACGTGGGAAATATATAATCAAAGGCCATCAAAGACTCGAGATGAACTCTGAAAACAAAGCAAACTAAAGATAGAAAGGAAATATTTTTGGGTTTTTCAAAGGTTTAACGAAAACAAAAGAAAAGAGAAATATTTTTGTTGTTTTTGCAAATTAAAAGAACAAAGAAGAACGGGAAAAACTTTGAAAAATATCAAAGCAAATAAAATAAAAACGGATAATACAATGGAAGAAGGGAGAAGGGCACATACTCCCCCAAGCTTAGGATTTTGGCCTAAGTTGGTCGCAGCTACTGCCCCCAGGAGCCTCCTGCTCCGGGGTAATGGTAAGTCCAAGGGTCGTATGAGCCCTCCGGTGCGTACAACGAAGTCCTCGGGTCCTCCCATGAGGAAGGTCCCTCGTCCCAAGCAGAAGAAGACCCCTCACCATGCTCGGTGAAGCTTTCCCCCTGGAAAGGTGGGAACTCACCATGCTCCTCCTCGTCGGGCACAACCCCCTCCATGGGGTTATGCAGCTGGTACTGAGCCATGAACTCATCAAACTGGATATCATTGAAGGACCATCCGTTCCTGCGAGTGTTATCAAACAAAAGTGGTCCAGGTAGACGGATCTCACGAGTAATGGTCCTCTCAAACCTCAAAATATAAACAAGGTTAAAAAATTGGGAAATCATGGTAACAAACTTATGACTCATCATAGATCGAGACTTGTGTATGAAAAGGAGACATCATCATGATGCGGGGTGCGATTAAGAGACTCAAGGATAAGTGTGGCGTAAACACCACCATATAAATCGCCCTTGTTACTGTTCGTAACAAGGCGCCGAGCAATTAAGGCACCCACATTATAATCATTCTTACCAGAGAGGGCGTTCACATAGATAGCGAAATCTGGTGCAGAACCATTGCTCGTGTTGTAACGAGCCAACAACCCTCTAGCAATAAAGTATGTGAAATACCTGAGGTGGGGAAACAAAATGCTGGAATCTTTGTACGCCGAATGTCGGTCTCCTCCTGGCTACAAAGGGAGTTGAAGAGGGTCCTCAACTCGGGAGGCTGAGTGTTCATCTTTTCCGTTTGACCAGCATTCGGAACACCTATTATATCACAAAACTGTGCCAAAGGCATGGTTATGAGATCATTATAAAGTTTGAACTCGACGGTTCCAGCATCATGGTTATAACGAAAACTTTTAACAAAGCATGAGGTAAGCTTCTTATATTGTACCACATGACATAATGCTAGCCGTGTCAAACATGCATTGGCGCAAAGCCCATAGAATTCCTCCTTAATTCCCGCAGCTATAAGAAAATCATCGCACGGATACATCATTGCGCATGCTGGACTTGCGTCTTGCAACAACTCCAGGGGCACATGATCTTCATTGTAGCTCACCCTAGCATCTGAGGGTGAAGCTGCATCTCTAGTAACTCGATCGGAGCACTCGAGCTTCTTCTTCCCAAGCCACCCCTTTGCTTTTCCTAGCAAACTCATTTATGAAATTTTTGACAATTCACAAAAAACAAGGATTTAAACAAAGTGAGTTGAGGCAAACTATTCTACTCACTTACCTAAGGCATAAACTTGCATCAAAACTTGGAAAATAAATTTCTACACATGCATGAAAGCTCATCTAAACAGCACCAAGAACTACTAGATACTCACAAATGGAGCCACCAATCAAAAATCTATTTGGAGGGGTGGAGGAGTTACATACCAGGGAGTATTTGCTCAAAATCTCAGCTCAAATGGTGGGCTGTAGAGAGAGATCGAAAATCTCCTCCAAGAACAGCAAGACCGCAAGAACTGGAGCAGAACTCGTGTTTTTGGAGAGAGAGGAAGGAGGAGGAAGAAGACTTACCTGGACATGGGACCTGTGGGCCCCAAGCGCCCTATGGGCGCGGCCAGGGGGCTGGCCGCGCCAAATGGTCGCCTGGGCCACCACTGGTGGCCCCCCTGGTCATCCCTAGGTGCCTCTGGGTCACTCCCGGCATAGAAATTTTTATTTTAATTTTTCTGGATTTTTTATGAAAACTTCATTGTTGAAAATTTTCCGGAGTTCAAAAAGTTGCGAAACTTTCTGAAAACTTGAAGCAGTGATTAGAATTGTGAAGCTTCAGAAACATATAAACTTGGTACAGCAAAGAGAATAAAAGTTAAAGCAAATGAAAACATAACAAGCTTCACTTTTTACCTATATAAAATATGTTAGCTAGCAAGGTTGATCAAGTCTTACCAACGAACTGGCGATATATAGAACAAAAAGTCTCACCTCTTATGAAGTGATCATTGCACCTTTACTGTAATGGACATTGTCCCCACCATGATGGTTTTGTATTTGTGGTACACATGTAGAGGACAATCCCATTCTCCAATCTTCACGGTCTCGATATTCTCTATTGAGTTAAGGCCATGCCTTTTGTCGATCTTCTTTGGAAAATGCACCGTGTGTTCTTTATCATCAACGTTGAAGGTGACCTTTCCTTTATTGCAATCAATAATGGCACCTGCGGTGTTAATAAAAGGTCTACCAAGAATAATGGACATGCTCCCATCCTCGGGCATGTCAAGCACAAAAAAATCTGTAAGAATTAAACAATTAGAAACTTCAACTGGAATATCCTCACAAATACCTATCAGGACGGTTGTTGACTTGTCAGCCATTTGAAGAGAGATATCTGTAGGGATTAGCTTTTCTAAACATAGACTTTTATAAAGAGAAAAAGGCATAACACTCACCCCTACTCCGAGATCACATAAGGCAGTTTTGACATAAAAAAAATTCATGAGGCAAGGAATGGTGGGTATACTTGGATCACCAAGCTTCTCAGGAATCTTGCCACTGAAAGATTAGTTAGCAAGCATATTAGATATTGCCTCATTAGGAAATTTTCTATTATTAGTAACAATATCTTTCATGTATTTGTAATAAGGAGGTAACTTGATAGCATCGGTCAGGGGAATTTGAAGAAAAAGTGGTTTCATCCATTCACAAAATTTATTATAATGCTCTTCTTCTTTAGATTTGAGAGACTTACCTGGAAAGGGCATGGGTTTCTGTACCCATGGTTGTCTTTCCTTCCCATGTCTTCTTACTATGAAGTCTTCTCTGGTATACTTCTTGCGTGTATCCGGTGCTTCTTCTTCTCGTACCTCGAGAGGATCATTCTTCTCCTTATCGTTTTCTTTGGGCTCATCACTGTCTTCGGTTTCAGCATCGGAGGTAGATATGCTGTTAGGATGAACAACATGTTCTTGACTTGTAATGGGATTATTGGAGTTGTCAGCCTCCTTGTGTTTCTTCTTGTTCTTTTTCTTCTTAGGAGAGCTAACAATCTCGTCTTCTACTGGTACTTGAGAATCTTGCTCGATCCTCTTTGGATGCCCCTTAGGATAGAGTGGTCCTGGGTGTGTGTTCCACCCCTTGTTTTGATGCCATAAGCTTGTATGTCCTATTTGGCATTGTTAGCAAGCAAATCTTTTTGCACATTAGAAATTTGTTCAAGATGAGTTTGAACCATATGAAAATGCTTAAGAAGACATTTAACATCATTGACTGTTCTTTCAAGAACACCAAGTAAACTTTTGATAGCAAGAGAGTTATCATGCAACTGACTTTGTATCCTCCTATTAAAATTGTCTTGCTTAATAAATTTTTTATCAAGCTCATCTAAACATCGGTCGGGAGGCTTACCTTTAGGGATGTCACTTTCAGTAAATTCTAATAGAGAGTGTACCTCTACCAAGGAAGGGTGAGTAGTATGCTCACACAACTTCTCGATAGGCGGTAGATTCTTCACGTCTTCGGCTTTACTGCCTTTCTCCTTAATAGACTTCTTTGCTTCTTGCATATCTTCGGGGCTCAGAGAAAGAATGCCCCTCTACTTCGGTGGTGGAGATGGTCCAGGGACGGACCAATCTTCATGGTTCTTGGCAATCTTGCCCATTAATTCTTCAGCATCAGCCGATGTTCTTTCCCTGAAAACACAACCAGCACAACTATCCAGATAGGACCTGGATTCATCGGTTAGACCAGCATAAAATATATCAAGTAATTCATTCTTTGGGACTTCATATCCGGGTCTAGACTTAATTAAGTCACAATACCTCCCCCAAGCTTCAGGGAGGTGCTCATCCTGCAATTGTTTAAAGTTATAGATACTTTGCAAAACAACATGTTGCATATGAGCAGGAAAAATATTTGTCAACAAAAAATTGAACTAAGTCCTGAGGACTCTCAATGGAACCATAGGGTAGTGCATCGTACCATAATTTAGCGTCTCCCTTCAAAGAAAAAGGAAAAAGCTTTGCCACATAGATGTTTTGTATCTTTTCATCAGTAGTAAATAGGTCACCTAACTCAGCGAGTTTGGTCAGGTGTGCTATAGCATCCTCATTTTATCTTCCATAAAAAGGGTCAACCTCGACTGTAGATATAAGTGAAAGATCAATAGAGAAATCATAATCAAGATCAGAGATGCATATAGGAGATGGGGCAAATTTAGGATTAGGATTATTCTTGTTCTTCATGGAGTGCTTTTCAAGAAGCTCCTTAACAGCATCAGGTTCAGAGTCGGCACACTCTCTGAGCTCCCTGCAAAAATCATCAACAAGAGTAATATAATCATCATCAAAGATCCTCTCCTTGAGTTCATCTAAATCTGAGTAACCAAAGGTTTTGCAAGTAGGAATATAGGTAACAGGACTCTCGGTCTCGGATTCTGCTGCAACCTTAGTAGACTGAGTTTCCATTTGTGAGCCACTTGCTTCCAACGCAATTGGGTAAAAGTCCTGTTTGACATACTGCTTTCCCGCGTCATTGCGGCCTTTAACTGTCTGAGTCTTCAGGCTGTTCTGGTTACAGAAGAAATGCAGGCCTGATGGTTCCCGCATGATTCACACTTGAGCAAAATGTGTGAGATGTGACCGGGTATGCGTCATTCATGTCTGGTTGATTTTCTTCATTTCTTTGTGGTCTTCCACCGATGGAATCTTCATGGCCATACGATTACCGGAATAATGCCGACTTGGTCCATTCAGGCAGAACTCATATGGGGTTGAATACTCCTGCTGCAAGCTGGTGTGGGTCCTTGACTTGGTGTCTTCACGCTGCTCTGCGGTATTGCACTGGTTCTTCGAGGTATGCAGGGTTATGAGCAACCTTCCATTGGGGTGGAGCAAGTGACCAAAGAACCAAAAGAAGAACAAACGAAGAAAACCACGGGGAAAAAGAAAACGAGAAGCAGCTTGCTACTTCATCAGCTTTAGTGGTGGTCGATGACTATCCGGACTCCTTGCAAAGAAAACAACGAATAACCCAGTAGCCACTAGAACGGTTTTTACAACTTTGATCTGGGACTTGTACTGGAAAAGCTCAAGCATTGCTCACGACGGCCGACCGAAATCAGCTCAGAGCATGAGGAAATATTGATAAAAAGAATGCCGAGGTCCCTTAAGACGGCCGAGAAAACAGCTCAGAGCATAGGGTCTCCACTGCGGAAAGAAACTCAACAACTACCCGAGACGGCCGAAAAGCAGCTCAGAACACGGGCCGGTTTTCAAAAAGAGAAATGCAAAACTGGCATCCACTCCGGACGGCCGGTGATGCATCATCTCAAAACCAGACGTGGTGCCACTGCAGAACAACAAGTAAGGGTCCGTCCAAGTCATCTAACACCTGCCAAAACAGAGTTAGTAGCTGCCGAGGAACAACGAACCAACAACGAGAACTAAGCAAGAACAGCAACACTGAACAAGCACTGAGATCGCACGCAGGATTTCAACTTATTGCTATACGCATCAACATGAAACAAGCAACATGCAACACTACTACTCATGCATTACGGACTACGCGAAGCTCATGCGTTCTGATCTGACCGCGGATTGCCGGGGGTGGCAGGAGTGGGCGGAGGAGTCGACAACGACAAGGCTGCAGCAAGAGCTCTCCTTGCATCCCGTGCATCACGGACTAGCTCGATGAGGAGGGCGTACTGGGCGATCATGTAGCGGGGCATGGTGATCACTGCTGCATCGGCTTCCGCCAGGGGGCGAGGAAACCTTACTTGCTGCGGAGTCGCCCCCAAGGTGGGATAGAAATGGAAGGCGTGATTCTTCTGCATCACACTTTGCTGGTGGCGGAGGCCTAGGAGACCCGTCAACGCGGCAAGCTGAATGGAACGATCCGGGGTAGAACCGGGTCCACCCTGGAAGTTGTAAGAGCGCACACCGATGGGGATGGTGGCTTTCATGTAGACGTTGACACGGTACTCAAGCAGCTGCCCTCCGATCAGCGTCTGGGAAACTTGGTACCTTGGAATCTCTCCACTTGGGTAGAGAGTCCACCATACGTCTGCAAGGAGGTAGTCAAAGTTGGTCGCGGACGAGGATCCTATGTAGCCCACCGGGTATTCTGCCATCTACACTCGTCAGATCAGATCGTTAGCAAAAACATACCGTCTATATGTAGCAAACAAATGCAGCAGGCAATATCATCACACAAGCAAGCTATACACTAGCTCTAACGCCAATCTAACGTCCTTCTAACGTTCTCCTAAGTAAGCGCGAACTAGGGGTCTTACAGCCAGTCCTGCTCTGATACCAAGCCTTGTGGCCCCCCGGCTCAGAGGACCAGAACGCCCCGTGCACCAGCTCAGAGATCAAGTCTTCTGGAACACGGAACTGCTTGATATAGAACTGAACAACTTTCTATTACCGAAGATAAGGGTACACGAGGTCTATTACAACGCTAGCGGAGACACAACTTGCTCCTCAGGCTAGCCTCAGCTCTACACCAAGCAGCAGCATAACTCTCTAGCAGCGGAAAAATGACGGCAACGGAACAATAACGGCGGTGATGAATTCCAATCCACAGGGACACTGGCTGGGACACCTCCTAGCTCGCAAACACCGGGAACGTCGTCCTACGCATCCAAAGCACGGCCTACAAATCTGGCATGACACGCCAGGTCAGTACATTGAATGTACTTGCAAGCTCACAACAACAATGCATCATGGCAAAACAATAACATGGCAACAGGTTAAAGTATATTAGTGAATTAAACAGATGAGCAACAATATCATACAAACAAATATTCACCAAGCATATTATCAGCATTTAGACTAATGCACAGACAATCATCGTTTAAGGTCCGTAACGACCCGGTCCCGAAGGGAACCAAGTCTACTGTGCTTTTGTGCTATCCCTGGATCAGTATGCTAGCACACACAGGTACTCGATAAAATACCATAGTATCACATGTCATAAATTAACGTAAATACATGGTATTTATTACCTTACAGCCCTTGGGCTAGAATACACAGCAGAACAATCAATATATAAGTGGAGTCCCATCAACGCCAACTGCAAAGTTGAGTGTAGACTTCACGACCCTATATCGTATCACTTACTCGTCGTATATAATCCTGCAACACCGAAGGTTACAGCCCTACAACGGGTCAGTACGTTTGAATGTACGGCAAATCATATCCCAGAAAGAAGTAAAAAAATTCCTACAATACATGCAATTTGGCTGGTGGAGCTTCTACATTTATTTTTGCAAAAAGCTAATTTTTCCTTATAGAATAATAGTAACTAAGTTCTACAATAACACACGATTGAGATGGGAACCCCCACTCAATCTATCCCAAAGTGATTAAACCAATCAGGTAATTAAAGATGATGAGACAAATCAATATTTCCACATCTAGTTGCTCAAATTGTCCATAACCGGGGACACGGCTAATCGATTAGTTTTACACTCTGCAGAGGTTTGTGCACTATTCCCCACAAGACTCGATCGCCTCCTTTGTAGTTCGTCACACTGCATGATGTATGACAACTGGAAGATCGAGACATGGTCTTTCAGAAGAGTTTCCCTTACTCCGGTAGCACCCATCCCACCTACTCACATCTACTTTCGTAGCGCTACCTAGTAAGAGTCCCTACAACTGATCAACCAAGCCAGAGCCCATAGTAGCTTGTGGCTGCACACGTAAGCTTCTAGGTATGTCAATACAAACAGTCCCTTTGAGCCTGGGTGGCTTTCCGCAGTCATCACTGGCCAACTCCAGGATGCTCGCAACCATCCCACCCAGGTAGTTCATTAACTTTATCTTGGTCCTAATTACTACTTTATCACTCATACCTCATAATGATTCACTTCCCAATCCACGTCTACTTAGCATAGCAATATCCTATTATACGATGGTGACAAAGATGTAAGGATCAAACCTACCTCAATGAACTACTGGGTGTAATAGCATGGCATAACCTATCATGCAATCTAAAGAAGAGGAACTAATGCATTAAAACATAGGTAATAGGGAATATGATCACAGATATGACTTGCCTTGAATCTTGATGAAGTTATTCGCGCTTATAATTCCGACAATTCTACTCGTCACACTCCGAGCAATCTATCGTAACCAAGCACACAAGGTTGCACACAATCAATACACAAACAAAGGCAAAACAAGGTTCATGAACTCCAAAATAAAAACCAAATAAAATATTTTGCAAAACAGATCTTGATTGGTTAAAAAGTGGGTTGCAAAGTATCTAGAATATAGGGTTTAGCTAGGGTTTTAGTTTGCAAAAAGAATCAATCAAATCCGAGTTGTAAAACAAAAGATACGATCAACTAAAGTTGAAAATAGAATCTGATCAGATCTGAATATTTTCGAAAATTAAAAAATAAATTTTAGGGTTGTACTGGATAGAGAACTTCGAAAGAAAACCGTGGGCTTTGGAATCACGCAAAACGGATATACGGTCAAAAAGATATTACAAAAACAAATCTACATAGGATTTAGATATTTTTTTGATCGAACGCAAAAATATTTTTTTCCTCAAAACTTGGATCGACAGTACCTAATGTGTAGAGTGTTTAAAAACAAACAAGTGGCCGCTAGTTTCATCTAAAACGGAGCAACAGATAAAAAATTACGTCTTTTTTACTAACCGCGGCGTGTACATTTGACGCGACGAAGACGACGATTTCGGCGATCTCCGGCGGCAAAGAAGTCGTCTAGGATGTAGGGCTTGATTAGAAGATCACAACGGTGGTGGTGATAATCTCCAACATCGTCCGTACGGGCGTGAAAACGCGGTGAACCGAGCGCGCTCCGATGAACTCCCGCGGTACGCGTACAATTTGGGGATCAATCTTGCGCAAGAAAAGAAGAGGGAAAAAGATGTCAATTAGAAGCACAACGAAGAGAAGAGTCGGTCTGCAGAATTTGGGGTCAAGGGGAGGCTCACCGGTGACGAAATTCGTCCAACAATAGAGCTCCATTGGACCTAGATCTACCCCGAAATTAGCTCGATTTGGAACGGTTTGCTGCGAAAATTTGTGGGGAATCGGTGGAGGGAGTCATGGGGTATTTAAGGGACAAGATTTCGTGGGCAGGGGGCAATCAAATCGGAGTCCATATCTACCACGGGCGGCGGCGCACGCGGTGCAAGCTGGCTGTACGAGCTCGTCTCCAGGAAGGAGACGACTTCGAACGCACGTGCTGCAGCGGCCTCTGGCCGCTGGCCGCTCGGCCTGGCCTGGCCCGGCTGGCTAGCTCGGCCGGCCGGCCGGCCCGTTTTTTTTTTTTCTTTGCGAATTTCTTTTTTTTTTAAAGTATAGGGGTATTTTTAATATAATAAAACAGCCCAAAAAAAACATCTTATATTTTTCAAATAAATAAAAATACGTAAAACGTAATTACATTTATATAAATACGTACTTTTCTTAAACTTCAAAGAGTTTTAAAACATAAAATATAAATCGGAAAAATATGAAATAAATTTCTAAAATCTTAGAAAAACGTAAATAATATTTTCAATAAGTTATTTATACCAAATAAAATACTAAAGAAAAACTTCATTCAATAAATTCAAATAAATCCAAAGCAAGGTTTTAAATCATTTTTAATGAAATTGAAGAAGTCATGTTATCTTCCCTCATTTAATTATTTTTATAAAAAAAAAGTATTCATAATAAAATCCAATAAAAATAAAAATGAAAACTTTAATTTGAAACATTTCCCAACTTTATTTTATTTATTGAAGGAGTCATATTACCTTCTCTCTATTTTTATTTGTTGGATTTGTTTTTAAATAATAAATGTAAAAGAACAAAAATGAATATTAGGGAAAGTCACTTTATTCCCTCTCATTTTTAATATTCAGTTAAACTTCAAAAGTTTCAGATCCTAGTCTATCTCACTCAGATCAATTACACATAAATCAAACAAGAACATCATAATAATTTAATTATTATAACATTCCAAAATTTAGAATTTTGGGAAGTTACAAATCTACCACCCTTAAAATGAATCTTGTCCTCGAGATTCGAGGAGGCTAGAAAGAAAAGGTTTGGTTTGGGGTCTTCCGTCTCCAAAATCCACTGATCCTCTGAAGCTCTAGGGTGCTACCACCCTTAAAAGAAAAATTCCCAGGCCTTCAAAAAAAAATCTAGATCCTTCGATGACGTCCTTCTTACATATACCCCTACTCCTTTGAGGTATTGAATCCTTTATCCAAATGAACAGTCTTCCATTTATTGTACCTTCATGAATTACAGGTCGAACGCCAATACTAACAAATATCGGTACTCTCATGGGGGTCAACAAGAGGGTTTCTTGCAGAAAACGGGTCTTGGCTTATTCCCACCGTATTAATTATGATTCGCGAGGGTTGCAATGTACAGGGCCAACATCGTACCATTCTAAAAAAAATTGGATTAACGTCGTCGTCTCTCTCTACTATAGGTAAGTCACTCTAGATCTACCATCCCACATAGCAAAGCGAATAATAAGAGTAGCCAGTATGGTGATCAATCCATCCTGCACCCAAATCATTACCTTGTATATGGTTTAGCCAATCTCGCATTCTAACACTCGGGCATCCTCACGAGCACTGCAGAATTAACTTCTCCACGAACTGAGTTCGGGTAAATCCATGGTTTCTGCATGCCAAACAAAACAGCTATCGTTTCTTCACCACTCTCAGGTTTTACGTATACTCCTATAAGATTGTCGGTTGGCAAAGTCGTAGCTTCCTCCATGGTCCTTCTTTCCGCAAGATCGTGCTTGATTCTTATCCGATCCTGCAGCTTGAGGGTTATGGCCCACCTCATCTATTGTAAATCTTAACTCCTCCTTAATATCTTAATGCAAACTATCACATCTTCAAACGGGCTCATCACTTCCTTGTCAAACTCCATTATGAGGTCTGATGTAGTTAACACTTCGATCATTCTTCGGGTAATAATACAAAATACTACCACCCTTAAAATGAAAATCCAGGGTCTCTTCCTTATCCTTACATTAGCTTCCGAATCACTTCTCCTTGCTTTGTAGTGTTACTACTCATAAAAATCCAATTCACACATGTGGTTGTTTCCTGACCAAAGGCACATACTAGCTCTATTGAATCTCGAATTGATCATTGCAATCTCATAGAATTACACATCTCCATCCGACGTTTCTATTTTACCAAATATTTCCTCCTACTCTTATTGCATGCTACGCAACTACTCAGCATAAGACTTCTATCCATTGCGATATTCCTGGATAAAGTGGTCTTCCTCATTGCAGCAAAACAACTTACTCCTTTCCAGTCTCGGGGTCTGATTGTGATTACTTAAGCTCCTTGACGCTTTGTCTCCCTTTCGGGGCATTTGGTAGATTAGTGCCCTGTTTCTCTGCGCCTAAAACATATGACTTGACTTCGATCCTTCCTTGCAGAAATTGGGTTCTTCTGGGGATACACACTGCTTTCATCATCTCTATCCTTGGATTTCTGGGATGCATTCATATCCTCTATATTCTTGACGTCTTTAACATAAGCGGTGTTCTCCTGGGTGTAGGGCTTCTTCTGTGAATCTTGAGTCATCCTCTTCTTCTTAGTCTGGGTTTTTCTTCTTGCGAGAAGGTCGTAGTCTTACAGGAGCAACCAGGTGCATAACGTCCATCCTAGTTACAATGCCAACACATGACACTTCCAACACCTTGTGTTTATTTCTCGACCTTTCTATGTTGCTCCAATCTTCTATTTCTTGTTGGTCATACTCCACTTCTATTTTCGGGAATTTACCCAGATACTCGTCCCCCTTCTTTCTGCAGTTTTTTGAAATATGTCCTTCTTCTCCACATGAATAGCATGACTTGATGCAAACTGGGGTTGATGTTTCTTCAAGAGGGTCTTTAACATCTTCCTTCATCATGAGTGCTTCTATCTGTTTACTAAGAGCTTCCTTCATCCCTTCCTTATGTTGTTGGATCACTTTCTGTACCATGGGGTATAAGTTACACTGGGCGGGGTAATGGGTAGTTCCTTCACACAAGAAACAGGTAACCTGCCTAGTGGGAGATTCTTCAGCTAGGTAACTTTCTTCACAATAAGGGCATTCATTCTTATGTTCCTCGTGGGTGTGTCCTATTTCTCCACAGATCTTACATGCGCATGGTTTCTTCAGACCGTTTACACTAGGCTTCCTTTTGGGAGACAAGACGAGATCTTAGCAGAGTTAGTTTGAATTCCTCCCAAGTAATTTCTCCTTGCCATCCATTGATAGCTCGGTACATCCTCCACCAAGTCGCAACACCTTTTGCAAAGTACTTAAGAGCATATTGCACCATATCGTTTCTTCCAACACTATTATCCTTCATGTGATCCTCCATGTTCTGAATCCGTTGTTCGGCCTCCAACCGAGTCATCACTCCGGAAAATATGAGTTCCTCTCCATACACCATCTATGGGGTCCAAGGGTTTTGGTTTAGGGGATAAGTTTGGAGGGGAGGGGATAACAACACGAAAAGATAACACACAAATCACCGCATCTAACGTGAGCATATAATAGGGGGTTAGTCCTCTAAGGGTCATGGGTAGTTATGGGATCTTCAGAGTCTTCAAGAAATCTTCGATACTTGTAGTTGGTAACTTCCATTCTTCCATTGCACAGTATAATCCTCTTTATACTGAATTGATCATGAGTCCAATAACTTGTCCTTCTCGATGTAGCGTAAGATGATCCTTCCAAGTAGTCAAACGGCACGGGTATAGTCTAACTTGTTTGGGGTAAGAGGGAGTGTTCGATAAAACTTGGAAAAGATGAGAAGTAATGGATTTTTTTTTTCAAAATAATATTTTTAGCAATAGAATTTCCTATGGCTTTCCAGTTTCTAGGGTCATGACCTACAGTCAACATGTGCTCTGATACCATCTTGTAACGACCCGGTCCCGAAGGGAACCAAGTCTACTGTGCTTTTGTGCTATCCCTGGATCGGTATGCTAGCACACACAGGTACTCGATAAAATACCATAGTATCACATGTCATAAATTAACGTAAATACATGGTATTTATTACCTTATAGCCCTTGGGCTAGAATACACAGCAGAACAATCAATATATAAGTGGAGTCCCATCAACGCCAACGGCAAAGTTGAATGTAGACTTCACGACCCTATATCGTATCACTTACTCGTCGTATATAATCCTACAACACCGAAGGTTACAGCCCTACAACGGGTCAGTACGTTTGAATGTACGGCAAATCATATCCCAGAAAGAAGTAAAAAATTTCCTACAATACATGCAATTTGGATGGTGGAGCTTCTACATTTATTTTTGCAAAAAGCTAATTTTTCCTTATAGAATAATAGTAACTAAGTTCTACAATAACATACGATTGAGATGGGAACCCCCACTCAATCTATCCCAAAGTGATTAAACCAATCAGGTAATTAAAGATGATGAGACAAATCAATATTTCCACATCTAGTTGCTCAAATTGTCCATAACCGGGGACACGGCTAATCGATTAGTTTTACACTCTGCAGAGGTTTGTGCACTTTTCCCCACAAGACTCGATCACCTCCTTTGTAGTTCGTCACACTGCATGATGTATGACAACTGGAAGATCGAGACATGGTCTTTCAGAAGAGTTTCCCTTACTCCGGTAGCACCCATCCCACCTACTCACATCTACTTTCGTAGCGCTACCTAGTAAGAGTCCCTACAACTGATCAACCAAGCCAGAGCCCATAGTAGCTTGTGGCTGCACACGTAAGCTTCTAGGTATGTCAATACAAACAGTCCCTTTGAGCCTGGGTGGCTTTCCGCAGTCATCACTGGCCACCTCCAGGATGCTCGCAACCATCCCACCCAGGTAGTTCATTAACTTTATCTTGGTCCTAATTACTACTTTATCACTCATACCTCATAATGATTCACTTCCCAATCCACGTCTACTTAGCATAGCAATATCCTATTATACGATGGTGACAAAGATGTAAGGATCAGACCTACCTCAATGAAATACTGGGTGTAATAGCATAGCATAACCTATCATGCAATCTAAAGAAGAGGAACTAATGCATTAAAACATAGGTAATAGGGAATATGATCAAAGATATGACTTGCCTTGAATCTTGATGAAGTTATTCGCGCTTATAATTCCGACAATTCTACTCGTCACACTCCGAGCAATCTATCATAACCAAGCACACAAGGTTGCACACAATCAATACACAAACAAAGGCAAAACAAGGTTCATGAACTCCAAAATAAAAACCAAATAAAATATTTTGCAAAACAGATCTTGATTGGTTAAAAAGTGGGTTGCAAAGTATCTAGAATATAGGGTTTAGCTAGGGTTTTAGTTTGCAAAAAGAATCAATCAAATCCGAGTTGTAAAACAAAAGATACGATCAACTAAAGTTGAAAATAGAATCTGATCAGATCTGAATATTTTCGAAAATTAAAAAATAAATTTTAGGGTTGTACTGGATAGAGAACTTCGAAAGAAAACCGTGGGCTTTGGAATCACGCAAAACGGATATACGGTCAAAAAAGTATTACATAAACAAATCTACATAGGATTTAGATATTTTTTTGATCAAACGCAAAAATATTTTTTTCCTCAAAACTTGGATCGACAGTACCTAATGTGTAGAGTGTTTAAAAACAAACAAGTGGCCGCTAGTTTCATCTAAAACGGAGCAACAGATAAAAAATTACGTCTTTTTTTCTAACCGCGTCGTGTAGATTTGACGCGACGAAGACGACGATTTCGGCGATCTCCGGCGGCAAAGAAGTCGTCTAGGATGTAGGGCTTGATTAGAAGATCACAACGGTGGTGGTGATAATCTCCAACATCGTCCGTACGGGCGTGAAAACGCGGTGAACCGAGCGCGCTCCGATGAACTCCCGCGGTACGCGTACAATTTGGGGATCAATCTTGCGCAAGAAACGAAGAGGGAAAAAGATGTCAATTAGAAGCACAACGAAGAGAAGAGTCGGTCTGCAGAATTTGGGGTCAAGGGGAGGCTCACCGGTGACGAAATTCGTCCAACAATAGAGCTCCGTTGGACCTAGATCTACCCCGAAATTAGCTCGATTTGGAACGGTTTGCTGCGAAAATTTGTGGGGAATCGGTGGAGGGAGTCATGGGGTATTTAAGGGACAAGATTTCGTGGGCAGGGGGCAATCGAATCGGAGTCCATATCTACCACAGGCGGCGGCGCACGCGGTGCAAGCTGGCTGTACGAGCTCGTCTCCAGGAAGGAGACGACTTCGAACGCACGTGCTGCAGCGGCCTCTGGCCGCTGGCCGCTCGGCCTGGCCTGGCCCGGCTGGCTAGCTCGGCCGGCCCGTTCAGTTTTTTTTTTCTTTGCGAATTTCTTTTTCTTTTTTCTTTAGAAAAAAGTATAGGGGTATTTTTAATATAATAAAACAGCCCCAAAAAAAACATCTTATATTTTTCAAATAAATAAAAATACGTAAAACGTAATTACGTTTATATAAATATGTACTTTTCTTAAACTTCAAAGAGTTTTAAAACATAAAATATGAATCGGAAAAATACGAAATAAATATCTAAAATCTTAGAAAAACGTAAATAATATTTTCAATAAGTTATTTATACCAAATAAAATACTAAAGAAAAACTTCATTCAATAAATTCAAATAAATCCAAAGCAAGGTTTTAAATCATTTTTAATGAAATTGAAGAAGTCATGTTATCTTCCCTCATTTAATTATTTTTATTTAAAAAAAATAAAAGTATTCATAATAAAATCCAATAAAAATAAAAATGAAAACTTTAATTTGAAACATTTCCCAACTTTATTTTATTTATTGAAGGAGTCATATTACCTTCTCTCTATTTTTATTTGTTGGATTTGTTTTTAAATAATAAATGTAAAAGAACAAAAATGAATATTAGGGAAAGTCACTTTATTCCGTCTCATTTTTAATATTCAGTTAAACTTCAAAAGTTTCAGATCCTAGTCTATCTCACTCAGATAAATTACACATAAATCAAACAAGAACATCATAATAATTTAATTATTATAACATTCCAAAATTTAGAATTTTGGGAAGTTACAAGGTCACGTGGACCCCACATGATCATCGCATGATTACGTGGATTACCTTGGAGTCCTTACAGACTCAAGCACCGGGTCACCTCGTGACCAAACCATTTCCACGGGTCGTCGCACGACCAAACGGGTCATCGCATGACCATTCAACGGGTTAGGTGTCCTTCGTTACCACCCAACCAATCCACTTACCACAGACATACCACCGAATTCATGTTGATCATATGGTGTGACCTAGAACGAACTGTGTCCATTACCGTGGACGCGGCTATTCAAACAGATTTGTGTGACTCTATAGAGTTTGTGCACATTACCCACACTATGGAGTTCTTTCTCCGTCCAGTACCCCGGTACTTGTCCCACATGATCCTTGGAACTCGCACCGCAGGAGTGAACTAGGACTTCTCCAAAGAGACTGAGCTACCGCGTGTCTCCCTTACCGTATCACCGACATCTTGTCTTGGGTAGCCCGGGTTTCCTCTTGACACCGGCCAACCTATTGGCCCTGGCCATCGCATGGTCCATAACTTGTCCCAAACGGGGACTGAGCTCATATCAACAAACTGGCTATCAAGACTATCGCCGTTTACCCGGCCAAAGGCAGCTGCCGCGCATAGCCTTCCCTCTTTGGTGATACGCATAAGAGACGCCCACCGGTAGACCGAATCAAGGCCTTCCCATACAAGAAAATGTGGCTGCACGGATAAGTTCGGTTCGGTGGTACCTGATCAACTTGTCATGAAGCATGTCTCCAACAGCAAACACAAGTATCAGGTGCAACATGAGTAGCATCAGATCATAACAATGCATAACCTACTAGCATAACAATTCCATATATGATTAAGCACATTTTAGATGGTGAACTTATCCGTGTTACAAAGATTAAGCTATTAACATGGCAACATTATGAATGCAATTGAGCATAACTTAGGCATAGCATGAACTAGCATAAAGATAACATGAGCAACTTAACATGGTGTTGGTATGTGGTGGTTACGATGATTCAGGACATAACATGGAAATGACATAATCAAAGCATAGCATGAATGTAACATGGTCAAATTATATCATGGTAGTAGCATATTCCAGGATAGCATGACAATGATAACATCAATCATAAAATGGCAACCGATATAAGCATATCACCGTAAAGCAATTTTAAAAGCACGTCAAAGTTTGCAAAGGTGCAACGGGTATTTTGCCTTGCCTTTCACCAGAGAGGTATGAAACACTCCTGGTCTTCGACGTCACCAAAACCCTGCAAAAATATTTCAAATAAAGCAACGGGAAAAAAGGTCAAACACTACCTTTTGCTTGACCAGCAAATAACAACATAAAAAACATGGCATGACACCTATGCCAAACTGAAGAGGAGCTCAATACGAAAACAAGTCAAAAAGAATCGCCTCATTTGCACTTACGGTTGCGGATATATGATCGAAACGGTGTCGGGGGCTGATTTTAGGTGTGAATACGCTTTCTGAGCAGTGAAAGCGCACTTTTGGCTGAAGCAGAGGGAAAATATGCCTTCAGTCGGAGAAAACGTATTCTGGGCCAACACAGATTGGAATGCGCTTTCCAGCAGGGAAAACGCACTCCACGGGAACGCACCTCCTTTCAACAGAAAACGGGCCCGAGGCCGCTCACGAGCGGGGCCCGATGGTAGTCTCTCCTCTCTCCTCTTCTCTGCTCCTGCCTTTGTTTCTCCCGTCGAACAGAGCAGCGGACCGAGCGGGGCCTGCGTGGCCGCCATCGTCGGCTGGAGCGGGGCTCACCGGTAGAGCTTGGGAGGCGCGGCGCGTCGGAGTGACCACAGGTGGGCTCGGGACCCGCGGATCGGCCCGCGTCGACAGACCCCCACGGGCGGGTATGGTGGCCGTGGCCGTGTCCAGCACCAGGCCGGGCAGGCGGTGGCTCGCAGCCGAACGGAGCACGGCGGAGGGGCGCCGGTACCAAGGGAGGCCGAAGCCGCGGAATATGAGGAGGGGAGGGCTTGGGTTACGCAAATTTTGCCGGGGCACGGCGGCGGAAATGGCGACCGTGGCGGCGGAGGAGACGCTCCGGGGAGGAGTTAAGGAGGGGGACGGGGCTAGGAGGAGGTGTGGAAGCTGCTGGTGCTCAAGGAGGGCGCGGGGATGCCTCCTTTTATAGCCATGGCCGCGGAGTGGATCATGACGGCCACAACGACGGTCTTATCACCGCACTGGAGCTGGAGAGCGACGAGTCGGGGCGGCGTGGAGCACACGGCAGCGGGAAAGCCGTGCGGCGCGGGATGACACGAAGAGCAATGATGGCGCACTATGGCATGCAGGGGACGAGTCGAGCACGCGAGGTGCGCGGCCAGAGCACGCCAGGTGCTGCCAAGAGCATGGCCACAAAATGCACTTGTGCCCACAGTGAGTTTATTCGTGGCCAAGGATGTCCATTCGCTAGTGCTTTCTATGCTGAGTGCACTGGTGTCATTGGATGGTCAAAAGGGTGAACAGGGTGACCTTATCTTCACTGCAAAGTTGGATACAGCAAACTTGGAGCAGAAGCATTGCTCACATGAAGGGGTTTGGGGTGGAGACAGGTTGTCCAATGGCTTTAGGATAGGAAGGACTAGGCTTCTGGAATGTTTGGGCTCAAATGAAGCAAGTTTGCACACACCTCCTTTGTAAATGCCACAGTGCTGTAGAAGGTGTCGTGCTGACCAGAAACTTAAACTTCATGGTGCACTCATATTGGTAATGGGGTTTGGCTCCAATTTGGTTTGGTGGAGTTATTTGGTGGTAGGATCATGCTCAAAAGTTTCAAGGAAAATGGGATCCCCTATCATGCACTTGCTTCACAATGCCCCCTTGCTGCACGCAAACTTTGGGAATTTATTGTGGGAGTTTGGCTAGTCAAATGGTGGTGGAATTTGGTGGACATCAAGGATATGATCATATGAGGTTGCACAAAAAGTTTCACCAGCAATGGATCAATAGAAATAGCACTCCCTTCACAAAGCTCCATTCTGCACCCACAGACAAATGAATTTTTCTAGAGGAAAAATCCACTTGGGCTATGAAATGTTTTTGGAGAATTTGTCAAGATATGACATAAAGATCATGAGGGAATTATTTGGGGATTTATGGAGCAATATGAATAGGGGTTGCTTCACAAACCTCAAATAATGGGAATATCCCTTTTATTGGAAAAAGGAATATAAGGCTTGAATAAAATGGTGGCTTGGATGAGATGGGTCCATGGAATGACATGGGAAAGTCTTGGATTCAAGGTCCAATTGAGCATGGAAAGAAAATATGCTCAAGTTTCAAGTCCAAAGAGGTCCTCAAAATCAAATCCAATAGCAAATCCAGAAATAAATCAGAAAAGCTTTTGGAAAAAGAAAGTTCCAAAATCCAGGGTGTCATAGACGCCAAGTCTTGACTTCCATGTTGGTCGCGGACTCCTACGTCGGTGCCTTGAGTGGGCCAGTCATGGGCCTGTCGAGGCTTCCAGCGGGTCTTCTGTCTTCATACGCACCAGGTATCCTCACATGCAGGAGTCGTGGGGTCACCCCCTCGTCAATAGCCCCCGAGTGCCTGGGGGACTCGAATAGTCGTGCAGGGACTCAAATCCGTCATCGCTTGTCTGCACATGTGCAGCGCGGCTGTGAGTCGTTGGCTGTTAGTCATAAAAATGTTTTAACCGAGGGATGATAAGCTGAAAGGGCCCAAGGTATTCGACTGGTCGAGCCTTGATGAATTGCACTAGTGGCAAATACCTCAGTAGCCCAATCAAGCCCCTGTCCCTCGACACGAACTTGGAAACGACCGGTCTCTAGCAAAGTCCATGCCACTGCAGGCCTTACAGGATCAATGCCGCCGGTCTCAGCAAACAGCCTTATCGCGTCCGTTATCGTCTCTTCTTTCTTCTTGCAAGCGCATGGAAATCATCGGGAGTGAAGTCGCGCTGTAGAAAGTCCCGGCCCGGCCGACTGCGCAGTGGGGTCCTACCTACGCGCTAAGCTTACGCGGCATATGGGGTGCAGTGTTTGTTCGGGGCCGCAGCGGAAAACACAATCTTTTCCTAACTAGCGTTTCCCATAACGCAAGATCTAGCTAGCCGTATTACCGTAACGGAAAGGAGTGCGGAATAACATACCTCGGGGTGTAGTCCATTGCGCGGAAAACGTTCCTGCAAACGTGGTTGATGTAGTCGATCAAGGTTCACAGCCCCCTGGCTGTGTTAGCACCCGGATGGGTGTAGTGCCACACGTGTAGCACCTCGTAGTACTCGCACACGTACGAGACTCGATGACGACCTCCGATCTCCGATCCAGCGAAGGTGGCGGAAGTAGACCTCTGGACAAAGCTTCGGCAGCACGACGGCCTCCTATTCTAGCAGAGATGCCTCAATTACACTACAAGCTCTCACTAGGGAGCCCACCGTGGAAGAGACGAGAAAGGGAGAAGACCGGAGAAAACCGATCTCAATTCGGAGTAATATTTATTTTCTCACGAATTTTTGTGTGTTAAATATGTGCACCCTGCCCATATATATATAGGCAGAGGGGAGGGAGTCAGCCCCTCTCCCCTAGCAAGGTGGGACTAAAGTCCCTTGCTAGGGGGAGGTGGCCGGCCAAGGGAGGGAGGGGGGGGCACCCCTCATCGGCCCTAGGGCCCATGGATCCTCCCTCTCTCTCTCTTTTTCTTTTTCCATTTATTTCCCCTAATGGGCCTCTTTCATAAACAAGGCCCATAACAATTTTTAATTATAAATAAAATGTTTTTAATTATTAATTCAATTAATTAATAACTAAAACATATTATTCCTTCTCCCGGTGCTCCGGAACACCTTCCGGCTCACTCCGAAACTCCTTCGGGTCAACACGGAACTTTTCCGATGCTGCTTCCTTTATTCTCCGGTAACTCCGATAGTTCCGAAAAGGTCTCCGATTTCATCGAGCCCTTAAGTGTGTTACCCTACGGTCCTAGAACACTCCAGTCATGACCGAGATGAGGCTACAGTCAATGATCATCTGCGGGACTTGGATGCCCATAATGACCCCTGTGCATTCCGGATATCAATACCGATTGGACCTTACGTCGTATATCATTCCCTTTGTCAGCGATACCGAATTAGTCCGATATTCGATCAATGACATCCTATGTCTGGTTCAACCTCGTTATGACAAATCCTTATTCACTCGTTCCCGTGATATTCATCCCCGTGACCTAGTCACACGCTGCATAACTTTATGATGGAATCTCACCGAGTGGGCCCTGAGTATCTATCCATCACATGGATTGAATAATCCCGCTCTTGTATCAATACTCCTCAAAATATCTCCACAAAATACCCAAGATACAACCGTTATGACCCGCATATTTCATTCAGGTGGTGGGATGTAAGTCAAAGCATCCGGGAAGATAGAAATTATGCACGTACTCACGTTCATAGGAACGGTCTACTACGTTCTGTAATTAAAACATTGAACCTTCATAAGTTTGATCATGCTGTAATGCTTACTTTGGGTAATGTTCATCACGTCACTCATCCAGTGAGGTGACCTCATAGTCAAGAGACTTAATTGTCCATGATCCCGAAACCACGACCATCATGTTGACCATGAACTAGTTATTGAAATAGAGGCTAACTAGGAACACTGGGGTTTCTATACCACACCTGTATCATTGTTTCACTGATACAGTTCTAGCACGGTATGAAACTGGTTATGAACTTGCTTAGATATAATGGAATAATCATATATTATTTGTCTCTAGAGCATATATCCAACAGTCTCCCACTTGCACTAGAGTGCTAATAATCTAGCCGCATTTTCCCGATCATAATCAGCTTATCGCATAAGTGTTCATTGATCATGCTTGCTCATGGAAGAGGGTTCGTCAATGAACTGCACCAATTCCGATTCGTATGTTTCCTTTGCAACTGGTATAGGTCAACTAGTTTGAAATGCCACTCATTATCATATAATGGTTGGATATAAGTTTCGCGGGAGAGTGAGACTATTATTTCACAGTATCCTTTAGTGATTGATACGTCCAAAACGTTTCTATAATTTCTGCTTGCTCCATGCCTCTTTTGGGTGATATAGCTATGATATTGATGAACTTCCATACACTTTTGATCATATTTGGACTAACCTATTAAATCAGTGCACCCAGTGCCAGTTCTTGTTTTCTGCTGTTTTTCTATTTCAGGTTTCCCCCATAATAAAAGTGCTCCAAAAATTTGGGAAAAATCCAATAAAAAATCAGCGATCAGGAAGCTTCCGGAATCACCGAGGGGGGCCCGGAGGGGACCCACCAGGGCCCCAGGCGCCCTCCCGGCGCGTCCCAGGGTGGGGCCGTGCCAGGGGGCCGCCTGGACCCCCTGGCTGCCCCCTTCGCCTATTTATTCCCCGTGACGCAAAACCCCCGAGACGGGAACCCTTTTTCGCGATCTCTTCTCTGTTCCGCCGCCGCTGCGCTTCCAAGATCGGGAGCACCAGAAGACCTCTTCCCGGCACCCTCCCGGAGGGAGGAATCACCTCGGGGAGCTTCTCCACCACCATGGATGCTTCCCGGATGAACCGTGAGTAGTCCACCTTGGACCATGGGTCTATGATCAGTAGCTATGTGATGTTCTCCTCCCCTCTTTGTTCTTCATGGATTAGACCTCGTGGACTGCCCTACATGATCGAGGCACTTATGTAATATTGCTGCTGTTGATATGCTGAGTTTGCTGGGATCCGATGGATTATGAGATTATGTTCAGATTGTGTTTGAGTTATATATTTGATTCTCCTCTTTTATATTTATGTTCTTGAGTAATTCTTTCATGTTCTCCGTTGCTGTTTATTGCTTTGGCCAAGTAGTAGGTAGTGACTCCAAGAGGGAGCGTTATGCATGATTGTGGGTTCATGCCCCCCGATGAATAGCTTGAGTGACAGAAACATGAGTCTATGGGATGGGATGTTGCCACAAGGGGGAAAACAACGGTGCTTGTACTTGCGGGTGCAAGGATTGTTTACTTTATGCAAAGTTCTTTAATGCAGTTATCTGTTGCTTTGAGTTTACACTTTGGGTGGGATTCGCAACTTAATACCAGCGAGATGTTCTGGATAGATATCTCAAGGTGGATGATTAGTAGGTAGATGTAGATGGATTTCGGTCTACTTGTCTTGGCGTACCGCCCATGCTTTTGAGCCTCTGCCTTTCTTTATAGCATAATTAGCATTGGTTTGCGCACATAATCCTGTCAATTGCCCAGCTGTAATTTGTTCACCTCGCATGGCTATTTTATCGTCTTTTGGGAGAGAGACATCAATAGTGAACATCATAGGACCCCGGTCCATATTTCCAATACTGTTTACACCCTCTATCAATTTACTGCTTTATTATTTTTTCGTTGCTATCGCTATCATTATTATCCCGTGCGTTTTATCCTTTGTAAACAACAAGGCCGGAGGGATTGACAACCCCTTTGTAATCGTTGGGAGCAAAGTTATCTGCTGTGTGTGCAGGTCCACGACAACCTCTAATCTCTGGTGCCGTTGTCACCTTCTTGTCGTTATCGGAGTCCTACTGGAGACAAACCTTGGTATCTTCACCGAGGGAAATTTGATGCTATCTACATCTCAACCTTCCACTTTGGGTAACCAACGAGGGGCGAGAAGTAAACTCTCGTGACATCAAAGAAATTTCTGGCGCCGTTGCCGGGGACTCCACTCTTCAAGATAGGGGAGTTGCACACTATCTTTTATCTTTGCTTTTTAGTCTTGTTAGTTTACCTTTCAGTTTTTGCTTTAGTGTCCTTTATCAAAAATAAAAAAAAGTATGTCTAGTTCCTTACTTGCTAATCAATGTCTGATTTCTTTGAAACCAGATCATATTGGCATGGAGGATTCACCGAGGATCAACAAAAGTGGTACAAGGAATACCGCTTGTCTCAAAAGGGGATACACTTATGGAAACAAATACACCAGTTGTATGAGTATGCTAGAAACTTGTGCTCAATATATAATATATCTTTCTGCAGGGATGAATCTTGTTGCTTTATGAGGCACAAACACCTTTCTTTCAATGGGAGTACAATGATGATGAAACCTTAGCTTCTTATGCTAAGGGAAACTATGATTTTTATGATGCAGAGCCAATAGAAGAATTTGTTGCTTATAAGGGTGCCTATGAAATTACTTCTCTTCTTAGAAATATTAATGATGCCCCTTACAAATCTGAGAGTCTTTCTATACTTAAGTATTGTTTGGAAAATTATGATGCAACTTTTTATATTACTGATCATCTTGAGAGAATCTCTCCCCCAAAGGAAGAGACTAATGTTTTTCAGGACTCTATGAAAGAAGAAATTGATGAAACCGAAATCTCCTTGGATGAAAAAGAGGAGGAGAGTGACGAACAAAAGGAGGAAGAATGGAGCCATCCATGTCTACCTTCTAATGAGAGTAACTCTTTGAATCTTACCTTATATGAGTGTTATGATTCTATGGATTCTTTTGAAATATCCCTTTTTGATGAAGTTGATGCCTTCTATGCTTATGGCCATGATGCCACTATGGATGATGCTTACGGAGATGAACTTTCTATAGTTCCTTATGTTAAGAATGAAATTGTTGCTATTGCACCCACACTTTATTGCCATATTATCCTTTTGAAACCTACAACTCCGGAGAATTTTTCCCTTATCAAGGCTCAATATGATGGGTTGCATTATCTTATAATCCTAAAGACTGTGTTGAAAACTATACACGTGTTCTTGTAGGTCATGAACAACATGATTTATGTGATAGTTATATTCTTGATGTTGTTCATGATACTACTGAAAATTATTTCGAGAGAGGGAAGTTTGGTTGTAGAAACTTCCATGTTACTAAAACACCTCTCTTCATGTTGAAAGTTTTGAAGTTGTTCTTTTTCGACCTTCCTATGCATGTCACTTTGTGCTTGTTTGATTTATTTTCTTACAAGATGCCTATGCATAGGAAGTGGGTTAGGCTTAAATGTGTTTCATATTTTCTTCTTGATGCTCTCTTTTGCTTCAAAATTCTTATTCTTGTAAGAGCATCTTCTATAATCTTTAATCCTAGCTAATGGCTTTAAAGAAGCGCTTTCGGGAGGCATCCCGCAACGAATTTAGGATTTACTTTTTGTTTTCCTTCTGTTTTTAGTGGTCTTGATGATTGTTACTACTGTAGCAAGATCATTATATCTTTACTTTTCAAGCTTTGTGCCATTTATAGCCTCATATGACAAGGGAAGTGAAAGTTGTGACATGCTGTCCAGAAAAAAGATTCTGTCCTCGTGACTAGAAAAATCATGGAAAAATCCCAGTTCATCTTTTTGAGCTGAATTTTTTACACAGCGTGCTGTATACAATTACGGAACTTTCGTATGTTCTGAGTTTTTTATTTGAGTTGCAGAAGTATCCCTAAAAAATTCTTTTCTACCTGCTAGTCTGTTTTTCACAGATTCTGTCCTGTTTTGCCTTTCCTTCATTTTGCAAACCTCAAGCTGGATTTTTCTTTGCAAAAACCTTTTGGAATTCTTGAGAAACAGTAGCTCTTCAATAATATCTTTGTTTCCAGTAGACAAAAAATTATTTTATTATGGGTACTAACCTCGCTAATCAGATTATGATGAGTTATGTATGAAGGGAGTTTTCAAGTGTGCGAGGGAAGATGATGAAAGAAGATTCAGGAGTGTCAAGCGCTCAAGCTTGGGGATGCCCCCATGCATCCCCAAGAAATATTCAATGAGACTCAAGCGTCTAAGCTTGGAGATGCCCCCGTGCATCCCCTTCTCCATCAACAATTATCAGTTCATCTCTCGTCTCACTATATTTTTATCGCTTCATGCGTTATGTGCTATGCTTGGAGCGTCTCGCTCTTTGGTTTTATTTTTAGTTTTCTTTAGCTTTTCTTGCTGTTCATAACAAGTTAGAACCCATCTTTATTTGTGTGGGAGAGAAACACGCTCCACTTCCAAAAATCTAGAACACAACATAGGATTCTTCATTCTTATCTTTGTTGTGTGTGTTCTTTATCTTTTCATAGCTGCTGTCATGTTTAGCTCTTAGTTTACATGCTTGTCTTTTCAAAGAGCTTTTGTTTAGTTTGTTTCTGGAACTCTCTTGAGTTTTCATGTTTATCTTGTTTAGAGAGTTTGCCTGTTGCACTGAGTTTTGTGTCTTGACTTGAAGTAGGTAATTGAGGTTGCTATTCTTTTGTAGTAGTAACTTGCAATAGTTTTGAGGTATTGTTTTGAGTAATGTTTGGACTTTTGGTGTCAAGAGCTTTATCCTATTAGTGATAGATGTCGTATTTTGGGCAATCCGTGTTTATTTTCAAAGCTTACAAAATTAGTTGAGAAGTTTAGCTACTAGATGGATCACTACTCTTCTGAGGGGTCGAATATTAGAGTACACTCACGTACCATGAGTCGAGGATGCGCAAGGATAACCAAACCCCCATACACTCCTCCTCGGGGTACTTGTCTCTTTGTGAACCTCCTTATTAGATTGAGAGTTACCGATAATAAGTGCATGAGTTCTTCGGACTAATGTGAGTATTCAAAAGTTGACACTTCCACCTTCCCATATTTTGCTAGCCTCTCCTGTGCCGTGCATTGCTTTCTTCTCACTCCGAGAGTTAGCGTCCACCTTCACCAATACATCCAAACCCTTGACACGATACGCTCTGTCATCATAAACCTCCTTATATCCTTCCTCAAAATAGCTACCATACCTACCTATCAAGGCATTTCCATAGCCTTTCCGAGATATATTGACATGCAACATCCATCTTCTCATGACTTGATCTTCATGTCATACATGCTACTTTCTTGATCGATGAGCCCCATGCTAGTTGGGCCTTGCCCTTATCATTGCTACATGACGCTCTAGTATCATTGCATATCCTGCTACATTGGCAGAGGCATACATTTGCATACATCATGATAGTTACATCTTCTTTATGATTTGAGTACTTTGTAAAGTGTGAAAGATCTTCTATACTTCTTGTAATTTATAGAGTGTTGCCCCTAAAAGTGAGGAAAAGATCCCAAAGTGGAAAAATTAAAAGATCCCAAAGAGGACAAATGAGAGAAATAGAAAGAGCCATAGAGGCCACCAAAAAATACAAAAAAAGGAGAAAAAATATAAAAAGAAATAAAAAGAGAGAAGGGGGCACACTACTATTCCTTTTGAGAGATCCACACTCGTACTCCCTCTTATATGTTGTACTCCATAGAGATTATCATTCATGCATATAGCTATGTGGGGACCTTCACACTATAGAACTTGGCTTGTATATTCCAATGATGAGCCTCCTCAAATGAGCTATAGGTCTTCTTGAGCAAGCAAGTTGGATGCACCCCCACTAGTTCCATTGGAGAGCTTACCTTAGCTCATATGTGCATCCGTTGCATGGAAATCCCTACTCCTCACATCATATCTATCATTTGGCTTTCTCTCGCCTATGATTGTCCTCATTGATGTGAGCCTTTCACACCTTTTTGTCTTCCTCCTCCACCATATTTTGTCTTTTCCATCCCAAGTTTCAACTTTCTTGCTTATGCTCATCCATTGCATGAGTGCTCAAAATGTCGAAAAGGAGTGGATTATTTTGACTTGTACCTGTCTAGTGGTCTGGGGATGAGTCAAGATAAGATTCCAAAGAAGACCAAGTGTGAAACTTTAGTCGATTGAGTTCTCAACACAAAAATACTTTTTCTCGTATATCCCTATCCCCTTTCTTGCACGCAAACACCATTTGGAGACATTCGAGTCACGGACAGCGAGAGCTCTTGCACCTTTATGTTCATATGTTGCTTATTTCAATGCTAGATATAGACTCTTGCCTGTTATGACTTGAATTGAATTATATGCCTTGATTGCTTTACTTAAAAGTTCTTATATGGTTGTTAGCATGTCACCACAGAAATTATGCTTGTTATCATTACCTACTCGAGGACGAGCAGGAATTAAGCTTGGTGATGTTAATACGTCCAAAACGTATCTATAATTTCTTCTTGCTCCATGCCTCTTTTGTGTGATATTGCTATGATATCGATGAAATTCAATACACTTTTGCTCATATTGGGACTAACCTATTAACTCAGTGCACCCCAGTGCCAGTTCCTGTTTTCTGCTGTTTTTCTATTTCAAGTTTCCCCCATATTAAAAGTGCTCCAAAAATTCGGGAAAATTTCAATAAAAAATCAGCGATCAGGAAGCTTCCGGAATCACCGAGGGCGGGGGGGGCAGAGGGGACCCACCAGGGCCCCAGGCGCCCTCCCGGCGCGCCCCAGGGTGGGGCCGCGCAAGGGGGCCGCCTGGAACCCTGGTGGACCCCCTGGCTTCCCCCTTCGCCTATTTATTCCCCGTGACGCAAAAACCCCGAGACGGGAACCCTTTTTCTCTATCTCTCCTCTGTTCCGCCGCCGTTGCGCTTCCAAGACCTGGAGCACCAGAAGACCTCTTCCCGGCACCCTGCCGGAGGGATGAATCACCTCCGGGAGCTTCTCCACCACCATGGATGCTTCCCGGATGAATTGTGAGTAGTCCACCTTGGAGCATGGGTCTATGATCAGTAGCTATGTGATTTTCTCCTCCCCTCTTTGTTCTTCATGGATTAGACCTCGTGAGCTGCCCTACATGATCGAGGCACTTATGTAATATTTCTGCTATTGCTATGTTGAGTTTGCTGGGATCCGATGTATTATGAGATTATGTTCAGATTGTGTTTGAGCTATATATTTGATTCTCCTCTTTTATATTTATGTTCTTGAGTAATTCTTACATGTTCTCCATTGTTGTTTATTGCTTTGGCCAAGTAGTAGGTAGTAACTCCAAGAGGAAGCGTTATGCATGATTGTGGATTCATGCCCCCCGATGACTAGCTTGAGTGACAGAAACATGAGTCTAGGGGATCACTACTAGAAAACAGGTTATCAATGGTGCACTGGTTTTTGCTATTAATGGCGAACCTATAGTGCGCCATTACTAACACGCCACTACTAACTTATAGTAATGGCGCACTAAATGTGCGCCATTACTATCTCAGGTAATAATGGCGCACCAAGACATGCGCCATTAATAGCTTCCATGTGCGCCACTGTTATACCAATAGGGTGCGCCATTGACATACTCATCATGTGCGCCATTGGTTACCGAATAGATTTAAATGCCCACGTGGGTCTGGGTGTGACAGGCGGTGGATATGATTTTTTCTAGATGCGGTGGATCTGAGTTGACCGGTCTTAAAAAACCACTTTATTCTATTATAAATCAGAGATATTACAGGACCTAAATGAAAAAATACAAACAAAGTTTCTAAACTTTGCATCTAGGACCCTACAAAAAAGAAAAAAATGCAATCAAGTCCTTTTGACTCCGTGGCGCCGACGTTTTTGGCCGGAAGCGCTCGTCCATTATCTGACTCGACGGCGGCGGTCGTGGCGAGCACGAGGAGGCGGGGCAAGTGGCGGCCGAGCGTCGTCTTGTCGGTGGGCCGCGCATCAGAGACGACGGAGAGGCAAGGTCTCCATGTTGCGGTCAAAAACCGGAGGAGGAAGTAGTGGCCTATGCGGCTAGCAGCACCAAGGAGTGGGGGAATGTCGTCGTCTTGCCCCTCTTGGTTTTTCTCTACATGGCTATACATGCCTTGCCACCAGGAAATGAACAGTCAGAACCGGATCTGCAAGTACAAACGAAAGACCAGCAGGGAGTGGAGGGGAGCGGTGGGTTTGGTTGGGTTGGGTGGTAGTAGTAGTACCTTGACTTATGGGGTGAGGAGGTAGAGCTGGAGCGCCCAGCCGAACTGCATGCCGGCGGCGACCATGCAGGCCAGCACCACCCGGTACTTGGGAGCGCCGTCCCCATCCCCCGCGCTATCTCCATTAGCGCGATGGTGGTCGTCCTCTGGGCGGCTCTCCCGGTGTAGGCGGTGCTTGGGCCGTGGCTCGGCGTCGCCTGGGTTGAGCCTGACAAGCTCCGTCTCAAGCTTTGCCTGCAGACAAATTTTCTCATGCATTCAGCAGGCGCAAACACACCAACGACAACCTGAGAAAAAAAACTCGAGTTGGGTGCTCTGCTCACCAATTTGATGAACCAGCAAAGGGTTGTGGCTAGATTAGACTAGGAGAAAACGAGAAGAGGAATTAGGGTCTTCATCGCTGCAGATGAAGCTGGTCCATGAAGGAACCAAACCAAACTTGGACGTTGCTTCCCTCCTCGAGATCGGAGAGGATCCTCGGTGTTTCCTGCAAAGTCGAGCGCGCGCGCGGGGGGGGGTGTCAATCAGCCTCAGCACGAACAGATAAGGTGAGAAAACAGAAGGGTGGGGGAGCGGCGGCTAGGTGTGTACCCCTTGGTTGAGGAGCGGGACGCGGTTGCCGCAGGGCGAGGTGTTGATGCGCAGCTCCCTCACCATCTGCGGCGGCTGGGACCATCGGCCAATGGGTGGGATCCGACCTAGATCCGCGTCGCGCGCCCGGATCCGCGCCAACTCGGTCTTCCGCGCGCCGTTCGCTGCCTCCCGCTGGTGCCACCATGCCCTGCCGGAGCGCCGCCGTGGCCTCGGTCCCGTGCGGAGGAGAGGAACCGGAGTTGTGGGAGAGGACGAGAGGAACATGAGCGGTGGGAGAGGACGAGAAGAACGGGAGCGGTGGGAGAGGATTTAGAAGAGAAACAGACAGCGCTGTGTTGGTGCGTCCAGTAGGTGGCAGGGTGGGATCGACCATGTGCGTGGTGCGGTGGGTGGGGCTGGGCATGTGCGAAGTGTCAGCGTCTCTTATCACTGGCGCATAGTATGGTGCGCTACTCAACCTCAAATAGCAATGGCGCACATAGATGCAGTGCGCAATTCACACTCAAATAGCAATAGCGCATCTAGGTGTAGTGCGCCATTGGTAAATCTCGCAGATATGGTTAACCATGTTTAAAAATAGTAATGACGCATTTTTTTTGTAGTGCGCCATTGATAAAAAAATAGCAATGGAGCACCGAACACTGGTGCGCCATTGCTATATAGTAGTGGCGCACCACATCTATAGTGCGCCATTAATGTTGATATTAGCTATAACCTTTTTTCTAGTAGTGGATGTGTTGTTGCCACAAGCGGGAAAACAACGGTGCTTTTACTTGCGGGTGCAAGGATTGTTTACTTTACGCAAAGTCTTTAATGCAGTTGTCTGTTGCTTTGAGTTTACACTTTGGATGGGATTCGCAACTTAATACCAGCGAGATGTTCTGGATAGATATCTCAAGGTGGATGATTAGTAGGTAGATGCAGATGGATTTCGGTCTACTTGTCTTGGCGTACCGCCCATGCTTTTGAGCCTCTGCCTTTCTTTATAGCATAATTAGCATTGGTTTGCGCACATAATCCTGTCAATTTCCCAGCTGTAATTTGTTTACCTCGCATGGATATTTTATCGTCTTTTGGGAGAGAGACATCACTAGTGAAAACATCATAGGACCCCGGTCCATATTTCCAATACTTTTCACCCCCTCTATCAATTTACTGCTTTATTATTTTTCCGTTGCTATTGCTATCATTATTATCCCGTGCGTTTTATCCTTTGTAAACAACAAGGCCGGAGGGATTGACAATCCCTTTGTACTCGCTGGGAGCAAAGCTATCTGTTGTGTGTGCAGGTCCACGACAACAGCTAATCTATGGCGCCGTTGTCACCTTCTTGTCGTTATCGGAGTCCTACTGGAGACAAACCTTGGTATCTTCACCGAGGGAAATTTGCTGTTGTCTACATCTCAACCTTCCACTTTGGGTAACCAACGAGGGGCGAGAAGTAAACTCTCGTGACATCAGTGATCCTTTGGTTCAGTCTTCAGAAGATTTATCCATAGTCATATATATACTGAGAAATACACTCAGCCAGAAGTCAATACTTCTTACGCTAAACTTTTATTCATACGTCTACCTTTTTTAAGTAGTATTATGTTTGTAGTGTCGTGAATCTTGCTCACATTTCTTTCATATCTTTGGTGATGTCTCTAATTCCATATAGACTCATAATATGGCTTGCGATTGTAATCTTGCATTACATTTAAGTCTATTATCCTTTCTATATTTTAGAGCATAGTCCTTAGTATTCCTCATATACTGATTGCATGGACCTTATTCAGATTTTGTGTTTTACTCCTAAAGCACATCGGAATCTGTTTTTCTTTCAAGAACCTTTGGGTTTGGTTGGGTTGGGTGGTAGTAGTAGTACCTTGACTTATGGGGTGAGGAGGTAGAGCTGGAGCGCCCAGCCGAACTGCATGCCGGCGGCGACCATGCAGGCCAGCACCACCCGGTACTTGGGAGCGCCGTCCCCATCCCCCGCGCTATCTCCATTAGCGCGATGGTGGTCGTCCTCTGGGCGGCTCTCCCGGTGTAGGCGGTGCTTGGGCCGTGGCTCGGCGTCGCCTGGGTTGAGCCTGACAAGCTCCGTCTCAAGCTTTGCCTGCAGACAAATTTTCTCATGCATTCAGCAGGCGCAAACACACCAACGACAACCTGAGAAAAAAAACTCGAGTTGGGTGCTCTGCTCACCAATTTGATGAACCAGCAAAGGGTTGTGGCTAGATTAGACTAGGAGAAAACGAGAAGAGGAATTAGGGTCTTCATCGCTGCAGATGAAGCTGGTCCATGAAGGAACCAAACCAAACTTGGACGTTGCTTCCCTCCTCGAGATCGGAGAGGATCCTCGGTGTTTCCTGCAAAGTCGGGCGCGCGCGCGGGGGGGGGTGTCAATCAGCCTCAGCACGAACAGATAAGGTGAGAAAACAGAAGGGTGGGGGAGCGGCGGCTAGGTGTGTACCCCTTGGTTGAGGAGCGGGACGCGGTTGCCGCAGGGCGAGGTGTTGATGCGCAGCTCCCTCACCATCTGCGGCGGCTGGGACCATCGGCCAATGGGTGGGATCCGACCTAGATCCGCGTCGCGCGCCCGGATCCGCGCCAACTCGGTCTTCCGCGCGCCGTTCGCTGCCTCCCGCTGGTGCCACCATGCCCTGCCGGAGCGCCGCCGTGGCCTCGGTCCCGTGCGGAGGAGAGGAACCGGAGTTGTGGGAGAGGACGAGAGGAACATGAGCGGTGGGAGAGGACGAGAAGAACGGGAGCGGTGGGAGAGGATTTAGAAGAGAAACAGACAGCGCTGTGTTGGTGCGTCCAGTAGGTGGCAGGGTGGGATCGACCATGTGCGTGGTGCGGTGGGTGGGGCTGGGCATGTGCGAAGTGTCAGCGTCTCTTATCACTGGCGCATAGTATGGTGCGCTACTCAACCTCAAATAGCAATGGCGCACATAGATGCAGTGCGCAATTCACACTCAAATAGCAATAGCGCATCTAGGTGTAGTGCGCCATTGGTAAATCTCGCAGATATGGTTAACCATGTTTAAAAATAGTAATGACGCATTTTTTTTGTAGTGCGCCATTGATAAAAAAATAGCAATGGAGCACCGAACACTGGTGCGCCATTGCTATATAGTAGTGGCGCACCACATCTATAGTGCGCCATTAATGTTGATATTAGCTATAACCTTTTTTCTAGTAGTGGATGTGTTGTTGCCACAAGCGGGAAAACAACGGTGCTTTTACTTGCGGGTGCAAGGATTGTTTACTTTACGCAAAGTCTTTAATGCAGTTGTCTGTTGCTTTGAGTTTACACTTTGGATGGGATTCGCAACTTAATACCAGCGAGATGTTCTGGATAGATATCTCAAGGTGGATGATTAGTAGGTAGATGCAGATGGATTTCGGTCTACTTGTCTTGGCGTACCGCCCATGCTTTTGAGCCTCTGCCTTTCTTTATAGCATAATTAGCATTGGTTTGCGCACATAATCCTGTCAATTTCCCAGCTGTAATTTGTTTCCCTCGCATGGATATTTTATCGTCTTTTGGGAGAGAGACATCACTAGTGAAAACATCATAGGACCCCGGTCCATATTTCCAATACTGTTCACCCCCTCTATCAATTTACTGCTTTATTATTTTTCCGTTTCTATTGCTATCATTATTATCCCGTGCGTTTTATCCTTTGTAAACAACAAGGCCGGAGGGATTGACAATCCCTTTGTACTCGCTGGGAGCAAAGCTATCTGTTGTGTGTGCAGGTCCACGACAACAGCTAATCTATGGCGCCGTTGTCACCTTCTTGTCGTTATCGGAGTCCTACTGGAGACAAACCTTGGTATCTTCACCGAGGGAAATTTGCTGTTGTCTACATCTCAACCTTCCACTTTGGGTAACCAACGAGGGGCGAGAAGTAAACTCTCGTGACATCAGTGATCCTTTGGTTCAGTCTTCAGAAGATTTATCCATAGTCATATATATACTGAGAAATACACTCAGCCAGAAGTCAATACTTCTTACGCTAAACTTTTATTCATACGTCTACCTTTTTTAAGTAGTATTATGTTTGTAGTGTCGTGAATCTTGCTCACATTTCTTTCATATCTTTGGTGATGTCTCTAATTCCATATAGACTCATAATATGGCTTGCGATTGTAATCTTGCATTACATTTAAGTCTATTATCCTTTCTATATTTTAGAGCATAGTCCTTAGTATTCCTCATATACTGATTGCATGGACCTTATTCAGATTTTGTGTTTTACTCCTAAAGCACATCGGAATCTGTTTTTCTTTCAAGAACCTTTGAGTCATTCTTTTGTTGGATTCACAACACATTTTTATGGTAGAATCTATGTCAAGAACATATAAGATCACATGTCCAAGTACATGGTTCATCTCTATTCTTCCATCAAGACATTGCTTGTGATATTTGGATTTTCATCCATTATATAATTTCTAGCCACAAGAACCTGCTTCTTGTCTAGAAGATTATTCCAACCTTCACTTTAGTTCATTAGACGTTTCATAATCTATTCTTATAGATTTCAATGTGTAACGTGTTAGTACTTCACATAAAAGAAGATTCTTGTAATCTTGTGTTTTATTTGCCTTATGCCCTATATATATCATAATGCATATGTGTATATAAGATGATTCTTTATATACACAATCAATGCATATCCATATATATATACGAGATCATTTTTCACACATATCAATGCATATATGTTTGAGACAATAATCATGCTCCCACTCAAATATATCAATCATATACTCATATATTTGTGGTTTAGCTTTCATCAAGTTAACATCTTTATTCTTATGTCTTACATAACAACTAGCGGTGTGACCCACGCTTTTGTCGCGGCTAGATTCATTTTTATTTTATATTGAGTTTTAATTTTATAGAAGATATTTAGCTGGCTATTATTTTTAGAACATATATGTTTTGTGGAACATAAATCTGATTGTGTAAACATGCCTTTCTAGTAATTGTACTGTGTTTTTGGTATAAAATTGTCAACAGAACACCAATAGAATTAGGACCATTGGCTGAGTGTGTATCTCATGGTTAGACTCATCTTGAACTTTTAATTTCCACTTTTTCTTGACTTTTGGTGCCCATCTTTTTTGAAAATTTCTAGATAAATATTTCTGTAAGAATCAAGTAAAAAAGTGAAAGATCGGACTTGAGGTTAGTTGATGCCTCCATTCAACTATGTTATCATTGCCTATATATGGATGATATTTTTGGTCGTTGAATGAAAGCTTATCTTACTCTAGTTGGCTTTGCATAAATAAGTATCCTCTTTCCCTCATTTCATCCACTATCTTTTAGACTCTCCATGTATTAATAATTTACTAATAACATGTCTAATTGTATATTTTACATTGCTTAATGCTTACATTAATTTTTGAAAAAACAACCTCTTAATTACTCCATCATAGTTTCTCTCTACGATCGTGTGTGTGCGCGCGTTATTTTCTCTAATTCACATGCCCAAACATAATAATTTATTACTAAATAAATAAGTGATCCTAGATTATTTGGGTGGAGGAGTGAATGTAAAATCAAAGTGTTTGGTTATATTTAAAATATAATTTGAATTTTAGAAATTTAGGTATTTGTTTCTCGAGTGCATACAAATATATTTTTACTTTCTCGACTTATTTTTTATTGCATGAGTAAAATAACATTGTTTTCTACATACTAAGGGTTCTGCTTTCTCTCGGTCATCATTTGAAATCCATGTGTGATTTTGTGTATGAAGTTGTCTGTACTATATGAATCTATCTTGAATTTGGTGTTTCTTAGAACATAATTATATGTACTATCAACTTGAGATAGACATTTATTCTTTATGGATGGGATAAAATTTAACCAAACCTAGTGATGTAGATTTCGCTATGTAAAATTCACTAAAGGCTGTTCTAATGTATTCTACTTGACTACCGAAGCAATGGCATCAACATACGGATGCAAATATCATTTTGAGTACCTAACTCCCTTATCCATTTTCTTGTCTATCGTCTGTCTATATATGAACGTGATTTATTGGTTTTGCGGGTATAATCTGGATCATAGCAATTATAATTATGGCATACAATATAGTTAATTGAGTGAAATATCTTATACATAGCAGAAAAACTATCTACCAGACTACCACTTTCCTAGTTGGGAAATATGTCTAAGGGGTATGCCACTTTAATCTTCAATGTAGATTTTTTAAATATAAATCTAGGCACATTAGACTATTCTATCAGTAAATATTGAGGATTAGAAAGAAATTATAGGGTATAATACAAATATATGATTTTTGTGCTTCGACATTTGTACACACTTTATCAACCAAAGCTTATATTAACAATTACATTTATAATGATGACCCTTATATTTCTTGATAAGGGTTATTAGTTATAAAATATATGTACTTATATTCCTGTAACAAAAAAATATAATATGTGGGATATCATTTGCGTGAATGAATATTTTTTGCAATCTAATGACATCAACAATAACATAGAAAATTCTATGCAATTTCAAGCCAACTCGGTTTTCCTGCAAAAAAAACCTTAATCCGGTTGATTGATATGCCATGAAAACAGGCTTAAGTATGATGCTTCACGGGGACGTGTGGTGCCTAGCCCGGCCATGCAAAGGGCATGCTTTTTTCTTGAGGTGAGAACGTGGTATTTATCAAGGCGATGCAAGATGTTTGTGTGTGGAGGAGTGTTTCTTGAGGTGAGAACGTGGTATTTATCAAGGCAATGCAAGATGTTCGTGTATGGAGGAGCGTGCAGACTGTAAATTGGGCTTGGCCTACGAAGTTTATTAGATACGCATTGTTTAGGAAAAGGATTGTACCACGTTGGTACTATTGCCTATCTATTTTTGTGCCAACCGTACTGGTTGTTGTCTTTCCATGTCCATTGTGCTTGGCCGTGTGCCAACCGGATTTCTACTAATTTTCATGGTCATCGTGTTTGGTTCCTGCCGAAACACACTTTTTGTATACATAGTAATATTATTTGTATGTAACGCTAATATATTTAAATCTCAGCTTTTAATATCTAAGATTAACGGTCAAGATAATTTAATCTATGTGGATGATTGTGGTGGCTTATTTGTCTTTTGTTTTAATTATATAATAGATAATTCTCTCAAATCTCCCATTCAGAAAATGCCCTCTGCATTCCAAGTCTCTTGGAAGTCTCCGAATCTCCCACTCAGTTTCATTAAACTACAGGTCCACTCAATATTTTGGTCATCACAAAATCACTTGATCAAATCAATGTTGAAGTTTCCTGTCTTGAGGTACTATAGTCCATTCATTTAACGAAATAAAATTTCCTCATGCCTATTGCAATTCACTTTCAAATCCCAATTTGAATGAGACGCAATTCTAGGCTATGGTCCATTGTAGTGTAAATGAAATATTTTATTGATTAAAGCATTCCTACGTTTCCGTAGTCAATCAATATTGAACTTTGGTCATAACAGTTTTATAAACCAAATAATGCCTTATGTCTGTTACATTATTCTCAATAACTTTTCAGTTTATCGGGAATATGAAATAACCGATTTATTTCACAGGACGTGAGCCATCCTATGTGCAACTCAATATTATTTCATTTCTCCTCGTGTTCTAGGCTACCATCATTCCTTTGTATTTCAAGCATTTTTATTCCTTTTGTTTTATTAAGAAGACTCATGATTATTGTTCTGTAAAGAACGTGTTCATGACAACCTTCTAAATTCAACAAGGCTTCAACTCATATACCAGGATCAATCATCTATGGCATATCCTTCCTTTTATAGTGTTCTTACAGCGGACACGCTTCCGTTGCAATACTCTGATATTCTGAAGGCATGGTCTAGTACCTCGGTCAAAGTTTCCATTATCTCCCATTGGATCTGTGTAGAGAAACTACTTCTCACACCACCAATTAAGAAATACAAGTTTTGCTATTCGGGGAGAATATGTAATTTCAATTGCTTGCTATTTTGGTACAAAGAAATTCTTTCTTTAGAAACTTTCTAACACCATCATTTATGGAGCTATCTTGTCTCATTAGATTCAGGATGGTTTCCAATTCATGAAGTGGGTGTTTTAACTTAATGAATTAAACAATCTTGTTCGTTAATAATTTTAGTGCAAGGGGAAAGAACGTTTAGACCATACTACAGTTTAGTATGACTACGAATGGTTTAAGTAGTCTAGCACTTTAAACTTCCATCGTAATTTGCGGTACAACTTCCACAAGTCTCCCATTATGTCATCTTTAATACTTATCGCTCGGATAGCGTAGTGATTTGTATCCTTATATTCTATTTCACACTGTGATTCCTGAATCTCACTTTCATGATCTCAATTGAATAAAACTTTCAATTAATCATATGAAGTATTTAATGATAACTCATGTGCCCATTTAGTACATTATTTATGTATAATGATTGACACAAGTTCTGCTTGCTAGAACCTTGTCATGGTCATATTATTGCAGAGGTTCATAGATCGTGTATCTAATCCATCTCATGCAACCAAGTTATGACTTTTATTTGATAATGAACTCACAAGTTAATAAATCATACATTTAATGAATTCATCATTTATGAAATCACCTTATGTAATCAAATCTTTGACTTGTTATAATCAAGACAACTTTATCATTAAACATTGAACATTACCTGACAATAATAGCAGTATTATAATGCTTTCTATCATAACATAAATCAAGACGTAATCAAAGTATAAGCACACTTTTATTAATCAAGATGGAACAACTGACTTGTCTCATTACATGAATAACTTTGTCTCACGAGATGAAAGACACACAACTAAGTGTTCATACTATAATGATTACATAAAATTTATCTGATACTCTAAATATGTCATATGATAGATGTCTCGGCGGAATCCATGCTGGCCATCAAATGACTTGATATCCATCAATCCTTGATTTCACCTCTTCCCGTCCATGCAATGGCATGTCCTGTTTTCATAAAACAGAATAAGTATCAGATACTCGTTAACTGCAAGTGTTGTATAAGGGAACAAACATTTATAAAGTATATCAAGTATATACCATCTCCATCCAGGACTTATGCATCCTCGATAGGAGAAATGTCTGCAGCCAAGAGATTAGTCATGAAGTTCTGGAGACTCATTTTAGCTCCACTTCCAACATAGATATGAACATAATCACCATAACTCGGAGGAAGCGAGTGCAATAACATGTTTATTGCAAACTCTTCTGTGGTGGTTTCATTCATTTTCCAATATTCATTGTCCTCCACCAGGGTCAGATACATCTCATGCATCCTATCTAAGTGATCATCAAGGCTTGTGTGTTCTTCCATCTTTGTAGATAGAAACTTGCTTTCTAACTCAAATCTGGCAACTCTGAACTCACGTATGAACATTGTCTTTAGCGTGTCCATCATGTCATATGAGCCAGTGTCCTGAAACTGAATACCCAAATCCTCTGACATGCTGAAAATCATGACATTCCTGACTACGGAGCACTTCCGTCGGCGAGCATAATGATCAAGTATCTCCTGATCACCAACATCGTTGTCCGGATGTTCTTCCACATGCATTTCTATTGTGAACAAGATGTTCGCTCTTTTGAGCGAAGTCCTAAGGCGTGAGTACCAGTCAGCAAAGTTTGACCCATCTAATCTAAGTCTTTCACCCTCCATGAAGAAAGATAATTCACGTTGCTGTAGTGCATTCATTTTCTACAAACATAATTGCAAGGAACACAATTAAGACTAGTTCACAACAATGAGTTCATATAATCATATTATAAATGAGCTCGCACTAAAACAATCATCCCTAAGAAGTTTTAGTGATTACATGATCCAGATTCACTGCCCGCCCTCGAATATCACACGGCCGACGGGTCAGTTTCAAATGTAGACAACAACTTGTGCGATCACATTATCTGTATATTGTGACTCATGCTCGATCTTTCGATCTCTAGTATCCCGAGGCCATATCTGCATATGCTAGGCTCGCCAAATTAACCTCCATGTTATATGCTGCTCAGCATGGCCATATCTGCATATGCTATATCTGCATATGCTAGGCTTGCCTAACCAAACCTCATGCGAACGCCGTTTAATATGTGTGACACCGGATATGTACGGAATGTCCGCCATATGGGAGATCCTTCCAGGTGGTGCACACTTTGGTAGAATACTTGTGTTTGGCTTTGTTAAGGGATCATCTTATCACATGCTACCGTCGTGTATCCTATACTAGCAGGTTTTAAGATCTCTAAGCTATGGCAACACTAAGTCTACAGTGTCTTCATTTGAGTTTGTTTTGTCATGATGACGTTTACTACTTACTAGTAACATATAGCAAAGCTATCACTACATCACAAACAAACAAACGATAGCCCCCACTTAGCAATACAAAGTTTAGACGATCTAGTTGTATATTGCAAGTTTTACGTGGCTGCTAGGGCTTTCATAGTTAAATAGGTTTTAACCTACGAGTCAACCACAATGTCAACCATACGATTCTCTCTATTACACCCCGCACGGGGCCCTCCGTTGCAAATGCCACATCCGCTAAAGTAGAGAGACAGACACCCCCAGAGCCACTTTATATGGTACAAGACATATGTCAAGCGTGGAACCAGTCTCGCGTAAGCGTACGCGTAAGGTCGGTCGGGGGGCGCTTCATCAAATGATGCCGCAGATGTGAACAAGTACACGTGGGAGGGTAACAATCATACACTCAACGCCCGCATCCCCGATGTGTTCTATCCGTACAGTAATACTAAGCATAGACCTAGCTCTAATACCACTGTTGGGGTGCGCAGCGGAAAACACAAATTTTTCCTAACTAGCGTTTCCCATAACCCAAGATCTAGCTAGCCGTATTACCGTAACGGAAAGGAGTGCGGAATAACATACCTCGGGGTGTAGTCCGTTGCACGGGAAACGTTACCGCAAACGTGGTTGATGTATTCGATCAAGGTTCACAGCCTCCTGGCTGTGTTAGGACCCAGATGGGTGTAGTGCCACACGTGTAGCACCTCGTAGTACACGCACATGTACGAGACTCGATGACGACCTCCGATCTCCGATCCAGCGAAGGTGGCGGAAGTAGACCTCTGGACGGAGCTTCGGCATCATGACGACCTACGATTCTAGCATAGATGCCTCAATTCCATTACAAGCTCACACTAGGGAGTCCACCGTGGAAGAGACGAGGAAGGGTAGAAGACCGGAGAAAACCGATCTCAATTCAGAGTAATATTTATTTTCTCACGAATTTCTGTGTGTTAAATATGTGCACCCTGCCCATCTATATATAGGCAGAGGGGAGGGAGTCAACCCCTCTCCCCTAGCTAGGTGGGACTAAAGTCCCTTTCTAGGGGGAGGTGTCCGGCCAAGGGAGGAGGGGGGCGCACCCCTCATGGGCCCTAGGGCCCATGGCTCCTCCCTCTCTCCCTCTTTTTCTTTTTCCCTTTATTTCCCCTAATGGGCCTCTTTCATAAATAAGGCCCATAGCACTTTTTAATTATAAATAAAAAATTTAATTATAAATAAAAAATTTAATTATTAATTCAATTAATTAATAACTAAAACATATTATTCCTTCTCCCGGTGCTCCGGAACACCTTCCGGCTCACTCCGAAACTCCTTCGGGTCAACAAGGAACTTTTCCGATGCTGCTTCCTTTATTCTCCGGTAACTCCATAAGTTCTGAAAAGGTCTCCGATTTCATCCCCGTGACCTAGTCACACGCTGCGCAACTTTATAGATGGAATCTCAACGAGTGGGCCCTAAGTATCTATCCATCACATGGATTGACAAATCCCGCTCTTGTAACAATACTCCTCAACATATCTCCACGTAATACCCAAGATACAACCGTTATGACCCGCATATTTCAGTCAGGTGGTGGGATGTAAGTCAAAGCATCCGGGAAGATTGCAATTATGCACGTACTCACGGTCAAAGGAACGGTCTACTACATTCTGTAATTACAACACTGAACCTTCATAAGTTTGATAATGATGTAATGCTTGCTTTGGGTAATGTTCATCATGTTACTCATCTAGTGAGGTCACCTCATAGTCAAGAGACTTAATTGTCCATGATCGCGAAACCACGACCATCATGTTGACCATGAACTAGTTATTGAAATAGAGGCTAACTAGGAACACTGGGGTTTCTATACCACACCAGTATCATTCTTTCACTGATACAGTTCTAGCATGGTATGAAACTGGTTATGAACTTGCTTAGATATATTGGAATAATCATATATTATTTTCCTCTAGAGCATATATCCAACAGTGTCCCACTTGCACTAGAGTGCTAATAATCTAGCCGCATTTTCCCGATCATAATCAGCTTATCGCATAAGTGTTCATTAATCATGCTTGCTCATGGAAGAGGGTTTGTCAACGAACTGCACCAATTCAGATTCGTATGTTTCCTTTGCAACTAGTATAGGTCAACTAGTTTGACATGCCACTCGCGGAATAAACAGATCAAGTGGACGATTAGTAGTCACTCGCGGAACTTTTGTGAGCCCAGGCAAGGAGTCGATAAGAGATGCACCTGCTCAGATGGTCGTCGAGTGCACGAGTAAATTGTCGTCCTGTGTTTTAGTCGAGTCTTGCGAGTAGCCACTCGAATGCTTCGTTATCTTCTAGGTGAGGGAGCACCCAAAATCTGTAGATGTATTGTTTTTTGCTAGTACGAGTGATCACTCAAACGCATCATTGTCTTCTGGGTGAGGGAGCACACGAACTCTATAGATGCAGCGATTATTGGTGGTGCGAGTGGTCACTCGAGCACATCTTTGCCTTCTGGGTGAGGGAGCACCCGAACTCTGCAGACATATTTGTTTTTGATAGGGGGAATAACCACCCGCGACCTTGAAGTTTGGACCTTGCTCTGGTTTTAGCAAAGGCAAGGCGCTCCCGATGGGAGTGGAAGTTTTAAAATATGGTCAAAAGTTTTAGAAATGTACCGTTGACAGATAACGATGATGCGTACTCAGCACACCTTACCGAGATGCGACGTTTTTTGGGCCGCCTGACAAGTTGGGTGGTCATACCTTATGAATGGACGTGACGTGACACAATGCTGCCCGGAATTTTCGCACTATGTGATTATGGTCCTCGTTTTTCGCGCGGGGTGGGCGGTATGGTTACTGCGCCGGTTAGGTTTTCCATGTTGCACGGGCATCGTGGGATCGCGCCACGTCTGCGGGGTCCCAAGATCTACGGTAGGTGGATGTTCTTCCGCTTTTGGTTAAATACTGGGGAGCTGGGTGGATTTAGGTTTTACCCAGCTCTTTCCTTCCTCTGCTTGTTCTTCCTCCTCTGCTTCCTCTACTCTTTGCCTTCTGCCTCTCTATTATGTGCGGCTGTGCGGTGAGATCCATGTCCAAGCGTGCTCGAAGCGTAGCGCAGGAATCAGCGAGGATGTATGGTAGATGGGAGCGGTCTGCTTTTGGAGCTGCGGATCTAGATGTTGATACGTCCCAAACATATCTATAATTTCTGCTTGATCCATGCATGATTTGTGTGACTTTGCCATGTTTTTCTTGAACTTTCATACACTTTTGATCATATTTGGACTAACCTATTAACTCAGTGCACCCAGTAGCCAGTTCTTGTTTTCTGCTGTTTTTATATTTCAGGTTTTCCGGCCATTAAAAGTGCCAAATAAATTCCAGAAAAATTATATAAAAAATCAGCGTCCCGGAAGCTTCCCGAAGAACCAAGGATGGAAGGGAATGGACCCACCAGGGCCCCAGGAGGGTCCCTGACGCGCCCCCCCTAGGGCGCGACGGGCACCCTCCTGGCTGCCCTGTGCCCCCCCTCGGTTCCCCCCTTGGCCTATATTTAGTGCCCGCGGAGGAAACCCCTAATATCAATCTGATATTCCCGTTCTCCTCTCTGTATCTCCGCCGCCATTTCCAGATTGGGGCTTCCAGGAGAAGCTACCCCGGCACCCTGCCGGAAGAAGGAACCCCCTCCGGGAGACCATCCATCGCCATGGACGCCTCCCAGATGTGATGTGAGTAGTCCCCCATAGACCATTGGTCCATACCAGTAGCTATGTGATGTTCTCCTCCCCTCTTTGTGCTTCCACTTTCGAGACCTCGTGAGCTGCCTCACATGATCGAGGCACCTTTGTAATTTTCTGTGTTGCTATGCTGAGTTTGCTGGGATCTGATGGATTATGAGACTATGTTCAGATTGTGATGAGTAATATATTTGGTTCTCTTTTATATTTGTGTTCTTGAGTTAATTCTTGCATGTTCTCCGTTGCCGTATTTATTTTGGCCAAGTGATTTGTTGCAACTCCAAGAGGGAGCGTTATGCTTGATTGTGGGTTCAACCCCCTTATGTCTAGCTTGAGTGACAGAAACATGAGACTAGGGGATGTGTTGTTTCCACCAGGGATAAAACAACGGTGCTTGTACCTGCGGGTGGAAGGATTCTTTACTTTACGCAAAGTTCTTTTAATGCAGTTGTCTGTTGCTTTGAGTTTACACTTTGGGTGGGATTCACAACTTAATACCAGCGAGATGTTCTGGATAGATATCTCAAGGTGGATGATTCGTAGTAGATGCAGATGGATTTCGGTCTACTTACCTTGGCGTACTGCCCATTGCTTTTGAGCTTCTTCCTTTCTTTTGTAGCATAGTTAGCATTGCAGTGCGTTTATAATCCTGTCAATTGCCCAGCTCTGATTTTTTTACCTCACTAGCACTTTTATCGACTTTTGGGAGAGAGACATCACTAGTGAACGTCATGGGACCCCGGTCCATATTTCCACTTTTGTTTACACCCTCAATTTACTTTCAGTTCTTACTTTCAGTTGCACTTTTATCTCTTGTGTTGATCCTTTGTAAACATCAAGGACGGAGGAATTGAAAACTACTCTGAACTCGTTGGGAGCAAAGTTATTTGTTGTGTGTGCAGGTCCAGGTGAAGTAAGCAATCTTTAGATTGTGAACGGCGCCATTGTTCACTTTACCACCTTCTTGTATCTCTTGGAGTCCTACTGGAGACAATCCAAACCTTAGCATCTTTGCTAAGGGAAATTTGCTGCTACGCTACATCTCACCTTCCACTTGGGTTAACCAACGAGAAGTGAGAGAACTATATTCTTCACCGTATCAAGCTAATTTCTAGCGCCGTTGCCGGGGATTCCAGTCTACAAGATAGGGGAGTTGCACACTATCTTTTATCTTTTCTTTTTAGCCTTGTTAGTTTATCTTTCAGTTTTTACTTTTGTGTCCCTTATCAAATTTGCTGCTACGCTACATCTCACCTTCCTCTGGGAGTTTCTTGAACCATGTACGAGCCTGCCCTTCCAAAATCATCGTGAGGTAACGGGCGCAGACTCCTTCGCTGGCTTGTAGCATATCCATAGCTAGATCATATGTGACATCCTGGCTTATTAGGAATGAAATACTACTCATGTCAACAAGGTGCACCTTCTTTTCCGGAAGCCTAGATCCAAAGAACTCCAAAGTTAAGCATGCTTGGCTCGGGGCGATTTGAGGATGGGTGACCGACCGGGAATTTGTTCCCAGGTGCGCACGAGTGAGCACAAAGTGCGCAGGAAAGACTAGTGTTGGTCTGTGGGGACAGTCTAGATCCCGCCAAGCGTAACGGCCGAGAACCGGTGTGTGACTGGGGAGTTACAAAATGTTATCATAGCCGACCCTCGTGTTTACATGGGCGTGTAAGGGTCAGTGCGCGAACATGGGTGAGCCATGTGTCGGCACTGTACGCACAGACGTGTGCCAAGAGGGAACATTCCTGTGGGCCGACGAGGACGTCGGTTCCTTTGAGTGGGTGTGTGCGACATCCTGGCTTAGTAGGAATGAAAGACTACTCATGTCAATAAGGTGCACCTTCTTTTCCGGAAGCCTAGATCCAAAGAAGTCAAAAGTTAAGCGTGCTTGGCTTGGAGCGATTTGAGGATGGGTGACCGACCGGGAAGTTGTTCCCGGGTGCGCACGAGTGAGGACAAAGTGCGCAGGAAAGACTAGTGTTGGTCTGTGGGGACAGTCTAGATCCCGCCAAGCGTAACGGCTGAGAACCGGTGTGTGACCAGGGCGTTACATCATAGCTTTCGATCCAGATTTCCGGGTCCATGTCAGCTGTATAATTTTTGATCTTACGTGGTCCCTTAAAATCTTGTGGCAAGCGTGTGTTTCGTAGAGCCGACACCAGGCACCGGTTACCCACGGATCTGCTGACGAACTCGGTGTTTTGGTCTTGTGGGGAAATTGGGCCGCTGGTTCCATGCGTCTCTCAGGGTTGGGATTTGCTGGCAGATTTTGGATCCTCACAGCCCCCTAAGGGTTTGGTGTTGGCACTGCATGCTGACGCTGACTGCTCGAGGCCACGGGACCCGGTGAGTCTGCATGTTGACTCATACTTTGATATGGAGTTTCATGTAAGTATGAGAGTCCTTGTGAGTATTGAGCTTGTTGCGTGATCGCAGTTTTGAGCAAATCGATAGCTTCTCGAGCGGCCTGATCTACTGGAGTTTTTGCAGGAACAGGTGCATTTGTGAGAAACCGGGTCACCTCCATTACGTTTCCCATGGGGTTATTGTAGTGATTTGGAGGTGTATGGAATCGATCCGGGCGTGGCGGAGGAATCGGCTGTCTAGGTGGAGTGTATCTCGGGGGAGTCGACTGGTGAGGGCTCTGGAACAGAGTTCGTCCTTGGTAGTCAAGGGGAATCCGACTCGTAGGTCCCTGAGGACGTGTGTGGGCGAGGCTTAGTCTCTGGGCCTCTATCAGCTCTGACTCTTCCCGTAGGCGCCTGGCTTCTTGGGCAAGCCGAGTTTATCTTTCCGCCATTTGGTCTTCTTCAACATTGATCTCCCTTTGTATGCTCATTACCAGTGCTTTGAGTCCATTGACTCTAGTCCTCCAGGCCTCTTGATTCTCCGTTGTCATTGGCATGGCCAAAGCTTCGTCGAGAGAGTTTAGGGCATCAGAAAGGGCTTCTGTTCCCGTGAGAACTTTTTCTGATGAGCGGGCCGCCGACTCCCTATCTGGATTAGGGACTGCGTTGGCAGCCGGCTCTGCACCCTGATTTTGGGTTGCCTTCTGGGCTGCCTGGCTCCCCTGTCCTCCGGTGTCAGCCATGAACACCGTGACACAGTATGGAAGCTCAAAGTAAGGGTAGTACTGGTTGTATTCTGCTGCACCTGTGCCGAGTCTGTTTCTCCCAACAGATCGGATGGACCCATCTTCTGAGAAGCTTCCTTCACTAGGGTATGAGTCAGCATCAAATGTTTCCTCTGAGGCGTCGTGCATTGGGGACTTGACAGAACGCTCCGGCTCTGGAGATCCACCGATGAACCCGAAGAAAGTATGCCTGGAGCCGACATGTCGCCGGCTCGAGGTTTCGATGGGGACTTCGGGGTCCGGCTCTGGCTCAGATCCGTCCACCCTGCCGATGAATATGTGAATAGACCCGATCAGGACCCGATATCCAGATTCGACGGAATCGGCTTTAGGGCCCCAAGTCGAGTCGTCGATGCAGAGCTTCCCGCGCTGGCTTCTACTGATCGTCCGGCAATGAATCCTTCCATGCCTTGCAGAGCTCCCTCCAGAATCTCAACACCTGCATGCACAGGCCCCATGGTGGGCGCCAACTGTCGTGGGAAGATCACGGCAGATGTTCGAAGAGTCGAACTTGACATGGGACCTTTGCTGCGAGGTGGATACGAGGAGAGAGTCGACATGGACAAGAGACTCGGCTATTTACCCAGGTTTCAGCCCCTGTTTTTCTCGAGGTAAAGACCTACTCCTGCTTCTTATTATTGCGGGTATCGACTACTCGATTAGAAGAGCCAACGTATCGATTACAATAGTGTCGAATCACAACCTTAGTCTCGAGGAGATCTAGGCTATGTCGTAAGTATCTAGTCCTGACTTGAATTGGGTTGCCTCTGGATCCCGTGGACCTCGACTTATAAAGGCGCCGGGTCCCGGGGTTCCGCGAGTCCGACTCCTACACGAAGTGTAGTCCTATTCTACTTTACAAATATATTACGTGTTATGCAAGGTAAGTCGAATTCCTTCTATGGCTTCGATCTCCTTGCTTGGTATGTCCGGCTCATGGCCGGGTCTTCTCTTGTGGGATTTCCTTATAAAGTCGGCACCTAAGTCTAATGTCGGGTTATGGGCTTGCTCCATCTCCCCGACAAGTCCCCCAACACGAACTTGGTGAGACTGGTGTCAGTAAGGTCCAGGCCGCGGGAGGCTTATAGGATCAATACCGTCAGTTATAATGCTTAATTACCCAATGCGTCCGTCAGTATTTTCCTTCATACACCTAGGCATGGTAACAATGGGAGTGAAATTGTGATGTGGCAAGTCTCGGCCCAGCCAACAGATCAGAAGGGTCTTACCTACATGTTCGCGTACGTGGCTTCTGGGGTGCTCTGTATCGCAGCTCAGGTCTTACTTGGGGCGAGTGCCATATAGAATGCATCCACTCGGAAAATGATCGAGTGAACTTTTAGTATGAATAGGATGCCTGGTAAAAAATCGAATGATTACTCGACGAGCCGGTCGAGTGACTATCATAGCTTGTTTTCTTGTGTAGTCTTGCGAGTCAGTACTCAAGCATCGAGTTGTGTTGAATACGCCGGGGTGAGTGAGCACTCGAGCCTTTGTAAAGTGCTTTGGGTTGCCTTTGAACCTTTAGGAGAAGTAACACGCTCCCGATTGGAGTTTATTTGATGGAATCAAATCAAAGAAAGAGAACTTGATTAGTGAAAAAAGGTAGAAGGACTCTGCTGGATAGAAAGTGGCCCAGCAATGTTGGTCAATATAACTCTAATTTGCAAAGCGTGCGAGCGATGCCTCTGTATGGATGGGAAGTCCCGGGGACTTTGACAGCTGTGAACAGTTGCATGTTGGGGCCAGAGACGATTGGATGTGTCATGCCGCGGTAATTTCGTGAGACGTGATGATGGTTCCTTGTTATTCGTACATAATGGGTGGTGTGGTTACTGCGCCGGTTGAGTTTTACATGCCGCGTGGAAGGAGGGGGATCATGCCCCATCGATTTCGTACCAATGTGAACGGTGGATAGATGGGCTTGCACTGCTGAGTATATAAAGGAGACCAGCGGTAAATTAGGATTTTACCCTGCCCTTTCCTTCTTGCATTCCTCGCTTCCTCTGTTCTTGCGTCCTTGCTTTAGCACCCTTGATCTTCCTTATAATACCGCGCCGCTCCTAGTTCTTCTGCCATGTCGAAAGAGAATGAGATCTCTAAGGCTTTGAAGGGCATTTAGAAGGAGACGGCGAAGAAAACCTTCGGTGGTTGGGAGTTTTCATCGTTCAAGGCTGGGGAACTAGATTCTCTACAGCAGGGGGTCTTGTGGCGGAAGGTGACGCTCGGGTTCCTGGTATTGAAGATCTGCCAGCACAACAAGGAGATGAGCTGGTATGCTTCCAAAGCTTTGTTCAGCGCGGGTTTTCTCTTCCTGTCCATCCTTTTGTGCAGGTTTGTTGTTCGTCTATCAGGCACAACTCCATGATTTTACCCCTAATGGGATCTTGCGCATAGCATGTTTTATTATGCTATGTGAATGTTTCCTGGGGGTATACCCTCATTGGGGGCTCTGGAGCACTAGTAGAAAACATACCTTTGATTCGAAGAAAATGTCTCGGCCTGATAAAAAACCGGTACTGATGCTCCCATTAGTACCGGTTCATGCGGTCAAGCTTTAGTACCGGTTCGTGTGGTGGGCCCCCGGTCCAACGGCAACCTGACAACACCCTTTAGTACTGGTTGGTGTTATGGGTGGTGCTGTCAGGTTGTCGTTGGACCGGGGGCCATGTGAGCTCTTTAGTACCGGTTGGTGCTACGAACCGGTACTGGTGACTCCAGTCTAGTACCGGTTCGTAGCACCAACCGATACTAAATATAGCACTATAAATAGTGCCTTCGTCCCCAGCCCAATCCCAAGCTCATCTTCTCTGTTTTCTCATTTCCCCTTCTCTCTTGCTCGAGCTCATCCTCCATTTTTGCCAAGATTTATCAAGATTTGAAGCACCCATCTACATCCAAGTGTTCACAAAGGTTAGCAACTTTGTCCTCTCATATCCCATTGCTAGATTAGCTTGTGCAATGCTCTATATGTATAGTGATTTGTGAGGGTTTTAGTTTGCGTAATAATGTGGAGTTTATTTGATTTATATGCAATTTGAGCGCAAATTAATTTCCTAGTTTGCATATGTGTAGTGCTTACTTAGTGCCTTCTTGTCCCGGTAGTAACCACGGTCGATCGCCCGCATCGTCCCTTCGCTGGCACCACCTTGGTGAGCCTCTTGTGTTCTTATCTAAAAAATCTTATCTATATGATTTACATAGTTATTTATATAATTTTCTTACTTGTATGATTGTTTGTTATACATAGTGCCATGGGTTTGATATCCGTGCCCGTCGGCCGTCGTCCGGTTTATGATTCAGATGTGGTATATATTATCTTTTATAACTATTTTGTTGCATTTCGTGTTTGACATTCTATGATGCCATCAAGTTGATATAGATATTTTTATCTAGGAGGTATGTGAACCGGAAATTGAAACCGAACCTCTTGTTGAGAAGTTAAATTTAGTTGAAAAATAAAACGAGTATTTGAAAGAAAAATTGTAAAGAGTTGAATAAGAGAAGATGAAATTGCAATTGTATGTTGCCGATGTCGTCGATGACCACAAGATCAAGATGGATGCAATGCGCATGAAGATTAGGAAAATTAGAAAATATGTCGTTAATAAAGAGGATTGGTATCATTATGTTGTTGGAGCAATTTTTACCTTTATTGCGATTTTGATCGCATTTGTTGTTGCATTTAAATGCTTTAGGTAGATAGTTATATGTTGTTTTTATTATGAGAATAAGTGTGTATGAACTTTGTATATGATCAACTTTATGTATTAACTTGTATTAATTTTGTATTTTCGGTGTTCTGTGATGATGAAGATGAGATCGCCCGCATCGTCCCTTTGCCGGCACCACCTTGGTGAGCCTCTTGTGTTCTTATCTAAAAAAATCTTATCTATATGATTTACATAGTTATTTATATAATTTTCTTACTTGTATGATTGTTTGTTATACATAGTGCCATGGTTTTGATATCCGTGCCCATCGGCCCTCGTCCGGTTTATGATTCAGATGTGGTATATATTCTCTTTTATAACTATTTTGTTGCATTTCGTGTTTGACATTATATGATTCCATCAAGTTGATATAGATATTTTTATCTAGGAGGTATGTGAACCGGAGATTGAAACCGACCCACTTGTTGAGAAGTTAAATTTAGTTGAAAAATAAAACAAGTATTTGAAAGAAAAATTGAAAAGAGTTGAAGAAGAGAAGATGAAATTGCAATTGTATGTTGTCGTTGTCGTCGATGACCACAAGATCAAGATGGATGAAATGCACATGAAGATTAGGAAAATTAGAAAATATGTCGTCAATAAGGAGGATTGGTATCATTATGCTGTTGGAGCAATTCTTACCTTTGTTGCGATTTTGATCGCATTTGTTGGTGCATTTAAATGCTTTAGGTAGATAGTTATATGCTGTTTTTATTATGAGAATAAGTGTGTATGAACTTTGTATATGATCAACTTTATGTATTAACTTGTATTAATTTTGTATTTTCGGTGTTCTGTGATGATGAAGATGAGTCGGCTAGGGTTGTACGAAGACCGATGCTCTGCCCGGTTCATTAATGGCGTGCATAGTTTCCTTGAAGCGGCTGAGGCAAACAAGCGGGATGGTTTTATGTCTTGTCCATGTGGTGTCTGCAAGAATAATAAGACCTACTCTAACTCAAGAGAAATTCATGTCCATTTGTTTAAGTCCGGTTTCATGTCCGGCTATAACTGTTGGACCAAGCACAGAGAAAGAGGTGTTCTGATGCAAGAGAATGAAGAAGAAGAGGATGATGACAACTATCATGGGTTCCCTGAATACGATTATACTACAGTGGGGCAAGAGAATGAAGAACAAGAAGCTGAAGAAGAGGCATCACATGTGCCCGATGATGATCTTCGCCGGGTCATTGTTGATGCATAGAGAGGATGCGAAAGTGAAAGGGATAAATTAAAGTTCGATCGCATGTTAGAGGATCACAGAAAAGGGTTGTACCCAAATTGCGAAGAGGGCAACACAAAGATCAGTGCCGCACTGGAATTGTTGCGATGGAAGGAAGAGTATAGTATACCTGACAAGGGATTTGGGAAGGTACTAAAAATATTTAAGAAGAGGCTTCCAAAGGATAACGAATTACTTAAAAGTACTTACGAAGCAAAGAAGCTTGTCTGCCCTCTAGGACTAGATGTGCAGAAGATACATGCATGCCTTAATGACTGCATCCTCTACCGCAGTGAGGAGTACGAGAATTTGAATGAATGCCCGGTATGCGGTGCATTGCGCTATAAGATCAGACGAGATGACCCTGGTGATGTTGATGTTGAGGGCGCTCGCCCCAGGAAGAAGGTTGCTGCCAAGGTGATGTGGTATGCTCCTATAATACCACGGTTCAAACACTTGTTCAGAAACAAAGACCATGCCAAGTTGTTGCGATGGCACAGAGGTGAACGTAAGAAAGACAGGAAATTGAGACACCCCGCTGATGGGTCGTAGTGGAGAAAAATCAAGAGAATGGAAAAGGATAAGGACAACTTTGCAAAGGACCCCAGGAACATATGGTTTGGTTTAAGTTTAGATGGCATCAATCCTTTTGGGGAGCAGAGCAGCAATCATAGCACATGTCCAGTGACTCTATGTATCTATAACCTTCCTCCTTGGAAGTGCATGAAGCAGAAGTTCATTATGATGCCAGTGCTCATCCAAGGCCCTAAGCAACCCGTAAATGACATTGATGTGTACCTAAGGCCATTAGATGAAGAACTTTTACAGTTGTGGGCTAAACCAGGTGTACGTGTGTGGGATCAGAAAAAACAGGAGGAATTTGACCTACGAGCGTTGCTGTTTGTAACCATCAATGATTGGCCTGCTCTTAGTAACCTTTCAGGACAGACAAACAAGGGATACAAGGCATGCACACACTGTTTAGATGAGACTGAAAGTATATATTTTCCCAACTGCAATAAGAATGTGTACATGTGACATTGACGATTTCTTACGACCAATCATGCCTTAAGAAAGAAAGGCAAGCATTTCAAAGGTGAGACAGATCGCCGGAAGAAGCATGTGCTCCGTACTATTGATGATATAATTGAGATGGTCAAGGATTTACCATAACAAGTAATCTTTGGTAAGGGTCCTGGGGGAAAATCTGTTCTGAATGACGCTGACGGACACACACCCATGTGGAAGAAGAAATCTATATTTTGGGACCTAACCTATTGGAAAGACCTAGAGGTCCGCTCTGCAATCGACGTGATGCACATGACGAAGAATCTTTGTGTGAACCTTCTAGGCTTCTTCGTCGTGTATGGGAAGACAAAAGATACACCAAAGGCACGGGAGGACCAAAAACACATGAACGGAAAAAAAAACGGCGTGCATACAAAGGAGTACGAAGGTCCTACCAGTTACGCTCTTACCAAAGCAGAGAAGGAAATCTTTTTTGAATGTCTGCTTAGTATCAATGTCCCGTCTGGCTTCTCGTCGAATATAAAGGGAATAGTAAATAAGGCAGACAAAAAGTTCCAGAACCTAAAGTCTCATGACTGCCACGTGATTATGACGCAACTGCTTCCGATTGCATTGAGGGGGCTTCTATCAGAAAATGTTCGATTAGCCATTGTGAAGCTATGTGCATTCCTCAATGTAATTTCTCAGAACGTAATCGATCCAGAAAGCATACCAAGATTACAGATTGATTTAGTCCAATGTCTTGTCAGTTTCGATTTGGTGTTCCCACCATCCTCCTTCAATATTATGACGCACGTCCTGGTTCACCTAGTCAACGAGATTGCAATTCTAGGTCCTGTACTTCTACGTTATATGTTCCCCTTTGAGAGGTTCATGGGAGTCTTAAAGAAATATGTCCGTAACTGTGCTAGGCCAGAAGGAAGCATCTCCCTGGGCCATCAAACAGAGGAGGTCATTGATACGCGAGAGAGGATAATTGCTTCTCGCCCTTCGTTGGTTACCCCAAGTGGAAGGTGAGATGCAGCGTAGCGGCAAGTTTCTCTCGATGAAGATACCGAGGTTGAGTATCAACCAGTAGGACTCCGGCGATGATAAGTAGGTGTCAGCAGTGCACCTGACGCGGACCTGCACACAACACAATTAACTTTGCTCCCAACGAAGTTCAGAGAGGTTGTCAATCTCTCCAGACTTGTTGTTTACAAAGGATCAAAAACAAAGGATAATGATAATGATAGCAACTGAAAATAAAGCAAGAAAGTAAATGAGCGTGTAAACACTGATGAGAATATGGACCGGGGTCCCGTGATGTTCTCTAGTGATGTCTCTCTCCCAAAATACGATAAAACTGCTATGCGAGGTAAACACATTACAGACGGGCAATTGACAGGATTATAAACGCACCACAATGCTAACTATGCTACAAAAGAAAGGAAGAGGCTCAAAAGCATGGGCGGTACGCCAAAATAAGTAGACCGAAATCCAACTGCATCTACTAGTAATCATCCACCTTGATATACCTATCCAGAACATCTCGCTGGTATTAAGTTGCGAGCCCCACCCAAAGTGTAAACCCCAACCAACAGACAACTGCATTAAAAAGAACTTTGCGTAAAGTAAATAATCCTTGAAACCACGGTTACAAGCACCGTTGTTTTCCTCCTTGTGGCAACATCACATCCCCTAGACTCATGTTTATGTCACTCAAGCGTGTCATCAGGGGGCATGAACCCACAATTGAGCATAACGTTCCCTCTTGGAGTTACTACCTACTACTTGGCCAAAGAAATAAACAGCAATGGAGAACATGCAAGAATTACTTAGGAAAAAAATATAAGAGATAAAAACCAAATATATTACTCTATCACAATCTAAACATAATCTCATAATCCATCAGATCCCATCAAACTCAGCATAGCAACAGTAGAAAATTTACATATGTGCCTCGATCATGTAGGGCAGCTCACGAGGTCTAAACCATGAAGAACAAATAGGGGAGGAGAACATCACATATCTACTGATCACAGACCCATGGTCCAAGGTAGACTACTCACGGCACATCCGGGAAGCGTCCATGGTGGAGGAGAAGCTCCCGGAGGTCCATCCTCCCTCCGGCAGGGTGTCGGGAAGGGTCTTGACGGTGCTCCCGATCTTGGAAGGGCGGCGGCGGCGGAACAGAGGCGAGATCGTGAAAAAGGGTTCTGTCTTCGGAAGTTTCACGTCACGGGAGATATATAGGCGAAGGGGGACAGCCAGGGGGGCACCAGGGGTCCAGGCGCCCCCCCTGGCGCGGCCAGGCCCTAGGCCGCGCCAGGTAGGCGCCTGGGGCCCTGGTGGGTCCCACCTAGCCCCCCTTAGGGACTCCGGAATGTTTCTTCACGTTGATTTTTTATCTGATTTTCCCGAATTTTTGGAGCACTTTTAATATGGGGGAAAACTGAAATAGAAAAACAGCAGAAAACAGAAACTGGCACTGAGGTGCACTGAGTTAATAGGTTAGTCCAAATATGATCAAAAGTGTATGAAAGTGTATCTAGATCATAGCAATATCACACAAAACATGCATGGAGCAAGCAGAAATTATCGATACGTTTGTGACGTATCAACATCTCAAGCTTAATTCCTGCTCGTCCTCGAGTACGTAAATGATAACAAGCATAATTTCTGTGGTGACATGCTAGAAACCATATAAGAACTTTGAAAAGTAAAGCAATCAAGGTATGTGATTCAATACAAGTCATAACATGCAAGAGTCTATATTAGCATTGAAACAAGTAACAAAAGAACATTTAGGATGGAAAAGAGAGAAATATGGTGGAGGAGGAAGACAAAAAGGTGAGAAAGGCTCACATCAATGAGGAAAAGCATAGGCGATAAGGCAAAATGATAGATATGATGTGAGGAGTAGGGATTGCCATGCAACGGATGCACATATGAGCTAAAAAGCTCTCCAATGCAACTAGTGGGGGTGCATCTAACTTGCTCGCTCATGAAGACCTAGAGCTCTTTTGAGGAGGCTCATCCTTGGAATATGCAAGCCAAGTTCTATGGTGTGAAGGTCCCCACATAGCTATATGCATGAATGATCATGTCTATGGAGTAAATGACAAGGATAGTAGTGTTGCCCCTTTCTCTATTTTTATTTTCTTTTTCTCTTTTTTCTATTTTTTGTATTTTTTGGTGGCCTCAATGGCTCTTTCTATTTAACTCTCATTTGTCCTCTTTGGGGTCTTTTATTTTGTCCACTTTGGGATCTTTTCCTCACTTAAGGGCAACACTCTAATTTACAAGAGGGTATAGAAGATCTTTCACAATTTACAAGGTACTCAAATCATAAAGAAGATGTAGCTATCATGATGTATGCAATGTATGCTACTGCCTGTGTAGCAGGAACATGTATGACATGAAGATCAAGTCATGAAGAGGTGGATGTTGCATGGAAATATATCTCGGAAAGACTATGGAAATGCCTTTATAGGTAGGTATGGTGGCCGTTTTGTGGAAAGATATAAGGAGTTTTATGATGACAGAGCGTATCATGCCAAGGCTTTGGATGTACCAGCGAAGGTGGATGCCAACTCTCGGAGTGAGAAGAAGGCAATGCACGGCACAGGAGAGGCTAGAAAATATGAGGAGGTGGAAGTGTCAACTTTCAATACTTACATTAGTCCGAAGAACTCATGCACTTATTATTGGTAACTCTCAATCTAATAAGGAGATTCACAAAGAGACTAGTACCCCGAGGAGGTGTGTATGGGGGTTTGGTTATCCTTGCACATCCTCGACTCACGGTACGTGAGTGTACTCTAATATTTGATCCCTCCAAAGATTAGCGATCCATCTAGTAGCTAGAGATCTCAACTAGTTTTATAGGTTTTGAAAATAAACACGGATTTCCCAAAATACGACACCTATCACTAATAGGCTAGAGCTCTTGACACCAAAAGTTCAAACATTACTCACATCAATACCTCAAAACTATTGCAAGTTACTACTAAAATTAAATAGCAACCTCAATTACCTTCTCTCAAAACAAGACATAACTCAGTGCAACAACCAACTGTCTTAACAAGATAAACATGAAAACTAAAGAGAGTTCCAGCAATAAACTAAACAAAAGCCAAGGCTCTCGCTAAATACAAACTAAGACTAAAACTAAACATGGCAGTAGCTACGAAAAGCTAAAGAACACACAACGGTAAAACGATAGGCATCAAAAATCCTATGATGTGTTCTATATTTTGAAAGTGGAGCGTGTTTCTTTCCCGCAGAAAGTAAGACGGGTTATAACTTGTTATGAACAGCAAGAAAATCTAAAGAAAAATAAAAATAAAACCTAAGAGCGGGACGCTCCAAGCATAGCTCATAACGCATGAAGTGATAAAAATATAGTGGGACGAAGGGAGAACTGATGATTGTTGATGGAGAAGGGGATGAACGGGGGCATCCCCAAGCTTTGATGCTTGATTATCCTTGAATATTTATTTTGGATGCATGGGTGCATCCCCAAGCTTGAGTGCTTGACACTCCTGGATCTTCTTTCATCATCTTCCATCGCACACTTGAAAACTCCCTTCATACATAACTCATCATAAGCTGATTAGAGAGGTTAGTACCCTTAATAAAATAATTTTCCCCCATTGGACATAAATATATTCTTCAAGAGCTACTGTTTGTTAAGATTTCCAAATGGCTTTTGCAAAGAAAAATAAAGCTTAAGGTTTGCAAAAGTAAGGAGAGACAAAACGTGGCAGAATCTGTGAAAAACAGAACAACAGGTAGTAAAGAATTTTTTAGGGGTACTTATGCAACTCAAATCAAAAAACTCAGAACATACGAAAGTTCTGTGATTGTATAGAACACGTTGTGTAAAAATTCAGCTCAAAATGATGAACTGGTGATTTGATCCGATTTTTCCCATCACGAAGACAGAATTTGTTTTCTGGACAGCATGTCACAACTTTCGCTTCCTTGTCATAAGAGGCTATAACTTGGCACAAAGCTTGAAAATAAAGATACAATGATGTTTCTGCAGTATTAACAATCATCAAGACCACTAAAAAAAGTAAAAACATCTTGGGTTGCCTGCCAACAAGCACTTTCTTTTACGCCTTTAAGCTAGGCATAAGGCAAAAGAAGAATAGTGTTTTATCAAGATAAAGGGAATAGCTAGCCCGTGTAACGGACTCAAAAGGTCACTTGATTTTCTTTCTAGGGAAGTGTTCCATCCCCTTTTTGAGAGGGAATTGAAATTTTATATTCCCCTCTTTCATGTCAATGATAGCACCAACGATGCGGAGAAAAGGACGTCCCAAAATAATTGGACATAAATGTTCACACTCTATATCCATAATAATAAAATCAACGGGAAGATAGTTTTCATTTACAATGATAAGAACATCATCGATCTTCCCCAAAGGTTTCTTTATGGAAGAGTCGACAAGACGAACATCAAAAGAACAAGAATCAAAAGGTTTCAATTCAAACATATCATACATTCTTTTGGGCATGATGGATGTACTAGCTCCAACGTCACATAAAGCATAGCAAGAGAAGTTATTTAATTTAATTTTTATCATAGGGCCCAACCATCATCTATCTTCCTAGGTATGGAGGCTTCTATCCTTAGCTTCTCCTCCCTAGATTTGATGAGAGCATTTGTGATATGCTCCGTGAAGGCAAGATTGAGTGTGCTAGTGTGGGGGTCTCTAGAAATTTTTTGTAGTAAGCTAATAACTTCTAAGAGGGTGCAACTATCAAAATCAATATCACTACTATCAAAGGAGGTAGTAGTGTCATCTAGGCTCACTTGTTTGAAACCCTCTATGTTCATAGGAGTTTCTTCTTCTACGGTTGAGGTATTAGCATCACCACTAATAGGTCCAATGGGACCAGGAGTACATTGGGTGCTAATTTCGATACCCTCAACAATTTGGATAGTGGCAACTGTGTGGTGTGTAGGAAGTCTCTTAATTCTATCCTCTTCCATAGGGATAACTTCTGGCTTGGCTGCCACTTGGTTTATCAAAGTAGATTGGGTGTGGGACATATTCGAAACATGGGTTTCAGTGGCGGTAAGTCTAGTTTGGATATTAGAGATTTCACTATTCAGGCTCTCAAGTTGTTCACTAATGTTTTGTAAAATGGCAGTGTGCTCACCTATTTGCTCAAAGAAGGCTTTGTTTTGTTTGAACTGGGTATGCATATAATTCTTAGTAGCCCTCTCTATTTCCACTAATTTCTCATAGCTAGGTAGGTCTCTTTCCTTGTAAGTAGGATAGGAGTTGCTAGGGTAAGTGTTGTTGTTCCCATAAGTCGATGGAAACGGTCTAGGATTACTAGCAAAGTTGCCCCTATAAGCATTATTATTAAAGTTTTTTCTAGCAATGAAGTTCACATCTACTTGTTCCTGAGAAACCAAAGAATTTAAAGGAACATCATGTGGATCAATAGAGGGTTGCTTGGTAAGTAGAGACATAATTAAATCAACTTTATCATTTAGGGAGGTAATTTAAAGCAACCTGTTGGAGCGTGTTCAATGTGCCATTGGGAATAGTTGGTCATCATCTCATCGAGGAGTTTTGTGGCAGCACCGAGTGTAGTTGACATAAAGGTTCCTCCCGTGGCCGAATCTAACAGGTTCCGCGAGGTAAAGTTCAAGCCTGCATAAAAAGTCTGGATAACCATCCAGGTAGTCAAACCATGTGTAGGGAATTTATTCACAAGAGATTCCATACGTTCCCAAGCTTGGGCAACGTGTTCATTATCCAATTGCCTCATAATGTTACTCCTCAATTGGATAATTTTAGCAGGTGGGTAGTACTTCCCAATAAAAGCATCTTTGCACTTATCCCAAGAATCTATGCTATTCCTAGGCAAGGATTGAAACTAGATTTTAGCTTCTCCTCTCAGAGAGAAAGGAAAAAGCTTGATCTTAACAACATCACCTTCTACTTCTTTATACTTTTTCATATCACATAATTCAACAAAATTATTCAAGTGTAAAGTAGCAGCATCTCTAGCACCAGAGAATTGATCTCTCATAACAAGGTTTAGCAAAGCAGTTTTAATTTCATAAGATGTAGCTGAAGTGGCAGGTGTGGCAATAAGAGTGCAGATAAAGTCTTTGTTGTTGTGACTGGTGAAGTCACTCAACTTGGTGTTTTCAGAGGAACCCATAGTAGCAGCAAGTGTGGCAGAATTTTTTGTAATTTTTTATATAAGACACAAAGATAAAAACAGAAAAGTAAACTAACAAGACTAAAAAGTAAAGGTAAAAGGTAGTGCGCATCTCCCCTATCTTATCATCGGAGTCCCCGGCAACGGCGCCAGAAATTTTCCTTATATACGAGAGAGGATAATTGCTTCTCGCCCTTCGTTGGTTACCCCAAGTGGAAGGTGAGATGCAGCATAGCGGCACGTTTCCCTCGGTGAAGATACCGAGGTTGAGTATCGATCAGTAGGACTCCGGCGATGATAAGTAGGTGTCAGCGGCGCACCTGACGCGGACCTGCACACAACACAATTAACTTTGCTCCCAACGAAGTTCAGAGAGGTTGTCAATCTCTCCGGTCTTGTTGTTTACAAAGGATCAAAAACACAGGATAATGATAATGATAGCAACTGAAAGTAAATACTGAAAAGTAAATGAGCTTGTAAACAGTGATGAGAATATGGACTGGGGTCCCGTGATGTTCACTAGTGATGTCTCTCTCCCAAAAGACGATAAAACTGCTATGCGAGGTAAAAAAATTATAGATGGGCAATTGACAGGATTATAAATGCACCACAATGCTAACTATGCTACACAAGAAAGGAAGAGGCTTATGAGCATGGGCAGTACGCAAAAATAAGTAGACCGAAATCCATCTGCATCTACTAATAATCATCCACCTTGAGATATCTATCCAGAACATCTCGCTGGTATTAAGTTGCGATCCCCACCCAAAGTGTAAACCCAAAGCAACACACAACTGCATCAAAAAGAACGTTGCGTAAAGTAAACAATCCTTGCAACCGCCGTTAGAAGCACCTTGTGTCCACAACACATCCCCTAGACTCATGTTTCTTTCACTCAAGCGTGTCATCAGGGGGCATGTACCCACAATCGGGCATAACGTTCCCTCTTGGAGTCACTACCTACTACTTGGCCAAAGCAATAAACAACAACGGAGAACATGCAAGAATTACTTAGGAACAAAAATATAAGAGATAAAAACCAAATATATTACTCTATCACAATCTGAACATAATCTCATAATCCATCAGATCCCATCAAACTCAGCATAGCAACAGCAGAAAATTTACATATGTGCCTCGATCATGTAGGGAAGCTCATGAGGTATAAACCATGAAGAACAAAGAGGGGAGGAGAACATCACATAGCTACTGATCACGGACCCATGGTCCAAGGTAGACTACCCACGACACATCCGGGAAGCGTCCATGGTGGAGGAGAAGCTCCCGGAGGTCGATCCTCCATCCGGCGGGGTGCCGGGAAGGGTCCTGGCGGTGCTCCCGATCTTGGAAGCCCGGCTGCGGAGGAACAGAGGTGAGTTTGCGAAATAGGGTTCTATCTTCGGAGTTTTCCCATGACGGAGATTAAATAGGCGAAGGGGGGCAGCCAGATGGGCCACTAGGGGTCCAGGATCCCCCCTGGCGCGGCCAGGCCCCTGGACGCGCCAGGTTTCCGCCTGGGCACCTGGTGGTGGCCCCCTATCCCTCCTTCGAGGCACTGGAAGCTTCCGATACACTGATTTTTTATCTGATTTTCCTGGATTTTTGGAGCACTTTTTATATGGGGAAAAACTGAAATAGAAAAACAACAGAAAACAGGAACTGGCACTGGGGTGCACTTAGTTAGTAGGTTAGTCCAAATATGATCAAAAGTGTATGAAAGTGTATCTAGATCATAGCAATATCACACAAAACATGCATGGAACGAGCAGAAATTATCGATATGTTTGGGACGTATCAGTCATTGACTTTTGCGATGACTTTATTGCTGACCTTAAGCCGATTGGTGTTCCTGAATCGAGCCATGAGGGGATACTGGGTGGAAAAGGCACGCTAGGACCGAAGCCAATAATATGTAGGGACACGGATTCTTGGGCGTAAGAAAACAATAAAGTTCTACATAATTCTTCCTTGGTGGCCCTGTATATAGATCAACACAAGAATATTCTATGCTCCAAACACCCAGAGCATTCTGAAGATTGGATTATGCGTGAACACATGAGGACTTTCAACGGTTGTTTTCAGAAACATCTCATGGGTAACAACACTGTTGAAGAGGACTTGTACTTGTTGTCCAGGACACCACCTGCGACTATAATGATTTTCAAAGGGTACGAGATAAATGGGAATACATTTTACATGATCTCCCAAGATGAAAATAGCACCAACCAAAACAGTGGTGTCCGCTTTGATGATGCAATCAACAATAAGAAAAAGGACACATATTATGGTTACATAGAGGAGATATGGGAACTTGACTATGGACCTGATTTTAAGGTCCCTTTGTTTCGATGCAAATAGTTCAATCTGACAGGGGTAAAGGTAGACCCACAGTACGGAATGACAACAGTGGATCTCACCAATAATCTTGGGTATAGAGACGAACCCTTCGTCCTAGCCAATGATGTGGCTCAGGTTTTCTATGTTAAGGACATGTCTAGCAAAACGAGAAAAAAGAAAGATAAGGGAGCGAATACATCATACGGTGAGCCAAAGTTCCACATAGTTATTTCAGGGAAAAGAAACCTCATGGGACTGGAGGACAAGACAGACATGTCAGAAGATTATGAAAAGTTTCATGAAATTCCTCCCTTCAAAGTGAAGACTGACCCAAGCATCCAATTAAATGATGAAGATTGTCCATGGTTACGGTGAAAAAAGAAAGGGAAACACGCGAAGAAATAGTTTTATATATACCGCCCCAAGATCCCACTCTAGGATGTGATCGGCTTCAACGCCAACATGATTTGTAATCAGTCGATGAACTGAAAGATTTCTAGATAGATCAACAAAACACACGGTTTCTCCTGCATACAACCCGACTGTGGCTCGTGAGTTCCTGTAATATCAAATGTACCGTCGGGCTGTATGCATGGAATCTGAATGATTTGTATTCGGTTGATGAATTGAAGGATTTCTAGATATATCAACAAAACACACGGTTTCTCTTGCATACATCCCAACGGTGGCTCGTGAGTGCCCGCATATCAAATGCATCGTTGGACGTATGCAAGCCAATCCGAATGATTTGAATCCGTACACACAGAGTGTTGAACATGTCTGAGAAGTGGGCTATATATAGGGGTCGTGTGCCTCTTTAGCCTCGGTTGCTAGCATGAACCAGTACTAGTACGTCGTTATAGTGTTGATCCAAATACTCACAAGCTCTTCAACGAAACACACGATCTGTGTGCTTCTTCCTGATTGGTCGCGAGACCTTCACTGCCAAAGGTTATAAAGATATGCAAAAAAATATATAAACAAAAAGAATAGGAAATTCATTAAGAATTCTCCCATGGCCTCTATACAATGTTGTTCATTCGGGAGGAGGACCTTTGTCTATTAAGAAGATCTGCTCTGCTAATTAACAGACAAATATATCCCTCTTGAATGCACAATTTGTGCAAATTGTGCATTCAAGAGGGAGATATTTGTGTGTTAAACAGAGGAGACCTCCTTAATAGAGAAAGGTCCACGTCCCGAATATACAAGAATGAATATCCGCCTAAGGATGAATTCCACCGTCTACGCTCTTTACTAAGTTTTCTATGCTACAGTAATTGCACGTGTGCAGCCGCTTATAAACAGGTCTAACTCCACTTCGGCAAGCGAGGTGGGACTAATTGTAGTACCTTTAGTACCGGTTTTTGGCTCCAACCGGTACTAAAGGACTCTCGTTTCCGTAATTAACCACTAAGTTTTGTGACCCTTTAGTACCGGTTGGTACCTAGAACCGATGCTAAAGGTCCCCAGTAACCACGGTTCCAACACTAAAATTAGTACCGCCTCGCTAGCCGAAGTGGAGTTAGACCTGTTTATAAGCACGGGTCTGCGTGGACTTATGGTAGCATAGCAAGTTCAGTAAAAGTTGTACACGGAGAAATTCATATGTATCTTGTACTCTATCAGGGAAATTTCGGACGGACCTCGGTTAGTTGGCAGATTTTCTAGATGTGCCAACGAGGTGGGCCCGTCTGAAAACCCATATGGGATTGCGAAATCCCATACGAGTATTTCAGACGGATCCCGCGTGGTCGGCAAACTTGCTAAATTTGCCAACTAATCGAGGGCCATCTAAAATTTGCATTGACTATGTACAGGATATGGAGTATTCTTCGGTTGACGCCCTATAATGAAATTGCTATACTTTTTTGTTTTTGTTTTTCATTCATGCAGCCCGGTCCGTCTAAAATTTTCCTTGACGGTGTACAAGCCGGTTCCCAGATCGAACGACTCACAACCCTGATACAACGACTCACAAGCACTTGAAAGAAACACGCGATCCGTGTGCTTCTTCATGATTGCTGGGATTCAGACCCGGGTGAGGTTAAAAGCGCGCACAAAGCCAACCACCACTATTTCTCTTCTCGCGCACTCTACCCCTTTCGCGCCACCGCCACCATGCTGACCCGCGGTCGAATCCACCGCCGCTACCATGACATCCGCGAGTGCCCCGAGGACACATTCACGGCGGTGATCCAGAGCGGCTACGAAAGTGTGTCGCTCGGCACGTTCGCCAATGCGGCGGGGGCCGCCCGCACGTACGACGCGGCGGCGTGGAGGCTCGGCCGCCCGCGCGCGCAGATGAATTTCGGCCACTTCCACAACGCGTGGCAGGCAGTGGAATGGCACTGGCGCCGGTCCTCGTCACTGACGAGGACCACCGCCTCCACCGCCACCGAGCGGTGCTCGGCCTCATTGCGGAGCGGGACCAGCGCGCTGTGCAGGATTGGTACGCGAGCCATCCCATGAAGCCTCGAAGGAGGCACAACAATGGAAGACGCTGGTGGCTGAGAGCGCGGACGGACGGTGCGAGCGTCATGAATTGTAGTAGGAGCGGCAGGTGGCCAAGGCGATGGCGGAGGCAGAACTGGCGAGAGGTGCCGCGAACGGGCCCTCCGGTGGCCCCCACTGGAGAGCGCTGGAGGATGACATCTCCGTCACTGAAGATGATCTCTCCGACGTCGAGGGGGAGTAGTTTTTTTTATGTTTTTAAGTTTCCCGCGCCGCCGCCACCATGCCACCGGCCATATGTTCTAGGTTTCCCGCGTAGAAGGAGAAGCAATAAAGATATGACAAATGTTCTAGCACTACAAATGAACTCTGAAAAGGTTGAAAGTTGGCATGGTATCATCATTTCACCCACATAACATGTGTGCAAAAGTTGAGAGGGTTACGGCAAAAACTGGATGCATTTCGTGTACAAACTGGACAATCTTCTTCGAAGCACGAGGGTTTCGGACGAAAACTCATCTGTTACAAAGACATTTCATTTTTTAAACTTATTTTAACTCAAGACTTTTTGTGTATTCAATATTCACCATTCAAAGCCACATCCTAAAATTTCAAACCTTTCTAACTTTATTATCTATTTTTCATGCATTTAATGATTTATTTTGAGCTAAATGACCGTGAAATTGGAATGAACTACAAATGAACTCTGAAAAGGTTTAAAGTTGGCATGGTATCATCATTACACCCACATAACATGTGTGCAAAAGTTGAGAGGGTTACGGCAAAAACTGGATGCACTTCGTGTACAAACTGGACCATTGTTGGGAATGTGCCCTAGAGGCAAATAAAATATGTTTTATCGAGCATATTCCATTAGTTCATAATACGTTTGATACTATGCTAGAACTGTATTAAGCGGAAACATTAATACAGGTGTGGTATACAAACAACCAGGTCCCTAGTTAACCCTAGTATACTAGTCCATTGTGCGATTGATGATCAAGGTTTCCTGATCATGAGACAATGGCGTCTGTTGACAATGGAGTCGTATCATTGGATAATGATATGATGGACATACACCCACCAGAAGTGTTGCGATGTGATCAAGTCACATAGTTCGACATTGCGATAACTATAACGTAGTGACCAGATCCTTTGACCGTAATGATCATACGTAATTGTCATCTATGAGGAGACTTTGATTTGTATCCCACCGCCTGACTGAAATATGCTGGCCATAACGGTGCACTTTGGGTATTCCGAAATAGATGTTTGATGAGTATGCAAATAGATCAAAGCGGGATTTGTCAATCCGTGTGACGGATAGGTACTCTGGGCCCACTCGGTGATATTGCATCATAAAGTTTGCAAACATGTGACTAGGTCACGGAGTTGTAATATCACGGGAACGAGTAAACTTGTTTGTTGAGAACGAGGACGAACTAGGTATAGTGGATACCGATGATCAAACCTCGGACAAGCAAAGTACCACGGGACAAAGGGAACAGGCACACGGTTAACGGATCCAACAGCGATTGAAGTTCATTCGATGGAAGCGCAGGGGCTATCAAGGATTGTAACCAGGTCCAATTGATTAGTCATTGATCAATGAGAATTGTCTCGATCATGTCTGCTGTTTCCCGGACCGTAGGGTGTTACACTTAAGGGTACTCGACGCAGTAAGGATTGATTCGGGATCACCGGAGAAATTGGAGAGAACACCGGAATTGTTCCGGTGATGACCGGAATTGTTCCGATGAAGGCCGGAAGTTGTTCCGGGTATTTTGAAAGGTTCAAAATATATTTAATAATGTTTAATATATGTTTTATTATTTAATTATCTGAATTAAATATTAAAATGTATTTAAATATAATTAAAAATGAATTAAAAGGCATATGGGCCTCATAGGGCCCATTAGGGGGAGAGGGAGTCTTCCCCCATGGGCCATGGCGCCATGAGGGGGCCCACCCCCCTTATTTGGTGCGCCACCCCCCTCCCTTGGGATTAGTCCCACATGGGAAGTTGAGGGGAGGTGGCACCCCTCCTTGACCTATATAAGGAGGGGTAGGGGTGCCCTTTTAATCATGAATTTTTTGAGAAAAGTTTCTCATCTCTCTCCCTTCTTTCTCCTTCCTTTGAGCGGACTCCCCTTGTTTGGAGGCTGCTCTGGGTTGGGGATTTCTCCACTATACGCACGCCGTCGTGCTGCTGGAATCGGGATCCGAATCCATCTTCTTTCCGCTGCTCTACTGGTTCGGAGCCCGGAGGGACGTCGGGTATACTGTATGTGTATAATCCCGCGAGGCACTACACTTGTGGTGCTACTTCATCGTCGTGGCCGTATCGCGAGGTCTTCATCAACAACGTTCCGACGGGGACGTAATCCCGTCATCGGTCCGCAAGGATCGGGTGGCTACAGGAGTCATCGTGGATCTGCGCGGCATCGGGGATTGCCGGTACGACTACACCAACCACGTTCATGCGGGAACGTTTCCCGCTTAACGGACTACATACTGGTATGTGATCTATCTCTATCCGTTACTTGCATCAGCATAGCATAGGTCTTGGGATTGGGTATCGTAGGTCAAGGAAAAATTTGTGTTTTCTGCCCCGAACCCCAACAGTGGTATCGTGAACAAGGCTATGCGTAGATGTATTGTACGGATAGAACACATCTAGTATGTGGGCATAAATTCTCAATTGTTACCCTCTCACGTGTACTCATTTAGCATTGCGGCAATGTTTGAAGAAGCGGCCCCCGACCGACCTTACGCGTTTACGCGAGACTGGTTCCACGCTTGACATATGGCTTGTACCATATAAAGTGGCTGGGGGGTGTCTGTCTCTCTGCATTAGCGATGCGAAGATGTTTGCAACGGAGGGCCCTGACAGGGGTGTAATAGAGACAATTGCGGGATTGGTGTTGTGGCTTGTTTTCGCAGGATAGAAAGCGGTTCTTTTCTCGAAACCCCTAGCAGCCACGTAAAACTTGCAAAAGATAAAGTAGAAAGGCGTTTTCAACTTTAATTTGCATGTCGGGGGGAATCATAGCATGTATGATCTATACTGTTGCATCCTATTTTGCTAATATGTTAGATATACGACGGTAGCATAATAGGATGATCCCTCACTAATCCAACAAAGTGTCCTTCCTTAGTGAAGCACCATCTGGAAAGTTCTTCATTATGGAGGCATCACGTGTCACACGGGTGTCAAACATTTTTACGTTCACAAGAGATGGGTGGAGCAAGCCTAGCATGTCCAGAAACATGGCCTTGCATACGCAGCATATACTCACTAAGGTTATTGTGGCGAGCCTGGCATGTGCAGACATGGCCTCGGGACACAAGAGACCGAAAGGTCGAGCATGAGTCACATAGATGATGTGATTGGCATGATGGCCTACCTTGAACAACATACTGATGGTCGTGTCACACGGGGGAGGTATGTTCTTCAAGGATCGTGTAATCACTTAGAACAAACTATGAGGGATGTTTGTCTGAGTGGGAGTTCCAGAATTGTTTTTGAAACATGAACTCCATATTATGAACTTAATCTTCATGTCTTTGCAAATATCATTGTAGATAACGTCATACCAATGTTTAGAACTATGGCTCTTTTAGTATGATAGAACTTAAGGTAAATGGGTCTTACTTCATTGATGTGTACCAACACCATTAGAGACATACTCGTTAGTAATGACTTGTTAAACATAATACGAAGAACTGCTAGGAGATACACCTGATAACTCCGTATTCAAGGAAGATGATGATGAGTATCGTACTCACCGTCACTTATGAATGACTGTCCAATACACGATACTTCATTCTATGAGTCTGAATTGTGAATGCATGTTAACCAACACGTATGACGTGCTAGGTGAACTTGAAAGCACTTGGTCACAAATCAGAGAAATGGAATATGAGTATATGGACGGGGTTTTCTTTCAACTATGGTGGAAGGAACAACCTGCTGAGAAAGTCACTTGGAAAATGTATAAGATACATGGAACACCTTGTGTATAACTTGGACTACTAAATGACTGGTTACTTTGCGATAACTAGGGAGTTACATCCGCTTCCTCCTAGTTACAAAGACCATGTCTGGACTATGTCATGAAGGAGAATCGTTCACCTGTCATGAGGTCATGGTTAAAGTTAAGAACTTTAAGAGTAGAACCAATGCAGGAATGGTCATTGACGGAGAAGGTATATTTGATATACGAGTTATAAATGTCTTTCCCACGAAACACTAATTGCGGTTGATTAAGTATTCGATGCTTGAACTTACTGCTTGAGAGTGGCTTGGAAGGGATGAGGTGACAATGTGTGCTGACGGCAATCAAGATAGTTGATGGTCGACAACACTCTCCCTCTACATCTATCAATTGGTTAATATATGAATAAATTTTATGATCGTTTGAATGAGGACTTTATTAGTGTGTCTTGCATCTCGCAAAGACAATTATTCATATTAGTGAGAAACAAGTCAGTTGTTCCCCTTTTATGAATGATATCTATTATGGTCACATTACGATTATGAATGAGTTATTCTTATATTGATGATGGTTGTTTGATCATTTATAAGAAATATTGTAATGCCAAGAAATATCCAGGCTTAATAATGACACTACAGTTTAAGTCATGAATGGTATGATGATGTCTTAAGATACTTGATCTCTTGACATATACAAACCATGCTTTTGAGGTGAGATGACTAAAACCTCGCATTCTGGTAAAACAGATTGTGTACTGATTGTTGAGTATCATACATTGTGATGTATCGTATGTCAGCATGTGGTGAATTTCATTATTTCGTGAACTTCGTATGTGGACTTAGATGAATATTTGTATTCACTAATGAAACATGAGTCTGAAATAGTTTGATATGATCAAAAGGGATTTCAGAGTAAAGATGGATATTAAATTAACAAGAAAGACAAGTCTCTACGATTTGATCAAAGTGACAAATGTTTTGAGTTAGTCTTGGGCATAAAGACTTGTGTGAAAGTTGTTCCACAAATTGCAATGTCTTGAGACACTTCAATATGATTGACGTGCCTGAACATTGTGATCATATTCTATGAAAAAGTGTATGGTCTAAGTTATCTCTTACCAAGTTACGTTATTATTGTTTAGAGTTATTAATTTAATATGCGAACACTCACTTCAGCATAGGGAACCATCTGAGTTCGTGGAAACCAACACTATATATGTCATGGTGTGTTGTGGTTTCTAGGAAGCTTGATTTATGTAAGATAAATTATCTTTGTAGTGTATCCTTAGACAACTATGGATGCATCTTCCACAACTAGAACCAAAAGGAGCAAAACTTGTATTGCTATGTTTGGTGTTTGTCAAGAATTGTTCTTGATAAATGTGGTAATGGAAGAAAAGTGAAAGTTCAACCAAGGTAATTGACCTTGCCTCCAAATGTCAGAGTAGTGCAACGGAATATGTTCCGGAAGCAAGGCTCTACAATAAGAGGAGAAACTAATGATAAAGATCATGATGTTTTGAAGGGAGCTTTTACTAAGAAAGGTGGGATTCAAGAATATATATATTTGCCCTTGGTGCAAAATGATATTCATGATTCACCTGTCATGTTAATGGAACAAGACATTCCTACGAACTACAAAGAAGCGATGGTGGACCTAAGTACGAGATATGACTATGAGTCATGAAATCCTATGTTGAGTTACATTTAAGATTGCTTGAATCTTATCAAGTAAGGAGGTTACTTGATATTCACAATAACTTCAGAGTTATAAGGAATAAATGTCAACATCAAAGGGACGTCAAGATTGGTTTGTCACAAAGATTGTTTCTGACAAATTCAATGGGTTGACTACAATATGTAGCAATGCTTGAGTCAAAGGGATATTCACTACGATTGATCCAGAATTGTTATCAATACCGTGACTTCCTCAAATCCTGTATTTGAAGAAGTGTTGTAATTGGTACAACAAGAAGGTTTTGGAAAAACATATGGATACTAGTGTCTCGTAAACTGAATTCTCGATTTGATGAATGATCAAAGGATTTTGGACTTAGCCAAAATATCGAGGAAACATGCATTTGCATGAAACTGAGTGGGAGCTGAATAGTTTCCTGAAACTTGATATATGTAGACGACATATTTTGAGTGGGAGCTATGGGAGTATTATCCTAGCCTTATATGTAAATGACATATTTGAGTAGGAGCCATGTGGTTAGTATCCTGAACTTAATATGTGTCTGACATATCTAAGTGGGAGCCATGTGGATGTTATCCTTGTCTTATATGTGGCTGACATATTTGAGTGGGAGCAATATGAGTGTTATCCTATAACTTAATATGTGCATGACATATTTGAGTGGGAGCATGATAACATTCTCATATATGGATAACATATTATGAATGGTGCAGTTTGTGTTAATGATTATTTGAATCGTTCATAAATGAAGATGAATAAGTATTAAGCATTGAAAATCTATTAAGATAGATATGTGTTTAATAACATTGAGTCGTAATACTTTCCTGGATAAGATTCTGAAGGAGTTCAGAATGGGACTAGTCAAGAAGTGGTCCTTACTTGTATATCCAAGAGAAGTGTTGAGTTAATCTCAGTACAAGAACAATGGTTAATGGTTAATGAAAGAAATGGATGTGCTGGATCCTCTATGCCTTTGTCATAGGTTCTTTCATATAAAACCAGAGTTCTGTACTCGACGTAATGTGACCCAAGTTCTTAGTAGTAAGAACATGTTGTGATATGATTTATGAGTAAATCATTGAACAAAGAGTTAAGTTTATCCTTCAGTGTCTGGAGAGAACTGAGGATACATCTCAAATTTGTAAAGGATAGTGGACTTGACCATAAATGTTATGCTGGTTCAAGTTTTGACACTAACCTAGAAAATTGAGATATCATACTAATGAAAGCCTAAGTTGAAAGAAACATGGTTAGACATCAAAGTTGCATACAATGCACTAAGGATTGAATCTACATTGATGTGGCTGCTTTAGAAGTAGCAGGAGTTATATTATGGCTTAAGAAGTTCGACTTCTGAGTGAGTGAGTTTCAAGTGTGCATGACTATGGGAAAGTCCGCGTGACCCACCGGATGTCATTGCTGTGACACAGCAAACGAAGTCTCATTTCACCGCCAAATATATATACCTCATCATTATAGTGGATAATGAAGGAATGTCAAATTAGGTGACATTATGATTTGCAAAAGGACATACGGTTCTGAATGGTACCCAGACCGTTGATACAACCTCTTCCACGGGCAAGCATGATCAATAAGGAGTTATGATCCAGAGAAAATGCAACTAGTTTATTAGTACTCTAGTGCAAGTGGGAGACTGTTGGGAATGTGCCCTAGAGGCAAATAAAATATGTTTTATCGAGCATATTCCATTAGTTCATAATACGTTTGATACTATGCTAGAACTGTATTAAGCGGAAACATTAATACAGGTGTGGTATACAAACAACCAGGTCCCTAGTTAACCCTAGTATACTAGTCCATTGGCCGATTGATGATCAAGGTTTCCTGATCATGAGACAATGGCGTCTGTTGACAATGGAGTCGTATCATTGGATAATGATATGATGGACATACACCCACCAGAAGTGTTGCGATGTGATCAAGTCACATAGTTCGACATTGCGATAACTATAACGTAGTGACCAGATCCTTTGACCGTAATGATCATACGTAATTATCATCTATGAGGAGACTTTGATTTGTATCCCACCGCCTGACTGAAATATGCTGGCCATAACGGTGCACTTTGGGTATTCCGAAATAGATGGTTGATGAGTATGCAAATAGATCAAAGCGGGATTTGTCAATCCGTGTGACGGATAGGTACTTTGGGCCCACTCGATGATATTGCATCATAAAGTTTGCAAACATGTGACTAGGTCACGGAGTTGTAATATCACGGGAACGAGTAAACTTGTTTGTTGAGAACGAGGACGAACTAGGTATAGTGGATACCGATGATCAAACCTCGGACAAGCAAAGTACCACGGGACAAAGGGAACAGGCACACGGTTAACGGATCCAACAGCGATTGAAGTTCATTCGATGGAAGCGCAGGGGCTATCAAGGATTGTAACCAGGTCCAATTGATTATTCATTGATCAATGAGAATTGTCTCGATCATGTCTGCTGTTTCCCGGACCGTAGGGTGTTACACTTAAGGGTACTCGACGCAGTAAGGATTGATTCGGGATCACCGGAGAAATTGGAGAGAACACCGGAATTGTTCCGGTGATGACCGGAATTGTTCCGATGAAGGCCGGAAGTTGTTTCGGGTATTTTGAAAGGTTCAAAATATATTTAATAATGTTTAATATATGTTTTATTATTTAATTATCTGAATTAAATATTAAAATGTATTTAAATATAATTAAAAATGAATTAAAAGGCATATGGGCCTCATAGGGCCCATTAGGGGGAGAGGGAGTCTTCCCCCATGGGCCATGGCGCCATGAGGGGGCCCACCCCCCTTATTTGGTGCGCCACCCCCCTCCCTTGGGATTAGTCCCACATGGGAAGTTGAGGGGAGGTGGCACCCCTCCTTGACCTATATAAGGAGGGGTAGGGGTGCCCTTTTAATCATGAATTTTTTGAGAAAAGTTTCTCATCTCTCTCCCTTCTTTCTCCTTCCTTTGAGCGGACTCCCCTTGTTTGGAGGCTGCTCTGGGTTGGGGATTTCTCCACTATACGCACGCCGTCGTGCTGCTGGAATCGGGATCCGAATCCATCTTCTTTCCGCTGCTCTACTGGTTCGGAGCCCGGAGGGACGTCGGGTATACTGTATGTGTATAATCCCGCGAGGCACTACACTTGTGGTGCTACTTCATCGTCGTGGCCGTATCGCGAGGTCTTCATCAGCAACGTTCCGACGGGGACGTAATCCCGTCATCGGTCCGCAAGGATCGGGTGGCTACAGGAGTCATCGTGGATCTGCGCGGCATCGGGGATTGCCGGTACGACTACACCAACCACGTTCATGCGGGAACGTTTCCCGCTTAACGGACTACATACTGGTATGTGATCTATCTCTATCCGTTACTTGCATCAGCATAGCATAGGTCTTGGGATTGGGTATCGTAGGTCAAGGAAAAATTTGTGTTTTCTGCCCCGAACCCCAACAACCATCTCCTTTGAAGTACGAGGGTTTCGAACGAAAACTCATCTGTTACAAAGGCATTTCATTTTTCAAACTTATTTCAACTCAAGAATTTTTTAGCATTCAATATGCACCATTTAAATCCACATCCTAAAATTTCAAAACTTTCTAACTTCATTTGTTCTTTTCCATGCATTTAATGATTTATTTTGAGCTAAATGACCCTTAAATTGGAAAGCACTACAAATGAACTTTGAAAGTGTTAAAAGTTGGCATGGAACCATCATTACACCCACATAGCATGTGTGAAAAAGTTGAGAGGGTTACAGCAAAAACTGGGTGCACTTCGTATACAAACTGGACCATCTCCTTCGAAGTACGAGTGTTTCGGACGAAAAATCATCTGTTACAAAGGCATTTCATTATTTTAAACTTATTTCAGCTCAAGAATTTATGTGCATTCAATATGCACCATTCAAAGCCACATCCTAAAATTTCAAACCTTTCTAACTTCATTTGCTAATTTTCATGCATTTAATGATTTATTTTGAGCTAAATGACCCCGAAATTGGAAAGAACTACAACTGAACTCTGGAAAGGTTGAAAGTTGGCATGGTACCATCATTACACCCACATAACATGTGTGAAAAGTTTGAGAGGGTTACGGAAAAAACTGGATGCACTTCGTGTGCAAACTGGACCATCTCCTTCGAAGTACGAGTGTTTCGGAAGAAAACTCATCTGTTACAAAGGCATTTCATTTTTTAAACTTATTTCAACTCAAGACTTTTTGTGCATTCATTATGCCCCATTCAAAGCCACATCCTAAAATTTCAAACCTTTCTATCTTCATTTGCTATTTTTCATGCATTTAATGATTTATTTTGACTATATAACAAAGTATTTCACAAACTAGTGTTTCAAAAGAATTCAACTTTAATCAATTTAAATTTGAAAACCACTGCCACTAACCGAATGTTTATAATTATTTTGACCTAAATCAAAGAGATTCATTAAAAAAACTCCAACTATTCTAATAGCTAGTCAAAATCTAAAACAAAATCTAAATCTAAAAATATAAAAAATATACCATTAGTACCAGTTGGTGATACAAACCGGTGCTACAGATCCCTCCCCTTCCCGCCTGTAATTTTGGCCAAAAATTGGAGGAATTTGGAGACCTCTAGTACCAGTTTGTGCCACCAACCGGTACTACAGACCCTTTAGTACCAGTTTGTGGCACAAACCGGTACTAAAGGTCCCTAGTATATAAGTCAACATTTGAAGCGACAGTTTCCCCACCGCTGCGGATCGACTCACACCACGCCACCATGCTGCTTCACTGCGCCCCTCCCCGTCGCCGTCGCCGCCATGCTGCTGCCTCTCGCCATCGCTGTGGCCTTCTTCGGGCTCTCCGAACTCTCGTACACGAACCCCCTGGTGAGCTTCCGCCCTCGAATCCGCCCTCCTGTTCTCTCTCGCCGTGGCTGCAGTGACCTGCTCCGGCCGCCGCCGTCGACCAAGGCCGGAGCCCGCGCTCACCGTCATGTGGCCGCGCTCTGGCCGCGCCCTTCGCCCTGGTCGTTGCCCGTGCTGCGCTGCTTCTATCGCCCTTACCAAAAAAAATTCCATAAAAAAATAGCAACAAATAAGAAGCCAAACCAAGTCTATTGTGTATCAAATTGTTAGTATACATTACTTGTTGCAAATAATCTATAGGATGTTCTCTAATTTGAGCTATAGATCAATAGCTATTAACATTCAAAGATTGAATAAAATAACAGAAATCTATAATTAACATTCTGTAGCACTTTTTAAGCAATGTTTTAGTTATGTAAATGAAATGTTTTAAGGTTGAAACTTGTACCACTTTAAGGACCACATAAAACTAATCAACTTTGGTATAGGATACTAATTCATAGGATTTATAAATAACTAGTAATAACCATTTGAAAACTGCCAAAAATGTTTGAATTCTTAAACTTAGCCAAATTTCAGAAAACCCAAATTTGAGCGGTTTCACATGTGGAAAATTTTGTTGTAATTTTGAGCGGGTTGACATGTGAATTTTTTTGAGCGTTTTTGACAATGATTTGAACATTTTATTTATTAATTTTGGTCATAATTTTTTTAGTTTCATTAGTACATTTTCGGCGACGATGACGGGCCCACAACCTCGTGACCGTCGCGCCGGCGAGCACCTTCTTGACGGGATGAGCAATATACGGGACTGGGCTCCGCTGGGCTGGCATTGGGAGGTGGTTTCTGGGTGCGGCGCTTGGTGAGGAATCCGAGTCTTGTCATCGATCTGGATCTTTTTTGGTCGCGGTCGCGTGGGCCACAAAGGGTGCAGAGGGAGCTTCCCCCCAAGGAGATGGTACGCCGACGTGTGAGGGAGGAGGATGAGCACATCCGTCGGTAAATGGTTGTGATGGACACCATGTTCTCCAGGACCAGGCAGGTTCTTCAGGGATCTCACCTGAGCTACGAGTTTGTGATGGTTCCTTCTCTTTGGGTGTCCACCGCCCGCGGCTCGGCTCCGGGGCGGCGTCGAGTTTGATCTTGCGAGATGTAGTATATATTGATCTATATATTATTGTTGCATGTGAACTCGATTATTCGAGATGTAATAAGAGTGATATTATATTCTAATATTATTGTTGCAACGGGATTATTTGAGATGTCAATTTTTGTATTTGCTTCTACTAAATTGATCATGTCGATAAATACACTAAATTGTTTTATCTTTCTTCGATTTTAGTTAAGCTATGGACGACGTGTTCAATAGAGATATAGAGCATGAAGAAGATATGTGCGAAATTATCGCTGATGATGACGGCTCAGGATATCTGAACGACACCGGTGTTGGAATGCTTGAGGGAGGAGATCACGACGAAGAAGGAAATGATCATCTTGAATTAACAACAAAGTCCGCCGAGGTATATATATATATGGCCTCTGATGATCGTCACTAAATGTACTAATTTATTTAGCACTAATCAATTAACAAATTAATCTTTCTTCTTTAGCCCTCCGGATAGAGAAAATCCTCTACAAGCAAGGAAAAACATGGCCCGACCAAAATGCCGCCGGAGGGTGTCAAGTTCAACATCGATGAAGTCAGTTTGAGTGGCGATCCGATTGAACCCGCGAAGCATGCATCAAAATGGAGAAGTGTAATCGGAGTAATTGTTAGAGACCAAATCCCAATCAGCATTCAAGATTGGCATTAGCCAAAGGAAGGTCGCGAAGTTAGTTTTGTCGATGATAGAGCAAAAAACAAGCTTTCGAGTATGCTAATGTCACATTTCACCCTACCAAATTATTTGGATGACAGCGATGTGGAGAAAGTCAAGAAGGCTGCTCTTAAGAAGATGACCATAGCTTTCCAGACTTGGAAGAAAAAATTATGGAACGACTACGTCAAAAACGATAAGAAGACTCCAGATTTTTGTGGAGCACTAGTGAAGATAAAAGATCACTGGGACTCATTTGTGCAGCACAGGGAATCGGAAGAAGCTAAACAACTATCGGCAATAAACAAGGCGAATACTACGAAATAAAAGGATTACCATAATATGGGCACAGGTGGCTACAAGTCCGCGGAGCCTAAGTGGGATGCATTTGATCAGAAGATGATGGCTGGAGGGGTCACTCCAGTAACAATGAGTTGGCCACCTAGGTGCAGGACTTGGTTTTATGGGCATGGGGGACAATTGAACCCACTGACAGGGCAGGTAAATTTAAAGGAAAGTCTTAAAGGAGCCGATACAGATTTACTTGAAGCAATAGATGATGCTAAAAAGGGGAACTTCAAGCCCAATAGAGAGAACGACGAGCTTACACGCGACCTCAAGAATCCTGAACAACCGTGTCAGAACCCTCTGTTAGGTATGTGCTAGGGTTAGCAAGAAACTTTGCATCATGTTAAAATTGTCAAAAGAAATTGAAATGGGAGAAGAAACCCCCCCCCCCAGATGAATTTAATTCAAATGGCCAGAATAAAAGTTGCTCCAAAAATTCCTTTTGTATTTTTGAAAACTCAAATAAATGAGTGTAATCACATATCAAGTGATGTGGGACCAACCCCATGCTCATGGATTTTTCAAATATTCAAACAGGACCTTGGATTTAATAAAAAAAACCTATTTGATTTAAAATTCAAATGATTTGAATTTTAAAAAGTGCCAAACTTTATAAGTGGCTAGCCTAATATATTATGAGGCCATGTAAAAAGTTTCAGCATTTTATAAAATGGTTTGCTATTTTATTTAGCAGTACGAAAACAAATTGCAGAAAAGAAAAACAGAAGAAAAAGGAAAAGGGACTCACCTGGCCTTTCGGCCCAACTCATCGCACCCCGGCCCAGCCCACCACCCCACTCCTTGTTGTCTTACCCAGCGACGGCAAGCTCCTCGGTGGCGATCATGCCACGGCCGCCACACCACCTGCCTGCCTGGAGGCCTCCCAGGCATCCTTATCGCGCCTGGAGACGCACTGGAGCCCGCCACGTTCATTCCCCCTCCTCCCCACTGCTCTCGTGATCTCCTACGCTCGATTTCATCGCCGACAGAAAGCTCACCGGAGCGCACCGCCGTGGACGACGTGGCCACCATGCCCTAGAGCTCAAGCTGCCATGTCCCTCATACTCGTCATCGTCGACTTCATCTCCCCGCAGAAGATGGCGCCGTGATTTAGACTCAAGCCGCCGCAATCGCCCTCGAGCTCTCGCCGGATCCGCGACTCGTCGTCGTCCAATACTCCGGCTATGCTCCCTCCCCGACCCCATCGGCTGCCTCGTCGTGTTCACCGTATCACGGTGAGCTTTTCCCCCAAACTAGAGCCTCCCCGTTCGCCCTCTAGCTCAAACTGCCATGGTCGCCGGAGTACAGAGCCGATGTGCTCATCGTCGACGAGCCTGCGCTAAGCAATCGTCCCCGCGTCCATGTCCTTCGCAACCGCCGTGCACTGCTGCTTCAAACCTACCCAGCCCCGCTCCTTTTGGTGCCTCCTAGCAAGATCTAGCTTGTCGATGTGGTTCTGTCGTTGCCAAACTCGTCGCCGGCAAGCCTCCAGTACCCCCAGCCTTCCAGCCTAGCCCAGATGGACGTGCGACATCCCCAGCTTCCAAACACACCTAGCCACGCATCAATCCGTGGCCGGAATCAAGATCCCGTGCAACGTCGCCGTGCTGGTGGGTCTCCGGCGACTCGCCGCCGGTGATCTCCACGTGGCCAGGGTTAATTAACCCTTAAACCCACCCCAGTGTCACTTACATGTGGCCCCTGTCCCCCCCCTTAATCCCCTGGTTAGTTTAAACTAATCGGGTTAGTTAACCCAGCCAATGACATGGTGCCCCCACCAGTTAGAGCACCCCCCCCCCACGTCAGCCCGGCGTCAGTATGACGAAATAAACTGTTAAACGATTTAATTTAATCTAGAAAAGGCAGAAAATAGCTTAAACTTTGGAAATTCATAACTAATTCATTTTAACTCCAAATTAAACATATAATATATGTAAACTTATCAGAAAAATGCAAGGATTATGAATATGGACTTTTTTTTCATGTTGGACCAATTTAAATTGGGTGAACAGTGGAAAACATCGATATGCATTTAATTTGAATTCAAATTTGGAGTGATCTTTCAAATAACTTTGCAACACACTTCTTTTAAATGGTTTCATCCACACATCAGAGACTTTACCTCACCTTTACAACATCACTTAATGCTCAACCATTTCAAATGAACATTCATGGATCCAAATGCATTTGAAATTCACCGATAAATCAAATGGAGTTTGAATTTGCAATTCATTTGCAATATACTTCTTTTAAATGGAATAACTCACACATCAGTGACACATACATCAAGTTTCAACCTTCAACTCATGTGTTTGAGCATTGTCTTATTATTGTTTCGATTTTTGTGTTGTTTGTCGAATAGAGGTGGAGCCGGAACCCGATATCACCCCCTTCGTTGAAGACCCCGATACTGAACCTCGTCAGCAAGCCAAGCAAACCCCCATTTATAATGTCGATAAAATCCCACTTCCCTCTCATGTCTCGCTTATGCATTTTTTAGGATGATTACCATGATGCGTTTCTACCGCATAGATGAACCCATTCCTTTGCATGACCTATCATTTGTCACAGTAGTAAGCAAACCACAATCCTAGCAAATGTAGGAGTTGATTGATATCATGTGGCCCCTGCAACTGTCACTTCTTATTGCATGCTTAGAGTGATACAATGTTGATATTGTTATGTGAGTCGGGATGGTAGCAATCATGTTGATGATGGTGGAAATGTGTTGGTGAATCTACCCTAATACAAGGTGAACGATGAGAGGCTGTGTAGGAGTACACAGTGGGTTGTCTCGTTGAACACCGCCCTAAGTCCGAGTTCTTGTGTGGTGATCCAAGATGAAGAGTACAACCACACATTGGGCTCACTGACCCCTCTCAACCTACTAACTCATCCCTTTCAATGTCCAGATGTCGCAGTAGTTCGGAGTTCTGGTAGGTTTGTGGTCTGGCTGCTAAGTGAGAGAACGGCTCCACTGAGACCGGCTTATGCACCACGCTCACATCATCTGGGTCCACTTCGGTAAACCGGCCGGGTTCACGATAGTGGTAGCCAACCCAGGTAGGCGGCTTTCTTGGAGTAGATAGGCTATGAGGTAACAGTTGTGGTGAACATCCTCGCCGACACCCCTTGAATGGTGTCGAGGCCAAAGGCGGTAACTGATGGTCATGTGTGTGTAGCGGTACACCCCTGCAGGGTTAACAAAACTATTCGAATAGCCGCGTCCGCGGTAAGGGACTGATTGGAAATCTTAGCTTGATTATTAGAAAACTTCAATGGATACTTATAAAACTTGCAAGATAAGCGTGAGTGCTATGGCGTGTTTTCTCGTGGGGAGTCGAGAAAGGCACCATAGTGGTGTAATTGGTTGGAGACATGTAGTGGACTCGTGTACGCTTCTTACCTCAAGTCTGGTACTCGTAGTTCAGGACTAGCTAAGTCAAATCTGGCACTTCTGCTTATGAACCCCACCTCCCTTTACCTTGATACATGTGCATGAGTAGTATAGCTGCTACGTAAGTCTTGCTGAGTACGACTTTGTACTCACGTTTGCTTATTCTATGTTTTAGATGAACCCATTGACCCCGAAGGTGGTTTCTTCCTCGAGCTCGACGATTGAAGACCAAGCTAGTGTAGTCCCAGTCAGCAGACTGGTTCCCTCGTGAAGGGCTTCTTTATAAATAAGGCTTCTCTAAGCCATTTGTTAAACTTGTCTGTACTCAGACCTACTTTGCTTCCGCATGCTTGTTGTAATGTTGGATCACGGTCTCGTGATCTCTGTGTGCCCTCTGTAATATTTATCAATAAAGTTGTAAACTTTGTAGATAATTGAAATGATACCTGTTGTTCATACTAGACATGTGTGTTGCGTGTATGTTTATAACATGCATGGCTTAGTATGGGTTTTCGAGACCTTAGTTGTGATCTGGATGGCGGTCTTTTATACACCAAGTGGCCCTTAGATGTGCGTAGCTTGGGGCATCGCAATGCGATTGCTCGTGACTCTGTCACGTGAACACTTTGTTGTATGATCGAGCCCTCCCTAGACCCCGACTAAGTGATCGGGCTGGAGTAAGTCTATGTAAGTGTTATAATACAATCGAGAGTATGGTTGAGGCGACTTGACTATGATTATGGGAGTTCACCACCATATAATTTAGACTTGTGTGCGGAGTGCGGACAATGAGGACCCATCTCAGTTGATCATCCGGCCTGCATGGGATGCCCCTCACGTTCGATGCTTTCCGAGAACGTTTTGTGCTTGGCCTTGTCTGCTTAGACAAGTGGGTACGGTTCTCGGCTCTCCATATGATTGTATTGTAGCGGGTCTTGCATACGCTAACCCCGGGTCCCGACAGACTTTGTATCAGAGCAGGTTGGGCTGTAGGATTACCAGCCTTGGTAGAAGTCGAGTCTAGCCTTCTATATTTATATAGTTACTCTGGGTATATAAGGGAACAACGTAAAGCTTGTTTTTTCTCCTTACCCTCATCGTTCTGAGTTTTGAGTCACCCTCATCTTGTTCTACAGGAAGATAGGACTAGGCTCATCTATGTCTTACTTGAACATCTCGTTTTTTGCTTCCTTGTAGCCGTAGGAAAGTTGTGTTCGGTTTGCTAGAGTTGTTGTGCTTCCTGATTTCTTACATCGTATGTAAGTGTTGTTTTCATGTTGTAAGAAATTGTCTTTTCTTGCAATTACAGCCGTTATGCTGTCTGAGTCATTCCAAGTTTCTTCATAATCTGATGCATTTGCAAACTCCTTCTTTCTGTTTCAGATGGAAGATCTTCCCCCTCGGCAGATTGTTCGTTTGACTAGGTGCCTCAATGTGCGTGGGCATCCAGCCATGCTCACCGAGATGATGTCCTTCATTGTCTATCGATGGTATCCTGAGTACACCATTGAGGAGCAGTTCCTTGACTTCAACCAGACTTAGTTACACCGCACTGTTAGGATCTACCCGCACCACAGTGGAGTCTCTCAGCCTATCCTCTTCGTACATGGAATTGGTGTGACTGAGAACATGGCTGTGCAGGATGCTGCATACTCATGTATTACCCTGCTGAGAGAGGAGCACGCAATGCTTGCAGGGTCACCTTTCCGCTATATCCCTGCTGCACTTCCAGGAGAAGAGGGGTATTACACCGGATTGTACTCAGATCACTCCTTGGAGGATCCTTTGCTTCAGATCACTGCTCGGCACGCTTATGATAGAGATCGTGATGCACGTGTCCTTCATTTTGAGCTTCACGCCACCCGTGTCCGTCTGTATCGAGCACTTACACTCCTGGCTCCTTTTGTGAGTGTTGGATCAGTGGAGTATGATGCTATCTACCCAGTCAGGACACAGATGCCTTCTCGAGTTGCTTGGCCCGAGATTGGAGGCATTTTTCCACCCCGTGGTCCTCTGCTTCCACCCTACGCTGGACCTAGGCCCCATCCTTGCCCAAATGGATATCAGGGTCCACATGCCTCCGTGTTTTCCGATGGTCACCTTCATCTACCAGGTTACGTGGGTAACTTTTACGAGGATTACTATGGAGATGGAGATGAGTGAGACCGCATGTGGTCTTACTTTAGTGAGGATGTAGTAGTGTCTTTAGTATATTGTACGCAAGGTGTTCTAAGTTCCAGAGGCTTAGATAAATAATGTATAGGAAGTCAGAGTGCCTCTGAAGGATGTATCATCTTCATCACGTTTGTATTAGCTTGGAGCTTGTACTAAAACGATGTATGGTTTGTATGACAGCTTGTAAATATATGGCTTGTATGCTTTTATCACCATGTTGTCAAGATGATTACTTCCTTTGCTCTGTGATTCTTCCAGTACCTTCAATACCTTGTTTAGACTCTTCCAATCAACTCTGTTTGACTTTGGTTTTCACCTTCAGGATGTCTCAAGGAACCCGTGGCCAACTTGGTCGTGCCTATGCTCGTGGGAATGATCCGGAGGAAGGCAATCTTCCACCGCCACCCACGATGGCTCAAGTTCTGATGGAGGTTGAGAGGAACCGCCGAGACTCTCACCAGTTGCTGGAGGTCATTGCCCGCAACACCACTCAACAGCGCAACGAGTTGGTGTCTTTGAATGACTTCATCCGGCTTCATCCCCCGGTTTTCAGCTACTCCACCGAGCCCCTTGACGCCGATGACTGGCTTTGCAGCATCGAAAGGAAGCTCCAGGCAGGCCATGTTGCAGATGGTGACAGGGTCAGCTATGCCACCTAACATCTCGAGGGTGCAGCTAGCTCTTGGTGGGAGAATTTCCTGAACATGCGTCCTGCTGGACCGCCCACAACTTTGGATGAGTTCTGCACTTCATTCCGTGAGTACCACATTCCAAAGGGTCTTATGGACCGCAAGCTTGAGGATTTCTGCAACCTCACCCAAGGCAGAAGGACTGTTGACGAGTTTAGTCGTGAGTTTAACTGACTTGCTCGTTATACTACTGAAGAGGTCTCCACCGACGCCAAGAAGCAAGATAGGTTCCGCCATGGACTAAATTCCGGACTCCGTCGTGAGCTCAATCTACATGACTTCGCCACCTTCCAGGTCCTTGTCAACAAGGCCATCAATGCGGAGGACATGAAAACCCCCAATGATTTCCGCAAGCACCCTAGAGATGATGGTTCATCCAGTTTACGCTCTCAGAAGCGCAAGATCTGGGTCCCCAACAGCATGTTTCGCCAGAACAACCCATCGAGGCCATCCTATGTGGCGCCTCGTCCACCAGCTCCGTTCCACCCAGCTCCACCTAACAACCCAGCTCCCTGCACTATCTTTGGAGCCTGTTACAAGTGTGGTCAGGCAGACCACTACTCCCGCGAGTGTCCCCAGAACCAGCTCCAGAATCAGAATGCTCCACCCCGTGCCGGAGGTAACAACAATGGTCGTGGCAAGCCACCCCCGAAGGTCTTCACCACCAAACCCGCTCCTCCCGCGACTCGTGGACGTGTGAACCAGATCTCAGCTGAAGAGACTGACGACACTTCTGACGTCATTCTTGGTACGCTCCCAGTCAATTATGTTCCTACTTCCATTCTTTTCTATCCCGGAGCATCCCATTCATTCATGTCGGAAAGTTATGCACTTCGTCATGAGTTATCCTTTGTTGAAATGTCCACCCCAATGATAATTCAAACTCCAGGGTCAAGATGGCAAACTAATATAGTAAGCTATGGTAATCAAATTGCAAATGAGGGTTTAGTATTCCTTGCTTCACTCATAGCCCTCAAGTCTTCAGACATTGATGTCATCCTTGGTATGGATTGGTTATCAAAACAAAATTCTTTTCTTGATTGTAAAGCAAAGTCGGTTAGACTTACCCATCCTTCAGGCCAGACAATAGATTATTCCTCACCAAGATCGAGAACCCAGATGCATTCTCTGAATGTGCTTCCCCTTCCCGACCTTGAAGATATTCCGGTGGTTCGTGACTTCCCGGATGTCTTTCCTGAAGAGCTGCCGGGCATGCCACCTGACAGATGTGTAAAGTTCATAGTGGATCTTATGCCAGGAACCGCACCAATTTCCAGACGCCCATACAAAATGGCCCCACGTGAGTTAGCTGAGCTTAAAATCCAACTTGAAGCTTTGTTGGAAAAAGGCTTCATCCGCCCTAGCTCATCGCCATGGGGTTGCCCCGTTCTGTTCGTAACGAAGAAAGATGGAACAGAAAGGATGTGCGTAGACTATCGCCCGCTAAATCTAGCGACGATAAAGAAAAAGTACCCACTTCCCAGGATCAATGATCTTTATGATCAACTTGCTTGATCCTCTGTCTTCTCCAAGATGGATTTGAGATTAGGCTATCATCAAATCAAAATCCGAAACGAGGACATTCCAAAAATGGCTTTCACTACTCGTTATGGTATTTACGAGTACACCGTCATGTCCTTTGGTTTAACCAATGCCCCCGCCACTTTCTTGCGCATGATGAATTCGATCTTCATGGAGTACTTGGATACATTTGTTGTAGTTTATCTTGATGACATTCTCATCTACCCGAAGAACGAAGAAGAACATGCCGAACATCTCAGGCTAGTATTGATGAAACTTCGAGAGCATCGCCTGTATGCTAAATTCTCCAAGTGTGAATTTTGGCTACCAGAAGTGACCTACTTAGGCCACATGATTTCTGAAAAAGGCATTGATGTGAATCCCGAGAGAGTTCAGGCCGTCCTTGACTGGACTCCACCTGAATCGGTTAAGCAAGTTAGGAGTTTTCTTGGCTTAGCAAGCTATTGTTGCCTCTTCGTCGAGAAATTTTCTAAAGTTGAAAAGCCTCTAACTGAACTCCTCAAGAAAGATAAGAAATTCCAATGGACTCCCAAGTGCGAGGAAAGCTTTCAGGAGCTAAAAAGAAGATTGACTTCTGCCCCCGTACTTGCGCCTCCAGACACCAAAAAGGATTTCGAGATCTTTTGTGACGCCTCATGGCAAGGGTTAGGATGCATACTTATGCAAGATAGACATGTGGTAGCTTATGCTTCACGCAAGTTGCTTCCACATGAAGAGAACTATCCTACCCATGATCTTGAACTCGCTGTCGTAGTTCATGCCCTGACAACTTGGCGACATTACCTCCTTGCTAATCGTTGTGAGATCTATTCCGACCACACAAGCCTCAAATACATATTCACCTATCCAGATCTTAATCTCAGGAAAAGATACTGGATTGACTTGATAAAAGATTATGACTTAGGAATTTCTTACACCCCAGGCAAAGCCAATGTCATGGCTGATGCACTAAGTCGTAAGTCGTATTATAACAACCTCATGTTACAACAGTGTCAACCACTTCTTCATGAGGAATTTCGCAAGCTCAATCTTGAGATTGTTCCTCATGGTTATCTTTCTACCTTGGTGGAAAAACCAACTCTTGAGGATCAAATCATAGTTGCCCAAATGTGTGCACGAGGTGTTCGCCGGATCAAGGAGAACATTGCTAGCGGAGTTGCTAAATGTTTCTCCACAGATAGTAAAGGAACGGTATTCTTTGGAAATCGTTTGGTAGTACCTAAGAATAGGGAACTAAGGCAACTCATCCTCAAAGAAGCCCATGACACACCCCTCTCGATTCATCCCGGTAGCACAAAAATGTACTGAGATCTACGCCAGAGAGTTTGGTGGACTAGGATGAAGAGAGACATTGCTCGATTTGTTGCCGAATGTGATGTTTTTCGTCGCATTAAGGCAGAACATCAAAGACCTGCTGGTACACTTCAACCTTTGCCTATTCCAGAGTGGAAATGGTACAAAGTCACTATGGATTTCATCACTGGCTTTCCAAAAACCCAGAAAGGAAATGATGCCATCTTCGTTGTTGTGGATAGACTTTCCAAAGTTGCTCACTTCCTTCGAGTTCGTGAGTCTATAACTGCTAGCCAGTTAGCAGACTTGTATGTCTCTAGAATTGTGTCTCTTCATGGTGTTCCTTTGGAAATCAATTCTGATCCTGGTAACCTTTTCACCTCTAGATTTTGGGGAAGCTTTCAGAATGCTATGGGAACTCATCTCTCCTTTAGTACAGCTTTCCATCCTCAGTCTAGTGGTCAAGTAGAAAGGGTTAACCAAATTCTCGAAGACATGCTCAGATCTTGTGTTATCTCATTCAGAAAGAATTCGGAGAAGTCTCTTCCATTCGCCGAATTTTCTTATAACAATAGTTTCCAATCTAGTCTGAACATGGCTCCTTCTGAACTCCTTTATGGACGAAGATGTCGAACACCCCTAAACTAGTCAGAAACCGGTGAAATACAATTCTTTGGAACGGATATGATCATGGAAGCAGAAGAGCAAGTTCGCATTGTTCGTGATCAATTGAAAGCAGCCCAATCTCGTCAGAAAAGCTACTATGATCGTCATCATAGGCAAGAAAGCTACAATCTGGATGAGAAGGCTTACCTTCGGGTTACTCCTCTGAAGGGAACCCAACGCTTCGGTATCAAAGGCAAGTTGGCCCCACGTTACATCGGACCTGTCCGCATTCTTGCTAAACGTGGAGAAGTTTCCTACCAACTTGAACTACCCCCGCACCTTTCCCGAGTACATGATGTATTCCTTGTGTCACAACTCAGGCGTTGCTTCAAGGACCCCATCCTCGAAGTCGACCATGAAACGCTTGATCTCCGAGATGACCTTTCTTATGGAGAATACCCCGTTCGTATTCTTGATTCAGCAGATCGTGTCACTCCTCGTCAGAAGATTAAGTTTCTGTAAGTGCAATGTGTTGGATATATGCTCTAGAGGCAAATAATATATGATTATTCCAATATATCTAAACAAGTTCATAACCAGTTTCATACCGTGCTAGAACTGCATCAGTGAAACAATGATGCAGGTGTGGTATAGAAACCCCAGAGTTCCTAGTTAGCCTCTACATCGATAACTAGTTCATGGTCAACATGATGATCGTGGTTTCGCGATCATGGACAATTAAGTCTCTTGACTATGAGGTCACCTCACTGGCTAAGTGACGTGATGAACATTACCCAAAGTAAGCATTACAGCATGATCAAATCTTATGAAGGTTCAGTGTTGTAATTACAGAACGTGGTAGACCGTTCCTTTGACCGTGAGTACGTGCATAATCACTATCTTCCCAGATGCTTTGACTTACATCCCACCACCTGACTGAAATATGCGGGTCATAACGGTTGTATCTTAGGTATTCCGTGGAGATACGTTGAGGAGTATTGTTTACAAGAGCGGGATTTGTCAATCCATATAATGGACAGATACTCGGGGCCCACTCGGTGAGATTCCATCCATAAAGCTGCGCAGCGTGTGACTGGGTCACGGGGATGAATATCACGGGAACGAGTGAATGAGGATTTAGTTCGGAACGATATTGAACCAGACATAGGATGTCATTGATCGAATCTTGGAACAATCCAGTATCGCTGACAAAGGGAATGTTATACGACGTAAGGTCCAATCGGTGTTGATATCCGGAATGCACAGGGGTCATTATGGGCATCCAGGTCCCGCTGATGATCATTGACTGTTGCCTCTGCTCGGTCATGACTGGAGTGTTCTCGGACCGTAGGGTAACACACTTAAGGGCTCGATGAAATCGGAGACCTTTTCGGAACCATCGGAGCAACCAGAGAATAAGGGAGACAATATCGGAGGAGTACCGTATTGAACCGAAACAAGTTCGGAGTGAGCCGGAAGTGTTTCCGGAGCACCGGGAGATGGAATAATATGTTTTAGTTATTAATTAATTGAATTAATAATTAAAATCATTTTATTTCTAATTAATATGTGCTATGGGCCTTAGTGGAGAAAAAGGCCCATTAAGGAGTTAAAGGGAAAAAGAAAAAAGAAAAGAAAAGGGGGGGGAGGCGCCATGGGCCCTAGGGCCCATGAGGGGTGCGCCCCCTCTCCCCCCTTGGCCGGCCAACCCCCTAGCAAAGGGTTTAGTCCCACATTGCTAGGGGAGGTGGGTTGACTCCCTTCCCCAGCCTATATAAAGATAGGCAGGGTGCACATAATTGATACACAGAAATTCGTGAGAAAATAAATATAACTCCGAATTGAGATCGGTTTTCTCCGGTCTCCTCCCCTCTCTGGTCTCTTCCATGGTGGGCTCCCTAGTGTGATACTGTAGTGGAATTGAGACCTCTCTGCTAGAATCGGAGGCCGTCGTGCTGCCGAAGCTCCGTCCGGAGGTCTGCTTCCGCCCCCTCCGCTGGATCGGAGAACGGAGGTCGTCATCGAGTCTCCTACGTGTGCGAGTACTACGAGGTGCTGCACGTGTGGCACTACACCCATCCGAGTGCTCAACACAGCCAGGGGGCTGTGAAACTTGATCGGCTACATCAACCACGTTTGCGGGAATGTTTCCCGCGCAACGGACTACACCCCGAGGTATGTTATTTCCGCACTACTATCTGTTACGGTAATACGGCTAGCTAGATCTTGGGTTAAGGGAACGCTAGTTAGAAAAATTTGTGTTTTATGCTGCGAACCCCAACAGTGGTATCATGAGCTAGGTCTATGCTTAGTATTACTGTACGGATAGAACACATCGGGGATGTGGGCGTTGATTGTATGATTGTTACCCTCTCATGTGCACTTGTTCATATCTGCGGCATTGTTTGATGAAGCGGCCCCCGACCGACTTTACGCGTACTCTTACGCGAGACTGGTTCCACGCTTGACATGCGGCTTGTACCGTATAAAGTGGCTAGGGGGGTGTCTATCTCTCTACTTTAGCGGATGTGGCATTTGCAACGGAGGGCCCCGTGCGGGGTGTAATAGAGACAATCGTATGGTTGACGTTGTGGTTTACTCGTAGGTTAAAACCTGTTTAACTATGAAAGCCCTAGCAGCCACGTAAAACTTGCAATATACTACTAGATCGTCTAAACCTTGTATTGCAAAGTGGGGGCTATCGTTTGTTTGTTTGTGATGTAGTGATAGCTTTTGCTATGTGTTACTAGTGAGTAGTAATCGTCATCATAAAACAAACTAAAATGGAGACACTGTAGACTTAGTGTTGCCATAGCCCAGACATCTTAAAACTTGCTAGTATAAGATACACGACGGTAGCATGTGATAAGATGATCCCTTAACAAAGCCAAACACAAGTATTCTACCGAAGTGTGCACCACCTGGAAGGTTCTCCCATATGGCTTGATGCTCCGTACATACCGGAGTTGTCCTACATATTCAATGGAGTTCGCATGAGGTTGGGTTCGGCAAGCCTGGCATATGCAAATATGGCCTTGCTGAGCAGCATATAACATGGAGGTTAATTTGGCGAGCCTAGCATATGCAGATATGGCCTCGGAATACTAGAGATCGAAAGATCGAGCATGAGTCACAGTATATATAAGATAATGTGATCGCACAAGTTGATGTCTACCTTTGAAACTGACCCGTCGGCCGTGTGATATTCGAGGTCGGGCAGTGAATCTGGATCATGTAATCACTAAAACTTCCTAGGGATGAAATGTTTTGGTGCGAGCTCATATGATTATATGAACTCTCTTGTTGTGAACTAGTCTTAATTGTGTTCCTTGCAATTATGTTTGTAGAAAATGAATGCACTAGAGCAACGTGAACTATCTTTCTTCATGGAAGGTGAAAGACTTAGAGAAAATGGGTCAAACTTTGCTGATTGGTATTCACGCCTTAGGACGTCGCTCAAGAGAGCAGACATCTTGTTTACAATAGAAATGCATGTGGAAGAACATCCGGACGATGATGTTGGCGATCAAGAGATACTTGATCATTATGCTCGCCGACAGAAATGCTCCGTAGTCAGGAATGTCATGTTCTTCAGCATGTCAGAGGAGTTGGGCATACAGTTACAGGACACTGGCCCATATGACATGATGGACACGCTAAAGACAATGTTCGTACGTGAGTTCAGAATTGCCAGATTTGAGTTAGAAAGCAAGTTTCTATCTACAAAGATGGAAGAACGCACAAGCCTTGATGATCACTTAGACAGGATGCATGAGATGTACCTGACCCTAGTGGAGGACTATGAATATTGGACAATGAACGAAAGCACCACGGAAGAGTTTGCAATAAATACGTTATTGCACTCACTCCCTCCGAGTTATGGTGATTATGTTCATAGCTATGTCGGAAGAGGAGCTAATATGAGTCTCCAGAACTTCATGACTGATCTCTTGACCACGGACATTGCTCCTTTCGAGGATGCAGAAGTCATCGATGGAGAAGGTATATACTTGATATACTTTATAAATGTTTACTCCCTTATACAACAAGTGCAGTAAATGAGTATTTGATACTTATTCTGTTTTATGAAAACAGGACCTGCTGTTGCATGGACGGGAAGAGGTGAAATCGAGGATTGATGGATATCAAGTCAGTTGATGGCCAGCATGGATTCCACCGAGACATCTATCATAGGAGATACTTAGAGTATTAGATAAATCTTATGTAATCATTATAGTATGAACACTTAGTTGTGTGTCTTGCATCTCGCGAGACAAAGTTATTCATGTAATGAGACAAGTCAGTTGTTCCATCTCTATGAATAAAAGTGTGCTTATACTTTGATTACGTCTTGATTTATGATATGATAGAAAGCATTTATAATACTACTATTATTGTCAAGAAATATTCAATGTTTAATGATAAAGTTGTCTTGATTATAGCAAGTCAAAGATCTGATTGCATGAGGTGACTTCATAACTGATGAATTCATTAAATGTATGATCTATTAACTTGTGAGTTCATTATCGAATGAAGAATCATAACTTGATTGCATGAGATGGATTAGATACACGATCTATGAACCTCTGCAATAAATATAATCATGACAAGGTTCTAGCAAGTAGAACTTGTGCCAATCATTATACATAAATGATGTAGAATGGGCATGTGAGTTATCATTAAAGACTTCATATGATTAAATTGAAAGTTGTATTCAATTGAGATCATAAAACTGAGATTCGGGAATCACAGTGAGAAGTGAGAATACAAGGATACATATCACTACGCTACGATCCGGAGTGAAAAGTATTGATATTGACATAATGGGAGACTTGTGGAAGTTGTACCACAAACTACGATGGAAGTTGAAAGTGCTAGACTACTTAAACCATTCGTAGTCATACTAAACCGTAGTATGGTCTAAACGTTCTTTCCCCTAGTACTATAGTTATTGTTGAATAAGTTGTTAATTCATTAAGTTAAAACACCCACTTCATGAATAGGAAACCATCCTGGTTTTAACGAGACATGATAGCTCCATACCTGATGGTGTTATAAGGTTTCTTAAAAGAAAGAATTTCTTTGTAATAGAACTACGAGCAATTGAAATTACATATTCTCCCCGAATAGCAAAATTTGTATTGCTTAATTGGTAATACGAGAAAAGTCTCTCGACACGGATTCAATGGGAGATGATGGAAACTTTGACCGGGGTATTGGACCTTGCCTTCAGAATATCAGAGTATTGCAACGGAAGCATGTTCCGCTGTAATGACACTGCCTAAGGAAGGATATGCCAAAGATGATTGATCTTGGTATATGAGTTGAAGCCATTGTTGAATTTAGAAGGTTATCATGAATACGTTCTGTACAGAACAATAATCATGAGTCCTCTTAATAAAACAATAGGGAATAATATTGCTTGAAGACACAAAGGAATGATGGTAGCCTAGAACACGAGGAGAAATGAAATAATATTGAGTTACATTAAGAATGGCTCACGTCCCGTGAAATAAATCGGTTATTTCATATTCTCGACAAACTGGAGAGTTATTGAGAATAATGTAATGGACATAAGGCATTATTTGGTTATGACCAAAATTCAATGGTGATTGACTACGGAAACGTAGGAATGCTTTAATCAATAAAATATTTCATTTACACTACGATGGACCATAGCCTGAAATTGCATCTCAGTCAAATTTGGATTTGAAAGAGAATTGTAATGGGCATGACGAAGGTTACTTCGTTAAAAGGATAGACTATAGTACCTCAAGACAGGAACCCTCAACCTTGATTTGATCAAGTGATTTTGTGATGACCAAAATATTGAGTGGGCCTGCAGTTTCATGAAACTGAGTGGGAGCTTTGAAGACTTCCCTGAAACTTGGAATGCAGAGGGCATTTTCTGAGTGGGAGCTTTGGAAGCATTGTCATTATGTGAGACATAGTGAACAATAAAATGACTTGATGAAAGCTGAACCACAAATATATGAGTATATGATGGATATATTTGAGTGGGAGCATGATCATTGTCTCAAACATATATGCGTTCATATGTGTGAAGAATGATCTCATATGTATATATATGGATATGCATTGATTGTGTATATAGAGAATCGTCTCATATACATATGTGCATTATGATATATATGGAGCATAAGGCAAATAAAATACAAGATTGCAAGAATCTTCTTTTATATGAAATACCAACACATTACACGTTGAAATCTATATGAGTAGATTAAGATACGGATAATGAAACGAAGTGAAGGTTGGAATAATCTTCTAGACAAGAAACAGGTTCTTGTGGCTAGAAATTATATAATGGATGAAATCCAAATATCACAAGCAATGTCTTGATGGAAGAATAGAGATGCACCATGTACTGGACATGTGATCTCATATGTTCTTGACATATGATTCTACCATATAACATGCATTGTGAATCCAACAACAGAATGACTCAAAAGTTCTTGGAAGAAGAACAGATTCCGATGTGCTTTAGGAGTAAAACACAGAATCTGAATAAAGTCTATGCAGTCAGTATAGAGAGGCATACTGAGGACTATTCTCTAAAATATAGAAATGATAATAGACTTGAATGTAATGCAAGATTACAATTGCAAGCCATATTATGGGTCTATATGGAATTAGAGACATCACCAAAGACATGAAAGGAATGTGAGCAAAATTCACGGTACTACAAACATAATACTACTTAAGAAAGTAGACGTATGGATAAAATTTTAGCGTTAGAAGTATTGGACTTTTGGCTGAGTGTATTTCCCAGTATATATGACTATGGATGAGTCTTCTAAAGACTGAACCAAGAGATCATTGGAGGATACTGTGAAATAATAGTCTCACTCTCCCGCGAAACTTATATCCAACCATTATATGATAATGAGTGGTATGTCAAAAGAGCTTTTGACCTGTACCAGTTGCAAAGGAAACATACGAATCTGAATTGGTGCAGTTCGTTGACGAACCCTCTTCCATGAGCATGCATGATCAATGAAACACTTATGTGATAAGATGATTATGATCGGGAAAATGCGGCTAGATTATTAGCACTCTAGTGCAAGTGGGAGACTGTTGGATATATGCTCTAGAGGCAAATAATATATGATTATTCCAATATATCTAAACAAGTTCATAACCAGTTTCATACCGTGCTAGAACTGCATCAGTGAAACAATGATGCAGGTGTGGTATAGAAACCCCAGAGTTCCTAGTTAGCCTCTACATCGATAACTAGTTCATGGTCAACATGATGATCGTGGTTTCGCGATCATGGACAATTAAGTCTCTTGACTATGAGGTCACCTCACTGGCTAAGTGACGTGATGAACATTACCCAAAGTAAGCATTACAGCATGATCAAATCTTATGAAGGTTCAGTGTTGTAATTACAGAACGTGGTAGACCGTTCCTTTGACCGTGAGTACGTGCATAATCACTATCTTCCCGGATGCTTTGACTTACATCCCACCACCTGACTGAAATATGCGGGTCATAACGGTTGTATCTTAGGTATTCCGTGGAGATACGTTGAGGATTATTGTTTACAAGAGCGGGATTTGTCAATCCATATAATGGATAGATACTCGGGGCCCACTCGGTGAGATTCCATCCATAAAGCTGCGCAGCGTGTGACTGGGTCACGGGGATGAATATCACGGGAACGAGTGAATGAGGATTTAGTTCGGAACGAGATTGAACCAGACATAGGATGTCATTGATCGAATCTCGGAACAATCCAGTATCGCTGACAAAGGGAATGCTATACGACGTAAGGTCCAATCGGTGTTGATATCCGGAATGCACAGGGGTCATTATGGGCATCCAGGTCCCGCTGATGATCATTGACTGTTGCCTCTGCTCGGTCATGACTGGAGTGTTCTCGGACCGTAGGGTAACACACTTAAGGGCTCGATGAAATCGGAGACCTTTTCGGAACCATCGGAGCAACCAGAGAATAAGGGAGACAATATCGGAGGAGTACCGTATTGAACCGAAACAAGTTCGGAGTGAGCCGGAAGTGTTTCCGGAGCACCGGGAAATGGAATAATATGTTTTAGTTATTAATTAATTGAATTAATAATTAAAATCATTTTATTTCTAATTAATATGTGCTATGGGCCTTAGTGGAGAAAAAGGCCCATTAAGGAGTTAAAGGGAAAAAGAAAAAAGAAAAGAAAAGGGGGGGGAGGCGCCATGGGCCCTAGGGCCCATGAGGGGTGCGCCCCCTCTCCCCCCTTGGCCGGCCAACCCCCTAGCAAAGGGTTTAGTCCCACATTGCTAGGGGAGGTGGGTTGACTCCCTTCCCCAGCCTATATAAAGACAGGCAGGGTGCACATAATTGATACACAGAAATTCGTGAGAAAATAAATATAACTCCGAATTGAGATCGGTTTTCTCCGGTCTCCTCCCCTCTCTGGTCTCTTCCATGGTGGGCTCCCTAGTGTGAGCCTGTAGTGGAATTGAGACCTCTCTGCTAGAATCGGAGGCCGTCGTGCTGCCGAAGCTCCGTCCGGAGGTCTGCTTCCGCCCCCTCCGCTGGATCGGAGAACGGAGGTCGTCATCGAGTCTCGTACGTGTGCGAGTACTACGAGGTGCTGCACGTGTGGCACTACACCCATCCGGGTGCTCAACACAGCCAGGGGGCTGTGAAACTTGATCGGCTACATCAACCACGTTTGCGGGAACGTTTCCCGCGCAACGGACTACACCCCGAGGTATGTTATTTCCGCACTACTATCTGTTACGGTAATACGGCTAGCTAGATCTTGGGTTAAGGGAACGCTAGTTAGAAAAATTTGTGTTTTCTGCTGCGAACCCCAACACAATGGTCACAGCACTCTGAGAATGAAGCCACGTGGGAAAGAGAAGACCGTCTCAGTGCCGAGTACCCCTCCTTCCTCCCGCATACTTCTAAATCTCGGGACGATATTCTTTTGAGTGGGGGCCAGTTGTCAGAACCCTCTGTTAGGTATGTGCTAGGGTTAGCAAGAAACTTTGCATCATGTTAAAATTTTCAAAAGAAATTGAAATGGCAGAAGAAACCCCCTTAGATGAATTTAATTCAAATGGCCAGAATAAAAGTTTCTCCAAAAATTCCTTTTGTATTTTTTGAAAACTCACATAAATGAGTGTGATCACATATCAAGTGATGTGGGACCAACCCCATGCTCATGGATTTTTCAAATATTCAAACATGACCTTGGAATTAAACCAAAACCCCTATTTGATTTAAAATTCAAATGATTTGAATTTTAAAAAGTGCCAAACTTTATAAGTGGCTAGCCTAATATATTATGAGGCCATGTAAAAATTTTAGCATTTTATGAAATGGTTTGCTATTTTATTTAGCAGTACCAAAACAAATTGCAGAAAAGAAAAACAGAAGAAAAAGGAAAAGGGACACACCTGGCCTTTCGACCCAACTCATCGCACCCCGGCCCAGCCCACCACCCCACACCTTGTCGTCTTGCCCAGCGGCGGCAAGCTCCTCGGTGGCGAGCATGCCACGGCCGCCACGCCACCTGCCTGCCTGGAGGCCTCCCAGGCATCCTTATCGCGCCTGGAGGCGCCCTGGAGCCCGCCACGTTCCTTCCCCCTCCTCCCCACTGCTCTCGTGATCTCCTACGCTCGATTTCGTCGCCGACAGAAAGCTCACCGGAGCACACCACCGTGGACGACGTGGCCACCATGCCCTAGAGCTCAAGCTGTCGTGTCCCTCGTACTCGTCGTCGTCGACTTCATCTCCCCGCAGAAGATGGCGCCGTGATTTGGACTCAAGCCGCCGCAATCGCCCTCGAGCTCTCGCCGGATTCGCGACTCGTCGTCGTCCAATACTCCGGCTACGCTCCCTCCCCGACCCCATCGGCTGCCTCGTCGTGTTCACCGTATCACGGTGAGCTTTTCCCCCAAACTGGAGCCTCCCCGTTCGCTCTCTAGCTCAAACTGCCATGGTCACCGGAGTACAGAGCCGCTGTGCTCATCGTCGACGAGCCTGTGCTAAGCAATCGTCCCCGCGGCCATGTCCTTCGCAACCGCCGTGCACTGCTGGTTCAAACCAACCCAGGCCCGCTCCTTTTGGCGCCTCCTAGCAACATCCAGCTCGTCGTCGTGGTACTGTCGTCGCCAAACTCGTCGCCGGCAAGCCTCCAGTACCCCCCAGCCTTCTAGCCAAGCCCAGATGGACGCGCGAAACCCCAGCTTCCAAACGCACCTAGCCACGCATTAAACCATGGCCGGAATCAAGATCCCGTGCAACGCCGCCGTGCTGGTCGGTCGCCGGCGACTCGCCGCCGGTGAGCTCCACGTGGCCAGGGTTAATTAACCCTTAAACCCACCCCAGTGTCACTTACATGTGGGCCCTAACCCTCCCCCCCCCCTTAATCCCCTGGTTAGTTTAAACTAACTGGGTTAGTTAACCCAGCCACTGACATGGTGCCCCCACCAGTCAGAGCCCCCCTGTAACAGCCCAGATTTCAAAAAAATTAAAAATTTTGTTTTCGGTATGAATTGTTTGATAGTCTGATTTGTTTGCGGTGTTTGCATCCCTGATTTATCGATCGGCGATTATTATTCCCCCTCTTATCTCGTACCGGACGGAGACCGACCCTTGCCACCTTGACACTCGACCTTTGCGACATCGGGTTTCACCCGATCACCGTCGTGAAAACCGCACAAGACCAGCCGCAGCCAACGGAACGAAAACCCCGTTTAATAATTAAATGGGTTATTTTTATAGCGCGCTGGAACGGTTCCAGCATGAGGTGAACGCCTCCGGCTCGACGCGCTGATCGCGCAGTTTGAAGTTTTACCCGAATCGGAGGTACTGCGGACCCCCGGTGATCAGAAACGTGAGCACCGCGTGCGCGTGAGAAAAACCGGGGATGTTTTTGCAAACTGCCAGCCACCTGGGCTATGTAAAGACCACCACACTCCCACCTCTTTCTAGGGTTTCCCTAGCCAAAAATTGCAGCCACCCCCCTCACGATAGCCTCAATTTCGCAATTAGCCCATTTTGCCCCAAAACCCAGCCTCCCTGCGATCTGGACCGTCGGATCGGCCGATCCAACGGCCCAGATCGCCCCCCAACTTCCCACCTACCTCTCTCTCCTCCCACCTTCTGCCCGTGGAGGCGCCGCCTCGCACGCCGACGAGGGCGCCGCCGGCCGCCACCGCGCACCACGCCCGTGGCCTCCCTCTCCTTCCCTGCGCCTCCCTCTCTTCTCCTCTTCCTCCCTCACCTCCCTCTCATTCTTCCGCAGTAATAAGCCTCCATGGCCGAGCCGAGGATGGAGCTCCAGCCATAGCCGAAATCGCCGCCCCGCCCCTGCACAACTCCGGCGACCCCTTTGGCCCCGGATCCGGCCGCCACACCTACCCTTCGTCGTTCCCCGTCACCACGCCGCCTTGGACCACCCCGCCGGAACTCCTCCAGGCGGCGCCGCCGCCACGTCCTGGAGAGGACGCCAGGAGGAGCGCGCCCCTCGAACCAGCGGGTGGGCCGGCCTGCAACCCCCACGGCCCACCTCCAGTGCAGCCCGAGCCGGCCTCCAGCGCCCACCCCGTCGACCTGGGCTCGGCCCAGCAAGGTGAGCGGCCCAGCCGTCCCCTCCTTTTTTTTCTCTTTTTTTGTGTTGTTGGGCCTGGTCAGTAGAAGTTTCGGCCCAGAGGGGCTTTGTATTTTTTTTCCTCTGTTTATTTATTATTTTAGCAGATTATATAGTTTTTCTTGCGATGCCCGTATCTTTTAGCTCATAGCTCGGATCGCGACGTGTTAAACATGAAACTTGCTTAGTTTTTCGTGTAGTTTAATAAAAATGTGACTCTTTGCCATGTTTGACTTTGTTTACTTGCTGTTTGACTACTAATTACACTGCTTGCCACTGTAACTTGTTTAATTAATAACTTTTTAACCGTACCTCTGATTAAAATGTTTCTTATATGTAACTTGACTAGAATTGCATGTAGATTGTGTTTATGCTGCTCTTGCTTGCTAATAAAAATAATAAAATATTGTTTAGGGCAAAACAGTACCAAATTCCATTTTATCGTGGGGTCCGCAATAGTTTGCCATGTCTAGGATTTCACCCCACTTAAATTGACTACCTTAGGTAGTTTATTTGTGCTTCACCTCTTGTAATGTTTGTGTGCTATGTCATGCTTGCTTGAGCTGCCATGTTAACAACCTTTGTTGATCACCTGTAGCTAAACAACTTGAACCCTTCTAAATGTGTTGTATCGTTGTGTGTGACGAGTACTCCACTTAACCTGTTAGTAACCGCTCTCGACGGTAGGTGCGATGTCTCGTGTTGCCTTCTTGTTGATGCTTGCTCGTGTTTGCTTCGTAGTAATAGATGCTTGCTCGTTGATTGCTTTCCAGTGTTTCTCGTCTTGTGTGCTTCGCGGGTACCCTTCGGAGTCGATGCGAGCTTGCGATCAACTACACCTTCGGAACCCGACTTATTAACAGGCAAGGACTTTACATTACTTATGATCCATTCTATTTCAACCAGCGGTTTGCATGCTAGTCTAGGTTAGGTTCGATGTTTGATCCTACCACATGTTTACGGCCTCTTTCAAACCGATACAGCCATGTCCCCTCCCAGCAAACCATGTACTGATATGTTACTATTGCTCGTTGCTCAGCCCCTGCTTAGTATGCATGCTTAGGATGCTACGATGGTACCCTGTTACTCCTTGGTTTGGGATATCACATTATTATTATTGTTGTTGATGATATGATTATTATAATGTTGACTATATTCGACGAAGGATGGAAGGTCTAGGCTATCCCGCCCCGACGCTTTGTTCCATTCGAGTCACCTAGGATCCGAGTTCCGGGTATTGGTTTTAAGACTGAGCGTGCCTAACCGCGTGTGGGATTTTATGGGGTCCCCTTTTCTTACCTACCTAGCTTCAAACATTTCTAGAGGTGGCCCAAGCTGGTTTTACCATTTGAAAACCGTGTGTGTGACTGGTGAGCTCCCAGCGTATTTTCAAACAACTCGGGCCAGCGGAGACATGGTTTCTTTGTTGGTCCACACCTGGAAGCTAGGGGGCTTCCCACATCTGTTTGGGTAGCTAACCCGACCTCATCCAGCCGGAAGAGTCCGATCCGATAGCGCGGCCGGCCTTTGGATAGGGTGTCGACTCCCCGGGGGCCACCCGAATTTGTTCGTTGTTAGTTAGAGGGACCTGTCGTTTCGGATCTCTCGGAACTAAATCATAAAATGGTTGTCTATGATGGGTAGCAACTGAGAGAGATGGGCGTGCGTGCGGAGCCTTGTAATGGGCAGTTGGTACACCCCTGCAGGGTTAAATCTTTTCGACAAGCCGTGTCCACGGTTATGGACGACTTGAGACCTACTCCTTGTTGATAGACAACAACAGCTGAGATGATTTTCATATAACTTGATCAATGTGTGTGTGCCTTGACTACTTCTTCTTTGTCGGGATGCGAAGAGGAGGACAAGGATAGGATAGGTGTTATGCTTGCGTAAGTAGTTGATAGCAAGACTTGTTGGAGGCGATTCCTCATCGAATGCTTGGCTTCTTACCTTACTCTCTAGATCGTTAGCCACTTCATAAATGCTAGTGCGGCAGCAACCTCACCACTTACCCCATCCTTACCGTAAACTACTAGTTGTCCTAGAATGACGAGTGATGAAGTCCTTGCTGGGTCAGATGACCACTACAGTTGGATGTTGAGTACCTCTGTACTCATGATACTACCCCGAAACTCTTTTCAGGGTTCTTGATCAACAACAGGATTGGTGATCGATGTTTCACGTGGAGACTCGACGAGGACTAGTTAGGCGGTTCCCGGCGGAGGGCCTGGACCCGTGTGGTTATGGGATCGATGTTTTCTCTTCGCCAGTAGGCATTTGATTGTAGTCTGTACTCAGACATATATCTTCCGTTGTTTTGTTGTATTAAGGCATTTGTATGCCGAATGTATGAGATGTTGTATCCTTGTATCTGTAATGTTGTGATATCATGTTGGAAATCCGGGGCATATGACTCCATCATATGTCGCGGTGGGACCGATATGTGCTTCGTCCCCGGATCTGGATGGAAACATCTAGATCTGGAACAGTACCGCAGATCGGGCCTTATACCCCCCCCCCCACGTCAGCCCGGCGTCAGTATGAAGAAATAAACTGTTGAATGATTTAATTTAATCCAGAAAAGGCAGAAAATAGCTTAAACTTTGGAAATTCATAACTAATTCGTTTAAACTCCAAATTAAACATATAATATATGTAATATTATCAAAAAAATGCAAGGATTCTGAATATGGACTTTGTTTTCATGTTTGACCAATTTAAATTGGGTGAGCTGTGGCAAATAACCAGATGCATTTAATTTTAATTCAAATTTGGAGTGGACTTTTCAACACACTTCTTTTAAATGGTTTCATCCACACATCAGAGACTTTACCTCACCTTTACAACATCACTTCATGCTCAACCATTTAAAATGAACATTCATGGATTCAAATGCATTTGAAATTCACCGGTAAATCAAATGGAGTTTGAATTTGCAATTCATTCGCAATATACTTCTTTTAAATGGAATAACTCACACATCGGTGACACATACATCAAGTTTCAACCTTCAACTCATGTGTTTGAGCATTGTCTTATTATTGTTTCGATGTTTGTGTTGTTTGTCGAATAGAGGTGGAGCCGAAACCCGAGATCACCCCCTTCGTTGAAGACCCCGATACTGAACCTCGTCAGCAAGCCAAGCAAACCCCCATTTATAATGTCGATATAATCCCACTTCCCTCTCATGTCTCGCTTATGCATTTTTTAGGATGATTACCATGATGCGTTTCTACCGCATAGATGAACCCATTCCTTTGCATGACCTATCATTTGTCACGGTAGTAAGCAAACCACAATCCTAGCAAATGTAGGAGTTGATTGATATCATGTGGCCCCTGCAACTGTCACTTCTTATTGCATGCTTAGAGTGATACAATGTTGATATTGTTATGTGAGTCGGGATGGTAGCAATCATGTTGATGATGGTGGAAATGTGTTGGTGAATCTACCCTAATACAAGGTGAACGATGAGAGGTTGTGTAGGAGTACACAGTGGGTTGTCTCGTTGATCCAAGATGAAGAGTACAACCACACATTGGGCTCACTGACCCCTCTCAACCTACTAACTCATCCCTTTCGATGTCCAGATGTCGCAGTAGTTTGGAGTTCTGGTAGGTTTGTGTCCTGGCTGCTAAGTGAGAGAACGTCTCAAACAAGACCGGCTTATGCATCACGCACACATCATCTGGGTCCACTTCGGTAAACCGGCCGGGTTCACGATAGTGGTAGCCAACCCTGGTAGGCGGCTTTCTTGGACTAGATAGGCTATGAGGTAACAGTTGTGGTGAACATCCTCGCCGACACCCCTTGAATGGTGTCGAGGCCAAAGGCGGTAACTGATGGTCATGTGTGTGTAGCGGTACACCCCTGCAGGGTTAACAAAACTATTCGAATAGCTACGTCCGCGGTAAGGGACTGCTTTCAAAGCTTAGCTTGATTATTAGACAACTTCAATGGATACTTATAAAACTTGCCAAGATAAGTGTGAGTGCTATGGCGTGCTTTCTCGTGGGGAGTCGAGGAAGGCACCATAGTGGTGTAATTGGTTGGAGACATGTAGTGGACTCGTGTACGCTTCTTACCTCAAGTCTGGTACTCGTAGTTCAGGACTAGCTAAGTCAAAGCTGGCACTTCTGATTATGAACCTCACCTCCCTTTACCTTGATACATGTTCATGAGTAGTATAGCTCCTACGTAAGTCTTACTGAGTACGACTTTGTACTCACGTTTGCTTATTCTATGTTTTAGATGAACCCACTGACCCCGAAGGTGGTTTCTTCCTCAAGCTCGACGACTGAAGACCAAGCTAGTGTAGTCCCAGTCAGCAGACTGGTTCCCTCGTGAAGGGCTTGTTTATAAATAAGGCTTCTCTAAGCCATTTGTTAAACTTGTCTGTACTCAGACCTACTTTGCTTCCGCATGCTTGTTGTAATGTTGGATCACGGTCTCGTGATCTTTGTGTGCCCTCTGTAAGAGTTATCAATAAAGTTGTAAACTTTGTAGAGAATTGCAATGATACCTGTTGTTCATACTAGACATGTGTGCTGCATGTATGTTTATAACATGCATGTCTTAGTATGGGTTTTCGAGACCTTAGTTGTGATCTGGCTGGCGGTCTTTTATACACCAAGTGTCCCTTAGATGTGCTCAGCTTGGGGCATCGCGATGCGATTGCTCGTGACTCTGTCACGTGCACACTTTGTTGTATGATCGAGCCCGCCCTAGACCCCGACTAAGTGATCGGGCTGGAGTAAGTCTATGTAAGTGTTATAATACAATCGAGAGTACGGTTGAGGCGACCTTTCTATGATTATGGGAGTTCACCACCCATATCATTTAGACTTGTGTGCAGACGATGAGGACCCATCACAGTTGATCATCCGGCCTGTATGGGATGCCCCTCACGTTCGATGCTTTCCGAGAACGTTATGTGCTTGGCCTTGTCTGCTTAGACAAGTGGGTACGGTTCTCGGCTCTCCATATAATTGTGTTGTAGCGGGTCTTGCATACGCTAACCCCGGGTCCCGACAACCCGAGAGGCATGCGAGGCGTTGTCGTTGTTCTATGGTATGAGGGGTTTGCGGAGTTTCACGACACCTATAGAAGCCGTGCAAGAAAAAAGAATCTGGAGGTAGAACACATTCAAAAGTTGGAAGAGGCTGTCACGAAGACACATGAGAAGTACGAGTCACTTAGCCAGCACGTCCTAAGGACGTCTCAACAGCCACCAATAGATCCTGCAGTAAATAGTCCTGCCCCATCTATGCCGAAAAGCAGCGTGGTCTCCACGGGTGTCGATGATGATCACTACCCCATGGATGATATCCAAGAGGCGAAACCTTGCGAGCTATACGCCAAATTGACAAATATATCCATTTAGGTGGCGGACGGCTTAGCTTTATCGAACCCACCTGAAGCAACCTACCACGGCAATTCAATGTCAGCTGGCTATTCTCGCGTCGCGGTGGATTAATTTCTATAGGGATATGGGAGACTAAACCTTGATTATCCTGGAGGTGAAGGAGAGAGGACCCTTGCAGAAGCCAAACATGCTAGTTACTTTCTATGGAGAAAATCATGCATCATATTTCCAGACAGCAAGGTGCTATGTCCATCAAGTTCACCACCATCATCCCGCGAGATGGAGCACATCGCGACTCCACAGCATCAGTCAAGTTCACCACCACCACCCGAGACGGAGCGCGGCGCGACTCCAGGGAGTCGGTCGAGTAACCACCAACCCCCAAGATGGAGCACATCGCGACTCTGCAGTGTCAATTCAGTCCACCATCCCTCCCCGAGACGGAGCACATCGCGACTCCGAGGAGTGATCAGTCCAGTCCACCTCCCGCCCCCGAGCCCAAGCCCAGAACGCGATGAAGAGGTCGATCTCCTCCGCATGAGCAAAGTCCGAAGAAGAATAGAGGAAAGAAGATCATACCCTTTCCTCCTATCAAAAATTTACCCTGGGAGATGTTTGTCGCAGAAAACAAAGCGATAGTTGATAAACAAGTGCATCACTTCTTTGCACCGAAACCGCCCCCGCCGCCGAAGGAGAAAATACCTGAGAAAATAGTACAACACTATTTGGATAATTCTCAACCCCCTATGAAGACAGTACTATCGGACTATGAACGCTCTATTAGCAAGTCACATAGAAAAATGGGGTCGATGACGAGGGGGTGACCCCATGACTCCTGCATATAAGGTTGCCTGGTGCGTATGAAGACATGAGGCCCGTTGGGAAGCTACGACAAGCCCACGATTGGCCCAACCAGGCACCGAAGTATTAGTCCGCAACTAACATGGAAGGCGCAACTTGGCGTACAAGGCAATACTAGAACTAGGAAACCATCTCTCTAACCTAGTACGGACTCCCCGAGACCTAGGCTAATATATAAAGGCTGGGAGGGGAGACGTCCACAACAACACAATACAGAGCAATAATATCGAGAAGGAAGTGCTAGCCTTGCGAGAACTCGCCTTGGCCTCCACTGTAATCGCCCCCTCATGAAATAATATCGAGAAGGAAGTGCTTCTCATGTTAGCCGACGAGTATCGTCCAACCTGTGCCTATCTCTATGACTAACCCATGGTCCCTGACCATGGAATTTGCCGGGGTTGATCCCTGTCAATTGGCGCCGTCTGTGGGAACTACACAGGTTGGAATCACGATCTCGACAGTCCCGCCCTCAGCAGATCAAGACTCAAGGACTAGAACCAGATCTAGCCCGCTCGAGGAAATCAAGATCACCACAAGCATCTCCATCATCTCGTCAAGACCATCTAGCCTGCAGCCGAGCCAAGTCCAGCACCTTGACGACTGCCGAATCCACCGCCGACAGAAAAGAACTCGACAATCCAGAAAACAAGCACGAGGACTCTACTCAAGAACCCTACTCGACGAGTCGCGGCGCGTGGCCAAAGAATCGCCCGCCTGTCGACAACCCGCCACCGCCCGGACCCCCACCACACGCCAAGACAGCGACTCCGAAACCCAGACCGGGGAGTACTACGACCCAGATCGAAGGCCAGATGAATTCTCCAACTTCATCCGAAGCCAATCACTCAGCGACGGGATAGAAATTGACCCAAGATTCCATAGCCGAGCAGAAGACCACCAGCAGATCTTCCAAATCTCGAGAAGAAGAAGGCATGCCGGCTCCAGTAAACTCACAGCTCAAGAGCAACTGGAGGGACCTTGCACGATCCACTGTTTTGAAGACAGTCGGGGACATCTCAGAGAAAGCCACACCCTAGGAGATTGCTGCCTATTCGCCGAACTCTCCAACAGCCTCAAGGAGGAGCGCGAAGGCAAAAGCACTCGAAGAAGTGCGCAGTCGCCCGCACCAATTACAGAGGAGCAATACCCCCGCGTCCCAGGGACGAGTCTGCATGATCCAAGAAGGAAGACCCCCGAAAGCAAATCAAGATGCCTACACCTTGCAGGCCGAAGCAGCCAAAGACCTAAAGATAACTGAAACCTACCAACTGAGCGGCACCGAGACCAGCATCACTTTCTCACAGAGCGATCATCCGCCCACAGTTCCAAGACCTGGGCACGCACCCTTGCTCCTCGAAGCTCAGATCGGAGGATACGACATGGACAGAGTTTTCATGGATGGAGGCAGCAGTCTAAACATAATCTTCGCCAGCACCCTACGCAAGATGTTAATCCCACGATCAGTTTGGAAGAAGTCAGGCACCATAATATACGGCGTAGTTCCGGGCGAAGAAGCCACCTCCATCGGAACAATACATCTTGATTTGATCTTTGGCAGCAAGCGCAACTTCGCAAAGCAAGCGCTCGAGTTCGAAGTGCTCGACAGGCAGTCGCAGTATCACGCCCTACTCGGGCGACCAGCGTTCGCACAGTTCATGGCGGTCCCTCACTACGCATATCTCAAACTCAAGATGCCAGGACCCGCAGGAATCATCACAGTCAATGGAAGCTTCACCAAATCGGACCAGTGCGACCGCGACTTCCACAAAGTCTCCGACACATTTGAAGCCCAACAACAGCTCAAAGAAATAGCCATGGTGACGGACAAAAGCATATTTCCGCTGGCAAACCGAAGCGAGACAAAAGAATTCGGCCGCGATTTCAGCATCGGCAGCGACACAATCACACACCAAGTCCACCCAACAGACCCAGAGAAGACGGTTCGCGTATATGCCCACCTCCCAGAAGAGAAAGCAACCACCCTCATAAACTTCCTTCGCGAAGAGTGGAAATTTTTCGCCTAGTGCCCAGCCGACATGCCCGGGATACCACGAGAATTCGCAGAACACGCGCTCCACATCAAGCCAAACACCAAACCAGTAATCGGAGAAGAAGTCAACCGACTACTCGATGCACAGTTCATCCGAGAGACCAAGAAAGCAAAATGGATAGCAAACCCAGTCCTAGTCCCTAGAAAGGACACCGAGGTACTGAGGATGTGCGTCGACTATGGGCCTATCAACAAGCACTGCCCAAAAGACCACTTCCCCCTGCCAAGAATCGATCAGATAATCGACTCCACAGCAGGATGCGACCTCCTCTCCTTCCTCGATGCATACTTAGGATACAATCAGATCAGGATGAAGGAAGAAGAAGAAGAGCACACCTCGTTCATCACCCCCTACGGAGTATTCTACTACCAAACAATGCCCTTTGGCCTAAAAAATGCAGGAGCCACGTACCAACGGATGATGCAAGCATGTTTGAGAGACCAGATTGGCAGGAACGTCCAGGTCTACGTGGACGACATTGTCAACAAAACCTAAAGCGCAAACACGCTACTCGACGACCCCCGCGAGACATTCGCGGCCCTCAACTAGTACAGGATCAAGCTCAACCCCGAAAAATGCGTGTTCGGCGTCCCAGCCGGAAAACTACTCGGATACATGGTCTCTGCCCGAAGAATCGAAGCAAACCCCGAAAAGGTTCAAGCAATCGCCAAGATACGAAGGCCAACCAACATCAGAGGAGTACAACAGCTCACAGGAAAGCTCGCAGCACTAAGCCGCTTCATCAGCAGATTGGGCGAAAGGACATTACTGTTCTACAAACTGCTGAGAAAGGGAGAAAAATTCAAGTGGACCGAGGAAGCCAGCAACGCATTCGCAGAGTTAAAGAAAACCCTCTTGATCCCACCAATCCTGGCGGTGCCTAAAGAAAGGGAAAAGTTGTATCTCTACATAGCAGCGCGCAGCAGTGTCGTGAGCACAGTACTTGTCGTCGAGCGCGCAGAAGAAGGCAAAATCTAGAGCATCCAAAGACCAATTTACTACCTCGGCACGCTACTCACGAAGCCACATCAGCGGTACCCACACTACCAGAAGCTCCTGCTCACCATTATCATCACCTCCAGGAAAGTATCGGACTACTTCGACGAACCCTCCATCACAATCGTGAGCAGTGCACCACTCGCGGGCATCCTCAACAACCCCGGAGCGACCGGCAGAGTCGCTGAGTGGAACATGGAGCTCAGCTCACGAGACCTGCAGTTCAAACCCGACAGCAAACAAAGCCCAAGTACTCCCATATTTCCTGGTCGAGTGGGCAGAAGTCCAAACACCAGGTCCCCCGGACCTATCCAACTCATGGACGATGTATTTCGACGGATCCAAAAGACAGCAAGGAGCCGGAGCAGGCGTCTTCCTAGTCTCCCCCAAATGAACAAAGCTCAAATACATCCTCCATATCAACTTCAGCAACGCCTCCAACAACGAAGCAGAATACGAGGCACTAATTCACGTCATGCGCATGGAAAAAACTTGCGGTGCCACTCGCCTATCGATCTATGGCGACTCCAACCTCGTCGTCCAGCGGGCGATGAGAGACTGTAAGGCAGTCGCAGACAACATGGAAGCCTGCCAGAAGCTCTATAACACACTAGAAGGGGGATTTGACGGTTGCGAACTCAACTACATCCTAGAGCAAATAATATAGAAGCCGACGAACTCGCGAACATTGGATCGACTCGAGGACTAATACCACCAGGAATTTTCCTCGAGAGCATCAATCAGAGATCAATAAAAGCAAAGCCAGCTGAACCCAAGGTAGTCGCAGAAGAAGACAACACAAATGAGCCAGCACAGGTGGCAGCAACGAGCGCAGCTGACAATACAAACAATGAAGCAATCGAAGTCGAAGTACCAGCAGCACTCGAAGACCCAGCTGGGCAAGGCCCTTCCTTCGATTCCTAGTCGAAGGCACTCTACCACAAGACATCGCAAAAGCCCGACACATTAGTCGATGATCTAAAGCATTCACAGTAATAAACAGAAAGCTCTACAAACGCAGCATCTCTCAAGTACTCCAAAAGTGTATAGACGAAGAAGATGGCAAATCCCTACTACTCGAGATTCACGAAGGCACCTGCGGGCATCATGCCAGCAGTCGAGCACTCGTGGCAAAAGCCTTTCGGGCAGGTTTCTACTGGCCGACCGCCATGAGAAATGCAAGGGATATCGTACGGCGTTGCATCGCCTGCCAAAAGTTCACCAGTAGGCCGCATGCCCCAGCATCGGAACTCAAAACCATACCATTATCATGGCCATTTTCCACATGGGGACTCGACATGGTGGGCCCACTCAAGAAATCATCAAAAGTAGGACGAACCCTACTAGTCGCAGTTGACAAGTTCACCAAGTGGATCAAAGCAGTACCAATCACCAGCTCAACAGCCCTCATGGCAGTCAACTTCATCAAGTCAATCATCTTCAGATTCAGAGTACCACACAACATCATCACAGATAATGGTAAAAACTTCACAGCAGCAGAATTCCAAAACTTCTGTCAGGACCTGGGCATCAAAATCAACTACGCATCATTCGCACACCCGCAGTCCAATGGCCAAGTGGAGAAAGCAAACGGCCTAGTATGCGGAGGAATAAAGAAGCGGCTCCTAGAACCACTAGAACAAGCCACAGGCAACTGGATAGAGGAGCTCCCAGCAGTTCTATGGAGCCTATGCACCACCCCAAACATCTCAACCCAGTATACACCTTTCTTCTTGGTATACGGGGCAGAAGCAGTGCTGCCGCACGACTTAAAATTCGGAGCGCCCAGAATCTCAGGATACGAAGAGGAAGAGGCAGAAGAAGCACTGCAGAACGACAAAGACGCAGCAGACAAAGCACGGGACACAGCCATCACAAGATCTGAAGGATACCAGGACAAATTATGCACATATCAAAGCAGTCGCCTTCGAATCAGAACATTCAACAAAGGGGACCTTGTGCTACGGCTAATACAGGAAAAAGTTCACAAACTCGCCCCACAATGGGTAGGGCCGTTCATCATCTCGGAAGTCATAGGAGGAGGAGCATACAAATTGAAGAATCCGAAGACCAATGAGGACGTGGGAAATATATGGAACGTAGCAAACCTACGCCTGTTCTACCCATAGTCCTCTAGACACTATCAAGACATCGGCAGCAGCACTGATCGGCAACCCATGTAAAATTCGAAGGAATAAAACAATGTTGCCCAAAGCATCTTACTCAAAAGCACTCGGGGGCTCGAGTCGAAACTCCTCCCGAGAGACGCTATCTTCGCTAAACGCGACCTTTACTTAAAAGCACTCGGGGGCTCGAGTGGAAACTCCCCCTGAGGGACGCTATCTTCGATAAACGCGACCTTTAATTAAAAGCACTCGGGGGCTCGAGTCGAAACCCCCCCCCCCCCGAGAGACACTATCTTCGCTAAACGCGACCTTTACTTAAAAGCACTCGGGGGATCGAGTCGAAACTCCCCCCGAGAGCTGCTATCTTCGCTAAACGCGACCTTTACTTAAAAGCACTCGGGGGCTCGAGTCGAAACTCCCCCTGAGAGACACTATCTTCGCTAAACGCGACCTTTACTTAAAGGCACTCGGGGGCTCGAGTCAAAACTCCCCCCGAGAGACGCTATCTTCGCTAAACGTGACCTTTACTTAAAAGCACTCGGGGGCTCGAGTCGAAACTCCCCCCAAGAGACGATATCTTTGCTAAACGCGACCTTTAATTAAAAGCACTCGGGGGCTCGAGTCGAACCTCCCCCCGAGAGACGCTATCTTCGCTAAACGCGACCTTTACTTAAAAGCACTCGGGGGCTCGAGTCGAAACTCCCCCCGAGAGATGCTATCCTCGCTAAACGCGACCTTTACTTAAAAGCACTCGGGGGCTCGAGTCGAAACTCCCCCCGAGAGACGCTATCTTCGCTCAACGCGACCTTTACTTAAAAGCACTCGGGGCTCGAGTCTAAACTCCCCCCGAGAGACGCTATCCTCGCCAAAAAACGCGACATTATCTACAAACATCGGGAGGAAAGAACGCAAGACTCTCGCCAAAAAACAAAAAGTTCCGACAAAGCAAGTCGCATCGAAAAGCGCACAGTTCTTTAGTCTTCACCTGATCGCAAGCGATCACCTAAAGACTCGGGGGCTACTCCCATCGGGTGCGCTGGCCCGCACCCGATTCAAAGTTGGAAAAATTCAAAAACAGCTACAAACCAGTGAGACAAAAATTCATAAAGCTTGCGTTCGATTCTACAAATCAAACGCAGCCTCGGGGGCTACTGCCATCGGGAGCGTTGGCGCGCACCCGAGAAGACATTCTCATTACAAAGGAGTCAAAGACAATCATCTCATTACAAAGGAGTCGAAGACATTCATCTCATTACAAAGGAGTCGAAGACAGTCGTCTCATTACGAATTCCAAGGCATTCATTTCATTACAAAGAAGTCGAAACGACAGTTGCCACTACATAAAGACCCGCGGAACTGCAAGATGGGCTACGCTCAACTTCTACATGTGTGCTCATGTTGAGATAATTGGCACTTTCGTGCCACAACCTAACGGGCATCACCACAGACAAAAGTAGTAACTCAGAAGGTGAAGAAGAAGCTCACCATCCTCCAGTTCTACAAGGTGCCCCGCCTACTGATGCTGCCGCTTGACGACTGGCTTGACGTCCAGTTCTTCATTAGAACTAGAAGAGAAAACACCATCGCCCAAGGGATCAGCCGAAGACGAAGACACGGGAGAAGCAGGCGAACCACCACTCGAGCCATCGGAATCGTCGCTGCTTGTTTCATCACAGTATGGATCCAGACGGTTTCCACCAACATCAAACACGCGGATAATAACAGTATCTTCGCCGTCAAAACGACAGCAAAGGCTGTGTCCGCCACGCAGATTCAACTGACGGGAAAACTCCCTCCAGCCAGACCCAAGGAAAATCAAGGATGAACTATCAACCTCCAGGTCCACCCAAGAAGAAGAACGAGCTCATCCGTGAAGATGGAACCAGAAGCCCCTCAAGTTACGTTCAGAAGCAATGGAGGGAAACGAGAAGGGAAGAGGAATCCGGGCAGCATTCTGGCCAAGAACACGCAAAAGAAAATCATAGCGCCAAAAACCCTCTTCCATGGAGGAAGAAGAAGAAGGCACCAACGCAGTACCATGACGTCCACCTCGTGAAGAACGAGGTGTGCGGCCACCACGACCACGGCGGCCACGACCTCGCCCAGCCACACCACTACCGCGCTTGGGCGCCATATGAAGAAGAAGAAGAAGAAGAAGAAGAAGAAGAAGAGAAAGATGCAAAGAGTGGATGCCAAGGACGGACAACCACAGGAAGTATTTATAGCACAATCCAAGGGCAAACCAGGAAAAGCACGCGGAAGCTCAGGCGGCGTCATCATGGCATCAAAGACCGCTGGACCGGGCGTTACGAATTCCAAGGCAAAGATGCCTTCACACGGTCAGCACTATTTACAGGACGCATCAAATCTCGCCGGTTTCCCACACAAAGCCTTGGAAACCCAACGGGCAATAGGCAGCACAAAGTCCAAACCATCATTATGATGGTCCAGAAGACGCGACGGGTCAAGAAATCAAACATCATCATAGGTCATCAAACAGCATAACAATGCATGACAGCACAACATCTCAAGTGGGACGAATCAAGACAAACGCAGTTGGAAAAAAAACTAAAAGATTCCAAAAGCCGGCTATATGTCCAAATTTTCCGACTCTACAAAAATTCTTACTCCCATCGGGATTACCTTTATTCGAGTTCGGGTGCTCCCTCACCCAGAAGGCAAAATGTGCTCGAGTGATCACTCGCACTAGCAGAAATAACATACTCTCAGAGTTGGGTGCTCCCTCACCCCGAAAGAGGCAAAGCATTCGAGTGACTACTCGCGAAAAAGAACTTAGCAATTCAGCAAATATGACTTACTCGCACACTCGACGACTTTTCGAGTGGGTGGTTTCTTATTTTCCTCGCCTGAGAACATTACAAAGCTCCGCGAGTGACTGCTAAAACGGCTCACTTGATTGTTTATTCCAAGTGGGTGCATCGCTAATCAGGCTCCGTGCCTCTACAAAAAACAACCATGCCTGGGCTACGACACACTGTACCCAGATGCCACGCAAGCTTAGCGTGTAGGTAAGACCCCGCTGCGCAGAACAGCCGGGCCGGGACTTGCCGCAGAGCGATTTCACTCCCGACCTTTTCCATGCGCTCGCATGACATAAAGAGCCGAGCGGACACGCTCGGGCTATGTGCTTAGACTGGAGGCGATTGATCCTATAAGACCTACAGCGGCATGACTTTGCTTGACACCGGTCGTTCCAAGTTCATGTCGAGGGACGTGAGCTTGATTGGGCTACTGTGGTATTTATCACTAGCACAATTCACCAAGGCTCGACCAGTCGACTCCTTGGGCCCTTTCAGCTTAAGAAATCCCTCGAAACAGATATTTTCCTGGCTCAAAACTACCAGCGAACCGTGGCGATGCCACTCTTACAAACAATAAAGCGCAGATGAATTCGAGTCCCTGCGCGACTCTTCGAGTCCCCCAGGCACTCGGGGGCTACTGACGAGGGGGTGACCCCACGACTCCTGCATATAAGGTTGCCTGGTGCGTATGAAGACAGGAGGCACGTTGGGAAGCTACGACAAGCCCACGATTGGCCCAACCAGGCACCAACGTAGGAGTCCGCGACTAACATGGAAGGCGAAACTTGGCGTACAAGGCAAAACTAGAACTAGGAAACCATCTCTGTAACCTAGTACGGACTCCCCGAGACCTAGCCTAGTATATAAAGGCTGGGAGGGGAGACGTCCTGTAACAGCCCAGTTTTTGCAAAAAATAAAAATTTTGTTTTCGGCGTGAATTGTTTGATTGTCTGATTTGTTTGCGGTGCTTGCATCCCCGATTTATCGATCGGCGATTATTTTTCCCCCTCTTATCTCGTACCGGACGGAGACCGACCCTTGCCACCCTGACACTCGACCTTTGCGACACCGGGTTTCACCCGATCACCGTCGCGAAAACCGCACGAGACCAGCTGCAACCAACGGAATGAAAAACCCCGTTTAATAATTAAACGGGATATTTTTATAGCGCGCCGGAAAGTGTTTTCGGAACGGTTCCAGCGCGAGGTGAACGCCTCCGGCTCGACGCACTGATCGCGCAGTTCGAAGTTTTACCCGAATCGGAGGTACTGCGGACCCCCGGCGGTCAGAAACGTGAGCACCGCGCGCGAGAGAGAAAAACCGGAGATGTTTTTGCAAACTGCCAGCCACCGGGGCTATATAAAGACCACCACACTCCCACCCATTTCTAGGGTTTCCCTAGCACCAATTTGCAGCCACCCCCTCCACTTTGCCCAGTTTTGCCTCCCAGCTCCCCAAATCCCGAAATTTGGCTCCCCATGCGATCTGGACCGTCGGATCGGGCGATCCAACGGCCCAGATTGCACCCAGGCTCCACCACCAACCTCTCTCCTCTCTCTCTCTCCCGCAGCCATGGAGGCAGTCGCCGCCTCCACTCCGGCAGGCCGCAGCGCCACCGCGCCCCTCTCCTCCGCGCCCGCTGGTCTTCTCCTCCTCCCCCCGCGCCCTCTCCTTCCCTCTTCTTCCCTCACCCCGCGCCGTTCCCTTTCTCCAGGTTCCGCCGGAGCCATCGCCATGGCAGAGCCGCCCGAGCTCGGGCTCGCGCCCTCACCTCGCCGCGTCGGGCGCCCGCGCTCCCTCTGGCCAGGATCCGGCGACGAAGGCCGCCGCCGTGCGCCCCCTGGAGCAGCGCCCCCGCCTTGCGCCGCCTGCCTCGCCGGCGTGGCTGACGGAGCAGCCGCCGGCCACCACGTCCCGGTCGGGATCGGGCACGGGGACGAGCCCGGTCGCCTCCCTGGCCAGCTGGGCCGACCACCTCCTCCAGGCCCAGCCAGGCCACCGCAGCCCAGCCCGAGCCAGGGCCCAGCCGCCATCCCAACGCGCCCCTCTGCCTCATGGGCTCAGCCCACTGGGTGAGGCCCAGGCCACGCCCTTATTTTCAAATTATGCCTCTGTTATTTTTTTCCCTTAGCACTGTATTTTTTTTGCTAAGTCCTATTATTTGTGCTGCTGATTCGATTCTGCGTTGACGATAGCAAGCAATCCGTAGCTCCGATGAACGTGCCCCCAAAATGAAAGTTGCTCAGTTTTGCGTGCTCTAGCATTCGTATAGAAAGTTTTTGCATTTGAGCTCATCTTGATTGTGTAATTATGTGCTGAACTGGGCATCAGGCCGTTAAACTGCTACTTTTCCTGTTAGATGCTGCTGTTACTATTTTGTTGCAACTTTGCATGATGATTGTAACAAATCCATGAGGCCTATTGTGTTTATGCTATTGTTTGCTGCTGTTAACCAACCTAAAATATGGTTTAGTACAGAACAGTACCAAATCCTTTAATTGTCGTGGAGCACTTAGTGTTATGCAATGTTTAGATTGTGCCTCACTTAAATTGACTAGTATAGATAGTTTCCTTTATGCTTCACCTCTTGCCATGTTTGTGTGCTATGCCATGCTTGCTTGAGTTTCCATGTTAATAACCGTTGGTTGGTCACCTGTAGCTAAGCAACTTGAACCACCGTAAACGTGCGGTATTCGTCGTGTGTGACCGATACCCCACTTAAATTGTTAGTAACCGTTCTCGACGATAGATCCGTATCGTGTTGCCGTTCCTTGTGTTGCCTCTTTGATCTTGTATTGCTCCGTAGTAATAGTGGTGCACCGTTGATTGCATTCCAGTGTTTATCGTCTTGTGTGCTTCCGCGGGTACCTCTCGGAGACGATGCGAGCTTGCGATCAACTACACCTTCGGAACCCGACTTATCAACAGGCAAGGACTATGCATTACTTATGATCCATTCTATTTCAACCAGCGGTTTGCATGCTAGTATAGGTTAGGTTCGATGCTTGATCCTACCACATGTTTACAGCCTCTTTTAAACCGATACAGCCATGTCCCTTCCCAGCAAACCTTGTACTGCTATGTTACTTTTGCTCGTTGCTCAGCCCCTGCTTAGTATGCATGCATAGGATGCTACGATGTTACCCTGTTACTCCTCGGTTTGGGATATCACATTATTATATTGTTGTTGATGATATGATTATTATAATGTTGACTATATTTGACGAAGGATGGGAGGTCTAGGATATCCCGCCCCGACGCTTTGTTCCATTCGAGTCACCTAGGATCCGAGTTCCGGGTATTGGTTTTAAGACTGAGCGTGCCTAATCGCGTGTGGGATATTATGGGGCCCCCTCTTCTTACCTACCTAGCTTCAAACATTTCTAGAGGTGGCCCAAGCTGATTTACCATTTGAAACCGTGTGTGTGTTGGTCAGCTGCCAGTAGTTTTCAAACAACTCGGGCCAGCGGAGACTTAGTTCCTCTGTTGGTCCACACTTGGTGAGCTAGGGAAGTCCCCTGTTATATAGGCGAGACTAACCCCAACCTTAGCCTTACGGAAGAGTCCGATCCGGAGCGTGGCTAGCTTTTGGATTGGGTGTCGACTCCCCGGGGGCCACCCGGATTTGTTCGTTGTTAGTTAGAGGGACCTGTCGTTTCGGATCTCTTGCAACTAAATCATAAAATGGTTGCCTATGATGGGTAGCAAATGAGAGAGATGGGCGAGCATGCGACGCCTCGTAATGGGCAGTTGGTACACCCCTGCAGGGTTAAATCTTTTCGAGAAGCCGTGTCCACGGTTATGGACGACTTGAGACCTACTCCTTGTTCATAGACAACAACAACTGAGATACTTTTGATATAACTTGATCAACGTGTGTGTGCCTTGACTGCTTCTTCTTCGTCGGGATGCGAAGAGGAGGACAAGGACAGGATAGGTGTTATGTTTGCGTATGTAGGTGGATAGCAAGACTTGTTGGAGGCGATTCCTCATCGAATGCTTGGCTTCTTATCTTACTCTCTAGATCGTTAGCCACTTCATAAATGCTAGTGCGGCAGCAACCTCACCACTTACCCCTTTCTTACCGTAAACTACTAGTTGTCCTAGAATGACGAGTGATGAAGTCCTTGCTGGGTCAGATGACAACTACAGTTGGATGCTGAGTACCTCTGTACTCATGATACTACCCCCAAACTCTTTTCAGGGTTCTTGATCGACAACAGGTATGGTGCTTGATGTTTCACGTGGATACTCGAAGACGACTAGTTAGGCGGATCCCGTCGGAGGGCCTGGACCCGTGTGGTTATGGGATCGATGTTTTTCTCTTTGCCACTAGGCATTTGCTTGTAGTCTGTACCCAGACATGTATCTTCCGCTGTTGTATTGTATTTGAGGCAGTTGTATGCCGATTGTATGAGATGTTGTATCCTGTATCTGTAATGTTGTGATATCATGTTGGAAATCCGGGGCATATGGCTTTGTCATATGTCGCGGTGGGACCGATATGTGCTTCGTCCCCGGATCTGAGTGGAAATACCTAGATCTGGAACAGTACCGCATATCGGGCCTTACAACTTGGTATCAGAGCCTTACCGACCGTAGGATCTCTTCTCTGGCCGAAGTCGAGTCTAGACAAAAACTATTTTGTAGTTATTAAGTTAGTTATCGGAGAGTAGGATTCTTTTTACTCCTTATCCTTGCTCTGGTCAGGACAAGTGTCGTAAGTGTTTTAATTCTGATCTTATCCCCTTCAAACTATAGGATCTCGAGTGTGTGGAGTTTAGGAATAGCTACAATGCCTTGCTTGCAGCGTATTGTCTCGATTCCGATCTCAGGTTGGGAAATCCTGTAGTGCCTTTAGTTCTTCCAACTCTGGTGTACATCTGGGTCATTCATTGCCATCCATCCTTTTGCCGGTGTTTTACGACTTGCGTCGAAAATCACTATCCCTAGATCTGGTTTTTGCGATCGTTCTTCCTCTTGTCACTGACATTTTTCGTTATTCCGACGATGTCGTCTCTCTGCGGAAATTTATCTCGACAGAAGTTCGACGTCGACATGGAGCAGAGTCCCTTGTTGGTGGTGTTGAAGAATCGTCGACTCTCCTTCCCCCTTCCCATCTCCCCCGGATCGTCCTGGATCTCGGGACGAGATCCCTTGTTGGTGGTGTTGTATTGTAACAGCCCAGTTTTTGCAAAAATTAAATATTTTGTTTTCGGCGTGAATTGTTTGATTGTCTGATTTGTTTGCGGTGCTTGCATCCCCGATTTATCGATCGGCGATTATTTTTCCCCCTCTTATCTCGTACCGGACGGAGACCGACCCTTGCCACCCTGACACTCGACCTTTGCGACACCGGGTTTCACCCGATCACCGTCGCGAAAACCGCACGAGACCAGCTGCAACCAACGGAATGAAAAACCCCGTTTAATAATTAAACGGGATACTTTTATAGCGAGCCGAAAAGTGTTTTCGGAACGGTTCCAGCGCGAGGTGAACGCCTCCGTCTCGACGCACTGATCGCGCAGTTCGAAGTTTTACCCGAATCGGAGGTACTGCGGACCCCGGCGGTCAGAAACGTGAGCACCGCGCGCGCGAGAGAAAAACCGGAGATGTTTTTGAAAACTGCCAGCCACCGGGGCTATATAAAGACCACCACACTCCCACCCATTTCTAGGGTTTCCCTAGCACCAATTTGCAGCCACCCCCTCCACTTTGCCCAGTTTTGCCTCCCAGCTCCCCAAATCCCGAAATTTGGCTCCCCATGCGATCTGGACCGTCGGATCGGGCGATCCAACGGCCCAGATTGCACCCAGGCTCCACCACCAACCTCTCTCCTCTCTCTCTCTCTCTCTCCCGCAGCCATGGAGGCAGCCGCCGCCTCCACTCCGGCAGGCCGCAGCGCTGCCGCGCCCCTCTCCTCCGCGCCTGCTAGTCTTCTCCTCCTCCCCTCGCGCCCTCTCCTTCCCTCTTCTTCCCTCACCCCGCGCCGTTCCCTTTCTCCAGGTTCCGCCGGAGCCATCGCCATGGCAGAGCCTCCCGAGCTCGGGCTCGCGCCCTCACCTCGCCGCGCCGGGCGCCCGCGCTCCCTCCGGCCAGGATCCGGCGACGAAGGCCGCCGCCGTGCGCCCCCTGGAGCAGCGCCCCCGCCTTGCGCCGCCTGCCTCGCCAGCGTGGCTGACGGAGCAGCCGCCGGCCACCACGTCCCGGTCGGGATCGGGCACGGGGACGAGCCCGATCGCCTCCCTGGCCAGCTGGGCCGACCACCTCCTCCAGGCCCAGCCAGGCCACCGCAGCCCAGCCCGAGCCAGGGCCCAGCCGCCATCCCAACGCGCCCCTCTGCCTCATGGGCTCAGCCCACTGGGTGAGGCCCAGGCCACCCCCTTTTTTTTTAATTATGCCTCTTTTATTTTTTTCCCTTAGCACTGTATTTTTTTTGCTAAGTCCTATTATTTGTGCTGCTGATTCGATTCCGCGTTGACGATAGCAAGCAATCCGTAGCTCCGATGAACGTGCCCCCAAAATGAAAGTTGCTCAGTTTTGCGTGCTCTAACATTCGTATGTAGAAAGTTTTTGCATTTAAGCTCATCTTGATTGTGTAATTATGTGCTGAACTGGGCATCAGGCCGTTAAACTGCTACTTTTCCTGTTAGATGCTGCTGTTACTATTTTGTTGCAACTTTGCATGATGATTGTAACAAATCCATGAGGCCTATTGCATTGATTCCTTTTGCGTTGCGTTAAGCAATGTTTCTACTTTAGTTTCATGCATTCACATGCCATATTTGCTTGATGCATCTTGTTTATATCTGTCTCCAAAGTAGCTACCCTGATGTTTTTGTGCTGTTGTTGCTGAAACTGTTATTTTGTTGCAACTTCGCGTGACGATTGCTTCGCAACCGTTTATCGGAATTGAGTGATTCCAATTGCATATTGTTAAGCATCATGTCTACTTACATTACATGTATTGCATCTTCATGTTAGCATTACTGGTCATATAGTTATTTAGCTCCAAAGTTGCTATGCTGCTGTTTTTGACAGCCACCTCTGTTTTCACTAAGTCTGTTACTTTGCGATGCCATGTTGTTTGCTTAATATCTTTTGATCTATGATGTCTTTTTGCATGATTCTTTTTGACATGCCTTACCTGTCATGTCTACTTTAATTACAAGTCATTTTTGAGCATGTTTGCATTAATTATCCTGTTTATGCATTGCTCTAAAGTGTGCTTCGTGATGTTGGCAGTTTGTGCCCGTAACTTGTTTTGCTTATATCTTTTTAACCGTAACTCCGTTTGGGTGTTCTTTATATGTAACTTGATTAGTTTTTCGTATACTTTGTGTTTATGCTATTGTTTGCTGCTGTTAACCAACCTAAAATATGGTTTAGGACAGAACAGTACCAAATCCTTTAATTGTCGTGGAGCACTTAGTGTTATGCAATGTTTAGATTGTGCCTCACTTAAATTGACTAGTATAGATAGTTTCCTTTATGCTTCACCTCTTGCCATGTTTGTGTGCTATGCCATGCTTGCTTGAGTTTCCATGTTAATAACCGTTGGTTGGTCACCTGTAGCTAAGCAACTTGAACCACCGTAAACGTGCGGTATTCGTCGTGTGTGACCGATACCCCACTTAAATTGTTAGTAACCGTTCTCGACGATAGATCCGTATCGCGTTGCCGTTCCTTGTGTTGCCTCTTTGATCTTGTATTGCTCCATAGTAATAGTGGTGCACCGTTGATTGCTTTCCAGTGTTTATCGTCTTGTGTGCTTCCGCGGGTACCTCTCGGAGACGATGCGAGCTTGCGATCAACTACACCTTCGGAACCCGACTTATCAACAGGCAAGGACTATGCATTACTTATGATCCATTCTATTTCAACCAGCGATTTTCATGCTAGTATAGGTTAGGTTCGATGCTTGATCCTACCACATGTTTACAGCCTCTTTTAAACCGATACAGCCATGTCCCTTCCCAGCAAACCTTGTACTACTATGTTACTTTTTCTCGTTGCTCAGCCCCTGCTTAGCATGCATGCTTAGGATGCTACGATGTTACCCTGTTACTCCTGGGTTTGGGATATCACATTATTATATTGTTGTTGATGATATGATTATTATAATGTTGACTATATTTGACGAAGGATGGGAGGTCTAGGCTATCCCGCCCCGACGCTTTGTTCCATTCGAGTCACCTAGGATCCGAGTTCCGGGTATTGGTTTTAAGACTAAGCGTGCCTAATCGCTTGTGGGATTTTATGGGGTCCCCTCTTCTTACCTACCTAGCTTCAAACATTTCTAGAGGTGGCCCAAGCTGATTTACCATTTGAAACCGTGTGTGTGCTGGTCAGCTGCCAGTAGTTTTCAAACAACTCGGGCCAGCGGAGACTTAGTTCCTCTGTTGGTCCACACTTGGTGAGCTAGGGAAGTCCCCTGTTATATAGGCGAGACTAACCCCAACCTTAGCCTTACGGAAGAGTCCGATCCGGAGCGTGGCCAGCTTTTGGATTGGGTGTCGACTCCCCGAGGGCCACCCGGATTTGTTCGTTGTTAGTTAGAGGGACCTGTCGTTTCGGATCTCTTGGAACTAAATCATAAAATGGTTGCCTATGATGGGTAGCAACTGAGAGAGATGGGCGAGCATGCGACGCCTCGTAATGGGCAGTTGGTACACCCCTGTAAGGTTAAATCTTTTCGAGAAGTCGTGTCCACGGTTATGGACGACTTGAGACCTACTCCTTGTTCATAGACAACAACAACTGAGATACTTTCGATATAACTTGATCAACGTGTGTGTGCCTTGACTGCTTCTTCTTCGTCGGGATGCAAAGAGGAGGACAAGGATAGGATAGCTGTTATGTTTGCGTATGTAGGTGGATAGCAAGACTTGTTGGAGGCGATTCCTCATCGAATGCTTGGCCTCTTATCTTACTCTCTAGATCGTTAGCCACTTCATAAATGCTAGTGCGGCAGCAACCTCACCACTTACCCCTTCCTTACCGTAAACTACTAGTTGTCCTAGAATGACGAGTGATGAAGTCCTTGCTGGGTCAGATGACCACTACAGTTGGATGTTGAGTACCTCTGTACTCATGATACTACCCCCAAACTCTTTTCAGGGTTCTTGATCGATAACAGGTATGGTGATTGACGTTTCACGTGGAGACTCGACGACGACTAGTTAGGCGGATCCCGGCGGAGGGCCTGGACCCGTGTGGTTATGGGATCGATGTTTTTCTCTTTGTCACTAGGCATTTGCTTGTAGTCTGTACCCAGACATGTATCTTCCGCTGTTGTATTGTATTTGAGGCAGTTGTATGCCGATTGTATGAGATGTTGTATCCTGTATCTGTAATGTTGTCATATCATGTTGGAAATCCGGGGCATATGGCTTTGTCATATGTCGCGGTGGGACCGATATGTGCTTCGTCCCCGGATCTGGGTGGAAACACCTAGATCTGGAACAGTACCGCATATCGGGCCTTACACGTCCACAACAACACAATGCGCATCTACTCATCCTAGCCTTTCGAGAACTCGCCTTGTCCTCCACTGAAATCGCCCCCTCATGCAATAATATCGAGCAGGAAGTGCTTATCCTATTAGCCGACGAGTATCGTCCAACCTGTGCCAATCTCTATGACTAACCCAGGGTCCCTGACCATGGGATTTTCCGGGGTTGATCCCCGTCAGTCGAGCTCCTCAGGCAGTAAAAAATGTGGGACAACTGCTCCCCAGCTCGGAGAATCGACAATACAATCGATAGCCCCGATCAAGGTGAGTACCGAGCGGTAGGAGGTGATAATAACCGACCAAGTAAGAGAGGCTGCTAGATTGGCGGGTCTCATCGTTGAACAATATCTAGGCTTGGAGGTGATCGCCGCTGGAGATATTATACTAGAAAGGACATATATCAAAGGGGATCCTCTGGTCAATAAAGAAGAGGAGAAGCTTCTACAAACGCAAATGTGAAATTTTCATGAGTGGTACAAGAGAGAAATTATACCGTTCGAGCGAGAGAGCCTTATGGTGAAAATCAAGCCAGGATATTACCACAATGGAACTAAAGTGTGGATTGCAAATCAAGAATTATTTCAGTTATTCCATCAAAAAGCACTCGACAAATCCCTCGTCAGTTGCTATTGTCTGTAAGTGATTTCTTTCAGTATTGTAAGTCTCTAGCTCAGCTCGTTCGTCATTGACTGTAATTATCCTCACTATATATATTTTTGTGTGGTATTACGCAGGATGAAGATGTACGAAATGAAAAGAGATGGAGCCTATGGCATTGGGTTGATTGACCCAAATACCATAGATGAAGTAACAGTAGAAAATCCACACTACATAAGAGACACGGAGAAGATCTTGCTAAAGTTTTTGAAGGAACTACATAGCAATACAAATATACTACTTCCTTTCAACTTCAGGTGAGTGTCACAGCTGTCTTGTACTACAAATAATAGTTTTTCTTACTCGATGTTATAAGTGATGAGTTATGCATACCCGCTTATACATACATGTGCGCATCTATCACTTCATCCTGCTAGACACTAAAATTGACGAAGGAAAAGTTATAGTAATGGAGTCACTACGTAAAGATGTTAAGGAGTACATATCCCTGAAGAATATGCTCGACAGGTAATTTTAATCATTATCGCACCATGTAGGCTTCTTTAGTTCACTTCCTGTTATATAAAGTAATTAATAACTCCTTTATTCATTTTCTTTGATGGCAGAATTTGGGCAAAGTTCATAATAGAAGAGCCCAGTGATTGGAAGGATAAGCTGAAGTGGCACTACCATAAATATGTGCGAGAACATTCGCTTTAATTCTAGTTTCAATACCATTGTCATGCTTGATTATTATCTGATTGAATTCTATTCTTGTGAAGTGTATGACGCAGGAACCAGGGACTGAACCATGTGCATACATCGTAATGGAGAACATGCGCTATATGACCAAAAGGAATAATACTAGAACAACAAATAATGTAAATAGTATTTACACTCTGTTCTTACCATGATGTAATATATATATACACACTTGATATATTCATTATTGATCTCCTTCTTTCAAACAAATTTTGGAGAAGAGGATGGAACTCCGAATAGAGGACCGCATACACGCACTTCAAGAGGAAATAGCGGGATTTTTTCTTCAGCAGGTCATACCTACCAACGGAGAATTCCATTACCCCCAACCCGGCCGCGGGTAGTAGAATATGATCTGAAAATTGTAGGTGAAACTGCGTATATACCAAATTTTATACATATATATGTGCACTGTATGTTTTATAGATATGGTGGTACGAGAAATTCTACTATGATATATCTATAATTGGTTCTACGAGATATTCTACATGTATATGCATTGAACAATATGTAATAGAGTAAACTATTTTTGAATTTAAAAATAAATAGTAAATCCTAAACCCAAGAATCAATAAACCATTAAACCCCTAAAGCAAATAATCAATAAACCCTTAAAACCCTAAAACTTTAGTGCCGGTTTGTAGTACAAACCGGTACTAAAGCCCCCAAGCCCTCTTCGCTGGATTGAGACCACGTGGCAGAGATCCAACCACTTTAGTACCGGTTCATGGCGAACCGCTACTACAGGTTTTGGACCTTCAGTGCCGAGTTTTTAGTATCAGTTCCGGAACCGGTACTAAAGGCCCTCACGAACCGGTACTATTGCCATGTTCTGCACTAGTGGAGGCATCTCTTCAACGTGAAGAGGTCTAATGCCGAGTTTGCCATTGGAGGCATTACCATCTCCATTAAGGAGAAGGATGCCTAATTTGATTTGGAGAAGTTGGATTCCGTCTAGGGGTGGCGAAAAAAGTGGCTTTATGTGAAGGAACAGGATGCTCCTGGCTAATTGTATGGTTTGGCACCGTTTGATCCTGCAGCACGGGCGGTTAGGCGGTCTTCTTGGGAGCATGAGCTATCGACATCTAAACTGGAGACGGTGGGGCTGATGGCTCAATCAGTCGTCGAGCTGAAAGAACGGGTGATTGGTCTTCAACTCATTGTTGTTTTTGTGAATAGATGTGTGCAACCGCTGCAATGGCGAGAGCGACCCATGTGGCAGTATACTGGAGTGGAGGACTCGACAAGGTGCTTGCACAAGAATTTCTCGAGCCTAGAATCGTGTCCCGAGTGCAACGGATCACCAAGTGCTTGAGTGCTACTCTGGAGAGTCCCATGGTTCCATTATCCACTGAGAAGTTGCTTCTGCAGGTATAGGACTCTATATAATCACTTATGTTTTTCTTCCAGCTTTTTATTTTTGCTTTGATGTTCTGTTTTCGTCACTGTGCTGTTGTAGAACCATGTTCCTTTGCTCGATAATCCACCGCAGCTCGAGTCCGTTGATATGCGGGAGGAAGATTATGTTGTGCCGATTCCACCGGCGCCTGTGGTTGGGGAAGGTGCTGACGAATCTTCATGTCGGGAGGCTTCTGGCCAGCCTGTCGAAGAGGATGATGATGACCGGGTCCCGCTGAGCGAGCGGTTCAAGCGGTCTCGTCCGTCGACGCTGGAGGTTGTCGTTGATTCATTTTCTGCTGGTGCCCGGGAGAAAACTTTGGTTGTTGCTGCTGCCGCCACCCGTCCTCCTCGGGGTGGTCATCAGAGGCTAAAGATGTTCCTTGCGCTTCGACCGACGACTACTGGCGTTAGGTTAGTATTTGTGACTTTGTTGTTTTTCTGTGTTGCTTGCTCGATTCGCTCTGTTGGTTCTTATATGAGTTTTCCAGAAGTGGTTCTGATGTGACTCCTTCTTCGGGTTTGTTTGTTTCTTCATTTGTCCCTCTGGCGGCTGCTTCGGATACTACGGCTGGGGTTATGCCGAGTCCTCTGTCGACTTCTCCAGAACCAAGTGTGGGTGTTTTCCCTGTGGATAGTCCTTCTGTGGATCCTGGGAGGGCGGCTGATGTGCTGTCCTCGAGTGGTCCGTCCATGTCAGCTACTCCTTCTCCCCAGGAGGATTGCATTCTTGAAAAATAACTTTCTTTGGAGGGCAAGGTAGCCTACTTCGATCGCATGTCCAAATAGGTATGTTGTCTGGTCTCCGCCATGTTTCTGTAGTACTTGGCTTTGCTAATTTATCGGGTGTGCGACTGCGCTCCCGATGGGAGTAGCCCCCGAGGCTATGTGCAACCATTTGTGGTTGGGCGTAGGCTTATTTTATTCTGTATGTTTAGTTGATTCACTGTCATTTTATGTTGTAGCTGATTTTCAAGGCAGTCGACCGCGTTCTGAATAAGGTCGATCGGTATAGGGCAGAGTGTGACGAAGATGATGCTAAAATGAGCCGAGTTGCTGGTGAGCTTTTCTTTTTCCTGTAAGTAATTTTTTACGGACGTTTTCATGGGTCTGGTTCAGCTGGGAAGAAAGCCGCTGAAAAGCGGGTTGCTGAGCTGTAAAAGGAGCTTGAGCTTCTTCGTGGAGGCTTTGAGGCGAAAGAAAAGGACCTCGAGGCACAACGTGGTGAGGTTGAGCACCTTCGTCGGGTGGGGGAGCAGCTGGAGCATGTGGAGCAAGCCGAAGCGTCTGAAGCTGGGCGTCTTCGTACTCTCGCGGGTGCTCTTGTGGGTAATTAAGTCCTCTTTTCCTTTGTGGTTTCTCCTGTTTATGATTGGTCATTGTTGATGAATGTTCTGATTCAGGTGTCGTTGCGCTGAGACTTCTGCTGCTACTTCTGAGGGGTCCGATGTCCTTCATGGCGTAGTGAATGTCGTGGAAGGCGTTGTGGATGTTGCGAAGGCTGCAGTTGGCGAGGCCTTGGTCGTGCTCGAGCTCCTACACCAGGGCGTGTTCCTAGAGAAGGGTGTGGCTCAGGGTCTTGGTCCGCTGGCGGGTGCTTTTGACAAGGATGGCGACTTCTTGGAGGGTTTCATCCGTGACAACGTGGTGAGTGGTCTTGAGACTGCGTTCATGGTCTTAATGGGCCTTGGCATGGCGATTGATTATGATACCTTGGTGTCGACTGTGCATGAGTACACCAACGAGAAAGGGCTTCGGGCTTCTGATTTGGTGCGTCGTCTGCAGAAAGTTGTGGAGGAGCATGCTCGCGCTCGGGAGGACCTCGAGTAAGTTTTAGGAACCTTGTATTTTGCAGATGGTGCATCTGATGGTATGCTTTTGTAATGAACTCCTTTTGATTGAAAAAATGTTTCAAGTTATTGATTACAAATCCCCTGGGCATTTGTTTTATTGTCTTGACTCTTGTTTTCTCTTGCGCTAGGCTTCCACGAGAACTTATCGTGTGTGGAAAACTTTGAGGGAAGATGCCCGTGAGGATGCATATGAGTCCATTCGCATTTGATACGTCCCAAACATATCTATAATTTATGCTTGCTCCATGCATGTTTTGGGTGATATTGCTATGTTTTTGATGCACTTTCATACACTTTTGATCATATTTGGACTAACCTATTAACTCAGTGCACCATAGTGCCAGTTTCTGTTTTCTGCTGTTTTTGTATTTTAGGTTTTCCCATTACTTAAAGTGCCCAAAAATTCTGGAAAAAATATATATAAAATCTTCGAGACGGAACCTTCAAGAGCCCCGAAGTAGGGCCAGAGGGGGGCCACCAGGGGTCCAAGCACCCTGGGGGCGCGACCCCCCTGGTGGCCGCGTCGTGTGGCCGCCTAGACACCCGGGGAAACCCCCTGGCCTCCCTTCGGCCTATATTTACCCCGTCTTCCGAAACCCCCGAAGACAGAACCTTTTTTCTCGATCTCCCCTCTATTCCGCCGCCGCCGCGCTTCCAAGATCGGGATTGCCAGGAGACCCTGTCCCGGAACCCTGCCGGAGGGAGAATTGACCTCCGGGAGATTCTCCACCACCATGGACGCTTCCTGGATGATTCGTGAGTAGTCCACCTTGGACCATGGGTCCATGATCATTATCTATATGATGTCTTCCCTCCATCTTTGTTCTTCAATGTTTAGACCTTGTGAGCTGCCCTACATGATCAAGGAACATATGTAATTTTCCTGCTGTTGCTATGTTGAGTTTGCTGGGATCTGATGGATTATGAGATCATGTTAAGATTGTGATGAGTAATATATTTGGTTCTTATCCTTTTATATTTATGTTCTTGAGTAATTCTTGCATGTTCTCTATTGCTTTTTATTGCTTTAGCCAAGTAATGGATCGTAACTCCAAGAGGGAGCGTTATGCATGATTGTGGGTTCTTGACCCCCAATGACTAGCTTGAGTGACAAAAACATGAGTCTAGGGGATGTGGTGTTGCCACAAGGGCGAAAACAATGGTGCTTGTACTTGTGGGTGCAAGGATTTTTTTACTTTACACAAAGTTCTTTTAATGTAGTTTTCTGTTGCTTTGGGTGGGGCTCGCAACTTAAAACCAACGAGATGTTCTGGATAGATTTCTCAAGGTGGATGATTAGTGGGTAGATGCAGATGGATTTCGGTCTACTTGTCTTGGCGTACTGCCCATGCTTTTGAGCCTCTTCCTTTATTTTGTACCATAGTTAGCATTGCGGTGTGTTTTTAATCCTCTCAATTGCCCAACTGTAATTTGCTCACTTCGCATAGTTGTTTATCGTCTTTTGGGAGAGACATCACTAGTGAACTTCATGGGACCCCGGTCCATATCTCCACCAATGTTTACACCCTCAATTTACTTCCTTCTTTTACTTTACTTCGCATTTATCACTACTATATACCCCTGCGTTTGACCCTTTGTAAACAACAAGACCGGAGAGATTAACAACCTCTCTTTATTTGTTGGGAGCAAAGTTATCTGTTGTGTGCAGGTCCACGTCAACTCTTGCACTATCAAGTAATTTCTAGCGTTGTTGTCACCTACTTGTCGTTGTCGGAGTCCGTCGGAGACATAAACCTCGGTATCTTCATTGAGGGAAACTTTCTGTTGTGCTACATCGCAACCTTCCACTTGGGGTAATCAACGAGGGGCGAGAAGCCATCAAGACAATTTCTGGCGCCATTGCCGGGGACTCCACTCTTCAAGATAGGGGAGTTGCACACTATCTTTTATCTTGGATTTTTAGTCTTTTTAGTTTACCTTTCAGTTTTATCTTAGTGTCCTTTATGAAAAACACCAAAAAAAATTAGTTACCTTGCTTTCAATAGTCCTTCCTTTTTAGTCAAGCATGTTAGGACTTGGTGCCTTGAGGGAATCGTAAGTTCTAGATTTCCATCAAAGATATGGAGAGAATATGAAGAAGGCATGGGACATAATTTCTGATGCACATAGGAGAATTATGCCTTGGATACCTATAAAAATTGTGCTTAGAAAGTTTTACCATGGTCTTTTTAAGTGGTGTAAGCATTCTCTTGATATTATAGTTGAAGGAGATTTCTAAGAGTGTGATGAAGCTAGAGCCCTTGATATTATACATTGTCTATCTAGTTATTTTGTTTATGATCAAAGTTTTGATACTGTTATAGATAGACTTTCTACTATTGAGAGGAGAATGGATGCTCTAGACTTGAGATGCTCAAAACCGCAGTCGTCCAACCCAATGCATCGACTCGCTAATCATCCACCTTGAGATATCTATCCAGAACATCTCTCTGGTATTAAGTTGTGAATCCCAGCCAAACTGTAGGCTCAAAGGAACAGACGACTGCCTTAGCACTCTATGTGTAATGTAAGCAATCCTTGCAACCGCAGTTACAAGCACCATTGTTTTCTCGCGGATGGCAACAACACATCCCATAGTCTCATGTTTTTGTCACTCAAGATAGACATGGGGGGGCAAGAACCCACAATCAAGCATAACATTCCCTCTTGGAGTTGCAATCTACTACTTGGCCAAAGTAACAAACACAATGGAGAACATGCAAGAACACTCAAGAACTAAAATACAAAGGTAAACCAAATATATTACTCATCACAAACTGAACATAATCTCATAATAGATCGGATCCCAGCAAACACGGCATAGCAAAACATGAACTAATACAAAGGTGCCTTGATCGTGATAGGCAACTCACAAGAGCTAAACATTGAGACACAAACTTGGAGAGAAGACATCATCTAGCTACTGATCATGGACCCATGGTCCAAGGGGGACTACTGACAACGCATCTGATGTCACGAGAGTTTACTTCTCGCCCCTCGTTGGTTACCCAAAGTGGAAGGTTGAGATGTAGCAGCAGCAAATTTCCCTCGGTGAAGATACCAAGGTTTTTCTCCAGTAGGACTCCGATAACGACAAGAAGGTGACAACGGCGCCAGAGATTAGCGGTTGTCATGGACCTGCGCACACACCAGATAGCTTTCCTCCCGACGAGTACAAAGGGGTTGTCAATCCCTCCGGCCTTGTTGTTTACAAAGGATAAAACGCACGGGATAATAATGATAGCGATAGCAACGGAAAAAATAATAAAGAAGTAAATTGATAGAGGGTGTAAACAGTATTGGAAATATGGATCGGGGTCCTATGATGTTCACTAGTGATGTCTCTCTCCCAAAAGACGATAAAATAGCCATGCGAGGTAAAAAAATTACAGCTGGGAAATTGAAAGGATTATGTGCGCAAACCAATGCTAATTATGCTATAAAGAAAGGCAGAGGCTCAAAAGCATGGGCGGTACACCAAGACAAGTAGACCGAAATCCATCTGCATCTACCTACTAATCATTCACCTTGAGATATCTATCCAGAACATCTCGCTGGTATTAAGTTGTGAATCCCACCCAAAGTGTAAACTCAAAGAAACAGACAACTGCATTAAAGAACTTTGCGTAAAGTAAACAATCCTTGCACCCGCAAGTACAGGCACCATTGTTTTCCTTTTGGCAACAGCACATCCCCTAGACTCATGTTTCTGTCACTCAAGCTAGTCATCGGGGGGCATGAACCCACAATCATGCATAACGCTCCCTCTTGGAGTCACTACCTACTACTTTTCCAAAGCAAAAAACAGCAACGGAGAACATGCAAGAATTACTCAAGAACATAAATATAAAAGAGTATAATCAAATATATAACTCAAACACAATCTCAACATAATCTCATAATCCATCGGATCCGAGAAAAATAAACATAGCAACAGCAGAAATATTACATAAGTGCCTCGATCATGTAGGGAAGCTCACGAGGTCTAATCCAGGAAGAACAAAGAGGGGAGGAGAACATCACATAGCTACTGATCATAGACCCATGGTCCAAGGTGGACTACTCACGGTTCATCCGGGAAGCATCCATGGAGGTGGAGAAGCTCCCGGAGGTGATTCCTCCCTCCGGCAGGGTGCCGGGAAGAGGTCTTCTGGTGCTCCTGATCTTGGAAGCGCAGCGGCAGCGGAACAGAGGAGAGATCGCGAAAAATGGTTCCCCTCTCGGGGGTTTTGCATCACGGGGAATAAATAGGCGAAGGGGGGCAGCCAGGGGGTCCACGAGGGGTCCAGGTGGCCCCCTGGCGCGGCCCCACCCTGGGGCGCGCAGGGAGGGCTCCTGGGGTCCTGGTGGGTCCCCTCTCCCCCCCCCTCCGGTGATTCTAGAAGCTTCCTGATTGCTGATTTTTTATTGGATTTTTCCCGAATTTTTGGAGCACTTTTAATATGGGGGAAACCTGAAATAGAAAAACAGCAGAAAACAGGAACTCGAACTGGGGTGCACTGAGTTAATAGGTTAGTCCAAATATTATCAAAAGTGTATGGAAGTTCATCAATATCATAGCAATATCACACAAAAGAGGCATGGAGCAAGCATAAATTATAGATACGTTTTGGACGTATCAACATCCCCAAGCTTAATTCCTGCTCGTCCTTGAGTAGGTAAATGATAACAAGCATAATTTCTCTGGTGACATGCTAACAACCATATAAGAACTTTTAAGTAAAGCAATCAAGGCATGTAATTCAATTCAAGTCATAACAGGCAAGAGTCTATATCTAGCATTGAAATAAGGAACATAAGAACATAAAGGTGAAAGAGCTCTCGCTGTCCGTGACTCGAATGTCTCCAAATGGTGTTTGCGTGCAAGAAAGGGGATAGGGATATACGAGAAAAAGTATTTTTATGTTGAGAACTCAATCTACTAAAGTTTCACACTTGGTCTTCTTTGGAATCTTATCTTGACTCATTCCCAGACCACTAGCCAGGTACAAGTCAAAATGATCCACTCCTTTTTGACATTTTGAGCACTCATGCAATGGGTGAGCGTAAGCAAGAAAGTTGACACTTAGGATGGCAAAGAGAGAATATGGTGGAGGAGGAAGACAAAAAGGTGTGAAAGGCTCACATCAATGAGGATAATCATAGGCGAGAGAAAGCCAAATGATAGATATGATGTGAGGAGTAGGGATTGCCATGCAACGGATGCACATATGAGCTAAGGTAAGCTCTCCAATGGAACTAGTGGGGATGCATCCAACTTGCTTGCTCAAGAAGACCTAGAGCTCATTTGAGGAGGCTCATCATTGGAATATACAAGCCAAGTTCTATAGTATGAAGGTCCCCACATAGCTATATGCATGAATTATAATCTCTATGGAGTACAAGATATAAGAGGGGGTACGAGTGTGGATCTCTCAAAAGGAATAGTAGTATGCCCCCTTCTCTCTTTTTATTTCTTTTTCTCTTTTTTCTATTTTTTTCTATTTTTTTGGTGGCCTCTATGGCTATTTCTATTTCTCTCATTTTTCCTCTTTGGGATCTTTTAATTTGTCCACTTTGGGATCTTTTCCTCACTTTTAGGGGAAACAATCTATAAATTACAAGAAGTATAGAAGATCTTTCACACTTTACAAAGTACTCAAATCATAAATAAGATGTAACTATCATGATGTATGCAAATGTATGCCTCTACCAGTGTAGCAGGATATGCAATGATACTAGCGCGTCATGTAGCAATGATTAGGGAAAGGCCCAACTAGCATGCGGCTCATCGATCAAGCAAGTAGCATGTATGACATGAAGATCAAGTCATGAGAAGATGGATGTTGCATGGCAATATATCTCGGAAAAGCTATGGAAATGCCTTGATAGGTAGGTATGGTGGCTGTTTTGAGGAAGGATATAAGGAGGTTTATGATGACAGAGCGTATCGTGCCAAGGGTTTGGATGTAGAGGTGTAGGTGGACGCTAACTCTCGGAGTGAGAAGAAAGCAATGCATGACACAGGAGAGGCTAGCAAAATATGGGAAGGTGGAAGTGTCAACTTTCGAATACTCACATTAGTCAGAAGAACTCATGCACTTATTATCGGTAACTCTCAATCTAATAAGGAGGTTCACAAAGAGACAAGTACCCCGAGGAGGAGCATATGGGGGTTTGGTTATCCTTGCGCATCCTCGACTCATGGTACGTGACTGTACTCTAATATTCGACCCCTCAGAAGAGTAGTGATCCATCTAGTAGCTAAAGTTCTCAACTAATTTTGTAAGCTTTGAAAATAAACACGGATTGCCCAAAATACGACATCTATCGATAATAGGCTAAATCTCTTGACACCAAAAGTCCAAAAATTACTCAAAACAATACCTCAAAACTATTGCAAGTTACTACTACAAAAGAATAGCAACCTCAATTACCTACTTCAAGTCAAGAAACAAAACTCAGTGCAACAGGCAAACTCTCTAAACAAGATAAACATGAAAACTCAAGAGAGTTCCAGCAACAAACTAAACAAAAGCTCTTTGAAAATACAAGCATGAAAACTAAGAGCTAAACATGACAGCAGCTATGAAAAGATAAAGAACACACACGACAAAGATAAGCATGAAGAATCCTATGTTGTGTTCTAGATTTTGGAAGTGGAGCGTGTTTCTCTCCCACACAAAGAAATCTTGGTTCTAACTTGTATGAACAGCAATCAAAGCTAAAGAAAACTAAAAATAAAACCTAAGAGCGAGACGCTCCAAGCATAGAACATAACGCATGAAGCGATAAAAATATAGTGAGACGAGAGACGAACTGATAATTGTTGATGGAGAAGGGGATGCACGGGGGCATCCCCAAGCTTAGATGCTTGAGTCTCCTTGAATATTTCTTGGGGATGCATGGGGGCATCCCCAAGCTTGAGCGCTTGACACTCCTGAATCTTCTTTCATCATCTTCCCTCGCACACTTGAAAAGTCCCTTCATACATAACTCATCATAATCTGATTAGCGAGGTTAGTACCCATAATAAAATAATTTTTTCTCTACTGGAAACAAATATATTCTTGAAGAGCTACTATTTCTCAAGAATGCCAAAAGGTTTTTCCAATGAAAATGCAAGCTTGAGGTTTGCAAAACGAAGGAAAGGCAAAACAGGACAGAATCTCTGAAAAACAGACTAGCAGGTAGAAAAGATTTTTTTAGGGATACTTGTGCAACTCAAATCAAAAAACTCAGAACATACGAAAGTTCCGTAATTGTATAGAGCACGTTATGTAAACAATTCATCTCAAAAATATGAACTGGGATTTTTCCATGATTTTTCTAGTCACGAGGACAGAATCTGTTTTCTGGACAGCATGTCACAACTTTCATTTCCCTTGTCATATGAGGCTATAAATGGCACAAAGCTTGAAAATTAAAGATACAATGATGTTGCTACAGTAGTAACAATCATCAAGACCAAGAAAAACAGAAGAAAAACAAAAAGTAAAACCTAAATTCGTTGCGGGCTGCCTCCCGAAAGCGCTTCTTTAAAGCCATTAGCTAGGCTTAAAGATTACAGAAGATGCTCTCACAAGAATAAGAATTTTGAAGCAAAAGAGAGCATAAAGAAGAAAATATGAAACAAATTTAAGCCTAACCCACTTCCTATGCATAGGCATCTCGTAAGAAAATAAATCAAAGAAGCACAAAGTGACATGCATAGGAAGGTGGAACAAGAACAACTTGAAAACTTTGATCATAAAGAGAGGTGTTTTTGTAATATGGAAGTTTCTATAACCAAACTTTCCTCTCTCAAAGTAATTTTTAGTAGTATCATGAACAACATCAAGTATATAAAAATCACATAAATCATATTGTTCATGACCTACAAGCACACGTGTATTGTTTTCAACACGGTTTTTAGGATCATAAGATAAATGCAACCCATCACATTGAGCTTTGATAAGAGGAAAATTCTGAGTTGGAGATTTCAAAAGGATAATAGGGACATCAAGTGTGGGTGCAATAGCAACAATTTCATGCTTGACATAAGGAACTATAGCAAGTTCATCTTCGCAAGCATAATCCATATTGGCATCAAGGCCATCAACAAAGCAAGTATTAAGTTCATTAGAAAGGGAAGTATCAAGTGAGTACTCGGGATCATGGGATTCCTCATCAAAGCAATCATTAGCCTCTTCTAGGGAAGAAAACATTTTATTTTTAAAATCCTCAATATAAGAATTGGAAGTATAACTCTCGAAGAAATAAGCAAGAACTGCAAAGTTTTCAGATTTGTAAATAGCATCGTGATACTTTTCAATCAAATAAGCAATCTCATAAGCACCTTTAAAAGCAACAAACTCTTCAATCTTTTCAACATCAAAGTAATCATAAACACCTTTGGCATAAGAAGATAGGATCTCCTTTTCATTAAACTCACATTGGAAAGGAAGGTGTTTATGCTCTATATTAGAGCAGCAAGTAAAATCATAAATGTGGCATAAACACTCAGCATAGCAATAAGAAGTTTGTATTTGGTCCCATAAGTGTTTCCCTTTCTGAGATAGTCGGTGCCGCGTATAATGAGCATGCTCATCCAATGATTTTCCCTCAACCAAGTCAGTTGGGTTTTTAGCGCGAGCACAAATTGATCGAAGACGATCCAAGTGAAACATGTCCATCCTTCCATATTTGGGTGGTTCCACACCCATGGTGAAGATAGCATCAGTAGGCAGAGTAAGACAAAGAAGAAAGGTAGAAACTATTTTTTTGGTTTTTCATAAAAGACACAAAAGCAAAAACTGAAAGGTAAACTAACAAGACTAAAAAGCAAAGATAAAAGATAGTGTGCAACTCCCCTATCTTGAAGAGTGGAGTCCCCGGCAACGGCGCCAGGAATTTCTTTGATGTCACGAGAGTTTACTTCTCGCCCCTCGTTGGTTAACCAAAGTGGAAGGTTGAGATGTAGACAGCAGCAAATTTCCCTCGGTGAAGATACCAAGGTTTGTCTCCAGTAGGACTCCGATAACGACAAGAAGGTGACAACGGCGCCAGAGATTAGCGGTTGTCGTGGACCTGCACACACACCAGATAGCTTTGCTCCCAACGAGTACAAAGGGGTTGTCAATCCCTCCGGCCTTGTTGTTTACAAAGGATAAAACGCACGGGATAATAATGATAGCGATAGCAACGGAAAAAATAATAAAGCAGTAAATTGATACAGGGTGTAAACAGTATTGGAAATATGGACCGGGGTCCTATGATGTTCACTAGTGATGTCTCTCTCCCAAAATACGATAAAATAGCCATGTGAGGTAAACAAATTACAGCTGGGCAATTGACAAGATTATGTGCGCAAACCAATGCTAATTATGCTATAAAGAAGGCAGATGCTCAAAAGCATGGGCGGTACGCCAAGACAAGTAGATCGAAATCCATCTGCATCTACCTACTAATCATCCACCTTGAGATATCTATCCAGAACATCTCGCTGGTATTAAGTTGCGAATCCCACCCAAAGTGTAAACTCAAAGAAACAGACAACTGCATTAAAGAACTTTGCGTAAAGTAAACAATCCTTGCACCCGCAAGTACAAGCACCGTTGTTTTCCCCCTTGTGGCAACAACACATCCCCTAGACTCATGTTTCTGTCACTCAAGCTAATCATCGGGGGGCATGAACCCACAATCATGCATAACGCTCCCTCTTGGAGTCACTACCTACTACTTGGCCAAAGCAATAAACAGCAACGGAAAACATGCAAGAATTACTCAAGAACATAAATATAAAAGAGGAGAATCAAATATATAACTCAAACACAATCTGAACATAATCTCATAATCCATTGGATCCCAGCAAACTCAGCATAGCAACAACAGACATATTACATAAGTGCCTCGATCATGTAGGGTAGCTCACGAGGTCTAATCCATGAAGAACAAAGAGGGGAGGAGAGCATCACATAGCTACTGATCATAGACCCATGGTCCAAGGTGGACTACTCACGGTTCATCCGGGAAGCATCCATGGTGGTGGAGAAGCTCCCGGAGGTGATTCCTCCCTCCGGCAGGGTGCCGGGAAGAGGTCTTCTGGTGCGCCCGATCTTGGAAGCGCAGCGGCGACGGAACAGAGGAGAGATCGCGAAAAAGGGTTCCCCTCTCGGGGTTTTTGCGTCACGGGGAATAAATAGGGGAAGGGGGGCAGCCAGGGGGTCCACTAGGGGTCCAGGCGCCCCCTGGCGCGGCCCCACCATGGGGCCCTGGTGGGTCCCCTCTGGCTCCCCCCCCCTCGGTGATTCCGGAAGCTTCCCGATCGCTGATTTTTTTATTTGATTTTTCCCGAATTTTTGGAGCACTTTTAATATGGGGGAAACCTGAAATAGAAAAACAGAAGAAAACAGGAACTGGCACTGGGGTGCACTGAGTTAATAGGTTAGTCCAAATATGATCAAAAGTGTGTGGAAGTTCATCAATATCATGGAAATATCACACAAAAGAGGCATGGAGCAAGCAGAAATTATAGATACGTTTTGGACGTATCAGCATCCCGGAGGCAATCAAGGTGATGGACAGGCCTCCGAAGGTCAATCCTCCCTCCGGCAGGGTGTCGGGACATGTTCTTATGGTGATCTGGATATCGGAATCGCGACGGCGGTGGAAAAGTGGATGAAATCGCGTAACGGAAATCCTTGAGGGTTTCTAGAACGAGGGCTAAATATATGCCAAAGGAGGGACTAAGGGGTGCCCCCCTGGCCCAAGCGGCCACCCCCTTGGCTGCGCAGGGAGGCACCTGGCTGGGGGTGTCCCCCTTTGGTCTTCTAGAGTCTTCTGACTTGGATATATTTTTGGTATTTTTTCTGGAATTTTTCGTGCACTTTTATATTTGTCTTTTTTACAATGCACGGACAATAACAAACAGAAACTGGCACTGGGCACTGAATTAGTAGGTTACTCCAAAATATGTTGTAAATGGTATGAAAGTGCATCAAAACATATAACAATATCACCAAAAGAAGCATGGAGCAAGTAGAAATTATAGATACGTTTGGGACGTATCAACATCCCCAACACTACTGCAAAGAGGGGCTAACACGATACTCCTTTCCCCGTCCCTTGTACGAAATTGTTTGCTATGCTATCAACGCAAACGGTATAAATAAAAAATCGTTTGGGCGAAACTGAATCATCTGGGAAACATACCCAAAAGGCCACAATTCTAAAAATTATTGTGTGGGTGATGTAGGGCGGACGGGTCTTTGAAAATCGTCCTGGGATGTTTCGAGAGAAAACCCACGGTTGCATATAAAGGACCACCAGCCTTTCTACGCAATCGTTCATAGTAACTGAAATGTTTGGAATGCCTAATCTATCAGGCACGCTTCTGAAAATCCTTTCGTGTGTGAAACAAGGGCTGACGATTCGTTCAAACAACTGTCCGCGTGACCAGCCAGAACACCCACAGTTGCAAAGAATGAACCGCTAGCCCATCTTCACAATCATTTGTATTTACTGAAATGTGCGGGTGTGTAATCTATCTGGCACATTTCTGTAAATCTTAGTGTTGGTTATGCACGGCACACAGTTCCTACAATCAAGTGTTTGGGATTGCTACTTAGAACACCAACGGTTCTAAAAAATGAATCTCTACCTTAGTAAAGCGAACGTTCTAAATTAATTCATGGTGTGCGAAGTAAAATATATCAGAAACGTTTGTGAAAATCTAAGGGTTGGTGATGCACGACACAAAGTTTGTACAATAAACTGTGGGTTATAATAGTCGCCTGGTCATGCGGTCATTTCGTGGTCAACTCCCTTATCTTCTATGCGAGCCGTGCATTGCTACTCCTACTACACAGTACGCGTGCAGTTGGCCGACGACCGTGATTTATGGAGCACTTCCTCCCCTCTTCTACACAAACTTCTCATTCTACTTCCACTACTCCATCTCTCTCTCTCCCTCTCTCTCTCTCTCTCTCGCTCTCTCTCTCTCTCTCTCTGCGCATCCCGGCCATCTAGACCTCAATCCACAGTTCGTCACCCCAAGGCCATGGCTTCTTCAAATCCCCCCTCTAAGCATGTTAGGTATAGTGGTTTCCATCTCCGTTCTATTCCATTACTCTATCTCCTTTTTTTAGAGGAAATCTTTCTCTTTTCTGCTCTAATCTTTCTTTTCACATCATTTTTTATTCACATCGACATACAGGTCCGGTGGATCTGATTGACAGGAATATCACCTGGGCATCATCGATGAGTTATGCCAAGTGTTGGACATGAGTACATTGAATGTCACGGGTTCCATCAAGGTGGCTGAAGAGAACATGGATGACGCCATTGCCACCAGGGAGCGGCTGCTGAAGCAAGCGGATGATTCGCTTGCAACACTTCAGACCTTGCATGAAGATTCGAAGAAGACGGTTGACGTCAACATCGACCTCGCGCATAAAAATGCGAGCCTGGAGCTGGAGCTCAACCGAGCACACAAGGGAACATTGGTTCTTCGCGCGGAAGCCCTGACGGAGAAGAATGCAGAGATGGAGAGGATCATCCAGAGGGCCAAGGCAAATGGAGAGATGGAATAACTTTGTGTCTGTTTTAGTTATCAAAATAAAAGACTATGTTTATGTAGATCAGGACGTGTGTCTCTTCTTATGTTGCTCTTAACTAAGAACTTCTCTGGTCGATCTCTAGCACACTAATGAGTAATTCCAGTCATTAACCGTTCATCGGAATTCAGCATATGATATACCATTGGATTCATATTGAAATGGACCATCTTCCATTTGTTGAACACTTCTTCTAATTCCTCACGGATTAAGAGCAGTTTCGAAAACGGTGCGGCGGGCCACTTTTGCAGCAGGCGTATTTTCGCGATTCTCTTAAACCGTTGGTCAGAATGACACGTATGATACACCGTTGGAAAGGTATTGATCAGGCGCTCCATCCATATGTATAACACTTTCTCTAATTCCTCACGGTTTGAGAGTAATTTCAGATAAAAAAACGCAGCAACTCTGTTTTTGGTTTTCGGATCTCGTAGAGAGTCAAAAAATTTAACCGTTTGTCGAAACGATGTGTATGATACACCGTTGGATTCGCATGGAGTAGGGGCATCTTCTACATGTTGAACACTTTTTGAGATTCTTCACTGTTTTGAAGGAATTTGGAAAACGGTGTGCTGCCCTCGTTTGGGCAGCGGAAGTTTTCGCGTATTTTTTTTGTTTCGTTCGTCCGATTGATTCAATTGTTACACGGTTGGATAGCTATCGTCGAGGCGCTCGATTTTCATGTATAACTTTCTCTCTAACTCCTTACGGTTTAAAAGTAGCGTCGATTTTACTAAAACGCGGAGTCACTTTTTTCGCGGAACAAAAAATCGGCGAGTGAGCTGTATTGGTTTGTATCCGGCAGTGAAGCGCACTGCATTATCGCCAAACAGAGCGCAAGTGTTTTTCGCTTACCCGAAATCGGCCAAGTGAACTGCATTGGCCGGGCAACCGCACCGCATCCGACGGGCAAGCGCACTGCATTATCGCCAAACAGAATGCACGTGTTTTTCGCGGATCCGGAATCGGCCAAGTGAACTGCATCAGACGGGCAACCGCACCGCATTTGTCGACAGAGAGCACCGCATGCTTTTTTTATTAATTCATCAGAATTTCGCAATTCTATTCGCGGAAAGTGAACCACAACACGCATCGAAGAGAACTACATGATTTTCTATGTGTTTTTTATACAAGGAAGTAAAAGTATACTATATGGAGTGCACTTTATTCGATAGGCAACCTCACTGAAAATGAGAAATTTCTGCACTTCACTATTTTTTGAACTACATGATAAAAAATTAACAAATATAGATCTAAAAAGAAGCGAACTTCTTTTTTTCTCTCTTGAGGCATTTTTTTAGAATCACATTTCATGAATTTTATTAGACGGGCAACCGCACTGCTTGAGACAGAAAACTGCATCGCATCATATGGACAGGCGAACTGCACGATTTCTTTCATATTTTCTTTTAAATAATTATGACCGAAAGTGAATTGCAGAGAAGAGGACAAGCGAACCACAATTCTATCAAAAAGTGAAACACTTTAAAAAAAATCCTAACATTTTTACAATTCAAGTCGAACGCAAGTGAACACCATCACTCTCAAAAGTGAACATCATTCTCAAAAAATATTCATTTTTTCCACAAAGAGAACCGCACATCAAAATTACATCTTTTTTACAGAGGTATATCACTACATACTTTGCACAGTGAACTGAATCATACATAATTTGTACTCCCTGGATTCTAAAATAAATGTGAGATATGTTTCCCCCTTTTCTTTTTGCTAATCTTCTCCTGCAATCAAACAATGATACCAAAGCACACTCAACTGCAATGCATTTCCTTCTCTCCAATAAAAGCACAAATTTTTATTTGATGAACAGGGTACAGAGAAGGGGCCAAGATACACTTCGTTGCTGCTGCATTGCTGCCGAACAAATAGCAAAACCTGCAGTGGCATAGCCTAGCATGAGATAAAATATGTGTTTACAGTTTTTTCGCACAATGGAAGTACAGTATGGTCAAGCAATAAATTCCGGCCGGAGATGATAAGAAACTTCTTGTAGTGTTCTTAGAACATTCTCTTTTTCACTCTCAACTATTCTCGTGACTTACATAGAAAGGACAATCTCTCCCATATACACAAATTTATACCCACTGTGAGTCATAAAAAATACACTATCGATATGATAAAAAGAATTTGTGCTGGAACACGGAACTAGTACCTAATAGAAATATTCTGGTCCTAGAAGGAGGCTCCTTGTTTGGTACTGTATAATGGTCGGCTTAAGAGTGTGGGATTTTACAGATTGTTCACATTATATTGGCGCTCGCTACAGCTTGTTGTGCACTCCGATTTAATCCCAGTATCGTACTAGTATTTGTGCCTCCGACTGGCTGGAAGTTATATGCTTGCTCAGGTCCTTAGGTTCACTCTGAAAAATAGTCTGGCCGTGCATGCAGTCCAGACCTGCAACTCGATGCAATCTGGTAGAGCGGGCTTGGGGAGGTTAGTGCTCGCACGTACCTAACCAGGAGGGCGCTGGAGGGCTAGCAGGTCGTCGGGGCTCTGCCTTGCCGGAGACGACGACCCGGGGGACTCGGCGGCGCAGCCACCCATGTGGGGCTGGGCTAGATCCCGCCACGGCCTTGGACAGTGAGGGCGCGCTGGGCTGGATCCACCCGGCAGGACGCTGAACTTGACGCGGCGGGGGCTCCTCGGGGGTGGTTGCTTACTGGTCCGGAGCGGCAGCGCTGCTCGTTGAGGACCGGTAGCGCAGGAACACAGGCGGAGGAAGGAGGAGGGGACAGTGGCACGGCGGGGCGGTGGAGGTCCGGCGCGACGACGGAGGTCCGACCGTGGCCTAGAGCCTGTAAATCCTCCGCCTGATCTGATCCACCGGAGACGCGGATCGTCCCGAGACCCCTCGGTGAAACGAGATCGAGGCTTTGGCGCCCAGGACGCGGGGGGAGGGCTCGCGTGAGTTGCTCGCGGATGTGCTTGGTGGCGGCCTGGTCCGTCGGCTTGCCAGCGGATCCGATGAAGGGGCCTCCATGGCCGTGAGGTGCGCCAGTGGTTCGATCTGGCTTGGGGCGCGACCTCAGATCCGTCGAGGCGGCGGTGCGGCGGCTCCGTGGTCGTCCGGATCCGGGGCGGCAGCTGCTTGCGGAGCTCGTCCGGGGGCGGCGGCCGCCGGCGCGAGGCACAAGGAAGGCGGCGGTTCACTGGCTAGGGGCGCGGCGGTGGCTGCGGTTTGGTCACGGTCGAGGGTAATTGGAGGAAAGTGGAGGAAGAGGGTGGGGTGGGGTGGGGTGGGGCACGTGGCGGTGGTGGGCTTTTTTTCTATTTTCGTTTGGTTAGTGCCACGGGGTCGGTTTTGTTTATTAGCGGGGATGGGATCGAAAGTGTTGTTAGAATAATCGTGGGTGCTGTTAGAATAAAGTTTTAAGGGGGTGTTGTTAGAATATGGGTTTATTCTACTAACATCCTTAAGATGTCTTATTCTATTTCCTCAAAAAATAAAAAGATGTCTTATTCTACTAACAATTTTTTATTCTACTAACATCGATAAAAACAACAACACCGACCCGGCCCACGGAACGAACCCCAACCCACCTTCTATTTCCACGAGCACACCACCCCCACACCCCCACCTTCTTCCAACCGGCGGCCCGCCATCTTGCTCCCGACGGCGTTGGATCTAGCCATCTGCCCATATGCCCTCGCCTCCCTCAGCCGAGCCCCTGCCTTCCGCCGCCGCACTAGCGGGTTGCACTGCTCGCCCCCCGCGTCCCGCGCCACCAAGCAGCCTCCCCGACCACGGCGACGCCTCGTGTCGGCCGCCCCACCCCCTACCTGGCCACCACCTCAGGTACCCCCTTGAACCGGCGGTGTTGGCTCCGACTGCATCGCCAGATCCGCCCCGAGACCTCCCGCCAGCTCGACGTGTTCCTCTCTTGGAGCCGATGGGTGGCGTGGGATGCCAACGGGCGGCCTGTCGCGGTTCAAGGGAGCCGCTGGATCAAGATGGAGGCGACGAGGACAACAGCTGACGAGCAATGGCGGAGCCGCTGTACGGGACAAGGGAGCCACTGACGAGCCGCTGTATGGGACAAGGGAGGCCCGCGACTAGGGGACCTGCTGGATCAAGCTCTGCCGCGGTCGGGCAACAGCTGAAGGCGACGAGGGGAGGTACTAGATGCAGAGAGGTTAGTGCGGCGGAGGGGGCCAAATCCGGTGATGAACTGACGAGCCATGGTTGCCATGGCTGTGACCGGTCTCATTCGGTCTGTTGGTTCCTAGCGCTGCTCCCTTTCAAAGATCCATCTGATTTACCATCGTGGTGCAGTGCGGCTCAGTTGTGCCCAAAAAATGGACCAAGATCCAGTGACTTTGCTTCAAAAAGTCACCACGTGACTTTACCCCTCTATTTGCCCTTCGATCTCCATCCAACGGTTAAGATTGATCCAAAATTTCGGGGGAAAAGGTTTGCTGAAACTCGCATGGTGCGCTCGTGCAGTTGGATCACAGATCCTGTGCATTATTTTTGTTAGTTTTCTCATCTTGTGCGGTTCTCTTCTCCTGACATAGCAATACTCTCCATCTCGTTTCATTAATAATTTGTTCATATTTTCGTTTTTTATTTAATGATGCAAATTCTGTTAGTCTGTCTATTTATGTTAATTACCTCCCTGCTGCAGAAATCCACCTCCACACGACAAAGATCCAAAGAGGTCTCGCGACTGCATCCGATCAAATTGAAGGAGCTCCTGGGCACGGTCAAAAGTGGTTCTGATGTGCACTGCATTTCATCAAAAATGGTTCTGTGTGTAATTTAATGTGATTTGTATGTAATATATGTTCAATGGATGCATAAGACGTATAAAGATGTTATTGTTTTTTTGGAGAGGTTCTCTCCATGTAGTATAAAATAATTGCCTTCAATGCCAAATGTAAAAAATGTTACAGAAACAACAAACAGTAATGCGGTTCACTTTTCTATAGTGATCTAGTTCATTTGCCTTTATCTATATGGTTAACTTTCGTTTACAAAAAAGTAGTAAAAATATCAATGAAGTGCACTAGATATGGTTTACTCGTAATCACTGTATTTATATGCGACAAAAAAACCATGTAGTTCATTTCGATTTGTGAGGCGGATCATTCTCTCCGTAGAGGACTGCAACGTTTTGACAAGTAAACAAAAAAATATGATAAAAAATTACGTAGTTCATTTCGGTTAGTACTATGGTTCACGTTCCTCGGAACGAATTGCAATGTTTCTGATAAAATCACACAAAAAACTCATGCAGTTCTTCCTGTTCGACAATGCACTGCGGTCGCCCGGCGGATGCAGTCCACTTCGCCGTTTTCGGTTCCGCGAAAAACACGTGCCCTAATGTTTGCCGATAATGCAGTGCGGTTGCACGCCCGATGCAATCACATGCAATTCTCTTCGTCGAATTCGGATCCAAGAATGCATTTCTGTTTACTGATAATGTAGTGCGGTTGCCCGTCGGATGCGGTGCGATCGTCCGGCGAATGCAGTTCACTTCGCCCGATTTCGGTTCCACGAAAAACAGAGTTTCGCGGTTTAGTAAATTTGACGTAGCTTTTAAACCGTGATGAATTAGAGAGTGTGTTTGACATGAAAATGGAGCGCCTCGACGATACCTATCCAACGGTGTATGAATTGCATCGATCGGACAAGCGAATCAAAAAAAATTACGCAAAAACGTTTGTTGTCCACGCGAGGGCAGCGCACCGTTTTCGGAATTCCTTCAAAATCGTAAAGCAAATCTAAAATTGTTCAACATATCTGAGATTATCCTACTCCATACGAATCCAACGGTGTATCATACGCATCGTTCCGATAAACGGTTAAAAAGTTTGACTCTCTACAAGATCCACCGAAAAAAACAGAGTTTGTGCATTTTTTTTCAATTTGAAATTCCTCTCAAACCATAAGGAATTAGAGAAAGTGTTCTGCATATGAACGAAGCGCCTAATCGATATATTTTCAACGGTGTATCAAACGCATTGTTCCGACAAACGGTTTAAGAGAAATCAAGAAAAAACTTCCGCTGTAAAAGTGGGCCGCCGCACTGTTTGCAGAACTGCTCTTAATCCGTGATGAATTGGAGGAAGTGTTCAACAAACAAAAGATGCTCCTTTTCTATACAAATCCAACGGTGTATCATACGCTCAATTCTGATGAACCATTGAAAATTTAGAGCGAAAATACTGCATGCGGTTCTGTTTCACCCGAGTTGCAGTGCTCGTGAGTCAGCAGTGCGGTTCTCATTAGCGTCCGATGTAGTGCGGAAGTGTTAGCAGAATAGTTATTCTGTTGATATTAGCAGAATAGACGGGTACTATATATATGTGTGTGTGTGTGTGTGTGTGTGTTACTGCAATTTTTAGATTCCTTCTTATTGATCAGAAAGATCAATCTCATCACATTTATCTTTGCGGCTCACACGCAAACTTAGAGAATCCTTATAGAGGGTTCTTCTAAAGGTGATGTTACTCAGGATCAAGATGAATGCCTTAGCAACAGACATGTTTTTTTTTCTAAAGAAAAGATCAAATAATCTAGGGTAGGCAACTATAAGAGGTTTATTATCACGCCACATGCCCTCTCAAAACATGTGGTATTGCAACCTTTTCCTACAGGTTTCCTACACTTGTCATATAAGAAGTTTTCAACAGCCAACAAACTTCTCCAAAAGTGCGAGTCATCAGCTTTGATGCAGATTTCCATTGTTGGAAGATTAATTTCAGTATTGATCATATACTCTGATCAGTGATCAGCATATGCATAATCACTGAAAAGATTGAATAGATATTTCAAAAATAAAGATATATATATATATAGCAAGTAGTTGATGATAACAATAGATTAACGATCATAGCGTATCAGGGTAACGATCGCAGCGCATAAGTTTTAATATATATATGGGGCATCAGTCTTCATCAGCAACAACAACCAAAAGACATAATGTTTATATAGCTGGGGGAGGCAGAGGCAACGCGCAGGTGCATCCAAGTAGAGCGCATCCCGGTCGGTACTTCTTCGACGTCTTAAGGAAGAGGAGCAGGCCGCTGGATGAAGAAGGGAACATGGCCCCTCACGTAGTTCTCGAGGAAGACGCCGACGACTGCATGACGTGCCTACTTTACCGGGTTCGCTTATTTCCGCTAGGATTTGGCAGCGCTCTTGGAATGCATTATCAGGCTGTCGAAGTCTCTCGCAACCTTCCTCGTAGGACAGAATGGGCATCAGATGTTCCCATACGCCCCATCATTGCGGTAGATGATCTCCCCATTCGACAGCTTGCGGAGGATGTAGCGGCTCTTGTTGTCCCTGCTTTCCTTGTCAGAATCGACATAGTCGGAACCTACCTGTGAAATATTCAACACATAAGAACAATCATGTTTAGAAGATAACTATCAACAACCTACAAAATAAAGGGCTGGGAAGAAACCATGATAGATATCATAATTAAGGGCGGATCGACAGTTGGTCATGGCGGATGGAGTGCATATATTCACGGACACCCAAATTTTCAGTACAGAATTTTTTTCATCTATATATTGCAGCATGAGTTACACAACTGTCTGCACCTTACACACATGTCATCGGCACCACGTAATTAGCATTCTTCTTGCACGTTATCTTCGGAGGCAGTGTATACTCATGGACTCATGGCTATAACATGTTGAGGCTTTGACTAGGGTTTGACGCAGCAAAACATATCACTGTGGGTGCTCTAATGAAGGGGGACTAGGGTTTCATCTATATGAACAATTTAGATGTTGCAATGCCAGAAAAAATGAAATGAAATCCTGGATCCGCCACTGATCGTAATGAGAGTCACTACTAGGAAAAGGCCTTATAGTGGCGTCCTTTTTTGGCCTTTAGTGGCGCATTTCAAATGCGCGCATTTCAAATGCGCCACCCCTAAAACTCTTATGCGTGGTGCATTTCGAAATGCGCCACCCATAAGAGTCTTAGGGGTGGCGCATTCTGAAAATGCTATCATATAAATCCTATTGAATCATGTTGATGTCTAGGACCTTGTTGATGCTCATGGGTGTGCTACAATTTTCAATATATTTTTTAAACTTTCTCGATGGGACCATTAGCATATTTTGAACTTTTAAAAAAATTTGAAAATAATTTTTTTAAATTTTTTTTAATGTTACTAGCTAAATTTTTTAACCTATTTTTTGAAACTTCCCGATCGGTCCTCTAGCCTATTTTGATTTTTAAAAAAAATAAAAAATATATTTAAAAAAAAATCAATTTTTTTTCTGTTACTAGTGGCGCATTTCATACAAAATGCGCCACTACTAAGTTCAATTTTTTTTCATTTTTTGTCTCCAGATCTTCAAATGGCAGTAATTTTTTTTCTGTTAGGTTTTTGAGGATTCTAAAAATGTTCAACGGGTTACACCCGATTGAATTTGGATATAACTTTTCGAGTAGAGGATTTTTCATATAAAAAACTTTTTCATCGGAGGTCGTATGCAACAGTTATGCCCATTTTACAAAATTCTCGAGAGATTTTGCAAAAAAAGTCGAAATTCATATTTGTAAATTTTTCTAACAACTAGACCACATATCATATGGGAAACTTATTTTCTTTTCTTTTTTTACATTTCTATCATTTTTTTTATTTTTTTTCAAATTGAAAAGGCGGTCCACCGGGGGGGTGTATTTGGGAATTTTCCCTCACAATTTTTGCTTAGTAGTGGCGCATATGCAAGATGCGCCACCCCTAAGAGCTTATGGGTGGCGCATTCTGAATGCGCCACTAATAATTCCTTAGGGGTGGCGCATTTCCAGAATGCGCCACCCATAAGCTCTTAGGGGTGGCGCATTTCCAAAATGCGCCACCTATAAGGTTCTTAGGGGTGGCGCATTTCTCCAAATGCGCCACGTATGGCGCATTTGGAGAAATGCGCCACCTATAAGAGCTTATGGGTGGCACATTTTTTACCAGTGCGCCACCCCTTACAACATAGTGGCGCATTACATATAAAATGCGCCACTAATATGGTTTCCATGTATAGCTATATCTCTAGTAGTGAGTATGAAACTAGAGACAGAGTAAACCGTACCCTATGATGATTAAAACAAGAACTATCCGGAACTAAACCCTACACCTTGGTAGCACGAGATTACAAGACCAATCAAATGACATGCATGGAAAATAACTAATTTTCGAACCAACTGGCCATATGGTACAGGCAGAAAACCCCAATGTTAAGAAAGAAGCGTGTACAATTGAGATATACCTAAGGGTCCTCATCGCTGATCTCCTCGGCGAACTCGACGGACTCCCGTTCGTTGTCTCTGAACTCGTCGATGGCGGCATCCTCGTACATTGCGTCTATCTCGGCGAGGATGTCTCCGTGGATGGCGCCCAACTTCTCCTCCACTTGCTCGCAGCCGATGGTGGGCGGAGTGGGTATAAAAACTGGCGCAACATTAGGCGTCGTCCCCGGAGGTGCGATGGCGATCGGAGAAGGCGCGGAGACCTGCGCAACGTTGGTGGTTCCCGTCATGGAGGAGTGAGCCACAAGTGGGCCGTCAGGATTCATCTTGGGATTTTGGGAGGGGGTGGGACCTAGGGAGGGGGTGGGACGGGAGGGGAGGGTGAGCTAGCTAGGGAGGGGAGGGGGTGGGGGTCAGATGAAAATATTGAACTGTGAAGGCTCTCATTCCTCTTACCCCGAAACCAGCCCACTGAATAGAGATCACTGACGTGTGGGCCATGTTGCTTCTAGACCCACAAGGTAGCCACCCAAGTTGGAGTGAAGTACTGCGAAGAAGGCTCATCCCTACCCCACGAGTAGACGTTATGGAAAGCGTGGTAAACTGGAATGGAAAGAAAATGTGGAAGCAAAGTGGTGAGAAATTCAACGGGGTGGCAGGCCGATGGAACGGATTCCCATCGCAGCATTGAAGCAAGGCGTGCTCTTGACCGTCCGGATGTCTGACCGTTGCGGTGAACGAGAAGCCAACCCATGCCCTCTCTGTAAAGCCTTACGTGTCTGGTGGAGAATTTATTCACTGATGGAGTTGTCACACCACTGTAAAGTCAAGAAGTACAGAACAACCCTGCTATACACACGATGTTGGGTTTCGCAGCAGAAAACACAAATTTTTCCTAACTGGCGTCCCCTTAACCCAAGATCTAGCTAGCCGTATTACTGTAACAGATAGTAGTGCGGAAATAACATACCTCGGGGTGTAGTCCGTTGCGCGGGAAACGTTCCCACAAACGTGGTTGATGTAGCCGATCAAGTTTCACAGCCCCCTGCCTGTGTTGAGCACCCGGATGGGTGTAGTGCCACACGTGCAGCACCTCGTAGTACTCGCACACGTACGAGACTCGATGACGACCTCCGTTCTCCGATCCAGCGGAGGGGGCGGAAGCAGACCTCCGGACGGAGCTTCGGCAGCACGACGGCCTCCGTTTCTAGCAGAGAGGTCTCAATTCCACTACAGGCTCACACTAGGGAGCCCACCATGGAAGAGACCAGAGAGGGGAGGAGACCGGAGAAAACCGATCTCAATTCGGAGTTATATTTATTTTCTCACGAATTTCTGTGTATTAATTATGTGCACCCTGCCTGTCTTTATATAGGCTGGGGAAGGGAGTCAACCCACCTCCCCTAGCAATGTGGGACTAAACCCTTTGCTAGGGGGTGGCCGGCCAAGGGGGAAGAGGGGGCGCACCCCTCATGGGCCCTAGGGCCCATGGCGCCTCCCCCCTTTTTCTTTTCTTTTTCCTTTTCCCTTTAACTCCTTAATGGGCCTTTTTCTCCACTAAGGCCCATAGCACATATTAATTAGAAATAAAATGATTTTAATTATTAATTCAATTAATTAATAACTAAAACATATTATTTCATCTCCCGGTGCTCCGGAAACACTTCCGGCTCACTCCGAACTTGTTTCGGTTCAATACGGTACTCCTCCGATATTGTCTCCCTTATTCTCTGGTTGCTCCGATGGTTCCGAAAAGGTCTCCGATTTCATCGAGCCCTTAAGTGTGTTACCCTATGGTCCGAGAACACTCCAGTCATGACCGAGCAGAGGCAACAGTCAATGATCATCAGCGGGACCTGGATGCCCATAATGACCCCTGTGCATTCCGGATATCAATACCGATTGGACCTTACGCCGTATAGCATTCCCTTTGTCAGCGATACTAGATTGTTCCGAGATTCGATCAATGACATCCTATATCTGGTTCAACCTCGTTCCGAACTAATCCTTATTCACTCGTTCCCGTGATATTCATCCCCGTGACCTAGTCACACGCTGCGCAGCTTCATGGATGGAATCTCACCGAGTGGGCCCCGAGTATCTATCCATTATATGGATTGACAAATCCCGCTCTTGTAAACAATACTCCTCAACGTATCTCCATGGAATACCTAAGATACAACCGTTATGACCCGCATATTTCAGTCAGGTGGTGGGATGTAAGTCAAAGCATCCGGGAAGATAGTGATTATGCACGTACTCACGGTCAAAGGAACGGTCTACCACGTTCTGTAATTACAACACTGAACCTTCACAAGATTTGATCATGCTGTAATGCTTACTTTGGGTAATGTTCATCACGTCACTTAGCCAGTGAGGTGACCTCATAGTCAAGAGACTTAATTGTCCATGATCGCGAAACCAGGATCATCATGTTGACCATGAACTAGTTATCGATGTAGAGGCTAACTAGGAACTCTGGGTGTTTCTATACCACACCTGCATCATTGTTTCACTGATGCAGTTCTAGCACGGTATGAAACTGGTTATGAACTTGCTTAGATATATTGGAATAATCATATATTATTTGCCTCTAGAGCATATATCCAACAGTCTCCCACTTGCACTAGAGTGCTAATAATCTAGCCGCATTTTTCCGATCATAAACATCTTATCACATAAGTGTTTCATTGATCATGCACGCTCATGGAAGAGGGTTCGTCAACGAACTGCACCAATTCAGATTCGTATGTTTCCTTTGCAACTGGTATAGGTCAAAAGCTCTTTTGACATACCACTCATTATCATATAATGGTTGGATATAAGTTTCGCTGGAGAGTGAGACTATTATTTCACAGTATCCTCCAATGATCTCTTGGTTCAGTCTTTAAGAAGACTCATCCATAGTCATATATACTGAGAAATACACTCAGCCAGAAGTCCAATACTTCTAACGCTAAACTTTTATCCATACGTCTACTTTCTTAAGTAGTATTATGTTTGTAGTACCGTGAATTTTGCTCACATTTCTTTCATGTCTTTGGTGATGTCTCTAATTCCATATAGACCCATAATATGGCTTGCAATTGTAATCTTGCATTACATTCAAGTCTATTATCATTTCTATATTTTAGAGAATAGTCCTCAGTGTGCCTCTCATATACTGAATGCATGGACTTTATTCAGATTCTGTGTTTTACTCCTAAAGCACATCGGAATCTGTTCTTCTCCAAGAACTTTTGAGTCATTCTGTTGTTGGATTCACAACGCATGTTATATGGTAGAATCATATGTCAAGAACATATAAGATCACATGTCCAGTACATGGTGTGTCTCTATTCTTCCATCAAGACATTGCTTGTGATATTTGGATTTCATCCATTATATAATTTCTAGCCACAAGAACCCGTTTCTTGTCTAGAAGATTATTCCAACCTTCACTTCGTTTCATTATCCGTATCTTAATCTACTCATATAGATTTCAACGTGTAATGTGTTGGTATTTCACATAAAAGAAGATTCTTGCAATCTTGTATTTTATTTGCCTTATGCTCTATATATATCATAATGCACATATGTATATGAGACGATTCTCTATACACACAATCAATGCATATCCATATATATACATATGAGATCATTCTTCACACATATCAATGCATATATGTTTGAGACAATGATCATGCTCCCACTCAAATATATCCATCTTATACTCATATATTTGTGGTTCAGCTTTCATCAAGTCATTTTATTGTTCACTATGTCTCACATAATGACAAAGCTTCCAAAGCTCCCACTCAGAAAATGCCCTCTGCATTCCAAGTTTCAGGGAAGTCTTCAAAGCTCCCACCCAGTTTCATGAAACTGCAGGCCCACTCAATATTTTGGTCATCACAAAATCACTTGATCAAATCAAGTTTGAGGGTTCTTGTCTTGAGGTACTATAGTCCATCCTTTTAACGAAGTAACCTTCGTCTTGCCCATTACAATTCCCTTTCAAATCCAAATTTGACTGAGATGCAATTTCAGGCTATGGTCCATCGTAGTGTAAATGTAATATTTTATTGATTAAAGCATTACTACGTTTCCGTAGTCAATCACCATTGAACTTTGGTCATAACCAAATAATGCTTTATGTCCATTACATTATTCTCAATAACTCTCCAGTTTGTCGAGAATATGAAATAACCGATTTATTTCACAGGACGTGAGCCATCCTTAATGTAACTCAATATTATTTCATTTCTCCTCGTGTTCTAGGTTACCATCATTCCTTTGTGTCTTCAAGCAATATTATTCCCTATTGTTTTATTAAGAAGACTCATGATTATTGTTCTGTACAGAACGTATTCATGACAACCTTCTAAATTCAACAATGGCTTCAACTCATATACCAAGATCAATCATCTTTGGCATATCCTTCCTTATGCAGTGTCATTACAGCGGAACATGCTTCCGTTGTAATACTCTGATATTCTGAAGGCAAGGTCCAATACCTCGGTCAAAGTTTCCATTATCTCCCATTGGATCTGTGTTGAGATACTTTTCTCGTATTACCAATTAAGCAACACAAATTTTGCTATTCGGGGAGAATATGTAATTTCAATTGCTCGTAGTTCTATTACAAAGAAATTCTTTCTTTTAAGAAACCTTATAACACCATCAGTTATGGAGCTATCATGTCTCGTTAAAACCAGGATGGTTTCCTATTCATGAAGTGGGTGTTTTAACTTAATGAATTAAACAACTTATTCGACAATAACTATAGTGCTAGGGGAAAGAACGTTTAGACCATACTACGGTTTAGTATGACTACGAATGGTTTAAGTAGTCTAGCACTTTCAACTTCCATCGTAGTTTGTGGTACGACTTCCACAAGTCTCCCATTATGTCAATATCAATACTTTTCACTCCGGATCGTAGCGTAGTGATATGTATCCTTGTATTCTCACTTCTTACTGTGATTCCCGAATCTCAGTTTTATGATCTCAATTGAATACAACTTTCAATTAATCATATGAAGTTTTTAATGATAACTCACATGCCCATTCTACATCATTTATGTATAATGATTGGCACAAGTTCTACTTGCTAGAACCTTGTCATGATCATATTTATTGCAGAGGTTCATAGATCGTGTATCTAATCCATCTCATGCAATCAAGTTATGATTCTTCATTCGATAATGAACTCACAAGTTAATAGATCATACATTTAATGAATTCATCAGTTATGAAGTCACCTCATGCAATCAGATCTTTGACTTGTTATAATCAAGACAACTTTATCATTAAACATTGAATATTTCTTGACAATAATAGTAGTATTATAAATGCTTTCTATCATATCATAAATCAAGACGTAATCAAAGTATAAGCACACTTTTATTCATAGAGATGGAACAACTGACTTGTCTCATTACATGAATAACTTTGTCTCGCGAGATGCAAGACACACAACTAAGTGTTCATACTATAATGATTACATAAGATTTATCTAATACTCTAAGTATCTCCTATGATAGATGTCTCGGTGGAATCCATGCTGGCCATCAACTGACTTGATATCCATCAATCCTCGATTTCACCTCTTCCCGTCCATGCAACAGCAGGTCCTGTTTTCATAAAACAGAATAAGTATCAAATACTCATTTACTGCATCTGTTGTATAAGGGAGTAAACATTTATAAAGTATATCAAGTATATACCTTCTCCATCGACAGCTTCTCCTTCAATGGGTTCGACCTCCAGGTACTGAAGTCTATCCATGAAGTCAGAGAACTCGAGGCTTTCACCTCTGCCGACATAGCCATAGACATGGTCTGTATAGCTCGGTGGAAGCGAGTGTAACACCGTGTATATCGCAGACTCATGTGTGGTATCATAGTCAAAATCATCTACGAGGCTCAGATGTATCTCATGCATCTTGGCCAAGTGTGCTTTCAGGCAAGAGCCTTCTTCCAGCTTTGTAGAGAGAAACTCACTTTCTAACTCAAATCTGGCAACTCTAAACTGATGCAAGTTTGATGACTTCAGCTCATCGATCATATCGTATGTATCCAAATCAGCATACTCCTCACGCAAAGGTTGCGGAATGCTGGTTTCTATGATACCCTTGGCTATGGCATATGTCCTACGACGATAATGATAATCAATCGCCGCTTGTGCATCCATGTCGTTTTCTGGAGGGTTTCCCACGTGCCTTTTAGTTAAGAATGAAAGGTTGATTCTCTTGAGCACGGCTCTAAGGCGTAAGTACCAACTAATGAAGTTTGACCCATTTTCTTTAAGTCTTTCACCATGTAAGAAGGAAACCATTTCAAGGTACTGGGTATTATCCATTTTTCTACAAACATAATTGCAAGGAACACAATTAAGACTAGTTCACAACAAATGAGTTCATATAATCATATGAGCTCGCACTAAAACATTTCATCCCTAGGAAGTTTTAGTGATTACATGATCCAGATTCACTGCCCGACCTCGAATATCACACGGTCGACGGTTCAGTTTCAAAGGTAGACAACAACTTGTGCGATCACATTATCTTATATATACTATGACTCATGCTCGATCTTTCGATCTCTAGTATTCCGAGGCCATATCTGCATATGCTAGGCTCGCCAAATTAACCTCCATGTTATATGCTGCTCAACAAGGCCATATTTTCATATGCCAGGCTTGCCGAACCCAACCTCATGCGAACTCCATTGAATATGTAGGACAACTCCGGTATGTACGGAGCATCAAGCCATATGGGAGAACCTTCCAGGTGGTGCACACTTCGGTAGAATACTTGTGTTTGGCTTTGTTAAGGGATCATCTTATCACATGCTACCGTCGTGTATCTTATACTAGCAAGTTTTAAGATGTCTGGGCTATGGCAACACTAAGTCTACAGTGTCTCCATTTTAGTTTGTTTTATGATGACGATTACTACTTATTAGTAACACATAGCAAAAGATATCACTACATCACAAACAAACAAACGATAGCCCCCACTTTGCAATACAAGGTTTAGACGATCTAGTAGTATATTGCAAGTTTTACGTGGCTGCTAGGGCTTTCATAGTTAAACAGGTTTTAACCTACGAGTCAACCACAACGTCAACCATACGATTGTCTCTATTACACCCTGCACGGGGCCCTCCGTTGCAAATGCCACATCCGCTAAAGTAGAGAGACAGACACCCCCTAGCCACTTTATACGGTACAAGCCGCATGTCAAGCGTGGAACCAGTCTCGCGTAAGAGTACGCGTAAAGTCGGTCGGGGGCCGCTTCATCAAACAATGCCGCAGATATGAACAAGTGCACATGAGAGGGTAACAATCATACAATCAACGCCCACATCCCCGATGTGTTCTATCCGTACAGTAATACTAAGCATAGACCTAGCTCATGATACCACTGTTGGGGTTCGCAGCAGAAAACACAAATTTTTCCTAACTGGCGTTCCCTTAACCCAAGATCTAGCTAGCCGTATTACCGTAACAGATAGTAGTGCGGAAATAACATACCTCGGGGTGTAGTCCGTTGCGCGGGAAACGTTCCCGCAAACATGGTTGATGTAGCCGATCAAGTTTCACAGCCCCCTGGCTGTGTTGAGCACCCGGATGGGTGTAGTGCCACACGTGCAGCACCTCGTAGTACTCGCACACGTACGAGACTCGATGACGACCTCCGTTCTCCGATCCAGCGGAGGGGGCGGAAGCAGACCTCCGGACGGAGCTTCGGCAGCACGACGGCCTCCGATTCTAGCAGAGAGGTCTCAATTCCACTACAGGCTCACACTAGGGAGCCCACCATGGAAGAGACCAGAGAGGGGAGGAGACCGGAGAAAACCGATCTCAATTCGGAGTTATATTTATTTTCTCACGAATTTCTGTGTATTAATTATGTGCACCCTGCCTGTCTTTATATAGGCTGGGGAAGGGAGTCAACCCACCTCCCCTAGCAATGTGGGACTAAACCCTTTGCTAGGGGGTGTCCGGCCAAGGGGGAAGAGGGGGCGCACCCCTCATCGGCCCTAGGGCCCATGGCGCCTCCCCCCCTTTTTCTTTTCTTTTTTCTTTTCCCTTTAATTCCTTAATGGGCCTTTTTCTCCACTAAGGCCCATAGCACATATTAATTAGAAATAAAATGATTTTAATTATTAATTCAATTAATTAATAACTAAAACATATTATTTCATCTCCCGGTGCTCCGGAAACACTTCCGGCTCACTCCGAACTTGTTTCGGTTCAATACGGTACTCCTCCGATATTGTCTCCCTTATTCTCTGGTTGCTCCGATGGTTCCGAAAAGGTCTCCGATTTCATCGAGCCCTTAAGTGTGTTACCCTACGGTCCGAGAACACTCCAGTCATGACCGAGCAGAGGCAACAGTCAATGATCATCAGCGGGACCTGGATGCCCATAATGACCCCTGTGCATTCTGGATATCAATACCGATTGGACCTTACGCCGTATAGCATTCCCTTTGTCAGCGATACTGGATTGTTCCGAGATTCGATCAATGACATCCTATGTCTGGTTCAACCTCGTTCCGAACTAATCCTTATTCACTCGTTCCCGTGATATTCATCCCCGTGACCTAGTCACACGCTGCGCAGCTTCATGGATGGAATCTCACGGAGTGGGCCCCGAGTATCTATCCATTATATGGATTGACAAATCCCGCTCTTGTAAACAATACTCCTCAACGTATCTCCACGGAATACCTAAGATACAACCGTTATGACCCGCATATTTCAGTCAGGTGGTGGGATGTAAGTCAAAGCATCCGGGAAGATAGTGATTATGCACGTACTCACGGTCAAAGGAACGGTCTACCACGTTCTGTAATTACAACACTGAACCTTCACAAGATTTGATCATGCTGTAATGCTTACTTTGGGTAATTTTCATCACGTCACTTAGCCAGTGAGGTGACCTCATAGTCAAGAGACTTAATTGTCCATGATCGCGAAACCACGATCATCATGTTGACCATGAACTAGTTATCGATGTAGAGGCTAACTAGGAACTCTGGGTGTTTCTATACCACACCTGCATCATTGTTTCACTGATGCAGTTCTAGCACGGTATGAAACTGGTTATGAACTTGCTTAGATATATTGGAATAATCATATATTATTTGCCTCTAGAGCATATATCCAACACACGACGCCACACACACACACACGCGATTTGGGTGGGGTGGACGACGCTGGATATGTGTATGAGCCATGCATACAATGCGGGACTGGAGGTCAGGTGACTTTGGGTGCATGTCATGTGGCTCCAACAGGTGGCCTGCCCACATGTCACACACCTAAAGGCAGGTGGCATCACGGCACTAGCACTTGGTTCATCGATCGTTGGATATGGGTGTTGGCTGCATCTCGTGTGCGCAGTGTCGTCTGCATAGCAATTTTGTAGAAAAAATGTTAATTAATACTGATGGACGCGTTACAGCGTTGCAGCATTGCGTGTGGGATGACATCTTCTCATCACTGACTCACTGGGCACTGCGAGAGGTCTACCTAGCTAGCTTGTAAAAATATATTACTAGCAACTTCTGCTACTACTATACTCCAGCGGCTAGAAATAATTGAGTACCAGCGGGCACCATCGCACACACAACATTATGACTGCCCGTTTGCTTTGATCATCCCAATAAATAATTGAGTACCCCATTTCATTGTCAGCTTCTTGCCCTATACATACGTACACCTCTCTCGCACGCACCCAAATCTTGCTTCTCCTTCCCTCTCCTCGCCGCCTCCTCCTCGCAATGGTCGACAGTGATTCTGACTCGTCGTCACCAGTTCGGCTGGCCACCCGGGTACACCATGAGATGAGAGCGGCTAAAAAGCTAGTGTGGGATGATGCCATCATGTCAGAAGCGTTTGAGGCCTCGTCCTGGGTGACACTATTAATATCTTACAAACTACTACAGCCCTGAAAAAGAAACTCAAATGCAACATAAAATAATTTATTGAACTACTACTACTACTACTACTACTACTACTACTACTACTAGCACTACTACTAATTAAAATCTCATCCTCCTGCGCTTCCTCTTCTTAATCCACTCCTCCTTGCTTCGCGGCGACCTTCGAACGTTCTGGGTGAGGGCCTCCTCCGCCCGCCTCGGCATCCTTGACATGTGAATCACCAACACGTCGGTGCTCCTTGGCCACAAGATTATCGGAGTGGGTTCGATCATAGTCGATCTCACTCTCCGTGGCATTGTACAACTTTTCTTGGTACCTCCATGCGGCGGCGATGCGTCTGGCGCCTTTGGCCTGCTTGTAGAGACACACGGACTCCTCCTCCACCCGGACGGAACGCTCGACGGCCTTCCGCCAATGTGCTTCCTCCCAGCGTGCCACTCTGCCCCGGCGCTCGGCTTCCTTTGCCTCCGCCTCCTCCTTCTCGGCCAGCTGCTTGGATTTTACCTCCGGCGGCACCAACTCTTCTAGGTGTCGATCATACTCCGCCCACAACTCCTCCATGGTTGGGGGCGCAGCGACGTAAGGCAAGGCTGAACGTGGGCTGACCGGCGGTGCCATTCTTGAAGGTTGGAGCGTGTGCGCGCGGTGAGGGGGTGTGCGTGGGGGGTCTAATGAAGCATTTTCGCATTTGCAGGTGAAGTAGTTATAGGCGTCTAGCTGGAATCAGGGGCGCAATCTACTCAACTCTGCATTGATAACATGCATTATTCGTTCCGCGCAAAAGATCTGAGACGGCAAATAGATTCGAAAATAAACATTAAAGATAGTTCCAGACTACAAGATACGTCACATCCATCGGAATTCATCGGATTACATCATCCACTTCCACTAAATTTTTATTTTTGCCACAAACTAGCATAAAACTACATCGGCCGTTATGTGGCGGGCATCCGCGGTGGCTTCTCATGGCTTGGAGATGAACTGCTCGGACGCCACCTGTACTCATCGTACGTGAGGTCGTACGCCGCCTTGGCCTCGGTGTAGCGAAATCCTCCGCCCTCCTTAGTGACTGTTACGGCCGCGTTGGCGGCTTGGAGAGCCATCTCGGCGGCACGAAGCTTGGAGGCGACAGGCGCAACATGCTCACTCAGTAGGAGGAAGACCAGCCACGAGCGGTCCCCTTAGTCGCCACCGCCACCGATGGGGATGAATAGCTACCTGGTGGAACTACCTACCCGAGCATCGGGAGGGCCTCCTGTTAGGATACGGGGCAGAAAACACAAATTTTTCATACCTACGGTACCCGAACCCAAGATCTATGCTATGGTGATGTAATGTAACGGAGGGAATCGGTGTTCAGACCTTTGAAGACCGAAAGAGGGAAACGTTCTTGCGAACGTGGTTGGCGTAGACTCAGAACTACGACCTCCCTGTCGTGTAGAAGACCACTACCGGCGAGGATGACTCCCGGTAAACCTCCAGCGACGAAGTAGCACCACAGGTGTAGTGCCTCGAAGAGATTACACACGTACAATGCAACCGATGTTCCCTCCGGGCTCCGAACCAGGCGAGCAGCGGAAAGAAGACGGATTCGGATCCCGACTCCGGCAGAGCGACGGCCTGCTTTATGGTGGAGAACTCCAATCCTGGTGCAGACTCCTAACAAGGGGAGTCCACTTCCAGAAATGGAGAAAGAGAGAGAGAGAACTCAATCAGATGATGGAAAAAGGGGGGTCTACCCCTCCTTATAAAGGCCAAGGGGGGTGTGATCCCTCTTCCCTCCCCCATGTGGGACTAAACCCCCAAGGGGGGGGGGAAGGGCGCCGGCCATAGGGGGGGATGGGCCCCACCCTTGGCGCCAAGCCCAAGGGGGGGAACCCCCACCTCCCCTAATGGGCCCCAAGGGCCCATATAGCCTTTTTCCATTAATTTTCATTATTTAATAAGTTTTAAATATTTAATTCAGATAATTAAATAATAAAAACATTATTAAAACAATTAAAATTTATTTTGAACTATTCTTCCGGAACAACTTCCGTTCTCTCCCGGAACTATTCTGGTGCTTTCTCCTATTTCACCGATGATCCCGAATCTGTCCTAGCATCGATTGCCCCTTAAGTGTGACACCCTAACGGTCCGGGAAACAGCAGACATGGTCGAGACTCTTCTCATTGACCAATGACTAGTCAGTTGGACCTGGTTACAATCCTTGACAGCCCCTGCGTTTCCATCGAATGAACTTCGATCGCATTTGGAAACCGTTAACGATACGACGTAATCCCTTTGTGCTGCGGTACTTTGTTTGTCCGAGGTTTGATCGTCGGTATCCCACATACCGTGTTCACATCTCGTTCACAACAAACAAGTTTAATCGTCCATGATCATTGCATCTCTTGTGACCTAGTCACTTGCTTGCAAGCTGTTGATGCAATATCACCGAGTGGGCCCAGAGTACCTGTCCTGTCACAAGGACTGACAAATCCCGCTCTGATCTATTCACATACTCATCAACCATCTATTTCGGAATACCCAAAGTGCACCGTTATAGCCAGCATATTTCAGTCAGGCGGTGGGATACAAATCAAAGTCTCCTCATAGATGACAATTACGTATGATCATTGCGGTCTAAGGACTAAGCCATACGTTACAAAGTCATAGCAACGCTGAACTATGTGACTCGATCACATTGCAATACTTTAGGTGGGTGTCTGTCCATCACATCATTCCCCTAATGATATGACCTCATTGTCAATGGACTTAAGTGTCGCCATGATTAGGAAAGCTTGATCAATCAATTGCCCAATGAGATAGTTTACCCGAGTTAAACTACGGACCATGTTTTATACTACACCTGTATTAGTATTTCCAAGTAATACAGTTATAGCACAGTATAAAACGTATTATGAACAAAACGGATATGTGACAAATATCTTTATTAATTTGTCTCTAGGGCACATATCCAACAGTCTCCCACTTGCACTAGAGTACAAATTACACTAGTTTACATCAGGTATGTATCTGACACCAATGGTCTCTCGGTGTTCTTCAAACTTGCCCTGTGGAAGAGGTTTAGTCATCGGGTCTGCTGCGTTCAGATCCGTATGTATCTTGTGAATCCTAGTGTGTCCATCCCTGACGTAGTCTCGCGTCACATGGAACTTTCGGAGGATGTGCTTGGCTGTAGAGTGAGTTCTTGGCTCCTTCGTGTTAGCAATGGCACCCATGTTATCGCAGAAGATTCCCACGGGGTCAGTGCAGCTGGGAAAGACGCCAAGCTCGATCACGAACTTCTTCAGCCACAGCGCCTCGTTTGATGCTTCGCAAGCGGCAATATACTCCGACTCCATTGTAGATTGAGCGACGACTGACTGTTTGCCGCTCCTCCAGCTAATCGCGCCTCCGTTCAACATGAAAACATATCCCGTTTGGGATTTCGAGTCATCTAGGTCTGAGCCGAGGCTTGCGTCAACGTAACCCTTTACGGTGAGCTCCTCATCAACTCCTCCATAAACGAGAAAGAGATCCTTGGTTCTTCTCAAGTACTTAAGGATGTTCTTTACTGCTATCCAGTGAGCCATTCCCGGGTTACTCTGGTAGCGATTAGTCATACTAATGGCCAGTGCTAAATCCGGTCTGGTACATAACATAGCATACATGAGAGAACCTATGGCTGAGGCATAGGGCTTTGAGGACATTTCCTCCTTCTCTTTTGCTGTGGTTGGGCATTGAGTCACGCTTAATTTGACACCTTTTATAACTGGCAAGAGGCCTCTCTTGGAGTTATCCATACTGAACCTTTTCAATATCTTGTCAATATAAGTGTTCTGACTCAAGGCCAACCGTCGATTAGGTCTATCTCTATAGATCTTAATCCCCAATATGTACGCAGCTTCACCTAGGTCCTTCATGGAAAATTGTCCATTCAGATATTCCTTTACTCCCTCTAAGAATTTCTTATCGTTCCCTATTAGTAATATGTCATCCACATATAACACAAGGAATGCTACAGAGCTCCCACTCAGTTTCTTATAGACGCAGAACTCTTCGACGTTTTGGACAAATCCAAAAGCTTTAATGACCTCATCAAATCGAAGATTCCAGCTCCGAGATGCTTGCTTCAACCCATAGATGGACCGTTGAAGCTTGCACACCTTACCAGCATTCCTTGGATCGATAAACCCCTCTGGTTGCATCATATACAACTCTTCCTCAATGTTGCCATTAAGGAACGCAGTTTTCACATCCATCTGCCATATCTCGTAATCATGATAGGCAGCTATTGCTAGTAGGATCCGAATAGACTTTATCATCGCTACAGGAGAGAACGTCTCCTCGTAGTCAACTCCTTGAATTTGTCGGAACCCCTTCGCGACAAGTCGAGCTTTGTAGACAGATACGTTTCCGTCTGCGTCAGTCTTTTTCTTGAAAATCCATTTATTCTCGACGGCCTTGCGGTCCTCGGGAATATCCACCAAAGTCCAAACTTTGTTGGTGTACATGGAGTCTATTTCGGATTTCATGGCTTCTAGCCATTTCTCGGACTCGGGTCCCTCCATTGCTTCTTTGTAACTCGTAGGTTCATCCGACTCATCAGCCGAGATTGCATTCACAAGCTGTCCGTAAAACTCGGTAGGTTGACGGACTCTTGATGACCTACGGGGCAAAATAGGTTCCTCTTCATTCTCATCATGATCATCATGCATGTCATGATCGATATGAATGTCTTCCTGGCCATTCTCTTCAGCTCCCACTGTGGAAGAAGGTTCCAGAACAATTTCTGTTGCCGGTTCTTCCATTTGGAGTGATTGGTCAGTCACTTCATCGAGGTCTATTTTCCTCCCACTCAATTCTTTCGAGAGAAACTCCTTCTCAAGAAAGTGTCCAGTCTTAGCGACAAACGTTTTGCCCTCAGATTGGTTGTAGCAGGTGTATCCAACAGTTTCCTTTGGATATCCTACAAAGATGCATTTCTCCGCCTTAGATTCGAGTTTGTCAGGCTGAAGTTTCCTAACATAAGCCTCACAACCCCAAATCTTCAGGTAAGACAACATTGGTTTCTTGCCAAACCATTCTTCAAAAGGTGTTGTCTTCACGGATTTGGATGGTACCCTATTAAGAACGTAAGCGGCAGTTTCTAATGCATACCCCCAGAATGATGTAGGTAAGTCGGTATGAGACATCATTGACCGTACACTATCCAATAGTGTTCGATTACGTCGCTCAGACACACCGTTTCGCTGAGGTGTTCCAGCTGGCGTAAGTTGTGGTACAATACCACAAGTCTTCAGATGAGTGCCAAACTCGCGACTTAAATACTCGCCTCCTCGATCAGATCGAAGGTGCTTGATTTTCTTCCCGAGTTGATTCTCGACCTCACTCTGTAATTCCTTGAACTTTTCAAAGGTTTTAGACTTGTGTTTCATTAAATAGATATACCCGTATCTACTTAAGTCATCCGTGAAGGTCACGAAGTAACGAAAACCATTGCGTGCGGTGACATTCATTGGTCCGCATACATCAGTATGTATGATCCCTAATAAGTCCACTGCACGCTCCATTGTTCCATTGAATGGAGTCCTTGTCATTTTGCCCATTAGGCATGGTTCACATGTGTCAAGGGATCCAAAATCCAATGACTCCAGAAGTACATCTTTATGGAGTTCCTCCATGCGCTTTACACCAATATGACCAAGTCGACAATGCCACATCGTCATGTGTTCTTCGTTACTAGGCTTTAATCTTTTGGCCTCTACGTTATTGATGTGGGAGTCATGATATTCGAGATCCATTACGAATAAACCATTACGCACCGGTGCATGAACATAGAAGACATTATTCTTATAAATCGAACAACCAGTTGTTTCGGATTTAAAAGAATACTGGTCTCGCATCAAGCAAGAGCCACTCACAATGTTCATACTCAACGCGGGTACATAATAGCAATTATTCAAGACAAGAATCAATCCCGAAGGGAGACTAAGACAAAGCGTGCCAATTGACATTACTTCAACCTTGGCACCGTTCCCAACGCGCATCGTCACTTCATCCTTTCGCAAGAGTCGTTTATTCTGCATCCCCTCCTGGGAGTTGCAGATGTGAGCAACTGATCCGGTATCAAATATCCAGACGTTGCTCCGAGCACTTGTCAGGAAAACATCAATAACATGTATATCACATATATCCATGTCTCTTCCGGCAACCTTGCCGGCCTTCTTATCTTCTAGGTACTTGGTGCAGCTGTGCTCCTTCTTGATTTCCATCTCAGCAATTTTGAGTATTGTGAACAATTCAAAAAGGGTCTCAACCATTCCTTGCATGTTGTACTTCAACACAAAACTCTCATAGCTAGGGGGTAGCGACCGCAACACCCTATCAATCGCCACTTCATCTGGAATCTTAAATTCTAGATCATTTAGGCGTTGAACGTGGTCAGACATTTTGACTACGTGCTCAGTCATGCTGGTGTGCTCTTCCATCTTTGCAGAGAAGAAAGCTTCACAAACTTCATTTCTCTCAACCTTGGCTTGAGGTGCAAAGACGGTCTTGAGGTCAGTGATTATCTCATAAGCACTGAAGCTCTCGAACCGTTTCTGCAGTTCAGCCTCCATGGCATGGAGCATACCCTTCTTGACAAGGGAGGAATCATTCGACTTAATGAGATAGACTTTCTTCTCAGTCGGAGTAGCGGTAGTTGCTGGTGCATCTCCTAATGCAGTCTCAAGTACGTAGGACATTTTGAGGGGAACGAGGAGAATCCTCAGGGTGCGGAACCAGGAGGTGAAGTTTGACCCATTAGTTTTCAGTTTATCTTTCTCTAGGAATGATCCTAAGTTGAACGAGGGGCGTGGTGCTGTCATCTACAAGGTTGATTCACAAAGATACATATTTAGACTTTTGTTCATAATGTGGAGTTCAATTACAATTAATTGTAAAACTCCCACTTAGGAAAACATCTCTCAATTTTGCTAAGTGATTACACGATCCTAGAACACCATACCTCCCCCGTGTGACACGACCATCAGTATGTTGTTCAAGGTAGGCCATCATGCCAATCACATCATCCATGTGACTCATGCTCGACCTTTCGGTCTCTTGTGTCCCGAGGCCATGTCTGCACATGCCAGGCTCGCCACCACACCCTATGTGATTTGTTGCTGTGTCATACAAGGCCATGCTTCTGGGCATGCTAGGCTTGCTACACCCACCTCTTGTGAACGAAAAAATGTTTGACATCCGTGTGACACGTGATGCCTCCATAATGTAGAACTTTCCAGGTGGTGCTCACTAGGGTAAGGACACTATGTTGGTTTTAGCGAGAGATGGTCCTGTTTCGTGCTACCGTCGATATATCTAGCATATTAGCATAAAACAGGAAGTAAAACTGTAGATCATACAACCTATGATCCCCCTTCATGCAAAGCAAAGTTAAAACGCCTTTCTACTTTAGCTTGTGCAAGTTTTACATGGCTGCTAGGGGTTTCGAGAGAGAGAACCGATTTCTATCCTGCAAAAACATGCCACAACACCGATCCCCAGTCGTCTCTATTACACCCCTGTCGGGGCCCTCCGTTGCAAACATCTTCGCATCGCTAATGCAGAGAGACAGACACCCCCCAGCCACTTTATATGGTACAAGCCATATGTCAAGCATGGAACCAGTCTCGCGTAAACGCGTAAGGTCGGTCGGGGGCCGCTTCATCAAACATTGCCGCAATGCTAAATGAGTACACGTGGGAGGGTAACGAATGAAGATTCGATGCCCACATCCTAGATGTGTTCTACCCGTACAATACATCTACGCATAGCTAGCTCATGATACCACTGTTAGGATACGGGGCAGAAAACACAAATTTTTCATACCTACGGTACCCGAACCCAAGATCTATGCTATGGTGATGTAATGTAACGGAGGGAATCGGTGTTCATACCTTTGAAGACCGAAAGAGGGAAACGTTCTTGCGAACGTGGTTGGCGTAGACTCAAAACTACGACCTCCCTGTCGTGTAGAAGACCACTACCGGCGAGGATGACTCCCGGTAAACCTCCAGCGACGAAGTAGCACCACAGGTGTAGTGCCTCGAAGAGATTACACACGTACAGTGCAACCGATGTTCCCTCTGGGCTCCGAACCAGGCGAGCAGCGGAAAGAAGACGGATTCGGATCCCGACTCCGGCAGAGCGACGACCTGCCTTATGGTGGAGAACTCCAATCCTGGTGCAGACTCCTAACAAGGGGAGTCCACTTCCAGAAATGGAGAAAGAGAGAGAGAGAGAACTCAATCAGATGATGGAAAAAGGGGGGTCTACCCCTCCTTATAAAGGCCAAGGGGGGGGGGGTGTGATCCCTCTTCCCTCCCCCATGTGGGACTAAACCCCCAAGGGGGGGGGGAAGGGCGCCGGCCATAGGGGGGGGATGGGCCCCACCCTTGGCGCCAAGCCCAAGGGGGGGAACCCCCACCTCCCCTAATGGGCCCCAAGGGCCCATATAGCCTTTTTCCATTAATTTTCATTATTTAATAAGTTTTAAATATTTAATTCAGATAATTAAATAATAAAAACATTATTAAAACAATTAAACTTTATTTTGAACTATTCAAAATGTCCGGAACAACTTCCGTTCTCTCCCGGAACTATTCCGGTGCTTTCTCCTATTTCACCGATGATCCCGAATCTGTCCTAGCATCGATTGCCCCTTAAGTGTGACACCCTAACGGTCCGGGAAACAGCAGACATGGTCGAGACTCTTCTCACTGACCAATGACTAGTCAGTTGGACCTGGTTACAATCCTTGACAGCCCCTGCGTTTCCATCGAATGAACTTCGATCGCTTTTGGAAACCGTTAACGATACGACGTAATCCCTTTGTGCTGCGGTACTTTGTTTGTCCGAGGTTTGATCGTCGGTATCCCACATACCGTGTTCACATCTCGTTCACAACAAACAAGTTTACTCGTCCATGATCATTGCATCTCTTGTGACCTAGTCACTTGCTTGCAAGCTGTTGATGCAATATCACCGAGTGGGCCCAGAGTACCTGTCCTGTCACAAGGACTGACAAATCCCGCTCTGATCTATTCACATACTCATCAACCATCTATTTCGGAATACCCAAAGTGCACCGTTATAGCCAGCATATTTCAGTCAGGCGGTGGGATACAAATCAAAGTCTCCTCATAGATGACAATTACGTATGATCATTGCGGTCTAAGGACTAAGACATATGTTACAAAGTCATCGCAACGCTGAACTATGTGACTCGATCACATTGCAATACTTTAGGTGGGTGTCTGTCCATCACATCATTCCCCTAATGATATGACCTCATTGTCAATGGACTTAAGTGTCGCCATGATCAGGAAATCTTGATCAATCAATTGCCCAATGAGATAGTTTACCCGAGTTAAACTACGGACCATGTTTTATACTACACCTGTATTAGTATTTCCAAGTAATACAGTTATAGCACAGTATAAAACGTATTATGAACAAAACGGATATGTGAAAAATATCTTTATTAATTTGTCTCTAGGGCACATATCCAACACCTTCGCAGATGGCCCCGTTTCGTCGAGGGCTCCCGACACCGCCCGCACCACTTCCATGGTGTAACAGCCCTGATTTCACAAAAATTAAAAATTTGTTTTCGGGGTGAATTGTTTGATTGTCTGATTTGTTTGCGGTGTTTGCATCCCCGATTTATCGATCGGCGATTATTTCCCCCCCCTCTTATCTCGTACCGGACGGAGACCGACCCTTGCCACCCTGACACTCGACCTTTGCGACCCCGGGTTTCACTCGATCACCGTCGCGAAAACCCGCACGAGACCAGCCGCAGCCAACAGAACGAAAAACCCCATTTAATAATTAAACGGGTTATTTTTATAGCGCGCCGGAAAGTGTTCTCAGAACGGTTCCCACGAGAGGTGAACGCCGTCGGCTCGACGCGCTGATCGCGCAGTTCAAAGTTTTACCCGAATCGGAGGTCCTGCGGACCCTCGGCGGTCAGAAACGTAAACACCGCCCGTGAGAGAGAAAAACCGGGGATGTTTTTGCAAACTTCTAGCCACTTGGGCTATATAAAGACCACCACACTCCCACCCCCTTCTAGGGTTTCCCCTAGCCAAAATTGCAGCCACACCCCCAGCTTTGCTCAAATTTCTGCCCAATAGCCCTCCACCAGCTGAAACCCTAGCCCCATCAGCTCCAGACCGTCAGATCTGGGATCTGACGGCCCAGATCTAGGATCTGACGGCCCAGATCTGGCCGTCCCTCCCTCCAACCGCAGCACAGATCCACCCGGGCCGCGCCGGGCCCGCCTCCCCGTCGCCGGGCCCGAACCCGGGCCGCGGCCAGCACGCCACGCCGCGCCACCCGTGGAGAAGCCGCCGCCGGCTGCAGCACCACCGCCACCCGACTCCGGCCGCCACCGACGAGCCGCGCACCATCCCGGTGAGCCCACGTCGCAACCCCTGTCCTCTTTCGCGTCTCATTCTTGGCCTCACCTCTCTTTCCCTCACAGCTCGCCCGTCGCCTCGCCATGGCCATGGTGCCCGTGAACGAGGAGCTCGCCGCGCCACGGCCTCAACGGCGCCGCCACAACCCGGATCAGGCCGGATCCGCCGCCCTCCATCCATGCACGCCCGTCCCCGCGCTCCCTAGCTCGCCGGTCTCCTCCGCCTCGCCGGAGAACGACCACCGCCGGCCACCCCTGCTCGGGATCGGGATCCAGCGATCCCGTTCGATCCGGCCGCTGCGCATGCATCCTGGGACGACGCGCCCCAAAGGCCCAGCAGCACCGAGCCGACCCAGCTGGACGCGCCCCAGCCGCGCCTCCTCTCCGCCCAGGGCGAGGCCGGCGTATCCCTCGCCCATCCTGCGTCATGGGTTTCGGCCCAGCTCGGTGAGCCACTCTTTTTTTCTTTTTTACTTCTCTGTTATTGTTGTTGGGCTCGGCCCGTTGGTGTTTGTAACACCCTCGGTGTCATGTAACAGTAATCACTTTTGGATAATGATAATTACTGTTGCTAATCCCACTTTGATCATCTTTGCATTTGATCAAATGCAAAAACCCTTTTGGTTGTTATTAAAAATAATGTGATAAATAAAACTTTGTCCAAAAATTGTGGAACCAATTTTATTAAATGCCTAAAAATCAGTGGACCATGTTAAACCAACATTGGATATTGCAATATTTAAATATTGCAAACAATTCAAACTAGTGCTAAAATAGCCCCTTTCACTAGTGGCATAATAAAAATAAATATTAAATGAATTTATTTTGCACCCAAACTTTTTGTGGCACTCTATTAATTTGCAATACTAATTATGGGACAAGTTCCATATTTTACAAAATACAAAAGTACCTAAAACAAATAAAAACAGAAAAGAAAGAACTGAAAAAAGGGAAAGAAAAAGAAAACCTAATCTAACGCTCATGGGCGAGGCCCCCCTCCCCTCTCCCCTGGGCCAGGCCACCCCGACCCACTCCCCTTCCCCATCATCTTCAACCCCTGTTCAGGGGGTACCGTGGCGTCCATCCCGCGGCGGCCACGCCACGGCCGTCGCCGTGGCACGCATCCGGCGGCCGCCGGCGGGGATAAGAACCCCGGGCCACCCCGCGTCCCGGCGTGAAACCTAACCCTAGTCGCGCCCTCCCCATCTCTCCCTTCCTTGCGCCGCTCTCCTCTGGACGTGCTCGCCACCGCCACCGTGGGCACGCGCTTGTCGCCGGCGCGGCCACCTTGCCTCCCACGTCAAGCCAGGATGTCCTGGAGCTTCACCGTCCTCGTCCCGTTCGTCCACACCTACTGAACCGATCCGGGGCGGCGCGTGCGCTCGGAATCGCGCTGGGTTCTCCGCCACGGTCGCCGCCGTTCGCCGTCAAATTCGTCGCCGGCAGCACGAGCTCGGCCTCCCCGACCCCTGCGCCACATCCACTGTGAGCCCGCGCACCCCTCCCTAAACCTTTTCCCCCTCCGTCGTGCCCCGTAGCACCGTCCACCAATGGCCGTGGCTCCGACCCAGCCGCGGGCTCGCCTCCGGTGGGCTCCGCCCACCCCGGCCTCCCGTGGGCTCCCCTAGAAGCGCGCGGACGAGGGCATCCTGTTGGTGCCCTCGGCTCGTCCCACCGCCGCCCGTAGCGCGGTTCCGATGGAGCGCCGCCGCGAAGGCCTCGTCGCCGGCGTGCAGCCGTGGGTTCAGCCCACTGGCAGGTGGACCCCCCTGCCTAACTAATTAAATTAGGGGCCTAAACCCCCTTGTTAAGATGAAATAACCCCCCCCCCTAATTAAAATTGATTAAAAAAACGGTTAGTAATATATGTCAATGACATGTGGGCCATCCCCACTTAACACCCTTGTTAATAGAGTAATTATAATGCTAGAGACTATGACATGTGGGCCCAGGCCAAATAGTAATCCCTCGTTAAATTAAATAAAATTAATTATAACATGTGTGAATGACAACAGGGACCCACTTCTGTTAGTTAAATTAAATTGTTTTTATTAACATGTGAGGCTGACATGTGGGACCCACTGGTCAGTAGGTCCCACTTGTCAGGTTTGACCCAGTCAACAGGAACTGTTCTGGATAATGTTATATTTAAATAATAAAGAAAATCCAGGAAATGATATAAATTGATTTAAACTTCAAAAATCAATATCTTTTAAACCGTGTATCTGATGAAAAAACTTTATACATGAAAATTGATCAGAAAAATACAACGAATACGAATAGGCTATCTACATGTCAACCACCCCCCTCTAACACAACGAACATCGACATTCCCCCCCTTCGGGCTGTCTGTCCGATAATTGCCCGATACCGCAAAACTCTCCGGATGAATTTATTGTGAACACGAAAGTTGTTCAGAATAGTTCAACTAGTCCGGATACATCACCCATACATTTGTCGGATTTCCACGACACCTCCGGCATGATCTTTCCCCCTCCGGACACCCTGTCCGGTAATCACCCGGAACTGGCAGTTCATCCCCGGATGAATTTCCGTTCCGAGCAATGTGTATCGTACAACGTTAGAGCATCATTAACATTTCATATGTCATGTCTTTTATTTTTATTGCTATAATTTCTGTGTATTTATTGTTTCTCCCCCCTCTTTTATTGTCCGGTAGTCTCGACGTCCGCTGGTGATGCCCCTGTGATCGACTACTTCGTCGACGACCGTACCTCTACCGTCGAGCTTACAGGCAAGCAGAGCCATTTCCTTCCCCAGATATCGCCTATCTTTCCGTACTTTCTTGCACTAGGCATTGCTGCTTCTACGTTACAATCCTATTCAATTGCATAGCCTGTCATTGTCACCCTTGATGTACCTTCCTTTATCCTATGCTGCCTATTATATATATTATATTCAGCAGTGAACCCTGCGCATTGTTAGTACATAGGGTTAGATAGCGGGCCGTGTTCACTCTGGGAGTGATTGCGGATGCGTTACATTTCAACTGCTATAGGTATGGTTCAGAGCAGACACCGCTTCAGGCCTCTACCCTGGCTCTGCTGAGCCACATCAAGTGTGAGCTATCAAGCAGTAATCCTTGTACTCCACTCGTTGCTGACTCTGTATAGCCGTCCTAGGGTACTGAACCATGGTTGTCCTTACAGGTAAGGAGTCGGGTGACCCCACGGTGCCCGCGCAGGGTATCTTAGCGGAACGACAGGCCAGGTGTATTCCACCGGTGTGCGGCGGGCCTGGTATTGTTCGTGGCCGAAGGATTTCCTGTTGTACGAAAGTCGAGATCTTCGGAGCAAACGCAAGACAAGGTAAGGAGACGGTTCACCTTGTTGGTAACCGCACGAGTTGGTGGGACGACAGGGCAGGCACCGACGTTACTGGTGGTCCTGGCTGCTGTCGTTGTCCGCGACTCACCGAGAAAGGGGCAACAATAACGGTTGTCCCGATAGAAAATAATAAAAATAACTAACGGTTCCGGTGGATGACTTGAGAGGCCGCAAAGGCCTGTACGCACTACCTTCTCGTGGGGTTATGGTGTGGGCCCTCCGCGTTGTGGTCTCGTTCGAAAGCTCTGAAAGACGTCCAGTTTCAGCATTGTGGTTGGGTCGGATCGTGCTGCGGCACTGGATCCACTTGGCACACAACGACCCGGAGGGTGAGGGGCGACGGTCCAAGACCCCCTTGCGCTTAGGACTGTAGACCGGCGGGGACCTCTCTGATGAGCCGTAGGATGGACCTCGACGTGTCGGATAGCCTCGGTGGGGAATTCCCTAACAAGGTGTACGCCACCCTGGAGATCCGAGCGTGCAGGCTGAACAGTAGTGCACCCCTGCAGGGAGTTTGATCTATTCGAATAGCCGTGTCCACGGTAACAGGACGCTTTATGCTGAAGCCAGAGCCTACTACTACAAACTACTACTATTAAACTGCATGGTTCCGGTTTCTTTTCCTCGCAGGGAGTCGAGGAAGGGAACTCGGAGGCAGCATTATTATTAATTATTACAACTTACTATTATACAATGCTGCAGCAACTTCTGCTGCATTGTTATTACATTCATGCTATTGAACTGTTGGCTGATTCTTACCTCATTCTGCAAGACTCGTCGGAAGATGCTAGTCTTCGATAGGCCTAGCTTCTTATCCTTATTCTGATTTCTACCTTGCAGTCCACTATATACAGCCTCCCCTTTCCATTTGATACATGCATAAATGCTTAGTAGCGGACGTAAGACTCGCGGGTATGCTAGATACTCACCCTTGCTTTATTCCCCCTTTTCGCTTTGCCTGATCGGCCGCTGCAGTCGACGTTGGAGCCCAGGAGCAGGAGATTCCAGGAGGAGCCTACTACGACGTCGAGTTCCCGTTGACTAGGAGTAATTCGGTGGATCCCAGGCAGGAGGCCTCGCCTTTTCGATCTGTATCTCTGATGTTATTTGTGCTAGCCTTCTTAAGGCAAAACTTGACTATGTCTGTACTCAGATATTATGTTTGTATGACTTATGTATTCGGGTCTGTGTGACCCCCCCTTCATTGTAATATTTTGGTTTATCCTTTTGTGTTTAGTGTTGTGCTGTGATATTCTCACCGTGGCACCTTGATCTCGATCATGTACCCTACGTGTATGATTACTGTACATGATCGTAAATCGAGGGCGTCACAGAGTTGCTGCTGTTTAGCGCCCGTGGCGAGAGATAGTATTCTGCGCTCATCCCCTGGTTAGGCCCGTAGTAGCCTGTTTCGGCCCGTTTAGTTTTTTTTCTAGGTTTTTTATTATTAATTGCAGATTGTCTTATTATTTTGCGGCGCCCGTATCTTTTTAACGGTAGCTCGGATCGCGACGCTTTAAACATGAAAGTTGCTTAGAATTTTGTGTAGATTAGTAAAATGTGCTCCTTTGCCATGTTTGACTTTGTCTACATGTTGTTTTACTGCTAATTACAACTGCTTTCCACTGTAAACTGTAATTGCCATAACTTTTTAACTGTTGCTTCGATTAAAATGTTCTTTATATGTAAATTGACTAGAAATACATGTAGATTGTGTTTATTTTACTCTTGCTTGCTAATAAAAATCATAAAATATTGTTTAGGGAAAAATAGTACCAAACATTATAATTTTCGTGGGGTAAATAGTGATAAGCATGTCTAGGAGTTTGCCTCACTTAAATTGACTAGCATAGATAGTTTACTTTATGCTTCACCTCTTGCCATGTTTGTGTGCTATGACATGCTTGAGTGAGATGCCATGTTAACAACCTTTTCTCACCTTGTGTAGCTAAACAACTTGAACCCTTGTAAACGTGCGGTATCGTCGTGTGTGACGAGTACTCCACTTAACCTGTTAGTAACCGCTCTCGACGGTAGGTGCGATGTCTCGTGTTGCCTTCTTGTTGATGCTTGCTCGTGTTTGCTTTGTAGTAATAGATGCTTTCTCGTTGATTGCTTTCCAGTGTTTACCTCTTGTGTGCTTCCGCGGGTACCTTCGGAGACGATGCGAGCTTGCGATCCACTACACCTTCAGAACCCGACTTATCAACAGGAAAGGACTATACATTACTTATGATCCATTCTATTTCAACCAGCGGTTTGCAAGCTAGTTTAGGATAGATTCAATGTTTGATCCTACCACATGTTTACAGCCTCTTTCGAACCGATACAGCCATGTCCCCTCCCAGCAAACCATGTACTTCTATGTTACTATTGCTCGTTGCTCAGCCCCTGCTTAGTGTGCATGCTTAGGATGCTACGATGTTACCCTGTTACTCCTTGGTTTGGGATATCACATTATTATATTGCTGTTGATGATATGATTATTATAATGTTGACTATATTTGACGAAGGATGGAAGGTCTAGGCTATCCCGCCCCGACGCTTTGTTCCATTCGAGTCACCTAGGATCCGAGTTCCGGGTATTGGTTCTAAGACGAGTGTGCCTAACCGCGTGTGGGATTTTATGGGGTCCCCTGTTCTTACCTATCTAGCTTCAAACATTTCTAGAGGTGGCCCAAGCTGATTTACCATTTGAAAACCATGCATATATATCTGTCGGGTCGCTCCTAGCAGATATCCTTTAAACCAACCCGGACCAGCGGAGACATGGTTTCCCTGTTGGTCCACCTTTGACCGGCGAGGGCCCGAGGCCTCACGTGAGGCTTCTCGGCAACCCAAACCCTGTTGAGACGGAAGAGACCGATCTGATAGTGCGGACGACTTTTGGATTGGGTGTCGACTCCCCGGGGGCCACCCGGATTTGTTCGTTGTTAGTTAGAGGGACCTGTCGTTTCAGATCTCTTGGAACTAAATCATAAAATGGTTGCCTGTGATGGGTAGAAACTGAGAGAGATGGGCGTGCGTGCGGAGCCTTGTAATGAGCAGTTGGTACACCCCTGCAGGGTTAAATCTTTTCTAGAAGCCGTGTCCACGGTTATGGACGACTTGAGACCTACTCCTTGTTCATAGACAACAACAACTGAGTTAATCTTAATATAACCTGATCAACGTGTGTGTGTGCCTTGACTGCTTCTTCTTCGTCGGGATGCGAAGAGGAGGACAAGGATAGGATAGGTGTTATGTTTGCGTAAGTAGTTGATAGCAAGACTTGCTGGAGGCGATTCCTCATGGAATGCTTTGCTTCTTATCTTACTCTCTAGATCGTTAGCCACTTCATAAATGCTAGTGCGGCAGCAACCTCACCACTTACCCCATCCTTACCGTAAACTACTAGTTGTCCTAGAATGACGAGTGATGAAGTCCTTGCTGGGTCAGTTGACCACTACAGTTGGATGCTGAGTACTTCTGTACTCATGATACTACCCCCAAACTCTTTTCAGGGTTCTTGATCGATAACAGGTATGGTGATCGACGTTTCACGTGGAGACTCGACGACGACTAGTTAGGCGGATCTCGGCGGAGGGCCTGGACCCGTGTGGTTATGGGGATCGATGATTTTCTCTTTGCCACTAGGCATTTGATTGTAGTCTGTACTCAGACATGTATCTTCCGCTGCTATATTGTATTAAGGCAGTTGTATTCCGATTGTATGAGATGTTGTATCCTTGTATCTGTAATGTTGTGATATCATGTTGGAAATCCGGGGCATATGTCAATGTCATATGTCGCGGTGGGACCGATATGTGCTTCGTCCCCGGATCTGGATGGAAACATCTAGATCTGGAACTGTACCGCATATCGGGCCTTGCACATGGAAATAGCTCACTGGATATGGAGGAAATAAAACGAAAAAAGGGTTTCGAGATAACGATCCTGGCGAAGTACATATAGGCGGTTCGAATGTATTCCACACGATTCAGTAAAAACAACCGTTGGCAATGCATATTATAGAGTAACCCATGCAAAATATTATGTGCATTTCCTAGGCATTAAATGGATTAAAATTCAGATTAGCATTGCGAACGAATAAAACAGTGCTCGAAAATGGTTTGAAAAATCAACATGTGGTAGGTCAGTGCATTGGTAAGCGTTTTGCAACGAACAAGATGATATTTCAAAGATCTAAGCGGCGATATCCAACCGTGAACGCATCATTCATTCGTTTAAAAATTCCAGAAAGAATTTAATAGGACCGAAAAATTTGAAACTTGGCAGGGTGTCATCATATCACTTCAGTATGCCGGGGAAAAAATATGATACGATTGTACAACTTGTATGATGTGCACCCTTTATAAACTGAACTATCCCCGAAGAAGAGTCGTGGTTTCAAGGTAGAATGAATCGTATTCGAATGTATGTTCTCAATTGCTTCATCTTTTGACCTCTAGTTTCTTTCTACAGTGACCATAGACCCAATCATCTCACGTGCTACAATATGAATTTTTTTTCTGGATAGTTTGCTATTTTTAACGCATTACGTGCATTTCCTAGGCATTAAATGGATTGAAATTCAGATTAGCATTGCGAACGACTAAAATGATGCATGAAAATGGTTTGAAAAATCAACATGTGGTTCCTCAGTGCATTGGTAAGTGTTTTGCAACGAATGTGATGATATTTTAAAGCTGTAAGCGGCGATATCCAACCGTGAACGCGACATTCATACGTTTAAAAATTCCAGAAAACATTTAATAGCTCTGAAAAACTTGAAACTTGGCAGGGTGTCATCATATCACTTCAGTATGCCGGGAAAAAATATGATATGATTGTACAACTTGTATGATGTACACCCTTTGGAAACTGAACTATCCCAAAGAAGAGTCATAGTTTCAAGGTGGAATGAATCGTATTCGAATGTATGTTCCCATTTGCTTCATCTTTTGACCTTGTGTCTTTTTCTATAGTGACCATAGACCAAGCCATCCCACGTGCTACAATATGAATTTTTTGCTAGATAGCTTGCTATGTTTAATGCATTACGTGCATTTATAGGTATTAAATGGATAAAAATTCAGATTAGCAGTGCGAAACACTAAAACAGTGCACACAAATGGTTTGAAAAAATAACATGTGGTTCCTCAGTGCATTGGTAAGTGTTTTGCAGCGAATGGGATGAAATTTCAAAGATCTAAGCGGCGATATCCAACCATGAACGCGGCATATATTCGTTTAGAAGTTTCAGAATTTTTTTATTACGTCTGAAAAATTTGAAACTTGGCAGGGTGTCATCATATAACTTTAGTATGCGGGGGAAAAATATGATACGATTGTACAACTTGTATGATGTACACCCTTTAGAAACCGAACTATCCCCGAAGAAGAGCCGTGCTTTCAAGGACGGAATGAATTGTATTCGAATGTATGTTCTCATTTGCTTCATCTTTTGACCTTGAGTTTTTTTCTACAGTGACCATAGACCCAACCATATCACGTGCTACAATATGAATTTTTGCTGGATAGTTTTCTATTTTTAACGCATTACATGCATTTCTAGGCATTAAATGGATTGAAATTCAGATTAGCATTGCGAACGACTACAACAGTGCACGAAGATGGTTTGAAAAATTAACATGTGGTTCCTCAGTGCATTGGTAAGTGTTTTGCAGCGAATGGGATGACATTTCAAAGATCTAAGCAGCAATATCCAACCGTGAACGCGACATTCATTCATTTAAATATTCCAGATTTTTTTATTAGGTCTGAAAAATTTGTAACTTGGCAGGGTGTCATCATATCACTTCAGTATGCCGGAGAAAAATATGATACAATTTTACAACTTGTATGATGGACACCTTTTAGAAACCGAACTATCCCCGAAGACGAGTCGTGGTTTCAAGGATGGAATGAATCGTATTCAAATGTATGTTCTCATTTGCTTAATCTTTTGACCTTGATTTTTTTACAGCAACCATAGAGCCAACCATCTCACGTGCTACAATATGAATTTTTTGCTGGATAGTTTGCTATTTTTAACGCATTACTTGCATTTCTAGGTTTTAAATGGATCAAAATTCAGATTAGCATTGAGAACGACTAAAACAGTGCACAAAAATGGTTTGAAAGATCAACATGTGGTTCGTCAGTGCATTGGTAAGTGTTTTGCAGCGAATGGGATGGCATTTCAAAGATCTAAGTGGCGTATCCAACCGTGAATGCGGCCTTCATTCGTTTAAAATTTCCAGAAATTTTTGTTATGTCTGGAAATTTTGAAACTCGGTAGGGTGTCATCCTATCACTTAAGTATGCCGGGAAAAAAATATGATACGATTGTACAACTTTTATGATGTACACCCTTTAGAAACTAAACTATCCCCGAAGAAGAGTCATGGTTTCATGGATGTAATGAATCGTATTCGAGTGTATGTTCTCATTTGCATCATCTTTTGAGCTTGAGTTTTTTTCTACAGTGACCATAGACCCAACCATATCACATGTTACAATATGATTTTTTGCTGGATAGTTTGCTATTTTTAATGCATTACGTGCATTTCTAGGCATTAAATGGATTAAAATTCAGATTAGCATTGCGAACGACTAAAAATGTGCACGAAAATGGTTTGAAAAATCAACATGTGGTTCCTCAGTGCATTGGTAAGTGTTTTGCAGCGAATGGGATGACATTTCAAAGATCTAAGCGAGGATATAGACCCAAACCATCCCATGAGAGATATTTTTAACACAATCAATATAAACCATCCATATTCCCACAGTTTATATGAAGCGATCGTTTGGGTTGTGGAAAATATCCAAGACGGTCCAATTGACCGACCATGGCGCGCGCACAGCTCACACATTTTATGGCGTCCGGGGGAAGATTCATTTATACCCCCACTAGACCCCAGCGCAAACGCCTCATCCCCATTCACATCGACCATGTCCCCAGCTAGTAGCTTCGCCAGGAAGGATCATGTGACTGTCTCAGTTGCTAGAGCCATCGCCGCCGCCGAGAGCGCGACCGCATCCGCTGAGAGGGCGGCGGCGGACCACGGGGCGGCGGAAGATTTACAGACCGCCACAGCAGCAGCTGAGACGGCGGTTGCAGCTGCCGCTCGTTCTCCAGTAGTCGCCGAGAGTGCGTCGGGGATGCCAGTAGGGTGGCGGCGACTGAGTAGAGCGCGGCGGCAGCATTACAGACCGTCGCGGAAGCATTCGGGACGACGTATGCACGTGGCATAACTGCTAGAGCAGTCACCGACGCCGCGGCGGCCGCCCTTGCCCAGATCGACACCGTTGGTGTACAGATCGGGACGGTCTCCATGGACTCCAGTCTGCACCCCACGTCCGAAGAGTTGGCCGGAGCGACGGCCGAGATGCTCTCCGACGACGCGTCTACGGAAGCCATGGTTCCCCTTCCCCACGAAATCGCTGAGCGTGAGTACGAGTGTGAGCTGGATAAGGAGGAAGACCTCCTATGGGTCATGGAAGAATCGGCAACGACACACGAAAAGGATCTTTGGCGCCGCACTACTGTGAGCATTACGACAGCAAACTGGTCGACCACGATGGATACGGCGACCTCATACCATCGGCGTCCGAGGGCGTTGCCGACGCTGACGCCGACGACACCGAGATGTCGTCCTCACTAGTCGTCAATTTCTCCTCCTTCGATGATGCGTAGGTCCGCCGGATCCCCGGGCCATCGGCTGTGGTCTTTGTTTAATCATTGATAGTAGTAAAGCCCGTGTCTATTGTTAATGTTAATGTTAATGCTAGCTCCTTTTAAGGTTGCTTCCAATGCAAAGGTGCTAAGTGAGGTGTTAAGGGTATTAACTATTAAATGAGTGAAGAAACTACACTTCACAATGCATTGGTGCTTAGTTTGTTCTTGCTATGGTTGCATCATTTAATTGTTTAACAATTAAAGTCCTTCATGCATTGGTTAGTTTCCTCCATTTTTTTGCGATGATTTTTGGATATGCGATGATCACAATCAATTATTAAAGATAAAAGCGTTTGCGATGATTTTGGGATATGCGATGATCACAATCAATTATTAAGATAGAAGCATTTGCGATGATTTTGTTTGGCGGCACTTTACCCGCGCATACAGCGAAAATTTTCGTCACCCGCGCAAATATAGAGCCTCCCTCCTTCTTTTGCCTCTCACTTCAGCACACATTCCCCCCTTTCTTGTTCAAACACCCCACCCCCCTACACATTTCCCCGGCCTCCTAGACGACGACGCCCCTACCCTGTTCTCACCCCAAGATCCAACACAACCCTCTTCCTCCACACCCATGCCACGACCCTCGGCCCGCCACGTTCCATCCAAATCACCACCACCAGTTCCCACAAGCCGCAGGTCCCGTCGTTTGCCATGCTACAGGTTCCATGGCCTGGAGCTCAAGGAGCACTTGGCCGTGGAGAGGCAAATCGCGGTCGCACTCGCTGACGAGGCCGCGGTGGTGTCTATGCGCGCGGACCCTAAGATCCTCGAGGAGCACATGGACGTCGAGGCCCCCTTGAACGCTCGCGCATCGACGCTGCCTCAAGGTTGTCAGCTTTGCATAGAAGCTCTTGGTGTTTTTTCGCGGGCATCATCGGTGCCTACGACAAACCCTACGCTGTGTTTTCTCAGCGCGCTCGTGCTTACATGAACTCTAGATCTAGCAGGTTGGTGAACCACACCGACCACCAGCAGGGCACCCACGATGTGCAGATCTCGCCCTCTTCCAAGGGGAAAGAGACCATCATCATCTCTGATGACGACAAGTAATAGCTCGTTTCATCTTACCTAATGCCTATGTTCAACTAGCAAGCTTAAGCTTATTTCACTATATCCGGTTTCTCTTTGCAATGTAATACCACTATGTAATATGCTCTTCAATAACACTTACACGAGTAATGTGATTGCATGTCAGAGCTGTAACATAGTGTTCATTTTCACTCTTTATTTCGTGCAATTCTTCATGAATAAAAGGGCTCTGAGCAATCTGTTGTGATTAACTATTCTCCGTTTTCTAATCTGATCGCAGGAATGGAAGAGGCCAGGGAGGATTATAAAAAATGGGATTCCTGCAGAGGAGGGTGAAACAGAGCAATCTACAGATCAAGTAAGAAAACCGACTACTCCGCTGCCATGCTACACCTAGATGTTTACTTATTCCCGGACGTTCGTGGCTATCTCAGGTGTGACATACATGCGGCGGTTCAGCCCTCCTATCTCTATGTCGGTGTGCTTAGCTCTGCATCACGAGTCAAGTTAGACTCATTCTTACAGGTGGAAGGATGTATATTGTAGGATTGTAGGTGCAAGAAAGCTTTATCCATTCGCTATTGATTTCAATGTCCTAACTGTAGATATAGTTTCTCTCTTTTGTGGCAACACAAAATTGAAGAACTAAACCGCATTGTATCTGAAAATCAGTCATCAATATTACTCTTGTCATGGGGTAATTTGAGGATCTATGATATCGACGGTTACATCATATATTGAACAAGAAGAACATCCCGCGTGCTGTAGCGGAAAGTTCTATTGGAAGTCTATAATCTAAATTGAAAGGGTATAAAATGCATGTAAATAAACTCAGTGACATGGACAAATGGTTGGCTAAAATAGTATGCACAAATGTATCCTAGTGAGGTTTTGTTAGTGGATGACATGCACAAATGACTGGCTATAATATTTTGTGAGATAGACACTATAAATGCATCTTAGTGGGATTCATTCATTATATGACGAGAGTAATATTGATGAATGTTGTGAATTTACGATGTTGTTCACGTCTTCTAAATTTGTTACAACAAAATAGATTACTATATTTATGAATAGAACTTTGGATTCAATTAATGGGTTGAAAAGTCTTGTATTTACAGCTCCACTATACCTAGTCCTTCTACTTATATAAATGAGTCATACTTGACTAATGATGCTCGCAGATGATGCTAATTTTGCTGACGCTAAATCACTTTATGCTACTGACCACGGATGAAGCTTAAGCCAGTTCGATGAAGAAATTTTCGTTCTTCAAAGTCCCTCAGCTGATCTGCTACCTAATTCATCATCCACCCGAGGTTGTTTTCTTCCTCATATCTATTACTTCTTTTGTCAAAACCAAAATATGATGTTCTTATAATGCTGCTTCTACATATGTTCTGTTGTGTCACTTATGAGTTTTTCCTTATTTTTCAAGGAACACACTGAGAGGGGATCACAGGCATCCAGAATTCTGGCACAATGATATCAACTTTATAGAAGGCAATTTTGCTGAAGGTAAAGAAATTCATGCTTCCATCAGCCCATGAAGTTTAAGCTACCAGGATGAAGAAATTTGCGGTCTCTAAAATCCCCCAGGTGATCTGCTGCTGATACGTCCAAAACGTATCTATAATTTCTGCTTGCTCCATGCATGTTTTGTGTGATATTGCTATGATCTAGATACACTTTCATACACTTTTGATAATATATGGACTAACCTATTAACTCAGTGCACCCCAGTGCCAGTTCCTGTTTTCTGCTGTTTTTCTATTTCAGTTTTCCCCCATATAAAAAGTGCCAGAAAAATTCCGGGAAAAATACATGAAAAATCAGCGTACAAGAAGCTTCACGAAGAGCCCGAGAGGGGCCAGAGGGGAGCCAGGGGGCCCAGGCGGCCACCCGGTGCGGCCCCACCCCTGGCCGCGCCAGGGGGCGCCTGGGGCCCCTGGTCCACCTCTGGCTGCCCCCTTCGCCTATTTATTCTCCTTCACGGGGAAACTCCGAAGACAGAATCCTATTTCGCAAACTCGCCTCTGTTCCGCCGCCGCCGCGCTTCCGAGATTGGGAGCACCAGAAGACCTCTTCCCGGCACCCTGCCGAAGGGAGGGCCGACCTCCGGGAGTCTCCTCTCCACCATGGATGCTCCCCGGATGTTTCGTGAGTAGTTTTCCTTGGACCATGGGTCCGTGATCAGTAGCTATGTGATGTTCTCCTCCCCTCTTTGTTCTTCATGGTTTAGACCTCGTGAGCTGCCCTACATGATCGAGGCACTTTTGTAATCTTTCTGCTATTGCTATGCTGAGTTTGATGGGATCTGATGGATTATGAGATTATGTTCAGATTGTGATAGAGTAATATATTTGGTTTTTATCTCTTATATTTTTGTTCCTAAGTAATTCTTGCATGTTCTCCGTTGCTGTTTATTGCTTTGGCCAAGTACTAGGTAGTGACTCCAAGAGGGAATGTTATGCTCGATTGTGGGTTCATGCCCCCCGATGACACGCTTGAGTGACAGAAACATGAGTCTAGGGGATGTGCTGTTGCCACAAGGGGGGAAAACAACGGTGCTTGTAACCGCGGTTGCAAGGATTGTTTACTTTACGCAAAGTGCTTTTTAATGCAGTTGTCTGTTGCTTTGGGTTTACACTTTGGGTGGGGCTCGCAACTTAATACCAGCGAGATGTTCTGGATAGATATCTCAAGGTGGATGATTAGTAGTAGATGCAGTTGGATTACAGTCTACTTATATTGGCGTACTGCCCATGCTTTTGACCTCTTCCTTTCTTTTGTAGCATAGTCAGCATTGCGGTGCGTTCATAATCCTGTCAATTGCCCTTCTGTAATTTGTTTACCTCGCATAGCAGTTTTACCGTATTTTGGGAGAGAGACATCACGAGCGAACATCACGTATCCCGGTCCATATCCTTATTACTGTTTCCATGCTATATTTACTTTCCTGCTTTTTACTTTTAGTTTCTATCATTGTCCTTTGTGTTTTACCCTTTGTGAACAACAAGACCAGAGAGATTGACAACCTCTCTGAACTTCGTTGGGAACAAAGTTATCTGTGTCTGTGTGCAGGTCCACGCCAGTTGCGCCGCTGACACCTACTTATCATCTCTGGAGTCCTACTGGAGACAAACCTTGGTATCTTCACTGAGGGAAACTTGCTGCTGCGCTACATCTTAACCTTCCACTTGGGGTAACCAACGAAGGGCGAGAAGCCATCAAGCGAATTTCTGGCGCCGTTGCCGGGGACTCCGAGTGCTAAGATAGGGGAGTCACACACTACCCTTTACCTTTGTTTTTTAGTCTTGTGAATTTACCTTTCAACTTTTATCTTTGTTTCTTTTATAAAAAATTACAAAAAAATCTGCCACACTTGCTGCTACTATGGGTTCCACTGAAAACACCAAGTTGTGTGACTTCACTAGTCACAACAACCAAGACTTTATCTGCACTCCCATTGCCACACCTTCCACTTCTGCTACCTCTTATGAAATTAAACCTGCTTTGCTAAACCTTGTTATGAGAGATCAATTCTCTGGTGCTGGAGATGCTGCTGCTTTACACTTGAACAATTTTGTTGAGTTATGTGATATGAAAAAGTATAAAGAAGTAGAAGGTGATGTTGTTAAGCTCAAGCTCTTTCCTTTTTCTTTAAGGGGAGACGCTAAAATCAGGTTTCAATCTTTTCCTAGGAATAGCATAGATTCTTGGGATAAGTGGAAAGATGCTTTTATAGGGAAGTACTACCCACCTGCTAAAATTATCCAATTGAGGAGTAACATTATGAATTTTAGGCAATTGGATAATGAACACGTTGCCCAAGCTTGGGAACGAATGAAATCTCTTGTTAAGAAATTCCCTACACATGGTTTGACTACCTGGATGGTTATACAGACTTTTTATGCAGGCTTGAACTTTACCTCGCGGAACCTGTTAGATTCGGCCGCGGGAGGAACCTTTATGTCAACTATACTTGGTGTTGCCACGAAGCTTCTGGATGAGATGATGACCAATTATTCCCAATGGCACACTGAACGCGCTCCAACAGGTAGGAAGGTAAATTCTGTCGAGGAAATTACCTCCCTCAATGAAAAAGTTGATTTAATTATGTCTCTACTTACCAAGCAACCCTCTATTGATCCTCATGATGTCCCTTTAAATTCTTTGGTTGCTCAAGAACAAGTAGATGTGAACTTTATTGCTAGAAACAACTTCAACAACAATGCTTATAGGGGGAATTTTGCTAGCAATCCTAGACCGTTTCCATCCAACTATGGGAACAACAATACCTACCCTAGCAACAACTCCTATAATCCTGCTTATACAAAAAGAGACCTACCTAGCTATGAGAAATTGGTAGAAATAGAGAAAGCTACTAAGAACTATATGCACACCCAGTTTGAACAAAACAAATCCTTCTCTAAGCAAATAGGTGAGCATACTGCCATTCTGCAAAACATTAGTGAACAGCTTGATAGCCTGAATAGTGAGATTTCTAATCTCCAGGCTAGACTTACTGCCACCGAAACCCATGTTTCGAATATGTCCCACACCCAATCTACTTTGATAAATCAAATGGCAGCCAAACTGGAAGTTATCCCTATGGAAGAGGATAGAATTAAGAGCCTTCCTACACACCACACAGTTTCCACTATCCAAATTGTTGAGGACACCCAAACTATTAGCACCCAATGCACTCCTAGTCCCGTTGGACCTATTAATGGTGATGCTAATACCTCAACCGAAGATAAAGAAACTCCTATGAACATAGAGGGTTTCAAACAAGTGAGCTTAGATGACACTACTACCACCTTTGATAGTAGTGATATTGATTTTGATAGTTGTACCCTCTCAGAATTTATTAGCTTGTTACACAAAATGTCTAGAGACCCCCACACTATCACACTTAATCTTGCCTTCACGGAGCATATCACAAATGCTCTCATCAAAGCTAGGGAGGAGAAGCTTAGAGTAGAAGCCTCCATACCTAGGAAGCTAGATGATGGTTGGGACCCTATGATCAAAATTAAATTAAATAACTTCTCTTGCTATGCTTTATGTGATGTTGGAGCTAGTACCTCCGTTATGCCCAAAAGAATATTTGATATGTTTGAATTGAAGCCCTTTGAGCCTTGTTCTTTTGGTATTCTTCTTGTTGATTCTTCCGTAAAGAAACATTTGGGGAAGATCGACGATGTTCTTATCATTTTCAATGACAACTATGTTCCTGTTTATTTTATTGTTATGGATATAGAGTGTGAACCTTTGTGTCCGATTATTTTGGGACGTCCCTTTCTTCGCACCGTTGGTGCGGTTGTTGACATGAAAGAGGGGAATATAAAATTCCAATTCCCATTCAAAAAGGGGATGGAACACTTCCCTAGAAAGAAAATCAAGTTACCTTTTGAGTCTGTTACACGGGCTAGTTACTCTCTTTCTCTTGATAAAACTTGATTCTTCTTTTTGCATCATGCCTAGCTTAACGGCATAAAAGAAAGCGCTTTCGGGAGGCAGCCCACAACGAATTTAGGTTTTTCTTTTTGCTTTTTTTGTGTCTTGATGATTGTAACTACTGTAGCAACATCATTGTATCTTTATTTTTCAGCTTTGTGCCAAGTTATAGCCTCTTACGGCAAGGGAAGTAAAAGTTGTGACATGCTGTCCAGAAAACAGATTCTGTCCTCGTGACCAGAAACATTCCAGAAAAATCCCAGTTCATCTTTTTGAGCGGAAATTTTTACACAGTATGATCTATACAATTACGAAACTTCCGTATGTTCTGAGTTTTTTTATTTGAGTTGCAGAAGTGCCCCTAAAATATTCTTTACTACCTGCTGTTCTGTTTTTCACAGATTCTGCCACATTTTGTCTCTCCTAACTTTTGCAAACCTTAAGCTTGATTTTTCTTTGCAAAAACTTTTTGGCACTCTTGAGAAACAGTATATCTTCAAGAATATCTTTATATCCAGTGGGGAAAAGTTATTTTATTAAGGGTAATAACCTCTATAATCAGCTTATGATGAGTTATGTATGAAGGGAGTTTTCAAGTGTGCGATGGAAGATGATGAAAGAAGATCCAGGAGTGTCAAGCGCTCAAGCTTGGGGATTCCCCCATGCATCCCCAACAAATATTCAAGGAGACTCAAGCGTCTAAGCTTGGGGATGCCCCCGTGCATCCCCTTCTCCATCAACAATCATCAGTTCTTCCTTCGTCTCACTATATTTTTATCACTTCATGCGTTATGTGCTATGCTTGGAGCCTCTCGCTCTTAGGTTTTATTTTTAGTTTTCTTTAGCTTTGCTTTCTATTCATAACAAGTTAGATCCCGTCTTACTTTGTGTGGGAGAGAAACACGCTCCACTTTCAAAATTTAGAACACATCATAGGACTTTTCCTCCTTATCTTTTTGACGTTGTGTGTTCTTTATCTTTTCATAGCTGCTGCCATGTTTAGTTTTAGTCTTAGTTTGTCTTTAGCAAGAGCCTTGGATTTTGCTTAGTTTGTTGCTGGAACTCTTTTTAGTTTTCATGTTTATCTTGTTAAAGAGAGTTGGTTGTTGCACTGAGTTGTGTCTTGTCTTGAGAGTAGGTAATTGAGGTTGCTATTTTCTTCTAGTAGTAACTTGCAATAGTTTTGAGGTATTGATGTGAGTAATGTTTGAACTTTTGGTGTCAAGAGCTCTAGCCTATTAGTGATAGGTGTCGTATTTTGGGCAATCCGTGTGTATTTTCAAAACCTACAAAACTAGTTGAGAACTCTAGCTACTAGATGGATCACTAATCTTTGGAGGGATCGAATATCAGAGAACACTCACGTACCATGAGTCGAGGATGCGCAAGGATAACCAAACCCCCATACACTCCTCCTCGGGGTACTTGTCTCTTTGTGAACCTCCTTATTAGATTGAGAGTTACCGATAATTAGTGCATGAGTTCTTCAGACTAATGTAAGTATTGAAAGTTGACACTTCCACCTTCCCATATTTTGCTAGCCTCTCCCGTGCCGTGCATTGCCTTCTTCTCATTCCGAGAGTTGGTGTCCACCTTCTCCGGTACATCCAAACCCTTGGCATGATACACTCTGTCATCATAAGACTCCTTATATCTTTCCCCAAAACAGCCACCATACCTACCTATCAAGGCATTTCCATAGCCTTTCCGAGATATATTGCCATGCAACATCCGCCTCTTCATGACTTGATCTTCATGTCATACATGTTCCTGCTACACTGGCAGCGACATACATTGCATACATCATGATAGTTACATCTTCTTTATGATTTTGAATACCTTGTAAAGTGTGAAATATCTCCTTTACCTTCTTGTAAAATAGAGTGTTGCCCTTAAGTGAGGAAAAGATCCCGAAGTGGACACAATAAAAGATCCCAAAGAGGACAAATGAGAGTTAAATAGAAAGAGCCATTGAGGCCACAAAAAAATACAAAAAAATAGAAAAAAAGAGAAAAAGAAATAAAAAGAGAGAAAGGGGCAACACTACTATCCTTTTGAGAGATCCACACTAGTACTCCCTTTATATCCTTGTACTCCATAGAGATGATCATTATGCATATAGCTATGTGGGGACCTTCACACTATAGAACTTGGCTTGCATATTCCAAGGATGAGCCTCCTCAAATGAGCTCTAGGTCTTCATGAGCGAGCAAGTTAGATGCACCCCCACTAGTTACTTTGGAGAGATTCTTAGCTCGTATGTGCATCCGTTGCATGGCAATCCCTACTCCTCACATCATATCTATCATTTGGCATCTCTTGCCTATGATTGTCCTCATTGATGTGAGCCTTTCTCATCCTTTTTGTCTTCCTCCTCCGCACTTCTCTCTTTTCCATCCTAAGTGTCAATTCTTGTGCTTACGCTCATCCATTGCATGAGTTCTCAAAATATCGAAAAGGAGTGGATCAAATTGACTTGTACCTGGCTAGTGGTCTGGGGACGAGTCAAGATAAGATTCCAAAGAGGACCAAGTGTGAAACTTTAGTAGATTGAGTTCTCAACAGAAAAATAATTTTTTCTCGTATTCCCTATCCTCCTTCTTGCACGCAAACACCATTTGGAGACATTCGAGTCACGGACAGCGAGAGCTCTTGCACCTAATGTTCTTTTGTTACTTGTTTCAATGCTAATATAGACTCTTGCATGTTATGACTTGAATTAAATCTCTAACCTTGATTGCTTTACTTTTCAAAGTTCTTTTATGGTTGCTAGCATGTCACCACAGAAATTATGCTGTTATCATTTACCTACTCGAGGACGAGCAGGAATTAAGCTTGGGGATGTTGATACGTCCAAAACGTATCTATAATTTCTGCTTGCTCCATGCATGTTTTGTGTGATATTGCTATGATCTAGATACACTTTCATACACTTTTGGTCATATTTGGACTAACCTATTAACTCAGTGCACCCCAGTGCCAGTTCCTGTTTTCTGCTGTTTTTCTATTTCAGTTTTCCCCCATATAAAAAGTGCCAGAAAAATTCCGGGAAAAATACAGGAAAAATCAGCGTACAGGAAGCTTGGCGAAGAGCCCGAGAGGGGCTAGAGGGGAGCCAGGGGGCCCAGGAGGCAACCCGGCGTGGCCCCACCCCTTGCCACGCCAGGGGGGCGCCTGGGGCCCCTGGTCCACCTCTGGCTGCCCCCCTTCGCCTATTTATTCTCCGTCACGGGGAAACTCCGAAGACAGAACCATATTTCGCAAAGTCGCCTCTGTTCCGCCGCCCGCCGCCCCGCTTCCGAGAACGGGAGCACCAGAAGACCTCTTCCCGGCACCCTGCCGGAGGGAGGGCCAACCTCCGGGAGTCTCCTCTCCACCATGGATGCTCCCCGGATGTCTCGTGAGTAGTTTTCCTTGGACCATGGGTCCGTGATCAGTAGCTACGTGATGTTCTCCTCCCCTCTTTGTTCTTCATGGTTTAGACCTCGTGAGCTGCCCTACATGATCGAGGCACTTTTGTAATCTTTCTGCTATTGCTATGCTGAGTTTGATGGGATCTGATGGATTATGAGATTATGTTCAGATTGTGATAGAGTAATATATTTTGTTTTTATCTCTTATATTTTTGTTCCTAAGTAATTCTTGCATGTTCTCCGTTAATGTTTATTGCTTTGGCCAAGTAGTAGGTAGTGACTCCAAGAGGGAACGTTATGCTCGATTGTGGGTTCATGCCCCCCGATGACACGCTTGAGTGACAGAAACATGAGTCTAGGGGATGTGCTGTCGCCACAAGGGGGAAAACAACGGTGCTTGTAACCGCGGTTGCAAGGATTGTTTACTTTACGCAAAGTGATTTTTAATGCAGTTGTCTGTTGCTTTGGGTTTACACTTTGGGTGGGGCTCGCAACTTAATACCAGCGAGATGTTCTGGGTAGATATCTCAAGGTGGATGATTAGTAGTAGATGCAGTTGGATTACGGTCTACTTATTTTGGCGTACTGCCCGTGCTTTTTAGCCTCTTCCTTTCTTTTGTAGCATAGTTAGCATTGCGGTGCGTTCATAATCCTGTTAATTTCCCTTCTGTAAATTTTTTTACCTCGCATAGCAGTTTTATCGTCTTTTGGGAGAGAGACATCACTAGCAAACATCACGTATCCCGGTCCATATCCTTATTACTGTTTCCACGCTATATTTACTTTACTGCTTTTTACTTTTAGTTGCTATCATTATCCTTTGTGTTTTACCCTTTGTGAACAACAAGACCGGAGAGATTGACAACCTCTCTGAACTTCGTTGGGAACAAAGTTATCTGTGTCTGTGTGCAGGTCCACGTCAGTTGCGCCGCTGACACCTACTTATCATCTCTGGAGTCCTACTGGAGACAAACCTTGGTATCTTCACTAAGGGAAACTTGCTGCTGCGCTACATCTTAACCTTCCACTTGGGGTAACCAACGAAGGGAGAGAAGCCATCAGCTGCCTCTTTCCACACCCCATGTGGTTAATTATTTGCATCCTTTGGCTCATATCTCCGCCTCGGCCGCAGGTTGCAGGGTGGTGTTATGTTTGAAAATTGATGTAATATGGTGATATTTCCATGAATTCCATTATGCCAGAGAGGTAGCAGGACCAAATTTGATAGCTGAGCTCAACAAAGTGCCGGATGATATGTGCGAAGATTGATTCTGTAGATCAATTCACTGTCACAGTAAGATACAATACTCCCACATATGTGAAATTCTGCAAAAAAATAATAGATGCAAGTTTATTCTACTTATCTTAACGCTATGAACAAAACCTTGGAAAAAGAGGTAGTAATTTTTCTTGTGTTTTGCAGGGTTGTGACACCACATGCCATTGGCGATCCCTTCAATGACGCCATCAATATTCGCCTTCCACTTCAACATATTTGTAGATGAGGTTCATCTTTTATGTTAGTTTTGAAAGGTTTTAGATGTTGGATGCCAAATTTATTGCTCAATTGTGTACTATGATGTCAGTTGTAAAATCTTGATGTGTACTGCGGTGCAAGTTATGAAATATTGCGATGACTTTGAAATATACTGTGTGTGATGGGTATATGAGCATGCCTTTGTTACATTCGTTAAATGATCTGATTATTGCATAATATTCTCAATTTTTTTTATTTCGTATTACATTCCACACGTTTTTTCATATAAATTCATCACTCATGACTCTGTGCAAATCACACAGTTCGATCATAATGAGCGTTTGGGATTTAACTCACACATCATACATAAGTGACGATTGATCCTAGTAATTTGTGTGCGTTATCTTCTATATCAAACACAATTGTAAGACAACCAACATGTGAGTCTTCTGTATAGGGCAAACGTGCTTATTCTTCCAAACATTTGGAATACTACACTGAATTCACACGATTCAATTTTACGGACCGTGTGATCTGTTCTTGCACCCCACACCTTTGCTATTGTGCCTTCGTCCGAATGAGAAATACTTACGCGCGGACAAACAGTTTCTGGATATCGTGTGGAATAGGCCCCCCTATCGCAATCGAGAGCAAGGCAACGGTTTCGATTCCCGTAGGCGATAGGGTAAAAAAATCGTTTGGATAGCTATTGCGTGCACTAGTGCAAGCTTAATTCCTGCTTGTCCTCGAGTAGGTAAATGAAAACAAAGATAATTTTTGTGGTGACATGCTACCAAAAAAGATTTGAACTTTAAAGTACAACACGCAAGATATGCAATTCAAGTCAAGACAATAACAAGCAAGAGTCTATATCTAGTATTGAAACTAGCAAAGTAAGAAGATAAAGGTGCAAGAAGCTCTCGATGTCCGTGACTTGAATGTCTCCAATCGGTGTTCCCGTGCAGAAAGTGGGAGATGGGTTTAGAGAATAAAAATAATAGTAGTTGTTGAGAACTCAATCTACTAAACTTCACACTTGGTCTCCTTTGTAATCTTATTATGACTCGTCCCCAGACCGTCGTCTAGGTACAAGTCAATCCTATCCTCTCCCTTTTGATTTCGAGCACTCATGCAATGAATGAGCGCGAGCAAGATTAGTTGGCACTTAGGATGGCAAAGAGAATAAATGATGGGGGAAAGGAAGTCAAAAAGTGTGAAAGGCTCACATGAATGAGGAAAATCATAGGTGAGAGAAAGACATATGATAGATATGATGTGAGGAGTAGGGATTGCCATGCAACGGATGCATAAATGAGCTATGAGTATGAAAGCTCTCCAGTGGAACTAGTGGGGGTAAATCTAACTTGCTTGCTCTAGAGCTCTTTTGAGGAGGCTCGTCATTGGAATATACAAGCCAAGTTCTATAGTGTAAGGGACCCCATATAATTATGCATGAATGATATGAAAAACTCTCAATGAAGTACAAATGCTACTTTTAAGCACGAGTGTGGATATTTTAAAAAGAATAATAGTGTTTGCCCTTCTCTCTTTTTATTTATTTTTTCTATTTTTTTTATTTTTGTGGCCTCTTTGGCTCTTTCTATTTATCTCTCATTTTTCCTTTTTGGAATCTTTTCATGTGTCCTCTTTTGGGATCTTTTATTTTTGTCCTCTTTGGGATCTTTTCCTCACTTAAGGGCAACACTCTATGTATTACAAGGATGATGAAGATCACATACTTTTACAAAAGTAATCAACATAAATAAAAACGAAGATAAATCATGATGTATGCAAATGTATGACTCTGCCAGTGTAGCAGGATATGCAATGATACTAGCGCGTCATGTAGCAATTATGAGGGAAATGCCCAACTAGCATGCGGCTCTATGATCAAGCAAAATCATGTATGACAATGAAAGATCAAGTCATGAGAAGATGGATGTTGCATGGCAATGTATCTCAAAAAGGTTATGGAAAGCCTTGATATGTAGGTATGGTGGTTTATTTGAGGAAGATATAATGAGGCTTATGATGAAAGAGCGTACCATGCCAAGGATTTGGATGCACCAACGAAGTTTGCACCGACTCTCAATGTGAGAAAGGGAAATGCACGGTACCAAAGAGGCTAGTAAAATATCTATGGTGGAAGTGCCAAAAATCGAATACTCGCATTAGTCAAAGGAACTCATTGATACGTCCCAAACATATCTATAATTTCTGCTTGCTACATGCATGTTTTGTGTGATATTGCTATGATCTAGATACAGTTTCATACAATTTTGGTCATATTTGGACTAACTTATTAACTCAGTGCACCACAATGCCAGTTCCTGTTTTCTGTTGTTTTTCTATTTCAGGTTTCCCCCATATTAAAAGTGCTCCAAAAATTCGGGAAAAATCAGATAAGAAATCAGCGTGAAGGAACCTTCCGGTAACACCTGGGTGGGGCTAGGGGGCAACACCTAGCGCGGCCTAGGGTCTGGCTGCGCCGGGGCGGCGCCTGGACCACTGGCTGCCCCCCCTTCGCCTATTTATTCTTCGTGACGCGAAACCCCCGAAGACAGAACCCTTTTTCGCGATCTCGCCTCTGTTCCTCCGCCGCCACGCTTCCAAGATTGGGAACGCTAGCAGACTTCTTCCCGGCACCCTGCCGGAGGGAGGATTGACCTCCGGGAGCTTCCCCTCCACCATGGACGCTTCCCGGATGTGTCGTGAGTAGTTTTCCTTGGACCATGGGTCCGTGATCAGTAGCTATGTGATGTTCTCCTCCCCTCTTTGTTATTCATGGTTTAGTCCTCATGAAGTGCCCTACATGATTGAGGCACATATGTAATCTTTCTGCTATTGCTATGCTGAGTTTGCTGGGATCTGATGGATTATGAGCTTATGTTCATATTGTGTTTGAGTAATATAATTGGTTCTTATCTTTTATATTTTTGTTCCTAAGTAATTCTTTCATGTTCTCCGTTGCTATTTATTGCTTTGGCCAAGTAGTAGGTAGTGACTCCAAGAGGGAACGTTATGCTCGATTGTGGGTTCATGCCCCCTGATGACACGCTTGAGTGACAGAAACATGACTCTAGGGGATGTGTTGTTTCCACAAGGGGGAAAACAACCGTGCTTGTAACCGCGGTTGCAAGGATTGTTTACTTTACGCAAAGTGCTTTTTAATGCAGTTGTCTGTTGCTTTGGGTTTACACTTTGGGTGGGGCTCGCAACTTAATACCAGCGAGATGTTCTGGATAGATATCTCAAGGTGGATGATTAGTAGTATATGAAGTTGGATTTCGGTCTACTTATTTTGGCGTACCGCCCATGCTTTTGATCCTCCTCCTTTCTTTGGTCTACTTATTTTGGTGCGTTTTTAATCCTGCCAATTGCCCAGCTGTAATTTGTTTACCTCGCATAGCAGTTTTATCGTCATTTGGGAGAGAGACATCACTAGTGAACATCACGGGACCCCGGTCCATATTCTCATCGCTGTTTACACGCTCTTTTATTTTCCTGCTTTTACTTTCCAGTTGCTATCACCATTATCATCATTATCCCTTGCATTTGATCCTTTGTAAACAACAAGGCCGGAGAGATTGACAACCTCTCTGTACTCGTTGGGAGCAAAGTTATTTGTGTCGTGTGCACGTCCACGTCAGTTGCGCCGTTGACACCTACTTATCATCTCCGGAGTCCTACTGGAGACAAACCTTGGTATCTTCACCGAGGGAAATTTGCCGCTACACTACATCTCACCTTCCACTTGGGGTAAACAACGAGGAGAGATATCACTCATCCAGTCATTATAGGTAACTCTCTATCTAGTCAGGAGATTCACAAAGAGACGAGCACCGCTACGAGGAGTGTATAGGGGTTTGGTTATCCTTGCGCATCCTCGACCCATGATAACGTGAGGGCACTGTATATATTACAACCCCTCCAGAGGTTAGTGATCCACTTAGTAGCTAGAGTTCTCAACTAATTTTTTTAGTTTTCAAAAATAAGCACGTTGAACCAAAATACGACACCTATTTCTAATAGGTTTGAGCTCTAGATACACAGAATTCCAAACATTACTTGAAACAATACCTCAAAACTATTGCAAGTTACTACTAAACTTATAATAGCAACCTCAATTATCTACTCAAAGAAAGACACACATTCAGTGTAACAGGCCAACTCTCTAAACAAGATAGACATGAAACTCAAGAGAGTACTAAAAACAATATCCTAAACAATAGCTATTAAATATAAGCATGAAGAACAAGAGCTAAACATGATAGCAGCTAGAAAAAATAAAGAACACTCAACAAAGATAAAATTGAAAACTATGAGTATTCTAGGAAAAACAAGGCACACTAGGGCGCAACTTGTTATGAACAACAAACAAAACTAAACTAAACAAATCAAACTAAAAAGTAAATGCAAGACGCTGCAAAGATAGCACATAACACATGAAGTGGTAAAAATATAGCGGGGACAAGGACGAGCTGATGATTGTTGATGTAGATGGGGATGCACGGGGGCATCCCCAAGCTTAGATGATTATCCTTGAATATTTCTTGAGGGTGCCGGGGGCATCCCCAAGCTTGAGCTTTTGGCACTCCTGAATCTTCTTTCATCATCTCACATCGCAAACTTGAAAACTCCCTTCATAAGAAACTCGTATTAAACTGATTAGAGTGGTTAGTACCTCAAATAAATTAATTCCACTTAGCCTTTGTTGGAAACAAAGATTTTCAACAAGGGCTACAGTTTCTCAAGATTGCCAAAAAAAATTTGCAACGAAAAAGCATGCGCAAGATTTACAAAATTGAAGAAGCGCAGAACAGGGCAGAATTTGGGAAAAACAAAACAACATGTAGTAAATAATATTTTTGGGCCACTTCTCCAACTCAAATAAAAACTTAGAGAAGGTGGAAGCTTCATAATTGTATAGAGCATACTGTCAAAAAAATTACAGATCAAAAAGATGATCGAGTGATTTTACACGAATTTTTTCGTGGGCCACACATAATCTGTTTTCTGGACAACATGTCGCAACTTTTGATCCACTTGTCACCGGAGGCTAAAACTTGACACAAAGCTTGAAAATAAAGATACAATGATGTCACTACAGTAGTAACAAACATCAAGACCACTAAATCAGAAAGCAAAAATATTTTGGGTTGCCTCCCAATAAGTGCTTTCTTATATTCCTTTGAGCTAGGCATGAGGCAACAACATCAATTTTTATCAATATCAAAAGCATAGCTTGCCCGAAGAACGGACTCAAAAGGTAACTTTTCTTCTTGCTAGGGAAATGTTCCATGCCCTTCTTGAGGGGAAATTGGAATCTAATAGTCCCTTCTTTCTTGTCAATGACAACACGAACGGTGCGAAGAAAAGGTCACCCCAAAATTAATTGGACATGAGGGATCACACTCAATGTCCATGAAAAGAAAATCAAAGGGAACATAATTATCATTGACAACAATAAGAACATAATCAATCCTTCCTAAAGGTTTCTTTAGGGAAGAATCAACAAGACGAACACCAAAAGAACAAGGATCAAAAGGTTTCAATTCAAGCATATCATACATTATTTTGGGTAAAACGGAGACATACTACTAGAGAAAAGGCTATACATGGAATCCTTATTAGTGGCGCATTTTATATGTAATGCTCCACTATTTTGTAATGGGTGGCGCACTAGTTCAAAATGCGCCACGAATAAGGCTTATGGGTGGCGCATTTTTTAGCAGTGCGCCACCCCTAATAATGGGCCAGCCTAGATCTTCTTATTAGTGGCGCATTTTGCCACCCCTAAGATTCTTAAGGGTGGCGCATTTTGCAAAATGCGCCACTAATAAGAGCTTATGGGTGGCGCATTTTGAAATGCGCCACCCCTAAGTAATTATTAGTGGCGCATTTTCATATGCGCCACCGCTAAGGAATTATTAGTGGCGCATTTTGCAAAATGCGCCACCCCTAAGGACTTATTAGTGGCGTATCTTGCATATGCGCCACTACTAACCTATAAAATGTGAGGGCAAAATTCCCAACACACAAATACACCCCCCCCCCCCCCGTGGACCGCCTTTTCAGTATGAAAAAAACTAAAAGAAAATGACAGAAATATATTTTTTTAAAGAAAATAAGATTTCCATGTAATATGTGGTCTACTTGTTAGGAAAATTCACAAACATGAATTTTGAATTTTTATTGCAAAATCTCTCGAGAATTTGTAAAATGGGCATAACTTTTGCATACAAACTCCGATGAAAAAGTTTTTTATATGAAAAATCATCTACTCGAAAATTTATATCCAAATTCAACGGGGTTCAACGGGGGTAACCCCGTTGAATATTTTTAGAATCCGCAAAAACTGTGACACCCTGGATTTTGGAACTTTCTTTTTCCAAAAACTTTTCGGATTTATTTATGGATTTGCTATTGGATTTGATTTTGAGCACCTCGTTGCACTTTAACTTGAGCATAATTTCCTTCCATGCTCAAGTGGCCCTTGTTTCCAATCCTTGTCATTGCCATTCCATTGATCTAGCTCATCCAAGCCACCAGATATTCAAGCAATATATTCCTTTTTCCATTAAAAAGAATATTCCAATTATTTGAGGTTTGTGAAGCAACCCATATTAATATTGCTCCGCAAATCCCCAAATAATTCCCTCATGATCTTGATGTCATATCTTGCCAAATTCTCCAAAAATATTGCATGGACCAAGTGGATTTTTCCTCTAGAAAAATTCATTTGTCTGTGGGGCAGATTGGAGCTTTGTGAAGGGAGTGCCATTTCTCTTGATCCATTGCTGGTGAAACTTTTTGTGCAATCTCATATGATCATGTCATTGATCTCCACCAAATTCCACCACCATTTTCCTAGCCAATCTCCCACAATAAATTCCCAATGTTCTGGTGCAGCAAGGGGGCATTGTGAAGCAAGTGCATGATAGGGGATCCCATTTGCCTTGAAACTTTTTGAGCGTGATCCTACCACAAAATAACTCCACCAAACAAGATTTAAGCCAAATCCTATTACCCATGTGAGTGCATCATCATGTTTGACTTTCTGGTTAGAAGAGAACCTTGTGAAGCAAGTGCTATCTAGGCTTGTCCAATGGCCATGAAATTTTATACAAATGTGCACCATGACAAATAACCCCAGTACACAAATTTTCATCCAATTCCACCAATCCTATGAGATGCTAGATTCAACTTTGCATTCTGGCCTAATTGGACATTTGCAAAGGAAGTGCTAGCTATCTTGATCCATTTGAGCTAAAATTTGGCACACATACTCACCCTAATGTATTATTAAGCTCTGCCAAATATCATGCATAGGGGAGCTAAGTACCATCCATAGCCCAGTACAAACACCTTCAGCCTCCATGGTGCATTTGCAAAGGAAGTACCATGTACATTGATCCATTTGAGCCCAAACTCCCTAGTACTCTAGTCCTTTGTACCCCAAAGCCACGTGACAACCTGTCTCCACCCCAAACCCCACCATGTGAGCACTACTTCTTGTCCAAGTTTGCGGTATCAAACTTTCCAGTGGTGGTGTGGTCACACCAGGGCTACTTTGGCCAATCTTTTTGCACTGTTGTCATCAGGGATGAAAGGACTACACTCTGGACATGTTTGGCCATGATGAAACCTCCCCCAGTTGCAACTCCCCTTGGTGGGCACACTCCCAGACTGCACATGGCGTGCTCTGGCCATGCGCCGTGCGTGCCCGACATGTCCACATCGAGATCCAGTGTTCCTCGTCGTCTAGCACCTTGTCTAGCCGCTCCGCCCGGCTTTGCTCAGCTCGCGTGCGCCACGCCACCCCCTCCCGAGCTCTCCCGAACTTGCAAGAGCATCGCCAGCTCATGCCCGCCATGGCCGCACGCCATTATCTCTGCCCGAGCTCGGATTCGTCCTTCCCCTATAAAAGGAGGCACCCCTGAGCCCTCCAGCAACACCCAGAAACCTCCCCTCCCCCATCCTTGCCCGTCTCCTCCCAATTCGGCGCTGGAGCCCGCCATTGCTCTCCATTGCCGCCACGGCCGCAACCTTCCCCGGCTGAAATTCTGACCGCGCCTTCAAGCCTTCCCCTCCTCTCGGCCGCGGCTTCTTCCTCCTTAGGGTCCAAAGCCCCACCGACACGCTAAGGACGGCCAGGCATCCGCCGCCGGCCCAACTCGCCCGAGGCACCCACGGCCGCCGTGCCCAGCCTGGTAGGCAATGCTCCGGCCGCCCCGCGTGACCCCCAGGTCTCCGGCAGCCGTACCTCGCCCAGACGCGCCTGACGGGTGCCCCCTGCTCGGCCGGACGCCGCGCCTTGCCTCGCTGGCGCCTGGCTCGGCCGGGTCCTCTGGTTCTGCGTCACGGGGAAGAAGAGGAAGGAGCGAACAGAGGAAGGCCCAGACGGGTGGGCCCCGCCTGTAAGTGGGCGCAATCCGGGCCGTTTTTTTTGAAGTGGACACACACTCGCAAAAATACGTTTTCATTTCGTGGAAGCGTTATCCTCGTTCCCTCAGCTGAAAATACGCTTTCAATCACAGAAGGCGTATTTCTCTCTTTTGCGGCCAGAAATGCGCTTTCACTTATAGAAAGCGTATTTTCCTCGAAAATCAGCCCCCGAACTTCTCCACCCCGTATCTTCGCACCGTAAGTCCAAATGAGGCGATTCTTTTTGCGTTGGTTTCGTATTGATCTCCTCCTCATTTTGGCATAGGTTTCATGCCATCTTTTGATGTTGATTTTTGTTGGTCAAACAAAAGATGGTGTTTGACTTTTTCTCCATTGCTTTATTTCAAGGTATTTTCAGGGCTTTGCTTGTGTTGAAGACCCGGAGCTTTTCCCTACACTTTGTTGGTGAAGGCAATCCACAATACCCTTTGCACCTTTGCAAAGCTTTGACGTGCTTCTAAAATTGTTGTTCGATGATATGCTTATATCGGTGACCGTGATCATGTTGCCGCGTTATGATTGATGTTATCATTGCCATGCCATCCTTGAATATGCGACTGCTATGCTATGTTTTGACCATGTTACATCCATGCTATGCTTTGATCATATCATTGCCATGTTATGCTATGCATCATCGTAACCACAACATATCAACACCATGTTAAGTTTCTCATGTTATTTCTATACTAGTTCATGCTATGCCTAAGTTATGCTCAACTGCGCTCATAATGTTGCCATGTTAATAACTTAATCTTTGTAACACGGATAAGTTCACCATCTAAAATGTGTTTGATCATATCTGAAATCATTATGCTAGTATGCTATGCATTGTGATGATCTGATGCTACCCATGTTGCACCTGATACTTGTGTTTTCTGTTGGAGACATGCTTCATGACAAGTTGATCAGGTGCCACCGAACCGAACTTATCCATGCAGCCACATTTGCGTGAATGGGCAGGCCTTGATTCGGTCTACCGGTGGGTTCTCTTATGCATATTACCAAAGAGGGAAGGCAATGCGTGGAAGTTGCCTTGGCCAGGTAAACGGCGATAGTCTTGACAACCAGATGTTGATATGTGCACAGGTCCTTGCGGGGGAGAAAAAGTTTATGGACCAGGTGATGGTCAGGGCCATGTGATGGTCAGTGTCGGAAGGACACAGGGGCTAACCAAGACGGGATGTCGGTGATACGGTAAGAGGGACACGCGGTAGGATAATCTCGTTGGAGAAGTCCTAGTCCACTCCTGCGGTACGAGTTCGAAGGATCCTGTGGGACAAGTTCCGAGGTACTGGATGGAGGAACAACTCCATAGTGTGGGTAACGTGCACAAACTCTACAGAGTCACAAATCTATTCGAATAGCCGCGTCCACGGTAATGGACACAGTTCGTACTAGGTCACACCATGAGATCAACATGAGTTCGGTGGAATGTTTGTGGTAAGTGGATGGTCATGCGATGACCGGATTGGTTGGGTGGTAACGAAGGACACCTAACCCGTTGAATGGTCATGCGATGACCGGATTGGTTGGGTGGTAACGAAGGACACCTAACCCGTGGATTGGTCACGAGTTGACCCGGGGCTTGAGTCTGTAAGGACTCCAAGGTAAGCCACGTGATCATGCGATGATCATGTGGGGTCCGTCTGACCTTAAACGATCATTGTGTGTGCATTATTCTTAATGCTGGTAATATGCTTGATGAATATCTGTTTGCATTATATTGTTGCTCACCTGTTTAATTCACTAATATACTTTAACCTGTTGCCATGTTATTGTTTTGCCTTGTTGCATGGTTGTTGTGAGCTTGCAAGTACATTCAATGTACTGACCTGGCATGTCATGCCAGATTTGCAGACCGTGCTTTGGATGCGTAGGACGACGTTCCCGGTGTTTGCGAGCTAGGAGGTGTCCCAGCCAGTGTCCCTGTGGATTGGAGTTCATCACCGCCGTTGTTGTTCCACTGCCGAGTTATATTCCCATGCTAGAGAGTTATACTTCTGCTTGGTGTAGAGCCGAGGCTAGCCTGAGGATCAAGCTGTGTCTCCGATAGCATTGTAATAAACCTCGTGTACCCCTATCTTTGGTAATAGAAAGCTGTTCAGTTCTATATCAAGCAATGCCGTGTTCCAGAAGACTTGATCTGTGGGCTGGAGCCCGGGGCGTTCCGGTCCTCTGAACCGGGGTGCCACAACGCTTGGTATTAGAGAAGGACTGGCTGCAGGACACCCTAGTCCGCGCGAACGTTAGAAGAACGTTAGATTGACGTTAGAGCTAGAGTATAGCTTGCTTGTGTGATGCTATTGCCTGCTGCATTTGTTTGTTGCATATAGATGGTATGTTTTCTCTAACGATCTGATCTGACGAGTGTAGATGGCGGAATACCCGATGGGCTACACAGGATCCTCGTCCGCGACCAACTTTGACTACCTCCTTGCAGACGTGTGGTGGACTCTCTACCCCAGTGGAGAGATTCCAAGGTACCAAGTTTCCCAGACGCCGATCGGAGGGCAGCTGCTTGAGTACCGCGCCAACATCTACATGGCAGCCACCATCCCCATCGGCGTGCGCTCCTACAACTTCCAGGGTGGACCCGCTTCTACCCCGGATCGTGCCATCCAGCTTGACGTGTTGGCGGGCCTGTTAGGCCTACGCCACCAGGAAAGTGCGATGCAGCAGAATCGCGCCTTCCATTTTTACCCCACCTTGGGGGCGACTCCGCGGCAAGTAAGGTTTCCTCTCCCTTTGGCGGAAGCCGATGCGGCGGTGATCACCATGTCCTGCTACATGATCTCCCAGTACGCCCTCCTCGTCGAGCTAGTCCTTGATGCAAGGGATGCAAGGAGAGCTCTTGCTATAGCCTTGTCGTTGTCGACTCCTCCGCCCACTCCCGCGACCCCCGGCAACCCGCCGTCAGATCAGAACGCCTGAGCTTCGCGTAGTTCGTGATGCATGAGTAGTAGTGTTGCATGTTGCTTGTTGCATGTTGATGTGCATAGCAATAAGTTGAGAGCCTGCGTGTGATCTCAATGCTTCTTCAGTATTGCTTTTCCTGCTTAGTTGCTTCTCGTTGTTGGTTCTTTGTTCAGTCTCTTCGGCAACTGCTAATTCTGTTTTGGCAGGTGTTGGATGACTTGGACGGACCCTTTCTTGTTGTTCTTCGATATTGGCACAATGTCTGGTTCTGAGCTGATGCATCGTCGACCGTCCGGAGTGGATGCCTGTTTCACATTTCTCTTTTCAACAACCGACCCGTGTTCTGAGCTGCTTTTCGGCCGTCTCGGGAAGTTGTTGAGTTTCTTTTCGCAGTGGAGACCCTATGTTCTGAGCTGTTTTCTCGGCCGTCTTAGGGGACCTCTGCATTCTTTTTATCAACATTGTCTCATGCTCTGAGCTGATTTCGGTCAGCCGTCTTGAACAGTGCTTGTGCTATTCCAGTACAAGTCCGAGATCTGAGTTGTAAAGACCGCTCTAGTGGCTACTGGGTTATTCGCTGTTGACGAGGGGGTGACCCCACGACTCCTGCATATAAGGCTTCCTGGTGCGTATGAAGACAGTAGGCCCGTTGGGAAGCTACGACAAGCCCACGGTTGGCCCAACCAGGAACCGACGTAGGAGTCCGCGACTAACATGGAAGGTGCGACTTGCCGTACAAGGCAAGACTAGAACTAGGAAGCCATCTCTGTAACCTAGTACGGACTCCCCGAGACCTAGCCTAGTATATAAAGGCTGGGAGGGGAGACGTCCACAACAACACAATATGCATCTACTCATCCTAGCCTTGCGAGAACTCGCCTTGGCCTCCACTGTAATCGCCCCCTCACACAATAATATCGAGCAGGAAGTGCTTCTCCTGTTAGCCGACGAGTATCGTCCAACCTGCACCTATCTCTATGACTAACCCAGGGTCCCTGACCATGGGATTTGCGGCGGTTGATCCCCGTCAATTGGCGCTGTCTGTGGGAACTTCACGGGTCGGAACCGCGATCTCGGCGGCCTCATCACCAGCACCCGTAGAAACGGCGTCTCCATCAGCACTCATCGACTCCACGGCCCGAGCAGACTCCGATCTATTCGGATCCCTCGGTTTCATGGCTCACCTCCCGTCCTTTCGACCGGCTTTCGCCGACTTACGCACCGGTGTCAACCTGATTTTCGGAGCATACCAAATCTACATCAACCATTGGGGAGTCCTCCGTCTCACGGATCGAGCTCGAGCACTCGCGACAGCAGATCCTACATCAGCAATCGAAGAAGCACCCACCCGCGTGACAACTCCGCGAGTCAGCCACGACTCCCAACCCGACTACTCGAGTGGTCCATGGAATAAGCGCAACATGCGCGCAAGAAAGACGACAGACAAGGCACCGTCCCAAGTGTTCATGGCAGACGTCCACGAGCCAACCGCCGATAACAAAAGCCAAGACGACGACTCGAGTAATCTCCGAGACACTCGCTCGAACAGCAAAAACAGCGATCCCGACAACCCCAGCCAGGTCACCGTCACACTTGGAGAACCAGGAATCATACCAAAGAAAATATACAAAGGAACGGAGCACAGCAATCACAGGAGCGACGAGCCAGAAAGTAGCAAGCATCAGACCCCAGGCATGGCGAAAGAGGACCATCATGTAGAAAAAATCTACCTGTCCATGGAAGCAATCGCCAGAATAAGGGACGCAGTCAAACGCGGAAAACTACTCCCGGAGAACGCAACACGAGACGAGCTCAGAGCATACAACAAGCTGGCAAGTGACGCCACCAAGAGAGAAAGACAGCAACGCTTAGAACTAGAGAAGCAAGGAAAGGCTGCCATCGACCCAAGGAACAACCGCAAGCCATCTCCCAGAAGAGACTCCTCCGACTACGACTCCCCCATCCGAGCCAGATCCAGATTCAGCAATCTGAGACGCACAGACAAGAAGAGAGTGGCCCGCAAGCTAGATGACGACTTCAAGCTAGAAGAGGACGACGATGAGGAAGAACAACTCACGCCAGCCGAAGCCCTTTTAACCGCCCAAGAATACCTATCTCGTGCTCAGAAAGAAAAGAAAGGCAGCTTAGATCGCAACACGACGATGGCACTCAAAATAATGAAAGACGCCATCTCAGCCCCAAAGAGGGAAGGTGCAAGACGAGTCCCCCACGAGCAGACTCCGGACAGGGACCCCAGTTCACCCGACGACGGCAGCAGCGACGACTGGCGCAAGCGCCCAAACAAAAACAAAAACAACGACAACGACGACTACAGCAGCAGACGCAACAACAATCCGCGAGACGCACATGACGACGAAACACAAAACAAGGTCAACCGCGGAAGACGAAGGAGAGCAGCCCGCGAAGAATACTCAGACGAACAAGCTTCAGACGAGGACATCGAACCATGCTGAGAACTGTGCTTCGCACGATCCATACGGGAAACAAGGATGCCGAAAGGCTTCAAGCTAAACTCTACAACGCACAAGTACGACGGTCTGGAAGAGCCAGAAGCATGGCTCGACGACTACCTAACGGCCGTCAAATTCCAGCGCGGAACCAATATCACAACGATGCAGTACGTACAACTCATGCTCGAAGGCTTGGCACGACACTGGCTGAAGAACCTACCACGAGGATCAATCGGCTCCTGGAAGCAGTTCCGCATCGCCTTTATCGAGAACTTCAAGTCCACTTACAAACGATCAGCATCACTCGAGGAGCTGAGGGCATGCAAACAAGGATCCAGAGAATCCCTGCGAGCATACATCCATTGATGGACCATACTCAAAAACTCAGCCGAGGACATATCAGACGAAAGCGCAATAGACGCATTCAGAAGGGGCTTGCAATGCATCGACTTCAAGGAGAAGGTCGGGCAGATGAAAGTCCGAACACTCGCACGAATGCTCGAGCAAGCAATGGGCAGACGGAGAAGACTCCGTACGGAATGAATCAGAGATCTAGACAGCGCGTTTAGAACGCGACTACGACTACCACACCAGCGACAGAGAATTCGACAGAAGAAGAAAGCGCCCGAGGCGTAACTTCTTTGACAACAGAGGACCCGATATGGTCGCGACCGACTTCTCGGATGAAAGATAAGGCAGACATCGTGACGACAGGAGAATACATCACAGGGACAACCAAGAAGAAACACCCCAAGTTCGAAAACGGGACAGGAGAACAAGGCAGCCACGAGATGACGCCATATCGCTCGGCCAAAGAGCAGCTCGACGGACCGTGCACAATACACAGGTTCAGAAACGAGCGTGGAGAGCTCAGATCAGGAGACACACTCAGGAACTGCAGGTGATTCATCGAGATCTCAGAAGAAAAAAGACGATCCATGACAACAGCAGCACAGCCCCTAGCAAGCATGGCAGTCGGGACCATCGCCCACAACGCACCACCAGCACCCACAATACCAGTAAGGCAAGTAGCAGTAATCCAAGAACGAAGCACGACACCCGAGGAAGAAGAAAAATACCTAGAAGCGCACGGCAGGATCTACATGATACAAGAAGGAAGATCATCAAACAGGCAGCAGAAGCAGGTCACCAGATAAGTTTTCCTCGCAGTCTCCTCGCACCCTACCGTCCCAGAATACCTGCGCGGGTCCGAAACTGAAATCACCTTCTCCCGAGAAGACCACCCGCCAGCCATCCCGTGCCCAGGACACGCCGCACTAGTACTCGAAGCAAGAATCGGGAACTACGCCATGTCACGTGTCTTCATGGACGGCGGCAGCGGAATCAACATCATATTCACCAGAACCCTGGAAGAAATGCTCATCCAAAACTCACCGCAGAAAACTTTAGGCACAACGTTTGATGGAATCGTGCCAGGGAAAGAAGTATGCCCCCTCGGAAAAATAAGTCTCGAGGTGGTTTTTGGCAGCAGGAGCAACTTCCGCAAAGAGACATTGGATTTCGAAGTGGTCAACTGGAAATCACAATACCACGCCATCCTAGGACGCCCAGCCTTAGCGCGTTTCATGGCAGTGCCACACTATGCCTACCTCAAGATGAAAATGCCAGGCCCGCGAGGGGTGATCACAGTCAGCGGCAGCTTCGTCAGATCCGACCATTGCGACAAAGAGATCCACAAAATATCAGAAACCTTCGGAGCACACCAAACTTGCGGAGCCACAGCATCAGAGGAAGAGGCCCTACCATAGAAGCAAAAGGGAGCCACATCAATCTACCATCCTTAGGGCCACCAAGCCATCGATCCAAATAAAGGGGATATCTTCAAGCAGCAGCCCCCCTCGTGTAAGAAGAAAAAGGAAAAATATTGAAAATATTCTTCCAAAAAAATCTTTTTGCTCATTGGCACTTGGGGGCTCGCCGAAGCAGCCACCCCCCGAGGCGTTCTTCGCATACGCGACTCTAAAAAAATTGGCACTCGGGGGCTCGCCGAAGCACCCACCCCCGAGGCGTTCTTTGCATACGCGACTCTAAAAAGTTGGCACTCAGGGGCTCGCTGAAGCAGCCACTCCCCGAGGCGTTCTTCGCATACGCGACTCTAAAAAAATTGGCACTCGGGGGCTCGCCGAAGCAGCCACCCCCCGAGGCGTTCTTCGCATACGCGACTCTAAAATAAATTTCCACTCGGGGGCTCGCTGAAGCAGCCACCCCCCGAGGCGTTCTTCGCATACGCGACTCTAAAATAAATTGGCACTCGGGGGCTTGCCGAAGTAGCCACCCCCTGAGGCTTTCTTCGCATACGCGACTCTAAAAAATTAACACTCGAGGGCTCGCCGCCGCAGCCACCCCCCGAGGCGCTCTTCTCTCATGCGACTCTAAAAAAAGCTGGAAGGGACCACTCGCCAAAAAGCTCAGCAGTCGACAAGACAAACCTACACCACACAAGTTTGATGTACAACGGATGAACAAAATAAAGCAAAATAGAAACAGCAACAAACGTTGCTCAGCAAAGGAACCAATGCCAAGCAAAGGCTAATCCCCAGGCTCTGACTTTACTTTGCACAGAGCACCCAACCGACGGTCATTATCCTCGACCACCCACTTCACAACTTCATCTGCAGGCTTATCCGCCACGGCGTAATGATCGTCCATCGGCTGAGCTCGACCACCAGGAGGACCTCGAGCTGCCAACATAATATCCACCCCGGCCAATGACTATGGACAAAGGCAAAAACACAGCGAGCCCCTGCATAAATCTGGTGATTAAATACGCGCTGAACAAGAAGAAAGACAAAGAGGAAAGCTAGACTAACCCAACAGGCGCAGCCCCTGGACGGAGCAATACACCGAACCTGCGTCTCTTTTGGACAGTTGGGGGAGGACACGGGATAGCAGGCTGCACGACCGTCGGCAATTCATCACCTCCACCCATCGCATCACGACCACTCGCACTCAAAGGGCGAGCGCGCTTGACATGAAGATGACTTGAATCCCCAGAATCGTCATCAACTGGCGGCGGGACACCCGCGGACTCGACAGCCAACAACACTCGAAGCACTAGAAACACCCCCATCACCCGCAGGCATAGGATCAGCATCAACCTCACCAGGTTCATCGAGTATATCTGCATCTTCAGGCTGCGGCGGATTGTTCAACAAAGGGACGTGACCCTACAGATCAAAACAATCATCAGCAATCAATAGAAACGATTCAACAGTACAAAAAATAAATCGAAGACAAATACCCGAGGAAGAGGCAAGTCAGCAGAGTAAGGACGAACAAGGCTCTGCTCCCCAATGCTTGTGCACTTTGTGACTTGCTGAACCCAAGCCAAAAGGTCGTCATCGGAAAACTCCTCGGGTGAACATCAGGCCCAGTGTATTGCCATATGAGATGCACCCGATGCTGAAGCGGATGCACACGTGTCTTGACAAACACGGAGATAAGCTGGCCACCAGTCAATTCATCCTTCAAAGCAGTAATCCTTTGCACAAACGGTTCCACGAGAGACGACTTGCGAGCAGACAAAGGATGCGCCCATGAAGACCGCTTAAGCGCCCGCGCAGCAGGATCAAAAAGGGGCAGACCAAACCGCTGACCCTCAACGCATTGGTCCTTCAGATAAAACCAACTCCTCCGCCACGAAAAGACGGAGTCCAGTTTCTCCAGATCAAAATAGGCAGATTTCTCCTTAATGGAAATACCCACGCCCCCAATGGCATATTCAGAATTTGTCATTTTCACATTAAACATAGATTAAGCAAACGTGAGTACAAAGGCGTACTCAGCAAGACTTACATAGGAGCTATACTACTCATGCACATGTATCAAGGTAAAGGGAGGTGGGGTTTCACTTGCAGAAATGCCAGCTTTGACTTGGCTAACCCTGAACTACGAGTACCAGACTTTGAGGTAAGAAGCGTACACGAGTCCACTACTTTCTCCAACCAATACACCACTATGGTGCCTTCCTCGACTTCCCCACGAGAAAGCACGCCATAGCACTCACACTTATCTTGGTGTATTTTAGAAGTATCCGGTTCAAGTTATCTAATAATCAAGCTAAGCTTTCCAAGCAGTCCATAACCGCGGACGCGGCTATTCGAATAGTTTTGATAACCTTGCAAGGGTGTACCGCTACACACACATGACCATCATTTACCGCCTTTGATCTCGACACCATTCAAGGGGTGCCCGCGAGGATGCTCACCACAACTGTTACCTCATAGCCGATCTAGTCCGAGAAAGTCGCCTACTTGGGTTGGTTACCACAATCGTGAACCCGGCCGGTTTACCGAAGTGGACCCAAGCGATGTGTGCGTGGTGCATAAGCCGGTCTCGGGTGAGCCGTTCTCTCACTTAGCATCCAGGCCACAAGCCTACCAGAACTCCGAACTACTGCGACATCTGGACATCGAAAGGGATGAGTTAATAGGCTGAGAGGGGTCAGTGAGCCCAATGTGTGGTTGTACTCTTCATCTTGGATCACCACACAAGAACTCGGACTTAGGGCGGTGTTCAACGAGACAACCCACCGTGTACTCCTACACAGCCTCTCATCGCTCACCTTGTATTAGGGTCGATTCACCAACACTTTTCTACCATCATCAACATGATCATTCCCATCCCGACTCACATCACAGTAACAACATGGTATCATACTAAGCATGCAATAAGCGGTAACATTTGCAGGGGCCACATGATATCAAACAACTCCTACAGTTGCTAGGATTGTGGTTTGCTTACTACTGTGACAAAATGATAGGTCATGCAAAGGAATGGGTTCATCTATGCGGTAGAATCGTAGCATGGTGATCATCCTATACAATGCATAAGAGAGACATGAGAGGGAAGTGTGATTTTATCGACATGATCAAAGGGGTTTTGCTTGCCTTGCTGACGAGGTTCGGGTTCTGGATCTTCAGCGAAGGGGGTGACCTCTTGCTCCGGTTCCACCTCTACTCGGCAAAAAAAGCACGAAGTAGCAATCAATATGAATGCAATGCTCAAGCACATGATGGAATGTTAAAGCTTGAAGTATAATTTTGATGTGTGAGGCAATTCTGTTTAAGTGGAATATATTGCATTTAAAATGCAAATTCAAACTCCACATTTGGATTCAACATTAACCAAGTTATATGTGATATAGTTTGATCATTTTGAATCATCTTCAAATGTGTATGATATGCCTCTGATGTGTAAGTGAAATGTAGCATGTTGCCATGGTTCAAGTTGCAAACATATTTGAATTGAATTTGAGTTAATTCCATTTAAATCAAATAGCAAATGCTACTGATCACATTTCTAATTCAACTCAAACAGAGGTGAAAGTTGCATATTTGGAAAGATAATTTTCTCCTGATCATTTTTCATATATTATTTGTCCAATTTGGAGTTAATATGAATTTTCTATGAATTTCCAAAGTTTGGGGTATTTTCTGGATTTTCTGGAATTCTTTTAATTCAAATAATCTCTGGAAATTCATTTAAATAATTTACTGCGTCAGGCTGACGTCAAGCTGGCGTCAGGGGGGGGCGGACAAGGGGGTCCCACCTGTCATTGACTGGGTTAACTTAACCCGTGGGTTAAATTAATCCAGTGGCTTAATTAAGCCACTGGGCCCACTGGTCAGTGACTCAGGGGTCACTAATTAGGTGATTAACCGGGGGTTAAGGGCTGACTCGCCGGCGGCTTGACGCCGGCGACTGGACCACGGCGGCGCTGCACGGGGAGGACGATTCCGGCCACGGGAGGGGAAACGGAGGGCACCAACTTGCTCCTGGAGGTCTCCCGCGTCTTCTGGAGGCATCGGGGGTTCGCGGGGTGCTCGGAATCGACGACGGCGACGACTCCGGCGGCAACAGAACCACGGCGAAGTCGTAGACGACGCTACCGTGCACGGATCAGGAGCCAAACGCACGCGTTGGCTGAGTCGAAGGGGCACAGGGGCGACCTCGAGCTCATCCATGGCGGCGAAGTGCCTCGGCATCCATGGCGGATCCGGCTAGAGCGAGTAAAGGAGGGGGAAAGGTGAGGGTTTTCGTTCGCAAGCTCACCCTGAAACTGTCTGGAGTGGTGGCTTGCTCGGGGAGGCGCTGGAGTTGCCGGAATTCGAACTCGATCCACGGCGGCCGGCGATGAAGACGATGAAGCTAGCGAGCTCGGGGAGGCGTCCGGCTCCGATTCCTTCTGCAGTTCGATGAAGACGACGACGGCGAAGCGATTGGACACCTTGGCTTGACTCCTTGACGTCGATGGCCACGAGTTCTTGCGACGGCGAGCGGCGGCGCTCTCGGGTGGAGGAAGAAATCGGCGAAGGAGGAGGAAGGAATCGCGCTGGAGGGGAGGAATGGATCAGGACGGGAGAGAGGCGTCTCCAGGCGCGAGATGGGGCCACGGGGAGGCCTGGAAGCTCTCGGCGGCGACGTGGCGTCCACGGCTGGCTCGGTGGCATTCCACCGAGCAGCTTGGAGGCGCGGGGTGGGGAAGAAGACTCCCTTGCCCCTAGTGGGCCGGCTGGGCTGGGTGGGCCGTCTTCGCCTAGGCGCCAGGTAAGTCTTTTTCCTATTCTGTTTAATCTTTCCTTTCTGTTTTTCTGTAATTTGTTCTATTTAGCTAAAATAAATAGCTAAACATTTTATTAAATGCTGAAAACTTTTATGTGGCCTCATAATAATATAAACTAGCCACTCATAAGCTTTCAACATTTTTAAAATTCAAATGATTTGAATTTTAAATCAAAAAGGGGTATTTCTTTAATTCCAAGGTACTGTTTGAGTATTTGAAAAATCTATGAGCATGGGATGGGTCCCACATCACTTGATATGTGATCACACTCATTTATAAGACTTTTCAAAACTCTAACATGAATTTTTGGAAAAGATTTTTATCTGGCCTTTTGAATTAATTCATCTGGGGGGTGTTCCTTCTCCCATTTTGATTTTGAATTTGATTTCCAAGATTTCTTTTTGAAATTTTGACATGATGCAAAGGCACTAGCTAACCCTAGCACATACCTAACAGAGGGTTCTGACAACTCGCCCCCACTCAAAAGAATCTCGTCCCGAGATTCAGAAGTCTGCGGGAGGAAGGAGGGGTGCTCGGTAAGGAGACGGTCTTCTCTTTCCCACGTAGCTTCTCTTTCAGAGTGGTGTGACCATTGCACTTTCAGAAACCTAATCTTCTGACGACGAGTGACACGCTCTGCGGAATCAAGAATACGAACGGGGTATTCTCGATAAGAAAGGTCATCTTGGAGATCAAGCGTTTCATGGTCGACTTCGCGGATGGGGTCCTTGAAGCAACGCCTGAGTTGGGACACATGGAATACATCGTGTACTCGGGAGTGGTGCGGGGGTAGTTCAAGTTGGTAGGCAACTTCTCCACGTTTAGCAATAATGCGGAAAGGTCCGATGTAACGTGGGGCCAACTTGCCTTTGATACCGAAACGTTGGGTTCCCTTCAGAGGAGTAACCCGGAGGTAAGCCTTCTCATCCAGATTGTAGCTCTCTTGTCTATGATGACGATCATAGTAGCTTTTCTGACGAGACTGGGCTGCTTTCAATTGATCATCAACAATGCGAACTTGTTCTTCTGCTTCCTTGATCATATCCGGTCCAAAGAATTGTCTTTCACCGGTTTCAGACCAGTTTAGTGGTGTTCGACATCGTCGTCCATAAAGGAGTTCAAAAGGAGCCATGTTCAGACTAGATTGAAAACTTTTGTTATAAGCAAATTCGGCAAATGGAAGAGAATTCTCCCAATTCTTCCCGAATGAGATAACACAAGCTCTGAGCATGTCTTCAAGAATCTGGTTAACCCTTTCGACTTGACCGCTAGACTGAGGATGGAAAGCCGTACTAAAGGAGAGATGAGTTCCCATAGCACGTTGGAGGCTTCCCCAAAATCTAGAGGTGAAAAGGCTACCGCGATCAGAATTGATTTCCAAAGGAACACCATGAAGGGATACAATTCTAGAGATGTACAAGTCTGCTAACTGGCTAGCAGTTATAGACTCGCGAACCGGAAGGAAGTGAGCAACTTTGGAAAGCCTATCTATGACAACGAAGATGGCATTGTTTCCTTTCTGGGTTCTTGGAAAGCCTGTGATGAAGTCCATACCGACTTTTTCCCATTTCCACTCGGGAATAGACAAAGGTTGAAGTGTACCAACATGTCTTTGATGTTCTGCCTTAATGCGACGACAAACATCACATTCGGCAACAAATTGAGCAATGTCTCTCTTCATCCTAGTCCACCAAAATCTCTGGCGTAGATCTCGGTACATTTTTGTGCTACCGGGATGAATTGAGAGGGGTGTGTCATGGGCTTCTTTGAGGATGAGTTGCCTTAGTTCCCTATTCTTAGGTACTACTAAACAATTTTCAAAGAATACCATTCCTTTGCTATCTGTGGAGAAACATTTAGAAACTCCGCTAGCAATGTTCTCCTTGATCCGGCGAACACCTCGTGCACGCCTTTGGGCAACTATGATTTGATCCTCAAGAGTTGGTTTCGCCACCAAGGTTGAAAGATAGCCATGAGGAACAATTTCAAGGTTGAGCTTGCGAAAGTCCTCATGAAGAAGTGGTTGATACTGCTGCAACATGAGGTTGTTACAGTACGACTTACGACTTAGTGCATCAGCCATGACATTGTCTTTGCCTGGGGTGTAAGAAATTGCTACGTCGTAATCTTTTATCAACTCAATCCAGCGTCTTTGCCTGAGGTTAAGATCTGGCTGGGTGAAAATATATTTGAGGCTTTGGTGGTCGGAATAAATCTCACAACGATTACCAAGGAGGTAATGTCGCCAAGTTGTTAGGGCATGAACTACGGCAGCGAGTTCAAGGTCATGGGTAGGATAGTTCTCTTCATGTGGCCGCAAATGGCGTGAAGCATAAGCTACCACATGTCGATCTTGCAGAAGTATGCATCCTAACCCTTGCCGTGATGCATCACAATAGATCTCGAAATCCCTTTTGGTGTCTGGAGGTGCAAGTACGGGTGCGGAAGTCAATCTTCTTTTTAGCTCTTGAAAGCTTTCCTCGCACTTGGGAGTCCATTGGAATTTCTTATCTTTCTTGAGGAGTTCAGTTAGAGGCTTTGCAACTTTAGAAAATTTCTCAACGAAGCGACGGCAATAGCTGGCTAGGCCAAGAAAACTCCTAACTTGCTTAACCGATTCAGGTAGAGTCCAGTCAAGGACGGCCTGAACTCTCCCGGGATTCACAGCAATGCCTTTTGCAGAAATTACGTGGCCTAAGTAGGTCACTTCTGGTAGCCAGAATTCACACTTGGAGAATTTAGCGTACATGCGATGCTCTCTAAGTTTCATCAATACCAGCCTTAAGTGTCCGGCATGATCTCCTTCGTTCTTCGAGTAGATGAGAATATCATCAAGATAAACCACAACAAATTTATCTAGGTACTCCATGAAGATCGAATTCATCAAGCGTGAGAATGTGGCGGGGGCATTGGTTAAACCAAAGGACATGACGGTGTACTCGTAAAGACCATAATGAGTAGTAAAAGCCGTTTTGGGAATGTCCTCGTTTCGGATTCTGATCTGATGATAACCTAATCTTAAATCCATCTTGGAGAAGACGGAGGATCTTGCAAGTTGATCATAAAGATCATTGATCCTGGGAAGTGGGTATTTGTTCTTTATCGTTGCTAAATTTAGCGGGCGATAGTCTACGCACATCCTTTCTGTTCCATCTTTCTTCTTTACGAACAGAACGGGGCAACCCCATGGCGATGAGCTAGGGCGGATGAAGCCTTTTGCCAACGAAGCATCAAGTTGGGTTTTTAGCTCAGCTAACTCATGTGGGGCCATTTTATATGGGCGTTTGGAAATTGGTGCGGTTCCTGGAACAAGATCCACTATAAATTCTACACATCTGTCGGGTGGCATGCCCGGCAGCTCTTCAGGAAAGACATCCGGGAAGTCACGAACCACCGGAATATCTTCAAGTTCGGGAAGGGGAAGTACATTCAAAGAATGCACTTGGGTTCTTGTTCTGGGTGAGGTATAGTTAACGGTTGTGCCTGAAGGGTGGGTGAGTTTCACGGATTTGCCTTTGCAATCCAGATAGGCATTCTGTCTTGATAGCCAATCCATGCCAAGGATGACATCAATATCTGAAGACTTGAGGGCTATGAGTGAAGCAAGGAATACTAAACCCTCAATTGCTATTTGGTTACCATGGCTTACTCTATTAGTTTGCCATCTTGACCCTGGAGTTTGAATAACCATCGGGGTGGACAATTCAACAAAGGGTAACTCATGACGAAGTGCATAACTTTCCGACATGAATGAATGAGATGCTCCTGGGTCGAAAAGAACGGAAGTAGGAACAAAATTGACTGGGAGCGTACCAAGAATGACGTCAGTGGTGTCGTCAGTCTCTTCAGCAGCAACCTGGTTCAGACGTCCACGAGTGGCGGGAGGAGCGGGTTTGGCGGTGAAGACCTTCTGGGGTGGCTTGCCACGGCCATTGTTGTTGTTATTGTTGTTGCCTCCGGCACGGGGTGGAACATTCTGGTGTTGGAGCTGGTTCTGGGGACACTCGCGAGAATAGTGGCCTGCCTGACCACACTTGTAACAAGCTCCGAAAACAGTGCGTGGAGCTGGGTGGTTTGGTGGAGCTGGGTGGAATTGGGTGGTTGGACGAGGCGCCACATAGGATGGCCTCGGTGGGTTGTTCTGGCGGAACATGCTGTTTGGGATCCAGATCTTGCGTTTCTGGGAACCAGAGCTGGATGAACCTTCCTCTCTAGGATGTTTGCGGAAATCATTGGGGGTGTTCATGTCCTCTGCTTTGATGGCCTTGTTGACAAGGACCTGGAATGTGGCAAAATCATGAAGGTTGAGCTCGCGACGGAGTCCACTGTTGAGGCCACGACGGAACCTCTCTTGTTTCTTGGAGTCGGTGGAGACTTCTTCAGTGGCATAACGAGCAAGTCGGTTGAACTCACGACTAAACTCGTCCACGGTTCTTCTGCCTTGAGTGAGGTTGCAGAATTCCTCACGTTTGCGGTCCATAAGACCCTTGGGGATGTGGTGCTCGCGGAAAGACGTGCAGAATTCCTCCCAAGATGCAGGTGGTCCAACGGGGCGCATATTCAGAAAGTTCTCCCACCAAGAGCTAGCTGCACCTTCGAGGTGATAGGTGGCATAGTTAACCTTGTCGCCATCTGCAACATGGCCGGCTTGGAGCTTTCTCTCGATGCTGCGGAGCCAGTCATCGGCGTCAAGGGGCTCGGTGGAGTAACTGAAAACCGGGGGATGAAGCCGGATGAAGTCGTTCAGAGACACCAGCTCATTGCGCTGTTGAGTGGTGTTGCGTGCAATGACTTCCAGTAGGTGGTGAGAGTCACGGCGGTTCCTCTCGACCTCCATCAGAACTTGGGCCATCGTGGGTGGGGGTGGAAGGTTGCCTTCCTCCTGGTCGTTCCCACGACCTTGGTTACGACCAATCTGGCCACGTGTTCCTTGAGACATCCTGAAGGTGAAAATCCAAAGTCAAACAGAGTTGATTTCAAGAGTCTAATCAAGGTATTGAAGTACTGGAAGGATTACAGAGCAAAGGAAGTAATCATCTTGACAACATGGTGATAAAAGCATACAAGCCATATATTCACAAGCTGTCATACAAACCATACATCGTTTTAGTACAAGCACTAAGCTAATACAAACGTGATGAAGATGATACATCCTTCAGAGGCACTCTGACTTCCTATACATTATTTATCTAAGCCTCTGGAACTTAGACACCTTGCTTACAATATACTAGGATACTACTACATCCTCACTAAGTAAGACCACAGGCGGTCTCACTCATCTCCATCTCCATAGTAGTCCTCATAAAAGTTACCCGCGTATCCCGGTAGCTGGAGGTGACCATCGGAAAACACGGAGGCTTGTGGACCCTGATATCCATTTGAGCAAGGATGGGGCCTAGGTCCAGTGTAGGGTGGAAGCAAAGGTCCACGGGGTGGAAAAATTCCTCCAATCTCGGGCCAAGCAACTCAAGAAGGCATCTGAGTCCGCACTGGATAGATCGCATCGTACTCCACTGATCCCACGCTCACAAAGGGTGCCAAGAGCGTCAGTGCTCGATACAGACGAACACGAGTAGCGTGGAGCTCAAAACGGAGAGCGCGTGCATCACGATCTCTGTCACTAGCAAACCTAGCAGTTACCTGGAGTGCTGGATCCTCTGCAAAGTGATCTGAGTAGAGTCCGGTGTAATATCCCTCTTCTCCTGGAAGTGCAGCAGGGATATAGCGGAAAGAAGTCTCTCTCAGCATGGTGTGCTCCTCTCTCAGTAGTGTAATACATGAATATGCAGCATCCTGCACAGCCATGTTCTCGGTAACGCCGATGCCATGTCCAAAGTGGATAGGCTGGGTGACTCCAACGTGGTGCGGGTAGATCCGGACAATGCAGTGGAACTGCGTCTGGTTGAAGTCGTGGAACTGCTCCTCGATGGTGTACTCAGGGTACCATCGATATCCCACATAGGACATCATCTCGATCAACGTGGCGGGATGGCCACGCACACCGAGGCACCTGGTCAAACGAACAATCTGCCGAGGGGGAAGATCTGCCATCTGAAACAGAAAGGAGTTTGCAAATGCATCAGATTATGAGATAAACCTGGAATGACTCGGACAGCATAACGGCTGTAATTGTAAGAAATGACAATTTCTTTCAATCATGAAAACAACACTTACATAATACGATGTAAGAAATCAGCATTATAACAATGCTAGGAAAACCTGACACCACTTTCCTACGGCTATAGGGAAGCAACCAACGAGATGTGCTAAACAGACAGAGGAGAGCCTAGTCCTATCTTCCCGTAGAACAAGATGAGGGTGACTCAGAACTCAGAACGAAGGGGGTAAGGAGAAAAAAGAAGCCTTACGTTGTTCCCTTACATACCCAGAGTAACTATATAACTATAGCAAGCTAGACTCAACTTCGGCCAAGGCTACTAGTCCTACAGTCAGTCCTGCTCTGATACCAAGTCTGTCGGAACCCGGGGTTAGCGTATGCAAGTACAGTTAAGACATAGTCATATGGAGAGCCGAGAACCGCACCCACTTGTCTAAGCAGACAAGGCCAAGCACTGAACATTCTCGGAAAGCATCGTACGTGAGGGGCATCCCATCCAGGCCGGATGATCAACTGAGATGGGTCCTCATCGTCCGCACACAAGTCAAATGATATGGGTGGTGAACTCCCATATTCAAAGACAAGTCGCCTCAACAATACTACCGACTATCTCAAAACTCTTACATAGACTTACTACAGCCCGATCACTTAGTCGGGGTCTAGGGCGGGCTCGATCATACCACAAAGTGTGCACGAGACGGAGTCTCGAGCAATCGCATCGCGATGCCCCAAGCTGCGCACATCTAAGGGCCACTTGGTGTATGAAAGACCGCCAGCCAGAACACAACTAAGGTCTCGAAAACCCATACAAAGACATGCATGTTATAAACATACACGCAACACACATGCCTTGTATGAACAGTAGGTACCATTGCAATTCTCTACAAAGTGTACATTTTATTTATAACTCTTATAGAGTACACACAGAGATCACATACATGTGATCCAACATTACAACATAAAGCGGAAGCAAATTATGTCTGAGTACAGACAAGTTTAACAAATTGGCTTAAGAAGCCTTATTCAAACATAAAACCCTCCACGAGGGAACCAGTCTGCTGACTGGGACTAGCCTAGCTTAACTTCAGTCGTCCAGCTCGATGAAGAAGCCACCTTCGGGGTCAGTGGCGTCATCTAAAACATAGATTAAGCAAACGTGAGTACAAAGACGTACTCAGCAAAACTTACATAGGAGCTATACTACTCATGCACAGGTATCAAGGTAAAGGGAGGTGGGGTTTCACTTGCAGAAATGCCAGCTTTGACTTGGCTAACCCTGAACTACGAGTACCAGACTTTGAGGTAAGAAGCGTACACGAGTCCACTACTTTCTCCAACCAATACACCACTATGGTGCCTTCCTCGACTTCCCCACGAGAAAGCACGCCATAACACTCACACTTATCTTGGTGTATTTTAGAAGTATCCGGTTCAAGTTATCTAATAATCAAGCTAAGCTTTCCAAGCAGTCCATAACCGCGGATGCGGCTATTCGAATAGTTTTGATAACCTTGCAAGGGTGTACCGCTACACACACATGACCATCATTTACCGCCTTTGATCTCGACACCATTCAAGGGGTCCCCGCGAGGATGCTCACCACAACTGTTACCTCATAGCCGATCTAGTCCGAGAAAGTCGCCTACTTGGGTTGGTTACCACAATCGTGAACCCGGCCGGTTTACCGAAGTGGACCCAAGCGATGTGTGCGTGGTGCATAAGCCGGTCTCGGGTGAGCCGTTCTCTCACTTAGCATCCAGGCCACAAGACTACCAGAACTCCGAACTACTGCGACATCTGGACATCGAAAGGGATGAGTTAATAGGCTGAGAGGGGTCAGTGAGCCCAATGTGTGGTTGTACTCTTCATCTTGGATCACCACACAAGAACTCAGACTTAGGGCGGTGTTCAACGAGACAACCCACCGTGTACTCCTACACAACCTCTCATCGTTCACCTTGTATTAGGGTCGATTCACCAACACTTTTCTACCATCATCAACATGATCATTCCCATCCCGACTCACATCACAGTAACAACATGGTATCATACTAAGCATGCAATAAGCGGTAACATTTGCAGGGGCCACATGATATCAAACAACTCCTACAGTTGCTAGGATTGTGGTTTGCTTACTACTGTGACAAAATGATAGGTCATGCAAAGGAATGGGTTCATCTATGCGGTAGAATCGTAACATGGTGATCATCCTATACAATGCATAAGCGAGACATGAGAGGGAAGTGGGATTTTATCGACATGATCAAAGGGGTTTTGCTTGCCTTGCTGACGAGGTTCGGGTTCTGGATCTTCAGCGAAGGGGGTGACCTCTTGCTCCGGTTCCACCTCTACTCGGCAAACAAAGCACGAAGTAGCAATCAATATGAATGCAATGCTCAAGCACATGATGGAATGTTAAAGCTTGAAGTATAATTTTGATGTGTGAGGCAATTCTATTTAAGTGGAATATATTGCATTTAAAATGCAAATTCAAACTCCACATTTGAATTCAACATTAACCAAGTTATATGTGATATAGTTTGATCATTTTGAATCATCTTCAAATGTGTATGATATGCCTCTGATGTGTAAGTGAAATGTAGCATGTTGCCATGGTTCAAGTTGCAAAAATATTTGAATTGAATTTGATTTAATTCCATTTAAATCAAATAGCAAATGCTACTGATCACATTTTAAATTCAACTCAAACAGAGTTGAAAGTTTCATATTTGGAAAGATAATTTTCTCCTGATCATTTTTCATATATTATTTGTCCAATTTGGAGTTAATATGAATTTTCTATGAATTTCCAAAGTTTGGGGTATTTTCTGGATTTTCTGGAATTCTTTTAATTCAAATAATCTCTGGAAATTCATTTAAATGATTTACTGCGTCAGGATGACGTCAAGCTGGCGTCAGGGGGGGGGGGGGGCTGACAAGGGGGTCCCACCTGTCATTGACTGGGTTAACTTAACCCGTGGGTTAAATTAATCCAGTGGCTTAATTAAGCCACTGGGCCCACTGGTCAGTGACCCAGGGGTCACTAATTAGGTGATTAACCGTGGGGTTAAGGGCTGACTCGCCGGCGGCTTGACGCCGGCGACTGGACCACGGCGGCGCTGCACGGGGAGGACGATTCCGGCCACGGGAGGGGAAACGGAGGGCACCAACTTGCTCCTGGAGGTCTCCCGCGTCTTCTGGAGGCATCGGGGGTTCGCGGGGTGCTCGGAATCGACAACGGCGACGACTCCGGCGGCAACAGAATAACGGCGAAGTCGTAGACGACGCTACCGTGCACGGATCGGGCTGAATTCACTCGCGTTCGAAAGCTATCATGCTCAGGAGCCAAACGCACGCGCTGGCTGAGTCGAAGGGGCACAGGGGCGACCTCGAGCTCATCCATGGCGGCGAAGTGCCTCGGCATCCATGGAGGATCCGGCTAGAGCGAGTAAAGGAGGGGGAAAGGTGAGGGTTTTCGTTCGCAAGCTCACCCTGAAACTGTCTGGAGTGGTGGCTTGCTCGGGGAGGCGCTGGAGTTGCCGGAATTCAAACTCGATCCACGACGGCCGGCGATGAAGACGATGAAGCTAGCGAGCTCGGGGAGGCGTCCGGCTCCGATTCCTTCTGCAGTTCGATGAAGACGACGACGGCAAAGCGATTGGACACCATGGCTTGACTCCTTGACGTTGATGGCCATGAGTTCTTGCGACGGCGAGCGGCGGCGCTCTCGGGTGGAGGAAGAAATCGGCGAAGGAGGAGGAAGGAATCGCGCTGGAGGGGAGGAATGGATCAGGACGGGAGAGAGGCGTTTCCAGGCGCGAGAAGGGGCCACGGGGAGGCCTGGAAGCTCTCGGCGGCGACGTGGCATCCACGGCTGGCTCGGTGGCATTCCACCGAGCAGCTTGGAGGCGCGGGGTGGGGAAGAAGACTCCCCTGCCCCTGGTGGGCCGGCTGGGCTGGGTGGGCCGTCTTCGCCTAGGCGCCAGGTAAGTCTTTTTCCTATTCTGTTTAATCTTTCCTTTCTGTTTTTCTGTAATTTGTTCTGTTTAGCTAAAATAAATAGCTAAACATTTTATTAAATGCTGAAAACTTTTATGTGGCCTCATAATAATATAAACTAGCCACTCATAAGCTTTCAACATTTTTAAAATTCAAATGATTTGAATTTTAAATCAAAAAGGGGTATTTCTTTAATTCCAAGGTACTGTTTGAGTATTTGAAAAATCTATGAGCATGGGATGGGTCCCACATCACTTGATATGTGATCACACTCATTTATAAGACTTTTCAAAACTCTAACATGAATTTTTGGAAAAGATTTTTATCTGGCCTTTTGAATTAATTCATCTGGGGGGTGTTCCTTCTCCCATTTTGATTTTGAATTTGATTTCCAAGATTTCTTTTTGAAATTTTGACATGATGCAAAGGCACTAGCTAACCCTAGCACATACCTAACAGAGGGTTCTGACAAGAGACGCTTCCAGAGGCCCCAGTAGGGATAGATCCCCAAAAAACCCTCACAGAGCGTAATGAAACAGGCAATGTGCAGAATCCCATTGAGGGTCAAATCATGCAGTTGCAACTGATAGGCACAAAGCAATCTCCGGAGGAAAGAATGAATGGGAAGTGCAAAACCGCGGGGGACGAAACTCTGAAAGCATACCCGCTCATCTGGACGGTACGCAGGAACCTCCTCATCCCCAGGAATTCTGGCGGCATCATGCGCCACCACGCCGTCGGCCACCAGATCATCCAGATCTGCAGCTCCAAAAGCAGAGCGCTCTCATCTGCCGGTCATCCTCGCCGTCTCCTGTGCTACACTACGGGGACGCTTGGACATGGATCTTAACTGGCAAGCCGCACGAAAAGATAGGCGGGAGGCAAAGAACAATGAAGGAAGAAGAAAGATAGGCAGGAGAAGGCAATGGCTGGGTGAAAACCTAAACACACCAGACCCCCCGGTATTTAACCAACAGCCGGAGCAAGCAAATCGTCACCACTCGTTGTGGAATCCAGCAGAGGTGGCACGATCCCACGATAGCCGAGAAACATGGAAAACTCAACCGGCGCACTAACCATACCGCCCACCACGCGCGAAAAACGAGGGCAATCATTACGCAGTGCGAAGTTTTTAGGCAACAGATGTCAAGTCACTTCATTTTCACTTGACATGGCGACCCAACCTGTCAGGAAAACTAGCAACGCGTCTCAAGCACGCATCTTCGGTCAACATCCAGCTCTTTACAAGCTTTTTCATGTTATTTCAAAAAATCTTTTACTCCCATTGGGAGTACCTTTATCCAAGTTCGGGTGCTCCCTCACCCAGAAGGAAAAAATGTTCACGAGTGATCACAGCACTAGCAGAAACAACATCCTCTCAAAGTTCGGGTGCTCCCTCACCCCGAAAGCGGCAAAGCATTCGAGTGACTACTCACGAAAAAGAACTTAGCAATTCGGAAAATATGACTTACTCGCGCACTGCACGACTTTCCGAGTGGGTGCTTTCTTATTTTCCTCGCCTGAGATCATTACAAAGCTTCGCGAGTGACTGCTAAAACAGCTCACTTGATTGTTTATTCCAAGTGGCTGCATCGCTAACCAGGCTCCGTGCCTCTATAAAAAACAACTATACCTGGGCTACGACACACTGTACCCAGATGCCACGCAAGCTTAGCGTCTAGGTAAGACCCCGCTGCGCAGAACGGCCGGGCCGGGACTTTCCGCAGAGTGATTTCACTCATGACCTTTTCCATGCGCTCGCATGATAGAAAGAGCCGAGCGGACGCTCTCAGGCAATGTGCTTAGACTGGCAGCAATTGATCCTATAAGACCTGCAGCGGCATGACTTTTCTTGACACCGGTCGTTCCAAGTTCATGTCGAGGGACGTGAGCTTGATTGGGCTACTGTGGTATTTGTCACTAGCACAATTCAGCAAGGCTCGACCGGTCGACTCCTTGGGCCCTTTCAGCTTAAGCAATCCCTCAAAATAGATATTGTCATGGCTCAAAACTGCCAGCGACCCGTGGAGATGCCACGCTTACAAACAATAAAGTGCAGATGAATTCGAGTCCCTGCGCGACTCGTCGAGTCCTCCAGGCACTCGGGGGCTACTAATGAGGGGGTGACCCCACGACTCCTGCATATAAGGCTGCCTGGTGCGTATGAAGAAAGAAGTCCCGTTGGGAAGCTACGACAAGCCCACGATTGGGCTAACCAGGCATCGACGTAGGAGTCCGCGACTAACATGGAAGGCACGACTTGGCGTACAAGGCAAGACTAGAACTAGGAAGCCATCTCTGTAACCTGGTACGGACTCCCCGAGACCTAGCCTAGTATATAAAGGCTTGGAGGGGAGACGTCCACAACAACACAATACGCATCTACTCATCCTATTCTTGCGAGAACTCGCCTTGGCCTCCACTGTAATCGCCCCCTCACGCAATAATATCAAGCAGGAAGTGCTTCTCTTGTTAGCCGACGAGTATCGTCCAACTTGTGCCTATCTCTATGACTAACCCAGGGCCCCTGACCATGGGATTTGTCGGGGTTGATTCCCGTCAGCTGTTTTTCTTTGCAAGGAGTCCGGATGGTCATCGACTACCGCTAAAGCTGATGAGGTAGCAAGCCTCTTCTCGTTTGCTTTTGCTCCGTGGTTTTCTTTGTTGGATCTTTGTTTGGTTCTTTGGTGTCACTTTATCTGCCCCGATGGAAAGTTGCTCATAACCCCCGCATACTTCGAAGAATCAGTGCAAGACCGCAGGGCATTATGAAGCCACAAAATCAAGGACCCACGCCATCTTGCAGCAAGAATATACAGCTCCCGTATGAATTCTGCCTGAATGAATCAAGTTTGCATCAGTCCGGTAACCGTTATGGCCATGAAGAATCCATCAGTGGAAGACCGCAAAGAGATAAGAGAGACAAGAAGAGCTCATACCCGATTGCAATGGAAGTATTTTGGCTAAATTATGAATCATACGACAACCATCATCTGCATCAGGCATACATTTCTCCTGTAACCAGTACAATCGTAAAGATTTAATCAGTTAAAGGCTGCGATGATGTGGAAAATCAACAAGTCAAACAAGATTCATGCCCAATCGCATTGGAAGCATGTGGCTCACGAAGGGACGCTACCCAAGCCATCACTTGAATCAAGTCTGCATCAGCTATGACCGCCACAAGGATTCAAGCAAAGATAAGCATAAATTGTGACCCAGAAGCATATGCGTCCGAGACATGGCAAGCACCAGCTACAATCTTGTCAAATGCAAATTATTTCGATATTCCGGAAGATGGTCAGAACGTATCATGAAGCTCGCAGCCAACAAAGGAATGATTGGAAGAGTGTTTCCTCTGATAAGCCAGCAGCCAGAAAATTTTTAGGCGTCGTGGTCAGTTTTGTCCCCACATCAGTGAGGGAAAGCTTCAGACAGAAGGAACCTCAGCCTCCCGTAACAAGGCCACCGGCAGAAGCTTTCAGTGCAAGACACTCATACGTACTCAATACGCCCCACCGAGGGATTCCAGCACAAGCTACCCGACCTTCTACAGTGATCGGCCGCCGAAACTTCCAGCATAAGGAACAGAGATATCCACAGTATAAAGAGGCAAACTTTCGGGAGAAGCCAACCTATCTTCGTCAGTAAGTTATTAAGGAAGCTTCCAGAGCACGGTACCCGGCCTTCCCCAGAAAGCAACCCCGGCCAAGATTCACAGATAAGCTACACAGTCTTCCTCGACATGCCATCTGGTCTGCAACGGTATTGTCAGAAATTCAGTTATTCGAAGACCGCAAAGGCGTCAGCATCGTCAGGACTAGCGCATCTTATGGGCATCCTTCGAAATTATGCAAGCTACCCCGGTATGGATACCACCATACTTGCAATCGAGAAAGAGTTCTGCACTTGAACATCGGTGAGAAACCGCAACTCTTGGGAGACAAGTCAGCAGAAGAATCAGATACACACCTCGGCCTGGCAGAAAGACCGACAAAGTCATGAAAGCACCCCCTGAAGACCGGAAGCAGTAGAGCATTGAATCTCGCCCCAATCATGAGGGTCAGCTTTTCCCGTCCGACAAGGCCCTGAAAAAGAAAGGAAAATCTTGAGATACCCTTCATGGCAATCAATATTATCATGGTAATCCAAGAGGCAAGAGGTGATGGTAGCATGTCTATCTTAGAGGAAGATTTCAGTAGAACAGTAAGCCGTGATGCAAGAAGAAAAGAACCCTGACTAAAGAAAAGCCAGTACAAGAAAGGTGATTGCCACAGGAGCAAGACCCAGGGCAGACACACATGGTATATGTCTGACCTTGCTGCAATGTATACCCCGGAATGAGCATTGCACCTCGTAAGCGGTCAAAAGTATGAAACTCTTGCAAGCCGACGGGTAAGGAAAAAGAATGAATTGTATGGACCTCAAGTCAAAATTTCCTCGATCAGTTGACGCCAGGTGGACCACCATGGATGCCTGCAACAAAGAAATCTCATTCAGTATGGGCAAAGTACCGCGTACCCAGCCCATCAGCCCGAGCAATTACTCAAGTTCGGAATCGTCCGTCTTGCCAAGATACCCTAGTCTGCTTCATTAAAGGTCACCCTCTCAGCTCGACATTTTAAATACAAGAACCGGATTGAAGCATATCATGACCTATCACCACCCGGATAGGGCCACCTGTCAGGAAAATTTGAGCATAAGTGAATGTCCAGAATTTGTGCCCCTCTCTGAATCCTTGAGCACGGTGGACAAGCCAAAAGAAATGCGAGGCAACCCCACGTGCCGTCAGTCAAGGCCCCGATAGTAAACATTCTGGGATACCAACTACCGATGAAGGCCAAGCTCTTTTCGAAGAGGCCAGTGCAAAAGATTCAAGACCGTACCACGAATAAAGCCCGAGGTACCCCAGAAACAGTATGGGTACCGTCAATATTCAGCCTATGACAAGACATTCCGTTATCATACAAGTCAGAAGATATGAGGATGGAAATCAGCAGGAAAGGAAGTGAGGTATCAAGGAAGAACATTCTGTCAGAACCGGGTGAAGTAAACCCCCTCAGCAGAAATATTGGATGCTACCATGGGAACAGTATGCGGTAAAAAGGAAATCTGAGAAGCAGTAAGTTTCCTAAGGACGGTAAGTTTGCGATGGTTCCATGAGCAACCAAATCTCGAGGATGAGATTTTTATAAGGGGTAGGTTTGTGACACCCTGGATTTTGGAACTTTCTTTTTCCAAAAACTTTTCGGATTTATTTCTGGATTTTCTATTGGATTTGATTTTGAGCACCTCGTTGGACTTGAACTTGAGCATAATTTCCTTCCATGCTAAAGTGGCCCTTGTTTCTAATCCTTGCCATTGCCATTCCATTGATCTACCTCATCCAAGCCACCATATATTCAAGCTATATATTCCTTTTTCCATTAAAAGGAATATTCCAATTATTTGAGGTTTGTGAAGCAACCCATATTTATATTGCTCCATAAATCCCCAAATAATCCCCTCATGATCTTGATGTCATATCTTGCCAAATTCTCCAAAAATATTACATGGCCCAAGTGGATTTTCCTCTAGAAAAATTCATTTATCTGTGGGGGCAGATTGGAGCTTTGTGAAGGGAGTGTCATTTCTCTTGATCCATTACTGGTGAAACTTTTTGTGCAAGCTCATATGATCATGTAATTGATCTCCACCAAAGTCCAGCACCAATTGCCTAGCCAAACTCCCACAATAAATTCCCAAAGTTCTGGTGCAGCAAGGGGGCATTGTGAAGCAAGTGCATGATAGGGGATCCCATTTGACTTGAAACTTTTTGAGCATGATCCTACCACCAAATAACTCTACCAAACCAGATTTGAGCCAAATCCCATTACCCATGTGAGTGCATCATCATGTTGAGTTTCTGGTCAGAAGGGACCTTGTGAAGCAAGTGCTATCTAGGCTTGTCCAATGGCCATGAAATTTTATACACATGTGCACCATGAAAAATGACCCCAGTACACCGATTTTCATCCAATCCCACCAATCCTATTAGATGCTAGCTTCAACTTTTCATTCTGGCCTAATTGGACATTTGCAAACGAAGTGCTTGCTAGGTTGATCCATTTGAGCTGAAATTTGGCACACATACTGACCCTAATGTAATATTAAGCTCTGCAAAATATCATGCATAGGGGAGCTATGTACCAGCCACAACCCATTACAAACACCTTCAGCCTCCATGGTGCATTTGCAAAGGAAGTACCATGTACATTGATCCATTTGATCCCAAACTCCACTATACTCTAGTCCTTTGTACTCCAAAGCCATGTGACAACCTGTCTCCACCCCAAACCCCACCATGTCAGCACTGCTTCTAGTCCAAGTTTGCTATATCAAACTTTCCAGTGGTGATGTGGTCACACCAGGGCTACTTTGGCCAATCTTTTTGCACTGTTGTCATCAGGGATGAAAGGACTACACCCTGGACATGTTTGGCCACGATGAAACCTCCCCCAGTTGCAACTCCCCTTTGTGTCCACGCTCCCAGACTACACATGGCGTGCTCTGGCCGCGCTCCGCGCGTGCCCGACATGTCCACATCGAGCTCCAGTGTTCCTCGTCGTCTAGCACCTTGTCTAGCCGCGCCGTCCGGCTTTGGTCAGCTCGTGTGCGCCACGCCACCCCCTCCTGAGCTCTCCCAAACCTGCTCGAGCATCGCCAGCTCATGCCCGCCATGGCCGCACGCCATTGTCTCTGCCCGAGCTCAGATTCGTCCTTCCCCTATAAAAGGAGGCACCCCTGAGCCCTCCAGCAAGACCCAGCAACCTCCCCCTCACCCCTCCTTGCCCCGACTCCTCCCAATTTGGCGCCGGAGCCCGCCATTGCTCTCCATTGCCGCCACGGTTGCAAGCTTCCCCGGCCAAAATTACGCCCGCGCCTTCAAGCCTTCCCCTCCTCTCGGCCGCGGCTGCTGCCTCCTCAGGGTCCAGAGCCCCACCGCCGCGCTCAGGACGGCCAGGCATCCGCCGCCGGACCATCTCGCCCGAGGTAGCCACGCCCTCCGTGCCCAGCCTGGCAGGCAACGCTCCGGCCGCCCCACGTGACCCCCAGGTCTTCGGCAGCCGTGCCCCGGCCAGTCGCGCCCTGCGGGTGCCCCTTGCTCGGCCGGCCGCCACGCTCCGCCTCGCCGGCGCCTGGCTCGGCCGGGTCCTCTGGTTCTTCGTCACGGGGAAGAAGAGGAAGGAGAGAACAGAGGAAGGCCCTGACGGGTGGGCCCCGCCAGTAAGTGGGCGTGGTCTGGGCCATTTTTTTGAAGTGGACACGCACTCGCAAAAATTCGTTTTCATTTGATGGAAGCGTACTCCTCATTCCCTCAGCTGAAAATACGCTTTCAATCACAGAAGGCGTATTTCTCTCTTCTGCGGCCAGAAATGCGCTTTCACTTATAGAAAGCGTATTTCCCCAAAAATCAGCCCCCGAACTTGTCCATCTTCGCACCGTAAGTCCAAATGAGGCGATTTTTTTGCGTTGGTTTCGTATCGATCTCCTCTTCATTTTGGCTTTGGTTTCATGCCATGTTTTGATGTTGATTTTTCCTGGTCAAACAAAAGATGGCGTTTGACCTTTTCTCCATTGCTTTATTTCAAAATATTTTCAGGGATTTGCTTGTGTTGAAGACCCGGAGCTTTGCCCTACACTTTGTTGGTGAAGGCAAGCCACAATACACTTTGTACCTTTGCAAAGCTTTGACGTGCTTCTAAAATTGTTGTTCGATGATATGCTTATATCAGTGACCGTGATCATGTTGTCGCGTTATGATTGATGTTATCATTGCCATGCTATCCTTGAATATGCTACTTCTATTCTATATTTTGACCATGTTACATCCATGCTATGATTTTATCATACCATTGCCATGTTATGCTCTGCATCATCGTAACCACAACATATCAACACCATGTTAAGTAGCTCATGTTATTTCTATACTAGTTCATGCTATGCCTAAGTTATGCTCAACTGCGTTCATAATGTTGCCATGTTAATAACTTAATCTTTGTAACATGGATAAGTTCACCATCTAAAATGTGTTTGATCATATCTGAAATCATTATCCTAGTATGCTATGCATTCTGATGATCTGATGCTACTCATGTTTCACCTGATACTTGTGTTTGCTGATGCAGACATGCTTCATGACAAGCTGATCAGGTTCCACCAAACCGAACTTATCCGTGCAGCCACATTTGCCTGAATGGGCAGGCCTTGATTCGGTCTGCCGGTGGGTTCTCTTATGCATATCACCAAAGAGGGAAGGCTATACGCGGCAGTTGCCTTGGCCAGGTAAACGGCGATAGTCTTGACAGCCAGATTGTTGATATGTTCACAGGTCCCTGCGAGGGGGGGGGGGACAAAGTTTATGGACTAGGTGATGGTCAGGGCCATGTGATGGTCAGTGTCGGAAGGACACAGGGGCTACCCAAGACGGGATGTCGGTGATACGGTAAGAGGGACACGCGGTAGGACGGTCTCGTTGGAGAAGTCCTAGTCCACTTCTGCGGTACGAGTTCCAAGGATCCCGTGGGACAAGTTCCGAGGTACTGGATGGAGGAAGAACTCCATAGTGTGGGTAACGTGCACAAACTCTACAGAGTCACAAATCTATTCAAATAGCCGCGTCCACGGTAATGGACACAGTTCGTACTAGGTCACACCATGAGATCAACATGAGTTCGGTGGAATGTTTGTGGTAAGTGGATGGTCATGCGATGTCCGGATTGGTTGGGTGGTAACGAAGGACACCTAACCCGTTGAATTGTCATGCGATGACCAGATTGGTTGGGTGGTAACGAAGGACACCTAACCCGTGGATTGGTCACGAGGTGACCTAGGGCTTGAGTCTGTAAGGACTCCGAGGTAAGCCACGTGATCATGTGATGATCATGTGGGGTCCATGTGACCTTAAACGATGATTGTGTGTGCATTAGTCTTAATGCTGGTAATATGCTTGATGAATATATGTTTGCATGATATTGTTGCTCACTTGTTTAATTTACTAATATAATTTAACCTGTTTCCATGTTATTGTTTTGCCTTGTTGCATGGTTGTGGTGAGCTTGCAAGTACATTCAATGTACTGACCTGGCGTGTCATGCCAGATTTGCAGGCCGTGCTTTGGATGTGTGGGACGATGTTCCCGGTGTTTGCGAGCTAGGAGGTATCCCAGCCAGTGTCCCTGTGGATTGGAGTTTATCACCGCAGTTGTTGTTCCGCTGCCGAGTTATATTCCGCTGTTAGAGAGTTATGCTGCTGCTTTGTGTAGAGCTGAGGCTAGCCTGAGGAGAAAGCTGTGTCTCCCTAGCATTGTAATAAACCTCGTGTACCCCTATCTTTGGTAATAGAAAGTTGTTCAGTTCTATATCAAGCAGTGCCGTGTTCCAGAAGACTTGATCTCTGGGCTAGAGCACGGGGCGTTCCGGTCCTCTGAACCGGGGTGCCACAAAAACATAACAGAAAAAAGTTACGGGCATTTCAAGATCTAGAGCCAAAAAAATTAGATAATTTCAAAACTTATTAGTGGCGCATTTTGTATGAAATGCGCCACGAGTAACAGAAAAAAATAAAAAAAACATAAAAAATATTTTTTTCATTTTTTTAAAGTTGAAAATTGGTTAAGGACCGATCGAGAAATTTCAAAAAAATGTTGAAAATTTAAGCACACCCATGAACATTAACATGGTTTAATAGGATTGATATGATAGATATATCACCAAGTGCCTACTAAGCGAGCTGGTGTTGGAGTTGAATAGAACCGAGCAGTTAAGTGTGCTGGGGCTGGAGTAGTGTTAGGATGGGTGACGCTCCGGGAAGTTTGGGGTTAGTTTGACCTAAGATTAAGCATAGTGACCAGGCATTAAGCATATTGATCTAAGATTAAGAACAAAAATTGAAAAAAAATAAAAAAATCGTGATCCAGATCCAGATTCAAAATTCAAAATTCAAAATTAAATAATAATAATAGTGGCGCATTTTCAGAATGCGACATGAATAAGATTCTTATGGGTGGCGCATTTTTAGAATGCGCCACCCATAAGGCTTATGGGTGGCGCATTTTGAAATGCGCCACACATAAGAGTCTTAGGGGTGGCGCATTTGAAATGCGCCACTATTAAGGCCTTATTGGTGGCTTGTCCTTAGTGGCACATTAATCTATAATGCGCCACTAAAGGCAAAAAAAAGGACGCCACCATAAGCCTTTTCTCTAGTAGTGACACTAGCTCCAACATCACATAAAGCAAAGCAAGAAAAGTTATTCAATTTAGTCTTGACCATAGGACCCCAACCATCTTCTAGCTTTCTAGAAATAGAGACTTCTAGTTTAAGTTTATCCTCCCTAGCTTTGATAAGAGCATTAGTGATATGCTCGACGAATGCAATGTTAAGTGAACTAGTGTGGGGGTCTTTGGCCATTCTTTGCAAAAACTTAATGACTTCGGAGAGGCTACAATTATCAAAGTCAAGTTCACTACCATTAATTAAAGTGGTGGTGATATCATCTAAGCTCATTTTATCTTTGGTAGTCTCCAAGTTAAAGGAACTTTCTTGTCCTAAGGTTGAGTTTTTAGCATCACCATTGATGGGTCCATTAGGTGGACTAGGGATGTGATGGGTGCTAAAAGTTTTGAGGTCCTCAACAAATTGTAAAGTAGCAAGTGTGGTGTGTGTAGGAAGGTTCTTAACTCTCTCTTCTAAGGATGAAACCACTTCAGGTTTGGCCGCCATTTGATTTATCAAAGTGGCCTGAGTGTGAAACATATTGGAAACTTGGATTTCGGTGGTAGTGAGGCTAGTTTGGAGATTAGAAATCTCACTGTGAAAGCTCTCGAGTTGTTTGATAATGTTTTGAAAAATAGAGGAATGCTCATCTAATTGTCTAGAGAAGGTCTTATTTTGTTCATATTTGGGTGTGCATATAATTCTTTGTGGCCTTCTCTATTTATAAGAGTTTTCCATAACTAGGCATTTTGAAAGGACATGGATGTCACCTAGAGGGGGGGGGGTGAATAGGCGCTTAAAATAATTACGGGTTAGCCTTGAAAAAATGTGGAATAAAACTTAACGTTTAATTTTCCAAGCAAGAAACCCAAATAAGCTAGGCTCAACTATGTGCACCAACAACTTATACTAAGCAAGATAAACAACTATGTGATAGAAAGATATATAACAAGAGCACTATGGCTATCACAAAGTAGGTGCACAAGTAAATAGGTTGACTAGATGTGCAACAAGGTGATTAACCTATGGGACAAGACAAGCAACAATAATATTAGCAAGCATAAGATAAACAAGGTAATAAGCTTGCTCAAAGTAAAGGTAGAGATAACCGCAAGTGGAGCTGATGGAGACAAAGATTTGTTACCGAAGTTCCTTCTCTTGCGAGAAGTACGTCTCCATTTCGATAGGGTGTGGAACACAATGCTCACACGAAGCTAACGAGGGCCACCCTATTTCTTTTCACGCTCTCACCAATGCAAGATGTCGTGATTCCACTATAGGACACTTCAGGGCGGTCACCGAACCCGTAAAAATGGCGACCCTTGGGGGCGGTCACCGAACCCGTAAAAATGCTCGGGGCTATCTCCAAAACCGAATTGAAGGCTCTCGTAGCGTCTCGAAGTTTTCCACCGCAATGATTGAGCTCCGCAACAACAAGCCTCTAGGGGTGCCGGTTATTCACATGACGCTGAGCGAGCTCACTTGCAGCACCGAGGAGGAAAGCTCAGAGAATTCTCGCCCGCGCGAATGGATTGAATCCTCCTCCCGACTGTATCCCAATGATGGTGAAGCGGAGTCCTTTGGAAGCTCATCTCATCACACGGAGCCAACTGCTCCCAATCGGACTGCCACATCTGAACATTAATCGGATTCGATTGCACCATTAGCGCAGCCAACTGCATCGCATGCAGAGCCCGTCGCCACACAAGTGGATCCGGACGCTCCTCAGCCGAGCTCAGTCGCCCCTCCGTTGTGCCACCTTCTGGGGAGGAAACATCGAAGGATGCTCCGACTGCATATGTGGCCTTCTCGACTTTTCATCGATGCACATCTTATCAGACTTTGTTAAATTCCGAGTGCACCCACTGGGGGTGTTTTATTTATGTAATGAATACATTTGGTCGTAGGCCAAGTACTTTATGGCATACATTTTCCTTTTATCTGTATGAAATCATCTGCTAGCTCGTCTTTGTGTTATTTCAACCTCTTGCTCTTTTTCTTACTCTTTTTCCTCTCACAACCGTATGCTCTCGCCAGCCGGACAGCCGACCTGCGGTCTATAGCTGGATTGAAGAGTTGATTTTGAGAGAATAGAGCAAATATTTGTTAGCCTTAGGCTTTTTTTACACATGAAATATCGAGCAGGAAAAGCCGATTGCACCTCTGCCAAATGTTGGTCAGCCGTCTTGGTTGCAATCGTACATAAACGCATTCGGTCATGTCCAACTTAGATTTATCTCAAGATAACTCTTCAAGTGGCGGTTCCGACCGGCCCTTCTCTCCCCGATATTACAGCCGACCTACGGTCTACATCCAAATTGAACAATGGATCAACTAAAACCATAAATTTTATTATTTCTTGAGATAGATTCTTGTGGACCTGCCGATCAGTCCCCGAGTGTGCTTTTGCCGGCTGCGGGGTTGAACTTTATACAACCCGGCTTGACTAGGGACATGAAGACAATTGAATGCAGTTTCATGAATGCATGATGACTTTACTAATAAACTTTGCAAGGGTAAAGATGCATCTGTACCATTCAACTATAAAACGGTCATAATATCTCGACGTTCCAAGGACGCTCCGTTTACAATCCTGAAGTATCTGTGTATCAGGTTGGCTTGGTGCAGTCGATGAGGTAGTATGCATTGTTCTTCAATGCCCGACTAACGATGATCGGACCTTCCCAAGGGGAAGACAACTTGTGTTGTCCCGCCGATTGTTGAATTCGGCAGAGCACCAAGTCACCTTACGAAAAGCGAGGGGGCGGATCTTCGTGCTGTGGTAGTGACGCAGCTTCTGCTGATATATTGCCGATCTGGACAAGGCCAGTAAGCATGCTTCTTCTTTCAAGTCGACGCCGCTCTCTCTAGCTTCCTTGGATTCAGCCCCCATGTATAGTGCGTGCCGAGGTGAGTCAAACTTGATATCAGACGGGATGATTGCCTCTGCGCCGTATACGAGGAAGAAGGGAGTAAAACTGGTTGAACGGTTGGGTGTGGTGCGCAAACTCCAAAGCACATCCGGTAGCTCATCAATCCATGCTCCGGCTGCCCGCTGAAGTGGCTCGACTAGTCGAGGCTTGATGCCCGACAAGATGAGGACGTTTTCCCTCTCAGCTTGAACATTGGACTGTGGGTGTGCAATAGACGCCACATCTAGCCGAATGCCCTACTAGGATGCATATCGTGCTAGTGCCCCCTTTTCAAAATTAGTGCCATTGTCAGTGATGATGCTGTGAGGTAGCCCATATCGGCTTGCAATGTCTACCACGAACTTGACCGCAGTCGGACCGTCCAGCTTCTTGATCGGCCGAGCTTCAATCCACTTGGTGAACTTTTTGACTACAACCATACGGTGTGTCATGCCTTCTCTGGATGTTTTGAATGATCCCACCATGTCCAGTCCCCAAACCGCAAACGGCCATGTTAGTGGGATGGTTTTGAGTGTTGATGCCGGTTAGTGACTCTTGGCTTTGAAACGCTGCCAACCGTTGCAATGCTTCACCAGATTATCCGCTGCTGCCGGCGCAGTCGGCCAGTAGCAACCATGGCGAAAAACCTTGGCTACTATTATTGTTACTCATGCATAATGGCCACATTCGCCTTGATGGATATCCTGCAGTAGTTCCAACTAATTTTCTTCTTCAACACACGGCTGGGGGACTCCGGTTGTGCTGCGATGAACTAGCTCATTATTTATGATAGTGCATGCCCCAGATCGGTGATGGATTTGCCGAGATTCCACTTCATCCGGGGGAAGGGTGCCATCCACCAGAAAATCACGAAAAGGTTGCACCCAAGATGGAGCATCTACTACCACCAGAGATGCTACAGCCGCTGGATCAGGTGCTGATGATGCTTCAGGGTTGGATATGGATGCCTCTTGTATAAAGTGTCAGTCCCCGAGCTGACGACAGCAGCCCCTGGACTGCAATCGGCAGCCCTGGTGCCATTGGCTCGGAGGAGGCTGCAACCCCTGGTACAACCGAGTGCGCCTTCTGGTTGGATGATTTTGCCGGATTTGCAGCTTTCGTAATTGGAGCCTCCAATTCAGCCGGAATAAAGATGGAATCTGATTCTAGGGAAGTCTTGATGGATGGCTTCCTAATGTGCTCAAGGGAAATGCCTGCTGGTATGGCTTTCCTGGTGGGTCCTAGCTTGGAGAAGACATCTGCTGCCTCATTGTCTACTCTGGGCACATGATGGAATTCACAGACCTCAAAGGAACCACATAGATGTTGAACCAGGAACCTCTAGCTCGCCATGTTTGCATCTTTTGCATCCCAATTTCCTGTGCATTGCTGGACCACCAGATCAGAGTGACCATAACACAAAATCCTTCGGAAGCCGATCACTTTTGCTAGTTTGACGTCGTGGACAATGATACGTCCCAAACGTATCTATAATTTCTGCCTGCTCCATGCATGTTTTGTGTGATATTGATATGTTTTAGATACACTTTCATACACTTTTGATCATATTTGGACTAACCTATTAACTCAGTGCACCCCAGTGCCAGTTTCTGTTTTCTGCTATTTTGTATTTCAGGTTTTCCCATTACTTAAAGTGCCCAATAAATTCCAAGAAAAATATATTAAAAAAATCAGCGTGAAGGAACCTTCCAAAATCACCAAAGGAGAGACGAAGGGGGCCCACCAGTCACCGAGGCGACCACCCCGCGCGGCCTAGGGGGAGGCCGCACCACCAAGGCGTCTGGGCGACTGGGACCTCCCCTGGTGGCCCCCCTTGGCCCTTATTTTTACTCGCGTCGCAAAAACCCTGATTTCGGACCTCTCTCCTCCAGAAGCAATTTCGATCTCCGCCGCCATCACCAACAAGCTTCGGGGGACTAGAATTCCTGTGCCGGCACCCTGTTGGGACGGGGAAGTGCCCCCGGATTCATCTCCATCGATGTTGCTTCCTCCCTCCATGAAGCGGGAGTAGTTCCTCCTCGGGGCAAAGGTTTCTACCAGTAGCTATGTTGTCAATTCTCTCTCCCATGATGTGATCTTGATTGTGATCATAGGCTATGTTAATCTAGGGTGATCCCATGATGTTTCCCCTACTTCTATGTATTGGATTTGATGTACTCACTTGATCTTATCTAGTATAATCCCCGACACCATGGTGACAGCGGTCTATTGGACATGGATTAGAAGAATATTTTCATGAGTGATTTCCTCTTTTGTGTGTTGATTGAAGATTGAGAGTCTCTTGGTGCTTGTCTTTGACTATCCATGAGATATGTTGTGGTGATTGTGGTACTCTCTTTGGATGGCCGCGGTGACATTGGGAAATCCATAGATTGAGAAATATGAACTCTGAGGTGTGCTTTTTTAGCCCTACACAATTCTCGTCCTCTCTTGACCACAAAGGAATGACCTACGAGTACATGTCCATTGCATGTTTATGGGAAATATCATGTGGTTAGACTATGTTAATGTTGTTGGGAGTTGCCACTAGTGAAAGTATGGATCATAGGCCTTGTTTCCACCATTGTTACACCGTTTGTGCTCACTTTTGTCACATGTTTTCTTGCTGCACTTTTTATTACAGATTTATATTACTTTGTTTTGCCACACATATCACCCATATTTTACCATCTCTTCGCCAAACTAGTGCACCTATACAACTCCTAGTTGTATTAGGTGTGTTGGGGACACAAGAGACTTCTTGTATCTTAATTGCAGGGTTGCTTGAGAGAGACCATCTTCAACCACTACTTCCCTGAGTTCGATAAACCTTAGGTCATCCACTTGAGGGAAATTGTTGTTGTCCTACAAACCTCTGTGCTTGGAGGCCCAACATAGTCTACAAGAATAGAAGCGTGCGTAGACATCAAGCTATTTCTGGCGCCGTTGCCGGGGAGGTAAGCATTGAAGGTATATCTTTAGATCTTGCAATTAAATATTTTCGTTTCTTGTTTTTATTTTCACTAGTTATGCTTATGGAAAAGTGCACTCTTAGTTAGCTGTTTGGGGAAGGCCGCTTTACCACACCCGTGGTAGAGAAGTCTCCTCCACCTACGGAATGTATCCCATTCCAAAAACCACTTGGGATGATTGTTATTGAGGGGATGGAACAGTCCATCCTAGTACTCAGGTATTTAAATTTTACAGAACTTTGTGAGTAGTTTAAGATTTCAGGTTTGACAAGAGATGGAGTCATGAGGAAATTATTTGTCTTGTCACTGAAAGGAAAAGCATTGGAATGGTATAGGCTACTAGATGATTCTCACCTACGAGATTGGGAAGAGATCCAGTCTCTCTTCTACTCCAAGTTTTACCCTCTTCATGAAGATCATGAGAATAGGAATTATGTTTATAATTTATATCCTCATGACGGAGAGAGCATATCTCAAGCTTGGGGGAGACTGAAAAATTTAATGCTAAAATGTCCTAACCATGGGCTCCCCAAAGATATAATTATTACTAATTTTTATGTGAGGCTCTCTCGACAGGATAAAGACTTTCTCAATGCTTCCTCTATGGGTTCTTTCACAAACAAAAAGATTGATGCTCAATGGGAACTCCTTGAAAGAATTCAACGCAATACTGAAGATTGGGAGATCGACAAAGTTAAAGAGTCAGGTATAAATTATGAGTATGATTGCATTAAGTCCTTTGTTGAAACTGCAAGTTTTAATAAGTTTAGTGCTAAGTTTGGGCTTGATTCTCATCTCCTTGTTGATTTCCTCAAATATTTTGCTTCACATCTTAATATGCCTAAGGAGAATTGGATCAAGCATCATGAACCTTTTAAAGAGATTTGCAAAGAAAATGAAATTGTTCATGATGATTGCAACATGCATGATCCAATTCCTGAAAATGAAGTTTTATATAAGCATGTTAATTTTTGTGGAGTGGATAGACCTTGTGAAAGGCCTATGATTGAAGAAGAGAAGTATTGTAAGCAACATAAGCATGAAAGAAAAATCACTTGGGTCAAAGAATTAAATGAAATTGCTAGAGAATTGTGTGACCTTTATCCTTTTACTTGTGAACTTTGCTGTATAGAGGGCCACTTCTAGTTTCAATGCATGAACGTTCAAAAAACAACTGTTAACCAGTTGTGTGATAACATGATCACTTCTGATCTTTATGATGAACTTATGTTATTTTTGATGTGTGAAGAGTTATCAGAAAAGACTTCTTGGCTAGATGTTAATGCCTTAGGAATTAGCAACACTTTGAAAAATTGCCATCTATATTGTGTTGTTAATTGCCATGAAAATGATTACATAACTAAGATTAGAAAGGAGGGAACTTTACCAAAGTATAAAAATGTCTCTTATATCTCTACTAATAAAAAGGAGAGTTTCTCCGAAGTTTCCCCTATTGTTTCTAGTGATAAAACAGGATATGTGGAGAAACTTCATCTGCAACCACTCCCTCCTAAGGTGAAGAAGAAGAAAAAGAAGAGGAGGAGGAAGAGGAGAAAGAAGGAAGAAGAATGGGTATCAACCTGGCCTGAGCATATTCCTCACATCAATTTTTATCTTAACGGACATAAATTTTTGGAGGATGGTGAGCTTGATTGCATTCATTATTATCCTGATGTTAAGTCCATAGGCACTATTGAAGATGATCTTGATTATGATATGCATTTTACTTTTTGTGATTGGGAAAATGATGATAATGCTACTTATGATCTTGAAAATCTTTTTGGTACCAACTCTGAGAGTGATGTAATGGAAAGCTCTAAGCTTGGGGATGATAGGATCGCAAGTCCTTTACCCATTAGTGATGTGGTAATTGATAATTCTTTTGCTAGTAAGAATAAAGACAACATGTTTACAAATATAGTTGCTAGCAAAGATAATGCTCTTCTCTACTATGATGATGTTATAACTCCTATCTATAGTGATTGTAAAGGTACCTATGACGTAAGGAGAAATTATCCTTATGAAACTTGTCATAATAATGGAGGGAATTACTCCCTTGTTGAACACCATCTTCCTAATACACAATTAATCTATAGTGTTCAAGTTGTTTATGATAGTCCTACTTCCATTATTACCAATGAGAAATATTATACTTATGTGGAGAGTAAGATGTTGGAGATATGCCCTAGAGGCAATAATGTTATGATGTTATCTCCTTATGTATTCATGAGTTATTTGTATTGTCCTTGAACATCATCACTGATATGTATCAATAAGTATGTGACTTGTTTGTGAGACTATATATTCTATGATGATTGTTCTAATGGTCCCTAGTTGATAAGGTTATGCAGACACATATCCTTGACTAGTATATGATTCGATTGATGACTATGTTTCACAAGTCATGAGCATGGAGATGCTACCGATAGTATGAACTTAGTGATGGGATCACTGAGTTGGACAGAGACCCACTTTGAGACGCAGCGAGATATTGTCATCTGTTAGTCTCAATACAATGTATATGCCATGTCCTAGACCTGAGGTCCTCGCATGTTCTCGGGATGAGGAATGACTCACTTAGGGACTATCAAACGCTACACCGTAACTGGGTAGTTATAAAGGTAGCTTACGCGTGAGTCATGATACATGCCGCGAGACATGGTTGATCAAGATGGGATTTGCCCCTCCACTTTGGAGAGATATTCTCTGGGCCCTCTCGAGTGATAAGATTCAGAAAAGCATGGCCATGCGACATGGGTTAAGTGTTAACCCGGTTCAGGAATCTGTATCACGGTTTCGAGAAGAGAGGTCAAGCTATCACAAGGGTAACTATCCAAAAGCCGGCCACGCTCTCGGATTGGACTCTTCCGTCTGGACGAGGTTGGGGTAACTAACCCATCACTGTGGGCAGGCCCCTAGCTTCCAGGTGTGGACCAATGAAGGAACTCTGCCTCCGCTGGCCCGAGTTGTTTTAAAGAATATCTGCTAGGAACGACCCGACAGACACACACACGTTTTCAAATGGTAAATCAGCTTGGGCCACCACTAGAAATGTTTGAAGCTAGGTAGGTAAGAAGAGGGGACCCCATAGCATCCCACACGCGGTTAGGCACGCTCGTCAGGAGACACAATACCCGGAACTCGGGTCCTAGGTGAATCGAATGGAACAAAGCGTCGGGGTGGGATAGCCTAGACCTTCCATCCTTCGTCGAATATAGTCAACATTATAATAATCATATCATCAACAACAATATAATAATGTGATAGCCCGAACCAAGGAATACCAGGGTAACATCGTAGCATCCTAAGCATGCATACTAAGCAGGGGCTGAGAAACCAGCAATAGTAACATAGTAGTACAAGGTTTGCTGGGAGGGGACATGGCTGTATCGGTTTGAAAGAGGTTGTAAACATGTGGTAGAATCAAACGTCAAACCTAACCTAGACTAGCATGCAAACCGCTGGTTGAAATAGAATGGATCATAAGTAATGTATAGTCCTTGCATGTTGATAAGTCGGGTTCCGAAGGTGTAGTAGATCGCAAGATCGCATCGTCTCCGAGAGGTACCCGCGGAAGCACACAAGACAGTAAACACTGAAAAGCAATCAATGAGCAAGCATCTATTACTACGAATAAAACACGAGAAAGCATCAACAAGAAGGCAACACGAGACATCGCACCTACCGTCGAGAGCGGTTACTAACATGTTAAGTGGAGTACTCGTCACACACGACGATACCGCACATTTACAAGGGTTCAAGTTCTTTAGCTACACAAGATGAGCAAAGGTTATTAACATGGCATCTCACTCAAGCATGGCATATCACACAAGCATGGCTAGAGGTGAAGCATAAATAAACTATCTAATCTAGACACTTTAGGTGGGGGTAAAACCTATACATGTCAACTATTACGGACCCCACAATATTTAAATCATTTGGTAATTTTCTGCCCTAAACCATAATTATTATTTTTATTATCAAGCAAGAGCAGCATAAACACAATTTACGTGCAATTCTAGTCAAGTTACATATAAAAACATTTTAATCGGAGCAACGGTTAAAAAGTTGTAGCAATTACAATTTACAGTGGCATGTAGTGTAAATAACAGTAAAACAGCATGTAAACAAGTCAAACATGGAAAAGGAGCACATTTTAATAATCTAAGCAGAAAACTAAGCAAGTTTCATGTTTAAAGCGCCGCAATCCGACCTACCGTTAAAAAGATACGGGCAACACAAAATTAATACAATCTGAAAAATTAATAAACTAGAAAAGTAAAAAAAACATCTAATGGGACGAAAGCTACTGGGCCGGCCCAACTACTGCTGCAGAAAAGAAAAAATAAAAAAAAGGAAAAACGACGGCGGCTGACCCCATGGGCCGAGCCCAGCTCATGGGCGTGTGACGTATAACGGCGGCGCGCCCCTCGGCGAAGGATAGTCGCGGTTGGGGTTGACCGCGGAACGGGCTGGATGCGCTGCTGGGCTGGCTCGGTGCTGCTGGGCCTCTGGGGCGCGTCGGCCCAGGACGCAGGCATAGTGGTTCGGGCGGCTGCTTCGTCGTCTTGACCTGCTCGATCCCGACGAGGGATGATGGCGGCAGCGGCGGTTGGGGCTGCTCCGGCGAGGAGGCAGCGGGGGTGGGGGGTCGCAGGGAGGCCGGGGATGGGGCGCTACAGGTGGATCCTGGTGAGGGAGGTCACCAGCGAGGCTTGAGGCGGTGGCGGTACGAGGTGGGCTGCGGGCTTCTCCCAAGCCATGGCGGCGGCCGTTCCTAGCAGAGAGAGAGATGAGATGAGGGGAGAAGGAGGGAAAGGAGAGAAGGGGAGAGGGGGGCCCGCGCGGGGCCGTGACCTGCTGGTGCGGCGCAACGGCGGCTCGCTGGCCGGAAGGGCTCGGGCGTGGAGGCGACGGGCGGCGAGGTGGCTCGGGCGTCCAGAGAGGAGAGGAGCTCCATGGGGCTGGTGACGTGCCGCGTTCTAAAGCCTCCGATCTGCGATCCAACGGCTCCGAAGTCGCCTGATCTAGGGTTTTCGGGGTAGGGGAGCTGTGGACAGAAATTTTGAGCAAAGTGGAGGGGGTGGCTGCAATTTTGGCTTAGGGGAAACCCTAGACAGGGGTGGGAGATTGGTGGTCTTTATATAGCCAGGTGGCTGGCAGTTTGAAAAAACATCCCCGGTTTCTCTCTATCGCGTGCGGTGTTTACTTTTCTGACCGCCGGGGGTCCGCAAGACCTCCGATTCTGGTAAAACTTCAAACTGCGCGATCAGCGCGGCGAGCCGGCGGCGTTCACCTCGCGCTGGAACCATTCCGAGAACAGTTTCGGGCGCAATATAAAAATATCCTGTTTACTTATTAAACGGGGTTTTTCGTTCCGTTGGCTGCGGCTGGTCTTGTGCGGTTTTCGTGACGGTGATCGAGTGAAACCCGGTGTCGCAAAGGTCGAGTATCAAGGTGGCCAGGGTCGGTCTCCATCTGGTATGAGATAAGAGGGGGAAATCATCGCCGATCGATAAATCGGGGATGCAAACACCGCAAACAAAGCAGGCTCGCCAGTGCCAGTTAACTCAGTGCATACACTTTCGTCTCCGTTTCGGTGTTTAGATACACTTTCATACACTTTTGATCATATTTGGACTAACCTGTTAACTCAGTGCACCCCAGTGCCAGTTTCTGTTTCTGCTGTTTTTGTATTTCAGGTTTTCCCATTACTTAAAGTGCCCAATAAATTCCGGGAAAATATATAAAAAATCAGCGTGAAGGAACCTTCCAGAATCACCAAAGGTATAACAGCCCGGAAATTCCACCCTAATTAAAAAAATTGTTTGTTGCGTTGTTTTGTAGCTTGCATGTATTGTTCGCAGTGGTTGCTTCACCAATTTATTAATTGGTGAATATTTTTCCCCTCCTTCTCGTATCGGTTGCGAGTCTGAACTCTTTTCCCAACGGCACACGACCTCGTTGCGGCACCGGGAAAATCAGTCGATCACCGTCGCAACTTTCGGCACAACACCAGCCATCACCATCGGTGTGGAAACCCCCATTTATATATTAAATGGGTTATTTTATCGGAAGGTGTTCGATGTTCTCTTGTGGCGTTAAACGTTGTAGACGACGTGCTTACAGTGTGGCGATGCTGTGTTTCAAATTTCGCGCGATTCCGACTTCGTCGGGTAGGTGAATGTTCGGAGGTGCCAGGCATAGTAGCCTGTATAACTCCAGGGGCGTATTTACAAAATATTGCATGCGGTGATAGCTGGACCCCCGGATTCCCCTATTATCTTTGGATTCTAGCCCACCCGAAAAACCGGACCCGAAACGGGCCATTTCGTGGCCCGAAACCCCTCCCAAACACCCACCTACTATATATAGTAGACTACCCTGGACATTTTAGGAAAACCCTAACCTCCTCCTCTATTTTCGTGCCTGCCCAACCCACAGCCGCCAGCCAGCCACCAACCCCCTTCCAGATCGATTCGCCCATTCTGATCCGTCGGATTCGGATCGGAGGGATCCCGTGGTGCCACGTCACCCCGAAACACCTCCACGCCCGAGCCCTGCCGTCCCACGCGCCTCCCGCTCCGGCCGGCGAGCCGAGCCACCGCGGCAACGCCGGTGAGCCTCGCCGCACCTTCTACCCGCATCCTCTTCTTCCCTCCTCTCCTTTCCCTCTCTTCTTCCTCGGTCCTGACCTCCTCTCTCTTTGTCCAGGACACCACAGCCAGCGCCATGGACGGCCTCCCCGAGCTCGTCGCGCACCGTTGGAAACCACGTTCGCCTCCCCTGGAACACCGCCGGCGACCGGATCTAGTGGATCCCCTCCGCCGCGCCCTGATCCCGTGGCCCCAGGCCACCTAGGACTGGTAACATCCCAATTTTTTAAATTCGGATGTTAATAGATCATCATATGCATCTGATGCTGTTTCCGCATTTTTCTAGAGTTTTAAAATATTTTTAACATTTTCAACACTTGGCAGTTCGCTGGAGAGGATATAAAATGACATATCCCCATTTTTAAATGGTTGGAAAATAGTTTAAAATATTTTTGGAGAAATTTTAAATTTACTTTGGGGTTATAAATAATTTCTAAAAATATTTTGGGAATTTATTTATGCTCCAGAAAAGTTTTAAAATCATTTTCGGAGTGTTTCGGTATTTTTAAATTGCCAGAAAAGTGTTTAAAAATATTTAAAAATACGTTGCAAAGTTTTTATTTTTATTTAATATTTTGGTACTGCCAAAAATTCAATTTTATTATTTTAAATTTTTTGGTGAAAACAGAAATTAAAAATATTTATCCGTTATTTTTCTAAAACTGTTTTGGGCCTAATGGGCTTGTTTTGTTTTTTTTCCGCATGGCCGATTTCGAATTTATTTCGGATTAAAAAAAATTGCGGAGCGGGTTATTTAAGCCCGCGGACCCGCGGGCGATTAGGTTTTCGCCCGATCCGCGCCGCCGACCAGCCAGCGCCGCCGCAGGAACCCGCGCCGCCGCCGCCGTCCGCCGCCACCGTCACGCTGTCGTCCGCCGCCGCCTCGAGGTGAGCCCCGCCGCCACCCCACCTCGTCCCACTTCCGCCACCCCCGCGCCACCACTTCAGCCGCCGCCGCCGCCGGCCGGAGCGGCCAGATCTGGTCAGCCGCCGGCGCAAGGACCTTATCGCGTTTTTCACATTTATTTTAATTATAGATAGGTCCTTTTTGCAGATTGGACCCCGATGCCACCCCGGTACCGTTTTCGCGAGTACTTTTTAACCGTAGCTCGGAATCGAGTGATTCCAGTTGCGTTGCGACCGTGTCGAAAAGTTCTAGCCAGTAGACCAAGTTTTTCAGAAGTTTGAAGTTTTTAAATTTGAATCCCAAGCAGAATCAAATTTGAACATTCGGTAGCCGTATCTTTTTAACGGTGCGCCCGTTTGCGCCGTTTGTTTTTGTGTTAGTTTTATTTTGACGAGTACTTTAAGTTTAGCTTCTGTTAGGCAAGTTTTTCTACTGTTCTTTGTATGTTTATTTCTGTTTGTGCATATTTGTATTGAATATATGTTGATTGGTGCTATGTTTGCTCGTATAGATTGTCCGGAGTGCGCCTCATCGTTTTGTGAGGATTGTGATCGTCAGGAACAGGAAGAAGGAAAGTGATGCTTTGATCATACTCACACCTATAATTTTCTATATGCATTATGTTAAGACTATCATCCTATTACATGATATGAAGTTTACTTACTGTTGCTGCAAAACCAGTTAGGATAGCCACATGTCTTGACTTGTCTTTGTAGATCAACCTAGCACGTGTTGTTACTTTATTGCTATTCTTTGTAGACGTGGTTTGGGTTGTGAGAATTCATGGAGTGCATGTGAGCTATTTTAAATTTGTGTAGCAACTTTATAATAAATAAAAATCACTTCTCGACGGGCGGGTTGCATCCTGGTGGCTGTGCCTTGTCTAAGGACAGTGCCGGGGTTAAATGCACCCAATGGTTGTTTTGGTGGTGAACCGGGTGCGACATGGTGTCTACCCTCTGAACGCAGTGGGCGCCGTCCAGGCTCAAAAAGATCAGACAGGCAATATTAGTAGTGGCTTCTGTGTACAGCCACTAGCTATATGGGCTCTGGCTTAGCATGAGTACGTTGTGTGGAACCTGGCCCTGGTAGCTAGCTGATGTAGATGTGTGTTAGGTGTACCGGCTACCAAAGGGTGGAGGCAACCTCTTCGGAAAGTCTTTGTCTCAATCTTCGGGTTGGGTCTAGTGGGGAACATGTACAACCTCTGCAGAGCGTATAAACTAATCATGATTAGCCGTGTCCACGGTTACAGACGAACTTTGAGCAACTAGTCAGTACTGTCGATGAATGATCTTGATAAATGAATACCTAATAATAATTTTGGTGGGAAAGATTAGCATTGGTTGCTGTGTGTTTCAGGTAGAATTCAACTTAAAATTTTGACTAGTTTAGTTCAGGAGAAAATTGGCTTTCTGCAAAACAAAACCATAAGCCTTTTCTTTGACTCACCTTGCATGTAGTTGTAGGTCCTTTATATATACCTTTTCCGTGTCACTTGCCATAGAAATCAGATGTACTGACCCGTTGTTGGGCTGTAACCTTCGGTGTTGCAGGTTTTTCAGACGACCAGTAAGGTGCGTTTAGGGTTGCGGGTCTACACTCAGCATGTTCGCTTGTGGCTGTTGATGGGACTCCATGTTACTTGATTTTTCTTTCGCTATGTTTATGTTGAATAAGCTAGCCTTGAGCTATGCAACTTGTTATTTGTTTTATTCTGGATCATATGTTGTAATAATGATGCACTTGTACTTTGATACACATCTATGATACCGTGTGTGCCAGCGAGTTCGATCCAGGGACTAGCACTTGATCACAGAGACTTCAATTCTATGTGAATTGGGTCGTTTCAGATGGTATCAGAGCAGTGTGTTGACCGTAGGACGTGACCCTAGAAAATGGATTAGAAAAGCCATAGGAATGAAAATATTACTTTACATCACTCTGTCTTGTACTTACTTACCTTCTCTATCTCGTATTCATACCTCTTCTAATCTTGCCTTTCCTCTCTTTGATTATAGATGACCACTTTGTCATACCGCGCTATGGCGTTTGGACCTGAGCTCAGGGGGATTTGCCATTACCTGAACATCTACGCGCCAGTCGTTCAGCCGGACATAGTGGAGACAAGGGGAGCTGATGACTACTGGGAAGTAGAGACTTTTATCCTAGGAAGCATGACGGAGGAAAGGGTGATCACGGAGTCATTCGAGGTGCATGCCCAGGAGAAGGAGCAGTGTGTGCGCATAGCCGCTCACATAGCTCTTGGATGCATCGTTGAGACATATGTCGGCCGGCTAAAGGGTACGGTGTACGCGGAGATGACCAAGATCCTTCCATCGGGAAACATATGGCCAAAGAAGTTCAAGTATGTACCTGGGGCCATTTGGCCAGGTACAACTAGCTACTTCATCTAGAGCCTGGATAAGCACATCCATAGCTTGGAGAAGGACAACCAGTCAGACCTCTACACCATCACTGAGTTGCAGCAAAAGAACACCAAGCTCAAGAGGGACGCCAACAAGCTGAAGAAGGAGAGGGTGGAGATGCAAGAAGAGATAAAGAGGCTGAAGGAGAAGATGAAGGCAAATGGAATTGAAGAACAAGAAGAGGAACCAGAAGTGGAGACCTCGGCAGAAGAGGATGAACCGAGTCCCAAAAGGCGCAACCGCATTAGCGGGCGCGAATACCGCATGCTGTTTAGCAAAGACAACGTTCGGAATTACTTCACCGGAAATTAGTTTACTACCGTTATCGTGTTAGTGTATTGACCATGTCGACTTATTTGGTGTGGCAATACTAGGTTGCTTGATATACTCTTATTCGTGGTTGAGTTGAGGATCTTATATTATTCGTGGTTGTGTTGAGGATCTTATATTAGTTATGCAATATATTTTAAACCATATGGTGTGATATGTGATGGTTTTTCGTATGAGTGCATTGGTTGATGATTGTTATATGTTTGATGCTATGGTGAAGTTGATTGGTGATATATGTATTGTATATATAATGCTTGCCATGATCGTCATAAGCATATGGGGTAGGATATATTTCCCTAGCTACTTTCTGTCTACAACTTACCTATTCTTGCCCAACAGATGCCGCCGAGACATGATCCCACGGGGAATGGAAACAACAACAATGAAGTGCCAGCTTAGATGCAGCAGTTACTTCAAGGACAAGCTTAGTTGATCCAGTTGCTCACTCAGAATATGGGCAACAACAACAACAATGTGCCACCACCACCTGTGGACACGCTTGCGAGGTTCCTGAGGCTGAATCCTCAGAGGTTCTCTAGCACTCCTGAACCCGTAGTGGCGGATGACTGGCTTCGTTCAGTGGGCCGGAACATGGAGACAATTGGCTGTACTGAGGCAGAGAGGGTGAGGTTTGCCTCACATTTGCTGGAGGGTCCTGCCGCTGCCTGGTGGGACAACTACTTGGTGACTTATCCCATCGACACCATCACTTGGGCACAGTTTCAGTCTGCTTTTCGCGCCGCACATGTTTCAGCAGGCGCGATGAGCTTGAAGAAGAAGGAGTTCTGCACCTTGCGTCAGGGAGGCCGTTCAGTGGCCGAGTATGTTGAGGTGTTCAACAAGATTGCAAGATATGCTCCAGATGATGTCAGGAATGATGCAACAAGGCAGGAGAAGTTCTTGGAGGGGCTGAATGATGAGTTGGGAGTCCAGTTGACAGTGGCTACATTTGCTAACTGCCAGGGTCTCATAGACAAAGCTATTGTGTTGGAAGGCAAGCAACAGGCCATTGAGAACCGCAAGAGGAAGTACAACAACAAAAATAGTGGCAAGTATAACTCTGGACCGCATCAGAAGCCACGTGCTTCTTATGGTGGCAATGGAGGACATAACCATGGACATAACCACAATGGTGGGAATGGCCATGTTCACAGTGGAGGACATAACCATCATGGTGGAAATGGTCACAACCATAATGGCCACAACCACCACAATGGTAACAGGAATGGAAATGGCAAGGGCAATGGCAATGGAAGGAACAATGGGAATGGGAGAAGCAATGGGGCCAATGGAGGAAATGGAAACAACAGTCAGAATGGCCAGGCACCAAAGGACTTGAGTCACATCCAGTGTTTCAAGTGCAAGAACATGGGACACTATGCCACAGACTGCCCAGAGTCCAATGGGAATGGAGTCGTCAAGCCCAATCCTTTCAACAAGGGGCATGTGAACCATGTCAACGTGGAGGAGATCTATGATGAGCCTGATGCTGTGATTGGTAAGTTCTTTATCAATTCATTACCCGCACTTGTTCTTTTTGATTCTGGTGCATCGCATTCATTCATATCGAGGGTATTTGTGGATAAGCATGAGTTACCTACCGTAGTTCTTAAGTCATCTATGCTCATAAGTTCACCGGGAGCGGAGATGTCAGCTAGTTTGGGATGCTATCAGTTGAGCCTAGCCATAGGGAAGCATGTTTTTCCTACAGATTTGATTATATTGGAGTCACAAGGTTTGGATGTTATATTGGACATGGATTGGCTAGCCAAATACCAAGGTGTTATTGATTGTGCCAGTCGGTCTATCACTCTCCGTACACCGAATGGGCAGAAGATCAGATATGTGTCCAAGTATAAACAGCAGCACGCTCAGGTGAATTCTCTTAAGGGGGGTAGCCTGGATGATGTGCGTGTTGTGAGGGATTATCCGGATGTGTTTCCGAATGAGTTGCCAGGTATGCCACCGGATAGGGAGATTGAGTTCCTTATTGATTTAATACCAGGCACTGGGCCTATTGCTAAGAGACCGTATAGGATGCCCGCTAAGGAACTTGCAGAGTTGAAGGAACAGATTAGAGAGTTGCAAGCAAAGGGTTTCATTCGCCCAAGCTCGTCACCTTGGGGATCTCCAGTGTTGTTTGTTGAGAAGAAGGATGGAACCCAGAGGATGTGTGTGGATTACTGTTCTCTGAATGATGTTACTATCAAGAACAAGTATCCTTTACCTGTGATTAATGATCTATTTGACTAGTTGGAGGGAGCTTTTGTATTCTCTAAGATTGATCTTTGTTCTGGTTATCATCAAGTGAAGATTCGGGAGAAGGATATTTCGAAGACTGCTTTTACTACAAGGTATGGGTTGTATGAGTATACCGTTATGTCATTTGGATTGACTAATGCTCCTGCATACTTCATGAATATGATGAACAAGGTGTTTATGGAGTTCTCAGATAAATTCGTTGTGGTGTTCATTGATGATATATTGGTGTATTCCAAGAATGAGCAAGAGCATGAGGCACATCTGCGTTTGGTATTGGAGAAGCTTAGGGAGCACAAATTGTATGCCAAGTTCAGCAAGTGTGAGTTTTGGTTGAAGGAGGTAGGATTCCTTGGACATGTTGTGTCAGGAGAAGGAGTAGCTGTGGATCCATCCAAGGTTTCAACAGTTACGGAATGGGAGACACCCACGACAGTTGGAGACATTCGCAGTTTCTTGGGTCTTGCAGGATATTATAGGAGGTTCATTGAGAATTTCTCCAAGCTTGCAAAACCAATGACCGAGCTGTTGAAGAAAGAGAATAAGTTTGTTTGGAGTGAGGCATGTGAAACCAGCTTTCAGGAGTTGAAGAAACGGTTAGTAACTGCACCTGTTTTATGTTTGCCTGATATACATAAGGATTTCCAAGTATATTGTGATGCATCTCGTCGAGGACTTGGTTGTGTTTTGATGCAAGGGGGTAGAGTTGTTGCTTATGCTTCACGTCAGCTTAAGAACCATGAGCAGAACTATCCTACACATGATTTGGAGTTAGCTGCAGTTGTTCATGCATTGAAAACATGGAGGCAATATCTTGTTGGTAATCATTGTGATGTTTTTATTGATCATAAGAGTTTGAAGTATATCTTTACTCAGAAGGAGTTGAATCTCAGGCAGAGTAGATGGCTGGAGCTTATTAAGGATTATGATTTGAATGTGCAGTATCATCCTGGTAAAGCAAATGTGGTTGCTGATGCATTGAGCCGTAAGAGTCATATCAATTTTTCTAATGTTGAGGATATGCCACTTGAGTTATGTGAGCAGTTCAAGAATCTTAGGTTGGAGGTAGTCCCTAAGGGATATGTGGCAACATTGGAAGTGAAGCCAAATCTGTTGGAAAGAATCAGAGAAGCTCAGAAGGGTGATGCAGAAATTGATGAGATAAAGGAGAATATGACCAAAGGGAAAGCAGAGGGTTTCCGTGAGGATGAGCATGGAGCCATTTGGTTTGAGAAGCGCATTTGTGTACCGCAAGATGCAGAGATCAGGAAGTTGATTCTTCAGGAGGCACATGATTCACCTTATTCTATTCATCCCAGGAATACCAAGATGTATTTGGACTTGAGGGAGAGATTTTGGTGGCCTAGCCTGAAGCGAGAGATAGCCCAGTATATTGCGTTGTGTGATGTTTGCCAGAGAGTTAAAGCTGAGCATCAGAAGCCAGCAGGATTGTTGCAGCCTTTGCCTATAACGGATTGGAAGTGGGATCAGATAGGTATGGAATTTATTACTGGTTTACCCAGGACTCGGTCAGGATATGATTCTATTTGGGTGATTGTTGATCGTTTGACCAAGGTTGCTCACTTCATTCCAGTAAAGACAACTTATACAAGTGCTAAGCTAGCCAAGATTTATATGTCCAGGATCGTGTGTCTGCATGCAGTTCCGAGCAAGGTAGTGTCTGATAGAGGTACTCAGTTTACTTCGAAGTTTTGGCGTCAATTGCATGAGACCTTGGGCACTAGGCTGGAGTTTAGTACATCGTTCCATCCTCAGACAGATGGGCAGACCGAGAGAGTCAATCAGATCTTGGAGGATATTTTGAGAGCGTGTGCGTTGGATTATGGTTCGAGTTGGGATGACAACTTACCGTATGCTGAGTTCTCGTACAACAATAGTTACCAGGCTAGTCTTCAGATGGCACCATTTGAGTTACTTTATGACAGGAAGTGCAGAATACCGTTGATGTGGGATGAGGTAGGAGAGTGTCAGTTTTTCGGACCTGACCTGATCAGAGATGCTGAGGAGAAAGTCAAGTTGATCCGTGATAGACTGAAGATAGCACAGTCCAGGCAGAAGAGTTATGCAGATGCAAAGCGCAAGGATGTGACCTATGAGGTTGGAGACCGTGCGTATCTCAGAGTTTCACCAATTCGCGGAATCAAGAGGTTTGGAATCAAGGGCAAGTTAGCACCACGTTTTGTGGGGCCTTACAAGATCTTGGAGCACAGAGGAGAAGTAGCTTATCAGTTGGAGTTGCCAGAAGCTTTGTCAGGAGTTCATGATGTGTTTCACGTATCCCAGCTGAAGAAGTGTCATGCAGAGATGGCAGATATTCCTTTGAGAGATACAGTGCCACTTGAAGCAATTCAGTTGGAGAGTGACCTGACTTATGAGGAGAAACCTGTGAAGATTCTGGAGACTGCAGAAAGAGTTACCCGCACCAAGACAATCAAGCTATGCAAAGTTCAGTGGGAACATCATACCGAGGAAGAAGCCACTTGGGAGCGAGAAGAAGATTTGAAGCAAGATCATCCACACCTCTTTGCTAGCCAGCCCGAATCTCGAGGAAGAGATTCATCTGAAAGGGGGTAGGTTTGTAACATCCCAATTTTCTAAATTCGGATGTTAATAGATCATCATATGCATCTCATGTTGTTTCCGCATTTTTCTGGAGTTTTAAAATATTTTAAACATTTTTCAACACTTGGCAGTTCGCTAGAGAGGATATAAAATGACTTATCCCCATTTTTAAATGGTTGGAAAATAGTTTAAAATATTTTTGGAGACATTTTAAATTTACTTTCGGGTTATAAATAATTTCTAAAATTATTTATGCTCCGGAAAAGTTTTAAAATCATTTTCGGAGTGTTTCGGTATTTTTAAATTGCTAGAAAAGTATTTAAAAATATTTAAAAATAAGTTGCAAAGTTCTTATTTTTGTTTAATATTTTGGTAATGCCAAAAATTCAATTTTATTATTTTAAAATTTTTGGTGAAAACGGAAAATAAAAATATTTATCCGTTATTTTTCTAAAACTGTTTTGGGCCTAATGGGCCTATTCTGTTTTTTTCTGCCTGGCCGATTTCGAATTTATTTCGGATTAAAAAAATTCGCGGAGCGGGTTACTTAAGCCCGCGGACCCGCGGGCGATTAGAGTTTTCGCCCGATCCGCGCCGCCGACTCGCCAGCGCCGCCGCATGGAACCCGCGCCGCCGCCGCCGTTCCGCCGCCGCCGCCGCCATCACGCCGCCGTCCGCCGCCGCCTCGAGGTGAGCCCCGCCGCCACCCCGCGTCGTCCCACCGTCGCCACCCCGCGCTGCCACGGCAGCCGCCGCGCCGCCGCCGCCGCCGGCCGGAGCAGCCAGATCTGGTCAGCCGCCGGCGCAGGGACCCGATTGCGTTTTTCGCTTTTATTTTAATTACAGATAGGTCCTTCTTGCAGATTGGACCCCGATGCCACCCCGGTACCGTTTTCGCGAGTACTTTTTAACCGTATCTCGGAATCGAGTGATTCCAGTTGCGTTGCGACCGGGTCGAAAACTTCTAGCCAGTAGACTAAGTTTTGCAGAAGTTTGAAGTTTTCAAATTTGAATCCCAAGCAGAATCAAATTTGAACATTCGGTAGCCGTATCTTTTTAACGGTGCGCCCGTTTGCGCCGTTTCTTTTTGCGTTAGTTTTATGTTGACGAGTACTTTAAGTTTAACTTCTGTTAGGCAAGTTTTCCTACTGTTCTTTGTATGTTTATTTCTGTTTGTGCATATTTGTATTTAATATATGTTGGTTGGTGCTATGTTTGCTCGTATAGATTGTCCGGAGTGCGCCTCATCGTTTTGTGAGGATTGTGATCGTCAGGAACAGGAAGAAGGAAAGTGATGCTTTGATCATACTCACACCTATAATTTTCTATATGCATTATGTTAAGACTATCACCCTATTGCATGATAGGTAGTTTACTTTACTATTGCTGCAAAACTAGTTAGGATAGCCACATGTCTTGACTTGTCTTTGTAGATCAACCTAGCACGTGTTGTTACTTTATTGCTATGCTTTGTTGACGTGGTTTGGGTTGTGAGAATTCATGAAGTTCATGTGAGCTATTTAATAATTTGTGTAGCAACTTTATAATAAATAGAAATTACTTCTGGACGGGCGGGTTGCATCCGGGTGGCTGTGCCTTGTCTAAGGACAATGCCGGGGTTAAATGCACCCAATGGTTGTTTTGGTGGTGAACCGGGTGCGACATGGTGTCTACCCTCTGAACGAAGTGGGCGCCGTCCAGGCTCAAAAAGACTAGACATGCAATATTACTAGTGGCTTCCGTGTACAGCCACTGGCTATATGGGCCCTGTCTTAGCATGAGTACGTTGTGTGGAACCTGGCCCTAGTAGCTAGCTGATGTAGATGTGTGTTAGGTGTACCGGCTACCAAAGGGTGGAGGCAACCTCTTCGGGAAGTTTTCGTCTCAATCTTCGGGTTGGGTCCAGTGGGGAATGTGTACAACCTCTACAGAGCGTATAAGCTGATCATGATTAGCCGTGTCCAAGGTTACGGACGAACTTTGAGCAACTAGTCAGTAATGTGGATGAATGATCTTGACAGATGAATACCTAATAATAATTTTGGTGGGAAAGATTAGCATGGGTTGCTGTGTGTTTCAGGTAGAATTCAACTTAAAATTTTGACTAGTTTAGTTCAGGAGAAAATTGGCGTTCTGCAAAACAAAACCATAAGCCTTTCCTTTGACTCACCTTGCATGTAGTTGTAGCTCCTTTATATATACCTTTTCCGTGTCACTTGCCGTAAAAATCAGATCTACAAACCCGTTGTCGGGCTGTAACCTTCGGTGTTGGTGGTTTTTCACACGACCAATAAGGTGCGTTTAGGGTTGCGGGTCTACACTCAGCATGTTCGCTTGTGGCTGTTGATGGGACTCCACGTTACTTGCTTTTGCTTCCGCTATGTTTATGTTGAATAAGCTAGCCTTGAGTTATGCAACTTGTTATTTGTTTTATTCTGGATCATACGTTGTAATAATGATACACTTGTACTTTGATACACATCTATGATACTGTATGTGCCAGCGAGATCGATCCAGGGACTAGCACTTGATCACAGAGACTTCAATTCTATGTGAATTGGGTCGTTTCAGGACCTCACCGGAGTCCCCCGTCGCCGCCTGGCTCCTGTCGAGGACGAGAACGACGACCAGCGCTCGCTCCACTCGGCTGGGCCGACGTGGCGCAGATGGCCCGTCCATGAACCAAGGCCCAGCGCGCCCTCGCAGCCCAGCGGCCTCCATCTGCACCGGACGAGCGCCTCCTCCTATTCCCCGCCCCCGCGAGCTGGGCCTCGGCCCAGTGGTAAGAAGCCCCCTTTTCATTTTTTATTCTGTTGCGGTAGTGGGCTTGGCCCATCTCTGTTTAGCGCCCAACAGCTGCTATTCGGCCCAGGAGACGCTAGTTTTTTTTTCCTTTTTCTGTTTATTAATATGGCAGATTGTGTTATTATTTTCCGAGGCCAGTATCTTTGCAACCGTAGCTCGGATCGCAACGCGTTAAACATGAAACTTGCTTAGAATTTTGTGTAAATTAATAAAATGTTGCTTGTTGACATGTTTGACTTTGTTTACATGTTGTTTACCTGCTAATTACAACCCTTGACAATGTAAACCGTATTAGTCATAACTTTTTAACCGTTGCTCCTTTTAAAATATTCTTTATATGTAACTTGACTAGAATTTCGTGTAGATTGTGAATATGATGTTCTTGCTTGCTAATAAAAATAATAAAATTGTGTTTAGGGACGAACAGTACCAAATTCAATAATTATCCTGGGGTTCGCAATAGTCTCCATGTATAGGTTTTACCCCCACTTAAATTGACTAGATTAGATAGTTTATTTATGCTTTACCTCTTGCCATGATTGTGTGATATGCCATGCTTGAGTGAGATGCCATGTTAATAACCTTTTCTCATGTTGTGTAGCTCAACAACTTGAACCGATGATAAATGTGCAGTACCGTCGAGTGTGACGGATATCCCACTTAATCTGTTAGTAACCCCTCTCGACGATATATCCGATACCATGCGTTGTCTCGTGTTGCCTTCTTGATGTTGTTTGCTGTCGATTGCTTCGTAGTAATAGATGCCTGCTCGTCGATTTCCTTTTCCAGTGTTTCCTTCTTGTGTGCTTCCGCGGGTACTTTGGAGACGATGCGAGCTTGCGATCGACTACACCTTCGGCTTCGTCTTCTCATCAGGTAAGGGGGAGCATATATCATTCTTATAACTTTCAGATCACTCGCGCCTAGGTGTAGGATAGAACGACTTCTTAATCCTACCACTTCATATTCATGCCTCTCAAATAAACACAAACAGCCATGTCCTCCACATCCCAGCAAACCTTGTTCGGCTATGTTACTATTGCTCGCTGCTCAGCCACTTCTTAGTATGCATGCTAGAATGTTATCAACCGTTACCTCCTGTTACTCCTTGGATTGGGCTATCACATTACTATATTGTTGTGGATGATATGATTATTATAATGTTTACTATACTCGACGAAGGATGGAAGGTCTAGGCTATCCCACCCCGATGCTTTGTTCCATTCGAGTCACCTAGGTCCCGAGTTCCGGGTATTGTGTCTTTGGATGAGCGTGCCTAACCGCGTGTGGGATACTGTGGGGTCCCCTTGTCTTACCTACCTAGCTGCAAACATTTCTAGTGGTGGCCCAAGATGATTTTAGCATTTGAAACCCGCATGCATAACTAGTCTGCAGCAAGTGCATTTAAAACAAATCGGGCCAGTGGGATGGTATATCCTGTTGGTCCACACCTGGAAGCTAGAGAGCCTGCCCGGGCGAGGGTAGGTTATCCCGACCTCGTCCAGACGGTAGAGACCGATTCGAGAGCCCGGCCGGGTTTTGAGTTGGATGTCGACTCACCAGGGGCCACCCTAATTTGTGCGTTGTTAGTTAGAGGGGCTATGACGTCCGGATCTCTCGGAACAACTCTTCAATGAGTGTCTTTAACGGGCCTGACTGAGAGAGCTTGGTGTGCGTGCGGAGCCTTGTAATGGGCAGTTGGTACACCCCTGCAGGGTTAAATCTTTTCGAGAAGTCGTGTCCACGGTTATGGATGACTTGAGACCTACTCCTTGTTCATAGACAACAACAACAACTGAGATAATCTTAATAATTTGATCAACGTGTGTGCGCCTTGGCTGCTTCTTCTTCGACGGGATGCGAAGAGGAGACAAGGATAGAATAGGTTTTATGCTTGCGTAAGTAGATGGATAGCAGACTTATTGGAGGCGATTCCTCATCGAATCTCATCTTACTCTAAAATAGACCGTTAGCCACTCATATATTGTTAGTGCGTCTGCAACCTCACCACTACCCCATCTTACCCGTGAGAAGTTAGTTAAAAGACTTTTGATATAGCGCACCTCCTTCTTTTATCTTTACGCATGTTATGCAAACGATCTTGGACTTCAGAGGAGCTCGACGACCCTTCTTCTAGACGCCTTCGTGGAGACTCGACGACGACTAGTTAGGTGGATCCCGGCGGAGAGCCTGGACCCGTGTGGTTACGGGAATGGTGTGTTTTTACCTTTGCCACTAGGCATTTGATTGTAGTCTGTACTCAGATATGTACCATCCGCTGATGTAATGTATTTAAGGCAGTTCTATGCCGATTGTATGAGATGTTGTATCCTTGTAGCTGTAGTGTTGTTATATCATGTTGGAAATCCGGGGCATATGACATTGTCATATGTCGCGGTGGGACCGATATGTGCTTCGTCCCCGGATCTGGATGGAAACATCTAGATCTGGAACAGTACCGCATATCGGGGCTTACAACTTGGTATCAGAGTCTTACCGACCGTAGGATCCCCTCTCTGGCCGAAGTCGAGTCTAGACAAAAAATATTTTATAGTTACTAAGTTATTTATCAGAGAGTAGGAATCTTTTTCTCCTTACCCTTGCTCTGGTCGGGACAAGTGACGTAAGTGTTTTAACTCTCGACTTATCCCCTTTCAAAATTTAGGATCTCGAGTGTGTGGAGTTTCAGAACCGTTATTATGCCCTTCTTGCAGCGTATTGTCTCGATTCCGATCTCAGGTTGGGAAATCCGGTAGTACCTTTAGTCTATCCGACTCGGGTTTACATCTTGGTCATCCGTTGACTTCAGTCCTCTTGTGTACTATACTCATGATTTGAGTGAGATTACTTCCCTCGATCGTCGTTTTGAACTGTCGTTCTTCGTCTTGATCTCTCGATGGTTTCGTTCTCCTACATAGCCATCTCTCTGCGGAAATTTTCTCAATGACAGTTCGACGTCAACATGGAGCAGAGTCCCTTGTTTGTGGTGTTGAAGGACGTCGACTCTCTTTTCTCCCCCATCCTCTCCCCCGGATCGTCCAGGATCTCGGGACGAGATCCCTTGTTAGTGGTGTTGTATTGTAACAGCCCGGAAATTCCACCCTAATTAAAAATTTTGTTTGTTGCGTTGTTTTGTAGCTTGCCTGTATTGTTTGAAGTGGTTGCTTCACCAATTAATACCCTCCTTCTCGTATCGGTTGAGAGTCCGAACCCTTTTTCCAACGGCACACGACCTCGTTGCGTCACCGGGGAAATCACCCGAACACCGTCGCAACTTTCGGCACAAGACCAGCCATCACCATTGGTGTGGAAGCCCCCATTTATATATTAAATGGGTTATTTTATCGGAAGGTGTTCGATGTTCTCTTTTGGCGTTAAACGTTATAGACGACGTGCTTACAGTGTGGCGATGTTGTCTTTCAAATTTCGCGCGATTCCGACTTCGTCGGGTAGGCGAACGTTCGGAGGTGCCAGGCATAGTAGCCTGTATAACTCCAGTGGTGTATTTAGAAAATATTTCATGCGCTGATAGCTGGACCCCCGGATTCCCCTCTTATCTTCTGATTCTAGCCCACCCGAAAAACCGGACCCGAAACGGGCCATTTCGTGGCCAGAAACCCCTCCCAAACACCCACCTACTATATATAGTAGATAATCTTAATAATTTGATCAACGTGTGTGTGTGCCTTGGCTTCTTCTTCTTCGTCGGGATGCGAAGAGGAGGACAAGGATAGGATAGGTGTTATGCTTGCGTAAGTAGGTGGATAGCAGACTTATTGGAGGCGATTCCTCATCGAATGCTTGGTTCTCATCATACTCTAAAATAGACCGTTAGCCACTCATATATTGCTAGTGAGTCTGCAACCTCACCACTACCCCCATCTTACCCGTGAGAACTTAGTTACAAGACTTTTGATATAGTTCACCTCCTTCTTTCTCTTTACGCACGTTATTTAAACGATCTTGGACTTCAGAGGAGCTCGACGACCCTTCTTCTGGACGCCTTCGCGGAGACTTGACGACGACTAGTTAGGTGGATCCCGGCGGAGAGCATGGATCCGTGTGGTTGCGGGAATGGTGTGTTTTTACCTTTGCCACTAGGCATTTGATTGTAGTCTGTACTGAGACATGTACCTTCCGCTGATGTAATGTATTTAAGGTAGTTGTATGCCAATTGTATGAGATGTTGTATCCTTGTAGATGTAATGTTGTGATATCATGTTGGAAATCCGGGGCATATGACATTGGCATATGTCGCGGTGGGACCGATATTTGCTTCGTCCCTGGATCTGGATGGAAACATCTAGATCTGGAACAGTACTGCATATCGGGCCTTACAAAAGGAGAGCCGGACGGGGGCCAACATTCACCGAGCTGACCACCCCGCGCGCCCTAGGGGGAGGCCGCGCCACCAAGGCGTCTGGACGACTGGGACCTCCCCTGGTGGCCCCCCTTGGCCCTTATTTTTACTTGCGTCGCGAAAACCCTGCTTCCGGACCCCTCTCCTCCAGAAGCAATTCCGATCTCCGCCGCCATTGGCAACAAGATCCGGGGGGCCAGAATTCCTGTGTCGGCACCCTTCCGGGACGGGGAAGTGCCCCCGGATTCATCTCCATCGACGTTGCTTCCTCCCTCCATGAAGCGGGAGTAGTTCCTCCTCGGGGTTAAGGTTTCTACCAGTAGCTATGTGGTCAATTCTATCTCCCATGATGTGATCTTGATTGTGATCATAGGCTATGTTAATCTAGGGTGATCCCATGATGTTTCCCCTTCTTCTATGTACTGGATTTGATGTACTCACTTGATCTTATCTAGTATAATACCCGAGACTATGGTGACAGCAGTCTATTGGACATGGATTAGAAGAATATTTTCATGAGTGATTTCCTCTTTTGTGTGGTAATTGAAGATTGAGAGTCTCTTGGTTCTTGTCTTTGACTATCCATGAGATATGTTCTGGTGATTGTGGTACTCTCTTTGGATGTCCGCGGTGACATTGGGAAATCCATAGATTGAGAACTACGAACTCTGAGGTGTGCTTTTTTAGCCCTACATAATTCGCATCCTCTCTTGACCACAAAGGAATGACCTCCGAGTACATCTCCATTGCATGTTTTATGGGAAATATCATGTGATTAGACTATGTTAATGTTGTTGGGAGTTGCCACTAGTGAAAGTATGGAGCCTAGGCCTTGTTTCCACCATTGTTACGCCGTGTGTGCTCACTTTTGTCACATGTTTGCTTACTGCACTTTTTATTACAGATTTATATTACCTTGTTTTGCCACACCTATCACCCATATTTTACCATCTCTTCACCGAACTAGTGCACCTATACAACTCCTAGTTGTATTAGGTGTGTTGGGGACACAAGAGACTTATTGTATCTTGATTGCGGGGTTTCTCGAGAGAGACCATCTTCAACCTCTACTTCCCTGAGTTCGATAAACCTTAGGTCATCCACTTGAGGGAAATTGCTGCTATCCTACAAACCTCTGCGCTTGGAGGCCCAACATAGTCTACAAGAATAGAAGCGTGCGTAGACATCAGACAAGCGCTTCGTAGTCGGCGACATTGTTGGATGTCGCAAAATGGATTTGCAGGACATAGTGGAGCTCGTCATTCTTGGTAGAGGTGAGGACAATGCCAGCGCCCAAACCACTTCTCATTTTGGAGCCATCAAAGTGCATTCGCCAATGATCCGAATCATGGTAGGGCTGCTCATATTGAGCCTCAGCCCAATCCACCAGGAAATTGGCCAATGCTTGGGACTTGACTGCTGTGCGAGGCTCATACTTGATGTTGTGGGCGGCGATCTCAATTGCCCATGTGAACACTCGACCGGTTGTATCTCGGTTGACAATGATATCTGCGAGTGGTGCTGAGATGATCACCGTAACCGTATGCGCCTGGAAATAGGGCTTCAATCTTCTTGCTGTCACGTACACACCATAGCACATCTTCTGGTAATGAGGGTAGTTCTTCTTTGAGATGGATAGCACCACGCTGACATAGTATACTGGCCTTTGGAATGATTGTGCCTTGTCCTTCTCAGGTTGCTCGACCACCATCACAACATTGACCACGCAAGTAGTAGCCGCGATGTATAAAATCATCGGTTCTTTCTCAATTGGCGCGACCAGTACTGGAACTGTGGAGAGCATGCTCTTGAGTTCCTTGAAAGCTTCATCCGCTTGCGGAGTCCACACGATTTTTTTCCGTTTTCTTCATGAGCTGGTACAGTGGGATTGGCGAATCGTCTGAGCGATGCCAAGCATCCGGTGAACTTCTGTACATCCTTGAGTTTTCTTGGTTGCTTCATTCGCTCGATTGCAGCTATCTTCTTTAGGTTTCACTCAATCCCTCTTTCAGAGACGAGGAATCCCAACAGCTTGCCGGCTGGCACGCCGAACACACACTTCTCTGGATTGAGCTTGATCTGATAGGTGCGCAGGTCTGCAAATGTCTTCTTCGGTTCAGCCAGCAATGTTAGCCGCTTGACCAATTTGTCAACTAAATCTTCCACATATACATGAATATTTCTGCCGAGCTGGGGGTGCACACAGCGTTGCATGGTGTGCTGGTAAGTTGCGCCGCCATTTTGCAGACCAAAGGGCATGATGATATAGCAATAAGCCCTGAAAGGGGTGGTAAATGCAGTTTTTGTTTGATCCTCAACAACAAGTTTGATCTGGTGATAGCCAGCAATGGCATCCAGAAATGACAATAGCTCGCAGCCGGGGAGTCAATGACTTGATCTATACGGGGCATAGCAAATGGATCCTTGGGGCATGCCTTGTTCAGGCAAGTATAATCGATACACATGCGCTAGGTCCCTTTCTTATTCATCACAAGGACTGGGTTGGCCAGCCCATCGGGGTAGAATACTGTAACATCCCGGATTTCACAAAAATTAAAAAATTTGTTTTCGGTGTGAATTGTTTGATTGTCTGATTTGTTTGCGGTGTTTGCATCCCCGATTTATCGATCGGCGATTATTTTCCCCCTCTTATCTCGTACCAGACGGAGACCGACCATTGCCACCTTGACACTCGACCTTTGCGACACCAGGTTTCACCCGATCACCGTCGCGAAAACCGCACGAGACTAGCCGTAGCCAACAGAACAAAAAACCCCGCTTAATAATTAAACGGGATATTTTTATAGCGCGCCGGAAAGTGTTCTAAGAACGGTTCCAGCTCGAGGTGAACGCCGCCGGATCGACGCGCAGATCGTGCAGTTTGAAGTTTTACCCGAATCGGAGGTCCTGCGGACCCCCAGTGGTCGGGAACGTAAACACCGCGCGCGTGAGAGAAAAACTGGGGACGACCCGATCCGGTCGGTCCAGCGACCGCAGCCGCCCGGCTGGGCCTCCTCCAGCAAGTGGGCCGACCTGCCCCGTCCAGCCCAACGCTCCCCTGCGATTTGGGCCGAGGCCCACTAGGTGATGCGCCCCCTTTTATTTTTTTGAAATTGCTGTTGTTGCACTGTTGGGCCCAGTAGCTTTCGGCCCGTTGCCCTGTTTTTTTTCCTGGGCAGTTTAATTTTGCAGATTATTGTTAATTTTTGCGTTGCCCGTATCTTTTAGCTCGTAGCTCGGATCGCGACGCTTTAAACATGAAAGTTGCTTAGTTTTTAATTTAGATTAATAAAATGTGCTCTTTAGCCATGTTTGACTTTGTTTATATGTTGTTTGACTGCTAATTACACTGCTTGCCACCGTAAATTGTTTCTTTAATAAATTTTGAACCGTTGCTCCGATTAAAATGTTTCTTATATGTAACTTGACTAGAATTGCATGTAGATTGTGTTTATGCTGCTCTTGCTTGCTAATAAAAATAATAAAATTATGTTTAGGGCAGAACAGTACCAAATTCCATATTTATCATGGGGTCCGCAATAGTTTGCCATGTCTAGGATTTCACCCCACTTAAATTGACTAGCTTAGGTAGTTTATTTATGCTTCACCTCTTGCCATGTTTGTGTGCTATGCCATGCTTGAGTGATATGCCATGTTAACAACCTTTGTTGATCACCTGTAACTAAACAACTTGAACCATTCTAAATGTGTGGTATCGTCGTGTGTGACGAGTACTCCACTTAACCTGTTAGTAACCGCTCTCGACGATAGGTGTGATGTCTCGTGTTGCCTTCTTGTTGATGCTTGCTCGTGTTTGCTTCGTAGTAATAGATGCTTGCTAGTAGATTGTCTTTACCAGTGTTTCCTTCTTGTGTGCTTCCGCGGGTACCTCTCGGAGACGATGCGAGCTTGCGATCAACTACACCTTCGGAACCCGACTTATAAACAGGCAATGACTATACATTACTTATGATCCATTCTATTTCAACCAGCAGTTTGCATGCTAGTCTAGGATAGGTTCGATGTTTGATCCTACCACATGTTTACAGCCTCTTTCAAACCGATATAGCCATGTCCCCTCCCAGGAAACCTTGTACTGCTATGTTACTATTGCTCGTTGCTCAGCCCTTGCTTAGTATGCATGCTTAGGATGCTACGATGTTACCCTGTTACTCCTTGGTTGGGCTATCACATTATTATATTGTTGTTGATGATATGATTATTATAAAGTTTGACTATACTCGTAGAAGGATGGAAGGTCTAGGCTATCCCGCCCCGACGCTTTGTTCCATTCGAGTCACCTAGGATTCGAGTTCCGGGTATTGGTTTTAAGAATGAGCGTGCCTAACCGCGTGTGGGATGCTATGGGGTCCCCTTGTTTTACCTAGCTAGCTTCAAACATTTCTAGTAGTGGCCCAAGCTGATTTTACCATTTGAAAACCGCATGCATAACTGGTCTGCAGCCAGTGGATTTAAAACAAACCGGGCCAGTGGGATGGTATATCCTGTTATTCCAAATATGGAAGCTAGGGAGCCTTCCCGGGTGAGGGTAGGTTATCCCGACCTCGTCCAGACGGTAGAGACCGATTCGAGAGCGCGACCGGATTTTGAGTTGGATGTCGACTCACCGGGGGCCACCCGGATTTGTGCGTTGTTAGTTAGAGGGACCTGTCATTCCGGATCTCTTGGGACTAAATCATAAAATGGTTGCCTATCATGGGTAGCAACCGAGAGAGATGGGCGTGCGTGCGAAGACTTGTAATGGGAAATTGGTACACCCCTGCAGGGTTAATATTTTCGAGAAGCCGTGTCCACGGTTATGGACGACTTGAGACCTACTCCTTGTTCATACACAACAACAACAACTGAGATAATCTTAACATAACTTGATCAACGTGTGTGTGCCTTGACTGCTTCTTCTTCGTCGGGATGCAAAGAGGAGGACAAGGATAGGATAGGTGTTATGCTTGCGTAAGCAGTTGATAGCAAGACTTTTTGGAGGCGATTCCTTATCGAATTCTTGGATTCTTATCTTACTCTCTAGATCGTTAGCCACTTCATAAATGCTAGTGCCGCAGCAACCTCACCACTTACCCCATCCTTACCGTAAACTACTAGTTGTCCTAGAATGACGAGTGATGAAGTCCTTGCTGGGTCAGTTGACCACTACAGTTGGATGCTGAGTACTTCTGTACTCATGATACTACCCCAAACTCTTTTCAGGGTTCTTGGTCAACAACAGGTATGGTGATCGACGTTTCACGTCGAGACTCAACGACGACTAGTTAGGCGGATCCCGGCGGAGCGCCTGGACCCGTGTGGTTATGAGAATCGATGTTTTTCTCTTTATCGCTAGGCATTTGATTGTAGTCTGTACTCAGACATATATCTTTCGCTGATGTATTGTATTTAAGGCAGTTGTATGCCGATCGTATGAGATGTTCTATCCTTGTATCTGTAATGTTGTGATACCATGTTGGAAATCCGGGGCATATGGCTATGTCATATGTCGCGGTGGGACCGATATGTGCTTCGTCCCTGGATCTGGATGGAAACATCTATATCTGGAACAGTACCGCATATCGGGCCTTACAACTTGGTATCAGAGCCTTACCGACCGTAGGATCCCTTTTCTGGCCGAAGTTGAGTCTATACAAAAACTATTTTGTAGTTACTAAGATAGTTATCGGAGAGTAGGATTCTTTTTACTCCTTACCCTTGCTCTGGTCAGGACAAGTGTCGTAAGTGTTTTATTCTCGTCTTATCCCTTTCGAACTTTAGGATCTCGAGATTGTGGAGTTTCGGAACCGTTACAATGCCTTGCTTGCAGCGTATTGTCTCGATTCCGATCTGAGGTTTGGAAAATCCAGTAGTACCTTTAGTTCTTCCGATTCTGGGTAAACATCTTGGTCGTCTGTTGAATGCATTCCTCTTTCCCACTATCCTCAGGATTTCAGTGAGAATGCTTCCCTTGACCATCGCTTTCAACTATTGTTCTTCCATTTGATCTCCCGATGGTTTCGTTTTTCGACGTTGTCGTCTCTCTGTGGAAAGTTTCTCGATGGAAGTTCGTCGTCGACATGGAGAAGAGTCCCTTGTTGGTGGTGTTGAAGATCGTCGTCTCTCTTCCTTCCACCTTCCCCTCAACCGGGATCATCCAGGATCTTGGGACGAGATCCCTTGTTGCTAGTGTTGTATTGTAACAGCCCAGATTTCACAAAAATTAAAATTTTTGTTTTCGGTGTGAATTGTTTGATTGTCTGATTTTTTTGCGGTGTTGGCATCCCTGATTTATCGATCGACGATTATTTTCCCCCCTCTTATCTCGTACCGGATGGAGACCGACCATTGCCACCCTGACACTCGACCTTTGCGACACCGGGTTTCACCCGATCACCACCGCGAAAACCGCATGAGACTAGCCGTAGCCAACAGAACAAAAAACCTCGTTTAATAATTAAACGGGATATTTTTATAGCCCGCCGGAAAGTGTTCTCGGAACGGTTCTAGCTCGAGGTGAACACCGCCGGCTCGACGCTCTGATCGTACAGTTCAAAGTTTTACCCGAATCGGAGGTCCTGCGGACCCCCGGCGGTCAGGAACGTAAACACCGCGCGCGCGAGAGAAAAACCGAGGACGACCCGATCTGGTCGGTCCAGCGACCGCAGCCGCCCGACTGGGCCTCTTCCAACAAGTGGGCCGACCTGCCCCGTCCAGCCCAGCGCTCCCCTGCGATTTGGGTCGAGGCCCACTAGGTGATGCGCCCCCCTTTTTATTTTTTTCAAATTGCTGGGCCCAGTAGCTTTCGGCCCGTTGCCCTGTTTTTTTCCCTGGGCAGTTTAATTTTGGAGATTATTGTTAATTTTTGCGTTGCCCGTGTCTTTTAGCTCGTAGCTCGGATCGCGACGCTTTAAACATGAGAGTTGCTTAGTTTTTCGTGTAGATAAATAAAATGTGCTCTTTTGCCATGTTTGACTTTGTTTACATGTTGTTTGACTGCTAATTACACTGCTTGCCACCGTAAATTATTTCTTTAATAAATTTTTAACCGTTGCTCCGATTAAAATGTTTCTTATATGTAACTTGACTAGAATTGCATGTAGATTGTGTTTATGCTGCTCTTTCTTGCTAATAAAAATAATAAAATTATGTTTAGGGCAGAACAGTACCAAATTCCATTTTTATCGTGGGGTCCGCAATAGTTTGCCATGTCTAGGATTTCACCCCACTTAAATTGACTACCTTAGGTAGTTTATTTATGCTTCACCTCTTGCCATGTTTGTGTGCTATGCCATACTTGAGTGATATGCCATGTTAACAACCTTTGTTGATCACCTGTAACTAAACAACTTGAACCATTCTAAATGTGCGGTATCGTCGTGTGTGACGAGTACTCCACTTAACCTGTTAGTAACCGCTCTCGACGATAGGTGCGATCTCTCGTGTTGCCTTCTTGTTGATGCTTGCTCGTGTTTTCTTCGTAGTAATAGATGATTGCTCATCGATTTTCTTTTCCAGTGTTTCCTTCTTGTGTGCTTCCGCGGGTACCTCTGGGAGACCATGCGAGCTTGCGATCAACTACACCTTCAGAACCCGACTTATCAACAGGCAAGGACTATACATTACTTATGATCCATTCTATTTCAACCAACGGTTTGCATGCTAGTCTAGGATAGGTTCGATGTTTGATCCTACCACATGTTTACAGCCTCTTTCAAACCGATAATGCCATGTCCCCTCCCAGCAAACCTTGTACTGCTATGTTACTATTGCTCGTTGCTCAGCCCCTGCTTAGTATGCATTCTTAGGATGCTATGATGTTACCCTGTTACTCCTTGGTTGGGATATCACATTATTATATTGTTCTTGATGATATGATTATTATAAATGTTGACTATACTCGACGAAGGATGGAAGGTCTAGGCTATCCCGCCCCGACGCTTTGTTCCATTCGAGTCACCTAGTATCCGAGTTCCGGGTATTGGTTTTAAGACTGAGCGTGCCTAACCGCGTGTGGGATGCTATGGGGTCCCCTTGTTTTACCTAGCTAGCTTCAAACATTTCTAGTGGTGGCCCAAGCTGATTTTACCATTTGAAAACCGCATGCATAACTGGTCTGCAACCAGTGGATTTAAAACAAACCGGGCCAGTGGGATGGTATATCCTGTTGGTCCAAATCTGGAAGCTAGGGAGCCTTCCCGGGCGAGGGTAGGTTATCCTGACCTCGTCCAGATGGTAGAGACCGATTCGAGAGCGCGGCCGGCTTTTAAGTTGGATGTCGACTCACCGTGGGCCACCCGGATTTGTGTGTTGTTAGTTAGAGGGACCCGTCGTTTCAGATCTCTTGGGACTAAATCATAAAATTGTTGCCTAGCATGGGTAGCAACTGAGAGAGATGGGCGTGCGTGCGGAGCCTTGAAATGGACAGTTGGCACACCCCTACAGGGTTAATATTTTTGAGAAGCCGTGTCCACGGTTATGGACGACTAGAGACCTACTCCTTGTTCATAGACAACAACAACTGAGATAATCTTAATATAACTTGATCAACGTGTGTGTGCCTTGACTGCTTCTTCTTCGTCGGGATGCGAAGAGGAGGAAAAGGATAGAATAGGTGTTATGCTTGCGTATGCAGTTGATATCAAGACTTGTTGGAGGCGATTCCTCATCGAATGCTTGGGTTCTTATCTTACTCTCTAGATCGTTAGCCACTTCATAAATGCTAGTGCCGCAGCAACCTCACCACTTAGCCCATCTTTACTGTAAACTACTAGTTGTCCTAGAATGACGAGTGATGAAGTCCTTGCTGGGTCAGTTGACCACTACAGTTGGATGCTGAGTACTTTTGTACTCATGATACTACCCCCAAACTCTTTTCAGGGTTCTTGGTCGACAACAGGTATGGTGATCGACGTTTCACGTGGAGACTCGACGACGACTAGTTAGGCGGATCCCGGCGGAGGGCCTGGACCCGTGTGGTTATGGGGATCAATGTTTTTCTCTTTGCCGCTAGGCATTTGATTGTAGTCTGTACTCAGACATATATCTTCCGCTGATGTATTGTATTTAAGGAAGTTGTATGCCGATTGTATGAGATGTTGTATCCTTGTATCTGTAATGTTGTGATATCATGTTCGAAATCCGGGGCATATGGCTATGTCATATGTCGCGGTGGGACCGATATGTGCTTCTTCCCCGGATCTGGATGGAAACATCTAGATCTGGAACAGTACTGCATATCGGGCCTTACAAATACCTCCATGATGAAACCAATTGCGAGCCGCTTGGCAATTTCTACGCCAATTGCTCGTCTCTTGTCTTCGGAAAAGCGTCGAAGAGGTTGCTTGACCGACTTGGAGCCTGGACGAATGTGAATGCAGAGCTCGGCGAGTTCCCTCGGCACTCCAGGCATGTCCTATGGAGCCCATGCAAAGAAGTAACAGTTCTCACAGAGGAACTCGACGAACTCGCTTTCATATTTTCTGCTCAGTCCGGCTCCGACGACCACACACTTGATGGGATCGGAGGGATCTAGAGCAATCCTCTTGCTGTCCTTGACAGCTTGGAACTGAGTGTCATCGTCCGACCTCTTGTTCTTCCCAGTCGGAAGGGGTGCTTTGGCCTTAGCTTGAGCCATGGCCACCACTTTGTTGAGTTGACACCTCTCCTCGGCAACAACTAGTGAATTATCCAGCGTGGAACCGACAGATGAGCACTCGAGGGACTTCTTGTAATCTCCACAGACGGTGATGATACCCTTCGGCCCTGGGAGCTTCATCTTCATGTATGCATGGTGAGGGGCTATCATGAATTTGGTGAATGCTGGCAGGCCGAGAAGAAGGTGGTACGGGCTGCTGAGTTCGACCACTTCGAACTAGAGGGGCTCTTGGCGGAAGCTCTCTCTGGTGCCGAATACGACATCCAGTCGGATGCGGCCCAAAGGAGTGCATGAGATACCGTCAGTGAAGTACTGGATGGACTGGATCTCATGTACACCTTCGTAGGTGTTCTGAGTTTGACCCACCGTGAGATTTAATCGCGGAGAGGTTCATACTTTCCTTGCATGCACAGAGCAAGATGTCGAGGTGAACCTGGCCGCTCATAGGTGCTTGTGAAGTTGCGCACAAACGCATCCGCAAAATCTTGCCAGTAGTTGATGCTGTTGTCGGGCAGGCTGTTCAACCAGGACCGTGCTGAGCCTTGGAGCATTAGAGGTGCATAGCATACCGCCACACACCGATTGCCGCTGGCGATGCCGATTGTAGTCATGTAGTCTACTAGGCAATCCTCTTGCTTGACTGATCCGTTGTACTTGGGGTGTCCCTGGGCGAGGTGAAACCTTTGGGGAACTGCTCAGATCGGATGCGCCCTCCGAAGCACTCTGGACCGGCTGGTACTTCTTCTTGAAGATCTTTGGTCGGTCTCTCGATGTGGTGCCGCCCATCATTTTGTGCAATCATGTGAGGTCCTAGGCATTGGCTGATTGCAGGCCTTGCTGGCTGTCTTCACGGCGACTATTGACTGTTGGCTCGTCCTTCTGACTATGCGTAGGTGGCCGAGTTCTGCGGCTGCGGGCTCGGTCTCCATGCGGCAAAGATGCCTGCCTCGACTGCCGAGGCTCTCCGACCTGCTGCTGGTTTGCACCAATAGATGGGCGGGGTGCCAACCTCGATCTTGCAGGGCGTGGAGGTGGCTCAGTCGGATATTGCTATTGATTTGCCGCTGCTAGAAGCTCGCGAATTCGGTGCGTCCTTTCCATCAGCTCGATGCCCTCCAGGTTTTCCATCTCGCCAACAATCTGCTCTGCGGCTCTCAGATTTCCCCCTCGGTAACTGTACACTGGCTGCGGGATAAGGACGAATGCCGCTGGTTGCTCATTCCCAACCAGCTCCCTGCCGACAGCTCGGCCAGATGTGCGGAGCTCTTCGATCACTGCATGCTCTATCATGCCCGACACGATGTCATGTGCAGCACTTTACTCCCGTATTGTTGCCTCCTACCAGCGCTTCTCAGTGCCGATTATGCGTGCCTGCTCGGCCAGGCGCTGACGTGCCTTCTGCAGCTCCGCATCTGCTAGAGATGGATCGGTGCTGACATCCAGCGGCGTGTGTAGGATGTCCTGCGTGGCTCCAGTTGTTGCGCTTGCCGCTCTTGAAGTGGTTTTGGTGGAACTGTGATGATTGGATGCAGTTCCAACCATCATTATGTAAGGCCCGATATGCGGTACTGTTCCAGATCTAGATGTTCTATCCAGATCCGGGGACGAAGCACATATCGGTCCCACCGCGACATATGACATAGCCATATGCCCCGGATTTCCAACATGATATCACAACATTACAGATACAAGGATACAACATCTCATACAATCGGCATACAACTGCCTTAATACAATACAACAGCGGAAGATACATGTCTCAGTACAGACTACAATCAAATGCCTAGTGGCAAAGGTAAAATCATAGATCCCATAACCACACGGGTCCAGGCCCTCCGCCGGGATCCGCCTAACTAGTCGTCGTCGAGTCTCCACGTGAAACGTCGATCACCATACCTGTTGTCGATCAGAACCCTGAAAAGAGTTTGGGGGTAGTATCATGCGTACCGAGGTACTCAGCATCCAACTGTAGTGGTCATCTGACCCAGCAAGGACTTCATCACTCGTCATTCTAGGATAACTAGTAGTTTATGGTAAGGATGGGGTAAGTGGTGAGGTTGCTGCCGCACTAGCATTTATGAAGTGGCTAACGATCTAGAGAGTAAGATAAGAAGCCAAGCATTCGATGAGGAATCGCCTCCAACAAGTCTTGCTATCAACTACTTACGCAATCATAACACCTATCCTATCCTTGTCCTCCTCTTCGCATCCCGACGAAGAAGAAGCAGTCAAGGCACACACACACGTTGATCAAGTTATATTAAGATTATCCCAGTTGTTGTTGTCTATGAACATGACGTAGGTCTCAAGTCGTCCATAACCGTGGACATGGCTTCTCGAAAAGATTTAACCCTGCAGGGGTGTACCAACTGCCCATTACAAGGCTCCGCACGCACGCCCATCTCTCTCAGTTGCTACCCATGATAGGCAACCATTTTATGATTTAGTTCCAAGAGATCCGGAAGGACATGTCCCTCTAACTAACAACGCACAAATCCGGGTGGCCCCCGGTGAGTCGACATCCAACTATAAAGCCGGCCGCGCTCTCGAAGCGGCCTCTACCATCTGGACGAGGTCGGGTTAGCTACCCAAACAGATGTGGGCAGCCCCCTAGCTTCCAGGTGTGGACCAAGAAAGAAACCATGTCTCCACTGGCCCAATTTGTTTTAAAGAATATCTGCCAGGAGCTACCCGACAGACAGACACACGGTTTTCAAATGGTAAATCAGCTTGGGCCACCACTAGAAATCTTTGAAGCTAGGTAGGTAAGAAAAGGGGACCCCATAAAATCCCGCACGCGGTTAGGCACGCTCAGTCTTAAAACCAATACCCGAAACTCGGGTCCTAGGTGACTCGAATGGAACAAAGCGTCGGGGCGGGATAGCGTAGACCTTCCATCCTTCGTCGAATATAGTCAAAATTTATAATAATCATATCATCCATAACAATAATAATAATGTGATATCCCAAACTAAGGAGTAATAGGGTAACATCGTAGCATCCTAAGTATGCATACTAAGCAGGGGCTGAGCAACGAGCAATAGTAACATAGCAGTACATGGTTTGTTGGGAGGGACATGGCTGTATCGGTTTGAAAGAGGCTGTAAACATGTGGTAGGATCAAACATCGAACCTATGCTAGACTAGCATGCAAACCGCTGGTTGAAATAGAATGGATCATAAGTAATGTATAGTCCTTGCCTGTTGATAAGTCGGGTTCCGAAGGTTTAGTCGATCGCAAGCTCGCATCGTCTCCGAAGGTACCCACGGAAGCACACAAGACGGTAAACACTGGAAAGCAATCAACGAGCAATCATCTATTACTACGAGGCAAACACAAGCAAGCATCAACAAGAAGGCAACACGAGACATCGCACCTACCGTCGAGAGCGGTTACTAACATGTTAAGTGGAGTACTCGTCACACACGACGATACCGCACATTTACGATGGTTCGAGTTGTTTAGCTATAGATGATCAACAAAGGTTGTTAACATGGCATCTGACTCAAGCATGGCATACCACACAAACATTTCAAGAGGTGAATCATAAAGTAAACTATCTATTCTAGTCACTTTAAGTGGGGGGTAAAACCTATACATGGCAAACTATTGCGGACCCCACGATAAAATGGAATTTGGTACTGTTTTGCCCTGAACAATATTTTATTATTTTTATTAGCAATCAAGAGCAGCATAAATACAAAGTACACAAAATTCTAGTCAAGTTACATATAAGGAAAATTTTAATCAGAGCAACACTTAAAAAGATACAAGGCAGCAAAGTAGCAACTTTATATAAACAACATCACATTAACATCAGGGTAGCTCCTTTGGGTGAAGATACAATCATCATGCAGCAGGAAAATATGACATGTGAAGGCATGGAACTGAAGTAGACACAATGCTTAACATGATGCAAAAGGAATCAATCAATTCCTAAGTACGGTTGCGACGCAACCGTCGCCCGAAGTTGCAACAAAATAACAGTTTAGCAGGAGTTAATCAACATTTGACATTAACGATCTGGTGCCCTGTTCCACACACAATTACACAATCAAGGTGACCTCAAATCAAGTTGCTCAAAAAATATGGATTGAAGTACACGCAATTCTAAGCAGTTTTCGTTTTGGCGGCACGTTCATCCGGGCTACGGTTCAAACGGAATCTACATCGTGAAACTGAATACAACACTGTTTTTCTATTGACTTAGCAGAAAAAGAAATAGCTAAAAAGGGAAAAAACAAATAAGGAAAAAAAGAGAGCCTCACCCAAATGGGCTCGGCCCATGGAGGCAGAGGCTGGCGCGCTGGGTTGGGAGGCCTGGGCCGGCTCGGCCTGGAGGTGGGCCGTGGCCCACGTGGCCGTGGCGTGGTGGCGCCGGCTCGATCCCGTTTGGATCGAGGCCACGACGGGCGGCGACCACCGGCCGGCGAGGGGCGATCGCGGTGGGGTCCAGGGGCCGCGGGTCTCGCCGGAGGTGGAGGAGGGGAGGCCCTGGAGCTCCCGGCGGCGTGGTGGAGCTCGGGCCGGCGGCCGGCATGCCCTGTGCAGGGAGAGAGAGAAGGAGATTAGAGAGGGAGAAGGGAGAGAGGGAAGGAGAGGAAGGGAGAGAGCGAGGCGCGGGGAGAGGAGAGGCCTGGGCGGCGGCTGTGGCGCGGAGCTTGCCGGCGTCTGCCGGAGCGGGCGCGGCGGTGCGCGGGGAGAGGTGGCTCAGGCGCAGCGGGAGAGCCTCCATGGCTGGCTGTTGGATGTGGTGACATGGAAAGATCTGGGCCGTTGGATCCGCCGATCCGCCGATCCAGATCGAGGGGGCTAGGGTTTAGGCAAAATTAGGCAAAATGCAAAAATTGGGGCAGATCTGGGGGTGTGGCTGCAAATTTTAGGCTAGGGAAACCCTAGAGAGGGGTGGGGGAGTGGTGGTCTTTATATAGCCTAGGTGGTTGGCAGTTTGCAGAAACATCCCCGGTTTTTCTCTCGCGCGCGATGTTTACGTTTCTGACCGCCGGGGGTCCGCAGGACCTCCGATTCGGGTAAAACTTCGAACTGCGCGATCAGCGCGTCGAGCGGCAGCGTTCACATCGCGCTGGAACCGTTCTGAGAACACTTTCCTGCACGCTATAAAAATATCCTGTTTAATTATTAAACGTGGTTTTTTGTTCCGTTGGCTGTGGCTGGTCTCGTGCGGTTTTCGCGACGGTGATCGGGTGAAACCCGACGTCGCCAAGGTCGAGTGTCAGGGTGGCAAGGGTCGGTCTCCGTCCGGTACGAGATAAGAGGTTAAAAATAATCACTGATTGATAGATCGGGGATGCAAACACCGCAAACAAATTAGACAATCAAACAATTCACACCGAAAACAATTTTTTTAATTTTTGTGAAATCTGGGCTGTTATACATTACCTCCGCACGGAGGCGCAAAGTAGAGCCATCTGCCGCTGATGAGTAGTCGACAGTAGGCAGTGGATCTGTGACCCCGAAGAAAACTCGTACGTCTCTGGGGTACTCGTTGGAGACGCTCGGGATGAAGATGCGATGACTTCCAAAAGTCAGAATGACACCGCGCGGCAAGGGTGCTCCCGCCTCGAACCGCGAGATGTTATCGATGACGTAGTCAAACCTCCCGAACCTGAGAACCAGGCCGGAAGCGAAGCACGCGCTTGATGAAGACGATGGTCCTGTCCAGATCAAAACTCCAGACTACGCCTGATACATCCTAAACGGATCTATAATTTCTGCTTGCTCCATGCATGTTTTGTGTGATATTTCTATGGTTTAGATACACTTTCATACACTTTTGATCATATTTGGACTAACCTATTAACTCAGTTCACCACAGTTCCAGTTCTTGTTTTCTGCTGTCTTTTTATTTCAGGTTTCCCCCGTATTAAAAATGCTCCAAAAATTCCAGAAAAATACAATAAAAAATCAGCGCACGGGAACATTCTAGAGTCTCGAAGGAGAGCTGGGGGCACCCTGTGCCTAGGCATCTAGGGGGCGCGGCCCCACCCTAGGCCGCGCTAGGGGAGCGCCTGCACCCCCTGGTGGCCCCCCGGCTGCCCCCCTTCGCCTATATATTCGTCTCGCCCCGAAACCTCCAAAGACAAAACCATTTTTCGCGCTCTCGCCTCTGTTCCGCCGCCGCCGCGCTTCCAAGATTGGGAGCGCCCGAAGAACTCTTCCCAGCACCCTTCCGGAGGGAGGGTTGACCTTAGGGAGCTTCTCCACCACCATGGACGCTTCCCAGATGATCCGTGAGTAGTCCACCTTGGACCATGGGTCCCTGATCAATAACTATGTGATGTTCTCCTCCCCTCTTTGTTATTCATGGATTAGACCTGGTGAGATGCCCTACATGATCAAGGCACATATGCTATTCTTTCTGCTGTTGCTATGTTGAGTGCTGGGATCTGATGGATTATGAGACTATGTTCAGATTGTGATGAGTAATATATTTGGTTCTTCTCCTTTTATATTTGAGTTTTTGAGTAATTCTTGCATGTTCTCCATTTTTGTTTATTGCTTTGGCCAAGTAGTAGGTAGTGAATCCAAGAGGGAGCGTTATGCTTGATTGTGGGTTCATGCCCCCTGATGACTAGCTTGAGTGATAGAAACATGAGTCTAGGGGATGTGTTGTTGCCACAAGGGGGAAAAATGGTGCTTGTAACCGCGGTTGCAAGGATTGTTTACTTTACGCAAAGTTCTTTTAATGCAGTTGTCTGTTGCTTTGGGTTTACACTTTGGGTGGGGCTCGCAACTTAATACCAGCGAGATGTTCTGGATAGATATCTCAAGGTGGCTGATTAGTAGTAGATGCAGATGGATTTCGGTCTACTTATCTTGGCGTACAACTCATGCTTTTGAGTCGCTTCCTTTCTTTTGTAGCATAGTTAGCATTGGCTTGCATCCATAATCCTGTCAATTGCCCAGCTGTGATTTGTTTACCTCACATAGCATTTTTATCGTCTTTTGGGAGAGAGACATCACTAGTGAACATCATAGGACCCCGGTCCATATTTCCACAACTGTTTACATCCTCAATTTACTTCCTGCTTTTACTTTCTAGTTGTAATCACTATCACTATCATTATCTGTTGCGTTTGATCCTTTGTAAACAGCAAGGACGGAGAAGTTGACAACCTCTCTGTACTCATTGGGAGCGAAGTTATTTGTTGTGTGTGCAGGTCTACGTTAAGCAATTGATTCTTTTCAGATGGCGCATCACTTGCCGAACCACCTACTTGCAGACCTTGGAGTCCTCCTGGTTCGATAAACCTTACTGTCCTCGTGTAAGGGAAATTAGCCGCTATCTAAATCTCTACCTTCCACTTGGGGTAACCAACGAGGAGCACTACTTCAGGGCAATAAACGCCTCGGCCTGCCCCATGGTGGGCACCAATTGTCGTCGTATTGTGACGACCGATGCTATGGGGATTTCTAAAGGGGGGAAAGGTCCGAGATTGATGTCGATGGTACCAGAAGCGAGAGTGAGGACAAGCACAGTGAGACACCGCAATGTACCCAGGTTCGGGGCTCTCCTCGCCGATGAAACCCCTCGGCCTGCTAACTAGCTATGCGGAGCCATCCCTCCGCAGCTAGCTTCTTAGAGGGACTATCGTCGTTTAGGCGACGGAAGTTTGAGGCAATAACAGGTTTGTGATGCCCTTTTTCGGGACCCGGAATATGCGTATGTAATTCCTGTCACAACTCAATCATATGGAGAGCTGAGAGCCGTACCCACTTGTCTAAGCAGACAAGGCCAAGCACAGAACACTCTCGGAAAGCATCAAACGTGAGGGGAATCCCATCCAGGTCGGATGATCAACTGAGATGGGTCCTCATCGTCCGCTCACAAGTCTAAATGATTATGGGTGGTGAAATCCCATACTCATAGACAAGTCGCCTCAGCCACATTATCGATTGAATTATAACACTTACATAAATAGAGACTCCAGCCCGATCACCTAGTCGGGATCTCGGGCGGGCTCAATCATACAACAACGTGTGCCACGTGACAGAGTCAAGAGCAATCGCATCGCGATGCCCCAAGCTGCGCACATCTAAGGGCCACTTGTGTATAAAAGACTGGTGGCAAGAACACAACTAAGCTATCGAACCACACACTAAGACATGCACGTTATAATCATACATGCAGCATACATGTCCAGTGTAAATAGTAGGTACACATTGCCTGAACTCTACAAGTTTACAACTTTATTGACTTATATATAGAGTACACACATAGATCACAAGACTGTGATCCACCATTACAACATTCAAGCGATAGCAACTTAGGTCTGAGTACAGAGAAGTTTAACAAATGGCTTAGAGAAGCCTTATTTATAAACAAGCCCTTCCACGAGGGACCAGACCAATGTCTGGGACTACACTAGCTTGATGAGTCGTCGAGCTCCAGGAAGAAGCCACCATAGGGGTCATTGGTTTCATCTAAAAACATAAATAGGAAAACGTGAGTACAAAGTCGTACTCAGCAAGAATTGCGTAGGAACTATACTACTCATGCTCAAGTATCAAGGAAAAGGGAGGTGGGGTTTCAATGCAGAAGTGCCAGCTTTGACTTGGCTAGTCCTATATTACGAATACCAGAATGAGGTAAGAAGCGTACACGGGTCCACTATCCAAGTCTCCCAATCAATACACCACTATGGATCCTTCCTCGACTTCTACGAGAAGGCAAACCATAGCTCTCACACTTATCTTGGCATGTTTTAGAGTTTCCGTTGAAGTTGTCTATTAATCAAGCACAGATAACCAAGTAGTCCATAACCGCGGACGCGGCTATTCGAATAGTTTTGTTAACCCTGCAGGGGTGTACCGCTACACACACATGACCATCAGTTACCGCCAAGTCTCGTCACCATTCAAGGGGTGCCGGCGAGGATGCTCACCACAACTGTTACCCCATAGCCGATCTAGTCGATGAAAGCCGCCTACCTGGGTTGGTTTACACTATCGTGAACCCGGCCGGTTTACCGAAGTGGACCCAGACGATGTGTGTGTAGTGCAAAAGTTGGTCTCGGTTGAGCCATTCTCTCACTTAGCAGTCAGGCCACAAACCTACCAGAACTCCAAACTACTGCGACATCTGGACATCGACACGAGATGAGTTAATAGGTTGAGAGGGGTCAGTGAGCCCCATGTGTGGTTGTACTCTTTATCTTGGATCACCACACAAGAACCCGGACTTAGGGCAGTGTTCAATGAGACAACCCACTGTGTACTCCTACACAACCTCTCATCGTTCACCTTGTTTAGGTCAAGTTCACCAACACATTTCCACCATCATCATCATGATCACTACCATCCCGACTCACATAACAGTATCCACATTGTATCACTCTAAGCATGCAATAAGCAGTAACAGTTGCAGGGGCCACATGATATCAATCAACTCCTACATCTTCTAGGATTGTGGTTTTCTTACTATTGTGACAAAATTATAGGTCAAGAAAAGGAATGGGTTCAACTATGCGGTAGAAATGCATCATGGTAACATCCTAAACATGCATAAGCGATAAAGAGAGGGAAATGGGTTTTTATCGACATGATCACGGGGGTCTGTTTGCCTTGCGGACGAGGGTCGTACAGCGTATCTTCAACGGAGGGGGTGATCTTGGGTTCCGCCTCCACCTCTATTCGATAGCAAACAACAAAAACAAAGTGATCAATATAAAGACAATGCACAATCACATGACCAAATGTTTTAATATGGTGTAAGGGGTGCTGATGTGTTGCCAATTCCAGTTAAATGAAGTGTATTGCATTTGAGTTGCAAATTCAAACTCCACATTTGAATTTAAAAGGGTTCATATGCATATTTTCTACTGTCCCCCCATTATAAAATTGTCACACATGAAAAAAAGTGCATATTCAGAATCCTTGCATTTTTCTGATAATTTTACATATATTATATGTCCAATTTGAGGTCAATATGAATTAGTTATTAATTTCCAAAGTTTAAGCCTTTTCTGGAATTACTAGATTATTATAAATAGAAATTCGATTTACTGCATCACTGTTGCGTCATCATGACGTGGGGGGGGGGGTTGGCTGGTCCAACTGACGTGGGGGACCCACATGTCAGTGGCACATAGGTTAAAACTCGGTTAGTTTAAACGAACCAGGGGTTAGTTCGTGGCCTGGGCCCACATGTAAGTGACTATGAGGGGGGTGTTAAGTTTAACTTAATGACGTCCACGTCATCTCGCCGGCGGCGAGTCGCCGGTGAACAAATCCTGCGGCGGCGCTGCTCGGGATGGAGTTCCCGGCCATCATTTGACATGCTAAGACCACGGGAATGTAGTTCGTGCTCTCGCACGCCATCTGATGCACACGGGCGACCACGGGGATGACCAGGGCGACGGTGGCGAGCTTCCCGGCGGCGGTGCGAGGCACGGCGGCGACGTGAGTGGTGCTATGGTGCGATGGAGTGGGCGCGAAGTGGTGCGTTGCGCTCCTGGTGGCTCCTGGAACTCCATGGACACCACAAGGAGGAGAAAGGGTCACGAGAGCGAGCTCCAGGTCGTCCATGGCGGCGACCTGCTCGGATCCCATGGCGGCCATGACTAAAGGGCGAGGAATCACGCGGGGTAGGTGGGAAATGGAGCTATGCTCACCAGAAACTCGACGGAGGCAATGGCTCGGTCAGGGAGGGCTCGACGGTGGAGAATTTGGACTGTGACGCACAGAGGTCGGAGTTGGGGACGATGATGCTAGCGAGCTCCTCGGGGCGTCTGGCTTCGCGATCCTCTGCACGACGATGAAGTAGTCGATGGCGGAGACGATTGACACCATAGCGCAGCTTCGGGTGGACGTTGGCCGTGCGTGTGCACGACGGCGAGCGGCGACGCTCTCGGGTGGTGGAAAAAGTCAACGAGAGAGAGGGGAGACAACTCCCAGGGGGGAACTCGAGCACGGCGTCTACGGGCGTCGTTGTGGCGTGACTAGAGGACTCGGGGGTCGCCTGGAAGGCCGTGGGAGTCGCGGTGGCGTCGGTGGCTTTCCACCGAGCACCTTGGGGGCGCGGGGAGGAAGACGACAGGGGAAAAGGCTACTGGGATGGGCCGGCTGGGGTAAGTTGGGCCTCTTCGCAGGTAAGCCCCTTTCCATTTTTCTTTCTGTTTCGTTTTTCTTTCATTTGTTTGCTCTGATAAATAATTACCAAAGGTTTTACATAAATGCCCAAACTTTTTATATGGCTTTATGTGACCAGTAGCTAGTCACTTCCAAGACTTGAGCATTTTTTAAATTCAAAAATATTTTAATTCAAATTAAAAAAGGGGTATTTAATTAATTCCAAGCCCTTTGTAGAATTTTGGAAAATCTATGAGCATGGGTTTGAATCCACATCACTTGATATGTGATCACACTCATTTATGGGACTTTTCAAAAATGCTAGAGGAATTTTGGAGCAACTTTTAAAGTGGCCATTTGAATTAATTCATCTGGGGGTGTTCCTTCTCCCATTTCAATTTCTTTTGAAAATTTTGACATGATGCAAGGTGAGGCTTGATCCTAGAACATACCTAGCAACGGGTTGTGACAACTCGCCCCCACTCAAAAGAATCTCGTCCCGGGATTCAGAAGTCATCGGGAGGAAGGTGGGGTACTCGGCACTGAGACGGTCTCCTCTTTCCCATGTGGCTTCTTTCTCGGACTTGTGTGACCATTGCACTTTCAGAAACTTAATATTCTGAAGACGAGTGAAACACTCTGCTGAATCAAGAATACAATGGGGTACTCTCGATAAGAAAGGTCATCTTAGAGATCAAGCGTTTCATGGCCGACTTCGTGGATGGCGTCCTTGAAGCAACGCATCAGTTGTGAGACATGGAATACATCATGTACTCGGGAAAGGTGCGGGGGTAGTTCAAGTTGGTAGGAAACTTCTCCACGTTTAGCAAGAATGCGGGAAGGTCCGATGTAACGTGGGGCAACTTGTCTTTGATACCGAATCGTTGGGTCCCCTTCAGAGGAGTAACCTGTAACACCCCAAAAATCGGGTTATCGATTTTTGTGCTGTTATTCCTTCCCAACTTCTTCTCCCGATCTTTTTCCCCTGGAGTCTGGTTTATGACTAGAAGAATCCAGACAATCCTTGACCTTGCAACCCTTTCCCCTGCCCTTTGCGAGTCAAGATCCCTCCCCAGACCCTCGAGCCCGGGATATACAAGGATATTGCCAAGTCAGGCGCAATGTTCTTCATACCAGCTTAATTCCATTTTGCCAGTCGATGGAATTAAATCCCGGAAAATACCTAGACATCTCTAAAGGTTATGGAAACTTGTGTGGAGATGATATTGGTCATTGATGACCCTCAACTATAGGGGATCGATTGTAGTGTTCTCGCAGGTAAGTTAACCCAATTTATTGATTCCACACAAGGGGACACAAAGAGTATTTATAAGCTTTGAAAGTTGAGTTGTCAATTGAACCGCACCTGAAATATGCTTGCTTGCAAAAAAGTATTAATAGCAACTATGATATGATAGTGATAACAATATCGGCAAAAGTAAACTAGTAGTAACTAGCATGATTAAATCACTATAGGCTAGGGAGATGGATGGTTGGGCACTGCATGAATAAGAATGAACATGTAATAGATTCTAACACGGGGCAAGGCACACAGAAAAGTAATGATCATCTAGGAAAATATCAAACACTAGGCATGTATCCCATAGGTAGTTGTGCGTGCTTGCACTAAGAACTTGCACAACATCTTTTGTCCTACCATCCCGCTACGAACGGGGCCAAAAGAAACTTATGGAGATTAAGGTGCTCCTGTCAAAGAGCACCAGAACAAAGCAATAAACTCAATGGATACATGGAATCGTCAAATTATGGGCCATCCCCTTTGGTGTCCCAAGCTGTCACCTTTGGGATCGCCGGTTCCGGACCATAATAGGTGCATACAACTCATAGATAGAATCTTGAACATAGATAAACTCATGAAAACATAAGTGGTTCAGATCTGAAAACATGGCACTCGGGCCCAAAGTGACAAGCATTAAGAGCAACAAGTTGTAGCAAAGATGATAAACACCAAAGTAGATGATAGGCAACATGCCCCCAACAATCTGACGAACTATTACATGATCAATCTCATCCAATCCCTACCACCCCCTTTGCCTACAGCAGGGAACTACTCACACATGTGAAGAGAAGTCATGGAGGAAGGATGGAGTGGTGATGTTGATGACGATGGCGACGATCTCCCCTCTCCGGAGGCCAAATCAGCCTCCAGATTAGCCCTCCCGAGGAAAAACAGAGGTTGGCGGCGGCTTCGCGACGGGTTCTGGAAAAGCGACTTCTGTTTTGGAGTTTCCCCGTCACGGGAATAAATATGAGCCAAAGTAGGGCACCAAGGGAGGGGGTAGTCGCCCAGGCAGCTAGAGGGCATGACCCCACCCCTGGCCGCTCCCACAGGGCGCCTGGGGCCCCCCTGGCTGCCCTCTGGCACCCCTTCTGGCTCCGGGCTTCTTCGGGTGCATGGATTTTTTGGTATTTTTCTGGGAATTTTCTGAGATGTCCAAAAATCCATTTTCCTGCGCACAATAAAACCATACAGGCAGCGCTGCTGAAAATAGCGCCAGTCCAGGTTAGTTTTGTTCAAATCGTGCAAGAATGAAGGCAAAACAATAGCAAAAGTATTTGGAAAAGTAGATACGTTTGAGACGTATCAACTCCCCCAAGCTTAGCCTATTGCTTGTCCTCAAGCAATTCAGTTCAACGAACTGGACGCGACAAAGAAAACTTTGACAAAATCTTTTGCTTCATCAGATGTATATAAGCCGGTACGATGAAAAGATTTTAGCAAGTATCAAAACAATGCTATGAGAACAATTCACGAAGCAATCCTTCTTTCAAGTGATCAATCACAAACAACTAAAGTAAACAATATGCTGCCGAAAATCAAGACAAGATCACAATGCACATAGTCTGAACATATCAGAGTGGTATCTCGGTAGCCTTCATGAGTGAAGCAAAACATAAATGCAGGAACTCCTCCGGAGTTTTAAAGGAGACTAGAACTAAGAATTTCAGACTAGCCATATAACAAGCATACAGAAGACAATGTAATACTTTGGGACAATGCATGTTACACTAAGAATGACAATTATGCTCTCAATAGTTGGTGCTTTGAAGAAAGAAGGTGAGACTCTCGAACCATGGATTTTTTATGGCAAGATTGAAAACCCGTGAAAGGAAGCAAAGACTAAACATGTGTCAGACCTCTTCGTTTTGAAAACAGAGATAAATTTCTTTTGAGAAGTGCAACTTTCCAGTCAACGGTGAACGGTAAAGGTCTCTCAATATCTCCCATGCCGACCATATTAGTGCTTTTTTCTTACACTTGTTCCTTTATCCCTAAATCCTTTGATGGTCTATGGAATCTTTTGTTTTGCCTCAAGGATGGAAGGAGGGTATCGTTCCACCTATCATTAGCAGCATTTGGTCCATTTCATTCCATCATCGAGTATGGGGGAGCTTTAACTCTCATTCATTTTTTTATTGACTAGTTACAACTTCCGTCAAAATATTTTTGGCATGGTAGATACTGATTTTCCCTCACTGCACCATGAGCTTGTACGGTTACAAAGGGGAAACTTTTGAATAAATTTCGAGATGGCACAAGAAAGTCTAAGTTAGGACTGGCCGGTAAATACCACATATAGGTAGGTATGGTGGACTCAAGTGGACTAACTGGTTTGAAAAGGAGTTTGGATACACAAGTATAATTCCGCTTAGTGCGAGTTAAGGCTAGCAAAATACTAGGAAGCGACCAACTAGAGAGTAATAATTTTCATAATCATGCAGAGCGACAAAGCAACATTGAATCGGGCATGAAAGTGATATGACTATTCTGAAATAAAAAGGTCATCAAGGCATGATAGACATTATAGTCATAAACATGTGTGAACATGTGCCAAGTCAATCCAAGAATTCTCCGAAGGGAAATACAACTTCAATATGCCAAACCATGAGCAATGCAATGCATGAAATCATTCCAACAACATATTATGCACCCTAGCTATTTGAGATCAGCCACAAAGAAAGCATGAACACTGGGAAAGCATTGTAAACATAGCACTATGTCGCTACAAGCTGGTCTCTAGATCATAAGTACAGGCATATGTACAAAATTAGAGGCAAGAAGAGTTCCTACCGGTTTTCCTTGTTGCTTCCCTTTCGTCGATCTTCGTCATTACTGGCTTGTCACTTGCATGACCGAACATGGGAAATATAATCAAATGCCATCACGGACTCGAGCTGAACTCTGAAAACAAAGCAAACTAAAGAGAGAAAGGAAATCTTTTTGGGTTTTTTCAAAGGTTTAGCGAATGAAAAAGAAAAGAGAAATCTTTTTATTGTTTTTGCAAAATAGAGGAACAAAGGAGAACGGGAAAAAACTTCGAATAAGATCAAAGAAAACAAAATAAAAATGGATAATACAATGGAAAGGAGAGAAGGGCACGTACTCCCCCAAGCTTATGCTTTTGGCCTAAGTTGGTAGCAGCTACTGCCCACAGGAGCCTCCTGCTCCGGGGTAATGGTAAGTCCAAGGGTCGAATGAGCCCTCCGCTGCGTACACCGAAGTCCTCGGGTCCTCCGATGAGGAAGGCCCCTCGTCCCAAGCGGAAGAAGACCCCTCTCCATGCTCGGTGAAGGTCTCTCCCTGGAAAGGTGGGAACTCATCATGCACCTCCTCGTCGGGCACAACCCCCTCCATGGGGTTATGCGGCCGGTAATGATCCATGAACTCATCGAACTGAATATCGTTGAAGGACCATCCTTTCCTGCGAGTGTTATCAAAAAAAGTGGTGCAGGAAGACGGATGTCACGAATAATGGTCTTTTCAAACCTCAAAATATAATCAAGGTTACCAAAATGCGAAGTCATGGTAAAAAACTCATGCCTCTTCATAGCCGCAAGATCGAGACTTGCCTATGAAAAGGGAACATCATCAGGATGCGGGGTGCGCTCAAGAGACTCAAGCATAAGTGTGGCGTAAACGCCACCATATAAGTCGCCCTTGTTACTGTTCGTAACAAGGCGCCGATAAATTAAGGCACCCACATTATAATCATTCTTATCAGAGAGGGCGTTCGCATAAATAGCGAAATCTGGTGCAGAACCACTGCTCGTGTTGTCACGAGCCAACACCCCTCTAGCAACATTATACGCAAAATACCTGAGGTGGGGAAACAAAATGCTGGAAATCTTCGTGCGCTGAATGTCGATCTCCTCCTGGTAACAAAGGGAGTTGAAGAGGGTCCTCAACTCGGAAGGCTGAGAGGTCATCTTCGCCGTCTGACCAACGTTCGGCACACCTATTATATCACAAAACCGTGCCAAAGACATAGTTATGAGATCATTATAAAGTTTGAACTCGACGGTTCCAGCATCATGGTTATAAAGAAAACTGCTAAAAAAGCGGGAGGTAAGATTCTTGTATTGTACCACACAGCATAATGCTAGCCGTGTCAAACCTGCATTGGCACAAAGCCCATAAAATTCCTCCTTAATTCCTGCAGCTATAAGAAAATCATTGCACAGATACATCATTGCGCATGCTGGACTTGTGTCTTCCAACAACTCCAGGGGCACATGATCTTCATTATAGCTCACCCTAACTGCTTAGGGTGAAGCTGCAGCTCTAGTGACTCGATCAGAGCGCTCGGGCTTCTTCTTCCCAAGCCACCTCTTTGATTTTCCTAGAAAACTCATTTCTGAAATTTTTGACAATTCACAAAAACAAGGATTTAAACAAAGTAAGTTGAGGCAAACTACTCTACTCACTTACCTAAGACATAAACTTGCATCAAAACTTGGAAAATAAATTTCTACACATGCATGCAAGCTCATCTAAACAACACCAATAACTACTAAATACTCACAAATGAAGCCACCAATAAAAAATCTAATTGGAGGGGTGAAGGAGTTGCATACCAGGGAGTATTTTCTCAAAATCCCAGCTCAAATGGTTGGCTATAGAGAGAGATCGAAAATCTCTTCCAAGAACAGCAAGAACGCAAGAAGAAGTGCAGAACTCGTGTTTTTGGAGAGAGAGGAGGGAGGAGGAAGAAAACTTACCTGGAGGTGGGACCTGTGGGCCCCAGGCACCCTGTGGGCGCGGCCAGAGGGCTGGCCGCGCCAGCTGGCCGCCTGGACCACTGGTGGCCCCCCTGGTCATCCCCAGGTGCCTCTGGGTCACTCCCGGCATGGAAATTTTTAATATATTTTTTCTGGAATTTTTCTGAAAACTTCACTGTTGAAAATTTTCCGGAGTTCAAAAGGCTGCGAAACTTTCTGAAAACTTAAAGCAGTGATTAGAATTTTGAAGCTTCAAAAACATATAAACTTGGTACAGCAAGGAGAATAAAATCTAAGGCAAATTAAAACATAACATGCTCCACTTTTTACCTATATAAACATGCCCACTAGCAAGGTTGATCAAGTCATACCAACAAACCGGCGATATATAGAGAAAAAAGTCTCACCTCTTATGAAGTGATCATTGCACCTTTACTTTAATGGACATTGTCCCCACCATAATGGTTTTGTATTTGTGGTGCACATGTAAAGCAAAATCCCATTCTCCAATCTTCACGGTCTCGAAATTCTCTATTGAGTTAAGGACATGCCTTTTGTCGGTCTTCTTTGGAAAATACACCGTGTGGTCTTTATCATCTACGTTGAAGGTGACCTTTCCTTTATTGCAATCAATAATGGCACCTGCAGTGTTAAGAAAAGGTCTACCAAGAATAATGGACATGCTCCCATCCTCGGGCATGCCAAGCACAACAAAATCAGTAAGAATTAAACAATTAGCAACTTCAACTGGAACATCCTCACAAATACCTATCGGGGCGGCTATTGACTTGTCAGCCATCTGAAGAGAGATATATGTAGGGATTAACTTATCTAAACCTAGGCTTTTGTAAAGAGAAAAAGTCATAACACTCACCCCGCTCCGAGATCACATAAGGCAGTCTTGACATAATTATTTTTTATGGAGCAAGGAATGGTGGGTATACCTCGATCACCAAGCTTCTCGGGAATCTTCCCTCTAAAAGAGTAGTTAGCAAGCATAGTAGATATTGCCTCATTAGGAACTTTTCTTTTATTAGTAACAATATCTTTCATATAATTGGAATAAGGAGGTAACTTGATAGCATCAGTCAAAGGAATTTGCAGAAAAAGAGGTTTCATCCATTCAAAAATTTTATTATAATGCTATTCTTCTTTAGATTTGAGAGACTTACGTGGAAAGGGCATGGGTTTTTGTAGCCATGGTTCTCTTTCCTTCCCACGTCTTCTTTCTATGAAGTCCTCTCTTGTATACTTCTTGCGTTTATCGGGTGCTTCTTCTTCTTGCACCTCAGGAGGATCATTCTTCTCCTTATCATTTTCTTCGGGCTCAGCACCGTCTTCTGTTTCAGCATCGGAGGTAGATATGCTGTTGGGATCATCAGCAGGTTCTTTACTCGTAATAGGATCATTAGAGTTGTGAGCTTCCTTATGTTTCTTCTTCTTCTTTTTCTTCTTAGGAGAGCTAACAATCTCGTCTTCCACTTGCACTTGACAATCTTTCTCGATCCTCTTCGGATGCCCCTTAGGATAGATTGGGTCCTGCGTGTGTGTTCCACCCCTGGTTTTGATGCCATAAGCTTGTATGTCCTGTTTGGCATTGTTAGCAAGCAAATCTTTTTGCACATTAGAAATTTGTTCAAGCTGAGTTTGAACCATATGGAAATTCTTAACAAGACATTTAACATCATTAACTGTTCTTTCAAGAACACCAAGTAAAATTTTGATAGCAGGAGAATTATCATGCAACTGACTTTGTATCCTCCTATTAAAATTGTCTTGCTTAATAATAAAATTATCAAGCTCATCTAAGCATTGGTCGAGAGGTTTACCTTTAGGGATGTCACTTTAAGTAAAGTCTAATAGAGAGTGTACCTCTAGCAAGGGAAGGTGAGTAGTAGGCTCACTCAACTTATCGATAGGCGGTAGATTCTTCATGTCTTCGGTTTTGATTCCCTTCTCCTTAATAGACTTCTTTGCTTCTTGCATATCTTCGGGGCTCAGGACAAGCATGCCCCTCTTCTTCGGTGGTGGAGGTGGTTCAAGGATGGACCAATCTTCATTGTTCTTGGCAATCTTGCCCATTAATTCTTCAGCATGGGCTGGCATTCTTTCCCTGAAAACACAACCAGCACAACTATCCAGATAGGACCTGGATTCATTGGTTAGACCAGCATAAAATATATCAAGTAACTCATTCTTTGGGACTTCATGTCCTGGTCTAGCCTTGATTAAGTCACAATACCTCCCCCAAGCTTTAGGGAGGTGCTCATCCTGCAACTGTTTAAAGTTATAGATTCTTTGCAAATCAGCATGTTTTGATATGAGAAGGAAAATATTTATCAACGGAAAATTATACTATGTCCTGAGGACTCTCAATGGAACCATAGGGTAGTGCATCATACCAAGATTTAGCGACTCCCTTCAAATAAAAAGGAAAAAGCATGGCCACATATAAGTTTCGTATCTTCTCATTAGTAGTAAATAGGTGACCTAACTCAGCAAGTTTGGTCAGGTGTGCTATAGCATCATCATTTTCTCTGCCATAAAAAGGGTTAGCCGCGAGTGTACATATAAGTGAAAGATCAACAGAGAAATCATAATCTGGATCAGTGATGCATATAGGAGATGTGGCAAATTTAGGATCAGGAATATTCTTGTTCTTCATGGAGTGCTTTTTGAGCAACTCCTTAACAGCTCCAGGGTTACAGTCGGCACACTCTCTGAGTTCCCTGCAAAGATCATCATCGAGAATAATATAATAATCATCAAGGATTCTCTCCTTCAGTTCATCCAGGTCTGGGTAACCAAAGGTTTTGCAAGTAGGAACATAGGTAGCAGGTATCTCAGTCTCGGGCTCTGCTGCAGCCTTAGCAGTCTCAGTTTCAATATAGTGACCAAGAAAATTATCATCATCAAGAGTAGTGGAAGCATCATCAAAAGTATTGGAAATAGTAACAGTCTTAGTAGAACTAGCATGTGGTGGTAGTGGTGAAGCAAACTTACTTATAACGGAAGGTGAATCAAGCGTAGCACTGGTACTCAGAATGGTACCTTTTCTTGTAGTGGATGGTAGGATCGGAACCTTGGGGTCTCCTTTCTTACCCATAGAGGATGAAGTGTGGCAGGCATGATACTTCAAGTAGACTTGTAAATATTGCTATGGTCCCCGGCAACGGCGCCAGAAAACAGTACTTGATGACCCTCAACTGTAGGGGATCGATTGTAGTGTTCTCGCGGGTAAGTTAACCCAATTTATTGACTCGACACAAGGGGACACAAAGAGTATTTATAAGATTTGACAGTTGAGTTGTCAATTCAACCGCACCTGAAATATGCTTGCTTGCAACAAAGTATTAATAGCAACTGTGATATGATAGTGATAACAATATCGACAAAAGTAAACTAGTAGTAACCAACAGGATTAAAACACTGTAGGCTAGGGAGATGGATGGATGGGCGCTGCATGAATAAGAATGAACATGTAATAGATTCCAACACGGGGCAAGGCACAAAGAAAAGTAATGATCATCTAGGCAAGTATCAAACACTAGGCATGTATCCCATAGGTAGTTGTGCGTGCTTGCAATAAGAACTTGCACAACATCTTTTTTCCTACTATCCCGCTACGAACGGGGCCAAAAGGAACTTATGGAGATTAAGGTGCTCCTGTCAAAGAGCACCGGAACAAAGCAATAAACTCAATGGATACATGGAATCCTCAAATTATGGACCATCCCCTTTGGTGTCCCAAGCTGTCACCTTTGGGATCGCCGGTTCCGGACCATAATAGGTGCATACAACTCATAGATAGGATCTTGAACATAGATAAACTAATGAAAATATAAGTGGTTCAGATATGAAAACATGGCACTTGGGCCCAAAGTGACAAGCATTAAGAGCAACAAGTTGTAGCAAAGATGATAAACACCAAAGTAGATGATAGAAAACATGCCCCCAACAATCTGACGAACTATTACATGATCAATCTCATCCAATCCCTACCATCACCTTTTCCTACAGTAGGGAATTACTCACACATGTGAAGAGAAGTCATGGCGGAAGGATGCAGTGGTGATGGTGATGACGATGGCGACGATCTCCCCTCTTCGGAGGCCAAATCAACCTCCAGATTAGCCTTCCCGAGGAAGAACGGAGGTTGGCGGCGGCTCCACGACAGGTTCTGGAAAACCGACTTCTGTTTCGTAGTTTCCCCGTCACGGGAATAAATAGGAGCCAAAGTAGGGCACCAGGGGAGGGGGCAGTCGCCCAGGCGGCCAGAGGGCGCGGCCCCACCCCTGTCCGCGCCCACAGGGCGCCTGGGGCCCCCCTGGCTGCCCTCTGGCCCCCCTTCTGGCTCTGGGCTTCTTCGGGTGCGTAAATTTTTTGGTATTTTTCTGGGAATTTTCTGAGATGTTCAAAAATCCATTTTCCTGCGCACAATAAAACCATACAGGCAGCTCTGCTGAAAACAGCGTCAGTCTGGGTTAGTTTAGTTCAAATCATGCAAGAATAAGGGAAAAACAATTGCAAAAGTGTTTGGAAAAGTAGATACGTTTGAGACGTATCAGTTATCCTCTTAACCTCTCCCAAAGATATTGGCTATAGTTGAATAAAGGAAATTGCCATTTCCTTTATGAAGCCAATAATCCCATTTTAGCCCAATTTAAAAGAAGCTACTATTTTGGTTGCCCCATTGGTGCTCAAATGAATTGTGGAGATCCTAGTATCCAACCCATGGCCATTTCTATCAAAACATGGGTTCCATAGTTAAAAGTTTGAGCATAGCTTCCATTTCCAAATTCAGGGCAGAATAGCACTTTGCAAAGGAAGTGCTATTTATGTTTGCCCATTGCCTCCCATACATTTTGTCCCATCTCCCCTTCCCAGGTCATAGTGTTGTGCCAAATTTAAGATATAATGACAAAGCCATTAATTCACACAAAAATCACAAAGTTTCTGTCCAGCAGGTAGCTTTGTGAAGGAAGTGCAAGCTAGCCTTGCCGATTTGAGCTGAAATTTTGTGTACATGCTTACCCTAGTAGATGATTAAGCTCAGCCAAAAATCAACCCAAGGGGACTAGTCTTATAGCCACACCAAAGAACAAACACCTTCTGCATAATTGGTGCATTTGCAAAGGAAGTGCTGTTTTTAGTGGTCCATTTGAGATCAAACTTGGCAGAGGTAATAACCTTTGGAGAAGATAGTTGTGACCCAAGTTTCATCCCCTTGCCCCAGATGCACCTCCCCCAGGTCAGTACAAGCACCTTGCTGTCGCTACCTAGGTCATGTCACTTTCAGTTGCTCCATGACACCCAGGTTAGACAACTGAGTTGCTATTGCTCCTTGATGGGTCACATCGCATAGTGGACATGGTCCTGGGTCAGACGCACGCGCTGGACACGTTGTGGCCGTGGTGACCGCGCATGTGGCGTGCTCTACAAAGTGTTTGCGCTGTGCCCTGCTTTCCCTTGTCCACTTCCTTGTGATTGATCATGTCTAGCGTGATTCTCTCTCCGTGCACGCTTGCCGCATGCTCTGCCCCCTCGTCTTGTATCCTCTGGAAGTTCATTTCGACATCGATGCTCCATGGAGGACTGCCGCGTGGCCGCGCTCTGGAGACATCAGATCTCGCTCGTGCCCCCTCCCATGTGTATAAGAAGGAGAACCCGAGCCCTCCCCCGCAGCAGCAGCCACCCCAGATTCTCGTTTCCGCCAGCCTGGTCTCGCCCCATGGCCGAAGGCCTCGCAGCCATGATCGTCGTTGGCCATAGCTCAAGCTCCAGCCGCAGGCGCCGCCTAGCCCCCCTGCTCCTAAGACCCGGCGCCGTGGCCCCCCCCTCGATGACGAGATCCTCCTTCGCAGCTCTCAGGGGCCGCCACCGCTACCGTCCCGGCCCGGCCGGAGTTCCCGACCGCCCCGCCCCGCCCACGGGATTCGGAGCTGCCGGCCGCCCCGCGAGGCCCCGCAGCCACTAGCCGGTGCCGCCCGGCGTGCCGCGCCCAGCAGGCGACCATGGCCGCGCCCTCTCTCGCTGGCGGCGAGCGCCACGCCGGCTGGCCGCCGTGCGTTCTGGAGAAGAAGAGGACATGTAGGGGAAGGGAGAGAGGAGAGATGAGAGAGAGAGAGGCTGACGCGCGGGACCCACACGTTAGTGGGTGTAGCCCCAGACCCGCGCCTGCCTAGCGAATACGCTTTCCTTTCGGGGAAAGCGTACTTAGGTTTCCTTCAGCCCATAATGCGCTTTCACTGTTTCGAAAGTGTATTTCCAGTAATGCGCTTTTGTCCCAGCCGGCAGGTACCCAGTTGCAAATCTGTTTTTACAAATCAGCCCCTCGTTTCTTCTCCCTCGTATCTTCGCGACTGTAACTCCGATCGAGGTGATTCAAAACCCCAGGTTCACCATTTTCCGAGCCCGTTCCGTTGGTGAAACGTTCGTGATGTTTTGACATTGTGAAATTGGCCCTTTTTCCCCCAGTTGTCGTTAGGCCTCGTCGGAGAATCGTCGGTCCCGTCAAATCTTTTCGGAAGGTGATTGCACGTCCGCCCGGTGTATTCATCGACCCCACCCCCCAGGCAAGAAAGACATCTAATACATTCTCTAAAGCATCGTTCCGTGTGTTCTTGTGTGATTCAAAATGTGATTATGTCATGTTTCTTTAACGATGAATTAAACCCTGATCTGTTAACTTGATTTGACATGCTTATACCATGCTTGTTGTGTTATGTTAACGATGAATTAAATATGTTATGTTTACTTGTAAGTATCAAGCTCGTGTTTTTCATGACATGCCCACTTGATATGATAAGATAGATGAGATCATGCTTACTAGTTATCATCATGCCCATAATGTTCATGTCATGTTCATGCAAGTATTCCGTTCATGTTGACCATATCCATGTTCATTTGTATGGATCATATGCCTTCACCATGCTCCTATGATATCATGTTGTACTAGTAGTGCTATGGTATATTTTCTTGCTATGCTTGATCATATGTTGCTCAGTTGATATTGTGGATCAGATCGGACTGGAGTAACCGTTGATCAAGTGCCACCGAACTGAGGTTTACTAGTGCAACCACACTCGCTTGTATGGGAAGACCTTGACTCGGTCTATCGGTGGGTTATCTTATGTGTATCACCAATGAGGGGAGGTTATGCGCGTGCTACCCTGATCAGGTAGGCGGCGGTAACCTTGAGAGCCGATTTGTTTATATGGATCCAGTCCCCGCCAGGGACAAGTTTTTCCACAAAGGTGGCCGTTTTTCCACGAGGTGGCCGTTTACCATGCGATGCCAGGTGTGTCTGGAAGACACGGGGCTACCCAAGACGGGATGTCGGTGATACGGTAAGGGAGGCATGCAGTAGAACGGTCTCATTGGAGAAGTTCTAGTCCACTCCTATGGTACGAGTTCCGAGGTTCCTGTGGGACAAGTTCCAAGGTACTGGATGGAGGAAGAGCTCCATAGTGTGGGTAAAGTGCACAAACTCTGCAGAGTATTAAAAATCTATTCGAATAGCCGAGTACACGGTATTGGACAAGTTCGTACTAGGTCACACTTGGGATCAACATGGACTTGGTTTGGTGATGGTGATGAGTTGTTGGTCATGCGACGACCCGTTTGGTCATACGATGATCGGATTGGTTGGGTGGCAATGCGATCACACCTAACCCGAGTATTGGTCAGGCAATGGCTCGTTTGGTCATGCAATGACCCGTGAAAGTGGATGGTCATGTGACGACCCGTGCAAGTTGATTGGTCATGAGATGGACCGGTGAGTCTGTAAGGACTCCGAGGTAAGCTGCATGATCATGCGATGATCATGAGTGTCCCATGTGTTGATTGTTATTGCACTAGTCTTATTCAGGATAGTATGCTAGGTTCATCATGTTAATATTATTTAGACTGCTATGCCATGATAACTAATATACTCTAATAATTTATGCATGCTTGAATGCCATGGATTACTTTGCTTGGTGTATATGTTACTTGGTTTGCTTGTTGGCGAGTACATTCAAACGTACTCACATGGCTTTGTCCCTGGCTATTCGCGTAGCCAGATTTTCAGGTTTACCTAAGGACCCGCTTTCCCTAAGAGGAGTCGAAGCATTCGCGAGCTAGGAGAGTAACCCAGTCAGATCCCTGTGGATTGGAGCCGCTCCAAGTCCGTGCTTCCGTAGACAGTTTATATTCCGCTGCCTCCATCTCTCTAAGGAACCATCTATGGTTGTAATTGATTCAATCCACTTTGGCTTATGAATCCTTTTACAATTGTGCCTATGTTCTTGATACATGTTGTAAGCGCGCACACCAGAGTGATTCATGGGCTGGTGTGTGTAATGTGTATAGTGGTATTCAGGCGGAGCGTCACAAGACATGGTATCAGAGCATCTAGGCTGACTGTAGGTTACCCCTAGCTGGATCAGTTGTCTCTTGCTCAGTAGAAAGCCTAGATGGATTTCAGCCATCTTTGCCAACTCGACACGGCTACTATTGATCAAAATACAATGTCATAGGATTTCCCTCTCATCTATACCCCGACTCTCATGGCATTCGTCTCCGGTGTGAAATTATCGCACTTGGCAATTACCGTGTGATACGTCCCAAACGTATCTATAATTTCTACTTACTCCATGCATGTTTTGTGTGATATTGCTATGTTTTTTATACACTTTCATATCTTTTTATAACATATTTTGTAACTAACCTATTAATGGTTGCAAGAGTGCACAAGTTCTTGTTTTTGTACTTTATGTGTAGGAATTACTTGGATAAAGGAAAAATCACAAAAAGGAGCCTTGTAGGAGTTGGACTCTAACTCTTCCAAAATCTGTCCCCACCAGACAGGTTTTAAAGATCGCCTCGGAAACGCTAGAAGACGGCCTCAAACGGAAAAACTTAAAACTACAAAGTTGTAGCGAATTTTTTTCTTGAGGGGGAGATCAATCTCCACAGCAGCACCATCTCCGAGGAAGAAGAAGGGGCCAAGGGCCGCTACCCCTAAGGGTCGTGGCCGTCGCCGTCGCTGTCTCCTTCATCTCCTCCGGGCTGCACCTCTCCATCAACAACTCTCCCTCTCACCATGTCCATGTGTGAGTAGTTCCCCTCGGGGCTAAGGCTTATATCTTGATCTATGTGGTTTCTCTCTCTCCCATGATGTGATCTTTGTTGTGATCATATGCCATGTTAATCTAGGGTGATCCCATGATATTTCCCCTTCCTCTATGTATTGGATTGATGTACTCAATTGATCTTATCTAGTATAATCTCCGAGACCAAGGTGACAGCGGTCTATTGGACATGGGTTAGAAGAATATTATCATGAGTGATTTCCTCTTTTGTGTGTGGATTGAAGATTGAGAGTCTCCCTGAGGAAGTAGTAGAAGCTTTATGACAATTGCTACCAGGAGCATTGTGTGATTTTTCTTCTAAATCCTTGGAGAGGCATCGAGTGCGCTAAGTTAGTGTTGTTAGTGGATCTGCATTCGCGTGTTGATGGCCCGTAGAATTCGAGCTTTTTTTGCTTATTGGTGTATGTTGTTTCCTGTTCGCTCCGTCTTTGTCAGTTTTATTGTTTGGCTCTAAGCCTTCCCATCGGCAGGGAGACCAATAGTAAGCCCAATAGGGTTGCCCTATCCCGTGGAATCCGGCATGGCCACTGTATACTAACAGTTGACATAGTCGGATTTGACGCTTGCCTAACCAGTGGACCGACCACCTAGCTACCCTTGGATTGGACCCCAGCCAACCCTAGTTGTCTGTCGTGCGATGCGTATCCTCTTCTTTGTCTGAGAAAGATCTCCGCCATGCCTGTGTGCCCCAGCCTTGCTGCCTATAAGACCCTGTCCTCCTTGCTGCAGCATTCCCCGATCAGTAAGCCAGACCACCATAGAACCCAAGCCAGTTTCCCTGGGAACCATGTCCGGCCTTTTCAAAGCCCCCACCTTTCATAGTAAGACCTCGGCGGTCAACCATTCTGGTTTTCCCGCCTCCTTTGGGAAATGCTTTCCTAAGCCCTTGGCTATGTTGTTAACCCCGATTACCGAGTGTTCCAAACCGAGCCTGACCCTCACCTTTGCCGATAATGTGCAAAGGTGTTTATCCACCTCGGTCCCGATAAGATTGGAGATCCCGTGGTCTATGAGGGTAGGCCCATGCTGTCGGGACCCGGGGTTAGCGTATGCAAGACCCGCTACAACACAATCATATGGAGAGCCGAGAACCGTACCCACTTGTCTAAGGAGACAAGGCCAAGCACAGAACGTTCTCGGAAAGCATCGAACGTGAGGGGCATCCCATCAAGGCCGGATGATTAACTGAGATTGGTACTCATCACGCACACACAAGTCTAAATGATATGGGTGGTGAACTCCCATATTCATAGACAAGTCGCCTCAACCATACTCTCGATTGTATTATAACACTTACATAGACTTACTCCAGCCCGATCACTTAGTCGGAGTCTAGGGCGGGCTCGATCATACAACAAAGTGTGCACGTGACACAGTCACGAGCAATCAAATCGCGATGCCCCAAGCTGCGCACATCTAAGGGCCACTTGGTGTATAAAAGACCGCCAGCCAGATCACAACTAAGGTCTCGAAAACCAATACTAAGACATGCATGTTATAATCATACACGCAACACACATGTCTAGTATGAACAGCAGGTATCATTGCAATTCTCTACAAAGTTTACAACTTTATTGATAACTCTTACAGAGTGCACAGAGATCACGGGACCGTGATCCAACATTAGATCAAACATGCGGAAGCAAAGTACGTCTGAGTACATACAAGTTTAACAAATGGCTTAAGAAGCCTTATCTATAAACAAGCCCTTCCACGAGGGACCAGTCGTCTGACTGGGACTACACTAGCTTGATCAGTCGTCGAGCTCCAGGAAGAATGCACCTTCGGGGTCAGTGGGTTCATCTAAAACATAGAATAAGCAAACGTGAGTACAAAGTCATACTCAGCAAGACTTGCGTAGGAACAATACTACTCATGCACATGTATCAAGGTAAAGGGAGGTGGGGTTCATAAGCAGAAGTGACAGCTTTGACTTGGCTAGTCCTGAACTACGAGTACCAGACTTGAGGTAAGAAGCGTACACGAGTCCACTACATGTCTCCAACGAATTACACCACTATGTTGCCTTTCTCGACTCCCCACGAGAAAGCACACCATAGCACTCACGCTTATCTTGGAAAGTTTTATAAGTATCCAGTTCAAGTTGTCTAATAATCAAGCTAAGCTTTCCAAGAAGTCCATAACCATGGACGCGGCTATTCAAATAGTTTTGTTAACGCTGCAGGGGTGTACCGCTACACACACATGACCATAAGTTACCGCCAGGTCTCTTCACCATTCAAGGGGTGCCGGCGAGGATGCTCACCACAACTGTTACCTCATAGCCGATCTAGTCCAAGAAAGCCGCCTACCTGGGTTGGTTTCCACTATAGTGAACCCGGCCGGTTTACCGAAGTGGACCCAGATGATGTGTGCGTGGTGCATAATTCAGTATCGGTTGAGTCGTTCTCTCACTTAGCAGCCAGGCCACAAACCTACATGAACTCTGAACTACTGCGACATCTGGACATCGAAAGGGATGAGTTAGTAGGTTGAGAGGGGTCAGTGAGCCCAATGTGTGGTTGTACTCTTTATCTTGGATCACCACACAAGAACTCGGACTTAGGGCGGTGTTCAACGAGACAACCCACTATGTACTCCTACACAGCCTCTCATCATTCACCTTGTATTAGGGTAGATTCACAAACACATTTCCACCATCATCAACATGATTGCTACCATCCCGACTCACATAACAGTACCAACATTGTACCACTCTAAGCATGCAATAAGAAGTAACAGTTGTAGGGGCCACATGATATCAATCAACTCCTATGTTAGCTAGGATTGTGGTTTTCTTACTACTGTGACAAGATGATAGGTCATGCAAAGGATATGGGTTCAACTATGCGGTAGAATCGATAACAAGGTGATCATCCTATTTCATGTATAAGCGAGACTTAGAGGGAAGTGGGATTTTATCAACATGATCAATGGGGGTTTGCTTGCCTTGCTGACGAGGTTCAAACACAGTGTCTTCAACGAAGGGGGTGGCCTCCGGTTCCGGTTCCACCTCTATTCGAGCAAACAACACAAACAAGGGGATCAATATAAATGCAACGCACAATCACATGATCAAGTTTGTAATCTGATGTTCGTGGTTGCAATGTGTGGGAAATTTCAATTAAAAGAAGTGGGTTGCAAAGTCATTTGCAAATTCACTTCAAATTTGAATTCAAAAGAACTCCATATGCAAATTTGTCTTTGTTCTCCCAATTTAAATTGGTCAAACATGAAAACAAAGTCCATATTCAGAATCCTTGCATTTTTCTGATAATTTTACATGCATTATATGTTTAATTTGGAGTTAAAATGAATTAGTTATGAATTTTCAAAGTTTAATTCAATTTCTGGAATTTCTGAATTATATTTAAATCTTTTAACAGTTTATTGCGTCATGCCTACGTCAGCATGACGTGTGGGCCTCCCTGACAGGGGGGTCCCACTAGTCAGTGGCTAGGGGTTAGTTTATCTTCTCTTTAAATTAAACTTAGTTTAATTAAGGCTTGGGCCCACTGTTCAGAGGGTTAGGGGGTGATTAGGGGGTGGGGGTTATGTTAACCGGCCGGCCACGTCGGCTCGTCGCCGGTGGCAACAGAGCACGGCGGTGTCCTCGTGGGAGCGGGCTCCCGGCCACCAATCGGGGCACCGTGACCACCAGGAGGATCAGCACGCATGCGCGCATCTCCCTGGTGAGTCGAGCGTCAACGGGAGGGGACAGGTCATCGGCTGCGACAGCCCATGGCGGCGGCCGGAGAAGGTCCACGGCGGCCAGGCGGTTCGGGGTTCCATTTCGCGTGCAATTAGGGGGAAACTCCGGGGGCTCACCAGAAGCTGAAAGGAGCAGTCGAGGAGGCCGGGGGCTTCTTGGAGACGAGACAATCAACGGGGACGTGCTACGTCTCCGGCGAGTTGTCGAGGACAAAAGCGGCGGCTCGAGGTGGAATTGGCGCTTGATCTTCTGCGCGGAGATGTGGAAGACGACGGATTGGAGAAAGGACACGACCGGGTGGCTTCCTGTCGTCGTTTTCCGCGGGTGTGCACTCACGGCGGCGACGGTGAGCTCTCGGGTGCGGTGAGAATCCGGCGAGAGAGAGCTAGAGGGATCAGGGAGAGGGGGAAAGGACGCGGGGTGAGCTGGGCATCTCCGGGGCGCGAGAAGGGGGCAGGGGTGGCCTAGATGCGCCTCGCTGGCCACGGCGGCGTCGGCCTGCACGCCACCGAGGTGCTTGATGTCGCTGGGCAAGACGACAAGGGGTGGGGTGGTGGGCTGGGCCGGCTGGGGAATGAGTTGGGCCGAATGGCCAGCTGAGTTCTTCTTTTCCTTTTCTGTTTCTTTTTCTTTTCTGCATTTTTTTTCTCTGGTTAAAAACATATCAGGGTAATTTATAAAATTCCCAAATTTTATATGTAGCCTTAGGAGACTAGTAGCTAGTCACTCCCAAGAGTTGGGCATTTTTTTAATTTAATTCATATGAATTTCAAATCAAATAGGGGTTCTTTTAATTTTCCAAGGCACTGTTTGAATTTTAGAAAATTCCATGAGCATAGGATTGAACCCAAACCACTTTTAAAATGATCACCATCATTTATAGGAATTTTTCAAATGTTCAAAAGATTTTTGGAAAAAGATTTTTATCTGGCCATTTAAATTAAATTCTCTAGGGCTTTTCTTTTCCCCATTTTTGAATTTCTTCTGAAATTTTCACATGATGCAAAGTGACCACCTAACCCTAGCACATACCTAAAATAGGGTTGTGACAACTCGCCCCCACTCAAAAGAATCTCGTCCCGAGATTCAGAAGTCTGCGGAAGGAAGGAGGGGTACTCGGCACTGAGACGGTCTTCTCTTTCCCACGTGGCTTCTTTCTCAGAGTGGTGTGACCATTGCACGTTTAGAAACTTAATCTTCTGATGACGAGTGACACGCTCTTCGAAATCAAGAATACGAACGGGGTATTCTCGATAAGGAAGGTCATCTTGGAGATCAAGCGTTTCGTGGTCAACTTCGTGGATGGGGTCCTTGAAGCAACGCCTGAGTTGTGACACATGGAATACATCATGTACTCGGGAAAGGTGCGGGGGTAGTTCAAGTTGGTAGGCAACTTCTCCACGTTTAGCAAGAATGCGGAAAGGTCCAATGTAACATGGGGCCAACTTGCCTTTGATACCGAATCGTTTGGTTCCCTTCAGAGGAGTAACCCGAAGGTAAGCCTTCTCATCCAGATTGTAGCTTTCTTGCCTATGATGACGATCATAGTAGCTTTTTTGAGAGACTGGGCTGCTTTCAATTGATCACGAACAATGCAAACTTTCTCTTCCGCTTCCTTGATCATATCCGGTCCAAAGAATTGTCTCTCACCGGTTTTTGACCAGTTTAGGGGTGTTCGACATCTTCGTCCACAGAGGAGTTCAAAAGGATCCATGTTCAGACAAGATTGGAAACTATTGTTATAAGAAAATTCGGCGAACGGAAGAGATTTCTCCCAATTCTTCCCGAACGATATAACACAAGCTCTGAGCATGTCTTCGAGAATTTGGCTAACCCTTTCGACTTGACCACTAGACTGAGGATGGAAAGTTGTACTAAAGGAGAGATGAGTTCCCATAGCATTCTGAAAGCTTCCCCAAAATCTAGAGGTGAAAACGCTACCACGATCAGAATTGATTTCCACAGGAACACCATGAAGAGACACAATTCTAGAGACATACAACTCCGCTAGCTGGCTCGTAATTATGGACTCGCGAACTGGAAGGAATTGAGCAACTTTGCAAAGTCTATCAACGACAACGAAGATGGCATTGTTTCCTTTCTGGGTTTCTGGAAAGACAGTGATGAATCCATACTGACTATGTCCCATTTCCACTCTGGAATAGGCAAAGGTTGAAGAGTACCAGCAGGTCTTTGATGTTCTTCCTTAATGCGACGACAAACATCACATTCGGCAACAAATCGAGCAATGTCTCTCTTCATCCTAGTCCACCAAAATCTCTGGCATAGATCTCGGTACATTTTTGTGCTACCGGGATGAATCGAGAGGGGTGTTTCATGGGCTTCTTTGAGGATGAGTTTCCTTAGTTCCCTATTCTTAGGCACTACCAAACTATTTCCAAAGAATACCGTTCCTTTACTATCTGTGGAGAAACATTTAGCAACTCCACTAGCAATGTTCTCCTTGATCCGGCGAACACCTCGTGCACACCTTTGGGCAACTATGATTTGATCCTCAAGAGTTGATTTTGCCACCAAGGTAGAAAGATAACCACGAGGGACAATCTCAAGATTGAGCTTGCAAAATTCCTCATGAAGAAGTGGTTGACACTGTTGTAACATGAGGTTGTTACAATAAGACTTACGACTTAGTGCATCATCCATGACATTGGGTTTGCCTGGGGTGTAAGAAATTCCTAAGTCATAATCTTTTATCAACTCTATCTAGCATCTTTGCCTGAGATTAAGATCTGGTTGGGTGAATATACATTTGAGGCATAGGTGATCAGAATAGATCTCACAACGATTACCAAGGAGGTAATGTCGCCAAGTTGTCAGGGCATGAACTACGGCAACGAGTTCAAGATCATGGGTAGGATAGTTCTCTTCATGTGGACTCAACTGGCTTGAAGCATAAGCTACCACATGTCTATCTTGCATGAGTATGCATCCTAACCCTTGCCGTGAGGCATCACAAAAGATCTCAAAATCCTTTTTGGTGTCTGGAGGCGCAAGTACGGGTGCAGAAGTCAATCTTCTTTTTAGATCTTGAAAGCTTTCCTCGCACTTGGGTGTCCATTGGAATTTCTTATATTTCTTGAGGAGTTTGGTTAGAGGCTTTGCAACTTTAAAAATGTTCTTGACGAAGCGGCGGCAATAGCTTGCTAAGCCAAGAAAACTCCTAACTTGCTTAACCGATTCAGGTGGAGTCCAGTCAAGGACGGCCTGAACTCTCTCGGGATTGACATCAATGCCATTGGCCGAAATCACGTGGCCTAAGTAGGTCACTTATGGTAGCCAATATTCACACTAGGAGAATTTAGCATACAGGCGATGCTCTCGAAGTTTTATCAATACCAACCTAAGATGTTCGGCATGTTCTTCTTCGTTCTTCGAGTAGATGAGAATGTCATCAAGATAAACTACAACAATTTTATCTAAGTACTCCATGAAGATCGAATTCATCATGCGCGAGAAAGTGGCGGGGGCATTGGTTAAACCAAAGGACATGACGGTGTACTCGTAAAGACCATAACGAGTAGTGAAAGACGTTTTGGGAATGTCCTAGTTTCTGATTTTGATTTGATGATAACCTAATCTCAAATCCATCTTGGAGAAGACAGAGGATCCAGCAAGTTGATCATAAAGATCATTGATCCTGGGCAGTGGGTACTTGTTCTTTATTGTCGCTAGATTTAGCGGGCGATAGTCTACGCACATCCTTTCTGTTCCATCTTTCTTCGTTACGAACAGAACGGGGCAACCCCATGGCGATGAGTTTGGGCGGATGAAGCCTTTTGCCAACAAAGCTTCAAGTTGGATTTTAAGCTCAGCTAACTCACGTGGGGCCATTTTGTATGGGCGTTTGGAAATTGGTGCGGTTCCTGGCATAAGATCCACTATGAACTCTACACACCTGTCAGGTGCCTAGATTTAAGGAGTTGGATTACTGGATTGTTTTCCTGAGGATTACCATGGCTTACTAGGGGCTACAACAGATATGTCAGAGTAGCAAAGTACCCCAACACGATGGTTAGTGTGGTTATTCTGGATAGAAGACATCTAAAGTGGGAGGAAGAACTGCAAATGCATCAATATAGGTTTCTAGAATGAAACCTACAACAAAGTCTATGGAACTGTCGGGCATACCACCTAGAAATTCTTCTAGATGGACAACCGAAATAGAGGGAAGGATTTTGCAAATGCATCATATTATGAAGAAACCTAGAAAGACTCGGACAGCATAACGGCTGTAATTGCAAGAGAAGACAATTTCTTACAACATGGAAACAACACTTACATACCATGTAAGAAATCGGGAAGCACAACAACTCTAGCAAACCGAACACAACTTTCCTACGGCTACAAGGAAGCAAACAACGAGATGTTCTAGTAAGACATAGATGAGCCTAGTCCTATCTTCCCGTAGAAAAGATGAGGGTGACTCAAAACTCAGAATGATGAGGGTAAGGAGAAAAAAAGAAGCCTTACGTTGTTCCCTTATATACCCAGAGTAACTATATAACTATAGAAAGCTAGACTCGACTTCGACCAAGGCTGATAATCCTACAGTCAGTCCTGCTCTGATACCAAGTCTGTCGGGACCCGGGGTTAGCGTATGCAAGACCCGCTACAACACAATCATATGGAGAGCCGAGAACCGTACCCACTTGTCTATGCAGACAAGGTCAAGCACATAACATTCTCGGAAAGCATCGAACGTGAGGGGCATCACATCCAGGCCAGATGATTAACTGAGATGGGTCCTCATCGTCCGCACACAAGTCTAAATGATATGGGTGGTGAACTACCATATTCATAGAAAAGTCGCCTCAACCATACTCTCGATTCTATTATAACACTTACATAGACTTACTCCAGCCCGATCACTTAGTCGGGGTCTAGGGCGGGCTCGATCATACAACAAAGTGTGCACGTGACAGAGTAACAAGCAATCGCATCGCGATGCCCCAAGCTGCATGCATGTAAGGGCCACTTGGTGTATAAAAGACCGCCAGTCAGATCACAACTAAGGTCTCGAAAACCCATACTACGACATGCATGTTATAATCATACACGCAGCACACATGTCTAGTATGAACAGCAGGTATCATTGCAATTCTCTACAAAGTTTACAACTTTATTGATAACTCTTACAGAGTGCACACAGAGATCATGAGACCGTGATTCAACACTACATCAAACATGCCGAAGCAAAGTAGTTCTGAGTACAGACAAGTTTAACAAATGGCTTAAGAAGCCTTATCTATAAAAGATCCCTTCCACGAGGGACCAGTCATCTGACTGGGACTACACTAGCTTGATCAGTCGTCGAGCTCCAGGAAGAATCCACCTTCGGGGTCAGTGGGTTCATCTAAAACATAGAATAAGCAAAGGTGAGTACAAAGTCGTACTCAGCAAGACTTACGTAGGAACTATACTACTCATGCACATGTATCAAGGTAAAGGGAGGCGGGGTTCATAAGCAGAAGTGTCAACTTTGACTTGGCTAGTCCTGAACTATGAGTACCATACTTGAGGTAAGAAGCGTACACGAGTCCACTACATGTCTCCAGCCAATTACACCACTATGTTGCCTTTCTCGACTCCCCACGAGAAAGCACGCCATAGCACTCATGCTTATCTTGGACAGTTTTATAAGTATCCAGTTCAAGTTGTCTAATAATCAAGCTAAGCTTTCCAAGCAGTCCATAACTGTGGACGCGGCTATTCGAATAGTTTTGTTAACCCTGCAGGGGTGTACCTCTACACACACATGACCATCAGTTACCGCCAGGTCTCGTCACTATTCAAGGGGTGCCGACGAGGATGCTCACCACAACTGTTACCTCATAGCCGATCTAGTCCAAGAAAGCCGCCTACCTAGGTTGGTTTCCACTATCGTGAACCCGGCCGGTTTACCGAAGTGGACCCAGATGATGTGTGCGTGGTGCATAAGCCGGTATCGGTTGAGTCGTTCTCTCACTTAGCAGCCATGCCACAAATCTACCAGAACTCGAAACTACTGCGACATCTGGACATCGAAAGGGATGAGTTAGTAGGTTGAGAGGGGTCAGTGAGCCCAATGTGTGGTTGTACTCTTTATCTTGGATCACCACACAAGATCTCGGACTTAGGGCGGTGTTCAACGAGACAACCCACTATGTACTCCTACACAGCCTCTCATCGTTCACCTTGTATTATGGTAGATTCGCAACACATTTCCACCATCATCAACATGATTGCTACCATCCCGACTCACATAACAGTACCAACATTGTACCACTCTAAGCATGCAATAAGAAGTAACAGTTGCAGGGGCCACATGGTATCAATCAACTCCTATGTCAGCTAGGATTGTGGTTTGGTTACTACTGTGACAAGATGATAGGTCATGCAAAGGATATGGGTTCAACTATGCGGTAGAATCGATAACAAGGTGATCATCCTATTTCATGCATAAGCGAGACTAAGAGGGAAGTGGGATTTTATCGACATGATGAATGGGGATTTGCTTGCCTTGCTGACGAGGTTCAAACATAGTGTCTTCAACGAAGGGGGTGGCCTCCGGTTCTGGTTCCACCTCTATTCGAGCAAACAACACAAACAAGGGGATCAATATAAATACAATGCACAATCACATGATCAAGTTTGTAATTTGATGTTCATGGTTGCAATGTGTGGGCAATTCCAATTAAAAGAAGTGGGTTGCAAAGTCATTTGCAAATTCACTTCAAATTAGAATTCAAAAGAACTCCATATGCACATTTGTCTCTGTTCACCCAAAATAAATTAGTCAAACATGAAAACAAAGTCCATATTCAGAATCCATGCATTTTTCTCATAATTTTCCATATATTATATGTTTAATTCGGAGTTAAAACGAATTAGTTATGAATTTCCAAAGTTTAATTCAATTTCTGGAATTTCTGAATTATATTTAAATCTTTTAACAGTTTATTGCGTCATGACTATGTCAGCATGACGTGTGGGCCTCCCTGACAGGGGGGTCCCACTGGTCAGTGGCTAGGGGTTAGTTTGTCTTCTGTTTAAATTAAACTTGGTTTAATTAAAGCCTGGGCCCATTGGTCAGTGGATTAGGGGGTGATTAGGGTGTGGGGGTTATGTTAACCGGCCGGCCACGTCGGCTCATCGCCGGTGGCAACGGAGCACGGCGGCGTCCTCGCCGGAGCGGGCTCCCGGCCACCAATCGGGGCGCCGTGACCACCAGGAGGATCAGCACGCACGCGCGCATCTCCCTGGTGAGTCGAGCGTCAACAGGAGGGGCCAGGTCGTCGGCTGTGACCACCCATGGCGGCGACCGGAGAAAGTCCACGGCGGCGAGGCAGTTCGGGTTCCATTTCGCGCGCAACTAGGGGGAAAAACACCGGGGGCTCACCAGAAGCTCAAAGGAGCAGTCAAGGAGGCCGGGGGCTGCTTGGAGACGATGCAATCGACGGGGACGTGCGACGGCTCCGGCGAGCTGTCGAGGACGAAAGAAGCGGCTCGAGCTGGAATTGGCGCCTGATCTTCTGCGCGGAGATGTGGAAGACGACGGAGGGGAGAAAGGACACGGCCGGGTGGCTTCATGTCGTCGTTGGCAGCGGGTGTGCACTCACGGCGGCGACAGTGAGCTCTCGGGTGCGGTGAGAATCCGGCGAGAGAGAGAGAGCTAGAGGGAGCTGGGAGAGGGGGAAAGGACGCGGGGTGAGCTGGGCATCTCCGTGGCGCGAGAAGGGGGCAGGGGTGGCCTAGAAGCGCCTCGCACTACTGGAAAAACAGCTATAGATAATATTGACACTAATGGCGCACTATACATGTGGTGCGCCATTACTATTTAGTAATGGCGCACCATGTGAAGGTGCGCCTTTAGTAACCTAAACAGTAATGGCGCACCTGGTGAAAAGTGCGTCATTACTATGTTTGACCAAGGTTTGACCCATTCCTGGACATAGTAACGACGCACTTTTTATAAGTGCGCCATTAGTAAGGTGACATAGTAATGGCGCACCTGGTGAAGGGTGCGCCATTACTATGTTTGACCAAGGTTTGACCAGTCAAAGACATAATAATGGCGCACTTTGTAAAGGTGCGCCATTACTTTGTCCAACATAGTAATTGCACACCTTTACAAATTGCGCCATTACTATGTCTTTGACCAAGGTTGACCCAGTCAAAGGCATAGTAATGGCGCACTTTGTGAAGGTGCGCCATTACTAACTTTCTGAGGTGGCCAATTTTTTTACCAAATGCACACCCCCCCTCCCCCGTGGACCGCCTTTTCAGTTTTAAAAAAATAAACAAAAATGATAGAAATGTCAAAAAAATAAAATAAAATAAGATTCCCATGAGATATGTGGTCTAGTTGTTAGGAAAATTTAGAAACATGAATTTTGACTTTTTTTGCAAAATCTCTCGAGAATTGTGTAAAATGGGCTTAACTTTTGCATACGACCTCCGATGGAAAAGTTTTTTATATGAAAAATCATCTACTCGAAAATTTATATCCAAATTCAACCGGGTATAACCTGTTGAACATTTTTAGGATCCTCGAAAACCTAACAGAAAAAAAGTTACGGGGCTTTGAAGATCTAGAGGGCAAAAAAATGAAAAATAATTCAAACTTACTAATGGCGCACTATTTGAAAAGTGCGCCACTAGTAACAGGAAAAAAGTTTGAATTTTATTTTTGTATTTTTTTTGAAAAAAGTTCAAAATATGATAGGACACTGGTCGGTAAGTTTTAAAAAAAAGTTCACCATTTCATCACACCCATGGACATGAACAAGGTCCTAGACATGAACAAGGTTTAATAGGATTGATATGATACATATATCAACAAGTGCTTGTGAGGTGAAGTGGGGCAAGAGGTGACTGGAACTAAGAAGTTAAGCGTGCTTGGGCTGGAGTAGTGTGAGGATGGGTGACCCTCTGGGAAGTTTGACCACGGAGTGTAATTTGACTTGAGATTAAGTGGAGTAACTTGAGATTAAGCCGTAGTGACTCGAGATTAAGAAATAAAAAAAATAAAAAAATAAAAAAATTGAAAAAAAACATTAAATTTTTTTGAAAAAAAGTTAGTAATGGCGCACCTTAGATAGCAATGTGTGCCACTACTATGTTCCTGCCTTCCAAATTCAAAAAATTTAGAAAAAAAAAATAAAAAAAATGGGTGTCCAGTGGCGCACCAGTAGAGGTAGTAATGGCGCACCGGATGTGCGCCATTAATAGCAAAAAAAAGGTGCGCCATTAAAGGCCATTTTTCCAGTAGTGTCGGTGACCACGGCGGCGTCGGCATGCACTCCACCGAGGTGCTTGCCGTTGCTGGGCAAGACGACAAGGGGTGGGGTGGTGGGCTGGGCCGGCTGGGGAATGAGTTGGGCCGAATGGCCAGGTGAGTTCTTCTTTTCCTTTTCTGTTTCTTTTTCTTTTCTGCATTTTTTTGCTCTGGTTAAAAACATATCTGGGCAATTTATAAAATACCCAAATTTTATATATAGCCTTAGGAGACCAGTAGCTAGTCACTCCCAAGAGTTGGGCATTTTTGAAATTCAATTCAAATTGGGGTTCTTTTAATTTTCCAAGGCATTGTTTGAATTTTAGAAAATTCCATGAGCATGGGATTGAACCGAAACTACTTTTAAAATGATCGCCATCATTTATAGGAATTTTTCAAATGTTCAAAATATTTTTGGAAAAAGATTTTTATCTGGCCATTTAAATTAAATTCTCTAGGGCTTTTCTTTTCCCCATTTTTGAATTTCTTCTGAAATTTTCACATGATGCAAAGTGACCACCTAACCCTAGAATATACCTAAAATAGGGTTGTGACACATGCCCACCCTAGCATTGGCGATTCAGACGGCCGCTACAGCAGCTGTCAGTCGTCTTCAATCCAAGTTCCCGCAAAACGGGGAGACGCGGGAGTTCCGCTACTTCCCGAATGCGTCAAACCTTAGCTGCGAGTTCGCTGACACCACCAAGGATGCCGACCCGGCAATAGCTCGCCTGGTTCAGTTCATCGCCGCCCAGGGGCTACTTCTTGGCGACATCCTTGCGGGGTTCAACGCCATGGATAGTGACGCAGTGCGAGTTGTTGAGGCTGTGTACCGTAGAGGTCGCCAAGAAACCTCCCCAACCGTCCACCCGCTGCTGCCAAACCCAGTGCTACCCTCTCGAGTTGTGTTGCCCTCCTAGCCCGTGGACGAGTGCAACCTAGGCATTGTCTACACCGACCCCACCAACAGAACAATCCTTCAGCTGTATCGGCAAGGTCTGCTCCAGCAAGATCCAGCGGCTGCCCCAGGAGTTGAGTCTCGACTACTTGAGTTACTCGACTTCGGGAAGCATCTCAGCCTGCGCCCTCCAGGAGAGCCTAAGCAAGACTAGTTATTTAGATGTTTCCCAGTTTTCCTTCCGTCCTCGCCAGAGGATAGGAACCGTAGTTCCGAGTGAGTGGTTATCGTGTGGTGCGTAGTGAGGTCGCGCTAGCTTCTGTTGCTTGTGTTGAATGTACTGCTTGTATCGCCTGTATGTTGTGATGCTATATGTATGCCATGTTTCTTTGTGCATCTGTTGCATCTGTCCCCTGTTAAGCAGAAATGTTTAACAAAGCTGACAGTGGTTTTCCAAGATGTTTGTAATCAGTAGAGCACTTACACCCTTAATATTGGACTCGTTCTGAGTCTAATAAATGCGAGCTGGTTTAGGTATATGTAAGCCTAGAGTACATATACCCACTGACATTAAAACGTCTTAGTGTGATTATATCTGATGTGTTTTTCTTGTGCTTGCGTGTGTGCTAGTCGAGTATGTTGTTGGCACGTTGCACGCACACGCCCACGCGAGATTATTCCTCATGGGTACGATCACCCAAGTAACCGGATGGAATGCAAGGACACATCTCATGCCTATCTGCGCATGCCCTGTTTGGCATACCTTTGACCCGGGATTTAGAGGCGATTTCCCCAGCCCCTGAACCCAGTCCCAAATCCAGTCGCAATCTCGGATAAACTCTGAGAATTTTATTGCGGCAAAAGCCTTGCAACCTTCCATTACAATTGCAGACTCGGACCCTACCCTGATGCCCGTCCAGCCTGGTTATCACTCAATGAAGAGAAACCAGAGGAGAGACCCTCGCGTTGCCAGAACCCCACCGACCACACTGCGCAATCCCCCGAGACAGTGGCTCCGCCGTCACCACCTTGCATGACATCCGGCAACCCGTTGCCTCGCCTCGCCGCAGCCCTACCCATTTCGCCGGCCCGAAGCGACGGTGGAACCGTTCATCGGTTTTCCCTAGCCCGGAAGTTTTTCGAGGAGTAGGTGTAATTTTGAGCTACCCTAGGAATCTCGAGGACGAGATTATTTTAAGGGGGGAAGGTTTGTAACACCCAAAAATCGGGTTATCAATTTTTGTGTTGTTATTCCTTCCCAATTTCTTCTCCCGATCTTTTTCCCCTGGAGTTTGGTTTATGACCAGAAGAACCCAGACATCCTTGACCTTGTAACACTTTCCCCTTCCCTTTTTCAAGTCATGATCCCTCCCCAGACCCTCGAACCCTGGATATGAAAGGATATTGCCAAGTCAGGCGCAATGTCCTTCTCCCATTTTGCTTTTGAATTTGATTTCAATGATTTCTTTTGAAATTTTTTAACATGATGCAAGAGGACTTTGATCCTAGCACATTACCTAACAGAGGGTTCTAACAGAGGATGATGGTGATGATGATCTCGATGATGCCCGTGACGATGGTGATGACGATGAGGACGATCTCCCCCTCCGGGAGGAGTTCTCCCTGGCGGAATCTGCCCGCCGGAAAGGTCTTTTCTTTGTAGGTTTCCTCCACGGAGCGGTGGCGGAATTCCGTAAACTCTTCTTGTTTTGGGGTTTTTAGGTCATGGCGATGATATAGGTGAAAGGGGGGCTCCTAGAGTGGGTCCACCTCCCAAGAGGCCACCTGGTGCGGCCTGGAGGGGGGGCTGCGCCACCAGGGCGCCTGGGAGCCTGGTGGCCCCCCTCCAGGTGTCCTTCGGCTGGTCTTTGTAAATTAATTGGAAAATTGTATCCCACGAATTTTAGGTCATTTGGAGATGTGCTGATATGGCCTCTTGATGTGCACTTTTCTCCGTTCATTCCTACGTCTGATGATTCGGCACCGGAAAGTTGTAAACTGTGTAAAACAAGCCAAAACACTATAAGAACATCATCATAACATGAAATATATCAATGAATAAAGGTAAATTATGATGTAAAATAGTGATGCATTTTGGACGTATCAACTCCCCCAAGCTTAGACCTCGCTTGTCTCCAAGCGAATACTGAGCTCGGTAAACCTGTCCACAAGTTTAGAGGGTGAAGTGTCGATAATAAGAATACGGACAAGAAGCATCATAATTCCTCCTACTAAACTCAAGCATCCTCGACGGAAACCTCAACTTATATGGCCCTTATGAAAGAGTAATATTAATTACAATCAAAAGTAGGACCAAGAAAACTCATCAAATCATGGCAAACATGTCCTTTGGTCAAAGAACAACTAATAACTTTTAACTATTACTCTTTCCTTTATATTTTGATGAGATCATTTAAAGCTTTTGAAAGAAAATGTTATTAGTCAAGAAGTGAAAATGCTAACACAAAGGAAGATGTTTGATGTAGCAAGGCTCAACAAACAACTTGTTTATCTTAATGATAATGTCAATAAAGACGTAATATGGCAATTTTCAATGAGACAATATAAAGACACGCATATTTGTCAACATAAGGTGTCTGCACTTTGTGGGATAGAAAGAAGTGGGTTTACTAACTCAACATAAAAGTAAAGGCTTAGCCCTTCGCAGAGGGAAGTCGGGAAAACTCATGTGCTAGAGCTTTTAGAGGTTTTGAAATCAATAAGGTCATAAAAAAAGATTTTGAGAGGTGCATAATTCGTCAACGAATGCTAGTAGATAACCCAATTACTTCTCATGCTAGGCAAGTTTCGAGGAACGGCTCCCAAGTGAGAACGATCACATCCGCTTAATCTCCTTTGTTTATCACTGCCAAAGTTTTCTGATTTCTCATGAACAAAGCGCAAAGGAGGGTTTGTTTGTTTCTATTATATTTTACAAGCTGGGCGCACTCATTCCAGTCCCTCCTCGTATTAGGGGTTTGCAGATTAGACATGCAATCCCAAGACAAAACTTGTCCAACATAAGAAGATCATGAATTACATACTACTTCCTCATGAGCTAAAACAGAGGCACAAATAAAGGGGTATACTTGTCGGGACCCGGGGTTTGCATATGTAATTCCAGTCACAATTCAATCATATGGAGAGCCGAGAGCCATACCACTTGTATAAGCAGACAAGGCCAAGTACAAGACACTCTCGGAAAGCTCGAACGTGAGGGGCATCCCATCCATGCCGGATGATCAACTGAGGTGGGTCCTCATCGCCCGCTCACAAGTCTAAATGATTATGGGTGGTGAAATCCCATACTCATAGACAAGTCGCCTCAACCATATTATCGATTGAATCCTAACACTTACATAAACAGACTCCAGCCCGATCTCTTAGTCGGGGTCTCAGGCGGGCTCAATCATACAACAAAGTGTGCCACGTGACAGAGTCACGAGCAATCGCATCGCGATGCCCCAAGCTGCGCACATCTAAGGGCCACTTCATGTATAAAAGACCGCCGACGAGAGCACAACTAAGGTATCGAACCCCACACATTACATGCACGATATAAACATACACGCAACATGCATGCTAAGTGTATAACAGCAGGTAACACAACATGAACTCTACATACTCATAGTTTTATTGCATCTGCTATACAGAGCAGATATAGTAGTGTTACAAGCAGAGATCACATAACTGTGACCCAACATTACATCATACAACAACGGAAGCAAATTATGTCTTAGTAAAGACAAGGTTAACAAATGGCTTAAGAAGCCTTTAAGAAAAACACAATGACCCTCCAGAGGGACCAGGCTGCTGTCTGGGACTACATTACTTCGTCGGCGTCGAGCTTGAGGGGGAGGCCACCTTCAGGGTCAGTGGTCTCGTCTCTAAAACATAGAATAAGCAAACGTGAGTACAAAGTCGTACTCAGCAAGACTTACGTCAGAACTATACTACTCATGCTCAGGTATCAAGGTAAAGGCAAGTGGGGTTGTAATGCAGAAAGCTTTGACTTGGCTATCCTGTACTACGACTACATAGAGTTGAGATGAGAGGCGCACACGAGTCCATCTAATCTTGATCACCACATCAATACACAACCATGGATCCTTCCTCCACTTCCCCATGAGGAAGCAATCCAAAGCACTCACACTTATCTTGCGATTTTTAGAGTATCCATTTGAGTTGTCTAATAATCAAGTAAAGATCTCCAAGTAGTCCATAACTGTGGACACGGCTATTCAAATAGTTCATTAACCCTATAGGGGTGTACTTCTTCACATACGTAGCTACCACTTACCGCCTAGAACTCGTCAACTTCAAGCGGTGTCGGCGAGGATAGTACCACGACACTTACCTCACGGCTCCAACTCTAGTCCAGGGGATCGCCTATCTGAGTTGTACCCCAATCGGGAATCCGGCCGGGGTTTCCGTTCAGGACCCAGACGATGTATGGACGTTCCGACAAGAAGCAAACACCGAGATATGATCAAAGGGGGTTTGCTTGCCTTATTGTCGAGACCCGGGGGTGCCACTCTTCGGAGAAAACAGGGACTACGTCCGGCGATGGATCTATCGAGAAGAAGCAAACACCGAGAAAACAACAATGTAAACATCACATTGCAATGCACATTCAAGAATGAATCATGGCATGGTACTGATGTGATCTATGTTCAATTTGCAACAAGTTAATTGAAGTTGATTTGAAAAATAAACTCAAATTCAAACTCCAAATGTTGTTCAAATTATCTCAAGTTGCATTTTCTAATGTTTAGAGATGGTAAACCATGTTGTCATGTGTATGATATGCCTCTGATGTTCAAGTATTAAGGTTGGCATTGCAAAGATTTAATTTGAAATGATTTAAACATTTATTTTGAATTATTCCAAATAACCCAAATAGCTAAATACTACTGGTCCATGATATTTGGAATCATTTCATTTTTCTGATGATTTTTCATATATTACACTTTTGATTTGGAGTTATGGTTTAAAAGTTATTGAATTTCAAAGATTTAATCAATTTCTAGAATTTCTGGATTATCTGTAAATTGAAAAAGACTTTACTGCGTCATGCTTGCGTCATGCTGACGCAGGGGGGGCTGACATGTGGGCCATCATTGTCATAGGCACAGTGGTTAAATCCTGTTTAAATTAAACTTTTGATTTAATTAGAGGGGGCTGGCCCCACCTGTCAGTGGCCTAAGGCCTCACTAATCAGGGGGTTAGCCCCCTAATTAATCCAGCCGGCCGGCGTTTAGCCGCCGGCGGCACTGGACGCGGCGGAGGCATGCTGGAGTGGAGATTCCAGCCACGGGAAGGCACGATGGAGGCACCAAAGTGCTCCCCGTGGCCTCGCGCACCCACTGGCGGCCGTGCTCGGGTTCGACGGAGCTGGCGACTGGAAGCTTGGGGAGGAGCGCGAAGAGGGTCAGGAGGAGCGCACGCTCACCAGAAGTTTGAAGAAGGCGTCGGCGAGCTCAGGGAAGTCCGGCAGGCGGCGAATTTGGTGGAAGAAGCCACGGTGGCCGGCGGCGAGTCAAGGAAGGGGGCGACGTCCTCGGGGACTCCTCGGCTCGATTGAAGGCGGTACTCGACGAAGACGTCGACGGCGGTCACGGTGGACACCTCAGCTTGGCAGAAGGACGCCGTTGGCCACGGCAGTTCACGCGCTGCACTCCGGCGAGCCCTCGGGCAATGGCGAATCCAAGCAGGGAGAGAGCGGGAGAGAGACAAGAGAGGAGGGGGAAGGCTTGGGGGCGTCCACGGCGCTAGAAGGGGACAGAGCAATCAGCTCCGTGGCCTGGAAGCAGGAGGTGGCGCCCGGGCTCGGCATGCCCTCCACGGCGACGTCCTCCTAGCGCCAGGAAGAAGACGACAAGAGCCACTGGGCTGGGCTGGGCCAGGCCTGGTGGCTCCAGGTAAGTTGGGCCTCTTTTTCTTTCTCTATTTTTGTTTTCTGTAATATTTGTTTTGCTCTGAAAAAATACCAAAGAATTTTTAAAAACCCCCAAATAATTATCTTGGACATATGTGACATACTACTAGTCACTCCCAAGATTTGAAGATTTTTGGAATTCAAATTATTTGAATCCAATTCAAATAGCATTTAAATTTTATTTCCAACCCTCTGTTTGAATATTTGAAAAATCCATGAGCATGGGTTTGACTCCAAATCATTTTTTAAATGATCACACTCATTTATAGGACTTTTCAAAATTGTTTGGAGGAATTTTGGAAAAACCTTTTATCTGGCCTTTTTATTTAAATTCTTTTTGAGGCTTTTCCAAATCCCCAATTCTTAAACCATAGAATTTAAACATGATGCAATTATTTCTAGTAATAAAAGCACATACCAAAACTAGGGTTGTGACAATACTATTTTAAAGGTTTAAAGATAGCACATGAATAATATACTTTAGGAGTGGCGGTGAAATACCACGAATAGGAAAGGTATGGTGGACTCTTTGGAAGGTTGAGGTTTCAAGGTATGGGTGCACAAGCAATATTCCCACTTAGTACAAGGTTTGGCTAGCAAAGGCTTTTAAAAGTAGACAAATGATGTTGACTTGGATGCAAAACAGTATAAATTCTACATTAAGAATTGACATGAAACATCAAGTTGTCTTCCTTGTCAGCATAACACTTCAAGCATAAGAACATAAAGGTTTTGGCCATGTCGCTACTAGAAAAACTCATGCTTGTTGTTAAGACCAAAGCTATGTTTGCCAAGATTAAATAAAGTTTTTAAAGCCATAGCTGATATATAAGATCAATACTCCCATAAGAATCAGCATATAAGGTCGATTGCGTGAAGAGAATACTGAGTGAAGCGATGAAACCAATAGACTTATCATTAATATTTCATCATAGACACTGCACACTAATGGATACAAGACTCTCCACAAAGGAGTGGTAGACCTCAATGCATACACCTATTTTATAAGATAACTTCCCTAGACATGATACGACGCCAAACTTGACCACCAAAGACAAAGATAAAGATAAAGATACTGTGCACTCCCCTAAGCTTTGAACAATCTAAGGGGATGGCATTACCCATGAAGATTTCACTCTTGATCTCTGTTCTTGTACGTCGGGTAGGTCTTAGAAAAACGTTTTCAAGGAAAACGTCCTCCAATCCATACAAGATTCTTTAGTTTCCTGGATCCTGGAGTCGGAAGGTAGGCCTAGCGCAAAAACTTTAGTTCATACTCACATTTCTGGTTTTGTAGGTCAAAGATGTGTCCTTGAAGCTCGAACACTTTAATTTCTAGTGCAGATATGCTTGAATGCACTTCCTCAATCTCCTCCTCATGTTATTTCTTCAGCTCAGTGATCATGTCGATGTTGGCCTCAACACCACGCTCGATCATCAACTTGTACTTGAAGACTTCTTGCTCCACTTCTTCCAGCCTGGCCTTGGTGCTCCCCTCATTGACCGGTCCCTTCAGATCTTCTTTGTGAAGGGCACCATACTCCACCCAAAGTGTTTGAGGATGCCTCTTCACCTCCGCGAGCTAAGGGTTGATGACGTTGACGAGGAACTTGTCCTTGGGGTAACTTGGGGAAGCCATGGCACCTAGGTTTTGCTGAAAGTTTTCCTGGAAGCAATAGATCGAAAAGAGAACGCATGAAATCACAAGATATAGAGACGGGAAAATATATAGCAAAAATATTGCATCGAAAGGTAGGTAACAAGACAAAGTGGGGTCGGAGGCGGACTCTGGGTGGCCCAGGCGGCCTCCTGGTGCTGCCAGGAAGCAGGCCGCGCCACCAGGTCGCCTGGAGCCCATGGAGCTCGTCTCCAGCTCCACTTCGGCACCTAATTTTCCTAAGTTTTCAAAAGCACATAATACTGGACTTTTATGGATGTTCGCGAAGTTTTCTTACCGTGTTACATGCCTATTCTTATTCTGTTTCTTCTGGCATCTGAATCGGAGCTGCAACATGTTCTTCGTGAGTGGTTGTGCATATTGTATTCACATCAACATTGACAAGGTCTCCTGCCAGGTAATGCTTCAATCTTTGTCCATTCACAACTTGAGAAACGGTGCCTTCAAAATTGTTAATATTGATTGCACTGGAGCGGTAGATCTCTTCAATGTGAAAAGGTCCTTCCCATCTGGAAAGTAATTTAAATGGAGAAAACCTGAAACGACATCTAAACAACAAAACTTTATCACCAACACTAAATTCATGTTTCAAAATTCTCCTGTCATGCCACTTCTTTAACTTTTCCTTAAACATTCTCGCGCTCTCATAAGCTTCACTTCTCCACTCATCTAGAGAAGTCAAGTTCATGAGACACTTTTCACCAGCAAGTTTTGGGTCAGCATTAAGCTCTCTAACAGCGCAGAAAACTTTGTGCTTTAATTCTTAAGGTAAATGGCAAGCTTTGCCATATACCATCTTATAAGGAGACATGCCCATGGGATTCTTGTAAGCAGTTTTATACGCCAACAAGGCATCTCCTAACTTTTTGGACCAGTCCTTTCTAGAATTGTTCACTGTCTTTTGTAAGATCAACTTGATCTCTCTATTCGTGAGCTCAACCTGCCCACTCGTTTGAGGGTGGTAAGGTGAAGCAATCCTATGGTTAACATCATACTTTGCTAAAGCTTTTTTATAAGCACCATGTGTAAATTGTGATCCTCCGTCGGTCATGAGGTACCTTGGTACACCAAACCTAGGAAAGATCACATCTTTAAGCATTTTCAAAGATGTCTTATGATCAACACTCTGAGTGGGGATTGCCTTAATCCACTTTGTTACATAGTCAATAGCTACTAATATGTGAGTTTACTTGTGCGAAGGAGGAAAAGGACCCATAAAATCAAAACCCCAGCAATCAAAAGGTTCAATAACTACAAAATATTTCATAGGCATCTCATTTCTCCTACTAATATTACCAACTCTCTGACACTTATCACAAGATAAAACATATTTTCTAGCACCTTTAAAGAGAGTAGGCCAATAAAAACCTGATTGGAGAACCTTGTGTGCGGTCCTCTCGCCGGCATGATGTCCTCCATAGGGACTATCGTGACAATCCCTCAATATATCCTTCTGCTCATGCTCCGAAGTGCATCTTCTAACGATCATGTCCGCACATTCTCTGAAAAGGTGTGGGTCATCCCAAAAGTAATACCTCAAATCGTGGAAGAATTTGTTCCTTTGCTCAAATGTTAAACCATGGGGGTAAAAACTTGGTAAAAATAAAGTTAGCATAGTCTGCAAACCAGGGATCAGAAATAGATTGTATCCTTAAAACAACTAACTGTTCATCAGGAAAGCTATCATTAACAGGAATAGGGTCATGTGGTATGTTCTCTATCCTGGAGAGGTTGTCCGCTACTGGATTGTCTGCTCCTTTCCTGTCAACAATCTGAAAATAAAATTCTTGAAGAAGAAGAACCCATCTGATAAGCCTTGGTTTGGCATCCTTCTTCCCCATAAGATACTTGATAGCAGCATGGTGAGTATGAATAATGACTTTGGAATCAACAATATAAGGCCTAAAATTATCACAAGCAGACACTACTTCTAAAAATTCCTTTTCAGTAGTAGCATAATTCTTTTAAGCGCTATCAAGGGTCTGGCTAGCATAATGTATAACATTCAATTTCTTATCAACCATTTGTCCTAACACAGCTCCAACAGCAAAGTCACTAGCATCACACATAATTTCTAAAGGTAAATTCCAATCAGGCGGTTGGACTATAGGATCAGCTATGAAAGCTTTCTTAAGAACTTTGAAGGATTCCTTACAATCTTCATCAAACACAAAAGGAATATTCTTCTGTAGAAGATTGGTGAGGGGTATCAAAGTCTTGGAAAAGTCTTTGATAAATCATCTATAGAAACCAGCATGACCGAGAAAACTATGAATACCTTTGATGTCCCTTGGATAGGGCATCTTCTCGATTGCTTCGATCTTGGCCCTGTCCACCTTGATTCCCCTTTCGTAAATCTTGTGGTCAAGAAGAATTCTCTCATTAACCATGAAATGGCACTTCTCCCAATTGAGCACCAAGTTTGTCTCTTCACATCTCTACAAAACTTTATTAAGGTTGTGGAGACAATGGTCAAAAGAGGTTCCATAGAGGGAGAAATTGTCCATGAATACCTCAACAATTTCCTCACAAAAACCATTAAAGATAGCAGACATACACCTTTGAAAAGTAGCAGGGGAATTGCATAAACCGAAAGGCATACGTGAAAGCACGTGGATGTCGCCTAGAGGGGGGGTGAATAGGCACTTAAAAATAATTACGGTTTAGGTTTTAACAAATGCGGAATAAAACCTAACGTTTAATTTGCCAAGAAAGAAACCTAAATAAGATAGGCTAAACTATGTGCACCAACACTTATACTAAGCAAGATAAACAACTATGTGATAGCAAGATATATAACAAGAGCACTAAGGCTATCACAAAGTAGGTGCACAAGTAAATAGGTTGACTAGATGAACAACCTTTGGGACAAGCAATGCACAATAATATGAGCAAGCACAAGATAAACAATGTAATAAGCTTGCTCAAAGTAAGGGTAGAGATAACCGCAAGTGGAGCCGATGGAGACAAGGATTTGTTACCGAAGTTACTTCTCTTGCGAGAAGTACGTCTCCGTTTGGAGAGGGTGAGGAGCACAATGCTCACACGAAGCCAACGAGGGCCACCCTATTTCCCCTCACGCTCTTACCAAAGCAAGATGTCGTGATTCCACTATTAGTACACTTGAGGGCGGTCACCAAACCCGTACAAATGGAGACCCTTGGGGGCGGTCACCAAACCCGTACAAATGCTCAGGGCGTTCTCCACAACCGAATTGGAGGCTCCTGTAGCGTCCCGAAGATTTCCACCACAATGATTGAGCTCCGCAACAACAAGCCTCTAGGGGACAAAACACCCAAGAGGAACAAGCTCTAGAGTGCCAATGCACTCAAGAGTACAAGCTCTAGAGTGCCAATGCACTCACGAGTAACTATCTTCTCAACTTCACTTACTACAACGAATCCTCGGAGAGAATTCAAACAGATGCACCAAATGCAATGGCAAGAGCACACGAAGTGCTCAAGTCCCCCACTCTCAAATCCCACCAAAGAAACAAAATCTATGGAGGAATATGAGAGGATGAACAAGGAGAAACACCAAGAACTCCAAGATCTAGATCCACAAGGTTCCCCTCACAAAGAGGAGAGTTGACTTTGTGGAGAATGTAGATCTAGATATCCTATCTCTTTTCCCTCAAAAAGGAGAAAGAATCATGGGGGGAATAGAGAGATATCAAGCTTGAAGAGGTCAACAATGGAGGTGAAAAACGAGCTCAAGAACATTAGGTACAATGGGGAAGAGAAACCCCTTTTATAGGTCACCACAAATCCAACCGTTATGTGCAGTTTTCTGCGTTCTGAGCGGTACTACCGCTCCCGAAGCGGTACTACTGCAAAAACGGTACTGCCGGACATTAATAAATTCTCTACTACCGCCAGAACAGAGGAGTTGCGGTAGTAGCAAGCGGTACTACCTCTCTACCTCTCAGGCAAAAAATAGCACGCCCAAAACAAGCATAACTTTGCCATACGAACACCGATTTTGATGATCTTGGGCTTGTTTTAAAGCTATGGAAAAGCTCTAGGTCCTCAAATAGAGAACCACCCAAGATCAACAATAAGAAATGATTCAAATCATGGAAAGGTAAAAAGTCCAACAAGGTAGAAGGTGAAACCTTCACAAGATAAGAGCAGACAAAAACACCAACATCGAAAACACAAAAGTAAATGTATATGAAATCCGTTTTTGATGAAGAAGAACTTGTAATGAATACGACCTCAAGCTCCAACATTCACAAAGAGAAAAACGAAACAAGAACCAATAAAGATGATGCCAAGGATGCAAAGGTTTGAGCCCTCCACGAACGATGCGGCCTGGCTTATAACCCGGTCTCCTCACAACCACCATGAGACCGGTAAACTAGAAACCTATAAAGGTCAAACCTTTGTCTTGCGCATAATCCACTTGAGCATGATGATGACGATCATGTCCGCCTCAAGTTGGAACATCTTCCTTGATTCCGCCGGCTCGAGGAAGACTAGTAGATTGCTCCCCCATACTCCATTATGGGTGAGCCTCTTTTAGGCATATCTTCACAAGACCATTATCACAAAATGGTCGGCAAGCTCCAAGCATATGATATCTTCGTGATGACCCTCTTCACCTTGCACACATCAACTTGACCAATCTTTGGATAGATCCATGAAGAACACCTTGGTCAACACATAATCTTCATCTTACAACCCTGAAGCCACCATATGATCTTCAAGCGTTGCCTATGGACAAACCTTAAAGTATAACTCAAGGAAACCATTAGTCCATAAAGATTGTCATCAATTACCAAAACCAAACATAAGGAACGTGCCCTTTCAATCTCCCCCATTTTGTTAATTGATGACAAACACATTAAGAGGGTTTATATGATGAATTATGCTAATCATGCAAAGCAAGTATGCATGGTAAGAGGGAAAATGCTTAAGAACAAAACCAAAGCTTGAACCTCCTCAAACAAAACCCTCTAAACTCTTCTCCCCCTTCGGCATCGATTTCCAAAATAGGCGGAAAAAAAAACTTAGAAGGCCGATGTAGAATGTATTCCTCCCAAAAGGGTGTATTTCTCCATAAATGACTGGGATAAAATACACATATCCTAAGATACGTGGTGGGAGGAAAGACAAACTATATTGAGGATTCAAGATTGCAAAAAGATGAGATGGCACAAAGGCATAAGAAAATGTAGGCAATCAACCGATCCAACATGCCAAAAGATTATAAGATTTTATGATTTGAGCATAGGAGTGTTATACAGAAAATAGAGAAGTTCCCCAAGATTTATGAACTATTTATAATGTTTGTATTATAATACAAAGTTCACAAAAATTGGATCATCACTCCCCCAAAATCGATAGAAACACAACACAAGTGCAAGTGTGCAAAGATATGAGACAAAGTCTAGCACTTGCACCAAACCAATGGTTGAGCAAATAGCAAATAAGATAATCGTAGGAATGAGCTCAACCAACAAGATGTGTGTTAGTCATGGCAAAGCACTTGATACGGATAGTACAAGGATGACTATTTAAGCATCAACATAGTCTTTAGGAAATGACACTCAAAGTGCTAGACATGTCCTTCCAACATAAGTTAAGAAGGTCATACACACAAACAACAAATGGGTTCACAAGCTTAAGTAAAATGGAAAGTAAAATCAAGGCTTGTGACGACCCCATGGTGAAGATAGAAAATAATAGGCTAATCAAGACAAGAATGAGGACAACAATATTCACCACCAAAAGAGTGCACACTAGGATGAAAAGAATTAAGACACGCACTCAAACACACATGCTTTGATGTAACCACCGAAGAATTGAACATTAAAAATAAAATGTGGACATGAAAGAGCAAGGATATCCACAAAAAGTGTAACTTCTCTCAAGTGTATGAGATTCTAGGTAGAAAAAATATCCACAAAGAAGCAAGTACACACGAAATAGTCACAAAAGGAAAGAACAAGATATCCAAACGGAAGCCATAAATATACGAATAAGATCTTTGCTTGAAAGCATAGCCAATGGCTTAATATTATCTTATTTTATACCAATGAAATCCACACAAACAAACGTCAAAGTCATCACAACTAGTAACAAGGTACCAAGAGATAGTTGGGATGCTTTGAACAAGGAAACAAGTATCGCAATCCAATAATATATCTTGCAATTCTAGAACAAATCATGAACCACAACAATTGCAAATGAAGAATGTCATGCCATGATGCAACCTACACAAGGTAGGAAGCAAGAAAAGTATGCATGAGGTACATACTTGTTACCGAGATAGCATGGGAATAAAGTAGTAGATAAAGTCTTCATTGATTGTCCTGGCTTGACTCCAAAAGGCACATGGTGACACCACCTTCCTTTTGACTAAGACGACCCTCCACTGCATCTCCAAATTTCCTAGAAACAACATTAACAAACAAAATGGTACCCAAGCTCATTGGGACCCAAGAGTTAGAGGAACAAAAATATATAGGACAAACTCCACAAGAATAAGTGCATATGGACATGAAGATGAATTCCATGCACATATTAGCCAATAAAGAAGTGGATGGAGTTTAACCTATATATAGGATCAAAGAAAGAAATCATGCATCGGGACTACTCATAGAAAATATGCATGCACGAGACTTTCAAGAACCAAAAGTGAATACAATTTGGACAAAACACCAAGTAAACCAAGATAGCACACCAAAGGGTGACACAACATAAGGTTGTCCAAATTATATCAAAGGTCCCAATCAACATATGATAGAAGACAAGTAGCAATTAACACATGGTCAATTGCTACACTTACCAAAAAATGAGAAGAAATACCAATTGAATGAAAACCCAATCAACGCATGATTGAATAGGAAAACAATTGAAAAGGATACCAAGTGATCATAAGATACCAAAATAAGATTCCAATTGAAAATAAGATTTCAAAATAAACTTGTCACTTGGAGTATACAAAATAAAGGATACATCAAGGAATGGGGTATCAATTGACACACCAATACATAGAGAGCATGATACCAAAAATAAAAGATATCAAAGAAAATAGGTATCAAACCCTCAAAAGGAGAGTATAATTCCGAACTAACTATGCCCTCAACAAATTTATGATGACGCAAAGCACCAAAGAGAATATGCCTTCCAATAACACACACGTGATATGCATCATAAGATGCTAGCTCCCCCAAGAGATGTGCATTATATAGAATTTCCAATTGAATACAAAATGCACAAGATGGGATCATCACTTTCTCTATATCTAGAGAAACACTAGACAAGATCACGAAAACACATGATCCACAAGTGGCTAGGAAGACAATGAGAGTTAAAACCACAATAAAACATTGGCAAGTAATAAGGCAATTAGAAACAAGCCAATGTAAAGGTGATCAATAATTTAAACCACATATAAGAGTACAAATTGTTAAGCACAAGAGGTATATGGAATTACTTCCGGGTGGTAGGTAGCATTCATATAAATTATCATCTTTACAACAACAACCATAAGCATGTAGCAAAAGATAAGAATTGATGACAATGCTTACAAAGAGATTCTTGATGGCTTCAAGTATGCATCCAATCATGCAACCAATGATTGGAATAAATTGGAGCAAACGGTTCCCTCATAGAAAATACAAGTACATATTGGAGGGAAACTGTATCAAGAAAATTTCACACACTCAAGATCCATAAGATGAGAAATGAATTTAATTTAAGAAAACTGGAACTTGAGGAGCAAACATGCCACCTAGGAACTAGATAATTTACAATATCAATTCTAAGTGACAAAACCTCAAATTTACACATTTTATAGGTGTGTAATATGCACAAAGCACATTACTCCCCCATAATGTGATATCCCAAAGTTTACAACAAGGGGCAAAAAAATACCAACAAGAGGTAATTAATGGATATTTTCGAATTTGAATTTATCGTGAGTACGACATACCACATAGAGATTAGATAATCTTATACTATCAATAATAGGTGGTATTCCTCATGTATACACATTTTTAGGATCTGAAGTGCACAAGGCACATCACTCCCCCAAAATGGGATGATCCATTAATCTCTCACAAGAACCAACTAAGATAGAACTAATATGAAAACTAGGCTCAACACAACACTCAAACATACATGATGTTCAAACCAACATATACATAATTGGAAGCACAACATATACAAACACATGCAAGGTACAAAACCAAAACATGCAAAGGGGAAAGTAACTTTCAATGTAAACTATATAAGTACAAGTTATCGTAAGGAGGCACATTGGATATACGATAGACACATGATAGTCCAAATGACTTGGCTTGAGAAAATATGATTAATGAAGGTCCCTTAATTCTTCATAATGTATCCAAGTCTCCAATTCCCTCCACCAACACCTATTGATCAAGTTTGAGCTTGTTGGTCCCCAACCAAGTTGGGTCCTAAGAGGGTAGTCACAATAGGCCTGGCAACCCAAATGGTGCTTTTCTTGTCACCACTTTGAGTGCCAACAAATTTGGCAAACACATTGCCAACCTTATCCTTTCGAAGATAATAAACATCATCAACTATAATAGGGTTGGATAAGGTACCGTTCGTGCATGAAGAAGCAAGATGACCCTTCTCACGACATAAGTAGCAACATCTACTCTTTCCTTTCTTCATGGTTGATTTCTCAACATGAAGATCATTTACTTGAATCTTCTTGGCAAGTGGCTTCACTTCACCTTGCAGTTGAACTTGAGGCCTCTTCCCTGGTTGCTTGTCACTCATGGGCTTCTTCTTCAAATGGCAAGATCTAACATGGTGCCCTTCAACCTTGCACTTGAAACAAATAATGTTGGCCGAATTCTTGACTTGTGATTGGCCCTGTTCTTGTTTAACATGGACTTCTTATTGTTGGAGTTGAATCCATGTCCACCCTTTTCATTGGGGGATTTTTGTCCACACAAAACCTTGTCAAGTGTAGACTTCCCGTCATGACCCTTTCCCAAGTCTTTCTTCAAAGAAGTGACTTGGCCCTTGAGCTCTTTGATTTCCTATACATGGTTAGTAACAATACAAGTACTAGAGGAAGTAGAAGCTTCATTGTTAGAGAAACAAGGCAAGGAGAGTAATTCATCACATGATGTAGCAACATTATGAGTGGATGAATTACATGGACTAGCACATGGCAATATAGCATAATGAGTAGAAAAAGTGCTAATATCCACATGAAGAACTAATTTGGAAACCTTAGCCTCATGAGCTAAATTTAGCATATTATGGGATACTAGAATATCCTCATGAGAGCTTGAGAGCTTTTCATGATTTTCTTCTAATTTCCCATACTTGCTAGTTAGAAACCCAAGTTGAGCCTTTAGCTCAACATTCTACTTTAGTATGGATGCTTCACAAGAAATAGAGTTAGTAGCACAACCATCATCAAGAATAACGAAAGGAGAAGATGACAAGGCAAGCTCTTTCAAATATGAAGCTTTTAGTTGAGCATGTGAATCGGTGAGTTTGATGAGATCACCCTTAATGACTCGTGAGCCATTTCTGAGGTGCTCAAAATCCTCAAGGAGTTTAGCATGCGCAACTTCAATCTTATCATGTTTAGTTTTGATAGAATTAGCAACCTCAAGGGTTCTGTCAAGAGATTCCTTTACTTTAGATAACTCTAAAGAAAAAGACTCCTCAAGAGATTCCTTGGTGGTTTCTTCACACTCAAGAGCTTGAGATAGATCCGCAATTTCATTAGCGTAATCACGCTCATGGCTTTCCATTTTCTCAATGGTTGCCTCATTCTCCTCAATATGAGCTTCCAACTCCTCAATGTATTTCTTGCCCTCAATGGCAATAGACATGATTTCCATGAAGTTGGAGCAAACAATTTTATTCTTATGAAGAGCTTTAAAACCCATTTCTCCCTTAATTTTTAAGGAAGCAATATTATCATCCTCTTCAACATTGTCTACATTAACATTATCTATATCATCACCATTACTAGATATGAGGGTCAAAGTAGGAGATACCTTTAACTCCTTCGCCATAAGGCAAAAGTGAGTAACACGAGATGATGATGTAGGATCATATGAGGCACCATCCAAGGCCACATCTTGTTCCATGGATTGTTGGTTTTCCTCTACATTGTTAGAACAATAACTAGAGGAAATAGAGGCATGGTTATCATGGCAACAAGATATAGCAAGCATATGATCATGAGATATATTCAAGTTATTTCTACATGATATGCATGGACTATCAACACAAGCATGTAAAACATTTATGGTGCTCGAAGTGTTGAGGTCCAACAAGGAGGCATTGCGATAAGATAGTGATAAAGGGTTATCAATAATAAGTTCACTATCATCATTGCAATGACTCACACTACTCACCATTTTATTACCTTGTGGAAAACCACATGTTGGTGAAGTAGAAGAAGTTTAGAATGCATCGCGACCGAAGGTGGAGGGAGAACAATCATCCCCACAAATCTTGGACACACCATATTTATCTTTAATCTTTGTCCACAACTCATGAGCATCCCGAAATGGCATGAGTTGAAATAAGTCTACATTACTCAAAGCATCAACAAGCACATTAGAAGCTTGAGCATTGAGATAAGATTTTTTCTCATCCCCTAAAGATAGGTTTGGAGTATCCTTTTGAGGAGAAAAACCCATATCTACAATTTGCTCCATACACGGGTCAATGCCCCGGAAATAATTAAGCATGCGAATTTTCCAAGCATCAAAATTTGTGCCATCGATACTAAGAGTGTCAATGAATCCTAATCCCCTAGTCGACATCTTTACACTCAAGGCGGTGAACCCCTATAAAGAGAGACGAGGCTCTGATACCATTTGCAAGGACGTGGATGTCGCCTAGAGGGGGGGGGGGTGAATAGGCGCTTAAAATAATTACGGTTTAGGATTTAACAAATGCGGAATAAAACTTAACGTTTAATTTGCCAAGAAAGAAACCTAAATAAGATAGGCTCAACTATGTGCACCAACAACTTATAGTAAGCAATATAAAAAACTATGTGATAGCAAGATATAGAACAAGAGCACTAAGGCTATCACAAAGTAGGTGCACAAGTAAATAGGTTGACTAGATGAACAACCTATGGGACAAGAAATGCACAATAATATGAGCAAGCACAAGATAAACAATGTAATAAGATTGCTAAAAGTAAGGGTAGAGATAACCGCAAGTGGAGCCGATGGAGAAAAGGATTTGTTACAGAAGTTCCTTCTCTTCCGAGAAGTACGTCTCCGTTTGGAGAGGGTGAGGAGCACAATGCTCACACGAAGCCAACGAGGGCCACCCTATTTCTCCTCACGCTCTTACCAATGCAAGATGTCGTGATTCCACTATTCTTGAGGGCGGTCACCGAAGCCGTACAAATGGCGACCCTTGGGGGCGGTCACCGAACCAGTACAAATGCTCGGGGCGTTCTCCACAACCGAATTGGAGGCTCCCGTAGCGTCCCGAAGCTTTCCACCACAATGATTGAGCTCCGCAACATCAAGCTTCTAGGGGACAAAATACCCAAGAGGAACAAGCTCTATAGTGCAAATGCACTCAAGAGTACAAGCTCTAGAGTGCCAATGCACTCACGGGTAACTATCTTCTCAACTTCACTTACTACAACAAATCCTCGGAGAGAACTCAAACCGATACACCAAATGCAATGGCAAAAGCACACGAAGTGCTCAAGTCCCCCACTCTCAAATCCCACCAAAGAAACAAAAGCTACGGAGGAATATAAGAGGATGAACAAGGAGAAACACCAAGAACTCCAAGATCTAGATCCACAAGGTTCCCATCATAAAGAGGAGAGTTGACTGCGTGGAGAATGTAGATCTAGATCTCCTCTCTCTTTTCCCTCAAAAAGGAGCAAGAATCATGGGGGGAATAGAGAGATCTCAAGCTTGAAGAGGTCAACAATGGAGGTAAAAAACGAGCTCAAGAACATTATGCACAATGGGGAAGAAGACCCCCTTTTATAGGTCCCCACAAATCCAACCGTTATGTGCAGTTTTCTGCGTTCCGAGCGGTACTACCGCTCCCGGAGCGGTACTACCGCTCAAATGGTACTATCTAACATTAAAAATGCTCTACTACCGCCCAGAACAGAGGAGTTGCGGTAGTAGCAAGCGGTACTACCGCTCGAGCGGTACTACCGCTCTTCCGGGCGGTACTACCGCTCTACCTCTCAGGCAAAAAACAGCACGGCCAAAACAAGCATAACTTTGTCATATGAACTCCGATTTTGATGATCTTGGGCTTGCTTTAAAGCTATGGAAAAGCTCTAGGTCCTCAAATAGAGAACAACCCAAGATCAACAAAAGGAAATGATGCAAATCATGCAAAGGTAAAAAGTCCAACAAGGTAGAAGGTGAAACCTTCACAAGATAAGAGCAGACAAAAACACCAACATCGAAAACACAAAAGTAAATGTATATGAAATCCGTTTTCTATGAAGAAGAGCTTGTAATGAATACGAACTCAAGCTCCAACACTAACAAAGAGAAAAACCAAAAAAGAACCAATAAAGATGATGCCAAGGATGCAAAGGTTTGAGCCCTCCACGAACGATGCGGCCTGGCCTATAACCCGGTCTCCTAACAACCACCATGAGACCGGTAAACTAGAAACCTATAAAGGTCAAAACTTTGTCTTGCACATAATCCACTTGAGCTTCATGATGACGATCATGTCTGCCTCAAGTTGGAACATCTTCGTTGATTCCGCCGGCTCGACGAAGACTAGTAGATTGCTCCCCCATACTCCATTATGGGTGAGCCTCTTTTAGGCATATCTTCACAAGACCATTATCACCAAATGGTCGGAAAGCTCCAAGAATATGATATCTTCGTGATGCCCCTCTTGACCTTGCACACATCAACTTGACCAATCTTTGGATAGCTCCATGAGGAACACCTTGGTCAACACTTAATCTTCATCTTACAACCTTGAAGCCACCATATGATCTTCAAGCGTTGCCTATGGACAATGCTTAAGGTATAACTCAAGGAAACCATTAGTCCATAAATATTGTCATCAATTATCAAAACCAAACATAAGGGCACGTGCCCTTTCAATTTCCCCTATTTTCTTAATTGATGACAAACACATTAAGAGGGTTTATATGATGAATTATCCTAATCATGCAAAGCAAGTATGCATGAGTAAGAGGGCAAATGCTTAAGAACAAAACCAAAGCATGAACCTCCTCAAATAAAACCCTCTAAACTCTTCTCCCCCTTTGGCATCGATTGTCAAAATGGGTGGAAAAAAAACTTAGAAGGCCGATGTAGAATGTGTTCCTCCCAAAATGGTGTATTTCTCAATAAATGAGTGGGATAAAATACACATATCCTAAGACACATGGTGGGAGGAAAGACAAAATATATTGAGGATTCAATATTGCAATAAGATGAGATGGCACAAAGGCATAAGAAAATGTAGGCAATCAACCGATCCAACATGCCAAAAGATTATAAGATTTTATGATTTGAGCATAGGAGTGTTATATAGAAAATAGAGAAGTTCCTCAAGATTTGTGCACTATTTAGAATGTTTGTATTATAAAACAAAGTTCACAAAAATTGGATCATCACTCCCCCAAAATCGATAGAAACACAACACAAGTACAAGTGTGCAAAGATATGAGACAAATTCTAGCACTTGCACCAAACCAATGGTTGAGCAAATAGAAAAAGAGATAATCGTAGGAATGGGCTCAACCAACAAGATGTGTGTGAGTCATGGCAAAGCACTTGATACGGCTAGTACAAGGATGACTATTTAAGCATCAACATAGTCTTGAGGAAATGAGAATCAAAGTGCTAGACATGTCCTTCCAACATAAGTTAAGAAGGTCACACACACAAACAACAAATGGGTTCACAAGCTTAAGTAAAATGCAAAGTAGAATCAAGGCTTGTGACGACCCATGGTGAAGATAGAAAGTAATAGGCTCATCAAGACAAGCATGGGGACAACAATCTTCACCACCACAAGAGTGCACATTAGGATGAAAATAATTAAGACACGCACTCAAACACACACGCTTTCATGTAACCACCGAAGAATTTAACATTAAAAATAAAAGGTGGACATGAAAGAACAAGGATATCCACTAAAAGTCTAACTTCGCTCAAGTGTATGAGATTCTAGGTAGACAAAATATCCACAAAGACGCAAGTACACACGAAATAGTCACAAAAGGAAAGACCAAGATATCCAAATGGAAGTCATAAATATACGAATAAGATCTTTGCTTGACAGCATAGCCAATGGCTTAATATTATCTTATTTTATACAAATGAAATCCACACAAACAAACGTCAAAGTCATCACAACTAGTAACAAGGTACCAAGAGATAGTTGGGATGCTTTGAACAAGGAAACAAGTATCGCAATCCAATAATTAATCTTGCAATTCTAGAACAAATCATGAACCGCAACAATTGCAAATGAAGAATGTCATGCCATGATGCAACCTACACAAGGTAGGAAGCAAGAAAAATATGCATGAGGTACATACTTGTTACCGAGATAGCATGGGAATAAAGTAGTAGATAAAGTCTTCATTGATTGTCCTGGCTTGACTCCAAAAGGCACATGGTGACACCACCTTCCGTTTGACTAAGACGACCCTCCACTGCATCTCCAAAGTTCCTAGAAACAACATTAACAAACAAAATGGTACCCAAGCTCATTGGGACCCAAGAGTTAGAGGAACAAAAATATATAGGACAAACTCCACAAGAATAAGTGCATATGGACATGAAGATGAATTCCATGCACATATTAGCCAATAAAGAAGTGGATGGAGTTTAACCTATATATAGGATCAAAGAAAGAAATCATGCATCGGGACTACTCATAGAAAATATGCATGCACAAGACTTTCAAGAACCAAAAGTGAATACAATTTGGACAAAACACCAAGTAAACCAAGATGGCACACCAAAGGGTGACACAACATAAGGTTGTCCAAATTATATCAAAGGTCCCAATCAACATATGATAGAAGACAAGTAGCAATTAACACATGGTCAATTGCTACACTTACCAAAAAATGAGAAGAAATACCAATTGAATCACAACCCAATCAACGCATGATTGAATAGGAAAACAATTGAAAAGGATACGAAGTGATCATAAGATACCAAAATAAGATTCCAATTGAAAATAAGATTTCAAAATAAACTTGTCACTTGGAGTATACAAAATAAAGGATACATCAAGGAATGGGGTATCAATTGACACACCAATACATAGAGAGCATGATACCAAAAATAAAAGATATCAAAGAAAATAGGTATCAAACCCTCAAAAGGAGAGTATAATTTCAAACTAACTATGCCCTCAACAAATTTATGATGACGCAAAGCACCAAAGAGAATATGCCTTCCAATAACACACACGTGATATGCATCATAAGATGCTAGCTCCCCCAAGAGATGTGCATTATATAGAATTTCCAATTGAATACAAAATGCACAAGATGGGATCATCACTTTCTCTATATCTAGAGAAACACTAGACAAGATCACGAAAACACATGATCCACAAGTGGCTAGGAAGACAATGAGAGTTAAAACCACAATAAAACCTTGGCAAGTAATAAGGCAATTCGAAACAAGCCAATGTAAAGGTGATCAATAATTTCTACCACATATAAGAGTACCAATTGTTAAGCACAAGAGGTATATGGAATTACTTCCGGGTGGTAGATAGCATTAATATAAATTATCATCTTTACAACAACAACCATAAGCATGTAGCAAAAGATAAGAATTGATCACAATTCTTACAAAGAGATTCTTGATGGCTTCAAGTATGCATCCAATCATTCAAGCAATGATTGGAATAACTTGGAGCAAACGGTTCCCTCATAGAAAATACAAGTACATATTGGAGGGAAATTGTATCAAGAAAATTTCACACACTCAAGATCCATAAGATGAGAAATGAAGTTTATTTAAGCAAATTGGAACTTGAGGAGCAAACATGCCACCTAGGAACTAGATAATTTACAATATCAATTCTAAGTGACAAAAACTCAAATGTACGCATTTTATAGGTGTTTAATATGCACAAAGCACATTACTCCCCCATAATGTGTTATCCCAAAATTTACAACAAGGGGCAAACAAATACTAACAAGAGATAATTTGTGGATATTTTCGAATTTGAATTTATGATGAGTACGACATACCACATAGAGATTAGATAATCTTATAATATCAATACTAGGTGGTATTCCTCATGTATACACATTTTTAGGATCGTGAAGTGCACAAGGCACATCACTTCCCCAAAATGGGATGATCCATTAATCTCTCACAAGAACCAACTAAGATAGAACCAATATGAAAACTAGGCTCAACACAACACTCAAACATACATGATGTGCAAACCAACATATACATAATTGGAAGCACAACATATACAAACACATGCAAGGTACAAAACCAAGCCATGCAAAGGGGCAAGTAACTTTCAATGTAAACTATTTAAGTACAACTTACCGTAAGGAGGAACATTGGATATACGATAGACACATGATAGTACAAATGACTTGGCTTGAGACAATGTGATTAATGAAGGTCCCTTAATTCTTCATAATGTAGCCAAGTCTCCAATTTCCTCCACCAACACATATTGATCAAGTTTGATCTTGTTGGTCCCCAACCAAGTTGGGTCCTAAGAGGTTAGTCACAATAGGCTTGGCAACCGAAATGGTGCTTTTCTTGTCACCACTTTGAGTGCCAACAAAATTTGCAACCACATTGCCTACCTTATCCTTCCGAAGATAATAAACATCATCAACTATAATAGGGTAGGATAAGGTACCGTTCGTGCATGAAAAAGCAAGATGACCCTTCTCACGACATAAGTAGCAACATCTACTCTTTCCTTTCTTCATGGTTGATTTCTCAACATGAAGATCATTTACTTGAGTCTTCTTGGGAAGTGGCTTCACTTCACCTTGCGGTTGAACTTGAGGCCTCTTCCCTAGTTGCTTGTCACTCATGGGCTTCTTTTTCAAATGGCAAGATCTAACATGGTGCCCTTCAACCTTGCACTTGAAGCAAATAATCTTGGCCGAATTCTTGACTTTTGATTGGCCCTTATTCTTGTTTAACATGGACTTCTTATTATTGGAGTTGAATCAAAGTCCACCCTTTTCATTGGGGAATTTTTGTGCACACAAAACTTTGTCAAGTGTAGACTTCCCTTCATGACCCTTTCCCAAGTCTTTCTTCAAAGAAGTGACTTGGGCCTTGAGCTCTTTGATTTCCTATACATGGTTAGTAACAATACAAGTACTAGAGGAAGTAGAAGCTTCATTATTAGAGCAACAAGGCAAGGAGAGTAATTCATCACATGATGTAGCAACATTATGAGTGGATGAATTACAAGGACTAGCACATGGCAATATGGCATAATGAGTAGAAAAAGTGCTAATATCCACATGAGGAACTAATTTGGAAACCTTAGCCTCATGAGCTAAATTTAGCATATTATGGGATACTAGAAGCTCCTCATGAGAGCTTGAGAGCTTTTCATGATTTTATTCTAATTTCCCATACTTGCTAGTTAGCAACCCAAGTTGAGCCTTTAGCTCAACATTCTACTTTAGTATGGATGCTTCACAAGAAATAGAGTTTGTAGCACAAGCATCATCAAGAATAACGGAAGGAGAAGACGACAAGGCAAGCTCTTTCAAATATGAAGCTTTTAGTTGAGCATGCGAATCGGTGAGTTTGATGAGCTCACCCTTAATGACTCGTGAGCCATTTCCGAGGTGCTCAAAATCCTCAAGGAGTTTAGCATGCACAATTTCAAGTTGATCATGTTTAGTTTTGATAGAATTAGCCACCTCAAGGGTTCTATCAAGAGATTCCTTTACTTTAGATAACTCTAAATAAAAAGACTCCTCAAGAGATTCCTTGGTGGTTTCTTCACACTCAAGAGCTTGAGATAGATCCGCAATTCATTAGCGTAATCACGCTCATGGCTTTCCATTTTCTCAATGGTGGCCTCATTCTACTCAATATGAGCTTCAAAATCCTCAATCTATTTCTTTCCCTCAATGGCAATAGACATGATGTCCATGAAGTTGGAGAAAACACTTTTATTCTTATGAAGAGCTTTAAAACCCATTTCTCCCTTAATTTTTAAGGAAGCAATATTATCATCCTCTTCAACATTGTCTACATTAACATTATCTATATCATCACTATTACTAGATATGAGGGTCAAAGTAGGAGATACCTTTAACTCCTTCGCCATAAGGAAAAAGTGAGTAACACGAGATGATGATGTAGGATCATATGAGGCACCATCCAAGGCCACATCTTGTTCCATGGATTGTTGGTTTTCCTCTACATTGTTAGCACAATAACTAGAGGAAATAGAGGCATGGTTATCATGGCAACAAGATATAGCAAGCATATCATCATGAGATATAGTCAAGTGATTTCTACATGATATGCATGGACTATCAACACAAGCATGTAAAACATTTATGGTGCTCGAAGTGTTGAGGTCCAACAAGGAGGCATTGCGATAAGATAGTTATAAAGGGTTATCAATAATAAGTTCACTATCATCATTGCAATGACTCACACTACTCACCATTTCATTACCTTGTGGAAAACCACATGTTGGTGAAGTAGAAGAAGTTGAGAATGCATCGCGACCGGAGGTGAACAATCATCCCAACAAATCTTGGACACACCATATTTATCTTGAAGCTTTGTCCACAACTCATGAGCATCGCAAAATGGCATGAGTTGGAATAATTCTACATAACATCAAAAAGCACATTAGAAGCTTGAGCATTGAGATAAGAGTTTTTATCATCCCCTAAGGATAGGTTTTGAGTATCCTTTTGAGGAGAAAAGCCATATCTACAATTCGCTCCATACACGGGTCAATGCCCCGGAAATAATTAAGCATGCGAATTTTCCAAGCATCAAAATTTGTGCCATCGAAACTAAGAGTGTCAATGAATCCTAATCCCCTAGTCGACATCTTTACTCTCAAGGCGGCGAAGCCTATAAAGAGAGACGAGGCTCTGATACCATTTGAAAGGACGTGGATGTCGCCTAGAGGGGGGTGAATAGGCGCTTAAAATCATTACGGTTTAGGATTTAACAAATGCGGAATAAAACTTAACGTTTAATTTGACAAGCGAGAACCTAAATAAGCTAGGCTCAACTATGTGCACCAAAAACTTATACTAAGCAAGATAAACATCTATGTGATAGCAAGATATATAACAAGAGCACTAAGGCTATCACAAAGTAGGTGCACAAGTAAATAGGTGTGAGAACCCCAACTAGGGTAAGTGCTAGGGTTTGTTTGTGCCCTTTGCATCATGCAAAATTTCCAAATGAAATTCAAAAATGGGGAAAAGAAAGCCCTGAGAAATTAATTCAAATGGCCAGATAAAAATCTTTTTCCAAAAATCATTTGAACATTTGGAAAATTCCTATAAATGATGCTGATCATTTTAAAAGTGGTTTGGGTTCATTCCCATACTCATGGAATATTCTAAAATTCAAAAGGTTCCCTGGAAATTAAATTTGACCCTATTTGAATTGAAATTCAAATTATATTGAATTTCAAAAATGTCCAAATTCTATATGTGGCTAGCTACTGGTCACCTAGTATTTATAAAAGTATTTGGGAATTTTTATAAAATGCTTTGCTATTTTTACGAGAGCAAAACAAAAGGCAGAAAAACAAAACAGAAGAGAAATTAAAAGAATAGGAAAAAGAATCCCAGCCCACCCCTCAGGCCGCATGCCCAACTAGCTCCTACCCGGCCCAGCCCTCGAGTCCCCCCGTTGTCGTCTACCCCGGCGACGACAAGCAGCTCCGTGGCTTGCATGCCGACGCCGGCGACGTGGCCCGAGCCACCTAGCCCTCCCCTGGACGCCTCTGCGCGCCACGACGCCCACGAGAAGGCCCCGCACCCCCTCCCCCTCTCCCTGGACCTCATCTCCCTCTTCCTCGCCTTTTCTCCCGTACGAACCGAGCGCCGTCGAGCTCGCCGTCGAGCACAGCCGTGGCCAACGGCAAAGGATCGCCGTGCCACCTTGTCCAAGAGGACCGCCGCCGTGGACTTCGTCGACCTGCGCTCCGAATCGAGCCCCAACGGCCCAGACGACGACGCCCTCTTCAACCTCTCGCCGCCGGTCGCAGTAGATCCCGGCGGGAAATTCTTCACCACCGAGCCCCCTCCGGCCTCCCCGTGCTCGCCATCAAGCTCTGGTGAGCTTCACGAGACTTTCCCCCCAACCCGCGCTCGATTTGGCGCCCCGTAGCCGCCGCTCCGCTGTCCAGTGGCTCCGGCCGCCTCCTCGTTCGACGCTGCCGACGAGCACGGCCTCCTCAGTGGTTCTGTGTTGCTCCAGAAGACGCGCACGACTGCGGGCTTCATTTTGGTGGCCACGCCTCTTCAAGACGTTGCCATTTGGGCACTCCCGCGAGCCCTCCGCCGTGCGCTGAGGTCGCCGCCGGCTAAACGCCGGTGGGCCGATTAGATTAGGGCTAATCACCAGCTTAACCCCCCCCCCCCCGAGTCCATGACAGGTGGGCCCCCTGGTCCCCCTAAACCCCTCTGTTAATTAAACAGAGAGGGGTTAACCCCCTGTGAGACTGACATGGGTGGCCCACAGATCAGCCCCCCCCCCCTGACGTCACCCCTGCGTCACAGTGACGCAGTAAATCAATTTATGTTTTAAAAGAAATCAGAAAATTACAGAAATTGAACTAAACTTTGGAAATTCATAGAAAATTCATATTAACTCCAAATTAAACATATAATATATGAAAAATTGTTAAACTTGTCTGTACCCAGACCTAATTTGCTTCCGTTGTATGATGTAATGTTGATCACAGACATGAGATCTTTGTATGCTCTATGTGTATATCAATAAAGAGTACTTTGTAGAGTTATGTGATGATACCTGCTGTTCATACTAGGCGTGTGTGCTGCGTGTATGTTTATAACATGCATGTCTTAGTATGGGTTTTCGAGACCTTAGTTGTGATCTGGCTGGCGGTCTTTTATACACCAAGTGGCCCTTAGATGTGCGCAGCTTGGGGCATCGCGATGCGATTGCTCGTGACTCTGTCACGTGCACACTTTGTTGTATGATCGAGCCCGCCCTAGACCCTGACTAAGTGATCGGGCTGGAGTAAGTCTATGTAAGAGTTAGGGTTCAATCGATAACATGGTTGAGGCGACTTGTCTATGAGTATGGGATTCACCACCCATAAGCATTTAGACTTGTGAGCGGACGATGAGGACCCATCTCAGTTGATCATCCGGCCTGAATGGGATGCCCCTCACGTTCGATGCTTACCGAGAACGTTCCGTGCTTGGCCTTGTCTGCTTAGACAAGTGGGTACGGTTCTCGGCTCTCCATGTGATTGCATCGTGACTGGAATTACATACGCTAACCCCGGGTCCCTAACAGACTTGGTATCAGAGGAGGACTGTCTGTAGGCTTATCAAACCCTTGGTCGAAGTCGAGTCTAGCATTCTATAGTTATATAGTTACTCTGGGTATAAGGGAACAACGTAAGGCTTCTTTTTCTCCTTATCCTCATCGATCTGAGTTCTGGGTCACCCTTATCTTTTCTACGGGATGATAGGACTAGGCTCATCTAGGTCTGACTAGAACATCTCGTTGAGTGCTTCCTTGTAGCCGTAGGATTGTTGTGGTCGTCCAGAATCTTTGTACGTTGAGTTCCTTGAGAAAGTTCTGTCCAATTTCTTCGAGGTTGTTTCATTTTTCATCCCGGTGTAGCCATTATGCTGCCGGTATTATTCCGAGTTTCTGTGGATCATTGCCTTCGCATTATACTCTTTTCCGTCTTCATCATGTCCTTCTTGTCTTTGATTCCATCATACAACCTGTTCTGATTGTTGATTTTTATCACACAGGATGTTAGGTGGAACTCGTAGTGCTGTTCGTCGGAATCGAGACCGTGTTCGGAATCGAAATGATGATGAACCTCTACCATCGCCTTCTGCGGCGGAAATCGTGATGGAAGCTGAGAAGAATCAACGTGATCAAACACGTCTTCTGGAGCTCATCGAGCAGAATACCTCACGTCATTGCAATGTGGTTGTGAGCATTCAGGACTTCATCCTCCTCAAGCCACCGGTATTCCGATGTTCTTCAGAGCTGTAACATCCATAATTTTTCAAAATTTTGGAATGTTAATAAATAATATATTATTGATTGACTTGTTTGAATTTTAGAGTAAACAAAAACTTTTCTTTTGAGTTTTTGTTTAAAACCTTTACAAATCATTTAATAAAATTTTGATAATCATTTATCCAATAATAAAAATCTTTGTTGTGAAGTTTATTCCAAATTCAAATAATGATTTTCTTTCTTTTGTCTTTTTGAAATTTGGTAGGAACCACAATTAAATATTTTAGAGCGAGAATAAAATGACTTTCTCAAATTTATTGTGGTCCCATACTCATTCTCGAATTTTATTTGAAATTTGAGTTTATTTGATATTGACGTTTAAGAGATATTTAAATATTTCCAACAATTTATTGAATAAAATGAGAGGAGATAATATGACTTCTTCGAAGATAGTATTGAATTTTTTTAAAGTGCTCATTTGAACACTTGATTATTTTTTTGTAATCATTTTGGTATTTATAAAACCCTAAAACTAATTTGGGGAATTTATTAGTGCCTTAAATGAATTTTGGTTGATAAAAATCTATTTATAACATTTAATTCGAAGAGAAATATATTTCTATAATCTCTATATTTTATTTAGTCTACATATATGTTTCGACTTTGGGAGGGATTTGATAATCCAGAATTTTAGTGTTGTTAGGTATTAGAAAATATAAATCCTAGATCATCTGAGCCGAGCCCATGTTTCTGATTTATTTTCCCTCTGTCTTTTTCCTCCCTTGACCTAATTTCTACTAAGGCTCATATCATCTTCTTCTGTCTCACGTTCATGAACGAATGAGTCACTCATTACAGAAAAAACGAGGTACATGGCACCTGGACACGTTCCTCCCCTCCTTCTACTTAATTCCTTGACCAATTCGATATGAAGTCTACATTCGTAGCACATTATAAGGAATTCATTCAGGCAATTAAAACCTCACTTTAATGCTTTTAATGCCATTATTTCTCCATGAATGGCATTAACTCCATTTCCAAAACCTCGCTTTTAATGCCCATTATTTCTCCATGAATGTCATTAACTCCATTTCCAAAACCTCGCTTTTAATGCCCATTATTTCTCCATCAATGTCATTAACTCCATTTCCAAAACCTTGCTCACTCTCCTTCTATGGACCTCCCATGACCCTATAAATACCGCCCCTAGGACCCCTTTGAACCACACATCCCCACGCATAAAGTCCCTCTTCAAATCCCTCTCCTTCGTGCGCAATTTCTCGTCGGAGTAAACATGCATCCACACTTCCGGTGAAGATTTTTTCGCCAAGAAAGGTACCTAGTCCATATTTCTTCCTCTAGTTTCTTCGCCTTGCCGATGCGCACCGTTGTGACATATTTTTCCTCTCGATTGCAAGGCCGGAGCACGCCGTCCGTGTCATTGTGCTCTTTATGCGTTCTTCTCTACTCCGGTGGAACTTCTTCGCTATCCGAGGGCAAACCTAGAGCTATAACCTTGTCCATCGAGTCGCCCAAATCATCCTCTATCCCGTTCGGCTGTTTATTGACGCCCGCGACCTTTTTCCAAAATTCCGGCGAGATCTCCGGTGAGCCTTTCTCCGCTCTTTGTTCATCATTTTATTTTGTAAAAATCGAATGGGTACAGACCTATCAGAACTCGCCATTTTGCATCCTTTTTATTAATCCCGTAATTTCATTTTAGCAAAAATAGTCAAACTTCAGAAATTCATATCTTCTATCCCGTAAGTCGGATTTCGACAAATTTTATATCCCCAGATTCCTTGGAAAATGTAGTTTATTATTTTCCAATAATATTCCACTTTTGATAATTCGAAATTTAACTCAAATTTATTTTATTAATTTGAGTATATTTGATATACATCTTATTCTATAATTTATTTGGAATATTTTCTTCATCAAATTTGATCCTTAAAATCAAATCTTTCTGTTTGGACAGTTGTCACATTCTTTCCATCATATAAATACACTATTTTAACCTCAAACCTTTGTCTTAGCTTCCCTTTAGTTATATCTCTTTTTTATATAAATTTGGCTACAAAAATTCAATCTTCTCAACAAGATCATCACGATTTCTATCGGATCTTTTTGAATCCAATCCAAGAATCGATTTCCTATTCAAATATGCATATGGAAAAACCAAGTGAGTTTGACATACTCTCCATCCAATTGATTTTATAATCAACCTCGAACATATCCAATTGATTTTACAATCCTCGGATATATGATTGCCATCATATTTCCATCCAATCCAACTTGATCCTATCTCAACCTATCCATGCCATAGTAATTAGTTTATTAATAGTAATAACTAAATATTTATGTTGTAGTTGTATCTTATTTGGATCTTCACTTTGGATTGAGTTGTGTGTTGAAGTGTTTCTCCTTTACCGTTAGATATATTGTAACGAGATGGAGAGATGACTACGAGTAGAATATTTCATCGTCAAGATCCAGGCAAGTTACTCTTTTGATCATGCTCCAGTATTACCTATATTTTTTATATGCATTGTAGTCCAACTTAAATATTATGCATTGGTAGGATTATATATTATGCTATGCTATTACACCCAGTAGTTCATTGAGGTAGGTCTGAACCTTATATCATTGTCGTCACCGTGTAGAATTATACTGCTTTGCTAAGTAGACGTGGATTGGGAAGTGATCCATTATGAGGTATGAGTGACTAAGTAGTAAACAGGACCAAGATAATCTTAATGAACCACCTGGGTGGAATGGTTGGGGGCACCCTGGAGGAACCAGTGGATTTGCCTGAGTGACCTGGAGATGGCCAGTAATCACTGCGGAATGCCACCCAGGCTTAAAGGGATCAATCATATTTTTCATAACTAGAAGCTTACGTGTGCAGCCACAAGCTATTATGGGCTCTGGCTTGGTTGATTAGTTGTAGTGACTCTTACTAGGTGGTGCTACGAACGTAGTTATGAGTAGGTGGGATGGGCACCGCCAGAGTGAGGGAAACTCTTCTAAAAGACCATGTCTCGACCTTCCGGTTCTCATACAACATGCAGTGTGACGAACTAAAAAGGAGGTGGTCGAGTCTTGTGGGGAAAAGTGCACAAACCTCTGCAGAGTGTACAAACTGATCATGATTAGCCGTGTCCCCGGTTACGGACAACTTTGAGCATCTAGAAGTGGGAATGTTGACGGATCTCATCATATTTAATTAATCAATCGGGTTTAATCAACTTTGGGAATAGATTGACTTGGAGAAACCAATTCAATCATATTATGAGCTTTGTAGTACTGTTATGATACTCTTTGAGTAGGACAAAATCAGCTTTATGCAAACTGAAACTCTTAGAGCTTTTCCACCAGCCAAAATTGCATGTAGAAGATAGGTCTGTTATATATTCTTTTGGGAATAACTTGCCGTACATTCAAAGTAATGACCCATTTTGGGCTGTAACCTTCGGTGTTGCAGGATTGTATATGACGAGTAAGTGATGCGATGTAGGGTTACGATTTCTACACTCAACTTTGCCGTTGGTGTTGATGGGACTCCACTTATGTATTGTTTGTTTCCGCGGTGTATTCTAGCCCAAAGGCTATAAGGTAATAAATACCATGTACTTACATTACTTTTTGACATGTGATTTATGGTATTTCATCGAGTACTGTGTGTGCTAGCATACTGATCCAGGGATAGCACAGAAGCACAGTAGACTTGGTTCCCTTCAGGACTGGGTCGTTACATGAGCCCCTTGAAGCTGATGATTGGCTCCGTTCCATCGAGCGTAAGCTTGATACTGCACATGTTGCTCCCGATAATCGAGTTATATTCGCGGCATACTTTCCGGAAGGTGCTGCTGCTGAATGGTGGGACAACTATGTTGCGATGCAGCCTGATGGTCACCTAGTGACTTGGCAAGAGTTCTGTGATTCCTTTCGAGGGTACCACCTTCTAGATGAGTTGATGGAGCGCAAGAAGTAAGAGTTCTGCAATCTGACTCAAGGAGAGATGTCCATTCATGAGTATGTGAGAGAATTCAACCGTCTTGCTCGATATGCCCAAGATGAGATCACGACCGATGCCAGAAAGCAGGCAAGGTTCCGTAAGGGACTTAGCCCCATCCTTCATCATGATCTCAACCTCATCGAATTTGCCACCTTTGAAGATTTAGTCAACAGATCCTTTAGAGCTGAGCATGGCAATGAAGTGTTCGAAGAGTCCCGCAAGCATGCTCTTGAGCTTGCTCCTTCTTCAAGTTCAGCCCCTCAGAAACGCCGAATTTGGATTCCAACCCGTGCCATACCTCAAAACCTTCTTCAGAGACCACCACCAAATATATTCCATCCACCTCAACACATTATTCCTCCCAGGAATGATGGTGTGCGATCAAGTAATCCTGCTCCCAGCAATTGAGACAGGGTATGCTTTAAGTGTGGTCTTCCAGGCCATTACTATCGTCAATGCCCTCAGGTCTTGATGGCACCACGTCATTCTAGACCCAAGCCTCCAAAGAAATCCACCACCAAGACCATCCCAGCAAAGCTTTCAGCCATAAGTAGTGGATGTGTGAACCAAATCTCAGTTGAGGAAACCACTGCTGCTTCTGACGTCATCCTTGGCACACTCCCAGTCAATCATGTTCCCGCCTCCGTTCTTTTCGATCCAGGAGCTTCTCATTCGTTTATGTCGGAGAGTTATGCACTTCGTCATGGATTTTCTTTTGAAGAAATGTTTTCTCCAATGATCATTCAAACTCCTGGTTCAAAGTGGCAAACTAATAGAGTAAGCCATGGAAATCAAATTGTAATTGAGGGTTTAGTATTCCTTGCTTCTCTTATAGCCCTCAAGTCTTCGGACATTGATGTCATCCTAGGAATGGATTGGTTATCAAGGAAGAATGCTTTCCTTGATTGTAAAGCCAAATCAGTCAAACTCACCCATCCTTCAGGCCAGATCATTGACTACACATCACCCAGCTCTAGAATCCAGATGCATATTTTGAATGTGCTTCCCCTTCCAGACCTTGGAGATATTCCGGTGGTTCGTGACTTCCCGGATGTCTTTCCTGAAGAGCTGCCGGGAATGCCACCCGACAGGTGTGTAGAATTCATAGTGGATCTTATACCAGGCACAGCCCCAATTTCCAGACGACCATATAGAATGGCCCCACATGAGTTAGCTGAGCTAAAAACCCAACTTGATGCTTCGTTGGCAAAAGGCTTCATCCGCCCTAGCTCATCGCCATGGGGTTCCCCCGTTCTGTTCGTAACGAAGAAAGATGGAACAGAAAGGATGTGCGTAGACTATCTTCTGCTAAATTTAGCGACGATAAAGAACAAGTACCCACTGCCCAGGATCAATGATCTTTATGATCAACTTGCTGGATCCTCTGTCTTCTCCAAAATGGATTTGAGATTAGGTTATCATCAAATCAAAATCCGAAATGAGGACATTCCCAAAACGGCTTTCACTACTCGTTATGGTCTTTATGAGTATACCGTCATGTCCTTCGGTTTAACCAATGCCCCAGCCACATTCTCACGCTTGATGAATTCGATCTTCATGGAGTACCTAGATAAATTTGTTGTAGTTTATCTTGATGACATTCTCATCTACTCGAAGAACGAAGAAGAGCACGCAGAACATCTTAGGTTGGTATTGATGAAACTTAGAGAGCATCGCCTTTATGCCAAGTTCTCGAAGTGTGAATTTTGGCTAGCAGAAGTGACCTACTTAGGCCACGTGATTTCTACGAAAGGTGTTGCAGTCAATCCCGAGAGAGTTCAGGCCGTCCTTGACTGGACTCCACCTGAATCGGTTAAGCAAATTAGGAGTTTTCTTGGCTTAGCAAGCCATTGCCGCCGCTTCGTCGAGAACTTTTCTAAAGTTGCAAAGCCTCTTACTGAACTCCTCAAGAAAGATAAGAAATTCCAATGGACCCCCAAGTGCGAGGAAAGCTTTCAAGAGCTAAAAAGAAGATTGACTTCTGCACCCGTACTTGCGCCTCCAGACACCAAAAGGGATTTCGAGATCTACTGTGATGCTTCACGGCAAGGGTTAGGATGCATACTTATGCAAGATCGACATGTGGTAGCTTATGCTTCACGCCAGTTGCGACCACATGAAGAGAACTATCCTACCCATGATCTTGAACTCGCTGTCGTAGTTCATGCCCTGAAGACTTGGCGACATTACCTCCTTGGTAATCGTTGTGAAATCTATTCTGATCACCAAAGCCTCAAATACATATTCACCCAGCCAGATCTTAACCTCAGGCAAAGACGCTGGATAGAGTTGATAAAAGATTATGACTTAGGAATTTCTTACACCCCAGGCAAGGCCAATGTCATGGCTGATGCACTAAGTCGTATGTCGTATTGTAACAACCTCATGTTACAACAGTATCAACCACTTCTTCATGAGGAATTTCGCAAGCTCAATCTTGAGATAGTTCCTCATGGATTTCTTTCTACCTTGGTGGCGAAACCAACCCTTGAGGATTAAATCATAGCCGCCCAGAAACAAGATAGTAGTATTCAAGAGATCAAGCAGAACATTGCTAGAGGAGTTGCTAAATGTTTCTCTGCAAATGATCAAGGAACGATATTCTTTGAGAATCATTTAGTAGTTCCTAAAAATGAAGACCTAAAGCAGCTGATCCTTAAGGAAGCTCATGACACTCCCCTCTCAATTCATCCCGGTAGCACAAAAATGTACCGAGATCTACGCCAGAGATTTTGGTGGAACCGGATGAAGAGAGACATTGCACAATTTGTTGCCGAATGTGATGTTTGTCGTCGCATTAAGGAAGAACACCAAATACCTGCTGGTACTCTTCAACCATTGTCTATTCCCGAGTGGAAATGGGACAAGGTCGGTATGGACTTCATCACCGGCTTTCCAAAAACCCAGAAAGGAAATGATGCCATCTTCGTGGTCATTGATAGACTTTCAAAAGTTGCTCACTTCCTTCCAGTTCGCGAGTCTATAACTGCTAGTCAGTTAGCGGACTTGTATGTCTCTAGAATTGTGTCTCTTCACGGTGTTCCTTTGGTGATCAATTCTGATCGTGGTAGCCTTTTCACCTCTAGATTTTGGGAAAGTTTTCAAAATGCTATGGGAACTCATCTCTCCTTTAGTACAGCTTTCCACCCTCAGTCTAGCGGTCAAGTTGAAAGGGTTAATCAAATCTTGGAAGACATGCTCAGAGCTTGTGTTATCTCTTTCGGAAAGAATTGGGAGAAATCTCTTCCATTCGTCGAATTTGCTTATAACAATAGCTATCAATCTAGTCTGAACATGGCTCCTTTTGAGTTCCTATATGGACGACGATGTCGAACACCCTTAAACTGGTCAGAAACCGGTGAAGGACAACTCTTTGGACCGGATATGATCAAGGAAGCAGAAGAGCAAGTTCGCATTGTTCGTGATCGTTTGAAAGCCACTCAGTCTCGTCAAAAGAGCTACTATGATCGTCATCATAGAGAGGAGAGCTACAATATTGATGAGAAGGCTTACCTCCGGGTTACTCCTCTGAAGGGAACCCAACGATTGGGTATCAAAGGCAAGTTGGCCCCACGTTACATCGGACCTTTCCGCATTCTTGCTAAACGTGGAGAAGTTACCTACCAACTTCAACTACCCCCTCACCTTTCCCGAGTACATGATGTATTCCATGTGTCACAACTCAGGCGTTGCTTCAAGGACCCCATCCGCGAAGTCGACCATGAAACGCTTGATCTCCAAGATGACCTTTCTTATCGAGAGTACCCTGTTCGTATTCTTGATTCCGCAGAGCGTGTCACTCATCGTCAGAAGATCAAGTGCAATGGTCACATCACTCCGAGAAAGAAGCAACCTGGGAAAGAGAAGACCGCCTCCGTGCCGAGTACCCCACCTTCCTCCCGACGACTTCTGAATCTCGGGACGAGATTCTTTTGAGTGGGGGCGAGTTGTCAGAACCCCAACTAGGGTAAGTGCTAGGGTTTGTTTGTGCCCTTTGCATCATGCAAAATTTCCAAATGAAATTCAAAAATGGGGAAAAGAAAGCCCTGAGAAATTAATTCAAATGGCCAGATAAAAATCTTTTTCCAAAAATCATTTGAACATTTGGAAAATTCCTATAAATGATGCTGATCATTTTAAAAGTGGTTTGGGTTCATTCCCATACTCATGGAATATTCTAAAATTCAAAAGGTGCCCTAGAAATTAAATTTGAGCCTATTTGAATTGAAATTCAAATTATATTGAATTTCAAAAATGTCCAAATTCTATATGTGGCTAGCTACTGGTCACCTAGTATTTATAAAAGTATTTGGGCATTTTTATAAAATGCTTTGGTATTTTTACCAGAGCAAAACAAAAGGCAGAAAAACAAAACAGAAGAGAAATTAAAAGAAAAGGAAAAAGAATCCCAGCCCACCCCTCAGGACGCAGGCCCAACTAGCTCCTACCCGACCCATCCCGCGAGTCCCCCCGTTGTCTTCTACCCCGGCGACGACAAGCAGCTCCGTGGCTTGCATGCCGACGCCGGCGACATGGCCCGAGCCACCTAGCCCTCCCCTGGACGCCTCTGCGCGCCACAACGCCCAGAGAAGGCCCCGCACCCCCTCCCCCTCTCCCTGGACCTCATCTCCCTCTTCCTCGCCTTTTCTCCCGTACGAACCGAGCGCTGCCGAGCTCGCCGTCGAGCACAGCCGTGGTCAACGGCAAAGGATCGCCGTGCCGCCTTGTCCAAGAGGACTGCCGCCGTGGACTTCGTCGAACTGCGCTCCGAATCGAGCCCCAACGGCCCAGACGACGACGCTCTCTTCAACCTCTCGCCGCCGGCCGCAGTAGATCTCGGCGGGAAATTCTTCACCACCGAGCCCCCTCCGGCCTCCCTGTGCTCGCCATCAAGCTCTGGTAAGCTTCACGAGACTTTCCCCCCAACCCGCGCTCGATTTGGCGCCCCGTAGCCGCCGCTCCGCTTTCCAATGGCTCCGGCCTCCGTCTCGTTCGACGCCGCCGACGAGCACGGCCTCCACAGTGGTTCTGCGGTTCTCCAGAAGACGCGCACGACTGCGGGCTTCATTTTGGTGGCCGTGCCTCTTCAAGCCGTTGCCATTTGGGCACTCTGGCGAGCCCTCCGCCGTGCGCTGAGGTCGCCGCGGGCTAAACGCCGGTGGGCCGATTAGAGTAGGGCTAATCACCAGCTTAATCCCCCCGAGTCCATGACAGGTGGGCCCCCTGGCCCCCCCTAAACCCCTCTGTTAATTAAACAGAGAGGGGTTAACCCCCTGTGAGACTGACATGGGTGGCCCACAGGTCAGCCCCCCCCCCTGACGTCACCCCTGCGTCATAGTGACGCAGTAAATCAGTTTATGTTTTAAAAGAAATCAGAAAATTACAGAAATTGAATTAAACTTTGGAAATTCATAAAAAATTCATATTAACTCCAAATTAAACATATAATATATGAAAAATTATCAGAAAAATACAAGGATTAAGAATATGCAATTTTTTTTATGTTTGACCATTTTAAAATGGGGCAACAGTAGCAAATGTGCATATGGCTTAATTTGAAATTGATTTTGGAGTTTGAATTTGCAATTCTTTTGCAATACACTTCAATTAAATGGAATTGTCAACACATCAGTACCATGTACATCATGTTTCCACAACTTATCATGTGCTTGAGCATTGCAATTATATTTATTCTTTGTTTGATTGTTTGCTCGATAGACGTGCAACTCGAACCGGAGGCCACCCCCTTCGTTGAAGACCCCGTTACTGAACCTCGTCAGCAAGGCAAGCAAAACCCCTTTGATCATATCTATAAAATCCCAATTCCCTCTCAGTCTCGCTTATGCATGTTTAGGAGATCACCAAGACACGTTCTTTCGCATAGTTGAACCCATTCCGATGCATGACCTATCATTTTGCCACCGTATTAAGCAAACCACAATCCTAGAAGATTTAGGAGTTGATTGATGAGCATGTGACCCCTACAACTGTTACTGCTTATTGCTGCTTAGTGATACAATGAGGATGTTATGTTTGTGAGTCGGGATGAAATGAACACAGTGATGCTAATGATAAACGTGTTGGTGAATCCACCCTAAACAAAGGTGAACGATGAGAGGCTGTGTAGGAGTACACAGTGGGTTGTCTCGTTGAACACTGCCCTAGGCCCCGAGTTCCTGTTTTGTGATCCAAGACAAAGAGTATGACCACATGTAGGGTTTTATGGGAGCCCCGTTTGGCCTCTTTACGTACCCGATCCGGTCCAGGAGTCACACTAGATTCGGGCTTTCCATTTGATTTATGTATAGATATGTGGGTGGACCTGTGAGGCAGTGAAACCATCTGTCAAAGGTGGCGTCTCGGTCCCTTACATTATCTGAGTCCGTTTCGTGGAACCGGCCGGACTCTCAAGCGGTGACAAACTCAGGTAGTCGACTCCTGGATTAGAGAAGGTGATGTGAGGATAGTGCCTTGGTTTCATCCACGTCCGACATCCGCTTGAAGGGTGACAAGAACGAGGCGATAAGTGATGACACGCGTGTGAAGATGTACACCCCTGCAGGGTTAATGAACTATTCGAATAGCCATGTCCACGGTTATGGACTACTTGGAAACCTCTACTTGATCATAGACAACTTGAATGGATACTTATAAAACTCGCAAGATAAGTGTGAGTGCTATGGCGTGCTTTCTCGTGGGGAAGTCGAGGAAGGCACCACAGTGGTGTAATTGGTTGGAGAAAGTAGTGGACTCGTGTACGCTTCTTACGTCAAAGTCTGGTACTCGTAGTACAGGATTAGCCAAGTCAAAGCTGGCACTTCTGCATGTTGAACCCCACCTCCTTTACCTTGATACTTGAGCATGAGTAGTATAGATCTGATGTAAGTCTTGCTGAGTATGACTTTGTACTCACGTTTTCTTAATCTATGTTTTAGATGAGAACCCGGACCCCGATGGAGTCACCTTCGTGAAGCTCGACGTTGATTAAGTTAGCATAGTCCCAGACAGCAGTCTGGTCCCTCGTGGAAGGGCATGTTTGTTGTACAAGGCTTCTCTAAGCCATTTGTTAAACTTGTCTGTACTCAGACCTAATTTTCTTCCGTTGTATGATGTAATGTTGATCACAGACATGTGATCGTTGTATGCTCTATGTGTATATCAATAAAGAGTACTTTCTAGAGTTATGTGATGATACCTGCTGTTCATACTAGGCATGTGTGCTGCGTGTATGTTTATAACATGCATGTCTTAGTATGGGTTTTCGAGACCTTAGTTGTGATCTGGCTGGCGGTCTTTTATACACCAAGTGGCCCTTAGATGTGCGCAGCTTGGGGCATCGCGATGCGATTGCTCGTGACTCTGTCACGTGCACACTTTGTTGTATGATCGAGCCCGCCCTAGACCCCGACTAAGTGATCGGGCTGGAGTAAGTCTATGTAAGAGTTAGGGTTCAATCGATAACATGGTTGAGGCGACTTGTCTATGAGTATGGGATTCACCACCCATAAGCATTTAGACTTGTGAGCGGACGATGAGGACCCATCTCAGTTGATCATCCGGCCTGAATGGGATGCCCCTCACGTTCGATGCTAACCGAGAACGTTCTGTGCTTGGCCTTGTCTGCTTAGACAAGTGGGTACGGTTCTCGGCACTCCATGTGATTGCATCGTGACTGGAATTACATACGCTAACCCCGGGTCCCGACAATAGGTTGACTAGATGAACAACCTATGGGACAAGCAATGCGCAATAATATGAGCAAGCACAAGATAAACAATTTAATAAGATTGCTCAAAGTAAGGGTAGAGATAACCGCAAGTGGAGCCGATGAAGACAAGGATTTGTTACCGAATTTCCTTCTCTTGCGAGAAGTACGTCTCCGTTTGGAGAGGGTGAGGAGCAGAATGCTCACACGAAGCCAACGAGGGCCACCCTATTTCTCCTCACGCTCTTACCAATGCAAGATGTCGTGATTCCACTATTCTTGAGGGCGGTCAGAGAACCCGTACAAATGGCGACCCTTGGGGCGGTCGCCGAACACGTACAAATGCTCGTGGCGTTCTCCACAACCGAATTGGAGGCTTCTGTAGCGTCCCGAAGCTTTCCACCACATTGATTGAGCTCCGCAACAACAAGCCTCTAGGGGCCAAAACACCCAAGAGGAACAAGCTTTAGAGTGCCAATGCACTCAAGAGTACAAGCTCTAGAGTGCCAATGCACTCAAGAGTACAAGCTCTAGAGTGCCAATGCACTCACGAGTAACTATCTTCTCAACTTCACTTACTATAACGAATCCTCGGAGAGAACTCAAACCGATGCACCAAATGCAATGGCAAGAGCACACGAAGTGCTCAAGTCCCCCACTCTCAAATCCCACCAAAGAAACAAAAGCTATGGAGGAATATGAGAGGATGAACAAGGAGAAACACCAAGAACTCCAAGATCTAGATCCCCAAGGTTCCCCTCACAAAGAGGAGAGTTCACTTGGTGGAGAATGTAGATCTTGATCTCCTCTCTCTTTTCCCTCAAAAAGGAGCAAGAATTATGGGTGAAATAGAGAGATCTCAAGCTTGAAGAGGTCAACAATGCAGGTGAAAAACGAGCTCAAGAACATTAGGTACAATGGGGAAGAAGACCCCCTTTTATAGGTCCCCACAAATCCAACTGTTATGTGCAGTTTTCTGCGTTCCGAGCGGTACTACCGCTCCCGGAGCGGTACTACCGCTCAAACGGTACTATCGGACATTAAAAATGCTCTAATACCGCCCAAAACAGAGGAGTTGCGGTAGTAGCAAGAGGTACTACCGCTAGAGCGGTACTACCGCTCTTCCGGGCGGTACTACCGCTCTACCTCTCAAGCAAAAAACAGCACGGCCAAAACAAGCATAACTTTGCCATACGAACTCCGATTTTGATTATCTTGGGCTTGTTTTAAAGCTATGGAAAAGCTCTAGGTCGTCACATAGAGAACCACCCAAGATCTACAAAAAGAAATGATGCAAGTCATGGAAAGGTAAAAAGTCCAACAAGGTAGAAGGTGAAATCTTCACAAGATAAGAGCAGACAAAAACACCAACATCGAAAACACAAAAGTAAATGTATATGAAATCCGTTTTCGATGAAGAAGAGCTTGTAATGAATACAAATTCAAGCTCCAAAACTCACAAAGAGAAAAACCAAAAAATAACCAATAAAGATGATGCCAAGGATGCAAAGGTTTGAGCCCTCCACGAACGATGCGGCCTGGCCTATAACCCGGTCTCCTAACAACCACCATGAGACCGGTAAACTAGAAACCTATAAAGTTCAAACCTTTGTCTTGCGCATAATCCACTTGAGCTTGATGATGACGATCATGTCTGCCTCAAGTTGGAACATCTTCCTTGATTCCGCCGGCTCGACGAAGACTAGTAGATTGCTCCCCCATACTCCATTATGGGTGAGCCTCTTTTAGGCATATCTTCACAAGACCATTATCAGCAAATGGTCGACAAGCTCCAAGCATATGATATCTTCATGATTCCCCTCTTGACCTTGCACACATCAACTTGACCAATCTTTGGATAGCTCCATAAAGAACACCTTGGTCAACACGTAGTCTTCATCTTACAACCTTGAAGCCACCATATGATCTTCAAGCGTTGCTTATGGACAAACCTTAAAGTATAACTCAAGGAAACCATTAGTCCATAAAGATTGTCATCAATTACCAAAAGCAAACATAAGGGCACATGCCCTTTCAATACATCTATAAGCATAAGTACCAAAAGGACAAGTAAAAGTGGCCTTCTCTTGATCGGCAGTGTTAACATGAATTTGAGAGAAGCCAGAATATCCATCAAGATAGCAAAAGTGGGTGTTTTTGGATAAACTTTCAAGCATTTGGTCGATGAATGGAAAAGGATAGTGATCCTTCCTCGTCGCCTTGTTCAACTTCCTGTAATCAATACACATTCTATATCCAATAATAATTCTTTGAGGGATTAGTTCATTCTTATCATTAAGAACAAGAGTTGTGCCTCCCTTCTTAGGAACACAATGTACAGGACTTACCCACTTACTATCAGCTATAGGATAAATAATACATGCGGCTAGGAGCTTGAGGATTTCTGTTCTCACAACATCCTTCATCTTCTAGTTCAATCGTCGTTGATGATCAACAACCGGTTTAGCATCAGGCTCAAGATTGATAGTATGTTGGCAGATATATGGACTAATTCCCTTGAGATCATCAAGAGTATATCTAATAGCGCCTCGGTGTCTACGAAGGGTTTCCAGTAATCGCTCCTCTTCATATCCTGGAAGGTTAGAATTGATAATAACATGATATACTTTCTTTTCATCTAAATAAACATACTTGAGCATATCGGGAAGAGGCTTTAGATCGAACACCGGGTATTCTTTGGGTTGTGATAGAATTCCTAAAGGTTCAACCGGAAGGTTGTGCTTCAGGATAGCAGGTTTGTCTCAAGAAGGTTCCATCAAGTTCATTTCTTTCCTGCATATGAATATCATTCTCGTGGTCCTCCATATATTGCTGCAAAGGATCGTCGGAAGGAATAGTGTAACAGCCCAAATTTCACAAAAATTAAAAATTTTGTAATTGGTATGAATTGTTTGATTGTCTGATTTGTTTGCGGTGTTTGCATCCCCGATTTATCGATCAGCGATTATTTTCCCCCTCTTATCTCGTACCGAACGGAGAACGACCCTTGCCACCCTGACACTCGGCCTTTGCGACACCGGGATTCACCCGAGCACCGTCGCGAAACCCGTACGAGACCAGCCACAGCCAACAGAACGAAAAACCCCGTTTAATAATTAAACGGGTTATTTCTATAGCGCGCCGGAAAGTGTTCTCGGAACGGTTCCAGCGCGGGGTGAACGCCGCCGGCTCGACGCGCTGATCACGCAGTTCGAAGTTTTACCCGAATCAGAGGTACTGCGGACCCCGGCGATCAAAAACGTGAGCACCGCGCGCGAGAGAGAAAAACCGGGATGTTTTTGAAAACTGCCAGCCACCTGGGCTATATAAAGACCACCACACTCCCACCCCTTTCTAGGCTTTCCCTAGCCACAAAATGGCATCCACCCCCTGATCTATCTTAGATCTGCCCCAATCAGCCCCAAATCCCGAAACCCTAGCCAGATGCAATCTCAGCCGTTGGATCTGACCATCCAACGGTTCAGATCACTCCCCACCAACCACCTCCATCCCTCTCTCTCTCCTCTGCACACGCGCCCGTGGGCAAGCCGTCGGCCGCCGCCCTCGCGTCTCCGGCGAGCTGCCGTCGAAGCCCGCGCCCCGGTGAGCGTCGCGTCCCCGTGCCTCTTCCCTCTCTCCTCCTCACCCAGCTCTCCTTCTCTCGCGTAGAAAGCCGCGCGGAGCGTCGCCTCGCGCCATGTCCGCGGCCACAAGCTTGGAGCCGCGCCTCCACAGGACCCCTCCGGCCTCCTCCCGCATGGATCCGAGGCGACCAGCAGCGCCGGCGACCCCGCACCGGCCGCCGCCTTCCTCCCACGCCCGCCTGCGCCTCGCCCCGGCCACCGGAGCATGGCCGCGCCGCCCCTTCTGCTCATCCTGGACGAGGACGAGGCCCTGCCTCCCCGCTCGCCCTTTCGCTGTGCCCGTGGTGGGCCAGATCCCCATCGCGGCCCAGCCGGCTTCCCAGCCCAAGGCCCAGCCGCCAGGCCCCCCCCTCCAGCAGCCAGTGGGCCGGCCCATGGTGAGCCGGCTTCCACATTTTTTTCCCTGCTATTTTTTTCTAAGTCCCTGGTAAATTGTGTGCTGTAATCAGTTTTGCGATGAAGTTTGCGATCAAACCGTAGCCCGGATGCATGTGCGCCCAAAAGGAAAATTGCTTAGAATTGTGTGTACTTCAATCCATGTTTTGTGAGCTTTTTGATTTGAGGCCATCTTGATGTTGCGAATCTGTGTTGAAGTGGGCATCAAGCCGTTAATTGCTATTATTTCCTGTTAAGTGCTGCTGTTATTATTTTATTGCAAGTTTGCATGATGATTGTGACTCATCCATGAGGCCTATTGCATTGATTCTTTTTCCTATGTGTTAAGCATCATGTGTACTTCATTTCCATGCTTTAACTTGTCATGTTTTGGTGCTTTAGCTATATTAAATCTTGCTCCAAAGTGGTGATCCTGAAGTTAATGTGCTGCTGTTGCTGAAACTGTTAATTTGTTGCAACTTCGGGTGATGGTTGCGTCGCAACCATTTATCGGAATTGAGTGATTCCAATTGCATATTTTTAAGCATCATGTCTACTTCCATTATATGTATTGCATTGCCATGACTTGCTGGTCATATAGTTATTGAGCTCCAAATTTTCTATGCTGCTGTTGTTGACAGCCACATCTGTTTTTCTCTAAGTTTGTAACGTTCCGATGCCATGTTGAATGCTTAATATCTTTTGATCTGTTATGCCTATGACCTTGATTCTTGTTTGTACCTGATCACCATCATGTCTAGTTCACGCTCATATATTGCTATGTCATGTTGCTGTACATTTTCATATAGTTTTTCTCCTGTTTCTACAGCATGAAAATAACAGTTTCTGCCATGTTTTCTTGATTTTCACTAAGTGCTAGACCAGTAATGTTTTATTGCATTTTGCTTGGGCTGTAATTTATTGTTCATGATGCCTTTTTGCATGATTCCTTTTGACATGCCTTCCTTGCCATGTCTACTCTAGTTTCATATCATTTGTGAGCATGTTTGCATTAATTATCCTATTTATGCATTTCTCTAAAGTGTGCTACCTGATGTTGGCAGATTATGTTCCAAACTTTTATTGCTTGTATCTTTTTAACCGTAACTTCGTTTGGAGTGTTCTTTATATGTAACTTGATTAGTTTTTCATGTTCTTTGTGTTTATGCTATTTTTTACTGTTGTTAACCAACCTAAAATATGGTTTAGGTAAGAATAGTACCAAATCCTTTAATTCTCGTGGAGCACTTAGTGTTATGCCATGTTTAGGATTGTGCCTCACTTAAATTGACTAGCATAGATAGTTTATCTTATGATTCACCTCTTTTCATGTTTGTGTGATATGCCATGTTTGAGTGATATGCCATGTTAACAACCTTTGCTCATGTTGTGTAGCTACACAACTTTAACCATCGTAAAACGTGCAGTACCGTTGTCGTGGTAATACTAAAGGCTTACCCCTAAGCGATGGAAACCCAGGGGTATCCTTAAGCCCTGGGTTTCCCCAAAACACACCCAGCAAAATAAAATCAACAAAGACACGAAGCTTTGTGAATCTCCGAGTAACATTTTACTCGGAGACCAGGAGCCGCTTCCGAATACACAGCTACTCGGAAGCCCAGCAAGATCCGAGTAGACCGATACTCGGAAGCAATCGACGAGGCCCTTACTCAGAAGATGGGAAACGCAACGGATAGGAGGCATTCAATGCTACAGGCGTTTCTCCTCCTTTATTAGTAGTAATGAGCAGACCGTTTTGTCTTTAAGTACGTATTTAATCTTGTAATTAAGACCCATTTAAGCCAAGGCATTAAGGGAGTCAGGGGCGCACTGTATATAAGCCCCCCTCCCCCTTCGGCATGGGCACGCGCAACACATTATACTCTCATTATTTCTGAAGAAAGAACACCCCAGTCAGCCTGGAACAGGATTAAGGTTTTTATCTCTACGGAGAGGCCTAACCTGTATAATCCCTTTGCGTCAACCCTCTCTGCGTACAGATTCATTTAGCTCCTTTCATACCCCTACATCTATTTTCAGATTTATATCCACGACAGTTGGCGCCCACCGTGGGGCTGAGTTGATCAGCAATCGTAGAGATGTCGTTTTTCTCATCCTCTTCGTCGATTCGCGGCTCCGAGCTCATCGTCGGAGAGGTTCTCCTTTTCGGATCGTTAGCTTTCATAGCTGATGATTCGGCCTGGTTGGCGGATTCTCTGCTCCAGGCACAATTGCTGCCCTCAAGAGGCAGCGTTCACTTCCGAGCTGATGAGTCGGGGGTCCTGCGCCTCCAGCTGTCGGCCCATCGCCAAGCGCCCGCGCTGTTATCTGTCCGCCACAAGAAGAAGCGTTCGGGCTGCCCGCGCGCTCACCATCGCGGAAAATCGGTCAAGGTCCAGCAGGTGGCAGTCATCGACTCCATGGAGTCATCCCATAAGGCCCTGGACGAACTGATCGCAAGAGAAGGCTCCATAACATCTCTCTTTCCTCTGTTCAACTTGGTTGAAGAAGAAGGCATGGTAGCATCTGACCTCGAGTCAGGTGCCGAGCAAGAAGGCAGCAGTGACGCCCCAGTTGCGGTTGCAGAAGTGTGCATGGCTGAGACTCCGCCCTCTCAGCCATCGCTAGATCGGGACACTCACGCTCGAGATGAAGCGAACAACCCATTCAGGGCTGGCACTCGGGAGCCGACCCGACGTTTTTCCGCTTTCCGAAGGTTGGAGCTCGGAGAGTCAAGTCGGCAACCCCGCCCCCTTTCCGCTTTCCGAAGCGATGCCATGTTGTATGCTTAATATCTTTTGATCTATGATGCCTATTTGCATGATTCTTTTTGCCATGCCTTCCCTGTCATGTCCACTTTAGTTCCATATCATTTGTGAGCATGTTTGCATTGATTATCATGTTCATGCATTGCTCTAAAGTGTGCTTCCTGATGTTGGCAGATTGTGCCCGTAACTTGTTTTGCTTGTATCTTTTTTACCGTAACTCCGTTTGGGGTGTTCTTTATATGTAACTTGATTAGTTTTTCGTGTACTTTGTGTTAATGATATTTTTTTCTGTTGTTAACCAACCTAAAATATGGTTTAGGGCAGAACAGTACCAAATCCTTTAATTGTCGTGCGGCACTTAGTGTTATGCCATGTTTAGGTTGTGCCCCACTTAAATTGACTAGGATAGACAGTTTATCTTATGCTTCACCTCTTGTCATGTTTGTGTGTTATTCCATGCTTGCTTGAGTTTCCATGTTAACAACCTTTGTTGATCACCTGTAGCAAAACAACTTGAACCTTTCTAAATGTGCGGTATCGTCGTGTGTGACGAGTACTCCACTTAACCTGTTAGTAACCGCTCTCGACGGTAGGTGCGATGTCTCCTGTTGCCTTCTTGTTGATGCTTTCTCGTGTTTGCCTCGTAGTAATAGATGCTTGCTCGTTGATTGCTTTCCAGTGTTTATCGTCTTGTGTGCTTCCGCGGGTACCTTCGGAGACGATGCGAGCTTGCGATCCACTACACCTTCGGAACCCGACTTATCAATAGGCAAGGACTATACATTACTTATGATCCATTCTATTTCAACCAGCGGTTTGCATGCTAGTCTAGGTTAGATTCGATGTTTGATCCTACCACATGTTTACAACCTCTTTCAAACCGATACATCCATGTCCCTTCCCAGCAAACCTTGTACTGCTATGTTACTATTGCTCGTTGCTCAGCCCCTGCTTAGTATGCATGCTTAGGATGCTACGATGTTACCTTATTACTCCTTGGTTTGGGCTATCACATTATTATATTTTTGTTGATGATATGATTATTATAATGTTGACTATATTCGACGAAGGATGGAAGGTCTAGGCTATCCCGCCCCGACGCTTTGTTCCATTTGAGTCACATAGGATCCGAGTTCCGGGTATTGGTTTTAAGACTGAGCGTGCCTAACCGCGTGTGGGATTTTATGGGGTCCCCTTTTCTTACCTACCTAGCTTCAAGCATTTCTAGTGGTGGCCCAAGCTGATTTACCATTTGAAACCGTGTGTGTGCTGGTCAGCTGCCAGTAGTTTTTAAACCAACCCGGACCAGTGAGGACATAGTTCCCTTGCTGGCCCACCTTGTCCGGCTGAGGACTCGGTTTCCCATGTGTGATTAACCGGCTATCCAAACCTGCGACAGACAGTAGAGACCAGATCGAGAGCGCGGCCGTCTGCTGAGCTAGATGTCGACTCACCGGGGGCCACCCGGATTTTTTCGTTGTTATCTAGAGGGACCTGTCGTTTCGGATCTCTTGGAACTAAATCATAAAATGGTTGCCTGTGATGGGTAGCAACTGAGAGAGATGGGCGTGCATGCGGAGCCTTGTAATGGGCAGTTGGTACACCCCTGCAGTGTTAAATCTTTTCGAGAAGCCGTGTCCAAGGTTATGGACGACTTGAGACCTACTCCTTGTTCATAGACAACAACAGCTGAGATAATTTTAATATAACTTGATCAACGTGTGTGTGCCTTGACTGCTTCTTCTACGTCGAGATGCGATGTCGGGGCCCGGGGTTAGCGTATGTAATTCTAGTCACGATGCAATCACATGGAGAGCCGAGAACCGTACCCACTTTTCTAAGCACACAAGGCCAAGCACAGAACGTTCTCGGTAAGCATCGAACGTGAGGGGCATCCCATTCAGGCCGGATGATCAACTGAGATGGGTCCTCATCGTCCACTCACAAGTCTAAATGCTTATGGGTGGTGAATCCCATACTCATAGACAAGTCGCCTCAACCATGTTATCGATTGAACCCTAACTCTTACATAGACTTACTCCAGCCCGATCACTTAGTCGGGGTCTAGGACGGGCTCGATCATACAACAAAGTGTGCACGTGACAGAGTCACGAGCAATCGCATCGCGATGCCCCAAGCTGCGCACATCTAAGGGCCACTTGGTGTATAAAAGACCGCCAGCCAGATCACAACTAAGGTCTCGAAAACCCATACTAAGACATGCATGTTATAAACATACACACAGCACACATGCCTAGTATGAACAGCAGGTATCATCACATAACTCTACAAAGTACTTCTTTATAGATATACACATAGAGCATACAAAGATCACATGTCTGTGATCACATTACATCATACAGCGGAAGCAAGTTAGGTCTAAGTACAGACAAGATTAACAAATGGCTTAGAGAAGCCTTGTACAACAAACATGCCCTTCCACGAGGGACCAGACTGTTGTCTGGGACTATGCTAACTTAGTCAACGTCGAGCTTCACGAAGGTGACTCCATCGGGGTCCGGGTTCTCATCTAAAACATAGAATAAGCAAACATGAGTACAAAGTCGTACTCAGCAAGACTTACATCAGATCTATACTACTCATGCTCAAGTATCAAGGTAAAGGAGGTGGGGTTCAACATGCAGAAGTGCCAGCTTTGACTTGGCTAGTCCTGTACTACGAGTACCAGACTTGAGGTAAGAAGCGTACACGAGTCCACTACAATTCTCCAACCAATACGCAACTATGGTTACTTCCTCGACTTCCCCACGAGGAAGCACGCCATAGCACTCACGCTTATCTTGCGAGTTTTATAAGTATCCATTCAAGTTGTCTATGATCAAGTAAAGGTTTCCAAGTAGTCCATAACCGCGGACACGGCTATTCGAATAGTTCATTAACCCTGCAGGGGTGTACATCTTCACATGCGTGTCATCACTTATCGCCTCGTTCTTGTCACCCTTCAAGCGGGTGTCGGACGTGGATGAAACATGGGCACTACCCTCACATCACCTTCTCTAATCCAGGAGTCGACTACCTGAGTTTGTCACCGCTCGAGAGTCCGGCCGGTTCCACGAAACGGACTCAGATAATGCAAGGGACCGAGACGCCACCTTTGACAGATGGTTTCGCTGCCTCACAGGTCCACCCACATATCTATAGTTAGGTCAAAAGGAAAGCCCGAATCTAGTGTGATTCCTGGACTGGATCGGGTACGTAAAGAGGCCAAACGGGGCTCCCATAAAACCCTACATGTGGTCATACTCTTTGTCTTGGATCACAAAACAGGAACTCGGGGCCTAGGGCAGTGTTCAACGACACAACCCACTGTGTACTCCTACACAGCCTCTCATCGTTCACCTTTGTTTAGGGTGGATTCACCAACACGTTAACATCAGAACCACTGTGTTCATTCCATCCCGACTCACAATCATAACATTCTCATTGTATCACTAAGCAGCAATAAGCAGTAACAGTTGCAGGGGCCACATGCTCATCATTCAACTCCTAAATCTGCTAGGATTGTGTTTTGCTTAATACGGTGACAAAATGATAGGTCATGCATCGGAATGGGTTCAACTATGCGAAAGAACGTGTCTCGATGATCTCCTAAACATGCATAAGCGATACTAAGAGGGAAGTAGGATTTTATAGACATGATCAATGAGGGTTTGCTTGCCTTGCTGACGATACACGGTTCTTAACGGTGGTCTTCTTCTTCGGGGGTGATCACCGTCTCGGAACGTCTGTCATCGGAGTCAATCATCAACAAGGGGGGAAAACTTCGAAAGTAAAATGGACATACACATGATAAGGTTGTCCATGATGTGAATGGTACTGGTTTGTAGTATATTCAATTTAATTGAAGTATATTGCATTTGAAATGCAAATTCAAACTCCAAATTCAATTTCAAATTAAGTCATATACACATTTGCTTCTGTTCCCCCATTTTAAAATGGTCAAACATAAAAAAATTGCATATTCTTAATCCTTGCATTTTTCTGATAATTTTTCATATATTATATGTCCAATTTGGAGTTAATATGAATTTTCTATGATTTATTGAAGTTTGGCTATTTTTCTGGATTTTCTGGAATTATTTTAAATGCTTTTCTTTTTACTGCGTCAGCATGACGTGGGGGTGACGTCACAAGGGCTCTGGCCAGTGGGCCAGCCCTGTCAGTGGGAGAGGGGATAATCCCTCTCTGTTTAGTTAACAGAGGGGTTTAGGGGGCCAGGGGGCCCACCTGTCAGTGGCCCTAGGGGGTAATTAGCTTAGGCTAAATAAGGCCTTAATGGCCGGCCATGTCGGCTCGCCGCCGGCGACGCCAAATCACGGTGGCGTCCTCACTTGACTGCGATTCCGGCAGCCAAACGCAGAGCAAGGGCTACCAAATTGTAGCCCGTGGACGTGCGCTTCTCGGAAGCTAGCTGCGCGTCGCCGGGGAGGTCCTCAACGTCGCCGGCTTCAACTTTCACGGCGGCCGGAGTCCGGTTATCGCAGACATCGCGTGGCAGTAGGGCATTTTGGCCATGGGCTAGGGCATCGTGACCCTGGGGGACTCAGTAGGACTATGCGCATCTCGGCAAGGGAAGGGAGGCATGGGAGCTTGCACCTCGTCGGCCATGGCGGGTCCAAGCTTCGGCTTCGATGGCGGGGCTGGCTAGGAGGTGCAACAGGAGGATTGAGCTTAGGGTTTTGAAGCGCCTTCTCACCAGGAATGTGTTGGAGGCGACAGCGAGGTCGAAGGTGCCCTGGTGACGATGGAATCGTCGACGGAATCCGGCGGCTCCGGCGAGATGTCGACGAGTCTTGCGGCCGTTCGGGGCAGAATTGGTCGGCCAGCTCCTGCACGGCATGGCTTGCGTCTACGGCGACCTTCCGGGACAACTTCTCGCGGCCGTTGGCCGTCTCTGGCCGCGCGGAATCACGGCGGCGCTCCGTAGTCTCTCGGGTGCTCACGGAGAAGACGAGGAAGGAAAAGGGGAGGGTGACCACGGGCAAGGGGGAAAGGTGCAGCGTGCGCGTGGCGGCATCTTGGAGAGGAGAGGGGGCCTAGGTGGCCAGGAATACGCGAGACATCGCGGTGGCGTCGTCGCCGCGCTCTGCCCCTCCAGCGAGCTGCTTGGCAGCGCGGGGAAGAAGACGACAAGGTTGTCGTGGGCTGGGCCGGAGGAAGTCTAGTTGGGCCCGAGGCCGTAGGGAGTTGGGCTAGGTTTTGTTTTTCTCTTTCTTCTTTGCTTTCTTCTGTTTTTCTTTTTCTGCCTTTTGTTTTGCTCTGGTAAAAAAATACCAAAACATTTTATAAAAATGCCCAACTAATTTTATAAATACTAGGTGACCAGTAGCTAGTCACTTTTAGGATTTGGGCATTTTTGAAAATTCAAAACATTAGAATTCCAATTCAAATAGGGGTAAACTTTAATTTCCAGAGCACTGTTTGAATTTTAGAATATTCCATGGGCATGGGAAAATACCCAAACCACTTTTAAAATGATCACCATCATTTATAGGAATTTTCCAAATATTCAAATGATTTTTGGAAAAAGATTTTTATCTGGCCATTTGAAATAATTTCTCAGGGCTTTTCTTTTCCCCATTTTTGAATTTCTTTTGAATTTTTGCATGATGCAAAGGGCACAAACAAACCCTAGCACTTACCCTAGTTGGGGTTCTGACAACTCGCCCCCACTCAAAAGAATCTCGTCTCGAGATTCAGAAGTCGTCGGGAGGAAGGTGGGGTACTCGGCACGGAGGCGGTCCTCTCTTTCCCATGTTGCTTCTTTCTCGGAGTGATGTGACCATTGCACTTTGAGGAACTTGATCTTCTGACGACGAGTGACACGCTCTGCGGAATCAAGAATACGAACAGGGTACTCTCGATAAGAAAGGTCATCTTGGAGATCAAGCGTTTCATGGTCGACTTCGCGGATGGGGTCCATGAAGCAACGCCTGAGTTGTGACACGTGGAATACATCATGTACTCGGGAAAGGTGAGGGGGTAGTTCAAGTTGGTAGGCAACTTCTCCACGTTTAGCAAGAATGCGGAAAGGTCCGATGTAACGTGGGGCCAACTTGCCTTTGATACCGAATCTTTGGGTTCCCTTCAGAGGAGTAACCCGAAGGTAAGCCTTCTCATCTAGATTGTAGCTCTCTTCCCTATGATGACAATCATAGTAGCTTTTCTGACGAGATTGAGTGGCCTTCAATCGATCACGAACAATGCGAACTTGCTCTCCTGCTTCCTTGATCATATCCGGTCCAAAGAGTTGTCTTTCACCGGTTTCTGACCAGTTTAGGGGTGTTCGACATCGTCGGCCATAGAGGAATTCAAAGGGAGCTATGTTCAGACTAGATTGATAGCTATTGTTATAAGAAAATTCGGCGAATGGAAGAGATTTCTCCCAATTCTTTCCGAAAGAGATAACACAAGCTCTGAGCATGTCTTCCAAGATTTGATTAACCCTTTCAACTTGACCGCTAGATTGAGGGTGGAAAGTTGTACTAAAGGAGAGATGAGTTCCCATAGCATTTTGAAAACTTTCCCAAAATCTAGAGGTGAAAAGGCTACCACGATCAGAATTGATCACCAAAGGAACACCGTGAAGAGACACAATTCTAGAGACATACAAGTCCGCTAACTGGCTAGCAGTTATAGACTCGCGAACTGGAAGGAAGTGAGCAACTTTGGAAAGTCGATCAATGACAACGAAGATGGCATCATTTCCTTTCTGGGTTTTTGGAAAGCCGGTGATGAAGTTCATACCAACTTTGTCCCATTTCCACTCGGGAATAGACAATGGTTGAAGAGTACCAACAGGTCTTTGGTGTTCTTCCTTAATGCGACGACAAACATCACATTCTGCAACAAATTGTGCAATGTTTCTCTTCATCCGGGTCCACCAAAATCTCTGGCGTAGATCTCGGTACATTTTTGTGCTACCGGGATGAATTGAGACGGGAGTGTCATGAGCTTCCTTAAGGATCAGCTGCTTTAGGTCTTCATTCTCAGGAACTACTAAACGATTTTCAAAGAATATCGTTCCTTGATCATTTGCAGAAAAACATTTAGCAACTCCGCTAACAATGTTCTGCTTGATCTCTTGAATACTACTATCTTGTTTCTAGGCGGCTATGATTTGATACTCAAGGGTTGGTTTCGCCACCAAGTTGGAAAGAGATCCACGAGGAACTATCTCAAGATTGAGCTTGCGAAATTCCTCATGCAGAAGTGGTTGATACTTTTGTAACATGAGGTTGTTACAATATGACTTACGACTTAGTGCATCAGCCATGACATTGGCTTTGCCTAGGGTGTAAGAAATTCCTAAGTCATAATCTTTTATCAACTCTATCCAGCGTCTTTGCCTGAGATTAAGATCTGGCTGGGTGAATATGTATTTGAGGCTTTGGTGATCAGAATAGATTTCACAACGATTACCAAGGAGGTAATGTCGCCAAGTCTTCAGGGCATGAACTACGGCAGCGAGTTCAAGATCATGGGTTGGATAGTTCTCTTCATGTGGCCGCAACTGGCGTGAAGCATAAGCTACCACATGTCGATCTTGCATAAGTATGCATCCTAACCCTTGCCGTGAAGCATCACAATAGATCTCGAAATCCCTTTTGGTGTCTGGAGGTGCAAGTACGGGTGCAGAAGTCAATCTTCTTTTTAGCTCTTGAAAGCTTTCCTCGCACTTGGGAGTCCATTGGAATTTCTTATCTTTCTTGAGGAGTTCAGTAAGAGGCTTTGCAAATTTAGAAAATATCTCGACGAAGCGGCGGCAATAGCTTGCTAAGCCAAGAAAACTCCTAACTTGCTTAACCGATTCAGGTGGAGTCCAGTCAAGGACGGCCTGAACTCTCTCGGGATTGACTGCAACACCTTTTGCAGAAATCACGTGGCCTAAGTAGGTCACTTCTGGTAGCCAAAATTCACACTTGGAGAACTTAGCATAAAGGCGATGCTCTTTAAGTTTCATCAATACCAACCTAAGATGTTCTGCGTGCTCTTCTTCATTCTTCGAGTAGATGAGAATGTCATCAAGATAAACCACAACAAATTTATCTAGGTACTCCATGAAGATCGAATTCATCAAGCGCGAGAATGTGGCGGGGGCATTGGTTAAACCGAAGGACATGACGGTGTATTCGTAAAGACCATATCGAGTAGTGAAAGCCGTCTTGGGAATGTCCTCATTTCGGATTTTGATTTGATGATAGCCTAATCTCAAATCCATCTTGGAGAAGACAGAGGATCCAGCAAGTTGATCATAAAGATCATTGATCCTGGGCAGTGGGTACTTGTTCTTTATCGTCGCTAGATTTAGCGGGCGATAGTCTACGCACATCCTTTCTGTTCCATCTTTCTTCGTTATGAACAGAACGGGGCAACCCCATGGCGATGAGCTAGGGCGGATGAAGCCTTTTGCCAACGAAGCATCAAGTTGGGTTTTTAGCTCAGCTAACTCATGTGGGGCCATTCTATATGGGCGTCTGGAAATTGGGGCTATACCTGGTATAAGATCCACTATGAACTCTACACACCTGTCGGGTGGCATTCCCGGAAACTCTTCAGGAAAGGCATCCGGGAAGTCACGAACCACCGGAATATCTTAAAGGTCTGGAAGGGGAAGCACATTCAAAGTATGCATCTGGATTCTAGAGCTGGGTGAGGTGTACTCAATGATCTGGCCTAAAGGATGGGTGAGTTGAACTGACTTGGCTTTACAATCAAGGAAAGCATTCTGCCTTGATAACCAATCCATTCCTAGGATGACATCAATGTCCGAAGACTTGAGGGCTATAAGAGAAGCAAGGAGTACTAAACCCTCAATTGGAATTTGATTACCATGGCTTACTCTATTAGTTTGCCACTTTGAACCAGGATTTTGAATGATCATTGGAGAAAACATTTCTTCAAAGGAAAATCCATGACGAAGTGCATAACTCTCCGACATGAATGAATGAGAAGCTCCTGGATCGAAAAGAACGGAGGCGGGAACATGATTGACTGGGAGTGTACCAAGAATGACGTCAGAAGCAGCAGTGGTTTCCTCAACTGAGATTTGGTTCACACAACCACTACTTGTGGCTGAAAGCTTTGTTGGGATGGCTTTGGTGGTTGATTTCTTTGGAGGCTTGTGACTAGGTCGACGTGGTGCCACCAACACTGTAGGGCACTGTCGGAAGAAATGGCCTGTCAGACCACACGTGAAACACACCCTGCCTAAATTGCTGGGAGCAGGATTACTTGATTGCACACCATCATTCCTGGGAGGAACAATGTGTTGAGGTGGATGGCATATATTCGGTGGTGGTCTCTAAAGAAGGTTTTGAGGTATGGCACGGGTTGGAATCCAAATTCTGCCATTCTGGGGGTCTGAACTAGAAGAAGGAGCAAGCTCAAGAGCATGCTTGCGAGACTCTTCGAACACTTCATTGCCATGCTCAGCTCTAAAGGATCTGTTGACTAAATCCTCAAAGGTGGAAAATTCGATGAGGTTGAGATCATGGCGAAGGATGGGGCTAAGTCCCTTACGGAACCTTGCCTGCTTTCTGGCATCGGTGGTGATCTCATCTTGGGCATAACGAGCAAGACGGTTGAATCCCCTCACATACTCATGAATGGACATCTCTCCTTGAGTTAGATTGCAGAACTCTTCCTTCTTGCGCTCCATTAACTCATCTAGAAGATGGTACCCTCGAAAGGCAACACAGAAATCTTGCCAAGTCACTAGGTGACCATCTGGCTGCATAGCAACATAGTTCTCCCACCATTCAGCAGCAGCACCTTCCATAAAGTATGCCGCGAATATAACTCGATCATCGGGAGCAACATGTGCAGTGTCAAGCTTACGCTCGATGGAACGGAGCCAATCATCAGCTTCAAGGGGCTCAGAAGAACATCGGAATACCGGTGGCTTGAGGAGGATGAAGTCCTGAATGCTCACAACCACATTGCAATGACGTGAGGTATTCTGCTCGATGAGCTCCAGAAGACGTGTTTGATCACATTGATTCTGCTCAGCTTCCATCATGATTTCCGCCGCAGAAGGCGGTGGTAGAGGTTCATCATCATTTCGATTCCGAACACGGTCTCGATTCCGACGAACAGCACTACGAGTTCCACCTGACATCCTGTGTGATAAAAATCAACAATCAGAACAGGTTGTAAGATGGAATCAAAGACAAGAAGGACATGAAGAAGACGGAAAAGATTATAATGCGAAGGCAATGATCCACAGAAACTCGGAATAATTCCAGCAGCATAACGGCTACACCGGGATGAAAAATGAAACAACCTCGAAGAAATTGGACAGAACTTCTTCAAAGAATTCAACAGAACGATGAGTCTAGACGACCACAACTGTCCGACGGCTACAAGGAGGCAAACAACGAGATGTTCTAGTAAAGACATAGATGAGCCTAGTCCTATCATCCCGTAGAAAAGGTAAGGGTGAATCATAACTCAGATCGATGAGGGTAAGGAGAAAAAGAAGCCTTACGTTGTTCCCTTATATCCAGAGTAACAATATAACTATAGAATGCTAGACTCGACTTCAACCAAGGGTTTGGTAATCCTACAGACAGTCCTGCTCTGATACCAAGTCTGTCTGGACCCGGGGTTAGCGTATGTAATTCTAGTCACGATGCAATCACATGGAGAGTCGAGAACCGTACCCACTTGTCTAAGCAGACAAGGCCAAGCACAGAATGTTCTCGGTAAGCATCGAACGTGAGGGGCATCCCATTCAGGCCGGATGATCAACTGAGATGGGTCCTCATCGTCCGCTCACAAGTCTAAATGCTTATGGGTGGTGAATCCAATACTCATAGACAAGTCGCCTCAACCATGTTATCGATTGAACCCTAACTCTTACATAGACTTACTCCAGCCCGATCACTTAGTCGGGGTCTAGGGCGGGCTCGATCATACAACAAAGTGTGCACGTGACAGAGTCACGAGCAATCGCATCGCGATGCCCCAAGATGCGCACATCTAAGGGCCACTTGGTGTATAAAAGACCGCCAGCCAGATCACAACTAAGGTCTCAAAAACCCATACTAAGACATGCATGTTATAAACATACACACAGCACACATGCCTAGTATGAACAGCAGGTATCATCACATAACTCTACAAAGTACTTCTTTATAGATATACACATAGAGCATACAAAGATCACATGTCTGTGATCACATTACATCATACAAAGGAAGCAAATTAGGTCTGAGTACAGACAAGATTAACAAATGGCTTAGAGAAGCCTTGTACAACAAACATGCCCTTCCACGAGGGACCAGACTGCTGTCTGGGACTATGCTAACTTAGTCAACGTCGAGCTTCACGAAGGTGACACCATCGGGGTCCGGGTTCTGATCTAAAACATAGAATAAGCAAACGTGAGTACAAAGTCGTACTCAGCAAGACTTACATCAGATCTATACTACTCATGCTCAAGTATCAAGGTAAAGGAGGTGGGGTTCAACATGCAGAAGTGCCAGCTTTGACTTGGCTAATCCTGTACTATGAGTACCAGACTTGAGGTAAGAAGCGTACACGAGTCCACTACAATTCTCCAACCAATACACCACTATGGTTACTTCCTCGACTTCCCCACGAGGAAGCACAACATAGCACTCACGCTTATCTTGCGAGTATTAAAGTATCCATTCAAGTTGTCTATGATCAAGTAAAGGTTTCCAAGTAGTCCATAACCGCTGACACGGCTATTCGAATAGTTCATTAACCCTGCAGGGGTGTACATCTTCACACGCGTGTCATCACTTATCGCCTCGTTCTTGTCACCCTTCAAGCAGGTGTCGGACGTGGATGAAACCAAGGCACTACCCTCACATCACCTTCTCTAATCCAGGAGTCGACTACCTGAGTTTGTCACCGCTCGAGAGTCCGGCCGGTTCCACGAAACGGACTCAGATAATGCAAGGGACCGAGATGCCACCTTTGACAGATGGTTTCGCTGCCTCACAGGTCCACCCACATATCTATAGTTAGGTCAAAAGGAAAGCCCGAATCTAGTGTGACTCCTGGACTGGATCGGGTACGTAAAGAGGCCATACGGGGCTCCCAGAAAACCCTACATGTGGTCATACTCTTTGTCTTGGATCAAAAAACAGGAACTCGGGGCCTAGGGCAGTGTTCAACGACACAACCCACTGTGTACTCCTACACAGCCTCTCATCGTTCACCTTTGTTTAGGGTGGATTCACCAACACGTTAACATCAGCACCACTGTGTTCATTCCATCCCGACTCACAATCATAACATTCTCATTTTATCACTAAGCCGCAATGAGCAGTAACAGTTGCAGGGGCCACATGCTCATCATTCAACTCCTAAATCTGCTAGGATTGTGTTTTGCTTAATACGGTGACAAAATGATAGGTCATGCATCGGAATGGGTTCAACTATGCGAAAGAACGTGTCTCGATGGTCTCCTAAACATGCATAAGAGAGACTGAGAGGGAAGTAGGATTTTATAGACATGATCAATGGGGGTTTGCTTGCCTTGCTGACGACACACGGTTCTTAACGGTGGTCTTCTTCTTCGGGGGTGATCACCGTCTCGGAACGTCTGTCATCGGAGTCAATCATCAACAAGGGGGGACAACTTTGAAAGTAAAATGCACATACACATGATAAGGTTGTCCATGATGTGAATGGTACTGGTTTGTAGTATATTCAATTTAATTGAAGTATATTGCATTTGAAATGCAAATTCAAACTCCAAATTCAACTTCAAATTAAGTCATATACACATTTGATTCTGTTCCCCCATTTTAAAATGGTCAAACATAAAAAAAATTGCATATTCTTAATCCTTGCATTTTTCTGATAATTTTTCATATATTATATGTCCAATTTGGAGTTAATATGAATTTTCTATGATTTATTGAAGTTTGGCTATTTTTCTGGATTTTCTGGAATTATTTTAAATGCTTTTCTATTTACTGCATCAGCATGACGTGGGGGTGACGTCACAAGGGCTCTGGCCAGTGGGCCAGCCCTGTCAGCGGGAGAGGGGCTAATCCCTCTCTGTTTAGTTAATAGAGGGGTTTAGGGGGCCAGGGGTCCCACCTGTCAGTGGCCCTAGGGGGTAATTAGCTTAGGCTAAATAAGGCCTTAATGGCCGGCCATGTCGGCTCGCCGCCGGCGACGCCAAAACACGGCGGCGTCCTCACTGGACTGTGATTCCGGCAGCCAAACGCAGCGCTAGGGCTACCAAATTGTAGCCAGTGGACGTGCGCTTCTCGGAAGCTAGTTGCGCGTCGCCGGGGAGGTCCTCAACGTCACCGGCTTCAACTTTCGCGGCGGCCGGAGTCCGGTTATCGCAGACATCGCGTGGCATTGGGCGTTTTGGCCATGGGCTAGGGCATCGTGACCCAGGGGGACTCAGTAGCACCATGCACATATCGGCAAGGGAAGGGAGGCATGGGAGCTTGCACCTCGTCGGCCATGGCGGGTCCAAGCTTCGGCTTCCATGGCGTGGGTGGCTAGGAGGTGCAACAGGAGGATTGAGCTTAGGGTTTTGAAGCGCCTGCTCACCAGGAATGTGTTGGAGGCGACAGCGAGGTCGAAGGTTCCCTGGTGACGACAGAATCGGCGACGGAATCCGGCAGCTCCGGCGAGATGTCGACGAGGCTTGCGGCCGTTCGGGGAAGAATTGGTCGGCCAGCTCCTACACGGCGTGGCTTGCATCTACGGCGACCTTCCAGGACAACTTCTCGCGGCCGTTGGCCGTCTCTGGCCGCGCGGAATCACGGCGGTGCTCCGGTAGTCTCTCGGGTGCTCACGGAGAAGACGAGGAAGGAAAATGGGAGGGTGACCACGGGCAAGGGGGAAAGGTGCGGCGTGCGCGTGGCGGCTTCTTGGCGAGGAGAGGGGGCCTAGGTGGCCGCGAATACGCGAGACATCGCGGTGGCGTCGTCGCCGCGCTCTGCCCCTCCAGCGAGCTGCTTGGCAGCGCGGGGAAGAAGACGACAAGTTTGTCGTGGGCTGCGCCGGGGGAAGTCTAGTTGGGCCCGAGGCCGTAGAGAGTTGGGCTGGGTTTTGTTTTTCTCTTTCTTCTTTGGTTTCTTCTGTTTTTCTTTTTCTGCCTTTTGTTTTGCTCTGGTAAAAAAATACCAAAACATTTTATAAAAATGCCCAACTAATTTTATAAAGACTAGGTGACCAGTAGCTAGTCACTTTTAGGATTTGGGCATTTTTGAAATTCAAAACATTTGAATTCCAATTCAAATAGGGGTAAACTTTAATTTCCAGAGCACTGTTTGAATTTTAGAATATTCCATGGGCATGGGAAAATACCCAAACCACTTTTAAAATGATCACCATCATTTATAGGAATTTTCCAAATATTCAAATGATTTTTGGAAAAAGATTTTTATCTGGCCATTTGAAATAATTTCTCAGGGCTTTTCTTTTCCCCATTTTTGAATTTCTTTTGAATTTTTGCATGATGCAAAGGGCACAAACAAACCCTAGCACTTACCCTAGTTGGTGTTCTGACATGCGAAGAGGAGGACAAGCATAGGATAGGTGTTATGTTTGCGTAAGTAGTTGATAGTAAGACTTGTTGGACGCGATTCGTCATCGAATGCTTGGCTTCTTATCTTACTCTCTAGATTGTTAGCAACTTCATAAATGCTAGTGCGGAAGCAACCTCACCACTTACCCCTTCCTTACCGTAAACTACTAGTTGTCCTCGAATGACGAGTGATAAAGTCCTTGCTGGGTTAGTTGACCACTAAAGTTGGATGCTGAGTACTTCTGTACTCATGATACTACCCCCAAACTCTTTTCAGGGTTCTTGATCGAAAACAGGTATGATGGTCGACGTTTCACGTGGAGACTCGACGACGACTAGTTAGGCGGATCCCGGCGGAGGGCCTGGACCCGTGTGGTTATGGGGATCGATGTTTTTCTCTTTGCCACTAGGCATTTGATTGTAGTCTGTACTCAGACATGTACCTTCCGCTGTTGTATTGTATTTGAGGCAGTTGTATGCCGATTGTATGAGATGTTGTATCCTTGTATCTGTAATGTTGTGATATCATGTTGGAAATCCGGGGCATATGACTTCGTCATATGTCGCGGTGGGACCGATATGTGCTTCGTCCCCGGATCTGGATGGAAACATCTAGATCTGGAACAGTACCGCATATCGGGCCTTACAAATAGCAATAGAGGCAATATCTTCAATAGTTTTATCATGACTAAGAAAATCAGTACCATGAGTTTTCTTGGGGAATTTAGAAAAGTAAAATTCATATGGCTCACCATTGAATTCAACAGATACTTTTCCTTTCCTGCAATCTATAATAGCTCTGCAAGTCTTGATAAAAGGTCTACCAAAAAATGTAAGTCCATCTAGTGCCCCCTTTAAGGTTTTGGAGTATTTGATGACAAAACAGTTAAGGGACTGATGTGTTTGTAAGTATACACAGGAGAATAGTCCCTGAAGAAGAGGTTAACCACCGTTGTCGACCCCCCCCCCCCCCCGCCAAATGTTGAGGAACATTGAAGAAATCGGCGTGTTTCCCGAAGACTGGCAAGGCGCGAAATCTTGAGGAAACAAGATCCTGAAGCATTCTGCTGAAGCTGAAGAAGCGGTGCATGATCCTGAGGCAATTCGCACTGAAGCCGAAGTTGAACCGTAGTTTTCGTTAAGACTTTTTATACTTCTTGAGTCGTAGGAACACACCGCACTGTTGGAGGGGTTGAGGAAAATGAGTTATGTATTTCTGAGGAAGTGCTCAAATAGAAATCCTGAAGAAAACCCGGAGAAATCTCCTGCAGTAGAAGTTCAGTTCCTCGGGTGTCTGAGACCTTATTCTTCAGGACACTGAGGAGTCTGTCTTCGGTTCAGAAGTCAGGAAACTTCCAGTGCAGTTCGCCTGAAGAAAGAGAGAGTTCGTTCCAACCGTGCCACGTGCCGCGTGGTGAGTGCTGGTACCTGTCCAGCCAACGGTCCAAAGAGTGGGCATGAAAGTAATTTCATGCATGGGCATTTATGTCCTTTCACCTGGGGTTGCTCCCCGGGTATAAATAGCCGCCCCCAGCCCCATTTGTGGGTCGGCTGCTCCGAGAGAAAAACTCACACTTGTCATTTCAGAGCAACCCACCTCTGAGGAAACTGAAGAACCTAAGTGAGGAAAACCACCAGCCTGAGTAGTTGAGCATTTCTGAGGAAGCCGGTTCGAGTGATCTGAAGCTTTTTACTCTTGAAGACTGTGATCTTCCGGCTGGTGAAGAGGTCATCGTTCTGAGGAAGTCAAGATGCAATTGTGACTTCCTTGAGTGAACGGAGTCTGTGAAGGTTTCGGGAGTCTACCTTGAACACTCACCTGAGTAATTGGACGGAGTCTGAGGACTTTAGTTCAAGGAGAATAAGGTGAATACTATGTCTTTTGAGTTCAATCTCAGCCTCTCCAACCAGATGTAGAGTTTTCACAGCAACTCGAACTGGTTCATCAAATCTGTGTCTTCAGTGCCCTGGTGCTATTTCCTCAAACTCTACTCTTAAATTTGTGCACTGATGACTTGTCCTGATGCCTTCCCTTTTGTGTTTCCTCAGTCCTAATTCCTCAAGCATTGCATCTGTTATACTTTAGTTCTTCTGGTTTATGCTAGTCATCTTGCAACATGATGTTTTGAAGTCATGTCTACTTTCTGTAATGCATCTGCACTTCTTCGTTCTGTGTGTTTCCTCAAGTTCGCATTGCCTTAGTCCTGAGGGAATTGAAATTCCGCTAGAAAATTAAAAATCTCCCATTCACCCCCCATCCTCTGGTCGACTTATTGTACTATCAATTGGTATCAGAGCTTGGTACTCCCTTGTTTTGTGTGATTCGGTTTAACGACCTGGAGTTTTAGCTATGTCGACCTCAGGTACAATGGGTGTTGCTTCAAACTGCCCCACCTTCGACGGTACTGATTACCCATACTGGAAGAACAAGATGAGGATGCATCTTGAAGCTATTGACAAGGAGCTGTGGGACATTGTTGATCAAGGCATTCCTGAACCTACCCTAATGACTTCTCCTAAAGTCGTCAAGAGAAACTGGCAGCTTGATGAAAAAGCTCGAAGCATTATTGGTGGCCACCTCAACAAGGCATAATTCAACCGTATCAGCGGTCTGGATACAGCAAAGAAGATATGGACAAGACTGTCAAAAGTCAATGAAGGAGTTTCCGCACAACGAGACTCTCGAGTTGATACTCTTCGTAGTCGCTTCAACAGGTCTAAGAGGCTAGACAATGAACATGTGCAGCAAACCTTTGACAGGCTCACTGACATATCAAATGAACTTCTAGCACTGGGTGCCACTGACATCACAGACCACGAGGTGGTGAAGAAACTACTGAGGTCTTTGGATGACTCATTTGAGTTTCTATCGCTGATGATTCAAGAACGTCCTGATTTGAATACTCTCCATCCTGCAGACATCCTTGAGCGCCTTAATGCTCATGAACTGAAGCTCTCTGAGAAACGAGACTTATACGGTTCCACCCCAAAAGTCTGCGCGCTAAAAGCAAAGGCACGGAAGGTATCCTCTGATGAAGAGTCTGAGGATGATTCTAATGATCCTGAAACCCTCAGTCGGGAACTGGCTCTTCGCACCAGAAAGTTCCAAAGATTCACGAAGAAGAATCGCTTTGGAAATTCCTAAAGATCTTCCTCAAGAAGAAGCAAAGATGATGACTCTTTTGAGACAAGAAAAAGAGTTTGCCACAAATGCAAGAAACCTGGGCATTACATCGCTGAGTGTCCTCTCTGGGAAAAGGAAGCTAAGATGAAGAAGAAGAAGAAAAAGAAGAAGAAGAAGAAGAAGAAGAAGAAGAAGAAAGGGAAAGATGACAGTTCTGATGAAAAGTCAAAGAAGAAATCCTCAAGATCCTCAAAGTCAGTTGGATACAGGAACAGCAGCTCCCATAAGGCTCGCGCATATCTCGGCAAATAATTGGATTCTGAAGAATCTGATTCCGATCCTGAAGCTGGGGAAGAAGGATCTGAAGAATCTGAGGGTGTGGCCGGTCTGGCTTTTGCCACAGCACTTGTCAGCATGTCAATCTTCAGCACTGCGGAATCTGACCCACTCCGTGTTGATGATGAAGCTGAAGACACCACTCCTTCCTTCTGCTTCATGGCCAAGTCCTCCAAGGTATCTACTTACTCTTCATGTGATGATCCCTCAGATGAAGAACCTGATGAAAACTATGCTAAACTTGCTTCTAAGTAACAACGTGCACTTGAAAAGATTCAGAACTCACTAAACAAGAGTGATGATATGTTGGTTGAGGAAATGACGAAGACTCAAAAATTGACTGATGAATCAAAAATTCTTCAGTCAAGGTTTGATGACTTAATCAGTCATCATGAGGCACTCCTCACCGATCATGAGAAGCTGGCTCATGAGTTTCTCATGAGAAAGAAAGAACTTGAGCACGTGAGGATGTCGCATGATGATCTGACGAAAGAAAACCACTCACTCCTCTCCCAACAGATCATCATGCCTCAAGAAGGATTTAATCCTCCGTGTTTAAAGTGCATTGAACATGACCGTATCACTTATGTACCTAGTTCTTCAATATCTTCAGATTCTGTTATTTCAATTGCCTTTGTGCTATCTAACCCCTCATCTGAGGATACCATAGACATTGCTGAAGAAAATGCTAGGTTGAAGAGTCTTCTGGAAACCGGTATGTTCAAGAGTATGAAAGGGCATCAGATTTTTTGTGACATCCTCAAGAAATAGATCCTCAACAGGAATCCGAGGAAAGAAGGTGTCGGTTTCACCCGAAACCTCAACGCTGATGGGTCTTACTGGAAACCTGAGCAATACCCAAAGACCACTTGGATTCTGGCAAAAATGCCTTCTCCAGATCCCTATACTTTATCTGGTTATGACATTGCTTCCTCAGATGTGGTGATTGAGTCCTTTGACTCAAATTATAAACTGTTTAAAGATCTTAATGGTGAGGTATTCGCCAGATACATCGGGACTAACTACAGGAACGGCCCTCTAGTATAGCAGATTTGGGTTCAGAAGTACCTCATCACTAACCTCCCTGTGAATGCAGATGCAAATGATCTGAGGGTATCATCTGAGGAAGATACCTCAAAGGGAAATGATTATAACTATGTCTCAGATAACCATTTTGTTCACATGGAAGCTCCTCATAAGAATGCTTATTCATTTGTTTATCCTGATACCACCACTTCGCGTCCCATTAGGTCTCATCGTTCTCATCATTACTCATATGCTTCAAGGCCACCCATTAGGATGTGGGTGGTAAAGAAGAACGGACCATCTTTGCAGGAACGCGTTCCGGGGCAATCGTAAAATTTTGCAGATCGTATGCCCAGGACGATATTACTTGAGTCAGTTGAAGAAGATTTATATATTTTGGTTTCATGGAATCAATCCTAAGGAACATCCTGAGGAATTAATTCTGAGGAATCATAAATTCTTCAAACTGAGACTGGCTCATAACTTGCTGTATGAGATACTAATTCCTTTGCAGGGGAAGACAGAATGGGTGATGCATAGTGGATGCACAAATCACATGACTGGTGATAGAAGCCTTCTCATGGAATCATCTCTGAGTCTTTCTTCGAAGAAAACCATCACCTTCACTGATAAAGGTAAAAGTAAGGTATTGGGTCTCGGCAGAGTTGCTATCTCTCGAGACCAACATATTGAGAAAGTCATCCTTGTTGAATCCCTCGGGTACAACCTGATGTCTGTGTCTATGCTATGTGATCTTGACCTCGTTGTTCTCTTCGGAAAATATGGATGTGTAGTTTATATGGTTAGCGATAACTCCATCGTCTTTCAAGGAGTTAGGAAAGGTGACCTGTATATTGTAGATTTTTTTGAAGGTCCTCAGGTTGCTAGTTGCCTCATAGCTCGATCCTCAGAGTGCTGGCTATGGCATCGAAGACTCGGCCACGCTGGAATGAGGAACCTCCAGAAACTGGTTATGAAGAAACATGTCCTCGAGATTGAGGAAATTAGATACTCCAAGGACCGGCTATGTGGCGCGTGTGAAGCTAGAAAGATGACCAAGGCCAAGCATCCTGCGAAGACCATCATGACAACTACAAGACCTCTAGAATTACTTCACATGGATCTATTCGGTCCTCCAAAGTATTCAAGCTTTGGAGGCAGTATGTATGGTCTCGTTATTATTGATGACTTCCCACGATACACTTGGGTGCATTTTCTTCTTTATAAGTCAGAAACCCCAACAATCTTCAATCGCTTCACCCAACGAGTCATGAACAACTACAACCTGAAGATCAAGCACATTCGAAGTGACAATGCACTGAGTTCAAGAACATTGGCATGGAAGAATTTCTCGATGACTTGGGCATCACTCATGAGTTCTCAGCGCCCTACACTCCTCAACAAAATGGAGTTGTTGAGAAGAAGAACCGAACTCTCATCGAGATGGCTCGAAAGATGTTGGCTGAATACAATACACCACTCATCTGGTGGGCTGAAGCAATCAACACTGCCTGCCACATCGTCAATCGAGTGTATCTTCACAAGTTCTTCAAGAAAACATCATATGAGCTAATGGTCGGTAAGAAACCCAATGTGAGTTACTTCAAAGTATTCGGTGCACCATGTTGGATTCATGATCCTCATCACCAATCCAAATTCGCACCCAAAGCATGTGAGGGTTTCATGATTGGTTACGGTATCAACTCGCACACCTACAAAGTCTACAATATTAGTCATCATAAAATTGTTGAGACTATAGATGTGCGGTTTGATGAATCTGACGGCTCACAAAGAGAGCACCTGCCACCTGATCTAGATAAAGCCTCGCCTGAAGAACAGATCAAGAAAATGGGTGCTGGTGATATCATACCCGTGGGCCATCCTGATGAAACACACATTCCTCCTGCTCCTGAAGAACATCCAAATCCTGAAGCAAATGATCCTGATGACGATCCTGATCCTGAGGATCCTGAGACTCATGAAGCTCCTGAAGCTGATGCTAATGAATCTGATGATAGTGATGCGCCTCACGATCATCAACCTCGTCTTCCTCGCGTTGCAATTGAAATTCAAGTGGACAGAATCCTCGCCGACGTCATCCTACCAGGTCCTCTCACTCGTGCCAGAGAAAATCGTATAGCTAACTTTTGTGGGCATTTCTCGTTTGTATCAATTTCAGAGCCCACCATAGTTTCTGAGGCATTCCAAGAAGCGGAATGGATTCAGGCGATGCAAGATGAAATTCTTCAGTTCGAACTGAATGATGTTTGGGAACTAGTCAAACGGCCTGATCCTCGATTTCACAATGTCATCGGCACGAAGTGGATCTACCGCAAAAAACTCGATGAAGATGGAAAAGTCATCAGGAACAAAGCTCGTCTGGTTGCACAAGGATACACTCAAGTTGAGGGTATCAACTTCGGTGAAACCTTTGCTCCTGTTGCTAGACTTGAGTCCATTCGCATCATGCTCGCATTTTCTAATCATCATAATATCAAGTTATATCAAATGGATGTGAAAAGTGCATTCCTCAATGGTAATATCGAGGAAGAAGTATATGTTGCTCAACCCCTAGGTTTTGAAGACTCGAAGAATCCTGACATGGTGTACAGATTGAGGAAAGCTCTCTATGGACTGAAGCAAGCCCCTCGGGCTTGGTATGATACACTAAGGGATTTCCTCATCAGCAAGGGCTTCAAATCTGGTTCCCTCGATCCAACTCTTTTCTCCAAGCGCTATGATGATGCCTTATTCATATGTCAAATCTACGTTGATGACATTATATTTGGATGCACTAACAAGAAATACAGTAAAGAATTTGCCTTCTTAATGAGTGAACAGTATCAGATGTCCATGATGGGCGAACCCAAGTTCTTCTTAGGTCTTCAAATTCGTCAGCAACGCAACGAAATCTTCATATCTCAGAAGAAGTACCTCAAGGAGTGCCTGAGGAAATTCGGGATGCAAGACTGCAAAGGTATCAAGACACCGATGCCTGCAAATGGACAACTCGGTCCTGATGAAAATGGCAAGGACTACGATCAAAAGGTATACCGCTCCATGATAGGTTCTCTGCTATATCTATGTGCATATAGGCCTGATATAATGTTGAGCGTTTTCATGTGTGCCCGATTCCAAGCGGCACCAAAGGAATCGCATCACCAAGCGGTGAAACGAATTCTTCGATATTTGGCTCACACCCTGTCGCTAGGCTTATGGTATCCAAAAGGCACACAGCTGGATCTCGTTGGGTACTCAGACTCAGATTATGCTGGAGATCGCGTGGACAAGAAGTCTACCTCAGAAACATGTCATTTCCTCAGACGCTCACTGGTGTGTTGGTCATCAAAGAAGAAGAACTGTGTCTCCCTCTCCACTGCTCAAGCTGAATACATCGCCGCTGGTGCAAGCTGCTCACATCTTCTTTGGATGAAGAAAACTCTCAAGGACTACGGCATCAACCTGAAGAAAGTACCACTACTGTGTGACAATGAGAGCGCCATCAAGATCTCTCAGAATCCGGTACAACACTCGAGGACGAAGCACATTGAGATTCGGTATCACTTTCTTCGGGATCATGTGTTGAAGGAAGATATCGTCATCAGCCACGTGAAGACTGGAGACCAACTTGCTGATATATTCACTAAGCCTTTGGATGAGAAGTGTTTTAGCACTCTGAGGTGTGAGCTAAATATCTTAGATTCCTCAAATGTCCAGTGAATGGACAAACATCCTAACGCTTAAACAATGTTGAAGAATCCTGATGTACAACACATGAAGTGTCGTACTCCTCAAATCATGAGGAACTACCTTGCGAAGTGTGAAGAAATTAACGTGGAATTGACTCAAGGTCCATACGACAATTGTATGGCATCAAGTGTCTTATTCCCTATAAGGTGGGTAGCGCCACCGCCCAAATTCCTCAGGAATTTTTGATCCTCAGTTTCCTCATTTGAGTCTTCATCCTGATGCTTACTGGTTTGTCCTCAACAGCGTTTACCTATGGTTCTTGTTCTTCACCATTTTCTTCTTCATCTAGGTGAACGTGATTGGACCCGTCCCTCTGTACTCACTTATACAATCTTTCTATCTCATATATGCGTTCATTTGGAGCTCTTGTATTCCTCAACCTGAGGCTTTGACTTTATCCTCAACACTTTCATTGTCCTCAGTTTCCAAAAATTGAGGACTATCAGTTTAACATTTATCTTATCTCTTGATTGTTGCGTTTTTACCGCACATCGTGCATATCCATCAATGCGATAACCACTGAAAACCTGAACCGCCAGGGGTAATCTCGTCCACAAAAATCGCGACCCCTCAGCTTTTACCCCTCTATAAATAGCCACCACCCTCGCGGTCATTTTCCCCAAAACTCATTCTCTCTCGCGCCGCCGCCCTTGAGCTCCTCAAGCTCTCGTGCTGTCGACGCAGGAGTTCATCGTCGCCGGAGAAGATTGACTCGGGTTTCCTCAGCATTCGCCTCAGTTCTGGTATGCAATTGCATCAGCTGATATTTCCTCAGTACTGCAACTTCTTCAAAGATTCTTCACGATTCTTCATGCCACTACATTTCTCAGCAGTACTGAAAACTTTCTGAAACCTATGCATATGCCTCATTAATTTGCTTTCCTGAACTCATTCCTCATGAACGCATATAACAGTACCGCACTTCCCTCGCAACTTAATTTTGTCACGGGTAGATGTCAGCTGAGGAATCTCATGGTTCTCATAATCTCACTTCATTTGCAGCTCAGCTCGAACGTACAATTCCTCAGTCTCCTCAACTGAAGAGAATGTCTCCTCATCAAAAACTAACTGATACTGCTAAAGATTTGCCTCCAGAGCTCTATGAGAAACTGAAGACTCCCGAACGTGAAACTGCTGGTGATCGTAAGAAAAGGGTTCAGAAAATCACGCGGGAATGGGCCAAACGTTGGGCTGCATACCAATGGATTAATCCTCAGCATGAGGAAATGTTCGCGGTCAACCCGCCCCTGATGACTTTGGGAATCAAGGCTCGCCCTCCTCCTGAACCGGGTGTCACTCCTCACCCTTCAACCTTGAAGACTCTTGATGATTTTCCTGAGGCCTACCAGCGTTATCTCAAGAGGACAGCTCATCTAGTGCAAATTCTGGCCCGTGACCTGGCTGCCTTAGTACAGATTCTGCCTCGGCCTGCTGCTCAGCCTCAGCCTCGGCCTCTTGGTCAGCCTCGCTGAAAGACTCCTGGCATCAAATCATCGAAGAAATCCTCAGCAAAGCCTGATGCTCCAAGTTCTTCATGCCAACGAACTGCTGGTGCTGCTCCTGCTTCAAGACTTCGCACTGATGAGTCTGGCAGTGCACCTGAGGTGCCCACTACAATGCCTCAGCCTCATCTTAAGACCAAAACAGTTCTCCAACGCGGCACAAGGCCCTCACCGAAGAAAACGGCCATGTGTGGTTCCATTCATTAGACTAACTTCAGCTCTGATCATGAAGATGAGTTTGAAGATCTGGCCGGCTTTGTGGCCACTGAGGAACAAAGGATTGAGTATGTGCGTGCTGCAGCCAGACGCAAAGCTGAGGCCACAGGCTAAGAAATTCCACTACTCCTCGATCCCAAGAAGATCTTGGAATACATTGACATTTGGTATGTCAAGCCTGATACTCCTCTTGATGATTTGGATAGTCCAAAGGACCTCAAGTTCTACATTCAACAGTTCCTCATCAATGAGATACATCACCGAGATCTTCAGAAACAGTTGAAGACTCAAATGAAGAAAGTCCACCAGGAATACAAAAAGAAACATGTCACGAACGTTACTCTTCAAGAATTCATCGAGTATCAATGTGAGGTTCATCGACTCACCACTGAATATGACGCCAAATGTGCCTACATAGGCAAGTCAAAAGAACGGATGTCTCGGTAGATGGATAACTTGATGAAGCTTCGGGAGCCAGCATCCTCAGTACCTCCCACTGCCCCAACTCAATCTGAGGTCGTTCCTGAGGACTCCTCCCAATGCCACAAGCGCAGGCCTAAAGCCCCACCATCCACTCCACCTGCGGCCAAGAGGCCCACACTGGAACCCACTGTTGAGGAGCCCATTGATGCTACACCACTCTCGTCTGATCCTCCTGCCTCAAAAGAAGCTGATACCATAGTACCATCCACTGCTACCTCAACTCGACCTGCCAATCCTCAACCCAGCATCATTGTCTTCACCCCCACCATCCAAGGAACTTGCCTCAGCTACTGCCACAACCATCGCTCCAACGCCTACGTTCCCACCTCCTCCCATCATCACTGAACTTGAGGACATGGATGTTGATATTGAGGATACAGGAACTCCTCGTATCATGGATGAGGAATATGAGCTGGAGAACTCCCCCACTCACACCATCTTTTCACCTGAGCCTCACTCACCCACTTCCACTGAGGTGCTTCCTGAACCTCTCAGCACTCTGAAGATTCAGTTGGTGCATCCTCCTCTGCCTCTGATGCTGATGAACCGGAAGCCACTAGTGCTCCTCAAGCTGCTTCTAATAACACGGATGATGCGGCTACTCACACTGCTGAGCCTGAGACTGCTACCCCTACAGTTGAGACTGAAGAAGAGCAGAGCACCAATGTTGAAACTGAAGTTGCTAAGGACAGCTCTATGGAACGTCAAGTTACATCTCCCTCAGGTCCTGTCACGTCGCCAAAACCTGGCCCTGATACTACTGCTTAAGCCAATGCTCCTCAACAACCAACTCCCTCTGCTTCAGCTTCACCAGCTCCTCAGGAGAAAGCCTCGGATCTTTCTCTCTGTCCGAAATAGAAGAAGCCCTTCTATCGCAACCTTGAAGTCGATGCACGTCCCAGCTTCAATACTGATGCATTCTTTAATGCCATGAGCTTCTTTCAGGCTGGGATTCTCAATCCATGCCATTCTTATCCTCCAAGCAAGTTACTGAGGTTCTGGACGGCCACTCAGAAGAACTACTATGCCTCAGTTCTTTACATGGCGCAAAAGGCCTTTCCTCATAAACACATTCCTCATTTGGATATGGAGGACATACCTTGCTTCAACAACGTGCTGCAGGACTTGTTTCATGCCAAATTGCTTCAATTCTGCTCCGATTGTATACATTGGAATGAAGAGCTTGTGCTTCAGTTTTATGCCACATTATACGTCTCAGGCGATCATAAAGACATCAACACGTGGGTGCTAGAATGGATGACTGAGCATCAGCACTACACTGCCTTAGTGCCTGAGATTATTGAGATTCTTCAATTGCCTCCCTCTGACACTTCAGTTCCCAGCACTTATGGTGCTCCACTTCTGAGGGGCGATCTGATGAACATGCTGATGAAGCCTCAAGCCCCTGAAGCTCCGCCCAGGACCAAGTTCCTCGTATCTGATCTTCAGTATCTGCCCAGCACCATGTATCGTATACTGGCCAAGTCTTTCTGCCTAATCAATGGATATGAATCCACTGCTGAAGAAGTTTTGGGCATCATTAAGAACATTCTATACAGCCTCTGCATGTCTGCGCCCATCAATGTCTCAGACTTCTTCTTCAGGAATTTAGTTGATGCTGCCCAGAATCCTCATATTCTGAAGCCATATGCTCCATGGATCATGAATCTCATCTACACAAAGACTGGCATTAACTATAAGCTTGATCAGGCTAATCATCGCACTTATGTTCCTCCTGTTGAAGTGCTTCAGCATACGATTGCCTCAAATGCCAAGGGAAAAGAACTCTTCTATGAGGAAGTTCTTCCTGAGGATTCTCTTGGTGGTAACATTCGCCAGCCTCAGTATCGCACCACTCATGAGGAACGCACACATGCCTCCACCGAGGACACTACTCAAGCTCGCAGCATGACTGATCGTGAGCTCCTCTTCATCCTGCATCAGAAAGTCGATTGCAATCATGACTGGAAGAAGCGTCAGATTGGTGACATCCTCAGCTACATGGCACGTATGCACACTGCGCAGAAGAAGATTCATCAGTATGCTCATCACACCTATCAACGACTTGATGCTCTTCTCACTGAAGTCCTTCTGCCTGAAGACCTCGCCAAGCTTGGCCTCAAGCAGCCTCAAGTTTCTGAAATTAGGCCTCCTCGTCAGTTCGCTCGATGCAAAACTCCAGCACAAGAGTTGTCCCCTGAAGAAGTTGAAGACACTGCGGCTTGTCCTCACACTGCAACAGCGTCCCTTCGGCCTCACTCTCCTAGGACCCGAGGCATTCCTTTTGGGTCGTTAGTATTAGTCTCTCATTTTTGTCCATTTAATGAAAACGGTGGAGAAATATGTTAGTCTTCAAGCGAGTCAATATGGGGTTCCTGATATGTCCCAAACGTATCTATAATTTCTGCTTGCTCCATGCATGTTTTGTGTGACTTTGCCATGTTTTTCTTGAACTTTCATACACTTTTGAGTATATTTGGACTAATCTATTAACCCAGTGCACCCAGCTGCCAGTTGCTGCTTTCTGCTGCTTTTGTATTTCAGTTTTTCCGGCCATTAAAAGTGCTCCAAAAATCCGGAAAAATCAGATAAAAAATCAGCGTCACGGAAGCTTCCGGAAACACCAAAGGAGCGGAGGGGGCCACCACCAGGAGGCCAGGAGGGTCCCTGGCGCGGCCCCACCCTAGGCCGCGCTAGGAGGCCTCCTGGATGCCTGGTGGGTCCCCTCGACACCCCCCTTCGCCTATATTTACCCCTCGGGTGGAAACCCCTAAGACGGACTCCTCTTTCACGATCTCGCCTCTGTACCGCCGCCACCGCCGTTTCAAGATCGGGGCTGCCTGGAGAAGCTGCTCCAGCACCCTGCCGAGAGAAGCTACCCCCTCCGGGAGACCATCCATAGCCATGGACGCCTCCCGTATGTACAGTGAGTAGTTTCCCTTGGACCATGGGTCCGTGACCAGTATTTAGGTGATCTATCTCTCCCTTCTTTGTGCTTCCACTTTCGAGACCTCGTGAGCTGCCTCACATGATCGAGGCACCTTTGTAATTTTCTGTTGTTGCTATGCTGAGTTTGTTGGGATCTGATGGATTATGAGACTATGTTCAGATTGTGATGAGTAATATATTTGGTTCTTCTCTTTTATATTTTGTTCTTGAGTAAATTCTTGCATGTTCTCCGTTGCCGTATTTAACTTTGGCCAAGTGATTTATTGCAACTCCAAGAGGGAGCGTTATGCTTGATTGTGGGTTCAACCCCTTGATGTCTAGCTTGAGTGACAGAAACATGAGACTAGGGGATGTGATGTTGCCACCAGGGATAAAAAAACGGTGCTTGTATCCGCGGGTCCAAGGATTGTTTACTTTACGCAAAGTTCTTTTAATGCAGTTGTCTGTTGCTTTGAGTTTACACTTTGGGTGGGATTCGAAACTTAATACCAGCGAGATGTTCTGGATAGATATCTCAAGGTGGATGATTCGTAGTAGATGCAGATGGATTTCGGTCTACTTACCTTGGTGTACTGCCCATTGCTTTTGAGCCCTTCCTTTCTTTGCAACATAGTTAGCATTGCGGTGCCTTCATAATCCTGTCAATTGCCCAACTATAATTTCTTTACCTTGCTAGCACTTTTATCGTCTTTTGGGAGAGAGACATCACTAGTGAAAATCACGTGACCTTGGTCCATCTTCATATCATTGTTTACACCCTCAATTTACTTTCAGTCTTTATTTTCAGTTTCCACTATCATTATCTCTTGTGTTGATCCTTTGTAAACGGCAAGGCCGGAGGAATTGACAACTCCTCTGTACTCGTTGGGAGAAAAGTTATTTGTATCTGTGTGCAGGTCTAGGTAAAGTTAGCAACCTCGGCGCCATTGTTCAGTTTACCACCTTCTTGTATCCTTCGGAGTCCTACGGGAGACAAACCTTGGTATCTATGCCAAGGGAAAACTTGCCGCTGCACTATATCTCACCCTACACTTGGGGTAATCAACGAGGGCTTGAAGAGTATTAACACTCTCTTGCCATCAGCAAGTTTTCTGGCGCCGTTGCCGGGGACTCCAGTCTACAAGATAGGGGAGTTGCACACTATCTTTTATCTTTGGTTTTTAGTCTTGTTAGTTTACTTTTTAGTTTTTTGCTTTAGTGTCCTTTATCAAAAAATCCAAATATATATATATATATATATTATGTCTAGTTCCTTACTTGCAAATCAATGTCTGACTTCTTTGAAAACAGATCTTATTGGCATGGAGGATTCACTGAGGATCAACAAAAGTGGTACAAGGAACACCGCTTATCTCAAAAGGGGATACACTTATGGAAGCAAATACATCAGTTGTATGAGTATGCTAGAAACTTGTGCTCAATATATAATATATCTTTCTGCAGGGATGAATCTTGTTGCTTTATGAGGCACAAACACCTTGCTTTCCAATGTGAGTACAATGATGATCAAACCTTAGCTTCTTATGCTAAGAGAAACTATGATTTTTATGATGCAGAGGAAATAGAAGAATTTGTTGCTTATAAGGGTGCCTATGAAATTACTTATCTTCTTAGAAATATTAATGATGCCCCTTACAAATCTGAGAGTCTTGCTATACTTAACTATTGTTTGGATAATTATGATGCAAATTATTATATTACTGATCATCTTGAGAGAATCTCTCCCCCAAAGGAAGAGACTAATGTTTTGCAGGACTATATGAAAGAAGAAATTGATGAAACCGAAAGCTCCTTGGATGAAAAAGAGGAGGAGAGTGACGAAAAAAGGAGGAAGAATGGAGCCATCCATGTCTACCTTCTAATGAGAGTAACTCTTTGAATCTTACCTTATATGAGTGCTATGATCCTATGGATTCTTTTGAAATATCCCTTTTTGATGAAGTTGATGCCTTCTATGCTCATGGATGTGATGCCACTATGGATGATGCTAACAAAAATGAACTCTCTATAGTTCCTTATGTTAAGCATGAAATTGTTGCTATTGCACCCACACTTGATTGTCCTATTATCCTTTTGAAATCTCCAACTCCGGAGAATTTTCCTCTTATCAAAGCTCAATGTGATGGGTTGCATTTATCTTATGATCCTAAAAACCGTGTTGAAAACAATACACATGTGCTTGTAGGTCATGAACAATATGATTTATGTGATAGTTATATTCTTGATGTTGTTCAGGATACTACTAAAAATTATTTCGACAGAGGGAAGTTTTTTTGTAGAAACTTCCATATTACTAAAACACCTCTCTTCATGTTGAAATTTTTGAAGTTGTTCTTTTTCCACCTTTCTATGCATGTCACTTTGTGCTTCTTTGATTTATTTTATTACAAGATGCCTATGCATAGGAAGTGGGTTAGGCTTAAATGTGTTTCATATTTTCTTCTTGATGCTCTCTTTCGCTTCAACTCTTATTCTCTTTTGAGAGCATCTTTCATAATCTTTAAGCCTAGCTAATGGCTTTATAGAAGCGCTTTCGGGAGGCAGTCCGCAACGAATTTAGGTTTTTCTTTTTTCTTTTCTTCTGTTTTTAGTGGTCTTGATGATTTTTAATACTGTAGAAACATCATTGTATCTTTACTTTTCAAGCTTTATGCCTTTTATAGCCTCATACGACAAGGGAAGTGAAAGTTCTGACATGCTGTCCAGAAAACAGATTCTGTCCTCGTGACTAGAAAAATCAGAGAAAAATCCCAGTTCATCTTTTTGAGCTGAATTTTTTACACAGCATGCTCTATACAATTACGAAACTTGCGTATGTTCTGAGATTTTTTATTTGAGTTCCAGAAGTATCCCTAAAAAATTATTTTCTATCTGCTGTTCTGTTTTTCACAGATTCTGCCACGTTTTGTCTCTCCTTAATTTTGCAAACCTTAAGCTTGCTTTTTCTTTGCAAAAACTTGTTTGACATCTTGAGAAACAGTAGCTCTTCAATATTATCTTTATTTACAGTGGAAAAAAATTATTTTATTAGGATACTAACCTCTCTAATCAGTCTACAATGAGTTATGTATGAAGGGAGTTTTCAAGTGCGCGATGGAAGATGATGAAAGAAGATCTTGGAGTGTCAAACTCTCAAGCTTGGGGATGCCCATGTGCACCCCAATAAATATTCAAGGAGACTCAAGCGTCTAAGCTTGGGGATGCCCCCGTGCATCCCCTTATTCATCAACAATTATCAGTTCGTCTCTCGTTGCACTATATTTTTATCACTTCATGCGTTATGTGCTATACTTGGAGCGTCTCGCTCTTTACTTTTCTAGGTTTGTTTTTGCTTTGTTTGCTGTAGTAACAAGTTAGATCCCAGCTTACTTACTCTTTTGTGTGTGAGAGATACACACTCCTCTTGAACTAGAACTCCTCATAGGATTTGCATGCTTATTCTTTTAGCTGTGAGTTGTTCTTTTTCTTTTCTTAGCTGCTGCTCTGTTTAGTTGTAGTGCTTTTTGTTTTTCTAGCGCTTTACTTTTATTTTAGGTTGAACTTTCTATAGGTTGCATGTTTTATCTTGTTAGAGAGTTTGCCTGTTGCACTGAGTTTTGTGTCTTGACTAGAAGTAGGTAGTTAAAGTTGTTGTTCTCTTTGTAGTAGTAACTTGCAAAAGTTTTGAGGTATTGACTAGAGTAATGTTTGAACTTTTGGTGTCAAGAGCTCGAGCCTATTAGTGATATATGTCGTATTTTGGGCAATCCGTGTGTTTTTAGAACACCAAAAACCCCTGATGAGAACTCTAGCTACTAGATGGATCACTAATCTCTAGAGGGTTCGAATATTAGAGTACACTCACGTACCATGAGTCGAGGATGCACAAGGATAACCAAACCCCCAAACACTCCTCCTCGGGGTACTTGTCTCTTTGTGAACCTCCTGATTCGATTGAGAGTTACCGATAATAAGTGCATGAGTTCTTCGGGCTAATGTGAGTATTCTAAAGTTGACGCTTCCACCCACCTATACTTTTTCTAGCCTCTTCGGTACCGTGCATTGCCCTTTCTCATCTTGAGAGTTGGCGCATACTTCGCCGGTGCATCCAAACCCTTGGCACGATACACTCTGTCATCATAAGCCTCCTTATATCTTTCCTCAAAACAGCCACCATACCTACCTACAAGGCATTTCCATAGCCTTTCTGAGATACATTGCCATGCAACATCCATCTTCTCATGACTTGATCTTCATGTCATACATTTGCATCATGATAGTTATATCTTCTTTATGTGAGTACCTCTGTAAAGTGTGAAAAATCTCCTATATTCTTGTAAAATATAGAGTGTTTCCCCTAAAGTGAGGAAAAGATCCCAAAGAGGACAAAATCAGAAGATCCCAAAGAGGACACATAAGAGTTAAATAGAAAGAGCCATTGAGGCCACCAAAAAAATACAAAAAAGATAGAAAAAAGAGAAAAAGAAATAAAAAGAGAGAAGGGGGCACACTACTATTCCTTTTGAGAGATCCACACTAGTACTTCATCCCCTATCTCTTGTACTCCATAGAGATCATTATCATGCATATAGCTATGTGGGGACCTTCACACTATAGAACTTGGCTTGTATATTCCAATGATGAGCCTCCTCAAACGAGCTCTAGGTATTCTTGAGCAAGCAAGTTAGATGCACCCCCACTAGTTCCCTTGGAGAGCTTTTAGCTCACATGTGCATCCGTTGCATGGCAATCCCTACTCCTCACATCATATCTATCATATGGCCTTCTCTCGCCTATGATTGTCCTCATTGATGTGAGTCTTTCACACCTTTTTGTCTTCCTCCTCCACCTTCTTTCTGTTTCGCCTTTTAGTTGTCAACTTTCTTGCTCAAGCTCATCCATTGCATGAGTGCTCAAAATATCGAAAGGGAGTGGATCAGTTTGACTTGTACCTGGCTAGTGGTCTGGGGACGAGTCAACATAAGAATCCAAAGGAGACTAAGTGTGAAACTTTAGTAGATAGTTGTTCTCAACAAAAATACTTTTTTATCTCGTATTTCCCTATCCCCCGCTTGCACGCAAACACCATCTGGAGACATTCGAGTCACGGACAGCGAGAGCTCTTGCACCTTTTGTTCTTTTGTTGCTTGTGTCAATGCTAATATAGACTCTTGCTTGTTAAGACTTGAATTGAATTGCATGCTTTGATTGCTTTACTTAAAAGTCCTTATATGGTTGTGTGGCATGTCACCACAGAAATTATGCTTGTTATCATTTACCTACTCGAGGACGAGAAGGAATTAAGCTTGGGGATGTTGATACGTCCCAAACGTATCTATAACTTCTGCTTGCTCCATGCATGTTTTGTGTGAATTTGCCATGTTTTTCTTGAACTTTCATACACTTTTGAGCATATTTGGAATAATCTATTAACCCAGTGCACCCAGCTGCCAGTTGCTGTTTTCTGCTGTTTTTGTCTTTCAGGTTTTCCGGCCATTAAAAGTGCTCCAAAAAATCCGGAAAAATAAGATAAAAAATCTGCGTCACGGAAGCTTCCGGAAACACCAAAGGAGCGGAGGGGGGCCACCACCAGGATGCCAGGAGGCCTCCTGGCTGCCTGGTACGTCCCCTCGACACCCCCCTTCGCCTATATTTACCCCTCGGGGTGGAAACCCCTAATACAGACTCTTCTTTCGCGATCTCGCCTCTGTACCGTCGCCGCCGTTTAAAGATCAGGGCTGCCTGGAGAAGCTGCTCCAGCACCCTGCTGGGAGAAGCTACCTCCTCCGGGAGACCATCCATAGCCATGGACGCATCCCGTATGTACCGTGAGTAGTTTCCCTTGGACCATGGTCCCGTGACCAGTAGCTATGTGATATATCTCTCCCTTCTTTGTGCTTCGACTTTCAAGACCTCGTGAGCTGCCTCACATGATCGAGGCACCTTTGTAATTTTCTGCTGTTGCTATGCTGAGTTTGTTGGGATCTGATGGATTATGATACTATGTTCAGATTGTGATGAGTAATATATTTGGTTCTTCTCTTTTATATTTTGTTCTTGAGTAAATTCTTGCATGTTCTCCATTGCCGTATTTTACTTTGGCCAAGTGATTTATTGCAACTCCAAGAGGGAGCGTTATGCTTGATTGTGGGTTCAGCCCCTTGATGTCTAGCTTGAGTGACAGAAACATGAGACTAGGGGATGTGTTGTTGCCACCAGGGATAAAACAATGGTGCTTGTATCCGCGGGTGCACAGATTGTTTACTTTACGCAAAGTTCTTTTAATGCAGTTGTCTATTGCTTTGAGTTTACACTTTGGGTGGGATTCGCAACTTAATACCAGCGACATGTTCTGGATAGATATCTCAAGGTGGATGATTCATAGTAGATGAAGATGGATTTCGGTCTACTTACCTTGGCGTACTGCCCATTGCTTTTGAGCCCTTCATTTCTTTGCAGCATAGTTAGCATTGCGGTGCCTTCATAGTCCTGTCAATTGCCCAACTGTGATTTCTTTACCTCGCTAGCACTTTTATCGTCTTTTGGGAGAGAGACATCACTAGTGAAAATCACGTGGCCTTGGGCCATCTTCATATCATTGTTTACACCCTCAATTTACTTTCAGTCTTTACTTTCAGTTGCCACTATCATTATCTCTTGCGTTGATCCTTTGTAAACGGCAAGGCCGGAGGAATTGACAACTCCTCTGTACTCGTTGGGAGCAAAGTTATTTGTATCTGTGTGCAGGTCCAGGTGAAGTTAGCAACCTCGGCGCCATTGTTCACTTTACCACCTTCTTGTATCCTTCGGAGTCCTACAGGAGACAAACCTTGGTATCTATGCCAAGGTAAAACTTGCCGCTGCACTATATCTCACCCTGCACTTGGGGTAATCAACGAGGGCTTGAAGAGTATTAACACTCTCTTGCCATTAGTTCCTCAGTTACAACTCTCGTTCTTTAAACTATTTTTGTAATGAGTTGTATACTGATACTTTGTGTGGTTGTCTGATACTTTTGATCTACCTCATGATATTCCTCAAAGTTTATTTTAAACTCATGATATTCCTCTGCAACCACTTTACTCAGTGTTATGTTTATTCCTCAGTCACTCTATAAGATGCACTATTTCAGATAATCATGGATACAGGGGGAGCTCCTCATGTTTTCAAAAATTATCCACTAAGTCCTCAAAACATGCATATCCTCAGGGGGAGCATCTCTATATCCAGAAATAATGAATTGTTTTCTTCAAGTTTTAATTCCTCAAAAATTACTTATTTAAATCCCTTTGAAGCTTTAACCTGATTGTCATCAAATCACCAAAAAGGGGGAGATTGTAAGTGCATCTAGTGCCCACTTTGAGGTTTTGGAGTATTTGGTGATAAACGGTTAAGGGACTGATGTGTTTGTGAGTATACACAGGAGAACAGTCCCTGAAGAAGAGGTTAACCGCCGTTGTTGATCCCCCCCCCCAAAATGTTGAGGAACATTGAAAAAATCGGTGTGTTTCCTGAAGACTGGCGAGGCGTGAAATCCTGAGGAAACAGGACCTGAAGAATTATGTTGAAGCTGAAGAAGCGGTGCATCATCCTGAGGCAATTCGCGCTGAAGCCAAAGTTGAAGCGTAGTCTTCGTTAAGACTTTTTATACTTCTTGAGTCGTAGGAACACACCGCACTGTTGGAGGGGTTCAGGAAAACGAGTTCTATATTTCTGAGGAAGTGCTCAAATAGAAATCCTAAAGAAAACCCAGAGAAATCTCCTACTGTGGAAGTTCAGGTCCTCGGGTGTCTGAGACCTTGTTCTTTAGGACACCGAGGAATCTCTCTTCGGTTATGAGTCAGGAAACTGCCAGTGCAAATCGCCTGAAGAAAGAGAGAGTTCGTTCCGACCGTGCCACGTGTCGCGTGGTGAGTGCTGGTACCTGTCCAGCCAACGGTCCGAAGGGTGGGCATGAAAGTAATTTCATGCATGGGAATTTATGTCCTTTCACCTGGGGTTGCCCCCCGGCTATAAATAGCCGCCCCCAGCCCCATTTTTGGGTCGGCTGCTCCAAGAGAAAAACTGACACTTGTCATTTGAGAGCAACCCACCTCTGAGTGAGGAAAACCACCAGCCTGAGTAGTTGAGCATTTCTGAGGAAGTCGGTTCGAGTGATCCGAAGCTTTTTACTCTTGAAGATTTTGATCGTCTAGCCGGTGTAGAGGTCATCGTTCTTAGGAAGTCAAGATGCAATTATGACTTCCCTAAGTGAACGGAGTCTGTGAAGGTTTCGGGAGTCTACCTTGAAGACTCACCTGAGTAATTGGACGGAGTCTGAGGACTTTAGTTCAAGGAGAATAAGGTGAAGACTATGTCTTCTGAGTTCAATCTCATCCTCTCCAACCAGATGTAGAGTTGTCACAGCAAGTCGAACTGGTTCATCAAATCCGTGTCTTCAGTGCCCTGGTGCTATTTCCTCAAACTCTACTCTTAAATTTGTGCACTTATGACTTGTCCTAATGCCTTCCCTTCTGTGTTTCCCCAGTCCTAATTCCTCAGGCATTGCAACTGTTATACTTTAGCTCTTCTGGTTTATGCTAGTTTTCTTGCAACATGATGTTTAGTAGTCATGTCTACTTTCTTTAATACTTCTGCACTTCTTCGTTCTATGTGTTTCCTCAAGTTTGCATTGCCTCAATCCTGAGGAAATTGAAATTCCTCTAGAGAATTAAAAATCTCCCATTCCTCCCCCCCCCCTATGATCGACTTATTGTACTTTCAAAAATAATAGGACAAAAGCTATCTTGTACTGAACCGAGTACTAGAAAGTCAGTAGGATATTTTACCTTTCCACATAAGACTTCAACATCTCTCACAATTCCAATAGGAGAGTGATACGTCCCAAACGTATCGATAATTTCTGCTCGTTACATGCATGTTTTGTGTGATATTGCTATGATCTAGATACACTTTCATACACTTTTGATCATATTTGGACTAACCTACTAACTAAGTGAACCCCAGTGCCAGTTCCTGTTTTCTGCTGTTTTTTATTTCAGTTTTGCCCCATATAAAAAGTGCTCCAAAAACCCGGGAAAAATCAGATAAAAAATCAGCGTGCCGGAAGGTTCTAGTGCTCCGAAGGAGGGCCACCACCAGGTGCCCAGGAAGCCACCTGGACCCCTGATGGCCCCCCGGGCTGCCCCTTTTCGCCTATTTAATCTCCGTCATGGGAAAACTCCGAAGACAGAACCCTATTTCGCAAACTCGCTCTGTTTCGCCGCCGCCGCGCTTCCAAGATTGGGAGCACCGTCAGGACCCTTCCCGGCACCCTGCCAGAGGGAGGATCAACCTCCGGGAGCTTCCACTCCACCATGGACACTTCCAGGATGTGCCGTGAGTAGTCTACCTTGGACCATGGGTCCGTGATCAGTAGCTATGTGATGTTCTCCTCCCCTCTTTGTTCTTCATGGTTTAGACCTCGTGAGCTGCCCTACATGATCGAGGCACATATGTAATTCTTCTGCTATTGCTATGCTGAGTTTGATGGGATCTGATGGATTATGAGATTATGTTCAGATTGTGATAGAGTAATATATTTGGTTTTTATCTCTTGTATTTTTGTTCCTAAGTAATTCTTGAATTTTCTCCGTTGCTGTTTATTCCTTTGGCCAAGTAGTAGGTAGTGACTCCAAGAGGGAATGTTATGCTCGATTTTGGGTACATTCCCCCTGATGACACGCTTGAGCGACAGAAACATGAGTCTAGGGGATGTGATGTGGCCACAAGGGGGGAAACGACGGTGCTTGTAACCGCGGTTGCAAGGATTGTTTACTTTACGCAAAGTTCTTTTTAATGCAGTTGTCTGTTGCTTTGGGTTTACACTTTGGGTGGGGCTCGCAACTTAATACCAGTGAGATGTTTTGGATAGATATCTCAAGGTGGATGATTAGTAGTAGATGCAGATGGATTTCGATCTACTTATTTTGGTGTACTGCCGATGCTTATGAGCCTCTTCCTTTCTTTTGTAGGATAGTTAGCATTGCGGTGCGTTTATAATCCTGTCAATTTCCCATCTGTAGTTTGTTTACCTCGCATAGCAGTATTATTTTCTTTTGGGAGAGAGACATCACTAGTGAACATCACGGGACCCCAGTCCATATTCTCATCACTGTTTACAAGCTTATTTCCTTTTCATTATTTACTTTCAGTTGCTATCATTATCATTATCCTGTGTTTTTTATCCTTTGTAAACAACAAGACCGGAGAGAATGAAAACCTCTCTGAACTTCGTTGGGAGCAAAGTTAATTGTGTTGTGGGCAGGTCCGCGTCAGGTGTGCCGCTGACACCCACTTATCATTGCCGGAGTCCTACGGGAGACAAACCCTATCCTCTACATAGGGGAAATTTTCTGCTATCCTACATCTCACCTTCCACTTGGAGTAACCAACGAAGGGCGAGAAGCCATTATCCTCTCTCGCATATCAAGAAAATTTCTGGCGCCGTTGCCGGGGACTCCGAATGATAAGATAGGGGAGTTTTCCACTACCTTTTACCTTTACTTTTTAGTCTTGTTAGTTTACCTTTCAGTTTTTATCTTTGTGTCTTATATCAAGAATTACAAAAAAATCTGCCACACTTGCTGCTATTATGGGTTCCACTAAAAACACCAAGTTGTGTGACTTCACCAGTCACAACAACAAAGACTTTATCTGCACTCCTATTGCCACACCTGCCACTTCAGCTACCTCTTATGAAATTAAACCTGATTTGCTAAACCTTGTTATGAGATATCAATTCTCTGGTGCTGGAGATGATGCGGCTTTACACTTGAATAATTTTGTTGAATTATTTGATATGCAAAAGTACAAAGAAATAGAAGGTGATGTTGTTAATCTCAAGCTTTTTCCTTTCTCTCTGAGAGGAGAAGCTAAAATCTGGTTTCAATCTTTGCCTAGGAATAGCATAGATTCTTGGGATAAGTGCAAAGATGCTTTTATTGGGAAATATTACCCACCTGCGAAAATTATCCAATTGAGGAGTAACATTATGAATTTTAGGCAATTGGATAATGAACACGTTGCCCAAGATTGGGAACGTATGAAATCTCTTGTTAAGAAGTGCCCTACACATGGTTTGACTACCTGGATGGTTATCCAGACTTTTTATGCAGGCTTGAACTTTACCTCGCGGAACCTGTTAGATTCGGCCGTGGGAGGAACCTTTATGTCAACAACACTCGGTGCTGCCACAAAACTCCACGATGATACGATGACCAACTATTCCCAATGGCGCACCGAACGCGCTCCAACAGGTAGGAAGGTAAATTCTGTCGAGGATATTACCTCCCTAAATGATAAAACTGATTTAATTATGTCTCTACTTACCAAGCAACCCTCTATTGATCCTCATGATGTTCCTTTAAATTCTTTGGTTGCTCAGGAACAAGTAGATGTGAACTTCATTGCTAGAAACAACTTTAATAATAAGTCTTATAGGGGCAACTTTGCTAGTAATCCTAGACCGTTTCCATCCACTTATGGGAACAATAACGCTTACCCTAGCAACAAGAACCCCACTTCTGAATTAGAAAACATGCTTAGAGACTTTATCACTACCCAAAAATCCTTCAACAAGAATGTGGAAGAAAAGCTAGCTAAAATAGATAATCTTTGTCTGAAGGTAGACAGCTTAGCCCTTGATGTTGAGATGTTAAAAATTAGAACCTCTCCCCTTGAGGAGATCAAGGCCACCCCTATTAATGCTATCCAGTTACAAATTAATGAAAATATTAGGATGATGGCTAAACTTAAAGAAAGATGGGCTAGAGAAAAAGAGGAAGAGGATAGAATTAAGAGCCTTCCTACACACCACACAGTTGCCACTATCCAAATTTTTGAGGATACCGAAAATATTAGCACCCAATGCACTCCTGGTCCCATTGTACCTATTAATGGTGATGCTAATACCTCAACCGTAGAAGAAGAAACTCCTATGAACATAGGGGGTTTCAAACAAGTGAGCCTAGATGACACTACTACCACCTTTGATAGTAGTGATATTGATTTTCATAGTTGCACCCTCTCAGAAGTTATTAGCTTACTACACAAAATGTCTAGAGACCCCCACACTAGCACACTCAATCTTGCCTTCACGGAGCATATCACAAATTCTCTCATCAAAGCTAGGGAGGAGAAGCTTAGGATAGAAGCCTCCATACCTAGGAAGCTAGATAATGGTTGGGACCCTATGATAAAAATTAAATTAAATAACTTCTCTTGCTATGCTTTATGCGACGTTGGAGCTCGTACCTCCGTCATGCCCAAAATAATGTATGATATGTTTGAACTGAAACCTTTTGATTCTTGTACTTTTGGTGATCGTCTTGTCGAATCTTCCGTAAAGAAACCTTTGGGGAAGATCAACGATGTTCTTATCATTGTCAATGACAACTATGTTCCCATTGATTTTATCATTATGGATATAGAGTGTGAACCTTTATGTCCAATTATTTTGGGACGTCCTTTTCTCCGCATCGTTGGTGCTATCATTGACATGAAAGAGGGGAATATAAAATTTCAATTCCCTCTCAAAAAGGGGATGGAACACTTCCCTATAAATAAAATCAAGTTACCTTTTGAGTCCGTTACACGGGCTAGCTATTCTCGTTCTGTTGATAAATCCTGATTCTTCTTTTGCCTTATGCCTAGCTTAAAGGCGTAAAAGAAAGCGCTTGTTGGGAGGCAACCCAAGATGTTATTACTTCTGTTTTTTAGTGGTATTGATGATTTTTACTACTGTAGCAACATCATTGTATCTTTATTTTCAAGCTTTGTGCCAAGTTATAGCCTCATATGACAAGGGAAGCGAAAGTTGTGACATGTTGTCCAGAAAACAGATTCTGTCTTCGTGACGGGGAAAATCGGATCAAATCACCAGTTCATCTTTTTGAGCTGAATTGTTTACACAGCATGCTCTATACAATCACGGAACTTTCGTATGTTCTGAGTTTTTTGATTTGAGTTGCAAAAGTACCCCTAAAAAATTCTTTCCTACGTTCTGGTCTGTTTTTCACAGATTCTGCCACGTTTTATCTCTCCTTACTTTTGCAAACCTTAAGCTTGCTTTTTCTTTGCAAAAACCTTTTGGAAATCTTGAGAAACAGTAGCTCTTCAATAATATCTTTATATCCAGTGGGGAAAAATTATTTTATTAAGGGTACTAACCTCTCTAATCAGCTTATGATGAGTTATGTATGAAGGGAGTTTTCAAGTGTGCGATGGAAAATGATGAAGGAAGATTCGGGAGTGTCAAGCACTCAAGCTTGGGGATGCCCCCATGAATCCCCAATAAATATTCAAGGAGCCTCAAGCGTCTAAGCTTGGGGATGCCCCCGTGCATCCCCTTCTCCATCAAAAATCATCAGTTTGTCCTTCGTCTCACTATATTTTTAACACTTCATGCGTTATGTGCTATGCTTGGAGCATCTCGTTCTTAGGTTTTATTTTTAGTTTTCTTTAGCTTTTCTTGATGTTCATAACAAGTTAGACCCTGTCTTACTTTGTGCGGGAGAGAAACACGCTCCACTTTCAAAATCTAGAACACATCATAGGATTCTTCATGCCTATCTTTTTTCTGCTGTGTGTTCTTTATCTTTTCATAGCTACTGCCATGTTTAGTTTTAGTTTTAGTTTATCTTTAGCAAGAGCCTTCGCTTTTGTTTAGTTTGTTGCTGGAACTCTCTTTAGTTTTCATATTTATCTTATTAAAGAGATTTGGTTGTTGCACTGAGTTGTGTCTTGTCTTGAAAGTAGGTAATTGAGGTTGCTATTTAATTCTAATAGTAACTTGCAATAGTTTTGAGGTATTGATGTGAGTAATGTTTGAACGTTTGGTGTCAAGAGCTCTTGCCTATTAGTGATAGGTGTCGTATTTTGGGCAATCCGTGTGTATTTTCAAAACCTACAAAACTAGTTGAGAACTCTAGCTACTAGATGGATCACTACTCTTCTGAGGGGTCGAATATCAGAGAACACTCACGTACCATGAGTCAAGGATGCGCAAGGATAACCAAACCCCCATACACTCCTCCTCGGGGTTCTTGTCTCTTTGTGAACCTCCTTATTAGATTGACAGTTACCGATAATAAGTGCATGAGTTCTTCGGACTAATGTAAGTATTGAAAGTTGACACTTCCACCTTCCCATATTTTGCTAACCTCTCCCGTGCCGTGCATTGCCTTCTTCTCACTCCGAGAGTTGGTGTCCACCTTCGCCGGTACATCCAAACCATTGGCATGATACGCTCTGTCATCATAAGCCTCCTTATATCTTCCCTCAAAACAGCCACCATACCTACCTATCAAGGCATTTCCATAGCCTTTCCGAGTTATATTGCCATGCAACTTCCACCTCTTCACGACTTGATCTTCATGTCATACATGTTCCTGCTACACTGGCAGCGGCATACATTGCATACGGTATGATAGCTACATCTTCTTTATGATTTGAGTACCTTGTAAAGTGTGAAAGATCTTCTATACCCTCTTGTAAATTAGAGTGTTGCCCTTAAGTGAGGAAAAGATCCCAAAGTGGACAAAATAAAAGATCCCAAAGAGGACAAATGAGAGTTAAATAGAAAGACCCATTGACGCCGCCAAAAAATAGAAAAAAGAGAAAAAGAAAATAAAAAGAGAGAAAGGGGCAACACTACTATCCTTTTGAAAGATCCACGCTAGTACTCCCTCTTATCCTTGTACTCCATAGAGATGATCATGCATATATCTATGTGGGGACCTTCACACTATAGAACTTGGCTTGAATATTCCAAGGATGAGCCTCCTCAAAAGAGCTCTAGGTCTTCATGAGCGAGTAAGTTAGATGAACCCCCACTAGTTCCATTGGAGATATTTTCAGCTCATATGTGCATCCGTTGCATGGCAATCCCTACTCCTCACATCATATCTATCATTTGGCATTCTCGCCTATGATTGTCCTCATTGATGTGAGCCTTTCTCACCTTTTTGTCTTCCTCCTCCACCATATTCTCTCTTTGCCATCCTAAGTCTCAACTCTCGTGCTTACGCTCATCCATTGCATGAGTGCTCAAAATATCGAAAGGGAGTGGAGCAAATTGACTTGTACCTGGCTAGTGGTCTGGGGACGAGTCAAGATAATATTCCAAAGAAGACCAAGTGTGAAACTTTAGTAGATTGAGTTCTCAACAAAAATACTTTTTTCTTGTATTCCCTATCCCCCTTCTTGCACGCAAACACCATTTGGAGACATTTGAGTCACGGACAGCGAGAGCTCTTGCACCTAATGTTCTTTCGTTGCTTGTTTCAATGCTAATATAGACTCTTGCATGTTATGACTTGAATTGAATCACATACCTTGATAGCTTTACTTTTCAAAGTTCTTATATGTTTGCAAGCATGTCACCACAGAAATTAAGTTTATTATCATTTACCTACTCGAGGACGAGCAGGAATTAAGCTTGGGGAAGTTGATACGTCCCAAACGTATCGATAATTTCTGCTCGTTCTCTAACAGCCCAGTTTTCACAAAAATTAAAAAATTTGTTTTCAGTGTGAATTGTTTGATTGTCTGATTTGTTTGCGGTGTTTGCATCCCCGATCTATCGATCGGCGATTATTTTTCCCCTCTTATCTCGTACCGGACGGAGACCGACCCTTGCCACCCTGACACTCGACCTTTGCGACACCGGGTTTCGCCCGATCACCGTCGCGAAAACCGCAAGAGACCAGCCATCGCCACCAGAACGAAAACCCCGTTTATTTAATAAACGGATTATTTTATTGGGGCACCGAAAAATGTTGTCGGAATGTCACCGCAGTGAGGTACGATCGACGGGCTCGACGCGCTGAGCGCGTGGTTCGAAATTTCGTCGGAATCGGAGTCCGTACGGAGTCTCGGCGGTCACGAACGCGATCACCGGACGCAAGAGAGAGGTACCGGGGACATTTGCGCAAACTAGCCAGCCAACCTGCCCATATAAAGACCACCAGCCTCCCACCACCCAATTAGGGTTTACCCTAATGGAAAATTGCAGCCACCCCCTGAAGTTTGCACAAATTTGCCTCCCAAACCACCCCAATTCGAAACCCTAGCTCTTCCCTGGATCCAGACCGTCAGATCTGGGATCTGAAGGCCAAGATCTGGCCTCCTCCCACCAACCGCAGCTTCCAGCCGCACCCGGGCCGCACGGGCCCGCCTCCGCCGCTGCCGGCCCCGATATGGGCTCGGGAACCCGCCGCCTCCCATGGAGCTCGCCCGTGAGCCGCCCGTCGCCTCCACGGCTGCCACGCCGCCGCCGGCCAGCCGAGCTCGCCGTCCGCCGGCTCCCCTCCCTCTTCTCCGCGCCTCCCTCTCTTCTCCTCTTCCTCCCTCACCTCCCTCTCGTTCTCCCGCAGGTCCGCAGCACGCCACGCCGTCACGGGAGCCGCCATGGCCGGCCGAGGTCCGAGCTCGCCCGCCCCTGGTCCTCCATCGCGCCGCCGCCCCGGGGCCTCAGTGCGCCTCCGCCGGTGACTGGATCTGGCCCTCCGGCCACCGCACCCCTCCTCCAGCCTTCCCGCACGACGAGCCACCACGGCCTCACGCCGCCTCGCCTGAAGCCGTCCGGCCTCCGCTGGCTCTGGACGAGCACGACGGCTCGAGCGTGCCCGCTCGCTGCGCCCAGGCGGGCCGCCTCCAGCCGCGCGGCCGAGGCCAGCCCAAGGCCAGGCGCCAGGCCACCTCCAGCCAGATGGGCCGGCCCGTGGGTGAGCAGCCCGGCCACCCTTCTGTTTTTTTTCTTTCCCTTAAGTTTTCTTTTTTCTGCTAAGTGCTGAAATTGTGCTGCTGATTCGATTCCGCGTTGACGATATCAAGCGATCCGTAGCCCGGATGACTTCGCGCCCAAAAGACGAATTGTTTAGAGTTGCGTGCTCTAGATTTCATCTTCTGTGATCATTTGCATTTGAGGTCATATTGATTGTGTAATTGTGTGCTGAACAGGGCATCAAGCCGTTAAACTGTTACAATTTCCTCTTAAGTGCTGTTGTTTATACTTTATTGCAACTTCGGGTGACGATTGCTTCGCAACCGTTCATCGGAATTGATTGATTCCTTTTGCATCCTGTTAAGCATTGTTTCTAATTCAGTTCCATGCATTCACATGCCATAATTGCTTGCTGCATCATGATTATATCTTTCTCCAAAGTAGCTATCATGATGTTAATGTGCTGTTGTTGCTGAAACTGTTATTTTGTTGCAACTTTGGTCGACGAGTGTGTCGCGACCGTTTATCGGAATTGAGTGATTCCAATTGCATATTGTTAAGCATCATGTCTACTTTCATTAAATGTATTGAATTGCCATGATATGCTTTCTGGTCATATAGATATTCTGCTCCAAAGTTGCTATGCTGCTGTTTTTGACAGCCACCTCTGTTTTTCTCTAAGTCTGTTACTTTGTGATGCCATGTTGTTTACTTAATATCTTTTGATCTATGATGCCTTTTTGCATGATTATTTTTGCCATGCCTTCCCTGCCATGTCTACTTTAATTTCAAGTTATTTGTGAGCATGTTTGCATTGATTATCCTGTTTATTCTTTGCTCTAAAGTGTGCTTCGTGATGTTGGAAGATTGTGTTGCAAACTTGTTTTGCTTATATCTTTTTAACCGTAACTCCGTTTGGGGTGTTCTTTATATGTAACTTGATTAGTTTTTCGTTTACTTTGTGTTTATGATATTGTTTGCAGTTGTTAACCAATCTAAAATATGGTTTAGGACAGAACAGTACCAAATGCTTTAATCATCGTGCGGCACTTAGTGTTATGCCATGTTTAGGATTGTGCCTCACTTAAATTGACTAGTATAGATAGTTTACTTTGTGCTTCACCTCTTGAAATGTTTGTGTGTTATACCATGCTTGCTTGAGCTGCCATGTTAATAACCGTTGCTTGATGACCTGTAGCTAAGCAACTTGAACCACCGTAAACGTGCGGTATTCGTCGTGTGTGACCGATACCCCACTTAAACTGTTAGTAACCGTTCTCGACGATAGATCCGTATCGCGTTGCCGTTTCGTGTGATGTCTTCTTGATCTTGTGTAGCCCCGTAGTAATGGAGTGCTTGCTCGTTGATTGTTTTCCAGTGTTTATCGTCTTGTGTGCTTCCGCGGGTACCTCTCGGAGACGATGCGAGCGTGCGATCGCCTACACCTTCGGAACCCGACTTATCAACAAGCAAGGACTATACATTACTTATGATCCATTCTATTTCAACCAGCGGTTTGCATGCTAGTCTAGGTTAGGTTCGATGTTTGAGCCTACCACATGTTTACAGCCTCTTTCAAACCAATACAGCCATGTCCCCTCCCAGCAAACCATGTACTGCTATGTTACTATCGCTCGTTGCTCAGCCCCTGCTTAGTATGCATGCTTAGGATGCTACGGTGTTACCCTGTTACTCTTTGGGTTGGGATATCACATTATTATTGTTGTTGTTGATTATTATAAATGTTGACTATATTCGACGAAGGATGGAAGGTCTAGGCTATCCCGCCCCGACGCTTTGTTCCATTTGAGTCGCCTAGGATCCGAGTTCCGGGTATTGGTTTTAAGACTGAGCGTGCCTAACCGCGTGTGGGATTTTATGGGGTCCCCTTTTCTTACATATCTAGCTTCAAACATTTCTAGTGGTGGCCCAAGCTGATTTACCATTTGAAAACCGTGTGTGTGTCTGTTGGGTCGCTCCTGGCAGATATTGTTTAAAACAACTTGGGCCAGCGAAGACATGGTCTCTCTTGTTGGTCCACACCAGGGAGCTAGGGGGTTGTCCACATCTGTTTGGGCAACCTATCCGACCTCATCCAGACGGTAGAGGCCGATTCGAGAGCGCGACCGGCTTTTGAGTTGGATGTCGACTCACCGGGGGCCACCCGGATTTGTCCGATGTTAGTTAGAGGGACCTGTCGTTCCGGATCTCTTGGGACTAAATCATAAAATGGTTGCCTATCATGGGTAGCAACTAAGAGGGATGGGCGTGCGTGTGGAGCCTCGTAATGGGCAGTTGGTACACCCCTGCAGGGTTAAATCTTTTCGAGAAGCCGTGTCCACGGTTATGGACGACTTGAGACCTACTCCTTGTTCATAGACAATAACAACTGAGATAATCTTAATATAACTTGATCAAAGTGTGTGTGTTCCTTGACTGCTTCTTCTTCGTCGGGATGCGAACAAGAGGACAAGCATAGGATAGGTGTTATGTTTGCGTAAGTAGTTGATAGTAAGACTTGTTGGAGGCGATTTCCTCATCGAATGCTTGGCTTCTTATCTTACTCTCTAGATTGTTAGGCACTTCATAAATGCTAGTGCGGCAGCAACCTCACCACTTACCCCTTCCTTACCGTAAACTACTAGTTGTCCTAGAATGACGAGTGATGAAGTCCTTGCTGGGTCGGATGACCACTACAGTTGGATGCTGAGTACTTCTGTACTCATGATACTACCCCCAAACTCTTTTCAGGGCTCTTGATCGACAACAGGTATGGTGATCGACGTTTCACGTGGAGACTCGACGACGACTAGTAGGGAGGATCCCGGCGGAGGGCCTGGACCCGTGTGGTTATGGGATCGATGTTTTCTCTTTGCCAGTAGACATTTGTTTGTAGTCTGTACTCAGACATGTACCTTCCGCTGTTGTATTGTATTTGAGGCAGTTATATGCCGATTGTATGAGATGTTGTATCCTGTATATGTAATGTTGTGATATCATGTTGGAAATCCGGGGCATATGGCTTTGTCATATGTCGCGGTGGGACCGATATGTGCTTCGTCCCCGGATCTGGGTGGAAACACCTAGATCTGGAACAGTACCGCATATCGGGCCTTACAACTTGGTATCAGAGCCTTACCGACCGTAGGATCCCTTCTCTGGCCGAAGTCGAGTCTAGACAAAAATTGTTTTTTAGTTATTAAGTTAGTTATCGGAGAGTAGGATTCTTTTTACTCCTTACCCTTGCTCTGGTCAGGACAAGTGTCGTAAGTGTTTTATTCTCGTCTTATCCCCTTCAAACTTTAGGATCTCGAGTGTGTGGAGTATTGGAACCGTTACAATGCCTTGCTTGCAGCGTATACTCTTGATTCCGAGCTCAGGTGGGAATTCCTGTAGTACCTTTAGCTTCTCAGGTTTCGGATAACATCTGGGTCGTCCTTTGCCCTCCCTCCTTTTGCCCGGTGTTTTCACGACTTGCGTCGAAAAGCACTATCCCTTTGACCAGGTTTTAGTTGTCGTTCTTCCTCTTGACACTGACGGTTTCGTTTTCCGACGTTGCAAACTCTCTGCAGAAATTTATCTCGACAGAAGTTCGACGTCGACATGGAGCAGAGCCCCTTGTTGGTGGTGTTGAAGATCGTCGACTCTCTTTTCTCTCCCCCATCTCCTCGGGATCGTCCTGGATCTCGGGACGAGATCCCTTGTTGGTGGTGTTGTATTGTAACAGCCCAGTTTTCACAAAAATTAAAAAATTTGTTTTCGGTGTGAATTGTTTGATTGTCTGATTTGTTTGCGGTGTTTGCATCCCCGATCTATCGATCGGCGATTATTTTTTCCCCTCTTATCTCGTACCGGACGGAGACCGACCCTTGCCACCCTGACACTCGACCTTTGCGACACCCGGTTTCGCCCGATCACCGTCGCGAAAACCGCACGAGACCAGCCATCGCCACCGGAACGAAAACCCCGTTTATTTAATAAACGGATTATTTTATTTGGGCACCGAAAAATGTTGTCGGAATTTCACCGCAGTGAGGTACGATCGACGGGCTCGACGCGCTGAGCACGTGGTTCGAGATTTCGTCGGAATAGGAGTCCGTACGGAGTCTCGGCGGTCACGAACGCGATCACCGGACACGCGAGAGAGGTACCGGGGACGTTTGCGTAAACTAGCCAGCCAACTTTCCTATATAAAGACCACCAGCCTCCCACCACCAAATTAGGGTTTACCCTAAGGAAAATTGCAGCCACCCCCCTGAAGTTTGCACAAATTTGCCTCCCAAACCACCCAAATTCGAAACCCTAGCTCTTCCCTGGATCCAGACCGTCAGATCTGGGATCTGACGGCCTAGATTTGGCCTCCTCCCACCAACCGCAGCTTCCGGCCGCACCCGGGCCGCGCGGGCCTGCCTCTGCCGCTGCCGGGCCCGATCTGGGCTCGGGAACCCGCCTCCTCCCATGGAGCTCGTCCGTGAGCCATCCGTCGCCTCCACGGCCTCCACGCCGCCGCCGGCCAGCCGAGCTCGCCATCCGCCGGCTCCCCTCCCTCTTCTCCGCGCCTCCCTCTCTTCTCCTCTTCCTCCCTCACCTCCCTCTTGTTCTCCCGCAGGTCCGCAGCACGTCGCGCCGTCACGGGAGCCGCCATGGCCGGCCGAGGTCCGAGCTCGCCCGCCCCTGGTCCTCCATCGCGCCGCCGCCCCGGGGCCTCAGTGCACCACCGCCGGTGACTGGATCCGGCCCTCCGGCCACCGCACCACTCCTCCAGCCTTCCCGCGCGACGAGCCGCCACGGCCCCATGCCGCCTCGCCTGAAGACGTCCGGCCGCCGCTGGCTCGGGACGAGCACGACGGCTCGAGTGTGCCCGCTCGCTGCGCCCAGTTGGGCCGCCTCCAGTCGCGCGGCCCAGGCCAGCCCAAGGCCAGGCGCCAGGCCACCTCCAGCCAGATGGGCCGGCCCGTGGGTGAGCAGCCCGGCCGCCCTTCTGTTTTTTTTCTTTCCCTTAAGTTTTCTTTTTTCTATTAAGTGCTGAAATTGTGCTGCTGATTCGATTCCGCGTTGACGATAGCAAGCGATCCGTGGCCCGGATGACTTCGCGCCCAAAAGACGAATTGTTTAGAATTGCGTGCTCTAGCTTTCATCTTCTGTGAGCATTTGCATTTGAGGTCAACTTGATTGTGTAATTGTGTGCTAAAAAGGGCATCGGGCCGTTAAACTGCTACAATTTCCTGTTAAGTGTTGTTGTTTATATTTTATTGCAACTTCGGGTGACGATTGCTTCGTAACCGTTCATCGGAATTGATTGATTCCTTTTGCATCCTGTTAAGCATTATTTCTACTTCAGTTCCATGCATTCACATGCCATAAATTCTTGATGCATCATGATTATATCTTGCTCCAAAGTAGCTATCATGATGTTAATGTGCTGTTGTTGCTGAAACTGTTATTTTGTTGCAACTTCGGTCGACGAGGGTGTCGCGACTGTTTATCGGAATTGAGTGATTCCAATTGCATATTGTTAAGCATCATGTCTACTTTCATTACATGTATTGCATTGCCATGATATGCTTGCTGGTCATATAGATATTCTGCTCCAAAATTGCTATGCTGCTGTTTTTGACAGCCACCTCTGTTTTTCACTAAGTCTGTTAATTTGTGATGCCATGTTGTTTGCTTAATATCTTTTGATCTATGATGCCTTTTTGCATGATTATTTTTGCCATGCCTTCCCTGCCATGTCTACTTTAATTGCAAGTCATTTGTGAGCATGTTTCAATTGATTATCCTGTTTATGCTTTGCTCTAAAGTGTGCTTCATGATGTTGGCAGATTGTGTTGCAAACTTGTTTTGCTTATATCTTTTTAACCGTCACTCCGTTTGGGTGTTCTTTATATGTAACTTGATTAATTTTTCGTGTACTTTGTATTTATGTTATTGTTTGCTCTTGTTAACCAACCTAGAATATGGTTTAGGACAGAACAGTACCAAATGCTTTAATCATCGTGCGACACTTAGTGTTATGCCATGTTTAGGATTGTGCCTCACTTAAATTGACTAGTATAGATAGTTTACTTTGTGCTTCACCTCTTGAAATGTTTGTGTGTTATTCCATGCTTGCTTGAGCTGCCATGTTAATAACCGTTTCTTGATGACCTGTAGCTAAGCAACTTGAACCACCGTAAACGTGCGGTATTCGTCGTGTGTGACCGATACCCCACTTAAACTGTTAGTAACCGTTCTCGACGATAGATCCGTATCGCGTTGCCGTGTCGTGTGATGTCTTCTTGATCTTGTGTAGCCCCGTAGTAATAGAGTGCTTGCTCATTGATTGTTTTCCAGTGTTTATCGTCTTGTGTGCTTCCGCAGGTACCTCTCGGAGACGATGCGAGCGTGCGATCGACTACACCTTCGGAACCCGACTTATCAACAGGCAAGGACTATACATTACTTATGAACCATTCTATCAACCAGCGGTTTGCATGCTAGTCTAGGTTAGGTTCGATGTTTGATCCTACCACATGTTTACAGCCTCTTTCAAACCAATACAGCCATGTCCCCTCCCAGCAAACCATGTACTGCTATGTTACTATCGCTCGTTGCTCAACCCCTCCTTAGTATGCATGCTTAGGATGCTACGGTGTTACCCTGTTACTCTTTGGGTTGGGATTTCACATTATTATTGTTGTTGTTGATTATTATAAATGTTGACTATATTCGACGAAGGATGGAAGGTCTAGGCTATCTCGCCCCGACGCTTTGTTCCATTTGAGTCGCCTAGGATCCGAATTCCGGGTATTGGTTTTAAGATTGAGCGTGCCTATCTAGCTTCAAACATTTCTAGTGGTGGCCCAAGCTGATTTACCATTTGAAAACCGTGTGTGTGTCTGTTGGGTCGCTCCTGGCAGATATTCTTTAAAACAACTTGGGCCAAGGGAGACATGGTCTCTCTTGTTGGTCCACACCAGGGAGCTAGGGGGTTGTCCACATCTGTTTGGGAAACCTATCCGACCTCATCCAGACGGTAGAGGCCGATTCAAGAGCGCGGCCGGCTTTTGAGTTGCATGTCGACTCACCGGGGGCCACCCGGATTTGTGCGATGTTAGTTAGAGGGACCTGTCGTTCCGGATCTCTTGCGACTAAATCATAAAATGGTTGCCTATCATGGGTAGCAACTAAGAAAGATGGGCGTGCATGCGGAGCCTCGTAATGGGCAGTTGGTACACCCCTACAGGGTTAAATCATTTCGAGAAGCCGTGTCCACGGTTATGGACGACTTGAGACCTACTCCTTGTTCATAGACAACAACAACTGAGATAATCTTAATATAACTTGATCAAAGTGTGTGTGTTCCTTGACTGCTTCTTCTTCGTCGGGATGCGAACAGGAGGACAAGGATAGGATAGGTGTTATGCTTGCGTAAGTAGTTGATAGTAAGACTTGTTGGAGGCGATTTCCTCATCGAATGCTTGGCTTCTTATCTTACTCACTAGATCGTTAGCCACTTCATAAATGCTAGTGCGGAAGCAACCTCACCACTTACCCCTTCCTTACCGTAAACTACTAGTTGTCCTAGAATGACGAGTGATGAAGTCCTTGCTGGGTCAGATGACCACTATAGTTGGATGATGAGTACTTCTGTACTCATGATACTACCCCCAAACTCTTTTCAGGGTTCTTGATCGACAACAGGTATGGTGATCGACGTTGCACGTGGAGACTCGACGGCGACTAGTAGGGCGGATCCCGGTGGAGGGCCTGGACCCGTGTGGTTATGGGATCGATGTTTTCTCTTTGCCAGTAGGCATTTATTTGTAGTTTGTACTCAGACATGTACCTTCTGCTATTGTATTGTATTTGAGGCAGTTATATGCCGATTGTATGAGATGTTGTATCCTGTATCTGTAATGTTGTGATATCATGTTGGAAATCCGGGGCATATGGCTTTGTCATATGTCGCGGTGGGACCGATATGTGCTTCGTCCCCGGATCTGGGTGGAAACACCTAGATCTGGAACAGTACCGCATATCGGGCCTTACACGTTCCATGCATGTTTTTTGTGATATTGCTATGATCTAGATACACTTTCATACATATTTTATCATATTTGGACTAACCTACTAACTCAGTGCACCCCAGTGCTAGTTCATGTTTTCTGTTGTTTTTTATTTCAGTTTTCCCCCACATAAAAATTGCTCCAAAAATCCGGGAAAATTAGATAAAAATCAGCGTGCCGGAAGCTTCCAGTGCCCCAAGGAGGGCCAGGGTGCCACCACCCCCTGGCTTCCCCCCTTCTCCTATTTAATCTCCGTCACGGGAAAACTTCGAAGAAAGAACCCTATTTCGCAAACTCGCCTCTGTTCCGCCGCCGCCGCGCTTCCAAGATCAGGAGCACCGTTAGGACCCTTCCCGGCACCCTGTCGGAGGGAGGATTGACCTCCGGGAGCTTCCCCTCCACCATGGACGATTCCCGGATGTGTCGTGAGTAGTCTACCTTAAACCATGGGTCCGTGATCAGTAGCTATGTGATGTTCTCCTCCCCTCTTTGTTCTTCATGGTTTAGACCTCGTGATCTGCCCTACATGATCGAGGCACATATGTAATTCTTCTGCTGTTGCTATGCTGAGTTTGATGGGATCTGATGGATTATGAGATTATGTTCAGATTGTGATAGAGTAATTTATTTGGTTTTTATCTCTTATATTTTTGTTCCTAAGTAATCCTTGCATGTCCTCCGTTGTTGTTTATTGCTTTGGCCAAGTAGTAGGTAGTGACTCCTGATGACACGCATGAGTAATACAGGGAACGTTATGCTCAATTGTGGGTACATGCCCCTGATGACACGCTTGAGTGACAGAAACATGAGTCTAGGGGATGTGTTGTGGCCACAAGGGGGAAAACAACGGTGCTTGTAACCGCGGTTGCAAGGATTTTTTACTTTACGCAAAGTTATTTTTAATGCAGTTGTCTGTTGCTTTGGGTTTACACTTTGGGTGGGGCTCGCAACTTAATACCAGCGAGATGTTCTGGATAGATATCTCAAGGTAGATGATTAGTAGTAGATGCATATGGATTTCGGTTTACTTATTTTGGCGTACTGCCCATGCTTATGAGGCTCTTCCTTTCTTTTGTAGCATAGTTAGCATTACGGTGCATTTATTATCATGTCAATTGCCCATCTGTAATTTTTTACCTCGCATAGAAGTTTTATCGTCTTTTGGAAGAGAGACATCACTAGTGACCATAACGGGACCCCGGTCCATATTCTCATCACTGTTTAGAAGCTTATTTTCTTTTCAGTATTTACTTTCAGTTGCTACCATTATCATTATCTTGTGTTTTTTATCCTTTGTAAACAACAAGACCGGAGAGATTGAAAACCTCTCTGAACTTCGTTGGGAGCAAACTTAATTGTGTTGTGTGCAGGTCCGCGTCAGGTGCGCCGCTGACACCTACTTATCATTGCCGGTCCTACGGGAGACAAACCCTATCCTCTACATAGGGGAAATTTGCTGCTATCCTACATCTCACATTCCACTTGGGGTAACCAACGAAGGGCGAGAAGCCATTATCCTCTCTCGCGTATCAGAGAGATAGTTTCTCTGTTTGCAAGATGAATAGTAACATCAATTTCTTCGAGTTCACAAGGTGAAAATTTTCACTCATAATCTCCTGATAGAGTCAATAAGGAATAGCACTAGTACTAGATCCCAAATTGCATAGCCCATAATAATTTTGATCTCCTATTTTAACAGATACCATTGGAGTACCTAAAATTGGGCCTTTATTCTTGGTTGTGGCAATGTTAGTGGAAACAGCACAAAAAATTATAGTGGAATATCTAATATCACTAGTAACCAGATCTTTAACCAATGCAACTTGAGGATCGTCCTTAATCAGTTCCTCATGCTCATCAGTCATTCTCTCACTTTTATGTAATGTCACAAAAGAATGCTTCTTCATCCTCTCACGAAAATGAGGCTTTTCATATATAACTGCAGGCAAGATAGAGTCAACAACATGAATATCAAAAGGTAAATCCTTAAAGGGCTTATGATGTCGATCCTCCTTCTTTTTAGAGGAATAAATATGAGAGGCAAAGTTTTCGCAAAAATCAATCAGAAGTTGGGAATCAAGACCAACCTTAGCACAAAAGGTATTGAAGTAATCAGTTTCCACATAGCTCTCAATGTAATCATGTTCATAATTTATAACGGGTTCAATACCTTTATCGATCTCCCAATATTTAGTGTTCTTTTGGATCCTTTCAATAAGATCCCACCTTTCTTCAACGCTTCTATTTGGAAATACCCCACTAGAGGAGGCATCTAGCAACTCTTTATCTTGACGAGAAAGCCTTGCATAAAAATTTGTAAGAATAATTTCCTTGTGGAGGTCATGATTGGGGCATTTGAGCATTAGGGACTTCAGTCTCCCCCAATCTCGAGTGATGCATTCTCCATCACGAGACCAAAAGTTATAATATAGTTCCTGACTCGATGAATGTCATGAAGAGGATAAAACTTTGCATAAAAGAGAGGCATAAGTTCTTGCCAATTTAGTAAATGAGAGTTATCTAGAAGCCTATACCAATCCAAAGCCTTATCTTTTAACTATTGACAGAATAGTTTTCTCATTACAAAGTCCATCAATATACCTGCAAGCTTAAATAAGGAGAATACTTGGGAAAGATATAGCAAGTGTTCGCCTGGATGTCTATCTCCTGCATATCGATTAGCCAAAACATAATCAACAATACCAGTTGGTATTTTTAAGGGCACAATTTCAGTAGGTGGGGGAGCCTTCTCCACTACAGCAATGGTGGGGCGGTTCCCCGCAAGCAAAGAACCAAGAGCAGAGTGGTCCATATGGACTAAAAGTAACAACATCAAAATAAAAACAACACGTACAATATAAAGGTTTCCTTACCAATTTCACTTACCAATAGCGCTACACTCCCCGGCAACGGCGCCCGAAAATGGTCTTGATGACCCACAAGTGTAGGGGATCTATCATAGCCTTTTCGATAAGTAAGAGTGTCGAACCCAACGAGGAGCAGAAGGTATTGACAAGTGATCTTGTGAAAGGAATAACTGCAAGTACTAAAAGGTAACTTTTTATGGGTTTTACGGTATAAGCAACATGGAGATAAAAGTAACTAAAGTAAATTCTGACAAGGTTCAGCAAAGGCCCAATCCTTTTGTGCAAAGGATAAGCCTAAAGATCAAACTTATAAAGGCTAAAATGTTCTTGAGAACACACGGGAGAAATAGTCATGTGTTTCGCCATATTCCGTCTTGGTAATATGTTTTGTGTTGATAAGTGGTGTGTGGCTGAACCTATGCTAGTGCACTTTCTATACTAAGATAATTACACTCTTATAATTAAACCTCTTGCAAGAATCCTCAAATACAAGAGAGAAATTAAGGCAAAGCCTAACCATAACAATAAACTTTAGGATCCGATAATCCCTCGTGCAAAAGTGTGTGAACTGAGGTTCGGGTTTCTGTCACTCCGGCAACCTACCATAAGCATAATTTATACACAATGTATTCCGCTAGGTCCTTAAAAAGGTGAAGTGTTGTATAGTCGACGTTCACACAACACCACTAGAAGAATAACACCACAACTTAAATATCAAACAATACATATTACTTCAACATCATATGACTACTAACAACTAGACTTCTCCCATGTCCTCAAGAACTAAAGGAACTAATCACAAGACATAAAAGAGATCATGACCAGAGGGGATAAATATATGATAAACAATCTGGTCATAACAATAATTCCCCAACAAAACTCAATAGCATTCACCACAAAAGAGTAATCAACACCGGCAGAGTAGAGGGGGTGGATAGTATAAGTTACAACTTGGATTGCAATGTTGAGATGAGATGGGACGAAGATGGAGATGGTGTTGATGGTGAGGATGATGGTGATGATGATCTCGATGATTCCCGTGACGATGGTGATGACGATGAGGACTATCTCCCCCTCCAGGAGGAGTTCTCCCTGGCGGAATCTGCCCGCCGGAAAGGTCGTTTCTTCTCTGTAGGTTTCCTCCACGGAGCGGCGGGGGAATTCCGGAAACTCTTCTTGTTCTGGGGATTTCAGGTCACGACGATGATATAGGCCAAAGGGGGGCTCCTAGAGTGGGGCCCACCTCCCAGGCGGCCAACTGGCGCAACTTGGAGGGGGGCGCGCCACCAGGGTGCTTGTCAGCCTGGTGGGCCCCCTCCGGGTGTCCTTCGGCTGTTCTTCGTCAATTCTTCGGAAAAGTGTACCCCGTGAATTTCAGGTCATTTGGAGATGTGCTGATATGGCCACTTGATGTGCACTTTTCTCCGCTGATTCTTGTGTCTGCTATTTCGGCACCGGAAAGTTGTAAACTGTGTAAAACAATCCAAAACACTATAAGAACATCATCATAACATGAAATATATCAATGAATAGAGGTAATTATGATGTAAAATAGTGATGCATTTTGGACGTATTAGTCATCAATTGACTTCTTGATTTTGCATTGCAACCAATCTTCAAGGCGGACGATGAGCTGTTGAAATGATGTGCCGGGTAGAAGACTAAGTGCGATGAGATGGAGGTGACGGCAAGTCGAATGACCTGTAATTTTATAGTTTCTGCGAGTGCTATTTGTCATACAGATTGATCGTTGACACAGAAGGTTCCTTTGTGATTTCTTTTCAGCCGAGAAGATCAAAGCCGAGACTCAGACTGCCAAGCTGGAGGAGGAGCTCACCCTTCTGCGCAAGGATTTTGAGGCTAAATGTGGACACCTCAAAGCCCAGCGCAAGGAGATCGAGCGCTAAGGACTACGAGCGGTTGGAATAGGCTGATGCAGTTGGGGCTAACCGTCTTCGATCCCTGGCGGGTGTCCTTGCAGGTTAGATTGCATGTCACTTTTAGTATTTGAGACTGCTTATTATTGCGAGTCAGGGTTGAGATGAGTTCTTTCTGTATGCATGTGTTGTTGGCGTTGCTGCTTCTTCCAGTGAGTCTGAGGGCTCGAACACCCTTCATGTCGGGACCCTTGGTTTGCGTATGTAATTCCTGCTACAACTCAATCATATGAAGAGCCGAGAGTCGTACCCACTTGTCTAAGCAGACAAGGCCAAGCACAGAACACTCTCGGAAAGCATCGAACGTGAGGGACATCCCATCCAGGCCGGATGGTCAACTGAGATGGGTCCTCATCGTCCGCTCACAAGTCTAAATGATTATGGGTGGTGAAATCCCATACTCATAGACAAGTCGCCTCAACCATATTATCGATTGAATCATAACACTTACATAAACAGACTCCAACCCGATCACCTAGTCGGGATCTCGGGCGGGCTCAATCATACAACAAAGTGTGCCACGTGACAGAGTCACGAACAATCACATTGCGATGCCCCAAGCTGCGCACATCTAAGGGCCACTTGGTGTATGAAAGACCGTCGGCAAGAACTCAACTAAGATATCGAATCCCACACTAAGACATGCACGTTATAATCATACATGCAGCATACATGTCTAGTGTAAACAGCACGTAACACAACATGAACTTTACAAACTCATAGTTTTATTGCATCTGCTAAACAGAGCAGATATAGTAGTGTTACAAGCAGAGATCACATAACTGTGACCCAACATTACATCATACAACAACGGAAGAAAATTATGTCTTAGTAAAGACAAGGTTAACAAATGGCTTAAGAAGCCTTTAAGAAAACACAACGACCCTCTAGAGGGACCAGGCTGCTTTCTGGGACTACATTACTTCGTCGACGTCGAGCTTGAGGGGAGGCCACCATCAGGTTCAGTGGTCTCGTCTCTAAAACATAGAATAAGCAAACGTGAGTACAAAGTCGTACTCAGCAAGACTTACGTCAGAACTCTACTACTCATGCTCAGGTATCAAGGTAAAGGCAAGTGGGGTTGTAATGCAGAAAGCTTTGACTTGGCTATCATGTACTAAGACTACATAGAGTTGAGATGAGAGGCGCACACGAGTCCATCTAATCTTGATCACCACATCAATACACCACCATGGATCCTTCATCGACTTCCCCACGAGAAACATGTAACATCCCAAAACTAGCAAATTCCATATAAATTTTCATTTTTTATTTTCCCATTGGGGATGAAAATTTGCAACTTTATTCTTTGCCATAATCCATGTGACAGGAAAATGCCCAAACATTTTTCTGATCATGTAAAAGGATTTTCCATTTTCCCTTTCATTTCTTTCTTTTGCTCCTTTGCCATTTTCTCCAAGTCACCCGGTTGATCCCCTCATTAACTCCTCTGCAAATAAATCATGTTTTGCGATGATTTAACCCCTTCCCAAATCCCAAGATTTTAGCCCTTCTAGAAAATGGGGTAGTATTTCAAATTTCATTTAAAATAATTTAAATTCCTTTTAAAGTACTTAAACATATTTGACCCAAATCATTTTCTAAAAATCCTATAGTTGCTGAGTATTCATAACCATATTTGTATATGATTTTTGGAATTCATATTCTATTTCTTTTAGCCATTTTTCTCTGCTGTCTTTTGTAAAAAAAGAATAAAGGCAGAAAAAGGGCAAAGCCAGTTGGGCCCTTTTCTCTTCCTCTCCTGGGCCCACCTCCCGATCCTAGCTAGTCCAAACCGATACGTCCCCTTCTTTTCCCCCTCACGTGGAGGACCCCCCTCCTCTCTCTCACGCCATGACCGTGGAGGAGGAGGTAGAGCCCTCCAGCCAGCCTCCTCTCCCCCTCCCCTTTATAGCCAACCCCTCTTTCCCATGCCCTAGCCCTAGCCTCACCCCTCTCCCTTGCGCCGCCGCCCCCCTTCTTCTTCCCTCCCATCTCCTCCTCTGCTCGCCATGGACAGGAGGTCCATGGCCACAATTTCTTCGGTGCCTGCACCCGATCATCGCCGAGGTGGACGCCATCTTCCTCCCCAACCTCGTGCACGCCCCCGAGCAGCAGTAGCCGATTCCGGCGTGCCCCCGGCATCTCCATCTTCTCCCGCGAGTCGCCTGCAGCCGCCGTGTTCTTCCTAGAGCCGTGACCTCGTCGTCGAGCTGATCGCTGTCTCCTTCGAGCGCGCATCCCCGAGCCCATTACCCTGCGTTCTTCCCGCTTTGAGCCCCTTCTCCTCCTCCCGTTTGCCCTCTCTTCGCGTGTAGGACAAGTAGGCCGGTTCCCCTGTTTCCGATGATGGCCGTCGAGTGCCTGGTTGCCGGCGTGGTCACCCAGGCCAAGCTGTGCTTCCTTCGAGTTCTAGGCGCGAGCTTCGTGCGTGTATGGCACCCAAGGTCGTGGCTTGGAGCCTCCCGTGCGAGCCGGTGGCCGCCAGCACCTCCACGCCCTGCTGGTTCTGCACTGTCGGCCGCCGCATTCGTCAGGTTCAGAGAGCGACGCTCTATTGTTTCCTTTAGGCTAGTTCAGTTCCGCGCCTAAGTTCAATACTGGTGCCTTTGTTTGATCCGATTGTCAATATGCAGTACTGTAGCATAGTGGTGTGGCGTTTGGTTTGCATTCGTTAGGTCGAGGGATCAAATCCCAGGGCGCCCCTTTTTATTATGTTTTGTTGCGTGCAATCGCTGTTCTTCAGGTTCAGTTACGGTGTATTTTTGTTCAGATTTTCAGTTAGCTTCCAGTGTCATTTACCTTCCTAAGCAACGATTCCCTTTTGAATACTTCAGCGTAGCGCAGTGGCAGCGCCCTAGTTGTGCATGTGAGAGGTCTTGCGATCGAATCTCCCAGGAGGCAAGGCACCCCTTTTATTTTTGCAGCACGCAGCCTCTGTTCCCCTTTTTCTTTAGTTTTAGTTTTCGCTGCGAAGCTAGTTTATCTGTCGTCGAAGCATTTATCCAACGTGATCTGATGGCTAGCCCAATGGTTTGGGCGCCGTGAGGTATGGGAGGTCCCTGGTTCGAATCCTAGTTGGAACAAATTAATCCCCCCCCTCTTGTGCTATGATTTTTTTGCTGCAGCGCAGAGTGGGCTCGGCCCAGTGTTATCCGTTGCCCGCGGGCGTCAGATAGACTACCCCGCGAGGGTTTGGACCAATCTGGCCGAGACCAACCCAGGGGGGCTTTTCCCTCTTTTTTTCTTCTTTTTGGAGAATCCATTTAAATCTGCCATGTTTTTGCAAAGCTTGTAATATGTGCATCCTTGCTTCAAATTTGACATATCATATATGTTTTTGGGCTAGAAAAATATGAGGAATACGATGGTGCTGTTCATTTGTCCATTTGAGCTAGCATTATTTGGTGATAGTGTATTTTTGCACGTAACCCCTCATATGTTGCACATGGTGCAATCTTTCCTCTTTTTCCGTGTTGTTGCGATCCGATGACCGTAGTTCCACGATGCCGTAGCTTTCGGTAGCGTGGTCTCGCCCTTTATTTTGCTTGCAATAGATCGCATTAGTTGCATCATAGTATAACATGCCATGTCATTTGCATATAAGTTATGTTGAGGAATCCCATCTTGAAGTATACCTTCATGTGTGGGCAATCCTTCTCCATGTCATGTTATATTATATTGTTTATGCCATGATCATGCATCATAATAACTACAACATAAGGATCCTCCGGATCCATTGAGCACCCACCCAATGCATATGAAGGTTGTCGATAGCATTGCACCCTTGCTTCCCGATGCTTCATTTAAACTTGCTCGTTCTTATGTTCATGCCATGATAATCAAATGACATGCATCATACTTGATCTTGCTTGCTCATTTAATGCTTGCTCGTGATTGCTCCGTAGTGATAGTGGTATCTCCGTTGATTGCATTTCCAGTGTTTACTTCTTGTGTGCTCTCGTGGATACCTTCGGAGACGTTGCGAGTTTGCGATCGACTACACCTTCGGAACCCGACTTATCAACAGGCAAGGACTATGCATTACTTATGATCTATTCTATTTCAACCAGCGGTTTCCATGCTAGTATAGGATAAGTTCCATGCTTGATCCTACCACATGATTACAGCCTCTTTCAAACCGATACAGTCATGTCCTCTCCCAGCAAGCCTTGTACTGCTATGTTACTATTGCTCGTTGCTCAGCCCCTGCTTAGTATGCATGCATAGGATGCTACGATGTTAACATGTTACTCCTTGGTTTGGGATATCACATTATTATTATTGTTGTTGATGATATGATTATTATAATGTTGACTATATTTGACGAAGGATGGAAGGTCTAGACTATCCCGCCCCGACGCTTTGTTCCATTCGAGTCACCTAGGACCTGAGTTCCGGGTATTGGTTTTAAGACTGAGCGTGCCTAACCGCGTGTGGGATTTTATGGGGTCCCATTTTCTTACCTACCTAGCTTCAAACATTTCTAGTGGTGGCCCAAGCTGATTTTACCATTTGAAACCGTGTGTGTGCTGGTCGGCCGCCAGTAGTTTTCAAACCACCCTGGACCAGTGAGGACATGGTTCCTTGCTGGACCATCATGATCGGTTGAGGACCCGGTTTCCCATGTGTGATTAACCGGCAATCCAAACCTGGAGTCATACGGTAGAGACCAGATCGAGAGCGCGATCGGCTCCTGAGATGGATGTCGACTCACCGGGGGCCACCCGGATTTGTTCGTTGTTAGTTAGAGGGACCTGTCGTTTGGATCTCTCGGAACTAAATCATAAAATGGTTGCCTATGATGGGTAGAAACTGAGAGAGATGGGTGTGCGTGCGGAGCCTTGTAATGGGCAGTTGGTACACCCCTGCAGGGTTAAATCTTTTCGAGAAGCCGTGTCCATGGTTATGGACAACTTGAGACCTACTCCTTGTTCATAGACAACAACAACTGAGATAATCATAATATAACTTGACCAACGTGTGTGTGCCTTGACTACTTCCTCTTCGTCGGGATGCGAAGAGGAGGACAAGGATAGGATAGGTGTTATGCTTGAATAAGTAGTTGATAGCAAGACTTGTTGGACGAGATTCCTCATCGAATGCTTGGCTTCTTATCTTACTCTCTAGATCGTTAGCCACTTAATAAATGATAGTGCGGCAGCAACCTCACCACTTACCCCATCCTTACCGTAAACTACTAGTTGTCCTAGAATGACGAGTGATGAAGTCCTTGCTGGTTCAGTTGACCACTACAGTTGGATGTTGAGTACTTCTGTACTCATGATACTACCCCCAAACTCTTTTCAGGGTTCTTGATCGACAACAGGTACGGTGATCCACGTTTCACGTGGAGACTCGACGATGACTAGTTAGGCGGATTCCGGCGGAGAGCCTGGACCCGTGTGGTTATGGGGATCGATGTTTTTCTCTTTCCCACTAGGCATTTGATTGTAATTTGTACTCAGACATGCATCTTCCGATGTTGTATTGTATTAAGGTTGTTGTATGTCGATTGTATGAGATGTTGTATCTTGTATTTGTAATGTTGTGATATCATGTTGGAAATCCGGGGCATATGACTTCGTCATATGTCGCGGTGGGACCGATATGTGTTTCGTCCCCGGATCTGGATGGAAACATCGAGATCTGGAACATTACCGCATATCGGTCCTTACAAAGCAACCCAAAGCACTCACACTTATCTTGAGATTTTTAGAGTATCCATTTGAGTTGTCTAATAATCAAGTAAAGGTCTCCAAGTAGTCCATAACCGCGGACACGGCTATTCGAATAGATCATTACCCTGCAGGGGTGTACGCTTCACACACGTGTCAACACTTACTGCCCGTGACTCATCATCCTTCAAGGGGATGTCGGACGAGGATAAACACCAAGGCACTTACCTCACGGCTCCAACTCTAGTCCAGGGGATCACCTATCTGATTATGTACCCCAATCGGGAATCCGGCCGGGGTTTCCGTTCAGGACCCAGACGATGTATGGACGGTCTGACAAGCCCACCTCGACGGATGGAACTGCGCTTGCCTAAGACCGTGCTACAATATGAAATCAAATCGAAGAAACAATAACCCATGCGAATCCTGGACCATAGTTGGGGTGAGTTAATAGGCCAAACGGGGTCCATAGCCCTGCATGTGGAAGTACTCTTGTCTCGGATCACAACACGAGAACTCGGGGCCTAGGGCAATGTAAATGAGACAAACCACTGTGTACTCCTACACAGCCTCTCATTGTTCACTTATTTTAGGGTGACTTCATCAACACATTACCACCTTGTTGCATGTGTTCCCTACCATTCTGAAGCATCACCCAGATGGATCAACCACATTGTAACCATACTAAGCATAGGATAAACATACATGGATGAAGGACCACATGATGAACACAAACAAATCTTGTATCTGCTAGGTTGAGGTTTGCTTAATACTGTGGCAGCAATGAAAGGTCATGCAAAGGATGGGTTCAACTAGCGATAGAACGGTAACATGTGAATCACCTAATCATGCATAAGAGAACAAGAGGGAAACTGGGTTTTTATAGATATGATCAGGGGGTTTTCTTGCCTTATTGTCGGGACTCAGGGTGCCAATCTTCGAAGAAACATGAACTACGTCCGGCGATGGGTCTATCAAGAAGAAGCAAACACCGACACACAAGTATGAACATTACATTGCAATGCACGTTCAAGAAATGAATCATGGCATGGTACTGATGTGATCTAGGTTCAATTTGTCACATGTTAATTGAAGTTTATTTGAATAGAAATTCAAATTCAAACTCCAAATGTTGTTCAAATTAGCCAAAGTTGCATTTGTTAATGTTTGGTCTTTGTAAACTATGTTGTCATGTGTATGATATGCCTCTGATGTTCATGTGATAAGGTTGGCATTGCAAAGATTTAATTTGAAATGATTTAAACATTTATTTTGAATTATTACAAATAAACCAAATAGCTAAATTCTACTGGTCCATCATCATAGATCTGTGTTTCTTTTATGAAAATATGATATTTGGAATCCTTGCATTTTTCTGATGATTTTTCATATATAACACTTTTGATTTGGAGTTACAGATAATTTTCTATGAATTTCTGAAGATTTAAACAATATCTGGAATTTCTTGGAAATAAATAAAACAGAGAAAAGAGTTATTGCATCATGCTGATGCAATGCTGGCGTCATCAGGGGGCTGACCAGTGGGGCCAGGGTGTCAGTGGCACAGAGTTTAATCTTCTATTTATTTAAATTTTTGATTTAATTAGAGGGGGCTGGCCCCACCTGTCATTGACCCATGGGGTCAATTAGGAGGGGGTTAGCCCCCTAAGTACGGGCCACGTCGGCCTCGCCGGAAATAGGTCGGCGGTGTGCTCTGGAGGCGGCGGCGCCCACTGGAGAGGGGCCCTCCGGCCACCTCTTGGCACGGGAGAGGCGCCAAACAGGCCCTCTCGCACGCGTGCGTCGTCTGGAGGGGAAGGGGAGGCCAAAGGCGGGCCGGGAGCACGGTGGCTATCAATGGCGCGCGACGGCCTTGCTCTGTCCATGCGGGAAGACGGCAACGGAGGCGCGGGGAGAAGCGAGAGATAGGACGGGAGCTTCTCCTGCTCATCAGGAACGCAACTGCGTGGTCGAAGAAGCCGGAGACGCGCTGGAGTTTGCGCAATTCCTCGCCGGAGTCGGATGTCCGCGGCGGAGAAGATTGAAGAGAGTGTCGCCGGTGAAGCTCCTCGGGTTCGATTGGGCATCCGGGGCGACGAAGACGACGACGGGGCACGCCTTGGACAACCTTGCGTGGTCAGAGAACTCCGGTGGCCGCGTGGACGCTGCGATGGTGAGATCCAGGCGCTCGGGTCTTCGCGTTTCTCACTGGAGAGGAAAGGGATGAGGCTCCAAGGGGGGGGAAGGAAGGAGGGGCTCCCAGGCCTCCACGACCACGAAAAAAAAGGGCGGGGCCAGGCAGCCAGGATGCTCCATGGCAAGCACGAGGTGGAGGCTTCCGTGGGCATGCTTGCCACGCCTCTGCCTCCTGGCGCCAGGAGGAAGACAGGCTTGCCCCTGGTGGGTTGGGCCTGCTTCTGAGGCAGATGGGCTAGGTGGGCCGTGAGGTAAGAGGTAGGTCCTTTCTGTTTTTCTTTTTTTCTGTTCTTTTCTTTGTACTGTTTTGTTTATATAACAAAACATTTTATAAAAATATCCAACTAGTTTATAACAACTTAGGTGACATTTATATAGCCACTTCCAAGTTTTGGAGATTTTTGGAATTCAAATTATTTGAATCCAATTCAAATATGATTTAAATTGATTTTCCAAGCTCCTGTTTCAATTTTTGAAAAATCCTAGGGCATGGGTTTTGACTCCAAATCATTTTTTAAATGATCACACCCATTTATAAGACTTTTCAAAAATGTTTGGAGGATTTTTGGAAAAACTTTTTATCTGGCCTTTTTATTTAATTCTTTTAGGGTTTTTCTTTTACCCTAATTCCATTTTCTTTTGAATTTTTTTCTCATGATGAAAGTAATTTAAACTTGGCACAAACCTAAGCAGAGGGTTGTGACAACTCGCCCGAGATTCAGAAGTAGTCGGGAAGAGGGTGGGGTACTCGACTCGGAGATGGTCTTCTCGTTCCCAGGTGGCTTCCTTCTCAGAATGGTTGGACCACTTCACTTTGAGGAAGTTGATCTTCTGTCGTCGGGTGGTACGCTCAGCTTCATCGAGGATACGGACAGGATACTCTCGATAAGACAGGTTTTCTTGGAGATCAAGCATTTCGTGGTCTACTTCGCGGATGGGGTCCTTGAAGCAACGCCTGAGTTGAGATACATGGAAGACATCGTGAACCTTAGAAATATGCGGGGGTAGTTCAAGTTGGTAGGCAACTTCTTCACATTTAGCTAGAATGCGAAAGGGGCCTATGTAACGTGGGGCCAATTTGCCTTTGATACCGAAGCGATGGGTTCCCTTCAGATGAGTAACCCGGAGGTAAGCCTTCTCGTTCAGCTCATAGCTTTCTGGCCTATGATGACGATCATAGTAGCTTTTCTGACGAGACTGGGCTGTTTTCAATTGCTCACGAACAATGCGAACCTTCTCTTCTGCTTCCTGGATCATATCTGGTCCAAAGAATTGTCTTTCACCGGCTTCTGACCAGTTCAATGGTGTTCGACATTTTCGTCCATAGAGAAATTCAAAGGGTGCCATGCCCAAGCTAGATTGGAAGCTATTGTTATAAGAAAACTCGGCGAATGGAAAAGATTTCTCCCAACTCTTTCTGAATGATATAACACAGGCTCTGAGCATACTTCGAGAACTTGATTTACTCTTTCTACTTGACCACTTGACTGGGGATGAAAGGCGGTGCTAAAGGAGAGATGAGTTCCCATAGCATTTTGAAAACTATCCCAAAATCGAGAGGTGAAAAGACTTCTCGGTCTGAATTGATTTCCAAAGGAACACCATGGAGAGAAACGATCCGGGAGACATATAAATCCGCTAAATGGCTAGCAGTCATACTCTCGCGAATAGGAAGGAAATGAGCAACTTTGGAAAGACGGTCAATGACCACGAAGATGGCATTGTTTCCCTTTTGAGACTTTGGAAAGCCAGTGATGAAATCCATACTGACTTTATCCCATTTCCACTCAGGGATAGGCAAAGGTTGAAGAGTACAAGCAGGTATTTGGTGCTCTGCCTTAATGCGACGACAAACATCACATTCAGCAACAAATTGAGCGATTTCTCGCTTCATAGCGGTCCACCAAAATCTCTGGCGTAGATCTCGGTACATTTTCGTACTACCGGGATGAATCGAGAGAGGTGTGCCATGAGCTTCCTGAAGGATCATCTGTTTTATGTTTTGGTTTTCTGGCACTACGAAACGATTCTCAAAGAATACCGTTCCTTGATCATTTACAGAGAAACATTTAGCACTTTTGCTAGCAAGGTTCTCTTTGATATCCTGGATACCACTATCATGTTTCTGGTCAGCTACGATTTGATCCTCAAGAGTTGGTTTCACTATCAAGGTGGAAAGGAATCCATGAGGAACAATCTCAAGATTGAGCTTGCGAAATTCCTCATGAAGAAGTGGTTGATACTGTTGTAACATGAGGTTGTTACAATACGACATACGACTTACGACTTAGTGCATCAGCCATGACATTGGCTTTGCCTCGGGTGTAAGAGATAATTAAGTCATAATCTTTTATCAACTCTATCCAGCGTCTTTGCCTGAGATTAAGATCTGGCTGGGTGAATATGTATTTGAGGCTTTGGTGATCGGTATAGATTTCACAACGATTACCAAGGAGGTAATGTCGCCAAGTCTTCAGGGCATGAACTACGACAGCGAGTTCAAGATCATGGGTAGGATAGTTCTCTTCATGTGGGCGCAACTGGCATGAAGCATATGCTACCACATGTCGATCTTGCATAAGTATGCATCCTAACCCTTTCCATGAGGCGTCACAAAAGATCTCGAATTCCTTTTTTGTGTCTGGAGGCGCAAGTACGGGTGCAGAAGTCAATCTTCTTTTTAGCTCTTGAAAGCTTTCCTCGCACTTGGGGGTCCATTCGAATTTCTTATCTTTCTTGAGGAGTTCAGTTAGAGGCTTTGCAACTTTGGATAAGTTCTCAACGAAGCGGCGACAATAGCTTGCTAGGCCAAGAAAACTCCTAACTTGCTTGACCGATTCAGGTGGAGTCCAGTCAAGGACGGCCTGAACTCTCTCGGGATTGACAGCAATGCCTTTTGCAGAAATCACGTGGCCTAGATAGGTCACTTCCTGAAGCCAGAATTCACATTTGGAAAACTTAGCATAAAGGCGATGCTCTCTAAGTTTCATCAATACCAGCCTAAGATGTTCTGCGTGCTCTTCTTCGTTCTTCGAGTAGATGAGAATGTCATCAAGATAAACTACGACAAATTTATCCAAGTACTCACTACTAGGGAATACCCTTATGGTGGCGCACTGCTTTTGAGTTTAGTGGCGCATTCACAGTGCGCCACTAACTACAAGCCACTAATAAGGGCTTAGAGGTGGCACATTCTGGATGCGCCACCCCTAAGGCCCTTAGGCGTGGCGCATCTCAGAATGCGCCACCTCTAAGCTCTTAGGGGTGGCGCATTCTGGTATGCGCCACGCCTAAGGGCCTTAGGGGTGGCGCATTCACAGTGCGCCACTAAATCCTAACAAGATGCGCCACTAAATAATTACAGAAAACAAAAAAAAGAATTACATAAAAGAATAAAAGCATTACAGATATTTTTATTATATTACAGAAATGCAAAATACAATATAACAATGAGCCCAACAATTATTGATACAAAAGAATTGCAATATAATTTTTATTACAAAGGTTTAGAGGCCAACAAGATTCACAAGATTACATTCCATCACAAAATTACAATGAGTCCAACAATTATTGAAAACCGAAAGCTACTTTCGTCATCACTACTTGTTTGCTCTTCAACCTGCACAAAACAAAGCTTTAGAGGTCACATCCATCATACCATCTAGTACACAAAGAGTACATCCAAATTACACAAAGAGTACATTCAATTAATTGTTTTGACTCGGCTCGGGGAATGGGCGGCATCCTTTATTCGTCATGAAAGGCCTTGTGTCACGCAGGGCCTTTAGGCGGACTTCTATCTCCCCATTGGATGGTGCAATGTTGGAGTGGAAGATCGACCCCCTCATTTGTACTTCATGACGGATGATAGTCGCCATCTGCGCTTGGATGTGAAAGAACTCCTCCTTCAGATTTGCATCGGCGATTTCCGCCTTCCTTTCAGCCCACGCTCTGAGATGACTTGGCAGCGTAAGGTTGCGTTGTTCCTGTACAATCGCCCTCATGTGATGAAGGGCGTAGTACGCATCCCTCACACTGCCAGCCGGCTTCTTGACGCACAGGAACTGCGTTACGTGGTTGAACACGTTCACGCCAGGCTGATTTTTCCTGAACTTGTGCTTCATGATCTTGCCTCCGGATTTTATGTAGCCGATGAGAGCATCATCCAAAACTCTCATGATATACTTGTAATCTTTTTTGTTCACACTCCCCGAGTCTAAATACACGGCATGCGAGTGTTGCGGTGAAAAGCAGATGAGCACGCAGTCTTGATCCTCACTGCATAATTAAAACAATCCAAAAGGAATGTTGGAAGAGGACAATGGAAAGCTAAGAAAGTAAATATGCTACGGAGGCGAGCGAATGACTTACTTGGGAGAGTAGGTCAAAAGAAATGAATCTTTGTCGGCGTTCCGTAGCATGAAGTCTGTGATGTACCCCGCCGCGAGAGCCGCGTCCCCGTCGTCCATCAAGATGCTTTCACGCATGTAGAAGGGGTCCAATATCGCAACGCTCGGGGTCTTATCTCTCCTGATACTCATAGAAAGGCTGAGCGAGAACAGACGGATAAGGCTATGGTCCAGCCGCTTGAGATGGTACAAATTGAAGATCTCCGAAAACCGTAGGATTATCATATCCGCGGGGATAGTGTTAATGAAGCCCATGTTGAGTGGCACCTTGGCCATGAAAACCGGGTACGAGGGATTCTCTTCTCGAAGAAGAATCTTCTCTAATGCCATAATACTATGATGCACACTCTGCATATCCGAAGTTGCAAGGTCCAGCATGTCCTTAGGTAGCATCGCCCTACCAGCCACATGGATTTCAAACGAGAGATCCTTGGGTCTTGGTGGCCCGTCCTGAGCCCGTATCGGCATCGAAGGTTGGCTACTAGAAGTGATGCTCTTCTTTCTTTTCCGTCCCTTCTTCTTTTCTGATTTTGAGCAGTCACCGGCCTTTATCTGCTCAGTGGCCGCCTTATGGAGTGTGGACGGGCTGAGAATAGATCTTGTGGCATCTTCTTGAGGCTCGGTGAAGGCGCAAGCTGCTGGAGACATGTCCTGAGAAGCAGCGAAGAGACGCGTGGAGCAAGCAGGCTTCGCCGCAGGATCAGCTGGACCGCGAGCTTCCTCGTCATGCTGACAGGCTCCTTCAGCAGGAGGCATGAATAAGTCATCAGCATCATACAAAGTATTGATGAACTGGTCGGCGCTGATATCATCATCAAGATCATCGTCTTCTTGTTGTGCTCCGATGGGATCATGTGGCGCCGACACGATGACTAGCGGTGTTGTCCTAGGTGTGGTGCCCCTTTCCCCCGTCATTAAACGCATTTGGCTCTTCGGGCATAGGCATATTTGGTTGAAACAGTCACTGAGGACTGCCGGCTCATCCTCATCGTATCCGGGGGGTTGAATGGGAGGTTCAACTCTCTCGTAGCCCGAAATCAAGAGAGAGATTTGAACCCTATGCATCTCCGGTGCCATCGGCATATTGTGCATGATTCGATTTTGTGGTTGAATGATTTTACCTTTGGCAACATCCTTCAACTCGCCGTCCACGACTTGTAATAGAATGCATGGAGTGTCCTCCTGCGAAAGAGATATATATATATATATATATATATATATGCATCAGAGAGATTCCACTAAAAAAGGGCGTCGAGGTGAAGTCCTCGTTTGAGTTGCAAGGAGATGAAGTCCTCGTTTGAGTTGCAGACGCTTATAGTTACCTTGAGGGCGTCGAGGTCTGCTAGTGAAGAGACCCCGCCGATGACGGCGGGCATGCAAGAGACGGAGGGCGCGCTGCCTCCCGTGGCGTCGGTCGCCCTATTTGTGCTGCCGCCGGGTGCATTATTGTTATGCCCCGGTTGCTCGATCGTGGCCGGAGGAGTTACCATCAAGTCCGGCGTCGCCGCCGCGGTGTTGGCGGCCGGAGTCACCAATACGCCGGGAGTCGGTGCGGGAGCCACCACTATGGCCGGAGTCGGGACTGCAGGCGCCGCGGGGCCCGAGTTGCTGCCGACCATGCTGGGGACTGGTATGGGCCCTTGTCCACCACGCGCTTGCCAATTCGCGAGCGACTGCATCATATCTGGAAGGAGAGCGTTCATCGTCTTTGCCACTTCGTCCTGGACAAGCTGCGGAAGCATGTTCACCTTCTCCTCCAGTCCACGAACATAAGCGGCATCTTCTTCGGTCCTTCTCGCCTTGCGCCCCCTCGAACCGGACTGCTCCGCCGATTTTCCATAATATTCGGACCAATTTAGGTCCGCACCAAAGCCGACCACACGGCCGGCTGACGATGGCTTCGTCGTCACGTCGTCAACCTTATTGACCTTGTTCAACGCCCTGTTGAAGGCGTTGTCCCACGGGCCGGCCGCCCTAACCGACGACTCCTGCGATGAGGCGATTTTCATTTCCGCTTGCTGCAAAAAGAATGTGAAACGTTAAGAAATTGTGAACTTCACTCGAGAATTCAATCGACAAGGTCGCGTGGTAAACTACTTACCACGGCAGTCGTAAACTCCTGAATCTTAGGATCGATAATTATTTTCGAGGTTGCTTTGTCCTTATAGCTCCGGGCCCTCACAAAGAATTCGGTCTGCGGATCATCTTTGTATTGCTGGAAGGGGTTAGGTATGCCCGCAGCGGCGTACTCGGCATCCTCCTTGTCCCATTTAGTCTTGGAACTTTTGTAACCACCGGCTCCGAGACGATGGTTACCTATGACCTGCGACCGCATGGCCTTGCCCTTTGCACTCGCGGCCTTGGCTTTCTCGGACTCACACCTAGCCTTGAAAAGGTTGTAGGTAGCTTCGTCGATCAACGGCTCTTTCTCCTTGAGCTCCTCCCAGGTTTTGTTCTTTTCAAAAATTTCCCTCTTCACCCGGGTTTTCCAACTGGACAAGGCCTTGCTCATCTTCCTGAGGGCCCATGTGTTTACTTTGTTCCCTCTGAGTTTGGTGTTATCGTACGGCTCCGGAAACTTGTATCGTCCGTGCAGCTTGTTGATAAGAAGCTGACAATAATGAATATTCTCATGACTCCTGAGGTTAATCGTGGTGATCGGCACGGTGTTGCGGAGGATCGCCGCGACTTGACGGCCGTACCCTTCCGAAAAACGTTCGGGCTCTTTAAAAATCCCGACGGCGGTCACAACAGTAAACTCTTGCCTGATGACGCCGACCTTGGTCGGTTTCCGATTCCTCTTCTTCGACTGGGTACCATCTGTGTTGGAGCCACCGGTCCCATAATCCTCGCCGATGTTCCTCTCGCCGTCTGTCGTACCGGCCTCCTCCTCCAAGTCATCATCCGATGAGTCGGACTCCGACTCTATCTCCTCCTCATACTCCTCCTCGCCCGGAGGTACTTCCTCTTCTCTCTGCTCCTCGACCTCCTCTTGGGAGTATTCCCAAAATTGCTTCCTTTTTGTACCCGGCTGAGAAGAAGAACCGGCGTCGGCTCCGGTCGACATGTTTGCACTAGTACAATATTAAAAAATGCAACTACTTAATTAATTAGCACAATAAATAAATGCAAATACTCTCATGTTAAGAAAAATAGCAAAGGTCATGCACGAATTCACAGAAAAATTCGGCATGACCTTTGCTCTTTTTCTTAACATGAGAGTGCCCCATTCTCAACCGAAACAGAAGTTAATCAACATTTCGGGAGAAAGGGGATAATGAGAGTCCCTACACATAAAAAATGCCTACATGTAGGCACAACCATCACATATATAGTGTAGAACAATGCACTAAAATAGATATTCAAACATCATATATATAGGTAAATTTCATATGATAAACAATGCATTGCAAATTGGCACTTGCTTGGGTTTTTTCATATTCAGTTGAAATATCTTATAACTAAGTCATTCAGTTCCAGCATGATGGATGGATGGATGGATGGTAAATCACCCTACTCATGTTGCCAAGATATAAATACATACTCATACCCTGGCACTACAGAAAACCACATGGCTTATTCTCATCATGAGTCAAAACAAAAATAATCCCAAATGAACCACAAACACCAACGATGAAACAATAATAACAGTAGTATGAAATGATGCAACGCGCAACGAATATCATGTGTGCATCTTATTGAGCACACGGAAAACAAGATCTTTGCCGAGTGCATAGAGAAAATTGCTCGGCAAAACTATTACACTCGGTGAAGCATCACCTTTATCAAGCACCACGTGGGCGGGACTCGGGCACTAACTTGAAGCTTAGTGGTTATTCAATTCTAATTTTTTTTAAATAAGCCAGAGAAGCACAAAACCTGACAAGGTGGCATGATATGACATCTAGAGGTGTGATTAATTTTGAGAGTGTTTTTCAAAAGTTTTCACATAGTTTTCTTACAAACTAGGCCATCATTCAGCAACAAACTAGGTTTCGAGAAGGAATGAATCAGGTTTGCATTTGAAGTGACCGCTGATTCATTCGTTGACTTTAAAACTTTATCAACATTAAACGCACACCATTACATGTTTCATGTTCAAAAAAAAATTCAGTTCTCTTTTCCTATATTTAGGCCATGCATTTCTTGTGATTTATGAATTTCCAAATTTCCATTCACAAAATTCTCCTCTCTCTTTTAATTCTGTTAACAACAAATTCAACACTTGCTTGGCTTTTTTCATATGGTAAAAAAGTTCAGTAGATCTTTCCAAAATTTCCAAAGTTCAGTGGACAAACATCATGGCAGCTTGTGCTGTTATGGGTGTTCATTATGCATCAGCAGTGATCCATAATTCATGTGGTGACCCTATATATGCCTCTGCATCTAGAAATCGTGATTCTCATCTCACTTGCCCTGTTTTCGCTGTTGAAAATACTAGTACTGCTGGATATGAACACCTCAAATCACCAGGAACTAGGAAATATGAAATTTGCTTATTTCCAAATTTCCATTCACAAAATGATATATTGCAGGACGTGATCATGAATTTCCATTCACAAAATTTCCAAATTTCCAAATTTCCATTCACAAAATTTCCATTCACAAACAAAATTTCCTTGTTTGCTATGCTAGCCGTGCAATTGCAGGAGCAGGGGAGAGGGAGGGGGAGCAGGGGAGAGGGAGGGGGAGCAGGGGAGAGGGCGGGGGAGTACCTGGCCGTGCAGTTGCAGGACGGAGGGGAGGGAAGGAGGCGGCGGCCGGAGGCGAGGCAGAGGCACGACGGCGACTGCGGGCTCGGGCTGCGGGCGCGGGCGGCGACGAGGACGGTGGTGGCTCTGGCGTAGGCGGCGAGGACGGTGGCGGCTCCGGCGTCGGCGGCGAGGACGGTGGAGGCTCCGGCGTCGGCGGCGAGGACGGTGGCGGCTAGGGCTCGGCGTCGGCGGCGAGGACGAATGGGTACTGTGACCAGCAAGGGGGAGAGGGCCGTCGAGGTTAAGGCTTAGGGGTGGCGCATTTAGCCAGAATGCGCCACCAAGAGGTTCCTTATGCGTGGCGCATTCCGCCGAAATGCGCCACGCATAAGGAACCTCTTGGTGGCGCATTCTGGCTAAATGCGCCACCCCTAAGCACATTTAGTGGCGCATTTATGAAAGATGCGCCACCCATAAGAGTTTTTTAATTTTTTTTATTAATTGGACTAGCTATCTATCTGGTTTATTATCGCTGCTAGTTTTTTTATCGCTACTAAATATTTTTAAGGAGTTAGGCATGATGCTTCAATTGTGTATAAAAGTGGTCAAACTTTATTAAGATTGACTTTGACCAAATCTTATATGCGGAGTAAAAAGAAACGGAGGGAGTACTTCGATTGTGATCATATCGATCCACGTACCATGCCTTAACCGTGTCGTCGCCGAACCAATTCCACAAACACAAGGTGTAGCGGCATTTGGAAACATAAGATTGTGATCATCAATTACAAAGTGCATATTAAATCCATGCATACACAAAGTGATCATGAATTACAAAATATATTTCTTAAATTTGGAGCTAGCTATCTAGCTATCGTTTCCTCACGATCTTCTTCTTGCCCTTCTTTGTTGTGGTTGAATAATTTAGGCCCGGGACGCCTTCACTTTTCCTCTTGAACGGGAGGAGACCTTTCTTCGGTAGGGTTGTGGTGTATGTATCCTGAGCGGCGTAGTCATCCTCCATCTTCGGGTCGCCGTACTTGTCAAAGTCTTGCTCGTTGGCGACTCCATCCATTCCGATGATGTTTCTTTTGCCTCTCGTCACTACAACGCGGCTCGGCTTTGATGGGTCGGTAATGAAGAAGCATTGGTCCACTTGGCTAGCCAGTACCCATGGCTCATTTTTTGCGGTGACGTTTGCGCCCGTAGACTTGGATTTGGCTTCGGGTATAACCATGGTGGTGAAGTACCGGTCTTCTTTTACGACGCTCTTGGCCCATCTCACACGGAACATCGGCACTTTATCTCCACAGTAGTCGAGCTCCCATATGTCCTCGATCCTTCCATAGAATCTTTCCTTGACGTCATCGGTGTAGAATATCCCCGTTACACCTGAATTCTGGTAATCGCAGTTATTGTCCTTTTCCTCCGTGTAAAATGTGTAGCCGTTGATATCATACGCTTGATAGGTCATCAGGTTGCGTGCGGCACCCTGTGACAAGGTGAATATCATCTTTTCGTCCTCGGAAGCGTTCCTTCGCGGGGGATTAGCACGAAGCTCGTCCCTGAACCAAGTCATGAAACCGGAGTTGTGCTCTTTGATTAGCCGTGGATCTTGGTCCGTTATCTGCAGGCCCTGGTCACTGTACTTCTTCCTGATTAAATCCTTGTGCTTTACTATCCAAGGATCGACCAGCTGGATGTGTTGTAGCGCGACTAGGCTTGCTCTATCAAAGTCGATGTCTCGACCGTCAAAGTTGACATGCATTGCGCGGCTTCCCTCGTGGTGACCACACCCATCGGTCCTGCCAAAGTGCTTGTTGACGGCCAGACCAACAGGGTTCTCGGTGTTGAGATAATTCGTGTAAAAAGAGATGCACTCTTCGGTTAGAAAGCCCTTCGCTATGCTTGCATCTGGACGGGACCTGTTACGAACGTATTTTTTGATGTGCCCATTCATCCTTTCGAACGGCATCATGCTGCGCAGAAACGCAGGCCCGAGTTGGACGATATCCTCCACGACGTGGATCAGCAGATGCACCATAATGTCGAAGAACGCGGGCGGGAAATAGATCTCAAGCTCGCATAGTATGAGCACGATCTCCTCCTGTAGCCTTTTGAGTTGCGTAGCGCAAATCGACTTCCGGGAGATGACGTCAAAAAAGTTGCAAAGGCCAAACAACGTTTTACGGACGTGCTCGTCCATTATCCCTCGCATCGCAACCGGGAGAATCTGCGTCATCAGCACGAAACAGTCGTGAGATTTCATCCCGCTGAAACGCTGCTTCGCCTCGTCTAGGTATCTGCTTATCTTCCCCGCGTAGCCGTTCGGAAATTTTACTCCTATGAGGCAGTGGATAAACCGCTTGATCTCCTCCTCCCACAGAGTGAAGCATGCCGGGGGGCAGTGATCAATACCGGTCTTCTTCTTGGTCGTCCTTTTTCGTTTGCGAGAGTTTTGCGTTTCCGTATCCTCTTCCTCCTCCGGCTCATCATCGTCGTCACTAGGGGGGTGAAGTTCCCTCCTGATGCCCATAAATTTCAAGTCATTCCTTGCTTTTGGCCCGTCCTTGGTCTTCTCCGGCATGTTGAGCAGCGTGCCAAACAAGCTCTCGCACACGTTCTTTGTGATATGCATTAGATCAAGGCTATGAGGACTGCGGAGTAGACTCCAGTATTGCAAATCCCAGAAAACAGACCTCGCTTTCCATACCCTCATCAACGGCTGAGTCTTCTTTTTTTTCTTTCCCGGCGCGGGGCACTCTTTCCAAGTTTTCAGCAAGTTGTCGATTTCTTTGCCGCTCCTTCGAGCTGGGGGTGCTCGGAGCTCCTCGCTTCCATCGAACAGATGTCCCTGTTTTCTCCACGCGTGTTTCTTGGGAAGCCACCTCCGAGACCCCTGGAACACGGTTTTTGAAGATCCAGGATCTTTTGGTAGCTGGCGGTACGTTGTATTATCCATGCACCTAACGCATGCACAGAATCCTTGGACCACCTGCCCTGAGAAATATCCGTATCCGAGATAGTTCTGAACCGTCGTGATCACCTCGGCTTTCATTGGGAAATATTCTTTTGCCGCGGCGTCCCACGTATTGACTCCGTCTTTCCATAACGTTTCTAGCTCCTCTTTCAACAGCTGCAGATATAGATTGAGGTCCGTACCTGGTTGTTTCAGCCCTTGAACTAGCATACACATTGTTATGTACTTTTTCTTCATGCACTTCCAGGGGGGAAGGTTGTATATGCATACCAACACGGGCCAGGTACTGTGTGTGCTGCTCTGGCCGCCAAACGGATTGACTCCATCGGCGCTCACACCAATCCTGAGGTTCCTTGGTTCTTTCCCAAAATCTGGGTATTCGAGGTCCAACGCAGTCCATTGGCTACCATCTGAAGGGTGCCTCAGCATGTCCTCCTTTTCCGGATCCGGGTTCGGGTCATCCTCTTTTATCTTCTTTCCATCCGCGTGCCAGGTCATGAGCTTTGCTTCCTCGGGATCTACGAAATACCTCTGCAGACGAGGAGTGATTGGAAAGTACCATACCACTTTTCTAGGAACTTTCTTCCCTCTCTTGTATCGACTAACACCGCACACCGAACATGTGGTTTTATCTTCGTCCTCACCCCGATAGATCATGCAATCATTTATGCAGACGTGGTATTTAACGTGCGGAAGATCGAGAGGGCAAAGGACTTTCTTGGCCTCAGCGATACTAGTTGGGCACGTGTTGCCCTTCGGAAGACGATCGTGCCAGAATGCCATGTTATCATCGAAGCTTTCGTCGGTCCATTTGTGTTTTGCCTTCATCTCCATAGCCCCAAGTGTTACATTCAAGCGGGTATCCTCGTCGTTGCATCCTTCGTACAACTTCGTAATCGCGTCTTTCTCGAGTTGCGCCATCTTGGCTTTCTCTCTAGCTGCACCTCTTGCGTTCAACGCCTCTTTGACAAGCAGCTCTTGAACATGAGGGTCCCGCACCCAGCTTGAATCATCATGTCCGACATCTTGATCTTCATGTCCGGCATCTTGATCTACATGATCCGCTTCGGCATCTTCTTCATGATCATGTACGGGATGCTCTTCGTCATCTCGCCCGCCGTTGTTTTCTGGTTGCCCTTCCTCATTTACTGGCGCCCCACCATTGACGTCATCCTCCTCACCAGCTTCATCACTTATCCATCGTGTGTAGCCATCCATCAAACCATTACGCTTCAGGTGTCTTTGCAATATTCCAGAATCAGGCTCGGTCACGCACTGCAGTTTGCATCTCCGACACGGACATCTTATATCCGACCTATTATTCCTTAGCATGTCGTTTGTCGCACATTGCATCCACCTAGCCACGGTGATATTGTTGGGATACGGGGCAGAAAACACAAATTTTTCCACACCTACGGTACCCGAACCCAAGATCTATGCTATGGCGATGTAAAGTAACGGAGGGAATCGGTGTTCATACCTTTGAAGACCGAAAGCAGGAAACGTTCTTACGAACGTGGTTGGCGTAGACTCAGAACTACGACCTCCCTGTCGTGTAGAAGACCACCACCGGCGAGGATGACTCCCGGTAAACCTCCAGCGATGAAGCAGCACCACAGGTGTAATGCCTCGAAGAGATTATACACGTACGGCACAATCGATGTTCCTCCCGGGCTCCGAACCAGGCGAGCAGCGGAAAGAAGACGGCTACGGATCCCGACTCCGGCAGAGCGACGGCCTGCCTTATGGTGGAGAACTCCAATCCTGGTGCAGACTCCAAACAAGGGGAGTCCACTTCCGGAAATGGAGAAGGAAGAAGAAGGAGATCAATTGTTGTATGGAAAAAGGGGGGTCTACCCCTCTATATAAAGGCCAAGGGGGGGTGTGATCCCTCTTCCCTCCCCCATGTGGGACTAAACCCCCAAGGGGGGAGGGGTGCGCCGGCCTAGGGGGGGTTGGGCCCCACCCCTTGGCGGCAAGCCCAAGGGGGGAACCCCCTCCTCCCCTAATGGGCCTCTAAGGCCCATATAGCCTTTTTTCCATTATTTTAATTATTTAATAAGTTTTAAATATTTAATTCAGATAATTAAATAATAAAAACATTATTAAAACAATTAAAGTTTATTTTGAACTATTCAAAATGTCCGGAAACCATTCCGTCCTCCTCCGGAACTATTCCGGTGATTTCTCCTATTTCACCGATTGATCCCGTAACTGTCCTATGCATCGATTGCCCTTAAGTGTAACACCCTAACGGTCCGGGAAACAGCAGACATGGTCGAGACTCTTCTCATGGACCAATGACTAGTCAGTTGGACCTGGTTACAGTCCTTGACAGCCCCTGCGCTTCCATCGAATGAGCTTCGATCGCTTTTGGAAACCGTTAACGATACGACGTAATCCCTTTGTTCTGCGGTACCTTGTTTGTCCGAGGTTTGATCGTCGGTATCCCACATACCGTGTTCACATCTCGTTCACGACAAACAACTTCTCTCGTCCATGATCATTGCATCTCTTTGTGACCTAGTCACGTCCTTGCAAGGGGTTGATGCAATATCACCGAGTGGGCCCAGAGTACCTGTCCTGTCACAAGGACTGACAAATCCCGCTTTGATCTATTAACATACTCATCAACCATCTATTTCGGAATACCCAAAGTGCTCCGTTATAGCCAGCATATTTCAGTCAGCCGGTGGGATACAAATCAAAGTCTCCTCATAGATCGTGATTACGTATGATCATTACGGTCTAAGGACTAAGCCATACGTTACAAAGTCATAGCAACGCTGAACTATGTGACTCGATCACATTGCATTACTTTAGGTGGGTGTCTGTCCATCACATCATTCCCCTAATGATATGACCTCATTGTCAATGGACTTAAGTGTCGCCATGATCAGGAAAGCTTGATCAATCAATTGCCCAATGAGATAGTTTACCCGAGTTAAACTACGGACCATGTTTTATACTACACCTGTATTAGTATTTCTAAGTAATAAAGTTATAGCACAGTATAAAACGTATTATGAACAAAACGGATATGTGAAAAATATCTTTATTAATTTGTCTCTAGGGCACATATCCAACAGTCTCCCACTTGCACTAGAGTACAAATTACACTAGTTTACATCAGATATGTATCTAACACCAATGGTCTCTCGGTGTTCTTCAAACTTGCCCTGTGGAAGAGGTTTAGTCATCGGGTCTGCTGCGTTCAGATCCGTATGTATCTTGTGAATCCTAGTGTGTCCATCCCTGACGTAGTCTCGCGTCACATGGAACTTTCGGAGGATGTGCTTGGCTGTAGAGTGAGTTCTTGGCTCCTTCGCGTTAGCAATGGCACCCGTGTTGTCGCAGTAGATTCCCACGGGGTCAGTGCAACTGGGAAAGACGTCAAGCTCGATCACGAACTTCTTCAGCCACAGCGCCTCGTTTGACGCTTCGCAAGCGGCAATATACTCCGACTCCATTGAAGATTGAGCGACGACTGACTGTTTGCCGCTCCTCCAGCTAATCGCGCCTCCGTTCAACATGAAGACATATCCCGTCTGGGATTTCGAGTCATCTAGGTCTGAGCCGAGGCTTGCGTCAACGTAACCCTTTACGGTGAGCTCCTCATCAACTCCTCCATAAACAAGAAAGAGATCCTTGGTTCTTCTCAAGTACTTAAGGATGTTCTTCACTGCTGTCCAATGGGCCATTCCCGGATTACTCTGGTAGCGATTAGTCATACTAATGGCCAGCGCTAAATCCGGTCTGGTACATAACATAGCATACATGAGAGAACCTATGGCTGAGGCATAGGGCTTTGAGGACATCTCCTCTTTCTCTTTAGCTGTGGTCGGGCATTGAGTCACGCTTAGTTTGACACCTTTCATGACTGGCAAGAGACCTCTCTTGGAGTCATCCATTTTGAACCTTTTCAAAATCTTGTCAATATAAGTATTCTGACTCAAGGCCAACCTTCGATTAGGTCTATCTCTATAGATCTTAATCCCCAGTATGTACGCAGCTTCACCTAGGTCCTTCATGGAAAATTGTCCATTCAGATATTCCTTCACTTCCTCTAAGAATTTCTTATCGTTCCCTATTAGTAATATGTCATCCACATATGACACAAGGAATGCTACAGAGCTCCCACTCAGTTTCTTATAGACGCAGAACTCTTCGACGTTTTGGACAAATCCAAAAGCTTTAATGACCTCATCAAATCGAAGATTCCAGCTCCGAGATGCTTGCTTCAACCCATAGATGGACCGTTGAAGCTTGCAAACCTTACCAGCATTCCTTGGATCGACAAACCCCTCTGGTTGCATCATATACAACTCTTCCTCAATGTTGCCATTTAGGAATGCAGTTTTCACATCCATCTGCCATATCTCGTAATCATGATATGCAGCTATTTCTAGTAGGATCCGAATAGACTTTATCATCGCTACAGGAGAGAATGTCTCCTCGTAGTCAACTCCTTGAATTTGTCGGAAACCCTTCGCGACAAGTCGAGCTTTGTAGACAGATACGTTTCCGTCTGCGTCAGTCTTTTTCTTGAAAATCCATTTATTCTCGACGGCCTTGCGGTCCTCGGGAATATCCACCAAAGTCCATACTTTGTTGGTGTACATGGAGTCTATTTCGGATTTCATGGCTTCAAGCCATTTCTCGGACTCGGGTCCCTCCATTGCTTCTTTGTAACTCGTAGGTTCATCCGACTCAACAGCCGAGATTGCATTCACAAGCTGTCCGTAAAACTCAGTAGGTTGACGGACTCTTGATGACCTACGGGGCATAAAAGGTTCCTCTTCATTCTCATCATGATCATCGTGAATGTCATGATCGTTATGAATGTCGTTCTGGCCATTCTCTTCAACTCCCACTGTGGAAGATGGTTCCAGAACAAATTCCGTAGCCATTTCATCCAATTGGAGTGACTGGTCAGTTACTTCATCGAGGTCTATTTTCCTCCCACTCAACTCTTTCGCGAGAAACTCCTTCTCAAGAAAGTGTCCCGTCTTGGCAACAAACGTTTTGCTGTCAGACTTGTTGTAGAAGGTGTACCCACAAGTTTCCTTGGGATAGCCCACAAAGATGCACTTATCCGCCTTGGATTCAAGTTTGTCAGGCTGTAGTTTCCTAACATAAGCCTCACAACCCCAAATCTTCAGGTGAGACAACTCAGGTTTAGTGCCATGCCATTCTTCAAATGGTGTTGTCTTTACGGATTTGGATGGTGCCCTATTAAGAATATGAATGGCGGTTTCTAATGCATACCCCCAGAATGACACAGGCAAATCAGTATGAGACATCATCGATCGTACACTATCCAATAGGGTTCGATTACGTCGCTCAGCTACACCGTTTCTCTGAGGTGTGCCTGCCGGCGTAAGCTGTGGTACTATGCCATAAGACTTCAGATGATTGCCAAACTCGTGACTGAAATACTCGCCACCTCGATCCGATCGAAGGTGCTTGATTTTCCTTCCGAGTTGATTTTCGACCTCATTCTGAAATTCCTTGAACTTTTCAAAGGTTTCAGACTTGTGTTTCATCAAGTAAATATACCCATATCTACTCAAGTCATCAGTAAAGGTCACGAAGTAACGAAGATCATTGCGAGTGGGGATGTTCATGGGTCCACATACATCCGTGTGTATGATCCCCAATAAGACATCCGCACGCTCCATCACACCATTGAATGGAGTCCTTGTCATTTTGCCCATGAGGCATTGTTCACATGTATCAAGGGATCCAAAATCCAATGAGTCAAGAAGTCCATCCTTATGGAGCTTCTCCATGCGTTTTACACCAATATGACCAAGTCGGCAATGCCACATCATCATGTGATCTTCATTATTCTTCAATCTTTTGGCCTCAATATTGTTAACGTGACTCACGTCACCATCGAGATTAAGTATGAATAAACCATGCGACTCCGGTGCGTGAACATAAAACATGTCATCCTTATAAATCGAACAACCAATTGTATCGGACTTAAAAGAATAGTGGTCTCGCTTCAAGCAAGAACCACTCACGATGTTCACACTCAACGTGGGTACATAGTAACATTTATTCAGAACTAAAACCAATCCCGAAGGGAGACTAAGATGCTTCGTGCCGACCGCCAAGACTTCAATCTGGCAGCCATTCCCCACGCGCATCGTCACTTCATCCTTGACCAAGCGTCTCCTATTCCTTAGTCCCTTAATGGAATTAGAAATATGAGCGACAGATCCTGTATCAAATATCCAGGATGTGTTCCCAGCGCTTGTCAAGAGAAGATCAACAATATGTATATCAAATATACCTTCGTCTCTCTTGGCGACCTTGCCAGCCTTCTTGTCCTTTAGGTACTTGGGACAGTTGCGCTTCCAGTGACCTTTACCCTTGCAGTAGAAGCACTCAGCTCCGAGTTTAGGCTTGGGTGCCTTGGGAGGAGCGGCAACTGACTTGCCATCCCTCCTGGGGCCACCTCTCCTAGCCTTCTCCCGTCTGCTTGACTTCTTGAAGTCACTGGTCTTGTTGACCATGAAGACGGCGTGCTCCTTCTTGATTTCAACCTTAGCGCTCTTTAGCATGGCGAACAACTCAGAAGGGGTTTTGGTCATCCCCTGCATGTTGTAGTTCAGTACAAAGCCTTTGTAGCTAGGGGGAAGCGACTGCAACACCCTATCAACCGCAAGTTCATCTGGAATCTGACATTCCAGAGCATTCAAGCGCTGAACGTAGCCAGACATTTTGACCACGTGCTCACTCACGCTGCCGTGCTCATCCATCTTTGCTGAGAAGAAGGCTTCAGAAGCCTCATACCGTTCAGCCCTGGCTTGAGGTGCGAAGACCTCCTTGAGGTCGGTGATAATCTCATATGCACCCATCCTCTCAAAACGTTTCTGCAGCTCAGCCTCCATGGAGTAGAGCATGCCACTCTGGACAAGGTTGTAATCATCAGTCTTGGAGAGATAGACATTCTTCTCGTCCTGACTGGCATCATCTGCTGGTGCGTCACCTAACGCGTCCTCTAGTACGTATGCCATTTTGAGGGGAACGAGGAGAATCCTCAGGGTGCGGAACCAGTTGGTGAAGTTTGTCCCGTTTGTTTTTAGCTTATCTTTCTCTAGGAATGATCCTAAGTTGAACGAGGGGCGAGGTGCTGCCATCTACAAGGTTGGATTCACAACGATACATATTTAGACTTTTGTTCATAATGTGGAGTTTCAATTTAATCTTAAAATTCTAGAAAGCTCCCACTTAGATAAAAACCTCTCAATTTAACTAAGTGATTACACAATCCCAGCCCCCATACCTCCCCCGATATGTACGGCCCAGTATGCGAACCAGGTAGGCCTCTAAGCCAATCACATCAGCCATGTGACTCGTGCTCGACCTTTCGGTCTTCTGTGTTCCAGGCCCGCATCTACATACGTCAAGCCTGCCAATCGAACCTTGATGTTAGCTGTTCAGGCAAGGCCATATCTGCATATGCCAGGCTCGCCGAACCCAACCTCATGCGAACTCCGTTGAATATGTAGGACAACTCCGGTATGTACGGAGCATCAAGCCATATGGGAGAACCTTCCAGGTGGTGCCCATCAAAAGGGAGAACACAATGTTGGTATTGTGAGAGATGGTCCTGTTTCGTGCTACCGTCGATGTATCTAGCATACTAGCATAAAACAGGAAGTAAAACTTTAAATCGTACAACCTATGATCCCCCTTCATGCAAAGCAAAGTTAGAACGTCTTTCTACTTTAGCTTGTGCAAGTTTTACGTGGCTGCTAGGGGTTTCGAGAGAGAGAACCGATTTCTATCCTGCGAAAAACGAGCCACAACACCGTCTCTTATTCGTCTCTATTACACCCCTGTCGGGGCCCTCCGTTGCAAACATCTTCGCATCGCTAATGCAGAGAGACAGACACCCCCCCAGCCACTTTATATGGTACAAGCCATATGTCAAGTGTGGAACCAGTCTCGCGTAAACGCGTAAGGTCGGTCGGGGGCCGCTTCATCAAACATTGCCGCAATGCTGAATGAGTACACGTGGGAGGGTAACGAATGAAAATTCGATGCCCACATCCTAGATGTGTTCTATCCGTACAATACATCTACGCATAGCTAGCTCATGATACCACTGTTGGGATACGGGGCAGAAAACACAAGTGTTTCCACACCTACGGTACCCGAACCCAAGATCTATGCTATGGCGATGTAAAGTAACGGAGGGAATCGGTGTTCATACCTTTGAAGACCGAAAGCGGGAAACGTTCTTACGAACGTGGTTGGCGTAGACTCAGAACTACGACCTCCCTGTCGTGTAGAAGACCACCACCGGCGAGGATGACTCCCGGTAAACCTCCAGCGATGAAGCAGCACCACAGGTGTAATGCCTCGAAGAGATTATACACGTACGGCACAATCGATGTTCCTCCCGGGCTCCGAACCAGGCGAGCAGCGGAAAGAAGACGGCTACGGATCCCGACTCCGGCAGAGCGACGGCCTGCCTTATGGTGGAGAACTCCAATCCTGGTGCAGACTCCAAACAAGGGGAGTCCACTTCCGGAAATGGAGAAGGAAGAAGAAGGAGATCAATTGTTGTATGGAAAAAGGGGGGTCTACCCCTCTATATAAAGGCCAAGGGGGGGTGTGATCCCTCTTCCCTCCCCCATGTGGGACTAAACCCCCAAGGGGGGAGGGGTGCGCCGGCCTAGGGGGGGTTGGGCCCCACCCCTTGGCGCCAAGCCCAAGGGGGGAACCCCCTCCTCCCCTAATGGGCCTCTAAGGCCCATATAGCCTTTTTCCATTATTTTAATTATTTAATAAGTTTTAAATATTTAATTCAGATAATTAAATAATAAAAACATTATTAACACAATTAAACTTTATTTTGAACAATTCAAAATGTCCGGAAACCATTCCGTCCTCCTCCGGAACTATTCCGGTGATTTCTCCTATTTCACCGATTGATCCCGTAACTGTCCTATGCATCGATTGCCCTTAAGTGTAACACCCTAACGGTCCGGGAAACAGCAGACATGGTCGAGACTCTTCTCATGGACCAATTACTAGTCAGTTGGACCTGGTTACAGTCCTTGACAGCCCCTGCGCTTCCATCGAATGAGCTTCGATCGCTTTTGGAAACCGTTAACGATACGACATAATCCCTTTGTTCTGCGGTACCTTGTTTGTCCGAGGTTTGATCGTCGGTATCCCACATACCGTGTTCACATCTCGTTCACGACAAACAACTTCTCTCGTCCATGATCATTGCATCTCTTTGTGACCTAGTCACGTCCTTGCAAGGGGTTGATGCAATATCACCGAGTGGGCCCAGAGTACCTGTCCTGTCACAAGGACTGACAAATCCCGCTTTGATCTATTAACATACTCATCAACCATCTATTTCGGAATACCCAAAGTGCTCCGTTATAGCCAGCATATTTCAGTCAGCCGGTGGGATACAAATCAAAGTCTCCTCATAGATCGTGATTACGTATGATCATTACGGTCTAAGGACTAAGCCATACGTTACAAAGTCATAGCAACGCTGAACTATGTGACTCGATCACATTGCATTACTTTAGGTGGGTGTCTATCCATCACATCATTCCCCTAATGATATGACCTCATTGTCAATGGACTTAAGTGTCGCCATGATCAGGAAAGCTTGATCAATCAATTGCCCAATGAGATAGTTTACCCGAGTTAAACTACGGACCATGTTTTATACTACACCTGTATTAGTATTTCCAAGTAATACAGTTATAGCACAGTATAAAACGTATTATGAACAAAACGGATATGTGACAAATATCTTTATTAATTTGTCTCTAGGGCACATATCCAACAGATATCGCTCAGCATCTCGCGGACCATGGTCGATCACCTGCGTGCACGGAGAGAGCAACACAATTATATATCACAGTCGTCGCCGGAAAAATTCGGCATGACCTTCCCTAATAATGCATGGGAGCATGCGGAGAGTGCGCTAGAAATTTGCCGAAACGGAAATGAATCGACATTTCGGCAAAACATTTGCCACTCAAGATACACATATACATCAAACCACCATAAGCTTCACACATACATCAAACCACCACAAGCTTCACATATACATCAAACCCAAGATTCACATATACAACAAACCCCAAGCTAATAAAGGCAAGTATATGGGTCATAAATGGAACAAAAGAGTTTGGGAGGAGGTCCACTTACTTCAATATGAAACAAAATAGATGTAATGCCAAGTATTGATGGATAAATGGAAGAAATGAGGTGGGGAGGAGGAGAAAACCGAATAGATCTAGGGTGAGAAGAGTGGATCTAGTTTGAGAATTGTGTGGAGTGAATGAGAGGTGGTAGGTGGGGTGGAGTAGATAAGGGAAGCTCTAGGCATTTAGTGGCGCATATAGGAAGTCAGTGGTGGCGCATCTGTGCAATGCGCCACCCCTAAGCTCTTATGGGTGGCGCATTACCACAATGCGCCACCCCTAAGGACCTTATGGGTGGCGCATCTACAGAATGCGCCACCCCTAAGCTCTTAGGAGTGGCGCATTCTGTAAATGCGCCACCTATAAGGTTCTTAGGGGTGGCGCATATTGCTAGATGCGCCACGTATAAGGTCATCCAGGCTGGCCCACTCTTAGGGGTGGCGCACTGGAAAATAATGCGCCGCCCATAAGGTCTTGTGGGTGGCGCATTATTTTCCAGTGCGCCACCCATAACAGATGGTGGCGCATGGCTTTCTATAAGCGCCACTAATAAGCTTTCCATGTATAGCTATTTCCCTAGTAGTGACTCCATGAAGATCGAATTCATCAAGCGCGAAAAAGTGGCTGGGGCATTGGTTAAACCGAAGGACATGACGGTGTACTCATAAAGACCATAACGAGTAGTGAAAGCCGTTTTGGGAATGTCCTCGTTTCTAATTTTGATTTGATGATAACCTAATCTAAAATCCATTTTGGAGAAGACAGAGGATCCAGCAAGTTGATCATAAAGAGCATTGAACCTGGGAAGTGGGTACTTGTTCTTTATCGTCGCTAGATTAAGCGGGCGATAATCTACGCACATCCTTTCTGTTCCATCTTTCTTCGTTACGAACAGAACGGGGCAACCCCATGGCGATGAGCTAGGGCGGATGAAGCCTTTTGCCAACGAAGCTTCCAGTTGGATTTTAAGCTCAGCTAACTCATGTGGGGCAATTTTATATGGGCGTCTGGAAATTGGGGTGGTTCCTGGGATAAGATCTACAATGAATTCCACACATCTGTCAGGAGGCATTCCTGGCAGCTCTTCTGGAAAGACATCCGGAAAGTCACAAACTATCGGAATATCTTCAAGGTTAGGAAGGGGATGTTCATTCAACGAATAAAGCTGGGTTTCTGAACCTTGAGATGCAAAATGGACTATCTTGCCGGAAGGATGAGTGAGTTGAACTGATTTAGTGGCACAATCAATCTTAGCACGGTGTTTTGACAACCAATCCATGCCTAAGATGATATCGATATCTGAAGATTTGAGGGCTATGAGAGAAGCAAGGAATACAACATCCTCAACGGCAATTTCATTATCATGACTTACCCTACTGGTACGCCATGTGGATCCTGGAGTTTTAATCATGAAAGGGGTAGGCAACTCCTCAAATGAAATGTCATGCAGGAGTGCGAACTTTTCAGACAAAAAGGAATGAGAGGCTCCAGAATCAAATAGAACAGAAGCAGGTTTGGAGTTAACAGGAAGTGTACCGAGTACAACCTTAGTATCCTCTTGGGCTTCTTTGATGGTGACATGGTTCACACGTCCGTATTCCACAATAGCGGACTTGGCTTTGGAAGGCTTTGGTGGTTTAGCTTTGGCTTTATGTTTTGGACGAGGAGGAACATTCTCATGCAATGAACACTGTCGTGCAATGTGGCCAGGATTACCACACTTGTAGCACACTCGAGTGTTAGGTTGTGGAGTTTGGATGGCAAGCTCTCTACTATATTTCTGGGTTTTCTTGCTTTGTGGAGATGGTCTTGAAATCAAGTGTGAAGGGATGGCACTAGTTGGGATCCAAATTCGTCGTTTCTGAGAACCCAAACTAGAAGATGAAGCAAGATCACGATCACGCTTGCGAGACTCTTCAAAGACCTCATTTCCATGCTCAGCTCTGAATGATCTATTGAGAAAATGCTCGAAGTTGAAAAATTCAAGGATATTTAGATCATGACGAAGGACAGGATTAAGTCCCTTGCGGAACCTTGCCTGCTTCTTGGCATCGATTGATATCTTCTCAGGGGCATGACGAGAAAGACGATGAAACTCAGTCATGTACTGATGAACAGTCATATTTCCCTGAGATAGATTGCAGAACTCTTCCCTCTTTCTTTCCATCAGCTCATCCAGAATGTGGTACCCTAGGAAGGCATCACGGAACTCCTGCCAAGTCACTACGTGACCACCAGGCTGCATTGCAACAAAACTTTCCCACCATTCACCAGCAGCACCTTCCAGAAAGTATGCCGCGAACATCACACGATCATCTGGGGAAACATGCTCTGTCTCAAGCTTACGCTCGATGGAACGGAGCCAATCATCGGCATCAAGGGGCTCAGATGAACATCGGAATACCGGCGGGTTCAAAAGGATAAAATCCTGGATGGATACTACCGCATCTCGCTGGAGAGAAGTATTCTTCTCAATGAGCTCCAAAAGGCATGTTTGATCACGACGATTTCACTCAGCCTCCATCATGATTTCCGCTATAGAAGGCGGTGAAGGAGGATCATCATCACCACTTTAATTACTGTAACCAGATTCAACACATCTAGTTCCACATGACATTATGTGTGATAAAAATCAACAATCAGAATAGGATTTATAATGGAATCAAAGCAAAGATGACATAATTTAAGAGAGGACAAGATTGTAATGCAAAAGCATTGGAATCACTGGAAACACGGGACAAATCGGACAGCATAACGGCTGTACCGGGGTGCAAAAACGAATCAATCTGCAAGAAAGATCAGAACCTTCTCAAAAGGCTCGATGGAATGGTGACTCTAGACAACCAAAACATTCCTACAGCTATGGAGAGTCAAACAACGAGATGTTCTAGTATAGACATAGAAGAGCCTAGTCCTATCTTCCCGTAGAAAAGATGAGGGTGACTCAGAACTCAGATCGATGAGGGTAAGGAGAAAAATGAAGCCTTACGTTGTTCCATTATACCCAAAGTAACTATATAACTATAGAATGCTAGACTCGACTTCGGCCAAGGTTTAGTAATCCTACAGGCAGTCCTGCTCTGATACCAAGTCTGTCGGGACCCGGGGTTTGCGTATGGAATTCCTGCTACAACTCAATCATATGAAGAGCCGAGAGTCGTACCCACTTGTCTAAGCAGACAAGGCCAAGCACAGAACACTCTCAGAAAGCATCGAACGTGAGGGGCATCCCATCCAGGCCGTATGGTTAACTGAGATGTATCCTCATCGTCCGCTCACAAGTCTAAATGATTATGGGTGGTGAAATCCCATACTCATAGACAAGTCGCCTCAACCATATTATCGATTGAATCATAACACTTACATAAACAGACTCCAGCCCGATCACCTAGTCGGGATCTCGGGCGGGCTCAATCATACAACAAAGTGTGCCACGTGACAGAGTCACGAACAATCGCATCGCGATGCCCCAAGCTGCGCACATCTAAGGGCCACTTGGTGTATGAAAGACCACCGGCAAGAACTCAACTAAGATATCGAATCCCACACTAAGACATGCACGTTATAATCATACACGCAGCATACATGTCTAGTGTAAACAGCGGGCAACACAACATGAACTTTACAAACTCATAGTTTTATTGCATCTGCTAAACAGAGCAGATATAGTAGTGTTACAAGAAGAGATCACATAACTGTGACCCAACATTACGTCATACAACAACGGAAGAAAATTATGTCTTAGTAAAGAAAAGGTTAACAAATGGCTTAAGAAGCCTTTAAGAAAACACGACGACCCTCCAGAGGGACCAGGCTGCTGTCTGGGACTACATTACTTCGTCGATGTCGAGCTTGAGGGGAGGCCACCACCAGGTTCAGTGGTCTCGTCTCTAAAACATAGAATAAGCAAACGTGAGTACAAAGTCGTACTCAGCAAGACTTACGTCAGAACTATACTACTCATGCTCAGGTATCAAGGTAAAGGCAAGTGGGGTTGTAATGCATAAAGCTTTGACTTGGCTATCCTGTACTACGACTACATAGAGTTGAGATGAGAGGCGCACACGAGTCCATCTAATCTTGATCACCACATCAATACACCACCATGGATCCTTCCTCGACTTCCCCGTGAGGAAGCAACCCAAAGCACTCCCACTTATCTTGAGATTTTTAGAGTATCCATTTGAGTTGTCTAATAATCAAGTAAAGGTCTCCAAGTAGTCCATAACCGCGGACACGGCTATTCGAATAGATCATTACCCTGCAGAGGTGTACGCTTCACACACGTGTCAACACTTACCTCCCGTGACTCGTCATCCTTCAAGCGGATGTCGGACGAGGATAAACACCAAGGCACTTACCTCACGGCTCCAACTCTAGTCATGGGGATCGCCTATCTGAGTATGTAACCCAATCGAGAATCCGGCCGGGGTTTCCGTTTAGGACCCAGACGATGTATGGACGGTCCGACAAGCCCACCTCGACGGATGGAACTGCGCTTGTCTAAGACCATGCTACAATATGAAATCAAATCGAAGAAACAATAACCCATGCGAATCCTGGACCATAGTTGGGGTGAGTTAATAGGCCAAACGGGGTCCATAGCCCTGCATGTGGAAGTACTCTTGTCTTGGATCACAACACGAGAACTCGGGGCCTAGGGCAGTGTAAATGAGAAAAACCACTGTGTACTCCTACACAGCCTCTCATTGTTCGCTTATTTTAGGGTGACTTCATCAACACGTTACCACCTTGTTGCATGTGTTCCCTACCATTTCGAAGCATCACCCAGATGGATCAACCACATTGTAACCATACTAATCGTAGCATAAACATACATGGATGAAGGGCCACATGATGAACACAAACAAATCTTGTATCTGCTAGGTTGAGGTTTGCTTAATACTGTGGCAGCAATGAAAGGGCATGCAAAGGATGGGTTCAACTAGCGATAGAACGGTAACATGTGAATCACCTAATCATGCATAAGAGAACAAGAGGGAAACTGGGTTTTTATAGATATGATCAAATGGGGTTTGCTTGCCTTATTGTCGGGACTCGGGGTGCCACTCTTCGAAGAAATAGGAACTACGTCCGGCGATGGATCTATCGAGAAGAAGCAAACACCGAGACACAAGTATGAACATTACATTGCAATGCACATTCAAGAAATGAATCATGGCATGGTACTGATGTGATCTAGGTTCAATTTTTCACATGTTAATTGAAGTTGATTTGAATAAGAAATTCAAATTCAAACTCCAAATGTTGTTCAAATTAGCCAAAGTTGCATTTGCTAATGTTTGGTCTTTGTAAACTATGTTGTCATGTGTATGATATGCCTCTGATGTTCATGTGATAAGGTTGGCATTGCAAATATTTAATTTGAAATGATTTAAACATTTATTTTGAATTATTCCAAATAACCCAAATAGCTAAATGCTACTGGTCCATCATCATAGATCTGTGTTTCTTTTATGAAAATATGATATTTGGAATCCTTGCATTTTTCTGATGATTTTTCATATATAACACTTTTGATTTGGAGTTACAGATAATTTTCTATGAATTTCTGAAGATTTTAACAATTTCTGGAATTTCCTGGAAATAAATAAAACAGAGAAAAGAGTTATTGCATCATGCTGATGCAATGCTGGCGTCATCAGGGGGCTGACCAGTGGGGCCAGGGTGTTAGTGGCATAGAGTTTAATCTTCTGTTTATTTAAATTTTTTATTGAATTAGAGGGGGCTGGCCCCACCTGTCATTCACCCATGGGGTCAATTAGGAGGGGGGTTAGCCCCCTAAGTACAGGCCATGTCGGCCTCGCCGGAAATAGGCCGGCGGTGAGCTTTGGAGGCGGAGGCGCCCACTGGAGAGGGGCCCTCCGGCCACCTCTTGGCACGGGAGAGGCGCCAAACAGGCCCTCTCGCACGCGTGTGTCGTCTGGAGAGGAAGGGGAGGCCAAAGGCGGGCCGGGAGCACGGTGGCTATCAATGGCGCGCGGCGGCCTTGCTCTGTCCATGCGGGAAGACGGCAACGGAGGTGGGGGGAGAAGCGGGAGCTTCGCCTGCTCACCAGGAACGCAGCTGCGTGGTCGAAGAAGCTGGAGACGCGCCGGAGTTTGCGCAATTCCTCGCCGGAGTCGGAGGTCCGCGGCGGAGAAGATTGAAGAGAGCGTCGCTGGTGAAGCTCCTCGGGTTCGATTGGGCACCCGGGGCGACGAAGACGACGATGGGGCACGCCTTGGACAACCTTGCGTGGCCGGAGAACTCCGGTGGCCGCGTGGACGCTGCGATGGTGAGCTCCAGGCGCTCGGGTCTTCGCGTTTCTCACTAGAGAGGAAAGGGATGAGGCTCCAAGGGGGGAAAGGAAGGAGGGACTCCCAGGCCTCTACGGCGACAAAAAAAGGGCGGGGCCAGGCAGACAGGTTGCTCCGTGGCAAGCAGGAGGTGGAGGCTGCCGTGGGCATGCTTGCCACGCCTCTGCCTCCTGGCGCCAGGAGGAAGACAGGCTAGCCCCTGGTGGGCTGGGCCTGCTTCTGGGGCAGATGGGCCAGGTGGTCCGAGAGGTAAGAGGTAGGTCCTTTCTGTTTTTCTTTTTTTTCTTTCTGTTCTTTTGTTTGTACTGTTTTGTTTATATAACAAAACATTTTATAAAAATCTCCAACTAGTTTATAAAAACTTAGGTGACATTTATATAGCCACTTCCAAGTTTTGGAGATTTTTGGAATTCAAATTATTTGAATCCAATTCAAATATGATTTAAATTGATTTTCCAAGCTCCTATTTCAATTTTTGAAAAATCTTAGGGCATGGGTTTTGACTCCAAATCATTTTTAAAATGATCACACCCATTTGTAAGACTTTTCAAAAATGTTTGGAGGATTTTTGGTAAAACTTTTTATCTGGCCTTTTTATTTAATTCTTTTAGGGTTTTTCTTTTACCCTAATTCCATGTTTTTTTGAATTTTTTTCTCATGATGCAAAGTAATTTAAACTTGGCACAAACCTAAGCAGAGGGTTGTGACACTTCAAGGTGCTATAAATCCCATGGGGAAAGTGTTGATCTTGCCAGGGCTGCGGCTGTGGAGGCCTCAATCATCCTAAGGGTGTTGCGTGAGAGTGTGTTCCTCGACAAGGAGGCGCCTGAGGAGCTCAAAGCGTTGGAGGGTGCTTTTGATAAGGACGGCGAGTTCCTGCAGGATCTTGCTCGCGAGAATACAGTTAGTGTTCTTGAGACTACGCTCATGGTCCTTCTATGTCATGGCGTGTCGATTGATTTCTAAACTGTGGTATCGTCTGTGCCCAAGTACACAATTGCGCAGAGTAGGTAGGCGACTAATTTGGCGTGCAAGCTTCAGAAGATGCTGGAGGAGCATGCTCGGTCGAGGATCGGCGCTTCCTAGTAGATTGGTTGTAGTTGTAGTTGTAGTTCTGAGTCGATAGGGTGTTTTGTCTTTTGTAATGTACTCCTTCTGCTGATGAAAGGTTATTTTTGGCTGCTCGAAGCCCCCGAGTTCAATCGAAGAATCTGTTGGAAATATTCCCTCTATGCAAATAATAAAGTATGTTTATTAGCATATTTCCTTAGTTCATAATAAGTTTAATGCCGTGCTATAACTGTATTAAGAGGAAACATTAATATGTGTGTGCTATGTAAACAACCAGGTCCCTACTAGCCTCTACTCAACTAGTCCATTGGGCAATTGATGATCAAGGTTTCCTGATCATGAGACATTAAAAGTCTGTTGACAATGGGGTCATGTCATTAGGAGAATTATATGATGGAAACACAGTCACATAGTTCAAAATTGCGATAACTTGATAACGTAGTGACTTAATCCTTAGACCATAGTGATCATACGTCATTACTATCTACAAGGATACTTTGAGTGTATCAACCGTTACATCGTAACAGGGTAACCATAAAGGTGCATCTTGGGTATTCCGAAGTAGATATGTTGAGGAGTATGAAATAGATCAGAACGGGATTTTTCCATCCGAGTGACGGATAGGAACTCTGGGCCCACTCAGTGATATTACATCATAAAGATTGCGCAATCATGTGACTAGGTAACGGGGTTGTAATATCACAGGAAAAGTAAATATTTTTGTCCATAACAAGGATGAACTAGGTATTAGATACCGACGATCAAACCTCAGACAAACAAATTACCGTATGACAAAGGGATCATGACTCAACGTTAACAGATCAAACGATGAAGTTATTTCGATTCAAGCACGGGGGCCATCAAGGTTTGTAACCAGATCCCACATGATGGTCATTGGTCACAGAGTGTCTCGATCATGTATGTTGTTGTCCCGAACCGTAGGGTGTCACTCTTAAGGGTATTCGACGCATTAAGAAATAAGAGAGAATTCTGAAATCGTTTCGGTGGGGTGACGGAAAAAGTTATGTGGTTCTGAATTGTTCGGGAAATTATTTAGATGTGTTTTAGTATTAATTATATGAATTAAATATTAAAATATAACTTAAATAATTCACAAAACTGGAATACCCCAAATGGGCCACCTTGGGCCCATTAGGGGAAGTGCTACCTCTTTTGTTTTTCTTTAAGGTAAGAAAAATAAGGGGAGGTGGGTGGCACCATGGGCTTGGCCCAAGTGGCCACCAAGCCACCACCTAGTGGCCGGCCAAACCAAAGGCCACATGCGGCCATGCATGCATGCCCACGGCTAGCCAACATGTGGTACTAGTTTTTACTACCACATGGATAGTTGAGGCAAGTTTGCACCCCTTTTTTCCCTATATATAGATATGGAGTGTGCACCTTTTTGTAAACATAAAATTCTATTGACTTCTTTCTCTCTCTCTTCGTCCTACCTTGAAGAGGATTCCCTTTGTTTGGAGTTAGCACTTGGTTGGGGATTTCTCCACTATACGCACGATGTCGTGCTGATGAAATCGGGATCTGAATCCATCTTCTTTTCGCTGCTCGCTTGTTTCGGAGCCTGGGGGGAACGTCAGGTACACCGTATGCGTGTAATCCCTTGAGGTGCTTCGCGTGCGGTACTCGTCGAGGCCATGTCACGTATGTCTTCACCGACAATGTTCCGAGGGGGGCGTAATCTTGTCATCGGTCTTCAAGGATGGGGTGGCTTCTAGAGTCGTCGAGGATCTTCGCCGCATCAAGGATCGGAGGGTATGAATACATCAACCACGTTCATGCGGGAATGTTTCCCTCTAAACGGACTACATACTGGTATGTTACCAATTTCCCTCTGTTACTTGCATCAGCATAGCATAGGTCTTGGGTTTGGGCATCGTGTAGGTTGGAAAAAATATTGTTTTCTACCCCGAGCCTCAACAGTGGTATCAGAGAAAGGCTATGCGTAGATGTATTGTACGGATAGAACACATCTAGGATGTGCACATCAATTATCCAATTGTTACCCTCCCACGTGTACTCGTTTAGCATTGTAGCAATGTCCTGATGAAGCGGCCCCGACCGACCTTACACGTTTATGCGAGACTGGTTCCACGCTTGATATATGGCTTGTACCATATAATTGGTTGGGGGATGTCTGTCTCTCTAACATTAGCGATGCGAAGACCTTTGCAACGGAGGGCCCCGACAGGGGTGTAATAGATACAATTGTCGGATTGGTGTTTTGGCTTGTTTACGTAGGATAGAAACGGTTCTCTCTCGAAACCCCTAGCATCCACGTAAAACTTGCAAAAAGATAAAGTAGAAGCATATCAACTTTAATTTGTAAAATGGGGAATCATAGCATGTATGACTTACATTTTTACATCATGTTTTGCTTGTATGATAGATATACGATGGTAGAACTATAGGATGATCCCTTCTTAATACCAAAAATTAGTATTCTACCTAAGTGTGCACCATCTGGAAGGATCTCTGTATGATAGGCACGCCATGATGATCGGGTGTCATACATACATAAGCGTTTGCATGAGGTTGGGTTTAGCAAGCCTGGCATATGTAGATATGGCCTTGCAAAGCGGCAAAAGCACTAAGGTTAATTTGGCGAGCCTGGCATATGCAGATATGGCCTAGGAATACTGGAGATCAAAAGATCGAGCATGAGTCACATGGATGATGTGATCGCACAAGTTAGTTTTCTACATTTGAAACTAATCCGTTGATCATGTGATATTCGAGGGCGGATAGTGAATTTTGATCATGTAAGCACTACAACTTATAAGGGGTGATTGGTTGGTGTGAGCTCATTTGTAACATGAACTCATCATTATGAACTTAGTCTTCATGTCTTAGCAAATACCATTGTAGGTAATGCCATACCCAAAATGTTTATAACTATGGCTCTTTTAGCGTAATGCAGAACTTAAGGTAGATTGGTACCAAAACCATAGAGACATACTCATTAGTAATAACTTGCTAAAACATAATACGACAACTGCTAGAAGCTACACCCAATAACTCTGTCATTGAGGAAGTTGATGATGAGTATCGTACTCACCATCACTCATATATGACTATCCAATACACCATACTTCATTCTATGGAATCTGAATTGCAAGTCCGTGTGGACGACACCAACATGTATGATGTGGTAGGTGAACTTAAAAGCACTTAGTCGCAAATCAGAGTAATAGAGAATGAGTATCTGGATGGGGTTTCTTTCAACCATGGTGGAAAGAACAACCTGCTGAGAAAGTCACTTGGAAAATGTATAAGATACATGAACACCTTGTTTACAACTTGGACTACTGAATGATTGGTTACTTTGCCATAACTGGGGAGTTGCGTCCGCTTCCTCGCAGCTACGAAGACCACGTCTAGACTATGTCATGAAGGAGAATCATTCACTTTTCATGAGGTCATGGCTAAAGTTGAGAAATTTTCAAGGTAGAACCTAGGCAGGAATAGTCATCGATGGAGAAAGTATATTTGATATACGGGTTATAAATGTCTTTCCCCACAAAAATTAATTGCGGTTGATTAAGTATCCGATGCTTGAACTTACTACTTAAATAGTGGCTTGAAGAGATGAGGTGACAACGTGTGCTGACGGTAATCAAGATAGTTGATGCTCGACAACACTTTCCCGCTACATCTATCATTTGATTAATATATGAATAAATTTGTGATCATTTAAATGTGGAAATCATTAGTGTTTCCTGCATCTCGCACAGACAATTATTCATATTAGTGAGAAACAAGTCAGTTGTTCTCCTTTTATGAATGATATCTTTTGTGGTCACATTACGGTTATGAATGGATCATTCTTCTTTTAATACTGATGATAGTAGTTTCATCATTTATAAAATATTGTAATGCAAAGAATTATCTGAACTTAATAATGACACTACTGTTTAAGTCATGATTGGTATGATGAAGTCTTGCGGTACTTGATCTCTTGACACATGCAAACCATGCCACTTTAGATGTGATGACTAAAACCTCGCATTTTGGTAAAACAAAGTTTGCGCTGATTGTTGTATATCACACATAGTGATGTATCATATTTCAGCACGTAGTGAATTACATTATATCGTAAACTTCATATGTGGACTTAGATGAATATGTGGATTCACAAATGAAACATGAGTCTGAAATAGTTTGATGTGATCAAAGGGATTTCAGAATGAAGACGGGTACTAAATTAACAAGAAAGACAAGTCTATGATTTGATCAAAGTGAAAAATGTTTTGAGTTAGCCTTGGGCATACAAACTTGTGAAAGATATTTCACAAATTACTATGTTTTGAGACACTTCAATATTATTGGTGTGCCTGAACATTATAATCATAATCTATTGAATAGGGTATGGTCTAAGTTATCTCTGGCCGAGTTACGTTATTATTGTTTCGAGTTATTAACTTAATAGGCAAACACTCAATTCTATATATAACGAACCATCTGAGTTCGTGGAAACCAACACCGTATAAGTTATGGTGTGTCGTGGTTTCTAGGAAGTTCGATTTATGTGATAAATTATCTTTGTAGTGTATCCTTAATCAACTATGGATGCATCTTCCACAACTAGAACCAAAGGATCAAATCTTGTGTTGCTAAGTTTGGTGTTTGTCAAGAAGTGTTCTTGATGAATGAGTTAATAGAAGAAAGTGAAAGTTCAAACAAGGTAATTGACCTTGCCTCCAGATGTCAGATTAGCGCAACGGAATGTGTTCCAAAACCAAAGCTCTACAATTAGAGGAGAAAATGATGATAATGATCATGGTGTCTCAGTTGAAACTTTTATTGAACAAAATAGGATTCAAGAATACATATTTTCCCCTTGTGCAAAATAATATTCATGATTCACTTGTCATGTTGATGAACTACGAATAAGCGATGGTGGACCTAAGTACGAGAAATGACTATGAGTCATGAAATAGTATGTTGAGTTACATTTAAAATTACTTGAATCTTATCTAGTAAGGAGGTTTCTTGATATTCTCAATAACTGCAAGGTTATAAGGAAGCAATGTAAATATCTGTGACACCCTGGATTTTGGGACTTTCTTTTTCCAAAAACTTTCACGACATATTTCTGGATTTGCCATTTGGTTGGATTTCAAGAAACTCTTTGGACTTGAAACTTGGGCATATTTTCATTCCATGCTCAAGTGCCCCTTGATTCCCTAGCCCTAGCCAAGGATCATCCCTTGATCCAACCCCTCCAAGCCCCATTTTTATTCAAGCCCTATATCCCTTTTCAATAAAAGGAATATTCCTAATATTTGAGGATTGTGAAGCAACCCCAATTTATATTGCTCCATAAATCCCCAAATAATTCCTCCATACCCTTGACACGATTTCTAGCCAAATTCTCCAAGAACACTGCATGACCCAAGTGGATTTTCCTCAAGAGAAATTCATTTGTCTGTGGGGGCAGAATGACACTTTGTGAAGGAAGTGTTATTTATCCTTATCCACTGATGGTGAAACTTTTTGTGCATACTCTTGTGATCATATCATGAGGCTATGCCAAGCTTCAGCTTTAGGGGACAAGCCAAGCTACATACCAAAATTCCCAAAGTTGGTATGCAGGAAGGGGGCATTGTGAAGGAAGTGCATGATAGGGGAACCCATTTGCCTTGAAACTTTTTGTGCCTATTCCCACACCCAAATGACTCTCCTAAACCAAGTTTGAGCCAAACCCAATCACCCATGTGAGCACACCCTCAAGATTAAGTTGATGGCCAGTCAAGTGCCTTGTGAAGCAAGTACTAGCTAGGCACATCCAATGGCCATGAAATTCTGCACACATGTGAACCCCACCACGCCAAATTTGGGCCAATTTCACCAAGCCATGGGGATACTCGCTTCAATTAAATTTTCTGGTCCATTTGATGCTTCACAAAGGAAGTACATGGTTCCCTTGATCAATTGGGCTGAAACTCCACAGACAGCTAGTCCTTCCAACCCTGAAGCCATGTGACAACCTCAATCTTCCCTAATGTTCACCTTTTGACCATGTCTTATCCTCCAAATTCACTGCTGCAGACTTTGCAGTCAAGCCATGACCATCACAGTGCTCCGTTTGACCAGTCCATGGCACCAGAGTGATCAGTGTAGAAAGGATAAGCCCCTAGACATCCTTGTCCACGAATGAACTCCCCATGTACACCAGCTCACGCCATGGCCGCGCTTTGGCATGCATTTGGCACGCTCTGGTCGCGCCCCGATGCCGCCAGACGCGTGCACCCCGTGCTGCAGACCGCCCTTGTCGCCTTGTCGTTGTCTAACCGGCAGCCCTCCCCCTTGCCTTTCCTCGCCGGAATCACGCCGGCAACCCTCCGCCACGCGCCTCGCGGCAAGCACAGCGCCCCTGACCCGCCATCGCCATGACTTGCCCCTACTCCATGCATGATCCGGCTCGCGCGTGACCTCCCAGAGACCTCTCGAACCCTCCCGAGCCTGCTCCCTTCGCCGCCAGCTCACTGCTCCACCATGGCCACCTCTGATTGTCGCTGCACATTCTCAGATTCCTCTCCCCCCCTATAAAAGGACACCCCAGGATCTCTTTGTTGCACCATCAGCCTCACCACCCCTCCAATCGCCCCCTGGCACTTGCAATCACGCCGAGGGAGCCCGTCTTCCCCAAGTCCGGCGAAGCCCCTCCGCCGCAGTTGCAGTCGCCTCCCCCTCTCCACGGAGCCTCCCAACCCAAGCCACCACCGCAATTGCACTCCCCTAGATCCCCTACACCTTCCCCGACCGAGCCCTCGCCAAATTGTTTCCGGAGTCGACGGCTACGTCGATGGCCTCGCCGAAGCCGTGCCTCTGTCACCGTTGAGACGCGCTTCCCCCTCCCCGTCTGGACACCGTTCAAGGCGCTGCGGGTACGGGCGTGACCGCTGTGGTGCTCCCGATCCACCTGCGTTGGTCCCATCCCCGTTCGTGCCCTCCTCGTCGTTGTTGAGCCGCCGGTGAGCTCGCCGCCCCTGTTCCTCTCTGTTTTCCCCAGCCCTGACACTCTGGCCCCACCTTCCATTGACCCTAGCCTAGCCCGAAGCGGTATAAGTGGAGACACCCCTCCATTTTACGTCTTCGACGTCACCCTCCCCCCCCCCCCCTGGGAATTTCTAAAAATGATTTTAAATCATTTTTAATCCCATTTTGACCAGAACTTTGACCGCCTATATCTTTCTATCCACAAGTCCAAATGAGATGAAACTTTTTTGCATTGGTTTACTCTTGAGCCCCTCTTTAATGTGGCATATTTTTATGACATGTCTCTCTGTTCATTTTTGCTGAGCAAAAGAAACTTTTGTGTGACATTTTTATTTTTCCATTTTAAATATATTTTTGCAGGGATTTATTTGTCTTCAAGACCAGAAGTATTTCACACTCCTCTGGTGTAAGGCAAGCCACACTTGTTTTGCACCCTCGTAGAACTTTGACTGGTTCATCATCATGCCTTACTTTAGGATAAGATGATAACGTTTTTTTGAATCATTATGATCATGCCATGGTTATGTTATGCCTGTGTGCATCATATTATAGTTAGGTTTATGATCTTGCCTGGTGGCATGTTAATCTTCTTGACATGACTAAGTAATTAACCTATGATAATGTGCATTATGATATGATCGTAACCGTACTTTGGATTGTTCTGCCTGCATTGATAAGTCTATTACCTATAGATTGTCATGTTGTACCTGATACTTGATTATGCATTAGAATATATGCTTGGTGTCAAGTTGGTCAGGTGCCACCGAACCGAACTTATCAGTGCATCCACCCTTGCTTGTATGGGAAGACCTTGATTCGGTCTATCGGTGGGCTCTCTTATGCGTATCACCAAGGTGGGAAGGCTATGCGCGCGCGGTACCCTTGGCCAGGTAAGCGGTGATAGTCTTGAAAGCCGGTTTGTTGATATTGGGCCCGTCCCCATTTGGGACAGTTGTACCCCATTTGGGACAACATTGTTTGCCATGCGATGGCAGGTGTGTCTGGAGGACACGTGGCTACCCAAGGCATGGCTTGCGAAGCATGTCGGGTGATACGGTAAGGGAGGTATGTGGTAGAACGGTCTCGTTGGAGAGTCCTAGTCCATTCCTATGGTACGAGTTCCAAGGTTCCTATGGGACAAGTTCCAAGGTACTGGATGGAGGAAGAGCTCCATAGCGTGGGTAAAGTGCACAAACTCTGCAGAGTCAAAATCTATTCGAATAGTCGCGTTCACGGTTATGGACAGTTCATACTAGGTCACACCATGAGTCAACGTGACTCTGGTCTGGTGCTTGTGCTGAGAGGATGGTCGTGCGACGACCTATATAAGTTAGGTTGCCATGCGATGATTGTACCCGTTGAGTGGTCATGTGATTACCGGATTGGTTGGGTGGTAACATAAGGACACCTAACTCGTTGATTGGTCGTGCGACAACCCGTGCAAGTTGATTGGTCATGAGATGACCCGGTGCTTGAGTCTATAATGACTCCGAGGTAAGCCGTGTGATCATGCGATGATCATACGGGGTCCATGTGACCTTAAATGATGGTTGTTTATTCATTAGTTATAATCTTGGTAGTATGCTAGATGCATCATCTTAGTATTGCTTGAACTGTTAATGTCATGTTATTGCTTTGCCTTGGTGCTTTGGATATTGTGAGCTTGCAAGTACATTCAATGTACTGACATGGTGACGAGCGGGTGACACCACGACTCCTGCGTATAAGGATACCCGCTGTATACGAAGACTAAAGGCCCGCTGGAAGCTTTGACAGGCCCACGACTGGCCCACTCTAAAGCACCGACGTAGGAGTCCGCGACCATATGGAAGTCAAGACTTGATGTTCGAGGCAAACCTAGAATTAGGCAATCGTTCCTGTAACCTAAGACGGACACCCCGAGACATAGCCTAGTATATAAAGGCTAGGAGGGGGACGTCTTGGGACATCCAATCTACAATCAACACCTCTAGTCTTGTGCGAACTCGACTAGAATTCCACTGTAACCGCCCCCTCGCATAATACAATCGAGCAGGAATTGCTTCTCCTATTAGCCCACGAGTATCGCCAACCTGTTCTTTATCTACGATCTAAACCAGGGTCCCTGACCATGGGATTTGCCGAGGCTGATCCTTGTCAATTGGCGCCGACCGTGGGGAATACACAGGTTGGAATCACGATCTCAGCGGTCCCATCTCCAGCAATTCGCAACTCAAGGGCTCGAACAATATCCAACCCACTCGAGGAATTCAAGTTCATCGCAAACCTCTCCATCGCTCCACCAAGATCGCTTGGCCCGCAGCCAGACCAAGTCCAACGCTTTGGCAACTACCAAAGTTGTCACTACCAAAGCTGTCACCGATAGAGAAGGACTCGATGATCCATAAGGCAAGCACAAACTACGACCGCAAAACCAACCAGGACGCCGGAACAAATACTGGAATTCTACGCGGAAATTCCACCCGAGGAGTCGCAACACGCGACAGAAGCCTTGCCAGCCACTCGAAGACCCGACGCCACCTGGACACCCGCCGCAGGACAAGACAGCGACTCTGAAACTCATACCGGCGAGTACTACGACCCAGATCAAAGACCAGATGAATTCTCTTCGTTCGGAACTACTCGATCAACGACGGAATATAGCTTGATCCAAGGTTCCACTCCCGCACAGAAGACCACTCGCAGTCGTTCCAGGTCATGCGAAGAAGAAGGCACGCCTGCTCAAGCAAGCTTTCAGCCAAAGAACAACTGGACGGACCCTGTACAATCCACTATTTTGAGGACGGCTGGGGACGCCTTAGAGCAAGCCATACCCTAAGAGATTGTCGTATGTTCGCTGAACTCTCCAACAGCCTCAAGGAGGAGAAGCAGCGCGAAGCCAAACGGGCCCGAGGAGCCGAGCAGTCGCCAGCACCAAATAAAGAAGAGCAATACCCCATGTCTCACGGACGATTCTGCATGATCCAAGAAGGAAGATCCTCAAAAGCAAAACAGGATTCCCACACCCTGCAAACCCGAGCAGCCGAGGGTCTAAGAACCACAGAAATCTACCAGCTATATGGCGCAGAGACCAACATCACCTTCTCACAAAGCAATCACCCACCCGCAATTCCAAGGCCAGGGCACGCACCACTGGTCCTCAACGCTCAGATCGGCAGCTACAACATGGACAGAATCTTCATGGACGGAGGCAGCAGCTTAAACATAATCTTCACCAGCACCCTACGCAAGATGCTGATTCCGTGGTCAGTCTGGAAAAAGTCAGATGTCACAATCTATGGCGTAGTTCTATGCGAAGCAGCTACCTCCCTCGGAACAATCGAGCTCGATGTCATCTTCGGCAGCAAGGGCAACTTCGCAAGGAAATTCCTCGAGTTCGAAGTGCTCGACTAGCAGTCCCAATACCACGCCTTCCTAGGACGACCCGCATTTGCGCAATTCATGGCGGTCCCTCACTATGTGTACCTCAAGCTCAAAATGCCAGGGCCCTCAGGAGTCATCACGGTCAATGGGAGCTTTATAAATCAGACCAATGCAACCGTGACTTTCATGAAATTTCCGACACGTTCGGAGCTTAGCAACAGCTCGAAGAAATATCCATGGTAACAGACAGGAGTGTCTTTCCACTAGAAAGCAGAAGCGAGTCAAAGGAATTCAACCGCGACTTCAGCGTTGACAGCGACACAGTCACCCACCAAGTTCACCCAACGGACCTGGACAAGACGGTACGAATCTACGCCCATCTCCCAGAAGAGCAAGCAGCCTCCCTCATGGCCCTCCTTCGTGAAGAGTGGAAAATCTTCGCTTGGTGCCCAGCCGACATGCATGGAATACCACGAGAGTTCGCAGAACACGCACTTCACATACATCCAAACACCAAACCAGTAAAACAGGCGTTGCGCCAATTCTCATAACCCAAGCGCAGAGCCATTGGAGAAGAGATCAACCGACTACTCAGAACCCTCAACTGTAGGGGATCGAGATAGTCTTAGCGGGTAAGATAACCCAATTTATTGATTCGACACTTGGGGACACAAAGAATACGTACAGGCTTTGACAATTGAGTTGTCAATTCAACCGCACCTGAAATAAACACTTGCTTGCACAAAGGTATTAGTAGAAACTGTGATACAGTGGTAATAGTGGTGGTGATAATAGTGGTGAAAGTGTTAGTGGAACAGCAAAGGTAAACAACTAGTAACCAGCAGGAAAGAAAACATTGTAGGCTAGGGAGATGGATGGTTGGGCGCTGCTTGGATGAGAACGAACATGTAATAGATTCTAACATGGGCAAGGCTCACAGAAAAGAAAGGATCATCTAGGCAAATATCAAACATCAGGCATGTATCCCAAGGTAGTTGTACGTGCTTGCAATAATAACTTTGCACAACATCTTTTGTCCTATCCTCCCGCTACAAACGGGGCCAAAAGGAACTTAGGGAGATTAAGGTACTCATGTCAAAGAGCACCAGAAAAAAGCATTAACACTTCATGGATACACGGAATCCACAAATTATAGTCCATCCCCTTTGGTGTCCCAAGCTGTCACCATTGGGATCGCCGGTTCCGGACTATAATAGGTGCATACAACTCATAGATAGGATCAAGAACACCACAAACTCAAGAAACAAAAGGTGATCAGATCTGAAATCATGGCACTCGGGCCCAAAGTGGCAAGCATTAAGAGAAACAAGTTGTAACAGAGATGATAAACACCAAGTAGATGATAGGCAACATGCCCCCAACAATCTGATTGAACTATTACATGATCTAACTCATCCAATCCCTACCATCCCCTTTGCCTACAGCAGGGAATTACTCACACATGGATGGAGAATTCATGGAGGGATGATGGAGAGGTGATGGCGATGACGATGGCGATGATTTCCCCTCACCAGAGGCCAAAGCAGCCTCCAGATTAGCTCTCCCGGAGAAGAACAGAGGGTTGCGGCGGCTTCGCGACGTAGATTGGAAAAGCAACTTCTGTTCTGGGGTTTCTGCGTCGAGAGAATAAATAGGGGCCAAGGTAGGTCAACAGGTGGTGTGGGACCCATCCAGGAGGGTAGGTGGCCCGGCCAGGGGCTGGGCCGCGCCAGGCACCCTCCTGGCTTCCCCCTGGCTGCCCTATGGCCCCCCTTTGGATCCTCGGAAGCTTCTGGAACACTGATTTTTTATATATTTTCTGGGGATTTTTCCAGCGTACCTAAATATCCAGAAACCTGCACAAAAGAAAACAGCACTGGTAGCTCTGCTGAAAACATCGTCAGTCCGGGTTAGTTTCGTTCAAATCATGCAAGAATGAAGCCAAAACAATAGCAAAAGTGTTTGGAAAAGTAGATACGTTTGAGACGTATCAACTCCCCCAAGCTTAGCTATTGCTTGTCCTCAAGCAATTCGGTTGAACGAATTGGACGCGACAAAGAAAAACTTTGACAAACTCTTTTGCTTCAATAGATGTATATAAGCATGTACTACGAAAGAGTTTAGCAAGTTTTGACACCATGCTACAAGGACAATGCACGAAGCAATCCTTCTTTCACGTAATCAGTCACAAACAAACAAAAAGTAAACAATATGCTGCTGAAAATCAATTTAAGATCACAATGCACATAGCATGAACATATCAGAGTGGTATCTCGCTAGCCTCCATGAGTGAAGCAAAACATAAATGCAGAAACTCCTCCGGAGTTTTAAAGGAGACTAGAACTTAGAACTCAAAGTAAGAAACATCACAAGCATGCAGAAGACAATGTGATACTTTGGGAAAATGCATGTTACACTAAGAATGACAATTATTCTCTCCTAGTTGGTGCTTTGGAAAAAGGAAGGTGGAGACTCTCGAACCGTGGCTTTTGATGTCAAGGTTGCAAACCCGTGAAAGGAAGAAAAGACTAAACATGTACCAGAGCTCTTGGTTTTGAAAACAGAGATAAAACTCTTTTGAGAAGTGCAACTTTCCAGTCAACGGTGAACGGTAAAGGTCTCTCAATATCTCCCATGCCGACCATATTAATGCTTTTTGCTTACACCTGTTCCCTTATCCATAAATCCTTTAATGGTCTACGGAACCTTTTATTTTGCCTCAAGGATGGAAGGAGGATATCGTTCCATCTATCATAAGCAGCATTTGGTCCATTTCATTTCATCATCAAGTATGGGGGAGGTGTAACTCTCACATATATTTCTTTTTTATTGACTAGTTAAAACTTCCATCAAAATATTTTTGGCATGAAAGATACTGATTTTCCCTCACCGCACCATGAGCTTGTATGGTTACAAAGGGGAAGCTTTTGAATAAATTTCGAGATGGTACATGAAAGTTTAAGTTAGGAGTGGCCGGTAAATACCACATATAGGTAGGTATGGTGGACTCAAATGGAACAACTGGTTTGAAAAGGAGCTTGGAAGCACAAGCAGAATTCCGCTTGGTGTTGGAGGAGGGCTAGCAAAAGACGGGGAAGCGACCAACTAGAGAGCATAACAGTCATAATCATGCAGAGCGACAAAGCAACATTGAATCGGGCATGAAAGTGATATAACTCACCCTGAAGTAAAAATATCATCAAGGCATAACAGACTTTTTAGTCTTAACATGCGTGAACATGTGCCAAGTCAATCCAAGAATCCCCCGGAGGGAAATACCACTTCGATATGCCACCCCATGAACAATGCAATGCATGTCAATCATTTCAAGCAACACATTATAAACTCTAGCTATTTGAGACTAACCACAAAGAAAGCATGAACCACTGGAAGCATTGTAAACATAGCACTATCTCGCTACAAGCTGGTCTCTAATCATAAGTACAGGCATATGTACAAAAGTAGAAACAAAAAGAGTTCATACCGGCTTTCCCTGTTGCATCCCTTCCGTCGATCTTTGTCATTACTGCCTTTTCACTTGCATGATCGAACGTAGGAAATTATAATCATCACGGACTCGAGCTGAACTCTGAAACAAAGCAAACTAAAGAGCAAAGGAAACATATTTTTGGGTTTTTTTTTAATTTTAACGAAAGCAAAAGAAAGGATAAATCTTTTTGGGTTTTTGCAAACTAAAAGAGCAAAGAATAACAGGCAAAAACTTGCAAAAAGATAAAAGCGAACCAACGGTAGATACAATGGAAAGGGGAGGAGAGCACGTACTCCCCCAAGCTTAGGCTTTTGGCCTAAGTTGGGCTCTTCTACTGCGGTCCCGAGGAGCCTCCTGCTCCGGGGTAATGGTAATCCCAAGGGTTATATGAGCCCTCCGGTGCGTACACTGAAGTCCTCGGATCCTCCCACGTGGAAGAGGAAGGTCCAGCCCACCCCCCCCCATCCAGAGGAAGACCCTTCACGCCAGGGGGTGACGGTCTCCTCCTGAACTGGTGGATATACCACGTGCTCCTCCTAGTCTGGCTCGACCCCCTCCGTGGGGTCGTGAAACTGGTATCTCCCCGTGATCTCGTCAAACTCGGCCACTGAAAAACAAAATCCGTTCCTGCGAGAAAAATCAAACACAAGTGGTGCAGGTAGACGGACAGTGCGTTCCACACCGTCTTTAAACCACAAAATATAATCAAGTGCATAGTGGTCAGAGGCCTTAGTAACAAACAAATGCCTCTTCATGGCAGCCAAGTCAAGGCTGGCAAAAGGAAAGACTGTATCATCTGGGCGCGGTTGGATGCCCTCACTTCAGTGTTACAAAACGAGTCGAGGAGGGTATTGAGTGCAACAGTTTGGACATTTTTCCTCTTCTTCTTCTCGACCAAGCCTGGCAAACCTAAAGCTTCACAAAATGTACTCATAGGCATGGTCAGCAATCTTTCATAAAGTCAAAACACCACAGTATCATTTTCAGGATAAAACCTGAAACTGTTAACAAAAATAGCGGTGAGTGTCTCGTATTGTGGTACACGGCTCGTAACAAGCCGTGTCAAACCTGCATTGGCACACAGAGCATAGAACTCTTCTCGTATGTCGGCATCCTCCATGAAGTCTACGCATGGAAATGCCATAGCTCTTGCGGGTGACGCGTCCAACATCTCCATGGGTACGATATCTTCATTATAGCTCACCCTTGTGGTTGAAGGTGAAGCTACGGAACGCTTAACACGACTAGAGCGCTCGGGCTTCTTCTTCCCAAGCCACTTTCCTAGCCTCTCCATTTCTGAAATTTTTAACAATTCACAAAAACGAAGATTTAAGCAAAACTAGTTTGGGCAAAACATTCTACTCACTTTACCAAGGCTCAAACTAGCAACAAAACTTGAAAATTCAATTTCTACACATACATTTAAGCTCAACTAAACAGCACCAAGAACCACTAAATACTCACTAATGAAGCCACCAACTAGAAAATTAATTGGAGGGGTGAGGGAGTCACATACCAGAGAGTATTTGTTCCAAATTTCAGCTCAAATGAATGGTTGTAGAGGGAGATCGAAGTTCCGTGCTCAAGAACAGCAAGAACACGAAACCAGAGCAAGAACACAAGTTTTCGGTGTGAGAGAGAGAGAGTGGAAGAAGAGATGCCAACAGGGGGTGCCTGTGGGCCCCAGGAGGGTGGGTGGCGCGGCCAGGAGCTGGGCCGCGCCACCTGGCCTCCTGGGGCAGGGGTGGACCCCCCTGGTCAGCCACCGGTACTCCCCGATGGCTTTTTACCTGGAAAATTTTATTTTGATTTTTCTGGAATTTTCTAGGCAACTTCACTGTAGAGAATTTTTCAAAGTTCAAAAAGCTGCAAAAACTTTCGTGAACTTGAGACAAAAGTTAGAACAAGTAAAGCTTTTAACACAAAAACTTGGGTACAGCAAAGAGAATAAAAGCTAAAGGAAATGAAAACATAACAAACTCAACTTTTTACCTACATAAAACATGCTAGTTAGCAAGGTTGATCAAGTCTTACCAACAAACCTGTGGTATATAGCGTAGAAAGTCTCGCCTCTTATGAAGTGACCATTGCACTCTCACTTTAATGGACATTGTCCCACCATAATTGTTATGTATTTGTGGTATACATGTAGTGGGCAATCCCATTCTCCAATCTTCACGGTCTCGATATTCTCAACGGAGTTAAGGCCATGCCTTTTGTCGATCTTCTTCGGAAAATACACCGTGTGTTCTTTGTCATTCACGTTGAAGGTAACCTTCCCTTTATTGCAATCAATAACAGCACCTGCGGTGTTAAGACAAGGTCTACTAAGGATAATGGACATGCTCCCATCCTCGGGCATGTCAAGCACAACAAAATCAGTAAGTATTAAGCAATTGGCAACTTCAACAGGAACATCCTCACAAATAACGATCGGGACGGCCGTGGACTTGTCAGCCATCTGTAGAGAGATATCTGTAGGAATTAATTTCTCTAAACAAAGTCTTTTGTAGAGAGAAAAGGGCATAACACTCACTCCTGCACCAAGATCACATAAGGCAGTTCTAACATAATTATTTTTTATGGAGCAAGGAATGGTGGGTATACCTGGGTCACCAAGCTTCTCATGAATCTTGCCACTAAAAGAGTAGTTAGCAAGCATAGTACATATTGCCTCATTAGGGACTTTTCTTTTATTAGTAAAAATATTTTTCATATATTTAGAGTAAGGGGGTAACTTAATAGCATCATTCAAAGGGATTTGAAGAAAAAGAGGTTTAATCTACTCACAAAACTTGTTGTAGTGCTCTTCTTCTTTGGTTTTGACGGACTTGCTTGGGAAAGGCATGGGTTTCTGTACCCATGGTTCTCGTTCCTTCCCATGTCTCCTTGCAATAAAGTCTTCTCTAGTATACTTCTTGCGCTTGTCAGGTGCTTCTTCTTCACGAACCTCGGCTGGATCATTCTTTTCAGCATCTTTTTCAGGTTCAGCACCGTCTTCAGTCTCAGCATCGGAGGTAGATATGCTGTTTGGATCAACTGCTGGTTCTTCTTCTTCTATTGGATCATTGTAATTGTCAGCTTCCTTGTGTTTCTTCTTCTTCTTCTTTGGAGAGCTAACAATTTCTTCTTCCTGCACTTGAGAATCTTGCTCGATCCTATTCGGATTCCCTTCTGGGTAGAGAGGGCCCGGGGTGTGTGTTCCACCCCGGGTCTTTATACCATAAGCCTATAAATTGTCCTGTTTGGCATTATTAGCAAGCAAATCTTTTTTCACATTAGAAATTTGTTCAAGCTGAGTTTGAACCATATGAAAATGCTTCACAAGACATTTAACATCATTAACTGTTCTTCCTAGAACATCAAGCAAATTTTTGATAGCAAGAGTATTATCATGCAACTGACCTTGTACCTTCGCATTGAAGTGATTCTGCTTCATAATAAAATTATCAAGCTCATCTAAACATTGGTCAGGAGGTTTACCTTTAGGGATGTCACTTGCATTGAAATCTAAAAGAGAGTGTACCTCTACCATAGGTGGGTGAGTGGTGGGCTCACACAGCTTCTCGATTGGAGGTAGATTCTTCACGTCTTTAGCTTTAATACCTTTCTCTCTTATGGATTTCTTTGATTCTTGCATATCTTCGGGGCTTAGGACAAGCATGCCCCTCTTATTTTGTGGTGGAGGTGGTTCAGGCACGGACCAATCTTCATGATTTTTGGCAATCTTGCCCATCAATTCTTCAGCATCATCCGGTGTTCTTTGCCTGAAAACACAACCAGCACAACTATCTAGATAGGATTTAGATCCATCGGTTAGACCAGCATAAAATATATCAAGTAATTCATTCTTAGGGATCTCATGTCCCGTTCTAGCCTTCAGCAAACTGCAAAATCTCCCCCAAGCTTTAGGGAGATGCTCATCCTGCAACTGTTTAAAGTTATAAATTCTTTGTAAAGCAGCATCTTGCATATGAGCAGGAAAATACTTATCAACGAAAGATATAGCCATATCTTGAGGACTCTAAATGGAACCACATGGTAGTGCATCATACCATGCTCTAGCATCTCCTTTCAAGGAAAAAGGAAAAAGCTTGGTCACATAGAAGTTCCGGATACTTTCATCAGTAGTAAACAAGCCACCCAACTTAGTGAGTTTGGTCAGGTGCTCTATAGCATCATCATTTTCTCTGACATAAAAGGGATCAGCTTCAACTGTAGATATAAGTGAAAGGTCAACAGAGAAATCATAATCAGGATCAGTGATGCATATAGGAGACGTAGCAAAAGTAGGATCAGGAGTAAACTTGTTCTTCAGGGAGTGCTTTGCTAGCAACTTCTTTATAGTAGCAGGGTCGGAATCAGCACATTCATTAAGCTCACTGCATAAATCATCATCAAGTATAACATAATCTTTCTCAAGGAGTTCCTCCTTAAGGCCTGCAAGGTCATGAATTTTTCCAATAGGTATTTGGGTAACAGGAATTTCAACACCCGAGAATCAGGCAGCACCAGCAATCTGTTCTTCAATAAAAGAACCAAGTGAACCTGTAGTCACAAAGGTAGTAGAAGCATCATCAAAAGTATCTGAAATATTGCCAGACTCAGCAGAAGTAACATGTAACTGAGGTGAATCAAACTGACTCATAACTGAAGGTGAATCAAGTTTAGCACCAGTGCTAAGAGCAGTACCTCGTCTCGTACGGGATGGTAAGATCGGAACCTTGGGGTCTCCTTTCTTACCCATAGTGGATAGCGTGCAGCAGGTAGGATACTTCAAGTAGACCTATAAATAAAGCTATGGTCCCCGGCAACGGCGCCAGAAAACAGTACTTCATAACCCTCAACTGTAGGGGATCGAGATAGTCTTCGCGGGTAAGATAACCCAATTTATTGATTCGACACTTGGGGACACAAAGAATACGTACAGGCTTTGACAATTGAGTTGTCAATTCAACCGCACCTGAAATAAATACTAGCTTCCACAAAGGTATTAGTAGCAACTGTGATACGGTGGTAATAGTGGTGGTGATAATAATGGTGATAGTGGTAGTGGAACAGCAAAGGTAAAACAGCAAAGGTAAACAACTAGTAACCGGCAGGAAAGAAAACACTGTAGGCTAGGGAGATGGATGGTTGGGCGCTGCTTGGATGAGAACGAACATGTAATAGATTCTAACATGGGAAAGGCTCACAGAAAAGAAAGGATCATCTAGGCAAATATCAAATATTAGGCATGTATCCCAAGGTAGTTGTACGTGCTTGCAATAAGAACTTTGCACAACATCTTTTGTCCTACCCTCCCGCTACAAACGGGGCCAAAAGGAACTTAGGGAGATTAAGGTACTCCTGTCAAAGAGCACCGGAACAAAGCATTAACACTTCATGGATACACGAAATCCTCAAATTATAGTCCATCCCCTTTGGTGTCCCAAGCTATCACCATTGGGATCGCCGGTTCCGGACTATAATAGGTGCATAAAACTCATAGATAGGATCAAGAACACCACAAACTCAAGAAACAAAAGGGTGATCAGATCTGAAATCATGGCACTCGGGCCCAAAGTGGCAAGCATTAAGAGCAACAAGTTGTAACAGAGATGATAAACACCAAGTAGATGATAGGCAACATGCCCCCAACAATCTGATTGAACTATTACATGATCTAACTCATCCAATCCCTACCATCCCCTTTGCCTACAGCAGGGAATTACTCACACATGGATGGAGAAGTCATGGAGGGATGATGGAGAGGTGATGGCGATGACGATGGCGATGATTTCCCCTCACCGGAGGCCAAAGCGGCCTCCAGATTAGCTCTCCCGGAGAAGAACAGAGGGTTGCGGCGGCTCCGCGACGTAGATTGGAAAAGCGACTTCTGTTCTGGGGTTTCTGCGTGGGGAGAATAAATAGGGGCCAAGGTAGGTCACCAGGGGGTGTGGGACCCAGCCAGGAGGGCAGGTGGCGCGGCCAGGGGCTGGGCCGCGCCAGGCACCCTCCTGGCTGCCCCCTGGCTGCCCTGTGGCCCCCCTTTGGATCCTCGGAAGCTTCCGGAACGCTGATTTTTTATATATTTTCTTGGGATTTTTTCAGCTTACCTAAATATCCAGAAATTTTCACAAAATAAAACAGCACTGGTAGCTCTGCTGAAAACAGCGTCAGTCCGGGTTAGTTTCGTTCAAATCATGCAAGAATGAAGCCAAAAAAATAGCAAAAGTGTTTGGAAAAGTAGATATGTTTGAGACGTATCAACTACTCGGCGCGCAATTCATTTGAGAGACGAAGAAGGCCACCTGGATCACAAACCCAATCTTGGTACCCAAAAAGGACACCGATGTACTGCGGATGTGCGTCGACTACGGGCCCATCAACAAACATTGACCGAAGGACCACTTTCCCCTGCCAAGGATAGACCAGATAATCGACTCCACCACAGGATGCGACCTCCTATCTTTCCTCGACGCCTACTCAGGATACAACCAAATTAGGATGAAGGCAGAAGACAAAGAACACACCTCGTTCATCACCCCCTATGGTGTATTCTGCTACAAAACATTGCCTTTAGGATTGAAAAATGCCGGAGCCACGTAAGAACGGATGATGCAAGCGTTCCTTAGAGATCAAATAGGCAGAAATTTCCAAGTCTATGTCAACGACATCGTCATCAAAACATACAGCGCGGGCACACTACTCGACGACCTCCGCGAAACCTTCGCCGCTCTCAACAAGTACAGAATCAAGCTCAACCCAAAAAAGTGTGTGTTCGGCGTCCCAGCCGGAAAACTACTCGTGTACATGGTCTCCACTCGAGGAGTCATAGCAAACCCTGAAAAAGTCCAAGCAATCGCCAAGATGCAAGAACCAGTCAACATCCGGGACGTACAGCAACTCACAGGAAAACTCGCAGCACTAAGCCGCTTCATCAGCAGGCTGGGAGAAAGGACCCTGCCATTCTACCAGCTGCTCAGAAAAGGAGAAAAATTCGAGTGGACTGAGGAAGCCCGCAACGCATTCGCAGACCTAAAGAAGATCCTCTCGACACCACCAATCCTGGCAGTGCACAAGGAGCAAGAACCACTCTACCTCTACATAGCGGCACGCAGCAGCGTACTCAGCACGGCGCTCGTCATCGAGCGCATGGAAGAAGGCAAAATCCAGAGCATCCAAAGGCCAATCTACTACCTAAGCATGCTCCTCACAAAATCTCAGCAGCGGTACCTGCACTACACGAAGCTCGTATATGCCATCGTCATGACTTCAAGGAAAGTAACACATTACTTCGACGAGCACCGCATCACGATCGTGAGCAGCGCACCACTCGCGGACATCCTCAACAATCCCGGAGCAACAGGCAGAGTCTCCGAATGGAACATCGAGGTCAGTCCCCGCGATCTGCAATTCAAGCACCCAACGGCGATGAAAGCCCAAGTACTCCCAGATTTTCTAGTCGAGTGGACAGAAGTGCAAACACCCGGCCCCCAGACCTGTCCAACTCATGGACAATGTTCTTTGACGGGTCAAAAAGACAGCAAGGAGCTGGAGCAGGCGTCGTACTAATCTCCCCCAAAGGAGCCAAACTCAGATACGTACTTCAGATCAACTTCAGCAATGCCTCAAACAACGAAGAGGAATACGAGGCACTACTCCATGGCATGTGCATGGAGAAAGCTTGCGGCGCCACTCGCCTCTCAATCTATGGCGACTCCAACCTCGTCGTCCAACAGGAAATGAAAGACTGTGAAGCAGTCGCAGAAAACATGACGGCTTACCAGAAGCTCTACAACACCCTGGAAGGAGGATTCAACGGTTGTGAGCTAAACTACGTCTCCAGAGCAAATAAAACAGAAGCATAAGAGCTCACAGACATTGGATCAACTCGAGGACCCATCCCTCCAGGCGTTTTCCTCGAAAGCATCAGACATAGGTCAATCAAAACCAAGACACCCGCACTGGAGGAAGTATGCGCAGAGGACGACAACGAAATGAACCAGCACAAGTAGCGGCGGCGAACCCAACAGACGATGCAGGCAACGAAGCAGTCGAAGAAGCAGAACCAGCCGCTCCCGAAGGCCCATCTTGGACAAAACCGTTCCTTCGATTCCTAATCGAAGACACCTTACCACAAGACGTCGCAGAAGCCCGACACATCAGCCGACGATCTAAAGCATTCAAATTAATCAACGGACAGCTCTACAAGCACAGCATCTCTCAGGTCCTCCAAAATTGCATCGAGGAGGAAGACGGCAAGGCCCTATTGCTCGAGATCCATGAAGGCACTTGCGGGCACCATGCGAGCAGTCGCGCACTCATGGCCTAATCCTTCCGAGCAGGTTTCTACTGGCCAACCGCAATGAAAAAGTCGGAAGACATCGTACGACGCTGCCTTGCCTACCAAAAATTCGCTAGCAGGCTGCACGCCCCAGCATCAGAACTCAAAACCATACCGCTATCCTAGCCGTTCGCCACCTGGGGACTCGATATGGTGGGTCCACTCAAGAAATCTTCAAAAGGAGGCCGAACACATCTACTAGTAGCAGTAGACAAGTTCACCAAGTGGATCGAGGCAGTGCCAATCACCAGCTCAACAGCCCTCGCGGCAGTCAACTTCATCAAGTCCATCATCTTCAGATTCGGCGTACCCCATAACATCATCACAGATAACGGCACAAACTTCATAGCGACAGAATTCCAGAATTTCTGCCAAGATCTGGGCATTAAAATCAACTACGCGTCAGTCGCGCACTCACAATCTAACGGCTAGATGGAGAAAGCAAACGGTTTAGTGTGCGGAGGAATAAAAAAGCGGCTCCTCGCACCACTCGAACAAGCTGCAGGCAACTAGGTAGAAGAACTCCCCGCAGTCATGTGGAGCTTGTGCACCACCCCCAACACCTCAACCCAGTACACACCCTCTTTCATGGTGTATGGAGCAGAAGCGGTACTACCGCACGACCTAAAGTTTGGAGCTCCCCGAATCTCGGGGTACGAAGAAGAAGAGGCAGAAGAAGCACTACAGGATGATAAAGACATTGCAGACGAAGCAAGGGACACAGCCATAGCAAGGTCAGAAGGATACCAGGACAAACTACGCACGTACCAAAGCATTCGCCTGTGGACCAGAACTTTCCGCAAAGGAAACCTCGTCCTGCGACTAATACAAGAAAAAGTGCACAAACTTGCCCCGCAGTGGGAAGGACCCATCATAATCTCCGAGGTCATAGGAGGAGGTGCATACAGGCTGAAGAATCCGAAGACCAACGAAGACGTGGGGAACCCGTGGTACGTGGAAAACTTGCGCCTGTTCTACCCATAGCCTACCCATAGACACCACCAGGAGTATCGGCAGCATCACCGATCGGCAGCTCATCTAAAAAACCCGAAGCAATAAAAGGTGTTCCCAGATAATACCACTAAAGCACTCGGGGGCTCGAGCACAAAACTCCCCCCGAGAGACGCTATCTTCGCTTACGCGAAGCCACATAAAAGCACTCGGGGGCTCGAGCACAAACTCCCCCGAGAGACGCTATCTTCGCTTACGCGACGCTACATAAAAGCACTCGGGGGATCGAGCACAAACTCCCCCGAGAGACGCTATCTTCGCTTACGCGACACTACATAAAAGCACTCGGGGGGCTCGAGCACAAACTCCCCCCGAGAGACGCTATCTTCGCTTATGCGATACTACATAAAAGCACTCGGGGGCTCGAGCACAAACTCCCCCCGAGAGACGCTATCTTCACTTACGCAACGCTACCTAAAAACACTCGGGGGCTAGACCGCATACTCCCCCCCCCACCCCCGACGGACGACATATTCTGCTTACACAGCCACAAAAGCAAAAGATTCAGGAGCTGAAACATCAATTCCCCCCCCCCAAAAAGGCATCACTTCACTCATATACCCCACTCAGAAGTTTTTCAGACGCGTTTTAAAGATAAGGACTAAGAAAGATAGAGAAATTCCTTAGTCTTCACCTGATCACAAATGATCACCTAAAGACTCGGGGGCTACTCCCATCAGGAGCGCTACCGCGCACCCGATGAAAATTTGGAACAACTAAGCAGCTACAAGAAAGGACGGTCCGGGTGAATAAAAGCTCACATCCTACGTCTGATTCTACAAATCAAACGTAGACTCGGGGGCTACTCCCATCGGGAGTGCTGCCGCGCACCCGACAAACCTAAACAAAGGAGTCGAAGACAATTTCCCATTACAAAGGAGTCGAAGACAATTTCTCATTACGAAGGAGTCGAAGACAATTTTTCATTACAAAGGAGTCGAAGAAAATTTCCCATTACAAAGGAGTCGAAGACAATTTCCCATTACAAAGAGGTCGAAGACAATTTCCCATTACAAGGAGTCAAAGACAGTTTCCCATTACAAAGGAGTCAAAGACATTTTCCCATTACAAAGGAGTCGAAGACAATTTACCATTACAAAAGGAGTCAAAGACAATTTCTCATTACAAAGGACTCGAGCAGCTACCAGAAGGATTACAATAGCAATTATCCCAAGGAATTATGACTTCTACATGTGTGCTCATGCTGAGATAATTGGCACTTTCGTCCCATACCCTGACGAGCATCACCATAGACAAAGTAATAACTAAGCCTGCGAAGAAGCAAGTCGCCGCCCTCCAGTTCTACAAGGTGCCTCGCCTACTGACGCACCCACTTGACGACTGGCTTGACATCGAGCTCATCTCTAAAACTATAAGAGCAAGCACCACCAGCCGAGGAGTCGGCAGAAGATGAAGCCACCGGAGAACGAGGCAGAACACCCCTCGATCCACCAGAACTATCACTGCTTGTTTCCTCCCAGAATGGATCCAGGTGATTGTCACCAGCATCAAATGCACGAACAATGAGAGTATCTTCACCATCAAAACGACAGCAAAGACTATCCCCATCGCGCAAGTTTAGCCGCCGGGAAAGGACCTCCAGCCAGAATCAAGAAAAATCAAGAAGGAGCTATCAACAGAAAGCTCCACCCAAGCAGGAGATCGAGCACACCCTTGAAGCTGGAGCCACAGACCCCTCAGATTATGCTCGGAAATCAGGGAGGAAAATGAGAATGGAAGAGGGATCCGAGTAGCGGTGCGACTGAGAACACGCAGAAGGAAGTCGTAGCGCCAGAAACCTTCTTCCGCGCAAGAGGAAGAAGGCGTCATCGCAGCCCCACGACGACCACCACGCGAACAGCGAGGCATACGGCCACCACGACCACGCCAGCCACGGCCTCGACCAGCCGGAACAGCACCACGCCTTGGATCTATAGGAAGAAGAAGAAGAAGAAGAAAGGAAAGGAAAGTACGAAGAATGGATGCCAGGGTCAGGCAAACTATAGGAGGTATTTATAGCACAATCCAGGGGCAAACCAGGAAAAGATGCAGAAGCCCAGGAGGCGCCATCATTAAATCAAAGACCACAGGCGTTACGAATTCCAAGACAAGATGCCTTCACACGGTCAGCAATATTTAAAGGACACGTCAAATCTCGCCTGTTTCCCATACACTCCTTGGAAATCCAACGGGCACCAGGCAGCACGGCATCCAAGTCGTCATTATGAATGGCCAAAAGACGCGACGGATCGAAGACCAAGCATCATCATAGGTCACCAAATAGCATGACAATGCCTACCAACGTGACATCTCAAGAAGGACGGATCAAGATAAAAGCAATTGGAAAAAACAAAAGACTGGCAAAGGCTACCTTTCTCTCGGTGCCAAAATATTCTGATTCTAAATTTTTTTACTCCCATCGGGAGTACCTTTATTAAAACAGAGTAAGATGTAAAAATCTCAAGAGTTCTGGTGCTCCCTCACCCAGAAGGCAAAGATGTGCTCGAGTGACCACTCGCACCAACAGTAATCATGACATCTACAGAGTCTCGGGTGCTCCCTCAACCAGAAGACAAATATGTACTCGAGTGACCACTCGCCCTAGCAGATACGGCGCATTTTCTAAGTTCGGGTGCTCCCTCACCTTGAAGACAGTAAAGCATTCGAGTGACTACTCGAAAAACTCAACTAGTATTTGGAAATTTAATCTACTCGTTCACTCGACGACTTTCCGAGTGGGCGCCTTTCTTATTTTCCTGACCAGAGCTCGCAAAAGCTCTGCGAGTGACTTCTAATAGCTCACTTGATCGTCTATTCCAAGTGGGTGCATCTCTAATTAGGCTCCGCGCCTCTATAAAAAATAATGCCTGGGCTGCGACTTGTTGTACCCAGATGCCACACAAGCTTAGCGTGTAGGTAGGACCCCGCTGCGCAGACGGCCGGGCCGGGACTTGCCACGGCGCGACTTCATTCCCGATGTTTTCCATGCGCTCGCATGATAGAGAGATCAGCCAATAACGGACGCGTTAAGGCTATTTACTGGGACCGGCAGCATTGATCCTGTAAGACCTGCAGCGGCATGAACTTTGCTAGACACTAGTCATTCCCAAGTTCATGTCGAGGGACATGGGCTTGATTGGGCTACTGAGGTATTTTCCACTAGCGCAATTCACCAAGGCTCGACCAGTCGACTACCTTGGGCCCTTTCAGCTTAGCATCCCCCGAAATAAACATTTGTCATGGCTACAGCTGCCAGCGACTCGCAGCCGCGCTGCGCATATGAAAGCGAACGAGGATGAATTCGAATCCCTGTGCGACTCTTCGAGTCCCCCAGGCACTCGGGGACTACTGACGAGGGGGTGACCCCACGACTCCTGTGTATAAGGATAGCCGGTGTATACGAAGACTAAAGGCCCGCTGGAAGCTTCGACAGGCCCACGACTGGCCCGCTCTAAAGCACCGACGTAGGAGTCCTCGACCATATTGAAGTCAAGACTTGATGTTCAAGGCAAAGCTAGAATTAGGCAATCGTTCCTGTAACCTTAGACGGACTCCCCGAGACCTAGCCTAGTATATAAAGTCTAGGAGGGGGGACGTCTTGGGACATCCAATCTACAATCAACACCTCTGGTCTTGTGCGAACTCGCCTAGACTTCCACTGTAATCGCCCCCTCGCATAATACAATCGAGCAGGAAGTGCTTCTCTTGTTAGCCGACGAGTATCGCCAACCTGTTCTTTCTCTACGACCTAACCCAGGGTCCCTGACCATGGGATTTGCCGAGGCTGATCCTCGTCACCTGGCGTGTCATGCCAGACTTGTAGGCAATGTTGTGATTGCGTAGGAAGATGTTCCCGGTGTTTGCGAGCTAGGAGGTGTCCCAGTCAGTGTCCCTGTGGAATGAAGTTCGTCACCGTCGCGTTGTTCCGCTGCTAAGAGTATTCCGCTGCTTTAGAGTTATCTCGCTGCTTGGTGTAGAGCTGCGATTAGCATAAGGGGCAGGATGTCCTCTATCTCGCTTCGCTGGCCTTGTGATAGACCCCTTGTACCCATATCCTCGTTAATAAAGGTGGTTCAGTTCTATATCAAGCAGTGCCGTGTTCCAGAAGACATGATCTCTGGGCTGGAGCACGGGGTGTTCCGGTATTCTGAGCCGGGGTGCCACCATATCAAAGGAAGACATCAAGATCGATTTGTCTCAAAGGACATTTCTGACAAATTCAAAAGGGTTGACTACAATATGTAGCGATGCTTGAGTTAATAGGATATTCACTACGATTGATCCAAAACGTTATCAATACCGTGACTTCCTCAAATCCTACATTTGAGGAAGTGTTGTAATTGGTACAACAAGATGGTTTTGGAAAACATGTGGATACTAGTGTCTCGTAACTTAAATTCTCGATTTGATAGAATGATCAAAGGATTTTTTTTTTGACTTGGCCAAAATATCGAGAAAATATGCATTAGCATGGAACTGAGTGGGAGCTGAATAGCTTTCTAAAACTTAATATGTGGATGACATATTTTGAGTGGGATCTATGGGAGTATTATCCTAAACTTAATATGTGGATGACATATTTGAGTGGGAGCTATGTGGATGTTATCATAGTCGTATATGTGACTGACATATTTGACTGGGTACATGCCAACATTCTCATATATGGATAACATATTGTGAATGGTGTAGTTGATATTAATGATTATTTAAAATCTTTCATGAATGAAGTTAAACATTGAAAATCTATTAAGATATATTAATGTGTTGGATACCATTGAGTCAGAATACTTTCCTGGATAAGATTCTAAAGGAGTTAATAATGGGACAAGTCAAGAAGGTAGTTCTTACTTGTATATCCAAGAGAAGTATCAAGTTAATCTCAATACAAGAACAATGTTTAAATGAAAGAAATGGATGTGCTACATCTTCTATGTCTCTGTCATAGGTTCTTTCATATAAAACCAGAGTTATGTACTCGACGTAATGTGACCCAAGTACTTTGTAAGGACATGTTGTGATATGATTTATGAGTAAATCATATAACAAAGAGTTAAGGTTATCCTTCAGTGTCTGGACAGAACTGAGGATATACATCTGTAATTTTTAAAGGATAGTGAACTTGACTGTAAAGGTTACGCTGGCTCAAGTTCTGACACAAACTAAAAAATTGAGATATCATACTAATAAATGCCTAGGTTGAAAAAAACATGGTTAGACATCAAAGTTGCATATAATGCACTAAGGATTAAATCTACATTGATATGGCTGCTTTAGAAGTGGCAAGAGTTATATTCTGGCTTAAGAAGTTCAACTTCAGACTGAGTGAGTTTCAGTGTGCATGACTATGGGAAATTCCGTGTGACCCAACGGATGTCATTACTGAAACACAAACAAACGAAGTCTCACTCTACCGCCAAACATATACCTCATCGTTCTAATGGGATAATGAAATGAATGTCAAACTAGGTGACATTAACCATTAGCCAAAGGACATACGGATAACGGGATAATGGAATAAATGTCAAACATATAGATCTAAATAGTACAGACCGTTGACTCAACCTTTTCCACAAGCAAGAATGATCAATAACCATATAGATGATATGGAGTTATGATCCATAGGAAAATGCAACTGGATTATTAGTATTCTAGTGCAAGTGCAAGACTGTTGGAAATATGCCCAACAGGCAAATAATAAAGTATGTTTATTAGCATATTTCCTTAGTTCATAATAAGTTTAATACCGTGCTATAATTGTATTAAGAGGAAACAGTAATACGTGTGTGGTATGTAAACAACAAGGTCCCTAGTAGCCTCTATTCAACTAGTCCATTGAGAAATTGATGATCAAGGTTTCCTGATCATGAGACATTAAAAGTCTGTTGACAATGGGATCATGTCATTAGGAGAATGATATGATGGACACACACACCCAAACTAAAGTGTTGCAATGTGATCCAATCACATAGTTCAACATTGCGATAACTTGATAACGTAGTGACTTAATCCTTAGACCGCAATGATCATACGTAATTGCTATCTACCAGGATACTTTGAGTGTATCAAACTGACTAGCATCGGCCTCGGAAAATCCCATGGTAAGGTACCCTGGGTTTAGATCGTAGAGAGAACGTATAGGTTGGCGATACTCGTCGGCTAATAGGAGAATTGGATTTACCCAGGTTCATGGCCCTCGATCGGTGAAACCCCTACTTCCTGCTCATTTGTATTATGATGGAGGCGATTACGGTGGAGGTCGAGGCGAGTTCGCTCGGGACCGAAGGAGTTGATATGAGATTGGATGCCCTAGACGTCCCCTCTGCCAGCCTTTATATACTAGGCTGGGTCGCAAGGAGTCCATTTAGGTTTACAGAAGCGGTTGCCTAATCTAGCTTTAGTCTTGGATGCCAAGTCACGGTTTCCATAACGCCAAGGACTCCTACGTCGGTGCTTAGAGTGGGCCAGTCGTGGGTTGATCGAAGCTTCCAGTGTGCCTTCTGTCTTGACACGCAGCAGGTACCCTCATCCGCAGGAATCGTGGGGACACCCCCTCGTCATTAGCCCCCGAGTGCCTGGGGGACTCGAAGAGTCTCGCAGGGACTCAAGCCTGTAATCCATCGTAGTTGTGCGATTCGCTTTGTTGCAAGTCGTCAGTTGTTAAACACAAGAGATAGTTTTTTTCGAGGGATGCTAAGCTGAAAGGGCCCAAGGTACTTGACTGGTCGAGCCTTAGTGAATTGCGCTAGCGGCAAATACCTCAGTAGCCCAATCAAGTCTATGTCCCTCGACACGAACTTGGATACAACCGGTGTCAAGAAAGGTCCAAGCCGTTGCAGGGCTTACAGGATCAATTCCTCTGGTCTTAGCAAATACAACCTTAACGCGCCCGTTATTGGCTCAACTTTCTTCATGCATCGCGCATGGAACCGTCGGGAGTAAAGTCGTGTTGTGGCAAGTCCCGGCCCGGGCATCTATGCAGTGGGGAATTACCTACGCGCGAGCTTACACAGCATCTGGGGTGCAGTGTGTCACAGCCCAGGCACTGGTTTGTAAGGGCGTAGTGCAAAAATAGAATGCACCCACTCGGAGAACGATCGAGTGGACTAATAGCAGTCACTCGTGGAGCGTTTGCGAGCTCAGGCAAGTAAATAGTAAGAGATGCACCCACTCGAAGAGTCGTCAAGTGGGCTAATAGCACGAGCACCCGCAGAGCATTCGAGTGCTCGGGGGGATTGTCCTTCTGGATGTCTTTCGAGTCTTGCCTGTTAGTGCGAGTAGCCACTCGAGCACTTCATCATTTGGGTGAGGGAGCACCCAAACTCTGTAGATGTACTTGTTCTTGTTTGGAGGGGAGTGGCCACTCGCACCCTCGAGGGTTGGTTCGTGCCCTCTTTTAGCAAACAAAGGGCACTTCTGACGGGAGTAAAATTTTGGTGTGAAGCAAAAGTTTGGAGGAACCTGTTTTCTTGATTTTTTGATGAGGGGTGGTCCGTGGTCAAAAGGATCCCTTGCACCGACGCGCGCTCAGCACGCCCTGCTAGGATGGGACGTTACAGGAAGGCCTGACAGTTGTGGACAGCTGCGTGTTGTGGTCAGATATGACGTGATGTATCGTGCCACGGTAATTTCGTGGTGTGTGATGATGGTTCCTTGATTCGCATGCGGAGTGGTCGGCGTGGTTACTGCGCCGATTGAGATTTCCATGCCGCATGGGGATCGTGCCACGTTGATTGGGTTCTGAGATTGACGGTGGATGGAGGGCCCATCACAGTTGGTCAAACACAAGAGGCCCTGGTAGTTCTAGGTTTTACCCAGTTCTTGCCTTCCCCTTCTTCGTCTTCTTCTGTCCTTTGCCTCTTTGCTCCTACGCGGCAGTCTGTGCGGGCCATGTCCAAGCGTACAGAGAGCACAAGGGCGTCCAGGGGTGAGCCACAGGATTCGTCGGCGAGGATGACCGGGAGATGGGAGCGGTCGTCCTTTGAGGTTGCTGATCTGGATGCGCTGGTGGCGGATGGGCTTGTCGTGGAGGGCATTGCTCGGATCCCTGGTGAAGAGGAGGTGCTTGTGCCCCGTGGCGATGAGCGGGTATGCTTGCATAGCTTCTTCCCTCGTGGATTTTCTCTTCCTGTTCATCCGTTTGTCTGCGGGTTGCTCTTTGCATATCAGCTTTAGTTGCATGATTTGACGCCCAATGGGCTGTTGCACATAGCGTGCTTCATCACGCTATGTGAGTGCTTTCTGGGGATCTATCCCCACTGTGGGGCTCTGGAAATGCCTCTTCAATGTGAAGGGGACTAGTTCTGAGTATGCCATTGGTGGCGTCGGCATTTCCATTAAGGACAAAAATGCCTTTTTGATCTGGAGAAATTGGATTCTATCTATACATGGCGGAGAGGCTGGTTCTATTCGAAAGATCAGCATGTTGATGGCTAGCAATTTGGTCTTGCTCCGTTTGACCCGGTTGCGCGAGTGACTAAGCAGTCATCTTGGGGGCATGTCATGTCTGCTGACGAAGTAGTTGTTGTAGAGCCCTTAGTGCGAAAACTCGTGGGTCTAAAAAGGGGGTAACTGGTGGGAAGCTTATTGTTGTGTTTATGAGGAGGCGCATCCAGCCACTGCAGCATCGGGTGCATCCCATGTGGTGGTACACAGGACTCGAGGACCCGACTAGGTGCTCTTCAATAGATATTTCCGGTAGTGACCTCCTGTTTCGGATCCACCAAGTCACCAAGTTCATGAGTACCGGTCTCGAGAGCTATGTATTTCCATATGCAGCCGACGTGCCTTTGCTTGAGGTATTTGTTCGTATCTCACCTATCTTGTGAATTTGTCCGCGATCTTGTTGTTTGCTGATGGTGCTTTGTTTGTAGGGCCATGTTTCTTTGCTTTACAACCCTCCGCAGCCCGAGGACGCTGAAATGCTGGTGGATACCGTGCCCACGAGCAGCGAAGGTGTCGGTCAGCCTTCGCAAGCTAAAACTGGCGAGCCCTCGGGTCCTGGTGTTGATGGTCGGCTCCCAATTGATCAAGATGATGAAGATGACCGGACCCCGCTATGTTTTAGGCGGAATCTCCCCTCGGATTCTATTCGGCAGCCAGCTGGGGGTGGTGGTGGAGTGCCCCCCCCCCCCCCCCCCCGCGGCACCGGATGTTGCTCCTTGCCCCCCTTCGGCTGCTCCAAAGAAACGGAAATTTCGGATGCTTATACGTCCAAGTGTTGCACCTGTTGGGTTTCTACTTCTTCCTTCTCCAGACTGTCTGAGTTTCTACTGTGAATTCCTGTACTGATAATTTACGTGTTGTAGTACCGTCCCTGTTCCGACTGCTTCCTCGACGAGTGCTGCTGCAGCAGATCTTCAGTCGACTGATTCTGGCGCGGCGGTTGAGCAGTCGGGTCCTTCGGCGACTCCGGTAGTCTCAGGCGTGGGTGCGACCCTAGCGGCTGCTCCAGCTGGTGGTTCCAGAGCAGCTACCGAGGGCAATTCTTCCCTGGACACGAATCTTGTGGTTCCTGAGGGGTACGTCTTGGAAAAGAAGGGTCTCCCTATTGAGGAAAAGGCTGCTTTCTTCGATCGGATGGCTGAGCAAGTATTGACCCTTCTGACCTCTGAATTTTATTGGGGGCGCGGCAGCGCTCCCGACGGGAGTAGCCCCTGAGGCTGCGAGCAATCACTTGTGGTTGGTTGCAATCTTGACATGTTCTTCTTTGCATGACCTTATTGCTTGCTTTCGTGTTGTTGTAGTCGTTGTTCTGGATGTGCGAGCGCGTTCTGACTGATGCTGAACGGTCCAGGCGTGCCCATGATGTTGTCCAGGGGAAACTTACCCTCATGAGGCGTAAGCTGCTTTGCTGCTTTTTGTGCAGTTGTTGTTCCTTTGTGTGGTTTTATGATGCTTGTGCTATAGGCCGCAAGAAGGAGGCTGAGAAGCGGGCTGCTGCGGCGGAGAAGGAGCTCGCCTTGCTCCGTGACACCTTGGAGTTAAAGGAGAAGGATTTTCAATTGCAACTCGATGAGGTTAATTGGCTTCGGCATGCGGAGGAGCAGTTCCAGAGGGGTCGAGATGACTGAGGGTGATCGTCTGCGCGCCTTGGCGAGTGGTTTGACAGGTAAAAGATTTCTTCCTGTGCTTTTTCTTTAGTTGTGACTTTTGACCCGAATTGTTGATCGTCGTGTTTCAGATGATGTAGCCTCCGTGGGTGTTGAGCTTGCGACAGCTGCCTCTGCGGACTCGGGCACTCTTTATGGTACTGTGGATACCGTATCGACTGTTGCGGGTGCCATCAAGGTCGTTAGTGATCGAGCTTCGACCCTCCTCAAGATTTTGCATGAACACATGTATCCGAAAGAAGAGGATCGGCCCGAAGGTCTTGATCTGCAGGTTGCTGCCTTTGGCACGGATGGTGACCGCTTGGAAGGCTTGGTTCGTGAAACCCTGGTGAGTGGATTTGCGACGTCTTTTGTTGTTCTCTTGGGACGTGGTGTGTCGATTGAAGATAACATGACGGATAGTGTGCCTGATTACACGGAGGAGCAGAGCCGACGGGGCACTAACCTTGGTCGCCGGCTGTAATTGGTTGTGGAGGCTGATATCCGCACGTCCCAGGGTGCTCAATAGATGGGGAAAAACTTTGTTGTCCTTGTGCTTGGAAGGCTTTTTGAGTTTTGTAATAAATCCTCTTTGGAGCGAAAGATACTTAAATTCGCTGGCGATATTGCTTTGTCCTTATGGATGTGCTTTCCTTTGGTGTTTGACTCTTTTTTCTTTTCTTCTTACGGTAGGCCGTCCCAGGCGTCTCTCGGGCTTGGAATTTGTTGAAGGAGGACGCTCGCGAGGGTGCCTATGAGTCCCTCTGCTTGAGACTTAGAGACGCGGAGCGTGAGATTGTCTGGCTCAAAGGTGTTGTTGCAATCCATCGCTCGAAGCATGAGCGTGTTGAGGCTGTGTTGGATAATTTTGTTGCTTGGATACCGAAGTTGTCCGATCTGGTGAAGGGTGAGCATTGTTGTTTTAACTGTTTGGATGTTCGAGTACTTATTTTTGTGCTTCGGCTGATCTTCGTCATTTGTTTGCTTTGCTTCGAAGTGTTGTCTGGTCGCTCCCGCGAGGAGGAGGAGGCTGCGCATTCAGAGTTGTCGCAACTGGACGACCCAGACGTGCAAGATGAGAATACTCTTTGGATGGATCGGGCGCATGTGCAGGCATTTGCTGTTATTCGGCTGCGGGTTAACAGGGTACCGAGAGCCCTTGTGTACTGATCCAGGGTGCTTGGTGGTATTTTCTCTGAATTTTATCCTTTAGACCCTGTTCCGACAACTCTCGAGAGGCTTTGTCGAGTGTTTTCTCAGCCTGCGGAGCTTCGCCGTGTTGTGAATCGTCAGATTCACGTGGGGGTCCGCTGCGCTTTTGCTTTTGTGCATAGTCACTGGCCTGGGATAGATCTTATGTCGGCGGCTCATGGTCCTCCTGGTGGTCGAGATGAGCCGATGGGGGAGAATTATGAGGCGGCGGATGCACCCTCACACTTGGTTGTGAATCAAGTTTGCGAGGAGAACGAATGCGTACTTGGCGCACTTTGTAAAGTGGAAGCGGAGCCTGGTGTATACTACTTCTTGTGTCTTATAAATTTTCCTTGCTTGTTGAAGTCTTTGTGGGATTCTTCCTTGTGTGATGCATGTTGTAGTTGCGTGGGCAGTTGACGTCTTGGGGTGGCTATTGTGTGCGAGACCCCGAGTGCTTGAGTCATTGAGCGTTGCGGAGGGTGGCTGCTGCGGCTGGGCCCCCGATCATTTGGTTTAGGTCGCATAAGAAAATAACGCCTAAGAGGGGTGGCTGCTGTGAGCGAGCCCCCGAGTGCCAAGTTTCGGTCGCGTAAGAGAATAACGCCTCGGAGGTGGCTGCTGTGAGCAAGCCCCGAGTGCCAAGTTTCGGTCGCGTAAGAAAATAACGCCTCGGAGGGTGGCTGGTGCGAGAGAGCCCCCGAGTGCCATGTTTCGACCGCGTAAGCGAATAACACCTCGGAGGGTGGCTGTTGCGAGCGAGCCCCCGAGTGCCAAGTTTTGGTCGCGTATGTGAATAACGCCTCGAAGGGTGGCTGCTGCGAGCGAGCCCCCGAGTGCCAAGTTTCGGTCGCGTAAGAGAATAATGCCTCGGAGGGTGGCTGCTGCGAGCGAGCCCCCGAGTGCCAAGTTTGGGTCGCGTAAGATATTTTGGGAAAACATTTCTTGCTCGGATGCTTCTCCGATGTTCTTACACGAATGGGTTGAGAAAACAACCATTTATTTCGATCGATGGCTTGATAGCCCTAGGAATGAAAATTTGTTGCTAAGATAATTTGGAGCTGGGCGTGAAGCGCCGGTTTCTCCCCTGATCTCCCAGTTCGAGGATTCTTCTGGTGCTTCCTTGGTGTCATTTGAGTGCTTCTGCTTGTTTGGCAGTTCTGCTGATTTGGTGCGCTCCAAAGGTTTCCGATATCTTGTGGAATTCTCTGTCACAGCGATCGGATCTGACAAAGCTGACGTTGATGGTGATGACCCCCTTTGGCCCTGGCATTTTTAGTTTGAGGTATGTGTAGTGCGGTACTTCCCTGAAGTGTACGAAGGATGGTCGGCCGAGAATGGCACGGTACTGTGATTTCCAGTCGACCACTTCGAAGTCTAGTGTCTCCTTTCTGAAGTTACATGCATTGCCAAAGACCACTTCCAGACTTATCTTGCTGAGGGGGTAGACTGCTTTGCCTGGCACGATTCCGTGGAAGGTCGTGCCCGAGGTTTTGAGTGCTGAGGTTTGGATGAACATCTCTTCTAGCGTCTTGGTGAATATGATGTTGATACCGCTGGCACCGTCCATGAAGACTCGCGACATGTTGTAGTTTTCGATTCTTGCTTCAAGTACCAGTGTGGCGTGCCCTGGCCGCAAGATAGCTGGTGGGTGGTCCTCCCGAGAGAAGGTGATGTCAATCTCGGATCCGCGAAGGTATTTTGGGATTGCTGGGTATGAGGAGACTGCGAGGAAAACTTTTCCTGATACTTGCTTCTGCTGCCTATTTGATGGCCTTCCTTCCTGGATCATGCAGATTCGTCCATGTGTCGTTGGGTACTCTTCTTCTTCTTTGGGTGTCATGCGTCATTTCTAGATGGTTGCTACATGTCTTGCTGGCACGGTAGGGGCGAGCGGTGCGTTGTGTGCGATTGGCCCGATTTCTACGCTTGCGAGTGGTTGCGAGGTTGGCGTTGTGGTCTGGCTTTTTTCTTCTGAGAGTTCGGTGAAGCGCCTGTGGTCTCTCAGGGTGTGCCCTAGCCTGATTTCTTTGTGCTCGTTTTTTAATCCATGGAGTTTGCATGGCCCATCTAGTTGCTCTTTGTCCGAGCGGGGTGCTCGGGTGTCATCTCGCCGCAGTCGTGGTCTCCAGTCTCTTTTTGGATGTGTGGCGGGTCATCTGGGTTGTCCCTTCATTACGGTCTGTTGTCATCACGGCGTCTGCCGTCTCTATCTCCTGGGAAACCAGTCGCGACCATGTCGGGTCCCCTTTCATCGTAGAAGTTGCCTCTGGGTCGCTTTCTTCTTCGGTCAAAACTTCTGTCCCCATCGTAGTATTCGTAGTCGCGTTTGGCGCGAGCCGTCGGGGCATCTGATTCGTTGGGTATGAAATCTTCTCCATCAGCCCAATTATTAGCATTTTCCAGCATTTGCGCGAGTGTTCGGACTTTGAGTTGTCCAAGCTGTTCTTTGAAGTCTATGCGTTGTAGTCCTCGTCTGAATGCGTCAATTGCCCTTTCGTCTGATATGTCTTCGGCTGAATTTTTTAGTATAGTCCATCGTTGGATATATGCTCTTAGGGACTCTTGGGTTCCCTGCCTGCAGGCTCTCATCTTATCAAGTGACGCCGATCGTTTGTATGTTGACTTGAAGTTCTCGATGAAAGCGTTGCGGAATTGCTTCCAGGAGCTAATGGAGGCTCGTTGTAGGTTCTTCAACCAGTGTCGTGCTGACCCTTTAAGCATGAGTTGTACGTACTGCATGGTTGTAGTGTTGGTGCCTCGCTGAAACTTGACGGATATTAGATAGTCGCCGAGCCATGCTTCTAGTTCTTCCAGCCCGTCGTATTTGTGCGTTGTTGAGTTCAGCTTGAAGCCCTTGGGCATTCGTGTTTCGCGTATGGCTCGCGCGAATCATAGTGCTCCGCAGGGTTCCAGATCCTCGTCGGACACTTGTTCGTCCGAGTGTTCTTTGCGAGCTGTGTGTCTGCGTCGTCCTCGGTTGATCTTGTTCTGCGTGATGTCGTCCCGCGCGTCGCGTCGTTGATCGTTGTTGCGTTGGTTACCGCGGTCGCCCCTGTCGCGGTCTCTGCTTTTGTAAGGCTAGTTGCGGCGGTCATCGTCGCTGTCATCATCGTCATCAGGTGAGCTTGGTTCCATGTCTGGCGTCTGCTCGGGGGTCACTCGCCTTGTGCTTGCTTTTTTGGGTACTGACGCTGCAATCGCGTCGCTCATTACTTTGAGTGCTTTTGCGATGTTGCGGTCCACGTCGCCTTTTTCACCGTTCTGAGCATAGTGTAGGTATGCTTGGGCGGTGACAAGGGATTCTACTGGTGTGAGCTGCTTTTCTTCTTCGTCCTCTTCTTCGAGTCGGAACGTGTCGTCCAATTTGCGGGCAACTTTTTTCTTATCCGTTCGGCGTATGTTGTTGAATCTGGACCTATGTGGATGAGGGGAGTTGTGATCGGAGGAGTCACTCGAGTGTTCGGGTGGTGCCTTGCGGTCGGCCCTCGATTCGTTCACGGTTCTTCTTTGTTTTCCAGCTCGAGCCTCAGCCGCCTGGTTTTCTTGGTGACATCACTTGCTAGCTTATTGTATGCTCTGAGTTCGTCGTGTGTTGCATCCTCTGGGAGGATCTTGTCGCGTTTTACTGTGTCTTTGACTCTGATGATCGCTTCTTTGGATAGAATGATTTTTTCTATGGGTTGAGATTGTCTTGCGACTTCTGAGGTGTGGCGTCTGCTGCTTTCAGGTGGATCATCTTTATGGTTTCTGTTTTCTTGCCTTCTGGATACTTTTCTTGGTATGGTTCCTGGCTCGCCAAGGGCAACTGTTAGTTGCCCGGTGTTGTCGAGTTCGTTTCTCCTGCTATTTGTGTCGGCTCCCCTGTGGCTGTCGGGGTCATCTGATTTGCCCCTGTCATCTGAAGTTGTTGCATGGGTGTCTGCCATGAACACCGGGAACGGTGTCCTGCTTGCTCGCCTTGTCTCCTTTCTAATCTTCCTTTTCCATGCGGGTGCTGCATTGGCGCGGTCGCGAGCAGTGCGATGGATCGGGCTGAGGTTTGCATGATGAACTCGAAGAGCCGTCGTGCGGGCGGGTGATTCTTCTTTGGTTGTTGTCGTCTTTGCAGTTGTTGTCGTGGGTGCTCGAGCGTGATCTGCGAGGCGGAGAGTGCCCTCGATCGATGAAACCCCTACTTCCTGCTCTTTTTATTATGATGGAGGTGATTAAAGTGGCGGTCGAGGCGAGATCGCTCGGGACCGAAGGTGTTGCTATGAGATTGGATGCCCTAGACGTCCCCTCTGTCAGCCTTTATATACTAGGTTGGATCGCAAGGAGTCCATCTAGTTTTACAGAAGCGGTTGCCTAATCTAGCTTTAGTCTTGGACGCTAAGTCGCGGTTTCTATAACACCAAGGACTCCTACGTCGGTGCTTCGAGTGGGCCAGTCGTGGGCTGGTCAAAGCTTCCAGTGGGCCTTCTGTCTTGACACGCACCAGGTACCCTCATCCGCAGGAGTCGTGGGGACACCCCCTCATCACAACCGTTACACCGTAATAGGGTAACCATAAAGGTGCATCTTGGGTATTCCGAAGTAGATATGTTGAGGAGTATGAAATAGATCAAATACATCATAAAGATTGCACAATCATGTGACTAGGTCACGGGGTTGTAATATCACAGGACGAGTAAATATGTTTGTCCGTAACGAGGATGAACTAGGTGGATACCGACGATCAAACCTTAGGAAAACAAATTACCATATGACAAAGGGATCAGGACTCAACGTTAACGATTCAAACAATGAAGTTAATTCGATGGAAGCACATGGGTCATCAAGGATTGTAACCACATCCCACATGATGGTCATTGGTCAAAGAGTGTCTCGATTAGGTCTGTTGTTGTCCTGAACCGTATAGTGTCATGCTTAAGGATATTCGACGCATTAAGGATAGATTCGGTATCGCCGAAGAAATAAGAGAGAACTCCAAAATCATTTCGAAGAGATGACGAAAAAAGCTTTGTAGTTCCGAATTGTTCGGAAAATTATTTAAATATGTTTTAGTATTTTAGTATTTAATTATATGAATTAAATATTAAAATATAAAATAAACAATTAATAAAAGTGGAAGACCCCTAATGGGCCACATTGTGCTACCTCTTTTGTTTTTCTTTAAGGAAAGAAAAAAAGAAAATAAAATAAATAAGGGGAGATGGGTGGCCCCATGGGCTTGGCCCAAGTGGCCACCACGCCACCACCTAGTGGCCGGCCAAACCAAAGGTTGTGCTACCTCTTTTGTTTTTCTTTAAGGAAAGAAAAAATAAGAAAAAATAATAAGGGGAGCTGGCCCAAGTGGCCACCACGCCACCACCTAGTGGCCGGCCAAACCAAAGGCCACATGCGGCCATGCATGCATGCCCACGGTTAGCCAAACACAAATGGGCGGCACCGGTACTCCTCTCGCTGGCGGACAGGTTGTGGCTCATAGAGCCAACGCCCCTGGAAGCTACGACCCCTGTCTTCTTGGGGCGCATTCGCCGAGGCTAGCAGTGGCACTGTTGACTCTAGGGCGGGGGCTTTCTCTCCTCCTGGCATTGATCGCCTCCACCACATGGATTTCAATGCTCATCCTCACACTCATAGCACCAGAGATGAGCCCTCGTTGGAAACTGAAGATCTCCATAGCTCCTCTGCTGGAGGCGTTCCTATCTTTGGGGGACAGGATCAACCTGGACAAGCTATGCAAGCGACTGAGTGGCATCATCAAGCCGGAGACGATTCTCTGGATGGACGGGCGGTGGCGCGTGGCCCAAACGCGCCTCTGTCCCCATGAGAGCCATCGCCTGGAACTGCCGGGGCATGGGCCGGGGCCTCGGCAATAGGCGAATGATGTTCCTGGCCAATCTGATCCGTTCTACACGTGCTCAGGTAACTTTTGTTTCGGAAATCAAATCCTCTAAAATTCTGCAAACTGATCTTGTCAATCGTTTTGATGTTACTAATGCTCTTGTTGTTCCTTCTAGAGGTACCTCGGGTGGCCTTTGGCTCATGTGGACGAACTCGCTTAGTATCGATATATATGACGCTAGCTTCCACTATATTCTCGCCATCGCCACCGACGTAGCGCTAGGAACCCAGTTCTGTTTGGTGTGTATATATGGGGATCCCTATAACCGCAACACTAGTGATATATGGTCGAAGGTTGCCTCCTTTGTTCATCAAAATCCAGGCAAACCTGTAGTATGTATGGGTGATCTTAATGACATCCTTTATCATGCAGACAAGTTAAATGGTTGTAATCCTAATATGAACCGTATGTCTAAGTTTCATGCTTTGTTGAAGAACTGTGGTTTGTTTGATTTAGGCTATAGTGGTCCGGCTTATACTTGGCGCAATAGCATGCTTTCTTCCAGGCCCATTTATCAGAGGCTGGACCGGTGCCTAGTGAATGTTGAATGGCTTGCTGCGCACCCGAATTCTAAAGTTTTGAATCTGCCTATCATTCTCAGTGACCATGCACCTATTCTGTTTTCTACTGATGGTACTTTTACCAGGCCTAAGCAGTCCTTCAAGTTTGAAAACTGGTGGCTTCTTGAAAATGACTTCCTAGACGTTGTTAAAAATGTGTGGGAAAACTGTGGGTCTCACAAGTCCTTCCATGACAAAACTAATAAACTAGCTACATCTCTGAAGAAATGGTGCAGGAAGAAAAATCCTATGCAGCAAGAGCAAGCTGACATCGAAAAACATATCAACCGCATACAAATGCAGCCCCCAAACCTGCAAGATCACGCGTTGGAAGCCACGTTATCTCGCAGATACGATTTGAATCTCACAAAGATGGATACTTTCTACAAACAGAGAGGTAAGAAACAATGGGCGACAAAAGGTGACAGAAATACCCAATACTTCTACAGGGCGGTACTTAAGAGAAGAAAGAGAAACACCATTCTTGCCATCACTGATGAAAACAATGTTACACACCAGAAACCAGACTTGATTGCCAACACCTTTGTCAACTACTTCACTCATATATTTCGTTCGGCTAATGACAATTTTGTGACCCCTTTTGCTAATACTAACCTCCCTAATCAGGATGGGGACCCAACTTACATTCTCCTTCTAAAGATGAGGTTTTGCAGATCTTAAAAGATATGAAACGCAATGCTTCCCCAGGTCATGATGGCTTCAATGTTGAATTCTATCTAGCAGCCTGGAGTTGGATTGGAGACGAGGTCACCACTCTGGTTCAAACCTTCTTCACCTCTGGTATTATTCCTCCTCACATTGCGGACACGAATATTGCTCTCATTCCAAAAAAGCTGGTTCCTCTTCTGCCTACTGATTTTAGGCCAATTAGTCTCTGTAATGTTGTTTATAAAATTATTGCCAAAGCCATTGCAAATAGACTCAAACCTCATCTCCCTGATCATGTGGATCATGCCCAACAAGCTTTCATCAAAGGTAGAAGAATTAGTGATAATATTATCATTGCTCAAGAAATCACCCACTCTTTCAATTTGTCCTCTTGGAACCATGAAGCTTTCATGATAAAAATTGACCTGGCTAAAGCTTTTGATCGTATTGAATGGGACTTCATAGTTGCGGCTCTGCTACGTAAAGGGCTGCATGGTCATTTCATCAACCTTATCCATGCCTGCATTTCGAGCCCTACTTTCTCTGTCATCATTAATGGCCAGCCGACAAAAAAATTCAAAAGCCGGAGAGGTATTCGACAAGGATGCCCTTTATCGTCGTACTTATTTGTCCTAGCTATTAATGAACTCTCTATTGGTCTTAATGAAGCGCTTCAAACTAACAACCTGCATGGAATATCCCTGGGGCCCAGCTGCCCCTCCATCCACTCTTTACTTTTCGCTGACGACTTGATTATTTGTGGACAAGCTAATTTGCAGGAAGCTACAGCAATATACAATGTGCTCCAACACTTTTGTGCAGGTTCTGGACAGATTCCAAACTGGACCAAATCCTCCATTCTTTTCAGTAAGAAAACTCCCAACTCGGTTAAATTGCAAATTAAGGGACTCTTTCAGGTTCCTGACATGGATACTACTTTTGTACATTTGGGGCACCCACTCATTTTACCTGCTAAAAACAGATCCTCGGCTTACAACTTTGTCATTGATAAGTTCAGAAATAAACTTCCCTCTTTTAAAGCCAACATGCTTTCGCACGCTGCTCGTATTGAAATCATTCGATCTGTTTTTTCTTCTATCCCTGTGTATTTCATGTCCAACATTTTATTCTCCAAAAAACAAATCACTCAGCTAACTGCGATCATCAGAACTTTTTGGTGGTCTGGCATTAGAGACAATGTCGCAGGGAAGAGTTTATGTCTCAGAGCATGGAAAGACATCTGCTTACCTAAGGAAGATGGTGGTTTGGGCATCAGGAACCTGCAAGCAATCAATGAAGGACTGCTATTAGCATCTGCTTGGAGAATTGCTAATGATCCTACTTCCCACTTATACAAGGTACTAAAATCTAAATACTATGATTCTTCAATCTGGAAAGCTGCTGCGAATGTCCCGAAATCTGGTTTCTGGTCCTCTATTTTAAAAATCATGCCCAAACTCGCTGCCAACTCTTCAATTCAAATTACCCAGGGAAATAGCTCCATTTGGAGCTCCCCTTCGTGCTCACAGTGGCGTACTGTTAATGACAACCTCATTATCCACACCCCCCTTATAATTACCCTACTCACATTTCAGATTTATGGCAGGCTGGCACTAAAAACTGGAATAACGCTCTGATTAAGTCTACTTTTCAGCAGCCGCTTGCAAACGACATTCTTAACACTCCCATTATTTATGATGATTGCCCTGACATTCTTTGCTGGAATCTTACTCCTTCTGGAATTTGTAACTCCAAATCCACTTATAAGCTGTGTTTGCAGGACATTAACTCAAACCCCAGGAACAGACCGGCTGTTCTTGTTGCCGCTACAAAACAGTTACTCAAAAATGTCTGGAAATACAAGTCTCTCATTCCTAAAATTAAAACTTTTGCATGGAGGCTTCTCAGGAAAGCTTTGCCTACGGGGAGCAGAGCTGGGCGCTTCTCCATACACATCTCTAAGCAATGTGTCAGATGTGGCATGGAAGAAGATGAGTTTCATCTGTTCTTTTTATGTCCCTTCTCTCGAGCTATTTGGTTTTTACCTCCCTGGAATATGCTGATAGAAAATTTCTTCACCTCGGACACCACCATGACAGCTTGGTTTTCAACCATGCTTAGCTCCAATCATCCTCAAGCCAATCTGCCTAACATTTTAAACTTTCTTTGGTGTATTTGGAAAGACAGGAATGATGCCATTTTCAGGAAAAAGAAGTCTCACCCACATCATATCAAGGCGGCTGTCAGTGCCATAGAAGAGTTTTCCAATCTAGCTATGACTAACGTTTTGCAGGAACATACCAACAATCAACAAGACCAAGCAGAAACTCTGTCCACTGATGTGTTGCACCCTACCTCCCCTGGCGACAATCCAAACACTCTCACCCTTCATACAGGAATGCCAACTTCTGGCAATTCAATTTCCTCTGACCTGCTAATCTCAGGACCTAAAATTTTCTCTGATGCTGCTCACTGTTGCTCAAAAATTCGTGGTCTTGCACCTAACCAGCAGGCCACGGGTATTGGAATCTATATTTATTTCGTGCAGGATCTTCAGGATGTCTCCATCTATGTGCAAGGCCACAGTCCTGTTGCCTCCTCTCCTTTGGAAGCTGAAGCACAAGCTCTTCTCTTGGCTGCTCAAGTTGCTGAATGTCTTCAAGTTCAGAATCCCTCCTTTCTCACAGATTGCCTCTCCTTGGCAAAAATGGCAGCCTCTAGAGACATCACAAGCTCTACGGTGCAGTGGAAGATCAGACCACCTTTGGCTGGATTCATTCGAGCTACCTCTTCTTCTCAAAGTGTTGTCTTTCACATAAAAAGGGACCTCAATGTTGTGGCTCACAACATTGCACACCAGAGCCTTCTCCCTCAGTTTGTTTGCTATGCCTCTTCTCATAGCCATGGCTCATGCCACTATGTTTCTAAGCTTCTATACCTAAAACCCACTGGTTCTGTAATATCTACTGTACACTGCTTTTAATTTCAATAAAGCTCCATTTACTTTAAAAAAACGGTTAGCCAACATGTGGTAGTACAGTTTTTAGTACCACATGGCTAGTTGAGGCAAGTTTGCACCCTTTTTTCCCCTATATTTAGGTATGGAGGGTGTACTTTTTTCTACACAAAAATTCTATTCAATTCTTTCTTTCTCTCTTTCTTCTACCTTGAAGCGGATTCCTCTTATTTGGAGTCTGCACTTGGTTGGTGATTTCTCCATCATACGCACGCCGTCATACTGCTGTAATCGGGATCCGAATCCATCTTTTTTTCCGCTGCTCGTCTGGGTCGGAGCCCGGGAGAAACGTCGGGTACACCGTATGTGTGTAATACCTTGAGGTGTTGCACGTGTGGTGCTCCTTAATCGTAGAGGCCATGTCACATACGTCTTCAACGACAACATTCCGACGGGGACGTAATCCCGTCGCTGGTCTTCAAGGACCGGGTGGCTTCTGGAGTCGTCGAGGATCAGCAGGTACGACTACATCAACCACGTTCACACGGGAATGTTTCCCGCTTAACGGGCTACATACTGGTATGTTACCGATTTTCCTCCGTTACTTGCATCAGCATAGCATAGGTGTTGGTTTTGGGCATCGCGTAGGTTGGAAAATTTATTGTTTTCTGCCCCGAGCCCCAACAAAATCCCCTTTGGGCGGATAGGGATAAGGCCCGGGTCTTTGCCACCTTGCGCGAGCGAGTCGGGAAGGTTCCCAAGGCGATTGAATTTCGTAGTCGAGTGCTTCGGCAGGTGATGATGAGTTACTTTTGCTGAATGAAGCGCCCAAGAAGCTTTGGGATTTATTCGGGCTTTCCACACAGCCTGATAAGGTTCGCAGGATGGTGAGGCAACAGATGCAGGCGGGTGCTCGCTGCGCCCTGGCCTTTGTGCACTCGCACTGGCTAGGGGCTAATTTAATGTAGGTGACGGGAGGTCCTCCACTTGGTAGGGATGAGCCGATGGCACCACATTACGCGGCGGCGAATGCACTGTCCGCCCTTGTGGTGGAGAAGATCTTGGAGGAGTCAGACTGCATAGTGGGTGCCCGCCTCATGGTGAAGAAGGGGTTGGATTCGTGAGTTTATAGGGTCCTTTAGTTGTAGTTTGTAGGCTTGTGCATAATTTGTGGGAGTTGTTTTGTAATTTGCTATTATGAGGTGCAGCCCCCGAGCATCGGGTGCGGCCTGTTTTTGTAAGAGTTGTTATTTGCTATTGTGAGGCGGAGCCCCGGGGGTATCAGGTGCGGCTTGTTTTTGTTTTAGCTAAGCACAAAAAGCCCTTGTTGTTTTTAGTGCGAGTGATTCGTTGGGGGTGTCAAAACGTGAGCCCCAAAGTCCTCGAGTGTTTTGAAGAGTTGTGCGATCACAAGTGTTAACCATGTCCTAGGGGTGTCGGGTGTTATTGCCGCAGCCGAGACCCCGAGCGCAACGCAAGTTTTTGTCGTGAGTGCGAGTAACACCTCGGGGGTGACGAGTGTTGCTCCGTGCTTGAGCCCCGAGTGCCTGTAATGTAAGTTTAGTCGCAAGTGTGAATAACGCCTCGGGGATGGCGAGCGCTGCTCCGCACTCGAGCCCCCCCGAGTGCCTTTTGAGTTCTCTTTGACCTACCACTTGGAGGAGGCTCGTGTCGGTCACCATCGTGATTTTTGTGAGTTCTTGCTGTGCTCCGAAGGTCTCGGAGATCTTGTGGAATTCCCTGTCGGACCGGTCGAAGCTTCCGCTGACGGTGATGACTCCCCTGGGTCTTGGCATCTTGAGCTTGAAGTGCGCGTAGTGGGGTACGGCCATATATCGAGCGAATGTTGGTCGGCCAAGGATTGTGTGGTATTGCGACTGCCAATCCACTACTTCGAAGTCAAGATTCTCCTTCCTGAAGTTTCCTTCATGCCCAAAAACAACGTCGAGGCTGATCTTGCCGAGCGGAGAGACCTCCTTGTCGGGCCCGATGCCATGGAAGGTAGTGTCGGAAGTCTTCAGTATGGAGGTTGGGATGAACATTTCTGCAGCGTCTTGGTGAAGATGATGTTGATGTCGCTGCGTCCGTCCATCAATACACGCGACATATCATAGTTGCCAAGTCGAGCTTCGAGAACCAAGGCTGCATGGCCTGGCCTAGGGACGGCTGGCGGGTGATCCTCTCACGAGAACGTGATATCAGTCTCCGAGCCACGGAGGTACTCGGTACTACAGGGTATGAGGTGGCCGCCAGATAGACCTGTCGGGTGACCTACTTCTGCTGCCTGTTGGATGGGCGTCCTTGTTGAATCATGTATATCCGTCCATGGGCGAGTGGATATTCTTCTTCGTCGTCGGGCGCTTATTGGCGTTGTTGCACTACGGCCACCTGGCGAGGTGGTATAGACGGAGTTGGAGGTGCGTCATGGGCAAGCTGCCCGGGGATGATGTTTGCAAGTGGTTGGGGGCAGGCTGCGCATCTCTACCATGTGCCTCATAGAGCTGATTGAAGCATGGACAGTTTCTCAAGGTAGGGCATGATCTGAGTTCTCCTCGCTCGTCCTTGAATCAGTGGAACTGACAAGGTCCATCGAGTTGGTCTCTGAGTACGCACCACTCGCCCCCGCATCGCCACTCCGGCTCGCGCCAGGCCACAGACACAAAGGCCAAGGTGACCTGCGATCTCCCAGCGGTTACTGAAGGGCAGCGGGAGGCCATGGCCTAGGGTTTTCGACAAAACCCCCACCATCCGCCTTCACCACTAGATCATCGCCACAGGGGAATCACCACGCCGAGGCCCCTACAACCGTCAACACCACCACGGTACCTCACAGCAGCCGAGCCACGGCGCCACCACGCCTAACAACGGACATGACCCAACCCACCTACCGAGATGCCAGGATGGGTCAGGGCCTTGGGCAGTAGCAGTCGTCGAGGCAACACCGCCAAGCACAAGCCACACCACCACCATCGATGCCATCGCCGAGTCTTCGCAGTGCCGCGCCACCAACGGGATCGGCCGTCAGATCAAATCCATTTGTTGCCGCGCTGGGAGGCCCCACCGCCATCGGCACTACCCGGCTTTGCCCTGCAATGACCCACGGCGGCGGTGAGGGAGGGAGGCAGGAAGAAGGCACCGGCAGCGGGGAAGCTACGGTTCCCCCTGTGTCGCCTCCGAGAGGGACGCAGGGGTCGATTCCTGCAGTTTCGCTCAGATCGCGAAATATATATGGCAAAGAAAAGCTATGCCGGCAACGTTCCCAGCCAGCAGCCAGCAGCGGCACTGCTCACCGACCTATCCAACTGCTCAAGAAATATATATATATATATACACACACTGCTCAAGAAATATATGCACACAGTAAGTCAAAAGAAATAGTAGCTATTGCAGGCAGGATAGAAGGAAAAAAAGGAAAACACATGCGAAGAAGACCCTTGTAGCACGGCAACACAGCAGTGGTGAGACAACGTCCCTCGTTCCTAAGAGTGCCCCTAAGAAAAACAAAAATAGCTCAGAATTATGTACAACATACCAAACTGCAGGCAAACTGGGCATTAAACCAACATCACCACAAAAGACATGAGAACAAATCTCAATTGACCATAATCAGAACAAACTTATATAACCACGAGAACCATATACATCAAATTAAACTGAGATTAAGCCAGCATCACAATAAAAAAGCACGAGAGCAAATCTCAATTAATCATAGGTACAACAAACCTATATAACTACAACAATAGTAATATCCCAAAACCAAAAACAATCTATCAAGTGGCCAACAACCTGAAGATAAGAACAAAGCGGGGGCGAGACAGCGTCCATCGCCCCTAAGAAAAATAAACATAGCTCAAACCATACACAACAAATCAACTGAACATTATCACGAAAGGCATGAGAACGTACTAATGATAAATAACATGAAAACCTATACATGGCTAAACAAATCACCTGAGAAGTAGATCTGGCAGCCGTTGATTGAGTAGCAGCAACAAATGAACACCCTCGCCACTGCAGACCACCCTCACCACAGCAGACCAGCCCTCTTCCCAACACAATGCAGCTAGCACAAAACTAAGGATGTGACCAAACCGGCCGGAAGACAACCCAACATCAAACCCTGACCACAGGTATGCCCAAAATAAACGCAAGAGAAAATGAACATCGGCTTCCGTTCCACAAAGCAAGCAACACAACAAAGATCCGAAAAGAACTAACACATGACAATCCACCAACAAGAACCAGAACAACGACCCGGCAGTGCGAACAGCTCCATCACCTACAATGTTACGGTTCAACAACCACCACAGCGAAACACCGAGAAGAAGGTCGAACGAGACAAGAGGCAACCGATGCAAGCACCAATGAATAAAGGCATCACAAGACAAATCGAGGCGAGGCAGCAACACAAAGATCGAAACTAACGAAGAAAGGGAAAAGAGAAGAGGAAGAGATCGCGGTCGCATCATGTAATTGCAATCCTAAGGTAAAACCCAGAAGTTGCAGTGCCCGTTTCTAGCAATATAGTATCAGTGAGCTTTCTCCTTCCCCGGGGATGGATTTTTAGTTTATCTTGGGAGTGTTCTTCCAGCTTGTCCTCTTCCCTAAGGTTTTCTTGCAGTCTCTGGTTTTTTTAAGGAAAGATCCTACTACTCCAGGTAGGGCTCTAGAGGAGATTCCCTGAAAGAGCTAAGATAACTAAATTGATCGTGTCTCCGCAAGCATGTGAAATAACCAAAATGCTCCGATGGAGGCTTGGTCATCACGATCGATCTACCATGTACCTTTTATCAACGGCTAAGAACAATCCAGCGAAACGACGGATAACTGAGATCAACCAAGCCAAAGATCTGATGGCCAGGACCGTTTTGGACAGCCTATCCAACGACCAAGAGCATCCGATTAACATGAGGACTCTAATTCCTCCGACTATTAACTTCTACGATGTGCATGATCATTACTGGCACACCCATCACCACCAGATTCGTTTTCGTGTTCATAGCAGAGTTAGATGTGGCCACGGCCATATTCATGCTTTTAAGAAATGCTAAATTTACAATGGAACAACAGAACACATGAAATACGCTTGAAAAGAACCGCCCGCATCCAAATAAAGTAATGGTATAAATTTATACACAGCTGCCACATGAATTGGGACGAAGTTCCAGGAGTTGCCAGAAAGCGCCTCCTTTGGAAGTTGCAACCCATTCATGGGCAGATGGGGGAATGTACTGCATCCTCGCATAGTAAATACAACAGCACCTTGAGATGTATGAACCGTCTTAAGAGTATACAGACAGGTGATGATTGATACAAAGGCAGCAGTGGGGTCAGCTCAAAGCTCCTGTCTAAGCATGATGTTAATGATACATATAGGAGTTTTGGGTTGGTAATGGTCATCAGTATCGATTTCTTCGATCTCCTGTTTGTGTAAACAAGAAAGAATAACAAATAAAGATGTGACATATATCTCATTAGATTGGCAATAGTTTGAGTGAACATTACACAAATTTGAAACTAGATGGCCCACAGGGGAACTAGTACCTCCGACATACCACTGAGCTACCCAGTGATTCCCCGAATTTAAGGAATGGCTACTCTAGATTGTAGAAAACAGGTCACTAATTCAGGCACACATGTATGTCGAGATGAAATAACCATTTGCAGTTCCTCGTACTATCATTTATTCATTTTCCTCTATGCAGTGTTAACTCATAGTATATAACTGATTATCTCCCATTGACATAAACGGGCATCTAGTACTCTAGCAAAAACGTCTGCCCATAGTGAATATATGGCTCAGAGGTTTTGTATATATAAATACAGGAAACCCTAACTAGAAAAGAAGAATTAAATAGAAAGTTGCATTTGAATATTTATGAAAATTTTATCTTGTGTACAAGGTTGAGAGAGAATTCAGATAAAATACCTGAACAATATCTTCTCCCTTGATAACTCTCCCAAACACAACGATCTTGTCATTAAAGTCAGGAATTGGAGCAGTCGTGATGAATAGATCAAATCCTTTATTAGTAGGACTCCTTGTAGTTCCAATCATGAAGGCCGCACGCTTTGGACTGCAAAAATCATATAAATCCAGTATGGGTTTTAAGAACAAGATCAGGTCTGCCATAACAAAGGGTACAAAGGGAATTCAATAATTGCGCTACTCGGGAGTAAAACCTGAGATCATTTTCTCCACTTGCTTTGGCTTTCGGTGTCCATCCTTGGGCGGCTCCATTGAAATCAAAATTACCTCCTTGGATTACAAAGTTTTTTATGACATGACGAAATGGCATTCCTTTAAAATAATCACTCTTGCTGTGCCATAGAAAAAATATCAGACAATAAATAAGCAAAATAATGGATTGTTCTTCTTGAGAAATTCTTAGCAGCACTATCTCTTGCGATGGTGTAAAGTATTTTCCCCATAAACTGATTCAATGCTGGCAAAGTTCTACAAGATAATCTAGTATTCAACCATGGTAGCAATATGTTGGCACTAAAAACGCACTACAGCATGTTTGGTACTTACAGTCCCACGCCACTACAGTTAGTACATCACAACCAATATATTTTTATTATTATATTTTTATTATTTAAGAACAAACCTACCTTTCTTTATTCAAAGGATGGACATATTGAAAATTAAACATCTATATTTGCTAAATAACGGTGCAAATGAGCTTATTAATTGTGAATTAACTATATTAAGGTAAATGCAGTTTTATTAGGACAAAAAAAAGCAATCTGTGATAGAAATTTCAGGTTGTCAGGTAACTAGATATGAATTTCACAAGGATTTTAGTCCACACAGTCAACATACTGTTGACTACTTGGCCCTCGAACAAAACATTGTGGTGGCGCTGTGGAGACAGCCGCACCCCAGGGGGAGGGTCATAGACAGAGAAGGATCTTTGCAGAGAAGGAACAGGGTATAACTGTTTCTCATAAATAGAAGAGTTGCGCCGAAGGGTCAACCAAAGGTGCACCTCCTTTTGTTAAATGAATAATTATACACTATGTGTTCTTGACATTGCATGTAATACTCCCTCCGGTCCTTTTTACTTCACATATAAAATTTGTCTGAAGTCAAACTTTACAAAATTTGATCATATTTATAATATAAAATATCAACATCTACAATACTAATGTTACTATACAATATGAAAATTATATTCAAGATGCATCTAATGATATTGATATTGTATTGTGAATGTTTTTTTTTATAAAGTTGGTCAAACTTTACGAAGTTTGACTTCAGAAAAATCTGATATGCGGAGTAAAAAGAACCGGAGGGAGTACTATGTAAATCACATAATCTCGTTGCAGTAAGTAATATGAATGCTCACCATAAGTTGATAAATCTGTCTACAACACCAGCAGAAGCATCTTTGGATATTTCTATAGTAATTGAGCCTTTCACAGTGTCCATTATCTGACAACAAGAAAACAGCAGCATTATATTATTTGTACATCACAGACGCTTTACGCAATCACATATTTGATTAGACCACTTCACCATCTGCAGAATATATGGATTAGTTCAGAATGTATGTCGCCAGCTTTTATGATGCGAACTTCTAGCTGCATGTAACAGCATACATACTGCTTCATGCGCTAATTCTATGGCGAATAGTAAGTGAATCAGGGTGCTAAATAAACATCTACATAACAAAGGATTCCAAGATAAAACATAAACAATATGTGAGCAAGTTGAGAACTACTTACAAGCACTGTGTACAGGATATTTCAGTATTCACTATCAAGTGTCAACCACATTTGCTGATACATTTCGTGTCTTTAGAACTGTAACCACAACAACCATAGTTACCGGATTCGGTGGAATGGGCTTCGAACCCCAATCTAGATCAATCAGCCCAGATCGGGCTTTGAGATCAGTACAGATTGATGGGGGTTCGCTCCCAATCCGTGGATTTCAAGTGAACCCAAAAATGTGAGCGCTGCAACAGATATTACAGCGCCGCTCAGCTCTCCTCTATTGCCCAGGGCTGTCTGGGTGATGATGGAGGCAGGCACATGGCTGCTGGTCGTCGCGGCCCCTCCTGTACAGTGCCGAAACTGGAGGCTCCTCTCTTTCATTCACCATATGGACGAGCACCACGGGACAGAGCAGGAAAGGCGGTGGGTGTGTATTAAGGCAGGTGTGAGGTAGCAGAAGAACAGATAAAAGATTTTGCGCCTGCAGCAGCGAGGTAGAAGATGTGTGCATGTGTTGTGGCAGGGACTGCAAGGACTACGACGCCTGGCCATGAACCCAACAGATTAGGTTTTCATCTCTAGAGGGCTGATTGACTGGTTCAGTCTTTTTTTTTTTGGTCCTTTTGTTACGTACTTCCTCCGTTCCATAATTATTGTGGTGGTTTTAGTTACCACAAGAATTATGGGACGGAGAGAGGATGGACCAGGAGTATAATAAATATGTGGCCCACTGATGAGTCCAAATTTATACTACTTTTTAGTTATAGTTTTTGCGTTATAATGGTAGGATTGGCCAAAAATATATCGCCTTCGCGCACCTTTTTATATGATTTCACCAGGACCCCAATTATGGAGGAGAATTAAAGTATAAGCAATGAATCCGAAGAATATGGAATGAAAATCACGTTGATTCACGTGATAGGAAACTACCATAAAGATACAAGGCAAAAGGTAGAAGAAACCATTGGCAGGAAGGCATCTAGAGCCAAAGACGGCATCTGGCGCTCGTACCAGCCACCATCGCCTACCCTGGTCGACTACTTCTACTCCGTATCTTCGGATCACCCAGAAAAGGAAGAGAGAGACCAGAAATTCCACTAGAACCAAGAACCCTAGCCTTCGGAAGGGATGGGGAGGGGAGAATCAATAGAAGGGCCCCACTGCATCATCACCTCGTCCACGGAGACTCCGGTATCAACCATCTTCATCATCACACACCCTCCATCTCTTCATACACAAACCCTAGTGGATTCATACTTGTATTGCTTTGATCATTTATTCATGTTCATTATGAATCATCCATTGATGCTTGTCGTCTCCACGTCTGAGTAAACCCCCCTAGTTCTCGGCGATATGGAGGAACCCTAGCATGTTTTGAACGCCGATAGGATTTTGCATCCTCTTTATATGTTTATGTTGATAATCTTCTCGGTGTTGAGTGAAATCGACTAATCAACATTTTTTCCTTCATGGATGTAACACCCCGGGTGTCACGCTACAGTGATCACCTTGTTAATTGCCAAGTCATCATAATTATTCTAATAATAATCACCCTTGATCAAGTCGAGTCCAATTTCAAACTCGTTTGGAAATTCAAAGCAATGTGGGAAAATAAAGTTGTTCCAAAAATTATGAAACCAATTTTGTTAAATGCACAATAATCCTTGAAGCAAGATACCATGGTGTTGGATATTTTATAAAGCATATAAATATCTAGATAAATAAAAACAGTAGCAAAACAGTGACATTTAATACCTTTTGAAATAAAACAAAATACAAATGAATTTATAAATGCCCCAAACTTTTTGTAGCGCTGATATGGAGCATAACACTAATTATGGAACCTATTACATATTTTGAAAAAAAATACAAAAGTATATAAAATAAATAAAACAGTAAAGAAAGAAAACAAAAATAAAAATAAAAAGGAAACTCCCTACCTAACGCCATGGGCAAGGCCCTCCTCTCCCCACTGGGCTGGGCCCAGCCCACCCCATTCCCCTTCTCCTTCCTCGCTACAGGAGCAAGCCGTGCGTGGCAGCCATCCCATGGCGCCATGGCCATGGCTGCCTCGCTGCCGGCTATCCCCCGGTTCCCCTAGGGTATAAGACCCCTGAGCCTCGCGCCCCCTCCCATCTCTGAAACCCTAGGTCGAGCCCGCCCCTCTTTCCCCGCCTTGCCCTCGCCTGTTCCACCTTGCCCAAGCCCGACCGTGGCCGCCGTCTCGCACCGCCGCGGCCAACGACGACGCCAAGCTCCGCCGCCGTGTCCGGAGGGCGCCCCGTGGTCGTCTTCACCACCTCCATGAAGGAATCGACTTGAGAAGCCCCGTGGACGCCACCCCCTCTTCTCCGTCGTCGCCGGTCACCGCAGTTCCGCTGCTGGATTCGCGCTTCCCCGTCCTCCCCGCGCCCGCTGCCCAGACCCTACGTACTCGCGGTGAGGCCCTCTACGATTCGCGCCCAGCCTCGTTCCAAACCGCGGCCTCCGTCATTGTCTTCACCACGGCCGGGCTCCAGACGCCGCTGACCTCGCCATGGTCGCCGATTCGGCCGCCCCCTTGGTCCAACGTGAGCCCCGTTAGATGCGCATGGGCTGCCTCGTTCGATTCCCCCCCCCCCTTCGCATGTGATTCGGTCGCCGGAGTCGCCGGTTGGGTCCTCGCCGCCGTGCCTGTAGATGCCGGCGTGCACCGCGTGTGCGTGCGCGTGTTAGGCCAATGGGTTAACCCACTGACCTGTGGGACCCCCTTGGATTAGCCACTAACCCCCTGTTAGATAAATGGGTCTGACATGTGGGCCTCGACCACTTAATTACCTGTTAAACTAAACCTAAAAAACCCCTGTGTATGACCAGTGGGCCCTAAGCCTTTAACTAATTTCCTAGATTAATTAAACTATTAATTAAACAATGTCTCAATGACAGCTGGGTCCCACTAGATTATTAGGCTTAATAAAAGAATTATTAAAATGTGAGGCTGACATGTGGAGCCCACATGTCAGCACTGTTGTGGATAAGGTTGTGGATAATGTTGAATTTATTAATAAAAAAAATCCAGAAATTGATTTAAAATGATTTAAACTTTGAATTTGAATATCTTTTAAACTGTAAGTCAGATTCAAAAACTTTATACATCAAAATTGATCAGAAAAATATAACGAATAGTGATACGCTATTCGTATACCAACCACCCCCCTCTAACATACCGAACATCGAACCGTCCCCCTCCGGACCGTCTGTCCGATGATTTGTCCGGTACTGTCAAAGTATCCGGATGAATTTATTCTGAACATGAAAGTTGTTCGGAATGGATCAACTAACACGGATACACCATCCATATGCTTGTCAGTTGTCCACGACACCTCCGGCATGGTACCTTCCCCCCTCCGAACACCCTGCCCGGTAATTACCCCGGAGCCGGTATTTCATCCACGGATGAATTCCCGCTCCGAGCAAAACACGTTGCGTTGCGTTAGAACCCCGTTAACATTGCGTTTGCCATGTCTTGTATTTGTATTGCTATTGTTGCTGTGTATTTATTGTTTCTCCCCCTCTCTTATTGTTCGGTAGTCCCGACGACCGCTTCCGATGCCCCTGTGATCGACTACGTCGTCGACGACCGTGTACCCCTACCTGCGAGCTTCCAGGCAATCAGAGCCATTCTCTTCCCCAGATATCACCTACTTTTCCGTACTTTCTTGCATTAGGCATTGTTACTGTTGATGCTACATTACAATCCTATTCAATTGCATAGCCTGATTTTGTCGCCCCTTGTTGTACCTTATCCTATGCTGCCTGCTATATCTATATATTATATTCACCAGTGAGCCCTGCGCATTGTTAGCTAGGATTAGATAGCGGGCCGTGGCCACTCAGGGAATGACGCGGATGCAAAATATATATACAACTGCAACAGGTACGGATCAATGCAGACGCCCTAGGGAACCTACAACGGCGAGACTCTGCCGAGTCGCTTCGAGTTTGACTTACGAGTGGACGAACTCGTATTTCACTCTCGTCGGCTCAGTAGCGTAGCATCACCGGGATGATACGAGGTTTACCTCTTTAGTTCATGCCGCTGATGTCTCTGTCAAACCTCTTTAAGTGTGCTATCGAGGGTGATACCTCCTGGTTTCACTTAATGGTAGGTACTCGAACCAACTGGTGTCCTTAAAGGTAAGAGTCGGGCGACCCAACGGTGCCCGCGAGCGGTATATTGTCGGGAGCGACAGGGAGGGTACGACCGACGTTACTGGCGTGCTTGGCCCCTACTCGTATCTCGCGAGAGTTACCAAACTACGAAAAGTCGAGTTCTCCCAAGAGCACACGCGAGACAAGGTAAGGAGACAGACAAGGTAAGGAGACAGTTCACCTTGTTGGTAACCGCAGAGACTTGGTGGGACGACAGGGCAGGCACCGATGTACTGGTGGTCCTGGCTGCTGTCGTTGTCCGCGGGTCAGTTAAGTCGAGACAACGATAACGGTTGTCACGCAGGTTAATTAAAATGTTAAATGGTTCGACGGATGTCTTGAGTAGCCTTTTGGCTTGTACGCACTACCTACACGTGGGATAAGAAGTGTGGGCTCCCCTGCATCGTAGTCTCGTTCGAGGGTCTTCAGACGTCAGCAGTATCGCGGGATGATTGCCGGGAAGTGGTGTTTGTCTTCTCTTGCTCGAGCGGTGTATTTGTATTTGCTTTGATTTTGCTTCACCGGCCAGTCACGCAGGTTACGTTCGGGTTAGGGTCCAAAGTCCGGCGTACATAGGATATAGTCCGGCGGATGACCTCTCTGTTGATTGCCGAAGGATGGGCTACTTTGTGTCGAATAGCTTCGGTGGGGTGTTCCCTGACAAGGTGTACGCCACCCTGGAGATCCGAGCGTCGTAGAGTCACGCCAGTGCACCCCTGCAGGGAAGATTAATCTATTCGAATAGCCGTGTCCACGGTAACAGGACGCTTTATGCTGAAGCTGGATCTTACCACTACAAACTATTATTATTAAACTGTATGCTTCCGGGTTTTCTTCCTCGCTGGTATGTCGAGGAGGTGATCTCGGAGGCATTGCTAATTATTACAACTTATTATTATACAATGCTGCAGCAACTTCTGCTGCATTGTTACTTTATGCTTTATTTGAACTGTTGGTTATTCTCTCCTCATGCTGCAAGACTCGTCCGAAGATGCTAGTCTTCAATAGGCCTAGCTTCTTATCCTTGCTCTGACTTCTATCTTGCGGTCCACTATATATAGTCTCCCCTTTCCATTTGATACAATGCATAATGCTTAGTAGCGGACGTAAGACTCACGGGTATGCTAGATACTCACCCTTGCTTTATTTCCCCCTTTATGTTTTGCCTGATCGGCCGCTGCAGTCGACGTTGGAGCCTTGGAGTCCAGGAGCAGGAGATCCCCGATGCCGACCACCGCAACGTGAAGATCCCCGATGCCTTCTACAACGTCGAGTTCCCCGTTGACCAGGAGTAGTTTGGAGGTTCCCAGGCAGGAGGCCTCGCCTTTTCGATCTGTTGTTATTTGTGCTAGCCTTCTTAAGGCAACCTTGTATTCTTGTGTCTGTACTCAGATACTTTTGCTTCCGCTAACTTTGTGCTCTTGAGTTGTTGTATTCGAGCCCTCGTGGCCCCTGGCTTGTATTAAACAGCTTGTATTATTTTATTTATAGAGTTGTGTTATGATATCTCACCGTGAGTCCCTAATCCCGATCGTGTACCTTGCGTGTATGATTACTGTACACGACTTGATTTTGGGGGCGTCACAATGGACAAAAGGTTATTACTACCGGTGGGATGGTGGGTTTGAGGAGGTACTACGGTGACAGAAGTTCTCGCCTCCTTCCCTGGTCATTTGATAGGGGGGGCTAATGCAGACCGCCTTTAGCTGCGTCCATGGGGTAACCCTTAATCATCGTGTTGAAAACCTGATTGGGGGTGAACGATGGTGGCATATGTGATACAGAGCTGCGACATGTATGCGCGTACAGCATATCTGTACTTGGCTCCGCCCACTTGTAGAAGCATACAAAGTGGATTAGAAATTCAAACATAGGGCTATGCTTTAGCGTATGTTGCGATAGATACATACTAGTGGGGAATCCAGATTCCCTGAGAACGCCATAGCCCTATTGATTCCAATCATCTTCATTACTCTCTTTAGTTCTTCTATTTTTCCTGCGCTTTTATTTACTGTTGCCAATGATTATAAACCATATAAAATCTCTGTATCTGGTTTGCTTTGGAACTTCATTAACTTACAGATACACTATAACAAATTTCTACTAGAAATCAAGACCATTACCTTTGCTCCTTGGGGGAGCGATAATCTTACTTCGAAAATGATACAACTAAACCTTGTGCACTTGCAGGCCATCACACACCTAGAGATGGCGAATCGACCCCCCCCCCCCCCCCACACACACACACACATTGAATCAAATTCCAAAGATATAGTGAATCCCAAGTTCCAAATCAGGTAACTATCACGACAACTAGAGTCTAGTCTGGTCAAACAATGCTTTGTTGATGTGCTGTGCACATTTTAAGCAGTGATGAATGTTAAGCTTCATGCACTAGGAAACGCAACCAAAATTCTGAATTAGTGGAAATACACTTCAACACCCCCTCTCACATGTGACGCGGAAAGTCAACACATGGATAGACTCAGAGGTTACATGGACACAAAGGAGGCATCAGCAATTTTTAGATAAACTACGAAAGCCAGGAATTGAACTCAACACCCTACAGACTCTGGTACCATGTTAAGCTCCATGCACTAGCCAGCGCAACCAAAAGTCCAAACTAATGGAAAGGACTAGGCAATCCACATATACACTTCAACAATGGATACTAAAAGACCTCTTTAGAAAAAAGAATACTAAGGGTCTGTTTGGTTCCTAACCACACTTTGACACCTCAAGTTAGGCAAGTTTGAGCAAGTTATGTGGGTGTTTGGTTCTTCTCACCACACCTTAGGCAGGACTTTTTTTGTTAAAAAAAAGCAAGCCCCATATGTCAATACATACAAAAAGTGTGGCAAAATTCTCTTAGGCAAGCCAAAGTGTGGCTAAGAATTTGTACACCTTATGTTAGGCAAGTTGGCAAAAATTATGTGGCAAGCTATCGCAAAGTTAGCTTCCAACCAAACATGCCCTAAAAGCCACCAGTCAAACCCAAACTTTCCACGGGTTGTGACAAGTTTTCATATCTTGCTCATGGTTCACAAATAAGGCCATACACTAGGGGTCTCTTTGGATTGAAGGAATTTCGTAGGAATTCTGGAGGATTCTAAACCATAGGAATTTTCATATGGATTTCCTTTGGATCATAGGATTGACACCACCAAATTCCTAAGGAATCTAATCCTATGCCCTCTATTCCATAGGAATGTCAACATGAGCTCCAAGCTCTTTTTATTTTTCCTTTCAGAAGTCCAATGCACTCACACTCTATCTCTCTCTACTCTCTCCTCATTCCTACAAAATTCCTGTGTTTGTTTCTTGCGCACTATCCAAATACATCTCTTGTAAAATTCCTGTGTTTTGAAATCCTGTAGGAATTGAAGTGCATGCCATCTTAACCCTTTGTTTTTTCTAATTTCTATTCCTATGTTTTGAAAATCCTGCAATCCAAAGAGGCCCTAGATTGCTAAGAAAATAATAGATTTCCAAGCCATGTGCTTTTCAGTGTCATCCAGTGCAAACAAATACGGAGTAGTTGATTATGAAATTTTCAAAACATAAATGCTCTACTTTAAGCTGATGATCATACCATGCTTCAATTTATTTTGGAAGTATTAACATGGTTTAGCTGACAATAGCAACACAAAAACGACGTGATATAAACATATATTCTACATCAATCCGATATATGCACATAATAAAAAGCCCACAAATCTAACCAAATTGATTGGAAACAATGTCCAGTTAGCAAAGAACTTACCGCGTAGCTTGGGGTACTTAGTTTTGTTGAATCCTCAGATCTTTCTATGTTCTTGAAGTCGGGATGAAAATACACAAGAGAAAAGAAGCAATGAGCTTGATGTCTAATATCCTTTAAACTGACAACAAGTAAGATATCAAGGGCATTCACATCAGGGAATATGGAAATTCCGAAAGCAGCTTATAATGATAGAAATGAGAGTCTGATGTCTACTACTAACTCCGTTCCATATTAATTGTCGCTGAAACAGATGTATCTAGCACTACGTCTAGATCCATTCGTTTCTGCGACATTTAATATGGAACGGAGGTACTTAATTGTAGAAGTGCAGGCACTTAACCATATAGAGATATGACACTTCCGTTCTCTTTTTAATGCTCAATTTCAAAAAAATTGCAGGTTTTATAACACGCAATATGATTTATTTATTTCACCCACAGTACTGGATAAGCATTCAGCTAGTATAATGTGAAATACAGAGCAAAGAAAAAAATCAACAGTAACCATTATCAAAAGGAAAGAGATTAGAAGTTAGGAATTAATTGGAGAAATGTGGAGATAGCATGCTCGTAACTGGTGTCATACTATTGACAAAAAGAAAAAACTACTTAAGAGATTCAATAAGACAAGAAGGTCATATTATTATTAACATAAAAGATGGAACCACTTGAAGATTCAACAAGACAAGAGCATGTGTATCATGCCCTAGATTGTCTAGTGTACCTCAGCCCGAGGAAGATCAATCTCAGCATCGAAAGCCGGCCTGTGGAGCATTTGGAGCACATCAATAGAGGGACAAGAATGAAATTTGTGAACTACCAAAGCTAAAAAGTCCATGATTTATTTGAACGGGTGTATTGCATTATTAGGTAGATTAAGTGTGCTTTGGGACACCTAAGACTACAAGTACTACGATAAAGTTCTTTCTTAAAAGGGTCACCAACCTGTGATGGTAATGCCTGTAAGTTGCATAGAGACATAGCACAACCAAGACGACTATCAGGTTCCAGGTGATGATACTAGAGTAACTGATTCGAGATGGGCCCTTCTTTGTCTTGCTTTGAATCAGCAACTGCTTCGGCTTTATCCTTGCCATCTGCTACTCGTGCAGGGCAACAGCTCTCTGGGAGATTCTTTTTTGTCTAGGAGTGCAAAAAAAAACGTTTTGTTTCATGACCAGCTAGAGAGGCAAATTTGCAAATGAGTGTGCAATAAATCGCAGAAAACTATGCAGAAGTGCATAAATCAAACAGGATGAGAAGCAAATAACTGTACGTTATTCAGCACGCTACCGTTTAACCCTAGGTCAGGGGCAGATCTAGACTAGATTAAATGGTGCACCGCCAAACCAAGAAATTTTGGAGACCGCAGCGGGGTTCAACTAATCACTGGATGAAAACAAGCTCGTACCTCAAACCCCAATGGCCAAATATTACGGATGGGGTGGAGACAGCGGGAACGGCGATGGCGGCCACGCGCGCGATAGTCCGGGTGCTGGGAGGCGGGAGCGGGATCGAGGCGTTGCCGACTTGCCGTGACCAAGCTACGGCACGGCGGCAGCCGAGGGCACGTGGTAGTAGACTACTGGGCGAGATAGAGCCGCTGTGAGTTTGGTTGGTCTGTCGAGAACCAGGACACGGGATAGGTGAGTATATTGAGGTTTTAACACTTAACACTATTTATTGGATATTGGGGCTTTTTTTTCTCTAACTATATAGAGCGAACGTGAGCGCGCTTGTCTCCTGGCGCGACGCGATATGCGTCGTCGATTTGGCGATTGAGGCCGAGACGTTCCACGTCAGAAAAGACCGGGGTCGCGCGGACAGCGGTTGGAGCGAACGGCACCTGCCTTTATTGCGGCAATCTCTCCTCTCGCGTCCCCACTCACCCCACTTCCCCCACTTCTCTCTCGCCGGTTACTGGGAGTGGCGAGAGGCGATTGGGAGGACGTCGTCGTCGTCGCCGCCGGTTTTCAGATAGAAGCCGGCGACAGTAAGCCTCCGCGTCTAGTGACCACACCGGTGTCGACCACAACGGAGAGGGGCGGCGAGCTCCGGTGAGTTTTTTTCGAGCCCATTTGCGCGCTATATTTTCCGTGGGTGGTCGCTGGCGTTTCATCGGTGGAGGTCGCCGATTGGGGCTAGAATCCACCGGAGTTTGAGTTGCTCCGCACGCATTTGTTAGTGCGGGTGGGGGTGGGGGAGGGGGCGGGGGGTGGCAACGGCGAGCACATATTTCCGGCGAGCTCTAGATTCGATATGTGTTCGCTGCCGTGGGTGGTCGCCGGCGTTTCCTCGGGTCGAGGTCGCCGATTGGGGCTAGAAGCCACCGGAGTTTCAATTCCTCTGCACGCATTTTTTAGTGCGGGTGGGGGTGGGGGAGGGGGGTGGCGGCGACGAGCACAGATTTCCGGCGTACTCTGGATTTCATATGTGCTCGCCGGCGTTTACTCGGTGGAGGACGCCGTTTGGGGCTAGAAGTCGTCATCCTCATGTCATTTTTCAGTACAGTTGCCATGTTATGTTCATTACAGTTGCCATGTCTTGTTCATTATAGCTGCTAATGTACTCTGCCCGATTTGCCATGTATGCTTTGAACTGCATTTTGTGTGCGGCATTTTTGTGTGGCAGGTGTTGTTGCCATGTACATAGCAGTGGCGGTGGCGAGCACAGATTTTCGGCGTGCTCTGGATTTCATATATGCTCGTCGGCGTTTACTCGATGGAGGACGCCGTTTGGGGCTAGAAGCCAGCATCATCATGTCATTTTTAGTACAGTTGCCATGTTATGTTCATTACAGTTGCCACAACATCAATTGAACTGCCTATCCTTTTCAGCACAGTTGCCATGACCTGTTCATTATAGCTGCTAATGTACTCTGCCCGATTTTGCCATGTATGCTTTGAACTGCATTTTTGTGTGCGCATTTGTGTGGAAGGTGTTGTTGCCATGTAGATATCAGTCGCCATGTTGTAATGTGGATTTGCGGTGTAGGAGTATTTTTGTACTGACATGTGCCACGTCTTTATCAATTTAATTGCCATGTCCTGTTCATTACAATTGCCCTGTTTGAGAATGGTTGAATAATGTTGTTCTTGTTTCGAGGGAGAAGTGCCATGTGCTGATTCTTAACCGCTGTTTTTACTCGGCACCATTTGCCATGTATTTTGCTATGAGTTGCATAGGAGTTTATTCGCTATGCCGGACACATTCCAGATTGTGTACTCACGTGTGCAATGTCTTATAGTTTGAATTGCCATGTCATGTTGAAAGCTCAAGAATGATCAGAGGGGGAGGGGGTGAATGATCACTTCTAAAAATTCTAAGGAACTTAGAATGAAATCATGCAAACAACGTAGGACTAATGGCATCTCGAAGGAAATACAGTATCGAAAGTAATGCAAGGCTCGAAAGGATTTGGAGCGAAGGAAAACATCGAAGACAAACAGGCTACGAGTAAATACTTGAAGTAAATGCTAGAAGGAAAACGAGCCTGACACAGCGATGTTTGGTAAACCAGTTCACACTCTGCAAAGTGCTACGTCTGGTTGGAGGGACTGGTGATTGAACACCTGGAGCAAAACTCTCTCCGTCCTATTCTCCACTGCAACAAACTCCTCGAGCTTGTCCAGTTTTCACTCGTGGTAGATGATTCAGGACATCTCCGAGACCTTTACAAACTTCCTTCAGCAGTGATAATTACTCTTCGACTGCTTGACAGGCGACGCCTAACCGTCTAGGAGACTTGCAGATCTCCAAGATAAAAAGATCGGCTAATCTCAACCTAAGTCATAGTGAATTGCTCAACTCAGTTCAGACTTGGGTGTAGGTTTTCTCTCGATGGATCTCTTTGGGGTGCTCTCAGACTTCTGTCTTAGAATCTTCAGTGGAGCAGCCGACCCGAAATGGCGGGTAGGTGCGGGGTATTTATAGTTGGCGATCCCGATGGGTAAAATGACTGAAGTGACCCGATGCAACCGCTTGACGCGTGTCCACAACGGTCGGATTCCAATCACTGCGCAACTTTACTTGAGGAACAAGTAAGCTGACTCACCGAACGAGTTCTCTCTCGAAGGCACGAAGTGCGATGACTTTTCCTTCGAGCTATTCGCTCGACTCGGTAAGATTTCTCTCGGTAGGCTTTTGTGGGTTTTGGTTGAGCAGAGCAAATTCACTTCGACAAAGATCTCAACTAGCAAACCCCTCTTAATAGTACGGTTTTTCCTACGACTCAAGAAAATAAGGAGAACTAGCAAAAAGACTAAGTCTTCGACCAGCTTCAGCGTTCTCTTCGTTGCGCTTTTGCTCGAGAGAAACATCTTCTTCGACAACATTTTTAGGGGTCGTCTTCCTTCAAAGGCTTCGGTAGATGACTGCAGCTTTACTGCAGTGAGTTGTCCTTCGACCTTCTACTTGCAAACTCCATTCTTTCGGAACCTAAGTATCTGTTTATACTCGAAAACAATATTAGTTCCACTTCTGCTTTGTCTAACAATGTCCAAAACCTTCGGGGGCAAAACTTGCTCTTACAATCTCCCCCTTTTTGGACGATTGTTGACAAAACAGGCATCGATAAATAATTTGAAAAAGTTTGAGTTTTCGATGATAAACCAGTGCTGAGATCGATGAAGTACTCCCCCTAGATGTATGCACGGAAGATAAAGATTTCCTGTGAAGTGCATATTTGACAAGTAGTGTCGAGGGAAAAACATCAATAGTCTTAGTGAGAGAAATTGCATTCCAGATAGTATCCAATGTGAAGTATGCAATTTCCTCGAATGACCTGTGAACTTATATGAAAGATAACTTCCTGCAAAAATGGTTAAGTATAGCAGGCAGCAGATAGATATCTTACGAAAAGAGTAGCAGTTCACAGTCCTACTTAGAGTTAGTTACAACCAGATCGAATGTGAATCGAAAGTTTGTTGAAACTACTCAGAAACCTCAAAAACAAGAGTTTATTGAATGGAATGCAAAACCCTTAACCCCGTAGGCAAACTAATTTCTTCGATGCCACTACATCTCCCCCTTTTTGTCACAACGTACAAAAAGATCGAGAGAATAGGGTCGAAAGAAATCCCTACTCGCGACGCTGGCTCCGGCGATGACGAGAAGATTCGGCGAGCGTTGGAGCACGACGAATTGGACGAGCGCCTGGAGGAGTGATCTTCGTGCGGAATGAATGTTGATCTCCTGAAGATTCCAGCTGCGATTCCGGCGGGGTCCTGGGGCTTCGAGGAAGTGGCGAGTGAACTCTGGGTTGACGTTGAGGAGGGGCTTCTTCTTCTTGCTCGGAGTCAGAGGATAAATTGTCCAAAGTGATATGATAATAATCATTGACACTTAGCACATCTCTGTTCTTCGGTAGGCGAGGGATATTGGGATCCGGTCGATCTACTCGATCATCATTGGTCCAATTCCTGTTCAGATGGGGAGGATATTCTTCGAACCCGCAACGTTGAAGTTGACCGAGGGAATTGAACTTCCGAAGACCTTTCCAATCACGGCGAAGGCATTCACGCAGCATCTGATTGTTGTTCATGGTAATGTTACGCAAGTGATTGATCTCATCCATCAGAGCTTGCTTCTGAATAAAATCTTGATCAATGTGATGTTGAAGCATTTGCTGGGACCGAAGAGAAACTTCCATATGATGCACTGGCTTGATAAACTTCGAGCGAATATTGCGCTCAGCTAAGTGGGCGCGGATGCCAGTGTGCTCAGCAAAAGGGTCGTTGGGTCGAGCAACAACCTGCAATACTTCACGAACAGGAGGAGTGAAAATCTTCGGGTAAATGGATACGGGGAATGGCACGTCCCGAGAGTAATTGCAGATTGCCATCAGCCATGGTGCATATGGCTTGTGGGAATTGTGGTCATCAGCACAAGACACCAAAGTTCTGAGGAAGTAGTCTTCAAAATCGAAGGGATGACCGTGGACTAACTTCAACAGAGCAAGTTGCACATCATTTGGAATTGGAAAATTATCGTGCACATCAAGCATTGGCATCAACGTCTTCGAGAGAATATAAAACCATGCCTTTGCTTCAAATACCAAGTGTCTTGGCTTCGGCTCAGTGGGGTAGTGATCTCCTACGACTTCTGGATCCATCAGCGTAGAGAATTCAGCAGGAGTTGCAGCAGGTAAGTCATGAAGTTTGTGAGGTAATCCTTCGAACCGAGGTAAATTGATGATAGCCAGAAATTGGTCGACAGTCATGTGAAAAACTTGGCCTTGAATCATATAGTCAAATTTCCATGTCTTCGAGTTCTCAGGATCTCCACAGACATAAAGTGTTGCATAAAACTGTTTGATAAGCTCGGGATTGTAACCACAATCGAGAGCAAACATCTTGTGAGCATGCAGGCTATCAATTGTCTCGGCAATGTTCTCGAAACAAGTAGTGGAGTACACCGAAGGCATATCAAGATATTGATGCTGGAAAACTCTTGCCTTGTTGTACAACACACGAGTATAGTAGATAGCTTGCTCTTGGGTCCAAAACCGAAGTGAATAAGCACTTCTGGGCTTCTCGTAGCGATTGGTACCAAAGAAAAATGGCTTGTGTTCGCGCCTTTTGAAGATGGGACCTCCACGAGGAACATCTGAGCGGAACAAAGGCAGCATTTCTCTCGAATGAGCAGAGTGAAGCAGCTCATCAACTGGAAAAACTTCAGCAGCGTTATCTGGCATCTGGAACACTGGCTCAGCAGGTCGAGAGATAGATGATGGAATGTTTACGATATCCTGAGCCGGAATGACTGCAGGAGCATTCTCCTCGGCCTGAGCTACGACTGCATCTCCTTCGTCTGTTTGAGCATTTTGTGCGGCCTCTTCAATTTCCATGGCCTCCAAGTCTTCATCAAATTGAGAAAAAGCATCAACCATTTCTTCATTCGAAGAACTGGATGAGGAGGATGAAGAATTATCACTTGAACTGTCATCTCCAGAACTATTGCTTACGACAGGATCTCGTCGAGAGGAAACTGTCGTGATGTCAACATCAACATCTTCTCCTTCAGGCATAGTCCGGGCAGAAGAGTAATCTTTCTGGACTTGAGTTTCTTGCTCGACACGAGCAACTTGCTCGGTCTCTGCATGAGCTTGGATTTCAGTGGCGGGGGTGGTCGATGGATTGACATGAGGTGGAGATGGTGGGTTTGGAGGAGGTGGCGAGGCTTTTGGTGGTGAGGGTTGACGGGGTGGAGATGGAGGTGGAGGTGGAGGTGTTTGTTGTCGGGGTGGAGGTGTAGCTTGACGAGGGGGTGGAGTTGTTTGTCGAGGCGGTGAACTTGTTTGGCGAGGTGGTGGTGTTTTCTTACGGGGAGGAGTGGGTTGCTTGGTGGGGTTTGGTTCAGTTTCTTGTCGTTCTGTGGAAGCAACGACCTCGGTGGACTTGACCTTCTTGGCGTTCTTCTCGATCTCTGGCGTCCCACGCTTAGAGGTTGGGGCAGCAGACTTTCTCTTTCGAGATTGTCTTTGGAACAGAGCATCATTATGCTCTTTGCAAACAGCAGACACAACTTGTTTTACCTTGTCAAACACAGCAGTTAAATTTTCCTTCTGAGTCCTCCTAAAAGCTTCAGCAGATGCAATCTTGGACTTGAAAAAATTTCGGGACTCAATGTCCTCGGTTTCCTCTTGGAGTTGCCTTGTGTAAAACCTGATTTGCTCTTTATCCTTTCGATCCTGGGTGATATAACCTTCCCAGCGGATCATGTATCGAGCAACATGCTCTTGGATTTCAGCAGGAACATCATCCTCGGCAGTGACTTTGCTCGGTGTAGTAGCCATCTTCCAGAGAATGTGTGAAATGTGTGCAGCATCCCAAGGCGCATTTGCATTAGATTCTCCTTCATTGGAACTTTCTTCATCGGCACGAGGGCCGGAAACAGCAGGTGCAACAGGGGCAGGAGCTGGTGCAGCTCGAGGAACTGGAGCAGCTTGAGCCTTCTGTCTTGCCTCCTTGGCTTTCTTTTTGGCTTCCTTGGTGGCTTTGGCAGCAGCAATGGGTTTTGAGACCACTGCTTTATCCTTCGAGGCACTAGGGGCCTCAGCATTCTTCTTCGAAGCACTTGGGGCAATCACCTTTTCTTTCGTGACTGTGGGAGTCACAACTTGCTCGGTGGCACTGGGGGCCACGACCTTTTCTTTCGGGTTACTAGGAATAGTGCCTTCGGAAATCTGTCGTCGATATTTTTCACTGACCAAATGAAGAATGCCAAGTTGTTGAGCAACCAGAGCCTTTTTATGCTCGGGCTGACTGTGAAAGTTTAGGAGCTTAGAATTAATCAAGTCTTTTTCCTCTTGTTCCTTTTGCTTGGCCAGCCTTTCCTTTCGCTGAATAAGCGTTTCATCATCTTCACCAACTTGAGCTTGCTTTCCCTTCGTTGGAGCCGAAGGTTTTGGTTGGCGAGCAGGAACAGGTGGAGCAGATGAAATAGGTGGATCTGTGACCAAATTGGTCAAGTCAATATTTCCTCGAGGAGCCTGTGGAGCTGGCTCCTGGATCCTTATGCCTCTACTGCTCGGCTTTTTCTTCAGAGGTAAGTCCTCGACATCAGCCTCTGTACCAGGGTCTTGATCATCTGAATTAGCTTCTCCTTCGGAGCTTGCATCAGGAGGTGAAACTATTACAACCTTTTTCTGTCTCTTGGCTGACTTCTTGCCACCCTTCGGTTTGGCGCTAGGGCCAACTTCTTCGGCAGCTTTAGCAGCAGCTGCTTCCTTTCGAGCTTTAGCTTCTTTCCTCTTTTGTGCTCGAAGTTCACGTGCTTCAACGAGCTCTTTAAAATCATCAGGAGTTTTGAGGGCAGAAGGGTGAGCATCAGCTGGAGGAGGTGGTCGATTAAATTTCGTCCACTTTGGCCTTAGAGCTTTGACATCAACCCAAGGATTCTTCATAGCAAACAACCTCTCCCAACGAGGAATAAGAGACTTGTATTCATACCAACGAAGAGCTTGAATTCTTCGAATCTCTTGCAGATGATTTTCTCTTGTACGATCATCCTCAGAACCAGACGGCGTTCTCAAATTCTTTTCAATGATCACTTCCTCAGACAAACCTTCAGAGTTATTGGTGATTCTTGTTCGGCCTCCCACACGCTTGGGAACTCTAATATTTCCTTCGTTACCAGCCATTTTCCTGCGAAAAAGAAGGATACGAGGGAATATAGGAAAGTTGTGAACAAGTACCAACAATTTCGAGGAAAAACATTTTGAATGCAGCAATCTTTTCGAGAGATTTGTCTTATCGCAAGTTTTCATGAAAGTGCTAGGCTAGATTTTCATCGGGTGGAAATCTAACGAAGAACTTGTATGAATAAATCGCACAAGATTAAATCTATCGAAACGATACTGTAGGATTTGCCTAAGTGAGAGAATCCAAGGGATTTCTTACCAAGGACAGATGGGGAATCGACAGAAAAGCTAGAAACAGATTTCCCAAGTTTCAAAGATCCAAACGGATCAAACAGACCTAAAAGAAATCAGAGAAAAAAAAATCAACACAAAAGCTGGAAACGATGAACAGAACGAGATTGAATCGACTCCAGAGCCACACATACCCTAGCTTGGTGATGTGAGGCGACTACGGCGACGCGGATGATGATCTTCGTCGACGGGAACGCCTCCGGCGGCTTCCTTCCGGCAGTTAAGCGGCGAGGGAGTCGACGGCGACGAGACAACACGGCGGCGCGCGAGAGAGAGAGCTTCTGGAGGCGAAGAGACGATGTCGAAGGAATAGCGATGTCTAAGCCGGTGGAGTGGATCAGTATTTATAAGGGAGGTTTTGACCGAGCTGTCAGATCTGATCCAACGGCGCAGATTTCGCGTCTCTCCGCATTCAACGGACGGATTTTGTGGCGGTAATCGCGGGAAATCCCAACGAACCGAAAGAAAGTTGCTCCACGTCCGAGACCAAACTCATCGAACATCGAGTATAAAAGTAGATAAAACTTCGATAGATTTTCCTTCGGAATCAATGACATTCGAGGGGAATCTTGATCGAGTACAATATGTACATGTTCACGAGAGAAAAACACAGATGGGGTAGGGATAGAATAGAGGGAAAACAGGGTCCGATACTTAGTCAATCCGAGGTTAAAAACAGCGATAAAAACTCGGAGTGATAAGTGTATAGGACAACACCAAACGAACAAAATAAATGAAAAGGAAACACGATAGAAAATTAACGAAAGTAAATATCAATGAAAATTTATAATACATAATACCGATGGTTATGATCTTACTGCACATTGCGTGAGTCCAAGATGTTCAACTCACACCTCAGTGTACAGAACCTCTTTTCATCCAAGGGCTTTGTGAATATATCAGCCAATTGTTCTTCGGTGCGAACATGACTGATAACAATATCTTCTCGCTGAACATGATCTCGAAGAAAATGATGACGAATATCAATATGCTTCGTTCGAGAGTGTTGCACTGGATTATGAGCAATTTTGATTGCACTCTCGTTATCACAAAGCAATGGAATTTTCTTCACAAGAATACCATAATCTTTCAGTGTTTGCTTGAGCCACAGAATCTGAGTACAGCATGAACCGGCAGCAATATACTCGGCTTCAGCCGTAGAAATAGATACACAATTCTGTTTCTTCGAGGCCCAACAGACAAGAGATCTACCGAGAAAATGACATGTGCCTGAGGTAGATTTCCTGTCGACTCGATCACCAGCCCAGTCAGAATCTGAATAACCAACGAGATCAAACTGGGCACCCTTGGGATACCAAAGACCCAAGGTTGGTGTGTGTGCCAGATATCGAAGGATTCGCTTGACAGCAATATGATGAGATTCCTTCGGATTTGCCTGAAAACGAGCACACATACATACTGATAGCATAATGTCAGGTCTAGATGCACAAAGGTAAAGAAGCGAACCGATCATCGAGCGATATTTCTTCTGATCGAAAGGTTTGCCCTTCTCATCTGCATCTAGATGAACATTCGTAGGCATTGGAGTCTTGATAGTTTTGCAACCGACAAGATCAAACTTCTTCAGGCAATCTCTGAGATACTTCTCTTGTGAAATGAAGGTACCATTCTTCTGTTGACGGATTTGAAGCCCGAGAAAGAACTTCAATTCACCCATCATAGACATTTCATATTTCTTCGACATTATACGAGCAAATTCTTCGCTAATATCAGGGTTAGTACAGCCAAAAATAATGTCATCAACATAAATTTGACACACAAAAAGATCATTTTTGTATGCACGAGTAAAAAGAGTCGGATCAGTTGTTCCTGGTTTGAAGCCCTTCTTAAGAAGAAAATCCTTCAGCGTTTCATACCAAGCACGAGGTGCTTGCTTTAACCCGTATAGGGCCTTGTGCAATCTGTACACCTTATCAGGATTCTTCGGGTCTTCAAAACCTGGTGGCTGCATAACATACACTTCTTCTTCGATCTCACCGTTAAGAAATGCACTTTTGACATCCATTTGATATAGCAATATACCATAGTAATTGGCAAAGGCAAGCATGACACGAATGGATTCAAGTCTAGCAACTGGGGCATAAGTCTCACCAAAATCAATACCTTCGATTTGGGTGTATCCTTGTGCAACCAGTCGAGCTTTATTCCTTACCACTATGCCATCTTCATCTTGCTTGTTGCGAAATATCCACTTCGTACCAATGATATTATGCTTCATGGAATCAGGTCTATCGACAAGGGACCAGACTTTATTTCTCTCGAACTGGTTAAGTTCTTCGAGCATGGCAGTCATCCAGTCTGAGTCTCTCATGGCTTCATCAAATTTTGAAGGTTCTAGCATGGATACAAACGAGAAATTTCCACAGAAGTTAGCTAATCGAGTACGAGAACGAGTGGTGGGACGACCTAGTAAAAGAATCTCTTCGAGAATTGAGTCGACATTCACTCTTCTTCGAACACGAGGAAAAGATTCTTCATCTTGTGGATCAGGTTGATCTTCGGGATCAGCTTGTCCTTCGGGATCAGCTTGTCCTTCGGGATCAACATATTCTTCGTTTATGCGTTCTCCTTCGACCTGTGCATCATTTGCTTCAGGAAGTTGATCTCCAGCGCCCCGGGCTATGTGTGGGTGTTGGGATACGGGGCAGAAAACACAAATTTTTCACACCTACGGTACCCGAACCCAAGATCTATGCTATGGCAATGTAAAGTAACGGAGGGAATCGGTGTTCATACCTTTGAAGACCGAAAGCGGGAAACGTTCTTACGAACGTGGTTGGCGTAGACTCAGAACTACGACCTCCCTGTCGTGTAGAAGACCACCACCGGCGAGGATGACTCCCGGTAAACCTCCAGCGACGAAGCAGCACCACAAGTGTAATGCCTCGAAGGGATTATACACGTACGGCACAATCGATGTTCCTCCCGGGCTCCGAACCAGGCGAGCAGCGGAAAGAAGACGGCTACGGATCCCGACTCCGGCAGAGCGACGACCTGCCTTATGGTGGAGAACTCCAATCCTGGTGCAGACTCCAAACAAGGGGAGTCCACTTCCGGAAATGGAGAAGGAAGAAGAAGGAGATCAATTGTTGTATGGAAAAAGGGGGGTCTACCCCTCTATATAAAGGCCAAGAGGGGGTGTGATCCCTCTTCCCTCCCCCATGTGGGACTAAACCCCCAAGGGGGGAGGGGTGCGCCGGCCTAGGGGGGGTTGGGCCCCACCCCTTGGCGCCAAGCCCAAGGGGGGGAACCCCCTCCTCCCCTAATGGGCCTCTAAAGCCCATATAGCCTTTTTTCCATTATTTTAATTATTTAATAAGTTTTAAATATTTAATTCAGATAATTAAATAATAAAAACATTATTAAAACAATTAAACTTTATTTTGAACTATTCAAAATGTCCGGAAACCATTCCGTCCTCCTCCGGAACTATTCCGGTGATTTCTCCTATTTCACCGATTGATCCCGTAACTGTCCTATGCATCGATTGCCCTTAAGTGTAACACCCTAACGGTCCGGGAAACAGCAAACATGGTCGAGACTCTTCTCATGGACCAATGACTAGTCAGTTGGACCTGGTTACAATCCTTGACAGCCCCTGCGCTTCCATCGAATGAGCTTCGATCGCTTTTGGAAACCGTTAACGATACGACGTAATCCCTTTGTTCTGCGGTACTTTGTTTGTTCGAGGTTCGATCGTCGGTATCCCACATACCGTGTTCACATCTCGTTCACGACAAACAACTTCTCTCGTCCATGATCATTGCATCTCTTGTGACCTAGTCACGTCCTTGCAAGGGGTTGATGCAATATCACCGAGTGGGCCCAGAGTACCTGTCCTGTCACAAGGAATGACAAATCCCGCTTTGATCTATTAACATACTCATCAACCATCTATTTCGGAATACCCAAAGTGCTCCGTTATAGCCAGCATATTTCAGTCAGGCGGTGGGATACAAATCAAAGTCTCCTCATAGATCGTGATTACGTATGATCATTACGGTCTAAGGACTAAGGCATACGTTACAAAGTCATAGCAACGCTGAACTATGTGACTCGATCACATTGCATTACTTTAGGTGGGTGTCTGTCCATCACATCATTCCCCTAATGATATGACCTCATTGTCAATGGACTTAAGTGTCGCCATGATCAGGAAAGCTTGATCAATCAATTGCCCAATGAGATAGTTTACCCGAGTTAAACTACGGACCATGTTTTATACTACACCTGTATTAGTATTTCCAAGTAATACAGTTATAGCATAGTATAAAACGTATTATGAACAAAACGGATATGTGACAAATATCTTTATTAATTTGTCTCTAGGGCACATATCCAATAGTCTCCCACTTGCACTAGAGTACAAATTACACTAGTTTACATCAGGTATGTATCTAACACCAATGGTCTCTCGGTGTTCTTTAAACTTGCCCTGTGGAAGAGGTTTAGTCATCGGGTCTGCTGCATTCAGATCCGTATGTATCTTGTGAATCCTAGTGTGTCCATCCCTGACGTAGTCTCGCGTCACATGGAACTTTCGGAGGATGTGCTTGGCTGTAGAGTGAGTTCTTGGCTCCTTCGCGTTAGCAATGGCACCCGTGTTGTCGCAGAAGATTCCCACGGGGTCAGTGCAACTTGGAAAGACGCCAAGCTCGATCACGAACTTCTTCAGCCACAGCGCCTCGTTTGACGCTTCGCAAGCGGCAATATACTCCGACTCCATTGAAGATTGAGCGACGACTGACTATTTGCCGCTCCTCCAGCTAATCGCGCCTCCGTTCAACATGAAAACATATCCCGTCTGGGACTTCGAGTCATCTAGGTCTGATCCGAGGCTTGCGTCAACGTAACCCTTTACGGTGAGCTCCTCATCAACTCCTCCATAAACAAGAAAGAGATCCTTGGTTCTTCTCAAGTACTTAAGGATGTTCTTCACCGCTGTCCAATGGGCCATTCCCGGATTACTCTGGTAGCGATTAGTCATACTAATGGCCAACGCTAAATCCGGTCTGGTACATAACATAGCATACATGAGAGAACCTATGGCTGAGGCATAGGGCTTTGAGGACATCTCCTCTTTCTCTTTAGCTGTGGTCGGGCATTGAGTCACGCTTAATTTGACACCTTTTATGACTGGCAAGAGACCTCTCTTGGAGTCATCCATTTTGAACCTTTTCAAAATCTTGTCAATATAAGTATTCTGACTCAAGGCCAACCTCCGATTAGGTCTATCTCTATAGATCTTAATCCCCAGTATGTACGCAGCTTCACCTAGGTCCTTCATGGAAAATTGTCCATTCAGATATTCCTTCACTTCCTCTAAGAATTTCTTATCGTTCCCTATTAGTAATATGTCATCCACATATAACACAAGGAATGCTACAGAGCTCCCACTCAGTTTCTTATAGACGCAGAACTCTTCGACGTTTTGGACAAATCCAAAAGCTTTAATGACCTCATCAAATCGAAGATTCCAGCTCCGAGATGCTTGCTTCAACCCATAGATGGACCGTTGAAGCTTGCAAACCTTACCAGCATTCCTTGGATCGACAAACCCCTCTGGTTGCATCATATACAACTCTTCCTCAATGTTGCCATTTAGGAATGCAGTTTTCACATCCATCTGCCATATCTCGTAATCATGATATGCAGCTATTGCTAGTAGGATCCGAATAGACTTTATCATCGCTACAGGAGAGAATGTCTCCTCGTAGTCAACTCCTTGAATTTGTCGGAAACCCTTCGCGACAAGTCGAGCTTTGTAGACAGATACGTTTCCGTCTGCGTCAGTCTTTTTCTTGAAAATCCATTTATTCTCGACGGCCTTGCGGTCCTCGGGAATATCCACCAAAGTCCATACTTTGTTGGTGTACATGGAGTCTATTTCGGATTTCATGGCTTCAAGCCATTTCTCGGACTCGGGTCCCTCCATTGCTTCTTTGTAACTCGTAGGTTCATCCGACTCAACAGCCGAGATTGCATTCACAAGCTGTCCGTAAAACTCAGTAGGTTGACGGACTCTTGATGACCTACGGGGCATAAAAGGTTCCTCTTCATTCTCATCATGATCATCGTGAATGTCATGATCGTTATGAATGTTGTTCTGGCCATTCTCTTTAACTCCCACTGTGGAAGATGGTTCCAGAACATATTCCGTAGCCATTTCATCCAATTGGAGTGATTGGTCAGTTACTTCATCAAGGTCTATTTTCCTCCCACTCAACTCTTTCGCGAGAAACTCCTTCTCAAGAAAGTGTCCCGTCTTGGCAACAAACGTTTTGCTGTCAGACTTGTTGTAGAAGGTGTACCCACAAGTTTCCTTGGGATAGCCCACAAAGATGCACTTATCCGCCTTGGATTCAAGTTTGTCAGGCTGTAGTTTCCTAACATAAGCCTCACAACCCCAAATCTTCAGGTGAGACAACTCAGGTTTAGTGCCATGCCATTCTTCAAATGGTGTTGTCTTTACGGATTTGGATGGTGCCCTATTAAGAATATGAATGGAGATTTCTAATGCATACCCCCAGAATGACACAGGCAAATCAGTATGAGACATCATCGATCGTACACTATCCAATAGGGTTCGATTACGTCGCTCAGCTACACCGTTTCTCTGAGGTGTGCCTGCCGGCGTAAGCTGTGGTACTATGCCACAAGACTTCAGATGATTGCCAAACTCGTGACTCAAATACTCGCCACCTCGATCCGATCGAAGGTGCTTGATTTTCCTTCCGAGTTGATTTTCGACCTCATTCTGAAATTCCTTGAACTTTTCAAAGGTTTCAGACTTGTGTTTCATCAAGTAAATATACCCATATCTACTCAAGTCATCAGTAAAGGTCACGAAGTAACGAAGATCATTGCGAGTGGGGATGTTCATGGGTCCACATACATCCGTGTGTATGATCCCCAATAAGACATCCGCACGCTCCATCACACCATTGAATGGAGTCCTTGTCATTTTGCCCATGAGGCATTGTTCACATGTATCAAGGGATCCAAAATCCAATGAGTCAAGAAGTCCATCCTTATGGAGCTTCTCCATGCGTTTTACACCAATATGACCAAGTCGGCAATGCCACATCATCATGTGATCTTCATTATTCTTCAATCTTTTGGCCTCAATATTGTTAACGTGACTCACGTCACCATCGAGATTAAGTATGAATAAACCATGTGACTCCGGTGCGTGAACATAAAACATATCATCCTTATAAATCGAACAACCAATTGTATCGGACTTAAAAGAATAGTGGTCTCGCTTCAAGCAAGAACCACTCACGATGTTCACACTCAACGCGGGTACATAGTAACATTTATTCAGAACTAAAACCAATCCCGAAGGGAGACTAAGATGCTTCGTGCCGACCGCCAAGACTTCAATCTAGCAGCCATTCCCCACGCGCATCGTCACTTCATCTTTGACCAAGCGTCTCCTATTCCTTAGTCCCTGAATGGAATTAGAAATATGAGCGACAGATCCTGTATCAAATATCCAGGATGTGTTCCCAGCGCTTGTCAAGAGAAGATCAACAATATGTATATCAAATATACCTTCGTCTCTCTTGGCGACCTTGCCAGCCTTCTTGTCCTTTAGGTACTTGGGACAGTTGCGCTTCCAGTGACCTTCACCCTTGCAGTAGAAGCACTCCACTCCGAGTTTAGGCTTGGGTGCCTTGGGAGGAGCGGCAACTGACTTGCCATCCCTCCTGGGGCCACCTCTCCTGGCCTTCTCCCGCCTGCTTGACTTCTTGAAGTCAGTGGTCTTGTTGACCATGAAGACGGCGTGCTCCTTCTTGATTTCAACCTCAGCGCTCTTTAGCATGGCGAACAACTCAGAAGGGGTTTTGGTCATCCCCTGCATGTTGTAGTTCAGCACAAAGCCTTTGTAGCTAGGGGGAAGCGACTGCAACACCCTATCAACCGCAAGTTCATCTGGAATCTGACATTCCAGAGCATTCAAGCGCTGAACGTAGCCAAACATTTTGACCACGTGCTCACTCACGCTGCCGTGCTCATCCATCTTTGCTGAGAAGAAGGCTTCAGAAGCCTCGTACCGTTCAGCCCTGGCTTGAGGTGCGAAGACCGCCTTGAGGTCGGTGATAATCTCATATGCACCCATCCTCTCAAAGCGTTTCTGCAGCTCAGCCTCCATGGAGTAGAGCATGCCACTCTGGACAAGGTTGTAATCATCAGTCCTGGAGAGATAGACATTCTTCTCGTCCTGACTGGCATCATCTGCTGGTGCGTCACCTAACGCGTCCTCTAGTACGTATGCCATTTTGAGGGGAACGAGGAGAATCCTCAGGGTGCGGAACCAGTTGGTGAAGTTTGTCCCATCTGTTTTTAGCTTATCTTTCTCTAGGAATGATCCTAAGTTGAACGAGGGGCGAGGTGCTGCCATCTACAAGGTTGGATTCACAACGATACATATTTAGACTTTTGTTCATAATGTGGAGTTTCAACTTAATCTTAAAATTCTAGAAAGCTCCCACTTAGATAAACACCTCTCAATTTAACTAAGTGATTACACAATCCCAGCCCCCATACCTCCCCCGATATGTACGGCCCAGTATGCGAACCAGGTAGGCCTCTAAGCCAATCACATCAGGCATGTGACTCGTGCTCGACCTTTCGGTCTTCTGTGTTCCAGGCCCGCATCTACATACGTCAAGCCTGCCAATCGAACCTTGATGTTAGCTGTTCAGGCAAGGCCATATCTGCATATGCCAGGCTCGCCGAACCCAACCTCATGCGAACTCCGTTGAATATGTAGGACAACTCCGGTATGTACGGAGCATCAAGCCATATGGGAGAACCTTCCAGGTGGTGCCCATCAAAAGGGAGAACACAATGTTGGTATTGTGAGAGATGGTCCTGTTTCGTGCTACCGTCGATGTATCTAGCATACTAGCATAAAACAGGAAGTAAAACTTTAAATCATACAACCTATGATCCCCCTTCATGCAAAGCAAAGTTAGAACGTCTTTCTACTTTAGCTTGTGCAAGTTTTACGTGGCTGCTAGGGGTTTCGAGAGAGAGAACCGATTTCTATCCTGCGAAAAACAAGCCACAACACCGTCTCTTATTCGTCTCTATTACACCCCTGTCGGGGCCCTCCGTTGCAAACATCTTCGCATCGCTAATGCAGAGAGACAGACACCCCCCCAGCCACTTTATATGGTACAAGCCATATGTCAAGCGTGGAACCAGTCTCGCGTAAACGCGTAAGGTCGGTCGGGGGCCGCTTCATCAAACATTGCCGCAATGCTGAATGAGTACACGTGGGAGGGTAACGAATGAAGATTCGATGCCCACATCCTAGATGTGTTCTATCCGTACAATACATCTACGCATAGCTAGCTCATGATACCACTGTTGGGATACGGGGCAGAAAACACAAATTTTTCACACCTACGGTACCCGAACCCAAGATCTATGCTATGGCAATGTAAAGTAACGGAGGGAATCGATGTTCATACCTTTGAAGACCGAAAGCGGGAAACGTTCTTACGAACATGGTTGGCGTAGACTCAGAACTACGACCTCCCTGTCGTGTAGAAGACCACCACCGGCGAGGATGACTCTCGGTAAACCTCCAGCGACGAAGCAGCACCACAGGTGTAATGCCTCGAAGGGATTATACACGTACGACACAATCGATGTTCCTCCCGGGCTCCGAACCAGGCGAGCAGCGGAAAGAAGACGGCTACGGATCCCGACTCCGGCAGAGCGACGGCCTGCCTTATGGTGGAGAACTCCAATCCTGGTGCAGACTCCAAACAAGGGGAGTCCACTTCCGGAAATGGAGAAGGAAGAAGAAGGAGATCAATTGTTGTATGGAAAAAGGGGGGGTCTACCCCTCTATATAAAGGCCAAGGGGGGGTGTGATCCCTCTTCCCTCCCCCATGTGGGACTAAACCCCCAAGGGGGGAGCGGTGCGCCGGCCTAGGGGGGGTTGGGCCCCACCCCTTGGCGCCAAGCCCAAGGGGGGGAACCCCCTCCTCCCCTAATGGGCCTCTAAAGCCCATATAGCCTTTTTTCCATTATTTTAATTATTTAATAAGTTTTAAATATTTAATTCAGATAATTAAATAATAAAAACATTATTAAAACAATTAAACTTTATTTTGAACTATTCAAAATGTCCGGAAACCATTCCGTCCTCCTCCGGAACTATTCCGGTGATTTCTCCTATTTCACCGATTGATCCCGTAACTGTCCTATGCATCGATTGCCCTTAAGTGTAACACCCTAACGGTCCGGGAAACAGCAGACATGGTCGAGACTCTTCTCATGGACCAATGACTAGTCAGTTGGACCTGGTTACAATCCTTGACAGCCCCTGCGCTTCCATCGAATGAGCTTCGATCGCTTTTGGAAACCGTTAACGATACGACGTAATCCCTTTGTTCTGCGGTACTTTGTTTGTCCGAGGTTCGATCGTCGGTATCCCACATACCGTGTTCACATCTCGTTCACGACAAACAACTTCTCTCGTCCATGATCATTGCATCTCTTGTGACCTAGTCACGTCCTTGCAAGGGGTTGATGCAATATCACCGAGTGGGCCCAGAGTACCTGCCCTGTCACAAGGAATGACAAATCCCGCTTTGATCTATTAACATACTCATCAACCATCTATTTCGGAATACCCAAAGTGCTCCGTTATAGCCAGCATATTTCAGTCAGGCGGTGGGATACAAATCAAAGTCTCCTCATAGATCGTGATTACGTATGATCATTACGGTCTAAGGACTAAGGCATACGTTACAAAGTCATAGCAACGCTGAACTATGTGACTCGATCACATTGCATTACTTTAGGTGGGTGTCTGTCCATCACATCATTCCCCTAATGATATGACCTCATTGTCAATGGACTTAAGTGTCGCCATGATCAGGAAAGCTTGATCAATCAATTGCCCAATGAGATAGTTTACCCGAGTTAAACTACGGACCATGTTTTATACTACACCTGTATTAGTATTTCCAAGTAATACAGTTATAGCATAGTATAAAACGTATTATGAACAAAACGGATATGTGACAAATATCTTTATTAATTTGTCTCTAGGGCACATATCCAACAGTGGGAACATTGGACCATCATCATCCCTGTTTGCTTGTTGAGCATTTCCATCGACAGGTCGAATATCTCCAATAGCCATGTACCTGATAACTTCATCAAAAGGAGGTTCATCCAGGTTAAGAGGTAATTGCTCCTTTTGAGAGCCGTTAGTTTCATCAAATCGAACATTTACAGTTTCTACAACTTTGCCAAGATGTGAGTTGTAAACTCTGTAAGTGTGAGAATTTGAACCATAACCTAGAAGAAAACCTTCGTGTGCCTTTGGGGCGAACTTGGAGCTGTGATTCATGTCTCTGATATAACATGGAGCACCAAAAACCCTGAGATAAGACACATTTGGCTTTTTACCAATGATGAGTTCATGTGAAGTTTTCTTCAGAAACTTATGCAGATAAACCTTGTTGATGATATGACATGCAGTGTTGATAGCTTCGGCCCAGAACCTGATAGGAGTCTTGTATTCAGCAAGCATTGTTCTGGCCATTTCAATAAGTGTTCGATTCTTTCTCTCGACCACACCATTTTGTTGCGGTGTATAAGCAGCCGAGAATTCATGAGTAAAGCCATATTCATCAAGAAAATCTTCGATATGAGTATTTTTGAATTCTGTACCATTATCACTTCTGATATGCTTGAGAGATAATTCATATTCAGTTTGAGCTCTCTTTGCGAAAGTTTTGAAAATTTCAATAACCTTGCTCTTGTCATCTAGAAAGAAAACCCAGGTATATCGAGAGAAATCATCAACAACAACCAGACCATACTTGTTACCTCCAAGACTAGCATAATTTTGAGGACCGAATAAATCCATATGAAGTAATTCAAGAGGACGAGTAGTAGTCATGACGGTTTTTGCAGAGTGATGTTTCTTGGCAATCTTTCCTGCTTCACAGGCACTGCATAGACAATCTTTATCGAATTTTACATTATCAATTCCAACGATGTTCTTCTTAGAGATAAGAGTTTGAAGATTTTTCATCCCTGCATGACCAGGTCTTCGGTGCCATAACCAACCAGAAGTGGCTTTGGCCATTAAACATGTGGACACAGCAGGTCCCGAAGAAAAATCAACGACGTAAAGATCACCCTTGCGATATCCTTCGAACACGAAGGAATAATCATCCTGTGAAAAGACAACACAACGAGACGCAGAAAACAGAACAAGCATATCCATATCACAAAGTTTCGATATAGACATAAGATTATATCCTAGAGATTGTACAAGCAAAACCTTATCAATGTGCTTGTCTTTCGATATAGCAACCTTACCCAAACCAAGAACTTTTCCTTTGTTGTTATCACCGAAGGTAATATATTTCTGTGAAGATTCAGATAGTTTTTCTTCGGCGAACAACTCTTTGTCTCCGTTCATATGATTTGTACATCCACTATCCATGACCCATTCGGATCCACCGGAGACATAGCCCTGCAGAAGAATTAGTTCTTGTTAACCACCCACAAACGAGCAGGTGACTTAGAAGGCATGGTGGAGCTAGATGGATCAGCAATATTATATCGAACAGGATTGCATTGTCGATCAGGACCATCAAGCACACCATAAATATAATTCCTCGATGAGGGGTTAGAGTAGCGATGGGTAATGGCAATTTTGGTACGATTGTCACGATGACGATAAACAATTCTATCTATACGATAGTAATCCTTCTGGGGAACATTTGAAGCAGACACCAAAGGTTCATTTCTATCCTCGAGAGAATAGTAGTGATTCGGTGGTACTGTGGGTTTTCCCTGCATTGAATGGTTAGAGGGCAGTTTTTCTACGAGAGATTTGCGAACCCAAATCTGTCGTTTATAAAAGCCATTCTTTGGAGGAGTACCAACGAACTCAGCCGACACCTTTCCTTCCTGATCTTTGATAAGCTTATAGTTAGAATCAAGTGATTCATCGACAATAGCCTTATCCATTTTGCAACTGAAACCTGAAAGATTAGCAATATCAATGGGCTTTTCTTTCGCAAGAACCCAGACAGTTTTAGGATACTGTTCGGGTTTCCAGTAGGTTCCATCAGGATTGATTTTCCTTTCGAAGCCAACTCCTTCGTTTCGAGGATTCCTGTGAAGAAGAGCCTTTCGAAGGATATCACACAGATAATGGTGTCCCTGCACACTTTTGAACATGCCTGTTTCAAACAAATTTCTCAACCTGAGGAGTTCCTCGGTAATGGTTTCCTCGTCCGAGGGGTTAGCATCATCAATAACAATGGGTTGCTTTCCTTTCGATCTCTCATAAATAGAATCAATTTTACTTCGTTCCAAACAAGTCAAGCAAGGTGAAACAGATTCATTTTTATCTTCTGAGCCCTGTTGAGCCATGAGAGTGAGATTTACACTTTCCAACTCTTCATTAGCCTCTCTCAGTTTCTCGAGAGCCATTTTCCTTTGAAGGAATTCGTAGGTTAGCTTCTCGTAGTCCACTGAGAGAAGTTCATGACGAGAGGAAAGTTCATCATACTTTTCCTTCAGAGCTGCATGCTCGTTAGTCAAAGTTTGACCCTTCTCAATCTCATCGATCAACAGAGTCTCAGATTTTTGAATAGTTTCACTTAGAGAATCTAGTTCATCTTGTTGGATAGAAGCAATTTTAGCAAGTTTAGCATAGCTTATCCTAGAGTCACTTTCATAAGCAGATCCATCAGAAGTATCGTAGGATTTCTTAGATGAGGATACCTTAGCCTTGGCCATGAAGCAGTAAGCTGGAGATTCATCTTCACTGCTCTGGTTGGAGAAGAATGAACTTGAATTCTTGTTCGAGGCGAATGCTATCCCAGCAACACCATCAGATTCAGAACCAGAACCAGAACCTGATCTTGACTTTGATCCTGCTTCAGAACCGGATGCTTCTTCTTCAGAGTTCATCTCTTTACCCAGATAGGCTTTGGCTCGGTGCGAATTCTTTCGACGAGAGGAATGAGATTTTGATGAAGAACCCTCTCGATGCTTGTGATGCTTCTTTTTCTTGTCATCATCAGAACCATCTTTCTTGTCTTTTCTGGACCTTGAATCATATCTCTTCGAATCGTGATTTTTGCTCGATCTGTAAGACTTGCTCGAAGAGCTGCTGTGAGAGTGCTTTGATTTATGTTCAATTTCCCAGAGAGGACAATCAGCGATGAAGTGACCTGGCTTCTTGCACTTGTAACAACAGTTATCTTTCGCAGATGAGTTTTTGGATGGTGACCGATGCTGAGATGAATTGCTAGAATGTCTTGAAGAATAGTTTTTCTTCGGTGAAGAGGAGTTCCTTCTCTGAAAGCGATTGAATCTTCTCATTATCAGTGCCAGATCTTTTCCAATGTTCTCGGGGTCATCTGAGGCACAACCCGATTCAGAACTAGCTTCAGGAGAGGAGTGATGTGAAGCTCTGGCCTTCAGTGCATGAGATTTTCTTCGACTCCCATTGACGTCACGTTTCTCATCTTCTTCCATCTCGAAAGTATTAAGCCTTTCAAGAATATCAGCGGCAACCATATCCTTGAAATCAGTTCTTTCCTTAATCATCAGCACAATGTGATCGAAGGAATCATCAAGAGAACGGAGCAAAGTTCTGACAATAATCCGATTGGTAATGTCATCTGCACCAAGGGAAATCAGTTCATTTGACAGCGCAGTGAGTCTGCTGTATATGGAACAAACTTTTTCTCCCTCGTGCCTCTTGAAACGATAGAACTTGCTTCGAAGAGTGTCAATTCGAGCATCTTTCTGAGTAGAGACACCTTCCCCAATCTTCTCGAGATAATCCCAAACACCTTTGGCCGAAGGAATATTCTTGACCTCATGATATTTTTCAGGAATCAGATGATTTGTGATGAATACCCAGACTTCAGCATCGAGGTCTATCTTCTTTGCCTCTTCAGGAGTGATGGCATCAGTGTCCTTGACAGTTACACCATTCTTGACAACTTCCCAAGCGGCAGAGTTGATAGCCATGATATTCCTCTTCATTTTGTCCTTCCAATAGGGATAGTCCTTCCCATTGAAAATAGGGATTGGTTCCCCCGAGCGAACAGCTGCAAACGACATTCTTGACAACACTCCAGGTTGTTAGACCAAAATACGCAGAGCGTAGGGAGTGCCTAGCTCTGATACCAATTGAAAGCTCAAGAATGATCAGAGGGGGAGGGGGTGAATGATCACTTCTAAAAATTCTAAGGAACTTAGAATGAAATCATGCAAACAACGTAGGACTAATGGCATCTCGAAGGAAATACAGTATCGAAAGTAATGCAAGGCTCGAAAGGATTTGGAGCGAAGGAAAACATCGAAGACAAACAGGCTACGAGTAAATACTTGAAGTAAATGCTAGAAGGAAAACGAGCCTGACACAGCGATGTTTGGTAAACCAGTTCACACTCTGCAAAGTGCTACGTCTGGTTGGAGGGACTGGTGATTGAACACCTGGAGCAAAACTCTCTCCGTCCTATTCTCCACTGCAACAAACTCCTCGAGCTTGTCCAGTTTTCACTCGTGGTAGATGATTCAGGACATCTCCGAGACCTTTACAAACTTCCTTCAGCAGTGATAATTACTCTTCGACTGCTTGACAGGCGACGCCTAACCGTCTAGGAGACTTGCAGATCTCCAAGATAAAAAGATCGGCTAATCTCAACCTAAGTCATAGTGAATTGCTCAACTCAGTTCAGACTTGGGTGTAGGTTTTCTCTCGATGGATCTCTTTGGGATGCTCTCAGACTTCTGTCTTAGAATCTTCAGTGGAGCAGCCGACCCGAAATGGCGGGTAGGTGCGGGGTATTTATAGTTGGCGATCCCGATGGGTAAAATGACTGAAGTGACCCGATGCAACCGCTTGACGCGTGTCCACAACGGTCGGATTCCAATGACTGCGCAACTTTACTTGAGGAACAAGTAAGCTGACTCACCGAACGAGTTCTCTCTCGAAGGCACGAAGTGCGATGACTTTTCCTTCGAGCTATTCGCTCGACTCGGTAAGATTTCTCTCGGTAGGCTTTTGTGGGTTTTGGTTGAGCAGAGCAAATTCACTTCGACAAAGATCTCAACTAGCAAACCCCTCTTAATAGTACGGTTTTTCCTACGACTCAAGAAAATAAGGAGAACTAGCAAAAAGACTAAGTCTTCGACCAGCTTCAGCGTTCTCTTCGTTGCGCTTTTGCTCGAGAGAAACATCTTCTTCGACAACATTTTTAGGGGTCGTCTTCCTTCAAAGGCTTCGGTAGATGACTGCAGCTTTACTGCAGTGAGTTGTCCTTCGACCTTCTACTTGCAAACTCCATTCTTTCGGAACCTAAGTATCTGTTTATACTCGAAAACAATATTAGTTCCACTTCTGCTTTGTCTAACAATGTCCAAAACCTTCGGGGGCAAAACTTGCTCTTACACATGTGCATAGCATTTTGCCATGTTCAAATCTGTTGTTTTGTTTTTCAGGGAGAGGTGGCATGCTTTGATTTTGAAGTGCCAATTATGTGTGTATAGGAGTTAGACGTCAATTATGTTACACATATTTTTGGTTGATTTTTGTTGTTTATTTTTATACGCAGGGGTACCTTGTGTTCAAGATGACACGGAATGAGGTGTCAGAGGATGATGATTTCATGGATCTTGGTAAAGGAAAAGGACCGGCCGCTGACGCTAAAAAACCCGGTACAAGCCTTGTCCATATTTGTTTATTCTAGATGCCATTTTGCTGTGCAATGTTGAAGTCAGTTGTAAAGACAAGTTCAGTGCATTAGGCATGGCAATCACAGTGCATTAGGCATGGCAATCACAGTGCATTATGCACGGAAATTTAAGTGCATTATGCATGTTTGTTTATTCTAGATGCCATTTTGCTGTGCAATGTTCAAGTCAGTGGTAAAGACAAGTTCAGTGCATTAGGCATGGCAATCACAGTGCATTAGGCATGGAAATCACAGTGCATTAGGCATGGCAATCACAGTGCATTATGTACGGCAATTTAAGTGCATTATGCATGGCAATTTAAGTGCATTAGGCATGGCAATCACAGTGCATTAGGCATGGAAACTACAGTGCACTAGGCATGGCAATTTAAGTGCACTAGTCATGGCAATTTAAGTGCACTAGGCATGGCAATTTAAGTTTGCATTTTACCTTCTTTTTGTGTTATATGTGAAATGTTGTTTTGTTGATTGTATTTAAGTACATTGTATCAAATGTCTGCTTACGTGTTTTTATTTTACTCTTATGCATATATATTATAAGAAGACTGTCAAGCGGAATAGGGGGTCGCATGAAAGACTGACCACGCTAAACAAGGGTTTTGATGATCTTCAGAAGAAGGTTGCGGCTGATATGGGGAGCTTGCACTCATGGACATCAAGTGCAGTAACCTTGTTAATCCTTTGTGCGGCTGGCTAGGGACGATTTATGATCAAGACAGTAGGAACTTTGTCATACGTGGATGTGGCTGTATTCCGTTGGACGGGGATTCTATTTTTTGCACTCTTGGTGTACCTCGTGGGAATATGGATGTGCCCTATTACCTGGACAAGAAAGATGAAGTGTACTACTCACCATTAATGTTTCCGGGCATGAAAAAACTGCCCCCGACCACCGCTCTTGGTGATATGGTTGGTAAAATGAAAAGTAGCAGTGAAGATTTCAAGAGGATGCTCCTAATGTTCTTAGTTTCATCTGTTTTTGCTCCAACAACTTCATGTTATCCTAGCAACAAGTGCTTTGCTATCATGTTACAGCTCTTATTTCTTGATATGACGCCCCCAGTTTTTTGGTTGTTTTGTAATGAGCTTTAAATTGTTCTGTGTTTTGCTTTTTGATGTAGAGACACATCGACAAAGTTAAAGACATGAATTGGTGCAAATTTATTGTTGATTTCCTGCACGATGCATTCTCAAACAAGATTTATGTGAAGGGATGTCGGTTGCATCTGATGGAAAGTGACATGTTTTATGGCAATGTTGAGAATTTTTGTAATTACTCTTTTAAGCTATATCTGTTTAACGCACTCATCTGAACGTTTTTTCTATTTGTTTGTTATTGCAATTAAAACCACAAAATAGCTTATGTATGTCGACAACCTTGACACAAGCAAGGTGAATTTTGGTCCTGTGGGCGGACGGCCTGTTCCTCACCAATTCGCAGTCTGTGCGTGGTCCGACGAAGCTATCAAGGTTCTTGCAATTGACAGGAAACCGGACGGATCTTATGGGAAGTTGCAGGTGAAGAAACTCTTCATGCTTTCTTTTTGTAGATGGCAATCATGAACGTTAGTTATCACATACGGCAGTTGAGTTTGGTTTACATGTCAATTGTATATCATTGATATGGCAATTTTAAATTGACTCTAACGAGGAAGTTGATTTTTGAGTTCCATGGCAACTAGTTATGCAACCACATGGCAGGCAGTATGTTAACGACACGGCAAATGATCATTTTGAGTGTTTTTCGACTAATATGTTTCTTTGTATTTTTATCAGCTTATGTCGAAGCAGTCTGTGAAGTACACCTTATTTGGCGGCGTGGAGAATTTCAAAAAGTGGATGGATTCAAACACAAGCTCCTCCTGCTCCATTGAGGCATTTTACTGTCTTCTTTTCTTTATTATGTGTTACTGTTTATTGCTATTTTTTAAAGTTGTTTTTCATTATCCCTGACGTGCCCCTATTTTGTTTTTCCTCACTTTATATGTGCAGGATAGGACTAATGTCGAAAATCTTGTTGGACAATTTGTGTCCAGCATGACATTGTTACTAGGAAACCTTGTGCAAGGGTGGACAGCTTTTTCATCAGGCGATAATGAAGAAGTTGGTCGGCATTTCAGGAATTTCATGGGAGGTGGACGGCATGATAGTGGAACTCAAGGTCGCTATGCATACAACAGCTCACAGGATGGGTTGGACACACATCAAAGGATGACACAAGATTTTTCTGAAGACAATGAAAGCAATGGAGAGGGGAATGACGGGCGAGATGATACAGGATTTGACCCGGTTATGGACGAAGGGGGCGGGATGTCGGGCAAGGTCATACAGGTCGTGATGTTGGTGTAGAAGGCGTTATCGACGAAGGTGGGCGGGCCGCTGGGGAAGATGATAGAGGATGTGGTGCTGGTGTAGAAGGTGGTGGTGTTGAAAAGCCAGATCGTACGGACGTTGTTGTTTTGAAGAAGAGGACGCGGCAAAATGATGAGGATGATATTGCGAAAGCTGCAAAGAAGAGCAAGGATGCAATTGCAGGGAAGAAGAGCAATGATGTGCTTGCAGCGAAGAAGAGCAAGGATGCGCTTGCAGCAAGGGTGATGTATTCCTCATCTTTTTTTTGGTTTTATGTGATTACAGCAGTTTGTTTGTGGTGGTACTCATTTAGTTGTACTATTTTTTTTATGTTGGTGCAGGGAGCCTACAGTGGGAGGTGTGTCGAAGAAATGCAAGGTCGCAATTGCACCGACCTGGTCTTCACCTCGGTTCGGCAGAGGGTCTCCACCTGAGCATGGTGTTAAGTCTACCCGTTCGTCACCACGATTGGCTACATTTCGAGAGAATGATCCTGTTGTACTTGAGGATCTTCGCCCGAGAAAGTAATGCATTTTTTGGTTCATCTAGCTAATTCTTATTTTTGTGACACATTTATTTATGTGTTAGTTTTGTTTTCGCTTGTTCTTGAAAACATGGCATATTATTCTTATAGACATGGCAATCATGCTTTACCTTTGCATGGCAACTGTGCTTCTTCTCCCATCATTTGGCAACTGATGTTGTTGCACATGGCATTTCCTCCATTTCATCAGTTGTTCATTATGAGATTATGTGTAGGTCATTTTTAACATGGAAATTATCGACCACAGAGACGGCATTTTCTGGGATGGCAGTTGTCATTATTCTTTACCTTGCATGGCAATTTTGTTTTTGTTCTTGCATTCTATTTTTTTAGTTTCTTGTCCTATCTGATGGCAACTGATGCTGCTGCACATGGCATTTCCTGCATTCATTAGTTTTTCATTATGAGACTACATGTTGCACATGGCAGTTATTGAGCACAGTGGTGGCATGTGCTGGGGTGGCAGCTGCCATCCGTTGTAGTTCCTTTTCGATGTTTCTGAGGCCATGGCAAACATGCTTTATGTTTTCATGGTAATTTTGTTTTGTTTCTGCATTTTATTTTATCATATGGCAACTGATACTCCAGCACATGGCATTACCTTCATTTATCATTTGTTCATTATGATATTATATGTAGATAAAAAAATTCATGGTAATTATTTAGCACATGGACGGCATGTGCTGCGGTGGCAATTGCCACGTGGCATGCCATTAGTTGCATTGTGCCGCAGTTATTTGTGGTTTAGACATGGCAGTTGTGGTTTAATTGTGCTGTTCAAACTTTTATTCAGGAGAAAGCTTGCATTGAGGGGCAGGTTACCTAATTTGACCCCCACTGACGAGTCGGGTGAGCTGAACAAAGATGACACGCAGGCCATTGGTGATCATGGAGCTGCATCTTTTATGACAGTGGGTGCCGATGCAGATGGTAATGCGAGGGATGATACGATATCTCCAAGGAGTGGGGAAGCTGCGGATGTTCTTTTTTCTCTCAATGTATCAGATGGCAGCAGGGCACCTACTGATGGGGTTGCTGGCAATGCAAGCAAGGACATTGGTAATATTGATGATAATTTGAGAGATCAACCAGATGCTGAAGCTGAAGGTATTTGCAAGCCGAACGATTGCATAACGACCACCAATTCCCCACCGCAAGTTGAGCAAGTTGATTATGCAACCAAAACTATTCACCCGACCGTCAAATCAGTAGAAACAACCGCATGTGGGGACAAATGTGCAAAAGAAGCAGATTATGTGGATGCCCCAGCGTCTGATGAGGTTGCAAGCGTTGCACACGTACCTGACAATGAGTCTGTTGTGCCACCAAGGAAGAGCAGTGCACCAAGCCCAATGAAATCTGCTCCATCTCTGCCTGTTGTGCACAGGTTGTTCAGGGATTTGACAATGCTACTTATGTGCCAGCAAGTTCGTTGTTTCCTCCAACTCCCCCTGTGAAGATAGTCGATGGCAAAGGTGCGCATGGAGATGGCAATGAGCCTGTTGTGCCACCGAGGAATATCAGTATACCAAGCCGTATGAAATCTGCTCCATCTCGGCCGCTGCAAAATGTTGTTCATGGATCTGAGAATGCTACTTATGTGCCAGCAAGTTCGTTGTTTCATCCGACTCCCCCTGAGAAGGGAGTTGAGGGCGAAAACGCCAAGGAGATAGCGATCGCAGATGGAAAGCAGTCCATGCGTCCAAGCAGCCCGATGGATAAGAGCAAGTGCGGTATTGGTGTATCTGGCGGCGCGGCGAAGCAACCAGTACGGGGTGTGATTGGTATTCCGAGTACTAAGCAAGCTGATACCGTTCCTTATGAGCCCTTCGCAGCTGTGCAGAAGAGGCACCCAATGTCATATACGCCACCTTTTAGCCTTGGGGTTGACAGAGATGAACCAATTGACGCTCCTCCCATCTCGTTTGCTCATCATGTAGACACAGAGGTTTTGACTGCTCTGCCTGTGCAGGGTGGCAGGAAAGCCGTGCTTTTTGCTGAACCTATCATCCAAGGTAACATGTGCTTTTTTACAATTTTGCTTCTAATTTACATGGCATTCTTATATCGTTTGTCTTATCTTTTGTTTTTTGTTTTACCTTGTATGGCAGTTTATTTTATAGAACATGGCATTGTACTTGTTCACTACCTGGCAAATGCAAGCGACCTAACTTTGCTTTGCTTTTCATGGTGTTGACATGGCAATTGTTGTCACTTAATATGGTTTTCCCTGTAATATGGCAAATGTACTTATAGGACAAGCTGTTTTATGAACGTTTGTAGGCAGCTCAAACACATTTACATTACATGGCATTTTTTAATTTGTGTAGTGCTATATCATGGCAACTGTAGGCACAGTAGATGGCATTTTAAGCTTTCGACGCATGGCAAATTAATTACCACAACATGGCATTTTTTAGTTTAGGAACATGAATTTTTACGCGCTGTCTACATGGCAATTGTAATTGTAAGGACAAATGTACTTATAGGACAAGCTGTTTTATGAACGTTTGTAGGCAGCTCAAACACATTCACATTACATGGCATTTTTAATTTGTGTAGTGCTATATCATGGCAACTGTAGGCACAGTAGATGGCATTTTAAGCTTTTGACGCATGGCAAATTAATTACCACAACATGGCATTTTTTAGTTTAGGAACATGAATTTTTACGTGCTGACTACATGGCAATTGTAATTGTAAGGACATGGCATTTCACAATAAATATGTTTTTTTTCATATGATGTTAACATGTTAAATGTAGTCATATTTTTATGGCATTTTATTTACTTCAGTCCTGGCAAATGCATTACCCTCATTCTTACTGCATCTTGCTTATTTTTCAGGAGACTCACTTGGTACACCAATTGAGATATCTCCATCACTTGATGAATTATATACAAGAATGGAGCATGATGCTATCAACCATGTAACCACTGCTATTCCGGCGTCATCTAGTTCTTCTTCAGGAAAGGCATCGTCACCTGCCGACATCTTCAGAAGCGCCACTCCTGGTTCAGTACGGCAGGCAAGGGTAAGCAAGGAACCTGATCCTAGTCCGTATGACAGCGTTGTCGACATCAAGGTTTCAAGGGAGCATGTGCAGTTCTACAATGTTGTCAAGCGTTTTGCTGAGTCCCGATCTGCTAGCAAATCCATGGCTGATATTAGAAAGTAAGTTTCTCCTTTTTATTTATTAAGGGGATGGGGCGGGGGGGTACCTTGTTGTTATTTTTCTTTGTTTATGTTACATTTCTCTCATTGTTTCAGTTCATGTTTGGACAGAACAAAGGTGGTCCAATGCGATCTCACCTACCTTGATCTCGGAGAATTTGCTGAGGTGGTCAAGCCGTTGGGTGAAATGTCCCAAATTTTTAGTTATGCAGCAATTGAGTATATCACAAAACACATGGACATTGGCAATGAGATCAAAATATTCACTCACAACATTACTAGAAGAATTTGGGAAGGAGAATTTTTTCATGCTGATATTAGGAAGGCATTCCCAGCGAGCGGCGCGAACAAACTAACACTGAAGGAGCAAGTAAGTTGATTCAGCCATTTTTGTGGTCCATGATTTTTGTTTGTGCATTGTAAGATCAATCCTTAATTTCCACACATGGTAAGCACATGCAGATGCACATGGCAATCAGATGCAAATAAACATGGCAACCAGATGCAAATGCACATTGCAATCAGATGCAATCTGGTTGTCATGATTTTTGTTTTTGTGCAAACATGGCAATCAGATGCAAATACACATGGCAATCGGATGCAAATACACATGGCAACCAGATTTATTACTTCTTTTATATGTTCATTAATTCTTGTATTTGTTCTTTTGCTCCATTATACATGGCAATCAAAGTTCAATTTAGTTTGTTAACTAGTTAAACAGTTAATTAGAAAATCAAGCAATACGGTTATTTATGTTTTTTCTGTCTTCGTCTTATTTTTTGCACATGCAGATTATGTTTCCAATGTTCCAACCTCTATCTCCGCATGATCCGGTTGTCAAAGCGGGACATTGGTATTCTCTGAATATCAACAATAAGCACCAACGTATTGACGTGTTAGACTCATTGCGTGGAGAAGATACGCAAACTCTGCGAGATCACGTCAATTATTTTGTGCCAAACTTGAAGAGGACATGGGTTGAGCACTATCAAGGATCAAAAGTTCAGATTGAGAACTATCCAGTGAATTACGTTCAGACGAAGAAACAACTCAACCTGTAAGTCACTCGTATCTAATTTTAGTTTGCGTATCCGACAAAAGTAGTAATTCATTTTATATTTTTTTCATACCCGGTAACCGTACGTAAGCACAAACGGCAACCATATGCAGGCACATAGTAGTTTTAATTTTGTATTAAGTAATACATGGCAACTGTTGATGGATATGTATGTCAGCTGGTATTTTGTATCAAGTAATACATGGCAACTGTTACAACTGGTATTTTGTATTAAGTAATACATGGCAACTGTTACTGGATATGTATGGAAACTGGCATGTAAATGCATGGCAACTGTCATGTAAATGCATGGCAACTACAACCAAAGCATGGCAACCTTTGTACATATGTGCCATAACTGTTGCAGATTTGTTCTTTTTGAGTTTTTATCCAAACACATGCATGGCTGACATGGCAATTTTTGTTTTTTGTTGTCTTCTGCCATGAGCAGCAAGGATTGTGGTTTCTATATGTTGCAGTACTTTCTAAAATGGAATGGACGGATGTTGAAGGCAATCACAAAGGATGATATAGCTAACCTACGCATCTTCTTGGCGTGGAATTTCATCAACAACAAGGAGTTCAACAGGGCTAAGACGTCTAGAGAATTCATCGAGGAGAGCGTAAAGAAGGTCTTGAACAAGTACACGAGAAACAAGTGAATTGATTTTGGGGCTGCATATCTTACATTCTCAACTTGATTTGAATGTAAGGTACAACCCCTATCCAGCGTTTCCGTGCGCTAAAACACACGCATGATGTCATATACCCTTTTATCTTTTAAGAAAATTTGTAGTGAATTTGTATTTGTGTACCTGGATCAAAATTTGTAGTGTTTTAATGGGGTGAAGACATGATCGCTATGATATATATATCTGCATGATATCTTCGTGATGGTTTCGTGAGTTTCATTTTTTTTGTTTTTTTTTCTCATACGTTCGCATAATGATATAGTCTTCGCTCTATTTATATCGGCATGACATTTTCAGTTTGTATCATGGCGTCATGGCAACTGTTGAGATATCATGTGGCAGTTTATATTTCAATGTCATGGCAACTGTTTTCCAAATCTTTTTTTTTGGAGTTTTATAGCACTTCTGACATTTAAAATAGTAAACATGACATTTTTTAGGGCACGTGCTTGCAATTCATATGGTAGTTTTCATTACTCTATGGCAGTTTCTATTTACATTGGCATGGAATTTTTATGCATGGCAATTGTTGTTATTTGACTTGGCAGTTTGTAGCATGGTGTCATGGCAATTTGCTGAAATATCATGTGGCAGTTTATAGTTCAATGTCATGGCAACTGTTTGCCAAATATTTTTTGGAGTTTTATATCACTTTCAATGGGATGGGCCAAGACCACAATCATTTTCCATTTTACAATTGAAATAGTAAGACATGACATTTTTAAGGCACGTGCTTGCAATTCATTACACTGCCTTGGCAACTTTTCAACAGATCTTATGGCATTTTGCTAGTATACAGACCTGGCAATTGTCGTCAAATCACACTGCATTTGCATGCCACGCTGGACATCAACATTTTGCTACTAATCGCAGTAAGAGGAATAATTCATGGTCTGCATAATCTTATCCCACAAGAAATGAAATTGCAGGTTGCAAATGTTAGGTACAATATCCCACAAGAAATGAAAGTGCAGGTTGCAATTGTTAGGTACAATGAAACTTCATTTTCTGGATTTTTGCTGGTTACAATGCGAGTGGATCGTCTACAATATAAAAGGTTTGAGGTATGATATATTTTCTTCACTTCTCGATGGCCTTTTTCTTGGGTTTCTTCTTGTGTTTTGCCTGTATTTCGAGACCTGACTTGAACCTTATTTCTTTTGGCCGCCCTTTTGTGACTGCTACATGTGGGTTTCTTATCGTTGTTGTCGATGCACCAGACCCCATTTCTGAGTTATCCGTGGATGGAGTGGTTGTCGTGGCTGTTGCACTGGAATTCTTGCGTAAGTTGTGTAGGGCTGCTTCTTCTTTCCTCTCTTTGATTGTTGCCATTACTCTCCTAAGCTCTCGTGTGTGCCTTTCCACTAGTTTACTCATTTCATCACACTCACACGCTTCGTCTGATATTTCTGCGAAGTTGCACTTCATGACCAATTTTCGTACTAATTGCAGCGATTGTGCGGGCATGCCTTGTTCAGCAGGTTGCACTTCCTGCGTGGCAAGCTGACCCAGGACTTCATCAGCTTCCCAACACCATCGCGGTAGCACATATCTATCTGGTATCCATTTCACACCCATGACATCCATAATTCTCAGTATATGGCAGCATAGGATGCCATCGCGCTCAAACTTGCAGCACTAGCAGTTGTAGAAACCATTCAACGGGTCTGCTTTCAGCTCGTAGTTCCTTCCTCTGTCTAGGTTCTCAGCCTCTGAATCTGACAGTTCACGCATGGACATTGCTTTGTATGTCCAATCATCAATTTTTTCAATGGTGTAACATGTAGATCTCTTCAGTTCCAGCTGGAATCTGTGGCAACATTTTTCAATGGAAGATTTAATTTTATATCATGGCATTTTTACACGCTAACTACATGGCAACTGAACTTGTCGTAGGTTTAATAATATGAGCATATGAAATAAAATTCCTGTTAGAAATGCAGTCTCAACTAGATGGCATTTTATTTGATGCAGGCATGGCAAATGTAGTCACATTAGATGGCATTTTGTACTTCTACATCATGTCATTTTTACACGCTGACCACACGACAACTGAACTTTGTCGTAGGTTTAAAATTCCTGTTGGAAATGCAATCTCAACTAGATGGCATTTTATTTGACGCAGGCATGGAAAATGTAGCCACATTAGATGGCATTTTTTACTTCTACATCATGACAGTTTTACACGCTGACCACACGGCAACTATAGTTACACCAAACTTGTCGTAGTTTTAATAACATGAGCATATGAAATAAAATTCTTGTTTTCAAATGCAGTATAAAAGTAGATGGCATTTACTTTGATGCAGGCATGGCAATTGTATTAACATTCGATGGCATTTTTTTTACTTTTATATTATCGTAGGTATGGCAAATGTAGAACGTTAGATGCCATTTTTTATACACTGACTACATGGCAACTGAACTTGTCGTAGGTTGGAAAATGCAGTCTCAACTAGATGGCATTTTAATTTGATGCATGCATGGAAAATGTAGCCACATTAGATGGCATTTAAAAAAATTGCAGCAATGGCAAATGCATTCAACATCATGGCATTTTAAGTTATTGAACATGGCATTTTTCCATACTGACTGCACGGCAAATGTTGATGATAAACTTGCTTGTAGAATATGCGCCTCGTGTACTTCTTCATCATTTGCTTCTCCATTGGCTTGTAAGTAGTTGTTTTGGGGACTTTTAATACGGTGTTTGCCTCTGCCTCAAGCTCTACCCCCAAAATCTTGTTTTGTATTGCTGCGTACTGTTTCACGAACTCAAGCATTGAGTTGCTTGGGTTGATGTATCGCTTGAGCACTGCGTTGAATCCTTCGCTTCGAGCTGTGGATTGCAGGAATGGAAAAAACATTGCATGAAGTATGCTGGAACAAATTTTGCCTTCTTTTCAAACAGCTTTTGCAATGTTTCATTGCCCCCCACTTGATGTTTTTCTATCATTGCTGTCCAGCTGGTCTCAAACTCTTGTGGTGTCAAGCTATGGTTGGTTATGTCTTCAAATTCCTTGTGGAGTTCCGGCCTAGTAGCAAAGAATGGTCCTAGCGTCTCTTGCACTTTCGACATTATGTGCCAGCGACAATGCCTGTGAATTGTAAATGGCAAAGCTTCTTCGATACCTCCTCCCATACCCAAATCCTGATCTGTTATAATACATGTTGGTGCGACCCCTCCCATGCATTCAAGAAATGTTTCGAATACCCACCTGTAGCTACCTATGTCTTCATTTCGTATGAAAGATCATCCTAGTTGCAGCAACTGCCCATGATTATTTATCCCAATTATTGGAGCACACGGCATCTTGTACATGTTTGTTAGGTAGGTTGCATCGAAAGATATGCAATCACTGCAGTGTTTGTAGGCTCGTCGCGCCGCTCCGTCTATCCAAAACATGTTTTTCACACGATCTTCATTATCCAATGCAAGTTTGTAGAAGAAGTCTGGATCTTCTGCTTGTTGCTGCTTGAAGTACACGATGGTGTCTTCCATGTCAGTTAGCCTACTTTCCTTGCGGAATGTAGCTCTTAAATTCGACACGTCCATCGGTATGTATGGCATATCTGTCATCTTGCCGTCCTTGTTGTGCAGGTGAGCTAATATTTGCATCATTCTTGACGTTTTCAAGTTGCATTCATGTAGCAGCCTAACGAACTCCTTGTCCTCATGTGGCCAGCTGCGGTGTGCTCTCAAGAACCTCATGAGATCAAATTTAAGCACGACGGGGTGGTTGTGCTCATCACGAAAGGAGTTTACACACCACCAGTCACCTTTCCTTTGCATCTCCATTGCAGCCTTGCATTTGGTCCTTTGTGTTATATCCCTTATTCGCTCTTGCACTACAGCACCACCGCGTTCAAGACGAACTGATTTTTTTTTGTTTTTGCCTCCCTTGAAGCAACACAGCTTGGCTCTGCTATATTCTCCTGTTTTCAGCTTTCTGCGGTAGTCTATGTGTATGGCATATCCATTGCACTTTGCATATCTTTGGTAATATGCTTGGGCTTTTTCGAATGTCTCAAACTTCATTCCAATTGCCGGCGGTGCGAGCGGTGCATATTGTGTTACTCCATCTTCGGGTGGTGCGGGCGGTGCATATTGTGATTCAATCTCTGTCTCTGCATCCGGTTCTGCATCTGGCTCTACATCTGATTCTTCGTCATCTTGCTCAGTGTCTTCATCAGCTCCACTATGTGAATCTTCAACGTGCGTATTAGTGTCGTCGGCGGCATGTGTTGTTGAGTTACTTGGATTGAAACTTTGGTGTTGTTGTTCTTGGTATTCAGTGGTACTTGTAAGATTGCCATCAAAGCGGGGGCAAGGTTGTCTGGACATTGTTGATTTATGCGTCGCTGCTGTGGATATGAACACAAGGTTAGTATCGTTTTTCTATGTCCCTTTATGGCAAATGAAATTATACAGCATGGCATTTCTAGTTAATAAGTCATGGCAGTTTTGTTCAGTATGCATGGCAAATCATTGAGCTTGAACTATGCGTCTAGTTAGTGTTCAGCATGACATTTCTAGTTACTAAGACATGCCATTTTTTCTTTGTTTTCACATGTCAAGGTGGCAAATGATAGTGTTCAGCATCCAGCCCTTATGGCAAATGAAAGTATACATCATGGCATTTCTAGTTAATAAGGCATGGCAGTAGTGTTCATTATACACGGCAAATCATTGAGCTTGAACAATGCATCTACTTAGTGTTCAGCATGGCATTTCTAGTTGGTAAGACATGGCATTTTTTCTTTGTTTTCACATGTCAAAGGTGGCAAATGATAGTATTCAGCATCCAGCCCTTATGGCAATTGAAAGTATACAACATGGCATTTCTAGTTAATAAGGCATGTCAGTTTTGTTCATTATGCACGACAAATCATTGAGCTTGAACAATGCATCTAGTTAGTGTTCAACATGGCATTTCTAGTTCGTAAGGCATGGCATTTTTTCTTTGTTTTCACATGTTAAGGTGGCAAATGATAGTATTCAGCATCCAGCCCTTATGGAAAATGAAAGTATACAACATGGCATTTTGTAGTTAATAAGGAATGGCATTATGGGCACTTTGAACATGGCAAATCTATGCAAATGAATTCCTTCTATGACTTTGTAGTTATTGTTTAGCATGGCAGTTGTGTAAATTGTACACGGTGGTGTTGTATTTTTCTTACCAGACATCCAATCGTTAGTGAAATATGGCGCAAACTGATTTGTACTGTGCAGTGGATGGAGTAGCCCTTCTTGTGGTGGCTGATAAATATGTCCCCCCATCGGCGGTGCACTGGATGCTGCAATTACATCATGTCAAGGTTAGCGTCGACGCAAAGTTTTTTATGTAAATATTAATTTGTGATACAATGTTTTTTTTCATTGAAAATTGGACAGTCGCGCGCATTTTTGTACACATGGATTTACATGCATGTACTTACTAGATCCCCAAGGTTCGTTTGCGTGCGGAGCTGAGTAGCCTGACCCCCCCCCCCCCATCCTCCGCACTAACTCGGCGCCACCTAATCGGCAGCAAAAAGGTTATGTCACAAGTGAACCTAACATGTCATATTGTAGTTACCAAGACATGGTTGTTTTCTTCATTGTGCATGGTATTTCTATTTACTAAGACATGGTAGTTTTCTTCATTGTGCATGGCATTTTCATTTACTAGGACATGGCATTTCTACTTAGCAATACATGGCAGTTTTCTTCATTATGCATGGCATTTCTATTTACTAAGACATGGCATTTCTACTTATCAACACATGGTAGTTTTGTTCATTGTGCATGGCATTTCTATCTAATAAGACATGGCATTTCTACTTATCAATACATGGCATTTCTATTTACTAAGACATGCCAGTTTTCTTCATTGTGCATGACATTTTCATTTACTAGGACATGGCATTTTCTACTTAGCAATACATGACAGTTTTCTTCATTACGCATGGCATTTCTATTTACTATGACATGACATTTCTACTTATCAAGACATGACTATTTTTTATCATTTTGCATGTCATTTCTATTCACTAAGACCATGGTAGCTTTTTGAAAATAATTTATAATCATGTATATTTTGTACACATGACGATCAAGCACACGCATGTGTAAGGGAGGTGTCAGGGAGGTGGTATTTTACTAGATCCCCATGGTTCGTTTGCGTGCGGAGCTGAATAGCCTGAACCTCCCATTAGCCGGAGCAAATCTCCTGCACCTGATCAAAAGTTAAAAAGTTGCATCACAAGTGAACTTAATATATGGAAGCAAAAAATTATTTTTGCTTTTTCGTACGTTCACTAACCTTCATTCGTGTTTTGTTGTAGCAGCGGAAGCAAGGGAAACGTTGAAGTTAGTTGCTCATAATCTTGCATGCTCCATGGTTGGTTCAAACCAACCATCCAAGGTTGGCTTCCATCGTTTGGCTCCATTTTTTTGCTAACTTATTTTTGTCATTACAATAGCATGTCAAATTAAATATACAGTAGTTGGCATCTGGTATGAGCATAAAATGGCAATTCATGGAATAGTGTGTGGCAATTGTTAGTACAACATTTACAGTAAATCATAAAAGACCCCATTGCAGTTTGTTAGTTGGAGATCATGGTAGCCCATCCCCTCATTTGCTCACATGGTGACTTCTAGTATTAGAGCATGGAAAATTATACACAACGTTCATGGCAATTGCAGGCACAAAGATTGGTACAACATGTTCCCTCATAGGATGGCAAGCAGCAGTCATAATTGCATACACGATCCTTTGCACATCAATATCAGAAAATAAACATGGCAAATTAAAAAATAAGCCTCATTTTTAATCTTGGCATGGCAATTAGTACCCTTTTTTGCGCATTTTTACATAAAAATGCATGGTGAAAAGCATGTAGAATCTTAAAAAACAGATTACATGGCAAGTAGTACGCATACTTCATGGCAATTGTAGAATCACAGTACGACAAATAGCACACATAGTATACGGAAATTGTATACATCAAAGCTTGTTATAACATCATCAGCATGGCGCTAACACAAAATTAGCCTCATTTTGGTTTATTCTTTGGATGGCAACTAGTACCATTTCGCTTTGGCAACCCATGTCCCAAAAATGCATGCCGAAGAGCTAGTTTAAACTTAAAAATCAGAGCATATAACAATCGTTTATTTTTGCTTTTTCGTACATTCACTAACCTAGCAATACATGGCAGATTTCTTCATTACGCATGGCATTCCTATGTACTATGACATGGCATTTCTACTTATCAAGACATGGCAGTTTTCTTCATTACGCGTGGCATTTCTATGTACTATGACATGTCATTTCTACTTATCAAGACATGGCAGTGTTGTTCATTCTGCATGGCATTTCTATTCACTAAGACATGTCATTTCTACTTATCAAGACATGGCATTTCTATTTACTAAGACATGGCAGTTTTCTTCATTGTCCATGGCATTTTCATTTACTAGGACATGGCATTTCTACTTAGCAATACATGGCAGTTTTCTTCATTACGCATGGCATTTCTATTTACCAAGATCATGGCATTTCTACTTATCAAGACATGGCAGTTTTTGTTCACTGTGCATATCATTTCTATTTACTAAGATCATGGAATTTCTACTTATCAAGACATGGCAGTTTTGTTCATTGTGCATGGCATTTCTATTCATTAAGACATGGAATTTCTACTTATCAAGACATGACATTTCTACTTAGCAATACATGGCAGTTTTCTTCATTACGCATGACATTTCTATGTACTATGACATGGCATTTCTACTTATCAAGACATGGCAGTTTTCTTCATTACGCATGGCATTTCTATGTACTATGACATGGCATTTCTACTTATCAAGACATGGCAGTTTTTGTTCATTGTGCATGTCATTTATATTTTACATAAAAATGCCATAATTGCATACATGACATTTTTTATGGCATTGCATAATAATCTCATAGGATGGCAAGCAGCAGTCATAATTGCATACACGATCCTTTGCACATCAGTATCAGAAAATAAACATGGAAAATTAGAAAATAAGCCTCATTTTTAATCTTGGCATGGCAATTAGTACCCTTTTTTGCGCATTTTTACATAAAAATGCATGGTGAAAAGCATGTAGAATCTTAAAAAACAGATTACATGGCAAGTAGTACGCATACTTCATGGCAATTGTAGAATCACAGTACGACAAATAGCACACATAATATATGGCAATTGTATACATCAAAGCTTGTTATAACATCATCAACATGGCGCTAACACAAAATTAGCCTCATTTTGGTTTATTCTTTGGATGGCAACTAGTAGCATTTCGCCTTGGCAACCCATGTCCCAAAAATGCATGTTGAAGATCTAGTTCAAACTTAAAAACCAGAGCATATAACAAACGTTTTCGCACACAGTGTGTCAAAATCACACACAAAACATGGCAATTAACACTTTTATAGTTCATTTAATTTGCACATACTATTATCAACATGGCAACTAACAAAAATAAGTCTTAGGACATGGCTATTGCAAGTGAGACTCATCTGCCATGGCAATCACTAGCTGTCATATGCATGAACAATATATCTCCACATGCCATATAGTACATCTTCAGACTACAGATTCTACATAGCAGCCGTATTGTATGGCTTTTCGCCTATAATAACATGGCAGTTCATCCAAAGGTAAATCAGAAGGATGGGGTGGGACGGGTTGGAAGAAATCCACAGAAAATCACCTTTTTCTTCAGTACATGAAGCAGCCAAGCATCAAGAAGAAATTGCCATGGCAATTTTGTAGCATACGGATGGCAACTCGAAGGCGTTGTTCTGAAGCTCGTTATAGATCTGTCAATGGCGTCGATCCAGAAGGTAGGGTTTTGGTGGTAGAGGAGAGGCGTTTGGTGTGGGGGGTAGGGGGTGGACGGCGGCGACGGCGGGGGAAGGAGGACAGGGACGAAGGCCCTGGTTTTAGCGTGGGGTTTCGGACAGGTGGGGACAGCTGGATCAGGTGGGTTTTATGTTGGACGGGACCTGGGCCACGTGTACTGTTCGCACTGGATGAGGTTGGGCGCGACCAACCTCGTCGCGCTGCGTTCGTTGCGTGCGCGAACGACTTCGTTCGCTCTAGGTGCTGGTCAGCGCGACCAGTCGCGCCAAATTCGCGTCCTTTTTTTTTACAGAACCACAACTTATGATTTTTTTTATAGAACACAAATATTTCAGATAACATTTGCAAAGAACACATAAAGCATCATTAGCACGTTTAACCCTTAATTAGCAAGCTGTATCCACCGGTCAAGACACCTCCCACCATGGCTTAGTCAAACCGAGCAGAGCAGCTCCGTCCAGTCGAGGGTTTGCAGCGGAGAGAGGACGGCGGCAGCTAACATGCGACCCGCCGACGAACGATACGGCAGCGGTGGGGGCGGAGCATATCCGACCTGGATGATGAGCGTGATGGGGCTCAACGGCGGTCTAGGTGACGGCGCGCCAGCGTTTCACCTTGGGCTCATAGCGGGGGCAGGAACTATGGGAACCAGCGATGGAGACGGTCGCGGTCGCATGCCAGAGACGGGGACGTCCGCCATGAATTCCGGTGACCCTTTCTGCAAAGCACCTCGGCAAGCTCCAGCCCAACCAAGTTTGAAGCTCCATTGTGTTCATGGACGAGCACGACGGGTTCATTACACCAAAACTCGACTTTATGGTTTCTTCACAGCAAGTAATGGGCAGGGACAGGAGCAGGACAAAGACAATTAGGTTGTAGGAAAAGACAAGAGCCATGTACTGATTGAGACTCTTATTTTGAATGTGTCGTCAGACACTAAATGTAGCTAGCTATCTGCCAACACTAATGCCATTCCTTATGTTATATATGGTTTAAACATATGCATGGTTCCTGATGCTATATATTATATGGTTCAAACATATATATGCCAACACTTATATGGTTCCTATGGTTCAAATATATGTATATGTGTACAGTGTATTTTTTCCAAACCAATACATCATGGACAAGAAACAAACTGGGTGGTAGTGGTGTCCTGGCCGGTGGACCCAGCTTGCTAATTGGGGGTTAAACGTGCTAATGATGCTTCATGTGTTCTCTGCAAATGTTTACCTCAAATGTTGGTGTTCTATGCAAAAAAATGCACAAGTTGTGGTTATGTGCTAAAGAAGCCCCAACAAGTGGTCTTAAGTGCTAAAACCTCGAGTATATTTGATATTTTCTTTTCTCTAAAAATTATAAAAGATATGAATTTATTCGTTATAGAGATGATCCAAACATAAATCAACTTTTGTAAGGGTCACCTGCAACTCGAGACGACGATCCAACCGAAAATTAAATAAAGCAAATCACTAACAAGAAAATTGCAAAAACTTAGATTCGTTTGGATATGATAATCTAATCCTATTTTTTATGGTTTTCTTTTGTGTGGAAGATAGATGATAAAAAAAATCCAATCTATGAATAAGTGAAATTCTCACCGAGCAACCTGAAAACTGATACCATTTGATAGAGACGAAGGTGTCCTGATCGTTCGATGAGATGATAACTATCGATTTGGTGGACCCGACTTTCATGATCCGACTACAAACGTGCAATGACGTCACGCCTTAGCAATCGCTAAACCAATCTTCTGAAAGTTATTAACCACGCCGGAGCACGATCAACCTAACCACCAAGGTCTAGTGCCTACAAGAAATCGAAGAACGAGAAAGAATTATGATAAAGCAATCTGAATATTTTGAATATATAAATGAAGTATGAATATAGTTGGGGTTTCGAAGCGGTCTTGAACTAGTTGTAGGACACAAATAAAGGACACGAAGTTGCAATGGCTAATTTTTAACTAAACAAACCCCAAATAAAACCCTAGGGGTTGATCTACTTATATAAGACTAAAGGATGAAGGCCAAGGGGTGGAAGGACGTCCCAAGGCATCCTAAAACTGAAAATAGGTCGTACAAGGCAGTTGGGCCATGTGGAGGTGATGCAACGCCTATTGAGTTGGACTTTGACTCGGATTCTGCAGCTGGGTCGCATCATTCTCATGTTTTCTCGGTGCTCGTAAGGAATTTAAAGGTGAAACCAATTGGATTGGAAAGTACAAGAGATGAGCTTGCACCAGCAAAAAGAATCACCCGATTTAGAGTTCGTATATAGAAACGGTTGTTGTTTGAACTTGGGTATATCTATGCAGTCCGAATCTGAGTCCGGGACGTGAGGGACTTGGTCTCTATCTTCTCTTGGGCCAAAAGTGACGTAAAATAACTCTTTGTACGACACAAAATCATATCCTTTTGAATTGACTTCATTTCTTGATCAAACATAGAGAAATTAATGTTTGTATCTGTTGGGGTTTGGGGCAGAAAACAAAAAAAATCATAACCTACGATACCCAATCCCAAGACCTATGATATGCTGATGCAAGTGTAATAGCCCGGGATTTTCACCCAAATTAAAAAAACTGTGTGTTGCTTTATTTTGTTGCTTGTTAGAATTGTTTGTAGTATTTGCTTCACCAATTTATTAATTGGTGAATATTTCCCCCCTCCTTCTCGTATCGGTTGCGAGTCCGAACCTATTCCCCAATGGCAGACGACCTCGTTGCGGCACCGGGAAAGTCACCCGATCACCATCGCGACTTTCGGCACAAGACCAGCCATCGCCATCGGAACGAAAACCTCGTTTATTTAATAAAAAGATTATTTTATTGGGCGCTGGAAAATGTTCTTGGAACGGTATCGAAGTGAGGTAGGACTGACGGGCTCGCCGCGCTGAGCGCATGGTTCGAGATTTCGCCCGAATCGGAGGTCGTATGGGCTCCCGGCGGTCAGAAACGTGGAGTACCAGACGCGAGAGAGAAAACCCGAGGACTTTTGCGTAAACCTGCCATCCAGGCCAGCCTATAAATAGACCACCACTCTCCCTTAGCCCTTCTAGGGTTTCCCCTTGTTAAATTCGCAGCCACCCCCTGAGATTTTCCCGATTTGCCCCCTAGCCCCTCCTCACAGAAACCCTAGCCTCCCTCTGATCTGAGCCGTCAAATCTGGCCTCCAACGGCTCAGATCGAGCCCCCACAGCCTCCTATTGAATCGGGCCCCGCAGGTCCCCTGGAACAGCCGCCGAAACCCGCCCGAGCCCGATCTGGGCTCGGCCGGCCCGTCACGCCGCCGCCTCCCGTGAGGACCCGAGCCGCTCCGGTGAGCCCGCACCACGTCGCGTCTCCTCTCATCTCCCTCTCACCTCTCACTGTCCTCCTTCTCCGTCAAGGAAGCTCGCCGCGCCGCCGGAACCTCGTCATTGCCGCCTGCTGGAGCTCGCCCCCGCGCCACCCAAGGCACCGTCGGCGACCGGATCAGGCGGATCTGCCCCGCCGCGACCGCCCCTGGTGCCCTGCACAGCTGCCGGAGGCTGGCCGGCGAGCGACGCCGCCGCGCTGCTCGACGGGAACGAGCGCGCCGCCCCGATCCAGCATCGTCGTCACCTGGTTGGGCCTCCCAGCGCCCGTGGGCCACGCGCCTCCGAGGAAGCCCAACTCCCCACCAGCCCACTGTGCTCCTTCCGCCCAGGGCGCAGCCATCGTTATCCCGCGCCCACCCACGAGCTGGGCCTCGGCCCACGAGGTGAGGCGCCCACTTTCCTTTTTTTGTTGCTCCTCTTGTTGGGCTCGGCCCACGAACCGTTCCTCGCCCGTAGGCGTTGTATAGTTGTCCAGCGCCCCTGTTAGGCCCAATAGCGTTTTATTATTTTCTGTATTTATATTTTTGGCAGAATTGTGTTGGTATTTTGCGACGCGAATATCTTTTCACCGGTAGCTCGGATGGAGACGCTTTCTACATGAAAGTTGCCCCGTTTTGCACGTAGATTAAGAAAATGTGCTCCCTTTCCACGTTTGCACTTGTCTACATGTTGTTTCACTGCTATTTACACTGCTTTCCACTGTAAACGGTTTATCTAATAACTTTTAAACCGTAACTCCAATTAAAATGTTCTTTATATGTAACTTGACTAGAATTGCATGTAGATTGTGTTTATGCTGCTCTTGCTTGCTAATAAAAATTATAAAATTATATTTAGGGGAAAACAGTACCAAAAGCTATTATTTTCGTGGGGTACTTAGTATATGTCATGCTTAGGATTTTACCCCATTTAACTTGACTAGCATAGGTAGTTTATTTATGCCTTCACCTCTTGAAATGATTGTGTGATATGCCATGCTTGGGTGAGATGCCATGTTAAAAACCTTTGCTCATGTTGTGTAGCTAAACAACTTGAACCATTCTAAATGTGCGGTATCGTCGTGTGTGACGGATACTTCACCTAACTTATTAGTAACCGCTCTCGATGATAGATGCGATTGTAGTGCGTTATCTTGTGTTGCCTTCTTGATATTGCTTGCTCGTGATTGCTTTGTAGTAATAGATGCTTGCTCGTCGATTGTCTTTCCAGTGTTTACTTCTTGTGTGCTCCCGCGGGTACTCTCGGATACGATGCGAGCTTGCGATCGACTACACCTTCGGCTTCGTCTTCTCATCAGGTAAGGGGGAGAATATATCATGCTTATAACTTTCAGCTCACTTGTGCCCAGGTATAGGATAGAACAATTGCTTGATCATACCACCTTACATTTAAGCCTCCATATTAAAACCCAAACAACCATGTTCCTCCACATCCCAGCAAACCATTGTTTGGCCATGTACCTTGATTGCTTAACCACTGCTTAGTATGCATGCTTAGGATGCTATCAACTGTTATCCTGTTACTCCTTGGATTGGGCTATCACATTATTATATTGTTGTGGATGATATGATTATTATAATGTTGACTATACTCGACGAAGGATGGAAGGTCTAGGCTATCCCGCCCCGGCACTTTGTTCCATTCGAGTCACCTAGGGTCCGAGTTCCGGGTATTGGTTCTAAGACTGAGCGTGCCTAACCGCGTGTGGGATGCTATGGGGTCCCCTTTTCTTACCTACCTAGCTTCAAACATTTCTAGTGGTGGCCCAAGATGAATTACCATTTGCAAACCATGCATATATGTTTGTCGGGTCGCTCCTAGCAGATATCCTTTAAAACAACCTGGGCCAGCGGGGACATGGTTTCCTTGTTGGTCCACCCTTGGCCGGCGAGGGCCCGGACCTCATGTGAGGCGTCCCGGTAACCTAAAACCTGGTTAGACGGAAGAGGCCAATCCGAGAGCGCGACCGGCTTTTGGGTTGGGTGTCGACTCCCCGGGGACCACCCGGATTTGTTCGTTGTTAGCTAGAGGGACCCGTCGTTTCGGATCTCTCGGGACTAAATCATAAAATGGTTGCCTATGATGGGTAGCAACTGAGAGAGATGGGCGTGTGTGCGGAGCCTTGTAATGGGCAGTTGGTACACCCTTGCAGGGTTAAATCTTTTCAAGAAGCCGTGTCCACGGTTATGGACGGCTTGAGACCTACTCCTTGTTCATAGACAACTACAACTGAGATAATCTTAATAACTTGATCCACGTGTGTGTGCCTTGACTGATTCTTCTTCGTCGGGGTGCGAAGGGGTGGACAAGGATAGGATAGGTGTTATGTTTGCGTAAGTAGCTGATAGCAGACTTGTTGGAGGCGATTCCTCATTGAATGCTTGGCTCCTCATCTTACTCTAAATAGATCGTTAGCCACCTCATATATTGCTAGTGCGGCTGCAACCTCACCACTACCCCCATCTTGCCATGAGAAGTTAGTTACAAGACTTGTTGATATAGCTCACCACTTCTTTTCTCTTTTACGCACGTTATGCAAACGATCTTGGACTACAGAGGAGCTCGACGACCCTTCTTCTGGACGCCTTCGTGGAGACTCGACGATGACTAGTTAGATGGATCCCGGCGGAGAGCCTGGACCCGTGTGGACATGGGAATGGTGTGTTTTACCTTTTCCATTAGGCATTTGATTGTAGTCTGTACCCAGACATGTGTCTTCCGCTGATATTAAGGAAATTGTAAGATGATTGTATGAGATGTTGTATCCTTGTAGCTTTAATGTTGTGATATCATGTTGGAAATCCGAGGCATATGACAGTGTCATATGTCACGGTGGGACCGATGTGTGCTTCTTCTCTGGATCTGGATGGAAACATCTAGATTTTGAACAGTACCGCATATCGGGCCTTACAACAAGAAACGGATGGAAATAGATCACATACCAGTATGTAGTCCGTTAAGCGGGAAACGTTCCCGCGTGAACGTGGTTGATGTAGTCGTACCGGCAATCCTCGATGCCGCACAGATCAACGATGACTCCAATAGCTACTCGGTCCTTGTAGACCGATGAAGGGATTGCGTCCCCGTCGAAACGTTGTCGGTCAAGACGCCGCGATACGGCCACGACGACGAAGTAGCACCACAAGTGTAGTGCCTCGCGGGATTACACACATACAGTGTACCCGACGTCCCTCCGGGCTCCGAAACAAAAGAGCAGCGGAAAGAAGATGGATTCTGATCCCGATTCCAGCAGCACGATGGCGTGCGTATGGTGGAGAAACCCCCAACCAAGTGTAGACTCCAAACAAGGGGAGTCCACTCAAGGAAGGAGATAATAGAGAGAGAGAATTAATTGGGTGAATAAAAGGGCACCCCTACCCCCTCCTTATATAGGCCAAGGAGGGGGGAATCTCCCTCAACTTCCCATGTGGGACTAATCTCAAGGGGAGGGGGGTGGCGCACCCCTAAGGGGGTGGGCCCCTTCATGGCGCCATGGCCCATGGGGGGAAGACTCCCTCTTCCCCTAATGGGCCCTATGAGGCCCATGTGCCTTTTAATTCATTATTTAATTATTTAAATCAGGTTTCTAATATTTAATTAATTAATTAAATACTAAAGCATATTTAAATAATATTTTGAACAATTCAAAATCCCAGTACCATTTCTGGCCTGCACCGGAACAATCCCGGTGTTCTCTATTATTTCACTGTTGATCCCGAATCAATCCTTATTGCGTCGAATACCCTTGTGTGACACCCTACGGTCCGGGAAACAACATACATGATCAGACACTCTCTGACCAATGACTAATCAATTGGACCTGGTTACAATCCTTGATAGACCCTATGCTTCCATCGAATGAAACTTCATCGATGTTGGATCCGTTAACATTGAGCATGTTCATACGTCCAAAACGTATCTATAATTTCTGCTTGCTCCATGCCTCTTTTGTGTGATATTGCTATGATATTGATGAACTTCCATACACTTTTGATCATATTTGGACTAACCTATTAACTCAGTGCACCCCAGTGCCAGTTCCTGTTTTCTGCTGTTCTTCTATTTCAGGTTTCCCCCATATTAAAAGTGCTCCAAACATTCGGGAAAATCCAATAAAAAATCAGCGATCAGGAAGCTTCCGTAATCACCGAGGGGGCCAGAGGGGACCCACCAGGGCCCCAGGCGCCCTCCCGACGCGCCCAGGGTTGGGGCGCGCCAGGGGGCCGCCTGGACTCCTGGTGGACCCCCTGGCTGCCCCCTTCGCCTATTTATTCCTCGTGACGCAAAAACCCCGAGACGGGAACCCTTATTCGCGATCTCTCCTCTGTTCTGCCTCCGCTGCGCTTCCAAGATCGGGAGCACCAGAAGACCTCTTCCCGGCACCCTGTCGGAGGGAGGAATCACCTCCGGGAGCTTCTCCACCACCATGGACGCTTCCCGGATGAACCGTGAGTAGTCCACCTTGGACCATGGGTCTATGATCAGTAGCTATGTGATGTTCTCCTCCCCACTTTGTTCTTCATGGATTAGACCTTGTGAGCTGCCCTACATGATCGAGGCACTCCTGTAATATTTCTGCTGTTGCTATGCTGAGTTTGCTGGGATCCGATGGATTATGAGATTATGTTCAGATTGTGTTTGAGTTATATATTTGATTCTCCTCTTTTATATTTATGTTCTTGAGTAATTCTTGCATGTTCTCCGTTGCTGTTTATTGCTTTGGCCAAGTAGTAGGTAGTGACTCCAAAAGGGAGCGTTATGCATGATTGTGGGTTCATGCCCCCCGATGACTAGCTTGAGTGACAGAAACATGAGTCTAGGGGATGTGTTGTTGCCACAAGGGGGAAAAACAACAGTGCTTGTACTTGCGGGTGCAAGGATTGTTTACTTTATGCAAAGTTCTTTAATGCAGTTGTCTGTTGCTTTGAGTTTACACTTTGGGTGGGATTCGCAACTTAATACCAGCGAGATGTTCTGGATAGATATCTCAAGGTGGATGATTAGTAGGTAGATGCAGATGGATTTCGCTCTACTTGTCCTGGTGTACCGCCCATGCTTTTGAGCCTCTGCCTTTCTCTATAGCATAATTAGCATTGGTTTGCGCACATAATCTTGTCAATTGCCCAGCTGTAATTTGTTTACATCGCATGGCTATTTTATCATCTTTTGGGAGAGAGACATCACTAGTGAACATCATAGGACCCCGGTCCATATTTCCAATACTATTTACACCCTTTATCAATTTACTGCTTTATTTTTTTTTCGTTGCTATCGCTATCATTATTATCCCGTGCGTTTTATCATTTGTAAACAACAAGGCCGGAGGGATTGACAACCCATTTGTACTCGTTGGGAGCAAAGCTATCTGGTGTGTGTGCAGGTCCACGACAACCGCTAATCTCTGGCGCCGTTGTCACCTTCTTGTCGTTATCGGAGTCCTATTGGAGACAAACCTTGGTATCTTCACCGAGGGAAATTTGCTGCTGTCTACATCTCAATCTTCCACTTTGGGTAACCAACGAGGGGCGAGAACTAAACTCTCGTGACATCACATGTTCCCTTTGTCCTATGGTACTTTGCTTGTCCGAGGTTTGATTGTCGATATACAACATACCTAGTTCATCCTCGTTACCGACAAACATGTTTACTCGTTCCCATGATATTACAACCCCCGTGACCTAGTCACATGATTGCAATCTTTATGATGTAATATCACCGAGTGGGCCCAGAGTACCTATCTGTCACTCGGATGGACAAATCCCGCTTTGATCTATTTGCATACTCATTAACGTATCTATTCGGAATACCTGAAGTACACCTTTATGGCCAGCATATTTCAGTCAGGCGGTGGGTAGCAAATCAAGGCATCCTAATAGACAGTAATTACGTATGATCATTACAGTCTAAGGATCTAGTCACAACGTTATAGTTATCACAATGTTGAACTATGTGACTGGATCACATTGCAACACTTCTGGTGGGTGTGTGTCCATCATATCATTCTCCCAGTGAAATGACCCCATTGTCAATAGACTTATTTGTCTCATGATCAGGAAACCTTGATCATCAATTTCCCAATGGAGTAGTATACTAGAGTTAACTAGGGACCTAGTTGTTTGTATACCACACGTGTATTAATGTTTCCGCTTAATACAGTTATAACATAGTATAAAACTTATTATGAACTAATGGAATATGCTAATAAACATATTTTATTTGCCTTTAGGGCACATTCCCAACAGTCTCCCACTTGAACTAGAGTATAAATAATCTAGTTCTATTTTTCTGTGGATCATAACTCCATATCATCTATATGGTTATTGATCATGCTTGCTTGTGGGAAACGTTGTATCAACGGTCCGGGTACCATTCAGATCCATATGTCTTTTGAAAATCACTAATGTCACCTAGTTTGACATTACTTCATTATCCATTATAATGATGAGGTGTATATATAGATTTGGCGGTAGAGTGAGACTTTCTTTGTTGTGTTTCAGCAATGACATCCGGTGGGTCACGCGGACTTTCCCATAGTCATGCACACTGAAACTCACTCAGTTATAAGTCGAACTTCTTAAGCCAAAATATAACTCTTTGCCACTTCTAAATCAGCCACATCAATGTAGATTTAATCCTTAGTGCATTGTATGCAACTTTGATGTCTAACCATGTTTCTTTCAACTTAGGCATTTCTCAGTATGATATCTCAATTTTCTAGGTTAGTGTCACAACTTGAACCAGCATAATATTGATGGTCAAGTTCACTATCCTTTATAAATTAGAGATGTATCCTTAGTTCTCTCCAGACTCTGAAGGATAAACTTAAATCTTTGTTCAATGATTTACTCATAAAGTATGCTCCCTGATGTTAACAGCATGTACCCGTAAATTGTAATGCTTGTATCTTTTTAACCGTAACCTCGTTTGGGGTGTTCTTTATATGTAACTTGATTAGAATTTCATGTATTTTGTGTTTATTCCATTGTTTTCTGTTGTTAACCAATCTAAAATATGGTTTAGGGAAGAACAGTACCAAATGCTTTAATCATCGTGGGGCCTTTAGTGGAATGCCATGCTTAGGTTGTGCCTCACTTAAATTGACAAGCATAGATAGTTTATTTTATGCTTCACCTCTTGTCATGTTTGTGTGCTATGTCATGCTTGAGTGAGATGCCATGTTAACAACCTTTTCTCATGTTGTGTAGCTAAACAACTTGAACCTTTCCAAATGTGCGGTCTCGTCGTGTGTGACGAGTACTCCACTTAACCTGTTAGTAACCGCTCTCGACGATAGATGCGATACCGTAGTGTGTTGTCTCGTGTTTCCCTCTTGTTTTTCTTGCTCGTGATTGCTTCATAGTATAGATGCTTGCTCGTAGATTTCCTTTTCCAGTGTTTCCTTCTTGTGTGCTTCCGCGGGTACCTCTCGGAGACGATGCGAGCTTGCGATGGACTACACTTCGTCTTCGTCTTCTCATCAGGTAAGGGGGAGCATATATCATGCTTATAACCTTCATCTCACTCGCGCCTAGGTGTAGGATAGAATGATTGCTTGATCCTACCACTCCATATTCATGCCTCTCAAATAAACCCAAACAACCATGTCCTCCACATCCCAGCAAACCTTGTTTGGCTATGTTACTATTGCTCGCTACTCAGCCACTGCTTAGTATGCATGCTAGAATGCTATGAACTGTTATCCTGTTACTCCTTGGATTGGGCTATCACATTATTATATTATTGTGGATGATATGATTATTATAATGTTGACTATATTCGACGAAGGATGGAAGGTCTAGGCTACCCCGCCTGACGCTTTGTTCCATTCAAGTCACCTAGGATCCGAGTTCTGGGTATTCGTTATAAGACTGAGCGTGCCTAACCGCGTGTGGGATTTTATGGGGTCCCCTCTTCTTACCTACCTAGCTTCAAACATTTCTAGAGGTGGCCCAAGATGATTTACCATTTGAAACCAGTGTGTGCTTGGTTGGATCCCCTCGCAGTTTTTAAACAACCCGGGCCAGCGGAGACAGAGCTTCTTTGTTCGTCCACACTGGTGATCTAGGGAAGCCCCTGAGTTCAGGTGAGGCTAGCCCCGAACTTGGCCATACGGAAGAGGCCGATCCGAGGGCGCGACCGACTCTTGGGTTGGGTGTCGACTCCCCGGGGGCCACCCGGATTTGTGCGTTGTTAGTTAGAGGAACCTATCGTTTCAGATCTCTGGGGACTAAATCATAAAATGGCTGCCTGTGATGGGTAGAAACTGAGAGAGATGGGCGTGCATGCGGAGCCTTGTAATGGGCAGTTGGTACACCCCTGCAGGGTTAAATCTTTTCGAGAAGCCGTGTCCACGGTTATCGATGACTTGGAAACTACATCTTGTTCATAGATAACATCAACTGAATCATAACTATAACTTGATCAACGTGTGTGTGCCTTGACTTCTTCTTCTTCGTCGGGATACGAAGGGGAGGACAAGGATAGGATAGGTGTTATGATTGCGTAAGTAGCTGATAGCAAGACTTGTTGGAGGCGATTCCTCATCGAATGCTTGGTTCTCATCTTACTCGAAATAGATCGTTAGCCACTTATATAATGCTAGTGCGGCTGCAACCTCAACCACTACCCCCATCTTACCGTGAGAAGTTAGTTACAAGACTTGTTTATATAGCTCACCCCTTCTTTTCTCTTCTACGCACGTTATGCAAATGATCTTGGACTTCAGTGGAGCTAGGCGACCCTTCTTCTGGACGCCTTCGCGGAGACTCAACGACGACTACTTATGCAGATCCCGGCGGAGAGCCTGGACCCATGTGGTTAAGGGAATGGTGTGTTTTACCTTTGCCACTAGGCATTTGATTGTAGTCTGTACTCAGACATGTATCTTTCGCTGATGTAATGTAATTAAGGCAATTGTATGCCGATTGTATGAGATGTTGTATCCTTGTAGTTGTAAAGTTGTGATATCATGTTGGAAATCCGAGGCATATGGCATTGTCATATGTCGCAGTGGGACCGATATGTGCTTCGTCCCCAGATCTGGATGGAAACATCTAGATCTAGAACAGTACCGCATATCGGGCCTTACAGTGGAGAAGCTCCCGAAGGTCAATCCTCCCTCCGGCAGGGTGCCGAGAAGAGATCTTCTGGTGCTCCCAATCTTGGAAGTGCGGTGACGGCGGAACAGACAGGAAAATCGCGATGTGGGGGTCTCTTTGAGGGTTTTCGGAGCGAAGGGTAAAAATAGGCCGAAGTGGGGCACCAGGGGGTGGCCCGACATCCTAGACGCCCTGGTGGCGCGACTAGGAGGGGACCGCGCCACCTGGCCGCCTGGGTGGGGCCTGTCTCCCCCATGGCTCCCCTTCGGTGCTCTGGAAGCTTCTTCTGCGCCAATTTTTATCTTATTTTTCTGCAATTTTTGGAGCTCTGTAAATATGGGTAAAAACCTGCAACTTATAGACAGCAGGAGACATAAACTGGCACTGGGTGCACTGAGTTAGTAGGTTAGTCCAAATATGTGACCTAAAAGAGCATGGAACAAGCAGAAATTATAGATACATTTGGGACGTATCAACATCCCCAAGCTTAATTCCTGCTCGTCCTCGAGTAGGTAAATGATAACACAGATAATTTCTTTGGTGACATGCTAACACACATATAAGAGCTTCAAAGTAAAGCAAGTAAGATGTGCAATTCAATTTAAGATAATAACAAGCAAGAGTATATCTAGTATTGAAACTAGCAAAGTATGAACATAAAGGTGCAAGAGCTCTCGATGTCCGTGACTCGAATGTCTCCAAATGGTGTTTGCGTGCAAGAAGTGGGAGATGGGTTTAGAGCATAAAGAACTATATAGTTTAATTGAGAACTCAATCTACTAAATTTTCACACTTGGTCTCCTTAGGAATCTTATTTTGACTCATCCCCAAACCACTAGTCAGGTACAAGTCAAACTGATCCTCTCCCTTTCGACTTTGAGCAGTCATGCAATGGATGAGCGTGAGCAATATATGTTGGCACTTCGGATGGCAAAGAGATAAATGATGGGGAAGGAAGACAAAAAGGTGTGAAAGGATGACATCAATCAGGACAATCATATGCGAGAGAAAGCCAAATGATAGATATGATGTGAGTAGTAGGGATTGCCATGCAACAGATGCACATAGAGCTAAGGTAAGCTCTCCAACGGAACTAGTGGGGGTGCATCCAACTTGCTTGCTCATGAAGACCTAGAGCTCTTTTGAGGAGGCTCGTCCTTGGAATATGCAAGCCAAGTTCTATAGTGTAAGGATCCCCACATAGTTATGCATGAATGATAATCTCTATGGAGTACAAATATGACAATGGAGTACGAGCGTGGATCTTTCAAAAGGAATAGTAGTGTTGCCCCCTTCTCTCTTTTTATTTCTTTTTTCTATTTTTTTATTTTTTTATTTTTGTGGCCTCATTGGCTCTTTCAATTTATCTATCATTTGTCCTCTTTGGGATCTTTTCCTCATTTAAGGTAAACACTCTAAATTTTACAAGAACATAAAGAAGATCTTCACACTTTACAAGAAGTACTCAACATAAAGAAGAATGAAAACTATCATGATGAATGCAAATGTATGCCTCTGCCAGTGTAGCAGGATATGCAATGATATTAGCGCATCATGTGGCAATTATATGGGCAAGGACCAACTAGCATGCGGATCCTCGATCAAGAAAAAGCATGTATGACATGAAGATCAAGTCATGAGATGGTGGATGTTGCATGGCAATGTATCTCAGAAAGGCTATTGAAATGCCTTGATAGGTAGGTATGGTGGCTGTTTTGAGGAAGATATAAGGAGGTTTATGATGACAGAGTGTATCATGCCAAGGGTTTGGATGCACCAGCGAAGTATGCACCAACTCTCAAGATGAGAAAGGGAAATGCACGGTACCGAAAAGGCTAGCAAAATCTGGAAGGTGAAGTGACAACAATTGAATACTCGCATTAGTCTGAAGAACTCATGCACTTATTATCGGTAACTCTCTATCTAATCAGGAGGTTCACAAAGAGACAAGTACCTCGAGGAGGAGTGTATGGGGGTTTGGTTATCCTTGCGCATCCTCGACCCATGGTATGTGAGGGTACTCTATATATTCCAATCCCTCCAGAGGTTAGCGATCCATCTAGTAGCTAGAGTTCTCAACTAATTTTTGTAGTTTTCGAAAATAAGAAAGTATTGCCAAAAATACGACACCTATCACTCATGGGATCAAGCTCTTTGCATGAAAAGTCCAAACATTACTCAAATCAATACCTCAAAACTATTGCAAGTTACTACTACACTTGTAATAGCAACCTTAATTACCTACTCATGCAAGACACACAACTCAGTGCAACAAGCCAACTCTCTAAACAAGATAAACATGATAACTCAAGAGAGTTCCTAAATCAACCTAAATAAAAGCTCTTACAAAAACAAGCATGAAAACTAAGAGCTAAGCATGACAACAGCTATGCAAAGATAAAGAATACACACAAAAAGAAAGATAAGCATGCAAGCCTATGTTGTGTTCTAGGGTGGACTGGAGCGTGTTTCTCTCCCAAACAACGAAGGCTAGGATCCAACTTGTTATGAACAGCAAGAAAAACTAAAGCAAACTAAAAAGTAAAGAGCGAGAAGCTCCAAGTTTAGCACATAACACATGAAGAGATAAAAATATAGCATGGAGAAGGACGAACCGATGATTGTTGATGGAGAAGGGGATGCACGGGGCATCCCCAAGCTTAGACGCTTGACTCTCCTTGTAATTTTCTTGGGGTGCATGGGGGCATCCCCAAGCTTGAGCGCTTGACACTCCTGAATCTTCTTTCATCATCTTCCGTCGCATACTTGAAAACTCTCTTCATAGGAAACTCATCATAAGATGATTAGAGTGGTAGTACCCATAACGAAATATATTTGTCTCCACTGGAAATAAAGATTTTCATGAAGAGCTACTGTTTCTCAAGATTGCCAAAAAGTTTTTGCAAAGAAAAAGAAAGCTTAAGATTTGCAAAATGATGAAAGCGCAAAACGTGGCAGAATCTGTGAAAAATAGACCAGCAGGTAGTAAATAATTTTTTGAGGTACTTCTGGAACTCAAATAAAAAAACTCAGAACAGACGCCTGAAGTCTAATTGTATAGAACATACTTTCAAAAAAATTCAGATCAAAAATATGATCAAAAGGAGGTATCGAAGGGGGTACCAAGGGCTGGCCCCACCTCCGAGGCGCCCTGGTGGCACGACCAGGAGGGGGGTCGC